>CM057338.1:24670673-29470673 GCA_030015575.1 Agapanthus africanus
ATCAGGTTTCAAGTTACTAAGATTTGGTCTCTTGCTTGGCGCAGAAATCAAACAGCAATGGCGTTCAACTGCTCGAACTGTTCCAACTGCAAATGCAACCGACGCTCCGCCTCATCTGGAGGTGTAGCCTATGGACCGCAGTCTGCTTCCCTATTCACTATGCCTGTGGAACAAGTGACTCAGGCTACCACCGGTTTGTTCTTTAGGACCATGCTCCCGCCAGTGAACATTAATATCCCACTGCCGGAGGAAGCGCAAAGGAAGTCGGTCTTCGATCGGCTCACTACTACCACGGCCCCCCTCAACGGGTCGTCCAATTCCAACTCCTCGGTCTTCACCAGACTGAGCTTGAACTCCGATAGGCCTGCCAAGAAGCCCATGACCCCTGAACTGGCCATCCCGAGGAAGATAGCCACCTCTGCTCCGGAAGTCGTCAAGGCGGCTTCTCCTGCCAAAGAGTCGGTCTTTACAAGACTGACTATTCCGGCTCCCGTTCCTACTCGAAGGTCTGTCTTTGACAGATTGGATACCGCTACCCAAAAGACATCAGTCTTCAAGAGGCTGGCACCAACAGCACCTCATCTAGACAGGGGGTAAGACAAAACCATCCCCATCGCCGAACCAGCCCCAACAGCTTGACATGCTCGACGTCGCCACTGGCGCCGAGTATGGAAGGCCGGGGGCAACTCCCCCTCGGGGCTAACTCCACCTGCCCCAACGGTGAAAATTGATGCTGCTGTTCCAACCGGGAACAGCTTTGAGCTGCTGAACAGGGTACGCCGAAATTCGCCAACTGCGATGCTCAAAAGATCTCTTCCACCGGTAGAGACCGTCGTGGAAGAAAAACCGGAAAAGCCAAAGCAGTCTCCTCAACGGCTGTCTTCCAGGATCTACAATACTTGGCGGCGAGTCTGAGAATCGGTGATTGATCCGAATTTCTCTCACCAGCATAAGAAGTCGAAGGGCCGACGGGAGGAAAAACCCCTGTCAATCAATGGAAGACGACGGCCACCTGGGTGCCCGCAGCAACATCCCCCTCAACTTCGAAGGCCCACAAGAGAAGAAGGCCGGAGAAAGTCCCCACGCCTGCGGTAAATGTCAAAGGCGGTGAGCCCAAACGCCCTAAGTCCGGGGGCATTGTGGTACACACCGTCTACATGGCGTCCGGGAAAGAAGACAGCCGTATATCCACAGGTCATAGACCGCTTACGCGGTCGGTGACTAAAGCTCAGGAGCAGCAGCAGAAGCTCCAAGAAATAATAACTGCGATGGCCGCACTCACTGGGCCAAAAGAAAGCCCCGAAGCGTCCTCGAATCAACACCAGGAGCAAGAAACCGATGCCGAATTCCTTCGGAGAATACTGGAAAAGAAGGACAAAGAGGCTGCGGAACAAGCAGCCAATATAAAATGAATGGCCCTTCTGTTCCAGGATATGATGGGTATGATGATCCAGCAGGATCCTCCAGCGGAAGATCCTCCGATTGTCCTTGAAGATGACAGAGGAGAAACGTCAAATCCACCTCCGGCTCTTTCAGCAACCAAAGAGGAAACAATTTCCAAAGCTGCCCTGGATGACTACAGTGCTCAGCAAATACGAGTACACCAGGCAACTAAGGCAGCCGACCAAGTTGTCAAAACATGGCGACCATATCTGAGCTGATACGATCAGATTAAATACCCGTCGGGCTACACGATCCCAAAATTCCATGTCTACAAGGGGACAGGCAACCCCCATCAACATGTGGCCCAGTTTAGGGCTCTCTGCGGCAACACCGGCGGAGACGATAAACTCTTGCTTCGCCAATTCGTCGGCAGCTTATTGGAAACGGCATTTGAGTGGTATTCCGAACTTCCGAATGACTCCGTCAAAACTTTCGCTGAAATGGAGTTGTTGTTTACCCAGCGTTTCGTAAGCGCCAGCGAACGCACCCTGATAAAAGCTTTGATTAATGCAAGGGTGAAGCCAGGTGAAACTTGGGTCCAATATGCAATTCGACGGCGGAACCTATGGTCGAAGTGCCAGCAGCGCATCGAAGAAGCACCAGCGGTGGGCATGTTTGTAGGCACCCTAGACCCTCATGCAACTATTTCACAGTTCATGATGTTCTTCAAACCGACCACGTTCCAGGCTTTGATCGACAAGCTGGCCCAGATGGGTCATAGACTGTCTCCCCCGAAGCCGGAAACTCGAAACGACAAGGGTAAAGGGAAGACGACCTTCGTTGCAAACACTCAACAGAAACCCAGTGCCCCAAAGCTAGCGGGTCAACTGGACAGTGGTATTATAATGAGAAAATGAAGCGCCCTTACTCATTCCCGTGGGATAAGACGAAGAGGCTATTCGAGCTGGCTGAGCGCAACAGGCTTATCAACTTACCGAATCCAAAACGACCGCCGCAACCCAGCGAGGTGAATAACCCCAATTACTGCCCTTACCATCAAACGGTAAGCCATCCGATTGAGGATTGCTTCATCTTTAAAGGATGGATCGAAGATCAGTCCTACAAGGCAAGTTTGCGTGGTCCGAGAAGTGGAAGGTAAACCCACCACAACCGCACACTCCTAAGAAGACAGACACATCGGGGGCAACTTGTTCTTTTATTGAAGTAGCTCAATGGGAGATCGTGCTTTCAGCCAAAACCAAAAGAATACTGAATGATCTTCAGACATGCCCGGTGATCAGGTGGAAGAACCCGCTGGAACCTCAGATCATTGAAGGGATGCTGAAGCCGCGTCCAACTCCAAAGATTGGTGGTGATGGCCCAAGCACTCACACCCAGCCATCAAAATCTTCAAGGAAGAAGAAGAGATTTAAAAAGGCCGTGAAGCCTGGCGACAAGTGCACAGACTTACAGAAACAGATCGACGCGCTGGAAGAGTACAATCAAAAGGCATGGACTCCCATCACACTCCAAGAGTTCCTCAACTACGTCTTTCAGGAGGAAGATGATGGAGAGAACTCGTCGGATGAATCCGAGGGATACGTGGCGAGTTGTCATGTGATCTCCCACTCGTTTACAGACGTTGAAAAAACTCCTCGCACTGAGAAACTGGGGGCAGAGCCTGAGCCGGAACTTGTGTGGCCGTCAGACGAGATGATCGACGCCTTTCTGAATGAGATTCGTCTGAAAAGTAAAGCCGATCGGGAGCGCGAGATGGCCATATTGGAAGGAGCCAAACGCCGGCGGCTAGACGAAAGAGTCGAGGCACTCCTGCCAAATCAAAAGACATCTGATGCGAATAAAAACCTATTCAAGATGAGGAAAAGGTTTGCTAAAGCCATATTGATGGGAATGAAGCTACCACCCTCGGAAGAAAACACTCTCGGTGGAGCAGAAATGCATCCTAATTACTGCTCATATCATCAGAAGATTTCGCACCCCACTGAGGAGTGCGGCGCTTTTAAAAGATGGTGGAAGGGATATGTTGCTCACCGGCAACATTTTAAACGGATGAAACGCAAAACTCGTCGGAAGCAGAGAAGCACGACCGAGGAGCATAAACGAACTACCGGTAACTGTCGCACGGTCAACGCTGGAGGATCACAGGTTCTCACCTTTGGGAGCGACTCCGATGAGAAAATGGCTCTTGGCCCTCTCTTTAAAGATTCTATCTTAGGGAAAGAGAAAGAACCAGAGGCTTGCAAAAATATTCAGCTACGCAACCGCACGCTTCCAGAAAAGAATCTCGGACCTGCAACTAGAAAAGATAAGGGAAAGGAAAAGGTCGTTGAGGATATCGCCTTAGATGACCAAGTCATGAATGAGCTGACTGCCAAGGGCCTGCCAAAGAAGAGTAAGATGGACTACAACGTCCTAGTGCACCTGAGAAAACTACCCTCTCAGCTCAGCATTCTCGACGCCCTCTTATTATCAAAAGAAGCGAAGGATTCATTAATCAAGGCGCTGCAAGAGCCCAAGCAATTCCAAGCCTTCCTCGCCGAAGAAAGGATGAAGGATGAACTGGAAGAAGTACACACAGCCGATGTCACGTTCGGTGATGAAGACCTTCTCGTTGGGACGTGCGACCACAACCGTCCCCTATATGTCTCTGGATATTGCCACGATATCAAGATAGGCAAAATCCTGGTTGATAATGGATCCTCTATCAATCTCTTTAATGTTCGGGTGTTGAAGGAAATCTGCATGAGCGTTCAGTACCTCGCTCATGATAAAATTACCTCGCTCGCTCGTGATGCAAAATACTTTTTTTTCCAGATTTCGAGGACACAGAGAGGTGTCGCAAACCGGAAAACAAAGCCACCTCTACCATTCCTGTTTTCGGGAGTGATACCGAAGAAGAAGAAGAGATAGTTTACGCTGGGCCGTCTCGATGCAACAACCCGGGACCGTCCGCCCCAATATTGATCTTCGGAAGCGACTCGGAAGATGAGGTTAATACTGTGTTCTCCAGTCGGCTGTCAATACAAGAATTCCCTGGTGATGATCAGAGTTTGCAAATTACCATGATTCTGTGGGAGCACTACAAAGACCTTGACGCACTTGAAGCTTACAATGTGCAAGACCTGCAGATATTTTACGTCCCTCCCAGGCGAAAAGGTGAAAAGGCGATCCTATTCTACCGGTCCACGGAAATAAGAGTAAAGAAAGAAATCTGGCACGACGCAGATTCTACACTTGACAGGCTTCAGCCCATCCGTTTGCCCAGATATTACACGAATGGACTAAAAAGGCTATTGAAGCACCAAGGGGTGCCTTTCAAACAGACTATTCGATAAGCTCGGTTCTACAACAGGATTTGGGATGTCCCTGGGACTCAGCACAAGTTGCCCAACGGGAGAATGGAAATGCTTGGGCTTGGATACGTGAAATCCGGGAAACAGGAACGAGTCCATGGTAGCTACGCCATATATAGCTTCGATGAAGAAGAGGATGCCCTGTCAGAAAATGCCGACCCCGCACCAAAACAAGACCCTCCCATCAAAATTCTGAGTCCGTCATTTGAAGAACGAATGGACAAGCTTAACAGGAAAGCAGGTCAAAAAGCTCGAGACGACCATAATCGCGAAATGGCCATCTATGAGAAAGCCAGGACGCAACGCCTTCTTCAACAGGCTGCAAAAGATGAAAATGGTCCTCCCTGTCAACCTGATGCGCCAAGGGCCCGACGCAGAGGCAGAAACAAGTCAAAGAGAGGAAAAGGCGTTCGACAGCGATAAAGCAGGACCAAGAAGTTACGCGATCGGGAATCGGGCGGTCCGGATTTGTCCCTTATGAAGAATATGAGTCGAGCATACTCTTTTCCTCAAGACAAGACAAAGAAGATACTTGACCTCGCTATAAAACATCAAATGATTATGCTTCCGGAGTCCAAACACCCTGAGCAAGCTAACGCGGTCTCTCATCCGGGCTATTGCTCTTATCACCGAGTAATAAGACACCCTCTTGAAGACTGCTTCACCTTCAAGAACTGGGTCGAAGACCAATATCAGTAAGGCAGGTTTGCTCTATTCAGCAGCTGGAGGATAAGTCCACCACAGAAGCATGAACCAAAAGCCGTGCATACAGCGAGGATAGACCCAGACCTACATCGGTCCTGGAAGCGAGCTCGTACTTGTCATATGATAACGCTATCGAAAGGAGAGCCTGAGAATATGGATGACCTCCCTTGGTGCTTTGAAAACAACAATGACGAGGTGATCTCAGAGTTTCCACCGGCACCAAAAGAGCTGGAAGATGGAATACATACTACTGCAGATAACCTCAAGAAAATTGACTTGGGGACGGTGAGTGACCCGCGACCGACATTTGTCAGTGAGCTGTTATCTGAAGAAAAGGTGGCTACGCTAAAAGACGTGCTTATGCAGCATAGAGACTGCTTCGCATGGAACTATTCCGAGATGCCAGGATTAGACCCAGAGATTGTTGTTCACAAACTGGCCATATCCCCGGACGTTAAGCCAATCAAACAAACACCGAGAAGAATGCAGCTCGAGATTGAGATGAGCATCAACGCCGAGGTCAAGAAGTTGATCGACTCTGGCTTCATCCAAGAGGTTCAGTACCCCGATTGGATTGCCAACATCGTCCCGGTGATGAAGAAAAATGGGACGGTGCGCATATGTGTAGACTTTCGGGATCTCAATAAAGCCTGCCCGAAGGACCACCAAGCTGATGATAGATAAAACATCCGCTCATGAAGTTTTCTCCTTCATGGATAGCTCATCTGGGTATAATCAGATAAAGATGCATCCTGAAGACCAGAAGCATACCGCTTTCCGGACCCCTTTGGGTATATTCTGCAACAAGGTGATGCCCTTCAGTCTAAAGAACGCCGGTGCCACCTATCAGAGGGCCATGACGAAGATCTTCGATGATCATATACATGAAATCGTCGAATGCTATATCGACGACCTCGTGGTTAAGAGAAAATCATACGAGGAATATCTCGAGTATCTGAAGATCGTATTTCAACGCCTTCGGCAATACAACTTGAAGATGAACCCTCTCATATGGGCATTCAGAGTTTCTTCAGGCAAATTCCTAGGATTCATTGTCCGGCACCGAGGTATCGAGATAGATCCTTCAAAAATTAAAGCGATCATGGAAATGCCCCCGCCAAGGACCCTCAAACAGTTGCGGTCTCTCCAAGGAAAGCTCGCGTATATCCGGCGATTTATAGCCAATCTCTCTGGCAAGTGTCGTCCTTATAGTCATCTGATGAAGAAAGGAACCCCGTTCGTCTGGGATCACAGATGCCAAGGCGCGCTGGACAAGATCAAGCAGTATCTATAGAACCCTACAGTGCTGGCCGCTCAGGTCAAGGGAAAACCTCTCATTCTGTATACAACCGCCCTTGAAGGTTCCTTTGGCGCATTGTGGGTACAGGAGAACGACCAAGGGAAGGAGAGAGCGCCCTACTATCTGAGTCGAGTTCTACTGGGGGCAGAAAGCAATTATTCTCCCATTGAAAAGCAACGCCTGGCACTGATCTTCGCGATAATGAAACTCAGGCACTATGCGTTGGCGCATGAAGTCCGTCTCATTTCGAAGGTGGACCCTCTCAAATATTTGATGTCAAAGCGATATTGACGGGACGGCTCGCTAAATGGACCTTGCTCTTAACGGAGTTTTCGATAACCTATCATCCTTTTAAGGCAGTGAAAGGCCAAGCCATCTCCGACTTCCTCACTGAGCACCCGATACCGGCCGATTCCCCTTTGAACTGCGAACTGCCAGACGAACATGCGTTTGATGCGATCGAAGGTAGTGATACTCGATGGGAACTCTATTTTGATGGAGCGTCTTCCGTAAAGAAGCACAAGCAAAGCACCCATATAATCAAATCGGGGGTAGGCCTCATCTTCGTAACTCCACAAGGAGGGATAATGCGCTTTGCTTTCTCCTTGACAGAGCCGAGGACGAACAATGAAGCCGAATACAAAGCTTTGATAACAAGACTTGAGATCGCCATCGACATGGGAATTGAAAACCTCCTCATATACGGTGACTCCCAACTTGTCGTTAGTCAAGTAAACGGCGACTACCAAACGTGCAAACCAGAGCTGGTGAAATACGGCGAAAAGGTGCAGCAACTGTTGACCCAAATTCCTATATGCTCGAAAGCATACCGCGTGCAGAAAATAGCAAAGCGGATGCGTTGGCGAAGCTCGCTAAAGAGCTAGCTGACGAGAACCTCGATGATATAAGAATCGTGGTACAAAGCCATCGGGTGCTTGCTCCGGCAGAAATCCGGAATCATCCGAAGAAAAAGGAGCGACTGAGCAGACGGCCCTGCAAATAAAAGACCGGGAAAAGGCTGAGGATTGGAGAGAAGTCTTTATAGACTACTTCAAATCCCGTCGAACACCTGAAGATGCGTCCTCAAGACATTAGCTCATGAAACGAGCCCTGTTTTTTGCCTTCGTCAATGATACTCTGTACAAGAGGTCGTTTGATTCTCTATGGTTGAGATTCCTGGGACCTGAAGAAGCAAAAAGTGTCATCCACGAAGTTCACGACGGACTCTGCGGTTCTCACCAAGCAGGCCCAAAGATGAAGTTGAAGATTAAACGGATGGGCTACTACTGGCCCACGATGATCCAGGACTGTCTCGAGTATGCGAAGCAATGCCATTCGTGCCAAATCCATGGAGATTTCATCCATCAGCACCCAAATCCTCTACACCCAACAGTGGCTAGCTGGACATTCGAAATGTAAGGAACTGACATAGTCGGCCCTATTGAACCAGCATCGTCCAGAGGATATCGTTTCATCTTGGCGACGACTGACTACTTCTCCAAATGGGCAGAAGCAATACCATTGATGGAGGTGAAGACATAGAATATCCTCCATTTCTTCAAGACGCACGTCATTTATCGGTTTGGAACGCCGAGACGGATCATCTCCGATAACAGGCCAGCCTACAGAAGCCAAAAGATCAGCTGTTTCGCGCAACAACACAACATAGACTGGAAATACTCCTCAGTTTATAATCCCCGAGTTAACGGTCTAGCTGAGGCTTTCAACAAGACCTTGACGAAGATCGTGAAGAAGACGGTGTCCCGAAATAAGAAGGACTGGCACAAGAGACTACAAGAAGCTCTCTGGGCATATCGAACTACATTCAAGACGGCCACGAGCACAACGCCATACGCGTTGTTATTCGGTACAGAAGCAGTACTCCCACTCGAGATAGAGTTACCCTCTCTACGAGTGGCAGTCCACTACGAGCTGATGGACGAAGAAAATGCTCACCTTCGGCTTGAAGAGCTTGATGCCCATGATGAAACCCAGCTCATCGCGCAACAAAATCTAGAGGCTTATAAAACAAAGATGACACGCTCATATGAAAGATTGACCAGGTCGAGGACATTCTACTAAGGCAAACTCGTGCTAGTGGTCAAAAGATCTATGATCCCCAATCGCGCCAAGTGGGGAAAATTCGAGCCGAACTATGAAGGCCCGTACATCATAGACAAGGTCTACCAGGGTGGAGCCTATCTACTCATGGATATGCATAGTGAAAGGCCTTTCGGGCCAATAAACGGTCGCTTCATAAAGAAATACTACGCTTAATGAGTTACGACCTAGATTAATGATAGATGACGACGACTATATCCGCTCGCTATCTTCCTAAGCCCAAACTCTATAAGTGGTAGCTGGCCTTCTTCAACAACGGACCGAAACGTCCTTAAACTAACGACGGACCACTACGTCCTAAAACTAGCTGTTAGTCGAGATGTCGATAAACTACGGTGGATTGTGGCATCCCAAAGCCGATACAAAAATAATAATAATAATAATAAAAACGGTATGTCCATAAGCAGAATGGGCACCGATGAAAACCCGAAAGAGCTCCGTGAGTAAAAACAGCAGGGCTACCGACGAGTGTTTGTGAAAACCTGAAAGGGCGCAACCTCGTTAAAAATAAATAAATAAATAAAGAGAATAAAAAAAAGAAAGACGGTATATCCATAAGCAAAATGGGCACGGATGAAAACCCGAAAGCGCTCCGTGAGTAAAAACAGTAGGGCTACCGGCGAGTGTTTGTGAAAACCTGAAAGGGCGCAACCTCGTTAAAAGACACTTACAGGGTCTTCTCAACCCTGTAAAGAGAAACCACCCGCGTGAGATCCTTACGACTCACAAGGGAGCAACACACTTAGGAGTCCTGACGATTCCTAAGGAGAAATTACACTTGCGAGATCCTTACGACTCGTAAGGAGAACTCTTTTATGGGACCCTCACGGCTCATAAGATTTGAAAGTCTTAAGTTACAGAAACCTGAACCTGTTCTTAAGCAACCCTCCTTCCCCCCCCCCCCACAACTTTTGATATTGCCCTACAAGTGGCTCATACTGACCCTTGTATACAATCCACGGGCGCGAATAAATATTTCCCTAACCAAGTCCCATCCGTGACTGGGGATATGTTCGCACGGTAAACGACCCTTGTGAGTCCTCTCGACTTATAAGGAGAAAACCCTGTAAGATCCTTACGACTTACAAGGGAACACGCACTTAGGAATCCTCACGATTCCCAAGGAAAAAAACATACCTACAAGATCCTCATGACTTGTAGGGAGAAATACCTTTGTGAGACCCTTACAGCTCATGAAGTCAAAAACCTTAGTCGACAGAATTCTAACCCTGTTTACTAAGCCACCTTTGTTCGACAGAGGCAAATGATGATTCGCCCCTGGCAATATCCCAGTTGTAGCGATGCTGACGCCTCAAACGGTATCAAATTTCGAGTCCTTTCATGGCAAATGATGATTCGCTCCTGGCAATATTCCAGTTATAGCGATGCTGATGCTGAGATTGGCACCAGATTCCAAGTTCTACACCCGCGATAAAAATCAGCGAGCTGAAAATGCATATGAAATGGCCAAAATGATGGGGCAACTTGCAATAAAAAGCAGCAAGTAAAAATGTATGCATGAAAAATAGCCGAAATGATTGGGAAACTCGCAATAAAAAGCAGCGAGTAAAAATAAAATAAATAGCCGAAATGATTGGGCACCGCAAAAAGTAGCCGAAATGATGGGGCAATCGCGACCTTCATGATATAAAAGCTGAAATGATAGAGCATTGCGGAAAAGAAATAAAATAAAAATGAAATTTATGCCCTACAGGTGATGTTACATCAATCCTTGTATACAATTCAGGGGCGCAAACAAAGAAGGGATCATACTCCTCCCCCCAGGTTTCATCAGAAGAAGAAACCAAATCTCGACGGGCCACAAATAACCTAGAGATCGTCTCAACATTCGTCTCATTGCGGCAAATACAACCTCGAGCAAAGCGGAACAGTGGCAACTCACAGTTCCATGACTCGGCGGTGTATAGGTCACCGAGAGTCAAATCCCAACTCCGTGAAATGGGGATATAATCAACAAAATTCCTGGTCACGTGGAACGTGGATAACGTCGCTTTTTGACCCCGTGGAAAACGTCCAGAGCGGAGCCTGGTCCTCGCCAAACACGGCAGTGAACCCGTGGGAAGCATCCAGAGCAAAATTCATGGTCACGTGGAACACGGATAACGTCACTCTTTGACCCCATGGAAAACGTCCAGAGCGGATCCTGGTCCCCGCAGAGCACGGCAGTGAACCCGTGTGAAGCATCCAGAGCGGAGCCTAATCCTCGCCGAACACGGCAGTGAACCCATGTGAAGCATCCAGTGCGAAATTCCTGGTCACGTGGAATACGGATAACGTCACTCTTTGGCCCCGTGGAAAACGTCCAAAGCGGATCCTGGTCCTCGCAGAGCACGGCAGTGAACCCGTGTGAAGCATCCAGAGCGGAGCCTAGTCCTCGCCGAACACGGTAGTGAACCCGTATGAGCATCTAATGCAAAATTCCTGGTCATGTGGAACGCGGATAACGTCACTCTTTGACTTCGTGGAAAACGTTCAGAGCAGATCCTGGTCCTTGCAGAGCACGGCAGTGAACCCGTGTGAAGCATCCAGAGCGGAGCCTAGTCCTTGCCGAACACGGCAGTGAACCCGTGTGAAGCATCTAGTGCAAAATTCCTGGTCACATGGGACGCGGATGACGTCGCTCTTTGACCCCGCGGAAAACTTCCAGAGCGGAGCCTGGTTCTCGCAGAGCATGGCAGTGAACCCGTGTGAAGCATCCAGAGCAAACATCGGACTGTGGAGTCCTTAAAATCCACGGACTATGATGTCCTTAACCTCGACTGTAATGTCTTAAAACTAACGATCAACTATGATGATTCTAGACTGATTTTACCTTGGTTCAAGGGTACATCTCTTCACTCCTTTGATATTTATCGTTGTAATTCCTCAATGTCTTCAAAGAGGTGACGGGTCCCAGTAACCGCACATCGGACTGTGGAGTCCTTAAATCCACGGACTATGATGTCCTTAACCTTGACCGTGATGTCTTAAAACTAACATCGGACTGTGGAGTCCTTAAATCCACGGACTATGATGTCCTTAACCTTGACCGTGATGTCTTAAAACTAACATCGGACTGTGGAGTCCTTAAATCCACGGACTATGATGTCCTTAACCTTGACCGCGATATCTTAAAACTAACATCGGACTGTGGAGTCCTTAAATCCACGGACTATGATGTCCTTTACCTTGACCGCGATGTCTTAAAACTAATATCGGACTGTGGAGTCCTTAAATCCACGGACTAAGATGTCCTTAACCTTGACCGTGATGTCTTAAAACTAACATTGGACGGTGGGGTCCTTAAACCCACGGACTATGATGTCCTTAACCTCGATCGCGATGTCTTTAAACTATAGTACCCTGGAAAACATCCCAAAGCAACCCCTGACCCAGTGAAATATGGATAAGGGCGACCGCACCCAGCACTTGCGGGTCCTCACGACCTGTAGGGAAGAAAACTCTCTTGTGAGATCCTTACGACTCCCAAGGGAAAACCCACTTAAGAATCCTCACGATTCTTAAGGAGAACTTATACCTATGGGATCCTCTTGACCTGTAGGGGAAAAACTCTTTATGAGACCCTCACGGCTCATAAAGCTCAAAAGTCTTAGGAGGCTGATCTTAACCCTGAATCCTAACTCATCGCTGCCCTGCAAGGAGACTACGATAAATTGTCCGTAGAACACATTCAATAAAAAGAAACACAGCATTGAGAAGAAAAATATGTCTTTTATTCATGAACCAAAATGGATACAAAGTACAATTCATAAAAAAAACAAAAAAATATACTCTCATCCAGGAGTATGTATAAAAGAAAAATTGTACAAGTTTTTAGGCCGGCGGGCGATTTAGCAACTTCACTAGCTCATCCTTGTTTTGCTGGGTCACGGCTTCGTGATTCAGTATCGCCAGAAGACGGGCCTCCGCCTGAGCCTGCTGGGCCTGATACGAGGCAAGCCGGCCTTCGAGCTCTTTCACGGTAGCCTTGTGAGCCTCAACCCTTTCGCGAGTGAACACGGTAGCTTTAACGAGGGCCACCACCTCTTTGATAGACTCTTGAAGCACTCTCCAGAGTTCATACGCTTTGTTGGCTTTGGCTGTAAGGCTGGTTTGGAGCTCGCTCAGTGCCTTAGAGGCCAGCTCCCTCTCCGAGAATTGGCGACCGAGCCTCTTCTCGCACGACACCATGTTCGCCACACATCGCTCTATCAGACCACGCAAGCCCGCTTTCACGACCGCAGCCTTTGAAACAGGACATATACGCTCAAGACTGTATAAACAAGGCCCTGGTCGATAGCAATAGTCGATCTCAAACACGTGCACATCATCTGGTATGGGAAGCAACAAGAAAAATTTCCGATGTATGTCCTATCAAGCATGCATTCGCAACTATATGAATATCCGAAAAGAAGTAATACCCGAAGCTCTGATGTGCATGCAACATGATGGTAGTGTTCGCAATTAAAGAAAGTTCTCATGGGAAGAACACAAAGCTCATTTATGCAAGCAAAAAACATACATATGAGTACCCAGCATACATGAAAATTCAACATAAAAGCGTGCGAAAACTAATTTGAATATACTACGCTAGCGGGAAAAGGTCACCAAACAAAGGATCGGTAGCACAAGGGTTAACAAAACAAAGAACAAAATTTTCCATCTCTCTCTGCTTTCTCCAACACATCAAAGCGATGGTTCTCACGAGGAGTTGCTCCCTACCGATTGGCGCCATACTCATCCGCAAAAGCAGACATAATAGCCTGCCGAGCTCTTATTTGACTCAACAGATGAACTGAGCGATCTTTCAAAACCTGAGTAATCAGGCACGCCTCATGAAAACCCTCGAGCTTTTCTTCAGCTGCATCGAGCATCAGCAGGGTCATCTCCGCCAGGTGAAGAGGGACGTCGGCAAGCACGGCGGAAAGAATCATCCGGAGCCAGAGGGAGCCCATTGGGAAGGGGAACCCCCTACAAATCGAGAGTTCGTATGCCGCTGAGTCGCATTCGTCGTCGGTAAGGAGAGTATCCACCAATCGTGCGGCAAAGCGAGGAATCATCTCCTCGATAGGCACTTCCCATGGTTGTCGACGAGCATGAGGGCGGTTGCAGGCCATGGCACTTAGTTGTTGCTTAAGATAAATCACACCAAAGTGAGAATAGATTTCTCTGTGAAGAAAAATAGGCTATGGCCTCAGGACTATAAAGAGGATCATTAAATGCTACGTGCGGAGAACATTGCGTGATAGAACTATTTCCAAGGCCTAAAAATAGGAAGGCATTGGAAATCAAGGAAAGGGAACTATTTCCAAGGCTCCTTTTCTGCATCTAATGCCATACACAGAAAATGTGGCATGAAAAATTAAATAGCCCCATAAAAGGGTCCCACGTGTGGAGCACGTGAGTACCATGCTTGGTGTGTACTAAAAAGTGAAATAGTGCCCTACACGCTAAACACATCAGCAGCAACAATAGCCAAAAATAACAAAATCCCACAAAAGGGCATGCAAGCACAGAAGGGAATGATAAAACTTATCACTCAGACTTTAAAAGTTCATACAAAATAAAAAGAAACGATTACAACGGCAAGACCTCATACGCGGAGCATGGATTAAGAAACTCGAACGTAACTTTGTCCAAGATCTTCCAGGCATTCCGAACCATCCTAGTGTGTTTTCTCTTGCGATCACAAGTGTCAGAGTCCTCACGAATGTCCTCCACCCTCCGATAGGAAGCAAGTATGGCTGATTGCTGAAAAACATGGTGCAAGAGGTCAATGAGGTTTTCTCGCCTCCTCTTCGAGATTAGGCTCATCAGGTACACCGAATGTACCTTATCCTTGGCGGCGTCCAATGCCCTGAGTGGCACGCCGGTGCAAAAGAGAGGGAGCGCCTCCCAGATCGCCAGCACGATGAGTCTCAGAAGAGAAGAGTGGCGAGGGAGTAGCCGACCATTGTACTCGTCAAAGCGGCTCATGATCTCAGCGCATTAAGCGTTGGTGAACTCCTGGTTCTGGCTGCGGCCCAGTGCACGAATATTCCCGTAAGAAATGATCTCGTCAAGATCATACAAATAGGCGTCCATGATACCTGAAATAACGATCATGGAAATTCATTACAAACTTCTTCCTCTTGGTTGAGAAAGAGAACTCAGGGCAAGGAAAACCCAAGAAGTCCCCTGAGACGAACTGAGTTCTTCATAGGAATTAAATTCCTTGTTAAGAGAGGGGAATTAAATTCCCAGTGACACTTTCTGGACTCAAAGTTTTTTTTTGATGGAATTAAATTCCATGGAGGAGACGACCGCCACCATTATCTCCCTAAAGATCAGATGAACCCTAAGAGATCTACTGTTTGAAGATTAAATAGTTTTTTTATTTTGTTGAAAAACTTGAAGAAAAATGGGTTCGTGTTAAAAGGGTGAAACCCTTGATATGGATTTAAAATCCAGAGAGTTTTTAAAAAAAAATTGGAGGTTCTTCGATCGTTCAACATCATTACCTGAAAAAAAGAGTCTTTCTTGAACAGAGTGAAACTCTGAAAATTTTTCATGGCAGAGAACTAAGCTCTGAGGAACGAGAATTAAATTCTCAAGAGAAAGTTAGCAAAGGAGGAAGATGAAGAGTGGAGGCGCTTTTGAAAAGACCCTTCCATTTATAGGATGGGATGGAAAACGTTTTATCTACCCTACTCCCAAGGCAGATCCAACGATCACAAAAGTGACAGCGTTGCACTCACGTTCAGACACGTGAGAGCAACGTTGTGGGGGCATTTGTTCCCTGATTAAAAATCAGGAAAAAGATTCAGAAGAGGCATCACGTGCTCACACGTGACCAATGGTCACATGTTGGCACGTGAGGGTTAAAGCAGTGGCACAGAACAGAGCACAGGAGAGGAGCCCATTCAGGGGGTCACGTGCTTACACGTGACCGGGGGTCGCGTGCTCATACGTGACCAAAGGTCACGTGGCCACACGTGATTGGCTTTAAAAGCCTTACTGTTTAACAGAATTAAATTCTGAAAAAAGATCATTTAAATCTTTTCAAAATGGAGAAGAATTATGTAAAACCGCTGGATCGAGAATCCCAGGGTGATTAAATATCACCAATCTATGGAAAAATCTTGGACAAGGAAAGATTTCCCTTGAATCTCACCGAAATAACAAAAGGAATATCTTTGGATTTAAAATCCAACGGTGAATAAAATTCACCTAATAATCTAAAGGCCCGGATTAATGATGAAAACAAATCAAATCTTTCAATGAAAGATTTACTAAACAGATTGATTCTTTTCCTTCTCCTATAAATAGGAGCCAAAAGAAGGGAGAGAGATATAGAGCTTTGGAATCTTGAAACTTCAGAGAGAAAAGAGAGGAGAATTTAATTCTCTATAAAGAAAAACCCTAGGTAAGAAAAGAAAGGGGATCAAGACTTCCAAAAAGAGAATTTAATTCTCAATCAAAGAGTTTGACTCTTCTATAAAAAAAAAAGGAGAACTTTGTTCTTTCTCTGGTTGAAGATCTGCAAAGTGCACATCTTTCCATAGGTTGAGAATTTAATTCTCATCGGGTTGAGATCCTGCCATGCAGATCTAAAATATAGAGGAGGAATTGAGTTTTAAGAATTTAATTCTCCCAAAGTTACAGGAATTTAATTCCTCCAAGATAAAATTAGGGTTTAACCTTATATGAGAATTCAATTCTCCAAAATTATAGGAGTTTAATTCTTTCAAGATGGACAGAACTAGGGTTTAACCATAATTGAGAATTTGATACTCTCAAGCTCACAGGAATTTAATTTCCCTTAAAATAAAATTAGGGTTTTACCCTATGTCAGAACTTGATTCCTTACATATATGGGAGTTTAATTCCTACAGAAGGAAAATTAGGGTTTAATCCTATCTAAGAATATAATTCTTCAAAAGAAAATAGGAATTTAATTCCTCTAAAGTTATTGCTAGGGTTTAACCTTATGAAGAATTTAATTCTTAAAAAAGATAAACAGATCTTCAAACAGGCAAAGAACTAGGGTCACGTGCCCCACGTGACCCTTGTAAAGATCCACAGAAATAAGGAGGAAAATGCTCAGAGGCAATACCTCACGTGCTCCACCTGACCCCCGGAACACAGAAAGAAAAAGTAAAAGAAATAAACGTCTTGGGCACTCTCACGTGTTCCCACGTGACCCCTTGGCTGACGCTCTAACAATCAGCGCACTAATCCTCCTCACGTGTCAGCACGTGATGCTCCAAAGAAAACATAAAAAGTGTTTAACGCTTACTTGCAGAACGAAGGAAAGGAGATCTGGCCCCACCTTTGGGCGCCCTCACGTGTCCCCATATGACTTTTCTTTTAGTATTTTAAACACTAATTTAAGAGCTTTGTTCCCAGTGTTTAATACTGATCATCTTTTAGTGTTTAACACTAATTTAAGAGTCATACTTCCAGTGTTTAACACTATTATTTTCTAGTGTTTAACACTGCTGTTCCCTATTGTTTAAACACTATTTTTGGCTAATTTGGCTAATTTTCCAGAGGCTAAGCCTCCCCTTCGACTGAATCTCAAAATTGAGGAAATCAAAGATGAAAATGTTTAGCATTGCTAAACAATGTGGACTAAAACCAGACAAATGTCAAATAGTCCAATAAAGGGTCAAACTCAGTTGGACTTAGCCCAAGTTGGTCATAAGTCCTCAATCCAGACTTAACTGGGCCAATGGGCTCACAATATAATTAACTGGTCTTGGTTCCAAAATTGGGCTACAGATCATTTAATCCACCTTGGTTCAAGGGTACATCTTTTCACTCCTTTAATATTTGTCGTTGTAATTCCTCAACGTCTTCAAAAAGGTGACGGGTCCCAACAACCATGCATTTCACGGACTGTGGGGTCCTTAAACTCATGGACTATGATATCCTTAACCTTGACCGTGATGTCTTAAAACTAACAGTGGACTGTGGAGTCCTTAAATCCATGGACTATGATGTCCTTAACCTTGACCGCAACGTCTTAAAATTAACAATGGACCGCAATGTCCTTAAACTACCTATCGACCGCAATGTCATTAAACTAAACAACAGGGCCCCCCAATTGCTCTCTTGTTGGATCTAAACGATCCCGTTAAGTTGATTTTAGTCTAAAATTAGACTAACGTATCCTTGGTCTGAAATGAGACTAACGTACCCTTAAACCCAACCCCCCAAAATCAAATCTAAGAAAGATATGGATTTGGACTAGTCCACGCCCTACGGGCGACAACATAACTTAGTCTCCGTATACAATTCACGGGCAACCAAACACAAAACAAACACCAACAACACGAAGTGACCATCTGGAGAAGGAGAAAGTTGTTACCGCGATGCGGTAGCGTAATTAACTGCAGGGGCTTGCGCCTGCAGGGAAGAGCGTCCCCACAAGCAAAAACCCCTCAAGCGAGGGGGAATCTGATGAAGTCTGCTACATCGGACGCATCCGTTCAAACCTTCGATACACGGTGCCATAAATCAACTTGGCATTTTCGGAGAGGTGGACGGAGAGTACCAATTAGCATCTGCCCCGAATCTCAGGCTAGACGTCCCTGTCGCGCCGTCTTTCGGAGGGGAGCAAACACCAATTAGCATCTGCCCCGAATGTTAGACAAGAAGAACCTAGGTGGCCGCGTCTCTGTGTTCGGAGGGGAACAGATTCTGGCACGTCTGGTGGGACCTTTTCCTCATTCCACTTCACATTTCGTGTGTCATGTTCGCGAACCAATCGCGGTTTGCTAATGGTTGCCCTTGGGTTTCGAGGTACTAAGATTTGGCGTTTTTCTTGGTGCAGAAAACGAAAGATTAATGGCGTCTACCTGCACGAAATGTTCTAGCTGCAGTTGCAACTTCCGCTCCGCCTCATCTGGAGGCATAGCTTACGGGTGTCAAGCGGCCTCGCTGTTTACGATGCCGGTGGACCAGGTGACTCAGGCCACCACCGGGTTGTTTTTTGGGACCATGCTCCTGCCAACGAGCTTCACCGTTCCTGTGCCAACGCCGGAAGCTCCCAAGAAGTCAGTCTTCGATCAGCTTACAGCTACTGCGGCCCCTCTCAACGGGTCGTCCAGCTCCAGCACCTCGGTCTTCTCCAAATTAGGCCAACGTTCCTGTGGGCCTAAGACGAAGCCTGCAATTCAAGAGAAGGTTATTCCGAAAAGAGTAACCAACCCTGTTCCCGAAGTCGTCAAAGCGGCTTCTCCTGCCAAAAGGTCGGTCTTTACAAGACTGACTGTTCCGGCTCACACTTTAGCTTTCATTCCTGCTCAGAAGTCTGTTTTTGACCGGTTGGATACCGCCTCTCAACGGACATCAGTCTTCAAGACACCTGAACAGGGGGCAAGACAGTGCAATCCCTGTCACCGAACCAACTCCATCAGCTCGACACGCTCGACGTCGTCACTGGCGCCGGATAAGGAAGGCTGGGGGCAACCCCTCTGTGAGCTAACTCCACCAGCTCTAACGTGGAAGTTAATGCTGCTGTTCCAACCAAGAATAACTTTGAGCTGCTGAACAAGGTACGCAGGAACTCTCCTACCGCCGTACTAAAAAGATCTCCCCCACCGGTGGAGACTGTCACAGAAATAAAGCCGGAGCAGTCCCCTCAACGGCTGTCTTCCAAAGTTTACAAAATCTGGCGACAAGTCCGAGAGTCGGTGGTTGATCAAGACTATCCCCGCCGGCAGAAGAAGCTGAAGGTTCGACAGGAAAAAAACTGTCCTGTTAAGCCACAGAAGGCGATGGCTACTTGCGTGCCCGTTGCAACGGTCCCCTCAACTTCGACCGTCTATAGGAGGTGAAGGCCTGAGAAAATCCCTATGCCTGCTACAAATGTCAAAGGCACTGAGCCCAAACGCTCTAAGTTTGGGGGCATGGTAGTGCATACCGTCTATATGGCATCCGGAAAGGAGGATATCCATATCTCCACAGGTCATCGACCACTTATGCGATCCGTGACAAAAGCCCAAAAGCAGTAGCAGAAGCTTCAGGAGATGATGACTGCGATGGCCGAACTCACCGGGCCGAAAGCAAGCCCAGATGCATCCTCGGAGCAACGCCATGAGCAAGAAGCTGATGCCGAATTCCTTCGGAGAATTCTTGAAAAGAATGACAAAGAGGCCGCAAAACAAGCGGCCAATATAAAGCAAATGACCCTTCTATTCCAAGATATGGTGAGCATGATGATCCAGCTGGATCCCCCAGCGGAAGATCCTCCAGTAATAATTGAAGATGAAAGAGGAGAAACATCGAATCCTCTGTCGGCTCTGTCAACAGCCAAGGAGGAGAAAATCTCCAAAGCTGCCCTGGATGATTATATTGCTCAGCAAATAAGAGTTCACCAGGCAAAAGAAGCGGCTGGGCAATTTGTTAAAATTGGGCGACCGTATCCAGGCTGGTATGATCAGATAAAGTATCCGCCGGGCTATACGATCTCCAAATTCCATGTGTACAAGAGGACAAGCAATCCCCATCAACATGTCGCTCAGTTCAGGGCTTTCTGTAGCAATACTGGTGGTGATGATAAGCTTTTGCACTGCCAATTCGTCGGCAGTTTATTGGAGACGACATTTGAGTGGTACTCCGAACTTTCAAATGACTCCGTCAAAACTTTCGCAGAAATGGAGTCATTATTCATCCAAGGATTCAACGCACCCTAATAATGGCATCGATCAATGCCAGGGTGACGTCGGGTGAGACGTGGGTTCAGTACGCGATCCGATGGCGGAATCTGTGGTCGAAGTGCGAACAACGCATCGAATAAGCACCAGCGGTGGCCATGTTCGTGGGCACCCTAGACCCTCATGCAACTATTTCACAGGTCATGATGTTTTTCAAACCGACCACATTCCAGGCCTTAATCGAAAAGCTAGCCCAGATGGATCAGATGGGTGACAAACCGTTTCTTCCAAAGCCGGAGCCGCGGAATGAAAAAGGTAAAGGGAAGGCGACCTTCGTTGCGAATACCCAACAGCAGCCCAGTGCCCCAAAACTAACGAATCAACTGGAAGAAAGATGACGCTATTATAATGAGAAAATGAAGCACCCTTACTCGTTCCCACGGGATAAAACGAAGAGACTCTTCGAGCTGGCGATGCGCAACTGGCTTATCAATCTGCCGAATCCAAAGCGGCCATTGCAACCCGGCGAAGCGAATAATCCCAATTATTGCCCTTACCACCAAACGGTATGCCATTCAATCGAAGATTGCTTCGTCTTTAAGGGATAGATCGAGGATCAGTACCAACAAGGCAAGTTTGCGTTGTCTGAGAAGTGGAAAGTAAGCCCACCACAACCGCACACTCCTAAGAAGATGGACACACCGGGGGCAACATGCTCTTTTGTTGAAGAAGCTCCATGGGAGATCGTTCTTTCGGACAAAACCAAAAGGACGCTAAATGATCTCCAGACATGCCCGGCGATCAGATGGAAGAATCCGCTGGAACCCTAGATCATCGAAGGAAGGCTGAAGCCATGCCCAACTCCAAAGATTGATGGTGATAGCCAAAGTACTCACACCCAGCCGTCAAAATCTTTGAAAAAGAAGAAGAAATCCAAGAAGCCCGTAAAACCTGACGACAAGTGCACGGACCTGCAGAAACAGACCGACGTGCTGGAAGAATATAACCAGAAGGCGCGGAATCCAATCACGCTCTAAGAGTTCCTCGACCACGTCCTTGAAGACGGAGATGATGGAGAAGACTCATCAGATGAATCTGAAGATTACGTGGCGAGTTGCCATGCGATCTCTCATTCATCGCTAGACAATGAAGAGGCTCCTTGCACCGAAACACTTGGGGTAGATCCTGAACCGGAGCATCTAGGGCTATCAGATGACATGATTGATGCGCTCCTGAATGAAGCTCTTCTTAAAAGTAAAGCCGATCGAGAGCGTGAGGTAACCATATTTGAAAAGGCCAAACGCTAGTGATTGGACAAAAGAGTCGAGACACTCCCGCCGAATCAAAATACCTCCATTGCGAATAAAAACAAGTTCAAGACGAGGAAAAGGTTTGCTAAAGCCATATCAATGGAAATGAAGCTACCACCCTCCGAAGGAAACACTCTCAGTGAAGTAGAGATGCATCCTAGCTACTACCTATACCATCAAAAGATTGCGCACCCCACTGAGGAGTGCAACGCTTTTAAAAGATGGTGGCAGGGATATATTGCTCACTGGCAGCATTTCAAGCGAATGAAACGCAAAACTCGTCGGGAGCGAAGAAGTATGACCGAGGAGCTTAGAAGGACTACCGGCAACTGTCGCATGGTTAACGCCGGGGGATCGCAGGTTCTCACCTTCGGGAGCGACTCTGACGAAGAAATGACTCTTGGCCCTCTCTTCAAGGAATCCACCTCGGGAAAAGAGGAAGAACTAAAGACCTGTGAAAATATCCAGCTGCACAATCGTACGCTGCCTGAAAAGAATCTCGGACCCACGAATAGAAAAGATAAGGGAAAAGAAAAGGTCCCTGAGGATATCATCCTAGATGACTAAGTCATAAAAGAGCTGAACGCCAAGGACCCTCCAAAGGAAAGTAAGGTGGACTACAATGTTCTGGCGCACTTGAGGAAGTTACCCTCGTAGCTCAGCATTCTCGATGCCCTTTTACGAAGCAAGAGATTCATTGATCAAGGCGCTACAAGAGCCAGAGCAATTCCAATCTTTCCTCGCCGAATAAAAGATGAAGGACGAGTTAGAAGAAGCGCACACAGCCGATATCACTTTCGGTGATGAAGATCTTCTCCTCGGGACGTGTGAGCACAACCGTCCCCTATATCTCTCAGGATACTGTCACGATATTAAGATATGCAAAATCCTGGTCGACAATGGGTCCTCTGTCAATCTCCTCAACGTGCGAGTGTTAAAGGAAATCTGCATGAGCGTTCAACTTCTCGCTCGTGATAAAATCACCATCTCCGGTTTTGACTCCCAGTCATCACGGACCCTCGGGTCTGTGATACTGACCTTACGCTTCGGGTTACTTATCACGGATATTAAATTTTATGTCACCGATGCTAAGACCTGCTATAACGCTTTGCTTGGCCGGCCTTGGTTGCACGAGTACAACATCATCCCTTCTACACAATATCAGTGTATGAAATACTTCAAGGATGGTCTTGAGTACACTGTGATAGGGGAGTTGAACCCATTCTCTATGAACGAAGTCCGAAAATACGAAGATGCGAAATGCTTCTTACCAGATTTCGAGGATACGGAGAGGTGCCACAAGCCGAAGGACAAACCTATCACTACTATTTCAGTCTTCGGGAGTGATACCGAGGAGGAAGAAGAGATAGTTTATTCAGGGCCGCCTCAACGCAACAACCCAGGACCGTCCGCCCCCATATTGATCTTCGGCAGTGACTCGGAAGATGAAGTTAACACTATATTTTCTGCTTGGCCATCAATACAAGCCTTTACTGGCGATAATCAGAGTCTGCAAATTACCATGGTTCCACAAGGGCATTACAAGGATCACGATGCACATGAAACTTGTAGTTTGCAAGAACTGCAAACATTCTACGTCCCTCCCAGGCGAAGAGATGAAAAAGCAATCCTCTTTTATCGGTCCACGGAAACTAAAGTGGAAAAAGAAATCTGGCACGGCGCCGATTCCCTGCTTGACAGACTCCAGCCCATCCGTCTACCTAGATATTACTCGGAAGGCTAGAAGGCTATTTAAGCGCCAAGGGGTACCCTTTAGACAAACTACTCGACAAGCTCGATTCTACAACAGGATTTGGGACGTCCCCGGGACTCAACGAAAGCTGCCCAATGGGAAAATAGAAACGATCGGGCTTGGATATGTCCAATCCAGAAAACGGGAGCGAGTCTATGGTAGCTACGTCATATACGACTTCGATGAAGAGGAGGACGCCCTAGTAAAAGATGCTGATCCTGAACCAAAACAAGGTCCGGTCATCAAAGCGCTGAGTCCGTCATTTGAAGAATGAATGGACAGGCTAGTAAAGGAAGCGGGTCACAAGATCCGGGATGACCATAACTGCGAGATGGCCATTTACAAAAAAGTTAGGACACAGCGCCTCCTTCAACAGGCCGCGGAGAATGGCAATGCTCTTCCTTATCGACCCGTCATACAAAAGGCCCGACGCAGAAGAAAAAATAAATCAAAGAGCGGGAAAAGCGTTCGAGCGCGACAGAGCGGGACCAAGAAGCCCCGCGGTCGAGAATCGAATAACCCAGATCTGTCTCTTATAAAGAAGATGAGTCGAGCATACTCCTTTCCTCAGAACAAAATGCAGAAGATACTTGATCTCGCCATAAAACATCAAATGATTACACTTCCGGAGTCTAAGCACCCCG
The DNA here is from genome assembly GCA_030015575.1 of Agapanthus africanus. Lineage (NCBI taxonomy): Eukaryota > Viridiplantae > Streptophyta > Magnoliopsida > Asparagales > Amaryllidaceae > Agapanthus > Agapanthus africanus. The sequence continues at coordinate 24,694,906 of CM057338.1, forward strand.
AGCAAGCCAACGAAATCTCTCATCCAGACTATTGCTCCTATCACTGAGCAATAGGACATCCTCTCGAAGACTGCTTCACCTTCAAGAACTGGGTTGAAGACCAATATCAGCAAGGCAGGTTTGCTCTATCCAGTAGTTGGAGGATAAGTCCACCACAGAAACACGAACCAAAATCCACGCATACAGCGAGAGTAGGGCCAGATCAACATCGATCTTAGAAGCGAGCTCGTACTTGTCATATGATAACGCTATCAGAAGAAGAGACCGAGAATATGGATGACCTCCCATGTGCTTCGAAAATGACAATGATGAGGTGATCTCGGAGTTTCCACCGGCGCCGAAAGAGCTGGAAGATGGAATACACATTACTGCAGATAACCTCAGGAAAATTGATTTGGGGACGGAAAGTGACCCACGACCGACATTCGTCAGTGAGTTGCTGTCTGAAGAAAGGGTGGCTACACTAAAAGACGTGCTCACACAGCATAAATACTGCTTCGCATGGAACTATTCCGAGATGCCAGGACTCGATCCAGAGATTGCTGTCCACAAATTGGCAATATCCCCGGACGCCAAGCCAATCAAACAAGCACCGAGAAGAATGCGGCTCGAGCTTGAGATGAGCATCAATGCCGAGGTCAAGAAGCTAATCGACTCTGGTTTCATCCAAGAGGTTTAGTATCCTGATTGGCTCGCCAACATCGTCCCGGTGATGAAGAAAAATGGGACGGTGCGCATATGTGTGGACTTTCGGGATCTCAATAAAGCCTTCCCGAAAGACGACTTCCCAGTACCTGTCACTGAGCTGATGATAGATAACACGTCCACTCACGAAGTTTTCTCCTTCATGGACGGCTCATCAGGATATAATCAGATAAAGATGCATCCCGAGGACCAGAAGCACACTGCTTTCCAGACCCCTTTGGGTATATTCTGCTACAAGGTGATGCCCTTCGGTCTGAAGAACGCCGGCGCCACCTATCAAAGGGCCATGATAAAGATCTTCGATGACCTCATATATGAAATCGTTGAATGCTATATTAACGACCTTGTGGTGAAAAGCAAATCATACGAAGAACATCTAGAGCATCTGAAGATCGTATTTCAACGCCTTCGGCAATACAACTTGAAGATGAACCCTTTCAAATGCGCATTCGGAGTTCCCTCGGGAAAATTCCTGGGATTCATCGTCCGACACCGAGGCATCGAGATAGATCCGTCAAAGATCAAAGCGATTATGGAAATTCCTCCGTCAAAGACTCTCAAGCAATTGCGGTCTCTCCAAGGGAAGCTCACGTATATCCGGCGATTTATAGCCAATCTCTCAGGCAAATGCCGTCCTTACAGTCACCTAATGAAGAAGGGAACCCCGTTCGTCTGGGATCGCAAATGCCAAAACGCTGGACGAAATCAAGCAATACCCGCAGAATCCGCCAGTACTGGCCGCTCCGGTCAAGGGAAAGCCTCTCATTCTATATGCAACCGCCCTTGAAGGTTCCTTAGGCGCATTATGGGCACAAGAGAACGATCAAGGGAAGGAGAGAGCCCTCTACTATTTGAGTCGAGTTTTACTGGGGGCAGAAAGCAATTATTCTCCCATTGAAAACACTGCCTTGCATTGATCTTCGCGGTAACGAAACTCAGGCACTATGCATTGGCGCATGAAGTCCGTTTCATATCGAAGGTGGATCTTCTCAAGTATTTGATGTCAAAGGCCATATTGACAGGGCGGCTAACTAAATGGGCCTTGCTCTTGATGGAGTTCTCAATAACTTATCAGCCTCATAAGGCAGTGAAAGGCCAGGCCATCGCCGACTTCCTCGCTGAGCATCCGATACCTGCCGATTCTCCTCTGAATTACGAACTGCCAGATGAACATGCGTTTAACATGATCGACGGAAGTGATACCCGGTGGGAACTTTACTTCGATGGAGCATCTTCCGTGAAGAAGCGCAAACAAAGTACCTCTATAATCAAATCAGGAGTAGGCCTCATCTTCATAATTCCACAAGGAGGGATAATGCGCTTTGCCTTCTCCTTAACAGAGCTAAGGACAAACAATGAAGCTGAGTATGAAGCTCTGATAGCAGGTCTCGAGATCGCCATCAACATGGGAAAACCTCCTCATATACGGAGACTCCCAACTGGTCGTGAGCTAAGTAAACGGCGACTACCAAACGTGCAAACCATAGTTGGTAAAGTACGGTGAGAAAGTACAGTAGCTGCTGACTCAAATTCCTTCCTACACCTTGGAAAGCATACCGCGTGCGTAAAATAGCAAGGCAGATGCCTTAGCCAAGCTTGCTAAAGAATTGGTCGATGAGAATCTCGATGACGTAAGAATCGTGGTATAAAGCCGTCGGGTTCTTGCACCGGCAGAAATATCTCCAAAGTCATCCGAAGAAAAGGGAGCGATCGAGCAAAAGACCCAGCAAATAAAAGACCAGGAAAAGGCTGGGGATTGGAGAGAAGTCTTTATAGACTACTTCAAATCCCGTCGAACTCCTGAAGATGTGTCCTCAAAACATCAGCTCATGTAGCGAGCTCTATCTTTTGCCTTCATCAATGACACACTGTACAAGAGGTAATTTGATTCTCTGTGGTTAAAATGCCTGGGACCTGAAGAAGCAAAAAGAGTCATCCAAGAAGTTCTCGACGGACTCTGTGATTCTCACCAAGCAGGCTCGAAGATGAAGCTGAAGATTAAAAGGATGGGCTACTATTGGCCCACTATGATCCAAGACTGCCTCGAATACGCGAAGCAATGCCACTCGTGCCAGATTCATGGGGATTTTATCCATCAGCATCCGAATCCACTACATCCAACGGTGGCTAGCTGGCCGTTAGAAATGTGGGGAACTGACCTTATTGGCCCCATTGAACCAGCATCGTCCAGATGACATCGATTCATTTTGGCGACAACTGATTACTTCTTCAAATGGGCAGGAGCAATACCGCTCAGGGAAGTGAAGGCGAAGAATATCCTCCATTTCTTCAAGACGCACGTCATTTATCGGTTTGGAACTCCACGACGGATTATCTCCGATAACGGGCCAGCCTACAGAAGCCATAAGATAAGCCACTTCGCACAACAACATAATTTAGACTGGAGATACTCCTCAGTCTATAATCCCCGAGCTAACGGTCTAGCTAAGGCTTTCAACAAGACCTTGACGAATATTGTGAAAAAGACGATGTCACGAAACAAGAAAGATTGGCACGAGAGACTGCATGAAGCTCTGTGGGCATATCGAACTACGTTCAAGAGGGCTACGAACACAATGCCGTACGCATTGGTATTCGGTACAGAAGCGGTACTCCCCCTCGAGATAGAGTTACCCTCTTTACGAGTAGAAGTTCATTACGAGCTAACGGACGAAGAGAATGCTCACCTTCGGCTTGAGGAGCTCGACGCCCTCGATGAAACCCGGCTCACAGCGCGACAAAATCTGGAGGCTTATAAAGCAAAGATGACGCGCTCCTACGAAAGGTTGACTAGGCCGAGGACATTCCGCCAAGGCGAACTCGTGCTAGTGGTCAAAAGACTTATGATCCCCAACCGTGCCAAGCGGGGAAAATTCGAGCCGAATTATGAAGGCCCGTATATTATAGACAAAGTCTACTAGGGTGGGGTCTATCTACTCATGGACATGCATGGTGAAAGACCTTTTAGGCCAATAAATGGTCGCTTCCTGAAGAAATACTACGCTTGATGAGTTATGGCCTAGGTCAATGATAGATGACGACTACTATGTCCGCTAGCTATCTTCCTAAGCCCAAACTCTATAAGTAGTAACCGGCTTCCTTTACAACTAACAGTGGACCGAAACGTCCTTAAACTAACAGTGGACCGAAACGTCTTTAAACTAACGACGGACTGAAACGTCCTTAAACTAACAACGAACCACTATGTCCTAAAACTAGCCGTTGACCGAGATGTCGATAAACTATGGTGGATTGCAGCATCCCAAAGCCGATACAAAAAAAAGAGAAAAAAGAGAAAACAGTATGTCCATAAGCAAAATGGGCACGGTTGAAAACCAGAAAGGGCTCCGTGAGTAAAAACAGCAGGGCTACCGGCGAGTCTTGTGAAAACCCGAAAGGGCGCAATCTCGTTAGAATAAAAAATTGAATAAAAAAAAAAGATAGAAAACAGTATGTCCATAAGCAAAATGGGCACGGATGAAAACCCGAAAGGGCTCCGTGAGTAAAAACAGCAGGGCTACTGGCGAATTTTGTGAAAATCCGAAAGGGCGCAATCTCGTTAAAAGACACTTGCAAGGTCCTCTCGACTTTGTAAGGAGAAACCACCTACGTGAGATCCTTACGACTCACAAAGGAGTAACACACCTGGGGATCCTCACGATTTCTAAGGAGAAATTACACTTGCGAGATCCTCACAACTTGTAGGGAGAACCCTCTTACAGGACCCTCACGGCTCATAAGATTCAAAAGTCTTAAGCTACAGGGATCTGAACCTGCTCTTAAGCAGCCTCTACAATCTTCAATATTGCCCTACAAGTGGCTCAATGCTGACCCTTGTATACAATCCACGGGGGTGAATAAACATTTCCCTAACAAAGTCCCATCCGTGACTAGGGATATGTCTACACAGTGAGCAACCCTTATAAGTCCTCTCGACTTATAAGGAGAAAACCCTCTTGTAATTTCCTTACGACTTACGGGAGAACATGCACTTAGGAATCCTCACGATTCTTAAGGAGAAATCATACCTACGAGATCCTCACGACTTGTAGGGAGAAATATCTTTATGAGACCTTTACGGCTCATGAAGTCAAAAGCCTTAGTCAACAGGATCCTAACCCTGTTTGCTAAGCCACCTTTGTTCGACATCGACAGAGGCAAATGATGATTCGCTCCTGGCAATATCCCAGTTGTAGCGGTGCTGATACCGGAATCGGTATCTAATCCCAAGCTTGCAGCGAAAAGCCAGCGAGCCACACATGCATACGAAATAGCCGAAATGATAGGACAACTTGCAATAAAATCAGCAAGTAAAAATATATGCATGCAAAATAACCGAAATGATTGGGCAACTCGCAATAAAAAACAGCAAGTAAAAATAAAACAAATAGCCGAAATGATTGGGCACCGCGAAAAATAGCCGAAATGATTGGGCAATCGCGACCTTCGTGATATAAAAGCTGAAATGATAAAGCGTCGCTGAAAAAATTAAAAAATAAAAATGAAATTTATGCCTACAGGTGATATCACATCGATCCCTGTATACAATCCAGGGGTACAAACAAAAAAGGAATTACGCATTTCCTCCCCAGGTTTCATCAGAGGAAGAAGCCAAATCTCAATGGTTCACAGACAACCTAGAGATCATCTCAACATTCGTCTTATTACAACGGACACAACATCAAGCAGAGCGGAACAACGGCAACCTCCAGTTCCATGACTCGGCGGTGCACAGATGACCGAGAATCAAACCCCGACGCCGTGAAATGCGGATAAAGTCATAAATTTCTGGCTACGTGGAACGCGGATAATGTCAACCCTGACCCCATGGAAAACGTCCAAATCGGAGCCTGGTCTTCGCTGAACACGGTAGTGAACCCATGGGAAGCATCCAGAGCAAAATTCCTGGCTACGTGGAACGTAGCTTATGTCAATCCGACCCCGTGGGAAACGTCCAGAACGGATCTTAGTCCTCGCAGAGCACGGCAATGACCTCGTGTGAAGTATCCAGAGCGGAGCCTGGTCCTCTCCGAACATGGAAGTGAACCCATGGGAAGCATCCAGAGAAAATTCCTGGCTACGTGAAACACGGCTTATGTCAATCCTGATCCCGTGGGAAACGTCCAGAGCAGATCCTGGTCCTCGTAGAGCACGGCAATGACCCCATGTGAAGCATCCAGAGTGGAGCCTGGTCCTTGCCGAACACAACAGTGAACCCGTGGGAAGCATCCATAGCAAAATTCCTGGCTACGTGGAACGCGGATAATGTCAACTCTGACCCCATGGGAAATGTCCAGAGCGGAACCTGGTCCTCGCTGAACACGGCAGTGAACCCGTGGTAAGAATCCAGAGCAAAATTCCTGGCTACGTGGAACGCGGCTTATGTCAATCCAGACCCCGTGGGAAACGTCCAGAGCGGATCCTAGTCCTCGCAGAGCACGGCAATGACCCTGTGTGAAGCATCCAGAGTGGAGCCTGCTCCTCGCCGAACACGACAGTGAACCCATGGGAAGCGTCCAGAGAAAAATTCCTGGCTACATAGAATAGGGATAATGCAAACCCTGACCCCATGGGAAATGTCCAGACCAGAGCCTGGTCCTAGCCGAACATGGCTGTGAACCCGTGGGAAGCATCCAGAGCAAAGTTCCTGGCTACGTGGAACGTGGCATATGTCAATCCTGACCTCGTGGGAAACGTCCAGAGCGGATCCTGGTCCTCGCAGAGCATGACAATGACCCTGTGTGAAACATCCAGAGCGGGCCTGGTCCTCGCCGAACACGGCAGTGAACCCGTGGGAAGCATCCAGAGCAAAATTCCTAGCTACGTGGAACGCGACTTATGTCAATCTTGACCCCGTGGGAAATGTCCAAAGCAGATCCTGGTCCTCGCAGAACACAGAAATGACCCCGTATGAAGCATCCAGAGCGGAGCCTGGTCCTCGCTGAACACAGCAGTGAACCCGTGGGAAGCATCCAGAGCAAATTCCTGGCTACGTAGAACACGGCTTATATCAATCCTGACCCCGTGGGAAACGTCCAGAGCGGATCCTGGTCCTCATAGAGCATGGCAATAACCCCGTATGAAGATCCAGAGTGGAGCCTGGTCCTCGCCGAACACGGCAGTGAACCCGTGGGAAGAATCCAGAGCAAAATTCCTGGCTACGTGGAACGCGGATAATGTCAACCTTGACCCCGTGGGAAGCGTCCAGAGCGGAGCCTGGTCCTTGCCGAACACGGCAGTGAACCCGTGGGAAGCATCCAGAGAAAAATTCCTGGTTACGTGGAATGCGGATAATGTCAACCCTGACCCCATGGGAAACGTTCAGAGCGGAGCCTGGTCTTCGCCGAACACGGCAGTGAACCCGTGGGAAGCATCCAGAGCAAATTTCCTAGCTACGTGGAACGCGGCTTATGTCAATCCTGATCCCATGGGAAACGTCCAGAGTGGATCCTGGTCCTCGCAGAGCATGGCAATGACCCCATGTGAAGCATCCAGAGCGGAGCCTGGTCCTCGTCGAACACGGCAGTGAACCCGTGGGATGCATCCAGAGCAAAATTCCTGGTCATGTGGAACGCGGATAATGTCAACCCTGACCCCATGGGAAACGTCCAGAGCGGAGCCTGGTCCTTGCAGAACACGGCAGTGAACCCGTGGGAAGCATCCAGAGCAACCCCTGACTCCGTGAGATGCGGATAAGGGCAACTTCACCCATCACCTGTCGGTCCTCACGACTCGTAAGGGAGCAAATTCTCTTGTGAGATCCTTACAACTTTCAAGAGAAAACACACTTAGGAATCCTCACAATTCTTAAGGAGAAATTACACCTACGGGATCCTCTCAACCGGCAGGGAGAAAATTCTTTATGAGACCCTCACCGCTCATAAAGTTGAAAGTCTTAGGTGACAGATCCTAATCCTGTTTTCTAAGCCATCACCACCTTACAAAGAGCACAAGATTGACATCTATATACTATCTACAGACCGCACTTGCTAAAATCACATGGCAAACAACACAGCAAGGAAGAAGAATTCAGAGAGATGACACAAGACATTATAAAAAATGTGTATCTTTTATTCATAAATTCAATTGGGTACAAAATACATCATATGAAAGAGTAAAATAAAAAATAAATTTTAATCAAAATTACAAATGGTACAAAAAAAATTATTGAGAGAAAATCACTTTCAATAATCCAATCAGCCGCTCGCGCACTTCCCTCAGCCCCTCTTCTTGATCAGCTGCCGCGGCCAACTCCGCTTCGACCCGAGCTCGCTGCTGCAAGTAAGACGAAAGTTTTCCTCGACGGCCCGCTGAGCTGCTTCATGATCTTGTGCATCCCGCTCGACGACGTTGAGCTTCTGCCTCAATGTTAACTCATCAGAAATACATCGCAGAAGACCTTCGAAGATAACTTTCAACTGGGCAGCATTCGCATCAACCTCAGCATGCAGTCGAGCAGATTCGCTTGAAGTTTCTTTACAATCCTTCTGCTTTAAAGTCACTTCTTATTCAAGATGGCGGAAGTAAGAAGTGCTCTGCTCGATCCACGCAGCCCGTTGAGTGCTCATAGCCAGAATCTCAGGTGCAGGACGCCTAAGCTCAAGCTCATGCAGGCATGCATCGATTTCCCTGCAGCGATTAACCCAAGACTCAACGATGCCCTCACCATGAAAGTTCATGAGCGTCGCCTGCATAGGGTTAACCTCTGTGGCAAAATCCGCAGCAGATGTGGGAGTCTCCGTGTCAAGCTCCTCGATATATTCGCTCAGCATCCGTACAATGGTCACAGCACCTTTGGATGATGGACGTCTGGAAAAAGGCCCTGCCGGCATTATAGTGCGAGACTCGAATGGGGCTGGAGTCAATGTGATTGCTGCAAAATAGATCATAATCAGATGTCGGCTCAGTAAATAAAGAAAATACGTGAAAAGTAGAGTCTACTATATCGGCTGCAACAGGGGGCAGAGCTGGGAGTACTGGTGGCGCAACGACAGCCTCGTCCCCTCCTTCAATTCGTAAGGCTACAAGCAATATAAAGAAGAGTTAGCAGTAATGCGACTGCCCGTTAAAGAAAAGGACATCGTTTAGAGAAAATTCTCACCGACACCAGCAGGTGGACTAATCTCTGACAAGAAAGAGAAGTGTGGGTGCAGCACCTGATACAGGTGGTCAAAAAGAACTCCTGCAAGGACGCAATAATGCAACGTCAGTACGTATGTTATACAGCTTAAAAATAAGACTGATGAGTCACGAATTCGCACCTTCCAACATCTGAGATGGTATGAGAGAGGGTAGAGGAGGTGTCGCCGTCAAGGCGGTAGCTGATGGCGCTGCCTCGGGTAGCGCGACAGCAGCACTAGCCGCACCTGCATTAGAAACAAGATAAACCCCGTCAGGAAAGATTGCAGAATAAAAGGAAGGGCGGTGACCTAAAATCTACCTGATGAGTCGCCAGCCAGAGTCATGACGAGGGTGTCACTTGATACAACGGTGGCGTCTCCCTCCTCCATCGGGGTGGTCTCACCTCTTGTCGCCTCATCCCCTGACTCCACGAGAGCCGTCGTTGCGCTCGCGACGCCAGGAGACAGCAAAGAACCGTAGGCGGGAAGAGCGATGATCGGAGCGGTGCCCGACTCTTGAGAAAGAGCGGCCATCTCGGGCCCAGCAATTGTATCGTTTCGCTCGCTACCACCTCGGGCTCAGTGATTGTAGCTGTTTCATCCACCGCTGCCTTAGGCTCGGCCGTGGTAGCTATCTCACCCGCCGCTACCTCAGGCTCGGCAGTGGTAGCTATCTCGGGCATAGCAATCGTGACTGTCTCGTCAGCCACTACCTCGGGCCCAGCAAATGCGGCCGCATCACCTACTGCTGCCCTGGGTTTGGCAGTAGCAACTACCTCCCTCACCGCTACCTCAGGCTCGGCGTTCACCGCCACTTCTTCGGTAAGTCTCGGCCCTGCAAGATAAGGTATATGAGAACTGATAATTTAAAACTTTGACAACAGAACCTCACGGCGCATTACCTGGAGTTGATTTACCGTTTCCTTCCCGAGCCGCATGTGCCGCCCGTCTATAAGCAGTAGACAAGGCAACCGGAGACTCCTCTGAAGGAGTAGCAACGGGGTTACTGGCGCTCGAGCCATCTCCTACAGCTAAGGCAACACTACGCTCCCTTGCTGCGCGCCTCCGGCGCTTCCTTTCCTCTCAGGCCATCAAAGCAGACCTTCTAGAAGCTCCTTCAACAAGACGCCATCGTCCGTATCCAGGGTTAGTTCTGGAGCCGTTAAGGCTTCCGTCATCAGGCCGGGACTTTGGAAGCTGACCCGGGAAGAGTTTCCGCATCAGCTTGTGGGATCGGCATTGTGGTCGTGCGATAAGACAGAGAAAGGGTCAGATTACTCATAAGAAACGGGAGCAGGAACATAGTGAACCGAAATGTACCGATGCCTAAGGATGCTTGAAGTCGTTCCTCTTCCTCAAAAGTCTTGAGAGAGGCAGCAAGAGCTTCTTCGGTAGAAATGCCTGTTAAAGAAGAAAAACGCCAATCATAACACAATTATATTAATACGATGCGATGACAAAAAATACTGCTAATGAGTACCTGATCGCGCCAGGATAGCCAACTCCTCTTCGTGGTTGGCCAATTGTTTAGAAGCTGCAATGGTAGCCGCCAGATCAGTATCGTCTGGCGGCATGAATAAGCCCTCGTTCGTCCCATACTCGCTCAGGCCTTCGCCGTAAGGAGCGTGAGGCTCCTGGACAAGTACAACGTCGATAGAAAAGATCGACTTCTTTTTCTTTTGTGAGCGAGCTCCGGTCGTAGCCAAAACCAGCTTGCGCTTCATGGGCACTTTGGGATGGTGAGTCCCGATATCCGAGCCCATGCCAGATTCGGGTGAAGCTACAGTTACCATCTCCACAGGAGCGCGGGGCACCGAGGGCACGTCCACCATCTCCACAGGAGCATGAGGCAATCCACGCGTGGGGCTTAGCACATGTGGAGGCTCAACTGCAGCAACCCCTCTTAGCGAAGGGGGGTCAGCGATCCGTCGCTTCAAAGGGACGTTGCGATCGCTGGCAGGGGCGCACTCTTGTGATCGAGCAGCAGCCGCCTCTCTTCCCTGATAACAACACCCATCGTGTGTTGATACCAGGCCCCGTGTACATTAAGGGCCCTCGGAATGCAGCTCGGCTCGCTAATAAAGAAGTGGGAGCCCGTATTCAAGTGCATAAAGTGATGCAGCGCATCCCGTATTCCTTCTCTGGTGGCAGCAGGTTCTTCCAAGAACGCTTCCAGTGGAATCCCCTGGTTATAACTCAGCTGTTGGGAAAAATTATGGGGGTTGTATCTCATAAAAAGTGCCGCATCATTTTGCCTGAATACAAGAAAGCCTGGCCTGATGGAGTATTGATGTAGAATCTCCCGGGCTTTCAACACGGAGGCCACGTCCTTAAAGGTGTCGCGCAATGCCAGCACCATCTTGGAAGTTTCCTGGCCGATCGTTAGGACTTTGTCCGTAAAAGACAAACCAGCTCTGACCGTGCGTGGACGAAGAAGTAACCCCCTAGCCTCCCGCTGTGATGGATTCACGATAGAAGCGTCGAACAGCCACATAATTCTTGGGAATTTGCATTTCTCGAAAAACTAGGGTCTTTTATGAATGCCAAATACCCCAAGCACGTGCATTTCCATCCACGAAGTAAAATAATGCATCGAGAAGTTGGCGGCATGCACCCCCGGTTCAGTTGTATCCGCCGCCACGCTAAGACCATGGTACAGGTGGGCTAACCACGCAATCCCAATGGCCACTTATATCCCGGCAACCATTCGATGCGCCGGGTAGAAGACGGACGGCCTCATATAGCGACGGTGCATAGGAAGCGCGAACCGGCACAACCACATCCCAAGAAACCCAAGGAAGAACGCCTCCTCGTCAATGCCAGGAGCGGCGATTTCTGACAGAGGGATGATCGCGACATCAGGGAGAAAAAAGCCCTTCTGATCATCTTCCAAGACCGGTCGACGGTCTAAGCCAAAGCCGAAGGGGTCGTCGAGCTTGGCAAATTTTTCGCCTCGTTGCGATAGAATCTCCGGGCGAAGAAACCGGGCAATGAAGTCTGCGAAGCTAACCCCCCGTCCACCGGATTCCAAAAAGAGGCTCTCGTACATGTTCAACACCTTTATTGTAAATCGACGTTAGATACCCCATGAGTTGTGGGGAGGCGGAATAGGTTAAACAATAATTTTTGTCTAAACTAAAATCGACTAACTTACGGATCTTTGCCAAACCCTAACTAACAACATCATATGAGGGATTAGCTACTATGAAAGAAGATTATACCTAATGAACTAAGTCCTTCTTCTCGTTGACCACCTCCTCGTCGGCCTCCTCTTTGTGATAGAAGATCCACCCGAGAGCTACTACTCCAAGCTTGACCTCTAACTTAAGGTAACTGGGTTACTAAAAGTGCTAATCAAAACAACCTAGGGGATATAGAGTGGGATTAGGGATCAATTAGTCTTGCTAACCCTTGATCTCAATACATGAGAGGTTAGGGTTAGGGTTTGAAGTGAGAGAGCTTGAGGAGAGAGAAGGGGAGAGTGAGAATGATATTGGAATAATAATTCATGTGTGAATATATGAAGCATAAGATATTATTAAATGAATAACAAATAATAATATATCATCATACTTCATTAACTCACCTTGTGATTCATCTCATGAGTCATTTAAACAATAAATGCATCATTAACTCTATGGATGAATCACACCATGAGTCATTAAACCAATTAATGCAAATTCCACCTAAGCCCTCCATGTCATCAACCTTCTAGAAGCTTCTCGAGTAATTACGAGAACGCCCCTCCTATCTGTGAAAAAACGGAAATACCGAGACTGTATAAATCCAATAATCCAATACTAGAATCTGGCTTAAACCAAAGCCTGCTAGTAAAAACTGTCCAAACATCGTATGTGCGTAAAAACACGTATGCGTCCGAACCCTGTCGTAAAAACATACGACCTCTATATCGTTTCGCCCGAAGCAGGGAAACTCTCTGTGTGGGACTCTAAAGACTCGACTACTATGCTGGCAGTGGTTTAACCACAGACCACAAGCGGCACTAGCTATACGTAACGGTCCCCAGGTAGATGTCGATAAGAAGGCTGATGAGGAAACCCATCCGAACTCCTACTGAGTCTGATGTGACAATCTCCGTACAGTCCAGTCTGTTCATCTAGGATTATCGCATATCGGGCCTAGGGTGGCGGCAAGCGTCAGTCCTCTAAAAGCGGTATAAGTCGTATCGGAGCGAAGCCCATTACACCTTGAGAAACTACTGGAAAACCTACCAATAAATCTTGCTTGCCCTGGCCAGGAACTTTGCGTAATGGCTCTCCAGACACAACGCGATATCAACTCCAAATACCGAGAGAGACGAATCCTGTCTAACCACTACTGCCTCCAAGTGCTTTGGGACTGCACCCAACTGCTACCTGTTTGCACGACTCCTTTGAGCCATGGTAGGGTAGCAATCTAAGAACAGTGGGAACACACTCGAGGCGAAGCGGTAGTGTCATGTCTGCGTACTATGCTGTACTCATGTAACCTGGGAACTATTAATTGACGACGGGTATAATACCAACCAACAGTTCCCTGCAAGTCCTGTCCGGTGTACCCGTAACCTAACGAGCACCTGTATACTATCTCCAGTACAACGTACTGATGGCTGTAGGACAGACCATCTCCCCAAATGGGATGAGAAGCGTACACACTAGTCTACTCCAGAGTATCGATGCCCTGTCTCGATAATCTTACGACTAGGGACCTGAAAAAGGATGTGCTTGTAGACTACCCAGCCCCCACTTGTGTGACTGCCGTCATAACGATGGTAGTCAAGCAAAATCCTAAGGGCTCTATTAATACGTACATACATATTAAGATAGATATAAACCAAGTAGCATACTACCATATTTAGCAAGACTGTTAATATAACTGTAAATATCCCAAGCTTCTATTAAGTAATATACAAGCTAGTATGATACAATAATGGCCCCTAGGGCATATACACTAACATTTATCATACCAGGAAACTGGTGCTGGATGGCATTCTCCGGTGTTAGGCCCATCACCACTGGCTTGGTGGCGAAAATGTATTCGTCCAGAGGAAGCATCTCCTCATAGTGCTCCCCCCTAACCGGTAAATCGGAAATCTCAGCAAATTCTTCTGAGGAAATGGAGACTTCTCTGTCCAGTAGAAGAAAGGTATGGGTTGGGATGTTCCATTGCTCCAAGAACGCCTTAATCTACCATGTTGGAGGAGCAGAATATTGGAACAGCGAAGCATAGACCGCGGGATATAGACCGAGGTTCAGCAGTTGCGTTTTCTTCGCTGACAAAATGTATCTGGCCCACTGCAAATACTCGGCCGAATATCGGGGAGTCAACCCGATGTTGTAGGGCTGTCCCCAAAGACGCGACTCACCCTGGCATATGCGTCGCCCCAAGGTATCCAAAGCTGCCGGCAGCTGCATGGGTATGGCGGCAATCGAAGGATGAAGAAGACCCTCTGAAGTCTAATTGACAACCTCCACGGTATAGTTCAACGGGGGTGCATCTGCATACGAAATCGACGAGATTTGACTACCTTTGATGATCTGGTCATACCACCTACCCCACAAGTGAAGGTTTTTGCATTCCGGGTCATAGTCTCTAATGAGCGTGAGAACCTCCCGGTCCACAGGTGCTTAAGGGAATCCTCCCTTTGAACGAAAAAATGGGAAAGAGAGATCGGAAGACATGTCGCCTGTGAGAGAGAACAGAATTCAATTATCAGTACTATAATTTAATCTTAAAATTCTGACGCTCGACACTTTAAAATTTGTACCACACTGCAATACAGTGGAAAGGGGACCTAAGGGGGATCCACAAAATCCAGATGACGATACATCAATTAATAAAACAGCCTCATCATTGGATGAGACTGTCAATTAAGGAGGAAATCCTTAAAAAAATTTCTCATTGAATGAGAAATCCCTCGGGAAAAGGAGGAAATCTCACTTTGAGAGGAAAGTTCTATAACAGAGTGACACTTGTCAAACTCTGGTCATGAAGGAATAAAATTCCTTAAAGAGCCTGGCTCTGTAATGATGATGGAAAATCCATCAAAGATTACTTAAAATTAATTGATTTTTGTGAATTAAAAATTCTGGGATCTTCAAGATCCATGAAAAAACTCTTAAGAGTTCTTCATCAGAGATCAAAAGATTCACATATATTATCAAAATGCAGAGCTATGATTCATGGGATGAGAAACCCCAAGAAAAGATCTCTTTAGATCTATGGGTACATGAGAGCAAGGCTTTATTAATGAAACCCTAAAAGGGTTTTCTTTAGATCAAAGATCTATGAAGAGCTAGGATCTGTTAATGGGTAAAAACCCTAATTTATAAAAAAAAATTAATTTTTACCTAAGTTTGGAAAGCGTTCTGACTCTTGAAAGTTCTTAAACAGAAGAGCAAGGCTCTGAGTGAAAATTCTCAAGAATAAGATGGAAATCATCTAAGAGACCAAAGGTCCTATTTATAGGCACTGAACCGCCTCTTCAATTTCTGAGTTGATCCAAGGGCTCAGATGTTGCCACCGCTGCACTCACATGTGCGCCACGTGAGCGCAGCCATGGGGGGGCATTTGTTTCCCCCAATCAGAGCAAATCTCTGTTTTAAAATTCAAAATTTAAATTTAAACAACGCTTCAGATTCAACGCTCTGCGCGCTGAGCGCCACGTATCAAACGCAGACGCACTAGTGCCAAGCGCGCTGTGCCTTAGGCAGCGCACCCCCAATCAGAGCAATGCTCTGTTTTAAAATTCAAAATTTAAAAATTGAAGCAATGCTTCAGATCCAGCGCTCTGCGCTGCGTGCCACGTGTCAAACACGGGTGTGCTAACGCAGTTGCGCTGCGCTCTGCGCTGCGCGCCACATGCCGAGCACAGGTGTGCTAGCGCAAGGTGCGCCAGCGCCGGGATTAAAAATCCCCCACCGTTAGATCAAAAGATGTACTAATAATAAATTATTAATTAATCAGAACTAAAATTCTGTTATGGAATATTTTTCAATCTTATTGAAACATGAAGATTATCTTCTGTAAAATAGAAGCCTTAGGATCAGAGATCCAACGGTGGGAAATATTCCCAAATCAATCAGAGAAAGATCTCTTAAAACTGATTTAACAAATCATTTGACCCTATATAAAGGCCCCAAGACTTCAAGTCTAAAAAGGAGAGACAGAAAAGAGAGAGAAAAGCCCTCTGCAAACTTTGAGAAAAATAAGAGCAAGCTCTTAGAAAAAAGAAGATTTTTCTTCATTTTCAAGGTAAAGAACTATGTTCTTGAATAACAGAGATGAAATCATCTCATTAAAAAAAGAAGAACCATCTTCTAAAAAGATCATAGATCTGAAAAAGACCAAGATTTTTAATAAAAAGCAAAAGATCAAAAGATCTAATCATAAAAAAATATATATATAAATATAAAAGAAGTATTTTACTTCATTCACAGATCATTGATCTATAAAGGCAAGAGCCCTTTTATAAAACAAGAACTTTTATTCTTGGATCTTGAGGCAAAGCCTCCTTTAAGAAGAACATAAATTTGTTCTTTGATCTTAAATCTGATCAAATGCACTTTGCGCTATTAGAATGTGCCTTGCACTCATGAATTGCGCTCTTGCGCTCATTGGACCGGCGTTCAGCGCCAAAACCTGCCACGTGTCAACCAAAGACACAATCTGCGCTTTGCGCTCCTGAAACAGCGCATTGCGCTCATGGGCTGGCACTCAGTGCCAAGCGCACCACGTGTCACTCACTGGCGCATGAACAGACAAGTGCAACGCGCTCATAAATTAAAAGCGTAATGCGCTAATAAGCTAGCGCTTAGCGCTAAGCGTGACACGTGTCCTCTTCGTGTGCGCTAGCTGACAGAAGCGCAATGCACTCTTTGACTGGCACAAAGCACCTGACGTGCCACGTGGCGCACTATCAGAACACACTCTGCTTCTGATAAATGCTATGCATTCAATACAAAACAAAAATGTCAGAGCCCAATGCCTAGCATTATTAAAAGGGCCGAGCCCAAATAAAGGCTTAATAGCCAGAGCAACTAAAAATGTTAAACATTTTTAATTGGACTTAGCCCAATTCTGTCCATAAGTCCTCAACTTATATTGAACTGAGCACATCTTCTCATAAATATTCAACAGATCTTAGTCCCAAACTGGGCTACAGATATCTCAAACAATTCACACTGGTTCAGGGGTAAATCTCGTTACTTTTCTGATATCTGTCGTTGTAATCCTTCAACATCGTCAGAGAGGTGACGGGTCCCGACAACCACACATAACATCGGACTGTTGGGTCCTTAAACCCATGGACTATGATGTCCTTAACCTTGACCGTGATGTCTTAAAACTAACATCGGACTGTGGGGTCCTTAAACCCACGGACTATGATGTCCTTAACTTCGACCGTGATGTCTTAAAACTAACATCGGACTGTGGGGTCCTTAAACCCACGGACTATGATGTCCTTAACCTCAACCGTGATGTCTTAAAACTAACATCGGACTGTGGGGTCCTTAAACCCACGGACTCTGATGTCCTTAACCTCGACCACGATGTCTTTAAACTAACAATGGACTGAGATGTCCTTATACTAATATTGGACCGTAATGTCCTTAAACTAATCGACCGCAATGTCCCTAAACTAAACAATAGAGGCCAAATGCTTTCTTGTTGGATGTAAACGATCTTGTTAAGTTGATCTTAGTCTAGAAATTAGGCTAACGTATCCTTAACAATGTTTAAGTTGATCTTAGTCCCCAATGAGACTAACGTATCCTTAAACCAAAACCCCAAACCCAAATCTAAGAAGATACGGCTTTAGACTAATCCACGCCCTATGGGCGACAACATAACTTAGTCTCCGTATACAATCCTTGAGCAACCAAACACAGAACAAACACTCACGACACGAAGTGACCATATAGAGAAGGAGAAAATTGTTATCGTGACGCGGTAGCATAATTAACTGCAGGGGCTTGCGCCTACAGGGAAGAGCGTCCCTACAATCAAAACCCCCTCAAACGAGGGGGAATCTGACGAAGTCTGCTACATCGGTCGCATCCGTTTAAATCTTCGATACATGGTGCCATAAATCAACTTGGCATCTTCGGAGAGGTGGACGGATAGCACTAATTAGTATCTATCCTGAATGTCAGACAAGACGAACCTACACGGTCGCGTCTCTGTGTTCGGAGGGGAACACATTCTGGCACGCCCGGTGTGACCTTTTCCTCTTTCCACTCCATACTTCGTGTATCCTGTTCGCAAACCAATAGCGGTTTGCTAATGGTTGCCCTTGGGTTTCGAGGTACTAAGATTTGGCGTTTTGCTTGGTGCAGAAAACGAAAAATCAATGGAGTCTACCTGCACAAAATGTTCCAGCTGCAGTTGCAACTCCAGCTCCGCCTCATCTGGAGGCATTGCTTACGGGCCTCAAGCGGCCTCGCTGTTTACGATGCCGGTGGACCAGGTGACTCAGGCCACCACCGGCTTGTTTTTTGGGACCATGCTCCCGCCAAGGAGCTTCACCGCTCCTGTGCCAACGCCGGAAGCTCCTAAGAAGTCGGTCTTCGATCGGCTTACAGCTATGGTGGACTAGGTGACCCAGGCCACCACCGGGCATGCCAGAATCTGTTCGCCGCCGAAAACAGAGATGGACTAGGATAGATCGTCTTTCCTGAATTTGGGGACATATGCTATTTGGATTTATTCTTCCACCTCTCCGAAGATACCAAGTTGATTTATGACACTGTATATCGGAGGTTTGGACAGACGCGGCCGTTGTAGCAGACTTTATCAGATCCCCTCTCATTTTATGAGGGGTTTTTGATTGTGGGGACGCTATTTTCTACAGAAGCAAGCCCCTGCAGTTAATTACGTTACTGCATTGTGATAACCACTTTCTCCTGCTTCGGAAGTTCACTTCGTGTCATGTGTGTTTTTGTTTGTTTTGGTTTCACATGGATTGTATACGGAGACTAGTTTATGCCGTCCCCCGTAGGATGCAGATTAGTCCAAATCCATATATTTTAGATTTAGGCTTAGGTTTATATATGGACCATTAATCTGGTTTGAAATTAAGATTAACTTAAATGTGTGAGCATTTGGGCTCAATTTGTTCTTGCTAAGGATACGTTAGTCTAATTTGAGAGTAAGATCAACTTAGCAAAATTTTAAGGATCATTTTTATTTAAGATCCAGCAAAAGAGCATTTGGGCTCAGCTACGAGAAAATTTCAGAGACTTAACCAATTTGGGCTAAATATACTTAGCCTTTTTATTTTCAAAAGTGCTAAGCATTTATTTGGGCTCTGTTTGTTCAGCGCTTTTCTTTTCATGTAAAAGTGCTAAGCACTTATTTGATCTCTGATGCTCACATGTTTGTCATGTGAAGCATTCAATCATGGGCTCTGCCTAATAAATGATGAGCGCTTTTAGTCATTTTGACTAAATATGAAGTGCTAAGCACTTTTTATGGCGTCCACATGAGGTGTACGTGGAGCTCTGGGCGCTGCACAATCAGTGGTAAGCACTCAGCTGTTTTGGCTTCATATGAAATGCTAAGCACTTTTATTCAGCGCCCATGTGTGTTTCACGTGAGGTGCTGGCCTTCTGTTTTGGGCGTTCGCGTGTTTTTTACATGAGGTGCTAGGCCCTGTTAAAAGTGGGGCGCCCACGTAAAGAGCACGTGAGGCGCTAGTATTTTTTTTCTTTTTTAGAGATTAAATCTCTGTTAATGGCATTTTGACCATTAATGATCACCAAGATCTTCGCTTTTTGAAGATCTGGTAACGGTTTTTTTTCTTTAAGAACTATGTTCTTTTATAGGTTCCTTTCTTCTATTGTTTTTTCTTTGGACCCAGTTCTTTTCTGAATATTTGATTCTCAAGAACAAGATCTTTTCGATGAGAATTAATTCTCAACTTATGGGAGACTTTTCTTGTGGATCTCAGATCCAGAGAAAGAACAAAGTTCTTTAAAAAGAGTTAAACCCTTAGATGTGATAGAGATATTTTGATCTCCTTTTTTTAACTAGGGTTTTTAGAAGGAAGGTATTCTTATTTGAGAATTGAATTCTCTATTCTTTTTTCTCTTCCTGTATTTTTTCTATCCCTCCTGAGACTTGAAGTCTCGTGTCGTTTATATAGTGAAGGCAAATTGTTAATTGGTTTTGAGAAAATCTCTCATTGAGAGATTCTAATTGATTTGGGGAATTTTACCCACTATTGGATTTTTGATCCAGGGACTTCTGTTTTTACTGAATATAATTTTTGTTTTTAACGAAATTGGGGAAATATTTTCCCTTATACATAATTTATTCTATAAAACAATGATTTTTTAATCACAGTTGGATTTTTAATCTAAGGGTTCTTTGTTTTACAGAGAGCAATTTTTCTTATTTAGAAAGATTGAGAGAATATATTCCAAAATAGAATTTTATTCTATAATTGGATGTTTGATCCAACCGAGAGTATCTTTCTAATTTTAGAAATATTTGGGAAATGTTTTCTCCAAACAGAATTTAATTCTGTATTTTGTTGATTTATCAACGGCTCTGTTTAACAGAGAGTATTGTAGAATTTTAATTCTATCTGGGCGTCGGCGCTCACGTGTTATGCACGTGGGCGCTACTTATGAATTTAATTCTTATAATGGGTATTTATTTGTTTTGCACTTTGGTGTCCGCGTGAGAAGCATGTGCAGCCCCATCTAAGAGTTTAACTCTTATGTAATGAACTCTTCTATGCTTTGCACATTGGCGCTCTCGTAAGGAGCACGTGCGGCGCCATCTAAAAGTTTAACTCTTATAAACTCTTCTGTGCTTTGCACATTGGTGCCCGCGTGAGGAGCACGTGAGGCGCCACCATAGGATTTAATCCTATAAGATTAGCTCTGGCATTGGCATCCTTATGGAGAGCACGTGAGGCGCTGCCTCATTAAATTCAACAGAGCTTTGGTATTATATTAGGTTAAATATATTGGGGAAACAGAAGGGACTTACAGTTTTTTACGCTTTGAGAAGAGAGGAAAAGGAGATGGGGTCTTTATGGAATTGTGGTAGAATCGAGAACGGCTCTGTTCTTTGAAAGAATGAAGTTGGATCGAGCTAACTCCACTTGACTAGCTTAACTCCTCTTGAACTTGATAATTTTTAAAGAATTTTTGCTATAGATTTCAGAATAGGGGAGAGCTAGAGGTTGGGGTGGTATTTATAAGGTAAAATATGAGACTATGGAAAATTAAAAATTGAATAAAAATAAATTTAATTGTGTTAATGGGGGAAAATGAAAGGGTGTGAGTTCTCTGGTTTACTTCAGAGAAAACAAATAAGAAAAAGGAGTAGAGGGGAGCCAAAGGGACGCACGGACGAAGCACGGAGTCCAACAGGTCAGACCAAACCGCCAAAAGCATTTTTGGGCATTTTTCGGCGGTCGGATGGAGGCCACGTGTCTCGAGGCTTGGGCCATGTGTTTTAATTCGTGTTAACTCCTCATTTCTCCAGTTTAATTTCTCTAAAAGTTTTTGTTTCTCCGTGTATTGCACGTGCAACTCTTGGGCTTCCAAAAATTTAAAAAGAAAAATATTAAAAATAATTGGGATTGATGGGATTTGAACACGCAGGCTAAAGAACAACAGTGGAAAGGCTTAACCAGTGAGCTACAAGTTGTTTCTTGCTTTTATTGAATAAATTTATCTTATAACTCCTAGTCAGGCTAAAATACCCATTTCTATACATTGAACAAGTTACATTTGTATAGGGATTTTAGAGTTGTTACATATATGGTTTTTTATTTCGAAACTTCTTAATACACTGAATCATAACAGAACAGATCCATCAAAAGATTTAGTGGAAATCTACTAGAATTAGGAATTGAGATTGTTTGGAAAAATTGTATTCTCTCATATTTTTTATTACCTGATCTCCAAACTTCTTTGCCCTATATAAAGAAATGTAATTCTAGGGTTGGAGATCATCTCTCTATAGTTTAATTGTTTTAGGGTTTTAGGAGAGATCAAAGATATTTGTGATAGTTATTTTTATTATGATGTTGGCTTTATTTGATTATCTCTTCTATTATGAATAGCTAATCTATTTTCTAGGGTTTAAAATTATTCTTTCTACCATGATTGTGATGTTTAATATCTCTATCTCCTTTCTATTGGTTTTCATTGTGAATTTCTTTTGATCTAAAAGTTTCTCTTTTTGTTTTTTTATTTAATAAACTAAATTATATGATGATAGTTGATGCTTTAAATAGGTTTAGGAAAATATGATAACACTAAAAAACTAGGTAGATTAATGATAGTGTGATGAACTAAAAATCTAATTAGGGAAGGTGAGTGTTCCCGCCAATTTTTTTTTGGCTCAGAGCTTGTTGTTCTCTTATAAAAATAAAGGGAAACCCCTGCGTTTTAAACACGTGCACCCACATGTAAAGCATGTAGGTACCGCCTCAGATAGGATTAAATTCTATATCGGGTCTTCACGTGTTTCCCACGTAAGCGCCAGCGTTGGACTCTTATAGGATTAAATCCTATAGTGGTGCCTCATGTGGAACACATGTGAACACCGGCGTGCATAGCACGTGAGTGCCAGCGCCTAAACTAAAGCGGATAGAATTAAATTCTACAAGGGGAATATTTCACTAAAATTTGGGGTATTCTCTGTTAAACAGAGCCGTTAGATCAAAGATCCAATGGTGATTATAAATTATCAAATAAAAGAATTAAATTCTATTAGGGAAAAATATCTCCCTAATCAAATAGAGAGCCGTCGGATCAAGCATCCAATGGTGATTAAAAATCATCAAAAGATAGAACTAAAATTCTATTAGGGAAAAATATCCCCCTGATCTTTCTAAATAAGGAAGATATTCTCTGTTGGATCAAAGATCCAATGTGAGAATTAAATTCTATTTGGGGGAAATATTTCCCTGATTTTTCTCAAACTAGAAAGATCTTGTTATACAAAGAATGCTTGGATCAAAGATCCAACGGTGATTATAAAATTACTAATTAAACCATCTGATAGAATAAAATTCCATCTAAAGAAAATATTTTCCTAATTTTATTAAAACAAACAAGAAATCTTCTCTGTTAAACAGAGAGCCTTTAGATTAAAAATCCAACGGTGAATAAAATTCACTGGTTGATCATTAAGATTATTTTGATTGATTATGAAATCAATCATAATCTCTTAATGAGAGATTTTCTCAACAAATTGATTTTTCTCTTCTCCTATAAATAGAAGTAAAGAGATCAAATAAAAAAGGAGGAGACCCCCCATAAGTTTCAGTAAAAATACAAAAGGCTCTCAAAAGGTTCCACAAAAAAGTATAGAGAATTTAATTCCAGTAAAAAAAAAGATCGTCCCTATCAAAACCCTAGGTAAAGAAAGTATCGAGATCAAAATATCTCCTTTAACCAGCATATCTAAAGGTTTAACCCTTCTTAAAGAACTTAGTTCTTTCTTTGGATCTGAGATCCACAAGACAAGTCACACAAGTTAAGAATTTAATTCTAATCGGAAAGATCTTATTCTTGAGAATCAAAAATTGAGAGAAGAACAAAGTTGAAAAGAAAGAAGATAGAGTCCATAACACTCCAGGAACTTAGTTCCTTCAAATCAAGAACTTAGGTCTTTACGAACCCGATCTAAGATCCTCAAAATAGTGATCTTGGTGATCGTTAATGGTCAAAATACCATTAACAGAAATTTAACCTCTCTGAAAACATGAACAAGAAAACATGGATAAAAGAATATGGAGAATGTGGAGTCCATAATACTCTAGGAAGTTAGTTCTTTCAAATCAAGAACTTAGTTTTTAAAAGAACCCGATCCAAGATTCTCAAAATAGTGATCTTGGTGATCGTTAATGGTCAAAATGCCATATCAACAGAGATTTAAGTTCTCTAAAAATATCAATAGAGATTAAATCTCCAAAAAAATAGCGCCTCACGTGAAAAGCATGTGAGCGTCCAAGGCCAAAAGCTCGGTGCCTCATGTGAAAAGTACGTGAGCGCCTAAGGCTAAAAGCTCAGCGCCTCACGTGAAACACATGTGAGCGCCAGAGAAAAATTAGTGCTTAGCACTTTTATAGCGCCTCACGTGATATACACGTGAGCACTATATGCAACTGAGTGTTTAGCACTGTTGGGTGTTACAGAAACCCAATCTTATCCCAAATAGGCTAAGTTTATATTCGTGATATTCAATCTGATATTAGTCCCATAAATGACTAACGATCTTCATCCCATACCTTCTAAGTTAATCTCAGTCTCAAACAAGACTAATAATTCTTGGATAATCCATCATGATCTTTCCCTTAAATATGGGATTTGGTTTAAGGGTACATATTTTCACACCTCTGATATATGTCGTTGTCATTCCTCAACATCTTCAGAGGGGTGGCCGGTTCTGACAACCAACAACTCCTTTCATCCTATATTGATGCACTTCCAAATTGATGTGCACACCATAAATTAGATCGCACCCAAAATTGGGTGCATTCCATACCACCATCGTTCACTCCGCCACTTAACAAATACACATGCATGCAAGATGAATAATGGACCGAAATGTCTCTAAACTAATATTCGCCTCAAACATGGCAATAATGGACAGAAATATCCTTAAACTAATATTCGTCCCCAAAATGAGAATGTTGGACCGGAATATCCTTAAACTAACATTCGTCCTCAAAATGAAAATAATGGACTAAAATGTCCTTAAACTATCATTCATCCCCAAAATGGGAATGTTGGACCGAGATGTCCTTAAACTAACATTCGCCCCAAACACGGTGATAATGGACCATGATGTCCTTAAACTAAAATAATTGAGATCATATGCTCAGTTGTTTCTAAGTTGATCTTAGTCTCAAATATGACTAACGATCCTTAGATTAAACTCAAATATCCTATGAACGGATGGACCTCACAAATATGAGAAATGCGTCCTGAGTTCATTCCCATTGGCAAACCAAGCTACCAACGTGGACCCCATCAAGTAAATTCTTGTCCCAAACCTAAATCTCAAACATACGGATTTGGATTAATCCGTTCCTTACGGGCGATGACATAAATTAGTCTCCGTATACAATCCATTGGCAACCCAAAATAAAACAAACACAACACGACACGAAGTGAACCACTGGAGTAGGAGAAAGTAGTTATCGCAATGCGGTAACGTAATTAACCGCAGGGGTTTGCATCTGCAGGGAAGAGCGTCCCCACAATAAAAAAACCTCTCACAAATGAGGGGAAATCTGATGAAGTCTGCTACAACGGTCGCATCTATTCAATCCTCCGATATACGGAGCCATAAATCAACTTGGTATCTTCGGAGAGGCGGATCGATATGTTTAAATAGCATCTACCCCCAAATTAAGGCAAGACGATTTATCCCAGTTCGTTTCTGTTTTCGGCTGTAAACAGATTCTGGCACGCCCAGTAAGATCTCTTTCTCTTTCCACTCCACACTTCGTGTGTAGTATTTTTTCTCAATCAAATAATCGCGGTATATAGTTTGTAGTTGCCCTTGGGTGATGGGATATTGAAGCTGGTATTTTGTTTCTTTGCAGAATGGCGTTTACTTCCACTTACAGCAACTCCGGCTCTGTCATATCTGGTGAAGTCAAATATGGGCCACTTGTAGTCTCAAATCTTCGCAACCCAGCTCTTTAAGAAATCAATGGAATTATCTTTGGGTCTATGCTCCCATCTTTTACCCTCGGTGCCTCAATGCCGAAGGTGGAAGCCCAGAAGAAATTTATCTTCCATGGACCGGATCCTCTAACTTCTGCTTTACTAATGGAATCATTTCTTAAACAACTGGCATCTTCCAAAGACCAAGCTTGACGCAGGGGGAAGAATATTCAAGCTCTCAAAGGAAATAAGGGGCAGGCTCAGGGAAATCCTGAGGCTAATCAAATTCCGGCCATAAGAAATTGTAGACGTCGATATCGGCGTAATACAAAACAAGCTGGGGGCTGTTCTCCATTCGTGTTGACTCCACCCGCTTCAACTCCAAAGGCGAATGCTGCTGTTCCAACCGGGAACAGTTTCGAACTGTTGCGAAGGGTCAAACAAAATTCTCCTACCACAATATTGAAGAAATCTCTGCAGCCCATAGAGATTCAACGAGAGCAGAAAACAGTTCAATCTCCGAGAGATCTGTCCTCATCTATATATAAGGTGTCAAAGCAGGTGAAGAACTCAGTCGTCAACCGCGGCTCTTCCCCTAAATGTTAGCTAAATTCTGATAAATCCCCTTTCAAATACAAGGGGACTTATCCTAAGACAGTTCCTGATACAATGGTTCCTCCCAAAGCCAAAGAGGCTTCTTACAAAAAAGAGAGGCCTGATAAAGCACAAGTGCCTGAGGCAAACTCTGAGGGTCAAAGCTCCAAACGCCCCAAACCTGGGGGCATATTAGTTCACACAGTTTACATGGTGAACTCCAAAGACGAAGGTCACACTTATACTATCCACGGACCGCGTACTCGGACTCCGACAAAAGCTCAACTGCAACGTGAAAAGTTGCAGAAGATGCTTGCTCAGGCTGCCACACTTGCTAATTCATCGTCTAAGGAAAATCCCGAAAACGCACCAAGAGAAAGAACGGGAAAGGAGTCGAATGTTGACTTCCTAAAGCGCGCTCTCAAAGAGAGAGATGAAGAAGCGGCAGAAATTTCCACTAAAATGAACCAGATCGCTCTTTTGATCCAGAATATGGCTGGAATGATGGTCCAATCGGAACCATTGGCAAATGAACCTCCGGCAGTCACTCTTAAAGACAAGGGTGACATTTGAAATTCTCTGCAAGCCCCATCAACGGCTGAGGAGGAAATGATACCAAAAACAAAGTTGGACGCATACATCGCCCAGCAAATCAAAGCTCAATATGTCAGTGAAGTTGCAAATAGGTCAATCAAGACTGGTTGACCATATCCGGCCTGGTACGATCAAATATAGTACCTGCCAGAATATATACTTCCGACGTTCCACATATATAAAAGAACCGAGAATCCTTGCCAGCACATCGCGTGTTTTAAATCTATGTGCGGTGACACTGGAGAAAACAATATACTGCTCCTTCGACAGTTTGTCAGCAGTCTGGTAGGCATTGCCTTCGAATGGTATGCGGAACTCCCAAATAACTCCGTAAACACCTTCGAACAAATGGAGATGCCCTTATGTTAGAGATTCGCTAGTGTAAATAAACACTACCGTGACGGCGTTGGTCAACGAAAGGGTTGGATCGAATGAGACCTGGGTCCAATTTTTACCCGATGGCGAAATCTCTGGTCAAAATGCGAGCAATGTATCGATAAAGCTGCAGCCGTGGGAATGTTCATAGCCACCCTTGACCCAAATTCAAAGGTGTTCCCATATATGAACTCTTCAAGCCGACGAGCTTCTAAGAACTCATGGATAAAATGGCTCGATTGGTTCAGATAGGTCAAGACTCTTCCTTATCCGATGAAGATGTATAAAAAGCAAAGGCAAGGTGGCGTTTTTCGCCAACGCTCAACAAAGAATGAGCGGCTCCGAAACAACCTATCGCCAAAATAGCAATAGCACGGATTCTACCCTTCGAAAGATTAGGGCACAAATACTCGCTCCCCCGTGAAATATGCAGGGGGCATATTTCTCACTGGCGGAATAATCTCTAGGCCAGATGGTCCTTTTTTAAAAAAACAGGAAGGATATTAAAGGACTTACAAACGGGTCCTACAATCAAGTGTAATATCCTGCTTGAACAAAAAACCATGGGAGGGATGTGAAACCCATGTCAAAGGAAGGGGAAGACTCGACAGAAAGAATGATGTGATATCTCGTTCCTTCGTATATGAAGAAGATCCTCCATCAATATCGGAAAGCGACATTGATGAGCAGGGGGCAGATGCCGTGTAAAATGCCGGGTATTTCTCGCAAAACAACCCAATTGCTGGGATGGTAAAACAAGCAGTCTAAGAGGGTGAAGATAGCCTGAGGCGTGAAGTGTCCATGAATTCAAAGGACATGCAACACCATCTCGGCTAGCAAGCATTGGAAGGGATGAGTTGTGCAACTCCCCAACCAAATGATAATGATGGACCGAAATGTTCATAAACACGGCGCGTCGCCTCAAACACAACGCGTCGCCTAAAAAGGCGATATTGGACCGAAACGCCCCTAAACTAGTGCGTTGCCTCAATCATGGAGATAATGGACCGAAATGTCCCTAAACTAGTGTGTCGCCTAAAAAATGGAGAAACTGAACTGAAACGTCTCTAACCTAGCGCATCGTCCCAAATACAGCGATATACTCTCTTGAGATCTATATTGCAATCGAAGTCCTAACGGCGAAAGCTGCAACTCAAGTCCTACTTGCTACATAGCTACTTCAGTAATGAAGTCACCCTCAAACCCCACTGGCAAACAGATGGGTCACCTACGACAAAGTTACTTTCGAGTGTTTCACCATTCGCGAAAAAAGGTACATCTACAAGTGAAATGGGCACGGATGAAAACCCGAAAGAGCGCTTGAGTAAAAACAACAGGCCTACCGGCGAGCTTATGAAAATCTCGAAGGGCGCAAACTCATTAAAAATAAAAATATAAAAACAAAACAGAAAAAAAACAAAAACCGTTTCATTCATAAGTGAAATGGGCACGGATGAAAACCCGAAAGGGCGCTATGAGTAAAAACAGCAGGACTACCAGCGAGTTTGTGAAAACCCGGAAGGGCGCAATCTCGTAAAAATATTTAAAAAATAAAATACACTTGCAGAGTCCTTTCGATCTTGTGAGGAGAAAATACCTTTAAACGTATGATTATCGTTAATTAATTACAAGTATTAATCAAAGGTAGTTGCCAGATTATCATTAATTAACTAGAACCATTGTTTTGATTCTTTTGATAGATGATGTGGTGTGATTGATAGGGTAGATGTTTAAACGTATGATTTATGTTTTCATTGATTGATATTTCATTACGAAACTAGATTACAATATGCTTTTATATAATTGATAGCAATTGAATAAAACATGTGAGTTAGAAAAGAATAGAATCAAATAAACCAACCATGCTTGTAAAGATAATTCAACACCCCAGGTTTGATTTATTTTTTAAACCCACTTTTTAAATTACTTGCACTTTAATTTTTAGTTTAACATCAACTATTTTCATACTTGTTCTAGATTTAATTAAGATTCAACACTTCTCTTTGGATCGATCCTCAAGTATTACAATTGCACGATTGTATACTCGCGGTTAAAATTTTGAAACTAATAAAATCTCCCTCAGTCACCAACGTTTCTTGCCTATAACTTACAGACTCAGAAAGAATAAAGAATTGTTCAACGGCAAGATGGTCACTGGTTGGTCTCCTAAACCATTGTCCAGTAACGACATATTACAACAATGGAGAAGTTATCAGAAGTTCACGTTCGGAAAGAATCAAAACAAAGATGCAATGCCAAGCCCAACCGGTTGGAAGAAGCTAAGTGGTTTATTTCAACTTCCGTACTGGTACGATCTACCACTGCGCCATAATTTAGATGTTATTCATATCGAGAAGGGTTTCTCCAAACACATCATCAATCTTCTATTGTGTAAGGATGGAAAAACGAAGGAAAAATCTCGATGCCCATTGTAACTTGACAGATTTGGATGGTTTGTCCATTAAAGAAGAATTTCATTTTCGGCCTGTGGCTGATAAACCTGGTTATTACAAGATCCTACCGGAAATCTACAACCTGGACAAAGAGTAGAAGCGGTGGTTTTTGCGGATGTTGAAAGAATTGAAAGTCCCTAATGGTTTCTCATCAGACATTTCCAAACTGGTATAAGTAGAAAATGGAAAAATAGTAGGACTCAAGAGTCATGACTACCACATATTGATACAACATTTTCTTCCTTTATGCCTCAGAGTATCGATAAAATCCGAAGTTGGTCTCGTTCTTAATGACTTTTGCATGTATTTTCACCAATTGTGTTCCAAAAATGTGGACGTCAATGAGATAGCATAGCTCAAAAAGGATATTCCTTTGATCTTCTACAAGCTCAAAACTATCTTTCCACCTTCCTTTTTCGATATTATTGTTCACATGTCTGTCCATTTGGCAACTGAGATTAAGATTGGCGGTCCAGTGCATTACCGCTGGATGGATCCCATCGAGAGGTATGAAATATTTATTATTAATCATTTAAATTGCAAAATATTATCGTAGATTATTGATATCTATTCTTTTCAACAAATATCTATTAACTTTAAAAACTATATCCGGAACAAGTATCATCCTGAAGGTTCGATTGAGGAAGGTTATCTCTTGGAAGAAGTCACGCATTTATGTTCTCGTTTCCTGAACGACATGTCAGGACGAAACTGAACAAACCACCGCGTGTTCCTGACGGTCCAATTGGAGCAGGAAGGCTAAAAAAACATGTCTTATGGTCTCATTGGCGGTTTACATGCGTTCATCTTGCTAAACAACGAATGTTTTGCTAAATATGCAGAGTAAGTTTTTTTTAAATTTCATTCATTTAAACCGTTTGAAATAAAGTATAATCTAGCTGATATAACTGTAAATTAATGAACAGAGCACACAAAATTATACTCAATAGATCGAATGCTAGGATGTAGTCGGATGATAGAATCGAAGAAGAACAGAGATGCACTTTCGTCGCTTGGTGTAGAGAAGAAGTCGATGGACAAATGAATCGTGGAGAGTAGATTGATAGAGAGGTTCAGGACCTTTTAATCGTTCTATTGATTGCAGCTATGTTTTACAACAGATACGGGGTTTCCGGCTATAAATTTGAGATCGAAATGATGAAATGTATTAGAGTTATGCAAAATACCGGCGTCGCAACCTCCGACGACAGAGGAGATCCCTACTACAGTGTTCTTGAGCAGATTATAGCAGTCTCATACATGCATAAGGCTCCCCTTTTTTATATTTCAATATAGATGGTACGATACCAAGTCTGAATGGGGTATGAAGTTCGATGAATACAAACTCATTTTGGTAAACACCAAACGGACAGCCTACAAATACGATAAATTTATCTTTCCCTCAACGAAAACACAAATATATTATTCTCGGGACTTGAAGAAGGTTGACTGGTTGTTGTTTGTCATTGGAAACCAAGTGATTATTGTAATGTGCTTATGTTGACTAACTATGAAAATGAGAGTGAGGAGGAAGGGGCGATAACACATCTCAGTCCTTCTATTAAACGTACCAATGATCCAAACTATTATGTGCCGTCCATCAATACGTTAGTAAGACGTGATATTGGCCAAGATATTTTCATAGATCAAGATTCCGATAATCCACCCAACGAATCTTCAGGTAATGCATTGAACAAACGTGCTAGGTAATGAAACTGAACTAAATGTTTTAAATTGTATAATGATTATAAGTAAATTTTAATATTTGAATAAATATGTAGGGTCTGATGGGAGGCTGTGGATCAGGCTCTAAATGTCATAAGAAATGACATCTAGACAAGATTGGCAGGATGTCAGTAGTGCAGCGGCGGCAGCGGTGCCTATCCCTATCCGCACCCCCCGTACTAGCTCCCCACCTACCAGCGACCCTCCTACCATGGACCCTCCTACCAGCAACCCTCTTACCGCTCTTCCTACCATGGTCTCTCCTACCGGAGCCTCTCCTACAGGACCCCCAACACCCCTAGCAGCCACAACGCCACAGGACCTGCTGCCTACCCCAGCAGCCGTAGCGCCACAGGACTAGCAGCCCCAGTCACTTCTCTTGCACATAGTATATAGTTATCTATTCAATTTTAGTTTTATATTAAAATACTTTTATCGAATCATGTAACAGTTTACTGTTTCCAGTTCTACAAAGTATTGACGGGATAGGGTTTGGCGTCGGTTCAAGCACCACACCAGGGACAACAGGTATAATCGTTATTGCTTAAAGTTTTTAAATGACGATTGTAATTTAAATTTGTCAAATAATCAATACATACTCCGAATATTATAATATTGTGTTCGTATATCTATCTTTTTGTAGGCTCCACCGGTGTCAGGACGAGGGGTCCAATTAGGCCTTCCTCCTCCAGGCCAGCCCCAAGCGCTGCTCCATGAACGCTGGAGTGGACCACGTAAGGTATGCCTATTTTTGATTGCCCAACCAAGTGGGGGGATTACATGGGGTAGAGATCCATACTTACTATAAGTACACGCTCCATATTTAAATTTTGTAATTTCATACCTAGGGACATTACAGATTCATCGACGTTATTGGAGAGGATGGCATGCCTACATTGTTCGATGCACATCACGCCATAGACTGGGTCATATCCGAGTGTCAGGCTATCAAGAGTTGACTCTGATATAAGGATCATTACATTCCCTAGGCCGCAACGTCTGAGGAGGAGCGCAGGGAGATGATGGGCGCCATTTTTCGAGATGTCTCGAGAGAGTATTAGCCACTGCTGGTTGTATATTATTAGCGAGATGATATTCGGGTATAAATTTAATTTTTAAGATCATAATAATATAACATGAAATCATATTCTGTGATATATAATATTATCTTCTTTATATTTACAAGGCGGCGTCGGTTCGCAACAGGGAGAACCGGAACAACGACGTCATAGACCGTGCTATCCCAATCCAATGGAAGCGGTCGCATGCTAGCGCTCAGCACTAGCTCATGAGTATTTTGACGTTTAAATATATATATATATATATATATATATATATTTTTCACAAATTACTTATTAAAATAAATCCTAATTTTATCGCAGAAAAAGAAATACCCCGCCAACTACACTGCGGAAAAGGATATTCCACGTTACATAGGGGTATAGGCGAGTACATGATAAGTTTCATACAATCAAGTCGATTCTGTATTTAAGTTAAACGTGTGTGTGTGTGTGTCTGTGTGTGTATTCTTCATAGACCCAGTTCTAGGACGGACGCCTTAGGACTTGGTCCGGATGCCTCGATTACCGCAATTTTTCTTGTTCTGGATTCGACATCACGGTGGGTATGAGCATGGGGTTGGTCCCGAGGCCCCCGACACTTTTTTAGGCATCCGTCCATCCATGAGTACGCTGTGTCCCAGACGCGGATAGATGCGGCAGCTGCATGGTAGGAGGAGATTCGTTGGTTCCAAGATCGGGTGGAGCAGCAGAATGAGTGGCTGGATACGCTTGCGGTGCAGATCGTGGAGCTGAAGCGATCGAATGCGGAGTCCATCAGGCAGGCTATACGAGAGGAGTTTGGGAGTTTGTTCAGATCATGGGACGATAGTGGTGGATCGTCCCAATGACCATAGATTATTGATTTGTCAATACAAACATTTGTTTTGTTGGTTTATTGATTATATTGTTTGGTGTATATATTTTATTTATAATTGCATGCATTTCTAATCATATTACTTCTTGATTATTATAATTGCGTAAGATTTGATTATATTATTATTATTTATTACTGGTTGTAAATGAAAGCTACACGAATGAGGCGCGTTAATTTCTGTTTTTTTTAAAAATTTGATAATACATATTGTCACGATTTTACCCATGACCAAAACTTATATGGTCATGGGTATAACCGTGACCATAGGATGTAGTAACGGTTACCTGCTACTAGCAGGTATCCTTCATTACGGTTTCACCTTTTGGTCACGGTTTAAACCATGACTATAGGATCTATGTAGTCACGGTAGCCACTGTTACCCGCTAGTAGCAGTTATCCTTCATTACGGTTTCAACTTATGGTCACGGTTTAAACCATGACTATAGGATATATATAGTTATGGTTTAAACCATGACCAGATAAACGGTCACGGTTAAACTGTGACTATATATGTGGACCCCACACAGATCCGATTTAGTTATTTAAACTTTTTTTGGTAACGCCAAGTATTTGGTCATGGTTATAACCATGACTAAAACCATACCCTGTAGTGTAATAATCGACACAGTAATGTTGGGCATTATTCTAACATCTCAACTTACAAACTTTAACTTATATGCATATGTATTGAACAGTGCCTTATTTGGACTCATCATCAATGGCTATAAACTATGCGATATATGTTTACCGCCGAAAATGAGGAACTGAGATGATGAGATGCCTAGCATGAATGTGGGGGAAGATACTATATGGAACATATCCATCCACCTCTCTGAAGATACCAAGTTGATTTATAGTACCATATATCAGAGATTTGAATGGATGCGACCGTTGTAGCAGAATTTATCAGATTCCCCCACGTATGTGAGGGGTTTATTGATTGTGGGGACGCTTTTTCCTGTAGATGCAAGCACCTGCGGGTAATTACGTTATCGCAACGGGATAACGACTTTCTCTACTCCAAAAATCTTTGCGTGTCGTGCTTTTGTTTATTTTGGGTTGCCCTTGAATCGTGTACGGAGACTAATTTATGTCATCGTCCATAGGACGCGGATTAGTCCAAATCTGTATATTAGATTTGGGGTTTGAACCTAGGTAGCATTTCTCATCTTGATAAGGTCCATCAGCTCCTGGGATATTTGTTTTCATCTAAAAATCGCCAGCCTTATTGTAGACTAAGATTAACTTAGGTTCTGATTAAGGACTTTTGAATTTGAGTGGGACTTAGAATTTGGATTTTGTTTTGACATCAACATCGCTGCATTGGAATAATGGTAGGAGCAACTCATCATTTTCCCTGGAAGGACTTAAGATTTGGGTTTTGGGTCGACATTAGCACCGCTAACACTGAAGCGTAGTGACGGGAGCGCTCATTGATTGATGATGGTTTTAGAGTTGTGTTGTAACCGCAATCAATAACGGTGTCACGTGTAGCTAGACCAAGATGAGTACGGGTCATCCTCAGGGAAACGTTGAATCTTTTAATCTTACTTTAGACGTGTTGATTAGGAAAGGAGGAAGAATAATGAATGGTGAAGAATGGTTGTAGATTCTAGATCCACGTCAAACACGGATGCAGGATATAGATCTAGATTAACTACAGATGTAAGGTTTATATTAGAAGGGGGCTTGTAGGGTTCGTTAAGATTTAGTAGTCATGGATGATTAATAAAAGATTACTCCTCTTATCCTTTAATAGATTTAAAACTAGATCGACGGTGATGCATGTAGATTAGGGTTTCTGAAGGGAAAAGGTTTCCCACTCTTAACCCCTACCTTGACATGGATCTCCGCTCATATCTAGCCTTTACCAAAATAATCATTAATCTAATCTCTAATCGCGGTCGTGGCTCCCAATGAATTGGTAGCGCGCCCGATTAGGATGTTAATTATTCTTTTGGTAAAGTTTATAAACTTTATAAGACGTAAAAAGAGTTTAAGGATCTTCGTCATCCATTAATCTACCATAATCCTACGAACCCTAACAAGCGGATAATTACTCGCGCATGTTGGGAAAAGAAAAGATAGAAATCATGAAGAAAATAAAATGCAATAGAATAAAACTATCTTTATTAATCAACAAAATCAAGTGCACTTTGTTCCTTTAGAAAATGATTACAAAACCCTAGTTTGCTTCTCGATCTCTTCTTAAGGAGGTAGATGAACTGTCGATGATCAACCAGGATTCTTGAGCCGTCGTGGACTTCGTGATCGTGTCGGTTTGGTTATTTTTCCAAGAGGCTCTCGGTCTTATTTATAGTCACAGAGCCAGAATCCTAATTTCCTAATATGGTAACTAGTTGTTAGGATCCCAACCTGAAGATCCTAAGCCCTAAATCTTCAGACGTGCGGCAGAACCGTGGTCATTTGGTGGATTTGGCCACGGATCCGCAGTGGATTATGAGGGTCTTGATTTTATATTTCTGTTGGCCTCTTCTGGTGACATATGTAGACTGTTTTGATATCTGGAATCTTGAATTCATCTCGTAATCTCTACCAGAATATCTTTCTTCGATTTACCTGAATATTTCGGCAGATTTGATCTCGCCGACTCGAATTTCCTTGATTTCAGTCCTGATATAATTTCTGCACAATAACTCAATAAATAATGTTAGTAGAGTTTGTTTTTATTGAGATATTATCTTAACCATTTGACATGATATTATAGTTTCAGAAAATTGGTTAAAGATATTTGATAAGGTAAGCATATTTAAATGGACTAAATATTATATAGATATTATATGCTTACATTTTCCTTCATAATGTTAGTTATAATATATAAACATATGAAAATAGTATTTTTACAGATAAACCCTCATATGTGTCATATTTATAATAAACACCTTTTATTATATAGAAATAATAAGAAAAATGTCATATTAAATACATAATATTTTCGACTGAACACTCATCATTTGTCGTTGCCCATTGGAGAGTAATGGCTTAGGAGACAGGTTAGGTCCTTGTCACGTAGACTTTTCAATTTCATGAGTCGTAAGGGTCTCATAAAAGTATTTTCTCTCTACGAATCGAGAGGATATCATAGGTGTATTTTCTCCCAGGGAATCGTGTGGATTTCTAAGTGTGCTGCTCCTTTGTGAGTCATATGGTTCTCATGCGGGGATATTCTTCTCACAATGTTGAGAGAGCTTTGCGTGTGTATTTTTGTCTCTTTTCACGAGTTTGCGTCCTTTCGGGTTTTCACGAACTCGTCAACAGTCCTACTATTTTTACTCACGGAGCCCTTTTGGGTTTTCATTCGTGCCCGTTTTTCTTGTGGACATACTGTTTTTTTGCTTCATTGCCGGCGGGATTTCAGATGTAGCTTCGCTGGTGGGACTTAGGAGAGATAGGGGTCTTTTATGCTCATGGATTGTATACGGTTTTACGGGATGTATGATCCAGACTGTAGGGCCGGTGTACTCAATTGGTCTGCGATTTGGAGCATTCAAGCGTAGTATTTCTTGAGATATCGGCCATTGATGGGTGGCATGGGCCTTTCTCTCTCGGTATTTATCCGCTGGTAGGATCCTCCATCAAACACTTTCTCGATGACATATGGTCCTTTCCAGTTTGGTTCGAATTTTCTTTTAGCATGTCGATTGGGGATGATCAGCTTTTTAAGGACCAACACCAATTCGCCTTTCTTAAAAGTATAGAGACGGGTCATCTTATTATAGGCCCGTAACATTTGGGCTCGGTACAGCTCCAGATTTTGCTGTACTGCAAGACTGTTTTTTCAAGGTCATCAAGTTCTTCTAACCGAAGGAGAACGTTTTCCTCCTCTGTCAAATCGTGTTAGATGACCATTCTTAGGATTGGAATTTCGACTTCAAGGGGGAGGATTGCTTCCACTCCAAAAAGTAATGAGTATGGAGTGGACCGATTTGGAGTGCGGTGCGTAATACGATATGCCTGCAATGCCTCGTAGAGCTTGAGATCCTAGTCTCTCTTGTTGGCTGAAGCATTTTTTCTCTGGAGCTTGCATAGAGTTTTATTGATGGTTTCGGCTAGCCCATTGGCTCTTGAATTATAGATAGAGGAATATCTCCAGTTTATCTTATACTGTATAGCGAACCATGAGACTTTGAAGCTCCTGAAAGAAGGCCCGTTGTCGGATATGATTCTTCTTGGTTTATCAAAGTAGTATAGAATATCATGCCAGAAGAATATCAGAATATCTTGAATCTTAACTTCTTTTAATGGGACAGTTTCCACCTATCTGGAAATGTAGTCAATTAAGGTCAATATGAACCGGTAGCCTTTTGATGATAGGGGATCAATTAGGCCAACTATGTCGGTGCCCCAAACTTCGAAGGGCCATGACGCCACCGTAGGATGTGGTGGGCTGGGATGCTTGTGGATGAAATCACCATGAATTTAGTAGAGATGACACTTCTTCGCATACTCTTCGCAAGCCATTATCATGGTAGGCCCAATCTGTTTGATTTGAAACCACATTTTTGGGCCATATTGGTGAGCTCCGCAGATACTTGAGTGAACTTCTTTCATGACTTTTTGGGTTTTGACCAAGGATAAACACCTATGCCAAAGCCGGTCATACGATCTGCGGTGTAGCTTGTCATTTACAAACACATATCGGAGAGCTCTTTTCTTCAGTTGAACCGTCATGGATTTTTCTTCGTGCAGTTTGTCGTATCGGAGGTACTCTATGAAGGGTTCTCCCCAACCGGGCTCGTCTTGAATGATCGGAGCTTCTTCGGCAAGATTGTTCTCTTGTTCTACGCTTTCTTCTTCTCGTAAAGTGACTGGAGGTAGAATTTGCCGGCTCCTGACTGTGATCAGAATTTCCTCCATGTCGGGATCATCCAGCTCTTTGGCTAAGCGAGCGAGTACATCGGTTTCTCTGTTCAGGCCCTGGGAACTCTCATTAGTTCAAAGTGGGTGAACTGTTTTATAAGTTCCACTACCCAGCTTTTGTATCGAGCTAACTCGGGCTTATATATTTTATAGTCATCTCTCACTTGGTTGACGACAAGCCGGGAATCACCGTAAACCCATAGCTGAAAGATCTTCATTTCTATGGCGATCTCCGGACCAGCTATCAAAGCTTCATACTCAGCTTCGTTATTTGTGCGAGACTCAGTAAGGGTGAAGAAACATCTCAGGGTTCTTCCTAGGGCATGATAAACACCAACCCCGTCCCTTCTTTTATCTGCGGGATGCTTGATTTGCTGGAGGTTCTTCTTGATGAGGCTTCATCAAAGTCGAGCTCCCAACATGGCTCGTTATCCTCGAGGTGCAGCGCTTGTACGTCGGGTAGCTCGCAATTTAGTGGTGAACCTATAGGTATGGGATGAACAGTGAGAAAGTTGGTGAGGGCCTGCTTATATATTATGTCGAACTCAGGCAGCATGATAGCCCATCTTTCCATTCTGTCGGTGTTCAGTCAAAAATATTGCAATCCTTAACATAACAATTTCCTCACTTTTCTAATCATCTAATGATGGTTGTTATAAATATAAAACGTATTACAAGTTCTTCTGGAAAATACCAAATACCACATGTTATACATTATAATCAACATTTTAGAAGGAAATTGTGTGTTTATTATTTCACGCATGATATTGTCTATCTCAACAATCTTCATTGAGATTTTTGTGCAAAAAATTATTTCAGGACACGCACTCTAACTGGGTGGCGTGTATGTATTGATTATAGAAAACTCAATGCCGCAATGAGGAAAGACCACTTCCCTCTACCTATCATTGACCAGATGTTGGAATGATTGGCTGGACATGAATATTATTGTTTCATGGATGGATACTCTGGCTATAACCAGTTCCTTATTGCCGAAACAGATCAAGATAAAACCACATTTACTTGTCCTTTCGGTACTTTTGCTTATAAACGCATGCCCTTTGGGTTATGCAATGCTCCCGCTATATTTCAGTGGTGTATGATAGGGATATTCTCGGACATGGTTGAGAATTTTCTGGAGATTTTTATGGACGATTTCTCGATATTTGGGGACTCTTTTGATGATTGCCTATCTCATCTTGACGTAGTTCTTATTCGTTGTAAAGATAAGAACTTAAATTTTAATTGGGAAAACTGCCATTTTATGGTCCAAGAGGGTATTGTGCTTGGACATGTCATTTCACGAAAATGAATTGAGGTCGACAGAGCTAAGATAGATGTCATTCATAACCTTCCTCATCCCAAGTGCGTCAAAGATATATGATCTTTCCTTGGACATTTACATCTAGACATCTAGATTTTCTTAGTTTTAAGTTTTTACTGAAACCGACATAAAATATAGAAAACTGTGTTGCAATAATAAGCGACGAATCTGGATAGAATTTATCCTGATTTGCATACTGTTTTTAAATAGGACATAACTTGAACTCCCGATATCCGTTCATGAAAAAATTTAGATGTATAGATGCTCAATTGATAGAACTATATTTTCTTGTATATTAGATTACTTAGAAATAAATGAAACAACCAGATATAGACTTTGCAATATAACATATAGTTGTTGTCCAGAAATCTAAATTTCTGGTTTAAATTCTGATATTAAAATGATCATAACTAGATCTTCAAAAATCCAAATCGCACGAATCTTAGTGTTTTAGATAAGTAAATCGAAAAACCTACAATTTTCTAATAATTTTCGTAACCTGAAATCTGATTGAAATTGACCGAAACTATGTTTTAAAAATGTGTGATGGTGCTGAACAGATTCTGATCTGTTTTGCGCGACAATACGAAAACAAATATATCTTCCAAACCTGTAGTCGTATTTAGAAAAGAATGGAACTCACGTGTGTATAATACTTAAAGCCTTATTTTTGTTTATATTTCCGACTTCAATTGACCTAATTAACTAGTCGTACATATCATATATTTAGAACATTGTTTTTGGACGTTACCTGTATACTTATCTCATATCATGTTCTGTGATTACTTATTTATTTTTATCTATATGACTTGTGATTAAATCATTATATGCTAGAATTGACTTGATCTTGACACGACTTGAATCAACTTGACTCGAACCATGAATACAATTGGCATGACTTGCACTTGACATGACCACATGAACTCAATCTTGAAAACTTGATATCATACATCACCTCTTGTATTCTTGGATTTGATCAAGACTCGTAAAATTAATCATAGACTTATATACACGGGATGTTGGGGTAGTTTGAGTATGAATCCAACGGAATCTCATGAGTCCCATTAATACAAATCATGTTGCTGTGGTACCAGGCTGAAACGGTACAAATCATGAATTCACGAATGAGAGCCCGTATTTTCAAGCCCCTGAATGATAGCCTGTTGGGTTTGGAATACTTCAATAAAAATTGAAGTCCCACTATTTTGGGCCCGTAATTCCTTATCCCTGGACGATAGCCTTTGGTTCGAGAATACTCTTGAGATTGATTGATATTCACACTTGAACTCACGTTAGTTACTTTTACCCTTTCAAAGACTTTTTAGGACACTTACTGTCATGCCCCGCTTACCAGTATACGGGCAGAGGAATCGACGAGGCCGCTACATATTATTCTGAAGTAAATACGCTAAGTGTATCTAAGCAATATAAAAATAAATGCACAAGAGACAATATATAATAAAACAACTTTATTTATTCACATTCTTTTTACAATACATGGAAAAGTAAATATATGGAATAAAGCGATGCTTAAACAGGGGCATAACAGAAATGTAAAGTACTGAAAGAAAATGTGTATAATGAACTAAAGCTCGGGGTGTTCAGTAAACTGGTCCAAATCTTCAGCGCTGGGCTCGATCTCTGGAAGATCCAAATCACCTGACGACATTCGAAGAAGAAGAAAGAGAATGTCGTCAGCGAACAAATCGCTCAGTAAATCCCAAAGATAAGGGAGAAATAGAGTAGATAGAAAGAGAAGGTAGCTTTTAAAGTTATATTATATAATTAACGATGTTGTTTGTAGTTTGGTACAGAGGGATGCCAGTGTATACGAGACGAGTCTCTATATGCAAGAGATTAGGACAAAAGGAAGTACAAGGAACCGTTATGCCACGGTACAACAGAAAAAGGATTCAGGTTAGGTGTCTTAAATGTTACTGTCTTGTGCCACTTCTAGCACCTTTCGTACCAATCTACCTCTTAAACCCCACGAAGTATTGATTGTATTATTTGTGTCGTGTTCTAAATTATATTGTCTTGTATATAAGGATGACTTGCCGAAACCATCATATCAGTAAATGGATGTAACTGGAGAATCATGTAAATGGAAGTATATCCATGGTTCGGTTCAGTCGATACAGATTGAATATATTGAATATATGGATTCATGGATTCATGTTGGATTGTAGATTGTAGATTGTACTTGAATTATATTCAAGTCAGATTATTAATGAGACTCAGTCTGAGTCAGAATAATTATAAAAGAAATTGAAGTCCTGATTGTTTTGATGTTATCAGTAACCGCTGCACATGGGAGACAGGATTTGTGTCTTTTTCAAAAACGATTACCGTGTTGATAACACCGTTGTTAAGTTATCTACCTTAAATAGGCAAGCACCCACTTCTCCGGCTCCCTGAGGCTCAAGAGATTGGTCCCGCTTAAACCTATGTTTACTAGAGTCCTTAGAGTAATTTATAGAACTTGAGGGGGTTTTATATAAAAATACTTTTATATAATTTT
The DNA here is from genome assembly GCA_030015575.1 of Agapanthus africanus. Lineage (NCBI taxonomy): Eukaryota > Viridiplantae > Streptophyta > Magnoliopsida > Asparagales > Amaryllidaceae > Agapanthus > Agapanthus africanus. Next base: position 24,736,779 of record CM057338.1, read on the forward strand.
CAAAATACACCCCAAGTGTTTAATTATCGTCTTTAAAGTTGTAATAGTTATAGATTTTATATTTGTGACATTTCTAGTGAGAATAACCTAATTTTCATAATATATGGTATTAAACTGTAATATTGCATTTGTATGGAATTCATGGTATTTTAATGTAAAGTGATTCTTTGATTTGGAAAAGTTGGAATATTTATATTATAAAAAAATAGATATTTTGATATTACATATATATATATATATATATATATATATATTTATAAAAATAAATTTTAATATATATTATAATTCTAGAAATCTCATTTTCTTAAGATTTTCGTATTTTAAATCTTTCGAGACCGAATGCTCCTTGCGAGGGTCTGAATCTCGCCTACTAAGCCCAGGGATGTGCGATAATCCGCACCATCCCATTCGGGTTCCCCAAAATGGGTTGTAGCGGCGCTTTGCAATGATTTGTTTAAAAATACTAAATCTTGTAAAAATGGTTTTATTAGTAAAGGGTATTTATATGTAAAGGTTCGTTTCCCGTATTCTATGGTCCCAAAATGTATTGTGCTATGTTGCATATGATTGTTGTGAGGAGGTAGGTCATTACTTCGTGATCTAGGTTAAAGGTATAGCAAGATTGTGATGTTTAAATGTCGAAATGAAACTACATGGTATTTTAGTGAAAAAATACGGTAAAATTTACAAAATGAATTAGATTGTCATGAAACTTGTTCAACATGTTTATTAATATTTAATTGTCAACATGTAATGGTTTGATATGATTTTTGTTTAAGAAAAGTTAGTTTTTGGATAACTCCGATTTCCGTCGGGTTTTAAAAATACGGATTTTGAGAATAGTAAAGTTAAGAAGGTTTTGGGACTTACGGGTTTTCAGAATAGAGGAGAGGAAGTGGGAGTGAACGTAGGTTCCGGTGCGTCGTTTCGTCGCCGGGATCTCCTAGAATTGTCGTCGGAAAATCGCCGAAGCTTCCGCCTTTCGCTAACTTCAAATGCACACAAATTCTAGGGGTTTTCTTGAGAGTTTTTTATCAGAATTTTGGAGTGAGCGGGTGTGTCTAGGGGTTGTATTTATAGGGTAAGGCTAGGTTTTAGGGTAGGTGAAAGGTTTAATTGAAAATAATGTATTTAAATGTAATAAAATGTATTAAAATAGGGTTTAATATGATTTAAAGGGCTCTGGAACCGATCTACAGAAATAAAGTGTACAGGTGTACGGGGAGGGGTGAAGAGGCCTAACTTTCATGTTGGTGACTCGGCTGTCCGGCCGAGTCCGGCCGGCTGCGGCGGCCCGAGTCGGCCGAGTCGCCGGCCAATTCGACCGATTCCGGCCGAGTTAAGGGTGGTCGGCGTTCCTTGATGGTTCATTATTTCCCTGGCACAGTTAGTTTATTTAGTGTAGTGGGGTTTCTACGAGTTATGCATGTGTAAACGCTTGGTATTCTAAAAATTCAAAATAAAATAATATTAAAAATAATGTGAGGTATGGGATTTGAATGCTGGTGGGTTGGTTCAGCAGTGCAAGATATTACCAATGAGCTACAAGCTCCTTCTTACTATTAAAAAGCAAAACAAGTATTTATGGTACTCACAGAAATGTAATTACTCCAAATATACATCAACTTTTAAATAAATCTTTGTACACTAAAATTGGGATTGTTACAGTCTACCCTCCTTACAAAAATTCCGTCCTCGAAATTTACAACTTTTATTTTAAGGACTAGTTTACAAAGAGGTGAGGACATCTTGAACGCATTTTATCTTCCATTTCCCATGTTGATTCTCCTGGGGTGTCTTTTCTCCACATTACTCAAACCAAGTTGACTTCCTTGTTCCGAAGTGACTTCACTTTTCTATCCAGGATCTCCACAGGTTGTTGCTCACAAGATAAGTCAGGCTGTATAGTGAGCTCGGAATGATCAAGAACATGGCTGGGGTCACTCACATACCTTCTGAGTTGGGATATATGGAACACATTATGCACTCCTTCCAATAAAGGTGGAAATGCTAAGCAGTATGCCACTTCACCGACTCGTTCAAGTATGTCGAACGGTCCAATGTATCTCGGACTTAGCTTTCCCCGTCTTACAAATCGGATCACTCCGCGGTTCGGAGATATCTTAAGAACACGTGATCTCTTCTCTGGAACTCCAAGTGTCATTTCTTTGCATCAGCCCAGTGCTTCTGTCGATCTTGGGCTATGCACTTTCTTTCTTTGATAGTACGAACCACGTCAACAGTCGCTACTATCATCTCAGGTCCAAGAATTTCTCTATCTCCGATGTCGTCCCAACTTAATGGTGATCGACACTTCTTTCCATATAGTGCTGCAAAATGTACCATTCCTATGCTTTCTTGGTAGCATTTGTTGTACGAAAACTCTACAAGATGTAGGTGATCTTCCCACGATCCTTTGAAGTCTAACATACATGCTCTGAGCATATCCTCCAAGATCTGAATAGTTCACTCAGACTAATCATCTGTTTGTGGATGGTAAGCTGTGCTGAAATTCAGACTTGTTCCCAAGATCGCTTGCAGACTATGCCAAAATTGCAATTTGAACCTGGTGTCACGATCGGAGACAGTGCAGACCAATACTCCATGAAGTCTCACAATTTCCTGTATGAGTTCATGGGTATCAGCGGCAGTACATATTTAAAGAGTTTAAATCTTAAGTAGATTATTACCTCCATGTACTTCTTTGCTTATGTCTCAGTTGATTGGCCAACTCGGAATAGGATGAAGTGAGCCGATTTTGTGAGTCGATCCACAATGACCCATACTGCGTCGTTACCCTTTGTGCTGCGAGGAAGAGCAGTCACAAAATCCATCATGATGTGTTACCACTTCCATTCTGGGATTGGTAATGGTTGAAATAATCCAGCAGTCCTGTGATGTTCAGCCTTTACTTGCTGATACACCAAGCATTTAGCGACGCTTTTGGCTACTTCACGCTTCATTCCATGCCACCAGTAATTCTGACGTGGTTCTTTGAACATCTTTGTACCTCCATGTAAGTGTATATGCCCTAGAGGCCATTACTGTATCATACTAATTTGTATATTACTTAATAGAAGCTTGGGATATTTACCTTGTATATACAATCTTGCTCAAAATAGTAGTATGCTACTTGGTTTGTTTCTACTTCAATGTGTACATGTGTTTATTTTATGATATCACCTATACGCATTAGTGGAGCCCTTAGGATCTTTGCTTGATTACCAGCGTTGTGATGGCAGTCACACTAGTGGGGGCTGGGTAATCTATAAGCACATCCTTACGCAGGTCCCTAGTCGCAGGACTATCGAGACAGGGCATCGATACTCCGGAGTAGACTAGCGCATGCGCTTCTCATCCCAGTGTGGGAGACGGTCTGTCCCACAGCCGTCTGTACGTCGTACTTGAGATAGTATGCGGGTGCTCGTTAGGTTACGAGTACACTGGACAGGACTCGTCGGGAACTGACTAGTTGGTTTTATACCTATCGTCAGTTATCAGTTCCCAGGTGACATGAGTACAGCTTAGTCCGCTGACTTGACACTGGCACTTCGCCTCGAGTGTGTTCCCACTGTACTTTGATTACTACCCTACCACGGCTCAAAGGAGTCATGCAAACAGGTGGTAGTTGGGTGCAGTCCCGAAGCACTTGGAGGCAGTGACGGTTAGACAGGATTCGTCTCTCCTAGTATTGGGGGTTAACATCGCGCTGTGTTTATGAGAGCCATTACACGAGTAGTCCCTGGCCACGGCAAGCGAGATATACTGGTAGGCTTCCAGTGTTATCTCAGGGTGTTTTGGGCTTCACTCCGACATGACTTATACCGCTATTAGGGGACTGACGTTTACCGCCCCCTAGGCTCGCCATGCGATATATCAGATGAACAGACCGGACTGTACGGAGACTGTCACATTCAGACTCAGTAGGAGTTCCGATGGGGTTCACCTCGTCAGTCTTCTTATCGGCATCTACCTGGGGACCGTTACGCACAGCTAGTGCCGCTTGCGGTATGTGGTTAAACCCACTGCCAGCGTAGTGTCGAGTCTTTAGAGTCCCACACAGAGGGCTATTCGCCTCTGGGCAAAACTGAGTAGAGGTCGCATGGTCTTGCGACAGGGTTCGTTCTCATCCGCGCACTTGTGCACGTTTGGAGTCCGGACAGATATTACTAGCGGGCTCTGGTTTGAGCCAGATACTGGTATATGTTTTGGGGTTGATTTTATCTCATAGTATTCATGTTCCTCGGAACAAGAATGCGGGTGTTTATGCAAAGTTGATTGAGGCGGAGGAAGAGGTTTTTCATTAGGGTTTCGGAACGGGTGCGCATGCACAGTTGACAGTCGTCTTTTTCCAATCCCTAATGAATTAGTGATATATCAATTAATAATATTAATTAAATGAAATTGTGTCATGGTTGGGTTTGTTGACTTGTTGACCAAGGTTGACTTGTTGACCATGGTTGAAAGTTTGACCATCATCATTACATATCAAAGATACTCTTTGATTCTAGCAAAACCATTTAATGAATGTAATGATAATGGTCATTCCAAACCATCCATCAACTATTTCATTTTTATTATTATTGTTAATTTGATAATTCTTTTCATTTTGGTTATGGTTGTAAAATGAAAAGGATTTTATTCATTCTATCATAACTCTTCTCTCTCCTCTCTTCTTCTTCTTCCTCCTCTAGTTCAAGGAGCTCCCTTCTCATGTGTTGAGAATCCCTCTCCTTGAGATAAAAACATCCCAAAGCCACTCTCTTCTCACTCTAGGGTTAGAGGTTTAGCAAGCCAAAGATCCTAGTTCTCTCAAAGTTCGAGAAAGGAGCCCGAAGGTTGAACCCTTAGGTGGATCCATCTTTGACGGAAGAAGGCGACGAGGAAAGCACCATCAACCCCTACAAAGGTTTCAAGAAGAAGGAGTTCAAGTTAGGTATAACCTCTTTTCCGAGTAGCTAACTCTCTTTAGCTTTGTAGCTAGTTTAGTTTAGAAAAGATCCCGACTTTGTTAGTCCATGTTGCCCAATGCGCTAAAAATTTGATTTTTTTACCGTTTCCGCCTCCCCGCAAGAACGGGGTTGGCAATGTGGACTTACAGTGGTATCAGAGCCTATCTAAACTTAAACTAGCTTAGTAGTAAAGTGTATGGAAGTTCGATCGGAAAAATCGCAAAAACCGGAAAATCAAAACCCTAACTTTCTGTTGAAATTTTTTCTGCTCTAAAATTAAAAAGTTTTACTCCTAAAATCGGCTCAGGGTTTTGTGAAAACACCCACCAAAAACGGTCGCCTGATTCCCTCAAACCGCCGCGGTTCCGCGGCGATAGGTATGCATTTGCCGCGGAACCGCCGCCGTTTTGGCTCCTCTCGTGATCGGGTTTTGTCCAGTGTTCTTCTGGTAGGGTTTTGGGATTTTTTAGATGGTTTATTTGTGCCCAGGTTTTCCAGAAAAGAAATTTGTTTTTGGGGGCCTATAAATCCGTATTTTTATCGAACTTCACTACACTTTGACTATAATGGTTATATCTGTGATGTTTATATGTATTGAACGTCGGCTAATCGCTATATATCGATTAGTCGGGGTTATACATATCTGTGATCTGTGTTTGATGATGGTTTGTGTATATGAATGCGTTGGACTGTCGCGGGTGAATAGCCGGGGTGGATGTGAGATGAGTGTTTCTTTTTCTTTCATTTATTGTAAAATGTAAATTGATGTAATATTATTATTTGTATGGCCGCACAACCGGGTCAGGGTTGTAGCCGTCATTGTATAATTCTTTTTACTGTTTTTGCTCCTAGGATAGACCCATGGAGGGGTGCACAAACTACCGTGTATCTCGAAGTGCCGAGTGGCCTACTCACGGCGTTGAGGGAGGTTGCTCCACTTCGGGTACTTAGTGGGTAGTTTGCCGCACCTGTAAGGGTCTTGGGTGGGGTATTGGCTATTCACCACGACCGTGTAATCCGCTTTACGTTGCAGGCTCGAAAGGATTGCGGATTCCTAGTATATCCAATGTATTCATCTGTGATCTGTAATGTCTATCATTGCTATATATTTATAACTATTTAGGCGTTGCTTATGTTTTACAGCCGTGCTAGCCCAACCCCCGCTCTGTCGTTAGTTAAGTAACCTAACGGGTGATGACGGGGCCCCATGGCGAATGCGAATAGCATAAGCGTATGTCATATTTTGGTTGTTTTCTGCATTGGTAGGATTAAATGATGGGACGCATTAAAAGAACTAATGCAAGAATATCACGCATTAAAAGAACTAATGCAGGATAATAAACCAAGCAAAAGTCGTTGGAACACTTTCGAAAAACCACTCGGTTCTTTTCAAAACTAACTTTTAAATTTGGAGCTTGAGCCACTCCTTTTAAAAGCTATCTCGTTCCATCGATTATATCAAGTTCACTACGTTCACGGTTTAGCCAAAACCATTCGTAGCCCTCCGTCATTTCGTATGAATATTCAATAGTATTCAAGCTATGTTTGTTGACCTTCGTCAAGGCATAGTGATTGGTAGCTGTTGGGTGTTCATATGTAGCATAGATAGATGCGTTGGTTTGGGACAGTTGTATTACCTTGTTGACCTTCGTCAAGGGTATATACGGGTGGGTTCAAATTAACCTGGAAAATGATGGGCAGAACTTGACATGTGACTTATGATTTGTTGACCTTCGTCAAGGTCATAAGAGCATGGGGCAAAAATCCACATCGGGAGTTTCATAAGTACTGAAACTTGCTAGATTTGCATACCATTTGGAGTGTGGTGATTCTGGTAGGATTCCTTCAGTTTCGTCACGCGATGATATTTGGATCCCGATCCTACTGTGAGTATATGCTACTCCTCGGGAAATTTCTCACTAAACGATCAATGCTATAAACCTAGTAGGTGTCTAGAAAGGTGTTAGCGGGGCTACGCCCCCAGGGAAAAGTGGTTCTTAAATTAAGGAACTTCGCGAAAGCGTTGGAAAACCTCCCTCGAAGTACCGACACTGGCCTGGCTGAACGGTTAAGCAAGTATTGTGCGGTGGGATTGATCCCGACTAATTCTTCCTTTATAGGTTTGAGGAGGGATTCGAGAGACAGTGGGAGCCATCCTGTTTAGACAAACTAAAAACCATTCTAAACTTGCAAGAGCATCGTGCTGAGTGTTTCTTCTCTCTCTCCTAATTGCAGCGACCAATCGACATGACTGGACTTAAGTTACTTCTAGATAAAAACATACTGACAGGGCCAAACTACAAAGATTGGCTCAGGAATGTCAAAATGGCAATCACTTACGACAAGCTGGGGTATCTTCTTACCACCAAAGCTCCCCCCGTCCCAGGTCCCACCTCCAGCGTCGCGGATAAGGAAATCCGTAAGACTTGAGAGATTGATTGCGCGAAGGCCAAGTGCCTCGTGCTTGCCTCTATGGACAACGAACATCAGAGGAGGCACGAGAATATGGACCTGGAATCCATATTTCTCCATACAAAAGAACTGTATGGAGAGCAGTCTCGTATCGCAAGATACGAAGTGTCGAAGAAGTTATTTTCGGCAAGATTGGCCGTCGGATCATCGATAGCGGAACACGTGCTTAAGATGATTGGCTACATTGAGGAGCTCGCAGAACTTGGGACCACGTTGGAGAGTGAGCTCTATACAGACTTAATTCTCCAGTCCCTTCCTTCCACTTACGCCCAGTTTATACTGAACTTCAACTTACAAGAAAAAGAAGTTGAACTTTCAGAACTCCTCAACATGCTAAGGAGCGCAGAGGGCACCCTACAAAAAGGTAGGGAAACATCCACTTTGTTTGTAGGAGGATCTTCTTCTTCTAGGTCCAAGGCGAAAGCCAAGGGAAAGAAGAGGAAAGCCCCCGCCAAACTAAGGGGCGGTGTTAGTAAAGTGGATACGAAGGGAAAGGCAAAGGCAACAAAGATAGCGGGGAAGCTTGTGGGTAAAGAAGAATGCTTTTATTGTCATAAGAGTGGACACTGGAAGAAGGATTGCAGGGCTTGGAAAGCCAGGACACAGGAACTGAAGCAGGTTGCGGCTTCAGCTTCAGGTGTGTATGTTATTGAAAACTGTCTTTCTATAAACTCTACTTCCTGGGTATTGGATACCGGATCAGGATCTCATATCTGTAATTCTTTGCAGGCGTTGAGAAACCGTAGGTTTTTGAAGGCAGGTGACATGACCCTCAAAGTTGCGAACGGAGCTAGCATGGATGCTAAGGCCGTGGGGGACTATCACCTGGGAATGACAGATGGACATGTTTTGGTTTTGCGCAATTGCTTTTTTGTACCCAACGCAACTTGTAATATCATTTCTGTATCTTTGGTTTCTAAAGAAGGATATGAATTTTCGTTTGTAAGTAATGTTGTAAACATTCACCTTAATCAAGTTCTGATTGGGTCAGGTACACTGAGCAATGGTATATATGTGTTAAACCAACCATAGATTTTCAATGTCCAGAATACACACAAAAGAAAGTCTCCAGATATAAATCAGGCTTTCTTATGGCATTGTAGACTGGGTCACATCAATGAAACACGGTTGACTAAGTTACATAAAGAAGGATACTTGGATCCGTTCGAGTATCAGTCTTATGCCACTTGTGAATCTTGTCTCATGGGAAAGATGACAAAGACTCCGTTCACTGGACACGGAGTAAGAGCGAGCGAGCTCTTGGGACTCATACACAGCGATGTGTGTGGTCTAATGTCTACACATGCGCGAAGCGGTTTTTCATACTTCATTACTTTCACAGATGATTTCTCTAGGTATGGACATGTCTTCTTAATGAAGCACAAATCCGAGGCCTTTGAGAAATTTCGAGAATACAAGAATGAAGTTGAAAAAAAAACAGGCAAAAGTATTAAGATTCTAAGATCGGATCGAGGTGGTGAATACTTGAGTGCCGAGTTCCTGGACTATTTAAAAGAGAATGGAATTCTCTCTCAGCGTACTCCTCCATACACTCCGCAACATAACGGTGTATCTGAAAGGAGGAATCGAACCCTATTGGATATGGTTCGTTCCATGATGAGCAAGGCTGAGTTACCGCGATCTTTCTGGGGTTATGCACCAGAAGCAGCTGCATATCTCTTAAACAAGGCCCCAACCAAGACTGTGCCTACCACCCCATATCAAATGTGGAGTGGGAAGAAAGCCTGTCTTAAGTATCTTAAGATATGGGGATGTCCAGCTTTTGTAAAAAAGCAGCATGCGGACAAGCTCGAGGTACGTTCAGTACAGTGTAAGTTTGTGGAATACCCAAAGAACTCCAGGGGGTATCTTTTCTATTCCGCTGAAGAACAAAAAGTTTTTGTTTCTCAACATGCCCGCTTCTTGGAAACTGAGTTTTTGGAAACCCGGATAAGTGGGAGCACAATAGAACTGGAAGAAATTCCAGAACCACAAGCTATTACTGAAAGCTTGGAAGAGCCAGTAGTTTCAAAAGAACAGGACATTCCTGCGCCACTCCGCAGGAGTAGTAGGCAGTCTCATCCGCCCGAGAGATACTACGGTTTTCTCATAGACGGGGATAGAGAGGATTGCATCATAGATTATGATGAGCCTACTAGCTTCCAGCAGGCCGTTCAGAGCGCTGACTCGGTAAAATGGCTGGATGCAATGCTGACCGAAATGGAGTCCATGTACACCAACAAAGTATGGACGTTGGACATTGCTCCAGACGGGGTAAAACCCGTAGGATGCAAGTGGATCTTCAAAAGGAAGATTGGTGTAGATGGACAGGTTGAGACCTATAAAGCTAGACTTGTTGCAAAGGGTTTTCGTCAAAGACCTGGTTTGGACTATGACGAAACCTTTTCTCCAGTGGCTATGCTGAAATCCATTCGGATCCTTCTTGCCATTGCTGCCTTCCACGATTATGAGATTTGGCAGATGGACGTAAAAACCGCTTTTCTAAATGGAAATTTAGAGGAGTGTGTCTATATGGATCAGCCAGAGGGTTTCATTCAGAGTGGGAGCAGCGGAAAGGTGTGCAAGTTGCTTAAGTCCATCTATGGACTAAAGCAAGCATCGCGGAGTTGGAACATCTGCTTTGATGAGACAGTCAAAGAATTTAGCTTTATCAAAAATCCAGATGAACCATGCATCTATAGTAGATTTGTAGCGAGAACTGTAGTATTCCTCGTTTTATACGTGTATGACATTCTATTAATAGGAAATGATATTCCTATGCTACAATCTGTCAAGGGGTTCTTGTCGCACAGGTTCTCTATGAAAGACCTGGGTGATGCCTCATACATCATGGGGATCCGGATCCATCGTGATAGATCCAAGAGGATATTAGGACTTTCACAGTCCAGGTACATCGACACCATACTGAAGAGATTCAGTATGGAAGATTCCAAGCGCGGTAACCTACCGGCTTGTCACGGGATCACCCTCTCTAAAGAGATGTCTCCCAAGACTGATTTGGAGAGGGATCGCATGTCTATTATACCCTACACTTCTGCGGTAGGCTCTATAATGTATGCGATCTTGTGTACCAGACCGGATGTAGCTTATGCACTGAGTGTAGTAAGCCGGTATCAGTCAAACCCTGGGAAGAAACACTGGATAGAGGTAAAGAACATTCTCAAGTACCTGAGAAAGACTAAGGAGATGTTCTTGGTGTATGGTGGAAAAGACCTCCAGATCGAGGCCTTTGCTGACTCCAGCTTCCAGAGTGACAAGGATGATTCCAAGTCCATGTCGGGTTTTGTCTTTACCCTCAATGGAGGGGCGGTGTGTTGGAAGAGTTCCAAACAGGAAACCGTTGCAAACTCAACTATGGAAGCGGAATACATCGCTGCATCTGATGCCGCAAAAGAAGCTGTCTGGATGAGGAAGTTCTTGAAAGAACTTCAGGTGGTTCCGTCCATTACTGATCCAATACCTCTGTATTGCGACAACAACGGAGCTATAGCTTTAGCGAAGGAACCCAGGTCCCATCAGAAATCCAGACACATCTTGAGGCGGTATCACCTGATCAGGGAGATCGTGGATCGCCAGGAGATCGAGGTTCGGAGGGTTGCTTCAGAAGAAAACACTGCAGATCCATTCACCAAGGCCTTGCCCCAGACTCAGTTCGAGCGGCTGATCGAGATGATAGGTCTTCGATACGTGTTCAGTCGATAAAACTGCACATTTGTAGTACATTTTTCCTACCATTTTTATATTAAAAAAGGACTTTATTATAATATATTATACATATGAGGGTTTATGTGTAAAAACATTATTTTCCATGTGTTAATATATTTAATTATCATTTGGTAGGAAAATGTATGCAAATAATATTATTGGTCTAATCCTAGTAGAACAAAGTCTACTAAAATCTTATATGAGTTGTTGTGCAGATTATTTCCAAGTTGTTATGAAGGATTTAACAAACAAATCAATTTGTTGAAGAATACTTTCCAAATTAAAGAGCAAACTTGGAGACTAAGTCTGGAAGCAACCGAGAAAATATTTTCAGATTCTGAAGAAGCCTAGGAATGCCAAATGTCACCATCAGAGAGCCCAAGAAAAACGACAAAATGATCCACACCATGGAGCGCGGATCCGCGGCCAAATCCACCCTGGGGCCGCGGATCCGCCGCGGTTTGATGAGGTCAGAATGCAATATTTTGGGAGATTTTCAAGTGCTGAATTTTACCAACTTCGCAACAAAAAGATTCTGGGTTTTCACTATATAAAGGCACCAAGGGCATCTTGGAAAAGCTATCAAGCCGAAGAGATCACGAAGCTCCCGACCCTCACGCATCCAGGCTGATCATCGACTGTTCGACTACCTCCCTAGGAAAGATCGAGAAGCAAATCAAGTTTTGTAATCATTTTCTATGGATTAAAAGTGTAGTTGAAGGAGTTGATTAATAAAGGTAGTTTTTATTTAATTGTTTGTTTTCTTTTACATTATGTTTTCCATCTCTTTCTTTTCATATTCTTCTCCCAACATGCGCGAGTAATTCTCCGCTTGTTAGGGTTCGTAGGATTAGGGTAGGCTAATGAACGATGAAAAATATCTAAACCCTTTTTAAGTCCTATAAAGTTTAGGAACTTTATCAAAATAATCATTAACATCCTAATCGGGCGCGCTAGCAATTCTTTACTAGTTCCGACCGCGATTAGAGATTAGATTAATGATTGTTTTGGTAAAGGCTAGATATGAACGGAGTTCCGTGTCGAGATAAGGGTTAAGAGTGGGATTCCTTTTCCCTCCAGAAACCCTAATCTACACGCATCGCCGTCGTTCTAGTTCTAAATCTATTAATGGATAAAAAGGGTAACTTTAATTAATCATTCATAACTACTAAATCCTAACGAACCCTACAAGCCCTTCTTATTATAATTAATCACATCTTTAAACTATTCTAGATCTATATTTACATTCTTATTAAACGTAGATCTAGAAACCATCCTACAACCATTCTTATTTCTTTCTCCTTTTCAACACATCTAAAGTAAAATTAAAAGGTTCCACGTTTCCCAGAGGACGACCCGTACTCATCTCGGTCTAGCTACGTGCGACACCGTTATTGATTGCGGTTAAACTAAAAACACGATTTTTCGTAACAATCAAATGGCGCCGTTGCCGGGGATACGTGCGTAATTTTTTATTTTTACTATTTGTGTTGATTTCTTAGACGAGTCATATCATTATTAACACAAAACTGCAAATTGCATATTTAACGATTTGTGCGTGGATTTTTGCAAGGAGATCTGGAGTCACAGAATTGAGGGAAACAGGAAACAGAGACATTTTTAGAGATCCAGAGGAGCACAGAGGGACACAGGAAATTTTTCATCAAGCGATCCAACCACCTCGCGGCGGAAGCGCGGCATAAAGGCATCTTTGGCGGCGGAAGCGCGGCGTCTTGGATGGATTAGGGCTACAGAACTCTCTGGTATCTTTCTTAACTCCTCCTCTCTCCTCCCAAATCCAATAAAATCTATTTTCTGCAGGATTCTTTGCAAATTGCGCCGCTCAAAAATCTCTTTGCAAAAGTTTTGTGTTTGGTTTTGTTTTGCATATTTAATACGGATTTTAAGGGGCAAAGACCAAATCAAGATTAGGTGGGGATTTCATCACCCTTCCTAAGCCCCACAAATCACAAACCGAGCATATAGATCAACCCTTCATTAATTTAAAAAATATCTAGACCAGACTCTAAGGACTGTCGCGCTCAATAAGGACAGAGGAAGGTCGTGGGTAATCTATCGTTTATCCGCATTACTTTTGTAGTGCCTAGGCAAGTGTGACAAAGGCTAGTGGTTTTTAATTAGGCCCACTGTAGTGGTGGTTCCTTCCCGCTTACCTGGCACTTACCTCGCTACAAGGGTAGTACGGAGGCGGTAGAGGATTTATCCTGCGGCTTGTCCTTTGGAAGTCTAGGAGCGGTCTAGAGACTGGACCTAGGTAACCTTAGTTCTAGGGTTGCTTGTGCATTTAGGGAAATTTGTCTTGAGTCCCACTTTTTCAAAACAAGCCAATTTTAAATCACACACACGCTGCCACTTGCACTAAACCCGCTTAGTGCATGCTCGGCTGGACACGGGATCCTAGTGCCCGTCTTGTCCGCGTTCCTGCTATCGACGCCGAAGTCGGTACTTCTTCATCTTCTTTTCCCCCACCACACACCACATCAACCGTGATGGACGGCACTCTATCTAATTATAACACCACGCTGCCACCACCCGCAGGTGAGCAGAATCCACCGCGCATCTCTCTCCAAGAGAGATGCTATCCTATTCGTGGTCCCCTTCCTACTTGTCTATCTCTTCCACCACCTAACGGGGATAATTTCGAAATTAAACCCCACTACATCAATCTGCTGCCCAAATTTCACGGGCTTGAGTCGGAAGACGCGTACGTTTTCATCACCAAATTCGAAAACGTATGCGCAATGATGGGTACTTCACAATTGACTTTAGATGCTATGCGCTTACGTCTTCTCCCATTCACACTATGCGACTTGGCAGAAAAATGGCTTTATAATACTGCCGCACACTCTATCGCTAATTGGGATGAATTCGTCGTAGCATTTCTTAAGAAGTTTTACCCAAATCATAAGACTGCACATGTTAGGAGCGAGATCAATCAGTTCACCCAGCTTCCCAACGAACCATTTTGGAAGTGCTTTGAACGTTTCAAAGATCTGCTTGTCCAATGCCCCCATCACGGAATACAAAGATGGGATTTATGTCGGATTATTTATGAGGGCATTAATCCAGCGACAAAGCAGATGCTTGAAACAATGTGTCAATGCAATTTCATGTCTAAAGATGACGGTGAAGCATGGAAATATCTGGAAGATCTCGCAGAAAGCACTTTGCAGTGGGAAAGCGTAAGACCACCTTCAACTAAGGGAGGTATTCACCAACTCGACGTTTCCATCGCAGTAAAAGCCGAAATGGCAGCGATGCAAAAGAAACTCGATGCTATGGAGAACAAATTTTCATCATTCTCCCTAAATCAGGTTACGCTTCCTAAGACCGTTTGTGGTTGCTGTTCGGATCCTTCACACTTAACGGAAGAATGTCCTATGAATGCATCGTTTCAAGCTAATGCTGCTTTTCAGCAGCGACCTAGAAACGATCCTTATTCTTCCACATATAATCAAGGATGGAGGAATCATCCTAACTTTGCTTGGAATCAAAACCAACAAAGTAATTATCAAAGACCTCCTCCACAGCAACCACAACCACAGAATCAGCCCCCCTTTCAGTCACAAAATTTCCAAAATCCGGCCAACATTTCTACACCACAAGTGGCCGGTATTGACAACTCACTTGCACAAACTTTGGATATGTTCATGAAACAATCCATGCAAAATTCGGCTGATATGAGGTCTTCTATTGATGCCCTAACGAAAAACTCCTCCTCCCATGGTGAGAGTATTAAATCAATAGAAAACCAAATCGCACAGTTAAACGCCGCATTGAGTGCGAGAGAGAAAGGGAAACTCCCATCTCAACCCCTACCGAATCCTGGCCATTCACAAAGTCATAATGTGAATGCCGTCACTACGTTGAGATCGGGGAGAGTGCTGAATAACCAAGTGGGCGAGCAGGTTGATGATAGTGACACATTTGATACCCCTTCTTCTTCTTCTTCCCCTAACTCGTCTAGTCTCCCACCTTCATCCGAGCCTATTCTCCGTTTTCCCCAAGGCTCAAACATTTCGCCAAATCTATCTAAGTCGATGCCCACTCCAATTTTGGGATCGAATCAGTCGCCACAGTCTTCTCCACAAACGTTGGACCCAAAACTTATTGATCGTGCTCCATTTCCAAACCGATTAAGGGCCAACCGACCTAACCCGCAAATGGAGAAGATTGTGGAAATGTTTAAGCAAGTTAGCGTGAATATTCCTCTTCTAGATGCTATTCAACAAGTCCCATCTTATGCAAGAATCCTTAAAGACTTGTGCACTAGGAAGAGAAAAACTCAAGTGCCTAAAAAGGTTTTCATGACGAGTAATGTTAGCACAGCTTTTACCCAACAAATACCAAAGAAACGTAAGGACCCCGGCTGTCCTACAATCTCTATTTCTATTGGGGGTAAAAATATAAATCGTGCTTTACTCGATCTAGGCGCTAGCGTCAACTTACTTCCTTATTCGGTATACGAGCAGTTAGGAATTGGAGGGTTAAAACCCGCCCATTGTACTCTTCAAATGGCTGATCGATCTATCACCAAACCTCGGGGCGAACTAGAGGATGTGTTAATTAAAGTCGGGGAATTCATATTTCCCGTGGACTTTATTGTTTTAGATACACAGCCTGTGGCAAACCCACGCAATCAAATCCCGGTGATACTTGGTCGACCCTTCCTAGCAACTTCTAACGCTGTGATTAATTGTCGTAACGGTTCTATGAACTTATCCTTCGGGAAAATGACAATTGAGCTTAATATTTACAAGCTAGGAAGTCAGCCATCAGAACCTTCTGCTCATTTACTGGACGTTTGTTCCATCCACGAGATAGCTCCCGAAAGCTGCATGGATGAGGAACTTTGCTTTGATGTTCTCGACAACACTAATGAGACATCGTTTGATCTTGCACCACTTCACAGTGAGGATATGTTCAATGAGTCCGACCTTGAGATTGAACCCTTTGACTCGTTGCAAAAGTCAGCAGCACTTTCCGAGTCAATATCTTATGCAAGTTTTGAACCTCTTAAGGAGTCCGAGTATCATTCCGTTACCCCTCCTTCTATTGTCTCTCCGCCAATTCTTGATCTCAAACCGCTACCTTCTCATCTTAAATATGCATATTTAGGAGAGAATGAGACTTTGCCAGTGATTATTTCCGCTTCTCTAGCCTTAGAGCAAGAGAATGCACTTTTGGCAGTGTTGAGATCGAATCGGGAAGCATTTGGTTGGACAATGGCCGACATCAAAGGGATTAGTCCCTTAATTGTTGAACATCACATACATCTGATGGATGAAGCCAAACCAACCCGAGACCCACAAAGACGGTTAAATCCCGTTATGAAGGAGGCGGTAAAGAAAGAAATCGTCAAGTGTCTTGATAGTGGAATAATTTACCCCATATCTGATAGTCAATGGGTAAGTCCAATTCATGTGGTCCCTAAAAAGTCTGGCATCACGGTAATCACTAACGAGGCTAACGAGTTAATCCAAACACGCACCCAAACTGGGTGGCGCGTATGTATCGATTACAGGAAACTCAATGCCGCGACGAGGAAAGATCACTTCCCTCTACCTTTCATTGACCAGATGTTAGAACGATTAGCGGGACACGAATACTATTGTTTCTTGGACGGATACTCTGGTTACAACCAGGTCCCCATCGCCGAAAAGGATCAAGATAAAACCACTTTTACTTGTCCTTTCGGAACTTTTGCTTATAGACGCATGCCCTTTGGGTTATGCAACGCTCCCGCTACATTTCAGCGGTGCATGATGGGGATATTTTCAGATATGGTGGAAAATTTTCTAGAAATTTTTATGGACGATTTCTCCATTTTTGGGGACTCCTTTGAGGACTGCCTTCGTAATCTTGACGCTGTTCTTACCCGCTGTAAGGATAAGAACTTGACTTTGAATTGGGAAAAATGTCATTTTATGGTTCAAGAAGGTATTGTACTTGGACATATAATTTCACATAAAGGCATTGAGGTAGACAGAGCTAAAATAGATGTCATTCAAAACCTCCCTCGTCCCAATTGCGTCAAAGATATACGATCCTTCCTTGGTCATGCAGGATTTTATAGGAGATTTATTAAGGACTTTAGCAAAATTGCTAGACCCTTAACCCTTCTATTGGCCAAGGACACTACATTTCACTTCGATTCGGATTGTGAGGCTGCTTTTGAATCACTTAAAGAATCACTCACTACAGCCCCCGTTCTATCATCTCCGGATTGGAACCACCCGTTCGAGCTTATGTGTGACGCATCAGATTTTGCTATTGGTGCTGTCTTGGGACAGCATATTGATAAGATGCCACATGTAATTTACTATGCAAGTAGGACCCTGAATGATGCACAAATAAATTACACAACTACCGAGAAAGAACTCTTAGCAGTTGTATTTGCATTAGAGAAATTCAGGCCCTACTTGATTGGCTCGCCTATTGTGGTTTACACAGATCACTCCGCCCTCCGACATCTTTTAACGAAGAAGGATGCAAAAGCCAGGCTAATACGTTGGATCCTATTGTTACAAGAATTTGATCTTGTTATCAAAGACAAGAGTGGATGTGAAAACGTAGTAGCAGACCATCTTTCACGCATCACTTCTTCGCCAACTGTGACCGTGCCGATAAATGACTCATTTCCCGACGAACAGCTCTTGAATGTATCCTACGAACCTTGGTTCGGAGATATCGTGAACTATCTTGCGACGGGACTTATACCTAGCGATTGGTCGAAACAAGACAAACTTCGGTTTTTATCCCAAGTAAAATATTTTTACTGGGATGAACCATATCTATTCAAGTATTGTTCCGATCAAATCATTCGCAGGTGTGTCCCTAACGATGAATTCAAGAGCGTGTTATCATTTTGTCATGATCAGGCGTGCGGCGGTCACTTTGGACCTCGAAAAACGGCGGAGAAAGTTTTGCAATGTGGCTTTTATTGGCCAACATTATTTAAAGATGCATTTGAGCATTGCAAAACTTGTCCGCGATGTCAGCATTTGGGTCGGATTTCACGTAGGAATGAGATGCCGCTCCAACCTATCTTGGTTGTGGAAATATTTGATGTTTGGGGTATTGATTTTATGGGCCCTTTTCCCAACTCCTTTGGGAATCTATATATCTTGTTAGCAGTTGATTATGTCTCGAAGTGGGTGGAAGCTATACCGTGTCGCACTAATGACAACAAAGTTGTCATTAAGTTCCTTAAAGAAAACATCTTCTCGCGATTCGGACACCCTCGCGCTATCATTAGCGACAACGGGACACATTTCTGCAATAGGTCTTTCGAGGCCTTGATGCGGAAATATTCAATCACTCACAAGCTTTCTACGCCCTATCACCCCCAAACAAGCGGGCAGGCTGAGATCTCAAATAGGCAGATCAAACAGATATTGGAGAAGACGGTTTCGAAAAACCGTAAGGATTGGTCAACCAAATTGACGGATGCTCTTTGGGCATTCCGCACCGCTTATAAGACCGATCTTGGTATGTCTCCTTACCGCCTTGTGTTTGGGAAGGCATGTCACCTCCCAGTTGAGATTGAACATAAGGCAATGTGGGCTATTAAAGAGCTTAATTTTGATCTTGATCATGCTGGCGGCTTTCGGAAGCTGCAATTAAATGAGCTAAGCGAACTCCGCGATGAAGCTTACGATAATGCGGTGATAGTAAAGAATAGGACTAAAGTGTTTCACGATAAAAATCTTTCTAGAAAAACCTTCACATCGGGGCAACAAGTCCTTCTTTATGATTCACGTCTCCATCTTCATCCGGGTAAGCTTAAATCTCGTTGGAAAGGACCTTTTGTGGTGCGGTATGTACACCCGCACGGGGCGGTTGAAGTCGAAAATTTGAAAAACGGTTCGATTTTTAAAGTAAATGGGCATAGATTAAAACCGTATTTTTCTGCTGACCCCGCGGAGGAGCTCCTGTTTTTACAGGAGCCGCTTTATCAAAACTAAATTTCCTCCGCCTCACCTCCATGTTTTTTTAAAAAACATTTTCTCATTTTAAAAATGGAGGTGAGTAAAAAATGATTTGATTGAATATCTGTGCGTGTCAAAGAATAAGTTTGGGGGAATTTATCATTTAACTATTATTTTATCCCTTGTATCTCTCCCTTAGTATACAGGTCCATGTTCTCAAAAGGCTGCATCAGTGAGGACACTGCTAAAAACAGGTTTGGGGGGGAGGTTTGTATTCACTGAATTATCTTTGACACCGGGCATTAAAAAAAAAAATAATAATAATAATAAAAAAAAAATTATAACAAAAGAATAGAAAGTGAAACATTACATCCAAAAGATAGGAATAGTTTAAGAAAACCAAGAAAATTAGAAGTTTTCTTATACGAACTAGTAATAAGTAGTTATGAGCTGTTGTCCCAAGGGTTAGTAAGATAGAGGAAGTCACTAATCTGAGGATAAAAATAAGTCTGAAAAATAGTTTCTATTCTGGAAGCCAAACATTTGAATGTTGATACCCTACTATATGCACTTACACACGTCTTGAAACTCGGGATAGTAGAGGATACCTTGAAATGCTCTTGTCTAAAAGCCAAAGTATGAAGGAAATGATGAAGAAAATATAAAATGGTGAAAAGAAAAAAATGAACACTGGTTTTGTATCACCAAGGCAGCAATAAAAAAATATAGCGAGGGTGCCTCTTCACCTAGTGCCCTAAGGCCAACTGGTCTGGGAGTCACTGCTAAGCCTTAGGTGGTGCAAGACAAGGAAAATATTATCACCAAATCAGCAAGCACATGAGTAATCGGTCGGTTAGTACCTCAAGAAGTATTAACGGTCGCATGAAAATGTGTAAGCAATTCTAAGTATTCATCAAAGAAAAAGTACTAAGGTAGATGGACAAGAATATGATAGCTTGAATTGAATTCTCTGAGTGTAGGGATGTTCTTTACACACACGTGGGGTTATATGATCAATGTTTGGACAAAAGGTAGGAATGAAGAATAAAGACGATGTTTTATTGAGGGATGATGTGATTTCTAACATTTTTTCATGACTATTAAGATAGGGCTCATGACAACTGAAAAGCTAGTATAGTTGGAAACTCTTCTTTTCAAAGTATTTCTTTTATGGTTCTTATCTTTATATGTAAATTTCACCATCTTTCTTTTGTTATAGGATTTTGTGGGTGTAATCCGCTGAAAACCCTCAGGAGACAACACTCCTCCTACTAGGGACACCTAGAGGTTTAACGGCTTGTTGCACGTGCTCAGTGCAATCGTGTCTGCCTACGAAAGTGTGCCTAGTTTTCTCCTTTCTTTTTCTTCTCTTAAATAAACTAATTTGCTCGGGACGATCAAAGATAAGTTTGGGGGTATTTGTTCAGTCGATAAAACTGCACATTTGTAGTACATTTTTCCTACCATTTTTATATTAAAAAAGGACTTTATTATAATATATTATACATATGAGGGTTTATGTGTAAAAACATTATTTTCCATGTGTTAATATATTTAATTATCATTTGGTAGGAAAATGTATGCAAATAATATTATTGGTCTAATCCTAGTAGAACAAAGTCTACTAAAATCTTATATGAGTTGTTGTGCAGATTATTTCCAAGTTGTTATGAAGGATTTAACAAACAAATCAATTTGTTGAAGAATACTTTCCAAATTAAAGAGCAAACTTGGAGACTAAGTCTGGAAGCAACCGAGAAAATATTTTCAGATTCTGAAGAAGCCTAGGAATGCCAAATGTCACCATCAGAGAGCCCAAGAAAAACGACAAAATGATCCACACCATGGAGCGCGGATCCGCGGCCAAATCCACCCTGGGGCCGCGGATCCGCCGCGGTTTGATGAGGTCAGAATGCAATATTTTGGGAGATTTTCAAGTGCTGAATTTTACCAACTTCGCAACAAAAAGATTCTGGGTTTTCACTATATAAAGGCACCAAGGGCATCTTGGAAAAGCTATCAAGCCGAAGAGATCACGAAGCTCCCGACCCTCACGCATCCAGGCTGATCATCGACTGTTCGACTACCTCCCTAGGAAAGATCGAGAAGCAAATCAAGTTTTGTAATCATTTTCTATGGATTAAAAGTGTAGTTGAAGGAGTTGATTAATAAAGGTAGTTTTTATTTAATTGTTTGTTTTCTTTTACATTATGTTTTCCATCTCTTTCTTTTCATATTCTTCTCCCAACATGCGCGAGTAATTCTCCGCTTGTTAGGGTTCGTAGGATTAGGGTAGGCTAATGAACGATGAAAAATATCTAAACCCTTTTTAAGTCCTATAAAGTTTAGGAACTTTATCAAAATAATCATTAACATCCTAATCGGGCGCGCTAGCAATTCTTTACTAGTTCCGACCGCGATTAGAGATTAGATTAATGATTGTTTTGGTAAAGGCTAGATATGAACGGAGTTCCGTGTCGAGATAAGGGTTAAGAGTGGGATTCCTTTTCCCTCCAGAAACCCTAATCTACACGCATCGCCGTCGTTCTAGTTCTAAATCTATTAATGGATAAAAAGGGTAACTTTAATTAATCATTCATAACTACTAAATCCTAACGAACCCTACAAGCCCTTCTTATTATAATTAATCACATCTTTAAACTATTCTAGATCTATATTTACATTCTTATTAAACGTAGATCTAGAAACCATCCTACAACCATTCTTATTTCTTTCTCCTTTTCAACACATCTAAAGTAAAATTAAAAGGTTCCACGTTTCCCAGAGGACGACCCGTACTCATCTCGGTCTAGCTACGTGCGACACCGTTATTGATTGCGGTTAAACTAAAAACACGATTTTTCGTAACAATCAATACGCCAGTACATGGCCTTAGTGCAAGTGGGAGATTGTTAGTGTATATGCCCTAGAGGCCATTACTGTATCATACTAGTTTGTATATTACTTAATGAAAGCTTGGGATATTCACCTTGTATATACAATCTTGCTCAAAATAGTAGTATGCTACTTGGTTTGTTTCTACTTCAATGTGTACATGTGTTTATTTTATGATATCACCTATACGCATTAGTGGAGCCCTTAGGATCTTTGCTTGATTACCAGCGTTGTGATGGCAGTCACACTAGTGGGGGCTGGGTAATCTATAAGCACATCCTTACGTAGGTCCCTAGTCGCAGGACTATCGAGACAGGGCATCGATACTCCGGAGTAGACTAGCGCATGCGCTTCTCATCCCAGTGTGGGAGACGGTCTGTCCCATAGCCGTCAGTACGTCGTACTTGAGATAGTATGCGGGTGCTCGTTAGGTTACGAGTACACTGGAAAGGACTCGTCGGGAACTGACTAGTTGGTTTTATACCTATCGTCAGTTATCAGTTCCTAGGTGACATGAGTACAGCTTAGTCCGCTGACTTGACACTGGCACTTCGCCTCGAGTGTGTTCCCACTGTACTTTGATTACTACCCTACCACGGCTCAAAAGAGTCGTGCAAATAGGTGGTAGTTGGGTGCAGTCCCGAAGCACTTGGAGGCAGTGACGGTTAGACAGGATTCGTCTCTCCCAGTATTGGGGGTTGACATCGCGCTGTGTCTAGCAGAGCCATTACACGAGTAGTCTCTGGCCAGGGCAAGCGAGATATACTGGTAGGCTTCCAGTGTTATCTCAGGGTGTTTTGGGCTTCACTCCAACACGACTTGTACCGCTATTAGGGGACTGACGTTTACCGCCCCCTAGGCCCGCCATGCAATGTATCAGACGAACAGACCGGACTGTACGGAGACTGTCACATTCAGACTCAGTAGGAGTTCCGATGGGGTTCACCTCGTCAGTCTTCTTATCGGCATCTACCTGGGGACCGTTACGCACAGCTAGTGCCGCTTGCGGTCTGTGGTTAAACCCACTGCCAGCGTAGTGTCGAGTCTTTAGAGTCCCACACAGAGGGCTATTCGCCTCTGGGCAAAACTGAGTAGAGGTCGCATGGTCTTGCGACAGGGTTCGTTCTCATCCGCGCACTTGTGCACGTTTGGAGTCCGGACAGATATTACTACCGGGCTCTGGTTTGAGCCAGATACTGGTATATGTTTTGGGGTTGATTTTATCTCATAGTATTCATGTTCCTCGGAACAAGAATGCGGGTGTGTATGCACAGTTGATTGAGGCGGAGGAAGAGGTTTTTCATTAGGGTTTCGGAACGGGTGCGCATGCACAGTTGACAGTCGTCTTTTTCCAAACCCTAATGAATTAGTGATATATCAATTAATAATATTAATTAAATGAAATTGTGTCATGGTTGGGTTTGTTGACTTGTTGACCAAGGTTGACTTGTTGACCATGGTTGAAAGTTTGACCATCATCATTACATATCAAAGATACTCTTTGATTCTAGCAAAACCATTTAATGAATGTAATGATAATGGTCATTCCAAACCATCCATCAACTATTTCATTTTTATTATTATTGTTAATTTGATAATTCTTTTCATTTTGGTTATGGTTGTAAAATGAAAAGGATTTTATTCATTCTATCATAACTCCTCTCTCATCTCTTCTTCTTCTTCCTCCTCTAGTTCAAGGAGCTCCCTTCTCATGTGTTGAGAATCCCTCTCCTTGAGATAAAAACATCCCAAAGCCACTCTCTTCTCACTCTAGGGTTAGAGGTTTAGCAAGCCAAAGATCCTAGTTCTCTCAAAGTTCGAGAAAGGAGCCCGAAGGTTGAACCCTCAGGTGGATCCATCTTTGACGGAAGAAGGCGAAGAGGAAAGCACCATCAACCCCTACAAAGGTTTCAAGAAGAAGGAGTTCAAGTTAGGTATAACCTCTTTTCCGAGTAGCTAACTCTCTTTAGCTTTGTAGCTAGTTTAGTTTAGAAAAGATCCCGACTTTGTTAGTCCATGTTGCCCAATGCGCTAAAAATTTGATTTTTATACCGTTTCCGTCTCCCCGTAAGAACCGGGGTTGGCAACGTGGACTTACACTCCACGGTATACTGAGTAGGGAAAGCTGTAAGCTTCTTTCATTAACTTTCCCGAATAGAACCTTTTGGTACACATAATCTGCTGCCGTATCTCAAAGATCCATTTTCATGGATGATGAAGTCTGTTCTGAGTCCATTTTCTACTTGTTCTTTGATCTTTTACAACTTAGCATCACTTTCTTGAGCTGCTTTGATCTTATTGACAATTGTTATTGAACTTGTAAATTCATCAAACTAGAAGTATTACCTGACATGACTACTTCAATCTCCTTCTGATATAAGTCTTGTTGAAGCTTCCACTGAGCGGCAAGATTTGTGTCTTTTTCAAAGACGATTACTGTGTTGATAATACCGTTGTTAAGTTATCTACCTTAAATAGGCAAGCACCCACTTCTCCGGCTCCTTGAGGCTCAAGAGATTAGTTCTGCTTAAACCTATATTTACTAGAGTCCTTAGGGTAATTTATATAATTTGAGGGGCTTTTATGTAAAAATACTTTTATATAATTTTAAAAATACACCCCAAGTGTTTAATTATCATCTTTAGAGTTGTAATAATTGTAGATTTTATATTTATGACATTTCTAGTGAGAATAACCTAATTTTCATAATATATGGTATTGAATTGTAATATTGCATTTGTATGGAATTCATGGTATTTTAATGTAAAGTGATTCTTTGATTTGGAAAAGTTAGAATATTTATATTATAAAAAAATAAATATTTTGATATTACATATATATATATATTTATAAAAATAAATTTTAATATGTATTATAATTCTAGAAATCTCATTTTCTTAAGATTTTCGTATTTTAAATCTTTCGAGACCGAATGCTCCTTGCGGAGGTCTGCATCTCGCATTACTAAGCCCAGGGACGTGTGATAATCCGCACCATCCCAGTCGGGTCCCCCAAAATGGGTTGTATTGGCGCTTTGCAAAGATTTGTTTAAAAATACTAAATCTTGTAAAAATGGTTTTATTAGTAAAGGGTATTTATATGTAAAGATTCGTTTCCCGTATTCTATATTCCCAAAAAGTATTGTGCTATGTTACATATGAGTGTTGTGAGGAGGTAGGTCATTACCTCATGATCTAACTTAAAGGTATAGCAAGATTGTGATGTTTAAATGTCGAAATGAAACTACATGGTATTTTAGTGAAAAAGTACGGTAAAAGTTACAAAATGAATTAGATTGTCATGAAACTTGTTCAACATGTTTATTAATGTTTAATAGTCAACATGTAATGGTTTGATATGATTGTTGTTTAAGAAAAGTTAGTTTTTTTAGGAAAAACAGAATCGGAGATCAGATAACTCCGATTTCCGTCGGGTTTTAAAAATACTGATTTTGAGAATAGTAAAGTGAATAAGGAATTGGGACTTACAGGTTTTCAGAATAAAGGAGAGGAACTGGGAGTGAATGTAGGTTCCGGTGCGTCGTTTCGTCGCCGAGAGCTCCTAGGGTTGTTGTCAGAAAATCGCCGAAGCTTCCGCCTTTCGCTAACTTCAAATGCACACAACTTCTAGGGTTTTTCTTGAGAGTTTTTGATCAGAATTTTAGAGTGAGGGGGAGTGTGTCTAGGGGTTGTATTTATAGGGTAAGGCTAGGTTTTAGGGTAGGTGAAACGTTTAATTGAAAATAATGTATTTAAATGAAATAAAATGTATTAAAATAGGGTTTAATGTGATTTAAAGGGGCTCTGGAACCGATCTACAGAAATAAAGTGCGCAAGTGTACATGGGAGGTGAAGAGGCCCAACTTTCATGTTGGTGACTCGACGGTCTGGCTGAGTCCGGCCGACAGCGACGACCCAAGTCGGCCGGGTCGCCGGCCAATTCAGCCGATTCCGGCGGAGTCAAGGGTGGTCGGCGTTCCTCGACAGTTCATTATCCCCCTGGCACAGTTAGTTTATTTAGTGTAGTGGGGTTTTTACGAGTATGCACGTGTAAACCCTTGGTATTCTAAAAATTCAAATTAAAACAATATTAATGTGGGGTATGGGATTTGAATTCTGGTGGGTTGGTTCAGCAGTGCAAGATATTACCAATGAGCTACAAGCTCCTTCTTGCTATTAAAAAGCAAAACAAGTATTTATGGTACTCACAGAAATGTAATTATTCCAAATTTACATCAACTTTTAAATAAATCTTTGTACACTAAAATTGGAGTTGTTACACTTACATTCACTTCATGTTCACCATACTTATACTCCACGACAATATTATACTTGTTTGCCATGCTGATATAGTTGACATATACATTATCTTGCACGCTACTATATTTGTTTACATATTCATGATTTATTTCCATGCTATACCATACATCGCATTACACCTTACATTTCATTTATATACATCACGCCATCCTTTTGGGGACTTACTGAGCGTTAGTTCGTTGACGGGCATTCCACCCATCTTTCTTTCTTTCTTTCTTTCTTAGAATGTTCGTCAGGTGGCATTAAGACAGAGGAGATAAAAGTGGTCGAAGAGGAGTACAACCAGTTTGCATCACAACCGAACGTTTAGTTTCATTCAGTTTTTTTTTATCATTTCAGTTTATTTACGTATGCCTCCTTGTTAAGGATTATCATGTTATCGTATCTTGTATTCAGATATTTTATCAGTTGTAATCTTAAATGTAATAAATCAAACTTGGATTTCATTCTTTTATTTATTCTTGTTACTTTATGTTTCTTATAAACGCTTAACGCATTTATTTTTAGAAATGGCCTTTTCAGAATAAATACGTCGCGGGTCTCGTCACATGCCGTTACTGCTCTTTTGGGAAGTGGGCTGTGACAACATCTTTGAGCTTCTTGGATAGGACCAGAGTATCATAGATGCTTAAGAGGGACAGAAGCCTCCAGAGGTGAGCCAAGACATTGTAATTTACTGGAGAAGAACTCGAATCTTCCTGAGTCGGCTCTACGCCGTTTTCTTCATTAGCGACATGTTTTTCCTTCTCTTTCAGGACGTTGCCTTGCTTCAGCGGTAGAACCTTGCCACTTTTGAGCTGGATTTGGATGGCCTTTGTGGCGAGCTCTTTGTGCTCTTCAGGAAAACAAAGCTCTTCCTCAGAGTCGCTACCAATGTGGACAACATAGCAGGTTACAATAGGGATCACATCATCGGAGTCTTCTTCTAGCTCCTCCAGAATCTCAGCTGCTTCCACGGGAAAGAACTCTTCAATTGAATTAGAGTCCTTTCCTTTTGCTTGTATTTTTCAAGAGAATCGATATAGTTTTGAATGGTCGATTTCCCCACAGTCTCTTTTTCACGTCGAGCCGCGCTCTTCTTCTTCTTGAGCTTTTTGGATTTTTAGCTTGACCGAACCGAACTGGTAACTGGAACAGTGGGCTCCTTCTGCCCCTTCCATTCTATTCTGGGCTCTTTCTGAAGTATCTTTAACTTCTTCTTTGTCTTTTTAAACATGTGCATGCTCCATGGAGGCTGCGTCGAGTCAGTTTCATTCTTGAGGTTGCGGGTTTAGCTGTCTGCTCCCAGAAGTCTTCAGCTTGTATCTGTATAAAGTTGGTGTTTGCAGCTTTATTGTTCACTAACATTCTCTTGGATAGCTCGATCTTTCTGATCTTGTATTTCTTCTCGACCCAGTATTTGAAAATATAGCAATGCTCGATCGCATAGATCACTACTTGGTGGTATGGGCAATATAGAGAATTGTCGGTCATTTTTGCTTCGTGATATCTTTTCAACTCTGCCAATTGTAGACCATTGTTCAAGGCATCTTTGAATATTTTACGGACCTTGTCCCTTCTGAAAG
Source organism: Agapanthus africanus (assembly GCA_030015575.1). Lineage (NCBI taxonomy): Eukaryota > Viridiplantae > Streptophyta > Magnoliopsida > Asparagales > Amaryllidaceae > Agapanthus > Agapanthus africanus. The sequence continues at coordinate 24,764,660 of CM057338.1, forward strand.
AGTAGAGTTTGTTCTTTTTCTCCTCTAGTGAAGGCCTTTCTCCTTCTAGCATTGGCTTTCAAGACCGGTCTGTTTTTTGTCCGCCCGCCTTTCGCTTGTCTTCATTGTCAGAAGTATTGAAGGCGTTGGTATTATTGGAATTCTCGCTTTTACGATTGTCGTCCATTCGGTTCTTCCAAGGCTTGTCACTCTGAGAGTCTGAGGCAGAGTCTTGCTTCGAGCATTCTAACATTTGAACTCTTTTGTTCCGCTCTTGAAAAGTTTTGAGGCCTACTGTACATAAGAACTGGACTATCTAATTGTTGAGGTTCCCAATAAGGAGACTGACGGGCTGGTCCTGCTCCAGCGGCGATTCGCACTTGACCGTGAGATTGTGCCATCGGACGATAAAGTCCGTGTTAGTTTCGTTCTTCCCCGACTTGGTTTTTACAAGGTCAGCAATGAAGATTTTATCACCGACACTTATGAATTTTTGCCAAAACTGAGATTCCATTTGGGCGAAAGTAGTAACAGACCGTCTGATATGCTCGCATACCAATCGAAAATGACACCAGTCAGATTGTTGAAAAACTGATGAAGAAGGAGTGCATCATTGCCCTTTGCATTTCTGCACGACGCTTTAAAGTGGGCGACATGCTGATTTGTGTTCCCCATCCTGTCAAATCTTCTGAACATACGAATGACGTAGACACTGGTAAACTGGATCAGTTCGTACTGTGCTAGATACGACCTCCTACTACTGCTCACGTCCTTTTGGGCCTCGGCTTCGGCCTCCAATGTTTTGACTTTGCTGGTAACCAAATCCATTATCCGATCTTGTGTTAGCGGAATAGTGCCGTCCGGGGCTAAAGCGTCCCTAGAAGTGGAATGTGGTCGGCTTTTGTCCGGCTCGTCCATACTTGGACTTAAAGGGACAAGCATCAGTTGCTTCGGGTCATTATCGCAAGGCTCATAAGTAGATACCTGCGCTTGATTGGAAGGGGCCAGAGTAACTTGAGCCGTAAGCTGCATCATAACGTTTGTCGGGTTATCAATTTTTGAATAAAGCTTGGCTATCTTTTTATCTTTCTTCCTGAGCTGTTTTCGGAGCTCTTGAAGCAGCTCTTGCTCTGCGGTCCTGGGGTGGAAAGTCTGCTCTTCCTCGCTGTACGAGCTTGACTCCACATGGACCAAGGGGTCTTTCTGCATATCAGCCTCATCAAAAGGGCTTTCATCGTCATGCGGAGGTGGATGATCTTGAGAAGTGGCGACAAATTCAAAGCAGATTGGGCTTGGAATATGGTGACCCCATCTTTACTTTTTCTATGCAGGTTATCACGGGGACACGTGCACGCCGTGTAGTCCGTGTGGATAACATATCCAGCCTTCTTTTTATCATCGATAGTTGGTTTCGTGGACCACTGTCGTGGCCATTCTGTTTCGGTAACGGACAATCGATTGAAGACGGCTGGCCTGACCGAGTTCTTGAGTGGTGCTGGCGCTTTTTTTTCTGGCTTTGCCCCGTTGCTTACGTGTGGCACCGAGTGCCTGATAGACTCTTGAAGAGACGGTGTCATGTTTTCTATGCTGGGGCTGGGACACATCTTTTTGTAGCATTGTTCGAATCGTTGTCTTCTTGACACTGGCGGTTAAGACATTTTTATGAACCCACTTCAGAGGTCTAAAGGAATTGTTGACTTTCACAGCTGACTCAGCTGTCGTCATGGGGTAACCCTGTTCTTAGAACCTCACAAAATTCCACTTGGCCGGAGTCCTGGCCCTCATGTTGGCTCTATATCTAGGCCGCTTCTGTCTTAACTTTTCTGTTTTGAGCACTTGGCAGGCTTCAGCTCTTAGGGAAGCCGCCATAGGCCGAGCGATGGAAAGCTTTGGAGATATGCCTGATTGTGCACTTTTCGGAGGCGTCATATGAGTTTGTTCGCGATGTTTGATGATGCCCTTTGTTCCTGCAGTCTTGCCCCCAGCTGGAGCACCAGAGAGTTGTTCGGGTACCGTTTTACGTTTGGGTTTTGGTGCCTTGGCTATCACAACGCTTGGCCTCCTACCCTTTGAGGTCAGTTTAGCCACTTGGTTTGTCGAGGTTTTTGCCAGATGAGCGCTTCTGGTAAGGTAGATGATGACAGAACCAAATTAAGGGGGCGGTTCCTCCCATTGCCGACTGGGAATTGCGGAGAGAATCACATGGGCATTGATCTTGACCACGTAGGGGATCGGAGTTGCGTCAAAAACGAAGCTCTTCTTGGAAGACATAGTTGGTGAGTTCGAGATTGTGATTGAAAGATGTTAACCTGCATGCAAAAATATATTACTTCAGTACAGGCGAACGATATATATGGTGATTGAGTTCGCATGAACGCTTGACCCGAAATATGGGAGGACAGAAAAGATCCTATCGGGCGTGCCAGAATTTGTAAAGTGTTTTTCGTCACCCTATTGAGATAAGAATACACGTACTTGTCAGGCATATACAGATTCCCTCTGTCTAGGGTAGGTTGGGGTTTATTGATTGTGGGGATTCGAATCTCCGGCAGCCACAGACTAAGCTGTCGTTAATTACCCCTCACCTTTGGAGTGTGAAAACCTCCGATTGGCGGGTAAAAATGGTCATGCGAACTTAACATACAGTGTGTGTGTTGTGTTTTGACGGTAGTTTAGACGTATCGGGGGCCTTACAGAGTTTACAGGGAAGTATTTCGAGTGTGAAACGTATGGGAAAAAGAGAGGAGAGGAGCGTCCTAAGGACGTGCGAGATGGCACGTGGCCGCTGGCGCCAGCGGGGCACATGCGTAGCGTGTGGGCGCCAACGGGTCACGCGTTCGGCATGCGGCCTCTAGGCGCCAGCGGAAAAAAATCCTAGCTCCTTGACTAGGATTTGAACTCCCGAGAAATTTTGGAGTTAAACTCCTAGAAAAAGAAGGATTTATTTATTTTTAATATTTTTTGGAATTCAGAGGAGTTAAACTCCTAAAGAAAAGATTTTTATTTGGAGTTAAATTCCTAAAAGATTTTCAGAGATAATGAAAGCGGACCCCTTTCTTCACCATTGAGCCTTAGATCCTCTTCGAGCCTTAGATCCTCCTTAAGTGAGATTTTTAGAGATGGGTCTCATTCTTCCTTCTTTCTTTTTATTGGATTTTGGAGAACAAAGGTGGTGACATTTAAAAATCTTCTCTTTTAGAGATCTGATGGGAGATTTGAACTCCCCTTGGAGAGTTTTATGGTGAAAACCATTTTTTTGGAAAAAGAAGAGTTAAACTCTTGATTTAATTCAAAAAAAAGAAGAAATTTTACAACCTTAAGGAAGGTGAAGGAGGCACAGAACCCTAGAAATTATGAGAGAATGAAAGTTATTGATTTTCTCATCATATTTGTCTTTTATAGGCTACACACTCACATATAGCCCCTTGGGATTTTCCACATGGCATTTGTGCCTTCCTATGCCTTATGTGCTTATTTCTTTTTGCACATAAGTCATGGGGTTTATAAAATTTTGCTTCCTTTCCATTTTTCATGTATTTATTTCTAAAAATTGCATTTAAACTAATTTATTGCCTTCTTTTTGGTAAGGAGCCGGCCCCTTCCATATTCGGTCTTGACTTGGGCTTGGACATACATGGCTTAGGTTTGGGTCTGCTTTCTTGGGGTTGACTCTGAATTAGTCATCCAGAGTGTAATTTTTTACCCCAACACTCTTTTCATATATTTGTGCTCGTGGATTGTCTACAGGAGTCGACACTGATTACTATTTATCTCCGAAAACAGAGATGAACTGTGATGGAACGTCTTACCAGAATTTGGGGGTAGATACTATTTGGAACATATCCACCCAGCTCTCCGAAAATACTAAGTTGATTTATGGCCCCGTATATCAGAGGTTTTGATAGATGCGACCAATGTAGCAGACTTTATCAGATTCCCTCTCATTTATGAAGGGTTTTTGATTATGGGGACGCTTTTCTCTGTAGGCGCAAGCCCTTGCAGTTAATTACTGAAAGTGTTTCTTAACACCACCACAAGATTTATACCGGCATCAAGCATGCAATTTAAAATTATTTGGGGTGCTAAGCTACACTAATCTGGAATCTAACTAGAGTATTAGGGTTTAACATGATATAAAACAAGATCTATGCTAAGTGATGGAACTACAATATTTGTAGACCAAGTCCTTCTCTTCCCAAGCTTCGGGTAGTAGTCCCTACGACTCCTCATAGCTCCACTTGAAAAAGGAACAAGCTTGCTTCATGATCTTCGTGTCGAAGATGATCCACCTTGAAACTTTTCTAATTCAAACTACCTCTTCACTAATCTACCATTAGTGAATGAAACAACCTATACTTAATGGCTGATTGAGTGTAGGTTGATGAAGTAGGATGTTTAAGCTCACTAAGTAGTCTCACAAGTCCTAGGATACACAACTCATGTGAGGGTTAGGACGCGGAGGAAGAAGAAGAAGAAGGAAAATGAGAGAGTAGGTGAAATGAACTAAGCATCCATGAGCAAGTGAAGAATGGCTCAACAAAAATCTCTCACTTATTGAAGCATCCATTATTTCACAATAGAAATAATGAACCATACTTCAATAGTGATCACAAAACATTAAACAAATAAAATATGCCATGCTTCACCCATGCCCAAAATATCTCCCCATTTCCACTTCTTTTTCTATTTTCTCAAAATAGAAAATCCAATACATACATACATACATACATACATACATATAAGTATACATACATACATACATATAAGTATATATATATATATACATATAAGTATATATATATACATATAAATACATATACATATACATATACATACATATATATATATATATATATATTAAGATAATAATAACTTAAGTGAGCAATAATATTAGTTAACATATAATTATATCAAATATAAATATATATCAAATTATTAAATCAACACTTGATTTAATAATCCGGTTATGTCATATATAACCGACTAATATCATTTATCTGTATATCAAATTAACACTTGATTCACTAATCCGGTTATATCATATATAATTTGACTGATAACAAATGTCGCCAGATTAGAATACGGTATCACATACTCGTATATAATTAGGCTCCCGCACATATCAGCATATGTGCCGTACTTCATTTCGTTTGAGTGAGGAAACCTCTGTGCAGGACTCTAAAGACTCGTCAATACGCCAGCAGTAGGTAATGATCACATCGGTTACTCACAAGCCGTCAGCGGTACTAGCTGGACATAATGATTACTCAGGTATTGAGCGATTAGAAGATCAACAAGCTAGCTTTTCCAAACTCCCATGAATCCTATAAGTAACACTTACCGTACAGTCTGTTTTTCGTCTGATATGTCGCATATCGAGTCTAGGGGTGGAATTGTCAGACTCCAGTAACTTGATAAGTCATGCCGATGTGTGGCTCATAACGGTTCGAAAAACTATTGATAATACTTAACAGTAAATCTCATCAGCCCTGTCCAGGGACTTACTGTTATAGCCAATTGAGCATAGCGCAACATCAACTCTTTCTACCGGGAGAGACGAAACCCCTCCTATCGCTCACTGCCTCCATGTGACTCGGGACTTTACCCAAAATCCACCTGTTTGCACGACTCCTTTGAGCCGTAGTAGGGAGGAAATCAAAGCACAGTGGGAATCATACAAGACACTGTGACGATCTCGGGTCTACAGACTAACATGTACGAGTGTCACCAGAGAACTGCTATCTGACGATAGGTAAGGGACCATCTAGGAGTTCTCGGCGAGTCCTGTTCGGTGTTCCTATTCTCTAATGAGCACCTGTGTACTATCTTTGATGTCAAACAACAATGGTTATGGGATCAACCATCGCCCCCTACAGGGTCAAGAAATCTACACACTAATCTACTTTGAAATATCGATGCCCTGTCTCAATACTCTCTCGACTAAGAACAGTTAAAGGATGTGCTTGTGGACTACATAAGTCCCAGTAGTATGATCTGCATCATAGTCCTGGTAGTCAAGCAAATATCCTAAGGGCTTTATCAATATGTATCAGAGAAACAGTATAATAATATAAGTGTACATGTTAAGATAAAGAGAAACCAGATAGTATACTATCACATCGAGCAAGAAAGCCCTTTCTATATATATCCAAGTATTGGCTATAGTGCCCTCAAGTCAATTATTGAATCGCAGGCACGCGATTGCGATGATTGAGGAAGGACCTATACAGATAGAACAGTCTTAATTAATATATATTAATATATTAGTTAATATATATTAATATATCAAATATATAATTATATATTAAATTATTAAATCAACACTTGATTTAATAATCCGGCCATATTGCATAAAACCGACTAATATCATTTATATGTATATCAAATGTACATACAACAAATTATTGAATCAACACTTGATTCAATAATCCGGTTATATCACATATAACCTATATCGCGAGATTAGAATACTCTATCACATACACGTATCAATCTCGGTCCCGTACATATAACATGTGTGCCCTACTTCATTTAGCTTGAGCCAGGAAACCTTTCTGTAGGACTCTAAAGACTCGTCAATATGCCAGCAGTAGGTGATGATCATATTAGTCACCCACAAGCCGTCAGCGGTACTAGCTGGACGTAACGGCTACCCAGGTATTGAGCGATCAGAAGATCAATAAGCAAGCTTGTCCAAACTCCCGTGAATCCAGTAAATAACACTACCATACAGTTCTGTCTCTTTGTCTGATATGTCGCATATCGAGTTTGGGGTTGGTAAACGTCAGACCCCAATAACTTGATAAGTCATGCCGATGTGAGGCTCATAACAGGACGAGAAACTACTGATAACACTTACTAGTAAATCTCATCATTAGCCATGGCCAGGGACTTCTTGTTATAGCCAATCGAGCATAGCGCAACATCAACCCCCAATACCGGGAGAGATGAAACCCCTCCTATCTCTCATTTCCTCCATGTGACTCAGGACTGTACCCAAAATACACCTGTTTGCACGCTCTCTTGAGCATGGTAGGGAGGAAATCAAAGCACAGTGGGAATCACACAAGACTCTATGACGATCTCGGGTCTATAGACTAATCTGTACCAGTGTCTCCAGAGAACTGCTATTCGACGATAGGTATAATACCATCTAGGAGTTCTCGGCGAGTTATGTTCGGTATACCCATTCTCTAATGAGAACATGTGTACAATCTTTGATGTCAAACACCAATGGATGTAGGATTATCCATTGCCCCATATTGGATCAAGAAACGTACACACTAGTCTACTCTGGAATATCGATGCCCTGTCTCGATACTCCCGTGACTAGGAACAATTAAAGGATGAACTTATGGATTACCCTGGCCCTACTAGTATGATCTACATCATAATCCTGGTAGTCAAGTACACATCCTAAGGACTTTATCAATATGTGAGAGAAAGATAGTATAACAATACCAGTCTACAAGTTAAGATAAACAGCAACCAGATAGCATACTATTATATCGAGCAAGAAAGTCCTCTCTATATATGTTCAAGCATCCATTATAATATACAATCATGTACAATAATGGCCTCTAGGGCATACATATAACTAACAATCTCCCACTTGCACTAAGGCCAGTTGTTGTAGTATCTTATACCCAACATCCCAAAGAGTCTCTCAAATTTTATCTGGGGTATGGCCCTCGTGGGTGGATCCTCCATGTTATTCTTCATGTCAACTCTCCTGACCTCAATTTCCTGGAGATTAACTATCTATCCGCTTAAGAATATGTCTGGATCATTGATAGGACCTAGGTTCCTAAGCCAAAACCACAACTCCATTGTTATCACAATACACAATTATTGGATGCTTAATGGTAGGAACCTCACCAAGTTCATCTCATGAACTTGTTCATCCAGACAACCTCTTTGGCAGCATCGCTGGTAGCGATGTATTCAGTCTTTATCGTTGAGTCTTTTATGGTAACTAGCTTGGAACTCTTCTAACATACCGTCCCTCCACTGATGGTAAAGAAAAAACCCGAGACTGCCTTACAGTCGTCCTTATCACTCTGGAAGCTCGAATCGGTAAAGGACTCGGCATGGAGTTCACCGTTACCATACACCAAGAAAATTTCTTTAGTCCTTCTTAAGTACTTAAGAATGTTCTTCATAGCTGTCCAGTGTTTCTCCCTACGATCTGATTGACACCTACTCACTACACCTAGTGAGTATGATACATTCTCTTATATCTATCTCTATAGATCTTAATCCCTGGATGTAAGAGGCATCACCCAGATCTTTCATGGAGAAACTGTGATAAGTAGAGCTTGACCGAGTGTAGCATAGGAATATCGTTTCCTATCAAGAGTATGTCATCCACGTACAATGCGAGAAAGAAAACCTTATTCTCTACAACCTTCTTATATATACAAGGTTCATCCACGTTTTTAATGAAGCCAAACCCTTTGACTGCCACATCAAAATAGATGTTCCAACTCCATGATGCCTGCTTCAATCCGTATATTGATTTAAACAGCTTGTATACCTTTCCACTGCTCCCACTATTTACGAAGCCCTCTGGCTGTATCATGCACTTGCTCTTTTCTAAATCACCATTTAGAAAAGCGGTCTTAACGTTCAACTGTCAGATTTCGTAGTCATGGTATGCAGCACTGGCAAGTAGAATCCTGATGGACTTAAGCATAGCTACTGGAGAAAAGGTTTCATCATAATCCACACTTGGTTGTTGACGAAAACTTGTTGCTACAAATCTAGTTTGAAAGTCTCAACTTTTCCATCTATACCAAGAATCTTCTCAAGATCCACTTGCTTCCGATGGGTTTTACTCTTTCAGGAGCAACTTCCAAAGTCAATACTTTGCTGGTGTACATGGATTCCATCTCAGATCTTTTTGCATCCAGCCATTTCACAGAGTCCCCACTCGTGATGGCCTGCTCGAAACTAGTTGGTTCATCATCTTCCATGATGCAATCCTTGCTCCTATCGTCTTTGAAAAAACCTTAGTATCTCTCAGTTGGATGAGAAACCCTACTAGATATGCGGAGTGGCTGAGGTTCGTTGGAGACTATTGAATCCACTTGGTTGCACCAAATTATCAGCTGTAGTTTGTATTGCTGGAACTTCTTCCAGTTCTACCTCATGACCTCTAATTTTATTTCACAAGAAACTCCTTTTCTAAAAAGGTGGCATTCCGAGAAACAAACACCTTTTGCTCCTCAGTGTGGTAGAAGATATACCCTTGCAAATGCTTGGGATATCCTACAAACTTGTATAGAATTGACCTTTCCTCGAGCATGTCCGGATTTTTCTTTTTAACATAGGCCGGACAACCTTATATCTTAACTCGTTTAAGAGATGATCTCTTCTCATTCCATATCTCATATGGAGTGGTAGGCACTGATTTGGTTGGAACACTATTCAATAGGTATGCGGTTGTCTCAAGCACATAACCCCAAAAGGAAATAGGTAACTCAGCAATACTCATCATAGAGCACACCATATCTAATAGGGTGCGATTCCTTCGCTCCGATACACCGTTGTGCTGTGGTGTATACGGAAAAGTAAGCTGAGAGAGAATCCCATTCTCTTTTAAATAATTCAGGAACTCTGTACTCAAGTATTTTCCTCCCCGATCAGATCGAAGGATTTTGATATTTCTACCCGTTTGGTTCTCTACTTCGCACTTATATTCCTTGAATTTCTCAAAAGCTTCAGATTTGTATTTCAACAAGAACACATATCCGAACCTTGAGAGATCATTGGTGAATGCAATGAAATATGAAGAACCATTCCTGACATGTGTAGACATAGGACCACATACATTACTATGTATCAGTCCCAAGAGTTCAGTAACTCTTTCTCCGTGTCCAGTAAATGGAGTTTTGGTCATTTTGCCTTTGAGACATGACTGACAAGTTTCATAAGATGTAAATTCGAATGAGATCAATTATCCATCCTTATGTAACTTAGCCAGTCGTGTCACATTGATATGACCCAGTTTACAATGCCACAAGAAGGACTCGTTCATTTCTGAACTTTTCCTTTTGTGTGTGTTCTGTACGTTTAGAACTGTATTTTGATTCAGAACGTATAAACTGTTACATAATGTACCAAACCCAATCAACGCTTAATTTAGGAAAATGTTCATAATATTTTCCTGCAATACAAAATTATATCCTTCTTTAAGAAATAAAGCAACTGATATAATATTGCACAACAATTTTGGTACATAATAACAGTCATTCAGAATCAATGTATTACCATTTGGTAATACTAGGTGATATACCCCAACTAGTTTGGCTGCAACCATTGCACCATTCCCTACTATGAGAGAATGATCACCTATTCAAAGTTTTGTACCTTTCTTTACCCTATGTAACATATTACATATGTAGGATCCTGATCTGGTATCCAATACCCAGGACGTAGAGTATACTGAGAAACGGTTCTTGGTAACGAACACACCCGAAGAAGACGCAACAACATTCTCATTTCTCGTTTGGGTGGCGTGGGAATCCGGATATTCCCCTATTTTCTGCTTAGACTTATAAAAATTATAAGGTAGAGCGGAACCAACGTTCCCCATCTTAGTATAATAAGCGGATTCGGTCAATACATCAATATTATTATCTTGATTAAGGCATGTCATGGTCGCTACCAGGAGAGAGAGAAGAAAACACTGTGTGCGCTCTTGCAAGATTAAATTGGTTATTATTTTATTTAATCAGGATGTCTCCTACTGTTTTTATCAAATCTTCCTTCAAACCCTAAAAGGTAAGACTAGCCGGGATTAATTACACCCTATAAGTTTGCTAACCGGTCAGCCAGGCCAGTATCGGTACTTTGAGGGAGGTTCCCCGTACTTTCGCATGGACCTAATTAAAATAAACCTCATTTTCCCAGAGGCATAACCCCGTTGACACCTTTCTAGAAACCTACTGGATTATCTAATTGTAAAGTACACAACTCTCCCAGAAGTAACTCTTACTCGCAGTGGGTATCGGGATCCAACTATCTCATAGAAAGCATGCAATCTCATTGCAACTTTTTCGACATTTGAAATTCCCGATAATGTTTTGCCCTTAGCAACTTATGACCTTAACAAGGTCAACAAATCATAAGTGCTAGCCAAGTTCAACCCATTATTTCCTGATTGAATTAAATCCACACGTACGACCCTTAACAAGGCCAACAAATTTGTACGACTACCCTAATCCAATCGCATCATATGGTTGCATATAAGAACTAATTAGCTACCGCACGCTACGCCTTAACAAGGTCAACAAATGCAACACGAATACTAAATAGTCCTTATCTGAAATGACGGAGGGCTACGATAGGTTTTTAAGAAAACCTTTTGCGTAATGAACTTCATATCGTTATAGAATCGAGTGATTTGAAAAGGAGTGGTTTAAGCTCCGCTTTTAAAATCGAGATTTTCAAAATAAACCAAGTGGGTGTAGTATCTGCTAGGTTTTGCTAAAAAGGCCATTCCCGGTGAAGGGATCTCGACTCTTTCCTCATCGAATGAGGTGCTGAATATTCATCAAGGAATACCACTACGAAAAGTAAGAACTAGAGCTACGTTTTTGAAAATTTGATTCTACAACATCATTAGGTTTCTTTCCTTCCATTAATCTCATTAATGAAGTCCCATCATTTATGCTTCCTAAGCATCACAGATATAGAAACGAAAATACAACGTATGTTTATGCCATCTGCATTCGCTACGGGGTCCCATCATGCACCGTTAGGTTAGTTAACTAACGACAGAGTGGGGGCAGGACTAGCGCGGATGCAAAACATAAGCAACGTTTATTATATATCATATATATAATATAAAGTATTCGTCTCACGCAGTTATATGATCTCATTACAGAACATTGCAGCAGAAGTCAACATATGAAATATTAGATATACTAGGAGGCCCGTATTTTTAATCAAGCCGGTAAAAACACGGATCCCACGGTCGTGATGAATAGCCAAACCCACATTCCTAGACCCTTACGAGAGCGGCAAGCAACCCTACCAATTCTAGAGTTAGGAGACCCGGTCTCGACTCCTCGAGATGGTCTCCCACTGGACTCTAGAACCCGGTTGCTTGTGCTCCCCATCTTGGGTCTATCCTAATGCGGAAAAATAAATAGTATTCATCAATGGTGATATCATCCTCAACCCGGAAGTGTCCCAATAAAAGAATATTACATACAAATTTTTACATAAATGAAAATGAAAAACTCTCATCTCAGGCAAAACCCCCCGGCTATTCAAACACAATGATCACAGCAACACATAACATCACATGTCATCAACGCAGGTAAATATGCGTATCCCAATTGTCATTGACATATAGCAACGAAACCGGCGATACACCACATATTACACTTACAGTCGCAGAAAAGAAAATGAAAACTACAATAATTGGAATCCGCAATCGCCTTAGACATCATAAACCTAAAATATCACATACTTCGGATTTCATGCCTAAGCATATAAATTCCTTAGACATCATAAACCCGGAATATCATATATTCTGAATTTCATGCCTAATATTACAAACCCGATATTTTAGTCTCAAATTGAAAATACTTTTCAATAACCAGTCAGGCAATTCAACAAGATTCTCAACAGTTGGTCGAATGCTCGTAGGAAACATTAGTAGACGGCCGCATCCCTGATGCCATCGACGAAGTGCACTTAGGTGGAACACCGCGGCCGCGAGCACCCGAACGGATGCTTTTGGCTACGGGGTTCTCCTACAGTCGCTTGGTTGGGGCTATGAGGCGTGGCTATCGAGTAGTGCTACCCGGCGAGTGTTCGCGTACTATACGAGATTGCAACGGAGTTTTGATCCGAATCAAAACCCTGTGGCAACCGATCAAAAGAGACTAGATTGCTAGATTTAGAAAACACTAATTAGTTTTCAAAAAACTAATTATTGTGGATTCCAAATATTGAATCACGTTCAGAAAAACTAGGCGATGTTAAACATTTCGATCGATTCATCAAACACCAACAATTCTCAGAAAACTTAACACTTGAGTCAGATTTAAAAATACCCAGAGAGTGCCACTAGTACATACGGACCGGCACAAAAAGGCACGGTCCTTGCCTCACCAACTGCGCTGCGGAACAGCGGCTAAAAGCATGTTTTGGCCGCGGTTCCACGGTCGTTTAGTCGAGTTAGGCGCTTGTTTTTCTTGGGAGTCCATAGAATACCCTGCACTATTTTTTGCATATTTTTAAACCCAAAAACCCCAACTTTTGAAAAATTTCTAGAGAGCATGTAAAGAGATAGTTTTGATGTTCGATCGAACACATTAACGTCGTCTAGGTCACACTTAATACTCTAGCTTGGCTATGATACCATTGCTGGGTTAGCTTAGCACCCTTGCTAGGTTTCGACAAGTATCAAGTATGCAATTTCAAAAAATCTAGAGTGCTAAACAACCCGAACCAAGGATCTAACTAGAGAATTGGGGTTTTATATGCATCTAAATAAACTTTACACTAAGTGAAATAGGATTACAACCTTTGTAGACTGGTCCTTCACTTCTAAAGCTCAGTGTAGTAGTCTCTTAGCTCCAAGTAGTGGTGTCATGGACTCTCCTTAGGCTCCACTAGGCGAAAGGAACGAGCTTGCTTAAGGATCTTCGAAACCAAAGATGATCTACGTTGAAAAATCTCTAACTCAAGCTACCTCTTCACTAATTGATGGATTAGTGAAGCAAATAAGCTATACTAAATGGCCAGTTTGGTATAGATTGATGAAGTAGGAATTTTGCTCACTTTAGTATTATTTTTCTCTTTTTCTTTTTCACTTCACTAGAAATCAAGAGAAGAAAAATAAGATGAAGAAGAAGCTCAAGTTATCAACCATGGTGTGAAAAATATCTCATATATCATGTCACGCCCCGCTCCCCGGTGTACGGCGAAGGGAACGTGACGAGGCCGCTATGTATTTACTCTGAAGTAAATACGCTACGCGTATCTAAGCAATATAAAAGAAATGTACATAAGAGAAAATGTAATGAAACAACAACTTTATTTATTAACATTCTTTTATACAATGCATGGAAAAGTAAATACATCTGAAAGAAAGTAATATCTAAACGGTGGCATAACAGAAATGAAAAGTACTGAAATAAAAATGTGTACAATGAAGCTAGAGCTCTGGATCGTAGGCAAGCTGATCCAGGTCCTCACTAGTAGGCTCGATCTCATGGATGTCCAGATCACCTGACAACATTCCAAAAAAGAAAGAGAAGGAATGTCGTCGGCGAACAATCGCTCGGTAAGTCCCAAAGATAAGGAAGAAATAGAATAGACAGAGAGAGAAAGTAGCTTTTAAAGTTATATTATATGGTTAACGCTGTTATTTGTAGCTTGGTACAGAAGGATGCAAGTGTATACGAGAGGAGTCTCAGTAGACCAGAGACTAAGGTAAACGGAATGTACAAGGAACCATTATGCTACGGTACAACAGCAACGGACTATAGGTTAGGTGTCTTAAATTTTGTAGTCTCGCGCCACTTCTAACACCTTCCGTACCAATCTACCCCTTAAACCGCGCGATGTATTATATTGTTTGTATTGTATTGCAACTTGTATTGTCATGTAATATAGATTGTATAATTGGACGGTTTGCTGAAACCGTGATATCAGTAAATGGATGTAACTGCAGAATCATGGATGTAACTGGAGAATCATGTAAATGGAAGTATATCCATGGTTCGGTTCAGTCAATATAGATTGATTAGTTTGATCCGATTGATTATATGGATTCATGGATTCATATTGAATTGTAATATTATAGATTGTACTTGAATCATATTCAAGTCAGATTATTATAATGATACTCAGTCTGAGTCAGAACAATTAGAAAAGAAATTGAAGTCCTGATTATTTTGATGTTATCGGTAACTGCTGCACATGAGCGACAGGATTTGTGTCTTTTTCAAAGATTATTACCGTGTTGATAACACCGTTGTTAAGTTGTCTATCTTAAATAGGCAAGCACCCACTTCTCCGGCTCCCTGAGACTCAAGAGATTGGTCCCACTTAAACCTATATTTACTAGGGTCCTCAGGGTAATTTATAGAACTTGAGAGGGTTTTATATAAAATACTTTTGTATAATTTTCAAAATACACCTCAAGTATTTAATTATCTTCTTTAGAGTTGTCATAGATGTAGATTTTATATTTGTGATATTTCTAGTGAAAATAACCTAATTTCATAATATAGGGTATTTAATTGTAATATTGAACTTATATGGAATTCATGGTATTTTAATTTAAAGTGATTCTTTTGATTTAGAAAGGTTGGAATATTTATATCATATCAAAAATATGTATTTTCATAATAAATATATATATTTTATATAAAATAATTTTAATTTATTATTTTCTAGAAATCTCATTTTCTTAAGATATTTGTATTTTAAATCTATCGAGACCGAATGCTCCTTGCGGGGGTCTGAATCTCGCACTACTAAGCCCAGGGATGTGCGATAATCCATACTATCCCAGTCGGGTTCCCCAAAATGGGTTATAGCGGCGCTTTGCAAAGATTTATACGTAATCTTGTAGAAAACGGTTTTAATAGTTAGTGGTATTTATATGTAAAGTTTCATTTTCCCATATTCTATGTTCCCGAAAGATATTATGCTATGTTGCATATGAGTGTTGTGAGAAGGTAGGTCATTACCTCGTGATCTATCTAAAGGTATAGCAAGATTAAGGATGTTTTAAAGATGAAACTAAACTACATGGTATTTTACTGAAAAAGAGTAGTAAAAGTTACAAAATGAAAAATATTGTCATGAAACTTTTTCAACATATTTATTAATGATTATAGTCGACATGTAAGGGTTTTGGTATGTTTTTTTGAAGAAAATGTTGGATTTTTTAGGAAGAACCGAATCGGAAATCGAATTAACTCCGATTCCGTCGGGTTTTAGAAATACGCGTTTTTTTAGAATAGCAAGGTGAAGAGGGAGTAAGGGACTTACGGGTTTGTTGTATAGAGAAGAGGGAGAGGAAGACGTAGGAGGCGCCGGTGCATTGTTTCGTCGCCGGGAGCTCCTAAGGTCGTCGTCGGAAGATCGCTGGAGTTTTGCCCTTTGCTAAGTCCAAATGCACACAAAAGTTCTAGGAATTTACTTGAGAGTTTGGACAGGATTGTGAGTGAGGTGTGTGTGTTTAGGATTGATATTTATGGGGAAAGATTAGGGTTAGGGTAGGTGAAAAGTTGAATTGAAAATGTAATAAAAATTGTATTAAAAATATGGCTTAATGGGGTTTTAATTGGATTTAAAAGACTCTGGAAATGTGCAGGAGATTTAAAGTATGCAGGAGTTATACGAAGCTAAAAAGGCAGAGAGTCACAGAAGGGAGTCGGCCGATTCGGCTCAACTCGGCCGGCGGTGGCGGGCCGAGTCGGCCGGTCGGCCGGCCGAGTCGGGCCCGGGTCGGTCGCCGTGGGTCCGCCGTCGGTTAGTACACTCCCTGGGATAGTTTTTTTATATGTGAAGTAGGGTTACGAGTTATGCACATGTAGACCCTTGGACTTCTAAAGAATTCAAAACAAAACAATATTAAAAATAATGTGGGGGATAAGATTTGAACTCTGGTGCTTTGTTTCAGCAGTGCAAGGTATTACTATTGAGCTACAAGCTCCTTCTTGCTATTAAAAACCAAAACAATTACTTATAGTACTCACAGTAAATGCAAATACCCTAAGAATTTATTAACATTTAAATAAATTTTTGTATACTAAAATTAGAGTTGTTACATATCACTTGTAGAGACTTAACCATGGTTAAAATTAATTTTCGAGTTAATATATATCTAGAGTAAAACAAAATTAGTGGACTTAAATCAATGCTTCTACATGCTTCCACAAGCATCTTTTGCCATGCTAATTTCCACCTAATTTTGATTTTTCCCTTAATAATTTAACATCCAAATTATCTTTACATTGTTATGAGTCTCTTACAACTAAGTCCAATATATCATCTAGCATGACACAAAAACAAATACATTAATATATATCATATATATATTTATATGTATTTAGAGAAGAGAAATTCTTAAGTGAGCTAATATTAGTTAATATATATTAATATATCAAATATATAGTTATATATTAAACTATTAAATCAACACTTGATTTAATAATTCGGCTATATCGCATACAACCGACTAATATCATTTATATGTATATCAAATATACATACAAGAAAATATTTAATCAACACTTGATTCAATAATCCGGTTATATCATATATAATCTATATCGCGAGATTAGAATACTGTATTACATACACGTATCAATCTCGATCCCACACATATCACAGATATGTCCTACTTCGTTTCGCTTGATCAAGGAAAGCTCTGTGTAGGACTCTAAAGAATCGTCAATACGCCAGCAATAGGTGATGATCATATCAGTCACCCATAAGCCGTCAGCGGTACTAGCTGGACGTAACGGCTATCCAAGTATTGAGTGATCAGAAGATCAACAAGCAAGCTTGTCTAAACTCCCGTGAATCCAGTAAGTAACACTACCGTACACTCCGGTCTCTTCGTCTGATATGTCGCATATCGAGTCTGGGGATGGTAAACGTCAGACCCTAATAACTTGATAAGTCATGCCGATATTAGGCTCATAACGGTTCGAGAAACTACTGCTAACACCTACCAGTAAATCTCATCATTAGCCCTGGCCAGGGACTTCCTGTTATAGCCAATCGAGTATAGCGCAACATCAACCCCCAATACCGGGAGATACGAAACCCCTCATATCGCTTATTGCCTCAATGTGACTCAGGACTGTACCCAAAATCCACCTGTTTGCATGCTCTCTTGAGCGTGGTAGGGAGGAAATCAAAGCACAATAGGAATCACACAAGACTCTATGACGATTTCGGTTCTAAAGACTAATCTGTACCAGTGTCACAAGAGAATTGCTATCTGAAGATAGGTATAATACCATCTAAGAGTTCTCGGCGAGTCCTTTTCGGTGTACCCATTCTCCAATGAGCACATGTATACAATCTTTGATGTCAAACACCAATAAATATAGATCATCCATCGCCCCATATAGGGTCAAGAAACGTACACACTAGTCTACTCTGAAATATCGATGCCCTGTCTCTATACTCCCACGACTCGAAACAATTAAAGGATGAACTTATGGGGTATCCTGGCCCCACTAGTATGATTTGCATCATAATCCTGGTAGTCAAGTACACATCCTAAGGGCTTTATCAACATGTGAAAGAAATACAGTATAACAATACCGGTATATATGTTAAGATAAAGAGCAACCAGATAGCATACTATCATGTCGAGTAAGAAAGTCCTCTCTATATATGTCCAACCATCTATTATAATATACAATAATGTACAATAATAGACTCTAGGGCATACATATAACTAACACAACATCCCAAAAAGTCTCTCAAACCGTGTTTGGGGGAGGGCCTTCGTGAATGGATCCGCTGCGTTGTCCTTCGTGTCAACTCTCCTTATTTCGATCTCCCATCGATCTGTTATATCCGGATCAGGTGATACCGCCTAAGAATATGTCTGGATCGCTGATGGGACCGGGGTTCCTTGGCCAAAGTCATAGCTCTATTGTTATCACAATACACAGGTATTGGATGCTTAATGGATGGAACCACACCAAGCTCAGCTATGAACAATCTCTTTGGCAGCATCGTTAACAGCGATGTATTCAGCCTCCATCGTCGAGTCTGCTACAGTATCTTGCTTGGAACTCTTCTAACATACCACTCCTTCATTGAGGATGAATACAAAACCCAAGGCTGACTTACTGTCATCCTTATCACTCTGGAAGCTCAAATCGGTAAAGGACTCCACCTGGAGTTCTCCGTTACTATACACCAAGAATATTTCATTAGTACTTCTCAAGTTCTTAAGAATATTCTTCACAACTATCCAGTGATTCTCCCCAGGATCTGATTGATACCTACTCACTACACCTAGTGAGCAAGTTACATCCGGTCTGGCATATATAACATCACATACATGATAGACCTGACTGCCGAATCATAAGGTATCCCTTGCATGCGAGCCCTCTCCAAATCAATCTTGGGAGACATCTCTTAGGAGAGAGTGATTCCTGAACAAGCGGGTAAATTACTACGTTTAGAATCTTCCATACTAAACCTCTTTAGTATGGTGTCAATGTATTTGGATTGGGACAATCCCAACATCCGCTTATATCTATCTCTATAGATCTTTATCCTCAGGATATAAGAGGCATCACCTAGATCTTTCATGGAGAACTTTTGTGATAAGAAGAGCTTGACCGAGTGTAGTATAGGAACATCGTTTCCTATCAAGAGCATGCCATCCACGTATAATACGAGAAAGAAAACCTTACTCTCTACAAGCTTCTTGTATATACATGGTTCATCTACAATTTTTATGAAGTCAAACTTTTTGATAGCTTCATTAAAACAGATGTTCCAGCTCTGTGATGCCTGTTTTAATCGGTAAATGGATTTAAGCAGCTTGCACACCTTTCCGCTGCTCCCACTGTCTATGAAGCCCTCTGGCTGTGTCATGTACACGCTTTATTCTAAATCACCATTTAGAAAAGAGGTCTTGATGTCCATCTGCCAGATTTTGTAGTCATGGTATGCAACAATGGCAAGTAGGATCCTGATGGACTTAAGCATAGCGACTGGAGAAAAGGTTTCATCATAATCGACACCTGATTGTTGACGAAAACCTTTTGCTACAAGTCTAGTTTTGAAGGTCTCAACCTTTTCATCTACACCAATTTTCTTTTTAAAGATCCACTTGCTCCCGATGGGTTTTACCCCTTCAGGAGCAACTTATAAACTCCATACTCTGTTGGTGTACATGGATTCCATCTCAGATCGGATATCATCCAGCCATTTCATAGAGTCTCCACTTATGATGGCCTACTCGAAACTAGTTGGGTCATCATCTTACATGATGCAATCCTTGCTCCCACCGTCTATGAGAAAACCGTAGTATCTCTCAGGTGAATGATGAACCCTACTAGATCTGCGGAGTGGCTGAGGTTCGTCGGGGACTATCGAATCCTCTAGTTCCACCAAATCATCAGTTGTAATTTATACGGCTGGAACTTCTTCCAGTTCTAGCTCATTACCACTAATTTCTTTTATAAGAAATTTCTTTTCTAAAAGATGGCATGTTAAGCAACAAACACTTTTTATTCCTCATTATGGTAGAAAAGATATCCATAGGAATTCTTTGGATATCCTGCAAACTTGCAAAGAACTGATCGTGCCTCGAGTTTGTCCGGATTCTATTTTTTAATATAGGCCGGACAACCCCATGTCTTAACTCGTTTAAGATATGGTTTCTTTCTACTCCAGATCTCATATGGTGTTTTAGGAACATATTTTGATGGAACTTGATTCAATAGGTATGCAGCTGTCTCAAGTCCATAACTCCAAAAGGAAATAGGTAACTCAGCATTACTCATCATAAAGCACATCATATCTAATAGGGTGCGATTCCTCTGCTCCGATACTCTGTTGTGCTGCAGTGTAGAAGGAGTAAGCCGAAAGAGAATCCCATTCTCTTATAGATAACCTCGGAACTCCGAGCTTAAGTATTCTCATTCCCGATCAAATCGAAGGATTTTGATATTTTTACCCGTCTGGTTCTCAACTTCGTTCTTATATTCCTTGAATTTCTCAAAAACTTCAGATTTGTGTTTTAACAGGAACATATGTCTGGATCTTGAGAGATCATCGGTGAATGTAATTAAATATGAGGAACCATTCTTGGCATGTGTAGACATAGGACCACATACATCATTATGTATCAGTCCCAAAAGTTCAGTTGCTCTTTCTCCATGTCCAGTAAACGGAGTTTTGGCCATCTTGTCTTTGAGACATGACTTGCAAGTTTCATAAGATGTAAATTCAAACGGATTAAAATATTCAACTTTATACAACTTAGGTAGTTAATTGATCTGTTTGTAAAGAGAAGTGTTTGTAAATAAAGTAACCGCAATCAGGACGGTGTCGCTAGTAGGTAGCCGCGATGAGTACGGATCGTCCGCAGGGAAACGTGTACTTTTTTCTTGCTTTAGACGAGTTGATTGAAAGATGGGTTGATTGGTTGTAGATCTATTTTAATGAGGATGCAGATTTTATAAAGAAGAGGCTTGTAGGGTTCATACGACTTAGTAGTAATGGATGACTAATTAAAAATGACCCATTTTATCTTTTAATAGTTTAAAACTAAATCGATAGTGATGAATGTAGATTAGGGTTCTTTTGGAAGAAACTAGGGTTTCCCCACTCTTAACCCTTGTCCTTGCATTGATCTCTATTCATGTCTAGCCTTTACCAAAACAAGTGTTAAATAGATCTCGAATCGTGGTCGTGACTAGCAATAAATTGGTAGCGCACCCGATAAGAATGTTAACATTTATTTTGCTAAAGTTTATAGACATTAAAATGTATAAAAGGAGTTAAATGATTTTATCATCTATTGATCTACCCTAGCCTACGAACCCTAGCAAGCTAGGAATTACTTGCTTATGATTTGATATAGAAGAAAGGATGAAGAAGAAAACATGATTAAGATGCAAAAATTAAATGCATAAAGTAAATGCGAAAAAAATTAATAAAAAGACTACCTTTATTAATCAACTATTGCATACAACTCTCCGTACAAAGTAGATTACAAAAAACCCTATTTTTTGCTCTTGCTCTCTCTCTTGTTGGAGGTAGATGACTAGCTGATGATCACCTGAATGCGTGGATCGCTTTGGACCTCTTGATCACTTCGTTTCGATTCTTGTTTATGTGAAGCTGCCAGACGTTAGGATATGTTGATACAATCACACCCAAAAAATCCTAAATTTTACATCCACAACCCTGCCGCGGATCTGCTGCGAATATATGCATTTTGCCGTCCAACCGCGACAGCATAGTGAGATCAGCTCTTGAGATTTTTTGTGGTCTCCGGTGTTGATATTTGTAGATCTCTTCAATGTCTGGATTTTGGAAATCTTACTCTGAGTCTCTGCCATTGCTAGATCTTATATTTTCCGTCAATATTTATGCAGATTTGATTTTGACATCTCGGATCTTTTGATCTTCAGATCTGAGCTAATATCTGCACAATATCTCAAGTCATAGTGTTAGTAATATTTGTTATTATTTTGAGATATTATCCTAACCATTTTATATGATTTAAATCTTAAGAATATTGATTAGAAATATTTGATATGATATGCATATTTTAATTATAATATTATATGCATGTATTTTCCCACATTATGTTAATTATAATGTAGAAATATATGATAATAAACTTTTCACATATAAGCCCTCATATATTCTATAATTACAATAAACACCTTTTAGAACTTAACAATAGTGGGAGAAATAATCATTCAAATGTGTAATATTTCAGACTAATTAAATACCCCTAGACTTAACTTTGATCATCCCAAGCAAACTAGTTATTAAAGAGAAGAAGAAGAAAAAAAAAACGTAGCACACTTTCGTAGGCAACACGATTGCACTGAGCACGTGCAACAAGCCTTTAAAGCTCTAGGTGTCCCTAGTATGAGGAGTGTCGTCTCCTGAGGGTTTTTAGCGGATTACACCCATAAAATCCCATAATAAAAGTAAGATAATGAAAGTTACATATAAAAATAGGAACATATAAAAGAAAGAACTTGAAAAGAAGCGTTCCAAACTATACTAGCTTTTCAGTTGCCATGAACCCTATCTTAATGGTCGTGAAAAGATGTTACCAATCAAATCATCTCTCAATAAAACATCGCCTTTAGTTTTCCTCCCTATCTTTTTTCTAAACATCGACTATATACCCCTACGTGTATGTGTAAAAGATATCCCTACACTTAGAGAATTAAATTCAAACTATTATACTCTTGTCCATCTTCGTTAGTACTTTTTAGTCGGTGAATATTTTATAGATGGAATTGCTCACACATTCTTCATGCGACCGTTAATACTTCTTGAGGTACTAACTAACCGATTACCTTATGTGCTCACTCTTTTAGGAATAATTAGCAATATTCTCATATTGCAACACCTAAGACTTAGCAGTGGCTCCTAAACCAATTGGTCTAAAGCACTAGATGATAAAGCACCCTCGCTATATTTTTTTATCCTGCCATAAGTAATTACAAAACCGGTGTTCATTTTTCCACACCATTTTTTTCATTTATTTGTTTATATATTTATTTTCTTTCATACTAAGGCTTTTAGACAAGAACATTTCAAGGTATACTCTACTATCCCAAGTTTCAAGATGTGTGCAAGTGCGTATAGTAGGGTATCAACGTTCAGATGTTTGGACTTAAGAATATGGACTATTTTTCAGATTCAATTCTACCCTCAGATTAGTAATTTCCTTCAACTTGCTAACCCTTGGGACAACAGCTCATGACTACCTATTACTAGCTTCGTTATAAAATATCTAATTTTCTTGTTTTTCTTAAACTTTTCCTTCCTATCATATGAATTTTTAACTTTCTAACTTTCATTATAAAAAAGTGGTGTTTTTATTTAGTATAATGCAAAAAATAATGCGTGAATGAGCATAAACCTCCCCCAAATCTATTTGCAGCAGAATCCTCACTGATGTCATCTGTTAAGGTTAAAACCTGTAGAATTGGAAGGAAAAGTTAGTAACGGGGACAAAAATTAATGACAGTGAAATTCTCCCCTAAACTTATTTTTGGCTCACAATTTTGTAAATTTTTTTCTTTCAAGAGCCACAATATTTTTCTCCCCCTAAATTTGAGTAAAACTGTATTTAAGCATTATAAGAGGGTAGTTTGAACTTGCTTACTCGTTAGGGCAAACGGATGAGCGTGACTGATCCGGGGTCAATCTCGGATGAGACGAAAGAAGGGGGTAAAGTTATTGGTCTATGCAAAGTTTTCCAATGACCAAAAGTCAACACCAACCATTCGAATATTTTATCAATGTAACACCATGGATGATGGAAGGTCATAGATGTGCAGAAGTGGGCAGATAGGAGACGGAATCGATCGGGTTTGCGTCTCGGTTGGTAGAGACGAAACGATGATGGTGCACTACTCGCATTCTCGTTCTTAATAAGAGAAGGGGTTGCGGTTCGACTTCTTTGGGTGGTTGACTCATCACATCTCCCATGTCTTCTAGGAATACGAGTTCTTCAGCAAAAATATCTTCAAAACTTTTATCAAGATTCTAAATGATAATCTCATCAGAACGGGAGTTATGAAACTCGGATAGCTTGACTAAATCATTCGACAAGTCAAAGGGTTCAGACATAGGTGTGGACTTGTCGACAGAAGAGTCTTCACATGTATAATAAACAGTAGGATCAAACCCTAACGCACTAGTAGCGTCGAGATAATCGTGAAACTCCTCAAAATCATAACTGTCAGAAGTTATTTTTTCGACAGAATAAACATGAGCATAGGGTTCTGATGGTTGACTTCCTAACTTGTAGATGTTAAACTCAATTGTCATCTTCCCAAAGGACATGTTCATTGAACCGTTACAACAATTTATTATCACGTTTGAAGTTGCTAGGAAAGGTCGACCTAGAATCACCAGAATTTGGTTCCATGGGTTCACTACAGGCTGTGTATCTACAACTATAAAGTCCACAGGGAATATAAATTCCCTGACTTTAATTAACACGTCCTCTAGCTCACTCCAAGGTTGGGTGATAGATCGATCGGCCATATAGAGAGTGCAATGCATAAGTTTCAACTCTCTTATCCCTAATTGCTCATAAACAGAATATGGAAGTAAGTTAACACTAGCACCTAAATCGAGTAGAGCATGATTGATATTATTACCCCCAATATTTATAGATATTGTAGGACAACCGAGGTCCTTACGTTTCGTGGGCACCAATTGGGTAAGAGAATTTCTCATATTACTCACTAAGAAAACCTTTTTAGGTACTTGAGTTTTCCTCTTCCTAGTGCACAAGTCCTTTAAAATTTTCGTATAGGACGAAACTTGTTTGATAGCATCTAGGAGAGGGATATTTATTTAAACTTGCTTTAAAATGTCCACAATCTTCTTTATTTGGGGACTTGGTTTGTTGGCCCTCAACCTATGTGGAAAAGGAGTTTTATCAATAAGGGTTGGGTCCAACTTTTAAGGAGAAGTTTATGGGGATGGAAGGGATCCCAAAATTGGATTTAGGATGGTTGTAGATGGTAATTCCTTCAAGGAAGTGGGATGAGAGTTCGAGCCTAGTGGGAAACAGATAATAGGCTCGAAAGAAGATGGTGGACTAGACGAAGTAGGATTAGAAGTAGTAGCGGGGGTTTCATCTGATTCATCCTCAACAACTTGTCTACCAACATTGTTATTCAGCACTCTCCCCGATCTCAACGTGGTTATGGCACTCACATTATGATTTTGAAGGATGATATTCGCACTCTGTGAGTGGCCGGGATTTGGTAGAGATTGAGATGGAAGTCTCCCTTTCTCTCTCTCGCTCATCGCGGCATTTAATTATGGAAGTTGTGCTTCTATCGATTTAATGGTTTCACTGTGGGAAGCAGTGTGTTGCACTAATATTTGGATAGAATACGTTAAATTAGCCATCATTTGCGTGGATTGTTTAATGAATGTTTCTAAGTTACGTTCGAGCACAAGGATTTTATCGGTATCGGCCGTTGAAATACTAATTTAAAGATCAAAGTTGTTGGCTGGGTTTTGAAAAGATTGCTGTTGAAAGAGGTGCTGATTTTGTTGTGATGGCTGTTGTTGCTGTGGGGGAAGCCTTTTATAGTTGCTTGGGAATTGCTTTTGATTTTGAGCTTGGTTTTGGTTCCAAGCGAAATTAGGATGATTCCTCCATCCCTGATTGTATGTGGAAGAATAAGAATCGTTTCTAGATCGTTGTTGAAAAGCAGCATTAGTTTGTCCTTGACCTTGAAACGGAGTATTTAAAGGACATTCTTCCATTAAATATGATGGGTCAAACAGCAACCACACATGGTTTTGGAGAGAATAACTTGGCTTAGGAAGGCTGATGAGAATTGTTTTCGATAGCGTCGAGTTTCTTTTGTATCGCGGCCATTTCGGCTTTTACTGCGATGGAAATATCGAGTTGATGAATACCTGCCCTAGATGAAGTTGGTCTAACGCTTTCCCACTGTAAGATTTGTTCAGTGAGATCTTCCAGGAACTGCCAACCTTCGCCATCGTCTTTTGACATGAAATGGCATTGATAAATGGTTTCAAACATCTGTTTCGTGGCAGGATAACACCCTCATATATAATTCGGCAAAGTTGCCATCTATTAATTCCGTGATGGGGGAATTATGGAAGAAGATCTTTAAACCGCTCAAAGAATTTCTAGAATGGTTCGTTGGGAAGTTGGGTAAACTGGTTAATCTCGCTTTGAACACAGGTGGTTTTGCGATTGGGATAAAATTTCTTAAGAAATGCTATAACGAATTCATCCCATTTGGCGATAGAATGTGCGGCAGTGCTATAAAGCCAGTTTTCTGTAAGGTCGCACAAGGTAAAAGTAAGAAGACGTAATCACATAGCATCTCCTGAAAGTTGAGTTGTGCCCATCATTGCACATACATTCTCGAATTTGGTTATGAAAACGTATGCATTTTCGGATTAAAGCCCGTGAAATTTGGGCAACAAGTTGATGAGGTGGGCTTTAATTTCGAAATTATCCCCATTGGCAGGTGGAACAGACATACAAGTAGGAAGGGGCCCACGTACGGGGTAGCATCTTCTTTAGATAGAGATGCGCAGTGGATTCTGCGCACCTACGGGTGGTGGCAGGTGGTATCGTGAAATCCCGATGGAAATCCGTCCATTTCGGGAGATGTGTTTGGTGGAGGGGAAACAGAAGATGAAGAAGCACTGACTTCATAGTCAATAGCTGATTGATCTGTCTTTATGTAGTTGTTAACCGTAATTAGAATGGTATCGTGTGTAGCTAGACCGAGATGAGTACGGGTCGTCTTCAGGGAAACGTGGAACCTTTTATTCTTATTTTAGGCGTGTTGAAAAAGAGAGGAAGAATAAAGAATGGTGAAGAATGGTTGTAGGATCTATATCTACGTTAAACACGGATGCAAAATATAGATCTAGATTAACTACGGATGTAAGTTTAATATTAAAAGGGGGCTTGTAGTGTTCATTGGGATTTAGTAGTAATGGATGATTAATTAAAAATTACTCTTCTTATCCTTTAATAGATTTAAAACTAAAACGACAGTGATGCATGTAGATTAGGGTTTCTGGAGGGAAAAGGGTTCCCACTCTTAACCCCTATCTCGACATGGATCACCGTTCATTTCTAGCCTTTACCAAAACAATTGTTAATCTAATCTCTAATTGCGGTCGAGACTAGCAATGAATTGGTAGCGCGCCCAATTAGGATGTTAACTATTCTTTTGATAAAGTTTATAAACTTTCTAGGACGTAAAAAGAGTTTAAGGATCTTCATCATCCATTAACCTACCCTAATCCTATAAACCCTAACAAGCGAAGAATTACTCGCGCATGTTGGGAGAAGAAGAGATAAAGAGAGAAATTATATTAAAACTACAAAGAGATTGAATAAGAAAACAACTACATTTATTAATCAACAAAATTCATTTACACTTTGTTTTCTTAGAAAATGATTACAAAATGCTAGTTTGCTTCTCAATCTCTTCTAAGGAGGTAGATGAACAGTTGATGATCAGCTTGGATGCGTAAGCCTGTTGCGGACTTTGTGGTCTCTTCAGCTTGATCATTTTTCCAAGAGATTCTCGGTCCTTATTTATACTCAAAGAGCCGGAACCCTAATTTCCTAATATGGTAACTAGTTGTTACGATTCTAACAAAAAAATCCAGAATCCCAACTCCCTTAAAGTGCGGCGGAACCGCGGCCGTTGGATGGGTTTGACCGTGAATCCACGGTCTTATGGTGGGATCTTGGACTTAAATTTCTGGGCTTCATCTATATAGCTCTTGGTGATCTTTTAAATATCTAGACTTTGAAAATCTTCTCTATGTTTCTGCCAGAATTGATTTCTTCAATTTACTTGAATATCTTCGGCAGATTTGATCTCGCCAACTCGGATTTCCTTGATTTTAGTCATGATATAATTCCTGCACAATTATCGCAATAAATGATGTTAGTAGAATTTATTTTTATTGAGATATTATCATAACCATTTGTCATGATATTTTAGTTTTAAGAGAATTGGTCAAACATATTTCATATTGAAATAGTCCAAATATTATATGAATATTATACGCTTACCATTTTCCTTTATAATGTTAATTATAATATATAAACACATGAAAATAGTATTTTTACGGATAAACCCTTATATGTGTCATATTTATAATAAGTATCTTTTATTATATATAAATAGTACGGAAATTGTCATATTAAAAGTGCAGTTTTATCAACTGAACAAATACCCCCAAACTTATTTTTGTTCGTCCCGAACAAACTAGTTTATTCAAGAGAAGGAGAAAAAGAAAGGAGAAAGCTAAGCACACTTTCGTAGGCAACACGATTGCACTGAGCACGTGCAACAAGCCGTTAAACCTCTAGGTGTCCCTAGTAGGAGGAGTGTTGTCTCCTGAGGGTTTTCAGCGGATTACATCCACAAAATCCCATAATAAAAGAAAGATAGTGAAAATTACATATAATGATAAGAACTATAAAAGAGAGAACTTGAAAATAAGAATTTCCAACTATACCAGTTTTTCAGTTGCTATGAGCCCAATTTTAATGGTCGTGAAAAAATATTAGAAATCACATTATCCCTTAATAAAACACCGTCTTTAGTTTTCATTCCTACTTTTCTTCCAAACATTGATCATATACCCCTACGTATGTGATCTGGAGATCCCTACACCTAGAGAATTCAATTCAACCAATCATACTCTTGTCCATCTACCTTAGTACTTTTTAAATTATATTTAGATGGAATTTGTTCACACATTTTTCATGCGACCGTTAATATTTTTTGAGGTACTAACCGACCGATTATTCATGTGCTTGCTTATTTAGGTGTATTTCCTCGTCTTGCAACACCTAAGGCTTAGCAGTGGCTCCCAACCCAGTTGGTCTAAGGCACTAGGTAATAAAGTACCCTTGCTATATTTTTTTTATTGCTGCCTTGGCGATAACAGAACCAGTGTTCATTTTTTTTCTTTTGACCATTTTATCTTTTATTTTCCACTTTTATTTTCTTCATACTTTGGCTTTTAGACAAGAGCATTTCAAGGTATCCTCTACTATCCCGAGTTTCAAGATGCGTGTGAGTGCGTATAGTAGGGTATCAATGTTCAAATGTTTGGATTCCAGAATAAGAACTATTTTTCAAGCTTATTTTTATCCTCAGATTAAAAATTTTCTTCATCTTACTAACCCTTGGGACAACAGCTCATAACTACTTATTACAAGTTTTGTTTAAGAAAACATCTAACTTTCTTATTTTTCTTAAACTATTCTTATCTTTCATACGTAAATTTTCACTTTCTACTCTTTTATTATCAAAAAAAATTTTTGTGTGCTTATATAAAGTATAATGCAAAGTAATGCGTAAATAAGCACAAACCTAATACCCCCAAACTTATCTTTGATCGTCCCGAGCAAACTAGTTTATTCACGAGAAGGAGAAAAAGAAAGGAGAAAGCTAAGCACACTTTCATAGGCAACACGATTGCACCGAGCACATGCAACAAGCCGTTAAACCTCTAGGCGTCCCTAGTAGGAGCGGTGTTGTCTCCTGAGGGTTTTCAGCGGATTACACCCACAAAATCTCATAATAAAAGAAAGATAATGAAAGTTACAAATAAAGATAAGAACTATAAAAGAAAGAACTTGAAAATAAGAGTTTCCAACTATACCAGTTTTTCAGTTGCTATGGCTCTATCTTAATGGTCGTGAAAAAATATTAGAAATCGCATTATCTCTCAATAAAACATCGCCTTTAGTTTTCATTCCTACCTTTCTTATAAAAATTGATCATATACCCCTACGTGTGTGATCTGGATATCCCTACACTCAGAGAATTCAATTCAAGCAATCATACTTTTATTTATCTACCTTAGTACTTTTTAATAGATATTTAGATGGAATTTTCTCACACATTTTTCATGCAACCATTAATACTTCTTGAGGTACTAACCGACTGAGTACTCATGTGCTTGCTTATTTAGGTATATTTTCTCGTCTTGCAACACCTAAGGCTTAGCAGTGGCTCTCAAACCAGTTGGTCTAAGGCACTAGGTGATAAAGCACCCTCGCTATATTTTTTTATTGCTGCCTTGGCGATAACAGAAGCGGTGTTCATTTTTTTCTTTTCACCATTTTATCTTTTATTTTCCACTTTTATTTTCTTCAACCTTTAGCTTTTAGACAAGAGCATTTCAAGGTATCCTCTACTATCCCGAGTTTCAAGATGTGTATAAGTACGTATAGTAGGGTATCGATGTTCAAATGTTTGGCTTCCATAATGGGAACAATTTTCAGGCTTCTTTTTATCCTCAGATTAGTAATTTCCTTCATCTTACTAACCCTTGGGACAACAGCTCATAACTACTTATTACTAGTTTTGTTTAAGAAAACATCTAACTTTCTTATTTTTCTTAAACTATTCCTATCTTTCATATATAAATTTTCATTTTCTACTCTTTTGTTATCAAATTTTTTTTGTGTGCTTATATATAGTATAATGCAAAGTAATGTGTAAATAAGCACAAGCCTCCCCCAAACCTGTTTACAGCAGTGTCCTCACTGTTGTCATCTTTTAAATCTCAAAATCTGTAGACTTGGAAGAAAAAGTTATCAAAGGGGATAAGAAATAATGAAAGTGGAATTCTCCCTCAAACTTATATTTGGCTCGTAATTTTGCCAAAGCTTATCTTTAAGAGCCAAAATATTTTTATCCCTCCCAAACTTGAGTAAAATAGTATTAAGCATTTAAAATTATTTTGGGGGGTTAAAGTTATTGGTCAAAGTAAAGCCTTACAAAGACCAAAAGTCAACACCAACCATTCAAAAATTTTATCGATGTAATGCACTGGTTGGTGGAAGAACATGTTGCCTATTGGCGTGAAGAAGTGGGGAGGAGATAAGAGGTGTAATGGAAAAGGCTTACGTCTCGGTTTGTAGAGACGAAGCAATGATGATCGATTACTCGCATTCTCAGTCTTGATAAGAAGATGTGGTGGTTCAATTTCTTTGGGTTAGGGTTGATTCATCACAACGCCCATGTCTTCTAAGAATGCGAGTTCTTCAGCGAAGATTTCTTCAAAGTTTTCATCGATATCCTGAATAATAATCTCATCGGAAAGAATGGGATGATACCCGGACTCCTTAAAAGGTTCACATTTAGCGTTAGATGTTAACCCGGGCAACAACGTAATAGCGGAGTCGAGATCAGTATCGTGAAGCTCTTCAATTTCGCTGCTATCAGAATCTATTGTTTCGATAGAACACACATGAGCATAGGGTTCGGAGGGATCACTTCCCAACTTGTTAATGTTAAACTCAATTAACATCTTCCGGAAGGATAGGTTCATAGAGCCGTTACGGTAATTGATTATAGCGTTGGAAGTCGCAAGAAAAGGTCGACCTAAAATCACCGGAATTTGGTTTCGTGGGTTCGCTATAGGTTGTGTATCTATAACGATAAAGTCCACAGGAAATATAAATTCCCCGACTTTGATTAACACATCCTCTAGCTCACCCCTAGGTTGGGTGATAGATCGATCGGCCATCTGAAGAGTGCAATGCGCCGGTTTTAACTCTCCGATCCCTAATTGCTCATAAACAGAATACGGAATCAAGTTAACACTCGCACCTAAATCGAGTAGAGCACGATTGATATTTTTACCCCCAATAGAAATAGAAATTGTAGGACTTTCGGGATCCTTTCGTTTCTTGGGTAGTTGTTGTGTAAAAGCAGTGCTCACATTACTCGCAAGGAAAACTTTTTTAGGTACTTGAATTTTTCTCTTTCTAGTGCACAAGTCCTTTAGGATTTTCGCATAAGATGGAACTTGTTGGATAGCATCTAGGAGAGGAATGTTTATGTTAACTTGCTTAAAAATTTCCACAATTTTCTCCATTTGTGGACTTGGTCTGTTGCCCCTTAACCTGTTTGGATAAGGTGCTTTATCAATAAGGGTTGGGTCCAACATTGGAAAGGATTGTGGGGGATGGAATGGATCCCAGAATTGGAGTGGAGATCGTTTTAGATAGATTTGAAGAAGTAGGCTGAGGGTTTGAGCCTTGTGGGAAGTGTAGAATAGGCTCGGAAGAAGGTGGGAGACTAGACGAATTAGGGGAAGAAGTAGAAGCCGGGGCGTCATTGGTATCACTAACATCATTAAATTTCTCACCTACTCGGTTATTCAGCATTTTTCTCGATCTCAACGTAGTAACGACATTCACATTATAACTTTGTGAGTGACCAGGATTCGGTAGGGGTTGAGATGGGAGTTTCCCTTTTTCTCTCGCACTCATCGCGGCGTTCAACTGTGCAATTTGGTTTTCTATTGATTTAATACTCTCACCGTGGGAGGCGGAGTCTTTCTTTATGGTATCAATAGAATACTTCATATCAGCCGACATTTGAATGGTATGTTTCATAAACAAATCCAAAGTTTGTGCGAGTGGAGAGTTATCAGTACCGACCAATTGCGGTGTAGAAGTGTTGGCCGGATTTTGAAAATTTTATGACTGAAAGGGGTGCTAACTTTGTGGTTGTGGTTGCTGTGGAGGAAGTCTTTGATAAATGCTTTGGAACTGGTTTTGATTTTGGGGTTTGTTTTGGTTCCAAGCAAAATTAGGATGATTCCTCCATCTTTGATTATACGTGGAAGAATAAGGATTGTTCCTAGGTCGCTGCTGAAAAGCAGCATTAGTTTGCTCGTGACCTTGAAACGGTGCATTCATAGGACATTCTTCCATCAAGTTTGAAGGATCTGAACAGCAACCATACACGGTCTTGGGTAGCGTGACCTGATTTAGGGAGATTAATGAGAATTTGTTCTCAATAGCGTCGAGTTTCTTCTGCATCGCTGCCATTTCGGCTTTTACTGCGATGGAAACATCGAGCTGATGAATACCTCCACTAGATGAAGGTGGTCTTACGCTTTCCCACTGAAAAGTGTTTTCAGCGAGGTCTTCCAGATATTTCCAAGCTTCACCATCATCTTTAGACATGAAATTGCATTGACAATTTGTTTCAAGCATCTACTTTGTCACTGGATTAATGCCCTCATATATAATTCGGCACAAATCCCATCTTTGTATTCCATGATGAGGACATTGGACAAGCAGATCTTTGAATTGTTCAAAGCACTTCCAAAATGGTTCATTGGGAAGCTGGGCGAACTGGTTGATCTCGCTCCTAACACGGGCGGTCTTATGGTTTGGGTAAAACTTCTTAAGAAATGCTATTACAAATTCATCCCAATTAGTGATAGAGTCTGCGGCAGTATTATAAAGCCATTTTTCTGTCAAGTCGCACAGAGTGAAAGGGAGAAGACGCAAGCGCATAGCATCCACAGTCAGTTATGAAGTACCCATCATTACGCATATGTTTTCGAATTTAGTGATGAAAGCGTATGCGTCTTCAGACTCAAGCTCGTGAAATTTGGACAACAGACTGATGTAGTGGGGTTTAATTTCAAAATTATCCCTGTTGGCTGGTGGAATAGATAAGCAATTGGGAAATGGACCATGGATAAGATAACATCTCTATTGGAGAGAGATGCGCGGTGGATTCTGCTCACCTACGGGCGGTGGCAGCGTAGTACTATAATTTGATGGAGCACCGTCCATCTCGGTTGATGTGGAGGATGGTGGGGGAAAAGAAGATGATGAAGCACTGACTTCAGAGTCGATTGCATGAACGCGGACAAGAAGGGCACTAGAATCCCGTGTCCAGCCAAGCATGCACTAAGCGGGTTTAGCGCAAGTGGCAGAGTGTGTATGATTTTAAAATTGGTTTGTTTTGAAAAAGTGGGACTTTAGGACAACTCACACAAAAATGCACAAACAACTCTAGAACTAAGGTCACATAGGTCAAGTCTCTAGACCGCTCCTAGACTTCCAAAAGACAAGC
Organism: Agapanthus africanus; assembly: GCA_030015575.1. Taxonomy (NCBI): domain Eukaryota; kingdom Viridiplantae; phylum Streptophyta; class Magnoliopsida; order Asparagales; family Amaryllidaceae; genus Agapanthus; species Agapanthus africanus. The sequence goes on from CM057338.1 coordinate 24,798,796, forward strand.
CATACGATCAATCCTCTACCACCTCTTTACTACTCTTGTGGCCAGGTAAGTGTCAGGTAAGTGGGAGGTATCCGTTATACGAATCACCGAAAATAGCGGGCCTAATTAAGTAACCACTTGCCTTCGACACACTTGCCTAGGCACCACAAAAGTAATGCGGATAAGAGATAAATTACCCACGGCCTTCCTTTGTCCTTAATGAGCGCGACAGTCATTAGAATCTCGTCTAGATATTGTTAAATTAATGTAGGGTTGATGCAGATGCTCGATTTGTGATTTGTGGGGCTTAGGAAGGGTGATAAAATCCCTACCTAATCTGAATTTTGGTCTTGCCCCTTAAAAATCCGTATTAAAATATGAAATAACAAACCAATAACAAAACTTTGCAAAAAGATTTTTGAGCGGCAAAATTTTGCAAAGAATCCTGCAGAAAAGATATTTTATTAGATTTCAGAGGAGAGAGAAAGATCTAGAAAAAATACCGGAGAAGTTTGCAACCCTAAATCCCCCAATAAGCCGTGGTTCTGCCTCCAATAGGCTCTTTGTGCCGTGGTTCCGCCACCGACTAGGAAGATCTGATGAAGAATTTTGCTATGTGGCCTCCTTTGGTCCTCTGGATCTTAATGAATGTCTCTAAATCTCTGTTTCGTCAAATCTGTGACTCCAGATTCCCTCGCAAAATTCACACAATAATCGTTAAATATATAATTTGCAGTTTTGTTTATTTTTATGATATAAATCGAATAAGAATTCAACACGAATAGTAAGAAAAAAAATACTATGCACTTATTCCCCGGCAACGGTGCCATTTGATTGATCTGTCTTTATATAGTTGTTAACCGCAATCAGAACGGTGTCGCGTGTAGCTAGACCGAGATAAGTACGGGTCGTCCTCAGGGAAACATGGAACCTTTTATTCTTATTTTAGGCGTGTTGAAAACGAGAGGAAGAATAAAGTACGGTGAAGAATGGTTGTAGGATCTAGATGCAAGTCTACGGTAGCACCCCGGGCGTCTGTCCGAGGCCAAAATGTGGAAACGAAAACTTTTCTTAATCTAGAAACCAGCGCTATCGTATGCTTAAAACCCGGATCGAACCATTAACCTACTACTAGTAAACTAGAGAAGGGATAGAAATGCTATACCGATCGATCCGTATTCTTCGGTCTTCGGCCACTATCCTAAGCTACTCGTGGCATCTCCGGTCTCGATCTCCTCGTCGGAAAGGGCACCACATCTTTGAGTCTTTTTACGGGCTCCCGCTTCAACCGAAGCAACTCGGGCACGAAGTGTGCTAGCCGACGTGTCTAAGGTGATGTAGAGAATGTTTGTGATCACTTTGTCTCTTACATTCATGAGATGGATGGAGGTTTAAGGTGTTGCCATTGATGGAGATTATGAGCTAGAGAAAGAAGAAGAAGAGGAAAATTTTTCTTTATTTTTCTTTTGTGTGTTTCTTGTGATAAAATAAGAGAGAGCTAGCTTGAAAAATACAAGAGCTAACCCCATATCATGGCAGCCCCCCTCTCTCTCCTTATCATTTCAAGGCTCAAATCCATCACAAAATGTGACACATGCACAAAGAAAGAGATCATGAGTCATCACTTGTGCATGTGTCACCATTAATGCTCTAAATGATGATTTCTAGCTCACAATTTCCATTTGTAAACATTAACCCAAATGTTTACAACAATAAAAAGATACGGCAACATCTAAAGTAAACTCGTGACGGATCACAAGGGTACCCCTCACCTGTATATACATACATGTATCCGCATTCCAACTGAATTCGAATACGATGAGACTAAACTAATCAAACAAATCTAATACTAGGATCTGGTTTAAACCAAAGCCCACTAGTATGACCCGTCCGATCATGATCCGTGCACTACTGCACGCATATGATCGAACCCTACCATATATCATACGGCCTCTACAACGTTTCGCCCGAAACTTGAGAAACTGTCTGTGGGGGACTCTAAAGACTCGTTAATAGTTTGGCTACTAGCTCATCAGAGATACTAGCCGTACGTAACGGGCTACCAGGTATTGACCAAAAGGGAGGTCGATGAGCGAACTCATCCTGACACCCTACTGAGCCTGTCGTTGACAATATCCGTACGGTCCGATCCGTTCGTCTATGAGCATCGCATGGCGGGCCTTGGGGGTTGGTAAAAGTCAAATCTCCAAAAGCGGTACAAGTCGTGTAGGAGTGTAGCCCAGAACACCCTGAGATATTACTGGAATACTTACCAGTAAATCTCCTATCTTGGCCGAGAGCTTTGTGTAATGTCTCTCCTAAACACAGCGTGATCTCACCCCCAATACCGGGAGAGACGAATCCCCTACCGATCCGCTCACTTGCCTCCATGTGGCTCGGGAATGTACCCAACTAAAACCTGTTTACACGACTCCTTTGAGCCGTGGTAGGGTAGTAATCAAAGCACAGTGGGAACTCACACGAGACAAATAACGACGTCAGGTCGATGAACTAACTTGTACACATGTCACCAGGGAACTGCTATCTGACGCTAGGTATATTGCCAACTAGCAGATTCCCAGCGAGTCCTGTCCTATGTACTCATAACCTAATGAGCACCTGTATACATCTTAGGTGAACCAACTAACACCAGTGGCTTGTGAGACCACCACCGCCCCTCGTCGGGATCTCGACTGTATACACTAGTCTACTCCGGAGTATCGATGCCCTGTCTCGAAACTCCCATGACTAGGGACCACTTTTAAGGATGTGCTTATGGACTACCCAACTCTCACGTATATGATCGCCATCATACTGTTGGTAGTCAAGCAGGATCCTAAGGTCTCTATCAACGTGTAATAGTGAACATGTCACCTAAAGCTGTACACGACTGATAAAGACAAACCATGGTAGCATACTATTCTCTATCAATGTGTAATAGTGAACTACAATATTACTTAAAGCATGTACATGATGATAAAGACAAACCAGATAGTATACAAAGCTCTCGAGTAAGACTGTCCTACTGGTATAGGTTCTCCCTCAATCATTGCAATCACATGCCTGCGATCCAATAATCGACTTTGAGGGCACTATATCCAACACTACATCTACGTTAAACACGGATGCAAAATATAGATCTAGATTAACTACGGAGGTAAGTTTAATATCAAAAGTGGGCTTATAGGGTTCATTGGGATTTAGTAGTTATGGATGATTAATTAAAGATTACTCTTCTTATCCTTTAATAGATTTAAAACTAGAACGACAGTGATGCATGTAAATTAGGGTTTCTGGAGGAAAAAGGGTTCCCACTCTTAACCACTATCTCGACATGGATCTCCGTTCATTTCTAGCCTTTACCAAAACAATTGTTAATCTAATATCTAATTATGATCGAGACTAGCAATGAATTGGTAGCGCGTCCAATTAGGATGTTAACTATTCTTTTGATAAAGTTTATAAACTTTATAGGACGTAAAAAGAGTTTAAGGATCTTCATCATCCATTAACCTACCCTAATCCCATGAACCCTAACAAGCGAAGAATTACTCGCGCATGTTGGGAGAAGAAGAGATGGAGAGGGAAATCATATTAAAACTATAAAGAGATAGAATAAGAAAACAACTACTTTTATTAATCAACAAAATTCATTTACATTTTGTTTCCTTAGAAAATGATTACAAAATACCAGTTTGCTTCTCGATCTCTTCTAAGCAGGTAGATGAACAGTTGATGATCAGCCTAGATGCGTGAGCCTGTCGCGGACTTCGTGATCTCTTCAGCTTGATCATTTTTCCAAGAGGCTCTCGGTCCTTATTTATACTCACAGAGCCGGAACCCTAGTTTCCTAATATGGTAACTAGTTGTTACGATTCTAACAAAAAAAATCCAGAATCCTAACTCCCGTAAAGTGCAGCGGAACCACGGCCATTGGATGGGTTTGACCGCGGATCCGCGTTCTTATGGTGGGATCTTGGCCTTAAATTTCTGGGCTTCATCTATGTAGCTCTTGGTGATCTTTTGAATATCTAGACTTTGAAAATCTTCTCTATGTTTCTGCCAGAATTGGTTTCTTCAATTTACTTGAATATCTTCGGCAGATTTGATCTCACCAAATCGGATTTCCTTGATTTTAGTCATGATATAATTCCTGCACAATTATCGCCATAAATGATGTTAGTAGAATTAGTTTTTATTGAGATATTATTTTAACCATTTGTCATGATATTTTAGTTTTAAGAGAATTGGTCAAAGATATTTCATATTAAAATAGTCCAAATATTATATGAATATTATATGTTTACCATTTTCCTTTATAATGTTAATTATAATATATAAATACATGAAAATAGTATTTTTACGGATAAACCCTTATATGTGTCATATTTATAATAAACATCTTTTATTATATATAAATAGTAAGGAAAATTTCATATTAAAAGTGCAGTTTTATCAACTGAACAATAGCAAAGTCGCGGACAAGACGGGCATTAGAATCTCGTGTCCAGTCGATCATGCACTAAGCGGGTTTAGTGCACGTGGCAGCGTGTGAGAACGATTTAAAAAGGTTTGTTTTGAAAAAGTGTCGACCGTAAGGCTTGACTCCACAAATTACAAAAATGCACAATTAATCCCTAGAACCAGGGTCACCTAGGTCAAGTCACTAAACCGCTCCTAGACTTCCAAAGGACAAATCACAAGATCAATTCTCTACCACCAATTTATCGCTTTTGTGGCCAGGTAAGTGCCAGGTAAGTGGGAGATATCTTCTATATGAATCACCGAAAATAGCGGGCCTAATTAAGTAACCACTTTCCTTAATCACACTTGCCTAGACACCATAAGAGAGATGCAGATAAGCGACAGATTACCCACAACCCTCCTCTGTCCTAATTAAACGTGACCGTCATTAGAGGCTTAGTCTTGATATTTTTTAATTAATGTAGGGTGAAAATATGCTCGTTTTGTGATTTGTGGGGGTTAGGAAGGGTGATGAAATCCCCACCTAATCTGGATTTGGGCTATTGCCCCTAAATGTCCGGTTAAGATATGCACAAACAAACCAATATCAAAACACGCAAAAAAAACTTTTGAGCGGCGCTTTTTTTTTTGCAAAGAATTCTGCTGTCAAAATTAGATTATTGGAGTTTTAGAGGAGAGAGAAAGATATGAAGAAATTACCCGAGGATTTTGGGGGCCCAACTCGACCAGAGAGACGCAGTTCCGCCGCCAATAGCTAGCTTCTGTCGCAGTTCCGCCGCAGCTTGGAGGGTCTGTTCTTCAAAATTTCTTCAGTGCTCCCATCTATTCCTCTGTGTTACGATGAAATTTTCTAACTCTCTGTTGGCCTTCTCCAATTACTCCAGATTCCCTTACAAAACTCACACAATAATGGTTAAATACACAAGATGCGGTTTTGAATTTTTTTTATGGTTGTCAGATTTAATAAGAATTCAACCGGAATAGCAAGAAAAAAATTATAGCCGTTTCCCTGGCAACGGCGCCATTTGATTGATCTGTTTTTAAATAGAAGTGTTTGTAAATAAAATAACCGCAATCAGGACGGTGTCGCTAGTAGCTAGCCGCAATGAGTACGGGTCGTCCGCACGGAAACGTGAATCTTTTTCTTGCTTTAGACGAGTTGATTGAAAGATGGGTTGATTGGTTGTAGATCTATTTAATGCGGATGTAGATTTTATAAAGAAGAGGCTTTTAGGGTTCATACGACTTAGTAGTAATAGATAACTAATTAAAAATAACTCCTTTTATTTTTAATAGTTTAAACTAGATTGATAGTGATGAATGTAGATTAGGGTTCTTTTGGAAGAAACTAAGGTTTCCCCACTCATAACCCTTGTCCTTGCATTGATCTCTATTCATGTCTAGCCGTTACCAAAACTAATGTTAAACAGATCTCGGATCGTGGTCGTGACTAGCAATAAATTGGTAGCACGTCCGATAAGGATGTTAACATTTATTTTGCTAAAGTTTATAGATTTTAAAATGTATAAAGGTGTTAAATGATTTTATCATCCATTGATCTACCCTAGCCTACGAACCTTTGCAAGCTAGGAATTACTCGCTCATGGTTTGAGATAGATGAAAGGATGAAGAAGAAAACATGATTAAGATGCAGAAATTAAATGCGAAAAAACTAATAAAAAAACTAGTTTTATTAATCAACTATTGCCAACAACTCTCCATACAAAGTAGAATACAAATAACCCTAGTTTTTGCTCTCACTCTCACTCTCTCTTGTTGGAGGTAGATGACTAGCTGATAATCACTTGGATACGTGGATCGCTTTGGACCGCTTGATCACTTCGGTTCGATCCTTGTTCATGTGAAGCTCTCGGTCCTTTAAATAGTCACGGAAACTAGAAACTCTAGTTTCCAGACGTTAGGATATACTGATACGATTACACCAAAAAAATCCTAAATTCTACGTCCACAACCCTGCCACGGATCCACCATGAATATATGCATTTGTCCGCACAACCACGACGGCATAGTGAGATCAGGTTTTGAGATTTTTTGTGGTCTCTGGTATTGATATTTGTAGATCCCTTCGATATCTGGATTTTGAAAATCTTACTCTGAGTCTCTGCCATTCTTAAATCTTATATTTTCCCTCAATATTTTGGCAGATTTGATTCCTACATCTCGGATCTATTGATCTCCAGATTTAAGCTAATATCTGCACAATATCTCAAGTCATAGTGTTGGTAATATTTGTTATTATTTTGATATATTATCCTAACCATTTTATATGATTTAAATCTTAAGATTATTGATTAGAAATATTTGATATGATATGCATATTTTAATTACAATATTATATGCATGTATTTTCCCTCATTATTTTAATTATAATGTAGAAACATATGATAATAAACTTTTCACACATAAGCCCTCATATGTTCTTTAATTACAATAAACACCTTTTAGAACTATAAAATAGTGGGGGAAAAATCATTCAAATGTGAAATATTTCAGACTAATCAAATATCCCTAAACTTAAGTTTGATCGTCCCGAGTAAACTAGTTATTAAAGAGGAGAAGAAAACGAAAAAACATAGCACACTTTCGTAGGCAACAAGATTGCACTGAGCACGTGCAACAAGCTTTTAAACATCTAGGTGTCCCTAGTAGGAGGAGTGTTGTCTCCTGAGAGTTTTCAGCGGATTACACCCACAAAATCCCATAATAAAAGTAAGATGATGAATGTTACAAACAAAGATAAGAACATATAAAAGAAAGAACTTGAAAAGAAGCGTTGTAAACTATACTAGCTTTTCAGTTGCCATGAGCCCTATCTTAATGGTCGTGAAAAGATGTCAGCAATCACATTATCCCTCATTAAAACATCGCCTTTAGTCTTCCTCCCTACCTTTCTTCCAAACATCGATTATATATCTCTACGTGTGTTTAAAAGACATCCCTACACTTAGAGAATTCAATTCATGCTATCATATTCTTGTCCATTTTCCTTAGTACGTTTTAGTCGGTGAATATTTTATAGATGGAATTGCTCACACATTCTTCATGCGACAGTTAATACTTTTTGAGGTACTAACCAAATGTGCTTACTATTTTAGACGTAATTAGAAATATCCTCATCTTGAAACACCTAATGCTTAGCAGTGGCTCCCAAACTAGTTGGTCTAAGGCACTAGGTGATAAAGCACCATCGCTATTTTTTTTATGCTGCCTTAAATAATTACAAAACCTGTGTTCATTTTTCTTCACCATTTTTTTTCATTTATTTTTTTTGTTTATATATTTATTTTCCTTCATACTAAGGCTTTTAGACAAGAGCATTTCAAGATATTCTCTACTATCCCGAGTTTCAAGATGTGTGCAAATGCGTATAGTAGGGTATCAATGTTCAGATGTTTGGACTCAAAAATATGGACTATTTATCAGACTAAATTCTATCCTTATATTAGTGATTTCCTTCATCTTACTAACTCTTGGGACAACAGCACGTGACTACCTATTACTAGCTTTCTTATAAAACATCTAATTTTTTTGCTTTTCTTAAACTTTTCCTTCCTATCATATGTATTTTTCACTTTCTAACTTTCATTATCAAAAAAAATCGTGCTTTTATTTATTATAATGCAAAAAATGATGCGTGAATAAGCACAAACGTCCCCCAAACCTATTTGCAGCAGTGTCCTCACTGATGTCATCTGATTAAAACCTGTAGACTTGGAAGAAAAAGTTAGTAACGGGGACAAAAATTAATGACAGTGAAATTCTCCCCAAAAGTTATTTTTGTCTCACAATTTTATAAAAATTTGTTTTTCTTTCAAGAGCCAAAATATTTTTCTCCTCCCAAACTTGAGTAAAACAGTATTACATATTATAAGAAGGGGTAAAGTTATTGGTCTATGCAAAGTTTTACAAAGACCAAAAGTAAACACCAACCATTCGAATATTTTATCAATGTAATGCCATGGTTGGTGGAAGATCATAGATGTGCAGAAGTAGGGAGATAGGAGGCGGAATCGATCGGGTTTACGTCTTGGTTGGTAGAGACGAAATGATGATGGTGCACTACTCGCATTCTCGTTCTTGATAAGAAGAAGGGGTGGCGGTTCGACTTCTTTGGGTGGTTGATTCATCACAACTCCCATCTCTTCTAAGAATGCGAGTTCTTCAGCAAAAATATCTTCAAAACTTTTATCAAAATTCCGAATGATAATCTCATCGGAAAGGGAGTTATGAAACTCGGATAGCTTGACTAAATCATTCGACAAGTTAAAGGGTTCGAACTTAGGCGTGGACTTGTCGACAGAAGGATCTTCACGTGTATAATAAATAATAGGATCAAACCTTAACGCACTAGTAGCGTCGAGATCAGAATCGTGAAGCTCCTCAAATTCGTATTTGTCGGAAGCTATCTTTCGATAGAACAAATATGATTATAGGGTTATGATGGTTGACTTCCTAACTTGTAGATGTTAAGCTCAATTGTCATCTTCCCAAAGGACATGTTTATTGAACTATTACGACAATTGATTATCGCGTTTGAAGTTGCTAGGAAAGGTCGACCTAGAATCACCGGAATTTGGTTCCGTTAGTTCACTATAGGCTGTGTATCTATAACTATAAACTACACAGGGAATATAAATTCCCCGACTTTGATTAACAGATTCTCTAGCTCACTCCAAGGTTGGGTGATAGATCGATCGGCCATTTGGAGAGTGCAATGCATAGGTTTCAACTCTTCTATCCCTAATTGCTCATAATCTGGATATGGTGGTAAGTTAACACTATCACTTAAATCGAGTAGAGTATGATTGATATTTTTACCCCCAATAGTTATAGATATTGTAGGACAATCGGGGTCCTTACGTTTCGTGGGCACGAATTGGGTAAGAGAATCGCCCATATTACTCGCTAAGAAAACCTTTTTAGGTAAGTTTTCCTCTTCCTGCTACACAAGTACTTAAAAATTTTCGCATAGGACGGAACTTGTTTGATAGCATCTAGGAGAGGGATGTTTATGTTAACTTGCTTAAGAATGTCCACAATCTTCTTCATTTGGGAACTTGGTTTATTGGCCCTTAACCTATGTGGAAAAAGAGCTTTATCAATAAGGGTTGGGTCCAACTTTTGAGGAGAAGTTTAGGGCGATGGAATAGATCTCAAAATCTGATTTGGGATGGTTGTAGATAGTAATTCCTTCAAGGAAGTGGGATGAGCGTTCGAGCTTAGTGGGAAACAGAGAATATGCTCGGAAGAAAATGGTGGACTAGACGAAGTAGGATTAAAAGTGGTAGCCAGGGTTTCATCTGATTCATCCTCAACAACTTGTTTACCAACATTGTTATTCAGCACTCTTCTCGATCTCAACATGGTTATGGCACTCACGTTATGATTTTGAAGGATGATATTCGCGCTTTGTGAGTGGTCGAGATTTGGTAGAGATTGAGATGAAAGTCTCCCTTTCTCTCTCTCGCTCACTGTGACATTTAACTGTGCAAGTTGTGCTTCTATCGATTTTATGCTTTCATTGTGCGAAGCAGTGTATTGCACTAATGTTTGGATAGAAGACGTTAAATTACCCGTCGTTTGCGTGGATTGTTTAATGAACGTTTCTAAGTTACGTTCGAGTGCAGAGATTTTATCGGTGCCGGCTGTTGAAATATTATTATAAAGATCAAAATTGTTGGCCGAGTTTTGAAAAGATTGCGGTTGAAAGAGGTGCTGATTTTGTTGTAGTAGCTGATATTGTTGTGGGGGAGGCCTTTGATAGTTGCTTGGGAATTGGTTTTGATTTTGAGTTTGGTTTTGGTTCCAAGCAAAATTAGGATGATTCCTCCATCCCTGATTGTACATGAAAGAAAAAGGATCATTTCTAGATCGTTGCAGAAAAGCAGAATTAGTTTGTTTTTGACCTTAAAATGGAGGATTTAAAGGTCAATCTTTCGTTAAATATGATGGGTCAGAACAGCAACCACACACCGTTTTGGAGAGCATGACTTGGCTTAGGGAGGCTGATGAGAATTTGTTTTCGATAGTGTTGAGTTTCTTTTGCATCGCGGCCATTTCGGATTTTACTATGATGGAAACATCGAGCTAATGAATACCTGCCGTAGATGAAGTTGGTCTAACGCTTTCCCACTGTAAGATTTGTTCGGCGAGATCTTCCAGGAATTGCCAAACTTCGCCATCGTCTTTTGACATGAAATGGCATTGAAAAATGGTTTCAAGCATCTGTTTTGAGGCAGGATTAACACCCTCATATATAATTCGGTAAAGTTACCATCTATCAACTTCGTGATGAGGGTATTATAGAAGAAGATCCTTAAACCGCTCAAAGCATTTCCAGAATGGTTCGTTGGGAAGTTGGGTAAACTGGTTAATCTCACTTCGAACACAGGCGGTTTATGACTGGGATAAAATTTCTTAAGGAATTCTATAACGAATTCATCCCATTTGGCGTTAGAATGTGCGGCAGTGCTATAAAACTATTTTTTTACTAGGCCGCATAAGGTAAAAGGGAGAAGACGTAATCGCATAGCATCTCCTGAAAGTTGGGTTGTGCCCATCATTGCACATACGTTCTCGAATTTGGTTATGAAAACATATGCGTCTTCGGATTAAAGCCCGTGAAATTTGGAAAACAAGTTGATGAATTGGGGTTTAATTTCTAAATTGTCCCCATTGGCCGGTGGAAGATACAGATAAGTAGGAAGGGGCTCACGTACGGGATAGCATCTTTCTTAGAGAGAGATGCACGGTGGATTATGCGCATCTACGGGTGGTGGCAGGGTGGTATCGTGAAATCCCGATGGAGATCCATCTATTTTGGGAGATTTGTTGGGTGGAGGGGAAATATAAGATGAAGAAGTACCGACTTCGGAGTCGATAGTAAAGACACGGACAAGACGAGCACTAATATCCCGTGTCCATTCGATCATGCATTAAGCGGGTTTAGTGCACGTGGCAGCATGTGTGAGAACGATTTAAAAATGTTTGTTTTGAAAAGTATCGGACGTGATTCTTGACACTACAAATTACAATAAGGCACAATCAATCCCTAGAATTAGGGTCACCTAGGTCAAGTCACTAGACTGCTCCTAAACTTCCAAATGACAAGTCGCAGGATCAATCATCTACCACCTCTTTATCGCTCTTATGGCCATGTAAGTGGGAGGTATGCGCTATACGAATCACCGGAAATAACAGGCCTAATTAAGTAACCACTTTCCTTAGTCACACTTTCCTAGACACGCCAAGAGAGATGGAGATAATTGATAGATTATCCACGATCTTCCTCTGTCTTAATTGAGCGCGACGGTCCTTAGAGACTTGGTCTAGATATTTTTTAATTAACGTAGGGTGAAAATGTGCTCGTTTTGTGATTTGTGGGGCCTAGGAAGGGTGATGAAATCCTTACCTAATCTGGATTTGGGTTATTACCCCTTAATGTCCGGTTAAAATATGTACAAACAAACCAATATCAAAACACGCAAAAAGATTTTTGAGCGGCGCTTTTTTTGTAAAGAATCCTGCAGTCAAAATCAGATTATTGGAGCTTTAGAGAAGAGAGAAAGATATGAAGAAATTACCTGAGGATTTTGGGGGCCCAACTCCTCCAGAGAGCCACAGTTCCGCCATAAATAGTTTGCTTCTATCATGGTTCCGCCGCAGCTTAGAGGGTTTGATCACCAAAATTTCTTCAGTTCTCCCCTCTGTTCCTCTGGGTTACGATGAAATTTTTTAACTCTCTGTTGGCTTGCTCCAGTTACTCCAGATTCCCTTACAAAACTCGCATAATAATCGTTAAATACACAAGATACTGTTTTGAACTTTTTTATGGTTGCCGGATTTAATAAGAATTCAATCCGAATAGCAAGAAAAAAATTACAACCACTTTCTCGGCAACGACGCCATTTGATTGATCTGTTCTTAAAGAGAAGCGTTTGTAAATAAAGTAACCACAATTAGGACGGTGTCGCTGGTAGCTAGCCGCGATGAGTAAGGGTCGTCCGCAGGGAAACGTGATCCTTTTTCTTGCTTTAGACGAGTTGATTGAAACATGGGTTGATTGGTTGTAGATCTATTTTAATGAGGATGTAGATTTTATAAAGAAGAGCTTTGTAGGGTTCATATAACTTAGTTGTAATGGATAACTAATTAAAAATGACTCCTTTTATGTTTTAATAGTTTAAAAATAGATCGATAGTTATGAATGTAGATTATGGTTCTTTTGGAGAAAACTAGGGTTTTCCCACTCTTAACCTTTGTCCTTTCATTGATCTCTATTCATGTCTAGCCTTTACCAAAACAAGTGTTAAACAGATCTCGAATCGTGGTCGTAACTAGCAATAAATTAGTAGCACGCCCGATAAGAATGTTAACATTTATTTTGCTAAAGTTTGTAGACTTTAAAATTTATAAAAGGAGTTAAATGATTTTATCATCCATTGATCTACCATAGTCTACGAACCCTAGCAAACTAGGAATTACTTGCTCATGGTTTGAGATAGAAGAAAGGATGAAGAAGAAAACATGATTAAGATGTAGAAGTTAAATGCAGAAAGTAAATGCGAAAAGACTAATAAAAAGAATACCTTTATTAATCAACCATTGCATACAACTCTCCGTACAAAGTAGATTACAAAGAACCCTGTTCATCGCTGAAAACGGGAGACGGGACTGCGTAGGCCGTCTAGCCTGAATTTGGGGGCAGATGCTATTTGGATTTATGGTACCGGCATGTGACGGGTGCTGTTATCAGGGAAGAGAGGTGGCTATTACTTGATCATAAGGATGTTGTCCCAGCTGGTAACCCATCAGTCCCTTTGAAGCGACGAACAGCCGTTCGTCCCTCCTTAAGATAAGTCACTACGGTTGTAGTCCCGTGCGCCTTCCCTGAAAAGCCTCAACCCAGTGTTCCCGTAACTGCGGTAGCCATGGCGTCCCTAGAATCTGGTGCTGGTACGGAAATTGGGACCCGCCGCCCGAAAATTCCTGCCAAGCGCAAGCTCTTGTCATCGGCCGCTGGTGTCTGTTCGCAGAAAAAGAAGAAGTCTCTATTTTCTGCCAATATCGTATTCGGCCAAGAGCCTCATGCTTCCTATAATGAGGGCTTGTGCGAAACTGGCACTAATGTCGGTTTGTTCGACAAGTTTGCGGCCGATAATGATCTTCAGGCTACCCTCGCAGCTTCCCAGCGAATAGTTCGTGAGGAAGCGGCATTGATTACTATCGCCAAGTCAGATATGCTTCAGTTATATTCTTCTGCGGCTCTCTTTTTTCTCTTTATTACGCTTTTACTAACGTTCCATTCAACAGGTATTTCTGCCGAAGAGGCTCTCACGGCTTCTCTCAGGACGTTCAAGGAGGAAGAGAGGCTCCACGCTTCTTTGGGTCTTGGTATAAGTTGCTTCATTACACCTTTATTCTTTTTATTCGTGCTCTGACCCTCTTTTTCAACTTATTGTAAGGACTACCTCAACTCAGGTTATTCCAAGTGCAGTGCCGATCCCGAGTGGCGATGCAACAAAACTTCTAGAGCCAGCTACTATGGCCATGGCCCTCCCAAAGTCACCACAAGAGGCTTTGCCGAAGCAGCCGATGATGGACGCCGTAGCGGCTCCGGAGGCAGAGCTCGGTTCGGATGACGAAGTCTCTTTGTCGGAAGTCTTGAGGAGATCATTTCTCACAGCTCAGACCGAAAGGAAGCGTAGGAAGCATGCGGCGAGGGACGCGATGCCGGTTTGGCCGTAGGTGCAGGCTCAAGCAGCATTCCGCTTGCTGATACTCTTTCAACGGATGTTCCCTCTACCCTGTCTACCGCCCGTAGACAGGTTGCACGCGCAGCTCGGGAAGAAACTGAAAAGCTGCTCCAAGGTAACGTAACGCGCAGTATTTTATTAGAACTTGGTCCTCGAATTCTGACATATGCATTTTTTTACGCAGGGCCGAGCCTGGCGATGGCATGGCAGGAGAAACGTTGGCGATTACAGAGCCCAAAGTGGTTACTCTTTCTTGGGAATCTAGGACCGTCCAGACCGCTGCCCTTTCTCCCTATGGCTCCTTGGTGTCGGCGGGCGTCTCAAGTGTTACAGCGTCCTTTGTCGAGTCAGGGGATGAGGCTATGGGCACAGAATATATTCCTCCGAGAGAGAGTGAAGAAGCCGTTACACCTGGTGATGCCTCCGTCGCAGTTTTGGTCCACGACCTATCAGGTAGTCTTTGAGTCACAGTTTTTTGTTTCTCAATCCTGTTCAGCCCTTCTGATGATATTTTTTTTTCCCTGAGCATAGGCGCGGTGAACCCCGAGGCTACGCTATTTAAAAAAGTATCATCGGTAGTTGCTCTGACGGTCGCTGCCCCCTCTCCTTCTCCTGTGCCCTTTTAAATACTGGAAGGTATGGGTTTGTGACTTATCGGTTTCACTGTGGGTACCATCCTCCTTGCATTGACAGTATATTGTCACAACTCTGTAGGAGTCCTTTTCGACCATTTATACCAGGTGTTGAACCAGCATTTCTCCTTCCAGTCGGAAATTGTTCCACCTTCTGGTATTGGTTAGTATATTCTTCAGCTAACATCCCTACCTTCCTTTTACAAATAGATGTATTGTTGCTAAGTTTTCTTCATATTGATCATAGCGTCATGGGTCAGAGGAGGAGACGAGAGAATAGCCGTGCTTCCGAACTCCCTGTCCTGCCGCCTGTCACAGCCGGTATAACAGACTCCATCCTTCATGTCTTTTATTTATCTCCGGAGTTGAAATTTGACTATAATTCATTTTGTAGCAATTGCACCGACTCCAGCTCTTTTTGAGTCTCGCATTCTAATGCCCGTAGGGCCCTTCGCTAAACGCATATCTTCCAGGGGCGCCGCAAATAGCCGACGAATGTTGATCGAATTCATCGAAGATCTCAATACTGAGTCGCTTACTTCTGCTACGAATTTTGCCATTGAAGTCAATCCAATGCTGGAGACACTCGTGAACTTCCATGTTGAAGATCTCGTCGGCTCCTGGGTTGATTATTGTAAAAAGATAGAGCTCAAGCGTCTCGCACCTAAGGTGTTGGCCTCGAACTCCCGGCGGGCTGCACGGGTCGAGCATAGTACTCCTTTCATTCGCCATTTTGAACAAGAGGCGGCCCTAAGACTAAAGGAACATGAGGCGGCCTCCAGCGAATCTGTCCAGTTGTGCGCCCAGGTTGAAGTGAATGTTGCGCAGTTAAAAGCTATTTTCGACAACCTTCAGTGATGAATTTCGTATGGGTTGACGCTAAGGCGGGCACTTGACCTCACCGAGCGGGTCATGCAAGATTACGAAGCTGCCATGCTAGAAACCGATGAAAATCTTTTGTCCTGTTTGCGGCAGCGGACTCAAATTGAAGCGGAGTTGGCCGCGGTAGCTGACCACAAGAAAAGATTGAGAGGAGCGTGCGAGCGGCTTGCTGATTTGTTGAAGACGCATCCTCCTTAACAACCGCCTTTGTACCTTTTTTGTACCAATTGTAAATTTGTGATTCATAAATAACATGTATTCATTTTGATTCCTTTATGAAATGTATCTTGCATTCACTCGAATTCATGAATAAAATACATATTTTATTTCATATTGGCGTGTAACTGTCACGACCCGAAAGTACGGAACGTGACCCGCACTTAGATTACGAAGCGTCTAGAGGCGCAACGTAACCTAAGTAAGCCGAAACCCAGAAATCTAAACCATAAAAGAAGAAGAAGTAAAGGAAAACATGTAGAAAACAAGTTTAAAAGCAACATCCAATTTTCTCAAAAATTTCGGCAGAGTCTCTTTTGTAAAAACTGGCCCCAAACGGATACAAACAAAAATAATATATATACAGACAATAAAAAGCATCCCCAAATGGGAGCTAGCTCTACGCCAAAAGACGGAAACAACCACACCAATGCACAATAGTATACAACGCCAAAGGGCGAGGCTCAAAACTTAAAAGAAAACAAATCCACCAGATACCATAATAATACAAGCGCGACTCTAAGGTCAAAATAAATAACTAGTCCAGTAAACTATCAAGTAATACAAGTTTGGTTGATTGAGCTTACTAGATACAAATGAAATAATTAAAAGTACAACGGCGGTCCAGATACAAGTGAACCAACCTACCGTGCAAATCACCCTGAATGAAATGATGTGCTAGCAAGCTGCCAAGGAAACCTGTACATCGAACCTGTAATAAAATTTGGCACAACGGGGGTGAGTTGCCAGCTCATGAGTAGAAGACATCTGCGAAAAGAAATCGAATGCACGACGCTATCCTAGGTCATAATAATACACTACTATATCACCAGTCATCTAGTAATGGAAAGGTAATAAACTACGTGTAAGTGCAAATGCTCCGTGCTCGTGTCAGTGCCTCAAATGGTAATATGTCATGTGAATGAGTATGCATGCACCATGAATGTAAAACAATAAATCCTGAAATCTGGATATATCTGTAAGAAATCTTTAGCTTTTATCATGGTAATTTGTATAGAAATCTGAATATCATTGATGAAATCCATGGAAATCTGTGTCAAGCATCGAGACAAAACATGTAAATCTCAAGTCACAATGCCTCATAGTCTCAATATCTCAGGCTCCGTCAGTCCGGATCGGCCCATATCATCAAATCTCACGACAATGGTCGGTATCCTCCGGATATCCGCCGCGCCAGACATCACCGGTAGGTAGTCATCCCCTGCCAGGCTCATCGTCTACAACTCGATTTTCTTGCACCGGGGTACCATACTGGTTCCCACCATATACCCTTGACGGTTCATCCACTCCTCGAATCGGGTCTCGAAATCCAATAGAAAACATGAAATCTCATGGTGGACGACACGTACATCACAAGAAAACCGCAACTTACATTTTAAAAAGAGAGGAAGAGAGTGAGAAGTTTATATATATATATATATATATATATATATATATATATATATAATTGCGGTTTTTCCTGAAATCCAGAAATCTCATAGAAATCAAAAATCCAAAAATCATGAGTAAGTAAATGATAAATGTCGGCATAAGGCCCGCAATACTGCATGATAACATGGAAATGTGAATGCATGAAATGTCTAAATAATAAATGCCATGTCTAAACTAACACCAGAGAGTAATCACAATATTATACCAATCTAGCTATTAGCTGATTCTATCAATTAAAGATAATATTGTCTAAAGTGTACGTGACATAGCAATTACCGATGATGATGTGTGTGAGCCGGCAAATAAGTGTGCGTGGAATATGCGCATCATCGGTAATGGTGCTGGTGTCTTAACAGGCAGAGTTTTATACTGATTATAGAAACATATGTCTGAACATGCACCATGATGATTACGGTCTGAATGTAAAGACGGATGTGTGTTAACTACTCATTTGATATACAAGTATAACTACAATTATATGACTCGAGCCTAAACTAATATCCATCTAACCTCCTAAGGAACTAAACCTAAGAAACTAGTCGATAAGAAATAAGAGTCCACCTAAGGTCTGAGTCCATATCTCTAATAGTCGGCGATCCAGCCTCAATAGCGTCACGTACGTAGTACGGCTTCTTCAAATCAAGAGTGCGGATCAATCATCACATCTATGCCTCGTACGGTAAAATACATCTTACGGCATCCCAATATCGGGGTACGGGTCAAGTATCACCGACGTATCTCATCATTCATATAATACCATCATCGACACATATCATGATCAAGGTGCTATACTGTAATCGCATACATCAATCATATATCATTGCCAGCATAAATATACATCGTTAATTTATCCTCAGAAATATCATGTCATATGTATCATATTGTGATTAAGTCACACTTAGATAATATCGTAATCAAGTCACACCTATATGATATCGTAATCAAGTCACACCTATATGATATCGTAATTAAGTCACACCTATATGATATCATAATTTCAGGCACAGGTTACGGTCCGGGTTCTATTTTAGAGTTCCATGTACCTCAATATCATCACCACCCATTATTATTTATGTATAACTATTCATTATCTCACTTTCTAATGATCCGCTAACATCATAACACGACCGTATAGCCAAGAATCACGGCATCAAGCCCAGTTATATTGTTTCATCCCCGTGTATCATATCACATCCTTGTATCACATATACGTATGGTGTGTGTGTGTATGTGTGTATACCTACACCTAGTCCTATATATATATACACATACATGTATGCACCACGTCGAGTTTCTGTGTGTGCTTGTGTGTGTATCTACTTGAAACCTACGAATCTCCTCCAAGATATTGATTCTCGGGTAAGGTCTTTCTAAATAAATCTAGTCCAACCTAAGGTCATTACTAAGGTCCTACTCACCAAGAATCTAAGGTCATGTCTAGCTTCCTAATGAAAATAAGTACTATTACTATTCTACGTTTGCGGGGTTGCTAAACGCCATCCACCCGACTTCCCCCGTAGATATACATCTACTCACCTGGTCCTTGTCTGCCGAAAATGATGTCGCCCTCCTCTTCTTCCTCGTCCGAAGTCCACGTGAGGGGTGCCTATACGCAAACACATATAATATCGTAAACTGAATCATGGAAAAAACCGAAACGACGCACGAAACGCGCATAGGTTAAAACCTATGTCCCGCTCATGCAAAAGAACCAAATATCGCTCGATATCGGCGTACAAACGCTGATTGATCGAGATAAACATCAAAAAACAATTTATAGTTTTAAAACTCATTACTTATAATATAAAACATGATTTAATTCATCGAAATCCTAAAAATCGATCAAACCGTCCGATTTCGTAAAACCCGAAAACGCCAATTTACCGTTTTACTTCAAAACTTGATATTTAAAAGAAACTAATGGTCATAATATTCATTAAATAAACTAACTAGATTATAGAAACCATTACCATATTTTTATCACACTAATTTGTATTAAAAATAAATTCCTAATTTGCAATTTTATCAATTTCAACACCTTACAAGCAAAAATTTCATAATTTCATGACTAAACTTGATTTTGCCTAAATTAACTTATCAAACTACAATTTATGATGATAGTAATATAATGAAATCATAAATTAGATTTTAAATCTCATTTATTTAAGAATTTCCAAAATCTAGTTAGCAAAAATAGCATTTTTTAATTACTATTTTTCAATTATCAACAGAAACTAGTAACCAAATTAAGTTTTTCATTCCACTAACAAGTTAATATCATCTTTAAAACCATAATCTAGTGTTACAAACATTAATTGGTATTTTATCTCACCAATATATACAATATATAGAAATCTAGTTTATAAAGTTGTTTAATTTAAACAATTTGGAAAAACAATTTACAATATATCATCCATACAAGATTTTCCACTTCTAAAAATGTTAAATTAGTTATTATAACCCTACTTAATTAATAAAATTCATAACTTGATTTTACAAACCCTAACTTGAATTTTGAAACTTGTAAATAGAATTTATTAATTAAATCTAAATATGCTAGAATGAAACATTTAATAACAATAATTCATAACAATAAAATTTATACCTCCACATGTGAGATCAAACCATGAAAGTTTGCCTCCAAAAAGAATGCTTTCCAGCTCCAAAATCCATGTAAAAATAAGCAAAGAATACATGGTAGGAATTAATTAGGATTTTGTGGGTTTTTATTGAATTTTTGACAAATTTTGATGGATTTTTATAACAAAAACAAGTGGGGAAAATGGGGGGGGGAGCTGCCATAGGGAAGTGGCCAGCCATGGTGGGAGGAAATGGGAGAGAAAGAAAGAGTGAAGAATTGTGTAGAAACTTCACCCATTAACTACACATACTAATGTCTTTTCAACATTTTATTTAATTTTTATCATTTCTCTTCTAAAACAACTAAAGAAAATTCTAGAACCATGAAAAAATTTGTAAATAAATTTTGCATGATACACACTAGATTCTAATATGCAATGGTTCATTTTTTTCAAATTTAACTCATTCAAATTTGTAATTTACACTAATTTAGTGTATAAATAAAGCTTAGGATAATATTTAAAGTAATTAATTTAAGAAAAATATTTAATTAAACTAAAAATTTATAAGTGACTAAATAAACACCATTTACTATTAATTACATAATTAAAATAGGAATTTTTAAATTTATAGTGAAAAATAATTACGGTTTAGTTTTACGAAAAATACGTTTTACTTTACCGAAAATCATAAAATTCACTTATAGAATTTTATTTATTTATTTATTTTAAAACGTTACAATCTTTCCCCCTTTAAGAAATTCGGTCCCCGAATTTAAATTAAAACTCCCCCCAATTACTAAAACATTCAGCCAAAACACTCAAATCGTTGGGGCTCCGAAATCATCAATACATAACTAAAATCAACTCCGTCAAGTATAACACAATCGTCGGAGTTATGGCGAAAATAAAATATCAAAACCCAATACGAAAACCAACATAATATACATCAAAACTATAACTTATATATAGTGCGCATCGTAATAAAATCGTCCAAACATCTGGATTAAGAAGCATGCAAGAACCCCTTTTGAAAATCGCCGTGCGATGCACGTGTCACGGCATAAGTAGCGGACGTTTATTTAAAAAAATAGCTATATATATATATATATCTTTTATTTAATATACATGTCCCGCCTGGTTACCAAATCAATAGTAATGATTAATAAAACATACTGCTCAAACTGAAACCAATCCCAATCACATCATAAAAATATCATGTGCGTCCGGTGCGCACTGAAATCGAAATCAAATACAGATGCCACGAATACACACAAAAACAAAACTGAGTGCAACAGGTGTGCACCAAAAACATCTGTCAAGTGCAGCGGGCGTACACGACTCTAATATCAGGTGCATCTAATCTGCACAAAACCCCGATTTAGTGCATCTGAGTGCACAAAATTGCATCAAGTGCGCCAAGTGTGCACAAGAATCTCAATCAGGTGCACATGGTGCACGAAAACATACACCGAATATCAAAATCGAAATCACAGTACGAAAATGCATGAAAACTAGGTCGAAGCGTATATCAAAATCATGTGTAACCCATATGCACGAAATTAAATCAAAATCTCAAAATGTATAAAACCAAATCGAGTTTACTGGGTATGTACAAAACAACATCAATTCAACCGACATGTGAAACACACATAGAATATAATGAATGTGCACATAAGAAATACCAATCGTAGAACCAAAATCGTCAAAATACCAAAATCCAATCAATGGAGATATGAAATTCAAATCACCAAATCACAATCGTAAACACTATCGTCAATGTACGCCTCTTTCCTCTGATGTCGACTGTTTCGAACTCGTCTCTTCATAGCTGTGCTGACTGCGCTACTAACTACAATACTCGTATCTAGAGTCTCCCACGTAATCTATCTCTTCACCTGATATCCGGACTATATTAAACTCTTCAATCGATTCATCAAAATCCCATAATTCCCCGAGAGCTCAACACTCAAGTACAGTTTAAAATTATCCAGTACATACCCCAGCATCTGCGGACCAGCCGTAGAAGGGCAAACCCAAGCTTCACTAATGACACCGCGGAACTGCTGTAAATCCTAAGGTTCAAGGGCGTTCTCGTGGTCATTATGTCGAGTTAAGGTTTCATTCATCTAGAGGGTCCATAGAAATACCTGCATGTTCTTCCGAATATCTTAAACTTGGGAAAATGGGTTTCTGACAATCGTTCGAATCCTTTAACTTCGTCTGGACGGCATGTGAATACCCTTCGTCCGCACGCTAAACAATACTTCAATCCTCAAGAATGAACGATACCCTAATGGTTATCGCATTCGATCCGCAGCTCCCTCTGCCCGTGCGACCGTGGTGACAGAAACCACCATCCGATATCGACGAAGGAACGAATGAAATGCGGTGCAAAGAAATATACATCCTAAGGTTCCTTAAGCAGAGTAGCGTATCGTAAGTATGCCGCAGATCATACCCACGGTACGTCACTCTACCTAAGTCACCTACTCCATCAACCAAGGGTCACCCTAGACTTATACAAGGTTAAACCTAGCGCTCTGATACCAACTTTGTCACGACCCGAAAGTACGGAACGTGACCGGCACTTAGATTACGAAGCGTCTAGAGGCGCAACGTAACCTAAGTAAGCCGAAGCCCAGAAATCTAAACCATAAAAGAAGAAGAAGTAAAGGAAAACATGTAGAAAACAAGTTTAAAAGCAACATCCAATTTTCTCAAAAATTTCGGCAGAGTCTCCTTTGTAAAAACTGGCCCCAAACGGGTATAAACAAGAATAATATATATGCAAACAATAAAAAGTATCCCCAAACGAGAGCTAGCTCTACGCCAAAAGGTGGAAACAACCACACCAATGCACAATAGTATACAACGCCAATGGCGAGGCTCAAAACTTAAAAGAAAACAAATCCACCAGATACCATAATAATACAAGCGCGACTCTAAGGTCGAAATAAATAACTGGTCCAGTAAACTATCAAGTAATACAAGTTTGGTTGATGGAGCTTACTAGATACAAATAAAATAATTAAAAGTAGAACGGCAGTCCAGATATAAATGAACCAACCTACCGTGCAAATCACCCTGAATGAAATGATGTGCCAGCAAGCTGCCAAGGAAACCTGTACATCGAACCTGTAATAAAATTTGGCACAACGAGGGTGAGTTGCCAGCTCATGAGTAGAAGACATCTGCGAAAAGAAATCGAATGCACGACGCTATCCTAGATCATAATAATACACTACTATATCACCAGTCATTTAGTAATGGAAGGGTAATAAACTACGTGTAAGTGCAAATGCTCCGTGCTCGTTTCAGTGCCTCAAATAGTAATATGTCATGTGAATGAGTATGCATGCACCATGAATGTAAAACAATAAATCCTGAAATCTGGATATATCTGTAAGAAATCTTTAGCTTTTATCATGGTAATTTGTATAGAAATCTGAATATCATTGATGAAATCCATGGAAATCTGCGTCAAGTATCGAGACAAAACATGTAAATCTCAAGTCTCAATACCTCATAGTCTCAATATCTCATAGTCTCAATATCTCGAGCTCCGTCAGTCCGGATCGGCCCATATCATCAAATCTCACGACAACGGTCGGTATCCTCCGGATATCCGCCGCGCCAGACATCACCGGTAGGTAGTCCTCCCCTGCCAGGCTCATCGTCTACAACTCGATCTTCTTGCCCCGGGGTACCATACCGAGCCCACCATATACCCTTGATGGTTCATCCACTCCTCGAATCGGGTCTCGAAATCCAACAGAAAACATGAAATCTTATGGTGGACGACATATACATCACGAGAAAACTGCAACTTATATTTTAAAAAGAGAGGAAGAGAGTGAGAAGTTTTTATATATATATTATTGCGGTTTTCCCTGAAATCCAGAAATCTCATAGAAATCTAAAATCCCAAAATCATGAGTAAGTAAATGATAAATGTCGGCATAAGCCCCGCAATACTGCATGATAACATGGAAATGTGAATGCATGAAATGTCTAAATAATAAATGTCAGGTCTAGACTAACACCAGAGACTAATCACAATATTATACCAATCTAGCTATTAGCTGATTCTATCAATAAAAGATAATATTGTCTAAAGTGTACGTGACAGAGCAATTACCGATGATGATGTGTGTGAGCCGGCAAATAAGTGTGCGTGGAATATGTTAGGTCCATGTTACCTCTCCCGGTATTTTCGGGGTTGCGGAAATGGTAAAACAAAATTTTTTCTAGACTTAGTAACATGGACCGTAAAAGCCGGATCTTTGCTAAACTAGAAACTAGCAAACTAAAAGAGGTGTTAACTACTATGCCGTAGAAGTTATATCTCACGATACCAGTCCTTCGGGTCTTCACTCCGCTGCGCCGTTTGTCCATCCATGCTCCGAGGGTTGATCCGGACTTTGGTCACCTCCGCGGCCTTCTTGAGTCGAAGACGATCCACCAGAGAGTTGTACACCGAGATCCACCTCGAGCCGAGGCTACTAGGGCAACGAGATTGCTAATCAAGAAGCCCTAGGATGTGTAGAGGAGATATATGGAAGTGTTTGTCTTTGTGGGATCTTTTTCTCTCAACACATGAGATCAAAAGATGAATCAAGAGGAGGAAGAAGGAGGAGCTAGCAACCATGGAGCATTTCTTTTCTTCTCATGAGAAAGAGCAAGAGAGAGAATGAGAAATGAATTATGAGCTAAAGAAAATAAACCATGGTTCAATAATGCAAAACATCATTATTACTAATCATATCATGATAAAGTTGATGGCTACATTGACATGACCATTTTCATAATTCAAAATGAAAAAAAAAAACAAAGAAAAGTGTAGACCTCTCATGAAGGTCAATGGTCAACTTTGGTCAACTTGTCAACAAAGTCAAGAGTGGTCAAGGTGGTCAAAGCAATTAGCCATCACGAAATTATCA
Source organism: Agapanthus africanus (assembly GCA_030015575.1). Lineage (NCBI taxonomy): Eukaryota > Viridiplantae > Streptophyta > Magnoliopsida > Asparagales > Amaryllidaceae > Agapanthus > Agapanthus africanus. The sequence continues at coordinate 24,823,740 of CM057338.1, forward strand.
CTAAAAGGATTAGTAAAGAATGTCCGCGGCTCATAATGGTTTTGACCAAATGAATTGTCAAAACCCTAATGAGTCCGCCTCAAAATGGTTTTGACCGAATCAACTGTCAAAACCCTAATGAGCCTGCCACATAACGGTTTTGGCCGAACCAACTGCCAAAACCCTAAAGAGGCACCTCCTCCTTCATCGCTCCGCAAAGATGTGCATACACACCTGCATCCGCATTCCGTAGAATGCGGATGCACAGAAGACAAAACAAATCCATTCGTGCAATACTAGGATCCGGCTTAAAGCAAAGCCCACTAGTATTGCCTGCCCGAACTGCATACGAACACAAATGCACGTAAGTGATCGCAGCCCTGCCGTAAAACCATACGGCCTCTACATATTTCGCTCAGTGCAGGGAAACTCTCTGTGTGGGACTCTAAAGACTCAACATTACGCTGGCAGTGGGTTTGACCACAGACCGCAAGCGGCACTAGCTGTACGTAACGGTCCCAAGGTAGATATCGATAAGAAGGCCGATGAGGTAAACCCATCCGAACTCCTACTGAGCCTGTATGTGACAATCTCCGTACAGTCCGGTCTGTTCGTCTGATACATCGCATGGCGGGCCTAGGGGGCGGTAAATGTCAGTCCCCTATTAGTGGTACAAGTCGTGTCGGAGTGAAGCCCAGAACACCCTGAGATAACACTGGAAAGCTACCAGTATATCTCGCTTGCCCTGACCAGAGACTACTCGTGTAATGGCTCTCCTAGACACAGCGCGATGTCAACCACCAATACCGGGAGAGACAAATCCTGTCTAACCGTCACTGCCTCCAAGTGCTTCGAGACTGCACCCAACTACTACCTGTTTGCATGACTCAGTAGAGCCGTGGTAGGGTAGTAATCAAAGAATAATGGGAACACACTCGAGGCGAAGTGACAGTGTCAAGTCAGCGGACTAAGCTATACTCATGTCACCTGAGAACTGATAACCGACGATAGGTATAATACCAACCATCAGTTCCCGACGAGTCCTATCCAGTGTACTCGTAACCTAATGAGCACCCGCATACTATCTTAAGTACGACGTACTGACGGCTGTGGGACAGACCGTCTCCCGTGCTGGGATGAGAAGCGCATACGCTAGTCTACTCCGGAGTATCGATGCCCTATCTCAAAAATCCCACGACTAGAGACGTGTATAAAGATGTGCTTGTGGATTACCCAGCCCCCACGAGTGTGATCGCCATCACAACGCTGGCAATCAAGCAAAGATTCTAAGGGCTCTACTAATGCGTATAGGTGATATAATAAAGAAACACATGTACACATTAAAGCAGAGACAAACCAAGTAGCATACTACTATTTCGACCAAGATTGTCTATACAACTGTGAATATCCCAAACTTCCATCAAGTAATATACATACTAGTATGATACAGTAATGGCCTCTAGGGCATATACACTAACAATCTCCCACTTGCACTAAGGCCATGCACTGCCGTATCGAAGACCTATCATCTCGATCAGCCGCTCGAACTGAGTCTGGGGCAAGGCCTTCGTGAATGGGTCCGCTGTGTTGTCCTTTGTGTCCACTCTCCACACCTCGATCTCCTTGCGATCAATGATCTCCCTGATCAGGTGATACCGCCTTAAGATGTGCCTGGATTTCTGATGGGACCTTAGTTCTTTCGCTAAAGCTATAGCCCCATTGTTATCGCAATACAAAGGTATTGGGTCAACAATGGATGAAACCACCTGAAGTTCACTAATGAACTTTTTCATTCTGACCGCCTTTTTTGCGGTATCGCTTGCAGCAATGTATTCAGCCTCCATCGTCGAGTCTGCGACGGTATCCTGTTTGGAACTCCTCTAACATACCGCCCCTCCATTGAGGGTAAACACAAAACCCGAGACAGACTTGCTGTCATCTTTGTCACTCTGGAAGCTTGAATTGGTAAAGGACTCGACCCTGAGGTCTCCATTACCGTAAACCAGGAACATCTCCTTAGTTCTTCTCAGGTACTTGAGAATGTTCTTCACTGCTGTCCAGTGGTCCTCACCTGGGTCTGACTGATACCGGCTTACCGCGCTCAACACGTAAGCTACATCTAGTCTTATACGTAGCATCGCATATATTATAGATCCTACCGCCGAAGCGTAGGGTATAGTGCTCATGCGAACCCTCTCCTCGTCAGTCTTAGGAGACATCTTCTTGGAGAGGGTAATTTCGTGCAATGCGGGTATGTTACCGCGCTTGGAATCCTCCATACTAAATCTCTTTAGTACAGTCTCTATGTACCTGGACTGCGAAAGTCCCAATAGTCTCTTGGATCTATCTCTGTAGATCTTGATCCCCAGAATGTACGAGGCATCACCCAGGTCCTTCATGGAGAACCGTTGTGACAAAAATAGCTTGGCCGATTGTAGCATAGGAATGTCATTTCCTATCAAAAGAATGTCGTCCATGTACAAGACTAGGAATACGACAGTTTGTCCTACAATCTTCTTATAGACACAGGGTTCATCTTCGTTCTTGATGAAATCAAATTCCTTGATTGCCTCATCAAAACAGATGTTCCAGCTCCGCGATGCCTGCTTTAATCCATAAATGGATTTAAGCAACTTGCACACCTTCCCGCTGCTCTCACTGTCTACGAAACCTTCTGGCTGATCCATGTAAACGCACTCTTCCAAACAACCATTTAGGAAAGCTGTTTTAACATCCATCTGCCAGATTTCATAGTCATGGAAGGCAGTAATGGCAAGTAGGATCCGAATGGATTTGAGCATAGCCACCGGAGAAAAAGTTTCGTCATAGTCCAAACCAGGTCTTTGACGAAAACCTTTTGCAACGAGTCTAGCCTTATAGGTTTCCACCTGCCCATCTACACCAAGTTTCCTTTTGTAGATCCATTTGCATCCAACGGGTTTTACCCCAGGTGGAGCAATATCCAAGGTCTACACTTTATTGGTGTACATGGACTCCATTTCGGATTGCATAGCTTCCTGCCACTTATCAGAGTTCCTACTGATAATGGCCTGCCTGAAACTGGCAGGGTCATCTTCTTCCAAGATGCAATCCTCTCGATCCCCGTCTATGAGAAAACTGTAGTATCTCTCGGGCGGATGAGAAATCCTACCAGATCTGCGGAGTGGCTGAGGTTCGTTTGGGGTTATTGAATTTTCTGGTTCTGCTAAATCCTTAGTTTGAGTTTGTGGATCAGATATTTCATCCAGTTCTACCGTGCTCCCACTTATTTCTTTTGCAAGAAATTGCCACTCTAAAAAGGTGGTGCGACGAGCAACGAACACCTTCTGTTCCTCAGTGTGGTAGAATAGATATCCCAGAGAATTTCTAGGATATCCCACAATCTTGCATAAAACTGACCGTGCCTCAAGCTTGTCCGGATTTTGTACTTTTACATAGGCCAGACAACCCCATATCTTAATACGTTCAAGATATGGTTTCTTACCACTCCATATTTCATATGGAGTCTTAGGCACAGATTTAGACGGAACCTGATTCAGTAAGTATGCCGTTGTATCTAGCGCAAGTCCCCAGAATGAAAGAGGTAACTCAGCATTACTCATCATGGATCGAACCATATCCAATAGGGTACGATTCCTTCTCTCCGATACACCGTTGTGCTGTGGTGTATAAGGAGGAGTGAGCTGAGAAAGAATACCATTCTCTTTTAAGTAATCTCGGAATTCCGTGCTTAAGTACTCCCCTCCTCTATCAGACCGGAGGATCTTGATACTTTTGCTTGTCTGGTTCTCTACTTCATTTCTGAATTCCTTGAATTTCTCAAAAGTTTCAGATTTGTGTTTCATCAGATACACATATCCGAACCTAGAGAGATCGTCAGTGAATGTGATGAAGTACGAGAACCCACCCCTTGCATGTATAGACATCGGACTATATACATCATTGTGTATGAGTCCTAAGAGCTGTGTTGCTCTTTCTCCATGTCCGGTGAACGGAGATTTGGTCATCTTCCCTTTGAGACAAGACTGCCAAGTTTCATAAGTGAAAACTCGAACGCATTCAAGAGTCCATCTTTATGCAACTTACTTAGTCTTTTCTCTCCGATATGACCAAGTCTACAATGCCACCAGTAGGATTCATTCGTATCTGAATTCTTCCTCTTGCGTGTGTTTTGTACATTGAGAACTATATTCTGATTTAGAACGTAGATACCATTACACAGTGTACCTTCTGCAACCAGTACCTTATGAAGGTAAATGTTCATGATATTTCTATCAAGAACAAAGTTATATCCATTTTTATCGAATAAAGAAACTGATATGATGTTGCAAACCATGGAAGGTACATAGTAGCAATCGTTCAAAATCACAGTCTTGCCATTTGGCAATACTAGGTGATATTCACCGACGGCTGCCGCATTCACTTGTGCTCCGTTCGCTACTCTGAGCCACCTTTCCTACTTTTTCTCAGTCCCTGTAATAAATTACAGATATGAGATCCTGATCCAGTATCAAGTACCCAGGAGGTAGGGCTGACCGTAAAACAGTTCTCAATTACAAGAACACCTGAAATAGATGCAAAACCATGCTTCTTCTTCAACTGGGTATCCTGGGAATCCACACAATCCCTTTCCCTTGCTCATACTTATGACAGTTGTCACAAGTTAGAGCCGAACCAACGTTCCCCAGCCCCGAATAAGAATTCGGATCGGTCAAGCAATACATTTTATTATCTTGATTAGCGTGTGAAATGGTTGCTACCTGGAGAGAGAGAAAAGAAACACTCAGCATGCGCTCTTGTAAGATTAGATTGGTTTATTAGTTTATCTAACCAGGATGGCTCCCACTGTTTCCTCAAATTCTTCTTAAAACGTTTTTAAAAGAAGAACTAGTCGGGATTTAATTCACGTCACAATACTTGCTTAACCTTTCAGCCAGGCTAGTGTCGGTACTTCGAGGGAGGTTTTCCAACGCTTTCGCGAAATTCCTTAATTTAAGAACCTCTTTTTCCTGGGGCGTAGCCCCGCTAACACCTTTCTAGACACCTACTAGGTTTATAGCATTGATCGTTAAGTGAAATAATTTTCCAAGAGTAATCCAACTCATCAGTGGGATCGGGATCCAACTATCATTGTGTGATGACCTAGATGGAATCCATTATAGTCACCACACTCCAGAAGGTCTGCTAAATCTGCAAGTTTCAGTTTCTTTAAAAACCCTCGATGTGGATTTTTGCCCCTAACGGTTTATGACCTTGACAATGCCAACATATCACAAACCGCTAGTCAAGTTCGGCCCGTCATTATCTTGATTAACTTAGACCCACCCGCATATCTCTTGACAATGCCAACATAGCTATGCGACTGTCCTAAATAATCCGAAAAATAAAGCTGCAAACAAGCAATACTTAGCTACCGATCACTACGCCTTGACAATGCCAAAATACGTAGCTCGAATACTAAGTAGTACTTGTAGGAAATGACGGAGGGCTACGGCTGGGTTTTTGGCAAAAAACCCGTTAACGTAATGAACTTGATATCGTTGAAGGAACCTGGTAATCTTTTTGAAAATATAGTGGCGAAAACTTTTGCTAAAGAGGTCACTCCCTGTGAAGGGATCTCGGCTCTTTCCTCGTCGAGTGAGGTGCTGGGCATTCATAAGATGAATACCTCGATGCAAAGCAAGAATAATTGACTATAGTGAAGTTATCACCCTCAAAACAAAAGTGAACGTCCTTACAATAACAGCTTTTTGAAAAATTGTTCCAACAACGTCTTTTAGGTTTATTTTCTTGCATTAGTTCTTTTAATGCGCCCCATCATTTAATCTTACCATTGCAGAAAACAACCAAAATATGACGTACGCTTATTCCATTCGCATTCACCACAGGGCCCCGTCATCACCCGTTAGGTTACTTAACTAACGACAGAGCGGGGGCTGGGCTAGCGTGGCTGAAAAACATAAGCAACGCCTAAATAGTTATCATATATAAATATATAGTAATGATAGGCAATCCAGATCACAGATGAACACTTTGGATATACTAGGAACCCGCGATTCGTTCAAGCCTGTAACGAAAAGCGGATTACACGGTCGCGATGAATAGCCAATACCCCACCCTAGACCCCTACGGGTGCGGCAAACTACCCGCCAAGTATCCGAAGCGAAGCAACCTCCCTCAACAACGTGAGTAGGCCACTCGGCACTTCGAGATACCCGGTAATTTGTGCACCCCACCTTGGGTCTATCCTAGGAGCAAAAACAGTAAAAAGAATTATACAATGGTGGCTACAACCTCATCCCGGATGTGCGGCCAAATAAATAATATTACATCAATTTACAAATTTGTACATGAATGAAAGAAAAACTCTCATCTCACATCCACATCGGCTATTCATCCGCGACAATCCAACGAGTTCATATACACAAACCATCAGCATTACAGATCACAGATATGTATAACCCCCATTAATCGACGTATAGAGATTAGTAGACGTTCAATACATATATCACATCACAGAAAATATCCATTAGCTAAAGTCTACGGAATATCGATCAAAAGTACGGATTTGTAACCACCTGAAAAATCAATTTCTTCTCTGGAAAATCTGGGCAGAAACAACATGTACTAAAAATCCCAAAACAGCCAAATAAAAACACTACAGAAAACCGGGTCCACTACCGAGTCAAATCGGCCGCGGAACCGCGGCAAGAAGCATGTTCTTACCGCGGAACCGCGGCAGTTTGGTAGGTTCAGTGGACCGGTTTTCTGTTGTGGTTTAAAAAACCCTGAGTCGAATTTTCATGTATTTTAAATTAATTTTTGAACAGTATAAAAATCGACAGAAACTTGGGTTTTTCCGGATGTGTTTTGCGACTTTTTTCCGATCGATATTCTAAACACTTTGCTAACTTGCTAGTTTATGTTTAACCTGGCTCTGATACCACTGTTAGGCCCACGTTACCTCTCCCGATACTTTCGGGGTTGCGGAAACGGTAAAACAAAAAAATTTCTAGACTTGGTAACATGGACCGTAAAAGCCAGATCTTTGCTAAACTAGAAACTAGCAAACTAAAACAGGTGTTAACTACTATGCCGTAGAAGTTATACCTTACGATACCGGTCCTTCGGGTCTTCACTCCGCTGCACCGTTTGTCCATCCATGCTCCGAGGGTTGATTCGGACTTTGGTCACCTCCGCGGCCTTCTTGAGTCGAAGACGATCCACCCGAGGGTTGTACACCGAGCTCCAGCTCGAGCCGAGGTTACTAGGGCAACGAGATTGCTAGTCAAGAAGCCCTAGGATGTGTAGAGGAGATATATGGAAGTGTTTGTCTTTGTGGGATATTTTTCTCTCAACACATGAGATCAAAAGATGAATCAAGAAGAGGAAGAAGGAGGAGCTAGCAACCATGGAGCATTTCTTTTCTTCTCATGAGAAAGAGCAAGAGAGAGAATGATCCTATCATGATAAAGTTGATGGCTACATTGACATGACCATTTTCATAATCCAAAATGAAAAAGAAAACCAAAGAAGAGTGTAGACCTCTCATGAAGGTCAAAGGTCAACTTTGGTCAACTTGTCAACAAAGTCAAGAGTGGTCAAGGTGGTCAAAGCAATTATCCATCACGAAATTATCACTAAAAGGATTAGTAAAGAATGTCCGCGGCTCATAATGGTTTTGACCAAACGAATTGCCAAAACCCTAATGAGTCCGCCTCAAAATGGTTTTGAACGAATCAACTGTCAAAACCCTAATGAGCCTGCCACATAACGGTTTTGGCCAAACCAACTGCCAAAACCCTAATGAGGCACCTCCTCCTTCATCGCTCTGCAAAGCTGTGCATACACACCTGCATCCGCATTCCATAGAATGCGAATGCACAGAAGACAAAACAAATCCATTCATGCAATACTAGGATCCGGCTTAAACCAAAACCCACTAGTATTGCCTGCCCGAACAGCATACGCACACAAGTGCACGTAAGTGATCGCAGCCCTGCCGTAAAACCATACAGCCTCTACACGTTTCGCTCAGTGCAGGGAAACTCTCTTTGTGGGACTCTAAGACTCGACACTACGCTGGCAGTGGGTTTGACCACAGACCGCAAGCGGCACTAGCTGTACGTAACGGTCCCCAGGTAGATGTCGATAAGAAGGCCGATGAGGTAAACCCATCCGAACTTTTACTGAGCCTGTATGTGACAATCTCCGTACAGTCCGGTCTGTTCGTCTGATACATCGCATGGCGGGCCTAGGTGGGCGGTAAACGTCAGTCCCCTAATAGCGGTACAAGTCGTGTCGGAGTGAAGCCCAGAATACCCTGAGATAACACTAGAATGCTACCAGTATATCTCGTTTGCCTTGACCAGGGACTACTCGTGTAATGGCTCTCCTAGACACAGCGCGATGTCAACCCCTAATACCGGGAGAGACGAATCCTGTCTAACCGTCACTGCCTCCAAGTGCTTCGGGACTGCACCCAACTACTACCTGTTTGAACGACTCAGTAGAGCCATGGTAGGGTAGTAATCAAAGAACAATGGGAACACACTCGAGGCGAAGTTACAGTGTCAAGTCAGCGGACTAAGCTGTACTCATGTCACCTGGGAACTAATAACTGACGATAGGTATAATACCAACCATCAGTTCCCGACGAGTCCTGTCCAGTGTACTCGTAACCTAATGAGCATCCGCATACTATCTTAAATACGACGTACTGACGGCTGTGGGACAGACCGTCTCCCGTACTGGGATAAGAAGCACATACGCTAGTCTACTCCGGAGTATCGATACCCTATCTCGATAATCCCACGACTAGGGACGTGTATAAGGATGTGCTTGTGGATTACCCAGCCCCCACGAGTGTGATCGCCATCACAACGCCGGTAATCAAGCAAAGATCCTAAGGGCTCTACTAATGCTTATAGGTGATATAATAAAGAAACAAATGTACACATTAAAGCAGAGACAAACCAAGTAGCATACTACTATTTCGACCAAGATTGTCTATACAACTGTGAATATCCCAAGCTTCCATCAAGTAATATACATACTAGTATGATACAGTAATGGCCTCTAGGGCATATACACTAACAGAATATGCGCATCATCGGTAATGGTGCTGGTGTCCTAACAGGCAGAGTTTTATACTGATTATAGAAATATATGTATGAACATGCACCATGATGATTACGGTCTGAATGTAAAGACGGATGTGTATTAACTACTCATTTGATATACAGGTACAACTACAACTATATGACTCGAGCCTAAACTACTGTCCATCTAACCTCCAAAGGAACGAAACCTAAGAAACTAGTCGATAAGAAATAAGAGTCCACCTAAGCTCTGAGTCCATATCTCTAATAGTCGGTGATCCAGCCTCAATAGTGTCACGTACGTAGTACGGATTCTTCGAATCAAGAGTGCGGATCAATCATCAAATCTATACCTCGTACGGTAAAATCCATCGTACAACATCCCAATATCGGGGTACGGGTCAAGTATCACCTACGTGTTTCATCATTCGTATAATACCATCATCAATACAAGTCATGATCAAGGTGCTATACTGTAATCGCATACATCAATCATATATCATTGCCAGCATAAATATACATCGTTAATTTATTCTCAGAAATATCATGTCATATGTATCATATTGTGATTAAGTCACACTTAGATCATATCTTAATCAAGTCACACCTATATGATATCGTAATCAAGTCACACCTATATGATATCGTAATAAAGTCACACCGATATGATATCGTAATTAAGTCATACCTATATGATATCATAATTTCAGGTACAGGTTACGGTCCGGGTTCTATTTTAGAGTTCCGTGTACCTTAATATCATCACCACCCTTTACTATTTATGTATACCTATTCATTATCTCACTTTCTAATGATCCGCTAATATCATAACACGACCGTATAGCCAAGAATCATGGCATCAAGCCCAGTTATATTGTTCCATCCCCATGTATCATATCACATCCTTGTATCACATATACGTATGGTGTGTGTAGGGGGGGTACCTACACCTAGTCTTATATATATATACACATACACGTATACACCACGTCGAGTTTATGTGTGTGCGTGTGTGTGTATCTGCCTGAAACCTACGAATCTCCTCCAAGATATTCATCCTCGGGTAAGGTCTTTCTAAATCAATCTAGTCCAACCTAAGGTCATTACTAGGGTCCTACTCACCAAGAATCTAAGGTCATGTCTAGCTTCCTAATGACAATAAGTACTATTACTATTCTACGTTTGCGGGGGTGCTAAACGCCATTCACCCGACTTCCCCCGTAGATATACATCTACTCACCTGGTCCTTGTCTGGCGAAAATGATGTCGCCCTCCTCTTCTTCCGTGTCCGAAGTCCACGTGAGGGGTACCTATACGCAAACACATATAATATCGTAAACTGAATAATGGACAAAACCAAAACGACACACGAAACGCGCATAGGTTAAAACCTATGTCCCGCTCTTGCAAAAGAACCAAATATTGCTCGATATCGGCGTACAAACGCAGATTGATCGATAAACATCAAAAAACAACTCATAGTTTTAAAACTCATTACTTATAATATAAAACATGATTTAATTCATCGAAACCCAAAAAATCGATCAAACCGTCCGATTTCATAAAACCCGAAAACGCCAATTTACCGTTTTACTTCAAAACTTGATGTTTAAAAGAAACTAACGGTCATAATATTCATTAAATAAGCTAACTAGATTATAGAAACCATTACCATATTTTTATCACACTAATTTGTATTAAAAATAAATTCCTAGTTTGCAATTTTATCAATTTCAACACCTTGCAAGCAAAAATTTCATAATTTCACGAGTAAACTTGATTTTGCCTAAATTAACTTATCAAACTACAATTTAGAATGATAGTAATATAATGAAACCATAAATTAGATTTTAAATCTCATTTATTTAAGAATTTCCAAAATCTAGTTAGCAAAAATAGCATTTTTTATTACTATTTTTCAATTATCAATAGAAACTAGTAACCAAATTAGGTTTTTCATTCTACTAACAAGTTAATATCCTCTTTAAAACCACAATCTAGTGTTACAAACATTAATTGGAATTTTTTCTCACCAATATATACAATATATAGAAATCTAGTTTACAAAGTTGTTTAATTTAAACAATTTGGATAAACAATTTACAATATATCATCCATACAAGATTTTTCACTTCTAAAAATGTTAAATTAGTTATTATAATCCTAATTAATTAATAAATTCATAACTTGATTTTACAAACCCTAACTTGAATTTTGAAACTTGTAAATATAATTTATTAATTAAATCTAAATATGCTAGAATGAAACATTTAATAACAATAATTCATAACAATAAAATTTATACCTCCACATATGAGATCCAACCATGAAAATTTGCCTCCAAAAATAATGCTTTCCAACTCCAAAATCCATGTAAAAATAAGCAAAGAATAGAGGGTAGCAATTAATTAGGATTTTGTGGGTTTTTTATTGAATTGTTGATAAATTTTTATGGATTTTTATAACAAAAACAAGTGGGGAAAATGGGGGGGGCTGCCATGGGGAAGTGGCCGGCCATGGTGGGAGGAAATGGGAGAGAAAGAAAGAGTGAAGAATTGTGTAGAAACTTCACCCATTAACTACACATACTAATGTCTTTTCAACATTTTATTTAATTTTTATCATTTCTCTTCTAAAACAACTAAAGAAAATTCTAGAACCATCGAAAAATTTGTAAATAAATTTTACATGATACACACTAGATTCTAATATGCAATGGTTCATTTTTGCAAATTTAACCTATTCAAATTTGTAATTTACACTAATTTAGTGTATAAATAAAGCTTATGTTAATATTTAAAATAATTAATTTAAGAAAAATATTTAATTAAACTAAAAATTTATAAGTGACTAAATAAACACCATTTACTATTAATTACATAATTAAAATAGGTATTTTTAAATTTATAATGAAAAATAATTACGGTTTAGTTTTACGAAAAATACGTTTTACTTTACCGAAAATCATAAAATTCACTTAAAGAATTTTATTTATTTATTTATTTATTTTAAAACGTTACAGTAACTCTGGTAAATGTGGCCCGTACATAGTCTATCTTGACTTCCTTGTAGAGCAGTGATGGCTTAGAAAACAGGTTTGGATCTGTTGTCTAAGACTTTTCAACTTTATAAGCTGTGAGGGTCTCATAAAGACTTTTCTCCTTACGAGTCGAGAGGATCCCGTAGGTGTATTTTCTCCTTAAGAGTCATGAGGACTCCTAAGTGCGTTTTTTCTTGAGAGTCGTAAGGATCTCATAAGAGAATTTTCCCCCCTCACAAGTCGAGAGGACTCGTAATTGGTTGTTTCCCTCCTTATCGATATTCGACTTTGGAGAGTTTGGCCCGTGGATAGTATACAATAGTCTATCTTGGACCGACTTGCAGGGCCCTAGTGTTTAGAAAATATGTTGATATCCCTGTTGCCTAAGGCTTTTTCCCTATGAGTCGAGACGAGTTGAGAAGTTCTCGCAGGAATATTGTTTTCCTTATAAGTCGAGACGAATCGAGAAGTTCTCGCAAGAGTGTCGTAACATCATGGTTAACCTCTAATGATAGAAGTCCGTTAGGGTCTATGGTACTAGGGCTTTTGTCCGTCGTACTGTCGCGTTGGCCGATATATTCCTCGATATGCAATCTTGCTGTTCGAGTAGTAATCAGTCGAAAATATTGCATTTTTAACACATCAATTTCCCTACTCTTTCTAATCATCTAAGGATTTTTGGTATAAATATAGCACATATTAGCAATTCTTCTGCAAAATATCAAATAACATGTGTTATATATTATAACCGGCATTATGAGGGGAATTGTGTGTTTATTACTACATACATGATCTTTGTATATTTAAACACCTGTCTCAAGATTTTGTACAAAAATTCTCCAGGTCAAAGAAACGGAATTATAAAAGTGCTGATAAAATGCATCAAGTCAAAGACTTGAGATATGGCAGTAAACAAGAAATAACTATAGGATTCCAGACATTAGAAATGGGCCATAAAGCCAACATGAGGCAATCCAGAGATTTTCATGCACTGAGTCTATCAAACGAACGCGGATCCACGGTCGAACCAGGCCGATCTGCCGCGGATCCGCGGCCGATCTGACTCGTCGGCGGTTGGAACTTTTTGTAGGGCTTCTCTCTTAACGGCCAAACTTCTTCAAGACGTTTCAAAGTCCCTAGAAATCTCCAGAAACATCTCAACAACAGCCAATCTTCTAGTGTAAGCTTGGTACCTACCTAGCTTCTTATGCAAGCTTCATAACAATCTATTTTCTAGGAGAAGATAGAGAAAAACTATAAAAGGGGACCTAGGGCTTCATTACAAAGATTGTTCGGTAGCTGTTAATCATTATACATCAATTCACCCACAAGTTGAGTGACACAACTTGCAACTCAATACCCTAGCCCAAATCAAATTCAAAAGTCAAATCAAGATTCATCGAGAAGCGTCTCAAGCAAGCCTTTAAAAAGCCTTTGAAGCAATGTCGATCTTCATCCGAGCAAGAGATCCATGACGATCCGCGACTCAAGAAGATCGACGCGAAGCTAATTTCGGCGGATCTAGTTACCTCCTCAAATCTTGTAATTTTTGAGTGAATTGTATCTAATCATCGATTAATAAATGTGAAAATTATAAATTTTGCTTTTCTTTACATTCTTACATAATGAAAAGTTACTGATTCTTGAGTCATTCCTTTTTCATGATGTTTGAGTGAAATCTCCGCTTGTAGCGGAATCGAGAGAATAGGTAGATGATGATGATGAAATTCTTGAACGATTCTTAAGTTATATAAGTTTTGTAAACTTTAGGAATCGAAGACCTAATTTGAGCGAGATTGCTTTCTTGAATATTTTCGCTCTAAATTAGAGATCAACAATCGGTGATTTAATTTTCTAGAGGCTAGAATTTGAATGATAATCAATGAAAGGACAAGGGATAGTGAAGGAGAAACCCTAGTTTCTTCAATAGATCCCTAAACCTCGTTGATCATCATCGATCTAGCAACAAATCTTCAATAGATAAGATTTCATATTTTTTAGTTTCCATGATCACTACTTATTTGATCGATTCCTACAGGCTACTTTACAAATCTTGATAGTCAAATTGATTTGAACATCTTCTTGATTCTTGATTCTTGATTCTTGATCTATTTTCTTTATGTTTCTTAAAGTCAAATCTCATAAATCTTGAATCATTTTCTTTACTATTTTCATTTCAATTCATCTAAAATAAAATCGATCAAAACACACATCTCAGTGGACGATCCGTTCTCAGTGACGAATCTACAATAGACACCGTCAATTGATTGCGGTATAAATTTCTCTGGTTGTGAAATATTTCTATATACACACGAAGATGATCAATCAAGTAGCCCCACAACTTTCGTATCTTTAATCCCTTCGGGGGCTAGACAAGACGTCTTCAAGTAATCTTCCAGGTGATATTACCGTTGGAAGAACAAGCGTTAGGGATATTCTAAGCCGCTTTTTACTTGAGGTTAGGCTCAGTTTGGGAGCCCTGATGAGTCATGACCACTCCGCGCTGGTGTAGGATGATCTCCGATAGTCTTTCAGGTTTCATTTGTGTTGCCGTTAAGACCCTGAAGCTAGGGATCTTCTTTTGCTTCATTTGTTGACATTGTGTCTGCAATATTACGACGAATGTCGAGGTTATATCTAGGTTGTCTGTGAACCGTCGAGTTTTGGAACTAGGGACTTTGACATGGCTCCATTTTGTTGACGTTACGTCTGCATCCTGCTGGAGTGAGGAGAAACGCCAGTGTTGATCTCTAGGCTGTTAATGTTGAGTCAAGATTTGGAACTAGGGGTTTTGCCATGGCTCCGAAGTAGTCTCTAGGTTTTTGGTGAACCGTCGAGACTTGGAACTGGGGACTTTTCCATGGCTCCATTGTTTTGACCCTGGGCTCGGTTGTTGACATTGCGTCTGCATCCTGTTGGAGTGCGAAGAAACGCCGAGCTGATTTTTAGGCTGTAGATGTTGCCGTCGAGATCTGGCTTTCCCTTTGACGAAGCCTGGTGGGACAATATAGTTCCCATTTAGTTTGTGCCCATGGATCATGTATAGGGGTCAATATGGACTCACCTGCAGGGCAAAAGCTTTGTTTTCTTTTTTTATTTCTTTCCGCGATACTCTATCATTTCGGCTTTTTATATCGTGAAAGTCGCGATTTCCTAATCATTTCGGCTATTTTTCGCGGTGCCTAATCATTTGGGCTATTTTTCTTTTTACTCGCTGCTTTTTATTACGAGTTGCCCAATCATTACGGCTGTTTTTTATATGCATACATTTTGCTCGTTGATTTTTATTGCGAGTTGCCCTATCATTTCGGCTATTTCCTATGCATTTTTGGCTCGCTGATTTTTATTGCGAGTATGGGACTTGAAATCTGATACCAATCTCGGTATCAGTATCGCTGCGACTGGAATATGGCCAGGAGCGAATTATCATTTACCTTGAGAGGACATGGAATTAACACATGTTCAGGCATCAGTATCGCTACAACTGGAATATTGCCATAAGTGAATCATCATTTGCCTTGAAAGGACTTGGAATTGACGCCCGTCCAGGCATCAACATCGCTACGACTGGGATATTGCCACGAGCGAATCATCATTTACCTTTGTTGATTTGAACAAATATGGCTTAGCAAACAGGGTTAGGATCCTGCCGACTAAGACTTTTGACTTCATGAGCCGTAAGGGCCTTATAAAGGTATTTCTCCCTATGAGTCGTGAGAATCTTGTAGGTGTATTTTCTCCTTAGGAGTCGTGAGGATTCCTAAGTGGTATCTTCTTTTGTAAGTCGTAAGAATCTCACAAGAGTATTTCTCCTTGCAAGTCGAGAGGACTTACAAGTGTTGTCCACCAAATGGGGAAATTTCGCGCCATTGGTGGAGCTAGGTGAAGGAACATTTATTTATGCTCGTGGATTGTATATAAGGACCTATATTGACCGCTTGTAGGGCAATTTGGGGGATGTGATGGCTTAAGAACAGGTTCAGATCCCTATAGCTTAAGGATTTTGAATCATATAAGCCATAAGGGTCTCATAGGGGGAATTCTCTTTTATGAATCATGAGGATCTCTTAAGTGTAATTTCTCTTTAGGAATCGCGGGGATCCCTAAGTGTGTTGCTCCTTTTTGTGAGTCGTAAGGATCTCACGCAGGTATTTTTTCCTTATAAGGTCGAGAAGACCTTGCAAGTGCGCATGAATTTTTCTTTTTTACGTGTCTGCGCCCTTTCGGGTTTTCACAAACTCGCTGGTAGTCTTGCTATTTTTACTCACAGAGCCCTTTTGGGTTTTCATCCGTGCCCATTTTGCTTGTGGACGTACCGTTTTTTCACCAACGAGATTGCGCATTTTCAGGTTTCCACAAGATCGCCGGTAGTTTTACTGTTTTTACCCACGGCGCCCTTTCGGGTTTTCATCCGTGCCCATTTCGCTTGTGGACGTACCGTTTTTTCCTCCCTTTTTTATGTATCCCTCTGTTCGCCATTGGAATTTATGGGGGACTTCACCACTAGAGCAGCTGTGCAGTCGGCAGGACTCGAGTTGCAGTCCTCGCCAATAGGATTTGCGGACTTGAATTCCACTATCGCCGTGTTTTGGGCGACGTATTTAGTTTAAGGACATTACGATCCATTGTTAGTTTAGGGACGTCTTGGTCCATGGTTAGTTTAGGGACGTCTCGGTCCATGACCAGCTTTTTGCGGCGAAGTCTTGCTGGATACTACTTACATAATCTGGTACTCAGGAAGACAGCAAGCGGACACAAGCGTCGTCATCTATCATTAACCCGAGTTATGACTTGTTAGGCGTAGTATTTCTTAAGGAGCCGGCCGTTTATTGGCCGGAAGGGTCTTTCGCCATCCATATCCATGAGCAAGTAGGCCCGACCTTGGTAGACCCTGTCTATGACGTACAGGCTTTCATAGTTCGGCTCGAATTTCCCCTGTTTGGCACGATTGGGGATCATAGGTCTTTTTACGACTAGCATGAGTTTGCCTTGGCGGAATGTTCTCGGCCTAGTCAGTCTTTCGTATGAGCGCATCATCCTCGCTTTGTAAGCTTCCAGGTTTTGTTGTGCCATGAGACGAGTTTCATCGAGGGCATCGAACTCCTTAAGACGAATATGAGCATTCTCTTCATTCGTCAGCTCGTATCGAAACATCACTCGTAGAGAGGGTAGCTCTATTTCCAAGGGGAGTACCGCTTCCGTGCCAAATACCAACGTGAATGGCGTAGTGTTTGTGGCTGTTTTGAACGTGGTTCGATATGCCCAGAAAGCTTCATGCAGTCTCTCATGCCAATCCTTTTTGTTTCTGGACACCGTTTTCATTATGATCTTCGTCAAGGTCTTGTTGAAAGTCTCAGATAGACCGTTGGCTTGGAGATTATAGACTAAGAGTATCTCAAATATATATTATGTTGTTGCGTGAAGCGACCAATTTTATGGCTTCTGTAGGCTGGCCCGTTATTAGAGATAATCCGTCGCGGAGTGCCGACCCGATAAATGACGTGAGTTCTAAAGAAATGGATGATGTTCTTTGTCTTCACTTCCCTTAGCGGTACCGCTTCTGCCCACTTAGAGAAGTAATCGATTGTCGCCAATATGAACCAATGTCCCTTGGACAATGACGGTTCGATAGACCCGATTATATCGGTTCTCCACATTTCTAACGGCCAACTAGCCAGTGTTGGGTGTAGCGGATTCGAATACTGGTGGATGAAGTCCCCGTGAATTTTGCACGAGTGACACTGCTAGTTGGCCGTACGGCGAAGTGGACGCGACGAGGCCCGCTACATATACACTCAGAAGTACATACGCTATGCGTAACTAAGCAATATAAAGTAAATCACAAGAAACAAATGATATAGAAATAACAGCAACAATTATTAATAACATTCTTTATACAATGCATGAAAAGAAATACAACTGAAATGAAAAGCAATGCCTAAACAGTGGCATAACAGAAAATGAAAATACTGGAAAGAACAAGGTACAATATCTAAAGCTCGGGATCTTCGTGGAACTGCTCCAAATCTTCACTGGTGGGCTCGATCTCAGCTTGGTCCAACGCACCTGACACATTCAAAGAAGAAAGAAAAAGAATGTCTTCAGCAAACAGGTCGTTCGGTAAGTCCCAAGATAAAGAAGAATTAGGAAGACAGTGTAAAAGTATTTCTAAAGTATTAAATTGTTGAATATTATGGAATATTGAGTTAACGCTGTTGTCTGTACCTTGGTACAGAAGGATGCCAGTGTATACGAGGGGGATCTCTATATGCTAGAGATCAGGGCAAAAGGAAAGTACAAGGAACCGTTATGCCACAGTACAACAGCAATAGGATTCAGGTTAGTTGTCTTAATCTGACCACCTCGTGCCACCTTTAACACCTTCTGTACCAATCTACCCCTTAAACCCCGTTGTGTTTTAACAGTATTGTTGTATTGTATTGTGTAAGTTGGGTGACTGACCAAAACCATGATATCAGTAAACATGTTGTAACTGTATAATCAGGTAAATGGAATATCAGGATAATGGATGAATATCCATGGTTTGATTCAGTCAAAAATGAATATATTGTTAACTGGATTCAGGGATTCATGTATTCAAATTGTGTTGGAATATAAAAGAATATAGATTGACTTGAATCATATTCAAGTCAGAAATAGTCAGACTCTAACCCGAGTCAGACTAAAAGAAAGGGAATTTGAAGTTCAATAATTGTTAGGGGCCTTATTGTAATTTATAAAACCTGAGGGGGTATTATGTAAAAAATACTTTTGTATAGTTCTCAAAATACACCTCAAGTATTTATTATCCGTCTTTATAATTATAATGAATGTGAATTTTATTTGTGTTATTCTAGTGAATATATCCTAATAAAAGTATTAATTGTTTTATTTGAAATTCATGGTATTTTAATGTAACTTTTAATCTTGTAATTTTAGGAAAAAGTGGAAACTTTATATTATAATAAAATAGGTGTTTAAATGATAATTATATATATATATTAACACATGAATAATTTTATATAAATATTTTATTTAGAAAAATCTCATTTTTCTTAAATGTTGTATTTTAAACCTTTCGAGACCGAATGCTCCTTGCGGAGGTCTGAATCTCGCACTACTAGCCTGCGGGTGCACGATGAACCGTACTATCCCTAACAGGTTCCCAAAACTGGGTTGTAGTGGCACTTTGCTTAGGTTTTATAAATACTAGTCATTTAGGAAAACGGTTTTATAAATATAAGATATTTAATTCTAAAAGAGTATAGTTTTCCGTATTCTAGTTGTTAGGGTTTCCTAAGCCAACTAGCCTATTTCTAAGGTCTAAACGATGAGTCATTAGAAGCCTCAAATCGCCTCTTCACCGTCAATTGCGGCCAGGTAAGTGTCAGGTAAGTGGGAGGCTCTCCACTACAAGTAGTGGCCCTAATTAAGTAACCACCTGCCTTAGACACACTTGCCTAGACACCACTAGACAGTTTAGGTAAACGATCGATGTCCATGATCTATCGTGCTTTCATTTTAAAAGATTTTATTTGGAATTGTATGCAACTTAAAGTTTTTAGAAAAGGTTTATAAAGAATATGGTATTTTAGTGAAAAGTCCTGTATTTTCGTATTCTATGTTTTGACGTATATCAATTAGGGTTATATTTGTGTATGTGTAGAGCTAGGTCATTACCTCGTGACTTATTTTAAGTTTTGATGAAGTTTAGAGATAAAACATGATATATTAAACTTAAAGGTATTAAAGCGCAAGAATACGGTATTTGAAAACGTTATCATTTCATATGTGAAAATTCATTCAAATTGATTTCTACAAGTTTATTTATTAAGATGAACATATTTAGGAGTGAGGGAATTGATTAAACGAAGAAAAATAAATTTCATGGTATTTTTATGAAAAGAATACGATTTTACAAGAAAGCTATCATTTCATGTGATAAAGTTTATTTAAATTGGTTTCTAGGTGATTAATAGTCATCATATATTGGTTTAGGTATTATGTATTAGGTGACAAGTGGAAATTTATAGAAAAACCGAATCGGAAATCGGTTTGTTCCGATTTCCGTCGGGTTCCAAAATGTCGTATTTTATATTAAAGAAAAGAGAGATAGAAGAGATGGGACTTACGGGTTTGGACAAGCTAAGGAGGCTAAGGAAGGTGGTGGTTGTCGGTGCGTCGAAAACGTCGCGAAGGTTCAAGTACGATCGCCGGAATCCGTCGTCGGTTTTGGCAGCGCTTCGCTTCTCGCTCTTTGTACCGAGTTCTCGAGAATTTGGGAGAGTGGACTTAGAATTGTGAGGTGAAATAGTAGAGGGTAGGGGTGTTTATATAGGGCTAAGCTAGGGTTAGGGTTAGGATTAAAAAATATTTAAAAAAATATAAAATTCATTAAAATTTCATTAATTTTGAGAGTAAAAGAGACTTAATGAGAAAATGATAACGTTCTGGAAAAAATGGACTATACAGAGGGGTTGACCAAGTCAACACGAATTTTTTTCATGTTGACGACTCGGCCGACCGGCCGAGTCCGGCCGGCGGCGCCGGCCGATTCGGCCGAATCGCCGGCCGACTTGACCGAGTCGGGGCCAAGTCGGGTCTCGTTGGATGGGGAATTTTCTGGGGGGAACTTTGGTGCACTTTATTTTTTATATACTGTATTAAATTGTGAGTTATGGTTGTTTGACCGTTTGACTTCCCAAAAATTTAAAACAAAAGGATATAAAAAATATGTGGGGCATGAGATTCGAACTCTAGTGGCTTGGTTCAGCAGTGCAAGGTATTACCAATGAGCTACAAGCTCCTTCTTGTAATTATTGTAAAGAAATAGATACTTAAATTGTTTCCAGCAACATCAATACTCCAAGTATACATCAAATTTAAAGCAAATTTTGGTATACAAAAATTGGAGTTGTTACAATCTACCCTCCTTACAAAAATTTCGTCCTCGAAATTTACAACTTTTATTTGAGGACTAGTTTACAAAAAGGTGCGGATATCTTGCACGCATCTCATCCTCCCTTTCCCACGTGAATTCTCCTGGAGTGTCATTCCTCCATATTACCCGGACCAAATTAACTTCTTTGTTCCGAAATGTCTTCACTTTCCTGTCCAGGATCTCCACAGGTTGTTGCTCACAAGACAACTCGGGCTGTATCGTGAGCTCGGAATGATCAAGTACATGGCTGGGGTCACTCACATACTTTCTGAGTTGGGATATGTGGAACACGTTATGCACTCCTTCCAATGAGGGTGGAAGCGCTAAACGATATGCCACTTCACCGACTCGTTCGAGTATATCGAACGGTCCAATGTATCTTGGACTCAACTTCCCCGTCTTCCAAATCTGATCAATCCGCGGTTCGGAGAGATTTTCAGGAATACATAATCTCCTGGCTGGAACTCCAAGTGTCGTCTCTTCGCATCAGCCCAGTGTTTCTATCTATCTTGCGCTATGCGCATTCTTTCCCTGATAGTACGAACTACATCCACGGTCGCTACTATCATCTCTGGTCCAAGGAGTTCCCTATCTCCGATGTCGTCCCAACTTAATGGTGATCGACACTTCCTTCCATACAATACTGCAAAAGGTGCCATTCCTATGCTTGCTTGGTAGCTGTTGTTGTACGCAAACTCCACAAGATGCAGGTGATCTTCCCACGATCCTTTGAAGTCGAGCATACATGCTCTGAGCATATCCTCCAAGATCTGAATAGTTCGTTCCAACTGACCATCTGTTTGTGGATGATAAGCCGTGCTGAAGTTCAGACTTGTTCCCAAGCTAGCTTGCAGACTCTGCCAAAATTGCGATCGGAACCTGGTGTCACGATCGGAGACAATGCAGACCGGTACTCCATGAAGTCTCACAATTTTCTATATGAGTTCATGGGTATCAGAGATAGTACATTATGAAGAGTTTTTAAATCTTAATTTAGATTATTACCTCCATGTACTTCTTCGCTAATGTCTCAGTTGATTGGCCAACTCGAAATGGGATGAAGTGAGCCGACTTTGTGAGTCGATCCACAATGACCCAAATCGCATCGTTACCCTTTGTGCTGCAAGGAAGAGCAGTTACAAAGTCCATCGTGATGTGCTGCCACTTCCATTCTGGAATTGGTAACGGTTGAAGTAGTCCAGCTGTCCTGTGATGTTCAGCCTTTACCTGCTGACACACCAAACATTTTGCGACGCTTCTGGCCACCTCACGCTTCTTACCATGCCACCAATAATTCTGACGTAGATCCTTGTACATTTTGGTACCTCCAGGATGTACTGAATAGGGAGAGCTGTGAGCTTCTTTCATTAACTCTTCCCGAACAAAACCCTTTGGTACACACAATCTGCTGCCGTATCTCAAAGATCCGTCTTCATGGATGATGAAATCTGTTCTGAGTCCATTCTCCACTTGTTCTCTGATTTTTTGCAACTTAGCATCGCTGGCTTGAGCTGCCTTGATCTGATTGACAATAGTTGATTGAACTTGCAGATTCATCAAATTTGAAACATCACCTGGCATGACTAGTTCGATCTCCATCTGATGTAGGTCTTGCTGAAGCTTCCACTGGGCGGTGAGATTCATTGCTAATGGTTGGCGACTAAGAGCATCAGGTACTACGTTCACCTTTCCTGGATGATATTGCAAATTGATGTCAAAGTCCGCCATAAGTTCTAACCATCTTCTCTGCCGCATATTCAATTCCTTCTGGGGAAACACATACTTCAGACTTTTGTGATCTGTGTAGATGTTCACTCGTTCACCAAGTAAGTAGTGGCGCCAAATCTTGAGAGCAAAAATAACGGCTGCCAACTCTAGATCATGCGTCGGATAATTGCGCACATGAGTCTTCAGTTGTCTTGAAGCATAAGCCACAACCTTACCGTGCTGATGTAGAACACATCCTAGTCCCTTACCGGATGCATCACAATGTATTTCGAATCCTCCAGATTGATCCGGTATTACGAGAATAGGTGCAGATGTCAGTCTTGACTTGAGTTCTACGAAAGCTTGCTCGCATGCTTCTGACCACACAAATTCTTCATCTTTTCGTGTGAGCTTGGTCAGGGGTGTTGCTATTTTCGAAAAGCCTTCAATGAATCTTCTGTAATATCCAGCTAAACCCAAGAAACTCCGACTATCCTTTACTGATTTTGGTGTAGTCCAATCGCTGACTGCTGAAACTTTTGCTGGATCCACAAAAATTCCTTCTCCTGATACGATATGTCCAAGAAAACCAACCTGTTTTAGCCAAAACTCGCACTTGCTGTACTTGGCATAAAGCTTATGTTGTCAAAAAGTTTCCAGGACAATTCGTAAGTGCTCCGCATGCTCTTTCCGATTCTTAGAATATACCAGGATGTTGTCGATGAAGATGACAACAAACCTGTATAAATACTCCCAGAAAACTTGGTTCATAAGATTCATGAAAATTGCTGGTGCATTGGTCACTCCAAATGGCATTACTAAAAATTCGTAATGTCCATAGCGAGTTCTGAAAGCTGTTTTGTGAATATCAGCTTCCTTGACCTTCACTTGATGATAACCTGAACGAAGATCTAGTTCAGAGAAGATACAAGATCCACTTAGCTGATCAAATAAATCATCGATGCGCGGGAGTGGATACTTATTCTTTATAGTAACGTCATTCAAGGCCCTATAGTCGATGCACATTCTGTATGAACCTTCCTTCTTCTTCACCAATAGTACAGGTGCTCCCCAACTTGAAGTGCTGGTACGAATCCATCCTTTCGCCAGTAATTCGTCCAACTGTGTTCGAACTTCCTTCAATCCTTCCGGACTTAGTCTATACGGTGCTTTGATCACTAGTTGTGCTCCTGGTACTAAGTCAATACTGAATTCAAGAGCTCGATCGGGAGGCAAACCTGATATATCATCAGGGAATACATCGTCGAACTCTCGAACTACCTCCGGTCTTGATTCTTCCTCTGCCTGAGCTGCTGCAACTACTGCTTTCCTTGGCTTTGCTTTGTAGGTACTTGGCTCTAGTGTACGATCTCCACTCTTGAAATAGAAGACCAGATGATCTGGAATCTCAAATACTACCCTCCTTTGACGACAGTCGATGGTAGCATAAAAGGTTCCATGCCAGTCCATTCCTAGAACCACATCGAAGTTTGGTATATCCAGTACCTTGAAGTCAGCATAAACTCTCGACTGCAGACGACGACTGGACACATGCTGTATCCCATAGTTGCCTTTAGAACACCATTTCCAGAACTGACGTTCCAACTGGATACAAGCGATGAGACTGGAATCTCATGGGTTCGGACAAACTGTTGCGACATAAAGCAGTGGGATGCTCCAGTATCAAACAGTGCAAGTGCAGGTAGTGAAGCTACTAGGATTGTACCTAAGGTATATGGGATAGGTTTTAGGTATAAGGAAAGTGTGTAGGTAAACAAGACTAAAAGATAAGTTTGAGAAGGAAAGTTTACCAGTAATGACTTGGCCAGTGGCCTCAGCTTCTTCAACAGACATCATGAAAGCCTGGCGCTTTGGCACATTCCTCCTGGCCTGAGGAGCATTCCTCGGAATGTTCCTTTGAGCTTGATGGAACTGTCGAGGAGGTGGTGTAGCTTGTGGTCCCCTGGGTGGTGCAGGCAGTGCAAGTCTGGGAGCAGGTGCCTGAAGAGCTGGTCGCTGCTGATATGTATTTGCTGGCCTGGGTGCAGCAACTGAGTTCTGTCTTTGGGGACAAGATCCAATATCGTGAGTGGCTGAACCGCAGACTAAACAGAGGCGGTTGGCTCGACGGCAGTCCTTCATCATATGTCCAGTTCTCTTGCAGTAAGTGCAAAAGGCTGGGCTAGGACGATGAGTTGGTACTCCGGGTCGCCTTGACACGAAGGGTGGTCTGGACGTGGCTCCACCTGCTATCTGGTTGGCAGGGCGTTTGACTCCTGCAGACTGAGCTCTGCCCCTCTCTTTTATTACTGCCTCAAAACTGCGGGCAGCTTCTAAGGCTTAACGCCGGCGACTGGATAAAAGGGTCGAAACATTCCCATTGGATCAAAGTACATCCGACGCAAATGAAAGCAGGATCAAGGTAAGGAAACGATTCGCCAAAGCGATATCGATGGGGATGAGGCTGCCCTCTTTCAGAGAAAAGTCTCCTGATGGCATACATCTTGATGAAGCGGAAGTACATCCTAACTTCTGCTTATATCATCAGAAGATCGCACATCCTACTGAGGACTGCAACTCCTTTATGTGTTGGTGGCAAGGGTATATCGCTCACAGGCAACACTTCAACAGGACAAAGCGTGAAGCTCGTAGACAACAGAAAAATGCGACAGATGAGTGTAAAAGAATTGCCGGCAATTGTCATAGGGTTGATCCCGAGGGACCGCGAGTTCTCACATTCAGGAGCAATTCTGACGAAAAAGTAGCCCTCGGCCCTCTTTTCAAGGAGTCCATCTCTAAAACGAAAGAGTTGAGGAGTTGCGAGAACATTCAGCCGTGCAATCGTACACTACCCGGAAAGAACCTCGGACCCGCAAATAAGGGATCGAACAAAAAAGGATAAAGGGAAGGAAAAAACGGCCTTCGTCGCCAACGCTCAACAACAATCGAGTGGCCCTAGACCGGTTGTTCGCCAAAGCAACAAGCGACAACCCCTCTATGAAAAGTTGAAACGTCCTTACTCATTCTCCCGGGATGAAACAAGGAGGCTGTTCGAATTAACAGTGCGCGACGGGCTTGTCACTCTACCGGAGCCGAAATGCCAGCTACAACTAAATGAGGTCAACAATTCTAATTATTGCCCTTACCACCAAGTATTGGGCCATCCGATCGAAAACTGCTACGTCTTCAAAAACTGAATTGAAGACCAACACCAACAGGGCAAGTTCGCGCTGCCCGAAAAATGGAAGGTGAACCCACCACAACCATATGCTCCGAAGAAGATGGACATGCCGAGGGCATCGTGCGCTTTCATAGAGAAAACCCCATAGACCGAAAAGTCGGTAAACTAGAGATTCGCCTCAAATACGGTGACGGTGGACCGCTATGTCCTAAAACTGGCATTGGACCACTATGTCCTAAAACTAGCTGCGGGCCGAAACGTCCTTAAACTAACAATGGACCACTATGTCCTAAAACTGGTTGCGGACCGAAACGTCCTTAAACTAACAGTGGACCGCAATGTCCTAAACTTGCAAAGGACCGAAACGTCCTTAAACTACTACCACAGCATCCTCAGGCTGACGTAAAAAAATAAAAAAAAACGATATGTCCAAAAGCAAAGTGGGCACGGATGAAAACCCGAAAGGGCTCCGTGAGTAAAAACAGCAGGGCTACCGGCGAGTGTTTGTGAAAACCTGAAAGGACGCAACCTCGTTAAAAAAGAATAAAAAAGAATAAAAAAAAGACGGTACGTCCATAAGCAAAATAGGCACGGATGAAAACCCGAAAGGGCTCCGTGAGTAAAAACAGCAGGGCTACCGGTGAGTGTTTGTGAAAACCCGAAAGGGCGCAACCTTGTTAAAGACACTTACAGGGTCCTCTCGACCTTCTAAGGAGAAACCACCCGCGTGAGATCCTTACGACTCACAGGGAAGCAACACACTTAGGGATCCTCACGATTCCTAAGGAGAAATTACACTTACGAGATCCTCACGACTTGTAAGGAGTCTCTTATGGGACCCTCACGGCTCATAAGATTTGAAAATCTTAAGTTACAGAGACCTGAACCTGTTCTTAAGCAACTCCCACAACCTCCATTAATGCCCTACAAGCAGCTCAATACTGACCCTTATATATAATCCACGGGCGCGAATAAACATTTCCCTAACAAAGTCCCACCCGTGACTGGGGATATGTCCATACGGTGAACAACCCTTGTGAGTCCTCTCGACTCATAAGGAGAAAACACTCTTGTAGGATCCTTACGACTTATAAGAGAGCATACACTCAAGAGTCCTCACGATTCCTAAGGAGAAAACGCACATGCGAGATCCTCACGACCCGTAGGGAGAAGTACCTTTATGAGACCCTTACGGCTCATGAAGTAAAAAGCCTTAGTCGACAGAATCTTAACCCTGTCTACTAAGCCACCTTTGTTGGACATCGACAGAGGCAAATGATGATTCGCTCCTGGAAATATCCCAGTTGTAGCGATACTGATGCCTAAACCGGTATTAAATTCCAAGTCCTTTTACGGCAAATGATGATTCGCTCCTAGCAACATCCCAGTTGCAGCGATGCTGACGCCTAAACTGGTATCAAATTCTAAGTCCTTTCATGGCAAATAATGATTCGCTCCTGGCAATAATCCAGTTGTAGCGATGCTGATGCTAAGATTGGCGTCAGATTCCAAGTTTCACACTCGCGATAAGAAAAATCAGCGAGCCAAAAATGCATATAAAATAACCGAAATGATGGGGCAACTTGCAACGAAATCAGCAAGTAAAAATGTATGTATGCAACATAGCCGAAATGATGGGGCAACTCGCAATAAAAAGCAGCGAGTGAAAAAGAAACAGCCGAAATAATTGGGCACCGCGAAAATAGCCGAAATGATTGGGCAATCGCGACCTTCGCGATATAAAAGCTGAAATGATAGAGCATCGCGGGAAAAGAAATAAAATAAAAATAAAATTTATGCCCTATAGGTGATGTTACATCAACCCCTGTATACAATTCAGGGGTGCAAACGAAAAAAGGATCATACTCCTCCTCCCCAGGTTTCATCAGAAGAAGAAGTCGAATCTCGACGGGCCACAAATAACCTAGAGATCGTCTCAACACTCGTCTCATTACAATGG
The DNA here is from genome assembly GCA_030015575.1 of Agapanthus africanus. Taxonomy (NCBI): domain Eukaryota; kingdom Viridiplantae; phylum Streptophyta; class Magnoliopsida; order Asparagales; family Amaryllidaceae; genus Agapanthus; species Agapanthus africanus. The sequence goes on from CM057338.1 coordinate 24,851,649, forward strand.
ACACAATTTCAAGCGAAGCGGAACAGCGGCAACTCCCAGTTCCATGGCTCGGCTATATACAGATCACCGAGAGTCAAATCTCCACTCCGTAAAATGCGGATATAATCAGCAAAAGTCCTGGTCATGTGGAACACGGGCAACGTCACTCTTTGACCCCGTGGAAAACGTCCAGAGCGGATCCTGGTCCTCACAGAGCACGGCAGTGAACCCGCGCGAAGCATCCAGAGCAGAGCCTAGTCCTCGCCTAACGCGGCAGTGAACCCGTGTGAAGCATCTAGTGCAAAATTCCTGGTCACGTGGAACGCGGATAACGTCACTCTTTGACCCCGTGAAAAACGTCCAGAGCGGATCCTGGTCCTCGCAGAGCACGGCAGCGAACCCGTACGAAGCATCCAGAGTGGAGCCTGGTCCTCGCAGAACACGGCAGTGAACTCGTGGGAAGCATCCAGAGCAAAATTCCAGGTTACGTGGAATGCGGATAACGTCACTCTGACCCTGTGGAAAACGTCCAGAGCGGATCCTGGTCCTCGCAGAGCACAGCAGTGAACCCGTGCGAAGCATCCAGAGCGGAGCTTAGTCCTCACCTAACGCGGTAGTGAACCAGTGTGAAGCATCTAGTGCAAAATTCCTGGTCATGTGGAACGCGGATAACGTCACTCTTTGACCCCGTGGAAAACGCCCAGAACGGATCCTGGTCCTCGTAGAGCACGGCAGTGAACCCGTGCGAAGCATCCAGAGCGGAGCCTAGTCCTCGCCTAACGCGGCAGTGAACCCGTATGAAGCATCTAGTATAAAATTCCTGGTCACGTGGAACGCGGATAACGTCACGCTTTGACCCCGTGGAAAATGTCCAGAGCAGATCCTGGTCCTCGCAGAGCTCGGCAGTGAACCTGTGCGAAGCATCCAGAGCGGAGCCTAGTCCTCGCCTAACGCGGTAGTGAACCCGTGTGAAGCATCTAGCGCAAAATTCCTGGTCACATGGAACGCGGATAACGTCACTCTTTGACCCCGTGGAAAACGTCCAGAGCAGATCCTGGTCCCCGCAGAGCACGGCAGTGAACCCGTGTAAAGCATCCAGAGCGGAGCCTAGTCCTCGCCTAACGCGGTAGTGAACCCGTGTGAAGCATCTAGCGCAAAATTCCTGGTCACGTGGAACGCGGATAACATCACTCTTTGACCCCGTGGAAAACGTCCAGAGTGGATCCTGGTCCTTGAAGAGCACGGCAGTGAACCCGTGTGAAGCATCCAGAGCGGAGCCTAGTCCTCGCCTAACGCGGCAGTGAACCCGTGTGAAACATCTAGTGCAAAATTCCTGGTCACGAGGAACGCGGATAACGTCACTCTGTGACCCCGTGGAAAACGTCCAGAGCGGATCCTGGTCCTCGCAGAGCACGGCAGTGAACCCATGCGAAGCATCCAGAGCGAAGCCTAGTCCTCGCCTAACGCGGCAGTGAACCCGTGTGAAGCATCTAGTGCAAAATTCCTGGTCACGTGGAATGCGGATAACGTCACGCTTTGACCCGTGCAAAACGTCCAGAGCAGATCCTGGTCCTCACAGAGCACGGCAGTGAACCCGTGCGAAGCATCTAGAGCGGAGCCTAGTCCTCGCCTAACGCGGTAGTGAACCCGTGTGAAGCATTTAGTGCAAAATTTCTGGTCACGTAGAATGCGGATAACGTCACTCTTTGACCCCGTGGAAAACGTCCAGAGCGGATCCTGGTCCTCGCAGAACACGGCAGTGAACCCGTGCGAAGTATCCAGAGTGGAGCCTAGTCCTCGCCTAACACGGCAGTGAACCCGTGTGAAGCATTTAGAGCAAAATTCTTAGTCACGTGGAACGCGGATAACGTCACTCTTCGACCCCGTGGGAAATGTCCAGAGCGGATCCTGGTCCTCGCACCAGCATGGAGTGGTCACCACCTCGATGGTCATCTCGATACAGCAGATGAAATGTCACCCCAGCGTCCTCCCTCCAACAGGATCCGGACACGCCAAAGAAAACGAAGCAAAGGCCAAATTCCTAGCTTCAACGTCTTAACGGCAAGTCATATAAAGCCTGAAAGACCATCGGAGATCATCTCACACCAAGGCGGAGTGGTCACCACCTCGACATTCGTCTCGATACAGCAGACGAGATGTCATTACAGCATTCTTCTTCCAACAGGATTCGCACATGACAAAGCAAACGAATCGAAGGCCAAATTCCTAGCTTCAACGTCTTAACGGCAAGTCATATAATGCCTGAAAGACAATCGGAGATCATCTCGCACCAAGACGGAGTGGTCACCACCTCGACATTTGTCTCGATACAGCAGACGCAGCATCACCAAAAAGAACCACGGAAAAATCCCTAGTTCCAAACTTCGACGGTTCACCAGCAACCTAAAGACAACCGCGACATTCATCTCGATACAGAGGACGCAATGTCAGCAAACGAAGCAAAGGCCAAATTCCTAGCTTCAAGGTCTTAACGGAAAGTCATATAAAGCATGAAAGACTATCGGAGATCATCCCACACTAGCGCGGAGTGGTTATGACTCATCAGGGCTCTCCAAAATGAGCCAAACCTCAAGTATAAAGCGGCATGGCAAATTCCTAGCGCTTGCTCTTCCGACGGTCAAACTTCCAAGGTGGATTGCTTGAAGACGTCTTGTCCAGCCCCCGCAGGGATCAGAGACACGGCAATCGCAGGGCTACTCGAACAGCACAATTGCCTATCGAGGAATATATCAGCTCATGCGACGGTACAACGGCCAAAACCCTAAGTACCACAGGCCGTAACAGACTTCTTTCGTAAAGAGTAGAGGTTAACTGTGACGTTAGGATATTCTTGCGAGATCTGCTCGATCCATTTCGACTCGTGAGGAAATTGATGTCTTTGTGAGAACTTCTCGATTCGTCTCGACTCGTGAGATAAAGCCTTAGGCAGTAGGGATTAAAAAACCTGTTTCCTAAGCATTGGGACCCTGCAAGTCGGCCCAAAACGGTCTCTTGCATACTATCCACGGGCCTCACTCTCTAAAGTCGAATCTCGACAAGGAGGGAAACAACCGCTTACGGGTCCTCTCGACTCGTAAGAGGGAAAACTCTTTTATAGGATCCTTACGACTTATAAGAGGAAACACACTTAGGAATCCTCACGATTCCCAAGGAGAAAATACACCTATGAGATCCTCACGACTCATAGGGAGAAAAGTCTTTATGAGACCCTCACGGCTCGTAAAGTTGAAAAGTCTTAGGTTGCAGATCCTACCCCTGTCTCCTAAGCCATCACTGCCCTGCAAAAAAGTCAAGATGGACCATCTATGAGCCACACTTGCCAAAGCTACATGCCATTGAAAGGGAGAAGCTACTCATGAGCATATAAACTATTTCACACCAGAGTAAGACATAAAATGGGAAGGGTGCGGCTCATGGGGATGAGGGTTTGGAACTATATCCCTTAAGAGTTGAGATTTGAGTCAATGATAAATGACGACGCTTGTGTCCGCTCATTATCTTCTCAGATCAAGATTCTGAAAATGATACACCAACCCAAAACTGGTCATACGCCATGCATAACTCAGCATAACTCTGCACTACTTCACCCATGTACATACTTACACGGGCAAAGTAGTGGGGGGCATTTGTTCCTGCCAAAAATTTCTGCGCAAAAGAGCCCAAGGTATCAAATGGCAGTGATACAGTTATGAAAATGCGAACCAGTATTTTCCGGGCTGTTTTTTGACAAACTCTCGAATGAGAAATAGATAAATTCCGATGGTATCGAAAGCGGCTCGAAAAACCCTTCTATTTGATATATTATGGGCTTCATAATTCATCCGGGATCAAAAGTTATGAGCAAAAATGCTATGCGTTGTTCCCTGATTAAAAATCAGGAATTATAAATGAGATATCACGTGCTCACACGTGACCAATGGTCACGTGTTGACACGTGATGGTTAAAGCAGCGGCAAATGACAGAGCACAGAAGAGGAGCCCATTCAGGGGGTCACGTGCTCACACGTGACCAGGGGTCACGTGCTCACACCCGACCAAAGGTCACGTGGCAACACGTGACTGGTTGTAAAAGCCTTGCTGTTCAACAGAATTAAATTCTAAAAAAAAAGATCATTAAAATCTCTCCAAATAGAATTAAAATTCTAAAAGTTTCTAAATCTTTCCAAATGGAAAAGGATTATGGGGACCGTTGGATTAAAGATCCAAGGGTGATTAAAAATCACCAATTTATGGAAAAATCTTAAAAAAAGGAAAGATCTCCCAAAATCTCACCGAAATAACAAACAGAATATTTTTGGATTTAAAATCCAACGGTGAATAAAATTCACTGAATGATCTAAAGGATCATATTAATTATGAAAACAAATCAAATCTTTCAATGAGAGATTTGCAAAACAAATTGATTCTTTTCCTTCTCCTATAAATAGGAACCAAGAAAAGAAGAGAAGGGACCCCTGGGAGAGAAAAAAACAGAGGGAGGAAAATTTAATTCTCAAGAGGGAAGAAAAGAAAGGAGAATTTAATTCTCAACAAAGAAAACCCTAGGTGAGAAAAGAAAGGGAATCAAAACTTCAAAAAGAGAATTTAATTCTCAAAGATCTAAGAGTTTAACTCTTTTTGCAAAAGAACTTAGTTCTCTCTCTGGTTGAAGATCTGCAAAGTGCACATCTCCCCTATAAATTGAGAATTTAATTCCCATTGGGTGAGATCCTGCCATACAGATCTAAAACATAGAGAATGAATTGAGTTTTGAGAATTTAATTCTCACAGGGTTATAAGAATTTAATTCCTTTCAGATAAAATTAGGGTTTAAGCCTATACTATAGGAATTTAATTCCTTCAAAATGGACAGAACTAGGGTTTAACCCTAATTGAGAACTTAATTATCTCAAACTCACAGGAATTTAATTCCCTTAAGAAAAGAAATTAGGGTTTCACCCTATACCAGAATTTATTTCTTTACATATACGGGGAATTTAATTCCTACAGAAAAGAAATTAAGAATATAATTCTTCAAAAGAAAGTGGGAATTTAATTCCTTTAAAGTTATTGCTAGGGTTTAACCCTATGAAGAATTTAATTCTTAAAAAGATAAAGATATCTTCAAACATGCAAAGAACCAGAGTCACGTGCTTCCACGTGACCCCCGTAAAGATCAACAGAAAAGAACTTTGAGGCCACGCCTCACGTGCTCCCACGTGACAGAAAAAGAAAAAGCAAAGGAAATGAAAGCTTTGGGCGCTCTCACGTGTTATCACGTGACCCCTCAGCAAATACTTTAACAATTGGCGCACAGATCCCCATCACGTGCCAACACGTGATGCTCTAAAATAAAAATAAAAGTGTTTAACACTTATTCGCAGATTTGAGGATAAAACAAAAGGAGATCTGGCTCCACATTTAGGGTGCCCTCACGTGTCCCCACGTGACCCCTAACAAATCCCTTTAATACCTAATGGATGGATGCCTATCACATGCCCACACGTGATGGCCAGGAAACGAAAAATGTTTAACACTTAATTGCAGAACGAAGAAAAGGGATCTGGTCCCACTTTTGGGCGCTCTCACATGTCCACACGTGACCCCTCAGTCTTTAGTGTTTACACTAATTTGGGGATTATATTTCCAATGTTTAACACTGATTGTTTCTAGTGTTTAACACTAAATTAAAGATTATATTTCCAGTGTTTAACACTGATTGTCTTTTAGTGTTTAACACTAATTTGAGAGTTCTATCTCCAATGTTTAACATTGTTATTCTCTAGTGTTTAACACTATTTTTTGCCAAATTGGCTAATTTTCCAGAAGCAAAAGTCCCTCCTCCAATTGAATCTCAAATTGAGGAAATCAAAGACAAAATGTTGTCAGAGCCCCCAAACCTCTGTTTAGCACTGCCGGATGATGAGGGGCTGAACCCAGACAAATGTCTAATGGCCCAAAGGGTCAATATTTCAAACATATTGGACTTAGCCCAAACTGGCCATAAGTCCTCAAATCATCTTGAACTGAGCACATCTGCTCTTTCAACCAACTCATTGGTTCATGAGTACATCTCTGAACTCCTCTGACACCTGTCGTTGTAATCCTTCAATGACGTCAGAGAGGTGACGGGTCCCGACGGCCATATATTAAACATGGACCACCATGTCCCTAAACTGGCAATAGACCACCATGTCCCTAAACTGGAGCAATTCAGCCCAAACGCTCTTTTGTCGGATCTAAACGATCCCGTTAAGTTGATCTTAGTCTCAAATCAGACTAACGTATCCTTAACAAACGTTTAAGTCGATCTTAGCCTCAAATATGGCTAACGTATCCTTAAACTAACTTTAGTCCCAAATTGGGCTATGGATCCCCCAATCGAATTTGGTTCAAGGGTACATCTCTGAACTCCTCTGACACCTGTCGTTGTAATCCTTCAACGACGTTAGAGAGGTGACGGGTCCCGACGGCCATACATTAAACATGGACCAGCATGTCCCTAAACTGGAAATGGATCTAAACGATCCCGTTAAGTTGATCTTAGTCTCAAATCGGACTAACGTATCCTTAACGAACGTTTAACGTGATCATAGCCTCAAAAATGGCTAACGTATCCTTAAACCAAACCCCCAAACCCAAATCTAAGAAAATACGGATTTGGACTAATCCACGTCCTACGGGAGACGACATAAATTAGTCTCCGTATACAATCCACGGGCAACCAAAAACAAAAAAAACACCCACGACACGAAGTGACCATCTGGAAAAGGAGAAAGTTGTTACCGTGATGCGGTAGCGTAATTAACTGCAGGGGCTTGCGCCTGTAGGGAAGAGTGTCCCCACAATCAAAAACCCCTCACTATGAGGGGGAATATGACGAAGTCTGCTACATCGGCCGCATCCGTCTAAACCTCCGATACACGGTGCCATAAATCAACTTGGCATCTTCGGAGAGGTAGACGGATAAAACCAATGAGCATCTGCCCCGAATCTCAGGCAAGACGTTCATGTCTCGGCCGCCATTCGGAGGGGAACATTGGACTATTTGACATTTGTCTGGTTTTAGTCCACATTGTTTAGCAATGCTAAACATTTTCATCTTTAATTTCCTCAATTTTGAGATTCAGTCGAAGGGGAGGCTTTGCCTCTGGAAAATTATCCAAATTGGCCAAAATTAGTATTTAGACAATAGGGAACAGCAGTATTAAACACAGGAAATAAAGCTCTCAGATTAGTGTTAAACACTAGAAAATAATAGTGTTAAACACTGGAAGTAAGACTCTCAAATTAGTGTTAAACATTAAAAGATGATCAGTGTTAAACACTGGGAACAAAGCCCTTGAATTATTGTTTAAAATACTAAAAGAAAAGTCACGTGGGGACACATGAGGGCGCCCAAAGGTGGGGCCAGATCTCCTTTCCTTCGTTCTGCAAGTAAGCGTTAAACACTTTTTATGTTTTCTTTGGAGCATCACGTGCTGACACGTGAGGAGGATTAGTGCACTGATTGTTAGAGCGTCAGCTAAGGGGTCATGTGGGAACACGTGAGAGCACCCAAGGCTTTTATTTCTTTTACTTTTTCTTTCTGTGTTCCGGAGGTCACGTGGAGCACGTGAGGCATTGCCTCTGAGCTTTTTCCTCCTTATTTCTGTGGATCTTTACAGGGGTCACGTAGGGCACGTGACCCTGGTTCTTTGCCTGTTTGAAAATCTGTTTATCCTTTTTAAGAATTAAATTCTTCATAAGGTTAAACCCTAGCAATAACTTTAGAGGAATTAAATTCGTATTTTCTTTTGAAGAATTATATTCTTAGATAGGGTTAAACCCTAATTTTCCTTCTGTGGGAATTAAACTCCCATATATGTAAGGAATCAAGTTCTGACATAAGGTAAAACCCTAATTTTATTTTAAGGGGAATTAAATTTCTGTGGGCTTGAGAGTATCAAATTCTCAATTAGGGTTAAACCCTAGTTCTGTCCATCTTGAAGAAATTAAAGTCCTATAATTTTGGAGAATTGAATTCTTATATAGGGTTAAACCCTAATTTTATCTTGGAGGAATTAAATTCTTGTAACTTTGGGAGAATTAAATTCTCAAAACTCATATCCTCATCTATGTTTTAGATCTGCAAGACAGGATCTCGACCCGATGAGAATTAAATTCTCAACCTATGGGGAGATGTGCACTTCACAGATTTTCAACCAGAGAAAGAACTAAGTTCTCCTTTTTTTTATAAAAGAGTTAAACTCTTAGATTGAGAATTAAATTCTCTTTTTGGAAGTCTTGATCCCCTTTCTTTTCTTACCTAGGGTTTTTCTTTGTAGAGAATTAAATTCTCCTCTCTTTTCTCTCTGAATTTTCAAGATTCCAAAGCTCTATATCTATCTCCCTTCTTTTGGCTCCTATTTATAGGAGAAGGAAAAGAATCAATCTGTTTAGTAAATCTTTAATTGAAAGATTTGATTTGTTTTCATCATTAATCCGGGCCTTTAGATTATTAGGTGAATTTTATTCACCGTTGGATTTTAAATCCAAAGATATTCTTTTGTTATTTCGGTGAGATTCAGGGGAAATCTTTCCTTGTCCAAGATTTTTCCATAGATTGGTGATATTTAATCACCCTGGGATTCTAGATCCAGCGGTTTTACATAATTCTTCTCCATTTTGGAAAAATTTAAATGATCTTTTTTCAGAATTTAATTCGGTTGAACAGTAAGGCTTTTAAAGCCAGTCACATGTGGCCACGAGACCTTTGGTCATGTGTGAGCACGCGACCCCCGGTCACGTGTAAGCACGCGACCCCCGGTAATGGGCTCCTCTTCTGTGCTCTGTTCTGTGCCGCTGCTTTAACCCTCACGTGCCAACACGTGACCATTGGTCACGTGTGAGCACATGATGCCTCTTTTGAAGCTTTTTCCTGATTTTTAATCAGGGAACAGTGCTATCCGTCCACCTCTCCGAAGATGCCAAGTTGATTTATGGCACCATGTACCGACGGTTTAAATGAATGCAACCGATGTAGCAGACTTCATGAGATTCCATCTCGTTTGAGGGGGTTTTGATTATGGGGACGCTCATCCCTGCAGGCGCAAGCCCCTACAGTTAATTACGCTACCGCGTCGCGGTAACAACTTCCTCCTTCTCCATATGGTCACTTCGTGTCGTGAGTGTTTATTTTGTGTTTGGTTGCCCGTGGATTGTATACAGAGACTAAGTTATGTTGTCGCCCATAGGGCGTAGATTAGTCCAAATCTGTATCTTCTTAGATTTGGGTTTGGGGTTTTGGTTTAAGGATACGTTAGTCTCATTGGGGACTAAGATCAACTTAAACATTGTTAAGGATACGTTAGTCTAATTTCTAGACTAAGATTAACTTAACAAGATCGTTTAAATCCAACAAGAAAGCATTTGGCCTCTGTTGTTTAGTTTAGGGACATTGCGGTCGATTATTTAAGGGCATTACGGTCCAATGTTAGTTTAAGGACATCTCAGTCCATTGTTAGTTTAAAGACATCGCGGTCGAGGTTAAGGACATCATAGTCCATGGGTTTAAGGACCCCACGGTCCGATATTAGTTTTAAGACATCACAGTCGAGATTAAAGACATCATAGTCCTTGGGTTTAAGGACCCCACAGTCCGATGTTAGTTTTAAGACATCATGATCGAGGTTAAGGACATCATAGTCCGTGGGTTTAAGGACCCCACAGTCTGATGTTAGTTTTAAGACATCACGGTCGAGGTTAAGGACATCATAGTCCATGGGTTTAAGGACCCCACAGTCCGATGTTATGTGTGGTTGTCGGAACCCGTCACCTCTCTGACGACGTTGAAGGATTACAACAACAGATATCAGAGGAGTAACGAGATATACCCTCGAACCAGTGTGAATTGTTTAAGAGATCTATAGCCCAGTTTGCGACTAAGATCTGTTTAATATTTATGAGCAGATGTGCTCAGTTCAATATAAGTTGAGGACTTATGGCCAGAATTGGGCTAAGTCCAATTGAAAATGTTTAACATTTTTAGTTGCTCTGGCTATTAAGCCTTTATTTAGGCTCGGCCCTTTTAATAATGCTAGGCATTGGGCTTTGACATTTTTGTCTTGTATTGAATGCATAGCATTTATCAGAAGCAGAGTGTGTTCTGATAGTGTACCACGTGGCGCGTCAGGCGCTTTGCGCCTGTCAAAGAGCGCATTGCGCTTCTGTCAGATAGCGCACACAAAGAGGACATGTGTCACGCTTAGCGCTAAACACTAGTTTATTAGCGCATTGCGCTAGTCTGTTAGAGCGCAAGCGAGTGACACGTGGCGCGCTTGGCGCTAAGCGCCAGCCCATGAGCGTAGTGCGCTGTTTCAGGAGCGCAAAGCGCAGATTGTGTCTTTGGTTGACACGTGGCAGGTTTTGGGGCTGAGCGCATGTCCAATGAGCGCAAGAGTGCAATTCATGAGTGCAAGGCACTTTCTAATAGCGCAAAGCGCATTTAATCAGATTTAAGATCAAGGAACAAATTTATGTTCTTCTTAAAAGAGGCTTTGGCTAAAGACCCAAGAATAAAAGTTCTTGTTTTATAAAAGGGCTCTTGACTTTATAGATCAAAGATCTGTGAATGAAGTAAAATACTTCTTTTATATTTATATATATATATTTTTTTATGATTAGATCTTTTGATCTTTTGCTTTTTATTAAAGACCTTGATCTTTTTTCAGATCTATGATATTTTTAGAAGATGGTTCTTCTTTTTTTAATGAGATGATTTCATCTCTATTATTCAAGAACATAGTTCTTTACCTTGAAAATGAAGAAAAATCTTCTTTTTTCTAAGAGCTTGCTCTTCTTTTTCTCAAAATTTGCAGAAGGTTTCTCTCTCTCTTTTCTGTCTCTCCTTTTTAGACTTGAAGTCTTGGGGCCTTTATATAGGGCCAAATGATTTATTAAATCAGTTTTAAGAGATTTTTCTCTGATTGATTTGGGAATATTTCCCACCGTTGGATCTCTGATCCTAATGCTTCTGTTTTACAGAAGATAATCTTCTTATTTCAATAAGATTGAAAAATCTTTCCATAACAGAATTTTAGTTCTGATTAATTAATAATTTATTATTAGTAGATCTTTTGATCAAACGGTGGGGGGATTTTTAATCCCAGCGCTGGCGCACCTTGCGCTAGCGCACCTGCGCTCGGCACGTGGTACGCAGCGCAACTGCGTTAGCGCACCCGTGTTTGACACGTAGCACGTAGCGCAGAGCGCAGCGTAACTGCGCTACCACACCTATGTTTGACACATGGCGCGCAGCGCAGAGCGCTGGATCTGAAGCGTTGCTTCAACTTTTAAATTTTTAATTTTAAAATAGAGTTTTGCTCTAATTGGGGGTGCGCTGCCTAAGGCGCAGCGCACTTGGCGCTAGTGCGTCTGCGTTTGACACGTGGCGCTTAGCGCGCAGAGTGCTAAATCTGAAGCGTTGCTTCAATTTAAATTTTGAATTTTAAAACAGAGCTTTTCTCTGATTGGGGGAAACAACTCCGTGAGAACATTCACAGAGATGGAATTGCTGTTCACACAGCGGTTCGCCAGCGCAAGCGAGCGCACCCCGATTACGGTATTAATCAATACCAGGGTAAAGTCGGGGGAAACCTGGGTCCAATATGCAATCCGATGGCGAAACCTATGGTCTAAGTATGAACAGGGCATCAAAGAATCACCCACTGTGGACATGTTCATCAGGACCCTTGATCCTCAAACGTCTCTATCCGAGTTCATGACGTTCTTCAAACTAACGACCTTCCAGGCTTTGATCGATAAACTGACCCAAATAGACCAGATGGACCACGGGCCTTCCTCCTCAAGTAAGGACACTTGAAACGCCGGTTGTAAAAGGAAAGTGGCCTTCGTTGCCAACACTCAACAAAAACCGAGTGGCCCAAAACCAGCTGCTCACCAAAACAACGCACGTCCGTGCCTATCCCTGGAAGAAAGGCTATGACGTGCTTACTAGTTTCCCGCAATAAGACGAGGAGACTATTTGAGCTGGAAATGTGTTACAAACCCATCACATTGCCAGACCCACGGCATCCACCGCAACCCGGCAACATCAACAACCCCAACTACTGCTCTTATCACAGAATAGTGAGCCACCCAATTGAGAATTGCTATGTCTTCAAGAACTGGGTTGAGGACCAGTATCAACAGAGAAAGTTTGCGCTGTCGGAGAACTGGAGGGTGAACCTTCCATAGAAGCACACTCCCAAAAAAGTGGATGCACCGGGGGCATCATGCTCACTCGTGGAAGAAACTCCATGGGAAGTCGTTCTTTCAGCTAAAACCAAAAGAATGCTGAAGGATCTACAGGAGTGTCTGGTGGTCAGGTGGAAAAGCCCACTTGAACCTAAAATCATCGAAGGGATGCTGAAACTGCGTCCTGTACCGAAAATTGTTGACAAAGGGCAAAATCCCCAAAGCAGGCCTTCAAAGTCTTCAAAGAAAAAGAAGAAGACCAAGAAACCTGTGCATCCTGCCGAGTATGACGACAAGCGCACAAAGCTATAAAAATACATTGACACGCTGGATGAGTACAACCAGAAGGCGTGGAAACCGATCATGCTCGAAGAGTTCCTCAAGCATATTCTTGAGAACGAAGATAGTGACAACGATGAGGAAAATGACTCATCGGAAGAAACCAAAGACTATGTAGCAAGTTGCCACACGGTTTCCCATTTGTTATTAAATTATGAAGAAACTCGCTTAGCGTCAGAAAACAATGCGGAGGGATTAGGGGCAGGATCAACGCTAAAATCCCCGGAATTGCCAAAAGACTCGATCGATAGGCTGTTAAACGAAACCTTTCGAAAAAGTAAAGCTGACCGAAAACGCGAAACAGCTATATACGAAAAGGCTAAGTATCAGCATCAGGATGAAGAAGCCGTGGCAAAGAAGAGTTGTAAAATACTCCAACCAAACCAAAGCATACATATGACAAATAAGAACGGGATCAAGGCAGAAGAAACGGTTCGCCAAATCCCTGTCAATGGGAATAAAGATGCCACCTCTAGTAGGAAACACTCCCGAGGTCATATGCCTCGACGGAGAGGATTCACATTCAAATTACTGCCTATATCATCGGAGGATTACCCACCCCACCGAGAAATGCAGTGCCTTCAAGAAGTGGTGGTAAGGATACGTTGCCCATAAAAAACACTTCAAGAGAATGAAGCGCGAAGCTTGTCGACAGCAAAAGAGTGCGACAGATGCGCATGAAAAAACGACTGGCAATTATCATATGGTTGATACCAGTTCAGAAGGGGAAAATCCTCAAGTCCTTACTTTCGGGAGCGATTCTTAGGAAGAAATACCCCTCAGCCCTCTCTTCAAAGACTCCACCTTCGAAAAAGAAGAGGAGAAGAACTGTAGGAACATTCAGCTACGTAACCACACGCTGCCTGAGAAGAACCTCGGACCTTCAAACAAAGGTTCGAGCAAAAAAGACAAAAGGAAAGAAAAAATCCCTGAGGAAATTGCCCTCGACGATGGAGTTGTCAAAAAGCTCGCAGCAAGGGACTCGCCTAGAAAAAATAAGGTGGATTACAATGTCCTAGCCTATCTGAGGAAAATACCCTCACAATTGAGCATATTGGATGTTCTACTGTTATCCAAAGAGGCACGGGAGTCTCTGATCAAGGCATTACAAGAGCCCGATCAGTTCCAAGCTTTCGTTGCATAAGAAAAGATATTGGACGAGCTAGCAGAGGTTCACACAGCTGACATTACATTCAGCGATGAAGATCTCCTTCTCGGTACGTGCGAACATAACCTCCCATTATATGTCACCGGGTACTGCTACGACATTAAAATAGGAAAAATTCTTGTCGACAACGGATCCTCCGTCAACCATCTCAACATGAAAGTGCTGAAGGAGATTTGCATGAACGTTCAGCACTTTGCCCAAGACAAAATTACAATCTCCGGGTTTGACTCACAGTCGTCACGGACGCTTGGGTCCGTAATACTGACGTTACACTTCGGGTTGCTCATCACAGATATCAAATTTCATGTCATTGACACCAAGACTTTCTATAATGTGTTACTCGACAGGCCCTGGTTGCATGAGTACAACGTCATCCCTTCTACACAACATCAGTGTATGAAGTATTTCAAGGACGGCTTGGAATTCACCATCACAGGGGAGATAAATCCATTCTCCGTAAATGAGGTCTGGAAATATGAAGATGCAAAGTACTTCCTACCAGACTTCGAAGATATAGAAAGGTGTCATAAGCCAGAGGATAAACAGATGTCCGCCACCACTATCCCGATCTTTTGGAGCAATTCCGAGGAAGATGAAGAAATAGTCTACTCGGGACAACCCCAGAAAGAAAACAATAGGCCCGAACCATCTTCTCCTATTCTGGTCTTTGGCAGCGACTCTAAGGACGAGGCCAACGCAGTGTTCTCCATCCGCCCGTCAATGCAAACCCTCACTGGAGCCGATCAGAGTCCGCAAATCACAATGGCTCTTCCTCGGCATTATAAAGAACTTGACGTGCTCGATACATACAGCGTCCAAGAACTACAGACTTTCTACGTCCCTCCCAGACGAAGAGGTGAAAAGGCGATCCTCTTCTACCAATCTACGGAGACCAGAGTAAAGAAAGAAGTCTGACACGGTGCCGAATTTGCACTCAACGGGCTTCAACCAATCCGCCTGCCAAGATACGCGGAGAGATTGAAAAGGTTGTTAAAGTGCCAAAGTGTACCTCTTGAACAAACTGTTCGGCAAGCTCAATTCTACAAAAAGATCTGGGATATCCCTGGAACCTAGCGAAAGATGCCCAACGGGAAGATGGAAACAACCAGGCTCGGATACATTCGGTTCAAGAAATGGGAGCAGTTCCACAGCTACCGCGTCATAAACAGCTCCAGAGAAGAGGAAAATGCTCTTCCAAATGGTCGTGACATTGAAACAGAGTGAAATCCCGCTCTAAAAACGTTAAGTCCGTCACTCAAAGAACAAATAGACAAGCTAATAAAAGAAGCCTGTCAAAAGAGTCTAGACAATCATAGCCATGAAATGTCCATTTATGAAAAGTCTAGGACACAGCGCTACAATACCCTTTATCCCCGGCCCGCTGTATGTCCTCGCGAAAGGGAAAAATCCCGAAATAAAGACAAAAACAGGGCAAAGAACGCAAACAACGTTCAAAAACAACAAAGCGGATCCAAGAGGCTGTGCAATCAAGAAAAGGTCGATTGGAACCCGTCCTTTATAAAGAAGATGGGTCAGGAATACTCTTTCCCCTAAGACAAGACAAGGAAAATATTCAACCTTGTCATGAAGCATCGGCATACTGAACAAATAAATGAGGTCCGTCATCCAGATTATTGCTCCTATCACCAAGTAATAGGTTATCCCCTTGAAGACTACTTCACCTTCAAAGACTGGGTAGAAGACCAGTATCAGAAAGACATGTTTGCTTTATCCGACAGCTGGAGGGTAGCCCCGCCGCAAAAACATGAGCCAAAGAGGATCTATACCATGAGGATGGGACCAGCTCAACAACAAGAATGGAAGCAAACTCGTACCTGCCATATGATAACACTCTCAAAAGAGAGAGGGCACGAGACTGTGGATGACCTCCGCATGTGCTTTACAAATGAAGACGAGGACGAGGTGATCTTCGAGTTTCCACCGGCACCAAAAGAGCTGGAAGATGGGATATATACTACGGCGGACAACCTAAGGAAAATTGACTTAGGAACTGAAAATGATCTGAGGCCGACATTCGTTAGTGAGCTACTATCTGTAAAACAGGTAGCCATGTTAAAAGATGTGCTCATACAATATAAAGACTTCTTTGCATGGAACTATTCCGAGATGCCGGGTCTAGATCCAAAGGTGGCAGTACATAAACTGGCCATATCACCGGACATAAAGCCAGTCAAACAGGCGCCGAGAAGAATACAGCTCGAACTTGAGATGAGTATAAATTCTGAGGTCAAGAAACTAATTGACTACGGCTTCATCCAAGAAGTTCAATATCCTGACTGGATCGCTAATATCATTCAAGGTGATGAAGAAAAATGGAGCGGTGCGCATCTGCATGGATTTTCGGGACCTCAACAAAGCTTGCCCGAAGGATAACTTCCCAGTACCTATTATCAAACTGATGATCGATAACACGACTACCCATGAGGCCTTCTCCTTCATGGATGGATCTTTAGGATACAATCAAATAAAAATGCATCCTGAAGATCAAAAGCATACTGCCTTCCGGACTCCCTGGGGCATATTTTGCTATAAGATGATGCCCTTCGGTCTGAAGAACGCTGGCGCTACCTACCAAAGAGACATGACAAAGATCTTCGATGACCTCATCCATGAGATCATCGAATGCTACATCGATGACCTTGTGGTTAAAAGCAGATCTCATGAGGAGCATTGGGAACACCTAAAAATAGTGTTCCGATGTTTTCAGAAGTATAATCTGAAGATGAATCCTCTAAAATGCGCGTTTGGAGTCTCCTCAGGCAAATTCCTAGGATTCATCATATGGCACCGGGGTATCGAAATCGATCCCTCAAAGATCAAGGCGATTATAGAAATGCCCACGCTAAAAACTCTCAAACAATTGTGATCACTTCAAGGAAAGATCACATATATCCAGAGGTTCATAGCCAACCTCTCCGAAAAATGCCTTCCCTACGGCCATTTAATGAAGAAGGGAACCCCATTCGTCTGGGATCAAAAGTGCCAAAATGCACTAAAAGAAATCAAGAAATACCTGCAAAATCCGCCGGTATTAGCCGCTCCAGTTAAGGGAAAACCCCTTATCCTATATATGACGGCCATTTAGGGTTCTCTAAGCACACTATGGGCACAAGAGAATGATCAAGGAAAGGAGAGATCTCTATACTATTTGAGTCGAGTTCTCCTAGGGACAGAAAACAACTACACCCCCATTGAAAAGCATTGCCTGGTACTGATCTTCGCGATAACGAAGCTCAGACATTACGCCCTGGCATATGAGGTCCATCTCATATCAAAAGTGGATCCTCTCAAATATCTGATGCCAAGGGCCATATTAACAGGAAGGCTTGCCAAATGGGCCCTCCTCCTGATGGAATTCTCAATAACGAATCGATCCCTCAAAGCAGTGAAAGGACAGGCCATTGCTGACTTTCTTGCGGAGCACCCGATACCGGCTGACTCCCCATTAAATTGCAAGTTGCTAGACGAACATGCGTTCGATGCAATCGAAGAAGAAAATGACTTCAAATAGGAACTCTACTTTGATGGAGCATCTTCCATGAAGCGGCGAAAGCAAAACTCCCCCACAATCAAAGCCGGGGTGTGCCTTATCTTCGTAACTCCGCAAGGAGAGATAATGCGTTACTCTCTCTCCTTAACAGAGCCAAGGAATAAAAATGAAGCTGAATATGAAGCTTTGATAGCAGGTCTCGAGATCGTTTTCGATATGGGAATCATAGACCTCCTCATATATAGAGACTCCCGGCTGATCGTTAGCCAAGTAAATGGTGACTATCAGGCGTGCAAGCCAGAGCTGATAAAGTATGGCGAAAGAGTGCAGCAACTGTTGACAAAAATCTCCTCTTACATCCTGGAGAGTACACCGTGTGTAGAAAACAGTAAGGCAGATGCTTTGGCCAAATTAGCTAAGGAACTGGCCGATGAAGACCTCGATGATGTAAAGATCATCTTGCAAAACCGCAGGATTCTCACGCCAACAGAAATATCTTCAGGAGACTTAACAGAGTCATCTGAAGGAAAAGAAATAACCGAACAAGTAACCCTTCAAATAAGGGACAAAGAAAGGTCAACGATTGGAAGAAAGTCTTCATAGACTACTTCAAATCCCAACGAACGCCTAAAAACACGTCGTCTTGACATCTGCTCATGAAACGAGCTCTGTCCTTCACCTTCGTCAATGATACTCTATATAAGATATCGTTCAACTGTCTATGGCTAAGATGCCTGGGGCCAAAGGAAGTAAAGAAAGTCGTTCAAGAAATTCACGACGGACTCTACGGTTCTCACCAAGCTGGGCCAAAGATGAAGCCGAAGATCAAAAGAATGGATTACTATTGGCCCACAATGATTCAGGACTGCTTCGAATATGCGAAGCAGTGCCACTCGTGCCAAATACACGTGGACTTCATCCACTAACATCCAAATCCGCTACACCCAACAGTGGCTAGCTGGCCGTTCGAAATGTGGGGAACCGATATAATTGGCCCCATTAAACTAGCATTGTCCAAAGGACATCGGTTCATATTGGCAACGACCGAATACTTTTCTAAGTGGGCAGAAGCAGTACTACTAAGGGAGGTGAAGACGAAGAATACCCTTCATTTCTTCAGGACACATGTCATTTATCGGTTCTGCACTCCGCGACGAATTATTTCGAATAATGGGCCATCTTATAGAAGCCATAAAATCAGTCGCTTCACACAACAGCATAGAATAGATTGGAGATACTCTCCAGTCTATAATCTTCAGGCCAACGGTCTAGTTGAAGCTTTCAACAAGACCTTGATGAAGATTATAAAGAAAACGGTGTCCAGAAACAAGAGAGACTAACATGAAAGGTTGCATGAAGCACGCTGGGCGTACCGAAAAACATTCAAAACAGCGACGAATACAACACCATACGCGTTAGAATTCGGCACGAAAGCAGTGCTTCCCCTGGAAATAGAACTCCCTTCTCTACAAGTAGCGGTTCGATACTAGCTGACAGATGAAGAAAATGCCCAACTTCGGCTCGAGGAGCTCGATGCCCTCGAAGAAACTCGCCTTATAACACAGCAAAACCTGGAAGCTTATAAAGCAAGGATGATATGGTCATATGAAAAATTGATCAGGCCGAGAACATTCCGCCAAGGCGAACTCGTGCTAGTTGTCAAAAGACCAATGATCCCCAATCGTGCAAAACGGGGGAAATTCAAGCCGAACTATGAAGGCCCGTACATCATAGACAAAGTCTATCAAGGTGGAGCCTACCTGCTCATGGATATGCATGGAAAAAAACCATTCCAGCAAATAAACGGACGATTCCTCAAAAAATACTACGCTTGATGAGCCACAACTTAGGTCTATGATAGATGACGACGCTCGTGTCCACTCGCTATCTTCCTGAGTCAGAACTCTGAGAGTAGTATATAAAGAAGCTCCATCGCCTCAAATATAGCGATAAAGGATCGAGATTTCCTTGAACTAGAAATTAGCCTCAAATACGGCAACAAAGGACCGAGATGTCCTTAAACTAGAAATTCATCTCAAACATGATGATAACGGACCGCGATGTCCTTAAACTAGAAATTCGCCTCAAACATGACGATAATGGACCGAGATGTCCCTAAACTAGAACCTCGCCTCAAATGTGGCGATATAGGACTGAGAAGTCCTTAAACTAATTATCCGCCTCAAACATGAAGACATCGGACCGAGATGTTCCTAAACTAACAAAGGACTGAGATGTCCTTAAACTAGAAATTCGCCTCAAACATGGTGACAGAGGACCGAGATGTCCTTAAACTAGAAATTCTCCTCAAACATAGCAGCAACGGACCGAGATGTCCCTAAACTAACAAAGAACCGAGATGTTCTTAAACCAGAAATTCGCCTCAAACATGGCGATAATAGACCGAAACATCCTTAAACTAATGCATCACTTCGAACATAGCGCATCGTCCCAAATACGGCGATATTATCTCTTGAGATCTATATTGCATTCGAAGTCTCGATGGCGAAGGTTGTAACTCAACTCCTGCCGGCTACACAGCTATTCCAGCAATGAAGCCACTTTCAAATCCCACCGATAAACAGATGGGTCATTTACGACGAACTACTTTCGAGAGTTTCGTTAAAAAAAAGACGGTATGTCCATAAGAAAAATGGGCACGGATGAAAACCCGAAAGGGCACCATGAGTAAAAACAGCAGGACTGCTGGCGAGTTAGTGAAAACCCGAATAGGACACAAACTCGTAAAATAAAAAAATTCATGTGCACTTGTAAGGTTCTCTCGACCTTATGAGGAGAAAATACCTGCGTGAGATCCTTACGACTCACAAAGGAGCAACACACTTAGAAATCCTCATGGTTCCTAAGGAGAAATTACACTTGCGAGATCCTCACGACTCGTAAGGAGAATTCCCCTTATGAGACCCTCACGGCTCATAAGATTCAAAAGCCTTAAGCTACAGGGATCTGAACCTATTCTTAAGCCGTCATATCCCCCAAGTTTCCCTACAAACGGTCCAATATTGACCCTTATATACAATCCATGGGCACGAATAAACAATTCCCTACCAAGTTCCACCAACGATGAGAAATGTCCCCGTATGGTGAACGACACTTGTATGTCCTCTCGACTTATAAGGAGAAGACACCCTTGTAAGATCCTTATAACTTACAAGAGAAAATACACTTAGGAATCCCCACGATTCCTAAGAAGAAAGTACACCTACGAGGTCTTCTCGATTTGTAGAGAGAAATACCTATATGAGACCCTTACGGCTCATAAAGTCAAAAAGTCTTAGTCGACAGGATTCTAACCCTATTTGCTAAGCCATTTTTGTTCAAATCAGCAAAGGAAAATGATAAGTTGCTCCTGGAAATATTTCAGTCGTAGCGATACTGATGCCTAAACAGGTGTCAAACTCCAAGTCCTTTCACAGCAAATAATGATTCGCTCCTATTAATATTCCAGTCATAGCGATACAGATACCAAGGTTGGTATCACATTCCAAACTCACAATAAAAATAGCATCGAGTATCAAAAAATATGTATATAAAACAGCCGAAATGTTGGGCAACTCGCAATAAAAATCAGCGATAAAAATATATTAAAAAATAGCTAAAATGATTGGGCACCGCGGATAAAAAGCCAAAATGATTAGGCAATCGCGACTTTCGCGATATGAAAAACTGAAAAGATAGAGTATCGCGGCAATAAAAAATAAAATAAAATAAAATAAAATTTCCTCAGCCCTACAAATATGTCCATATTGACTCTTGTATACAATCCATGGGCACAAATGAAAGAAAGGGAACCATACTTTCCCATCAGGCTCTATCAAAGGGAGAGCCAGATCTTGATGGCAATATCTACAGCCTAAAGATCAGCTCAACGTTCTTCTCATTCCAACAGGGTGCAGACGTGACGTCAACAAAGCTCTAAGGAGCCAAATCAAAATGGAGCAATGGCAAAATCCTAGCTCCAACTCGACGTTCCTTCTCATTCCAGTAGGATGCATATGCAACGTCAACAAAAGACCCAAGGGTCGAAACAAAAATGGAGCCATGGAAAAATCCTAGCTCCAAGTCTTGACGATTCATATACAACTCAGAGACTATCTCGACGTTCCTTCTCATTCCAGTAGGATGCATATGCAACGTCAACAAAAGACCCAAGGGTCGAAACAAAAATGGAGCCATGGAAAAATCCTAGCTCCAAGTCTTGACGATTCATATACAACTCAGAGACTATCTCGACGTTCCTTCTCATTCCAGTAGGATGCATATGCAACGTCAACAAAAGAACCAAGGGTCGAAACAAAAATGGAGCCATGGAAAAATCCTAGCTCCAAGTCTTGACGATTCATATACAACTCAGAGACTATCTCGACATTCCTTCTCATTCCAATAGAGTGCAGACGCAACGTCAACAAAAGACCTAAGGGTTGAAACCAAAAATGGAGTAACGGTAAAATCCTAACTCCAAGTCTCGACAGCACATATACAACTTAAAGACCATCCTGACGTTCCCCTCATTTCAGCAGGATGCGAATGCGGCTATCAAATGAAAATGGAGCAATGGCATATTCCTAGCTCCGGACTTCAATAGCAATATATACAGCATAGAAGTCTTACAGATGTCTACCCTATTTCAGCAAAGAATCGGCGCGACATCGTCAAAACAAAAAAATGAAGCAACGGCATATTCCCAGCTTCGGGTCTTGAAGGCAACTCATATAAAGCCTAAAAGACTATCGGAGATCATCCCACACTAGAGCGGAGTGGTTATGACTCATCGGGGCTCCAAACTGAGCCTAACCTCAAGTAAAAAGTATCATGGAAAATTCCTAACGTTTGCTCTTCTAATGGTAATATGACCTAAGGAGATTATTTGAAGATGTCTTGTCCAGCCCCTGAAGGGATCAGAGACACGACGGTCGTGGGGCTACTTGAACAACGGCTTAAAGACCATATATCGAGGAAGACATCAACCAACACGACGGTACCACGGACTAAAATCCTAATACCACAAAACTAATGGACCTCTGTCATAAATAATAGAGGTTATCTGCATATAACGTTAGGACAAGTTTGCTTGTAAACCTAAGGGAAGTAATCTAAAAAAACTCCGAAATGAGTACATAAACTAGAAACTCTGAAACGAGTGAATAAACTACAAACTCCGAAACGAGTACATAAACTAGAGACTCTGAAATGAGTGAATTAACTACGGACTCCGAAACAAATGAATAAACTACAAACTCCGAAACGAGTAAATACACTAATAGGCGCTAAATTAAGACATCAGGAAACAGAAAGGCGCAACTCATAGGCCTCGGGGTTTAGAACTACATTTCTTAAAGATCGAGATCTGAGTTAACGATAGATGATGACGCTCGTGTCCGCTCGCTATCTTCTCAGATCAAAATGCTAATAAAAATTGTGTATGCTATCTCGAAACCGGCCATATGCTATGCATTACTTCGCTCATGGCTATGAGCAACGTGGTAAGGGGAAAGCAATTGTTCACATCAGTCCATTGTTCACCTATAGCTAGATGCATGCATCAGAAACTTCTAAAATTAAAGTGCAAAGTATATATGCAGAAGCAAGATGCCCACATGAATGTGTGTTGGGGATAAAACATTCAACAATCAACAGTAAAGAAGCACATTTAAATAAGTACTTTATTCTGCGGGAAACAAATCACCGAACACGGGATCAAAAGTACAAGGGTTTACAAAACTAAAAATAAAATTGTCTAAAGTCCTCTCTGCATTCTCCACCATGTCGAAGTGGCGATCTTCACGAGGAGTTGCTCCCCATCAGTCAGAGCCATGCCCATCAGCGAAGGCAGATGATGGCCCGCCGAGCCCGCATCTGACTTAGCAACTGAACAGAACGGTCCTTCAGAGGCTGGGAAATCAAATACGCCTCATGAAAGCACTCGATATTGTCCTCCGCTGCGTCGAGCATCGCCAGAATCATCTCCTCTGGATGAGAGGGATGTCAGCAAGTACGGACATGAAGATCATCCGGAGCCAAATGGAGCCGACAGGAAGAGGAGATCCCCTATGAGCCAAAAGCTCATGGATCACCGTGTCACACTGGTCATCAGTGAGAATGGGATCCACTAATCGCACAGCGAAATGAGGAACAATTCATTCAATAGGTACTTCCCATGGTTGCCGACGAGCATGCGGACGATTACAAGCCATAACTCTTGGTTTGTTAAAAATGGTTCTCTTCTTGTGAAGAAAGAGGAAAATATAGATTCAGATTATAAAGAGAAGCATTCAAGTCTAGGCACAGAAAATGTTGTGCATGGTGAAACTATTTCCAAGTCCTGAAAAAATGGCGTGGGAAAAGAAAAGGTTGACTCATGGAAATCAGAACAAGAAGGTGAAACGATTCCCTCAGCAGCGCCTCACGTATATAATATGTGAGCATCGGCGCTAGTTCAGGACTAAATCACGTACCAGTGCCTCAAGCGCATGACAAGTGAACGCCGGCACTAGTTTTATATATATATATATATAACAACACCTCACGTGAGGCACATATGAGCATTGGCGTAAAGAAAAGGGGAACTTTGTCATTCATACTTCGAAGCAATTTATACATAAAAAAATAAAAAAAATTACAATGGTAAGACAATGAATTCCAGGCACGGATTCATGAACGTAGAGGCAAGTTTGAGTAAAGCGCTTCTGGCTCCGTTGACTATTTTCTTATGCATTTTCTCACGAATGCAAGCGTCGGGATCCCCAATGATATCATCCATCCTTTGGTACGTGGATATTATCGCCTTCTATTGGAAGACGCAATGCAAAACAGCTACAAGATCCTCTCTTCGCTTCTTTGAAATCGGGCCCATCATATATACTAAATGCACCTTGTCTTCAACCTCATCAAGTGTCTCGAGCGGTATAGCCTCATCAAGCTCAGGAAGTGCTTCCCAAATGGACCCAACTACAATCTTCAAGAGAGCAGAACGGCGAGAGAGCAATCGACCGTTGTAATCGTCAAAAAAACGCATCATCTCCACACACTTGGCGTCAGTAAACTCTTGGCCCTGGCAGCGGCCTTGGATGCGAATCTCCTCATAAGAGATAATCTCCTTAAGATCATACAGATGAGAAACCATTTTATCTGAAAAGAGAAACCAGTAAAGACTTAGGAATCAAAATACCAGAATAATTACAATCTAGAAGAAAAAAATTGGCCCCTATAAAATCAAGGTGATACCCCATCAATGATGAGGCAGGCACTTAGTGTAAGAATCTGAAAGGATTCTCATTTAATGAAAAATCTTATTGAACCGTGACTCTCTCGAAAAACGAGTTCTACAGCAGATTGAAATCTGCAAGAAGAACCCTAGAAAGGAAAAAAAAGGAATAATTCTTAAAAAAGAAATTTTCTCAAATCTAAGCTCTGTAGAACAACCCAGAATTGAATTCCTTTAATGGGATTAAATCCCAGAAATCCCCACGGGAAATAGAATTAAATTCCAAACAACCCTAAAAAAATCAAAGTCGCTAACAGGGTAAGACCCTAAGATCTCTGAGAATAACGGTTTACCTAAAATAAAGTTTTTAAGATCTCTAAGAGATCATTTCAAGAAAAAAAGCCAAGCTATGTTAATGGGTTAAAAATCCAAGACAAAAAGAGTCTCTTTTAAGAGGAAAATGGTCATAATCCTTACCAATTTTTTTAAACAGAGTTTCTTTGGGCGGAGATCTTAGCTCTAAGAAGAGAATAAAATTCTCAAAGAAAAAGATAGAAGATGATAAAACGACATCATCTCAAGGGCTAAAGGACCTATTTATAAGACATGAAGGGACGGTTCAACTTCCTGGGAGATCGAACGGTGGAAAAGGTGACACCATTGCACCCACGTGTAAACCACGTGAGAGCAACGGTGGGGGCATTTGTTTCCCAATATATTTAACCTAATAAAATAGCAAAGCTCTGTTAAATTCAATGAAGCAGCACCTCACGTTCTTTCCATGAGGGCGCATGCACCAGAGCCAATCTTATAGGATTAAATCCTATGGTGGCACCTCACGTGCTCCTCACGCAGGCGCCAATGTGTAAAGCACAGAAGAGTTCATAAAAGTTAAACTCTTAGATGGCGCTGCATGTGCTCCTCACGTAGACGCCAATGTGCAAAACACAGAAGAGTTCATTACATAAGAGTTAAACTCTTAGATGGAGCCGCACGTGCTTCTCATGAAGGCGCCAATGTGCAAAGCACATAAATACCCATTATAAGAATTAAATTCTTAAGTAGCGCCCACATGCATAACACGTGAGCGTCGGCGCACAGATAGAATTAAAATTCTACAATATACCCTGTTAAACAGAGCCGTTGGATCAAAAATCCAACGGAGATAATAAATCATCAAAATACAAAATTAAATTCTGTTAGGAGAAAACATTTCCCAAATCATAATAAAATAAGAAAGATACTCTCGGTTGGATCAAAAATCCAATTATAGAATAAAATTTTATTTGGGAATATATTCCCTCAAACTTTCTAAATGAGAAAGATTGCTCTCTGTAAAACAGAGAACTCTTGGATTAAAAATCAAATGGTGATTAAAAAATCACCATTTTACAGAATAAATTCTGTATAGGGGAAAATATTTCCCCAATATCATTAAAAACAAAAATCATATTCTGTAAAAACAGAAGTCCTTGGATCAAAAATTCAATGGTGGGTAAAATTCCCCAAATCAATTAGAATCTCTCAATGAGAGATTTTCTCAAAACCAATTAACAATTTGCCTTCACTATATAAAGGACCCGAGACTTCAAGTCTCAGGAGGGACAGAATAAATACAGGGAGAGAAAAAAGAACAGAGAATTCAATTCTCAAAGAAGAAACCTTCCTTCTCAAAACCCTAGGTAAAAAAAAGGAGATCAAAATATCTCTATCACGTCTAAGGGTTTAACGTTTTTTAAAGAACTTAGTTTTCTCTCTGGATCTAAGATCCACAAGGCAAGTCTCCTATAAGTTAAGAATTTAATTCTCATCGGGAAGATCTTGTTCTTGAAAATCAAATATTCAGAAAAGAACTAGGTCCAAAAGAAAAAACAAAAAGAGAAAGGAACCTATAAAAGAACTTCGTTCTTACAGAAAAAACCGATCACAGATCTTCAAAAAGCGAAGATCTTGGTGATCGTTAATGGTCAAAATACCATTAACAGAGATTTAATCTCTAAAAAGGAAAAAAAATACTAGCACCTCACGTGCTCCTCACGTGGGCCACCCTTTAACCGCGCCTAGCGCCTTACGTGAAAACACGCAAGCGCCCAAAACAGAAGGCCAGCGCATCACGTAAAACACACATGAGGCGCTGAATAAAAGTGTTTAGCACTTCATATGCCGCCAAAATGGGTGAGTGCTTAGCACTGATTAGGCAGCGCCCAGGGCCGCACGTGCACCTCATGTGAACGCCATAAAAGTGCTCAATATTGATTAGGCAGTGCCCATGATTGAAAACTTCATATGACATATATGTGAGCGTCAGAGCTCAAATAAGTGCTTAGCACTTTTACATGAAAAGAAAAGCGCTGAACAAATAGAGCCCAAATAAATGCTTAGCACTTTTGAAAAGAAAAAGGCTAAGTAGACTTAGCCCAAATTGGCTAAGTCTCTCAAATTTTCTCGCAGCTGAGCCCAAATGCTCTTTTGCTGGATCTTAAATAAAAATGATCCTTAAAATTTTGCTAAGTTGATCTTACTCTCAAATTAGACTAACGCATCCTTAGCAAGAATAAATTGAGCCCAAATGCTCAAACATTTAATTTGATCTTAATCTCAAACCAGATTAACGGTCTTTAAATAAACCTAAACTCAAATCTAAAATATACGGATTTAGACTAATTCGCATCCTATGAGCGACAACATAAACTAGTCTCCGTATACAATCCACGGGCAATCAAAACAAACAAAAACACACACGACACGAAGTGAACTTCCGGAGCAGGAGAAACTGGTTATCGTAATGCGGTAACGTAATTAACTGTAGGTGCTTGCGCCTGCAGGGATGTAACAACTCTGTTTCAGTGTACAGAAAATTTGTTTAAAAGTTAATGTACAAATGAAGTATTTCCAATCCTATGTATGTTATAAGTATTTAAACCGCTTTTGAACAGCAAAAAAACACTTGTAGCTCATTAGTAAAACCTTGCACTACTGTGGAATGACCCCTGTATTCAAATTCCCTCAGTCATATATAATTTTTTTGTTGATTTTTCTTTAAAACTTTTAGAAGCTCAAAAGTTCACACATGCACTGCACGTAAAAAATGAAAAGTCTCATAAAATAAACATGTGGAAATTGTTATTTAAGCAGCCGATGGCACATGGCCAAGATCCAAGCCTCATCCCCTCGGATCAAACCGGCAAGACCATCATATGGGACCGGCACCGCCGGTTTTCTCCGTAGGGAATGCCCCCAAAATTTAACCCAAGCACCCCTTGGCCTACCCCACTACCCCCATGCTGTTTGATTTCTCTGCATTTATCCAGAGAATGATAAATCCCCTCTTTAATCCATTTTAATGCATATTTTTAATTCATTCTTCAATCCTCAAAACCCTAATTTCTCCTATAAATACAAACATCACACCCTAGCCTTCTCATTCAGAAATCCATTGCCAAAACTCTCTAAATTTTCTAAGTCCAAAAGTTGTACAAGTGGAGTTAGCTCAAAGTCGAGTTCCGACGACATTTCAGGACAAATCCGAGGATGAAACGACTCCACGACGCTTTAGAAAGTTCTCTCTACCTCTCCCCTCTTTCTTCAATCAGTAAGTCCCCTCTTCCCTCTTCTCTCTCTAGTAAATAGAATCCTATTTTCAAAACTCATCGAAAGCAGAGTTATTCCGACTTCCGATTCTAATTTCATCAAAAACGCATTTTTTCTTAATAACAAATTTTCCATCTTTTTATATATTGTTTATTAACCATTAAATAACAATTGGAACAAGTTTCAATTCAAAATTTAATGTTAAACAAATTCTTTTTCACTTTTACGGTAAAATACAATCTAGTTTACATACGACATTATTTTATAGTTTGGATCATATTACCTTTAGAAATTGCACGAGATAATGACCTATCTCATCACAACACTCATCTTTACATAGCACGATAGCTTTTGTAATAATTTTTATGGTAAAAACACAATTTACATTAAAATACCTTAAACTATCAAAACCCGTTTTCTTTAAATTATTTTAATTAATTTCTTGCAAATAAGCCTCTACAACCTATTTTGAGAAACCCGATCGAGATGGTACGGGTTATCGCACGTCCTCGGGACTAGTAGAGCAAGATGCAGACATCCTCACGGAGCATTCGATCTCGATGGAATTTTTATTACAATTTTTAAGAAAACGCGATTTCTATTTAATAAATAAATTCTATTTTTTATAATTATATATATATATATATATATTATCAAATTATCTATTTTAAATATAATATATATTCCAGGTTTTCTAATCAAAAGAAAAAAATCACAAAACATCATACCATCACATTCAATATAAGACAAATTACAAGAAAATACCATATACTATTCAAAGTTAGGTTTATATCCATTAGAATATTTCATTTTATAAAAACTACATCTATGAAAACCCTAAAAACGATAAATAAATACTTGAGATTTATTTTGAAAATATATCAAGACTATTTTTCATAAAACCCCCTCAAGTTATATTAATTAACAATAAAGACCCTAGTAAACATAGGTTTAAGTGGGACCAGTTCTCTTGAGTCTCACGGAGCCGGAGAATATGGGTGCTTACCTATCTAAGGTAGACAAACTAAAAACGGTGTTATCAATACGGTAATTGTCTTGCAAAAAGATATAAATCCTGCCGTCCATGTGCAGCAGTTACCGATAATATAAAAACTAATTCAGGACTTCAATTCGTTTTAAAGTGTCTGACTCAGACAGAGTCTCAGTCTAATCTGAAATCAATCAATCTATCCTTTAATATGATTAAAGTATAACTCCATTTCAATATGAATCCATTTATACCAGAATTCAATCTATATCAACATGACTCGATTAAACCGAACCATGAATACACTCTGATTACATGACTATCCATTTATATCCTTTCCGTTTACATGATATCATGGTTTCGGTAAGTCGTACATATATTAAACAAAACAATACAAATCAATACAAAATACATTACGGGGTTTTAAAGGGATAGACTGGTACGAAATGTGTTAGAAGTGGTACGAGACGGTCACTTTAATACACCTAACCTGAATATCCATTGCTGTTGTTTCATGGCTTAACGGTTCCTTATGCTCCGTATACCATAGTCCACGAAATAGTTGGACTCCTCTCGTATACACTGTCATATTCTGTACCAAGTTACAAACAACTGCGTTAACATAACAAACTCACAATACATCAGCTATATTCTAATATCTATCTCTTCTATTTCTACTTTTCTTTGGGACTTACCGAGCGATTGATCGCTGACGACATTCCTTCTCTCTTCTTTCTTTGGAATATTGTCAGGTGGATTCGACTCACTGGAGTTAGAACCCGGTTCAGAAGACTTGGATCAGTTCAGCGAGGACCCTGAGCTTTAGACTCTTATATATACTTTACTTTCATGTTCATGCCATTCTTTAGGCATTGTTTTCATCATTGTATTTACTTTTCAGTTGTATTGTAAACAAATGTTTAATAAATAAAAGTTAATGTTCATTTACATTTCATGTATTCTTGTGTATATCTACTTTATATTGCTTAGTTACGTTTAGCGTTTTTTACTTCTGAGTAAATACGTGGCGGGCTAGTCGCGCCTCCTTACCCGTACACTGGGAAGCGGGGCATGACAGACTTTGTTGGCAGCCCGTGCAAGTCTGTTCTGCATGGACATGCAGATCAATTATGCATGAAGTCCTAATCAATATAACACAAGAATCAGCAACTAAAAACATTTTTTACATCTTACAATTTCATATTCTTTGAATCTATCCTAACCCTATTTTTTCTTTCAAGATTATGGATTCTCCAAACAATACCAGCAAAAACTTCAATAACACACCACCACCTCTTCCACTTATGCCTGCCGTTCTAGTTTCGATCAACGAGCAAACAGTATTTCTTGAGGCAATCCGAAGCCTCTTGGAAGAACAGCAGCAGCAGACTGCTATCTTATTGAACTGTCCAGAAGCGGAAGCACCCAGAGTGAAGAAATTCCGGGCATTGCACCCGAAGCAATTTTCTGGGAAAGAGGGCCCTTTGAAAGCTAAAGAATGGGCTCAGAGTAATGAGGACGATCTGGCAGCAGCACAAGTGCTAGAGATCGTTTGGGTACGGGTTGCAAAACTGCAACTCACCGACAACGCCCGAGTATGGTGGAAAGCGGAAGAAAACCGTCTTGCCCAACCTATCGAATGGAAAACTTTTCGCGACATGTTCGACGCGAAGTATTTTCCCGAGACTGCCCGATTCAACATGGAGTATTAATTCATTCACTTACAACAAGGCTCTATATGGAGATCGATGGATGAGTATGATGCCGAGTTCACTATGTTGAGCAGGTAAAATATGTCTCAAATATTCGATTTTCTTATATCACATACTACACAGCTAACACAAGACTGTAACAGGTTCGCGGCACACCTTATTCCGACTGCTGAGATCAGGTCTAGACGATTTCAGCAAGGGTTAGATCCGGATGTAATATTTCAAAAAAAATAAAATATTATTTTTGGGAATTTAAATAATTTAAATAATAAATATTATGAATATTTTAATATATGGAAGATGGTTTTTAATGAAATGGTATAACTATATACCGATAATTTGGGAAATATTTGAAAAAATTAATATGATTATTGATTTTGAAGGTGTTAGGTCGGTTTGGGTATTTCATAATTTATTATACAACTAATTATATATAAACTAATGCAAAACTTGATTTATATTTCACTAATTATATACTAATCTTGTTTATGCATGTGACATGCAATATAACATGTTGCAAAACCTAGCACATATTTATTAACAACCATGGCTTCAATTTGTCTTTTTAATTGTTTTTCTTGTTTTAAAAATAAAATGGAGAGAAAATGGAAGAAATTTTTATGGAGGGGAACAACGGGGTATGGGCTAGGAGAGAGAGAGAATGAAAGAGAGAGAGAGGGTAAACTCTTGACCATGGCTCATTTTCCTTTCATCTTCAATTCCTTTTCTTCTTTTTCTCCTCCTCTTCCTCTTCCTCCACCTTCTATTACCCTCAAAACCACCCAAAACCACCCCAAAACATCATATTCCCTTCATAAAAAAATGTGTACAAGCCCATTACAAACCCTATGGAGGCCTCAAGTTTGGATTTTGAAGACTTTGAGAAACTCAAGAAAATTCTTGAGTTTCCAAATGAGGTATAATTCCACACTTCATATTAAGCTTATTGTTTTCCTAATGTCATATATTAATTTGAAGTTAAACCATTATAGTTTAGTGATCTTAGAAATTTCAAGTTAAGGTTTATGGGGTTTATGACTTGTGAAGGTGTAATTGAGGTGTAGTGATGTTTTTCATGATCTTAGTGATGTACTAAGGACCCAAACCAGAGACCAAACAAAGACTTGAACTTAGATTTGGCCGATGTCGGTTTTGTGACTATTATGAGGACTACAAGAAATCTGGAGCAACTTGAGGTGTTTGTAAGAAAATCAAACAACTCCACTGACCTAGTTAGACCACTAGAAGACCACCACAGAGAGGCAAGCCCAAAATCCCAATATAGAACCGGCGGCACCGGTCACTGTTCATGATCTCGCCGGCCAAAATTTGGGTCATGGTGTTGGGTTTTAGCCAGTAGATCTTACTCCTTGTAACCTAACCCCTATATTTTTTGTTTAATCCTTAATTACCTGAGGCAAAATCTGGAAGCATTTTGGGTTGGAATTTACTATGTTTTCCGATTTCTAAAACTTAGTTTATGGTATTTGAATTTGGATTTGGTCGTTGGACGTTTTTACGTCAACGACGAGGGTTATTTGGCTATTCTTGCATGTGTAGGCCGTAGGTTATAACCTATGTGCGTTTCGTGTGTCATTTTGGTTTTCGTATTCGATTCGTGTTTACGATACAATGTGTTGTGATATGTGGGTACCTTTCACGTGGACTTTGGACGACAAGGGAGTGCGTGGCGTCATCGACTTCGGCAAGCGAGGATCGAGGTGAGTAGATGTATATCTATGGGGGAAGTCGGGTGGATGACGTATAGCACCCCCGCAACCGTAGAATAGGATATTATTATATTGTAAGTTTGGATGCGATATTGGATACTTAGCGAATAGGGTATTTAGAAGACCATAGGTTAGATTAGGTTGATCTAGGAAGACCTATCCATAGGATTATTACCTTGGTAGCGAATCGCAGGTTATATGTAGTCACACACACACGCACACATGCACACTTGATTTTTTTTGTGTGTGTGTGTGTATGTCTGTAGGTTTACACACACATACACAAACACACACACGTGTGATGAGGATAGTATATGAATTATGGAGATAAGTCGATATGATCGGGTATGATGCCGTGAGATTTTGATATGTGATTGAGTCATGATATTGTATATGATATGATGTTATGATGGATCGTTGGACGATAAGTATTCATACATGCGATAATATGTCAATTGATGATATTAGAATGTACGAGACTTTAGAACCGTACCCCAGACCATGATATTGTACAATGATGATACCGTATAAATGATGATATATATATGGTATTTGATCCGTACCCTCGATTTTGAGGATGACGTACGATAGATATTACCGTACGAGAAATATATGATTGATCCGCACTCTTGGCTCGAGGATGTCGTACGATAGATATTACCGTACGTGATGATATGAGGCTGGATCGCCGACTACTAGATATATCGACTCGGATACGTATAGTCTTCCACTACTTGACCCAAGTTTTAGTTTAGCTTTTAGTTAGTTTCTTAAATTATTAAGTAGATGTTAGAGTATAGTCGACTCATACATATTTTCAAAACTAGCGAATCGTGGGTATTTTCAAGTGGGTAACCGAGGGATACTACGGATTTTTTAAATGGTATTCATTCTTCAAAACACCGTAGCCCCTATTTTTCTAAAAACAACGATTCGTGCTATTTCCAACACTATCACTGTATAGCTCGTATATAGATTTATATTTTATAATGTTGCATTATTGATTATTTCCTGTCATTCATTGCATTGTAGATTAAATGTGTTTCCTTTAGCTATTATGATCTCCTCTGTTGGGACACCAGCATTATTATCGATGATGCGTATGTTGCACGTACACTTACTTGCCGGCTCTCACACATCATCATCACTAATTGCTATGCCGCGTACACACTAGAGAACCTTTACTTCATTCATATGAGTTTTGTAGAAAGAACTTGATTAACCTTATTTCAAAACTGCACCTCCACTATTTTCCCTAAAAAGTTTTAGATTTCTGGGCTTTTGGCTTACTTGAATTAGGTGGGGTCCTATAGACTTCACATGATTCAAGTGCCAGTCACGTATCTTTTCCAGGTCATGACACCGGAGATACAAGCTGCTTTAGCTACAGGGGATTTCCCAACTCACGAACTGGCTCTGAAAGCTGCCTGTCGATATGAGACAGTAGTAAAGATGAAAGGCAGACCCCAATCTGCCGGAGTGAAGTGCCCTGCCACTCAGATGGCAGGAGGATCCTCTTCAAGGCTACTTTTTGTACCCAGGAGACCGGGAGTACCATTCAACCGGCCCAGTACAGCCTTTTTCACCTACTGCAGGAGGGGTGAACACCTGGCAAAGGATTGTAGGCATGCTAATCGCCTTTTGCTTAGTCTGCGGCTCGGCCACACATGATATTGGGTGTTGTCCTCGAAGACTCAATCCAAATGTTGCACCCAGACCAGCAATTACCTATCCGCAGCGGCCAGCTATCCAGGCACCTGCTCCACGACTTGCTCTCCCAGCTCCACCTCCTCATGGACCGACTGCATCTCCTCCTCGTCAATTCCACCAAGCACAAAGGAACTTACCTCAAGTACAGAGGAACAGACAGAGGAATGCTCCTCCAGCAAGGAGGAATGTACCGAGGCGACAGGCTTTCACAATGACTGTGGAAGAAGCTGAAGCCACTGGCCAAGTCATCACTGGTAACTCTTTTCTTTCAAGCTTTCTTTCAATCTTTATACATACCCACATATCTTTTTCTCATACATAAAACCTATCCCACATAACTTAGGTATGATCTTAGTAGCCTCACTTCCTGCACTAGCACTATTCGATACTGGAGCATCTCATTGTTTTATGTCGCAACGGTTCATCCGAACCTATGCGATTCCAGTCAAACCACTTGTATCCAGCTAGAATATCAGTTCAGGGAACGACGTTCTAAAAGAAATAATGGGATACGACCTGTGTCCAGTGGTCTTCTGCAGCAGAGAATTCTATGCTGACTTCAAGATGCTGGACATACCGAGTTTCGATGTCGTTTTGGGTATGGATTAGTTAGGAACATTCTATGCTACCATTGACTGTCGTTAAAGGAGGGTAGTGTTCGAGATTCCAGAACATCCGGTCTTTTATTTCAAAAGTGGATACCTTACCCGGGAGCCAAGCACATACAAAACAAAACCGAAGAAGGCGGTGATTGCAACACATCAAGCAGAGGAAGGATTGAAGCCAGAGGTAGTTCGAGAGTTCGATGATGTATTTCCTGACGACATATCAGGTTTGCCTCCTGATCGAGCTCTTGAATTCAGCATTGATTTAGTACCTGGAGCACAACCGGTGATCAAAGCTATGTATCACTTGAGTCTCGAAGGTTTGAAAGAGATCCGAACTCAGTTGGACGAATTATTGAAGAAAGGATAGATTCGTCCCAGCACATCAAGTTGGGGATCGCCAGTTCTGCTTGTGAAGAAGAAGGAAGGTTCATATCGAATGTGCATTGATTATATAGCTCTGAACGAAGTAACTATAAAGAACAAGTATCCACTTCCGCACATTGACGATCTGTTCGATCAGCTAAGTGGGTCTTGCGTTTTCTCCAAGTTAGATCTTCGTTCGGGTTATCATCAGGTGAAGGTCAAAGAGTCTGATATTCTAAAGAAAGCATTCAGGACTCGCTATGGTCATTATGACTTTCTTATGATGCCATTTGGAGTGACCAACGCACCAGCGATATTCATGAACCTAATGAATCAAGTTTTCAGAGAGTTCCTAGACAGGTTTGTTGTCATCTTCATCGACGACATCCTGGTGTATTCTAAGAGTCGGAAAGAACATGCCGAGCACTTACGAATTATCCTGGAGACTTTACGACAGCATCAACTCTATGCCAGGTACAGCAAGTGCGAGTTTTGGTTAGATCAAGTCAGTTTTCTTGGACATATTGTATCAGGCGATGAAATGTCTATAGATCCAGCTAAGGTATCAGCAGTAAGCGAATAGCCGACACCGAAGTCAGTGAAGGACATTCGAAGTTTCTTGGGTTTAGCAAGATATTACAGAAGATTCATTGAAGTATTTTCGAAGATCGCGACACCCCTGACCAATCTCACGCGTAAAAATGAAGAATTCGTGTGGTCAGAAGTATGTGAACAAGCTTTCGAAGAACTTAAGTCAATATTGACATCAGCGCCTATTCTCGTCATACCGGATCAATCTGGAGGTTTTGAAGTGCATTGCGATGCATCCGGTAAGGGATTAGGATGTGTTCTACATCAACATGGTAAAATTGTAGTTTATGCATCAAGACAGCTGAAGATTCATTAGCGCAACTATTCGACGCATAATCTGGAGTTGACAGCCATTATCTTTGCTCTTAAGATTTGGCTCCGTTATCTTCTTGGAGAACGAGTAGACATATACATAAACCACAAGAGTCTGAAATATGTGTTTACTCAGAAAGAGTTGAATATGCGGCAGAGAACATGTTTAGAACTTATGGCAGACTTAAACATCAACCTACAATATCATTCAGGGAAGGTGAATGTAGTACCTGATGCACTTATTCGCCAACCACTATCAATGAATCTCACCACACAGTGGAAGCTGCAGCAAGATTTTCATCAGATGGAAATAGAAGTGGTCATGCCAGGTAACGCTTCAAGTTTGATGAACTTACAATTTCAATCTATCATTGTAAATCAGATCAAAGCAGCTCAAACAAGAGATACCAAGTTGCAAAAGATCAGAGAATAAGTAGAAAGTGGACTTAGAACAAACCTCATCATCCATGAAGACGGATCTTTGAGATACGGCAGTAGATTGTGTGTACCATAAGATTCTGTTCGGGAAGAATTGATGAAAGAAGCTCATAGCTCTCCCTATTTAGTACACCTTGGTCGTACAAAGATGTACAAAGATCTGCGGCAACATTACTGGTGTCATGGAATGAAGAGTGAAGTAGCCAGAAGCGTCGCTAAATGTTTGGTGTGTCAGCAAGCGAAAACTGAACATCACAGGACTGCTGGTTTACTTCAACCATTACCTATTCCAGAATGAAAGTGGCAACACATCACCATGGACTTCATGACTGCTCTTCCTCGCAGCACGAAAGGTAACGATGTGGTATGGGTTATTGTGGATCAACTCACAAAGTTGGCTCACTTCATTACATTTCGAGTTGGCTAATCTACCGAGACATTAGCAAAAAAGTACATAGAGGTAGGTTTGAATCTAAGTAATATTTAACTCTTCATTGTGCACTATCTCTAATACCTATGAACTCATACAGGAGATCGTGAGATTACATGGAGTACCGGTTTGCATTGTCTCCGATCGTGACACCAGATTCCAATCGCAATTTTGGCAGAGTCTGTAAGCTAGCTTGGAAACGAGTCTGAACTTTAGCATAGCTTACCATCCATAAACAGACGAACAGTCTGAGGAACGATTCAGATCCTTGAAGATATGCTAAGAGCTTGTATGCTAGACTTCGGAGGATCGTGGGAAGATCACCTACATTTTGTGGAGATTTCATACAACAACAGCTACCAAGAAAGTATTGGAATGGTGCCCTTTGCAGCTCTATATGGAAGGAAATGTCGTTCGCCATTAAGTTGGGATGATATCGGAGATAGAGAACTCCTTGGACCTGATATGATAGTTGTAACAACCCTAAACATTCTGTACAAATTTTTTTTCAAAATACAGAAGGGACACCTGAGCCTGAGTACAAATTATAAATTTGATTTGCTTTTGAACAGCAAGAAAGCACTTGTAGCTCATTGGTAAAGCCTTACACTACTGTGACGTAGCTCCTGTGTTCGAATTCCATCAGCCACATATTATTTTTATTGTTCTTTTCTTTTAATCTTTTAGAAGCCCAAAAGTTTACATATGCACTACACGTAAAATGAAAAATCACACAGAAAACAAACATGTGCACTGAGATATACCAATCTACGATGACACGTGGCAAAAATCCCAAGCTCCATCACAAAGAATGGACCGGCAAGATCTTCTCTTTTCACGGTGATGCCGGCCCTTCCGTAGGGGATGGTCCCCAAAGTTTAACCCTACACCCTTTGGCCTCCCCCCTTAACCCTGTACTATTTGTTTTTATTAAAAATAATCAGTGAATTAAAAAGTGGCATTAAACCGGAAATTTATTTCATTTTTAATTCATTCTTCATTAGCCCAAAACCCTAATTTTCCCTATAAATACCATACCACATTTCACTCCTCCTCATTCAGAATTTCATTACAAAAACTCTATAAAATTTCCAAGTCCTAAGTTGTGCATATGGAGTTAGCAAAGGGCGAAGTTCCGACGAAATTTCAAGGAGATTCCGGCGACGAAACGACGCTCCGACGGTTCCGAAAACTTCTTCATCCTCCCCTCTTTCTTAATAGCCAGTAAGTCCCTTTTTTCCCTTCTCAATCTCTAGTCTAACACTTTCACTTTTCAAAACTCGTCGGAAGCGGAGTTATTCCGACTTCCGATTCTCTTTTCTTTAAAAATATAATTTTTCTTAATAAAAAACCTATAAATTTTTAATATATTGTTTAGAAATCATAAAAAAACACATTAGAACAAGTTCATCTCAAAAGAATCTATTATGCAACTTTTATCGCATTTTTACGATAAAATACCTTATATTTTACTTTCGACATAATTCAACATATTTCTTGTATTACCTTTAGATAACTCACGAGGTAATGACCTACCTCATCACAACATTCATTCTTGACATATCACGATGGTTTGTAAAATATTCTTTAGGACAAAATACGACATTACATTTAAATATCCTAAACTTACAAAATCGTTTTCTTTAAAAAGTGTATTAATTTAATTCCTTACAATTGTGCCTCTACAACCTATTTTGGGGAACCCTGATCGAGATGGTGCGGCTTATCGCATATTCTCGGGCCTAATAGAGCGAGATGCAGACCTCCGCAAGGAGCATTCGATCTCGATGGAATTTTTGATGCAATTTTTAAGAAAATGAGATTTCTACAAAATAAATAAAATTATTTTCATTAAATATATATATTTATAAATATTATCAAAAGATCTATTTTAAATATATTATACAAGTATTCCATGTTTTCTAAATCAAAAGAATCACAATTCCATGAAACTATCATTACAATTCCATACAAACTCCAATATTTCATTAAAATACCGTATACAATGAAAACTGGGTTCTACTCACCAGAAAATTTTACTTTTATAAAATATACATCTATGAAAACCCTAAAGAAGATAATTAAATACTTGAGGTGTATTTTGAAAATATATCAAACCTATTTTTACATAAAACCCTCTCATGTTATATTAATTTATAATAAGGACCCTAATAAACATAGGTTTAAGCGGGATCAGTTCTCTTGAGCCTCAGGAAGTCGGAGAATATGGGTGCTTGTCTATCTAAGGTAGACAATCTAACAACGGTGTTATCAACACGGTAATTTTCTTGGAAAAAGACACAAATCCTGTCGTCCATGTGCAACAGTTACCGATAATACCAAAACAATCAGGACTTAAATTCTGTTTAAAAGGTCTGACTCAGTTAGAGTCATGATCAAATCTGATTATAATCTGACTTGAATTCAATTTAAGTATAACTCCATTTCAATGTGAACCCATGAATGCCAGAATACAATCTATAACAACATGAACATGACTGAACCGAAACATGGATATACTCTGTTTACATGACTATCCATTTATATCCATTCCGTTTACTGATATCATGGTTTCGACAAGTCATCCATCTATATAACAATACAATACAATCAGTACAATCAATACAAGATACATTACGGGGTTTATAAAGGGGTAGACTAGTACGGAATATGTTAAAGGTGGCACGAGGTGGTCAATAAAAAACGTTATTACATCCATGTCGTTGTTCCGTGGTATTTTCGATAGATCCTTGTACTATGGATTACCAAAGTCCATGGTGTAAGTTGGACTCCTCTCGTATACACTGGCATATTCTGTACCAAGTTACAACAACTACGTTAGTATAACAAATATAATATTATTTACTTCACCTATTTTATTCTCTGTTTATTCTTCTCTTTCTTTCTTTGGGACTTACCGAGCGATTGTTCGCTGACGACATTCATATTTCTCTTCTTCTTTGGGATATTGTTAGGAGGACCGGACTCTGAGGAGCTCGAGACCAGTCAGGAGCACTTGGAGCAGTACACAGAAGAGCTTGAGCATTAGACTTTATTTGTACATATTTTCTTTTCAGTTATGCCATTGTTTAGGCATTGCATTCTATCCTTGTAATTACATTTCTAGTTATACCTGTAAAAGAATATTTAATAAATAAAGTTGTTGTTCATTATTCAAGTTTCTTGTGTACATTTTAATTTATATTTCTTAGATACGCTTAGCATGTTTACTTCTGAGTAAATACGTAGCGGGCCTCACCCCGTCCCCTTGTCATACACCAGGAAGCGGGGCATAGCAATAGCAGATACAGTGGATGTAGTTCGCACTATCAGGAAAAGAATGCATATAGCCCAAGATCGACAGAAGCATTGGGCTGATACAAAGCGTCATCACTTGGAGTTCTAACCGGGAGATCGTGTATTTTTAAAGATCTCACCAAACCGTGGAGCAATTCGCTTTAGAAGGCGGGGTAAACAAAGTCCGAGGTACATTGGACCGTTCGACATACTAGAACGAGTCGGAGAAGTGGCTTATCGCTTGGCACTTTCACCCTCATTTGATGGAGTGCATAATGTGTTCCACATATCTCAACCCAGAAGGTATGTGAGTAGCCCCAGTCATATTCTTAATCACTCCGAGCTCACTATACAGAAGGATCTATCTTGTGAGCAACAACCTGTTGAAATCCTGGACAGAAAGGTAAAGTCACTTCGGAACAAGGAAGTAAACTTGGTTCGAGTGATGTGGAGAAAAGTCACAATAAGAGAATCAACATGGGAACGTGAGGAAGACATGCGTGCAAGATACCCTTACTTGTTTGTAAATTAGTCCTTAAAATAATTGTAAATTTCGAGGACGAAATTTTTGTAAGGGTAGAATGTAACAACTATGTTTCAGTATACAGAAAAATTGTTTAAAAGTTAATGTACAAATGGAGTATTTGCAATCGTGTGTATGCTATAAGTATTTAATCCACTTTTGAACAGCAAGAAAACACTTATAGCTCATTGGTAAAGCCTTGCACTACTGTGATATAGCCCCTGTATTCAAATCCCCTCAGTTACATATAAATTTTTTATTGATTTTTCTTTAAAACTTTTAGAAGCCTAAAAGTTTACACATGCACTGCACGTAAAAAATGAAAATTCTCATAAAACAAACATGTGGAAATTGTTATTTAAGCAGCCGAGTACACGTGGCCAAGATCCAAGCCCCATCCTCTCAGATTCGACCGGCGAGAGCATCATATAGGACCGGCACAGCCGGTTTTCTCCGTAGGGAATGCCCCTAAAATTTAACCCCAGCACCCTTTGGCCTACCCCACTACCCTCATACTGTTTTCTCTGCATTTATCCAGAGAATGATAAATCCCCTCTTTAATCCATTTCAATGCATATTTTTAATTTATTCTTCAATCCTCAAAACCCTAATTTCCCCTATAAATACAAACATCACACCCTAGCCTCCTCATTCAAAAATACATTGCCAAAACTCTCTAAATTTTCTAAGTCCAAAAGTTGTACAGGTGGAGTTAGCTCAAGGTCGAGTTCCGGCGACGTTTTAGGACAAATCCGGCGACGAAACGACTCCACGATGCTTTATAAAGTTCCCTCTACCTCTCCCCTCTTCTTTCAATCAGTAAGTCCCATCTTTCCTCTTCTCTCTCTAGTAAATAGAATCCTATTTTCAAAACACGTTAGAAGCGGAGTTATTCCGACTTCCGATTCTAATTTCATCAAAAACGCAATTTTTCTTAATAACAAATTTACCATCTTTTTATATATTGTTTATTAACTATTAAATAACAATTGGAACAAGTTTCAATTCAAAATTTAAAGTTAAACAAATTCTATTTCACTTTTACGGTAAAATACAATCTAGTTTACATACGACATTACTTTATAGTTTGGCTCATATTACCTTTAGAAATTGCAAGAGATAATGACCTAGCTCATCTTGACATAGCAAGATGTCTTTTGTAATAATTTTTGT
The DNA here is from genome assembly GCA_030015575.1 of Agapanthus africanus. Classification (NCBI taxonomy): domain Eukaryota; kingdom Viridiplantae; phylum Streptophyta; class Magnoliopsida; order Asparagales; family Amaryllidaceae; genus Agapanthus; species Agapanthus africanus. Next base: position 24,893,574 of record CM057338.1, read on the forward strand.
AGGATAAAACACAATTTACATTAAAATACCTTAAACTATCAAAACCCGTATTTTTTAAATTGTTTTAATTAATTCCTTGCAAATAAGCCTCTACAACCCATTTTGGGGAACCCGACCGGAATTGTGCGGGTTATCGCACATCCTCAGGATTAGTATAGAGAGATGCACACCTCCTCACGGAGCATTCGACCTCGATGGAATTTTTATTACAATTTTTTAAAAAATGTGATTTCTATTTAATAAATAAATTCTATTTTTTATAATTATATATATATAAATATTATCAAAATATATATTTTAAATATAATATATATTCCAGGTTTTCTAATCAAAAGAAAAGAATCACAAAATATCATACTATCACATTCAATACAAGACAAATTATAAGAAAATACCATAAACTATTCAAAGTTAGGTTTATATCCACTAGAATATTTCATTTTATAAAAACTACATCTATGAAAACCGTAAAGAAGATAAATAAATACTTGAGGTTTATTTTGAAAATATATCAAAACTATTTTTCATAAAACCCTCTCAAGTTATATTAATTTACAATAAAGACCCTAGTAAACATAGGTTTAAGCGGAAGCCTCAGGGAGCCGGAGAATATGGGTGCTTTCCTATCTAAGATAGACAAACTAAAAAAGGTGTTATCATTACGGTAATTGTCTTGGAAAAAGACACAAATCCTACCATCCATGTGCAGCGGTTACCGATAATATCAAAACTAGTTCAGGACTTCAATTCATTTTAAAGTGTCTAACTCAGACAGAGTCTCGGTCTAATCTGAAATAAATCAATCTATTCTTAAATATGATTCAAGTATAACTCCATTTCAACATGAATCTATTTATACCAGAATTCAATCTATATCAACATGACTCGAATAAACCGGACCATGGATATACTCTGATTACGTGACTATCCATTTATATTCTTTCCATTTACATGATATTATGGTTTCAGCAAGTCGTACATCTATTAAAAAATAATAAAAATCAATACAAAATACATTACGAGATTTTAAAGGGGTAGACTGGTACGGAATGTGTTAGAAGTGGCACGAGACGGTCACTTTAATACACCTAACCTGAATATACATTGCTGTTGTGTCGTGGCTTAACGGTTCCTTGTGCTCTGTATACCTTAGTCCACGGAATAGTTGGACTCCTCTCGTATACACTGGTATATTCTGTACCAAGCTATAAACAACTGCGTTGACATAACAAACTCACAATACATCGGTTATATTCTCATATATGTCTATTCAATTCCTACTTTTCTTTGGGACTTACCGAGCGATTGTTCGCTGACGACATTCCTTCTCTATTCTTTCTTTGAAATGTTGTTAGGTGGATCCGACTCACTAGTGTTGGATATAGTGCCCTCGGAGTCAATTATTGGATTATAGGCATGTGATTGCAATGATTGAGGGAGGACTTATACCGGTAGGATAGTCTTACTCAAGATGATAGCATACTATCTAGTTTATCTTTATCATCGTGTATAGCTTTAGGTGACCTTATAGATTACTATTACACGTTGGTAGAGCCCGTAAGATTCTTCCGTGACTACCAGCAGTATGATGGCGATCATATACGTGAGAGTTGGGTAGTCTATAAGTGCATCCTTAAAGCGGTCCCTAGTTGTGGGAGTTTCGAGACTGGGCATCGATGCTCCATTAGTAGACTAGTATATACAGTCGAGACCCCGACGAAGGGCTGTGGCCGGTCTCACAAGCCATTGGTATCAGTTGGTTCACCTTAGATGTATACAGGTACTCATTGGGTTATGAGTACACCGGACAGGACTCGCCGGGAATATGCTAGTTGGTATTATACCTGACGTCAGATAGCAGTTCCCTACTGATATGTGTACAGGTTAGTTCATCGACCTGAGATCGTCATTTATCTCGTGTGAGCTCCCACTGTGCTTTGATTACTACCCTACCACGGCTCAAAGGAGTCGTGCAAACAGGTTTTAGTTGGGTACAGTCCCGAGCCACATGGAGGCGGTGAGCGGATCGGCAGGGGTTTCGTCTCTCCTGGTATTGAGGGTGAGATCGCGCTGTGTCTAGGAGAGCCATTACACAAAGTCCTTAGCCAAGATAGGAGATTTACTGGTAAGTATTCCAGTAGTATCTCAGGGTGTTCTGGGCTACACTCCGACACGACTTGTACTGGTTTTGGGGGTCTGACTTTTACCAACCCTCTAGGCCCAACATGTGATGCTCATAGATGAATGGACCGGACTGTACGGATATTGTCACTGACAGGCTTAGTAGGGTGTCAGGATGAGTTCGCTCATCGACCTACCTTTTGGTCAATACCTGGTAGCCCGTTACGTACAGCTGGTACCACTGACGTGCTAGTGGTTAAATCCACAGCCAAACTATTGACGAGTCTTTAGAGTCCCCCACAGACAGTTTCTCAAATTTTGGGTGAAACGTTGTAGAGGCCGTATGATATATGGCGGGGTTCGATCATATACGTGCAATAGTGCACGGATCATGATCGGACGGATCATACTAGTGGCCTTTAATTTAAGCCTGATCCTAATATTAGATTTGTTGGATTACTTTAGCCTCATCGCATTCGCATTCGATCGGAATGCAGATGCAGGTATGTATATACAGGTGAGGGGTATCCTTGTGATCCATCACGAGTTTATTTTAGATGTTGCCGTATCTTTTTTTTGTTGTAAATATTTGAGTTAATGTTTACAAATGGAAATAATGAGCTAGAAATCATGATTAAGAGCATTAATTGTGACACATGCATAAGTGGTGACTCATGGTCTCTTTCTTTGTGCATGTGTCACATTATTTGATTGATTTTGTGGTGAAATGATAAGAAGAGAGAAAAAGGGCAGCCATGATATGGGTGAGCTCTTGTGTTTATCATTCTTGCTCTTATTCTTATCATCTCACATAAGAAAAGAAAATGCCTCCTCCTCTTCTTCTTCCTCTAGCTCACCGTTTCCATTGATGGCTTCATCTTCAACCTCCATCCATACAATGGATGCAAGAGACAAAGTTGTCACACACATTATCTACGTCACCTTGGACACGTCGGCTAGCGAACTTCATGCCCGAGTTGCTTCGGATGAAGCGGGAGCCCGTAAAAAGACTCGATGATATGGTGCCCTTTTTCGACGAGGAGATCGAGATCGAAGATGCCGCGAGGAGCTTGGGATGGTGGCCAAAGACCGAAGGACACGGATCGATCGGTATAGCCTTTCCAACCCTTCTCTAGTTTGCTAGTTGTAGGTTAATGGTTCGATCCGGGATTAAAGTCTGCGATAGCGCCGGTTTCAAGTTATGAAAAAGTTTTCGTTTCCACATTTTGGCCTCGGACAGACGGCCGGTGCGCTACCGTAGACTTACATGGTATCAAAGACACGCCATTAACCTTTACTAACTTGTTCTAACGTATTTAAAATATCGATCGAAAAAAATTTCCGAAACCGCATTTCCAATACTGAACTTTCTGTCGAATTTTTATTGTCGTCGAAAAATTATTTTGAGTATTGCAGAAATTCAGGCAGGCTTTTATAAGACATCTAAGAAAATTTGGTAGCATGATGCTACAGTAGAGCTGCGGAACCGCGGCCATACCCATGTTTTGGCCGTGGTTCCACCGCCATTTAGTGGCTTCTCTGCACCGAAATTTCTACAGTGGTTGTTTTCTTGGAATTGGGGTTTCTAGAATGTTTATTTTTGGCCCAGATTATTCTGAGTACTGCAGTTGTACTTGGAGCCCACTTCGGGAAATTTTGTCGATCGAAAATTTGAATATGTTAGTTTACAGTACTTATATTACATCTGCGACCGTGAATGTCATTTGATCGGTAAATCTTGTCTAATTGCTATAGCCCTTTTAGACGGATTTGCGAACGTGACATTCACGTTGATGTTCTGTGTTGTACTGTGATGTTGCGGTTTTGTCGTGGTGGATAGCCTGGTTGCAATGGTAATACAGTTTGGTTTTATTTGTACATTTGATATTGCAGGGCGAGCGTCCGACATGTGGACTGCCGTCACTGCCTGTTTGTATATTATTCTTTTGGGGCACGACCGGGCTGAAATTGATGTACCCGTTGTATATATTTTTCCTTTCTGTACTAGGATTACCCCGCGGTGGGGTGCATGGATAGCCGGATTCTAGAGGGCAACGGGCCCATATCTCATGGTTTTGAGACGGAGGAGGCTTTACTCTAGAATTGACGGGCTATTCGCCGCACTCGTAGGAGGTATAGGTTGACCCAAGGAGGGGTGCTCAAATTACTGGATTCCGTGAAGTGCCGGGTGACCCATTCACTTTGTTGAAAGGGGCTGCTGTTCATACCATAATATTGTATTTTATATTCCCCATTCTTATGCATTTTACAATGAAAACAGGTGCTTTTGACGCATGTCTGCTACATGTTACAGGTTACAGGTTCTTGGACAGGAAACAGTGAAAACGATGAAAAGATAATGCAAAAGTGGACTTTAACCAACAAACAGAGAATCTTGATCAAGCCTACATAAAGATCAGTTCACAAAGCAAGATTCAAGATATCGACTCAAAGCGAACGGTTAAAAATCCATTGCGAATTGTTCACTGGAAATCTGGAACTAACCTAGAAGCCCAAATGGAAAATTACATATATAAACAGTAAGAAAAAGTCACCAGAAGACAAACCCAAAAAGCCCAGAGCCCAACTCCAGATTTTGGCCGCGGAACCGCGGCCAAACCAGGCCTCGCGCCGCGGTTCCGCGGCCGTCTAGTGCACGGAGTTCGAGAATTTTTTCCAAAATGCTGAGGCGGCGCGGATCTTTGACTTGGTGTTTTCTTAGAGGGCATTTTTGTAAAAACAGATGTGCGAATCAAAATGTAACCTAGGGTTTCCTATTATCTATAAATAGGACTCTAATCATTGTAATCTTGGATGCCTCCCTTCATTAATAAATTTCAGCATTCTTTTGGAGAGCATCATTTTTTGTAGGTAAATTATTTTCTTGCCTTAGTTTAATTTAGTTTAAGAATTTTATTAACTTGCAATAGATGTTTCTTCTCTTTAATAAAATCATGTCTTTCTTCATCCCTTCAATGAGCGAGTAGTTTCCTCGCTTGTTAGGGTTAGGAATAGGGAAGGATTTGAGAGATGAAGATCTCTCATCTCTTTTCTTTGCCAATCTTTTATGAAAATTAGAACCCCATGCATACCTTCTTATTCCGCTCCCTACGGCACTCTACCCTCGAGGTAACGGTGATTCCGTAGTCTAAAGGCCCGGATTTTAAGGTTTTCCATGGAGGTTAGGGTAAAGATTAAGAAAGGAAGGACAAGGATCTAGAGGAAGAATCAATCTTCCCAATCATCCTAATCCCTTTTGTTAAGATTTACCATAACACTAATATGATATCTTTAATTAAAGGCAATGCAAAGAGATGTAGATCTTTGTTTACCAAATTTTCCCTAAACCTAATCCTAGCAAGTTTCTAATCCTAGTATCATACAACTTCAATTTTTAGATTTAATAATCAATCCGAACACCCTTCGGAATTAACTCGTTAGCGCGATTAGGAAATTCACAACATCCCTGTGGACCGACCCGTACTCACCGGCTAGCTGCAAAGCGACGCCGTTCTTGATTGCGGTTACAAATATTTTTGATCTATCTTTTAGAAAGCGCAAGCACGCTAAATCACACCAATCAAATGGCGCCGTTGCCGGGGATGGCGTAGAATTTCCTTTTCGCAATTTCGGGTTAATCATAAAATTTAAAAATTCATAAAAATCTAAAAAATCCAAAAAATATAAAAAAATATATAATCTGTTATTTTTGGAAGGGATACTTTGTGGTTGAATTTTTGCAGGATTTACAAAGACGATCTGGAAATTTCCAGAGATCAAAACAGGAAATAAAAGATCCTAACAATAGAAGATTACAACAACAGAGGAGGACACAAAATCTGGAGAGCTGAAACCTTAAGCCAACCGCGGATCCGCCGCTCCAAGCCGCTTCAGACCGCGGAACCGCCGCCGTCTGGTCAACTTAGAACGTCAGAAAAATTTTGGGGATCCGCACCGGTCACGTGACCGCCTTTCCGCGGTGGGATCTACGTTAAGACCGCGGAAACGCGGCTGCATAGTTTCTTCAGTTCGTGAAAATTGCACTGTAAGTTCCTCTTTTCTTGCTCTGGAAATCTAGATAAATATTTTCTGAAAAATTCCTGCAGGATTTTGTGCGCTATAAAAATATATTCCCTTCCAAATAACGATCTTGTGCAGGATTTGTGGGCCCCGCTTGAACTAAATTGATTGCAAGAAATATTTTGCTGTTAATTCTTTCCAAATAAAGATTCTTGTGATATGCTTAAGATAAAAACTGATTGCAGGTAATATATTTTAGATTGCATATCTTTAATTAAAAAAAAAAAAAAAATCTTTTTGCAACAAATTTTCAAACAAAGAAAAAGAAAAAGGAAAATTTTTATTAGAGAACTTGCAAACTTTAGCCCCAAATAAATCCTTGCACCATCCAACCTTCCTTCTTTCAACCTTTCTTCTTTTAACATGGGTACCCCACATAAAAAGTCACTTGCCGAACTTTGGTATCCTGAACCTAATTTTGCGTCGTTCGGCAATTTGTTCGGTCAATCTAAAGACGATCCCTCCATGCCAAAAAAATCTTTGAAAGATCACATAGAGGAGTCTAGGAGAAACAGTTTGACTTTTCAACCCACTTTGTGTCAGCCGAGTCAAGCTTCACCACCTACATATGTTGACACCACTTCTGCAAGTCCTGCTGTAATTCCTAGGCCGATGTCCATTGCTAAGCATATTGCTCAATCTCGTAGCCGATCTTTCACCTCTCTCCACACATCTAGTTCTAGGGATCAACAAGGCTATTCACCTTTTTATCCATATGTTGACCCTACTCCTACCCAACCACCCACTTCCTACCAGTCTTACCCAACCTTCCCACCTTCACTAGACCCTGTTCCTACACAGCCTTTTGGGAGTTTCACATATCCAAACAATTTTGAATCTTTTACCGAAACCCCCTCACCACCCAAGTCTAGTTTGGAAGAGGCGTTGGAGGCCTATATTGCTGCAACAAATAAAATGGTTAGGAATGTGGAAGCGTCCATGGCCACCCTTATGCAACCTGCTGAACCGGTAGCTAGTGTCCCGCTAGCTCCAAATTTTTCAATGTATGAGGCGGCAGTTGGACGGAGTGAGAATGAGAGAGGATTTTCAAATCAAACCTACCCTTACCCAATAGAAGCCCACAACTCCTGTTTTCCATCAATTGCCCTAAATAGTTCACCTGTTGAAAATAAAACTGAGTTGTGTGATTTTGTAGTGTTTGATTTGCTAGATTGTGAAGAACCCCTTTCGAGTGAAACCGCACCTAATCCTTTCGATCTTTACACCTCCACTCTAGAACCTAAATCGATAGATATCCATGCCTTTGATGAGGTGTCTAAAGAAATTGACTTTCACTTGATTGAGGATATAGACGCCGGGAATATTTCGGATGATGAACCTGTCGATTTAATTGAAATTTTATGTTCAAATCATCATCCTGAGTTATTAAATGTTTCTCCCGAATCTCATATGCGTCTTGATTTTGATGATAATGGCATGGATGAGTTGAATATCGAGGAGAATTATGAGGATAATATTGAGGAGAGTCTTGAGGATAATATTGAGGTTGAACCATTTTTCTTTGATGTGTCGGATTTTCCAATTCATCCTCTTGAACCTTTACCTAAATCACCCTCCCTCTTTTCCATCGTTCCGACCACTCCTCATTTCACGCTTGACGACTGTGAGCTTGAAAACTTTTCCTTTGAATCTGACACAGTTCTCACAGCCGATGACACGTACGAGTGTTTCACTTTTTCGGACGATGTTGATGACTCACCGCCCGAGTTTGAGTCCTTTACATTTTCAGATGAGCCATCAGACTCGGTTGATTATAGTAGTTTCGAACCATTAATGGAATCTTTCAAGTTCGAAACAGTTTACTACGGTGAGAAAGATACTATCCCTAATTCACTCCCTTTCGTCTTTCCCATTGTTCCGACCGAACAAATGACCGTTACGCTTTCTTCTCCTATACCAAGTTCGGCGTACCCATGTTTTCTCACGACTCTTGAGGGATTTGATCCCATTTCTCGACGAGTTGATAGGTTAGCGCAATCACTTTTAACACATCGGTCATCACAAATTGCGCTAATTTATTCACTCAATTTACACCCTCAAGATCGTACTCCACTTCCTTCTTCTTTTCTCCATTCTTCTCCCCCACCGAGACCATATTCTACCATTCTTCTTTCCACACGGTCTCGCGTGCTTTTCATATCTTTTCTTTCCATCCCATTCTTGCACCAACTATACCATTTCCACGATAAGATTTTTGAATGGTTGGTGTTAACTTTTGGCTTGTGTAAGGCCAAGCTTAAGTTTGGGGGGAACCTTTGTATATATGTATATATATTTTCGTTTTCTTTTTCTATAAAAAAAAAAAAAATTTCAAAACATTAAAAATATAAAAAAAAATTGTAAATAAATAAACAGGGGAGTATCGGCATTTTGACCCTCTTTGTTTAGCATGACAGTGAGGACACTGTCAAGTTCAAGTTTGGGGGTATGCTCGGTACGTCTTCCTCCTTCGCATTCATATGTACATTTTTGCATTTGCATACTTATTTGAAAACCCATAAAAATTTGAAAAAAAATTAATGTATTCAATTTTGGCTAATTGACTAGAGTTTGACAAATAGGTTAACTAGCTAGGAACAACTAGATCTTAGACTTAGTAAATTAAAAACCCTAAAAATAACCTTCCTTAAAGTTTAACGGTAGAAAGTATATGCCTTGTAGTTTATTTAGAAATAGGCAAATTTTGGGTTCACTTTTTGGGCTAAGTCGAAATGAGGGAAGAGTATTGATGTTCTTATTAGAGTATAAGTTTGAAAAATAGTTCCTAGCTTAAGTCTAGATTATGAAAACGTATACCCTACAATTTGCACAATCACGCACCTTGAAACTTGGAATAGTAGAGGAGACCTTGAAATGCTCTTGTCTAAAGTCCTTAGTACAATGAAAATAAAAGAAAAAAAAAAGTGAATAAAGAAAAAAAAAATGGACACTGGTTTTTGTGATTACTTAAGGCTGTAAAAATAGAAAAATATTTAGCGAGGGTGCTTCATCACCTAGTGCCTTAGGCCAACTGGTTTGGGAGTCACTGCTAAAGCCTTGGGGGTTGCAAAGACTAGGATTTACGCTTTAAAGTGCAAACGCATCTTGTAATCGGTCGTTGGTACCTCAAGAAGTATTAACGGTCGCATGAAGGATGTGTAAGCAAATTTCATTCACCAACTAATTAGTACTTTGGACAATGGATGAGAGTACGATTGCTTGATTTGAATTTCCAAGTGTAGGGGTGATCTATACACACACGTAGGGGTATGTGATTGGAATCTAGATAAGAGAAAGGAATGAAGAATAGAACTTGTATCTTTAATAGAGTTGATAGAAATTCCTAAGTGGAGATAAAACCCTAGAAGGAAGACTTAAGAAATGCCGAAAGCTAAGTAATTCTACATAACATATATAATCTTAAGTTAAATAATGAGGAAGTGTGAAGAATATGGGTGGATAATTTGCGAGTCAAAAGATAATAGAATTCCTTGTTAGAAAACCTCATTAGAGAACAAAAGTCAATGGGCCAAATTGATAGGATTTTGTGGGTGTAATCCGCTGAAAACCCTCAGGAGACAACACTCCTCCTACTAGGGACACCTAGAGGTTTAACGGCTTGTTGCACGAGCTCAGTGCAATCGCGTTTCCCTGCGAAAGTGCGGTTAGGTTTTTTGTAGAGAATAAAACAATAATTTTGCTCGAGGACGAGCAAAAGATAAGTTTGGGGGTATTTGTTCATACCATAATATTGTATTTTATATTCCCCATTCTTATGCATTTTACAATGAAAACAGGTGCTTTTGACGCATGTCTGCTACATGTTACAGGTTACAGGTTCTTGGACAGGAAACAGTGAAAACGATGAAAAGATAATGCAAAAGTGGACTTTAACCAACAAACAGAGAATCTTGATCAAGCCTACATAAAGATCAGTTCACAAAGCAAGATTCAAGATATCGACTCAAAGCGAACGGTTAAAAATCCATTGCGAATTGTTCACTGGAAATCTGGAACTAACCTAGAAGCCCAAATGGAAAATTACATATATAAACAGTAAGAAAAAGTCACCAGAAGACAAACCCAAAAAGCCCAGAGCCCAACTCCAGATTTTGGCCGCGGAACCGCGGCCAAACCAGGCCTCGCGCCGCGGTTCCGCGGCCGTCTAGTGCACGGAGTTCGAGAATTTTTTCCAAAATGCTGAGGCGGCGCGGATCTTTGACTTGGTGTTTTCTTAGAGGGCATTTTTGTAAAAACAGATGTGCGAATCAAAATGTAACCTAGGGTTTCCTATTATCTATAAATAGGACTCTAATCATTGTAATCTTGGATGCCTCCCTTCATTAATAAATTTCAGCATTCTTTTGGAGAGCATCATTTTTTGTAGGTAAATTATTTTCTTGCCTTAGTTTAATTTAGTTTAAGAATTTTATTAACTTGCAATAGATGTTTCTTCTCTTTAATAAAATCATGTCTTTCTTCATCCCTTCAATGAGCGAGTAGTTTCCTCGCTTGTTAGGGTTAGGAATAGGGAAGGATTTGAGAGATGAAGATCTCTCATCTCTTTTCTTTGCCAATCTTTTATGAAAATTAGAACCCCATGCATACCTTCTTATTCCGCTCCCTACGGCACTCTACCCTCGAGGTAACGGTGATTCCGTAGTCTAAAGGCCCGGATTTTAAGGTTTTCCATGGAGGTTAGGGTAAAGATTAAGAAAGGAAGGACAAGGATCTAGAGGAAGAATCAATCTTCCCAATCATCCTAATCCCTTTTGTTAAGATTTACCATAACACTAATATGATATCTTTAATTAAAGGCAATGCAAAGAGATGTAGATCTTTGTTTACCAAATTTTCCCTAAACCTAATCCTAGCAAGTTTCTAATCCTAGTATCATACAACTTCAATTTTTAGATTTAATAATCAATCCGAACACCCTTCGGAATTAACTCGTTAGCGCGATTAGGAAATTCACAACATCCCTGTGGACCGACCCGTACTCACCGGCTAGCTGCAAAGCGACGCCGTTCTTGATTGCGGTTACAAATATTTTTGATCTATCTTTTAGAAAGCGCAAGCACGCTAAATCACACCAATCAGCTGCCTCTCTTCAGGTTTTGACGGGTAACTTGCCGCACCCGTAGGGGTCTAGAATTTCATTGCACAGGCTATCCATACAACCAGGGGAACGTCGGGTTTCAGTTGCGGCTCTATGAAACCCGGGGATCCCAGATTATCTGTATTGTTCTGTGATGCTTATTACATTTCTGTGATGTTGCATTTTATCACGCCTTGAGCGATTATTATATATTGCTATATATATACTAGTAGATGTTGTATATGTTTTACACCCGCGCTAGTCCAGTCCCCGCTCTGTCGTTAGTTAAATAACCTAACGGGTGATGACGGGACCCAGTGGCGAATGCGGATGGCATATACGTACATCGTATTTTCGTTCTTTATTGGTGTGAACAATTGATGGGACTGCATTGATTCGGATCAATGTAAGCTAAACAAACCTATTCTGATGTTGTTGGAACATTTTTCAAAAAGCTGTTATTACAAGGACGTTCTCTTTTGTTTTACACAGTGGTATTCGGTTATGAATATCCAGCACCTCAGTCAACGAGACAAGGGCCGAGATCCCTTCACCGGGAGTGACCCCTTGGACAGAAGTTTGCGTTAGGGTAATAACTTCACTAAAGTCGATTACTTTTTGCTTTGCATCATGGTATTCAGTTGGAATATCCTGCACCTTATTCTACGAGGAAAGGGCTGAGATCCCTTCACCGGGAGTGACATCTTTAGCAAAGGTTTTCGCAACTATATTTTTATAAAAAGCTATACGGTTCCTTCAACAATATCAAGTTCATTACGTTAAAGGTTTTTCGCCAAAAACCAGCCGTAGCCCTCCGTCATTTCTTATAAATATTACTTAGTATTCGTGCTGCGTTTGTTGACTGTGTCAAGGCGTAGTGTACGGTAGCTAAGTAGTGTTTGTTTGTGGCATATTAATGAGATTGGTTAGGACAGTCGTGCGGCCTTGTTGACTGTGTCAAGGGCTCGTATGGGTGGGTTTAATGTAATCCAGGATAATGACGGGTTGAACTTGACTAGGACTCTTTGATTTTTTGACTGTGTCATGGTCACTTGGGTCCTAGGGGTAAAAATCACATCGGGAGTTTCTAAAGAAACTGAAACTTGCCAGATATGCGCATACCTTCTGGAGTTGATAACGTGAGTGGATTCCATCACGTTATCATGCGATGATAGTTGGATCCCGATTCCCACTGATTAGTTGGTTTACTCCTCAGGTGATCCCGACTAATTCTTTTTTCAGGTTTGGAGAAGAATTTGACGATACAGCGGGAGGTTTCCTGATTAGATAAAGTGATAACCATTCTGATCTAGGTTAGAGTGCACGCTGAGTGTTTCTTTTCTCTCTCTCTCTTTGGCAACGACCATGGCCCGACCTTAGACTATGACTCAGTGACCAAGTTGACCAAACCTTCTTAAACACTGGCTTTTGGATTGTCAGAGTTGCATACCACATTGCCACTCCTTCTTTTACCCTTTTCTCCAGAACACCTCGTATCACTACGAACATCCACTTCCATTAGATAAAACCATCGTATAATTATATACTAACTCAAAGGAAATTATTCGAGGATGGTTTCCGGTTCTGGAGAAAATGAATAGGACTATTCAGTTGTCTTTTCCTTTTACCTTCTCTTAGGTTGTGAGTGTTCCTTAGATTAGGACGGTACACCTATACGCTAATTGGATAGTCTTCTTCCAAACCATAGGTAGGTGCCGAACGGTAGGGAATGAAGAAAGCCGATTAGCCTAAGTGTGGTGTACAAAAGGTATTAAGTAAAGACAAATAAAGGGATTAGAAAGAGGGCAAAGTAAATTGCGACTGCTATTCACGACCAAACCAAGTATTTCATCTCCACTCCTACTTCACCTTTGTATTTCTCCAGAACACTCCGTATCACTACGAAGATCCACAGTTTTTAGATACTCCAGCGTATGGTTATATACGAACTCAAAAGGAACTTGTTCCAATTCAGGGATGGATTCTGGTTAAGGAGAAATAAGAATAAAGTTTATTCAGTTGTCTTTTATCTTTACCTTCTCTCGCGTTGCGAGTGCTCCTAGGATTAAGACAGTACACCTATTACGCTTATTGGATAGTCTTCTTCCAAACCATAGGCTGGTGCCGAACGGTAGGGAAGGAAGAAAACCATTTAGCCTAACGAAGGTGTACAGAAGTTAACGACTAAAGACAAATAAAAGGATTTGGAGAGATGGCAAAGAAATATATGGTTATAGTCATGAATCTGGATAATGGAAGAGGCATTACTAGGAATGCCGGGATACCCCTTCGAAACATTTACATGTTTCAGTTTCACTGTGTACTGTTAAAAGAAAACTGATTTCCCAATTAGTCCTTGCTCCAGGATATGTATTTACCAGGTTTGATTCTCACATCTGTATGGTTTTACAGATGATGAGTGGGAGTAATTTATTGGGAATTGGGTGATCATCCTCATTATATCGGGATTCGTTGTAATTGGTGATATTTGAGGAAATCGCCTGTGTTGTTTGCCGGACGGCAAATATTTGGTTTTGAATATCCGTTGTTATGGACCAATTTCAAATTGATATATCTGTACGTTTATTTTTATAAAGTAAGATATAACTTTTTGAAATTATGTCTATGACATTTACCTATATCAGTGGATGGTTAGGTAAGGAGTATTAAACAGCGGTGTAATTCTTCTTAACCATAAGTACAGTTTTCAACCTACGACACACAGGGAATGAGTTATTAGACTCAAGAGACTTATACAGAGTATTGTATGTTGTCCAGTGTCCATTAGGACAGAGGGGTTGGTCCTCGTACTATATTCGGTTTACTTATAACTTCTCTGGTTTTTAGACAAGTGTTTCGTAGAAACACAAGGTCGAACTTTTGAGAAGTTATAGGTACATGAATAAAGTAGAGAACCAGGTATTGCAAGTATCGGGATTCTTCAAGGTGATTGAAGATGTGGATACTTGTGTATGGTATTCAGTTGATAGTAATGATTATAAGAACTTGCTTCTCTTTCAGGTTACTCATATCTGGATGTATTCCTAAGTTGAGTAATGTTGATCGGCCTCTCTCCATTTAGTTGACATGCACTGGAGACAGCTGCATGATTTGAATCTAGTTCCAATTAAATCAGTGCCTCTGTTTTTATATTGGATATAGAACGGTTCATATCTTAACGATGTTAAGGTACGGGGAGTTTTCCGGCTTATGCTTAAAACCAGACTCTGGATAACTCAAGGCACGTTTCTGTAATGGCTATTTGTGGGTTGACCCGGGCTATGATGAGGGTTTACTTTCTACCATCTGGAAGATCAATAGTGATATTGTTCTTAACTCGCCATAGTTTTAATAAAAATGGATTTTTTTTCAGAAAACAGTAGTGGGAGCAGATATGGTGGATAACCTCAGGCACTCGAGAGGTACTTCGGTATGCTCAAAGACGGTGACAGGGAGGTTGTTGTTTATCCAAACTTGACACTACTGTTGTTCCAGGCTATGAGACCCGGCAGGAGGATGAGTATAGTGTCGTTCTAAACTAGCTTTAGAAGTGTACCTGTATATAACTCTGCCAGAGGGTTGTCGTAGTCAGTGGGAGCAGCGGAAGCATAATGGACAAGTAGCTTATGTCTATTTATGGACTAAAATAGATATAGCAGAGATAGATCATCTATTTCTGATGTGACAGGCATAGGTTTGACTTCATCAGAATAAGGGATGGATCTGTTAAGAAGGTAGTAGGGTGTGATGTCCTGGTATTTGGATGGCATACATAGAGTAGGAAGTGATATTCCTGCACTACGATTGGTTATGATTTGGTTGTCACACAGTGGTTTCTCCACATAGGATATAGATATAATATCAGACATTCTGGTTACTAGATCTATGGTTTTGGATCTAGATTTGGGAAGTGTCCCAATCTGAGTACTTAGACAGTATTCTAAAGGTGTTTTAGAATGAACGACTCCTGGTACGGCAGTGTACCTGCAGGTGATGGAGTCACCCTCTCTGAAAGTGTCTTACAGACTAAAAGGGAGAGGGATGTGCATGATTGACACATCACTTGCTTAGGCAATTGAGTCAATCATGAGATGTCAAGTACCAGACCAGATATTGTTTTTACACGAGATGCAGTAAGTTGATATTAATCCTATCCTGGAGAGACATTCGGAAGCACTTTTAGAACATAAGTGGATGTTCTAGGGATATTATAACAACCGCCTCTTTTAGGAGACGGTTATCATTCCAGGCATCCAAGGTGACATGAATGACAGAGTGACTGTCAGAGTTATAGTTTTCCCTCTGATGAGGGGCAGTATTTTGGAGAGGTGGTCCAAGCGGATACTAAGGGAGGCATAGCGCAGGATACTGATTAAGTTCAGTTAACGATACAGTCTAAGAAATTTGGATTTGGAGTTCATTTATGAACTAGGTCCCATCAGATATCCAGACATATTCTAAGACAGGTATTGCTCATTTCGGGAGATGGATTTCTCCGCGAACTTGAGATAAAGAGAGATATAGAAAGGAACATTAGGGTGGATCCACTCACTGAGGCTATTCCTCGAACGCAATAGCTTCGCAAACAGGCTTTGTGAGACTGATTAGTAGAGGAGTTGGGTGTTTGGTATCACACGGGCTGTGAGTATGCAACATCACAATAATTATCCTTGAGTGCAAGTAGGAGATTGTTGGATATAGTGCCCTCATAGTCAATTATTGAATCACAGGCACGTGATTGCAATGATTGAGGGAGGACCTATACCTGTAGGACAGTCTTACTCAAGATGATAGTATACTATCTGGTTTATCTTTATCATCGTGTATAGCTTTAAGTGACTTTACAGATCACTATTACATGTTGGTAGAACCCGTAGGATTCTTGCTTGACTACCAGCAGTATGATGGAGATCATATACGTGAGAGTTGGGTAGTCTATAAGCACATCCTTAAAGCGGTCCCTAGTCGTGGGAGTTTTGAGACTAGCATCGATAGTCCATTAGTAAACTAATGTATACAGTCGAGACCCCGACGAGGGGCGGTGACCGGTCTCACAAGCCATTGGTGTCAGTTGGATCACCTAAGATATATACAGGTGCTCATTGAGTTATGAGTACACCGGACAGGACTCGCCGGGAACATGCTAGTTGGTATTACACTTGACGTCGGATAGCAGTTCCCTACTGACATATGTACAAGTTAGTTCATCGACCTCAGATCGTCATTTGTCTCGTATGAGCTCCCACTGTGCTTTGATTACTACCCTACCACGGCTCAAAGGAGTCGTGCAAATAGGTTTTAGTTGGGTACAATCCAGAACCACATGGAGGCAGTGAGCGGATCGGAAGGGGTTTTGTCTCTTCCGGTATTGGGGGTGAGATCGCACTGTGTCTAGGAGAGCCATTACACGAAGTTCTTGACCAAGGCAGGAGATTTACTGGTAGGTATTCCAGTAGTATCTCAGGGTGATCTGGGCTACACTCCGACACTACTTGTACCGCTTTTGGGGGTCTGACTTTTACCAACCCCGAAGGCCCGACATGCGATGCTCATAGACGAACGGACCGGACTGTACGGATATTGTTACTGACAGGCTTAGTAGGGTGTCAGGATGAGTTCGCTCATCGACCTCCCTTTTGGTCAATACCTGGTAGCTCGTTACGTACAGCTAGTACCACTGATGTGCTAGTGGTTAAATCCACAGCCAAAGTATTAACGAGTTTTTAGAGTCTCCCACAGACAGTTTCTCAAGTTTCGGCCGAAACGTTGTAGAGGCCGTATGATATATGGTAGGGTTCGATCATATACGTGCAGTAGTGCACTGATCATGATCGGACGGATCATACTAGTGGACTTTGGTTTAAGCCGGATCCTGGTATTAAATTTGTTGGATTACTTTAGTCTCATCGCATTCGCATTCGGTCGGAATGCGGATGCAGGTTGTATATACAGGTGAGGGGTATACTTGTGATCCGTCACGAGTTTACTTTAGATGTTGCCGTATCTTTTTGTTGTTGTAAACATTTGGGTTAATATTTACAAATGGAAATAATGAGCTAAAAATCATGATTATGAGCATTAATTGTGACACATGCACAAGTGGTGACTCATGGTCTCTTTCTTTGTGAATGTCTCACATTATTTGATTGATTTTGTGGTGAAATGATAAGAAGAGAGAAAAAGGACAGCCATGATATGGGTGAGCTCTTGTGTTTATCATTCTTGCTCTCATTCTTATCATCTCACACAAGAAAATAAAATGCCTCCTATTCTTCTTCTTTTTCTTCTAGCTCACCATTTCCATTGATGGCTTCATCTTCAACCTCCATCCATACAATGGATGCAAGAGATAAAGTTGTCACACACATTCTCTACTTCATCTTGGACACGTCGGATAGCGAACTTCGTGCCCGAGTTGCTTCAGATAAAGCGGGAGCCCGTAAAAAGACTCGATGATGTGGTGCCCTTTTCCAACGAGGAGATCGAGATCGGAGATGCCGCAAGAAGCTTGGGATGGTGGCTAAAAACCGAAGGACACGGATCGATCGGTATAGCCTTTCCAACCCTTCTCTAGTTTGCTAGTTTTAGGTTAATGGTTCAATCCGGGATTAAAGTCTGCGATCATGCTGGTTTCAAGTTTTGAAAAAGCTTTCGTTTCCGCATTTTGGCCTCGAACAGACGGCCGGAGCGCTACCGTAGACTTACAACTAGACTTAAAGCCAAGTTCAGAGGACTTGGATCAGTTTAGCGAGGACCCCGAGCTTTAAACTCTTTTATATACTTTACTTTCATGTTCATGCCATTTTTTAAGCATTGCTTTCATCATTGTATTTACTTTTCAGTTGTATTGTAAAGAAATGTTTAATAAATAAAAGTTGCTGTTCATTTACATTTCATGTCTTCTTGTGTATATCTACTGTATATTGCTTAGTTACGCTTAGCGTGTTTACTTCTGAGTAAATATGTAGTGGGCCAGTCGCGGCTCCTTACCCGTACACTAGGAAGCGGGGCGTGACAGGCTTTGTTGGCGGTCCATGTAGGTCTTTTCTGCATGGACATGCAAGTCAATTCTGCATGAAGTCTTGATTGCATGCTTTTAGCGTGTCGTATTTTAAAGTTCTAAAGTTAACCGCAATCAGGACGGCGTCGCGTGTAGCTAGCCGTGATGAGTACAGGCCGTCCGCAGGGAGACAGAGCATTTTATGTTCTTGTTATCACGAGTTAATGCGCGTGGCGGAATTGTTCGATTCTACCCTATGTGTATATATGCAAAGTAAAAGTTGTTAGGATTAGATAGGATAGTATAAGTTATGGATTTCCGTACAAATTCCTTTGTACCGAGCTTGACTATTGAAACTAGAGAAATCGGCAACAACGTGAATTAGAGTACTTGAGCACGGTATTAGTGAAATCTGGCTTATTGACCATTGTCCGTCCGTTCTTGTCTCTTGCTTTCACCTCCGGCCAAACCGAACGCAACCGGTCACGGTTAGGAATCACCGATATCTTGGTAGGGTAGGATGCCTAACGGAGCGCTTGTGTAAGGTTTGGGCGGAGTTTAATTGGAAAATAACGGGCAAAGAAATGAGAGACGAAAACCTTAACTTACACAACCTATCTTTTTCCTAACAATAACATATTCACAAACCAACAAAATAACAAAAGAAAGAGAAAATGAAAAGATAAAAAGAAAAGAAAAGAAAAGCAACATTATAAGTAAGTAAATGCAAGATAATAAATTGCAAGTAAGTAAATGGTATGGAAATAAAATTGCAAGTAAGTAGAGAGAGAGATTAAAACACTAAGAACCCAAGAACAAAAATGAATGTTTTATTATACCCAAGTGATACAACCTTGAGTTCAATAACCAAAACTTAAACTTTCAAGCTCAATGAAGAGGTTGCAAGATTAAGAGAAAGCAAAGAACTCAACGGGAACTAGCTATGTATAAGAACAAAATGGAAAATGAAAAAGAGTGTGAAGTCTTGGACAAAGAATGAGACAATGTAAGACCCTTTATCCCTTCCTCACTGGTCTGTATCTATAGGTTCAAAATACAATTAAACAAGTAATAAAAAAAGATGACGTGGCAGCAAGGGATGGATAGAAGAAAGATGGGGACCATACGGGCTAGGGGGCTGGCAAGATCGGATATATTGGACAAGTCGCCGGTCCAAAACCGAGCAAATGGGTTCGTGTTGGTTGTGTGGTCTTGTGTGCTCTCCAATATCACTCTGGTGCTGCTTGATTTGCCTACATGAACTTGGTCTGCACTCAGGGATTTGGAGGGAAGTTTGATGCTTTATATCACATCACACATTTTTAGCATTTAACACTCTTGTCCCCCAAATTGCACAAGCCATCATTTATGTATGTCATGAGCAGCCCCACCATGGTCCATGCCAAAGAGTTGTGTGCACACTTGCATTGTGTTGAACTAAAATAGTGTGCACACATTTATTTGCTAAAGAACTCTTTGGGTATCGATTGGTTTCCAATTCCGGTTGTAGTGTCGGCTCACAAATGTTATATCCATGTTTTTGAATGTATTTCCAGTATTTTGTCACGGATACCTGTAATCTGTAATTACTGAGCAGACACTGTTAATAGTACCGATACATAACAAAACAGATAATGAATGAGTGGTATTAAAATACAGTTTTTTGTGATAAACAAATACCCCCAAACTTATCTTTTGCTCATCCCAAGCAAAACAAAAATCCTAGCCTCACTTTCGCAGGGAACGCGATTGCACTGAGTTCGTGCAACAAACCATTAAACCTCCAGGTGTCCCTAGTAGGAGGAGTGTTGTCTCCTGAGAGTTTTCAGCGGATTACACCCACAAAATCCCGTCAAACTAGTTTCACAAGTTAACGTCGATTCTACTCCTACAGTTTGGTATCTAGGTTAGATATTCTATCATCCTAAGTTAGAAATATTCAACCATTATGTTTCATACCTCCTATTTATTCAACCCCAGATCCTATACGTTTTACAGTTTAGAAAGATCTCGACCTCTCTTAAGTTTTCCTTCTAAAGTGCGGTCTCCAATCAGGAATTTTTATCAACTTTACGGAAAACATAAGTCTCTATTCTTTATTTCTATCTTTCCTCCAAATATCGATTGTATACCCCTACGTGTGTGTAAAATTGCGTCCCTACACTTAAGAATTCAATTCAAGCTATATTACTCTTGCCCTAATACCTAATACTACTTCTTTTCATTAATGATGGACGGATTTGCTCACACATTTTTCATGCGACTATTAATGCTTCTTGATGCACTAACAGCCGATTACTGAATGTATGAGCTTAAAGCGTAAATAGTAGTTTCCAGGTCTTGATTTTATTTATTTATTTTCTTCTTTTTTCTTTATTTTTTCTTTTTCAAGACCGGATATATTTTCAATGATACTCTTTTGGTGGTTAGCTTTAAATACTATTTTTCTTTTATACTAGGCTTTCAAACAAGAGTATTTCTAGGTATCCTCTACTATCCCAAGTTTCAAGATGCGTGTATGTGCAGTTTGTAAGGTATATACTTTCTAAATTTGAACTCAAGAATGGAAACTATTTTTCAGACTTATCCTTCAGTAAAACTTCAATACTTTCCTTCATCTCGACTTAACTCAAGAATTTAACTCAAGATTATCTACTTCTATAAAAAAAACTGTAAGGACGTATAATTACCAAGATTAAACAGAAGAAGGGTTATTTTTAGGGTTTTCAATTCCTAAGCCTAGAATTTAGTTATTTCTAACGTATCAACTAAACTTTCAAAATAAAATCTAAGTTACCCTATTAGCTAACTTGACGACAAAGTTTTTATATTTTTGTAAAAAAAATTTATTTTTGTGGGTTTTTAAACTAAGTATGCAAATGCAAAATATACATATGAATGCGAAGGTAGAAAGCTTACCGAGCACACCCCCAAATTTAAACTTGACAGTGCCCTCACTGTCAAGTTACACCAAAAGGGTCAAAACTGTCGACTCTCCCCTGTTTGTTTTTTTATTATTTATTTTATACAAAATAAAAAGCAAACCAAAAATATATATACACAAAAAGGTCCCCCCCAAACTTAAGTGACACGGTGTTTCCACTGTTTAAGCGGTGAAGTTCAGGATTAGGAGGGAGAGAACGGTATCAATCTATGCAAGCCCTTACACAGGCCAAAAGTGAGCACCAACCATTCAAATATTTTATCGTTATAATGTGCAGGTTGGTGAAAGAATGTGGAGAGGAAAGAAATGGAGAATACACGAGACCGTATGCGGATAGAAGTAGGATACGGTCTCGGTATATAAGGAGAAGAATGACGGAAGGGAAAAAGAAATGGAATACGAACTTGATGATGGAAATGGAGTGAATAAATTAGTACAATTTGTAATGACCGATGTGTAAAAAGCGATTGTGTTAATCTATCAACCCACTGAGAAATGGGGTCAAACCTCTCAAGATTCGAAAGGAAACATGGGTTGACCGAACTTGGTAAACCAAACACTGAAGTGATACGGTGTCTTGCAAGGTCGGATCGATGGAAAGGATGGAGGAAAGTGATCGAGGAAGGGTATCAATTAAAGGTTCGCGAGGGTATACACAGTCAATGAAAGGTATAGGATGAATTAGAAAATCCGATTCATCAAGAAAAACTGGTTCATCCTCAATAATATCCTCAAAATTCTCCTCAAAAATTCGCTCATCCAT
Source organism: Agapanthus africanus (assembly GCA_030015575.1). Taxonomy (NCBI): domain Eukaryota; kingdom Viridiplantae; phylum Streptophyta; class Magnoliopsida; order Asparagales; family Amaryllidaceae; genus Agapanthus; species Agapanthus africanus. The sequence continues at coordinate 24,915,580 of CM057338.1, forward strand.
GCATTTATCATCAATATCTAGACGCAAATGAAGTTCGGGAAAAACAGTTAATGACTCAGGATGATGTCCACATGTAAGTGAAAAAACATTGTGAATTGGTGAGAAAAACTCATCCAAAACTGTGTGTTCATCATCTAAAATATTCCCAGCATCACTATCCTCAATCAAGTGAAAATCAATTTTCTCAGACACCTCATCAAAAGCATAGATTTCAATCAATTTAGATTCTAGAATGGAGGTGTAGAGGTCAAAGGGATTGGGTGTGGTTTCACTTGAAAGGGTCCCTTCATAATCGGGTAAATCAAACACTACAAAGTCGCACAACTCATTAAACATTCTATCTTCAATTGGTAAATCATTTGGGATACTTGATAGACATTCAAAACCGGAGTTGTGGGATTCAATTTGCAATGAGTAAGTTTGATTTGGAAGGGTGTACCGCTCACTCTCACTACTCAAATTCTCAATCTGTCATATTGCCTCATCATACATTGGAAAATTTGGAGATAGTTTGAAACTAGCTACTGGTTCGTTAGGTTGTATGAGGGCGGCCATGGATGCATTCAAATCCATCATCTGTTGGTACGACGCTACCCGAAAGTCTTTCAATGACTGTTCCAGACTAGACATGGGTTGTGAAGGGCTTTCAGTAGATTCGAAATTGTTTGGATACTGGAAACTCCTAAATTGTTGTTCAGAAGCAATGTAAGGTGTAAAAGTCGGGTAGGATTGATAGGAATCGAATGGTTGGACAGGGTTAAGATCAACGTTATGATAAGAAGGTGAATGGAATTGTTGATCAAAAGAATTGGAAGTGGTGAAAGGAGTGAAAGATCGGTTATGGGGTTGTTTAATACGTTCAGCAATAAACATAGGTCTCGGAGTTGCAACAGGACTCTCAAAAGGGGTATCAACGTAAGAAGGTAAGGTAGGTTAAAACGGTTGATACAAAGTGGAGTGCGGAGTTCAGTTGTTTGTCTTAGAAGTGTCTATCCGATCTTTCAAAGAAAGTTTAGGCATGGAGGGATCGTTCGAAATTCGACCAAAGCAAGAACCGTAAGAAGTAATGTCTGGTTATGGGTACCAAAGTTCGGCAAGAGTTTTTCGAGGTGGGGTACCTATGATATGAAGAGAAGAAGAAAAATGGGAGGAAGAAGAATGTGAGTTTTTTTGTTTTTATTTATTTGTTAGATATCAACAAAGTATGAAATATACACAAAAAGAATAATCACGACACCAAATACCACACACCTAATCAGTCTAAGGTTTACCAAGGTCAACTAGACCTGCTCAAGAACTTGATTGTCGAAATAAAACTGTGTCAAGAAACGGGCTCAAGATATACTGATCACGAGGCCAGGTAAGTGCAGAGATAAGGGGTGCTTTTCCAACGCTTTCACGAAGGTCCTTAATTAGATAACCCTTTCTATTTTGGCGGTTTCGCCATGAACACTTTTCTAGACACCCCGTGAACGATATACCATTAAGCGGTGTTCTAAACACAGTTAACTTCTCCTAATGAGCGTGAAGTCCTTAAGGCTTAAAGTCTAGTTTCTTTTAAATTTTTGTGCGGGTAAACGTTATGCTCAATTCGTGATTTGTGGGCCACGGAAAAGATGATGAAATCCTTTACCGTATGTTGTGGGGTTCGCTTGCCCTTAAGTCCGTATTAATGGTGCAATGCGCAAATCAATGCAAAGGTTGTTAAAAACCTAAAAAAATCATTTTTTATGTTTAAGTATGGCACTGCAACAAATACGGGTTAGTCAATTTTAGCGTTTACTAGCGAATCTTGCAAAGAATCCTGCAAATATACTATATTGGATGCATCGGATTTGAGAAGAAGGTGTTAGTAAAATACGTACCGATAAGTTTTCGGGTTAAGAAACCCTCGTTGAAGTGAATCCGGTAAGCATGAAAAGTTTGCTTGCGCGGGTCAAACTACCCGGATCTTTGGCACTGTACTTCGCAATCACCTTAGACTTGAATGTACACTTTGCTCCACACAATTGCAGTTCGCAAATCTGTCAAATCTACAAATGCTGGAAAACGGATTTTAGTGCGGAAAATCGAAATGAATGCCCAAATACCTGCACACCCAAAATTATAAAAAAAAAACAAGCAATAAAATTGATACAAAATTAGAAAATTGGAGCAGAGAGAAAAATTTTGGAGCCAAAGGGGGAGCTTTGGCCGACGGCGCCGGATTTCTTGGGTGTGACGCCGGTTTTCCCTTGGAGTTAAGGCTCCAAATTTCTTCTGCTATCTCAGTGTTCTACTAGTATCTCAAGGTTATTGCTTATATTTTCTGTTGAGATCCAGAGTGCTTGCAGGTCAAAAATCTAGAGAACAAAATGTTAGGAAAGTCAATTTTTGTTGGTTTTTTTTTATATTTTTTATTTTTTAGTTTATTTTTAAGAATGGTGTTAGATGATATAAATAAGTTAACCCGAAATAACACGAATAAAAACGTTCTTGTCTCCCCGGCAGCGGCGCCATTTGATTGCACACTTTTGGCGTGTCATGTTTTAAAGTTCTAAAGTTAACCGCAATCAGGACGGTGTCGCGTATAGATAGCCATGATGCGTACAGGTCGTCCGCAGGGAGACAGAGCATTTTAAGTTCTTGTTATCATGAGTTAATATGCGTGGCAGAATTGTTCGATTCTACCCTGTGTGTATATATGCGAAGTAAAAGTTGTTAGGATTAGATAGGATAGTATAAGTTATGGATTTCCGTACTAAATCCTTTGTGCCGAACTTGACTATTGAAGCTAGAGCAATCGGTAACAATGTGGATTAGGGTACTTAAGTACGGTATTAGTGAAATCCGGCTTATTGACCCGTGTCCGTCCGTTCTTGTCTCTTGTTTTCGCCTCCGGTCAAACCGAACGCAACCGGTCACGGTTAGGAATCACCGATACCTTGGTAGGGTAGGATGCCTAACGAAGTGCTTGCGTAAGGATTGGGCGGAGTTCAATTAGAAATTATCGGGCAAAGAAATGAGAGACGAAAACCTTAACTTACACAACCTATCTTTTTCCTAACAACAACATATTCACAAACCAACAAAACAACAAAAGAAAGAGCAGATGAAAAGATAAAAAGAAAAGAAAAGCAACATTACAAGTAAGTAAATGCAAGGTAATAAATTGCAAGTAAGTAAATGGCATGGAAATAAAATTGCAAGTAAGTAAAGAGAGAGATTAAAACACTAAGAACCCAAGAACAAAAATGAAAGATTTATTATGTCCAAGTGATACAACCTTGAGTTCAATAACCAAAACCTAAATTTGCAAGCTCAATGAAAATGTTGCAAAATTGAGAGAAGGCAAAGAACTCAATGGGAACTAGCTATGTACAAGAACAAAATGGAAAATGAAAAAGAGTGTGAAGTCTTGGAAAAAGAATGAGACAATGTAAGACCCCTTATCCCTTACTCACTGGTCTGTATTTATAGGCTCAAAATACAATAAAAAAGTAATAAAAAAAGATGACGTGGCAGCAAGGGATGGACAGAAGAAAGATGGGGACCATAGGGGCTAGGGAGGCCGGCGGGATCGGATATATTGGGCAAGTCGCCGGTCCAAAACCGAGCAAGTAGGCTCGTGTCGGTTGTGTGGTCTTGTGTGCTCTCTAATATCACTCTGGTGATGCTTGATTTGCCTACATGAACTTGTTCTGCACTCAGGGATTTGGAGGGAAGTTTGATGCTTTATATCACATCACACTTTTTTAGCATTTAACACTCTTGTCCCTCCAATTGCTCAAGCCATCATTTGTGTGTGCCATGGGCAGCCCCGCCATGGTCCTTACCAAAGAGTTATGTGAACACTTGTATTGTGTTGGACCAAAATAGTGTGCACACATTTATTTGCTAAAGAACTCTTTGGGTATCTATCAGTTTGCAGTTCCGATTGCAGTGTCGACATACAAATGTTATACCCATGATTTTGAATGTATTTCCAGTATTTTGCCACGGATGCCTATAATCTGTAATTACTGAGTAGACACTGTTAATAGTACTGATACATAATAAAACAGATAATGAATGAGTGGTATTAAAATGCAGTTTTCTGTGATAAACAAGTCCTAAGCAATATAACACAAGAATCCGCAACTAAAAACATTCTTTACATCTTACAATTTCATATTCTTTGAATCTATTCTAGCCCTATTTTTTCTTTCAAGATTATGGATTCTCCAAACAATACCAACACAAACTTCAACAACACACCACCACCTCTTCCACTTACGCCTACCGTTGTAGCTTCGATCAATGAGCAAACGGTATTGCTTGAGGCAATCCGAAGCATCCTGGAAGGACAGCAGCAGCAGACTACTATTTTATTGAACCGCCTAGAAGCAGAAGCATCCGACATGAAGCAATTCCGGGAATTCCACCCGAAGCAATTTTCTAGGAAAGAGAGCTCTTTGGAAACTGAAGAATGGGCTCAGAGCATTGAGGAAGATCTGGCAGCAGCACAAGCGCCAGAGATCGCTTGAGTATGGGTTGCAAAACTGCAACTCACCGACAACGCCCGAGTATGGTGGAAGGCGAAAGAACGCCGTCTTGCCCAGCATATCGAATGGAAAACTTTTTGCGACATGTTCGACGCGAAGTATTTTCCCGAGACTGCCCGATTCGACATAGAGTTGCAATTCATTAACTTACAACAAGGCTCTATGTGGAGCAAATCGGTGGATGAGTATGATACCGAATTCACTATGTTGAGGAGGTAAAGATATGTCTCAAATATTCGATTTTCTTATATCACATACTACACAGCTAACACAAGACCGTAACAGGTTCGCGGCACACCTCATTCCGACTGCTGAGATCAAGTACAGACGATTTCGGCAAGGGTTAGATCCGGAGATCCAGGCTGCTTTAGCTATAGGGGATTTCCCAACTCATGAACTGGCTCTGAAAGCTACCCGTCGATATAAGGCGGTAGTAAATATGAAGGGCAGACCCAAATCTGCCGGAGTGAAGCGCCCTACCACTCAGATGGCAGGAAGAGCCTCTTCAAGACCATCTTTTGTACCCAGGAGACCGGGAGTACCATTCAACCGGCCCAGTCCAGCCTTTTGCACCTACTGCAGAAGGGATGTACACCTGGCAAAGGATTGTAGGCGTGCTAATCGACTTTGCTTAGTCTGCAGCTCAGCCACACATAATATTGGGTCTTGTCTTCGAAGACTCAATCCAAATGATGCATCCACACCAGCAATTACCTATCCGTAGCAGCCAGCTATCCAGGCACTGCTCCACGACTTGTTCTCCCAGCTCTACCTCCTCATAGACCGACTGCACCTCCTCCTCGTCAGTTCCACCAAGCACAATGGAACTTACCTTAAGTACAGAAGAATGCTCCTCCATCAAGGAGGAATGTACCGAGGCGACAGGCTTTCACAATGACTGTGGAAGAAGCTGAAGCCACTGGCCAAGTCATCACTGATAACTCTTTTCTTTCAAGCTTTCTTTCAATCTTTATACATACCCACTTCATCAACCTATTACCCAAATTTCACGGGATTGAGTCTGAAGACGCTTATGTTTTTATAACCAAATTCTAAAACGTATGCGCAATGATGGGCACTACACAACTTTCTATGGATGATATGAGATTACGTCTTCTCTCTTTTACCTTGTGCGATCTAACAGAAAAATGGCTTTATAACACTGCCGCACACTCTATTGCCAAATAAGTTGAATTCGTTATAGCATTCTTTAAGAAATTTTATCCCAATCATAAGATCGTCCGCGTTCGAAGCGAGATTAACCAGTTTACTCAACTTCCCAACGAACCATTTTGGAAATGCTTTGAACGGTTTAAAGATCTTCTTGTCCAATGCCCTCATCACGAAATCAATAGATGGGATCTTTGCCGAATTATATATGAGGGTGTTAATCCAGCGACAAAACAGATGCTTGAAACAATTTTTCAATGTCATTTCATGTCTAAAGACGATGGTGGAAGATCTCGCCAAACAAACTTTGCATTGGGAAAGCATTAGACCAACTTCATCTAGGGCAGGTATCCATCAGCTCGATATCTCCATCGTAGCAAAAGCTGAAATGGCTGCAATGCAAAAGAAACTCGACGCTATTGAAAATAAATTCTCATCAGCTTCCCTAAACCATGCTACGCTCCCCAAAATCTTGTGTGGTTGCTGTTCCGATCCATCACATTTGACGGAAGAATGTCCTTTGAATTCTCCGTTTCAAGGTCAAGAATAAACTAATGTTGTTTTTCAGTAACGACCTAGAAACGATCCTTCTACTTCCACATACAATCAGGGATGGAGGAATCATCCTAATTTTTCTTGGAACCAAAACCAAACACAAAATCAAAATCCGTTCCCAAGCCAAAATAACTATCAAAGGCCTCTTCCACAGCAACAGCAACCACTACAACAGAGTCAGCACCCCTTTCAACCGCAAACTTTTCAAAATCCGGCCAACAACTATACATCTTATAATAATTCTTTCCCAACGGCCGGTACCGGAAAATCCTCTGCACTCGAACGAAGCTTGGAAACGTTTATTAAACATTCCACACAAACAACGGCTAATTTAATATCTTCTATCCAAACGTTAGTGCAGCACACCACTTCCCACGGTGAAAGCATAAAATCGATAGAAGCACTACTTGCATAGTTAAATGCCGCGATGAGTGAGAGAGAGAAAGGAAAACTCCCATCTCAACCTCTACCGAATCCTGGCCACTCACAAAGTCATAATGTAAGTGTCGTAACCACGTTGAGATCGGGAAGAGTGCTGAACAATCAAGTAGGTGGAACAAGTTGATGATGTTGAATCAGATAAAACCCCGGCTTCTTCTTCTAACCTTAATTTATCTAGCCCACCATCTTCTTCTGAGCCTATTCTTCGTTTTCCACTAGGCTCAAACCCTCTGCCCACTCCTTTGAGTCAACCTAAAACAATTCCAACTCCAATTCTGGGATCGATTCCATCCCCACAAACTTCTCTACCAATGTTGGACCCAAGCCTTATCGATAAAGCTTCTTTTCCAAACAGGTTGAGAGCCAACAAACCTAATGCTCAAATAGAGAAGATTGTGGAAATGTTTAAGCAAGTTAACATAAATATTCATCTCCTAAATGCTATTCAACAAGTTCCATCTTATACGAAAATCCTTATGGACTTGTGCACTAGGAAGAGGAAAACTCAAGTGCCAAAAAAGGTGTTCTTAACTAGCAATGTGAGCACGGCTTTTACCCAACAATTGCCTAAGAAATATAAGGACCCCGATTGTCGTACAATATCTATAACTATTAGAGGTAAAAGCATCAATCATGCTCTACTTGACCTAGGCGCTGGTGTTAACTTGCTCCCATATCCTGTCTATGAGCAGCTTATTCGAGAGTTGAAACATGCATACTACACTCTCCAGATGGCCGATCGATCTATCACCCAACTTAGGGGTGAGCTAGAGGATGTGTTAATAAAAGTCAAGGAATTTATATTCCCTATAGACTTTATTGTTTTAGATACACAGCCTGTAGAGAACCCACGAAACCAAATTCCGGTGATTCTAGGTCGGCCTTTCCTAGCGATTTCTAACGCAGTAATTAATTGTCGTAACGGTTCTATAGACCTATCCTTCGGAAAAATGATAATTGAGCTTAATATCTACAAGCTAGGAAATCAGTCGTTGGAACCTTCGGCTCATCTAATCGATGTATATTCTATCAACAAGATAGCTTCCGACATCTGCGAAGCTGAGGAACTTTGCAATAATGATTTCGACAACACGAGTTCATCATTGTTTGATCTGGAAAATTATTATTCTAGTGAGGACACCTTTGACGAGTCCACCCCTGAGTTCGAATTCTTTGACTCGTCGCAAAACTCAGTAGCGCTTTCCGAGTCAATATCTTATGCAAATTATGAACCTCTTAGGACGTCCGAGTATCAATCCCTTACCCCACTTTCTATCGTCTTTCCGCCGACACTAGATCTCAAACCGCTGTCTTCTCATCTTAAATATGCATATTTATGTGAGAATGAGTCTTTACCCATGATCATATCCGCTTCTCTAGTTTTAGAGCAAGAGAGCGCTTTTTTGACGGTTTTAAGATCAAAACAGCAAGCTTTTGGTTGGACAATGCGGACATCAAAAGGATTAGTCCTTTGATTTTGGAACATCATATACATTTGATGGATGAATCCAAACCATCTCGAGACCCACAAAGACGGTTGAATCCCGTCATGAAGGAGGCGGTAAAGAAAGAAATCGTCAAGTGCCTAGATAGTGGCATAATTTACCCAATATCTGATAGCCAATGGGTAAGTCCTATTCATGTAGTCCCTAAAAAGTCTGGCATCACGGTCATAACTAATGAGGCTAATGAGTTGATCCAAACACGCACCCAAACTGGGTGGCGCGTATGTATTGATTATAGAAAACTCAATACCACAACGAGAAAAGATCACTTCCCTCTACCTTTCATTGACCAGATGTTGGAACGATTAGCTAGACATGAATACAATTGTTTCTTTGAAGGATATTCCGGCTATAACCAGGTCCCCATTGCCGAAAAGGATCAAGATAAAACAACATTTACTTGTCATTTCGGTACTTTTGCTTATAGACGCATGTCTTTTGGGTTATGCAACGCTCCCGCTATATTTCAGTGGTGTAAGATGGGATATTCTCAGACATGGTCGAGAATTTTCTGGAGATATTTATGGACGATTTCTCCATATTTAGGGACTCCTTTGAGGAATGCATACGTCATCTTGACACGGTTCTTACCGGCTGTAAGGATAAGAACTTAACTTTAAATTAGGAAAATGCCATTTCATGGTCCAAAAAGGTATTGTCTTTGGACATATCATTTCAAGAAAAGGTATTGAGGTAAACAGAGCTAAAATAGATGTCATCCATAACCTTCTTCCTCCCAAATGCGTCAAAGATATACGATCCTTTCTCGGTCATGCAAGATTTTATAGGCGATTCATTAAGAACTTTAGTAAAATTGTTAGACCCTTAACTCTCCTATTGGCCAAGGATACGACATTTGACTTTGATTCGGATTACGATGCTGCTTTTGAATCACTTAAAAGTTCCCTCACTATACCCCCCCCCCCCCCCCCGCCGTTCTGTCATTTCTGGATTGGAACCACCCTTTCGAGCTTATGTATGATGCATCAGATTTTGCTATTGGTGCAGTCTTAGGACAGCACATTGATAAGATGCCACATGTAATTTACTATGCAAGTAAGATCTTGAACGACGCCCAAATAAATTATACAGCTACCAAAAAAGAACTTTTGGCGGTTGTATTTGCATTAGAAAAATTCAGGCCCTACTTGATTGGCTCGCCTATAGTGCTTTACATCGATCACTCCACCCTGCGACATCTTTTATCGAAGAAGGATGCTAAAGCCAGGCTTATACGTTGGATCCTGTTGTTACAAGAGTTCGATCTTGTCATACGAGACAAGAGTGGATGTGAAAACGTAATAGCTGACTATCTTTCACGCATCTCTTCTTCATCAACGTTGACCTTGCCAATAAACGACTCATTTCCTGATCAACGGCTCTTGATCGTATCCTGCGAACCTTGGTTCGTGGATATTATGAATTATCTAGCGACGGGACTTATACCAAGCGATTGGTCAAAACAAGATCGATTTCTATTCCAAGCAAAACATTTTAACTGGGATGAACTTTATTTATTTAAGTATTGTCCCGATCAAACCATTCGCCGATGTGTCCCTAATGATGAATTCAAGAGTGTATTGTCTTTCTTCCATGATCGGGCATGTAGCAATCACTTTGGTCCACGTAAAATGGCGGAGAAAGTTTTGCAATATGGCTATTATTGGCCAACATTATTTAAAGATGCATATGATCATTGCAAAACTTGTCCTCGGTGTCAACACATAGGTCGGATTTCACGAAGAAATGAGATGCCGCTCCAACCTATCTTGGTTGTGGAGATATTTGACGTTTCGGGAATTGATTTTATGGGCCATTTTCCCAACTCTTTTGGGAATTTATACATCTTACTTGCGGTTGATTATGTCTCTAAATGGGTGGAAGCAGTACCGTGTCGCACTAATGACAACAAGGTTGTCATTAAGTTTCTTAAAAAAAATATCTTTTCGCGATTCTGACACCCTTGTGCTATAATTAGGGACAACATGACGCATTTCTATAATCGGGCTTTCAAGGGTTTGATGCGAAAATATTCAATCAATCACAAGCTTTCTACGCCCTATCATCCCCAAACGAGTGGGCAAGCTGAGATCTTCAATCGACAGATCAAACAAATTTTGGAGAAAACGGTTTCTAAGAACCGTAAAAACGGGTCCACTAAATTAACGGATACTCTTTAGGCATTCTGTACCGCTTATAAGACCGATCTTAGTATGTCTCCATACTGACTTATGTTTGGAAAGACTTGCTACCTTCCTGTCGAGATCGAACATAAAGCAATGTGAGCTATTAAAGAGCTTAACTTTGATTTTGATCAAGCCAGCAGCTATCAGAAGCTGCAATTAAATGAGCTAAGCGAACTTCGCGATGAAGCTTACTACAATGCGGTTATAGTAGAGAACCAGACTAAAGTGTTCCACGATAAAAACCTTTTTAGAAAAACTTTCACACCGAGATAACAAGTCCTTCTTTACAATTCCCGTCTCCACCTTCATCCGGATAAGCTAAGAGCTTGTTGGAAAGGACCTTTTGTGGTGCGGTATGTGCACCCGCACGGTGCAGTGAATATTGAAAATGTTAAAAATGGTTTTATTTTTAAAGTAAATAGGTATAGATTAAAACCGAATTTTTCCGCTTACCCAGCAGAGGAGCTCCTGTTTTTACATAAGCCGCTTTATCATAACTAATTTTCCTTCGCCTCACCTCTATATTTTGATAACACTGTTTCATCTAAAGAATGGATGTAAGTGGGTTAAGATATAATGAAATATCCGTGCATGCCAAAAAACAAATTTGGGGGTAGTTTTCATTTAACTATTATTTCACCTTTATTATTTTCCTCCCAAGTATACAGGTCTATGCGCTCAAAGAACAGCATCTGTGAGGACGCTATTGAAAACAGGTTTGGGGGAAAGTTTGAATACTGATATGACATTTGGCACTAGGCACTATATATAGAAAAAATTTGAGTGTATAAAAAAATTTTGATAATAAAAGTTAGGAAGTGAAAATTTACATATGAAAGATAGGAATAGTTTGAGAAAAGCAAGAAAATTAGATGTTTTCTTAACGAAGCTAATAATGAGTAGTTATGAGCTATTGTCCTAAGGGTTGGTAAGATGAAGGAAATTACTAATCTGAGAATAAAAATAAGTCTAAAAAATAGTCCATATTCTTGAGTCTAAACATTTGAATATTGATTTCCTACTATACGCACTTGCACACATTTTGAAACTTGGGATAGTAGAGCATACCTTGAGGTGCTCTTGTCTAAAAGCCTTAGTATGAAAAATAAAATAAAAAAAAATTATAAGTGGTGAAGAAAAAAATGAACACTGGTTTCGTAATTACTTAAGGCAGCATAAAAAAATATAGCGAGGGTGTTTTATCACTTAATGCCTTAGACCAACTGGTTTGGGAGCCACTGTTAAATCTTAGGTGTTGCAAAACGAGGATAATTACGCCTAAATGAGCGAGCACGTTTGGTAATTGGTCGATTAGTATCTCAAGAAGTATTAACGGTCGCATGAAGGATGTGTGAGCAATTCTATCTGATAATGTTCACCGACTAAAAAGTATTAAGGAAGATGGACAAGAGTATGATAGCTTGTATTGAATTCTCTAAGTGTAGGGATCTCTTTTACACACACATAGGGGTATATGATCGATGTTTGAAAGAAAGGTAAGGAGGAAGACTAATGGCGATATTTTATTGAGAGATGATATGATTTCCGACATCTTTTCATGACCATTAAGATAGGGCTTATAGCAACCGAAAAGATAGTGTAGTTAGATGCTCTTCTTTTCAAATTCTTTCTTTTATATGATCCTTATTTTTGTATGTAACTTTCATCTTCTCTTCTTTATTATGGGATTTTGTGGGTATAATCCGCTGAAAACCCTCAGGAGACAACACTCCTCCTACTAGGGACACCTAGAGATTTAAAGGCTTGTTGCACGTGCTCAGTGCAATCGTGTTGCCTACGAAAGTGTGCTACTTAAGTTTTTCTTTTTCTTTTTCTCCCTCACTTGAATAACTAGTTTTCTCGGGACGATCAAAGTTAAGTTTAGGGGTATTTGTTCAATCGAAAATATTGCACATTTGATATAATATTTTCCTTACTTTTCTTAAATATTTAAAGGTGTTTATTATAAATATAGAACATATGTGGGTTTATCTGCAAAATACTCTTTACCATATATTTACATATTATAATTAACAGTATGAAGGAAAATATATGTATATAATATTTATAAGATATTTTGGTAATTAAAATATGCATATCATATCAAATAATCTTAAACAAATTTATTAAAGATTTATTACCATATAAAATGATTAAGATTATACCTCTAATATAACAAATATTACTAATATTATTCATGGAGATATTGTGCAGATTTAGCTCAGGTCAAGAAATCGAGATTTTCAAGATGTCATGATCAAAAATCTGCTAATAAAATCATAGAATCAATACTGGCAGAGACTCGGAAAATATTTCCAAAATCCAGATATCCAGAAGATCTCTACATGTCAACATGAGGCCACATCAGAAAACCCAAATCCTAAATCCACCAAAGCGCGGCGCTTCCGTGACCAAAGTGCCCTATGCGGCGGATCCGCGGCCCCTTTGTGGGCGTTGGATATGAGATTTTTGTTGGGTGGTCGTGATTGCATATCTTAACCTATGAGATCTTGGGTTTCTGATTTGAGAGCTATATAAAGGACCGAGGGCTAAAGTTAGAAATCTATCACCTTTAACACGAAGCAAATCACCGTCAAAGAACAAGAGATCTACGACAGGTCCGCGATTCGACGTGATAGAGCGACGTGAATATCGACGGAACATATACTTCCTACGAGGCAGAGATCGAGAGCAACTTCTTCCTCTTGTAATCTAAATTCGAAAGATTTGTACTTGTAAAATTGATTAATAGAGGTAGATCATTTGCTTAATTATTTTGCATTTACTTTCCGCATTTAAATTTATGCATTATGATTTCCTTCTCTATCTCTTCTTCTTCTTCTTCTCCAAACATGCGTGAGTAATTCTTCGCTAAATAGGGTGCGCAGGATTAGGGTAGATCAATGGATGATAAAATCCCTTAACTTCTTTTACATCTTATAAAGTTTATAAACATTATCAAAAGAATCGTTAACATCATAATCGGGCGCGCTACCAATTTATTGATAGTCTCAGCCGCGATTTGAGATCAAATTAACAGTTATTTTGGTAGAGGGTAGATATGAACAGAGATCAATGCAAGGATAAGGCTTAAGAGTGGGAAACCCTAGTTTCTTCCAAAAGAACCCTAATCCACATCCATCACTATCGATCTAGTTTTAAATCTTTTAAAAGATAAAAGGAGTCATCTTTAATTAATCATCCATTACTATTAAATTGTATGAACCCTACAAGCCTCTTCTTTATAGATTCTACATTCGTATATCGTAGATTTACAACCAATCACCCCTTCTTTTAATCAACTCGTCTAAAGAAAGTAAAAGATTCGACGTTTTCTTGAAGACGACCCGTACTCATCCCGGCTTGCTACTTGCGACACCATTATTGATTGTGGTTAAAACTTTTACGACATGCTTTTTTTAAAAAATACATCATCAATCATGTATGCAACAATGACTCTGGTTTTAAATAACAGATGTTATCGATAATCTTATCACTTCCTCCTAAGATTAAGAGTTCCTCTTTAAAAATTTCCTCAAAACTATTTTTATCAAAGTAGCATTCGTCAAAATTATCTAGCTCTTTCTCATGCACTTCTTCGATTATTATAGTAGAATCATCAAAAAGTTCATCACACCCTTCATCCAACAATTCTTTTTTCTCCTCCTTAAATTGACTCATTGGGTGATTTTTATCATCCAAAAATGTGGGATCACATTCTGAGTTTCCTTCAAAAATTTTATTATATGTTCCTACAAAGACTGTGGGTTCCCTATCAATAGTTTTCTCAAATATTCTAGCTAAGTCAACGCCATCAAAATCACAAGCTTTCTTTACAGATGCGGTTTCTTCATCGATAATTTTCTTAAAAATTTTATCCGCTACTTTTGAGTCGTCAAAAACATCTTCTTCAAAAATTTTACAATCAGTTAATCAAATATCTCAACCTCAATTGTATCATTAGTTAAATCATTTACATATAAATTTGATATTGGAGGCCAAATTAGAAATTCAAAATTCTGAGGATAGGTGTCAAACTGACTTGAAGTAGACTCATCCTCACTTTCCTCCTGAACCAAAAAATCAGACTCATCTAAGCCATAAGATTCAAACGTGTATTCACAAATCGGGCACTCCTTATATTGCACAATCCATCTAGACGTAAATTCGCACATTCACATTGGACACTTATACCTTAAACGTTCTTCGATTATACATTCCAAACCATGGTTATTCTTGTCACGCCCCGCTTACCAAAATACGGAATATGAGGGGTTGACAAGGCCAGCCATGCTCCTATGGTCAAGGAAATGTCCTGCCGTAGTCACACTTCGGCTTCTAGTTTTTCATGGTAAACAGTAAATGATGCGCAGGTAATGAGAAATGCAGTAACTGAATGAAACAATGTAAAGAACTAACCTGAGGGGAAACAAAAGAATATAACTCTGGATAGCAAGTCGATGTGTCTGTGATATACGTCTAGTCCTGGTCCAGTCTAAATCTCCTCCTCACACTGAGCATGCATACTCAGGTCGTCAGAGCGACACAATAGCATTATAATTTATAAAATCATGTGACAATTCTCACAGTGATAATAGATATATATAACAGTAAATCAGAATGGTATAGATATGAACATGCAGTAATCAATGCAGCGGAATAGTAAAAGCAGTAGAATGATATACCACATATGTCAACACAGTAAGTATGTATATCGATGCTATCATCCCTATCAGTCACTAAGTCTCACTGTACAGGTCACTAAACCTATCGTCAGTCCAAGGGTGAGAGTCAACCACTCGCGAGTGTCCTCCACCCAAGGGTAGAACCCAAGGGCAAGGGACCACGGGCCCAACATGTATATCACGGTAATAATCATGTACCCTGTAAATCTCCATATATCTCCCTAAATATATAAGCCGGCATGGGACTCCCGAGATTGTACTGAACTCACACTCAAACTACCCCACACCCCGTGGTCTACATCAAACGCTAACCATAACCCTAAATATCAATCGGTCTGTCTCAAGTCTACGCGAGAATTGGAGGCAGGACCTCCATCAAGCACATCCCGACTAATACCTAAGATAAATGGCAGTGTCTGGTGCCTTATCTCTGACACCCGTGCAAGAGCTTCCATAAATGCCCCATACCACTTATAGTCACACGTACACGCGTCCCACAGACGTCGACAATGCAATAGAATAATAAGGTTCACTAATTGTGTACAAGTACGTGTCACTTTCACTTAATCACTTATACACGAACACTAACGTACTTACCACAATCATCACTAATACCTAACACTGGGTAATGCACGTTATCACTAAGTTATCAATGCAGTGACATATGTAATATGATGCGTAAACAGTATGTAAAGTATGATTAGGATGTCATAAAACAGTATTCTACCACTTGCACGATTTATCATAGGTCATATGTTTACAGTTTAATGAAACAATGAATGGGGAATAAATAGTAGGTTCAGTTGTCTATTCAGTGAATTCTGTTTCATGCCAATCGGGTTCCAGGATCATTAATTATAACCATTTCATTTTAAGCGTTCACGGCTGGAAATCCGGTTTCAGAATCAGAAGTCCGTTTCACAATGCATTTTAATCCTAGTTGGAATTAGATTTTAGCGACGCTGTAGTTGAATGAAAGCTAGGGTTTTCAGTTAGGTTTTCAACGCAATAGACAGATTCTCAATCACGTCTATACGTCAGGAGATATACACTGTTCAATACTAGTATGTCAATTCTGATTCTGTTGGGACTGTTATGCGTCCCGATTTTTTAAATTACAGGTTAAATAGCAAATGATGACGAAACAGGATGAAACCACTTGTATTATCTAGACATCAGATTCATCTTTAATAAACAGTGGAGTTCCGCAACCTGTGAGTTAAGGAAACAGAGCGGTGCTCATTGCGGGACAGCACACAGTAAATAGAGTCGCTCTGGACTGCAGTCCAGAGTCGCACTCCGATCTAAATATGGTCATAGTTTAAGTACAGAAATATTTAGAAACTTGCATAAGGTTATAGTTCGTCAAGTTGGCTTCGATTTAAGCCCTCGAACGTATCATTCCAGCATGTATATAATTTATGGTGATTTTAACGGTTTTCAGGTACACGAAAATTACAGTTTTACGAGTAAACTTGGGGGTAGTCGTATTAGTCGTTAACGGTCATATTTTCCAGCGAAATTTGCATAAGATATCCATCACTACAAGAGCCAATATAAACCATCTAGTTCCGTCAAAATAGATAAGTATTTTCATTGGGAACACACATCGAACAAGTACGTAGTATAATTTATTCAGAAAATAACTACAGAATCTAAACGATTTTAATTTGTAACAAGCATAACTTAACATGTAGCAAATAGAGAACTTGCCTGGACACGTCTCGGGGATGTACGGTGATGGTAACGTCACGAACGCGCGACGAACGGCGACGGCAACGTCTCGGAATGAGCTTGGGTCGGGTAGGATGCAGTCGGGGCTCGTGGATGTTGGGGCTCGTGCTGTTGGTAGTCGATATAGAGAGTGGAGTTGTAGAGAGATGGGAAGATTGAGAGGGAGTCGAGAGAGAGAGAAAGTGAAATAGAGAGAGAGAGAGAATGAGAAGTGTAGAGAGAGAGAGACAGAGAGTTAGAGTGAGAGTGAGAGAGGGAGAGAACACACAGAGAGAGATCAAGAGAGAGAGGCAGAGAGAGAGAGATCAGAGAAAGAGGCAATGAGTGAGAGATCAGACAGAGAGAGAGTAGAGGAAGAGAGAGAAACAGAGAGAGAGACAATGAGTGAGAGATCAGAGAGAGAGAGAGTAGAGGAAGAGAGAGAAACAGAGAGAGAGAGAGAATGAATGAGAGATCAGAGAGAGAGAGAGAGTAGAGGAAGAGAGAGAAACAGAGAGAGAGGGAGTAAGGTTGCAGGGGGAGATAAAGGGAGAGAGATCGAGAGAGAGAGAAGTGATAGCGACGACGATGATGCGGGGAGTCAACGGGATGCAGGTGCGTCGACGACGAGACAAGGAGCTCGCCGGCGTCGGGGCAGGGGGTGGTCGAGCTCGAGTGCAGGGGACTCGGTGAGGATGTGGCCGATGATCGGAGCTGTAGAAGGTGGTCGGTTGCGGGTGATGGTGGAGGGAGAGAGAGGGTGGAAAGAATGAAGGCGAGGAGGAGGCGAGCGATGGTGAGAGGACGAAGGCGCGGCGTGGGTTCGAGGGAGAGACGAGAAGGGAAAGAGAGAGGGAGAAGACGTGGGGGGAGAAGGAGAGACGGGGTTCGCGCGTTGTGGGGAGTAACGGTGCGCGAGCGTGGCCGACAAGAGCGTGAGCGTGGGCGAAGGAGGCGGCGGAGGCGGCGGAGAAGGCGGATCGTGCGTTGAAGGAGGTGAGCAGGAAAGTTATAGCCGTTGGAGGAAGATGGGTTGGGTAGTGAGCCGGGTCGGGTAGGAGGCGCGGGTGAGGGCGAAGCGGGCCGGGAGTGAGCTGGGCCAGGGATTTAAAAATGGGGTTAAATAAAGGAAGGTGGGCTGAGAAAATTAAAAGGGAAATCAAAAGGGAACAATACAGGGGAGTGGGCCAGGGAATCTGCTGGGCCGGCAGCGAATTTAAAAAGTGAATTTCCATTTATAAAAATGGCTGAGAAGATTGGGCTCGGGTTGGAAATTAAAAGAATTGTGAGGAAAAGAGAGTGAGGGCCGGGCTTTAATAAAAAAGAGAATTTCCATTTTATTTTCGTGTGGGCTGGGCTGAATGAGGATGCTGGGCCAGGGCTTAAGGATTTTAATTTAAAACAAATGGGCTGAGGGAATTAGTTAGGTTTTAGGGTTTAGTTTAAATAAATAAAAGAAATGGGACTTTAAAATAAATAAATAATTATATATAAAATAATTAAATTTTAAAGAGAAATATATATATATATATAGTATAAAAAGGGCTGGGTATTACATCATACCACCCTTAAAAAAAATTTCGTCCTCGAAATTTAAAGAACGACAGGCTACAAAATAATAAGTGAAAAGTTACTATATCGAAAACTAACACATAGTGATTTACTTAAAAGGGGTGGATAAAATTTTGAAGGTATATATATATGTAAGAACCACATACAAAAGATAGGTCTAATAGGTATAAGGCAGGAACACTATAAGGGCAACTACATGTATACGAGAATATAGGTAACAATAACGAACAATAATAATCAAGGCGTGTTCGATAAAAGTCGAAACCCAAATATGTGCACATATAAGTATATCAAAAATAGCAAGCAGAAATAATAAGTATAAGGCTCAACCACTTATAATAGTAAACATAAGCACAATACCCGAAAATGAAGTAACGATAGTAAAGTAGCGAAAAATTTGTCGGTAAGTTAAAACATTTTAAGATGATGTATCGATCAAATAGTTTTGAATTAACTTAGAAAACTCACATAGCGAAAATGGGGAACATGGAACAATATATGCGCGGTGTAAGGTTGCGCTACCGAAAATGAGAATAATAATAATGTACTTAAAATACATAAAATGGTGTAATCAATAACACGCACTCTTTGATAAATGAAAACTAAATTTTTGAATAACAGTGTCCCTAAATATAGTTAGGTAATAGGAAAAACACAAAAATATATAGGGCTAGCTAGGGTAAGGATTACAAGGAAGTGTGGCTCATTCAAAGATCGGAGTTTGGCGGCTTTAGGCTGAAGATCAGGGGGATTGGGATCGGGTCAGCACATGAAGTAAGGGTGAGCAGCAAGGACTACTAGGGGAAAAATATAGGGAGGATAACGGTCGGTAGGTCATATGAATCAAAAATTTGAAGAGTTGGCTAACTCGGAAATTTCACAAGAAATGTTCTCCTCCCAGAAGGATCTTCAAACGGGGCACAGACGAAGGATGAAGGTGGACCTCTAAAAGATTGCGTGTGGTACTGGTTAATCTTAGTGAGGGTTAAAGTAATGTGAGGAGTAGGGGTGGACAGACCTCAGTAGGAAAATAATTGTATAGAAGAAATAATCAAGTAGCAAGTGAACTAAGAAGATCGAAAGATTAGCGAACTCAGCAATTTATTTTATTCCAGAAGATTCTAAACAAGCATTCTCAAAAACGAAAGGTGGCCCTAAACTATACACAGATTTATTTGGCCAGAAAAGACAACATCTAAAAGGAATCCCGTCAGTCGTGGTTGTAGAGATTCAGCAGGTTGCGGTAGGCTCGCGCGCTCAGGTAGGGGCGTCCATTTCCATAGCGCCTCGCGGGGACCGCCATTGGGAGTTCTTCCACAGCAGGGTCTTGTCCTTCTGGTCCTTCTTCCTAGGCTGGAGCTTCTTCATCGAGGTCTGATTCCATGTGATTCTCTTCTTCTGGATTCTTTTCCATGGGATTTTCCTCCACTGGATTTTCTTCTATCGGATCTTCCTCGGGATCTTCTTCTATCGGGTTTTTTTCAGGGTCTCCTTCCTGTTCGTCGGAATCGCCTATCATGGCAAAATCTGGGGCGGCTGCTCCTTCGTCCTCTGATTCGCTGTTCCCGAAAATGGCCTGGGGATCGTTGATCTCATCATCAGAACTCATCAGCGTACGGTCTAAGGAAACGCATGACTGTGCATCCTCATCTAGATACGGTGCTGCTCCAGGGTGGGCCATGGCCTGAAAAGAAAGAGTCATGATTAGACAGTGGAATACATCAAGAAAATAGCTCAGGGTATGAAGTATAGGAAAATACGCGGTGGCAGGAACTGAAAGATCAGGATTAAAATGCTGTGATAATGAATAGTATAAATAAGGAGAAAACAAGAGAATGATACATATATTACGATTCAAGTTTTATTGCATTCAACTAAAAGTTCAACGGATACAAGATTTCAAACGAAAGGAAATATCCATAAGAGGATGAAAACATTATTACTGAAAGTAGAAAACATGAAAATTCTTCTTTGACTACTAGAACGTTGCATTCTCGTCATGCGAGTTGAATCCTGTGCTGGGTCCGCCTTATCCTCGAAGTTCGAACTACGCAGAAATCCTCACTTGGCAGAAGTGGGGAGTGTGGACGAGTCTCCTCCTTGTAGCTCCTCCCTTTTTGGGCAACCGTTGATAAGATGTCCGCTAGATCCGCAAATCAGACATTTCCCTTGGGCACGGTGACAATCCCTCTGAAGGTGTCCTGGCCTCTTACAGTACCCACAACATGGGGTCTTCTGCTGCTTCTGTCGTGGGGAAACAAAATGGCGCTTCATCTTCTTCTATTTTCCACGCCTAACAGGGATCCCTTTACAATTTGAGGCTCCTGCTGATGCCTGATTCACCTGCCTTCTCAGTCCTTCAGCTAACAAGTCGTTCATTCGTTCCTGGGCTTCCTTCAGACCTTACAGTACACTCAGAATCTCAACGGTCTGATTCTGGGGAGTGGAGATAGAGGAAGAGTCGTTGAAAGACATGATCCTGAAACAATAATTTTGAGAATGATATAAGGCACAAGCTATACGAATCAAAATATAATATGGATATGACAAAGATTCAAGAATATCAGGGGTGATAAAATTTATTACAAGTGGAAAATCACTGTATGACTTTAAGTCACTTAAACAGAGTATGATAGTGTAATCGTGATGTAGTTCACAATTACAACCACGAAACTTTGCCAAGTCACCTGAAACCCTAGCGTATGGATAGCAGAATACTCGATGTGGATATGGATCAAGAATAACAAGTTTACAACCTAGACCGATAGATGACATAGATTGCCCAGCTATACACGGAAAACTGCAATCCCAATCGAAGCAAAACCTGACTCTGATACCAACTAAACCATGTCACGCCCCGCTTCCCGAAATACGGAATACGAGGGGTTGACAAGGCCAGCCATGCTCCTACGGTCAAGGAAATGTCCTGCCGGAATCACACTTTGGCTTCTAGTTTTTCATGGTAAACAGTAAATGATGCACAGGTAATGAGAAATGCAGTAACTGAATGAAACAATGTAAAGAACTGACCTGAGGGGAAACAAAAGAATATAACTCTGGATAGCAAGTCGATGTGTATGTGATATACGTCTAGTCCTGGTCCAGTCTAAATCTCCTCTTCACACTGAGCATGCATACTCAGGTCGTCAGAGCGACACAATAGCAATATAATATATAAAATCATGTGACAATTCTAACAGTGATAATAGATATATATAACAGTAAATCAAAATGGTATAGATATGAACATGCAGTAATCAATGCAGCGGAATAGTAAAAGCAGTAGAATGATATGCCACGTATGTCAACACAGTAAATATGTATATCGATGCTATCATCCCTATCAGTCACTAAGTCTCACTGTACAGGTCACTAAACCTATCGTCGCTCCAAGTGTGAGAGACAACCACTCGCGAGTGTCTTCCACCCAAGGGTAGAACCCAAGGGCAAGGGACCACGGGCCCAACATGTATATCACGGTAATAATCATGTACCCTATAAATCTCCATATATATCCCTAAATATATAAGCCGACATGGGACTCCCAAGATTCTGTTGAACTTACACTCAAACTACCCCACACCCCGTGGTCTACATCAAACGCTAATCATAACCCTAAATACCAATCGGCCTGTGATAAGTCTACGCGAGAATTGGAGGCAGGACCTCCATCAAGCACGTCCCGACTAATACCTAAGATAAATGGCAGTGTCTGGTACCTTATCTATGACACCCATGCAAGAGCTTCCATAAGTGTCTCATACCACTTATAGTCACACGTACACGCGTCCCACAGACGTCAACAATGCAATAGAATAATAAGGTTCACTGATTGTGTACAAGTACGTGTCACTTTCACTTAATCACTTATACACGAACACTAACGTACTTACCACAATCATCACTAATACCTAACACTGGGTAATGCACGTTATCACTAAATTATCAATGCAGTGACATATGTAATATGATGCGTAAACAGTATGTAAAGTATGATTAGGATGTCATAAAACAGTATTCTACCATTTGCACGATTTATCATAAGTCATATGTTTACAGTTTAATAAAACAATGAATGGGGAATAAATAGTAGGTTTAGTTGTCTATTCAGTGAATTCTGTTTCATGCCAATCGGGTTCCAGGATCATTAATTATAGCCATTTCATTTTAAGCGTTCACGGCTGGAAATCCGGTTTCAGAATCGGAAATCCGTTTCACAATGCATTTTAATCCTAGTTGGGATTAGATTTTAGCGATGCTACAGTTGAATGAAAGCTAGGGTTTTCAGTTAGGTTTTCAACGCAATAGACGAATTCTCAATCGCGTCTGTACGTCAGGAGATATACACTGTTCAATATTAGTATGTCAATTCTGATTCTGTTGGGACTGTTATGCGTCCCGATCTTTTAAATTACAGGTTAAATAGCAGATGATGACGAAACAGGATGAAACTACTTGTATTATCTAGCCATCAGTTTCATCTTTAATAAACAGTGGGGTTCCGAAACCTACGAGTTAAGGAAACAGAGTGGTGCTCATTGCGGAACAGCACACAGTAAATAGAGTCGCTCTGGATTGCAGTCCAGAGTCGCACTCCGATCCAAATATGGTCACAGTTTAAGTACAGAAATATTTAGAAACTTGCATAAGGTTATAGTTCGTCGAGTCGGCTTCGATTTAACCCCTCGAATGCATCATTCCAGCATGTATATAATTTATGGTGATTTTAACGGTTTTCAGATACACGAAAATTCCAGTTTTACGAGTAAACTTGGGGGTAGTCGTATTAGTCGTTAACGGTCATATTTTCCAGCGAAATTTGCACAAGATATCCATCACTACAAGGGCCAATATAAACCATCTAGTTCTGTCAAAATAGACAAGTATTTTCATTGGGAACACATATCGAACAGGTACGTAGTATAATTTATTCAGAAAATAACTACAGAATCTAAACGATTTTAATTTGTAACAAGCATAACTTAGCATGTAGCAAGTAGAGAACTTGCCTGGACACGTTTCGGGAATGTACGGTGATGATAACGTCATGAACGCACGACGGCGACGGCAGCGTCTCGGAATGAGCTTGGGTCGGGTAGGATGCAGTCGAGGCTCGTGGATGCTGGGGCTCGTGCTGTTGGTAGTCGATATGGAGAGTGGAGTTGTAGAGAGATGGGAAGATTGGGAGGGAGTCGAGAGAGAGAAAGTGATATAGAGAGAGAGAGTGTGAGAAGTATAGAGAGAGAGAGACAGAGAGTTAGAGTGAGAGTGAGAGAGGGAGAGAACACAGAGAGAGAGATCAAGAGAGAGATCAGAGAGAGAGGCAATGAGTGAGAGATCTGAAAGAGAGAGAGAGAGTAGAGGAAGGGAGAGAAACAGAGAGAGAGACAATGAGTGACAGATCAGAGAGAGAGAGAGAGTAGAAGAAGAGAGAGAAACAGAGAGAGAGACAATCAGTGAGAGATCAGAGAGAGAGAGTAGAGGAAGAGAGAGAAACAGAGAGAGGGAGTGAGGTTGCGGGGGGAGATAAAGGGAGAGAGATCGAGAGAGAGAGAAGTGATGGTGACGACGATGATGCGGGGAGTCGACGGGATGCAGGTGCGTCGACGACGAGACGAGGAGCTCGTCGGTGTCGGGGCAGGGGGTGGTCGAGCTCGGGTGCAGGGGACTCGGTGAGGATGTGGCCGATGATCGGAGCTGTAGAAGGTGGTCGGTTGCGGGTGATGGTGGAGGGAGAGAGAGGGTGGAAAGAATGAAGGCGAGGAGGAGGCGAGCGACGGTGAGAGGACGAGGGCGCGGCGTGGGTTCGAGGGAGAGACGGGAAGGGAAAGAGAGAGAGGGAGAAGACGTGGGGGAGAGAAGGAGAGACGAGGGTCGCGCGTCGTGGGGAGTAACGGTGCGCGATCATGGCCGAAAAGAGCGTGAGCGTGGGCGAAGGAGGCGGCGGAGAAGGCGGATCGTGCGTTGAAGGAGGTGAGCGGGAAAGTTATAGCCGTTGGAGGAAGATGGGTTGGGTAGTGGGCCGGGTCGGGTAGGAGGCACGGATGAGGGCGAAGCGGGCCGGGAGTGAGCTGGGCCAGGGATTTAAAAATGGGGTTAAATAAAGGAAGGTGGGCTGAGAAAATTAAAAGGGAAATCAAAAGGGAACAATACAGGGGAGTGAGCCGGGGAATCTGCTGGGCCGGCAGCGAATTTAAAAAGTGAATTTCCATTTATAAAAATGGCTGAGAAGATTGGGCTCGGGTTGGAAATTAAAAGAATTGTGAGGAAAAGAGAGTGAGGGCCGGGCTTTAATAAAAAAGAGAATTTCCATTTTATTTTCATGTGGCTGGGTTGAATGAGGATGCTGGGCCAGGGCTTAAGGATTTTAATTTAAAACAAATGGGCTAAGGGAATTAGTTAGGTTTTAGGGTTTAGTTTAAATAAATAAAAGAAATGGGACTTTAAAATAAATAAATAATTATATATAAAATAATTAAATTTTATAAGTGAAAGAGAAATATATATATGTATATAGTATAAAAAGGGTTGGGTATTACAATTCTCAAACACTTCCTCAATATGTTGATTATGATGTTCTAAGGTGTTGGGAACAGTCGAGTTTGCATTGGTTTGCATTAGGATAGTCTCTTGCTCTTTTCTATAAGCAATTGCAACAGTTATTTGGCCAAGAAGAATTTCAATATTAGTCATCGATTGCTTAGTACCACTTGCATTTTAAATAAAAATGGCCAACTGCATTTAAACATTAGCAAGTCTCGTCTCCTCATCATTATCAAATGAAGGTGAAAAAGTTTGGTATAGTGGATAAGAATTTGATTGAATATGGTCGTAAAGAAGACCAACATCATGATATGGATATGGTTGGAATTGTTGTTAGTCTATGAAATTGGAAGGAGTAAAAGTTGTGTCGATTATGGATGTGTAAGGTGAATTGTAACTGCTCCTATATTTATTCATTCGAATGCAATCATCAAGTGTTAGGTTAACCAGATAACAAAGTTCACTCAAAGTTTGTCATGTTCGTCACCCATTTTTTTAAAACGCAGAAAATTACTACGGACTGTAACAAATCACAATCGCAAAATGCACAAGCAATCCCTAAAAATAGGGTCACCTAGGTTGAATCACTAGACCTGCTCCTAGACTTTCAGGGGACAAATTGTAGGATAGATCTTTTACCGTCTCTTTACCAACCAAATGGACAGGTAAGTGCAGATGAAGAAGGGAGGTTTTTCAAGGCTTTCGCCAAGTTTCTTAATTAAATAACCTTTCCACCTTGCGAAACTTTCATTTCTAACACTTTCTTTTTACACCACGCGATTAGTGCAAATAAACGATAGATTGCCTACAACCATCTCTTGTCCTATTTAAGCTTGAAATGTCTTCAGGGGGCTGAGTCTAGATATTTTTTTAATTAATGGGGGTGAATGCTTATGCTTGGTTATGATTTGTGGGGCCTAGGAAAGATGATGAAATCCCCACCTAATCTTATTGTTGGATTTCTTGCCTCTTAAAGTCCGTTTTAAAATATAATGCCAATCAAACAAACAAGCAATCTTAGCAATAAAAAATTTTAGCGACGTGTTTGCAAAAAACCTGCAGGAGATGGCATTTTATTGGAGAAAGGGGGTTAGAGAAGAAAGAAAACTTACCTACAACCAAGGACTTGGATCTATCTCTACATGATCCAAGCTCCCTATATGTATGTCTCATTTCCTGAAGAAAAAAAATTGCACAATAAAATAGAATAATAACAACAACAACACCAACAACAACAACTTGAATTAAAATTAACTAAAATTTATAACACATCTCCGGCAACGGCACCAAAAACTTGATGGAGATTTTATTAGTCTTCAAATTTTAACCCTAAGTATACAGTCATGCAATTGTAATACTTGAGAATCGATACACAGAGAAGTGTTGAATCTTAATTAATTCTAAAACAAGTACGAAAATAGTTGATGTTAAACTAAAAATTAAAGTGCAAGTAATTTAAAAAGTGGGTTTAAATAATAAAGCAAACCTAGTGTTTCGAATTACCTTTACTAGCGTAGTAGGTTTATTTGATTCTATTCTTTTCTAACTCACATGTTTTAATTCATTACTATCAATTATATAAAAGCATAGAGTAAGCTAATTTCACAATAAAATATCAATCAATGAAAGCATAAATCATACGTTTAAAGATTTACCCTATCAATCACACTACGTCATCTAGTAAAAGAATCAAAACAATAATTCTAGTTAATTAACGATAATCTGGCAACCACCTTCAATTAATACTTGTTGGTGATCAATCTACAACTACTATGTTACCGGTGAATCTAGACTAGTTTAATCAACCAGGTTAAATTTTCTTAATTAAAAACCATCTCTTACCTTTCTTAATTAGATTTATAGTTCGCCGCATTACCATTAATTTAACTAGCTTTTTGGTGTTATCATCTTTCCCTAAACATATTCAATGCGTCAAATATCATCATATAATTTGGTTTATTAGATGAAAAACCAAAAAGAGAAATTTTTAGATCAAGAGAAATTCACAATGAAAACCAATAGAAAAAAGATAAAGATATTAAAACATCACAATCATGATAGAAAAAATAATACTAAACCCTAGAAAATAGTTTAGCTATTCATAATAGAAGAGAAAAGATAATCAAATAAAACCAAATTCATATTAAAAATAACTATCACAAATATCTTTGATCTCTCCTAAAACACTAAAACAATTAAACCATGGAGAGATGATCTCCAACTCTAGAATTATATCTTTTTATATAAGGTTAAGAAGTTTGGAGATCAAGTAATAAAAGATATGAGAGAATACAATTTTTCCAAACAATCTCAATTCCTAATTCTAGTAGATTTCCACTGAATCTTTTGATGGATCTATTCTGTTCTAATTCGATGTATTAAAAAGCTTCAAAATATGAAACCCTATAACTCATATTAATGAATATGAAAAGACGATCAAGCCCACAAAAAATCACATTGGACGGCTCATAAACAGCCGCGGATCCGCCGCCAAATCCTCTTTAGACGCCGCCTTTCCACCATAGAATTTTGGTTTTTTGACTTCATATTTTTTTGCTTCTTTGCCACAAATTTTGGAGATTTTTATGACAATAATTTCTCGAAAAATATTTTTGTATCTCTGCAGTTGTGTGAGTATCTGAATTGCTCCTAAACTTGGAATTAATCTCTTGCTCTGATTAAGTCTCCACAATTGATTGCACTGATTTGGTTTGATTTGATATGACTATTTTAAACCTACAATAATATTCAAAATAAATCTTTAGTGGCACCTATTTCTTGTAAGAATCTAATTTGACTCATAATCATATTACTTATTGTTTAAGAAACATTTATATTTATATCTTAACTTCATGTTTCTAAACTTAGAAATGATAAAATTAATTAATTAATTAATAATATGGAAGATATGCAATAAATGTAACTCATTAATTCTCTATTATTTATTAACTCCAATTAAATCTTTATTTAGCACAAATAATTAATCTTTTGTATCATTTAGCAATTAAGTCCAATAAATTGTATTATATCATAAAACACTCTCGAGATAGCATAAAATATGCAAATAATATGATAACTATGGTATAAAAATATGCAATAAATTGCACCAATCAATGACCCATAAATGGCTCTTTCCCCTAAACTTCAAGCGTACGACACTCGTATAAATATGACAATAGGGGCATGCAAACTTACCTTGAGTGGTACACCCGACAACATGTTGTACATAGAAAAATCATTAATAATCCATAAAAAAGCAGCCCGCATCTGAAAAAATTATTGTCACACCCCGCTTCTCAGAGTACGCTAAGATGGGCACGTGACATAGCCAACCATGCTACATGTGGATAGCAAAAATCCTTCCACAGTCACATTACGGCTGTAGAGATATCAAGAACAGGAAAGTAAACCAACTATCTAGTACATGTCCATAAGCCAGAGTAAAAGAGTCAAGAATTATCAATGTGTGGAAGCCAAAAGGTACAATAAATGAAATACCTGGAAGTGAAACTACGTACCGACAGAAACTTCACCGCTCGGTCTAACAGCGGCAATACTCCTGATCAGTCTGCAACAAGATAGAAGGGTCTGGGCCATGCAAAACCCAGATGTCAGCGCGTCATGTCATCAAATAATAAAATACAAACAAAGTAACAGGCAATGCAAATATAATCATCAATGAAAAGCAGATGTAACAGTAATGTAAATCAGGGCAGTGAAGGGTAGTGTGCAGTGAGTAAACTAAACTGTTCTATTGGGTTATCTACTCTCAAGTCTTTGAAATCAATTTGATGAAACATCGATGTAACTCAATAGTATCCCGTGCATGCCCGGGACCACGGTCTCAGACTCTCGGGCTGAACCGAGACATGCCGCTAGGCACTAAAGGAAAAGGGTAAAGATGAATGATATCCATGGCATCATCCCAAGGCTGGCCTAGCCTCTAAAAGGAAATAGGTAACGATAGATGATGTCAGCAGCATCATCCCAAGGCTAACCCAGCCTCTAAAACTAATCGGTAAAGGTAGCACACTGTCGAGTTACAAGTCAGGTTTCATCATTGATTTCCCCATACCCCTAAGTTATATGTGTTCAAGTCAGGTATTAAATATTCTGGAGCTAATGCCAACTCAGGATCAGGCAGGTACAGGTTTGTCTGGATAGACAACAGGAACAGTCCGTGAGGACTACATGTCAAGTTTGTTGGCATTAGACACACGATCAGGTAACGGGTCAGTCCATGGTACAACAGGTCAAGTCAAGTAATGTATAAAGATGTCATGTCATGTCAGGATTGTACGGTACCATGTCATATCAAGTAGGCAGTGTATCAGGTCATGTCAGGAGCACAAGATGTCATGTGAGTACTCATAATCAAACTAACATAAACAAGCTTATAAATGAACCAGCATGAATACTATCAGAACAATAAACTAGATCAGGTAAGATGATAAGCAAATAAGTACATATTACATGATATTGATGCACGGTCATCATTACTTATCTACAGTATACAAATATGGATGTTAGAATCGTGTTAACATGCACTACATAATTTAGAGATGCACTTACCTGTATAATAGGTTCAAAGATGCAATTAAAACTAAATCCGGTTTAAGAAACCCATAGGTGTCCAACAGGGTATAAAACATGAAAGGGTACTGTGGACTATACAATAATTGTTATGTGATTTAATTATGATTGTAGGTACTATGTATAGTAGAACTAAATGCAGTAAGGCATGTTTCATGCGATGAAACAAAATGATATAACGGAACGTCAAACTGTTACAAGGAAAATTATAGCATTGGATGTAAGCTGCAGGTGTAACGTGCAATCAAGGGATATTTATAGAACTTTAATTAGCATTAGTAGTAGTTTAAAGTAGCATATAGCAAGATTAACTTGCCTTATAGATCGCGATGCGGATATGTTGCAACGTACAATGTCGGTAAAAGCTGCGATGCACCCACGAGTGCCCGGAACCAGCCAATGCAAGAAGTGACCACACTGTACGAGAACGTCTTCTGGGTCGCCCGGATCGTCGGCGACGGTACAGCTCCGGCAGTCACCCAAAAACAAGTTTGGGAACAAGAAAGAAAAGAATAATAAATAACAAGAAGAAGAAGAAGAAGGATAGGGGCTGGTGCTCAGGTTTTGCTCTGGGGTCAGAGACAAGGGTGAGGGAATGACGACGCTGGGTCATCGATGGCGATCACCGGAACAACAACATCAAGAAAGAGGAAGAGAAGAGAAAGGAGAAGAAGAGGAGGAAGAAGGAGAGAGAGGGTAAGGCTCTTGGTTAGGGGTTCACTTTACTGGGATTTACAAGGAGCGGAGAGAGAGAGGTCGAAGAGAGGAAGTCGACGGCGTGGGCGTCGGTGAGGTCAGGTTGTGTAGTCGCCAAGGTGGTGTCGGTGGTGATGATCTGAAAAGAGGGAAGAGAAGGTGGGTTGATGGTGTGGAGCAAGGGTGAGGAGGCAAGAATAGGAGGAGGTGGCTGAGGTGGTGACGGCGAGGGACGGCCGCCGGAGGTGGGTGCAGATGAAGGAGGAGATGTGTTCATGGTGGATTCGTTGGTTGTAGCCGTCGTGGGTTTGCGGGGAGAAAGAGGAAGTGAGGTCAAAGGGATGGAGGTGACAGTGGAGAAGGTGGTGGCGATGAGCGCGAGCGAGCGCGGGCGACGTTGGGTGGCGATCGGCTCCGGGGTTAGAAGTCGTGGGCTGCAGGCGAAGACGAGGCAGGGCAAACAAAATGAACAGAAGATGAGGGAGAGGGCGATGGTGTGAAGGAGTCGAGCACGAGGGGTTGAGGAGTTAGGGTTAGGGTTCGAGGAGGCGGCGGAGTCTGCAAGGGTTTTCTCGTGGCGAAAGTGCATAGGTTTTTTAAGAAACAGGAGAAGAAAAAGAAGATGCAGGAGGGAGGTGATGGGATCCACGCGGCGGTGAGCAGAATCGAGAAGCGAACATTGTTCGCGAGAGGAGAGAGAGAGTGCGAGAGGAGAGAGAAAGAGAAGGGGGGAGAGGGAGTGTGTGTGTGCTCGGGGAGAGAGAAAGAGAAAAGGAAAGAAAGGGAGAGAGATTAAGAAAAAGGTGTAAGGCCCAATTGCAACTGATGAAAGATTTGATTGGCTTCAAATTTTGTTAACAATCTAAATATATTTATTTTACTATCTGAATATGAAAGAGAAAAGGAAAGAATGGGAGAGAGAGAAAGGTGGGGCATGTGGGTTTGAAGGGAAAACCTCTGATTGGTTTAGAAAAGGAAAGATAGCAGAGAAAGAGAGATTTTTGTGGTGGGGCCCAAAGCAAGTAAAGAGAGAACTGATTGGCTCGGGAAAATTTGATAAAGTAATTTGTAAAAGATTTTAAACCTCAAAGATTTACCCAGTTACTAATTCATTAACAGAAAATCTTCAAACAAAATTCAAATAAAATAATTAATTTGAATTTAAGCGGACTACAAAATATATCAGAAACGCGCCAGGGTCGGATCCAAAATTTTGAATTTGAAATATGAAAATTACTAGCCAGCTCCAAAATTTAAAATGAAAGATTTTACGACAGAAATGTATACCCCCAAGAGCGGATGTACGTACGT
Organism: Agapanthus africanus; assembly: GCA_030015575.1. Taxonomy (NCBI): domain Eukaryota; kingdom Viridiplantae; phylum Streptophyta; class Magnoliopsida; order Asparagales; family Amaryllidaceae; genus Agapanthus; species Agapanthus africanus. Next base: position 24,947,073 of record CM057338.1, read on the forward strand.
GCGCGTAGTCGTCCAAACACGTCCGTTTCACTGAACGAGACGAGAACACGATGCAAGGACGATGTTTCGCCCAATCAGAGCAAAGCTCAGTTGAAATTCAAAATTCGAAATTTTTGAAGCAACACTTCAAATCTCGGGCGCGGCGCACCACATGTCAGGCGCTGATACGTCAACGCAGCGCCCGAGAAGGCGCGCCCAATCAAAGCAAAACTCTATTTTTTAAGCAAAATTAAAGGAAGCAACGCTTCAATTGCGCAAGCACTGCGCTGCGCGACACGTGTCAGCACGGATGCGCTAGCGTAGTTGCGCTGCACTGTGCGCTGCGCGACACGTGTCACGCGCTGGGGCATTTGCGCCAAACAGAATGAAGATTTTAAAGAAATCTTTCTGTTCTTTGTTAAAACAAGAAGATTTTCTTCTGTAAAACAGAAGCCCTTGGATCAAAGATCCAACGGTGGGGGAAATTCCCCAAATCACTCAGAGAGAGATTTCTTTAACAAATTAACTAATTTATGGGCACTATAAAAAGGACCCTAAGCCTCAATTCAAGAGGAGGATCATTTTTTTTTTAAAAAAAGAGAGAAGAGAACTCTGAAGAGCTCCTTAATAAAAAAGAGGTAAAAACCTTTAGAAAAAGAGAAAATTCTCTTAAAAACAGATCATTGATCTAAGAACAAGATCAATGATCTTCAAGAAGAAGAAAACTAACTAATAATAGTGCTTTGCACTTGCTTAAGGAACCACTGGTCCCTTAAAAAACAAGAAACACTTGTTTTTCTTTGATTTAAAATCGATCAAAAGATAAAACAGTGCTCTGCACTTGCAAGAACAGCGCTGTTGCGCTCCTGTGTTGGCGCAACTCATCAGAGCGTGCCACGCGTCAGCAGCGCAGCGCACTGGCGCAGCGCACTGCGCTTGCGTGACACGTGTCACCACCACAAGCGCTTGCGCTCAATGATTGGCGCAAAGCGCCTGACAAATGCACTGCATTATTTAATGAAGGGCCAGGCCCAAATCAAAGAGACCTAGCAGGCCAAAATAAAATGCAATGCATTAAAAGGGTAAAGCCCAAACAAGGCAGATGCTCTGCATCATTTATAAAAGGGCAGAGCCCAAACAAAATAAGAAATGCAGTGCATTATTTAAAAAGGGGCAAAGCTCTAGTACAGGCCTGATAAGCCAAAGATAAATAAAACGTAGAATATTCCTAACTGGACTTAGCCCAATTTTGGCCATAAGTCCTTAAATTAAATTAACTGAGCACAGCTGCTCTATTAAATCAATTTACATCCGGTTCAAGGGTACATCTCCGAACTCCTCTGACACCTATCGTTGTAATTTCTCAACGACGTCAGAGAGGTGACGGGTCCCAACGACCACACATGAATATGGACTGCGGGGTCCTTAAACTCATGGACCGAGACGTCCTTAAACTAATATCGGACCGAGACGTCCTTAAACTAATGTTGGACCGAAACGTCCTTAAACTAATATTCGTCCCTAAATGGGAATATTGGACCGAGACGTCCCTAAACTAGTATTGGACCGAGACGTCCCTAAACTAATATTGGACCGAGACGTCTCTAAACTAACGATGGACCGAAACGTCTTTAAACTAATATCGGACCGAAATGTCCCTAAACTAATAATGGACCACCACGTCCCTAAACTGGAACAATAGAGCCTCCAAATGCTCTTTTGCTGGATCTAAACGGTCTCGTTTAAGTCGATCTTAGCCTCAACGTGGCTAACGTATCCTTAAACTAAAACAACAAACCCAAATCTAAGTAAATACGGATTTGGACTAATCCACATCCTACGGGCGACGGCATTACTTAGTCTCCGTATATAATCCACGGGCAATCACAAACAAAACAAACACCCACGACACGAAGTGAAATTCTGGAGAAGGAGAAAGTTGTTACCGCGAAGCAGTAGCGTAATTAACTGCAGGGGCTTGCGCCCGCAGGGAAGAGCGTCCCCACAATCAAAAACCCCTCTAGCGAGGGAGAATCTGACGAATTCTGCTACATCGGCCGCATCCGTCTAAACCTCCGATACACGGTGCCATAAATCAACTTGGCATCTTCGGAGAGGTAGACGGATAAAACCATATAGCATCTGCCCTGAATCCCAGTGCCAGGACTTCGCAGTCTCGTGCGCCGGCCTTTCGGAGGGGAACAGATTCTGGCACGCCCGGTGGGACCTTTTCCTCTTTCCACTCCACACTTCATGTGTCGTCTTCGCGAACCAATTGCGGTTTGTTAAATGGTTGCCTTCGGATTTCAAGTTACTAAGATTTGGTCTTTTGCCTGACGCAGAACTTAAGATTCAATGGCCTTTAACTGCACCAACTGCTCAAAATGCCACTGCAACGGACGCTCCACCTCGCCAGGAGGTGTAGCATATGGGCCCCAAGCAGCTTCCTTCCTCGCTCTGCCGGTAGACCAGGTGACCCAAGCCACCACTGGCCTGTTCTTTGAGACCATGATCCCACCTACAAGCTTCTCTGCGCCGATACCTGCACCGGAAGTGAACAAAAAGTCGGTCTTCGACCGGCTCACTGCTACGACAGCCCCTGTCAACGGGTCGCCCGTTACCAAACCGACAGCCTCTGTTTCCACCAGGCTAAATCAGAACTCTGAACTGGCTGTCCCAAGGAAGGCAATAACCGCTGCTCCGGAAGTCGTTAAAGCGGCTTCTCCCGTCAAAGAGTTGGTCTTCGCAAGATTGACGATTCCCACTCCTACCCCTGCTGGTCAAAAGACATCAGTCTTCAATAGGCTGACATCTGCAATCGCCCCACACTCAAACAGGGGGCAAAAAGAAACTATCTCAATCGCTGAGCCAATCCCAACGGCTCTTCATGCTCGACGTCGCCATTGGCAACGAGTGAGGAAGGCAGGGGGCAACTCCCCCTCAGGGTTAACTCCACATGCTCCAATGGTGGAGGTCAACGCTACTGTTCCAACTGGGAACAGCTTTGAATTGCTGAGGAAGGTTAGAAAGAACTCTCCAACTGCTACATTGAGAAGATTTCCTCCGCTTACGGAGAGAGCTCCGGAAACAAAACAAGAACAGCCCCCTCAACGGCTGTCGTCAAAGATATACAAGGTTTGGCGGAGGGTTCAAGACTCTGTGATTGACCCAGACCACTTTCGTCGCCAGAAAAAGGCAAAGGTGGGAAAGGACAAAGACCGCCCCATTAAACAGCAGGGGGCAACAGTTGCTAGGATGCCCACTTCAACGGCTCCTTCAACCTCAATGGTCCACAAAAGAAGGAGGCCAGAGAAAGCTCCCGCGATAGTGGTAAAGGTTAAAAATGGTAAACCTAAACGCCCCAGGTCAGGGGGCATAACAGTTCATACGGTTTACATGGCATCGGGAAAAGAAGACAGCCGTGCATCAACGGGTCATAGACCGCTTACACGGTCAGTGACCAAGGCCCAGAAGCAGCAACAAAAGCTCCAGGAGATGATGAACGCTATGGCTGCACTTACAGAGCCAAAAGAGAACCTTGAGACGTCCTCAGATGAGCGCCAGGAGGAAGAGACTGACGCCGAGTTCCTTCGCCGAATATTGGAAAAGAAGAACAAAGAGGCTGCCGAACAAGCAGCCAACATACAGCGTATGGGCCTCCTCTTCCAAGACATGATAGGAATGATGATACAAAAAGATCCTCCGGCTGAAGAACCCCCAATCGTCCTTGGAGATGATAAGGGAGAGACATCAAATCCTCAGCCCGCTCTATCAATGGCTAAGGAGGATACAATCTCTAAAACTGATCTGGACGAGTACATAGCCCAGCAAATAAGGGTTCATCATGCGGCTGAGGCAGCCGGTCATATCGTAAAAACGGGGCGGCCATATCCAAGCTGGTATGACCAAATCAAGTACCCGTCGGGTTACACGATTCCCAAGTTCCATGTGTACAAAGGGACCGGCAACCCCCATCAGCATGTTGCCCAGTTCAGGGCACTTTGCGGTAACACCGGCGGTGACGACAAGTTGTTGCTTCGTCAGTTTGTTGGAAGTTTATCAGATACGGCGTTTGAGTGGTACTCTGAGCTCCCGAACGACTCTATTAAAACCTTCGCGGAGATGGAGCTGCTGTTTACTCAACGTTTTGCAAGTGCCAGTGAACGTACCCCGATGACGGCACTGATTAACGCCAGGGTAAAACCCGGCGAGACATGGGTTCAGTACGCTATACGATGGCGGAATTTATGGTCAAAATGCGAGCAGCGCATTGAAGAAGCTCCCGCAGTGGGTATGTTTGTGGGGACCCTCGATCCACAAGCGACCATCTCGCAGTTTATGATGTTCTTCAAGCCGACTATCTTCCAGGCTTTGATTGACAAATTAGCGCAGATGGACCAGATGGGCCATAAACCCTCTCTCCCAAAGCCGGGCTTCCGAAATGATAAAGGGAAGGGAAAAGCAATTGTCGTCGCTAATGCTCAACAACAACCGAGCGACTCGAAGCCGGTTGCTCGTCAAAATAATATGCGCCCGTACGTACCCCTTGAGGATAGGATGGGACGTTCTTATTCCTTTCCCCGCGATAAAACGAGGAGGTTATTCGAGCTGGCGTTGCGCAACAGACTCATAAATCTGCCGGATCCAAAACGTCCGTTGCAACCAAGTGACGTCAACGAGCCCAACTACTGTCCTTATCATCGAGTATTAGGCCATCCGATTGAAGACTGCTACGTTTTCAAAAATTGGCTTGAAAACCGGTACCGACAGAGCAAATTTGCGTTATCTGACAAATGGAAGGTAAATCCCCCGCAGCCCCACACCTCTAAAGGGACGAATACGCCGCGGGCAACATGTTCCGTTGTTGAAGAAACTCCTTGGGAGGTTGTCTTATCAGCTAAGACGAAGAGGATGCTAGGTGATCTTCAGACATGTCCAGCAATCAAGTGGAAGAACCCATTGGAGCCGCAAATTCTTGAAAGAATGCTGAAACCTCGTCCGACTCAAAAGATTGGTGGAAGTGGCCCAAACGTTCATAACCAGCCGTCAAGATCGTCAAAGAAGAAGAAGAAGAGGTCGATGAAGCCCGTAAAGCCTAACGGCAAGCGTACGGACTTACAAAAGCAAATTGACGCGCTGGATGAATACAACCAAAAGGCACGGACTCCCATTACACTTCAAGAGTTCCTCAATCACGTCTTTCTAGAAGAAGATGAGGGAGAAAGTTCATCGGATGAATCTAAGGAATATGTGGCGAGCTGTCATATGATTTCCCATTCGATTACGAACAATGAGGAGACTCCTGGCACTGAAACGCTGGGGGCAGATACCGAATCAAAAATTCCGGAGCTATCAGTTGAAATGATTGACGCATTCCTTAACAAAGCTCGATTGGAAAGTAAAGCTGATTGAGAACGCGAGACGGCTATATTTGAAAGGGCCAAGCGCCAGCGACTTGATGAAAGAGCTAAGACGATCCCGCTGGAACTAAACACCTCCGCTACCGACAAAAGCCAATTCAAGAAAAAGAAAAGGTTTGCTAAAGCCGTGTCAATGGGTATAAAGCTACCATCTTCTGAAGGAAGTGTTACTAGTGAAATGGAAAACCACCCCTCCTATTGCTTGTACCATCGGAAGGTGTCGTATCCCACTGAAGAGTGCAAAGCTTTCGATAGATGGTGGCAAGGATATGTTGCTCACCGGCAGCAGTTTAAGCGGGGAAAGCGCAAAGCTCTCCGAGAGCAGAGCGGAACGATTAAAGTCCTTAACAGAACTACCGGTGGTTGTTACATGATTGACGCCGGAAGATCACAAGTGCCCACATTCGGGAGCGATTCCGATGAGGAGCTAGAGCTTGGCCCCGTCTTCAAAGAATCCACCTCGGGAAAAGAAGAAGAACCGAAGGTTTGCGAGAATATCCAGTTACGAAATCGGACGCTACCTGAAAAGAATCTCGGACCTTTAAACAAGAAAGACAAAGGGAAAGAGAAGGTCTCCGAAGACATCGCCTTAGATGACCGAGTTGCGGAAGAGTTAACCGCCAAGAACCCGCCGAAGAGAAATAAGGTAGATTACAACATCTTGGCGCATCTAAGAAAGCTACCCTCACAACTCAGCATTCTTGATGCCTTGTTACTATCAAAAGAGGCGAGGGATTCTTTGATTAAGGCGCTACAAGATCCAGACCAGTTCCAAGCCTTTTTAGCCGAAGAAAAGATGAAGGATGAGTTAGAAGAGGTGCACACGGCCGACGTTGCTTTTGGCGATGAAGACCTCCTCCTCGGGACGTGCGAACACAATCGTCCCCTTTATGTCTCAAGATACTGCCATGACATAAAGATAGGTAAAATCTTGGTCGATAACGAATCGTCTGTTAATCTGCTCAATGTGCGGGTGTTAAAGGAAATTTGCATGAGTGTCCAACACCTCGCCCGTGACAAGATCACCATCTCCGGATTCGACTCCCAATCATCAAAAACTCTTGGATCTGTGATATTAACATTACGCTTCGGGTTGCTCGTCACAGATATTAAATTCCATGTCATAGATGCTAAGACGTGCTACAATGCTCTGCTCGGTCGACCATGGCTACACGAGTATAATATCATCCCTTCTACACAACATCAGTGTATGAAATATTGTAGGGATGGTCTCGAGTACACTGTGGCAGGAGAATTGAATCCGTTTTCCGTGAATGAAGTTCGCAAGTATGAAGATGCCAAATACTTCTTGCCGAGTTTCGAAGACACGGAAAGGTGTCACAAGCCGGAGAACAAAACTAACGCAACCATCCCTGTCTTCGGCAGTGATACCGAGGAGGAAGAGGATATAATTTATTCGGGTCCGCCCCAATACACCAAGCCAGGACCATCCGCTCCCTCGTTGGTCTTTGGTAGTGATTCGGAAGACGAAGTCCATGCTGTATTCCCTGCTCGGCTTTCAATACGAACTTCTGCTGATGAAGAGCAAAGTCTGCAAGTAGCCATGGTGCCGCCTAAACATTATAAAGAATTGGATGCACTCGACACTGACAGCGTAGAGGAGCTGCAAACATTCTACATCCCTCCTAGGCGGGAGAGCGAGAAAGCAATTTTGTTTTACCGCTCTGAGGAAACCAAGGTGGAAAAAGAAATTTGGCATGGAGCGGATCCTACGCTCGACAGGCTTCAGCCCATTCGTCTACCAAGATACTATACAGAAGGCTTGAAACGGCTGTTGAAACGCCAAGGGGTATCCTTCGACCAGACCGTTAGGAAAGCCAAATTCTATGACAGGGTCTGGAACGTACCCGGAACTCAACACAAGCTACCTAATGGGAGGATGGAGACGAAAGGGCTCGGGTACATTTGCTCCAGAAAACGAGAGCTGCTCCGCGATTGTTACGCCGTGCATAATTTCGATGAAGAAGAGGATGCTCAATGCGAGGACACTAATCCTGAACCAGTAAAAGTTCCTGATACAAGAATGCCCAGTCCATCATTTGAAGAACAAATGGACAGGTTTATAAAGGAAGCTGGTCAAAAAGTCCGAGATGATCACAACTGCGAAATGGCCATCTACGAGAAAGCCAAAACACAACGCCTCCTTCAACAGACCGTAAAAGACGAAAATGTTGCCCCCTGTCAACCTGTTATAAAAAGGGCTCGACGCGAAGGCAGAAACAAGTCGAAAGGCCAAAAAGGTGCTCAACAACAACAAAGCAGAGCTAGGAAACCACGCATACGGGAGTCGAGCGTTATTGACCTATCCCTCATGAAGAAAATGGGTCGAGCATACTCGTTTCCTCGGAACAAGACGAAGAAGATATTTGATCTTGCTCTAAAACATCAAATGTTTACACTGCCAGAGTCCAAACACCCTGAACAAGCAGGCGAAGTCTCCAACCCAAATTATTGCTCTTACCATCGAGTAATAGGGCATCCTCTTGAAGATCGCTTCACCTTCAAGAATTGGGTTGAAGATCAGTATCAGCTTGGTAAATTCGCTTTGTCTGACAACTGGAGGGTAGCGCCACCACAGAAGCACGAACCCGAAAACACAAGAACAGAACCAACTCCGCATTGGGATTGGAAGCGGATTCACACCTGTCACATGATAGCAATATTAAAAGAAGAGTCCGAGAACATGGACAGCCCTCCCTGGTGCTTCGAAAACAGCAATGATGAGGTGATCTCAGAATTTCCCCCAGCCCCGAAAGAACTGGAGGATAGAATACATACCACTGCAGATAACCTCAAGAAAATCGAGTTGGGGACGGTAAACGATCCGCGACCGACATTTGTCAGTGAGCTGCTATCTGAAGAGAGGGTGGCTGCGTTAAAGGACGTCCTCGTACAGCATAAAGATTGCTTCGCATGGAACTATTCCGAGATGCCAGGACTAGATCCAGAAGTTGCTGTACATAGACTGGCAATATCCCCGGGTGTCAAGCCAGTTAAACAAGCGCCGAGAAGAATGCGGCTCGAGCTCGAAATGAGCATCAACGCTGAAGTCAAAAAGCTGATAGACTCTGGCTTTATCCAGGAGGTTCAATACCCTGAATGGATTGCTAATATCGTCCCAGTGATGAAGAAAAATGGGACGGTGAGCATATGCGTGGACTTTCGGGATCTCAACAAAGCCTGCCCGAAGGATGATTTCCCAGTACCAGTCACCGAACTGATGATAGACAATACGTCCACACATGAGATTTTCTCCTTCATGGACGGCTCGTCAGGGTATAATCAAATAAAAATGCATCCTGAAGACCAGAAACATACGGCTTTCCGGACTTCTTTGGGGATATTTTGTTACAAGGTAATGCCCTTCGGTCTAAAGAACGCTGGTGCCACCTATCAGAGGACTATGACGAAGATTTTCGACGGCCTTATACATGAAATCGTCGAGTGCTATATCGATGACCTCGTTGTTAAAAGCAAATCATATGAGGAACATATTGAGCATCTGAAGACCGTATTCCGACGCCTTCGGCAATACAACTTGAAGATGAACCCGCTCAAGTGTGCATTTGGGGTTTCCTCGGGTAAATTCCTGGGATTCATCGTTCGACACCGAGGTATCGAGATAGATCCGTCCAAGATCAAGGAGATCATGGAAATGCCTCCGCCAAGAACTCTTAAGCAGCTGCAATCTCTCCAAGGGAAGCTCGCATACATACGACGGTTTATAGCTAATCTTTCAGGAAAGTGCCGTCCCTACAGTCACCTGATGAAGAAGGGAACCCCATTCGTTTGAGATCACAAATGCCAAGGCGCACTGGACGAGATCAAGCAATACCTACAGAACCCTCCGGTGTTGGCTACTCCAGTTAAGGGAAAACCTCTTATTCTTTACACGACCGCCCTTGAAGGTTCTTTAGGCGCATTATGGGCACAAGAGAACGACCAAGGGAAAGAAAGAGCACTCTACTACTTAAGCCGAGTTCTACTGGGGGCAGAAAGCAACTACTCCCCCATTGAGAAACACTGCCTGGCGTTGATCTTCGCGATAACAAAGCTTAGACATTACGCATTAGCACATGAAGTCCGTCTCATTTCGAAGGTGGACCCTCTCAAATATCTAATGTCAAAGGCTATATTGACGGGACGACTCGCTAAATGGGCCCTGCTCTTGATGGAGTTCTCGATAACATATCAACCTCTCAAGGCAGTGAAAGGCCAGGCTATCGCTGACTTCCTCGCCGAGCATCCGATACCGGCTGATTCTCCTCTCAATTGCGAATTGCCAGACAAACATGCGTTTGACGCTATCGATGGGAGCGATACCTGTTGGGAGCTTTATTTCGATGGAGCATCTTCCATGAAAAAGCACAAACAAAGTACGCCAATGATTAAATCGGGAGTAGGTCTTATCTTCGTAACCCCACAAGGAGGAATAATGCGCTTCGCTTTCTCCTTAACAGAGCCGAAAACGAATAACGAAGCCGAATACGAAGCTTTGATAGCAGGCCTCGAAATCGCCATCGATATGGGAATTGAAAGCCTCCTCATATATGGGGACTCCCAGCTAGTCGTCAGTCAAGTAAACGGCGACTACCAAACATGCAAACCGGAGTTGGTGAAGTACGGTGAAAAGGTGCAACAACTGTTGACCCAAATTCCCTCCTACACTTTGGAAAGCATACCACGCGCAGAAAACAGCAAAGCGGACGCGTTGGCCAAACTTGCTAAAGAAATGGCTGACGAGAATCTCGATGATGTTAAAATCATGGTACAAAGTCGTCGAGTGCTCGCCCCAGAAGAAATATTTCTGGAATCACCCGAAGAAAAAGGAGCGACTGAGCAGTCGATCTTACAAATAAAAAACTATGAGAAAGTTGAGGATTGGAGGGAAGTCTTTATAGACTACTTCAAGTCCCACCAAATGCCCGAAGATGCGTCCGCAAGACATCAGCTCATGAAACGAGCTCTGTCTTTCGCCTTCGTCAATGATACTCTATACAAGAGGTCATTCGATTCTCTGTGGCTGAGATGTTTAGGACCGGACGAAGCGGAAAGAGTCGTTCAGGAAGTTCATGACGGAATCTGTGGTTCTCACCAAGCGGGCCCAAAGATGAAGTTGAAGATCAAACGGATGGGCTACTACTGGCCCACGATGATCCAGGATTGCCTTGAATATGCGAAGCAATGTCACTCGTGCCAAATTCATGGGGACTTCATCCACCAGCATCCAAATCCACTACATCCAACGGTGGCTAGCTGGCCATTCGAAATGTGGGGAACTGACATAGTCGGCCCCATCGAACCAGCATCGTCCAGGAGACATCGTTTCATCTTGGCGACTACTGATTACTTCTCCAAATGGGCAGAAGCGGTACCGTTGAGGGAAGTGAAGACGGAGAATATCCTACATTTCTTCAAAACGCATGTCATATACCGGTTTGGAACTCCGAGACGGATCATCTCCGATAACGGGCCAGCCTACCAAAGCCATAAAATCAGCCGCTTCGCGTAGCAGCACAATATAGACTGGAGGTATTCCTCAGTCTATAATCCGCGAGCCAACGGTCTCACCGAAGCCTTCAACAAGACCTTAACAAAGATTATAAAGAAAACGGTGTCCCGAAGTAAGAAAGACTGGCATGAGAGACTGCAAGAGGCTCTTTGGGCGTATCGAACTACATTCAAAACAGCCACGAACACAACGCCCTATGCGTTGGTGTTCGGCACGGAAGCAGTACTCCCCCTCGAAATAGAATTACCCTCTCTGCGAGTGGCAGTTCACTACGAGCTGACTGATGAAGAAAATGCTCACCTCCGGTTTGAAGAGCTTGACGCTCTTGATGAAACCTGGCTCATAGCGCAACAAAATCTGGAAGCTTACAAAGCAAAGATGACGCGCTCATATGAAAGGCTGACCCGATCGAGGACATTCCGCCAAGGCGAACTCGTACTAGTGGTCAAAAGGCCCATGATCCCCAATCGCGCCAAGCGGGGAAAATTCGAGCCAAACTATGAAGGCCCGTACATCATAGATAAGGTCTACCAGGGTGGGGCCTATCTGCTTATGGATATACACGGTGAAAGACCCTTCAGGCCAATAAACGGTCGCTTCCTAAAGAAATACTACGCTTAATGAGTCACGGCCTAGGTCAATGATAGATGACGACGACTATGTCCTCTCGATATCTTCCTAAGCTTGAACTTTATAAGCATGTAGCCAGTCTTCTCCACAACGGACCGAAATGTCCTTAAACTAACAATGGACCGAAATGTCCTTAAACTAATAGCAGACCGAAACGTCTTTAAAACTACCATCGCAGCACCTTTAGGCGGACGAGATAAAAAAAAACATATAAAAAAAAAAGAAATAAAATAAAAACGGTATGTCCATAAGCAAAAAGGGCACGGATGAAAACCCGAAAGGGCGCCGTGAGTAAAAACAGCAGGGCTACCGGCGAGCGTTCGTGAAAACCCGAAAGGGCGCGACCTCGTTAAAAAAAAAGAAAGAGAAAAAGAAAATAAAAAGAATAAAAAAACGGTATGTCTATAAGCAAAATGGGCACGGATGAAAACCCGAAAGGGCTCCGTGAGTAAAAACAGCAGGACTACCGGCGAGTGTTTATGAAAACCCGAAAGGGCGCAACCTCGTTAAAAGACACTTACAAGGTCCTCTCGACCTTGTAAGGAGAAACTACCCACGTGAGATCCTTACGACTCACAAGGGAGCAACACACTTAGGGATCCCTACGATTCCTAAAGAGAAAATACACTTGCGAGATCCTCACGACTCGTAAGGAAAACTCTCTTATGGGATCCTCACGGCTCGTAAGATTTGAAAGTCTTAAGTTACAGAGGCCTAAACCTGTGCTTAAGCAACCCCCATAATCTTCGACATTGCCCTACAAGTAGTCCCAATACTGGCACTTGTATACAATCCACGGGCACAAATAAACATTTTCCTAACCAAGTCCCATCCGTGACTGGGGATATATTCGCATGGTGAACAACCCTTGTAAATTTTCTTGATTTATGAGGAGAAAATCCTCTTGTAGGATCCTTACGACTTACAGAGGAACAAAACACTTAGGAATCCTCACGATTCCTAAGGAGAAAATACACCTACAAGATCCCCACGACTTGTAGGGAGAAATACCTTTATGAGACCCTTACGGCTCATGAAGTCAAAGCCTTAGTCGACAGGACCCTAATCCTGGTCGCTAAGCCACCTTTGTTCGACAACGACAGAGGCAGATGATGATTCGCTCCTGGCAATATCTCAGTTGTAGCGGTGCTGATGCCGAAATCGGTGTCCAATTTCAGGTTTACGGCGAAAAGCCAGTAGGCCGCACATGCATATGAAATAGCCGAAATGATGGGGCAACTTGCAATAAAAAAAAGCAGCAAGTAAAAATGTATGCATGCAAAATAGCCGAAATGATTGGGCAACTCACAATAAAAAGCGGCGAGTAAAAATAAAATAAATAGACGAAATGATTGGGCACCGCGAAAAATAGCCGAAAAGATTGGGCAATCGTGACCTTCGCGATATAAAAAGCTGAAATGATAGAGCATCGCGGAAATAAAACAAAAAAAATGATGATGATAAAACTTTGGCCCTACAGTTAAGATCACATCGATCCCTGTATACAATCCAAGGGTGTAAACAAAGAGGGAACCATGCTCTCCCAACAGACTCCGTCGGAAGACATAGCCAAACCTTGACGGTTCATTCCAACCGAAGAAACCAGTGTCTTCAGCCAACTCCTCGACTCACGGATACAAACACTCCTTGACGAGAGCCTCCTGATCCGCGTCGACCCGCAGAGCCACCAGTGCCTCCGTGGGAGTCCTCGACTCGTTTCAAACCCCAAGGAAACAAATAATCCTTGGTGCTTAGAAAACAAATAATCCCTAGCAAACTCCTCAACTCACGGATACAAACACTCCTTGACGAGAGCCTCCTGATCCGCGTCGACCCGCAGAGCCACCAGTGCTTCCGTGGGAATCCTCGACTCATTTCAAACCCCAAGGAAACAAATAATCCTTGGCGCTTGGGAAACAAATAATCCCTAGCAAACTCCTCGACTCACGGATACAAACACTCCTTGATGAGAGCCTCCTGATCCGCGTCGACCCGCAGAGCCACCAGTGCTTCCGTGGGAATCCTCGACTCGTTTCAAACCCCAAGAAAACAAATAATCCTTGGCGCTTGGGAAACAAATAATCCCTAGCAAACTCCTCGACTCACGGATACAAACACTCCTTGACGAGAGCCTCCTGATCCGCGTCGACCCGCAGAGCCACCAGTGCTTCCGTGGGAGTCCTCGACTCATTTCAAACCCTAAGGAAACAAATAATCCTTGGCGCTTGGGAAACAAATAATCCCTAGCAAACACCTCGACTCACGGATACAAACACTCCTTGACGAGAGCCTCCTGATCCGCGTCGACCCGCAGAGCCACCAGTGCCTCCGTGGGAATCCTCGACTCGTTTCAAACCCTAAGGAAACAAATAATCCTTGGCGCTTGGGAAAAAAATAATCCCTAGCAAACTCCTCGACTCACGGATACAAACACTCCTTGACGAGAGCCTCCTGATCCGCGTCGACCCACAGAGCCACCAGTGCTTCCGTGGAAATCCTCGACTCATTTCAAACCCCAAGGAAACAAATAATCCTTGGCGCTTGGGAAACAAATAATCCCTAGCAAACTCCTCGACTCACGGATACAAACACTCCTTGACGAGAGCCTCTTGATCCGCGTCGACCCGCAGAGCCACCAGTGCTTCCGTGGGAATCCTCGACTCGTTTCAAACCCCAAGGAAACAAATAATCCTTGGCTCTTGGGAAACAAATAATCCCTAGCAAACTCCTCGACTCACGGACACAAACACTCCTTGACGAGAGCCTCCTGATCCGCGTCGACCCGCAGAGCCACCAGTGCTTCCGTGGGAAATCCTCGATTCGTCTCAACTTGCAAGATAAAGCCTCAGGCAGCAAGGACTGAAAAGCTTGCTTCCTGAACAATGGGACCCTGCAAGTCAATCCAAAACGGTCTCTTGCATACTATTCACGGGTCTCACTCTCCAAAGTCGAGTTTCGACAAGGAGGGAAACAACCGCTTACGAATCCTCTCGACTCGTAAGAGGGAAAATTCTTTTATAGGATCCTTACGACTTATAAGAGAAAACCACACTTAGGAATCTTCACGATTCCTAAGGAGAAAATCCACCTACGAGATCCTCTCGATCCGTAGGGAGAAAAGCCTCTATGAGACCCTCACGGCTCATAAAGTTGAAAAGTCTTAGGCAGTAGATCTGAACCTGTGACCTAAGCCATCGCTATCACTTAGAGAAATCTAGATGCTTACTCTGTTATCGATCGACCTTGCTTATTAACACGGCATACCGAGAATAAAAGAAAGAAAAAGCAAGGAAACAGTACAAGACATTACAAAAAATGTGTATCTTTTATTCATAAACTTGATTGAGTACAGGATACATTGTGCTAAAAAAAATAAAAAATATATATATACTTTTTTATTTACAATTACAAACGACATAAAGAGGGATAGCTACTGAGGAGGAAGTGTCTTTAACAAATCCGCAAGCCGCTCTCGCACTTCCTTCAGCGCCTCCTCCTGAGTGGCTGCCGCGGCCACCTCTGCTTCCACCTGGGCTCGCTGCTGCAAGAAGGATGAAAATTGCTCCTCCGCTGCCTTTTGGGCTGCTTCCTGGCTGGGCGCATCTCGCTCGACAACGTCAAGCTGTTGCCTCAATGATAACCCTTCGGAAAGACATTGCAGAAGGCCCTTAAAAACAACCTTCAGCCGTACAGCATTGGCCTCCACCCGAGCATGCAGTTGGGCAGACTTGCTCAAAGTCTTACCGCGCTCCTTACGCCTTGAAATGACTTCTTGTTCGAGATGGCGGAAGTAAGGAGCGCTCTGTTCAATCCACGCTGCTCTTTGATTGCTGGCGACCAAGGTCTCGGGAGTGGGGCACAGTGACTCCAACTGATGCAGGCGGGCCTCGATCTCCTTATAATGGTTAACCCAAGATGCGATGATACCCTCATCATGAAAGTTCACGAGTATCACCAGCATCGGGTTAACCGCTGTAGCAAAATCCGCAGCAGAAGTAGGGGTCTCGACGTTGAGCTCCTCAATGTAATCGCTTAACATACGCAAGCTGTTCGCGGCACCTTTCGAAGATGGGCGTCTCAGGTAAGGACCTGCTGGCATTATGATGCGAGATTCGAAGGGCGCCGAGACCGGAACGACAGCTGAAAAGAAACAAGATGTGATCAGATAATAGTTCAGAAAATAAAGAAGGGGGAGTCATCAGTGTGACAGTCGCCATACCAGTCGAGACAGGTGGCAAAGTCGGAAGGGCCGGGGGCGCAGCTGGTCTTTTATCCCCTCCTTCAATTTGTAGCACTACAGTCGAGATAAGAAAAAAGGGGTTAGAAGTAATTCCATCAATAAAAAAAAATAGAAAGAAAGATGTCAATGGAAATCATACTCACCAACGCCACCAAAAGAAGAAGCAAGTGCAGACGGGAAGGAGAAGTGTGGGAGCAACATCTGATACACATGATCGAAGAGTACTCCTGAAAAGACACAACAACATGACCTTAGTACCCAAATTATGCGTCTGAAGTACAGGATTAAAGAATTGCAAACCCATACCTTCCAACATCTTAGATGGTATGAGAGAGGGTTGAGAGGTGGCAATCGCCAAGGCAGTCGTGGAAGGCGCTCCCTCAAGCAGTGGGGTATCGGCACTGGCTGCACCTGCGTTACGAAAAGGTGAACTTGTCAGAAAAGATTGTAAAGTAAGGAAAAGCAACAACTTGGGGTTTTACCTGAAGAGCTCCCAGCTAAAACGGAGACGACTCCCTCCTCTGTTGACATGAGGCCGCCACCCGTGGCCTCATCGCTCGATTCGATGGGGACCGTCGTCGTGCTCACACGGCCAGAGGATGGCTGAAGATCGTGGACAGGGAGGGCAATGATAGGAGCATTGCCAGACTCTTGAAAAAGAGCGGCTAACTCTTCCCCAGGAGTCACACCCATCTCACCCGTTCCTTCTGCAGGATCTTCGATCCTCACCGGCTCATCCACCGTCACTGCAAGAGCGTCGGTCTCAAGTGCCTCGTCCGCCACTACCTTGGGCTCAGTTGGAATGATCATTTCATCTGCCGCTACTTTAGGCTGGACATCAATGACCTTCTCGGCTACAGATCCCTCAACTGCCACCTCAGGTTCCGAAGTCTCAACAACGTTGCCCACCGTTGGCTCGGGTTCGGCGGGCGCCGCCCTTTCTGTTTCCCTGGGTTCAACGGTTTCCGCTTCACCCTCGGTTGGACTTGGCCCTGCCAAATAATATATATAAGAAGACTGTCGGCATTATAATTCTCACAATAAGAATTCTGAAAGAAAGGTTACCTGAAGTAGATTTGTCATTTGCGCTGCGAGTGGCACGCGCTACTTGTCTGTGAGCGGTGGAAAGGGCGACGGGAGCCTCTTCGGAGGGAGTATCAGCCTGAGGGACAGTGCTTGGGCCCGCTCCCATAGCTAAAGCAGCCTGGCGCGCCTTTGCTTCATGCCTCGTGCGTTTCCTTTCCTCCCGGGCCGTTGCGACGGACCTCACCATAGCCTCTCTCACTGAAGCGTCCTTGTCTGTATACAGGGATGCCTCCAGGCTCTTTAAAGCATCCCTTGTCGACTTATCAAGTTGAGGCTCTTGCAGCAGCCCCGACGAGATCGGAGCTCCAGTGACAGGTTCCAGGAGGATCTCCTCATCGACTGGTATAACCCCTATAGAGAGACAAAGGAAGAAAGTTAGAGTGATCATCGAAAAAAGACAACGAAATTCGTTCTTTTTTTAAAAAAAGGAGGGGTAGGACATACCGGCGCCCGCTAAAGCGCGCTTCTTTTCTTCCTCCTGGAAGGTTTTCAAAGAGGCAGCAATAGCTTCTTCGGTAGAGACACCTGTTGAAAATAGGGAAGGGTATTAGCCAAGAATAAGGAAAAATGCGATGAAATAATGATGAAAGCAGCCAATAACTACCTGACTTAGCAAGTTTATTCAACCACGCCTCAAGCCTCGCTAATCGCTCAGAGGCCGCAATGGCGGCCGCCAGGTTGGTGTCTGCAGGGTCTACAACGAAGCCCTTATTGCTGCCATATTCACTTATTCCTTCGGAAAGAGGGGCCTCAGGCTCTAAGCTAAGAATCGTGTCAAGGGAAAGGAGCGACTTTTTCTTCTTCTGCCCCCCAACCCTAGGTGCACGCGAGATCGATTTACGTTTGGCAGCCACCTTGGGACGGCGGGTCCCGATGTCTACGCCTACGCCAGACTCTGGCGAAACTGCAACCACTGTCTCCACTGGAGCACAAGGCGCCGGGGGTGCCTCCGCAATATCAGGAGGCGGAAATCCGCGTGGAGAACTCTGCACACGCGGAGGTCCTGCTTTGGCGTCTTTTAAAGGTGGGATTACCGGGGTCCTTGGCACCAAAGGAGCGTTGCGATCGCTACCTGGAGGTGCACCCTTGCGGTCGATCAACAATCGCCTTTCCTCCTTTATAACCGCCCCCATCGAATGACTGTACCATTCTGTGTATACCCTGAGGAGTCGTGGGGTGCAGGCCGGCTCGCTGATAAAAAAGAGGGAACCCGTGTTTATACGCATGAAGTGATGCAGCGCTCTCTCCATCCCTTCTTCGGTCGCAGCAGGTTCCGATAAGAAAGCCTCCAGCAGTACCCCTTGATTATAACTCAGCTGCTGGGCGAAACGATGCGGATTATATCTCATGAAGATCGCTTCCCCATTTCGCCTAAACACCAAGAAGCCCGGTCTGATAGAATATAAGTGAAGAGTCTCCCGGGCCGTTAAAACCGAGGTTCCATCTTTGAAAGTGTCTTGCAATGGCCGAACTGCAGTGGTGGACGGTTTTCCGATGGTCAACACCTTATCAATGAAAGACACACCGGCTCCGACGGTGTAAGAGCAAAGGAGTAGACCCCTGGCATCTCGTGGCGATGGATTCACAATCGACGCGCCAATCAGCTGTATGATGCGAGGGAAGCTGCATCTTTCAAAGAACGAAGGCCTCTTATGCATGCCAAAAATGCCCGATGTGTGTAGCTCGAGCCATGATATAAAGTAGTGCATCGGGAAGACGACGTGCAACACCCCGGGCTCGTTAGCATCCGCTGCTCGGCTGAGTCCATGATATAAGTGTGCCAATCCAGCGATCCCGACGGCCACCTTGACCCCAACAACCATTCGATGGGCTGGATAGAAGACAGAGGGCCGCATGCGATGAGAGTGCATTGGGATCGCAAACCAGCTCAGCCACAAACCAAGAAATCCTAAGAAAAATGCCTCCTCGTCCATCCCAGGAGCCGCAATTTCTGCAAAAGAGGTAGCCGGGAGGTTCGGAAGAAAGAAACCCTTTTGGTCTATTTCCTTCACCGGCAGGTTATCCAAACCTAAACCGAAAGGGTGTCACGACCCGATAATTTGGCCCGTGACCGGCACTTAACCACGTAACGTCTACAGGCGTAACGTGACTAAGTAAGCCGAGACCCAGAAATCAAAACCATTAAATATAGAGTGTTTAAAACATTTTGTAAAAACAGTTATAAATATCTAGGAAACTTTAATTAATTTAGTAGAAATCCTTTTTAAGTTTAAGAGTTATATTTGAATAATTTTAGCAACATTTCGTTTATAAACATTTGTCCCGCAAGTCGGGTAAAGGCAAGTATAATAGAACTAATATGCGGGATGAATAGAGCATCACAAGAGTATACAGTAAAACAAAGGCGAATATCATAAAAGGTAAGACTGCATAACATAAAGTCGACTCACATGCGAGCTCGACACCAGAGTACAAATCATATACATCGTCCTCACAACTGTCTCTAAGTCAATACAGGAAGGTAGATGGAGAGTACTAGATACATCAATATACAACTGAAAGATAAACAGATACCGTACAAAACCCACCTAATAGCAAAAAGGGCTAACACGCCTCAGAAATGGTATCTGTGCCAAAAGATGCGGTAAACAGCCAGCCGCTACTACTTCCAAGGGTGACCTGCAAACACTGTGGCACAACGGGGTGAGTTGCCAACTCGTGAATAGTAGATAACATATAAAGGTAATCGCGAGTATGCACGTACTGCGATACTCTAAACTATGCCAACTAATACTCATCTATATGAAGAACTGGAGGCGCAATATCATGCAACAAGTGCTATCTAATAATCATCTATATATGATGAGCAAGATACGCAATAATATGCAAGCATGTGTACTCTATCAGGTATACTAGCTACAGGATGAGATGTCAAATACTGAATGCTGAGTATGGAAAAGAACAATATCTACACGGAATATCCACGTGAAAAAAATAACTGGTGTCTATCAATGCACCAAAACCAGTACAACTCAAGCGTCGTCATCCATATCGGTCCTCAATCCTGTAATCTCATAAAACTCGGGAGTACCCATCACCGGCACTCAAAATATCGTAAAAACAGTCGTGTCCAGCATCGACACGCAAATCCTCCAATATGGGGCGTCCGTCCATCGGATCTGCCCACGGGCTCCGTCTGCGGAATCGGCCCTCGGCCCCGGCAGTACGCGTCGTCCCGTATCCATCAAGCTACTCTGGTCAGTATCCTCCGGATAACCGCCAGGTCCAACCAATCACCGGTGGGTAGTAGTCCCTCCGCCGGGCTCACCGTCTAACAATATGAGTCTTCTCGCCCCGGGGTACCGTACCGGGTCCACCATGTACCCGCAATCGGTGCCTACCTCTCCTCGAATCGGGTATACTCACACAAGCTCTCTGGAACCGAGAAAACTCATGGTGGACGCACTAAAATATCATATCAAGGGAAACCGGGTTTTCAAATAGTGCGTATTTTCTTAAAATAATACTCCGGTTCCCAAATCCAGAAATCACAGAAATCAAATCCAATGCGTAGATCCATGCAATGTGTCGTAGGACACCACAAGTTACAGAAAGGGAAAACCGCTCTTTTAAAAGGTCCAGTTTTTGAAAATATCGTTTGCGGTCCCTTAGCTTTTAAATTAAGTAAATATCATCCATGAATGCAACATATGAATGTGGTAACGGTATGGATGTGAGAATGGATAAGTACGCAAAGTGAATATAGCAGGTACAAGTGCACTAATGTAGGCCTATGATGTATATGCGCCCGAGTATGAATATAGGTAAGGTATATGCTATGAATATGTGTGATATATGTCACAAGTATGAACGTGTAAGGTATATATATATCACAAGCATGAATGTGTATGATGTATGCAGCAAATCACGTCAACATCAAGTAGGCAGAATCAATATAATATGCGGTTTATAGCAATCCTACTCTGTGAGTGGCATGGCAATCACTAACGGTGTGAGTGTAGCATATAGATCGTGCTCGTGCAACTTGGACCGTTAGTGACAGTGCAGTGTTCTATACTACCAGTATATCTAAAAGGACATCATGACTACAATTCCTATTACGCCCTGACGCCTAACGTCATACGGGCGATTTCCCCGTAGATGTTAAATCTACTCACCTGGTCGCGTGCTAAGTATAGCCGACCACCTGCTTCCCTATCCTGGCGACGTCTGACGTGCTCGCCTGAGAACCTGGAATTTACACAAGGAATCTAATTATATAAGCAAGAATCCCG
Organism: Agapanthus africanus; assembly: GCA_030015575.1. NCBI lineage: Eukaryota > Viridiplantae > Streptophyta > Magnoliopsida > Asparagales > Amaryllidaceae > Agapanthus > Agapanthus africanus. Next base: position 24,968,217 of record CM057338.1, read on the forward strand.
CAAAACGTGAAAACGAAACAAAACGTGAAACTCGCGTCACGAATCAACGTGCGTGTGTGTGATACGTTGGAACGTGTGTGCACGCGCCTACGACTCAGTCCGATACGCCGCGATACGCTGAATCACAAACCCACTCGCGTATCGCGCGTATCGCGCAAACTTAAAAACACCAGAAAATGACATATAGCTCCAGATTCTGTCCAGGCTACAATATTACAAAACTACATATACCATGGACCTACAAAACATAGCAGATACCAACCTGAAAACCCTAGCTCCCAACTCCCTGTTCTGGCCGCAAATTGCGGCCAGAAAGATTATTTCGGCGGCCAAAGGTGAGAATGGTGGGGTCGGGCTCTGGTGGTGGGGTCAGGGTGTTACTAGTAGGCTGGGGTCCACTCAATTTTATCCTGAAGTCACCCGGTTAACAGCAGATAACAGAAAGCTAAATTTTTGCTTAAAAGTCACAATTTGCACCATCATGAAAGTTCAGGGTATTTTAGTGTAAACTGGGGTTACCTAGGTTTACCTGGCCTCAATAGCTCCTAAATAACCTAGTCTAACTAAAATTAACTTAACTTAAGCAAAGATCTTACTAATCACCATCAATATTGCTAAAACACCAAGTCTAGTGATAAACATCTACCAATCACACTAAAACCTAAACCAGCTCACAATTCTAGCACACAAACAAGTGAAGCTCAGAATTTATACCTCGCTTGACCCTACTACGCTGGTCCAGGAGAAGAAGAGAAGAAGAAGAGGCTGCCACAGGAACTGCTGCTGTACAGAAGCTGCTGCCACTGCTACTGCTGATGCTGCTGCTTATTGTTGTTGTTTGTGTTGTTTTTGGTGATGTTGCTGTTGTTAGGGTTGTTGATGGGGTGCTGGGGCTGCTACTGCATATGAGGCTGCTGCTACATGGAGCTAGGGCTGCTGGGGATGAGCTGCTGCTGCTGGAATGCTGATGCAGTTGCTGTTCTGGTGCTGGTGCTTGATGCTGCTGCTGCTGCAACTTCTGGAGCTGAGGCTGGTGTGTGTGTGTGTATGAGTGAGAGAGTGAATGAGTGAAAAATGAGAGAGGGTTGCAAGCAAGCTTAGGGTCAAGCCCCTCATTCCTCTCTCTCTCTCCATATTAATTGCAAGCATGGGCTTGCCATGCTCTCTCTCTCAAGTCAACCAACATATTTTAAACCCCTTTTTCATAATTAAACCAAACCTAACCTTAATTAAAAACTTTTGTCTTAACAAGGGGTTTAATTCACCATGGTTGTGAAACATGGTATAACCCAAATTTTATTCCTAGCTTACATGCACAAGTTCGTGCAAGCTTGGTAAAATTTTAGAAAAATATTTATTAAATTGGAAAAATTATTTGAAAATTAATTTGGTAAACCTTTTTATCAAAATCACTTATTAAAATATAATTAGCCACTAAACACATCCTAGGGTGTTACAATCTTCCCCCCTTAAAAGAATTCGTCCCCGAATTTAAAATATAAAGCAACGCATACCTTCAAAGAGATGAGGGAACTTCTTCCGCATCTCGCCCTCGGCCTCCCAAGTGATCTCATCACCATTCGGGTTGCGCCAAAGCACCTTTACTGATGGCAAGACTTTCGATCTAAGTTTCTTCACTTGCCGGTCCAAGATCACGACTGGCTGCTCGGTGAACGTAAGATCGCGCTCGAGCTGAACGGCCTGATGCTGAATCATGTGCGAAGGGTCATGCAGGTATCTGCGAAGCATCGACACGTGGAACACGGGGTGAACATCTGGGAAGTCGGGTGGAAGAGCCAAACGATAAGCTACTGCGCCCACACGCTCGAGGATCTCGAAGGGACCTATGAATCTGGGGCTAAGCTTCCCTTTCCGTCCAAACCTCATCACTCCCTTCATCGGAGAGACCCTCAGAAATACGTGATCGCCAACTGCGAACTCTAGTCTGCGGCGGCGCCTGTCGGCATACGATCTCTGCCTGCTCTGAGCTGTCCTCATACTGTCTCGAATCAGCTGTATCTTCTCAGTCGTCTCCTGTACTATCTGTGGCCCCAAAATACTGCCCTCGCTGAGCTATGTCCAACAGACCGGCGATCTACATCTCCTCCCATACAAAGCCTCAAAAGGTGCCATCTGGATAGTATCCTGGAAGCTATTGTTGTAGGAGAACTCGATCAGGGGTAAATGATGATCCCAGCTACCACCAAAGTCTAAAACACAGGCTCGGAGCATGTCCTCGAGAGTCTGAATGGTCCGCTCTGACTGTCCGTCGGTCTGCGGATGGAATGCCGTGCTGAAACTCAAGCGCGTGCCCAAAGCCTCCTGAAGTCTATGCCATAATCTGCTGGTAAACTGGGTGCCTCGGTCGGACACAATACAGGTCGGGACCCCATGTAGTCGTACAATCTCATCGATATAAATCTGGGCGTACTGCGCAAATCCAAAAGTCGTCTTCACTGGCAGGAAGTGAGCCGCTTTCGTCAGAGGATCTACGATCATCCAAATAGAATCATACCCTCGCCTAGTCCTGGGTAGACCCACCACGAAGTCCATCGAAATCTGTTCCCATTTCCACTCCGGAATGGGTAGTGGCTGTAGCTCTCCTGTGGGCCTCTGGTGCTCGGCCTTGACTTGCTGACAAGTCAGGCATCTCGATACGAACTCCGCGATGTCCTTCTTCATTCCGTCCCACCAGTAGGTCCCTCTCATATCATGATACATCTTGGTGGAACCGGGATGGACACTGTACACCGATCGATGTGCCTCCTCAAGAATATCGCGCCGCAATCCCTCAGCATCTGGTACGCACAGTCTAGACCCAAATCGTAATACCCCCTGCTCATCAATCACAAATTCGGAGAATCTGCCCTGTCCAATCTGTGTCACGATCTCTGAGCAACGGTCATCCCTGCGCTGTGCCTCACATATACGGTCAAGCAACTGTGGGCGTGCACGAACATGTGCTAGCTGTCCCCCAATCCGCGTGAACTCGAACAGCACTCGGCTGTCGCATAATATCTGCCAATCTGCCGACGACTGCCTCTGTACTGCACTCAAACACGCTAGACTACCCTCGGGCCTCCTACTCAAAGCATTTGCTACCACGTTAGCCTTGCCCGGGTGATATAAGATCTCGCAGTCGTAGTCCTTCACCAACTCCATCCATCGGCGCTGTCGGAGATTCAGGTCTCGCTGCTGAAATATGTACTTGAGGCTCTTGTGGTCCGTGAATATCTGGCACGACTCGCCGTATAGGTAATGTCGCCAGATTTTAAGTGCAAAGACCACCGCAGCCATCTCCAGATCGTGGGTAGGGTAGTTCTGTTCATGTTTCTTCAGCTGTCGAGAAGCATACGCGATCACGCTGCCGTGCTGCATCAATACGCACCCTAGCCCTACTCGTGAAGCGTCGCAATAGACTGCAAATCCGCCTGATCCTGAAGGCAACGATAAAACTGGCACCGTAGTCAAACAGGTCCGTAGCTGCTGGAAACTGTGCTCGCAATCCTCGGTCCAATCGAAGGGAACTCCCTTCCGGGTCAATCCAGTCAAGGGTGCAGCAATACGGGAAAAATCCTGTACGAATCGCCTGTAGTAACCGGCCAATCCTAGAAAACTGCGTATCTCAGTGACGGATGTAGGCCTGGGCCAACTCTGAACGGCTTCTATCTTTCTTGGGTCCACACATATACCATCCCGTGTAATCACGTGACCCAAAAAGTCCACGCTGTCGAGCCAGAATGCGCACTTCGAAAATTTTGCATAAAGCCGATGCTCCCTCAAAGTCTGTAGTGTGATCCGCAGGTGCTGCTCGTGCTCCTCTCTGCCCCGGGAATACACCAATATGTCGTCGATGAATACGATGATGAATAGGTCAAGATACGGCCTGAATATGCGGTTCATCATATCCATGAAAGCTGCGGGCGCGTTGGTGAGTCCGAATGACATCACCAGAAACTCGTAATGGCCATAACGTGTACGGAAAGCTGTCTTCGGAATGTCCTCCTGTCGAACCCTCAGTTAGTGATAGCCTGATCGCAAATCGATCCTAGAAAAATATCCTGCCCCCTGAAGCTGGTCGAAAAAGTCGTCGATACGTGGCAGAGGATATCTGTTCCGCACGGTCACCCGGTTCAGCTGCCGGTAGTCGATACACAAACGAAAGCTTCCGTCCTTCTACTTGACAAACAGAACTGGAGCACCCCAAGGAGAAACACTGGGTCGAATAAGTCCCTTGTCCAGCAACTCTTGCAACTGACTCTTCAACTCACTAAGCTCCGCCGGGGCCATCCGATAAGGCGGTATAGAAATAGGCCCCGATCCGGAAATCAAATCAATACAAAAAGCAATGTCGCGCTCAGGCGGTAGCCCGGGAAGCTCGTCAGGGAACACATCAGGGAACTCACACACAATCGGAATCTGCTCGAACGGAACACCTGAGGCTCTAGTGTCACAAACATAGGCTAGGAATCCCTGACATCCCTTCCTCAAAAGCTGTCCAGCGCGAAGAGAAGAAATCAAAAAGTGAGGAGTGGCACCACTGTCACCCTGCACGACAAAGGCCGACTCGCCGGGAAAACAGAACCTCACTGTCTTCTCGCGGCAGTCCACCGACGCATAGCACGTGGCTAACCAATCCATGCCCAAAAGAACGTCGAAATCCAACATCTCGAGAAAGATCAAATCGACAGGCAGGTCTCTATCACCAATACGGACAATGCAGGATCGGAACACGTGCCTAGCAACAAACGACTCTCCCACGGGAGTGGTCACAACAAGCGGCTGATCTAGCAGACCGGACTCTCTACCCAAACTCGGCACGAAGTGTGTGGATACGTACGAGTGCGTGGATCCGGGATCGAACAATACGTGTGCATCAACAGAACATACTGACAAAATACCTGAAACCACCGCATTGGACGCCTGCGCGTCCTGATGCGTCAAAGCGAAAACTCGTGCCTGTCCTCCACCTGCAACTGGCGGTCCCCTACTAGCAGCTGGCTGTACTCTGCCGGTGTCTAGCTGTCCCCTGCCTCGACCGCCTCGCCCTCTAGGAACAAACCCTCCGCGACCACGGCCTCTCTATGCCTGCGTCTGACGCGGAGTAACTGTGGGTATAATGGGCAACGCCCTCTGGGGTGGAGAAGGTGGAAGGGTGACATGCGGTACGGCTGGCTTCCTCTGACGTGTCTCGGTACAATCTCTGACGCGATGATGAGGACTACCACATCCAAAACATCAACGGGACGACTGTTGACCCTCCTGGGGGTATGAGGTAAACATCTGACCTCACCCTAAATCTCTGCCACCTGTACCACGTCTATCACGGCGTCTGAACGGATGTCTTTGGGCTGCTGTGTCAGTACGAACCCTCTTCGGCCTTGGGACTACTGAAGTCTCGGCAAGGCGCTCCTCGACCAAAAGGGCTGCATCTACCGCTGCGGCGTAAGTCTCGTAATGCTGGGAGCTGATCGCAAGGAAGAGCGGGGTAAGCAAGCCTCGGACAAATCTCTTGACTCGCATCTCCTCTGTAGCTACTAGATACGGAGCATAAACTGATAGCTCGGTGAACAGCACATCGTACTCTGCCACTGTCATCTCTGGCGTCTGGCGCAAGGACTCAAATCTGCGAGCTCGGGCATCCCTAACACTCTGGGGAAGGAAACGGGCTAGGAATACTGTCACGAACTCCGTCCAGGTCATAGGAGGAAGACCTGCTACTCTGCCCTTCTCAACTGAATCACACCATTTCTGCGCAAGACCTTCCAAGCGAAAGCTCGCGAACTCGACCCATCTCGCATCTGAGCATCGGAGGGAACGGCATATCCGGGCCATCTTATCAATAAAATACTGCGGGTCCTCGGCCGCGTCTGTGCCTGTGAAGACCGGAGGCTTCAGCCTCATGAACTCTGATAGCGATACTGTAATCACCTCTGTAGCTGCAGGGGCAACTGGCTGTGCGGTAGGTACCATCGCGGTCTCTGGGACGGGTGGAGCTACCTCTGGTCGCTGCGCTCGAAGCGTCTCAACTAGCGATCCTATCATCTGGCGCATCTCCTGCATGCTGGCCCCTATCGTGGCGATCTGCTCTGTCATGGGAGGAGCAGTCTGCTCGGGTACGACGGGTACACTGCCCGGATCAGTCCTCTTCTCGGACGAGTCAACACGAATCTCGGCCCTCGCGGCCGCTCTCTGCACCCTAGTAGTCTTTGGCGGCATAGTGGCTGAAAAGGAAAATAGGATTCGGTAAGGATACTGAAATCGAATCGCAAGAAGGCATGCAAAGAATGAAGGAATTTCAACCAATAAGTTCTAAGGTCGCTTAGGCGGAGTACCGTGTCGCGAGTATGCCGCGGAACATACGCACGCTACGCCACTCTGCTGCAGCCACCTACTCCATCATACCGGGGTCATCCTACACTCCGAAGGTAAAACCTACGCTCTGATACCAACTTTGTCACGACCCGATAATTTGGCCCGTGACCGGCACTTAACCACGTAACGTCTACAGGCGTAACGCGACTAAGTAAGCCGAGACCCAGAAATCAAAACCATTAAATATAGAGTGTTTAAAACATTTTGTAAAAACAGTTATAAATATCTAGGAAACTTTAATTAATTTAGTAGAAATCCATTTTAAGTTTAAGAGTTATATTTGAATAATTTTGGCAACATTTCCTTTATAAACATTTGTCCCGCAAGTCGGGTAAAGGCAAGTGTAATAGAACTAATATGCGGGATGAATAGAGCATCACAAGAGTATACAGTAAAACAAAGGGGAATATCATAAAAGGTAAGACTGCATAACATAAAGTCGGCTCACATGCGAGCTCGACACCAGAGTACAAATCATATACATCGTCCTCACAACTGTCTCTAAGTCAATACAGGAAGGTAGATGGAGAGTACTAGATACATCAATATACAACTGAAAGATAAACAGATACCGTACAAAACCCACCTAATAGTAAAAAGGGCTAACACGCCTCAGAAATGGTATCTGTGCCAAAAGATGCGGTAAACAGCCAGCCGCTACTACTCCCAAGGGTAACCTGCAAACACTGTGGCACAACGGGGTGAGTTGCCAACTCATGAATAGTAGATAACATATAAAGGTAATCGCGAGTATGCATGTACTGCGATACTCTAAACTATGCCAACTAATACTCATCTATATGAAGAACTGGAGGCGCAATATCATGCAACAAGTGCTATCTAATAATCATCTATATATGATGAGCAAGATACGCAATAATATGCAAGCATGTGTACTCTATCAGGTATACTAGCTACAGGATGAGATGTCAAATACTGAATGCTGAGTATGGAAAAGAACAATATCTACACGGAATATCCACGTGAAAAAAATAACTGGTGTCTATCAATGCACCAAAACCAGTACAACTCAAGCGTCGTCATCCATATCGGTCCTCAATCCTGTAATCTCATAAAACTCGGGAGTACCCATCACCGGCACTCAAAATATCGTAAAAACAACCGTGTCCAGCATCGACAGGCAAATCCTCCAATATGGGGCGTCCGTCCATCGGATCTGCCCACGGGCTCCGTCTGCGGAATCGGCCCTCGGCCCCGGCAGTACGCGTCGTCCCGTATCCATCAAGCTACTCTGGTCAGTATCCTCCGGATAACCGCCAGGTCCAACCAATCACCGGTAGGTAGTAGTCCCTCCGCCAGGCTCACCGTCTAACAATACGAGTCTTCTCGCCCCGGGGTACCGTACCGGGTCCACCATGTACCCGCAATCGGTGCCTACCTCTCCTCGAATCGGGTGTACTCACACAAGCTCTCTGGAACCGAGAAAACTCATGGTGGACGCACTAAAATATCATATCAAGGGAAATCGGGTTTTCAAATAGTGCGTATTTTCTTAAAATAATACTCCGGTTCCCAAATCCAGAAATCACAGAAATCAAATCCAATGCGTAGATCCATGCAATGTGTCGTAGGACACCACAAGTTACAGAAAGGGAAAACCGCTCTTTTAAAAGGTCCAGTTTTTGAAAATATCATTTGCGGTCCCTTAGCTTTTAAATTAAGTAAATATCATCCATGAATGCAACATATGAATGTGGTAACGGTATGGATGTGAGAATGGATAAGTACGCAAAGTGAATATAGCAGGTACAAGTGCACTAATGTAGGCCTATGATGTATATGCGCCCGAGTATGAATATAGGTAAGGTATATGCTATGAATATGTGTGATATATGTCACAAGTATGAACGTGTAAGGTATATATATATCACAAGCATGAATGTGTATGATGTATGCAGCAAATCACGTCAACATCAAGTAGGCAGAATCAATATAATATGCGGTTTATAGCAATCCTACTCTGTGAGTGGCATGGCAATCACTAACGGTGTGAGTGTAGCATATAGATCGTGCTCGTGCAACTTGGACCGTTAGTGACAGTGCAGTGTTCTATACTACCAGTATATCTAAAAGGACATCATGACTACAATTCCTATTACGCCCTGACGCTTAACGTCATACGGGCGATTTCCCCGTAGATGTTAAATCTACTCACCTGGTCGCGTGCTAAGTATAGCCGACCACCTGCTTCCCTATCCTGGCGACGTCTGACGTGCTCGCCTGAGAACCTAGAATTTACACAAGGAATCTAATTATATAAGCAAGAATCCCGCAAAACGTGAAAACGAAACAAAACGTGAAACTCGCGTCACGAATCAACGCGCGTGTGTGTGATACGTTGGAACGTGTGTGCACGCGCCTACGACTCAGTCCGATACGCCGCGATACGCTGAATCACAAACCCACTCGCGTATCGCGCGTATCGCGCAAACTTAAAAACACCAGAAAATGACATATAGCTCCAGATTCTGTCCAGGCTACAATATTACAAAACTACATATACCATGGACCTACAAAACATAGCAGATACCAACCCTGAAAACCCTAGCTCCCAACTCCCTGTTCTGGCCGCAAATTACGGCCAGAAAGATTATTTCGGCGGCCAAAGGTGAGAATGGTGGGGTCGGGCTCTGGTGGTGGGGTCAGGGTGTTACTAGTAGGCTGGGGTCCACTCAATTTTATCCTGAAGTCACCCGGTTAACAGCAGATAACAGAAAGCTAAATTTTTGCTTAAAAGTCACAATTTGCACCATCATGAAAGTTCAGGGTATTTTAGTGTAAACTGGGGTTACCTAGGTTTACCTGGCCTCAATAGCTCCTAAATAACCTAGTCTAACTAAAATTAACCTAACTTAAGCAAAGATCTTACTAATCACCATCAATATTGCTAAAACACCAAGTCTAGTGATAAACATCTACCAATCACACTAAAACCTAAACCAGCTCACAATTCTAGCACACAAACAAGTGAAGCTCAGAATTTATACCTCGCTTGACTCTACACGCTGGTCCAGGAGAAGAAGAGAAGAAGAAGAGGCTGCCACAGGAACTGCTGCTGTACAGAAGCTGCTGCCACTGCTACTGCTGATGCTGCTGCTTATTGTTGTTGTTTGTGTTGTTTTTGGTGATGTTGCTGTTGTTAGGGTTGTTGATGGGGTGCTGGGGCTGCTACTGCATATGGGGCTGCTGCTACATGGAGCTGGGGCTGCTGGGGATGAGCTGCTGCTGCTGGAATGCTGATGCAGTTGCTGTTCTGGTGCTGGTGCTTGATGCTGCTGCTGCTGCAACTTCTGGAGCTGAGGCTGGTGTGTGTGTGTGTGTGTGAGTGAGAGAGTGAATGAGTGAAAAATGAGAGAGGGTTGCAAGCAAGCTTAGGGTCAAGCCCCCCATTCCTCTCTCTCTCTCCACATTAATTGCAAGCATGGGCTTGCCATGCTCTCTCTCTCAAGTCAACCAACATATTTTAAACCCCTTTTTCATAATTAAACCAAACCTAACCTTAATTAAAAACTTTTGTCTTAACAAGGGGTTTAATTCACCATGGTTGTGAAACATGGTATAACCCAAATTTTATTCCTAGCTTACATGCACAAGTTCGTGCAAGCTTGGTAAAATTTTAGAAAAATATTTATTAAATTGGAAAAATTATTTGAAAATTAATTTGGTAAACTTTTTTATCAAAATCACTTATTAAAATATAATTAGCCACTAAACACATCCTAGGGTGTTACAAAGGGTCATCCAAAGTGGCAAACTTGGCAGCCTCTGATGAGAGGACGCTTGGGCGAAAGAACCGAGCGATGAAATCTTCAAAGTTAACCCCCCGACTCCCATGTTCGATAGAAAGAGATTCATAAATGTTCAACACCTTGATCAAACTCGGGAATTGGTGTTGAACAGCGTTTTCCGGCGTGATCCCCCTTACCATCGGCTTAGCACCGAAGACGTACTCATCTATTGGGAGCAGCTCCTCATAGTGTTCCCCCAAAACTGGTAGGCCAGATACCTCCGCAAACTCCTCCAAAGAGATGGACACTTCCCTATCCATTGCTAGGAAAGTGTGGGTAGGAATATTCCACTGCTCCAGGAAAGCCTTGAGCCACCAGGTGGAGAGCGTGGGATACTGGAAGAGAGAGACGTAGACCGCGGTGTACAGTCCTAATTGTATCAACTGCGACTTCTTTGTCGACAGGATGTACCGGGCCCAGGTAGGTAACCGATCGGGTGGCGGGGGATCAGACCGAGGTTGTATGATTTCCCCTAGGGTCGTGCTTCACCCTGACAGATACAGCGTCCCAAGATATCCAAGACCATAGGACGCTGAACCGGTATCGCATCTATGGCAGGTTCTAGGAATCCCTTTGATGTCCAATCCTTCATCTCCACGGCGTACTGCACCGGGGGTGAGCTGGCGTAATGAATCGCCGTTATGGGTTCTGACGGCACCGCGCATGTGAAGCTTCGTCGGCCCATGATGATTTGGTTATACCAAGATCCCCAAAGATGGAGATTCTTGTACTCCGGGTCTTATTGTCTAATCATGGTCAGGACTTCGCGGTCCGAGGGCGCCTCGGGAAATCCCTCCTCTGAGCGGACGAACGGGAATGAAGTGTCTAGAGACATGATCGCTGCAAAAAGAACAATTTCCCCGTTAGTATTGTAATTCCAACGTTTGGCGTCTAAAAAAAAAGAGAAAATGCATTAATTAAATTAAAATTAATTAATTACACCACCCAGCAGTGCAGTGAGCAGGAGACCAAAGGGGGACCCACAAAATCTGGATGACAATACGTCAGTTAATAAGACAAACTCATCATTGGATGAGGTTGTCAGTTGGTCCCCAAGAAAACATTCCTATTAATAAAGAACCCCTGAAGACAAGGAGGAAATCTCCTCTTTTAGAGCAAAGCTCTGTCACAGACTGACACTTGTCAAACTCTGTTTTCAAAGGAATAAGATTCTTTAAAAAGAGCTTAGCTCTGTCGTGATAATAAAAAAAACTTGTTTAAAACTCCTAAAGAGATTAAAACATTTTTGAAGACTCTTAAGAGTTCTTCATTTTTGGACCAAAAAGATCTATTTTTGGATCTATGAGCAAGATCTTTACAGATCTATGGATTCATGAGAGCAAAGCTCTATTGATGAAACCCCAATGGGGATCACTTTAGATCAAAAGATCTATGAGAGCGAAACTCTTTGGTTAAGATTAATTTAAATTAATTTGATTTAAATTAATTTTTACCTAAAAGTTTCTAACATTGGAAGGAGCAAAGCTCTGAAGTTCTTAAGAAAGAGCAAAGCTCTGATGAAATCAAAAAATCTTTAAAAACGGTAAGATTTTTCTAAGGACCGGAGATCCTATTTATAGAGCGCTTGCGCCCCTTGAGCTCACCCCTTGATCCAACGATCAGGAGTTTTCCACCGCTGCACTCACGTGTGCGCCACGTGAGCGCAACGGTGGGGGGGCATTTGTTTCGCCCAATCAGAGCAAAGCTCTGTTGAAATTCAAAATTCGAAATTTTTGAAGCAACGCTTCAAATCTCGGGCGCAGCGCACCACATGTTAGGCGCTGATACGTCAGCGCAGCGCCCGAGAAGGCGCGCCCGATCAGAGCAAAGCTCTATTTTTTAAGCAAAATTAAAGGAAGCAACGCTTCAGTTGCGCAAGCACTGCGCTGCGCGACACGTGTCAGCACGGATGCGCTAGCGCAGTTGCGCTGCGCTGTGCGCTGCGCGACACGTGTCAGCGCAGATGCGCTGCGCTTTGCGCTGCGCGACACGTATCACGCGCTGGGGCATTTGCGCCAAACAGAATGAAGATTTTAAAGAAATCTTTCTGTTCTTTGTTAAAACAAGAAGATTTTCTTCTGTAAAACAGAAGCCCTTGGATCAAAAATCCAACGGTGGGGGAAATTCCCCAAATCACTCAGAGAGAGATTTCTTTAATAAATTAACTAATTTATGGGCACTATAAAAAGGACCCTAAGCCTCAATTCAAGAGGAGGATCATTTTTTTTTTTAAAAAGAGAGAGAAGAGAACTCTGAAGAGCTCCTTAATAACAAAAGAGGTAAAAACCTTTAGAAAAAGAGAAAATTCTCTTAAAAATAGATCATTGATCTAAGAACAAGATCAATGATCTTCAAGAAGAAGAAAACTAACTAATAATAGTGCTTTGCACTTGCTTAAGGAACCACTGGTCCCTTAAAAAACAAGAAACACTTGTTTTTCTTTGATTTAAAATCGATCAAAAGATAAAACAGTGCTCTGCACTTGCAAGAACAGCCCTGTTGCGCTCCTGTGTTGGCGCAACTCATCAGAGCGCGCCACGCGTCAGCAGCGCAGCGCACTGCGCTTGCGTGACACGTGTCACCACCACAAGCGCTTGCGCTCAATGATTGGCGCAAAGCGCCTGACAAATGCACTGCATTATTTAATGAAGGGTCAGGCCCAAATCAAAGAGACTTAGCAAGCCAAAATAAAATGCAATGCATTAAAAGGATAGAGCCCAAACAAGGCAGATGCTCTGCATCATTTATAAAAGGGCAGAGCCCAAACAAAATAAGAAATGCAGTGCATTATTTAAAAAGGGGCAAAGCTCTAGTACAGGCCTGATAAGCCAAAGATAAATAAAACGTGGAATATTCCCAACTGGACTTAGCCCAATTTTGGCCGTAAGTTCTTAAATTAAATTGACTGAGCACAGCTGCTCTCTTAAATCAATTTACATCCGGTTCAAGGGTACATCTCCAAACTCCTCTGACACCTATCGTTGTAATTCCTCAACGACGTTAGAGAGGTGACAGGTCCCAACGACCACACATGAATATGGACTGCAGGGTCCTTAAACTCGTGGACCGAGACGTCCTTAAACTAATATCGGACCGAGACGTCCTTAAACTAATGTTGGACCGAAACGTCCTTAAACTAATATTCGTCCCTAAATGGGAATATTGGACCGAGACGTCCCTAAACTAGTATCGGACCGAGACGTCCCTAAACTAACGATGGACCGAGACGTCTTTAAACTAATATCGGACCGAAATGTCCCTAAACTAATAATGGACCACCGCGTCCCTAAACTGGAACAATAGAGCCTCCAAATGCTCTTTTGCCGGATCTAAAAGGTCCCGTTTAAGTCGATCTTAGCCTCAACGCGGCTAACGTATGCTTAAACTAAAACACCAAACCCAAATCTAAGTAAATACGGATTTGGACTAATCCACGTCCTACGGGCGACGGCATTACTTAGTCTCCGTATACAATCCACGGGCAATCACAAACAAAACAAACACCCACGACACGAAGTGAAATTCTGGAGAAGGAGAAAGTTGTTACCGCGAAGCGGTAGCGTAATTAACTGCAGGGGCTTGCGCCCGCAGGGAAGAGCGTCCCCACAATCAAAAACCCCTCTAGCGAGGAAGAATCTGACGAAGTCTGCTATATCGGCCGCATCCGTCTAAACCTCTGATACACGGTGCCATAAATCAACTTGGCATCTTCGGAGAGGTAGACGGATAAAACCATATAGCATCTGCCCCGAATCCCAGTGCCAGGACTTCGCAGTCTCGTGCGCCGGCCTTTCGGAGGGGAACGGATTCTACCACAGGTTTAAGGGTATCGAGCAGGCCATGAAATGCAATTTTAATTTATTTTACGTGATGTAAATTGTTATATGCAACAGATGCGATACTAAATAAAATATCAATATAAACTAAATCATGAGTTGTACTAGTTCATGCAACCAGTCAAGATAATTTATAAATAAGAGTCAAACAGGTTCAAGTAAGCGGGTCGGGTCGAATGCCCATTAATCTGTAAAATACCATTCGTACCCAAACACGCTAAATCAAGAATAGACCATGGATAAGTAAAATACTAAAACTGGAATTGGTATAAATGAACTCGGGTGTTACAATTATTTACCATCTGCGTCATAAATTCTCACATTAGGTTCCCACGGCAATTTTAACTTATCGATCAAGGGTTGAAAGTACATGTTGATATTTTTCCCTGGAGAAAAGAGACCGTCGATTCAAAGAGCCAACGTAAAATAAGACTGCGTCATAACCCTCCATGGAGGCAGGTTATATATAGTCACCATAACGGGCTAAGTACTGTGAGTACACCTACCACGAACTATCCCAAATGGACTAAAACCGTCGCTCGCAATTCCCAGCCTCACATTATAAATCTGCACTGAATGAATGATGTTTTTCATCTAAAACTTTTCAAGATATCGAATCTCTGGGATGACTCATATTTCCCTCTTCACGAGGCGTTTTATAGTGCTACTGCATTTCGGACGCCGGCTTCTCATACATAAATAACCGTTGCAGACTCGGTATTAATGGAAAATGACGAAAAATCTTCACTGGTACATCACTCGACTGAGGATCTTTCTTAAGATTTCGGCCGGTTCCGCATACGGGGTAATTTTTGAGTGTGGCTTGTTCATTCCGGAACAAAACACAATCATTCTCACATGTATGTATCTTATGTTACTTTAGGCTGATATTTTTGATTATCTTTTGCACCTCGTACCAGCTCGGTGTCACTTCATTTTTTTGGGAAAAGCTTCCTTCAGCAATTCTAGAAGATCGGTGAAAGACCGGTCATTCCATCTATTCTTGCACTTGATCTAGAAGAGATGTATGAAAAAGGACAATTTTGAAAATCCTTTGCAATTTGGATATAACGGGATTCTAGAGTCTGCCTTGTATTTCTCTAATAACGAGGGTCCAGTGCTTTCCGTATCATAAGGAAGTCCAGCGGTATTTATAAACTCATCCATGTCATCGATCAGCGCGAATATAGCATCATCTTCTTCGATGGCTGCGTCTTCTTTAAACGGCCATTCCTCTTCCTCCTCTTCTTCTGCTATCCCTTAGCACTCTGCGGTTTCCATTTCAATGAATTTGTTTTCCGTCTCTTACACCCATGCCTCGTCTCCCGTTACAACGAATTTTTCTCTGTGGCATTCCCACATAGTGTAATCTCTAACGAAACCGTATCTCACGATATGTAACTCAACTTCTGACTTTTTGAGCAATTGCTTTTTCATACACTTAGAGTAAGGACAATAGATTTCGTGCACTTTCGGTAACCCAAGACATGTGTAGGCAAAATCGGTGAAAAAGCTAACACCGTCAACGAAAAAGTCATTGACTCTCGAGAGAGTATCGACGTACATCCAACTCTTGTATGGAGGTACGGAAGTGCCATATTGAAACAGTCCGGACGAAGCAAAGATGCTATAGATAAGAGTCATGGAATTAATATTTCTTGACAAATACATGATAGATGGATAATAAGAAGCGTTAGTGTTATGTTTAATTGACGACTTGGTTAAGTTTGGTTTTAATTGTTAATGGATTGGGCTCTCCTTTGATTCCTATTAAAAACTTTCTCCTTCTAGTCTCCTCCAATTCATATTGAGAACTTTCTCCTTCTAATTTCAAAACTCGAAAGTTGGATTCTTCTTTCAAAAAAGATGATGATAATATTAAATGTTCTTTATTAGATGTCGAAGATAACGACTGTAGGGGTAAGGCACCTATTCCATTAAGAATGTATAGAGTATACACTCATTCACTTGTGTTTTCATCCATTTCGAGAAAATTTCGGCAGCACCTCCCTGCTGTACTCCGAGTACACTGTAATAGAAAAGATGATCGTTTCAATACTGTCAAACAGCATTGAAACGAACATCTAATATTTCGTTGTACACGGAGAACCAGCGGAAAGTTACTACCGAAATATCTCGAAACAAATGAAAATATAAGTGAATGCAGGCGTCTGTTTTATACATTCCTAACTTGTCCACACGGGATAAATCTATCGGTTATCATATGATTGAATATTAATTCTTGTCGTAT
Source organism: Agapanthus africanus (assembly GCA_030015575.1). Lineage (NCBI taxonomy): Eukaryota > Viridiplantae > Streptophyta > Magnoliopsida > Asparagales > Amaryllidaceae > Agapanthus > Agapanthus africanus. Next base: position 24,984,488 of record CM057338.1, read on the forward strand.
AGACTACACGACGGTTGTTAGAAACCGAACGATACCGTCCAATATTTCGTGTAGTTTTATGTCACGAAGAACATCACACATATGTTAACTGATGAAGAGAACTAAGTCGCGTTTTGATTTTCACAATTCTACGTTACCTTTAAGCCCATTTGTAATAGTGTTAATACGGACACTAGCCTCTTTTGATATATTTGGTTTTGGAATCGATCAGCTTTTTATGTTGAAAATGTCACTGTTTGTAGCTGCTTGTAATAGTTAATTTAGAGTCTAAGGAATGTTAGCGAGTCTAATCATGGTGTGAGTCATTTGGTTAAGATTGGACCTTGGAGGACAATTATGTGGGATCCAATGGACATTTGCTTAAATTTTGTTTTATCCTTTTCCAAAGAATCACATCAATTTAATTTTATTTCCAATTGACAATTAAATTTCAGTCAAGTGTTATTGCTAAAATGTCCATTTTTGAACTAAAGATATAAATGAAAAGTTAGCAGCTATGTTTATCCTTCGAAACGGCTTGAAGCCTAAAGTGTCCGACTCATCAATAACTAAACCATTATTATTTTAAAGAAAAAAATTACTATGTTTGATACTCATCTCTTACATCGTTCCATTGTAGTATTCAAAAGTTCTATATGAATTTTTTTTATAACTAATAACATTAATCTATCGATTTTCATTAAATAATGATACATAATTCACCAAGTTCAGTATATAGTATATGAACTGTGTTTCGGTGCAACATATCAAAACGCGGATGTGTTCGTTTCAGTCATTTCTATATCTCTTGATTTACTTCTCTCTAGTTTTAAACTGGTTGGATTGTTGTTACTTGTATGAGTTCCCATTCGAAACCGTGTATCTTTTCGGAAATGAAAATTTCCATCTTCTAATAGAAAATAATAATAATAATAATAATAATAATAAACTATGGGTGGACTCGGACTTTAAAGTTGCAAAAAACAACTTTAACCATTTGAATCATCATCATCATCATCATTTATAATCAACTATTCACCAATTATAACCATTACTTTTTCATCCGTAGACAGTTAATGTCTTGTCACTACTATTCCGTATAAAATTTCCATTGGCGACGAACATAAGATGGATAGAGACAACACAACCCCCTTCTCCTCAATAGCCACATGATCCATGCCTCTAAATTCTCGTTCAAATCAATGAAATTTCAGGCATGTCACATTTTATATGGCCTCGTGTCCATTTATGATTTTATTTGATTATAATTTTTTTTTTCATCAATGGACATCTACAGCAGAATTTTAGTAATTCAACCATTGATTTTATCACAAGCAACAATATTATACATTTAAACTTATACATACTGAGAGCTGTAGTTTCGTTGAGCGACATAAATCAAGAAAAACATGATGCATTTTTCTTAAGATGTAACATAGAATAATGCACATGTGTTCTATTGAAATCAATTATAGACGTCCAATAAAGTCCAAGCTGTTAAAGTAAGCCTCATTAAAATTGATACCATTTCATTTCTTTTTTCTCCGACTTTCTTTCTTTGGAGAAATGTGTTGTTATTATTTTTAATCTCTTTATTAATTTTAATGAAGAACAGTCTTTCGATCCAAAATACAGCATTCTAAAAAAAGGTCATATAATAATCGTTATAGACACATATGGCATATTAGTTTGCCAAACGGCTACACATGCATGAAATCAAGCCTATTACTTATGTCATGCTTGGTACCTACCGTAGTTTGTGACTTCATCATTAAATGCACAAAATCTTGGATTATCGGTCATTGTGCAAGCTTGATCCGCAACATCTTCTAAAAGCAAAGTTTTAAATCTGAAAATAATAATTAATATGGTAAAAATATGGCTTGCCACGTTAGACAACAACACCACACATTTAAGATCAGTTCTCGATCATATTTAGATTACTACACGTCATGATAATCATTGTCAGACGCAATCTCATCATCAGATGCATGATATCCTGAACTAGCCACAAGTCCATAGCAGATCATTACGCCGGCATGAGCCTAGCAACATCTTCTAAAATAAAATAAAAATCTAAACTTTAAAATAATAATTGTTACGGCAAGTATATGGTTTGTCAGGGTCTAGGTTCGGTTCTCGATCATATCTACATTATTACATGCCATGATATTAACCGTCGGCCAATATCACATCAGTACATGCATAATATTATGTCACCGTATCGAGTTATCTAATTTTAAGATTTCAGGGTCAGATTCCGAGCAGCAACAATAAAAAAAAACAGTTATTTGACACCCATTTTCAAGATTTAGCCAACACACATAAAATTGAATGTGTTTCCATTTGAATTATTTTTGGATTTATCTGAAAATAGTAAAATTTCGGTGAGTGACTGCCTTAAACTAATGTTGGACCGAAACGTCCTTAAACTAATATTCGTCCCTAAATGGGAATATTGGACCGAGACGTCCCTAAACTAGTATTGGATCGAGACGTCCCTAAACTAATATCGGACCGAGACGTCCCTAAACTAACGATGGACCGAGACATCTTTAAACTAATATCGGACCGAAATGTCCCTAAACTAATAATGGACCACCACGTCCCTAAACTGGAACAATAGAGCCTCCAAATGCTCTTTTGCCGGATCTAAACGGTCCCGTTTAAGTCGATCTTAGCCTCAACACGGCTAACGTATGCTTAAACTAAAACACCAAACCCAAATCTAAGTAAATACGGATTTGGACTAATCCACGTCCTACGGGCGACGGCATTACTTAGTCTCCGTATACAATCCACGGGCAATCACAAACAAAACAAACACCCACGACACGAAGTGAAATTCCGGAGAAGGAGAAAGTTGTTACCGCGAAGCGGTAGCGTAATTAACTGCAGGGGCTTGCGCCCGCAGGGAAGAGCGTCCCCACAATCAAAAACCCCTCTAGCGAGGAAGAATCTGACGAAGTCTGCTATATCGGCCGCATCCATCTAAACCTCCGATACACGGTGCCATAAATCAACTTGGCATCTTCGGAGAGGTAGACGGATAAAACCATATAGCATCTGTCCCGAATCCCAGTGCCAGGACTTCGCAGTCTCGTGCGCCGGCCTTTCGGAGGGGAACGGATTCTACCACAGGTTTAAGGGTATCGAGCAGGCCATGAAATGCAATTTTAATTTATTTTACGTGATGTAAATTGTTATATGCAACAGATGCGATACTAAATAAAATATCAGTATAAACTAAATCATGAGTTGTACTAGTTCATGCAACCAGTCAAGATAATTTATAAATAAGAGTCAAACAGGTTCAAGTAAGCGGGTCGGGTCGAATGCCCATTGTTCCCCTCCGAACGGCGGCCTTGACGTTAGGACGTCTGTGCCTGATGTTCGGGGCAGATGCTATTTGGTTTTATCCGTTTATCTCTCCGAAGATGCCAAGTTGATTTATGGCACCGTGCATCGGAGGTTTAGACGGATGCGGCCGATGTAGCAGACTTCGTCAGATTCCCCCTCAGGATGAGGGGTTTTTGATTATGGGGACGCTCTTCCCTGCAGGCGCAAGCCCCTGCAGTTAATTACGCTACCGAATCGCGGTAACAACTTTCTCCTTCTCCAGAATTTCACTTCGTGTCGTGTGTGTTCATTTTGTTTGTGGTTGCCCGTGGATTGTATACAGAAACTGAGTAATGCCGTCGCCCGTAGGACGTGGATTAGTCCAAATCCGTATTTACTTAGATTTGGGTTTGGTGTTTTCAGTTTAAGGATGCGTTAGTCGCGTTGCGGCTAAGATCAACTTAAACGTTCATCGAGGATACGTTAGTCCTGTTTTAGACTAAGATCAACTCAACGTAGTGATTAATTTAATGTATGGCCATCGGGACTCGTCACCTCTCTGACGTCGTTGAAGGATTACAACGACATGTATCAAAGGAGCTCGGAGATGTACCCTCGAACCAGAGTTGATTGGGAGTTTTATAATCCATTTGAATATTTAAGGATACGTTAGCCGTGTTTGGGGCTAAGATCAACTTAAACGTTTGTTAAGGGTACGTTAGTCCAGTTTGAGACTAAGATCAACTTAACGGGACCGTTTAGATCCGACAAGAGAGCATTTGGGCTCTATTGTGCCAGTTTAGGGACGTGGTGGTCCGATATTAGTTTAGGGACGTTTCGGTCCGGTATTAGTTTAGGGACGTTTCGGTCCGATATTAGTTTAGGGATGTTTCGGTCCATTATTAGTTTAGGGACGTTTCGGTCCGATATTAGTTTAGGGACGTTTCTGTCCGATATTAGGTGTGTGGCCGTTGGGACCCGTCACCTCTTTGACATCGTTGAGGAATTACAACGATGGATGTCAAAGGAGTTCGGAGATGTACCCTCGAACCGGATGTAGATTGATTTAGGAGAGCCATTTTGCTCAGCCAATTTAATTTAAGGGCTTATGGCCACGATTGGGCTAAGTCCAGTAAAAAAATGTCCAACATTGCTTTTGCATTTCCTTTTATTTTTATTTGGGCTTTGCCCAGAAAAGATGCAGGGCATCAATTTGTTTTGAGCTCTGTTCTTTATGAATGATGCAGAGCATCAATTTTATTTGGGCTCAGCCCTTTTATTGCTTTGCAATTTATTTTGGCCTGCTAGGTCTTTTGATTTGGGCCTGGCCCTTCAAATAGTGCAAAGCACCAAGAATCTTTTAGATTCAAGAAAATGAGTGCAGAGCACTTTTTAATGATCTAAATTTAGATCAAAGAAAAGAAAGAAAAGAAAATCTTTTCTTTCTTTCTATCTCAGAGAACCAGAGGTTCCCTAGCAAGTGCAAGGCACTATTTTTTTATTATTTTTATTTATTTATTTATTTATTGAAGATCACTGATCTTGTCTTTTAGATCAATGATCTATTCCTAAGAGAATTTTCTCTTATTTCAAAGGTTTTTACCTTCTTCTTTGTGTTCTCAAGAAGTTCTCTTCTTCTTTTTTTTTAATCCAATTTTCTCTATCTCTTTGAAATGGGGTCTGGGGTCCTTTTTATAGTGCTCAAAAATCAGTTAAATTTGTCAAAAAGATTTTTTCTGAGTGATTTGGGGAATTTTCCCCACCGTTGGATCTTTGATCCAAAGGCCCCTGTTTTACAGAAGAAATCTTCTTGTTTAAACAAGAACAGAAAAATATCCTTAAATCTTCACTCTGTTGTTGCGCAACTCACCAGCGTGTGACACGTGTCGCGCAGCGGGGCGCTTGCGCAGCAGCGCTTGCGCAACTGCGCAGACACGTGTCGCGCTGCCGTGCGCTTGCGCAGTTGAACGTTGCTTATGTTTTTTAAAGAGCCTTGCTCTGATTGGACGTACTGCCTTGGGCGTTGTGCTGCCGTGTCAACTTCTGACACATGGCGCGTTGCGCGCAGCGCACGGGAACTGAAGTGTTGCTTCAAAATTTGAATTTTCAAAATTTAAGCAAAGCCTTGCTCTGATTGGGGGAACAAATGCCCCCCCACCGTTGCGCTCACGTGGCGCGCACGTGAGTGCAGCGGTGGCAAGATCCTGACTGTTGGATCATGGGGGTCAGTTGAAAAGGCGCAGGCGCCTATAAATAGGACCCTTGGTCCTTGGTAATTCTTTACCAATTTCGAGAATTTGAATTTCAGAGCCTTACTCTTGCTTAAAAACTTCCAGAGCCTTGCTCTTGTGAGAACTTCAAAGTTCTAGTTTTAGAATCACTCTAGGTAAAATTAATTAAATTAAATTAATTTAAATTAAATTAAATTTAATTAACCGAGCCTTGCTCTTATAGATCTTTGATCTAAAGGAAAACCCCTTTGGGGTTTCTTCAACAGAGCCTTGCTCTCAAAAAAAATTTATAGATTTACAGAGATCTGATCCATGGGTTCTAACCCATGAACAGAGCATTGCTCTTAGATCAAATGTAGATCTTTTTAGATCTGATAAGCGGAGAAAAATTTTGTTTTATAAGTTTTCATGGATTTTTCAAGATTCCAAAACTCTAAAGATAAAATTGATGGATCTTTCCACCATTACCATAGAGCTATGCTCTTTTAAGGAATCTTGTTCCCCTGAGACCAGAGTTTGACAAATGTCACTCTGTGACAGAGGTTTGCTCTGAAAGAGAATATTTCTCCTTGTCTCTAGGGATTTCCCATCAGTGAGGATATTCTTCTGGGGACCTTTTCATTAATTGACAGTCTTATCTAATGATGGGGTTGTCTTATTAAATGATGTACCGTCATCCAGATTTTGTGGGTCCCTCTTTTTTTCCCCTACCCATTACATCATAGTGTTGAGTAAGATTTCAAAATGCCAAGTGTCAGAACACTAACGGTTATTTTTATCTTTCTACAGGAAGCATGTCTGACGACTTATCTTTCCCCTTTGTTCGCTCGGAAGGAGGGTTCCCCCATGCGCCGGTGGACCGGGTGGTGTTCGCCTTGATTAAAGATCATGATCCAGAGTGCAAGAGACTTCACTTGTGGGGAAGGTGGTACAGCCAAATCATCCAAGGCCGTCGCAGCTTCAGCTCCGCTTTGCCCTCTGAGCCCATAGTTACGATCCCTTATGCGGACAAGCCCCCGGTGGAGTATGCCGTGGAGGTTAAAAATTGGAATGCCGACGACCTCCTTCAGCCTGCAATCGGTGCCATTCCGGTGCAGCCGCCGCCGGCTATAGATATCTTGGGGAGGCGAATCTGTCAGGGTGAAGCACGCCCTTGGGGACAGGCTTATAACATTGGATTGATCCCGCGGCCGCTTGCTGGATATTTGCAATGGGCCCGTTACATTTTGGCGACGAAGAGGGCTCTCCTGACGACGATTGGTTTATACTCAGCTATCTACGTCTCGCTCTTCGAGTATCCCTCTCCTCCGACGTGGTGGATAAAGGCCTTCATCGAACAATGGAATATCCCCACCCATACCTTCCTGACAGCGGATAGGGAAGTCTCCATCTCTCTGGAGGAGTTTGCTGAGATTTCAGGTCTGCCAATGAGGGGAGAACACTACGAGGAGCTGCTTCCTCCTGACGAGTATGTCTTCGCCACCAAGCAGCTTGTATTTGACTTAACTCCGGAAAATGCCATTCAGCATCAGCACCCGGGCTTGGTGAAGGTGTTGGAGATTTATGAGGAACTCCACTTGGAATCGGGCGACCGGGGCGTCAGTTTCACGGATTTCATTGCTCGTTTTATCCGCCCGGAGTTCCTATCAGAGCAGGGCGAGAAGTTCGCTCAGCTTGCCGACCCCTTTGGTTTCGGCTTGGACCGCCGACCTTTATCGGAAAATGACCAGCGGGATTTTTATTTCCCCGGCACTGCCAGCGTCCCTTTCTCAGAGATCGCCGTTCCTGGCATGGACGAGGAGACTTTTTTCATAGGGTTCTTGGGTCTATGGCTATGCAGCTTCGCGCTTCCCATGCACCCATGCCTCATGCGGTCCTCTGTCTTTTACCCGGCGCATCGAATGGCGGCTGGTTTACAGTTATCAGTAGGGATCGCCGGGCAGGCTTACCTCTACAATGGACTTAGTGTAGCGGCGGATGCTAATGAGCCTGGGGTACAGCCTGCTAACTTCCCGATGCACTACTTCACTTCTTGAATGGAGCTGCATGTGCGCGGGGTGTTTGGTGCCCATAAGACTCCTCCGTTTTTTGAGAAATACAGGCTCCCAAGAATCATGCGGTTGGTCGGGGCTTCAATCGTGGTTGCACCTCTGCGGGAGTCTAGGGGACTGCTCCTGCGTTCACATCTAGTCGGAGCGAAGACCTCTTTTGTGGATAAGGTCATCACCATAGGCTCCGAGACCACTAAGTCAGTGGTGTCGCTGCGTGATGACTTTAAGGGCGGGGTTTCTGTACTGAAGGCTCGGGAAATCCTTCATCTTTACTCCATTCGGCCGGGCTACCTAGTATTTAGGCAGAATGAGACGGCCCTCTTTATGAGGTATAACCCACATCGATTTGCCCGACAATCGAGTTACAATCAAGGGATCCCGATGGAAGCCTTTCTGGAAACACCTGCGGCCAACCAAGGGGGAATAAGGAATGCTATGCATCATTTCACCCGGCTCAATACAGACTCTTATTTTTTCATCAGTGAGCCTAGCTGTGCCCCTAAAATAATCCATCCGTATGTAGCCTGGTATGCGCATGCTATGGGCCCAATCATTTTAATGGAGAAACGCTTGCTGGTTGACCGTAGGGGTGCGCCTCCTGGTGGTGATCGCAAGGCTCCCTTGCAGCCAAGGCTCCCGGTCGTCCCTCCGCTAAAAGAGGCCGGAGCTGACCGACCACGCGTGTTGGCCCCCCCGCGTGGATTGCCACTGCCTACTACGGTGGATGCACCACCGGCGCCCCGTGCTCCCACAAAGACGGTTAAAGTGGTATCGCCAGAGTCTGGCGCAGGAGCGGATATCGGGACTCGCCGCCCTAAAGTGACTGCCAAGCGCAAAGCTGCTCCGGGTGGATCTAAAGCTGGCGGGCAGAAGAAGAAGAAGTCCACCCTATCCCTCGACGCGATCCTCAGCTTAAAGCCTGCGGCTCCTCCCGCCGAGGCCATTTGTGAATACGGCAGCAATGAGGGTTTCGTGGTAGATCCTGCGGACACCAATCTGGCTGCCGCCATTGCAGCTTCGGAGCGATCGGCTAGGCTCGAAGCGATGCTAAGCAAACTCGCTGAGTCCGGTAATCATCAGACGCTTCATTTGTCATTTTATTGCACCTTGTATTATTATCTTTAACTAACATTTGCTCCATTTTCAACAGGTGTCTCTACTGAAGAGGCTATTGCTGCCTCCCTGAAAACCTTCCAGGAGGAGGAGGAGAAGCGTGCCTTAGCAGGCGCTGGTATGTTTCACCCCTTTCTCTTTTATAAGGAAAGTTTGTTGTCTTTTTATGATGGTCAACCTAACCTTCTTTCGTTTCTTAGCAGGGGTTATATCAGTTGATGCGGGGATCCTTCCCGAGCCTGTTACTGAAGTCCCGGCTTCGTCAAAGTTGCCGCAAGAGGCTCGGCTTGACAAAACGACGAGGGATGTCCTGAAAACCTTAGAGGCTTCCCTATTCACGGACGAGGACACCTCAATTAGGGAAGCTCTAGTGGCATCCGTCTCAACGGCTCGGGAGGAGCGGAAGCGGTTGAGACGCGAAGCAAAGACGCGTAGAGCTGCTTTGGCCGTGGGAGCGGGTCCCAGTACCATTCCTCACGCTGACACTCCTTCTGGAGAGGCCCCTGTCGCCCTGTCTACTGCTTATAGGCAAGTGGCGCGCGCGGCCCGAAGTGCAAATAATAAATCCCCTTCAGGTAGCATCTCTTTCAGAACCTTGTTGTAAGAATTATTATAAAGCCATTGGCTCATATGCATTCCATCTTGCAGGACCAAGTCCGACTGAGGGGGAGGCGGAGACCGTTGGACCCCAGAAAACGGCGGAAGCGGCGCCTGCCGAACCTGAGCCGACGGTGGGCACCGTCGTCGGGGCCACGGTGCCTGAAACAGAAGTTGAAGGATCCGCCGCCGAGAAGGTCATTGATGCCGCGTCTGAAGTGGCGGCAGATGAGATGACTGTCGAGCCGAAGGCAGTAGAAGTCGAGGCGCTTGAGGCTGGAGACGTCACGGTGCCGATGGACGAGACAACCGTGACCGCAGAAACCGAGGGAGTATCGGGTGAGGCGGCCACGATTCCTGAGGAGGAGCGAACCGCTCTTTCTCAGGAATCTGGTAATATTCCGATCATAGCCCTCCCCGCGTATGGTTCCTTGCCGTCTCCCGGGCTCGCGAGCACAACAACGGTTCCCATCGAGTCGGGTGATGAGGCTATGGGCGGTGGTCTCATATCGATGGATGAGGGGATTGCTTCAGTTTCTGCTGGTAGCTCGTCAGGTAAAATTTTTTGTCACCAGCGTTCCCCCCCTTTTTTATATATCTTGCGATCTCTTCTAACAAGCTTGTCTTTGCAGGTGCGGCCAGTGCCGATGCTCCTTTGCTCGAGGGGGCACCGTCGACTACTGCTTTGGCGGTGGTCACCTCCCTGCCTTCCGTTGTACCATCACGGATGTTGGAAGGTATGGATTCACGACTTATGCATTAATCTTTCAAAAATGTAGCTTTGTACTAACGTTATACCATTATGCCTTTGCAGGAGTGCTCTTCGATCATTTATATCAAGTGTTGCTCCCACACTTCTCTTTCCCATCCGAGCTCGCTTCTCCTTCTGGTGGCGCCAGTGAGTATACCTTCACTATAATATCTTTACTTACCCCTTTTTTTCTAGTAATGGGATAATTTCTGACTTTTCCTTTTCTTTATTGCAGTGCCACAAATCGAAGGAGGGGATGCAAGACCTGTCGCGCCACCGGCCCTTCCGGCTTTACCGTCTGTTGCAGCTGGTATAATAAATTTCCTTTTTTTTTTGTAACCCTTCAACATCTTCTGAACCATCGTTTAACCATGTTTTGTTTTGCAGCTATTGTTCCGGCTCCGGTCCCCTTTGAGGCTCGCGTCCTTTCACCGGCAGGCCCTTTCTTGAGACGTCCATCTTCCAAGGGTGCTGTGATGAGTTTGGGCATGCTGAGCGGGTACATTGAAGAGCTTAATATGGACGCTCTCCCTTCTGCCGTAGATTTTGCTGCGGAGGTTAACCCGATGTTGGCGGCGCTCGTAAATTTTCATGACGAAGGCGTCATCGAATCTTGGGTTAACCACTGCAGGGGGATCGAGGCCTGTCTATATCGGCTGGAGTCGACGCGCCCTTCTCCCGAAGTTTTAGCTCTGAGTACCCAACGCACAACTTAGCTCGAGCAAAGAACTTCGCACCTCCGCCACTTGGAACAAGAAGCAGCTTCAAGACTAAGGGAATGCCAAAAGACCTCGAACGAAACGGCCCATCTGCGCGCTGAGGTTGAGGCAAATGCTGCCCAAGTGAAGACTATCTTCGAGGGTCTCTTGGAGCGTATCTCCCATGGGCTAAACTTGAAGCGGAAGCTTGACGCAGCTGAGCGCAATACCCCAAGTCGGGAAGCTGCCTATCAGGTCGTCAGGGAGCAGCTTGCGTCGGTCTTGCAGCAGCGAGCCCAAGTGGAGGCAAAGCTGGCAGTAGTAGCCGATCGAGAGAAGACGTGGAAGGAAGTATGCGAGCAATTGTTAAATCTATGCAAGACGCTTCCTTCCCAGTAATTTCTCTTTGTATCATTTGTACTTGTAAAATATATGTATATATTTTTTTATTCTTTAGTACAATGTATCCTGTACCCAGTCAACGTTCATGAATAAAAGATACACATTTTTGTAACGTCTTGTGTCATTTCTTCGCCTTTTTCATTCTTCTCAGCATGACATATTTAATACACCTTATTGACAGATAACTTCATTTCTCCCAGAGATAACGATGGCCTAGACTGCAGGTTCAGATCTGCCGCCTAGGACTTTTCAACTCTATGAGCCGTGAGGGTCTCATAGAGACTTTTCTTCCTACGGATCGAGGGGATCTCGTAGGCGGGCTTTCTCCTTAGGAATCGTAGGGATTCTTAAGTGTGGTTTTCTCTTATAAGTCGTAGGGATCTTATAAGAGAATTTTCCCCCTTACGAGTCAAGAGAATTCGTAAGTGGTTGTTTCCCTCCTCGTCGAAATTTGACTTCGGAGAGTGAGACCCGTGAATAGTATGCAAGAGACCATTTTGGATTGACTTGCAGGGCCCCATTGCTTAAGAAGCAAGCTTTTTAGTCTTTGCTGTCTGAGACTTCATCCGAAAAGATTTCTTCAGAACCTTTTTGTTTAGCGCAAATGCTCCAGGATATGACGCGTGTCGCACAGCACACAGTGCAGCGCAACTGCGCTAGCACATCTATGCCGACACGTGTCATGCAGCGCATGACGCATACGCCGCTGAAGCGTTGCTTCCCTTGGTTTTGCTTGAAACAGAGCTCTGCTTTGGCTGGGTGCGCTGCTTTGGGGTGCTGCGCTGATGCGTTTGCGCTGGACACGTGGCGTGTAGCGCGCAGCGCAACGCAACTGCGCTAGCGCTTCCGGGCTGAAGCGTCGCTTCTTCAAGACAGAGCTTTGCTCTAATCGGGGAAGGATGAAGCGTTGCTTCATCTCCTGTCTCGAAATTCGAACGGACATTCGCTCTAATTAGGGTAAACTGCCGTGACGACTCTTGGGAGTCGAAGAGGCACTTGAGGCTTATAAATAGGACCCTTGGTCCCCTCCAGATACTTATCATCTTCCAGATTTCCATTTTTGAAGACTTCAGAGCTTTGTTCTTGCCTTTAAGAACTCCGGTGCCTTGCTCCCCTTTTTTTAAAAAGTTTTTTAAGAAGAACTTCAGGTAAAATCGATTTTTAGATCAATCTTAAATAGCAGAGCTCTCGTCTAGTGGGTTTCATCTTTGAACATAGTTTTGCTCTCTAGGAATTTAGTCATCCATGTATATTATTGCTTTTCTATTGTTGATCTTCCTGTAATATTTTCTCCAGGCATAATGGCGGCGGTGCATCTATACAGTCTGCACGAGTTCATTACCTACGATGATATCCGCGCTCAGGGTCGTCAACAAAACCAGGAGTTTACAGACGCCGAATGTGCAGAAGTTATGGGTCGTCTGAACGCAAGCGGTGGTTGGCTGTTGCCTCGGCGTTCGGCTCTTTTGAAAGTCGTGCTGGGAGCAATATGGAGGGCACTTCCGGGTCTTCACGAGGCCCTACCACTCAATGCGCTGGATGATGCCGAGGACAAGGTGCATTCAGTGCACCTGACAGGGCTGATCTCAAAGAAGCGACGGAACGACCTCGTTGACATCCTGTATCAAGTGTTTCAGCAGACGACGATCGTTGCTGCTTATCAAAGGCCGGAAGGGCTTGCCGATGATATCGACACCGAGGAGCGCGAAAGACTGCGCATAAGAATAATTAGAAAGGCCAGAAGAACTCTGGATGGCCTTACTTTTGATTTCCTCAATCCGTGCCCCGGATCCGAGGTTATACCGTTGTAATATTTTGAACAATGTTTCTTATGCATTATTCTTATGCTTGTAAAAACTTTTGGCGGTATGAATGAAAACCCTCCCCTTTTCTATTTCAACTTGTCTTATTTCTCGTCCTGAGTCTTCTGTCCATGCATAAATGAATGCGTCACGCATGCCAGATCAAATGTAGAACGGATATTCTTTCTGTCATCTTCTTTCTTTTAATGTCAGTAGGCTGTCTTAATAATCATGGTTGATGGATGTCTAAAACGAGTATTCCGACTTCCTCAGGAAATAGCGATGGCTTAGGCCGCAGGTTCAGGTTTACCGCCTAAGACTTTTCAATTCTATGAGCCGTGAGGGTCTCATAGAGGCTTTTCTCCCTACGGATCGAGAGGATCTCATAGGTGGATTTTCTCCTTAGGAATCGTGAGGATTCCTAAGTGTGGTTTTCTCTTATAAGTCGTAGGGATCTTATAAGAGAATTTTCCCTCTTACGAGTCGAGAGAATTCGTAAGCGGTTGTTTCCCTCCTCGTCGAAATTCGACTTCGGAGAGTGAGACCCGTGAATAGTATGCAAGAGACCATTTTGGATTGACTTGCAGGGCCCCATTGCTCAAGAAGCAAGTTTTTCAATCCTTACTGTCTGAGACTTCTTCTTACAAATTGGGACGAATCGGGAATTTGCTCGCGGAGAGGGTGATGGCTCTGCGAGTTGACATGAGTTAGGAGGCTCTCATCACGGAGTGTTTGTATCCGTGAGTCGAGGAGTTTGCTAGGGATTATTTGTTTCCCGAGCACTAAGGATTATTTGTTTCCTTAGGGTTTGAAGCGAGTCGAGGATTCCCACGGGGGCGCTGGTGGCTCTGCAGGTCGACGCGGATCAGGAGTCTCTCGTCAAGGAGTGTTTGTATCCGTAAGTCGAGGGATTTGCTAGGAATTATTTGTTTCCCGAGCGCCAAGGATTATTTGTTTCCTTGGGGTTTGAAGCGAGTCGAGGATTCCCACGGAGGCGCTGGTGACTCTGCAGGTCGACGCGGATCAGGAGTCTCTCGTCAAGGAGTGTTTGTATCCGTGAGTCGAGGGATTTTCTAGGGATTATTTGTTTCCCGAGCGCCAAGGATTATTTGTTTTCTTGGGGTTTGAAACGAGTCGAGGATTCCCACGGAGGCGCTGGTGGCTCTGCAGGTCGACGCGGATCAGGAGGCTCTCGTCAAGGAGTGTTTGTATCCGTGAGTCGAGGGATTTGCTAGGGATTATTTGTTTCCCGAGTGCCAAGGGTTATTTATTTCCTTGGGGTTTGAAACGAGTCGAGGATTCCCACGGAGGCGCTGGTGGCTCTGCAGGTCGACGCGGATCAGGAGGCTCTCGTCAAGGAGTGTTTGTATCCGTGAGTCGAGGGATTTGCTAGGGATTATTTGTTTCCCGAGCGCCAAGGATTATTTGTTTCCTTGGGGTTTGAAACGAGTCGAGGATTCCCACGGAGGCGCTGGTGGCTCTGCAGGTCGACGCGGATCAGGAGGCTCTTGTCAAGGAGTGTTTGTATCCGTGAGTCGAGGAGTTTGTTGGGAGAGTATGGCTCCCTCTTTGTTTACGCCCTTGGATTGTATACAGGGATCGATGTGATCTTAACTGTAGGGCCAAAATTTTATCATCATTATTTTTTGTTTTATTTCCGCGATGCTCTATCATTTCAGCTTTTATATCGCGAAGGTCGCGATCGCCCAATCATTTCGGCTATTTTTCGCGGTGCCCAATCATTTCGGCTGTTTATTTTATTTCCACTCGCTGCTTTTTATTGCGAGTTGCCCAATCATTTCGGCTATTTCTTCATGCATATATTTTTACTTGCCGCTTTTTTTTATTGCAAGTTGCCCCCATCATTTCGGCTATTTCGTATGCATGTACGGTCTACTGGCTTTTCGCCGTGAACCTGAACTTGGACACTGATTTTGGCATCAGCACCGCTACAACTGGGATGTTGCCAGGAGCGAATCATCATTTGCTTCTGTCATTGTCGAACAAAGGAGGCTTAGCGACCAGGGTTAGGGTCCTGTCGACTAAGGCTTTTGACTTTATGAGCCGTAAGGGTCTCACAAAGCTATTTCTCCCTATAAGTCGTCAGGATCTTATAGGTGTATTTTCTCCTTAGGAATCGTGAGGGTTCCTACGTGTTTTGTTCCTCTGTAAGTCGTAAGGATCCTACAGGAGGGTTTTCTCTTTGCAAATCGAGAGGATTTACAAGGGTTATACGAACATATCCCCAGTCACGGATGGACCTTGGTTAGGGAAATGTTTATTCGCGCCCGTGGATTGTATACAAGGGTCAGTATTGAGCCACTTGTAGGGCAATATCGAAAGTTGTGGGGGTTTCTTAAGCACAGGTTTAGATCTCTGTGACTTAAGACTTTCAAACCTTACGAGCCGTGAGGGTCCCATAAGAGCGTTCTCCTTACGAGTCGTGAGGATCTCGCAAGTGTATTTTCTCCTTAGGAACCGTGGGGATCCCTAAGTGTGTTGCTCCCTTGTGAGTCGTAAGGATCTCATGCGGGTGGTTTCTCCTTACAAGGTCGAGAGGATCTTGTAAGTGTTCTTTAACGAGGTTGCGCCCTTTCAGGTTTTCACAAACACTCGCCGGTAGCCCTGCTGTTTTTACTCACGGAGCCCTTTCGGGTTTTCATCCGTGCCCATTTTGCTTATGGACCTACCATTTTTTATTCTTTTTATTTCCTTTTTCTCTTTTTTTTTTACGAGGTAGCGCCCTTTCGGGTTTTCACGAACACTCGCCGGTAGCCCTGCTGTTTTTACTCACAGAGCCCTTTCGGGTTTTCATCCGTGCCCCTTTTTGCTTATGGACATACCGTTTTTATTTTATTTTATTTTCATATTTTATTTATTTTTTTTTTATCTCGTCAGCCTAAGGATGCTGCGGTAGTAGTTTAAAGACGTTTCGGTCTGCTATTAGTTTAAGGACATTTCGGTCCGCTGTTAGTTTAAGGACATTTCGGTCCGCTGTTGAGAAGCTGGCTACTGCTTATAAAGTTTGAGCTTATGAAGATAGCGAGCGGACATAGTCGTCGTCATCTATCGTTGACCTAGGCTGTGGCTCATTAAGCGTAGTATTTCTTTAGGAAGCGACCGTTTATCGGCCTGAAAGGCCTTTCACCATGCATGTCCATAAGTAGATAGGCCCCACCCTGGTAAACTTTATCTATGATGTACGGGCCTTCATAGTTCGGCTCGAATTTTCCCCGCTTGGCGCGATTGGGGATCATAGGCCTTTTGACCACTAGCACGAGTTCGCCTTGGTGGAATGTCCTCGGTCGGGTCAATCTTTCGTATGAGCGCATCATCTTTGCTTTATAAGCTTCCAGATTTTGTTGCGCTATGAGCCTAGTTTCATCAAGGGCGTCAAGCTCCTCAAGCCGAAGGTGAGCATTTTCTTCGTCCGTTAACTCGTGGTGAACTGCCACTCGTAGGGAGGGTAACTCTATCTCGAGAGGGAGTACTGCTTCCGTGCCGAACACCAACGCGTATGGCGTTGTGTTTGTGGCTGTCTTGAACGTGGTTCGATACGCCCAAAGAGCTTCTTGCAGTCTCTCATGCCAGTCTTTCTTATTTCGGGACACTGTTTTCTTTATAATTTTCGTCAAGGTCTTGTTGAAGGCCTCGGCGAGACCGTAAGCTCGTGGATTATAGACTGAGGAATATCTCCAGTCTATGTTATGCTGCTGTGCGAAGCGGCTGATTTTATGACTTCGGTAGGCTGGCCCGTTATCGGAGATGATCCGCCTCGGAGTTCCAAACCGATATATGACGTGCGTTTTGAAGAAATGGAGGATATTCTCCGTCTTCACTTCTCTCAATGGTACTGCTTCTGCCCACTTAGAGAAGTAGTCAGTCGTTGCTAGGATGAAACGATGTCCTTTAGACGATGCTGGCTCGATGGGGCCGACTATATCAGTCCCCCACATTTCGAATGGCCAGCTAGCTACCGTCGGATGCAACGGATTTGGGTGCTGGTGGATGAAGTCCCCATGAATCTGGCATGAGTGACATTGCTTCGCATATTCGATGCAGTCTTGAATCATCGTGGGCCAGTAATAGCCCATCCGTTTGATCTTCAACTTCATCTTTGGACCTGCTTGGTGAAAACCGCAGATTCCGTCATGAACTTCCTGAACGACTCTTTCCGATTCGTCTGGTCCTAAGCATCTCAGCCACAGAGAATCGAATGACCTCTTGTATAGAGTATCATTGACGAAGGCGAAAGACAGGGCTCGTTTTATGAGTTGATGTCTTGTGGACGCATCTTCGGGCATTTGGTGGGACTTGAAGTAGTCTATAAAGACTTCCCTCCAATCCTCAACCTTCTCATGTTCTTTTATTTGCAAGGTCGCTTGTCTAGTCACTCCCTTCTCTTCGGGTGATTCCGAAGGTATTTCTGCGGGGGCGAGCACCTGACGACTTTGTACCATGATTCTAACGTCATCGAGGTTCTCGTCAGCCATTTCTTTAGCGAGTTTGGCCAACGCGTCCGCTTTGCTGTTATCCGCGCGTGGTATGCTCTCCAAAGTATAGGAGGGAATTTGGGTTAGCAGTTGTTGCACCTTTTCACCGTATTTTACTAACTCCGGTTTGCATGTTTGGTAATCGCCGTTTACTTGACTAACGACCAGTTGCGAATCTCCGTATATGAGGAGATTTTCAATTCCCATGTCAATGGCGATCTCGAGGCCCGCTATCAGAGCTTCGTATTCAGCTTCGTTGTTTGTCCTCGATTCCGTCAGGGAGAACGCGTAGCGCATTATCCCTCCTTGTGGAGTTATAAAGATGAGTCCTACCCCCGATTTGATTATAGGGATACTTTGTTTGCGTTTCTTCACGGAAGATGCTCCGTCAAAATAGAGCTCCCATCGGGTATTATCACCATCGATCACATCAAACGCATGTTCGTCTGGAAGATCGCAGTTTAAAGGAGAGTCAGCTGGTATCGGGTGCTCAGCAAGGAAGTCGGCGATGGCCTGGCCTTTTACTGCTTTGAGTGGTCGATATGCTATCGAGAACTCCATTAAGAGTAGGGCCCATTTAGCGAGTCGTCCTGTCAATATGGCCTTTGACATTAGATATTTGAGAGGGTCCACCTTTGAAATGAGATAGACTTCATGCGCTAATGCGTAATGTCTAAGCTTTGTTATTGCGAAGATCAATGCCAGGCAGTGTTTTTCAATGGGGGAATAATTGCTTTCTGCCCCCAGCAGCACTCGACTTAAATAGTAAAGTGCTCTTTCTTTCCCTTGGTCATTCTCTTGTGCCCATAATGCGCCCAAAGAACCTTCAAGGGCGGCCGTGTAAAGAATGAGAGGCTTTCCCTTCACTGGAGCAGCCAACACTGGAGGGTTTTGCAGGTACTGTTTGATCTCGTCTAGTGCGTTTTGGCACTTTTGATCCCAGACGAACGGGGTTCCCTTCTTCATCAGGTGGCTGTAAGGGCGGCACTTTCCTGAGAGGTTGGCTATAAATCGTCGTATGTACGCGAGCTTTCCTTGGAGAGACCGCAGCTGTTTGAGAGTTCTCGGCGGAGGCATTCCTATGACTGCCTTGATCTTGGACGGATCTATCTCGATACCTCGGTGTCGGACGACGAATCCCAGGAATTTGCCTGAAGAAACCCCGAATGCACACTTCAGAGGGTTCATCTTCAAGTTGTATTGTCGAAGACGTTGAAATACGGTCTTCAGATGCTCAAGATGTTCCTCATATGATTTGCTTTTAACAACGAGGTCGTCGATATAGCATTCAACAATTTCGTGTATAAGGTTATCGAAAATCTTCGTCATGGCCCTTTGGTAGGTTGCACCGGCGTTCTTTAAACCGAAGGGCATTACCTTGTAACAGAATATTCCCAAAGGAGTCCGGAAAGCCGTATGTTTCTGGTCTTCAGGGTGCATTTTTATTTGATTATATCCTGATGAGCCGTCCATGAATGAGAAAATCTCATGCGTGGACGTATTGTCTATCATTAGTTCGGTGACTGGTACTGGGAAATCATCCTTCGGGCAGGCTTTGTTGAGATCCCGAAAGTCCACGCATATG
The DNA here is from genome assembly GCA_030015575.1 of Agapanthus africanus. Classification (NCBI taxonomy): domain Eukaryota; kingdom Viridiplantae; phylum Streptophyta; class Magnoliopsida; order Asparagales; family Amaryllidaceae; genus Agapanthus; species Agapanthus africanus. Next base: position 25,003,529 of record CM057338.1, read on the forward strand.
CGCACCGTACCATTTTTCTTCATCACTGGGACGATGTTAGCAATCCATTCAGGGTATTGAACCTCTTGGATAAAGCCGGAGTCTATCAGCTTTTTGACTTCCGCGTTGATGCTCATTTCGAGCTCAAGCCGCATTCTTCTCGGCGCTTGTTTGACCGGCTTGACACTCGGGGATATTGCCAGTCTATGTACAGCAACTTCTGGATCAAGTCCCGGCATCTCGGCATAGTTCCATGCGAAGCAATCTTTATGCTGTACAAGGACGTCCTTTAATGCAGCCACCTTTTCTTCGGACAGCAGTTCGCTGACGAATGTCGGTCGCGGATCGTTTATCGTCCCCAACTCAATTTTCTTGAGGTTATCCGCAGTGGTATGTATGCCGTCCTCCAGTTCTTTCGGAGCTGGGGGAAATTCTGAGATCACCTCATCATTGCTGTTTTCGAAGCACCAGGGAAGGCTGTCCACATTCTCGGACTCTTCTTTTAATATCGTTATCATACGACAGGTGTGAATTTTCTGCCAATCCCAATGTGGAACTGGTTCTTCTTTCGTGGCCTTAGGCTCGTGCTTTTGTGGTGGTGCTACCCTCCAGTTGTTGGACAGAGCGAATTTACCAAGCTGATATTGATCTTCGACCCAATTCTTGAAGGTGAAGCAATCTTCAAGAGGATGACCTACTACTCGATGGTAAAAGCAATAATTTGGGTTGAATACCTCGCCCGCGTGCTCGGGGTGCTTGGACTCTGGCAGCGTAAGCATTTGATGTTTTAGAGCAAGATCAAATATCTTCCTTGTTTTGTTCCGAGGAAATGAGTATGCTCGACCCATTTTCTTCATGAGGGCTAAGTCAGTAACGCTCGACTTTCGGATACGTGGTTTCTTAGCTCTGCCTTGTGGTTGTTGAGCGTCTTTTCTGTCCTCTGACTTGTTTTTGCTTTCGCGTCGAACCTTTTTTGTAGCAGGTTGACAAGGAGCGGCCTTTTCATCCTTCACGGCCTGTCGGAGAAGGCGTTGCGTCTTGGCTTTCTCATAGATGGTCGTCTCGCGATTGTGGTCATCTCGGACTTTTTGACCAGCTTCCCTTATAAGCCTGTCCATTTGTTCTTTAAATGATGGACCGGGCACTTTTTCATCAGGAACTTTTACTGGCTTAGGATTAGCGTCCTCCCATTGAGCGTCCGCATCTTCATCGAAGTCATACATGACATAACAGCTATTTACTAGCTCTCGTTTCTTTAGCCGGATGTACCCAAGCCCTTTTGTTTCCATTCTCCCGTTAGGCAGTTTGCATTGGGTCCCTGGAACATTCCAGACCCTGTCATAGAATTTGGCCTCTCTAACGGTCTGTCTGAAGGATATCCCCTGACGTTTCAGGAGTTTCTTCAAACCTTCGGTATAATATCTGGGAAGACGGATAGACTGAAGCCTGTCGAGCGTGGGATCCACGCCATGCCAAACTTCTTTTTCCACCTTGTTTTCTTCAGAACGGTAGAATAGGATTGCCTTCTCGTTTTCTCGCCTGGGAGGGATATAGAATGTCCGCAGCTCTTTTACACTGTAGATATTAAGTACGTTCAGTTCTTTATGATGTTTAGGCGGTACCATGGCGACTTGCAGACTTTGCTCTTCGTCAGCGGAAGCTTGTATTGAAGGTCGAGCAGAGAATACGACATGGACCTCATCCTCCGAGTCACTACCAAAGACCAATGTAGGAGTGGACGGTCCTGGCTTGTTATGTTGGGGCGGACCCGAATAAACGATCTCCTCTTCTTCCTCGGTATCACTGCCGAAGACAGGGATGGTGGCGTTAGTTTTATTCTCCGGCTTGTGACACTTCTCCGTGTCTTCGAAATCCGGCAAAAAGTATTTGGCATCTTCGTATTTGCGGACCTCGTTCACAGAGAACGGGTTCAGTTCTCCCGTCACGGTATACTCGAAACCATCCTTAAAATACTTCATACACTGATGTTGTGTAGAAGGGATGATGTTGTACTCGTGTAACCATGGTCGGCCGAGCAAAGCGTTGTAGCATGTCTTGGCATCTATGACGTGGAACTTAATGTCCGTGACGAGTAATCTGAAGCGTAGCGTCAGTATCACAGATCCAAGAGTCTTTGACGATTGGGAGTCGAACCCGGATATGGTGATCTTGTCCCGAGCAAGGTGCTGGACGCTCATGCAGATTTCCTTCAACACCCGCACGTTGAATAGGTTAACAGACGACCCGTTATCGATCAGAATTTTGCCTATCTTTATATCATGGCAGTATCCTGAAACGTAGAGAGGGCGATTGTGTTCGCAAGTCCCAAGTAGAAGGTCCTCATCGCCAAAAGTAACATCAGCCGTGTGTACTTCCTCCAACTCATCCTTCATCTTTTCCTGGGCCAGGCATGCTTGGAATTGTTCCGGGTCTTGGAGTGCCTTAATCAATGAATCTCTCGCCTCTTTTGATAACAAAAGGGCGTCGAGGATGCTGAGCTGCGAGGGCAGTTTCCTCAGATGTGCTAAAACGTTGTAATCCACCTTATTCTTCTTTAGTGGGTTCTTAGCGGTTAACTCTTCCGCAACTTGGTCATCGAGAGTAATATCCTCAGAGACCTTTTCTTTCCCTTTATCTTTTCTGTTCAAGGGTCCGAGGTTCTTTTCAGGCAGCGTCCGATTTCGCAGCCGGATATTTTCGCAAACCTTCGGTTTTTCTTCTTTTCCTGAAGCGAACTCTTTAAAGAGAGGGGCAAGTTCTAGCTCTTCATCAGAATCACTCCCGAATGTAGGCACTTGTGATCCACCGGCGTTAATCATGCAACAACCACTGCTAGTTTTATCAAGCACTTTGATCATTCCGTTCTGCTCTCGGCGGGCTTTACGCTTTTCCCGCTTAAACTGTTGCCGGTGAGTAACATATCCTTGCCACCACTTACCGAAAGCTTTGCACTCTTCGGTGGGATGCGACACCTTCCGATGGTACAAGCAATAGGAGGGGTGGTTTTCCATTTCACCCGTAATGTTTTTCTTGGAGGGTGGTAGCTTTATACCCATCGACACAGCCTTAGCGAATCTCTTCTTTATCTTGAACTTGATTTTATCTGTGGTTGGTGTATTTTGTTCTAGCGGGAGTACCGCAATTCTTTCGCCAAGGCGCTGGCGTTTGGCCTTTTCGAATATAACCGCTTCGTTATCCCGATCAGCTTTGCCCTTTAAAAACGCCTGATTTAGGAATGCATCAATCGCTTCATCCGACGGCTCCAGGATTTTTAGTGCAGGCTCTGCCCCCAGCTTTTCAGCGCGAGGAGTCTCCTCATCGCTTGTGGACAAATGAGAAATCACATGGCAACTTGCTACATGTTCTTCAGATTCATTTGACGAACTACCTCCCTCATCTTCTGCTTGGAGGACGTGGTTGAGGAACTCTTGCAATGTAACGGGAGTCCGCGCCTTCTGGTTGTACTCTTCCAGCGCGTCAATTTGCTTTTGCAAGTCCGTGCGCCTATCGCTAGGCTTCATCGGTTTCTTGGCCTTCTTCTTTTTCTTCGAAGACTTTGATGACTGGCTACTAGTGCTTGAACCCCCATCATTGGTCTTTGGAGTTGGACGTGGCTTTAACATCCCCTCAACGACCTGCGGTTCCAATGGGCTTTTCCACTTGATCGCCGGACATGTCCGAAGATCATTTAGCATTCTCTTCGTTTTTGAAGATAATACAACCTCCCACGGAGTTTCTTCAATGACAGAGCATGTTGCCCCCGGCGTATTCGTCCCTTTAGAGGTGTGGGGCTGCGGGGGATTCACCTTCCATTTGTCAGATAGCGCAAATTTTCCCTGTCTATACTGGTTTTCAAGCCAATTTTTGAAAACGTAGCAGTCCTCAATCGGATGGCCTAGCACTCGATGATAGGGGCAGTAATTAGGTTCGTTGACGTCACTTGGTTGCAACGGACGTTTTGGATCTGGCAGATTTATGAGTCTGTTGCGTAATGCTAACTCGAATAACCTCTTTGTTTTATCGCGGGGAAAGGAATAAGGACGTCCCATCCTATCCTCAAGGGGTACGTAAGGGCGCGTATTGTTTGGACGAGCAACCGGCTTCAAGTCGTTCGGTTGTTGTTGAGCATTAGCGACAATAATCGCTTTTCCCTTTCCTTTGTCAGTTCGGGAATCTGGCTTTGGGAGAGGGGGTTTATGACCCATCTGGTCCATTTGCGCTAGTTTGTCAATCAAAGCCTGGAAGGAAGTCGGCTTGAAAAACATCATAAACTGTGAGATGGTTGCCTGTGGATCAAGGGTTCCAACAAACATTCCCACCGCAGGGGCTTCTTCTATGCGCTGCTCACACTTTGACCATAGATTACGCCACCGTATAGCGTACTGAACCCATGTCTCGCCGGGTTTTACCCTAGCGTTAATCAGTGCCGTCATCGGGGTACGTTCACTGGCACTTGCAAAGCGTTGGGTAAACAGCAGCTCCATCTCCGCGAAGGTTTTAATAGAATCATTAGGGAGTTCAGAGTACCACTCGAACGCCGTATCTGATAGACTTCCGACAAACTGGCGGAGCAAAAGCTTGTCATCGCCGCCGGTGTTACCGCAAAGCGCCCTGAACTGGGCGACATGCTGATGGGGATTGCCAGTCCCTTTGTAGACATGAAACTTGGGAATTGTGTAACCCGGCGGGTACTTGATTTGGTCATACCAGCCTGGATATGGTCGCCCCGTTTTTACGACGTGGCCGGCTGCTTCGGCCGCATGATGAACCTTTATTTGCTGGGCTATGTATTCGTCCAGATCAGTCTTAGAGATTGTATCCTCTTTAGCTGTTAATAGAGCGGGCTGCGGATTTAATGTATCTCCCTTATCATCTCCAAGGACGGTTAGGGGTTCTTCAGCGGGAGGATCTTGTTGTATCATCATCCCTATCATGTCCTGGAAGAGGAGGCCCATCCGCTGTATGTTGGCCGCTTGTTCAGCAGCCTCTTTGTCCCTCTTTTCCAGTACTCGGCGAAGGAACTCGGCGTCGGTCTCTTCCTCCTGGCGCTCATCTAAGGACGCCTCAGGGTTCTCTTTTGGCCCAGTGAGTGCAGCCATTGTGGTCATCATCTCCTGGAGCTTTTGTTGCTGCTCCTGAGCCTTGGTCACTGATCGGGTAAGCAGTCGGTGACCCGTAGAAGTGCGGCTTTCTTCCTTTCCAGAAGCCATATAAACCGTATGAACTGTTATGCCCCCTGACTTTGGAGGTTTAGGTTCACCGCCTTTAAACTTTGCCGCTGACGCGGGAGCTTTCTCTGGCCTCCTTCTTTTGTGGGCCATCGAGGTTGAAGGAGCCGTTAAAATGGGCCTGCTAGCAATTGTTGCCCCCTGCTGTTTAACGGGGCGGGTTTTGTCCTTCTCCACCTTTGCCTTTTTCTGGCGATGAAAGTGATCTGGGTCAATCACAGAGTCTTGAACCCTCCGCCAAACCTTGTATATCTTTGACGATAGCCGTTGAGGGGGCTGTTCTTGTTTTGTTTCTGGAACTCTCTCCGCAGGTGGAGGAGATCTTTTCAAGGTAGCGGTTGGAGAGTTCTTACGCACTTTCCTCAGTAGTTCAAAGCTGTTCCCAGTCGGAACAGCAGCGTTGACTTCCACCATTGGAGCGGGTGGAGTTATCCCTGAGGGGGAGTTGCCCCCTGCTTTCCTCACTCGTCGCCAATGGCGACGTCGCGCACGACGAGCCGTTGGGACTGACTCGGAAATCGAGATGGTTTCTTGTTGCCCCTTGTTTGAGTGTGGGGTAACTGCCGATGTCAGCCTGTCGAAGACTGATGCCTTTTGACCAGCTGGGGGAGGAGTGGGAACCGTCAATCTTGTAAAGACCGACTCTCTGATGGGAGAGGCCGCTTTAATGACTTCCGAAGCAGCGGCCGTTGCCCTCTTTGGGACGGCCACTTTATAGTTCTGACCTAGCCTGGTGAAAACGGAGGCTGTCGGTTTAGTAGCGGGCGACCCGTTGACAGGGGCCGTCGGAATAGTGAGCCGGTTGAAGACCGACTTTTTACCCACTTCCGGTGCAGGTATTGGTGCAGAAAATCTTGCAGGTGGGATCATAGTCTCAAAGAACAAGCCGGTGGTGGCTTGGGTCACCTGGTCTACCGGCAGAGTAAGGAAGGAAGCCGCTTGGGGCCCATATGCTACACCTCCTGGTGAGGTGGAGCGTCCGTTGCAGCGGCATTTCGAGCAGTTGGTACAGCTAGAGGCCATTGAATCTTGAATTCTGCGCCAGGTAAAAGACCAAATCTTAGTAACTTGAAATCCGAAGACAACCATTTAATGAACCGCGATTGGTTCGCGAAGACGACACACGAAGTGTGGAGTGGAAAGAGGAAGAGGTCCCACCGGGCGTGCCAGAATCTGTTCCTCTCCGAACGGCGGCCTTGACGTTAGGACGTCTGTGCCTGATGTTCGGGGCAGATGCTATTTGGTTTTATCCGTTTATCTCTCCGAAGATGCCAAGTTGATTTATGGCACCGTGCATCGGAGGTTTAGACGGATGCGGCCGATGTAGCAGACTTCGTCAGATTCCCCCTCAGGATGAGGGGTTTTTGATTATGGGGACGCTCTTCCCTGCAGGCGCAAGCCCCTGCAGTTAATTACGCTACCGGATCGCGGTAACAACTTTCTCCTTCTCCAGAATTTCACTTCGTGTCGTGTGTGTTCATTTTGTTTGTGGTTGCCCGTGGATTGTATACGGAGACTGAGTAATGTCGTCGCCCGTAGGACGTGGATTAGTCCAAATCCGTATTTACTTAGATTTGGGTTTGGTGTTTTCAGTTTAAGGATGCGTTAGTCGCGTTGCAGCTAAGATCAACTTAAACGTTCGTCGAGGATACGTTAGTCCTGTTTTAGACTAAGATCAACTCAACGTAGTGATTAATTTAATGTATGGCCATCGGGACTCGTCACCTCTCTGACGTCGTTGAAGGATTACAATGACATGTATCAAAGGAGCTCGGAGATGTACCCTCGAACCAGAGTTGATTGGGAGTTTTATAATCCATTTGAATATTTAAGGATACGTTAGCCGTGTTTGGGGCTAAGATCAACTTAAACGTTTGTTAAGGGTACGTTAGTCCAGTTTGAGACTAAGATCAACTTAACGGGACCGTTTAGATCCGACAAGAGAGCATTTGGGCTCTATTGTGCCAGTTTAGGGACATGGTGGTCCGATATTAGTTTAGGGACGTTTCGGTCCGATGTTAGTTTAGGGACGTTTCGGTCCGGTATTAGTTTATGGACGTTTCGGTCCATTATTAGTTTAGGGACGTTTCGGTCCGATATTAGTTTATGGACGTTTCAGTCCGATATTAGTTTAGGGACGTTTCGGTCCGATATTAGGTGTGTGGCCGTTGGGACCCGTCACCTCTTTGACATCGTTGAGGAATTACAACGATGGATGTCAAAGGAGTTCGGAGATGTACCCTCGAACCGGATGTAGATTGATTTAGGAGAGCCATTTTGCTCAGCCAATTTAATTTAAGGGCTTATGGCCACGATTGGGCTAAGTCCAGTAAAAAAAATGTCCAACATTGCTTTTGCATTTCCTTTTATTTTTATTTGGGCTTTGCCCAGAAAAGATGCAGGGCATCAATTTGTTTTGAGCTCTGTTCTTTATGAATGATGCAGAGCATCAATTTTATTTGGGCTCAGCCCTTTTATTGCTTTGCAATTTATTTTGGCCTGCTAGGTCTTTTGATTTGGGTCTGGCCCTTCAAATAGTGCAAAGCACCAAGAATCTTTTAGATTCAAGAAAATGAGTGCAGAGCACTTTTTAATGATCTAAATTTAGATCAAAGAAAAGAAAGAAAAGAAAATCTTTTCTTTCTTTCTATCTCAGAGAACCAGAGGTTCCCTAGCAAGTGCAAGGCACTATTTTTTTATTATTTTTATTTATTTATTTATTTATTGAAGATCACTGATCTTGTCTTTTAGATCAATGATCTATTCCTAAGAGAATTTTCTCTTATTTCAAAGGTTTTTACCTTCTTCTTTGTGTTCTCAAGAAGTTCTCTTCTTCTTTTTTTTTAATCCAGTTTTCTCTATCTCTTTGAAATGGGGTCTGGGGTCCTTTTTATAGTGCTCAAAAATCAGTTAAATTTGTTAAAAAGATCTTTTCTGAGTGATTTGGGGAATTTTCCCCACCGTTGGATCTTTGATCCAAAGGCCCCTGTTTTACAGAAGAAATCTTCTTGTTTAAACAAGAACAGAAAAATATCCTTAAATCTTCACTCTGTTGTTGCGCAACTCACCAGCGTGTGACACGTGTCGCGCAGTGAGGCGCTTGCGCAACAGCGCTTGCGCAGCTGCGCAGACACGTGTCGCGCAGTGAGGCGCTTGCGCAACAGCGCTTGCGCACCTGCGCAGACACGGTGCGCTTGTGCAACTGCGCAGACACGTGTCGCGCAGCGGTGCGCTTGCGCAGTTGTTGTGCTTGCGCAACTGCGCAGACACGTGTCGCGCAGCCGTGCGCTTGCGCAGTTGTGCTTGCGCAACTGCGCAGACACGTGTCGCGCTGCCGTGCGCTTGCGCAGTTGAACGTTGCTTATGTTTTTTAAAGAGCCTTGCTCTGATTGGACGTACTGCCTTGGGCGTTGTGCTGCCGTGTCAACTTCTGACACGTGGCGCGTTGCGCGCAACGCACGGGAACTGAAGTGTTGCTTCAAATTTTGAATTTTCAAAATTTAAGCAGAGCCTTGCTCTGATTGGAGGAACACCCATTAATCTGTAAAATACCATTCGTACCCAAACACGCTAAATCAAGAATAGACCATGGATAAGTAAAATACTAAAACTGGAATTGGTATAAATGAACTCGGGTGTTACAATTATTTACCATCTGCGTCATAAATTCTCACATTAGGTTCCCACGGCAATTTTAACTTATCGATCAAGGGTTGAAAGTACATGTTGATATTTTTCCCTGGAGAAGAGAGACCGTCGATTCAAAGAGCCAACGTAAAATAAGACTGCGTCATAACCCTCCATGGAGGCAGGTTATATATAGTCACCATAACGGGCTAAGTACTGTGAGTACACCTACCACGAACTATCCCAAATGGACTAAAACCGTCGCTCGCAATTCCCAGCCTCAGATTATAAATCTGCACTGAATGAATGATGTTTTTCATCTAAAACTTTTCAAGATATCGAATCTCTGGGATGACTCATATTTCCCTATTCACGAGGCGTTTTATAGTGCTACTGCATTTCGGACGCCGGCTTCTCATACGTAAATAACCGTTGCAGACTCGGTATTAATGGAAAATGACGAAAAATCTTCACCGGTACATCACTCGACTGAGGATCTTTCTTAAGATTGAATCGGCCGGTTCTGCATACGGGGTAATTTTTGAGTGTGGCTTGTTCATTCCGGAACAAAACACAATCATTCTCACATGTATGTATCTTATGTTACTTTAGGCTGATATTTTTGATTATCTTTTGCACCTCGTACCAGCTCGGTGTCACTTCATTTTTTTGGGAAAAGCTTCCTTCAGCAATTCTAGAAGATCGGTGAAAGACCGGTCATTCCATCTATTCTTGCACTTGATCTAGAAGAGATGTATGAAAAAGGACAATTTTGAAAACCCTTTGCAATTTGGATATAACGGGATTCTAGAGTCTGCCTTGTATTTCTCTAATAACGAGGGTCCAGTGCTTTCCGTATCATAAGGAAGTCCAGCGGTAAACTCATCCATGTCATCGATCAGCGCGAATATAGCATCATCTTCTTCGACGGCTGCGTCTTCTTTAAACGGCCATTCCTCTTCCTCCTCTTCTTCTGCTATCCCTTACCACTCTGCGGTTTCCATTTCAATGAATTCGTTTTCCGTCTCTTACACCCATGCCTCGTCTCCCGTTACAACGAATTTTTCTCTGTGGCATTCCCACATATGTAATCTCTAACGAAACCGTATCTCACGATATGTAACTCAACTTCTGACTTTTTGAGCAATTGCTTTTTCATACACTTAGAGTAAGGACAATAGATTTCGTGCACTTTCGGTAACCCAAGACATGTGTAGGCAAAATCGGTAAAAAAGCTAACACCGTCAACGAAAAAGTCATTGACTCTCGAGAGAGTATCGACGTACATCCAACTCTTGTATGGAGGTACGGAAGTGCCATATTGAAACAGTCCGGACGAAGCAAAGATGCTATAGATAAGAGTCATGGAATTAATATTTCTTGACAAATACATGATAGATGGATAATAAGAAGCGTTGGTGTTATGTTTAATTGACGACTTGGTTAAGTTTGGTTTCAATTGTTAATGGATTGGGCTCTCCTTTGATTCCTATTAAAAACTTTCTCCTTCTAGTCTTCTCCAATTCATATTGAGAACTTTCTCCTTCTAATTTCAAAACTCGAAAGTTGGATTCTTCTTTCAAAAAAGATGATGATAATATTAAATGTTCTTTATTAGATGTCGAAGATAACGACTGTAGGGGTAAGGCACCTATTCCATTAAGAATGTATAGAGTATACACTCATTCACTTGTGTTTTCATCCATTTCGAGAAAATTTCGGCAGCACCTCCCCGCTGTACTCCGAGTACACTGTAATAGAAAAGATGATCGTTTCAATACTGTCAAACAGCATTGAAACGAACATCTAATATTTCGTTGTACACGGAGAACCAGCGGAAAGTTACTACCGAAATATCTCGAAACAAATGAAAATATAAGTGAATGCAGGCGTCTGTTTTATACATTCCTAACTTGTCCACACGGGATAAATCTATCGGTTGTCATATGATTGAATATTAATTCTTGTCGTATAGACTACACGACGGTTGTTAGAAACCGAACGATACCGTCCAATATTTCGTGTTTTATGTCACGAAGAACATCACACATATGTTAACTGATGAAGAGAACTAAGTCGCGTTTTGATTTTCACAATTCTACGTTACCTTTAAGCCCATTTGTAATAGTGTTAATACGGACACTAGCCTCTTTTGATATATTTGGTTTTGGAATCGATCAGCTTTTTATGTTGAAAATGTCACTGTTTGTAGCTGCTTGTAATAGTTAATTTAGAGTCTAAGGAATGTTAGCGAGTCTAATCATGGTGTGAGTCATTTGGTTAAGATTGGACCTTGGAGGACAATTATGTGGGATCCAATGGACATTTGCTTAAATTTTGTTTTATCCTTTTCCAAAAGAATCACATCAATTTTATTTTATTTCCAATGGACAATTAAATTTCGGTCAAGTGTTATTGCTAGAATGTCCATTTTTGAACTAAAGATGTAAATGAAAAGTTAGCGGATATGTTTATCCTTCGAAACGGTGAAGCCTGAAGTGTCCGGCTCATCAATAACTAAACCATTATTATTTTAAAGAAAAAAATTACTATGTTTGATACTCATCTCTTACATCGTTCCATTTTAGTATTCAAAAGTTCTATATGAATTTTTTCTATAACTAATAATGTTAATCTATCGATTTTCATTAAATAATGATACATAATTCACCAAGTTCAGTATATAGTATATGAACTGTGTTTCGGTGCAACATATCAAAACGCGCATTTGTTCGTTTCAGTCATTTCTATATCTCTTGATTTAACTTCTCTCTGGTTTTAAACTGGTTGGATTGTTGTTACTTATACGAGTTCCCATTCGAAACCGTGTATCTTTTCGGAAATGAAAATTTCCATCTTCTAATAGAAAATAATAATAATAATAATAATAATAATAATAATAAACTATGGGTGGACTCGGACTTTAAAGTTGCAAAAAACAACTTTAACCATTTGAATCATCATCATCATCATCATTTATAATCAACTATTCACCAATTATAACCATTACTTTTTCATCCGTAGGCAGTTAATGTCTTGTCACTACTATTCCGTATAAAATTGCCATTGGCGACGGACATAAGATGGATAGAGACAACACAACCCCCTTCTCCTCAATACCCACATGATCCATGCCTTTAAATTCTTGTTCAAATCAATGAAATTTCAGGCATGTCACATTTTATATGGCCTCGTGTCCATTTATGATTTTATTTGATTATAATTTTTTTTTCATCTATGGACATCTACAGCAGAATTTTAGTTATTCAACCATTGATTTTATCACAACCAACAATATTATACATTTGAGCTTATACATGCTTAGAGCTGTAGTTTCGTTGAGCGACATAAATCAAGAAAAACATGATGATTTTTTCTTAAGGTGTAACATAGAATAATGCACATGTGTTCTATTGAAATCAATTATAGACGTCCAATAAAGTTCAAGCTGTTAAAGTAAACCTCATTAAAATTGATACAATTTCACTTCTTTTTTCTCTGACTTCCTTTCTTTGGAGAAATGTGTTGTTATTATTTTTAATCTCTTTATTAATTTTAATGAAGAACAGTCTTTCGATCCAAAATACAACATTCTAAAAAGAAGTCATATAATAATCGTTATAGACAGACAAATACGACATATTAGTTTGCCTAACGGCTACACATGCATGAAATCAAGCCTATTACTTATGTCATGCTAGGTACTTACCGTAGTGTGTGACTTCATCATGAAATGCACAATATCTTGGATTATCGGTCACTGTACAAGCTTGATCCGGAACATCTTCTAAAAGAAAAGTTTTAAATCTGAAAATAATAATTAATATGGTAAAAATATGGCTTGTTAGGTTAGATAACAACACCACACATTTAAGATCGGTTCTCGATCATATTTAGATTACTACACGTCATGATAATCATTGTCAGACGCAATCTCATCATTATATGCATGATATCCTGAACTAGCCACAAGTCCATAGCAGATCGTTACGCCAGCTTGAGCCTAGCAACATCTTCTAAAATAAAATAAAAATCTAAACTTTAAAATAATAATTGTTACGGCAAATATATGGCTTGTCAGGGTCTAGGTTCGGTTCTCAATCATATCTACATTATTACATGCCATGATATTAATCGTCAGCCACAATCATATCAGTAAATGCATAATATTATGTCAGCTTGACCGTATCGATTTATCTAATTTTAAGAATTCACGGTTTGATTCCGAGCAACAACAATAAAAAAAACCGGTTATTTGACACCCATTTTCAAGATTTAGCCAACACACATAAAATTGAATGTGTTTCCATTTGAATTATTTTTGGATTTATCTGAAAATAGTAAAATTTCGGTGAGTGACTACTGACTGGTGGCAACAGTGTACGGTCCTTAAAACAGCCGGCAACGACCGTTCTTCTTTGTCCCTTTCTTTTTAATCATTGAAGTACATCTTTTTAGTGAGAGAAACTCGAGAGAGAGAGAGAGAGAGGAGAGAGTAACTAGTGAGAGGAGAGAGAGAGAATTTTGGCAGGCAGCCGACTGAGAAAGGAGAACGACCCCCAACCCCGCCCCCACCCACCCCCACCCAATTCTTTTTACCGTTACAAAATCTTACCTCTTTCTTTTTTTTCCTCCTCTAAAAAAATTGAGAAAAAAAGGTGAAATTTTGACATAACAGTAGAAAATTCCGAAGAAAAAACAAAAACCCACAATCTCTTTCAAAGAGTTTGGTGGGTGGGTGGTGGATCTTGGGTCTTCTCTGTTTGGTGAGCCTCTAATTTTTTTAATATCTTTTTTATGGTAATTTTTTCTCCATGTTTTGCTTGGGTCGCTATCTGTTTGTTTATCTGCTTGCTTGTTTTCTTTCAATAAGTTGATATATATATATTTTTATATGCGACGTAAGGGCCCTTTTCTTGATGATGATAGTCATTGAACACGTCTCTAGCTTTGGATTCTTGGTAGATATTTATACATCTTTCATCTTTTGGGGCTTTTTCTTGAATTGGGTTTCTTTGATTTCACTTCTTTTTTATAGGGGTTTTCTCCATTTCACTGTTAAATCTTTTTTCTGTTTGTAGAAAATGAAAGGAAAGGGATCAGCAGCAAATGGTAGCAATTACTTTGTGTTGAACACCGGGGCTAAGATTCCAGCTATTGGGCTTGGAACTTGGCAATCTGGTGGTGATATCTGCGTCGAGGCCGTTTCGACTGCATTGAAAGCCGGTTATCGCCACATCGATTGCGCCCATTTGTACGAAAATGAGGCCGAGGTCGGAAAGGCTTTGGCTCAAGCTTTTACTAGTGGTGGTGGGGGTGGGGGTGGATTGAAAAGGGAAGATGTGTTCTTGACATCGAAGCTCTATTTTGCTACCAACTCTCATAAGAGGATCTTGAATTCAGTTAGAGTTAGCTTGAAGAACCTAGGTGTTTCGTATTTGGATCTGTATCTTGTGCATTGGAGCGAGAGCTCGGCTTTTGGGGATGCGACCGATCCCCCTTGGAATTCAGTGAGCGATTATAGGCAGTTCTTGCAGCGGTTGAAACCGACATGGAAGGCGATGGAAGATCTTGTGGAGATGGGTTTGGTTCGTGCGATAGGCGTGAGCAATTTCAGTGTTCAGCAGATTAGTCAGCTGCTCGAGTTTGCGAAAATTGTTCCGGCCGTTAATCAGGTGAGCTGGATATTGATTTTGTTTTCATACATGGTATATATCATCTTTCTGGATTTAGTTTGTTAAGTAAAGCTTTGAGTGATTGCGTGATGAATTATGAAATAGGTCTTAATGTTATCACTTATTAGGATCCCTCCATAGTTCAAAAGATTATATGCAAATCTGATTGTGTTTTAACTTCTCTTGATTACTGAGATTGAATTAGGTTGAATTGATCATTGGTGTCGAATTATACTTATTTTTGCTATTTAGTTAGCATCACACAATGTGTTGATAGGCCTCCAAGTATCTACAATGAAATTCTAGTGTAGTTTTTGAATAGCGTTTATGATGTAGAGCAAGTACCTGCAGAATTCTTAAGTCATCTGGATGGAAATTAGGCCAAATGTTGGAAAAGAGGTGCTTTTTTTTATGTCAACTTTTGGAAGCCATGACTTTTGCTGCAAACATCGTAATGTGTGACTATGTTTTGAAAAGGAAATTTCATCCTTAATTCAACGAAGTCTATTGGTACCATGTTTGACGTCAATCTGAGGGTTTTTTGAAGAATCTATGGAGACCCAAAAATTTAAATGGCAGATTTGAGAGATTTTTGGGGGTTATAGTGTAATTTTTCTGTTATGGGATGTTCAGGGTTATTTAGTTCTAGGGTCATTTTTATACTTCTATATTGTGAGGGTTGTGTTAGGGTTAGCCTATATAAAGGCTTTCAATTTCATTTTGTACTTAGACTTTTGATTTAATAAAATTTTAGGGACTTGTCTCTTTCCTTAGAAGCTATTCGCTGTCCAGTAGAATTTCTATCCCCCACATTCATAAAACGAAGTTCACTTATCTCTTCTGTTACGCTAGTTTGATTTGCAGATTCAATGCCCTTTTATTTATCACACCTAATATGGACACGGAAAGAAATGACACATGGGACTTGTCTCTTTCCTTTGAAGCTATTTGCTGTCCAGTAGAATTTCTATCCCCCACATTCATAAAACGAAGTTCACTTATCTCTTCTGTTACGCTAGTTTGATTTGCAAATTCAATGCCCTTTTATTTATCACACCTAATATGGACACGGAAAGAAATGACACATGGGCTTGCATAAATTCTAAACCAGTGAGATTGCAAATGTTCATCTGTCTCAGCTAATTTAATAGAAATCGGTGAATATATGGTGGCGCTTGATCTAGATTGTACAACATGTAGGATTGTAGAATTTGATGAATATTTTTTGTCCCAGTAAGATTGGACACTTTGCAAGGTTTATTTCACGTTTTGTCGGTTCTCAATCGAGATGTAGAAGTAGAACTCTAATATGGGAATTGAATTTCTGCTTGCTTATTTTAGTACCTGGTCTTGCAAATGTCCTTATATTTCCTTTGGATTTGGAAAATATAACCGTAATACGCACTGCCAGCCTCTAGTTTGTAGCTTCACTTACCTGTCTAGCCTCTGGAGAGTTGCATGCATCGAGTGCTTGAGATGGTGATTCCTAATCTGGCAGTGCGTATTACGGTTACTTCTTAACCTTACAGAAAGTTTGGAATTACCTTGCCTGGGAATATCTGATGCTACGAAAGTGAGGGTAAAGGAGTTTCATGCAGAACAGTGGCAGAAGAACTTTTTTCCTGAAGCAAATTGGTGGCTTGAATATTTTGTGTCTTATATTGCAAGCTCATTAAGAATAAGATTTCCTATCGACAAGCTCATAAATACATTGCTCGCAAATTTTGGGGGATTTAAAGAAACTGATCTCCAAAGTAGTTTCATTTAGAAGTGTAATATTCAAAGAGGTTAATGGAGGAAAGGTGCCATAGGAGGGAATTTCCTCCTATGGCGTCGGAAAAATGCACTCTCTATGATTTTTTTCGACGATCGGCATACATCACTTTCATCTTTATCATCTAAGATATAGATATTCCAAATTTCATGTGATTATACCATTTTTTTACTGTTGATTTAGTTTGTGCAAAATTAATGGTTTACCGATAATAGAACTTTTTACATTGCTAATTCAACGGTGAAAAAGTGGTGGAATCACATGAAATTTGGTGTATGCACATCTTAGATGATAACGATGAAAATGATGGATGCCGATCGTCGGAAAAATGGTGGAAGTTGTATTTTTTCGACGCCATTGGAGGAAATCCCCTTCTATGGCCTCTTTCCTCCATTATTCTCATATTCGAATCATATATCTTTTGCAAACTAATGCAGTAGCAGAATGAATTTAAGCCTTTTCTGACCGGGTTTTAGGTAAAGTCCAATCAACTTTGGTGTAAGATCAATTTATTTTATCACCGTTAGTGCATATCTGGACAATGCGTTGTGTCAGGCAGGACTTGCTCTAACTTGTCATCCTATGACAGAGACACCAGTTGAGGATAGTCATGTTCTTGCTAATTTTAGCAATATATGCTTGAACAGTTATATACTCCATGTACTCATCTTTTTCCAAAAGTGATTTATTAATCCTAGGGAGATTAATACAGAAACTTTAAATAGATGAATCAAAAGTAACTGGAATTTATTTTGGAGTCATAATTTTCTGTCTCTACATTACTCACAATAAAAAAATTGTTTAGTTTATGCATTTATAGTAGAGCGATTAACAAGAACTCAGGCATAGGTTTCCATCACCAATGTGCTGAACATGATGCTGGATATGATGCATCTGTAAATCGGTCTATGGATGAAAACATGTCTGCATCAGATACAGAGATGAAAGGAAAATTACCTCCAAGGAAAAAGATGCGGCAAGCTTCTTATGCATCTTGCTTTTTATGTGCTAGAACGTTGAATGCAATTACTAATGGAATTTGTTTCTGGACATTTTTTTTTTGGGAAATTTGAAGGTTTCTTGGTTGTAATGGTTTGCATGATCCATGTTGGTTACCACTTTACCTAACATCTTAAGCTGTTGGTAATTGGCTAGATACCATTTCAATTCGAACATCTCGACACTCCCTGTTAGTTTTAATTGTTCAAGTCATCATGTGCATGTTTTACATGTGGAGGACTCGATACATTTAACAAGCAGTAAATGATTTTTTTATGTCAGAATTTGAACCTGGATTTATTTTCTTTGTACTCCCTTGGTGCATTTGTATCGTATTGGTGGATAAGAGTGATACAGAAATAGTTTTGATGTTATCATCGATGAGGCTTAAACCATGGCCTATTGAATTTTGAACATGTCAATAAACTAACCAACCTATCCGGTATGTTACGAAGAAGGGCTATAAGCCAACAATGTTTATCAAGCGATCTTAACATTAAGGATATTATTAATGTCATGATGAAATCATGATGGTTGTTCGATTCTTACAATTTTTGGCACTTTGGTTGATTTTACGGTGTGCATGTTTATTAGGTCCTTGCACAATTTGTATATTTTAAGTTAACTGACTGAATATTGAGCACTTACTTTTAGGTGGAGTTACATCCTTTTTGGAGGCAAGATGAACTCGTGAAGTTTTGTCAAGCGTATGGCATCCATGTGTCTGCTCATACTCCCTTAGGGGTACCTGAGACCGGTGGTGGCAGCATTTCAACTATGGGTCTTGGTCTATCTGATAGTGGGTCAGAAGATGAACCTGGAACTCCTAGGATCAGATTCAGAAGGTCAAGATCCGTGCATGGACCCATGTTGAAGCTTTCTATTGTTACAGATATTGCAGAACGACATAGCAAGACGCCTGAACAGGTTACCTTTTCTTCCTTTAATTTCCATCTGGGAAAAATGCCCATGCACTTATATCTGTTTATGTACTTGTTATCTAAGTGTATGTTTCATTTCGCTCTTGGTTATATATTTCTACTTAAAGCTGAACATAATTCCATATAACAAATATATCATCTTATTCCCTTCTTTTAGGCTTCCTTATAGTTTATAACAATTTGGAGTATACCGACTGATCATCTATGACTGTGATAAGTTTCTCATAGTTTTCTGAATCAGAAATTTGACATATATTTGAAGAGGGTTGATGTCAGCTCAACAGCCGATCATAAAACATCATCAGATCTTTTATGGAGCTTTTCTTCATCGCTGACCCCATTTGGATGGGAAAAGACTTTGATGATGATGATGATGATTATCTAAGTGTTTTCTTAAATAGAAGCTGCATCGAAACTTTTACATAGAAGGGCAGCATATTGTCCAAATGAATGCATATTTATTTCATTCCTCCTGCCACTCTTCTTCTGTAGAAAGGGTAATGAAACATGAATATGTTAATGATGGAGGTCGGAATCTCCCTCAGATATTGTCCTCCGTCGATCTTACGGCCAGCGGAACTGAACGGTTATGAAAGTTGGGTGCGGATCTTAATGCGTTGTTGGTTGTTGTTAACGCCGAGCTACCTGTAAAGGAAGTCCCGGAGTGGAAAGCCACCGTAGAACTCTTCGGCGATCAAGTAAGTACCGAGGAATAGATGGGCAGAGTAGCGGCGTATTGGGTTCAATTCGAGTTTCCTGAATCGTCTGGAGGAGGGGTTTGTATAAAGGTCGCATTGGAGCGAGTCGATGCGAGATTCTCGCTGTCCGTTTCGTCCCTGCATCATGTTCGCGTTGATAGCGAGATACGCCCATTAATGACGAGATACGCTTATTAATGGCGAGATGCATTAGCATGGGATGTGGGACATAGAGCGGCAGGGATCTCGTCGTAACAAGATACACGGAACCGTTACAGGGCGCTCGTGCTCCGTGCTCCCGGCCAAACAGGGACGCTGAGGAATCTTAACTATATGATAGCTCGGAGACGAATAAGAGAGCTAAGGAATCTCAGCTATAGAATAGCTCAGAGACGAGCAATTGGCAGGCGGTTAGCCGAAGAGGGAATGTACTCCGGAGAGGTCTCCAAAAAGTCGGATGCAACCTCAGAGACGAGGTGCCGAGGAATGTCCTTAATGCATCACACTTATTCCAGCTCCGTAGCCCCCAGAAATCTAGTGGGTTTACATGGATGACATGTTATCCGCTACGTATTATGATCTGGGGAATTCCTACTTATGAGTATCATCATTAGCCTCCCACTCTCGTTCTGATCTATTTATGGGTCGAGTCAAGAGTGGTATGCTCAGCTTTCTCTGTTCAGCTTGGCATCAAGGATTCTTCGTAGTGGGTTGTCCGGGAACGACATAGCGTTCGACGGTTATGTCTCTTCGATCTCCGAGTTCCAGTGGCGTTTATCGCACGCCTTAGTTTTCGTGCATATCCCTGATGACTTCAACAGATCATGAGAGGGCGGCGCTATAATGGAGACGTCGCTTCACCTGTTCGGACCGTCGATTTCGCGCCACGTGGCCGTAATTGGATGGAGGATTGCGCGACGTCGCTTCTGCCAGTTAGATTCATGTGAGGGGGAAGCACCCAATGGTTGGCTACCGCATGGCGCCATCAGGACCATGGGTCGTGACGCTTCGTTTTGGAGGAAGTGGATCTAGACCGTCAGATGGCCTTTGCTGAGTGTATAAATAGGGGAGGTCTATCCATAGGAAACACCTTTACTTCGCTTGCATTCTGTCGTCTGTGGATTGCTCGGCACTCTCGCTTTTAGGTCAGATCTCCAATCCAAATCCTTCTTCAACTGATCTTCCTTTAAATCAGGTCAGATGTCTTTCTCTAATCCTATAGTAGATGTAGTTAGAGTAGAGTCAGGTGATGGGGTTTCAACCTTTGAAGCCGAGTCTAGTGGGCCATCTTCATCTTCCTCGGCTTCTGACAGCCGAGAAAGTTCTTCCTCCATGTCGGGTTCACCCCCAAGGGTTGGCGATTCCCTTATTTCTCGTCGTCAGGGGCCAAAAAGGCCCTCAAGGTGCGTATCGAGAATACTCATGACGCCGTCTCGATACTGAACATGTCGGATGAGCTTTTCGATATCCGGGCTCGCTTTTATATTCTCTCTGATTACCCGCTATGTCTAACCAGGGAGGATGAACGGGCAGACCAGATACAAGGTAATGAGGTTGTCCTTTACTTGAAAGCATTCCGAGCAGGGATGCGTCTGCCCTTTTCACCTGAGATTTGTGCCATCATTCATTGCTTCCAACTCTCCCGGGCTAGCGAACACCGAATTCGTGGAGGATTCTCCTCGGATTCCTGATCCGGCTAAAAATTGCTCGAATCTCTTTTAGTCTAGGTCTTCTTCGGTCCTTCCTCTACTATAAGAATCACCTGGGTACTCATAAGGATGAGTCGAGTTGGTTTTACTTCTCTTTTAAAAATTATAAGGGTAGGACGGCCGGGTCAGTGGTTGTCCCTTCTTTCATTCATGAGTAGAAAGAAAAGTTCGTCTTCGTCGGTCCTCCGAAGGGAGAGGATTGGCCGGTGCCCACCAAGTAGCATAGGGCAGGTTGCCCGAAGGCCAAGCAGTCAAACATCTTGGAGGCGGGGGTCATGGCCCGATGGGAGCCAATCCAGCGTGTCGACGCCTTGCTTTCCGAGTAGGCCCTGAGCTGGACGGGACTCAGTCCCGCGAGCTTCATAGGTAAGTTAGGTCTTAACCGATCAATTTAGACCTGGTATATTTTGCTGTTTCTGTCGCTAACCCCTTTTGTTTCTTTTCGCAGAACCCATAGACCGATCAATGATCATGGCTGCCCCGACAGCCAAGGTGCAGGGAAGGAAGGGCGGCGGCAGTAGCTCGTCCAAGCCCGTGCCGAGCACGGAGCCCTGCTAGGTTCCTTCCGCAAAGGTCATTGTCGCTCAGAGGAGCGCAGGAGTGGAGGGCAAAAACATGCCCGAGAACAGGCTCTCCGGTTGAGACCGGAGGTGCCTTTCTCCACCGAGTCCCCGGCCAAGAGACTCAAGAAGGTGGTTTTTCGGCCGCCTCCAGCTAGGATACACGTGCAACAGGGTGACTTCTGCATCGAGGTGCTGTCAGGGCTTTCCATGGCCGACAGCCTGCTGGCGGACATGGAGAAAGCGGCGGGGGCTGATTGGTGGGAGAAAGGTGTTTGTATGTGTATGTATATTGTAAATAACAGCAATCAAGACGGTATCGCAAATAACTAGCCGTGATAAGTACGGGTCGTCCGCAGAGAAACGGTGAATATCTTATTTTCCTTTAAACGAGTTGATAAAAGAGGAGGGGATTATTGTCGTTTTAAACTAAGATGGTTAGAAAATTTTATAATAGAAATGCTTGTAGGGTTTATAGGACTTAGTAGTTAATGGATGAAGTTTTAAATATGATTCTTTTTATCTTTTAATTATTTAAAACTAGAGAGATAGCGATAAATGTGGATTAGGGTTCTTAGAGAGAATTAGGTTTTCCCACCACTGCCCCTTGTCCTTCCATTGATCTCTATTTATTTCAAGCCCTTAACAAAACAAGTATTAACTAATCATCAAATCGTGATCGTGAGTATCATTAATTGATAGTGCATCTGATAAGAGAATTAACATTTATTTTGCTAAAATTTATAAATATTAAAACGTCAAAAAAATTAAGGGATTTTTCATCCATTATTCTACCCCATCCTGCAAATCCTAACAAGCAAGAAATTACTCGCTCATGGTTTTTAGCGTAGTAAAATAGAGGTGGAAGATGAATGAAATCATATTTAAAATCAGAAATTAATGCTGAATGTAATGCAGAAAAGTAATGCGGAAAGTAAATGCGAAAAAGTAATACGGAAAATAAATACTAAAAGAATTAAAACAAAAGATTATCTTTATTGATAAATTATTGCATTACAAAATCTCTCCTTAAAAAGGTAGATTACAAGAACCCTAGTTTTGCTCATAGATCTCTCTTTTGAATTGAAATTTTGAATTTGAGATCTTGAATGTCTTTGATAGACAGCTTTCAGTCCTTTATATAATCTCTGAAATTAGAAACCCTAGATGTCATATTGGAGTATGTAACATTACAATCATACTCCTGAAATTCCAAATCCAACGGCTGCCATAAGACCGCAGTTCCACCGCCCTTATCCATGTTTGACCGCGGATCCGCCGCCATCTGGTGGGCTTGTGCATCCAATTTTCTCGTGGCTTATATTTGGAGATCCTCTTGATACAAAGATTCTGAAAATATTGCTCTTAGTCTCTTCCGTTGCTGCATTCTTCGATTTGCTTCTAATATTTGGCAGATTCGGTTTGATATTCCGATTTGATGTGGATCTCCTACTTAGATTTCAGACCTGAGCTAATACCTGCAAAATATCTCAAATTAAATTGTTAGTAGCATTTTTTATTTTTGAGATATTATTCCAACCATTTATATGATATGATATCTTAAGAATATTGATTAGGAATATTTGACATGATATGCATATTTTAATTAATAATATTTCATTTAAATATTATATGCATATATTTTCCCTAATTATATTAATTATAAATGAAGAAACATATGATAATAATATTTTTACAAATAAACCCATATATGTTCTTTATTTACAATTAACTTTTATTAGTTAATAATAATAGGGAAAATGTCCATACAAATGTGCAATATTTTTGACTAATCAAATACTCCCAAACTTATCTTTGATCGTCCCGAGCAAACTATTTATTAAAAAGAAAAAAAACCTAGCATACTTTTATAGATAACACGATTGCACTTAGCACGTGCAACAAGTCTTTAAACCTCTAGGTGTTCCTAGTAGGAGGAGTATTTTCTCATGAGGGTTTTCAGCGGATTACACCCATAAAATCCAATAAAAAAAGAAGATGAAAATTACATGTAAAGATAAGAACATATAAAAAAAATTGAAAAGAAGAGTTTTAAACTACACTATCTTTTTAGTTGTCATGAGCCCTATCTTAATAGTCATGAAAAGATGTCAGAAATCACATTATCTCTCAATATAATATCGTCTTTAGTCTTCTCCCTACCTTTCCTCCAAACATCGATCATATACCCATACGTGTGTGTAAAAGACATTCCTACACTTGGAGAATTCAATTCAAGCTATCATACCCTTTATCCATATTCCTTAGTACTTTTTAGTCGGTGAATGTTTTAGATGGATTTGCTCACACATTCTTTATGCGACCGTTAATACTTCCTGAGGTACTAACCAACCGATTACCAAATGTGCTCACTTATTAAGACGTAATTAGCAATATCATAGTCTTGCAACACCTAAGACTTAGCAGTGACTCCCAAACCAGTTGGTCTAAGACACTGGGTGATAAGGCACCCTCGCTATATTTTTTATACTGCCTTAAGTAATTACAAAACCAATGTTTATTTTTCTTCACCATTTATTTTACGTGTGTCATTTATATTTCGTTGATTTATATATTTTTCCTTCATACTAAGGCTTTTAGATAAGAGTATTTCAAGGTATCCTATACTATCCCAGGTTTCAATATGTGTGCAAGTGCGTATAATAGGGTATCAACGTTCAGAAGTTTAGACCCAAGAATAGGGACTATTTTTCAAACTTATTTCTATCCGGAGACTAGTAATTCCTTCATCTTACTAACTCTTGGGACAACAGCTCATGACTACTTATTACTAGTTTCGTTTTAAAATATCTAATTTTCTTGCTTTTCTTAAATCTCTTCCTTTCTTTCATATGTATTTTTCACTTTCTAACTTTTATTTTCAAAATTTATGCAATGCAATATTTACATATGATGCGTAGATATATACAAATCATCCATACAAACCATCCCCCAAACTTGTTTGTGGCAGTGTCCTCACTGATATTGTCCTATAAGCTCAAAACCTGAAGATTAGAAAGAACAATTCAATAAGATGGTATAAAGAAGAGATCAAGAGTGAATGACAGTGAAATCCTCCCCCAAACTTATTTTTGGCTTACAATCGTGCAAAATTTCCTATCATTCAAGAGCCAAAAAATATTTTTCTTCCCCAAACTTAATTAGTGTTTCCACTATTTAAGCATTGAAATTCAACATAAGAGGGGGTAAATATTATCGGTCTACACAAAGCTTTATAAAGACCAAAAATTAAAACCAACCATTTAAATATTTTATCTAGGTAACACCATGGTTGGTAGAAAAAGATGAAACGGATGTACGTGTAGAAGACTTAAGACTGGATAAGAATGAAGGATGTATCGTGTCTCAAGTAGAAGAAACATAAATGAGAGTAACGAGAAGAGATGAATTGGGGAGAAGAGAATAGGTGTAATCGAAAGGTTTTACGTCTCGGTGGGTAGAGACAAAAAAGTGATGGTGAATGAAAACGAGAATATGAAAGATAAGGAATGGATGGAATAGTCGTATTCTCGTATGCGATAAGAAAAACGGGTGGCAGTTCATCTTCTTCGGCCTCAAAGGGAAGCGCACGAATTTCTGGTAAAGATTGATTCATCACAGCATCCAATTCTTCAAGGAACGCGAATTTTTCGGCAAAAATACTTTCAAAACTTTCCTCGATGTTCCGAATGATGATCTCATCGGAAAGAAAAGAATCAGTGTCCATGTTAGTAGAATAGGCAAATTCACTAAGAAGGTTGAAAGTTTCAGGATCAATCTGTTACACACCAGAATTCAAAACACTCTATTTGTCAGAAATTATGGAGGTAGGAGACTCGAAACACCCGTCTAACTTATTTTCAAAAGAGTCGAACTCGAGTGGTTTTTTAAGAATCATAGAAGTCGAAATATCAGAGTGTGATTCATCAAAACTCGGTGGAATTGAAAGAAGACGAGAAGAACCAAAAAAAGTGGGTAATGAAATAGGTAAACGAACTTGGGTGTCGAGCATTGTTGAACCAGACATGGGAGATGAAGACCGAATATCGTTTTGCATATCGGATGGGTCGGTGGGAAGAATATGATCAGTTAAATGCACAGGAAGATGTTCACATTCAATGGAAAGGACATAATGGATCGGTGAATCCAACTCATCCAATATAGTGAGTTCATCTTCAAAGATATTCTTATCACCACTTTCATTAATACCTTCAGTCAAATCAAGCGAATAGTTTTTTTAAAAATTCATTAATTATATTATCCTCAATCGATGGATCATTAAGTTCACTTGATGAAATTGGAAGGTTTGAAATGTCAAGTATAGTCGAATAAAGATCGGTTTGATTTGGAATGGTGTAAGGTTCTCCTTCACACTCATGATTGGAAAAGTCAAACATGTTATTCTCGGACACCTCATCACTTAAATTATGAAGCGGTTGAACATCAAATACATTCGGTTGGGGTTCAGGATAGAAGGTGTCTAGATCAAAAGAATTAGTTCTGGTTTGACTTGGAGGGATCTTAGGTTCTTTTTTACTACGCAATTCCAACTCTACTTCAAGACTAGACATGATTTGTGAAGAAGTTTCAATAAAGGATTCTCTTTGAACCGTGGTACTTCCTAATTGATTGTCAGAAGCAGTCTAGATAGGGTGCAAAAGTTGAGTATGGTTGGAATGTGTTTAATTGTTAGCTACGGGCTAGTTCAATATATTCCGCAATCGACATGGGTTTACGAATTGCCACATTAGCCTTACGAAAAGTATCTACATGAGAGCGTGAAAGTTTGGTGCCGTTGATAAAAATTAGAAGGGTGTATCTAAGTTTC
The DNA here is from genome assembly GCA_030015575.1 of Agapanthus africanus. Classification (NCBI taxonomy): domain Eukaryota; kingdom Viridiplantae; phylum Streptophyta; class Magnoliopsida; order Asparagales; family Amaryllidaceae; genus Agapanthus; species Agapanthus africanus. The sequence goes on from CM057338.1 coordinate 25,029,547, forward strand.
ATAAACAGGATTAGGATCAATATTGTGATATGAAGAATATTGAGATTGGTTGGTTAGTTGGCGACTGGTAATTGCTATTTGTTCAGCAATGGTCATGAGTGTAAAAGTTGTCATATTTGCCTCAAAAGGAATATCAACATTTTCATATGGAAATGATTGTAATTGTTGTCCTAACGATTTTGGAGAAGTGAAAGGTATGAAACTTTGGCTTCGCAATATGCTCAGCAATGGACATACGTTTAGAAGTTGCTTCACCAGCCTTAAACGGATTATCAATATAAGAAGGTGTTGAACTTTGACGCGGTTGATAAGACTTTGAGTGAGGTGTCCAACTGTTATTTCTAGCGCGTTTTATTCTATCTCTTAAAAAATGATAGGGTCAGAATTTGTACCAAAACAATTACGATAATAAGAAATATCTGGTTGTTTGTAGCAAAGCTCGGCATGAGTTGATCGGTTTGGGTTACCCATTATAAGAGAATGAAAAGAAAAAATGGTTAAATGGTAATAATTTTAAGCTCTGTTTTTTTTTTTTGAAATTGTTTTGCTTGGAAATAGAGACTCGACTCAACCAAACACAAACGTGCACAAACAATCTCTAGAGTTAGAGTCACCTAGGTCAAAGTCACTAGACCGCTCCTAGACTTCCAAAGGACAAGATGTATGATCAATCCTCTATCACCTCCTTATCAATTTTGCAGCCAGGTAAGTGCCGGTAAATGGGAGGTATCCGCTATATGAATTACCGAAATACCATACCTAATTAAGTAATTATTTCCCTTAGTCACATTTACCTGAGACACCATAAGAGAAATAGGGATAAGCAATAAATTACCCACCACCATCCTTTGTCCTAATTAAGCGCGAATGTTCTTGTCTTGGTCTAGATATTTTTTATTAATGTAGGGTTATAGTATACTTGTTTGTGATTTGTGGGGTCTAGGAAGGGTGATGAAATCCCCACCTAGTCTGAGTTTGGGTTTATTGCCCCTTAATGTCCGGTTTAAGTATGTAAAACAATCCAAAATCAAAACACGCAAAAAGATTTTTTTTAGCGGCGCTATTTGTAAAGATTACTGGAGTTTTAAAGAAGAAAGGGAGACGATAGGAGAATACTAGAGAAGTTTGGGGGCCCAACTCCTCAATTCGGCCGCGCTTCTACCACCAAATTCATCTCTGGGCCGCGGTTCCTCCGCCTCTTGACAAGATTTCTCTTCAAATTTCTTCAGAGCAATCCAATGCATCTTTGGTCCAAGTTGAAAGTCTCTGAATCTCTGTTGGTCTACTCCAATTACTCCAGATGTTCTTGCAAAACTCGCATAAGAATCGTTAAAAACACCAAATGCGGTTTTGGTTCTCTTTTTTGTATGTTTCTGGTTTTTTATAAGAAATCAACCCGAATAATAAGAAAAATAATTACGACCGTTTTCCCGGTAACGGCGCCATTTGATTGGTGGGAGAAAGGTGTTTGTATGTGTATGTATGTTGTAAAAAACCGCAATTAAGACGGTGTCGCAAATAGTTCGCCGCGATGAGTACGGGTCATCCACAGGAAAACGGTGAATTTCTTATTTTGCTTTAGAAAGTTGATAAAAGAGAGGAGGAATTGTTGTCGTTTTAAACTAAAATGGTTAGAAAATTTTATAATAGAAAGGTTTGTAGGGTTTATAGGACTTAGTAGTTAATGGATGAAAATTTAGAAATAATTCTTTTTATTTTTTAATTGTTTAAAACTAGAGAGATGGCGATGAATGTAGATTAGGGTTTTTGGAGGGAATTAGGGTTTCCCACTACTGCCCCTTTTCTTTCTATTGATCTCTATTTATCTCAAGCCTTAATAAAACAAGTATTAACTAATCTCAAATTGTGGTCGTGACTATCATTAATTGATAGCGCGCCCGATAAGAGGGCTAACATTTATTTTGCTAAGCTTTATAAATATAAAACGTCAAAAGAAGTTAAGAGATTTTTCATCCATTATTCTATCATATTCTACAAATTCTAGCAAGTAAGAAATTACTCGCTGATGGTTATTAGCGTAGTAAAATAGAGGTGAAAGATGAATAAAAGCATATTTAAAATCAGAAAGTAATGCAGAAAAGTAATGTGGAAAGTAAATACGAAAAGAATTAAAACAAAAGACTACCTTTTTTGATCAACTATTTCATTACAAAATTTCTCCTTAAAAAGGTAGATTATAAGAAACCTAGTTTTGCTCGTAAATCTCTCCTGAATTAAAATTTTGAATTTGGGATCTTGAATGCCTTTAATAGACAGCTCTCAGTCCTTTATATAGTTTCTGAAATTAGAAACCATAAATGCCATATTGGAGTATGTAACATTACAATCATACCCTTGAAATTCTAAATCCAACGGCTGCCATAAGACCGCGGTTCCGTCGCCCTTATCCACATTTGACTGCGGATCCGCCGCCTTCTGATGGGCTTGTACATCCAATTTTCTCATGGCTTCTTCTCTCAATATTTGGAAATCCTCTTAATACAAAGATTCTGAAAATATTGCTCTTAGTCTCTATCGTTGCTAGATTTTTCGATTTGCTTCTAATATTTGGCAGATTCAATTTGATATTCCGATTTGATGTGGATCTCCTACTTAGAGTTCAGACTGAGCTAATAGCTGCACAATATCTCTAATCAAATTGTTGGTAGCATTTGTTATTTTTTTAAGATATTATTCCAACCATTTATATGATATGATATTTTAAGAATATTGATTAGGAATATTTGACATGATATGCATATTTTAATTAATAATATTTCATTTAAATATTATATGCATATATTTTCCCTAATTATATTAATTATAAATGAAGAAAAATATGATGATAATGTTTTTACAAATAAACCCATATATGTTCTTTATTTACAATTAACACCTTTTATTAGTTAATAATAGTAAGGAAAATGTCCATACAAATGTGCAATATTTTTGACTAATCAGAGGCTAAGATACCCGAGGCACCATGAAAGTCCAGATTGCGGCAATAGCTCATGAGGACGTTCAGGTTGGTAATCTTTCCGCTAATTTTCAAGTGTTTTTTTCTCTGTTCAGTCCCTGACGAATGTTGTTTGTCCCTTTTTCTGTAAATCCTTCAGCACTGCACCCTCTTAGCCGCCATGAAGGCAAAGGAAGTTGCCCCAACGATAAAAACGGCCGGGGAGAATTCTTCGTGTGAGGAAGACCTCCTTACTAAATTGAATGAGTCCGAGGATTATACTTCCTCCTTCAAGTCGAGACTGGTCTCGGAGGGCGTGAAGGCCATAAGACTAAAGGAGTCTCACCGGGCCCTGACCAAGTCTAACCGGCTCTTAGGCTCAATTCGGTGAGGTCAACGAGCTCGCCATAAGAAAGCAAAGAGACTTGCTAAAAGGGGACGACCGGACGGTTAACGAGACGGCGAAATGGGTCGAGGAAAGGGCGGAGAAAGCCGTGGAGGACTACAAGATATCTGACCGGTTCTATGTTGACCTGGCTGATTCCGCGACCGTTAGGTGGCATAACGTTCTCGATGCCGTCAAGAAGATGACACTCGGGTTCGATGACCAGGAGTTTCATGTGAGGTACCCCCTTGTGGATGAAGAGCTAAAGGGCGGAGGTGCCGAGCAGTCAGGTGGAAGCGAACAGGCTGGTGGAGACGCCGAGCAGGCTGGCGGCGAGGAGACCTTGACCGAAAAGATGTCTAGAGGTCGCCATCTTCCCTGCTCTCTCTTTTTTGTAAACTCACGGGCATTTTGTAGCAAGTTTGTACAGCTGAGGAGTATAAAATATCTTGTACATAATTTGGAAATGAAGTATTATAGCTCGTCTTTAATTTGTCTGATTGGAAAGTCTCGCTTTTATTTTTACTTTGTCAAGTGTGGATAGGTCGGTATCCTCCTTACCCCGAAGACGACTTAACGTGAGTCGAGCGAACACTAGGCTTATTCTTCCCAGTGTAGATGCGGTGTCCCTCTTCATCTCGGAGACGAGATAATGTAAGTCGAGCGAACACTAGGTTTATTCTTCCTAGTGTAGATGGACCGGCATCCTCTTGGAAGCTCTTAGGAACTCGGACTGGGCTTAGGAGTACTCGGTGATATCCCTTTTTCAGATTCCAATGGAATTAGAGTTGGGCCGGCTATCGATCGTGGGCGAGCTTTCTTTAATTAGGCTATGCAGGAGTCTGCCTACTTCGAGTATACGTGCCGAGTAGAGATTTGCCTGCTGGTTTAATGCGAGATGTTAGAATTCGCCATTTAGTCCGGACAGAAAGCTACCCGGCGGCCTCATGGGACGGCTTCTGATCCATAGTTTAGACCGGACAGGAATCTGTTCGCTGTGAATTGGCCGGACAGGAAGCTACCCAGCGGTCTCATGAGAAGGCTTCAGAGCAGGAGTCTATTCGTTGTGAGTTGGCCGTGCAGAAAGCTACCCGACGGCCTCGTGAGAGGGCTTCTAATCCACAGTTTGGGCCGAACAGGAATCTGCTCGTTGTGAATTGACCGGACAAGAAACTACCCAGCAACCCCATGAGAGGGCTTTCGAGCAGGAAGCTACTCGTGCTGAATTGGCCAGGCAGGAAGCCACCCGACGGCCTCATGGGAGGGCTTCCGAGCAAGAATCCACTCGTGTTGAATTGGCCGGGCAGGAAGCCAACCGGTGGCCTCGTAGGAGGGCTTCCGAGCAGGAGTCTACTCGCTGTGAGTTGGTCGGGCAGGAAACCACCCGACGGCCTTATAAGAGAGCTTCTGATCCACAGTTTGGGCCGAGCAGGAATCTGCTCGCTGTGAATTGGCCGGGCAGGAAGCTACCCGGCGGTCCCATGAAAGGGCTTCCGAGCAGGAATCTACTCGTGCTAAATTGGCCAGGCAGGAAGCCACCCGGCGGCCTCATCGGAGGGTTTCTGAGCAGGAATCTACTCGTGCTGAATTGGCCGGGCAAGAAGCTACCCGGCGGTCTCGTGAGAGGGCATCCGAACAGGAATTTACTCGTGCTGAATTGGCCGGGCATGATACTACTCGACGACCTCGTGAGAGGGCTCCCGAGCAGGAATCTACTCGCCGTGAACTGGTCAACGGAAAGTTGGATTGCCATGACGTCGAAACTTGCACTTCCTTGATTCCCGGTGCTACGTGGTGTATAGCGGATATCTCGAGATCCGTGTGAATCTTCCAAAGACGTTAAATCTTCCATGATCCGTGCGAAAGGGAGGTGGCCAATAGCCGGGTGTCACGTGACGGCGCCATATCGGGTGGATGTAATACTCTGTAATTCATGCCTTGACGGGAAAGGATCTCAACCATTAGGGAATTTTTGTTGAGGCTATAAATAGTGGAGCCTTAGCCCCCTCTTAGGCACTCCTGTCGATTTGCTTCTAGTTGTTCCCGTCTCCTCCCTTTTTTCTTTGCTCGGTCTTTGTAGTTTATTGTTTCCTGATGGCCGGTAATAAGTACAACATCCGAGATATCGTAGCACGCAATGACATCTATCACTATTGTTTTGACAGTTCCGAGACGACATACGAGGCTGTGATAGGTCGTCTAGAGCGTCATTGCGGGTATTTACTACCATGCCGGTCTTCTCTCCTACAGGTGCTCATATACGCGATCTGGAGATCATACCCCGGTCTTTTCAGGGCATTGTCCCAACAAGAGCTGGAGGAGGCCATCGACAAGATACACATGGCCCATGAGTTGGACTTAATCTCGAAGAGCTAGCGAGACTACTCGATAGATATTCTTCACCGATCTTTCTAACAGAGGTTAATCATAGCTTCATGCTCGACGGCAGGAGTTGCTGACAGGACCGTAGCTGCTCGGGTCTACAGGTATAGACAGAGGGAGCGATGGGATCCGCCTAGGCTTGGCTATCGAAACTCTACTTTGAATATCACGATCAATGCATTCAAGTCCCCCTTCCTCATTTGCTGTAATCGTTAAGAAGTATTTTTTCCTTTTTCCTTTACGAGCCCCCGGGCGCTTTTATAAAGCTGAGGAGCCGAGAATACCTCTCATCAATAAAATTTATCCTTAGCTTATTAATTTCTTTTTGCTCAGAGTGTTGAACATTGAAAATTTTCATTTCTCTTTACAAGTGTACGTAGATCGGTGCTCCCTCCCTTATTCCCCCGGAGTCGAGGTAAGACGGACGGAGCAATACTTAGGTCGGCTACCTATAGACGTACCCACGTTTTATTCATCTGAGTAAAGGGCTGGTGTTGGGTACTTCAGTTGCCTCCGAGCCGGGCTGGAGAGAGATAGCTTGTTGGCTTGTGAGAGGGCTTAGGATTCATAAGTTTGTCTGGACAGGAATGTACCCGCCATGAATGGATGCGACGAGCAGGAGGCTGTCTGCCGGCCTCGGAACCAAGCAGTAGTCTACTCGCGTGAGAGCTTAGCTCGGAAACAAAAACAAATTTAAATAATAGAAAAAGAGGAATCTCATTATTCAAGAGAGTACAAGTTCATCTGTACAATTTAAGCTTTTCGACGTTATACGGCCGTGGAAAGTTACGCCCTAAGGAATCTTGGAGGCGTTAGGCTCCTCCGGGCAACGCCTCGGTACGAGGAAGAGATGATCCCACTTCGGGAAGAACTTGTGCATCTTCCCTTGGTCCTCGAATTCATTGCGTCGTAGGACTAAGTCTCCTGTTTTGAATACTCAGAGTTTGATCCGGGCATTGTAATATTAGGCGGTCTGTTGCTGATATGCAGCCATCCTTATTTGCGCCCGGTCTCTCTTTTCCAATAGAATGTCCAAATTGCTTCGAAGAGCTAAGACATTGGCTTCGTCGTCAAAGTGTTCGACTCGATAAATGGGCAGGCCGATTTCCGCGGAGACCATTGCCTCGGTGTCATAACAGAGCCTGAACGAGATTTTCTCCATGGGTGTCTTCGACGTACGCAATGATCACAGCACCCATAGCGGTTCTTCGATCTATCCATACTGTCTTCCTTCCAGACAGCCTCTGAGACCCCGGATGACACATCGGTTTGCTACCTCGGCTTGCCCGTTGCATTGGGATGTGCGACCGCGGAGAACTTCATTAATATGTGGTAGTCGGTGCAAAATTCTCTAATTTTGTCGTTTTCAAAGTTGGTTCCATGGTCGGTGATGATGCATTTCGGAATTCCAAATCGAGCGATTACGTTGTTCTGCAAGAAATTCACCGTGGATGTGGCATCCGGTTTCCTGATCGGCATGGTTTCGACTCATTTTGTAAAGTAGTCCACGGCGATAAGAATGTATTTGTGCCCCCTGTGCCGATGGGGAGTTGGTCAATCATGTTCATTCTCCACTGTGCGAATAGCCAAGAGGAGCTCAGCGGTGTTAACTCTATAGCTGGAAACCGAGAAGTGCTGCCGAAGAGTGGACATGCCTTGCGCCTTCGTGCGAGCTTTTCCGCATCGTTGTGGATTGTCGGCCAATAATGCCACTGTAGCAGTGTCTTTTGAACTAAATTGTGGGCTCCTTGATGTGCGCCTCCGACTCCTTCGTATATTTCTCGGAGAACGTACTTAGCTTCGTCGGAATCGATGCATCTGAGTAGAGCTTGGGTGTACGACTTTTTGTACAAGTTTCATTTGCTCTCCATATGAAATGCCGAGTTTTCATGCGGAGCCGACGCGCTTCCATTCGGTCCTTGGGGAGTATTCCGTTCTTGAAGAACTCCATTATGGGCTTTCTCTAATCCGGGATACTCTCTTGAGTGGTATAGATCTGGTGTATCACTTCTTTATCTTCGACGCTGGATCGTGGCGGGATTTCGAAAAGAATGTTCCTCTTATGATTGGCCAAATAGGAGGAGACGAGCTTGCTCAAAGCATCTGCTTCGACGTTCATGCTCCGGGAAACCTGTTCTATTTGAACTTCGTCGAAATTTTTCCATATCCTTTTCACCTCCATGAGGTATTTCATCATCAGAGGTTCACGTGCTTTGAATCGTCTAGTCACTTAGTCGACGACCAACGTGGAGCCGCGTTGCGGATTCTGATTCTCTTTAGCCCTACCCCTGAGGCGATTCGGAGGCCGGGCAATAAGGCTTCATGCTCCGCGGCGTTGTTCAAGTCTTTGAAGTTGAACTGCGGAGAATATTGCATCTCGGCTTCATTGGGACCACGGATGACCAGCTCAGCCCCATTTTTTCTTCTATGAAGGAGTTGTCCACATAGAAGAGCCGTCCGGAATCGGACCGAGCTTTTCTTCGACTGAGAATTGTGGGTTCAGATCTTGTGTCGGCGCTTTTTCTTTGTTTGGAATGGTGCACTCAACCACAAAATCGGTTAGAGCTTGTGCCTTAATAGCTTGCCTTAGTCGGTACCGGATGTCAAATTGCGACAACTCTCATCTCCACTTCTCCAAACGGCCCGACGATTCAAGGGAACCAAAGATATTCCCCAGGGGTCGGTCGGTGAGAATGATGATCGTGTGAGCACGGAAATAGTGTCAGGGTTTTCTGGAGGCGACGACGAGTGCCAGGACTATCTTTTCAATGTCCGGATACCTGATCTCTACGTCTTTGAAAACGTAGCAGTATCCCTTTGAATTCTTTGATGAGCACGGAGCTGGCTGCCTGGTTGGAGACGCCCAGGTACAACAGCAGCTCATCTCCTTCTACTGGTCGGGTAAGGAGCGGTGGTGTCGACAGATGAGTCTTGAGCTGCTCAGAGGCGACTTGACACTCCCCGGTCCACTCAAACCCGGGGATTTTCCTTAAGGCTTTGAAGAAAGTAAGTATTTTTCGCCGGATCTGGACATGAATCGACTCAAAGCAGACACCCTGCCTATGGGTCGCATGATTTCTACGTTGCTTTTAGGCGTTGTCATATCAATGATGGTCTTGATCTCTGAATTTGCCTCGATTCCTCGGTAGATGACCATGAATCCGAGGAACTTTCCGTCCGTGACACCGAGAGCACACTTAGCTGGATTCAGCTTCATTTTGTACTTTTGCAGGACCCCAAAGGTCTCGCTAAAGTCCGTGGTATGCCCGGATGACCGGGTCGATTTCACGAGCATGTAATCGACGTAGACTTCCATATTCTTCCCGATTTGTGGCTTGAACGGCTTGATGACTAGCCGCTGGTATATTGCCCCAGCGTTTTTGAGGCCGAAGGGTGATGAAGGCAGTAGACCGCTTGATCGGTGGTGACCTTTTCGTGGTCGGGTCCATCCAGATTTGATTATAACTGGAGAAAACATCCATGAAGGTCAACAGCTCGTGACCGGCCGAGCTATCCACCAGCTGATCTATCCGAGAGAGCAGATAGTTGTTTTTCGGGCGAGCCTTGTTAAGATCGGTAAAATCGATGCGCATGCGCCACTTTCCATTCGTTTTCTTGACCGTGACTACGTTGGCTAGCCAAGCCGAGTAGTCCAGGTTTCTGATGAAATCTACTGCGAGGTGTCGGTCCACCTCTTTCTCAACCGTCTTCTGTTTGAATGGAGCGAAACTTCTTTTCTTTTGTCGGACCGGCAGGGCTTTTGAGTCAACCCCGAGCTTGTGGGAGATCACTTTAGGGTAGATCCCCTGTATATCCACGGGAGTCCAAACAAACACGTCGGGGTTATTTCGGAAGAACTGGATAAGGTTGTCCCGAGTTTTCCCGGTCAAGAGAGAGCCGATCTTGACAGTTCGGCTGTTGTCTCCCTTCTTGAGAGGAATCTCGGACAAGGTCACTGAGGAACTCCGAATCTTCTTTTTATCATCGTGTGTATCCAGCGATTCGTGAGGATCGCACGATCCCTCGGACAAATCAACTCCTTTGTCTTTGGGCAACGTCGAGGCGATACATACCCTAGCAGTTTGCTGATCTCCGTAAGCCCAGCCTATCCCCCATCGTCCAGAAGAAACTTAAGCGCGAGGTGGTAGGTCGAGATATGAGCTTGAAAGACGTTTAAGGAGGGACGACCCAAGAGGATGTTATAAGACGAAGGAACCCGAGTGATAAGGAAAGTCACAGACATTATTCGTGTTCTTCTGACCTCTTCAATGTTGAAAGGGAAAATGATCGTTCTTTCGGATTGGACGGAGTGGTTAGTAAACCCGGAGAGAACGTGCGTGGTAGGTTGGAGATCGGACGGATCTAATCTCATATGCTGGAAGCAGTCGTAAAATAGGATATCCGCTGAGCTTTCCGAGTCGACGGGGATTCTCCTGACTTCGTACCGATTTACCCGGGCCATGATCATCAGGAGGTCATTGTGCGGGACGGATATGCCATGAAAATTTTCATCGGTAAAGGTGATGGGAGCAACCGTCTTACACCTCTTGGAGGGAGGAGCACTTAAGGTCATGACCGACAGGATGCGGCGGGTGTCCTCATCACTCGGAGTCGAGCCAACGAATACGACCATGGTCTGTCAGACCGTCAACTCTCCGGTTGGAGGTTGGTCTGCTTACTCCCGATCTGCTTGATATTGGTCTTGTAGGTACTTTGCTAGGTGACCGAAGCGATCAACTTCTCGATATAATCGCGGAACTGTTTGCGATTCTCAGTTGGGTGTTTCTGTGACTGATGAAAGGCACGGTATGGGCCGCGGAATTGCTTACCCAGCCTTTGTCTCATAGGCGGGAGTTTGAAAAATCTATCGCTCTTTACCTCCTCTAGCAGCTCGGCCTGAAAAACATTCAGAGGAGTGTACTCATGAAATCTCAGAGAATAAGGTTCCGGACGATCGGTCCTTTTCTCCTCCTCCCGATCCCGTTTCTTTCGGAATGTCCGGTCTCTACGGGAAAGGTTGGCGTTCACTTTAGATTTACGTTGGACCTCTCGCTCGGTCCAGACCTTTACCTCGGTCGTAGTCTTAGATTACGCTAATATAAAAGAGCGGAGCCACTCTTTGTGCCTGAGACCGAATCTCAAGACAGTGATGATAGTCTCGTACCGGTGCTCGGGTATCTCCAGGAGGGTATTGTAGAACCGGGTGACATAACCCTTGAAAGATTCCTTGTTCTTTCTCTTGATAGTAAACAGCTAGTCGACCGTCCTCTTCTATCATCGATCGTCGATGAAATGACCGAGAGACTGAGTAGCCAGCTCGTCGAAGGTTGAGATTGAATGCAGAGTCAGGCCGCGGAACCAATATCGCCCGGCCCGGATGAGGGTGGTGGGAAAGATTCGGCACTGAGCCGCGTCCGAGTTATCTTGAAAGCGCATGCCCGCCATAAACGCGTCCAAGTGGCCTTTTGGGTCGGACTTCCTGTTGAAGGGACCACCTTGGATGGTTTATTCCGAGATGAGACCCGCACACCAAACAACTACTCTGTGAAAGGCCTCGTGAGGGAATCCGCAGAGTATTTTGCCAATCCTCCGGGCGAACGGGTGGCAAGCCGCATGTCCTCGATCTTCTTCTCGAGAACCTCAATTCGTTGCTTGCATCCCGAAGATTCTCTTTAATCGGAGTACATGTTGTCTCTGCTTTGGACCTGCGCAATGGAACGGTTTCGACTCCTCTCTATCACGTTCCTCAGATCCCCGAGGTAAACCCTTCGTGGTTCGTCCCGACGTGCACCATGTGCACGGTCTCGATTTACATGGTGACGTCGGTCTTTTCTGGAATCAGACGACCTGACCGACGTCTTTTTGGAGGACGAGGGAGTGCGGCGAGCGTTGAATCGATAATTTGGTTGGTCCTGAGACCTCGACGTTGGACTATCCGGTGCCCAGCGAGTCATGGAGTCATTCCTTGTACGTGGGTTACGACTGCCAGAATCGACATGCCGGTGTTCCGTGACATTGAGATTGTCACGAGCGAGGCCAAGGACTTGAACGCGTCCCTCTGTCGCCTCGTGCATGACGTGGTTCCGGAGAGCAGGGGCGGCGGTTTAGCGGGCGTGGCTGGCAGTTTGGATACGAGGGAGCGCGTCCACCATCGCCGTGAGTCTGTTGATCCGTGCAAATAAGACTTCGACGACGTCGGGAGGCGGAGTAGAACCGCCCCCGCCTCCGTTGCGGTTTAGAATCACAGAGTTTGGATCTGCGGCATCTGTCAGTACTTAAGAGGTAACGGATATAAACACATCAGTGATTTTCTGGTGATCATCAAGGTATACTAAAGAAACATTGATTGATTTATTGCAGGGACTCATGAAAACTCTTTAACGAATTTTAAATGAAGGACCATCATACCTTATAGCTATGCCCCCGTGTTACTATACTGAAGTTTGTCGTTTCTTGTAACAATTCAGCAGGCCACTCAGCAATTTAAGGGGATTCACTTTAAAGTGTCAATCAACTGGATCGCTTGAGTCTTATTTAGAAAACACAGACATATGAAATTTTCATCAGCTATACGTAGCCCCTCTCTATTAGTGAAGCTTATTTTGGTCAGTCTCTCGTCACTTTCTTCCGATTCAGGGTTTCATGCCATCTCTATTATACTGTCAACTAAAGCAGAGATTCCTCCCTTCCTTATTACATGTTTAGGCACATTAAATTTAGATAGTTGCAAGACCAGTGTAAAATGATGTCTCATATCATTTATGCTACTTTGGATAAAGTATGCATTAACCAGTACTTTAGGTGCCATCTAAAGATCTGTCGGTAAACCTGTTCCTGTCTGTTAGTGTCTCTTACTGCCAAGTTATGCATAAACCAGTATTTGGCGTTCATGAATATTATTATTAGTGCTTCTTGCTGATATTTCTATAACCGTGGTTATAGCCCCTAGAGTTCTTGCTGATAATTCGCTTAACTGTGAATAATCTCTTCTTTGTTCGAGCAAGCATTGCGTATTTGATGATACACTATTATATTGGCATACAATGCAAAAATTCTATGGTGTCTTGTATCCTTCTGATAGAAAGGACATCCGATAGGAACATAAATACTTGTTCTTCACTTTGGATGGAAAACATAATTCCTGTTGATGGCTCTTTTGAGGGAAAATTTTCTATCAACATGGCTTGCTGATATATCTACTTGTGTGAATATTTTGGCATATGCTGGAAGTTGTATTGGTTGCAATGTCCGAAGAATGCACACTATTTAGAAGTTTTCATTTAAGGGTTAATTGCACAAAACCCTCATGTAGTTGGCCCTTTGTGGTACTTGTACCCTCTGACCGATTTGTTAGCGCAAATACCCCCTCTCATCGACAAAAACTATTTAGAACAGTTAAATTCTACTATGAACAACATAATACAAAGGATTGATCTAAAGTAAATTAGACAATCCTCTGAGTTGTTTAGAGTAGAATTTGAGTGTTCTTAAGATTCTTTGTCGATGAGCAAAGTGGGTGATCTGTGCTAATCAATTACTTGAAGGATGTGAAGTGCTATCAGCTCTTCATGTGTTAGCCCTGATATATTATTGATCCATAATTGATTTTTCATGTAATATGCTTGTGAATCCAACAGGTCATTTTACGCTGGGGTCTACAGCGAGGAACTAGCGTTTTACCATGCAGCCTGAAGCCCGAAAGAATAAAGAAGAACATCGATATCTTCAACTGGTCTCTCTCAGATGAAGAGTGGAACCGGATGAGCACAATCGAGCCGCAGATATGCCTCTTTGGGAATTGGCCCTCGGGTTCATCTGAAAGCAGTTTCCATTCTGGGCGCAATCTTCTTCAGGCCGTTCATGAGATGGAAGATGACTTTGATTCCGATTCTTGACTTAAAATGTGTTCTCTAAGGAAAAATAGTGTGTTGATATCGTGCAAGATTGAAAAGTTTTTTCATTAAACTTCAGTGTGGATTAAAATTCGATTTACTTTACTTGAGTTTAACAATGGTGCAGTATTTTGTTGAGATGGATGGCTCTTTAAGTAGCATATGGAAAATTTATCATGGTTATTGCTGTATTCGTTGAGAAATTCACTTTTTATGTTTGCATACCAGTATTGAATGTATTTTGTATGATATTACAGTGGCTAGCATGTTATCCTTTTACACACACACAAAATAAAGTCCTATGAAGGAATAAGCCTTTTTTTGGCAGAAAGTTGATTATAAACCTTGGTTTGTTTTTGGATTTGCAATCAACCAATTCAGTGTTGCTTTTTCTGTAACATAGAATTTCTTCAAACTCTGAAATTTCATGATTTCCGTGTGCTTTAGCAAGACTAATAATGAAGAGGACGGGAAAAAATAAGATTTTTGATATTTCTAGAAATTTTGCAATTTTTGTGTAAGTGATATGTTGAAAAATAAGCGAAAAATAATTTTTTTTTATTTTACTGAAAATTCTGTGATTTTGTAACTAAAATATTGAAAACCTGAAGAAAACCCGGAAAAAATGGGATATCAGAAAATTTCTCCATTTTCTTTGTACTTTAACAAGCGAAATATTGAAAAACGAAAAACAAAATTTGAGGTTTTTGTGTGCTATATAGCAAACGATATATTAAAAAAGAGAAGAAAACATAATATTTTGATATTTTTGGAATTTTTTCCGATTTTTGTGTGGCAACAACCTAAATATTAAAAAATGATAGAAAACCGAGAATTTTGAAAATTCAAAGTTTTTGTAAAGTCATAACAAGCGAAATATTGGAAAATGAACATAACTAAATATTTTGAGATTTTTGAAAATTTTGTTATTTTTACGTGTTGGTAAGCGAAATATTGGAAAAAAAATTCTGAAAATTCCCCATTATTTACGATCCATAATGAGCAAAATATTGAAAAGATGTGAAAAATGAAAATTTAGTATACAAAATATCAAGATATAAAAGAAAACAAAAAATTTTAAGATTTCTAAAAATATTGGATTTTCCTATTCTATGGCAAGCAAAATATTCAAAAACTAAAATAAACTGAAAATTTCGCAATTTTGGTGTACATAGCAAACAAAATATTTTTAAAAATTATCAAAATTTAGAGACTTTTAAAAATCTTGAGATTTTTGAGCGATTTTAAAAATCTCATGACTTTTAAATATTGGAAATCGAAAGAAAATTAGAATTTTTTGCGAAATCTGAATATTTTCACAATTTCATGTGTAAAATCATAAAAACCTAGGAAAACTAAATTTTTTGAGATTTTTAAATATTTGCGGTTTTCATCCTTTATAACGCAAAATACTGAAAAATAAAGATAACTGAAAATTTTGATAATTCTGGATTTTTTCTAATTTTCATATGCCAAATATTGAAAACAAAAGGACCAAGCTTTTTTTTAACATTTTTGAAAATTTTGTGTTTTTTCTGTTGCTATAACAATCAAAATTTTGAGAAAAAAAAGAAATTTTTTTTCGAGAATTTTGAAAATTTTATGGATTTCATGTGGCAAACGAATATTGAAAAAGTAAGTAAATTATTTACAAACTAAAGAAAATTAATGATTTTGTGATTTTTGAAAATTTAATGATTTACGTGTGGGCGAGAAAATTAATTAAAATGGAAGAATACAAAATTCTTTGAGATTTCTAAAAGTTCTCGATTTTCATGCGCTATACCGTGAAAAAATATTGGAAACCTAAACAACATGGAAATTTTTGATATTTTTAAAAAATTTGCAAATTTAGTGTGCTATATTATATAGAAGGCAAAATATTCAAAAACAGAAAAGGGATTTTTTTTGAGATTTATGAAAGTTTGATGATTTTCGTGTTCTATAATCATGCAAAATATTGAAAAACTTTGGAAAACTGAATTCACGAGGATTTTTTTAACATTTTACGTTCATATTTATAGCAAGAAAAATGATGAAAATGGAATAAAATCAAAAATTTTGATGATTTTTTATTTTTACCAATTTTTCTATGCTCAAGTAAACTGAAAAAATAAGAAACTGAAATTTTCATGAATTTTGAAAATTTCACGCTTATAATGCACTATAGACAGTAAATTATTGAAAAGCGGGGAACTTTTTTTATATTTATAAAATTTTCACGGTTTTCGTACGCTCTGTAGCAAGAAAAATATTGAAAAACGGAAGAAAATAGAAAATTTTGTTATCTCTAAAATTTCCGGATTTTCTTTATGCTAAATAAATAACAAGAAAAATAGTGATAAATGGAATAAATAACTTTTTTTAAGAGTTTGAAAATTTTCACTATATAACATTTTGAAAAACGAAAAAAACAGAGTTTTTTGAGATTTCTGAAAGTTCCACATTTTTCGCACGTAAAGAATGCAAATATTAAAAAAAACTGAAGAAATTTTAAAATTTTGTTATATTTGGAAATATCTAATTTTCGTAACTTTTGTTATATTTGGAAATTTCTAATTTTCGTGTGCTGCAAGCTAAATTTTGGATAATTGAAAAAACCAGAAAAAAAATTTAGATTTAATAAAATATCCTGATCTTTCATGTGTTAATGAGGCAAAATATTTAAAAACTAAAGAAAACTGAAAATTTTGTGATTAAATGTACTTTATCAAGCAAATAATGTAACCGAAAAATAGAAAATTTTGGAATTTATGAAAATTTCTCACTTTTTCTGTGCTGCTAGCTAAATATTAAAAACCGAAATTTTTTATTCACGATTTTAGTGTGATATAGCAAGTAAAATATTGAAAAATTGAACAAGCCAAGAAATTTTGAGATTTTTAAAAATTTCTTGGTTTCATGAGTGTGAGCGAAATATTGAAAAATAAAATTAAAAAATTGTATAAATTTCTGTTTGTGGTGTAATCTGACGAGTAAAATATTGGAAGTTTTAAGAAAATTGAATATTTTCAAAATATCATGATATTCGTGAGCAATAGCAAACAAAGAAAGAAAAACCGAGAAAAAATAAATTTTTGATGCTTTTTAAATTTTTTTTTGATTTTTCATGTATAACAATCAACATACCGAAAGACTGAACAAAACTGGATTTTTTTAGATTTATAAAAATTTCACGGTTTTGTGTTCTATAATAACAAGCAAAATATTAAAATAAAAAAAATATAAAATATTGAGATTTATGAATTTTTCATGATTTTGTTGGAATTGGCATGAGACACTTGTTTTACTTTAGCACACAATTTTAATCAATAACCACTACTAACTTTTTCTTTTTCCAAAATCACACTTTGGTAGATATTTCCTAAAACGAAAGTGCATATAGCTTGGATTTCTAAACTTTTAACAAGAGAATCATTAGTCTATCATATTGAGATCTTATCTATTTTAGGACTCTTCTTCTTCATTCGACATATTAAAATTTCCAAAAGAATGGAATGAATTAATGTATTTTTTTATTTTCAAGGGGTTTTCAAATTTCTAATTTAAAACAAATTCTAGATCTATTGATTTTCTTAATTTATCTCCTTCAGGTATCTATTAAATCCGCAATATATGAGTTGTTATAGAATGCGGAAAATTGTAATGTTCAATAATATTGGGTTTTATTTTTCCTCTATAAGTTTGCTTTGTGTTAATTGAAATGTACAAATTGGATCTACAACATAGATTTTCTTGCTGGAAATAGATGTGTAAATTTATCAACTATTGAATCTTTTATTTATTTATTTATTTTTTTGGGAAATTGGCCCTTCACCAAAGGTATTGTTAGGATTTGCTACATGATTTTTAGATATATTATGTCTTTTCACATAAAACTTATAATTATTATTGAAATAGTTTTCTTGGGAGCAAAATGTGTAGGAAGCACAATCAATGAACTTTCAAAATGCCATTAGCCCCTATTGAAGGGTATTTTCATCAAAAAACGAAAAAATTCATTTCAATTTGAATCTACTCAGTCTACATACGCTTACTCGCTTAGTGTTCTATATGAATTAACGAAACTAACAATTTTAGACAACATAGCTAATTCAAGAGGATTATATGTCATTTTGAAAGCTCATTTACGTTATCTCAAAAAACCCAAAAAATCGATGGTGTTTTATAAAATCTATTTGATTGAAACTTATTAAATAAGTTTTAAACAAAAAGGACCAGCCGCTTAATTTCTAGATAATGATCTTCCCCTTGTTTTTTTTTCTTTGTTTTGTTTTCATTTTTCATTGTCTTGACCTTACTCAAAGAAAAAACAATAGAAGATTGCCGAAGGTTGAAGCAATGAGAAAAGACTCAACTTTGAAGGGGGAAAAAAACAGAATCCGCGTAAAAACCATTGAATACTTTATTTCATTTTTTATTTCTGTATTTTGAACATATTTGTCTTGCTTTTTGTTTGTTTGAAGACCTAATTTTTTTATATAGAACCCTCAAAGATTTGGTATTTGGAAAAACAACCCCCAAAATAAGTTTAAGAAACAGGCAACTATAGTTAAAGCCGGTCTCTAATACCGAAAGATTTGTCAGTTGAAAGTGTAAAATGATGATTCGACTCCTTATGAATTGTGGAGGGCGAGAAGCTTTAGAGAGCAGGTGCAGAGCTGCTAAGAAAACAAGTTTGTAACAAGTTAGGATTTTGAATGGGAAAGCTATGGGTATAGAGAGACAAGGACGACAGAGGCATGGTCAATAAATTGTCCATTTAACCGAATTAACCCTAACACGCGGAATAAACAAGCGGAGGGGCTTATTTATGATTATAAACCTTTGGAGGTCCCATATGACAATAGCCCAAAGAAATAAAATTTGAGAGGAGAACCGTGTTGATTTGTATACCAACATTGAATTTTTTTGCCTGCATTGTCCCATGCAGAATCATAAACTAAATTTGACATCCCTTTCCAAACCAACCTAAGATTTGATATGAAATGTCTTCCAAGTTTCATGCATGTGAATCTTGGATTTGAGCTCAAAAACTAATTATTTTCGCCCATGCACTTATCGATACTGTGACACGATTAACTTTCTCAATATGTCACAAACATTGATATCGTATACAAGCATTAGACATACAAGGTTGCTGAACGCAATAATTGATTGCGACCGCTTTTTTCCAAGCTTAATATATCAACATTATGAGACATATGAAGAAGCCTAAGAAAAGATTATCGATGAAGAAAATGTAATTAGCACTATAAAATACAGAGGAAATAAAAATGTGATGAACAAACTATTTCTGCATATTTTGATGGTAAAAAAAAGGGTATGAGGATCCTATAGGCAGGACTCAAAAATAAATCATGCCTACTTTTTAACCTTTTCGATGTGCTTTCAAATATATTCAAACAATTATGTCTGAATAAATGAGAATTTTTCTTCCTAAATATTCACAAGCATTTCAACAAATTATTTCAGCAAACCTAAAAGGTAGCCCACAAATGCAGCTGATAGTATCCTAGTCTAACTCTAGGTAAATAATATAAGAGGTTAATGGACAAATTATTCTCATAATATAATCAACAAATTATAAGCAATGTGTACAAAGTGACTTTGTGATGAAACAGAGTCAAAGTGGAAGCTATAGAATCTAAACTTTGCATATTGCATTCAGATTGTAAGATCTCAACAAATTGAGGTAACTTTTATGTTTAAAAAAGAACACAGAGCAAACATACAAAAAAAAAATCAAAAAAAAATCTCTCTTTTAGAGATATGCACAATGTAAATGTTATATTATTTCATAGCATAAAAAGTATGGGATTAACTCTTAACACAGTGAGATTTAATGTACTGATTGGAGCTACAAACAGAAACAAAAAAAAAGTGTAACATAACTTACAGCTTAGCAGAATCTATATTGCACCTCCTCTATCAAAATATATAAGAAATTGCTTGAAAATATGCAGAAAAATATATACACCAGAGTCTCCATGGAGCCTCACTTCACTACTTGACCGTCGAGTCCAATGTTATCGAGCCACGTCACAAGTTGATGCGTTAACGGCCTTAATTTCGGAGAGTTACTCAAACAAAGGCAAGCGATGTCGAGCATTTTAATCATCTGGCCATGTTTGTCCTTATCGTAGATAAACGGATCGAAAACCTCGGATTCTCTCTTTTCTTCCTTCATTTGAACAACCCATGAGATTAAATCCCTAGACTTTCTTGGCTTTGACATATCTACGGGCCTTTTCCCTGTAAGCAACTCCAAGAGAACCACACCAAAGCTATAGACATCGCCTTTAAATGTAGCAACAGAGGATTGCCCGTACTCTGGTGGGATATACCCCAAAGTACCGACTAAATCGGTGGTCACATGAGTATCGTAAGGCAATACAAGCCTCGCAAGCCCGAAATCAGCTAAATGAGCCTCAAAGCATTGATCGAGAAGAATATTGCTTGATTTGATATCACGATGAAGTATATGAGGATCACAAGATTGATGCAAGTAAGCCAGTCCCCTCGCTGATCCTTGAGCTATTCGAAGCCTTGTTTGCCAATCGAGAGACGACCCCTCTTCGGATCTTTCGTGAAGCCAGTGGTCTAGGCTTCCATTTTCCATGTAGGAATAAATTAAGAGGCGATCGTTGCCACCCTTGCAATAGCCTTGAAGTAATACGAGATTTGGATGTTGGGCCCTAGATAATGATTCCACCTCCGCGTGAAATTCTCTCTCCATTTGGCCGAAATCACCCGAGAGGCGCTTGATCGCGACTTTTCTCCCATTCGAAAGAGTTGCTTTGTACACTAATCCAAATCCCCCGCATCCGACGATATTCGATTGAGCAAAATTATCGGTGGCTTTCATGATATCGGAAGAAGTTATCTCTTTGTTATCCGTGTTCTGAAACAGTAGAACTACTTTCGACCCTGCAGATTCTAAACGCCCGTTTGCACTCATTTCTTCCTTCGAGGCATCCCCTTGAATTCTTGAATGGCTTCTTGAAACGCACAGGTAGACTATAGCAAGCAAAAGAGCGGTTCCAAGCCCGATACCGAATGTCATGCCAACGATCACACCTTTGTTCTTTTTTTGTTTCTCTACCGAGTTGACGGGAGCATCCGAGGTGCAAAGCGAGGAAGTCGAGTTACAAAGGCTAGGGTTCCCCTCGAACTCATCACTCGAGAAAGTGGAGAACTGGCCTCCAACCGGAATCGGTCCCACCAAATTATTGTAGGACACATCGAAACTCGACAGAAAGTTGAGCTTGGTGAGTGAAAACGGAATCCTTCCAGTTAGGTTGTTGTGTGCCAAATCCAGGTTTTCTAAGCTTGACATGTTTGATAACTCATCGGGTATCGTACCCGAGAGCCTGTTCTTGCTTAAATCTAACGTATGGAGCATTTTAAGATTTCCAAACCCTGGCAAGATCGAGCCGACGAGGAAATTGCTACAAAGTATCAGGGATGGAGGAAAGCTGCTCACCTGTTTGTATATCAATCCCGTAGCCGTAGTGTTCCTCTTGATGAAGAATGGGAAATCTTGAATCGAAGTTACTTGCAACGAATTGTCAGAAGAAATAAGGCTCTTCATTTGCGACAGGCTGTTAGGGATTTCGCCGGACAATGAATTGTTAGAGAGATCCATGTAAAATAGATGATCAAGATTCCCAATCCACGGAGGAATATTCCCTTCCAACAGATTCCACGACAAATCCAAGACCTTCAGTTTAGGACAATTAGCCAACCAAGCAGGAACCACGCCCGAAAGGGCGCAATTGGCGACTACAAGAACTTCGATATTCGAAAATCCTCGAATACCATCTAACGGCAACTTCTCACCACCGAAGAAATTTCTTGTGAGGACTAGATTCGTAAGGTTTCGACATTGCTGCAGGATCTCTAAACCTGAAAGTATATTGGACAACCTGTTCTTTGAGAGGGAGAGATAAGTCAGCGAAACGAGGTTTCTGAAACTACCGGGGATTTCTCCAATGAGACTATTCTTTGCCAAATTCAACATCTTTAGTTGGAAACATTGAGACAATTCCGCAGGGATGGTACCAGTGAAGACATTAGAGCCGAGATCGAGCGATACGAGCCGAGTCATGGCGGTAAAATTGAGAGTGATCGGACCCGTAAGAGAATTGTTCCTCAAGTTTAGTACCCTGAGTGCAGACAAGTTAGACAACGACGAAGGTAAAGGACCCCTGAAAGTGTTAGACGCAGCACAAAAATCTTCCAACTTGTCGAGACCACGGAACACATTCGGAATAACCCCGGAAAAGCAGTTCCCGGAAAGATCCAACTGAGAAAGACTAGATAAACTACTGATTGTATCATTCAAGATGCCAGAGAGCTTGTTGAATTGAACATTCAGCTTTGTCAAAGACGAGAGCTTGAACAAATCTTCAGGCAAATTGCCCGAAATCTTGTTCGTGTCAAGGGAGAGCTCGGTGAGCAAGCTGCAGTTACCAAAGCCGACAGGGAACTCGCCGGAGAATGAGTTCATCGAAAACCGAAGGATTTCGACCGAAGCCCAATCGTTGCATATACTTGTATTGATGCCACCAGTGAACATATTCAAACTAACGTCGAAAGTTCTCAGCTTGGTCGATCTCGGGAGCACCGGGTGGCTCCCATTGAACATATTGCAGGAAATGTTGAACAATCGAATCGACGGAAGGTCCGAATCCGACGGGACGGGGCCCGAGAGCGCATTCATGCTGAGGTCAAGCTGCTGTAAACCTCGAAGCCGAAACAACTGGCTAGGGACAAGGCCATTGAGTGAATTGGAAGAGAGATTGAGACTTGTCAACTGATCCAAACCCCCTAATGAGTCTGAAATGGATCCTTTCAGGCTCATGTTGAAGAGATCCAATCCAATGACTCTCCCTCCTAAACAGCTGACCCCAGCCCAAGTGCAGCAGGTTGAGGAGCTGAGGTTCCATGTTGGGATTGAATGGCTGAGGCCATTCAGAAATGCTTGCAGTGAGGTGAGATCATTTGAATTGCAGGTGGTGAATTGAGAGGATACAATATTAGTTTGAAGAAGAAGGAAGAGCAAGAGAAAACACAAGAGGGGTACTCTGTTTTCCATTTTTGGATGAGACCCACACGAGCAAATGAGGAAGGGATTGATAAAGGAAGGATTTTTCAGAGAGAGAATCGACAGTTTGAAAAGCCCATTAGAGCAAAAACAACGATTGGATTGAATTGAACACAAAAGATTAACAGAAGAAGAAGACAATTGAGATTTCCAAGAGATTTTGAGGTGGGATCATTAAAGGGCGAGGTTGCGTGGGGGGCGGGGGGGGGGGGGGGTGGGAAATGGATATAAGGTCCCATCTTCGAAGGTCCCCTCTCACAAAAATTTATGAAAAACTCCATAAACATAAAACTTCTTGTGTTTTAGTCCCTATAACATAACGGTTCTTGTGTTTTAGTCTCTACAATATATTTACTATTGTTTTATGCCAACACTGCCCTTTCAGATAAACCACTACATTTACGTTGTAAAGTACTATAATTATCTTTCAAATTACTACATTTATATTGTAAAGTACTACATTTATGTTAAAATACTAAATTTAACATGAAACTGTTACATTTTTTAGTAAAATTACTATATCTATTACATTTGATCTGTTTCAATATGAATGTAGTACTTTATAATATGAATATAGTGCTTCGAAACATAACAATGGTATTTTAAAAGGTAAATATAGCAGTTTCCCTGAAAGGACAATGTTGGTGTAAAATAATAGTCAATGTATCGTAGGGACTAAAACAAAAGAATCTTTAAGTTTAGAAAGTTTTTTACAACTTTTTTTGGGCCAGGGACCCAACGGTATTGATTTTCAAAGCTACGGGCTTATACTATTTTTCCCTTAAAAAACACAATTGTGGGACATAGGAAAAGAAGAAGAAGATGGAGCAGCGCAGAAAGGAGATGACTTTGAGAGAGAGAGAGAGAGAGAGAGGTAGGTTTTGACTCTCTCTCTTCTCTCTTTCTCTCTCTAGAACTTTAATATCTTTTTTTTAAAAATTTGTTGGATAATTAATTAAAATAAATACAAAAACGGTATGTTTTTGTATATGATGAATGCATGAAGAAGATGAGAGAGAGAGAGAGAGAAGGAGAGAGAGAGGTTGGTAGATGGTGACCCTACACACAGTCAACGGTCAAAAGCAGGAGACACGTGCACAGGCTGCTCCTCTCTCTTTCTAGCACACGCCGCGCCGTTTTGGGCATCTTTTTTAATTTTGTATTACAAATATTTTTGAGATAAATTTGAGATAAATTACTCATCTCTGGTCAACGGGAACCGGGCTCAATCCTGAGTCTTTCTTATAGACCACTCCAAGCCCCATCAATGGACTATCCAAACTACAAATATTTTGCATGTTGAAAGACTATTATCTTTTTTTATTCTAGACAAATAAAAATAAATGTAAAAGTAAGTCAAATGATTTGAATAGAACAAAATTACAAGCAGTCTCCAAATAAAGATCTAAGAACTGGAGTTAATGGTAAATCCTAAAGATATCAGCTCTTACTTATTGGATTAAAAGGCCATGATAAAATCTAAAATGATGCATATTAAACATGATAATATCTTTTATGACAGCTTGATGCCGGTGCTCTAAGATCCCAGAGAAATGACGGAAGAATGTCAGAATTTTACAAGATGAATGTGCAAATATAAAAATCTAGGGAATGCTAAAAAGAATATTTAGAAGGGTGTAGATGCAAAGTAAAAAAAAACTCATTAAAAAATGAAGAAGAAGAAGAAACAAATAATTTCACGGGGCTGTGGCAGTTAATGTGGGGGCTACCCGCCAACAGTTCGTTTTGACTTTTTCCGCCATGATATCTGATCACGGTGTCAGGCGCTGCATCACGCCACGTGTCTTCCTGTAATCCGCAGTTACGGTGCGTCCGTGTTCGGCGTGTTGTACGGGATCCGTTCCCACTTGACGTCCGCATTCACTCGGGCCTTAGCTGCAAGTACTGGTCATGGATCCCATGGTTGGCCCGTGCTACCCAAACACGGTACAGGGCAGCTTGTTGCGTATTTTCGTTACACGTGTCCCAACAAGGTTTTATTGGATTAATTAAGGTCTAAATTCAATGAACCAATCTCGGTCTTGTGCCAAAGGGAAAGGCATAAAGGCATGCACCAAGTCGCACAAGTTGAAAGCAAGAGGGGGAAAAAATTCATGGTCTAATCTATGTTTCGATCCGATGCAGATTTTCTTTACTGCAAAAGCCGGATCTACTATGAAGAATATAGCTCCATGTATTGAATGGTTGATAAACCAATACCAGACTGTCTAGTATGGAAAAAGATCTGAATTCTATGAGTAGAAAAGAACACAGAATAATAATGAAGCGAAGTGAACATTCCTCAAACATGGAATTAAATTAGCAAGGCCTCGATATCCCATATATAACAACGACGACAACAACAAAGCCTTTATTTCAAACTTTTAGAGTAGCTCGCACGATGACGGTTTTCTTTAATCTAAATTTCAATGCCGTCTCCTGCATTCATTATTAAATATAAAGATGTAAATTATGAAAACACAATGACTTGATGCAGGCTTCTCACAATTACATCTCCACACTTAACCAAACAATCAAAATATAATCCTTGAAGGTTGAGCTTATCCCCTCAAAACAACCTTATATTATTATTAGACCATGCATGCAAGCTTAAATCAGCTTGTTAATACATATATTTATGAAACAAACATAAGCATAAGTGTATGGTTCAAGATTTGTAATGGGTTTTGGGCAAAGGTTGCTTTACTTGGTTTCTGGACTAAGTTCAGGTGCTTCATGCACCTCATCCATTACAATAACCTTATCATGCTATATAGAGAAACCTATAGGCTAATTATTACCATATATAGCTTGATAACAAAATAATAGTTAATGAAACTATAAAAATTATAAATACAACTGAGAGATGTGTTTCTGGACACTAGATATTGGGGCAGAGATGGCATTATGGGAGACATAATTCAAAGATCAAATCCAATCAACATGTCACATGTTTCTTATGATTTTGCTCCTTATGTAATCGGTCTCGTTACTCTCGTATCACATGCGATATTTTTTGCATTATAATTCTTTTAATCCATTATGCATTCGGTTTTTGTTTTGAATTTACCGTGTCATATAGTTATAACAAATCAATCATCTTTCTTCTTCTTCTTCTAGACTTCCAATCTTAGTGAAAATCAAAACATTTCAGCCGGCGAAAAAGAAGTTACCTCAAGCTTAATGGGAGGTTAAAAAGGGCTAAACCAATCATTAACAATCAAACTAGAGAATGGAAAATTATTTTTTAAAAATAAATATATAAATAAATAATGCAACTACATGAAAAGGTCCTTCAAATTTGATCCTAGGCAACCCCTACCTGTTTCTTTGCCTCAAACCAACAATAGTGGCATTGGAATTTGACTATCTTTTCACCAAAAGTATATATCACAAAGAATGTCTCAAAATAGCTTCCCATTTATATCAATAATTTCAAGAAACTTTAAATCCCCAGTTCCATGCATATATTTTTCCCGTATTTCCCCCCAATATATATATATAACTAAATTTTACCTTTTTTTAATTATTTATTTTTATTTATTATATTTTCCTAATCTAAACCCAAACCCATTCCCAAACCCCGACCCGACTCTACCCGACCCGAGCCGTTTCCCCTTTCTTCTTCTTCTTTTTCTCTTCTTTCCCTCCAAAATTTTCCCCAACGACTCCCTTCCTCGCGCTCGACCCCGACCGGCCCTCGTCGACACTGCTCCCCGCTCGCCAACGATCTCCCCGAGATCCTCTCCTCTGAATCCCCACTCCCTCTCCTCTCGTCTCCGCAAGGCCCGTTCTCCAACGTTCCTTCCCCTTTCTCGCAACCGCCGCCTCATGACCCGCGGCCGCCCACGTTCTCACTTCGTCACCAACGAACTCCGAGATCACCTCCTTCGAATTCTCATCTCTCCAACCCCTTGCTTCCCAGCCCTCTCCTTCCCTCTCTTTTCTTCCCCTTCCTCTTCCTCACGATCGAGCGCCTCTTCCCTCGCAACGACTCCACAAGAACCGTTCGTCCCCACAACGGCCACGACGAAGCAACTTTTGTGACCCGTGCCTGCCTCTGAGATCTCCTCAAAACCTTCGCAGCCCTCTAATCTCTCACTCATTCTCAGTCCACTGCACCAAGTTGGACCCCGACCCCCTCTGTCTCGCTGACGACAATCCAAGCTTCTCATCATCACCATCATCACCACCACAACTCCACCTCTGGCGTCTCCTCTAGCCACCACCATCACCCGCAAGCTCATCCACCTCCTTTCCTCGAACCCAACTCCAACACCGCTAGCACCCACTAAGTACCACCGCCGATCTTATCCGACAACCATTATGACAACACCACCAGAGACACCGCCGAGCACCATCTCTGTGCCATCGTCACCGGCGAGCCTCATCTCGTTCACCTCACCGCAACCTCCACCAACCCAACTGCAACCGAGCTTCCTCACTACCACAGCACCGTAAACCACCTCTACCCTTTCCATTGCCACCGGAGCTCCGCCGCGCCACTGCCTGAGCCGCTGTTACCGCCATCGCTCCTCATGTCATGCCGTGCCAGCCTCCGTGCCACCGGTGCCCCGGTCCAGTGCACCCACCATGTCCACGCCCGCACTAGTATCACGTCCAGTACTGCGTCGCGCCGTACCACTCCTGCACCACACACCAAGCCAAGACCAAGTCCACTACCGTGTCATGCCCGAGTCGTCACCGTGCCCAGTACCGGATCTCCATGCATCGCACTCGCGTCACGCACCGTGTCCAGCATCGTATCGTCTCGTGTGTCGAGACGAATCCGGCACGTGGTGTCGCTTCTATATCAGCGACTGAAGGAAAGTGAAATTCAATCATTTGTTTATTCATGCTATTGTATTAATTAACTGAATAGTAATCATAACAAATAATTTTGTACTCGTGTGTAACTATTATAATCATGTCGACAACGTATAAACAAATCCTTTAGCGAACCCTTTTAATTGATTGTGGGGAATGGAAGTCCGACTCGGTCTTCTAATCCATAACCATACCAATTAAGAATTTAATTGAACGTCCCCTAGTCAAATCAAATAGATGTAACCGATATTTCGACTATTACCCGTCGTTGTAAACCGAGTGTTCGATGTGAATGCTCTCCAAAATGCTCATATCTTGTGTTTAGGGGGTTCATGTTATGACTAATGATACTGTGTAATAATTTAAGTTTAGAATGTTGAGAATATCGTCACAAAATATCGCCACAAAGAGGTGACGTCAAATCTGGGTTTTACTGTATATGTCGCAGTGTTAACTTAATATTAAATTAGATACATATCAGAACATAATGTTTTACGGCTTATATCGAAGCCGACTCGATAAGGTAGAACTCCCTATAGTTTATTTTTCGATACCGATAGACCACAGCAATGGGAACTGACTGAGAATGCGGCTCTGGACTGCAGTCCGGGGCAACACTCCATGAAGATACTTGAACTTAAGCGTTTGCACGTCCCTACGAAAAACTGAAAATATGCAGTCCTATACCGTCGCGTAGACAATTTAGTTAGATAACATATGGTTCTGGTCTTGTTAAGTTTCACTGTCGTTTGGAATTTTGTTTATATTTTAGATTGTTGACGCGTTCTGCGGTTTCTGCAGCGACAATTTTTTCACCTTCACACTAAACAGTACATATCTTCTAGTTCAGAAAGGTTATCATGGTTCCGTTTGATGCGTGGGAAACCTAACAGATAGAACTAGGTTTTATTCAACTGGAGCAACATCTGAATCTAAACACAACCCCTAGTAAACCGCACGCAAAGTTGGACTTCCAGTTCTGAAACTGGAATTCCAGCAATTGATCGCTGATTTAAAATGATGATAAGTCCATAACCTAAATTCCTATTGACATGAAACAAATTTTACCGCTTAGATAATCATGTATGCTTCGTACGTCTTTTATATTGTTTTGGTCGATTATACACGTGTGATTTATGGTGAATTTTTCAAGTCTTATGGCGTGGGCTGTCATAATTTAGTAAGCATTTGTTTAATGCATTTCTACCTTATTCTGTGTTGCTTCATACCCAGTGCGAAGTGATTGTTTACATTAAGACCTAACGACTGACTTGTATTGTCGAACGTGAGTGGTATTGGATTAGTTGTATCAAGAACGTCAGTGATAAATGATTGATTTGTGAAAGCGAACAATGCAATGAAAATGAGTAAGACCGTGATTTGGCGCGTGCTAGTATACAATTAATCCTATACTTATAGTTAGTGAAACCTAGGGAATGGAGAAATCAATGTAGAATTGAACTCGTATTTAGCGAGGTACAGTGACTTAGAGGATGATCATTCGATATTAGTGATATATATACACATTAGGTCGTAGGCCTAGTGGCACGACAGCAGGGTTATGTCCCGGGCAACAGTGGACCGTAGTCTCGGACATGTACGAGACCCTTGTTAAATACGAGTATCCTTTCCACCAAATTGATTTCATTGACTCAGTGACTGATAAGTAGTGACATACACATTGCCTAGTTTGTTGACATGATACATATATCGCGCTGTTCATATTCAAATGATAGTCATTATTCTCATATTTCTGTATTCCATCGTACTTTTCATGTTTAATAATATTGTACATACTATATATATTTATCGCTATATATGTCGTCCTGACGACCTGAGTGTGCATGCTCAGAGGACGAAGTGGACCCAGTCCAGAAGCAGGATCTGCCATTCGAGATCGCGGAGGTTTAGACCGTGACATCAGCACCATCCCTTTCTTACTATAAGAGTATTGTTATTTCGTTGATTAGTTATTTCTTCCATATAAATAAATGTATTTTAAACTCTTTTATTTTGATGTAATAAAGTTGTGAGCTGTGATTTTCTTTACTCTAGTACTGTTTACTGACTTCCATGTAATGCTAAAAACCGAAGTGTGACTACGACGGGATTATTCCCTGACCGTAAGAGTATGGCTGGCTCAGTCACTCCCCGCATTCTGTATTTTGAGAAGCGGGGCGTGACAGAAACTTTATATCAAATTATAGAAAACCCACAAGCAAAAATGTTTGCAAATAATAGGCCGGCCACAGCAAAATATAGGGATATCATTCATGTTGCCCTCACTTTCTTCCTTGTTATTACATTGGAATACAACTCCTAGTGACATGTCTATAGCTAGCTAGCTCTATTTGAAAGTTCATGGCAAAAAATCATTTTGGAATCTGACCGAACTTATTTTCCTGAAAAAGGACAATTTGGTGGGGTTCTCCTCTTATTTTGAGACTGTTTTATAGATTTAAAATTGGATAAGAAAATAAAGGAAAGGATAAATTGCAGAATTTTTTCCCCCTTATTTTGCCCCATATAGCATGATGCCTCCGTTTGTGTCGAAAAACACGACGTTTACCGTCTCAGTTAACAGCCGTTATCATTTCATTCTCAACTTTACATTGTTTAGCTAACATGTTCGAAGAGTAAAAGGGAGTTTCCTGCAATTTAGGTAGCCTAAACGAAATGCTAAGCACTATCTTAATTGGTATACACCGATGCTTCTTTCTTCATTCCAATAGAAAGAACAGAATTACCAAAGCAAATCGATATAAAACCGAGATACGAAAGACGGCATATGCTACTAAAAGAACCATAAAGAATATGAAGGCAGCAAACTGTATAGAATGAATGTAGGTGGCAAAGGTTTAGTCTATTCATGAATCATTAAGCAAAGCAATCAATGGCAAATAACCAGGAAATTGACAGCAATTCCAATTATATAACAAAACTGTAATGTCTTCAGAAAGCAAGTTCATTTTTTTTGATGAAAGGCTTAGTGAAAGTAAAAGTTGAGGTGTGCCGTGTGCATCACTAGGAAAAAGTTTTTTTATAAAGATATGATTTATATACATAATTGGGATCCACCTAATTATAGTTGCCAACAAAGGTGAGATTAGTGGCCATGCGTTACCCCAAGCGACTAGTTGACTTCCATACTCTCCTTCATAAAGTTTTAAGGACCGGTTGCCGATCTAACGTCAAACATATTCAAAGCAGGTATAAAAGACTCATGATAATCGAAAAAGAACATATTCCCAAGATATTATAAAATAGTCTAGTGGATTGAATTAATTGTAAGGAAATAGGGGGAGGAGATGTCAGCCTAGCCAATCATATGCATAAAGATTGTGTGGTCTCGTCCACTTGTGTAAGTGCATTAGTGAAAAGCTACCCCTTAGCTTATGTTTGCTTCATAGGGTATCTGATTTGATGGATGCCATCTTTTCCCCTTTCCTTTCCTTTCTCTCTTTTGAGTGGAAGCTTTTGCTATCACTTTTGAGGGAAATGGAGAATGTTTGGATTTTCTTAATGCTTTTGTTAAGTTTGGCAAAAAGAAAGTGCTCATAAAAGAAGGAATCAGTGCTAAGCATTCCATCTTCTAATTTCATAACTTAATCATTCTGGTGAGTCATAAGTCATATTAGACAGTAATAAGCACTTGATACCGTTTTCCTTAATCTAAGTTAGGTTTGTTGAAAGATTGTCAACATTGAGGGGCCAAAATGGGTCAGGTCCACTGGGTCTTATTAGGGTCAGACTCATTTGAACAAAACCCATATTTGAAATTCAGGCAAATGTATGGAGAATTGAAGTTATAAGTGAATTCATGAGTTGAATATGCATATTGTGCTTAGGCTAGGCCCAACAAGATTTTGTTTTCTCAAAATTATTAGTTTAATGGATGTGATATTGTGCTACTTCATATATATTAAGCAATTGCAAACAAATTCAACTAGATATAGAAATCACAAATGTATAGAGAGACTTTAAGAAAAGAACATTGCCTTTACTCGATTGCTTTCCTAATATTTCTTCATCTTTTGTGAGAAATATGATCGACTTACAAGTTTTTTCCCCCCAAACCAAAAACCTTTTATTTAAGACTGAGTATGAGTTACAACTTGGGAGGAGTACTACTCCTTACTCAAAGAATAGGCAACATATTGACAATTACACATAAAGCAAACATGAGAAAATAAAACTACAAGCATTCAGGCATATCAGCTTTAGCCTGAAATTGGGCAAAGAAGATAAGTCAGCCTTCACCAAGTTTTCCAATGCTTTGGGTAGATTGCATAGAATATAAGAGCAGGAATTCTCAAGTAAAAGTGCACTTCTGGAAAGATAATCAGAGACCCTATTGTTTTCCCTGAAAATGTGCTTGATATTGGCATAAAGTTTGCATAACAGAAATCTCATAGCCTTTACTATATACTTCAATTTCCATGGAACCTTGCATCTATCATTGACAGCATCAGCTAAGACTTTAGAGTCTGTCTCAATTTCAATCACCTGAATACCAGGAAATTACATTGAATCAAGCCATCTAATAGAGCTCTGCCTTCTGCCTCAAGGATAGAACCTTCACCATAGTAGTATTTTGTGGCAAAAAGGACCTCACCCTTGTCATCTCTTGAAACAACACCTCCTGCAATCTTGTTAACAACAGAGCAAGTTCCATCTACATTTAATTTGTATTTGCCAGGGGGTTTTGAGCCAATTTGTGAGAATAATCCTCTAACTCTTGAACCTCCAATGTGAAGGTCAGCAAATTACAGATTTTGTGGAATGGGAATTCTACTGGTGGTGATGATGTAGCATCAGAGATTTAATGTCTGACAGTATTGCATGCCAGATTGCAGAAGCAGATATTTTGCAATCTTCAGACTTAGCCCCACATCTGGACTTCCAGATATTCCAAAAAGTAATATGTGGAATCCATTTAGACAGAGAAGGAATTTTAGGATTAGTATACCAAAATTCAAGGCAATCAGAGATTGTGCACCATGAACAAGAGTTAGTATCCAATTCAAAGGCCTGCAATGCTTTTTTTCACATTTCTTTGGTTGATTCACTGTTAATGAATAAGTGCAGGAT
This sequence comes from Agapanthus africanus, assembly GCA_030015575.1. NCBI lineage: Eukaryota > Viridiplantae > Streptophyta > Magnoliopsida > Asparagales > Amaryllidaceae > Agapanthus > Agapanthus africanus. The sequence continues at coordinate 25,062,189 of CM057338.1, forward strand.
ATCCTCTTGTGATGAATCATTGCAGCACTCACATTTACTGGGCAAAGGCAGACCCAGTTTTTGCAAAGCAGAATCAACGGGCAAGGCATCTGATAAGAGCTTCCAGGTGAACAACAGCGCAGTTTGTGAAATTTGAGGATTTTTAAGATATCTGTATTTGCAAACTTGGCTCCTTATTGTCTTCCATGCAGACTTTAGAGAAAAATGACCGTGTGTGTCAGGTTTCCAGATAAGTTGATCCTCTTCATTCTCAGTCATATAATTTTGTGCAACTATATCCTCAATTAGACTCTGAGGTAGAATGTCATGCACTTTTTGAGAAGTCCCAGCCTGCTATACTTAGCATATCTATGATCGGTTAGGGTTAGTAGGCCCAGTTGCAAATTCTTTCAAAGACACATCACCATGCCATACTACATCCCAAAAATCAATATTGCCCTTGCGAATATGCCATTTAGAGTTGCTATAGATCATAGGTAATAGATTAAAAAAAATCCAAGCTGCAGTTGCATTATGTGGAACCATTAGGACACCATCTTTGGAATATTTACTTCTCAGAAAATTGGACCATAAAGAATTTCCTTTCAACAATTTCCAAGACCTTTTCAATCTATAAGCAATAGCCACTTCAGAAATGTTCCGTATACCTAGCATCATCAACCGGTTTACAGATGTTGCTCCAAGTCATCCAATGATGATGCTTCACATCAACAGCATCATTCTAAAAAAAATTAGCCATCAAAGATTTAACTTTATGGAGAATTTTTGCAGGGGGGTTACATGAAGCTAGAATATGTAGAGGCACTGAAAGCAGTACATGCTTAATGAGAACAATTTTACCTTCCTGATTGAGAAATTTGTTCTGCCACTCGTTTATTCTTGCTCTGATTTTATCCACAATTTCTTCATAATGAATTGCTTTGTTTCTCCCAAAATACAGTGGTGCGCCAAGATATATAAAGGGCCAAGAGCCTTTGGAAATGCCATAGTGTGAAGAAATCTTGGCAGAAAACTGATCAGTACAATTTTTAGGGGCATAGAAACCACTTTTGGCCTTATTTATTCTCTGTCCAGACACCCCTTCATACTTTTGCAAGAAATCAAATAATGCTCTTAAACTAGAGCTACCGTCATTTGTAAATATAGTGGTATCATCCGCAAAGAGTAAGTGGGAAGTAATAGGACAGCCTGCTTCACTGCTGTAAGGAGTAATTTTCTGATTTTCAGTCAATTTTGTAATGCCTCTGCTTAGCACTTCAGAAGCTAAAATGAATAAGGAAGGATAGAGGGTCTCCTTGCCTAATCCCTAGATCCTTTGAAGTAGCCCCCAGACTGACCATTCATAAGCACAGAGAAAAATTGATTTGATAAACAACCCTTTACCAATGTCAGGAAATGAGCAGAAAAGCCAAAACCTGACAAAACCTGATAGATAAACTCCCATTCTAGTTTGTCAAATGCCTTCTCTATATCCAATTTGAAAATAATATTGTGACCTATTGCCTTCTTATTCAAATCTGTTGTCAATTCTTGAGCTAAGGCAATATTATCTGCTATGTCCCTGCCTTTAGTAAAAGCACCGTGCTGTGGAGATATGAGCTTTGGTAAAAGACTTGCCAATCTATCATTGATCAATTTGGTAAAGACCTTGTATAGAAAATTACAGAGACCGATTGGTCTGATATCAGATATAAGACTGTAGCTTCTCTTCTTTGGTATAAGGCAAATTAGTGTAGAATTGACAGGTCTAGGAATTTCGCCATATTGAAAAAAGAATTTTGCAGCTTCTACTGATTCATCTTTGATAATATCCTAGCAAGAGGTGTAAAATTTTCCAGAGAACCAATCAGGGCATGGAGCACTGTCCAAATCCATAGAAGAGATGCAAGAAACGCTGCCTATACCCTATATCCTACAAATTTGGGTTGCATGAAACGTTGCCTGACCGATTGGACGAAGGTGGCTCGATCAAAGACTAGGTGTTCCAAGGCTAGAGTCCGATCCGGCGAAAAGTCGGTGAGAGAAAGGACTAGGCGTACAAAGACTAGGGGTCCAATATGATGAAAGGTGGCCTGATTGAGGACTAAGTGTCCGAAGACTAAAAGTCCGATACAGTGAAGTTAGCCCGATCGAGGACTAGGTGTCTGAAGACTTGGAGTACTAGGTGTTCAAAGACTTCTGACAAACACGAATGCTATACGGCGGAGAAGATTCGACCAAAAGGAACCACAGAGAATACGCAAATTCGATATGACCGAATCATCTAGAATTTAAAAGCGTGCCAAAACATTTCTAGAGGCTGGCTTGTGGCGGTCATGGTGTATTCGTGTTTGATGTAACTTGTTTTTTTTTCCCTTTTTCTTTCTATTTTCCTTTATACTAGTTCTGTTAAACTTTCCATTTAATCAAACGCAGGGTATTTACTTCTTACTTCCTTTTCAGGGGGAAAAACTCAGCTACATAAAGGCCAATTTGTCCAATTAACTAGAAACCGCCTAATATTAAACTTATCAGAATCGGCTGCATATGTGTATATCAAACAATTTATCAAAGAGCTAAATCTGCAACATTACTAATGCATTTAATCAAACAATTATCTTTCAACCGCCTTGTTGGATATAACATATAACAAATTAAAACAAAAATGCAATTCTGTAGAGAGTTTTCGTTACCATTTTGAGTGATGAACCCTAAGCTCCTCAAAGCATCAACCTTGCTTCTCTTGCACAAATCGTCACTGTATTTGAGTTTTTTCTTCATAGAGGCAAAAAAACAAACACCGTGAAAGCATGCTTTAAAAAACTTCCAAATTCAAACACTTCGAACATACCAAAAGAAAATCATTCGCCTACATAGAAAACCTGTTGCTGATAAGAAATGGGGTTTTATTGTGTGCATCTCTAATCCAAATTTCAAGCTTGAAGATGAAATTTTTTACGAAGAGAGTAAATTTTTTTTAGTAAAGTTCAATAAATGATGCTGCAGGCTTCTTACATGTGGGCCCAAGATCAGGCCTTTTTATAGGCGGACGAAAAAAGGCCTGGAGTTGAAGCCGCACTAAGCCTTTTTAGTATTTTATAATTTATATCGCATACTCTTGTGTCTAGGAAAATTAATTAATTTAGTTTAAGCTGCTTTTAGAATAATTTTAGCATTATAATACCAAGTTATTTCAAACCTCTCATTCTTGTATAGCATGTCTATCTACTATTGATTTCCCTTTTATTATTTATTTATTTATTTATATGTGTGCACACATGTCCATGCCATGTCACGAGCAATGTCACAAGCAGAACACAATTTCCATATAATTCATCTTTACATAAGGCCTGGAGTTGAAGCCGCACTAAGCCTTTTTAGTATTTTATAATTTATATAGCATACTCTTGTGTCTAGGAAAATTAATTAATTTAGTTTAAGCTGCTTTTAGAATAATTTTAGCATTATAATACCAAGTTATTTCAAACCTCTCATTCTTGTATAGCATGTCTATCTACTATTGATTTCCTTTTTATTATTTATTTATTTATTTATATGTGTGCACACATGTCCATGCCATGTCACGAGCAATGTCACAAGCAGAACACAATTTCCATATAATTCATCTTTACATTCTTTACATGCCAGGGTTCTCCGGTCTCATACCAGTATACTGCCGGGAATATAAAAGCTTGACACTCTAATTACTGGATCCTTCATTCTATCAATCACAGACTCTCATGATGCATCTTAGTAAAATGCTGGTAGGAGAGAAGTAGAAAGGGCAGCGGTGGCGACGACGACCCTTCATGATTTGTGATAGCATGAGCTTGTAACTATGAACAAAGGGTTGTTGCAAACCGACTGGGATTACCAAATTCCTCTCTAATGTGAGAGGTCACCGTTAGATTCCCGTGATTTCCATAAGTTTGCGAATGTGTCTAAGCTCCATAAATATATATAAAAATAAAAACATTATAAATTTTTTAATAAAATGTGTACTCATGCACACAAAAATCCCAGAAAAGGAACAAAACACGCTTCCACATCAAATTGGTACACACAAAAGTTTAAAGATGATGAAGACAAAGCAAACCAATAGATAATCAACAGAGATTATAAATTCTACAAATATGATCGCCTCTCAGAGCTCTGCTTCTCATATACAAAAACTAAAAATAAGAGAAACAAAAAAAAACATGCAGTAGTTCCCTCCAACTAACATCCAAAAGTAGTTAGTTTGGTTAAGTTAAGCTCCGCCTCGACGGTTGATGGCCAATGTAAAGTATATCAGAATCAAAGTTCCCATACTCGACCTGCAAGTTTATATATAACCAAAATGAAGATTGACGTTTTCGTGCTCATATCATGTAAAGTGTTCCGAAGATTCGGAATTATGGCTAATGACGGCCTAATGTATGCGCTAACGATCAAAACTTACATAGATGCAGATAGAAGCAAGATTTTCCTCGGATGGATCGTCGGTAAACGATTGAACTTCTTATTCCTTCCATCTAAAGAATCACCGATACAAGAATTAGCCGATGCATTCGGTGCCGCTGATAGAGACTTATTAGGGACCAAGGGCTGCTTCATTTGATCCAATTGAGAACACATCACTGTAGAAAAAAATAAAAAGGATGTCATATTTAAATATTCTTCAAATGGAAAAAATTATTATAATAAAAAAGATTTCACATTTAAAAAATTGAGAGCAACCAGACAGCTCATGATCTTTTATTTCTTGTTAATTGGCATGTTCTTCAACAGCAATGTAGCCATGGCAGAGGGTAGGTTTGAGATATCACATGCAAATGGAATTCTGAAAATAATATTTAATGATTCCAAATTCTATTTTTCATTTCCTAATGATTGGAAAAATACTAATCACAGATTAAATAAATGTGCATGCACAGTTGTTAGGTTAAATATCACTAAAATATTTCGGCTTTTTTCAAGTTAAGAACCGCATACATTGTAAATTGCAAGTTCATGCCATGGACATAGCGATCTGCAAATATATATCAAGACCTTTAGGTGTATCTAAAACCATACATACCGTTCTCGGTGAGATGACAAGTAAAAGCATGTGGTATTTATATGTAAACCGTTAAGCTCATGGCATGAAGTTGCAAAACATTGAAATGCCATGGTATTTCAATGAAATTTAGCCTCATTGTCAATATTCCATACCTTTAACCACAAGCTTTCTGGACGCATCATCGGTTTCTTGATCTTCAGCACCACGTCTCTCCATTCGCGATGAGCCCTTGCGAGATAGAGCTTTCTGTTTTATCAAAGAAGAGCAGATTATAATTTCTTTAATACTCGTATTAACATGGCTGGCACTTATATTAAGAGATTGTATATTAGGATGTCTTGTACAAATCACTCACCGGGACTTTCGGGCTCCCAGCGCATTTATCGGAAGTCTGAGTAAGGCTCTCGATGTCTAAAATCACATTCCCTGCTTTATCCATGTTTGTCATTTGGCTCTGGAAAATACATGGATAAATTATAATTTTGCTGTTGGAAGTTCCAAATAGACACCAAAAAAAACACTGATTTTATCTTTACTCGCTAAATTGTTTAGTGAAACAAACAACATATATTTTGGTTATCTTTTCACAATTAACTAAGATTTCTAGTTCCTATCAAACATAGAGCATATTTCTTCCAGCACTCTTACAACTTCCACAAATCACACAACTTTCTCCATTGTTTCTTCTCAATTTTAATTATTATTTTCATTCCTAAGCTTACGCAAATTTATAAATTTCTCCAATATTTTAATTTTAGCAGTTGTTTACTTGTCTAAACACATGGTTTAATGACACCCATCTTGCTAGAATTATGTATTTGCATGATATGAAAGTGGTCTAATCAAGAATGTTATCTTTACTACCAATTCATCTGATTAAAGCTCTAAATTAAAACAATCATATGAAAGAGACCAAGAAATTTATGTCTAACTATCGAAAAGAATCAAAACTATTAAGAGAATATACTGTTTTGCATACCTGAATTAGCATCTCCTCCATTGAAGAAGTTGTAGTTAAGAAAAACCTCAAAAATGAGGTTCAGCACCAACTGACAGAAGAAAAAAGAAGTAACTGTTTAGTTAAAAGGCGACATAAAAGTGAATGAGACGTAGATCTGATATTAGAAATAGCAGAAGGCATCAACCTTTTCGACATTTTAAAAGATTTATCTCACAATAGCCCCTCGAATAAAGTATCCTCAATCAATTAGAAATAAGTAATGAGTACTATGTACATATATAAATTGCCTCATAAGCCTAAGATATCCATAATTTATACTTATCTAATCACATTTGTAGTTGAAATCACAAAATATTTCAAAGATTTCAAAGCTCATTCTGAAAAATAATTCAATTTGTCTTTAAAAAAAATAAGAAATAAAAGCCGCAACTCAGAAAAGGAAAACATGTGAAACATTTTTTTCTTAATTTTTTTTTGTATTGTTAGTCTCATTTGCATTCTGACTACACTTCTTGCAAATTGCAATTAAGAGCTAAAATATCATACTACTAAATATTAGACATGAAAATTGAAGTTATGTAGGGGGAAAAAGATAATTCTAATGTACAAATTAATAGGGGAAAAAGGTGTAATGACTTCAAAATCCTGTAAAATCATACATTTCATCTAATCATTTTAACATTTGCATGACAATTCTTCTTAAATTACAATAAAAATCAATAAGTATCTTTTCGCCAAACCAAAAAAAAAAAAATCTTTTTACCAACCCAAAAAAATACCCTTTTCTTAGTACAAGATTTTAGCTAGAAAACATAAACATGTAACTGCATTGCTACTAAATACATAAATATATGCTATCAATACTATTAAACAAAAGGGTCTAAAACATTCTCCAAGATCTCTACTTTTCTTCAAAATAAAAACAGAATCAAGGCAACATTTCTTGAAAAATCAGAGAAATAGAGAGTATAAACAAATGCCAAATAAAAAACCCATCTTGCACATTAAACCAAAAGAAAATATTAATGAAAAGGAAAGAAGAGTTGCATACAAATTAATTTTTTGGGTTGCTTGGCTTCTCGATCAATGGCACAAAGAGGAGACAAAGCAAGAACAAATAGCCGTTGAATCCTCTCTCTCTCTTCTTTCTCTCTCCTGGGTTTTCTTTGTATTTATCAATTCTTACAATTTCCTATACTCTCTCCTCGAATTTGGGTTCATTTTGGTCCGCTCTGCTTCTGCCAAGCTTCAACTCTCCTCAGAACTTAGTGATACAAATGGCACTCTCTTTCTCTCTCTCTCTCTGGATTTCTATGAATGTGAGCTTTGTTTGGCATGTAGTGAGAGAGAGAGAGAGAGAGAGAGGCCATGCATTGGAGGGGAATTTAAAAGCAAGGAAGAATAATATTTTACACCTTTTTTTTTTGCTTTGTACCTACCATGTTCGCATCTCACAATCAATCCGATACAAATTGGATGCTTCCCTTGCACCTACCTAACACAATATGGTATTCTAATGGTGTAAGTACATAATTTGAAGGTGGGTTGGATGAGTAATGAAATGGATTTTGAATTTGGGGTTTTATTATTATATAATTTGTATCAGATTAATATACATTAATGCATGATAAATGTATTCCAAATTCAAAATTTGAATTACACATGTATCTTTATCTAAAACAGAAACAAATATATCTCGAAGCTGGAATTGGTTGAAAATGGAATCATGTTTATCCCATGAGTCTTAAGGAGTCTATCAGGCCGGCCCGGCCTAGAGCCCGCCGGGTCTGGGGGTCTTTGGGCCGGGCCGGGCCCGAGTTGACAGGGCTTCGGATTGGGCTTCCCCCCAAACCTGAACCCAGCCATGCCAGTAGCCTGGCTTGGGTCAGACTGGCACGGGACGGGCCGGTTTTAAAAAATGCTTTTTTAAAAAAGTGTTTTAAAAATAAAATTATTACTTTTATGAATTTTTTTTAACCAGAACTTCATGTAGGTCCCGGAAAAGACCTAGATATTTTATTGATTAAAAATATTTTGAAAGGGATATAAGTTGGCAAATCTTACCCCTCATACAATTGTGAAAAAAATTAAAAATAAAATTCATAAAAAAAACTTAACTGGTGAGCTCCTATCGGTATTTACTCTTCATCGGTGTCGGAGTCTTCAATACTCTTAACGTGTTGTTGTCTAGTTTCTGAATCGGATCAATTTTTTTGGCACACTGCGATCTCCAATACGTCATCCAGTAAATCTCGCTCTCTTGTTGCTCGGAATCATGTTACCTGCACTAAAAGCAGACTCCAAAGTTACTGTGGACATCGGAGTTTTTAGTAAATCACGAACCATGGCAGAAAGCACATGCTATATGTGTCCATGTGTTTTCCACCGATCCAAAAAATCAAGATTATTTATTTGATCCGCGGTGAGAAAATTACTAAAATCGGTTTGCAAATACATTGTACGAGCATTATAAGTAGAAGAAGTAGAAACGGTTGTTCTTTATTTTTCTGTTGCAAAACTGAAATATTTCTTTTTTGGAAGGTTCTTGTGAAGAGAAAGATAAAGAAGTTCTATTTTGACCATAATGTGCATCACATATGACATACAAATCATGCAAATAAGAATTTAAAATATTTTTATAATCTCCTATATCGGTACCTAAGTTTTCATGGTATCCATCTAATAAAAAAATAAATTATCTTTCTTAAATTGAGGATCAAAAAAGAAGCTAAACAAAACAATACAGAAACTTTTCGTCAATATTTATTCAATTTCATAAGCATGATATGTAATATTCCAGTAAATACACTTTCAAGATGAATTACATGCTCATTAATAATTTTACTGACATAAAATAACCGTTCTGCTACTAAACATGTAGTAGGATTGTCACGCCCCGCTTCCTAAAATACGGAATGTGGGGGGTGATTAGGCCGGCCATACTTCTACGGTCAGGAAATAATCCCGCCGTAGTCACATTTCGGCTTCTAGCATTACATGGTAGTCAGTAAACAATAGTAGAGTAAAGGAAATCACAGTTAACAACTTTATTACATCGAAATAAAAGAGTTCAAGATACATTTATTTGCATAAAAAAATAACGAACCAACGAAATAACTGTAAGTCAATGCCACGCACCCCACGTGTTCGCGGAGAAGCGGAGTTTGCAAAAAACGATTTTTAAGTGCTTTGTAATATCGACTAAACTCCAGGATCGATACCAAATCCTAACTAACAAACTTGCTTAGAGGTTTAACTACTGTGTGAGAAAGTTATACCTCAAGTCACCTATTCTTCGTCTCTTCGTTGTCCTTCTCCACGTCGTGGGCTCCTCAAAGTAAGAACGGATCGCGCCACCTCGTCGGCTTCTCCAAATCGAAGAAGATCCACCCGAGAGTGTCTACCTTGAGCTTTCTACTCTAGGATAAGGCAACTAGGTCACTTGGTTTGCTAAACTAAGTAGCCTAGAGAGAGTAGAGAGTGTTAATGGATTTAGTTTTATCACAAACCCTAGGATTCTCAACTCATGAGACAATTAGGATTTGAGAATTGAGAAGAGAGCTTGAGGAGAATGAGAGAGGGAAAAGTATCTGCTATATGATAATGATAATGTTGATTTGAAAAATGGCTTATGTTTTTTACTTTAAACCAAATGAAAATATCTCATACAGCTATCTCAAATAATGTCTCAAAATATCTAAGTCTTCATATCTCACAAGAGTCCAAGGAAGTCAATATAAAGCCATGTTCACATTTCACTAAAATACCACAAAGTTTCCCACCTCATTTCCTCCACCTCACAAAAGATTTCATCAATAAAGAAAAACCCTAATTGAGGTGTCACACTTCAAGAAACAATCTTGATCAAATTACAAGAATGCTCATCTCATCCGTATATACATACCCGCATCCGTATTCCGAGAAACACGAATACAATGAGACGAAACTAATCCAATAATCAAATACTAGGATCCGGCTTAAACCAAACCGTAGTAGTATTGTTCGTCCGAACATCATATACGCACAAGTACGCCTATGTGATCGAACGCTGTCGTAAAACCATACGACCTCTACTCGTTTCGCCCGAAGCAGGGAAACTTTCTGTGTGGGACTCTAAAGACTCGACAGTACGCTGGCAGTGGGTTTAACCATAAGCGCGTCAGCGGTACTAGCTGCACGTAACGGCTACCCAGGTATCTGTCGATAAGAAGGCCGACGAGCAAACTCATCCGTACCCCTACTGAGCCTGTCTGTGGCAATCTCCGTAACATACTACTATATTGAGCAAGACTGTCAGAAATCCGTGTATATATCCCAAGGTTCCATAATGTAATATACAAACTAGCACTATACAATAATGGCCTCTAGGGCATATCACACTAACAATAACAATGTGCATATAGCAAAAAGGGCGGCGCTGATATCGCGTTCTAAACCTCCGCGATCTCGAATAGCAGGTCCTTCTCATTAGTTGGGTCTACTTCGTCCTCTGCATGCACACTCATGTCATCAGGGTTAGTGTCGATACTTCGAGAGAGGTTTTACGACGATTTCGCGAAGTTTCTTAATTAAATAACATTTTTTCCTTGGAGGCGTAGCCCCGCTAACACTGTTCTAGACACCTACTTAGTTTATAGCATTGATCGTTAAGTGAAAAAATCTCCCGAGAAGTAGCATATACTCACAGCAGGATCGGGATCCAAATATCATTGTATGATAAAGTCGAAGGAATCCTATCAAAATTATCACACTCCAAATGGTATGCAACACTAGCAAGTTTCATTTTCTTTAGAAACTCTCGATGTGGATTTTTGCCCCATGCTCTTATGATCTTGACGAAGGCCAACATATCATAAGTCAAATGTCAAGTTCTACCCGTCATTGTCTAGGCTAATTTGAACTCATCCGCACATACCCTTGACGAAGGCCAAAATAGTAGTACGAATGTCCCAAACCAACGCATCTATCTATGCTACAAATGAATATTCAGCAGCTACCAATCACTATGCCTTGGCGAAGGTCAAAATATATAGCTAGAATACAACTGAATACCCAACTGAAATGACAGAGGGCTACGAATGGTTTTGGCGAAACCGTGAACGTAACGAACTTGATATAATCGAAAGAACCCGATGGCTTTTAAAAGGAGTGGTTTAAGCTCCGCATTTTAAAAGTTTTACTGTTTTGAAAAAACCGAGTGGTTTTAAAAGTGTTCCAACGATTCAGCTTTGGTTTGTTTGCATTGCATTAATATAATGCAGTCCCATCAATTAACCTACAATTGCAAAAAAAGACGAAAATACAACGTACGCTTATGCCATTCGCATTCGCCACGGGGGCCCGTCTTACACCGTTAGGTTAGATAACTAACGCCAGAGCTGGGGGCTGGACTAGCGCGGATGCAAAACATAAGCAACGTCTATTATATATATATATATATATATATATATATATATATATATATATAATATCCATTCGTCAGACGCAATAATAGGCATTCCAGATCACAGATGAACACATTGGATACACTAGGAATTCCATATTTCGTTTAAGCCTGTAACGAAAGACGGGTTCCACGGTCGTGATGAATAGCCAAACCCCACCCCAGACCCCTACTGGTGCGGCAAACTACCCGCCAAATACCCGAAGTGAAGCAATCTCCCTCAGTAAAATGAGTAGGCCACTTGGCACTTCAAAGTACCTGGTAGTTTGTGCACCCCACCTTGGGTCTATTCTGGAAGCAATAAACAGTAAATGAAATAATACAAGGGTGGCTACAACCTCAACCCGGATGTGCCCCGCGAAAAAATATTACATCAAATTACAATTTACATTTGAATGAAATAATATAACACTTCACATCCCCGGCTATTCATTCACGACAATCCAACAATATTCATATACACAAACCACAAAAGCATCATAGATATGTGCAACCCCCAACTAACCGACATATAGAAATTAGAGGAAGTTTACGAACACATATATCACAACTTGAAACATTAAACGACGTTAAACTGCGACTTCGAAACACCGCTTATTGCCACAGTAAAGAATTGACAGTATATTCAAAATTGGCAAAAACAAACAACTCCTGAAACCCTAGATCCAAGTAACAAGACCACAGAACAAAACACGAACCATTTCCCTTCCACAAAACCGGTGAGGCCGGATTTTCTAGCTATTTGGCCGGTCAAAATCCAAGGGAAATGTCAAGTTTTTGGTTTGTGTTCATTTTACAAGTAAAGGAGAACTATGCAATTGTTTAAAAAAAATTTAGAGCCTCATAAAAAATCAACAGAAACTAGGATCTATGCTTCGATATTTTGGGGTTATTTCGGTTTCGTAGTTTTACTTGTCGTTTAATCTGTTAATGATGGTTTAACCTGGCTCTGATACCACTGTAGGTTGATGCCACGCACCCCACGTGTTCGCGGGGAGGCGGAGTTTGCAAAAACCGATTTTTAAGTGCTTCGTAATATCGACTAAACTTCAGGATCGATACTAAATCCTAACTAACAAACTTGCTTAGAGGTTTAACTACTGTTTGAGAATGTTATACCTCAAGTCGCCTGTCCTTCTTCTCCTCGCTGTCCTTCTCCACATCGTGAGCTCCTCAAAGTGAAACGGATCGCGCCTCCTCGTCGGTTTCTCCAAATCGAAGAAGATCCACCCGAGAGTGTCTACCTTAAGCTTTCTCCTCTAGGATGAGGCAACTAGGTCACTTGGTGTGCTAAACTAAGTAGCCTAGAGAGAGTAAAGAGTGATAATGGATTTAGTTTTGTCACAAACCCGAGGATTCTCAACTCATGAGACAATTAGGATTTGAGAATTGAGAAGAGAGCTTGAGGAGAATGAGAGAGAGGAAAGTATCTGATATGATAATGAAAATGTTAATTTGAAAAATGGCTTATGTTTTTTACTTTAAACCAAATGAAAATATCTCATACAAATATCTCAAATAATATCTCAAAATATCTAAGTCTTCATATCTCATAAGAGTCCAAGGAAGTCAACATAAATCCATGTTCACATTTCACTAAAATACCGCAAAGTTTCCCACCTCATTTCCTCCACCTCACAAAAGATTTCATCAATAAAGAAAAACCCTAATTGAGGTGTCTCACTTCAAGAAACAATCTTGATCAAATTACAAGAATGCCCCTCTCATCCGTATATACATACCCGCATCCGTATTCCGAGAAATACGAATACAATGAGACGAAATTAATCCAATAATCAAAAACTAGGATCCGGCTTAAACCAAAACCCACTAGTATTGTCCGTCTGAACATCATATGCGCACAAGTACACCTATGTGATCGAACGCTGTCGGAAAACCATACGACCTCTACTCGTTTCGCCCGAAGCAGGGAAACTCTCTGTATGGGACTCTAAAGACTCGACAGTACGCTGGCAGTGGGTTTAACCACAAGCGCGTCAGCGGTACTAGTTGCACGTAACGGCTACCCAGGTACTTGTCGATAAGAAGACCGATGAGCAAACTCATCCGTACCCCTACTGAGTCTGTCTGTGGCAATCTCCATACAGTCCGGTCTATTCGTCTAAGAGTATCGCATATCGGGCCTAAGGGGCGGCAAGCGTCAGACCCCTAATAGCTCAATAAGTCTTGTCGGAGTGCAGCCTAAAATACCCTGAGAAACTAATGGACTTTCCACCAGCAAATCTCGCTTGCCCTGGCCAGGGACTTTATGTAATGGCTTTCCGAATCACAGCGCGACATTAATCCCCAATACCGGGAGAAACGAATCCTATCTAACCGCCACCGCCTCTAAGCGCTTCGGGACTGCACCCAACTACTACCTGTTTGCACGACTTAATAGAGCCGTGGTAGGGCAGTAATCTAAGAATAGTGGGAACACACTTGAAGCGAAAGAGCAGTGTCAAGTCAACGGACTATGTTGTACTCATGTCACCTGGAAACTGCTATAGGACAATAGGTATAGTAACAACCAGCAGTACCCCACGAATCCATCTAGTGTATTTCATAACCCAATGACCACCTGCATACTATCTCTAGTACGATGTACTAATGGCTGTGGGACAGACCATCTCCCTTACTGGGATGAGAAGCATATACACTAGTCTACTCTGGAGTATCGATGCCCTGTCTCGATAATCCTACGACTAAGGACATGTATAAGTATGTGCTTGCAGACTACCCAGCCCCCACTAGTGTAACTGCCATCATAACGCTGGTAGTTAAGCAAAAATTCTAAGGGCTCTACCAATATGTATTAGCGATATGTTAACAGAAACATACTCACATATTAAGATAGATTCAAACCAAGTAGCATACTACTATATTGAGCAAGACTGTCATAAATCCGTGTATATATCCCAAACTTCCATAATGTGATATACAAACTAATACTATACAATAATGGCATCTAAGGCATATCACACTGACAATCTCCCACTTGTACTAAAGTCATGTGCTGGCATATCGCAGACCTATCATCTCGAATAGCCTCTCGAACTGTGTCTGAGAGATGACCTTTGTGAATGGATCAGCAGTGTTTTCCTCTGTAGCAAATCTCCGCACCTCGATCTCCCGGCGATCCATGATCTCCCTAATCAGGTGATATCGCCTCAAGATGTGTCTGGATTTCTGATGGGACCTGGGTTCCTTTGCTAAAGCTATAGCCCTGTTGTTGTCACAATACAGAGGTATTGGGTCTACAACAGACGGAACCACCTGAAATTCTGTTAAGAACTTCCTCATCCAAACAGCTTCTTTTGCGGCATCACAAGCTGCGATATACTCCGCTTCCATCGTCGAGTCAGCAACGGTGTCCTGCTTGGAACTCTTCCAACAGAACGCCCCTCCATTGAGGGTAAAGACATAACCCGACATGGACTTGGATTCATCCTTATCACTCTGGAAGCTGGAGTCAGCAAAGTCCTCGATCTAGAGGTCTTTTCCGCCGTAGACCAAGAATATCTCCTTAGTCCTTCTCAGCTACTTGAGAATGTTATTTACTATTATCCAGTGCTTCTCCCCAGGATTTGACTGATACCGGCTTACTACGCTTGGTGCATAAGCTACATCTGGTTTGGTACACAGTATCGCATACATTATAAAGCCTACCACAGAAGCGTAGGGTATAATAGACATGTAATCCCTTTCCAAATCAGTCTTGGGAGACATTTCTTTAGAGAGGATGATTCCGTGACAAGCCGGTAAATTACCGCGCTTTGAATCTTCCATACTAAATCTTTTCAGTATGGTATTGATGTACCTAAACTGTGAAAGTCCCAACATCCTCTTAGATCTATCACGATAGATCTGGATCCCCAGAATGTAAGAGGCATCACCCAGGTCTTTCATGGAGAACCTTTGTGACAAGAACCCTTTGACAGATTGTAGCATAAGAATGTTATTTCCTATCAAAAGAATGTCATCCACGTACAAGACGATGAATACTACAGTTCTTACTACAATCTTACTATAAATGCACGGATCATCTGGATTTTTGATAAAGTCAAATTCTTTGACTGTCTCATCAAAACAGATGTTCCAACTCCGCGATGCCTGTTTTAGTCCATAAATGGATTTAAGCAACTTGCACACTTTACCACTTCTCCCACTCTGAATGAAACCCTCTGGATGGTCCATATAGACGCACTCTTTCAAATTACCATTTAGAAAAGCGGTCTTTACGTCCATCTGCCAAATTTCATAATCGTGGAAGGCAACAATGGCAAGAAGGATCCGGATGGATTTAAGCATAGCCACTGGTGAAAAGGTTTCATCATAGTCCAAGCCAGGTATTTGACGAAATCCTTTTGCAACAAGTCTAGCCTTATAGGTTTCAACCTGTCCATCTACACTAATCTTCTTTCTGAAGATCCATTTGTAGCCTATGAGTTTTACCCCTTCTGGAGCAATGTCCAAAGTCCATACCTTGTTGGTGTACATGGATTCCATCTCGGTCCGCATTGCATCCAGCCATTTTACCGAGTCAATGCTCTGAATGGCTTGCTGGAAGTTAGTTGGATCATCATTATCAGTGATGAAATCCTCTCCATCCCCGTCTACGAGAAAACCGTAGTATCTCTCGGGCGGATGGGATAGCCTACTACTCCTGCGGAGTGGTGCGGGAATATCCTGTTCTTCTGAAACTTCTGGTTCTATCAAGCTTTCAGTAATAGCTTATGGTTCTGGAATTTCGTCCAGTTCTATTGCGCTCCCACTAGATTCCTTTTTCCAAAATTTGATGTTCCAAAAAGTGGGCATGACGAGAAACAAAAACTTTTTGTTCCTCTGCGTAATAGAAAAGATACCCCTGGAGTTCTTTGGGTATCCCACAAACTTACACAATACTGAGCATGTCTCGAGCTTGTCCGCATGCTGCTTTTTGACAAAAGACGGGCATCCCCATATCTTCAGATATGGTTTCTTCCCACTCCACATCTGATATGGTGTGGTAGGCACAGTCTTGGTAGGAACCTTGTTCAAAAGATATGCAGCTGATTCTAGTGCATAGCCCCAGAATGATCGCGGTAACTCAGTGTTGCTCATCATGGAACGTACCATATCCAATAAAGTTCGGTTCCGTCTCTCCGATACACCGTTGTGTTATGGAGTGTATGGAGGAGTAAGTTGAGAGAGAATTCCATTCTCTTTTAGGTAATCCAAGAACTCGGCACTCAAGTATTCACCACCTCGATCAGATCTCAGTGTCTTGATACTTTTTCCGGTTTGTTTTTCCACTTCATTCTTATATTCTCGGAATTTTTCAAAGGCCTCGGATTTATGTTTCATCAGGAAGACATGTCCACCTAGAGAAATCATCCGTAAAAGTAATGAAATAGGAATAACCACTTCTTACTTGTGTAGACATTGGACCACACACGTCACTGCGTATTAGTCCCAAGAGCTCGCTTGCTCTTACTCCGCGTCCAGTGAACGGAGTCTTTGTCATTTTTCCTTTGAGACATGATTGACAAGTTGCATAAGATTGATATTCGAACGGATCGAAATATCCTTCTTTATGTAACTTGGTCAGCCTTGTTTCGTTGATGTGACACAGTCTACAATGCCATAAGAAAGCTTGATTTAATTCTGGAGTCTTTCTTTTATGTGTGTTCTGGACATTGAAAATTTGTAGTTGGTTTAATATGTATATACCGTTGTTTAGAGTACCTGACCCAATCAGACTATGATTAAGGTGGATGTTTACGACATCGCTTACAAATCTTTAAATAACAAAAATACAGAAATGATATTACAAGTCAAACTAGGTACACAGAAACAGTTGCGCAAAACCAAAATATGTCCACTTGTCAACCTTAAGTGATATTCCCCTAGGGACACAACATCCACCCTCGCTCCGTTAGCACCCCTGAGGGTCATATCACCGGTCTTCAGAACTCTACGGTTTCTTTATGCCTGCAAAGAATTACAGATATGAGATCCTGATCCGGTATCCAATACCCTGGAAGTAGAGTTGATTGACAGACAATTTTCAATTACAAACACGTCTGAAGCCGAAACCACAACTTCCTTCGGGTCCTGCTTCTTAGCCTTCCAAGCCCTGCAATCTTTCTTCCAATGGCCCTTCTTAAGAAAGTAGAAGCATTCTTCCTTTCCTACTGTAGGCCCCGCTACTTTTTCCTTGCCCTTTGCTTCCACCTTACTAACACTGCCTCTCGGCTTGGTGGGGGCCTTCTTTTTTCCTTTGGCTTCCGCCTTGGATCTAGAAGAGGAAGCTCCACCAACAAGTAGAGCGGGTGTTTTCCTGGATTTCTGCAGGGTGCCCTCAGCACTCCTCAACATGTTGAGGAGTTCCGAAAGTTCAACTTCTTTACCTTGAATATTAAAATTCAAGATAAACTGGGCGTGGGTGGAAGGGAGGGACTGCAGAATTAAGTCTGTATACAGCTCATTCTCCAATGTGGTCCCGAGGTCCGCGAGCTCCTCAATATAGCCGATCATCTTAAGGACGTGTTCCCCTACAGATGACGGGATGGCCAATCTCGCCTGAAATAGCTTCTTCGAGGTCTCGTATCTTGCAATACGAGATTGCTCTCCATATAATTCCTTGGTATGGAGGAATATGGTTTCAAGATCCATATTCTCGTGCCGCTTTCGGTGTTCATTGTCCATAGAGGCCAGCACGAGGCACTTGGCCTTCGAGCAGTCAATCCCCAGGTCTTACGGATTTCTCTATCCGCGACGCTGGACTCTGGACCTGAGATGGCGGGGGCTTTAGTAGTAAGGATATAGCCCAATTTGTCTTATGTGATTGCCATCTTGACATTCATGAACCAATCTTTATAGTTTGGCCCTGTCAATATGTTTTTATCTAATAGTAACTTAAGGCCCGTCATCTTGGTTGCTGCAATTAGGAGAGAGAGAAGAAACACTTTAGCATGATACTCTTGAAAGTTTAGATTGGTTTTTAGTTTATCTAAACAGGATAGCTCCCACTGTTTCTCGAATCCTTCCTCAAATCATAAAAGAAAAATTAGTCAAGATTAATCTCACCGTATAATACTTACTTAACCTTTCAGCCAGGCTAGTTTCGGTACTTCGAGAGAGGTTTTACAACGCTTTCGTGAAGTTCCTTAATTAAATAACCTCTTTTCCTTGGAGGCGTAGCCCCTATAACACTGTTCTAGACACCCACTTGGTTTATAGCATTGATCGTTAAGTGAAAAAATCTCCCAAGGAGTAGCATATACTCACAGCAGGATCGGGATCCAAATATCATTGTGTGATAAAGTCGAAGGAATCCTACCAAAATTATCACACTCCAAATGGTATGCAACACTAGCAAGTTTCAGTTTCTTTAGAAACTCCCGATATGGATTTTTGCCCCAGGCTCTTATGACCTTGACGAAGGCCAACATATCATAAGTCACATGTCAAGTTCTACCCGTCATTGTCCAGATTAATTTGAACCCATCCGCACATATCCTTGACAAAGGCCAAAATAGTAGTACGACTGTCCCAAACCAACGCATCTATCTATACTACAGATGAATATTCAGCATCTACCAATCACTATGCCTCGGCGAAGGTCAAAATGCATAGCTTGAATACAACTGAATACCCAACTGAAATGACGGAGGGCTATGAATGGTTTTGGCGAAACCGTGAACGTAGTGAACTTGATATAATCGAAGGAACCCGATAGCTTTTAAAAGGAGTGGTTTAAGCTCCGCATTTTAAAAGTTTTACTGTTTTGAAAAAACCGAGTGGTTTTAAAATTGTTCCAACGATTCAGCTTTGGTTTGTTTATTTTGCATTAATATAATGCAGTTCCATCAATTAACCTACCATTGCAGAAAAAGACGAAAATACAACGTACGCTTATGCTATCTGCATTCGCCACAGGGCCCCGTCTTACACCGTTAGGTTAGATAACTAACGCCAGAGCTGGGGGCTGGACTAGCGCGGATGTAAAACATAAGCAACGTCTATTATATAATATATATATAATAATATCCATCTGTTAGACACAATAATAGGCATTCCAGATCACATATGAACACATTGGATATACTAGGAATTCCGCGTTTCGTTTAAGCCTGTAACGAAAGACGGATTCCACGGTCATGACGAATATCCAAACCCCACCCCAGACCCCTATGGGTGCGGCAAACTACCCGCCAAATACCCGAAGTGAAGCAATCTCCCTCAGAAAATGAGTAGGCAACTCGGCACTTCAAAATACTCAGTAGTTTGTGCACCCCACCTTGGGTTTATCCCAGGAGCAATAAACAGTAAATGAAATAATACAACGTTGGCTACAAGCTCAACCTGGATGTGCCCCGTGAAAAAATATTACATCAAATTACAATTTACATTTGAATGAAATAATATAACACTTCACATCCCCGGTTATTCATTCACGACAATCCAACAATATTCATATACACAAACCACAAAATCATCACAGATATGTGCAACCCCCAACTAACCGACATATAGCAATTAGCGGAATTTTAAGAACACATATATCACAACTTGAAACATTAAATGACGTTAAACTGCGACTTCGAAACACCCTATATTGCCACAGTAAAGAATTGACAGCATATTCAAAATTGGCAAAAACAAACAACTCCTAAAACCCTAGATCCAAGTAACAAGACCACAAAACAAAACACGAAGCATTTCCCTTCAACAAAACCGGTGAGGCCGGATTTTCTAGCTATTTGGTCTATCAAAATCCAAGGGAAATGTCTCGTTTTTGGTTTGTGTTCATTTTACAAGTAAAGGAGAACTCTGCAATTGTTTTAAAAAAATTTAAAGCCTCATAAAAAATCAACAGAAACTAGGATCTATGCTTCGATGTTTTGAGATTATTTCGGTTTCGAAGTTTTAATTGTCGTTTAATCTGTTAATTATAGTTTAATCTGGCTCTGATACCATTGTAAGTCGATGCCACGCACCCCACGTATTCGCGGGGAGGCGGAGTTTGCAAAAAACAATTTTTAAGTGCTTCGTAATATCGACTAAACTCCAGGATCGATACTAAGCCCTAACTAACAAACTTGCTTAGAGGTTTAACTACTGTTTGAGAAAGTTATACCTCAAGTCACCTATCCTTCTTCTCCTCGCTTTCCTTCTCCACGTTGTGAGCTCCTCAAAGTGAAAACGGATCGCGCCTCCTCGTCGGCTTCTCCAAATCGAAGAAGATCATCCCGAGAGTGTCTACCTTGAGCTTTCTCCTCTAGGATGAGGAAACTAGGTCACTTGGTGTGCTAAACTAAGTAGCCTAGAGAGAGTAAAGAGTAATAATGGATTTAGTTTTGTCACAAACCCTAGGATTCTCAACTCATGAGATAATTAGGGTTTGAGAATTGAGAATAGAGCTTGAGGAGAATGAGAGAGAGGAAAGTATCTGCTATATGATAATGATAATGTTAATTTGAAAAATGGCTTATGTTTTTTACTTTAAACCAAATGAAAATATCTCATACAAATATCTCAAATAATATCTCAAAATATATAAGTCTCCATATCTCACAAGAGTCCAAGGAAGTCAACACAAAGCCATGTTCACATTCACTAAAATACCACAAAGTTTCCCACCTCATTTCATCCACCTCACAAAAGATTTTATCAATAAAAAAAAACCTAATTGAGGTGTCTCACTTCAAGAAACAATCTTGATCAAATTACAAGAATGCCCCTCTCATCCGTATATACATACCCGCATATGTATTCCGAGAAACACGAATACAATGAGACGAAACTAATCCAATAATCAAATACTAGGATCCGGCTTAAACCAAAGCCCACTAGTATTGTTTGCCCGAACATCATATGCGCACAAGTACACTTATGTGATCGAACGCTGTCGTAAAACCATACGACCTCTACGCGTTTCGCCCGAAGCAGGGAAACTCTCTGTGTGGGACTCTGAAGACTCGACAATATGCTGGTAGTGGGTTTAACCACAAGCGCGTCAGCGGTACTAGCTGCACGTAACGGCTACCTAGGTATCTGTCGATAAGAAGGCCGACGAGCAAACTCATCCGTACCCCTATTAAGGCTATCTGTGGCAATCTCCATACAGTCCGGTCTATTCGTCTAAGAGTATCGCATATCGGGCCTAGGGGCGGCAAACGTCAGACCCCTAGTAGCGCAATAAGTCGTGTCGGAGTGCAGCCAAAAACACCCTGAGAAACTAATGGAATTTCCACCAGCAAATCTCGCTTGCCCTGGCCAGAGACTGAGTAATGGCTTTCCGAATCACAACGCGACATCAACCCCCAATACCGGGAGAGACGAATCCTATTTAACCGTCACTGCCTCCAAGCGCTTTGGGACTGCGCCCAACTACTACCTGTTTGCACGACTCAATAGAGCCGTGGTAGGGCAGTAATCTAAGAACAGTGGAAACACACTTGCGGCGAAATAGCAGTGTCAAGTCAACGGACTATGCTGTACTCATGTCACCTGGGAACTACCATATGACAATAGCTATAGTACCAACCGGCAGTACCCCATGAGTCCGTCCAGTGTATCTCATAACCCAATGAGCACCTGCATACTATTTCCAGTATGACGTACTAATGGCTGTGGGACAGACCATCTCCCTTGCTGGGATGAGAAGCGTATACACTAGTCTACTTTGGAGTATCGATGCCCTGTCTCGATAATCCTACGACTAAGGACCTGTATAAGGATGTGCTTGCAGACCACCCAGCCCCCACTAGTGTGACTGCCATCACAACGCTGGTAGTCAAGCAAAAATCCTAAGGGCTCTACCAATATTTATTAGCGATATGTTAAAAGAAACATACTCACATATTAAGATAGATTCAAACCATGTAGCATACTATTATATTGAGCAAGACTGTCATAAATTCGAGTATATATCCCAAGCTTCCATAATGTAATATACAAACTAATACTATACAATAATGGCCTCTATGGCATATCACACTAACAATAACAATATTCTTATAGCAAAAGGGCGACGCTGATGTCGCGTTTAAACCTCCGCGATCTCGAATGGCAGGTCCTGCTTATTAGCTGGGTCTACTTCGTCCTCTGAGTATGCACACTCAGGTCGTCAGGGCAACACATATAGCAATAAATATATAATGTGCGTACAATGTTATCAAATATGAAAGGTGGGACAAAATACAAAAACATGAGAATAACGAATATCATATCAGTAAACCAGGCAATGTGTATGTCACTACTTATCAGTCACTAAGTCAATGAAATCAATTGGTGAAAAGAATGCTCGTGTTTAATAAGGGTCTCGTGTATGCCCGAGACTACGTTCCACTGTTGCCCGGAACATAACTCTGCAGCCGTGCCGCTAGACCCACGACCTAATGTATGTATGTGTGTGCGTGTGTGTCGCTAATATCGAATGATCGTCCTCTAAGTCACCGTACCCCGATAAATACGAGTTCGATTCCATCTTGATTTCCCCATTCCTCAGATTATAGTATATGTTCAGGTATTATAAAGGTTGTGAATAAATACGTATCGCTTTCACTTTCAATCACGTTTCCACTTATTAATATCACTTTCAATCACTGGTTCACTATCGTACTTGCCACAACCCAATCACTAACATTTATATATCGACAATGCAAATCAGTCGCTAGGTCTCAATGTAAACGATCACTATGCAAAAGGTATAAAGCAAACCAAAAATAAGTTAGAAATGCACTGAACAAATATTCACTAACTTATGACAGCCAATGCTATATGACTTACAAAATTCACCATAAATCACACGTATAGAATCGACCAAAACAATACAAACGACGCACGAATTATACTTGATTTTCTAAGCGGTAAAATTAGTTTCATATCAATAGGAATTCAGGTTAGGGACATATCATCATTTCAAATTAGCAATCCATTGCTGGAATTCCATTTTCATAACTGGAAGTCCAACTTCGCGCATAGTTTACTAGGGATTGTGTTTAGATCCAGATGTTATCCCAGTTGAATAAAACCTATTTCTATCTGTTAGGTTTTCGACGCATTAAGAGGATCCATGATAGCCTTTCTGTACTAGGAGATATGTCCTGTTTAGAGTGAAGGTAAAAAAAATGTTACTGCAGAATCTGTAGAACACGTTGACAGCCTAAAATATAAACAAAATACCAAACGACCGTGAAACTGAACGAGACTAGATCCATATGTTAGATAACTAAATTATCTACGCGAATATATAGGACTACGTGCATTTTAAGTTTTATGTAGGGACGTGCAGGCGCTTAAGTTCAGGTATCCTCGTGGAATGCTGCCCCGGACTACAGTCCAGAGCCGCATTCCAAGCCAATTCTTGTTACAGTGATCTATCAGCATTGAAGGCTAAACTATAAAGAGTTATATCTTATCGAGTCGTCTTCGATATGAGCGATATAATATTACATTCCGACATGTAACTAATTTAATACCAATTTAACACTATTACATGTACAGTAAAACCAGATTTGACGTCGCGTCTTTAGGACGTCGTTTCCCTGCACGATGCTTTGTTATTTGAGTTCAGTTTTCTACATAATATTTAAGAGTAGCAAAAGTAATTATTTTTAAAAGACCTGAGCATGTTTGACAGGGTTTTTGTTCAGTTCACGACATCGAACTCTTAGTGTACATTATCACGAGCCATCGAATTAAAGTCGGTTTTGCCCGACTCGTGAAAACGATATCTAATACTTACAGTTCACACAATATTAATAAGATATTTTAGATCCGATTACGCTCAAAACTAACATCTTAGAATTGTTATGGTTTTCCATGAAAATACGATGATGGCTTACGATATATACGTGATAATATACTACTTAACACATGTTCGTAATAATCTATCTAATATAATTCTAACACGAAAATCATAGATCTATGTTCATAGCATGTTAAAGCAAGTAAGGGTTTCACTTGCCTTCGGTCGCTGATATAGAAGCGACACCACTTGCGGACTTCGTATCGACACACGGGACGATGAATGCTAGACACGGTGCGTGGCGCGAGCGCGATACGTGGAGATCCGGTACTGGGCATGGTGATAACGTGGGCGTGACACGATAGTGGGCGTGGTTCTGACTCGGTGCATGGTGCGGGAGTGGCACGGCGCGACACGGTACCGAATGAGATGCTGGTGCGGGAGTGGGCACGGTGCGTGCACCGGATCGGGGTATAGTGTGGCACGAAGGCTGACACGGCGTGGCACGGAGACTGGCACAGCGTGACACGAAGGCTGGCACGGCGTGGGGGTACGGTGTGGCGCGGGGAGTGGGTACGAGGTGGCACGGAGGCTGACACGGCGTGGCACGGGGACTGGCACGGCGTGGCATGAAGGCCGACACGGCATGGCACGGGGACTGGCACGACGTGATACGAAAGCTGGCACGGCGTGGGGGTACGGTGTGGTACGGGGCAGCGATGAGTTAGCTTGGGGCCGCATCTGCAGCAGTGGCAGTCGGGAGGTGAGCCGGAGATGGGGATATGTTGATGTTGCCGGCGTTGGAAGGAGGATGAGGTGGCACGACTATGGAGAGGGTTGGGTGGAGCTTGGGTGTCGATGTGGGTGTTTGGAATCGTGAAAGGGTAGTGGAGAGCTGTGGTGGAGTAGTGGCGGTGGACAAGAGGACGGTTGTGGTGATCACCGGAGGAGTTGGTCGGCAGCGGTGCAGTGACAGTGGAGGGTCGGTGAGTTTTTTGAGAGAGAGATTGAAGGAGTTAGAGATAGGGAGAGTTATTGAGAGTGAGGGAGAGGTAGGGGGAGATCGCAGGGAAGGGGCCGCAAAATCACGAAGGCGATTGAGAAGTGGCCGAGGACGAGACCGTTGGCGAGGGCGTCGCGGAGGTGGGCACGGGTCACAAGGAGGCGGTCGCGAGGATGGAGGAGAGGGATGTTGGGAAAAATTTTGGAGGGAAAAGAAGAGAAACAAAAGGAAAAGAAGAAGAAGAAGAAGTGTGGGGGGAGTCGGGTCGGGTCGGGTCGGGTAGGGATTAGGAAAAAGGGTTTGGGTTTAGTTTAGGAAAAAATAAGAAATAAAATAAGAAATATAAAAAAAAACAATGTGTAAAAATAATTGGAAAATTGTGGAAAAATACGGAAAATATATAAATGGAACTGGGGATTTATAAGGATAATAAACACCTGATAAACATTTAGTTGCATTGTAAAATATTTCTAAAAATCTCAATACATATGCACAAACAAACCAATCATAATCCTGTAAATTATTATTGGGCATTTGTTCCTCATAAATTAAAGGAATAGGCTGCCGATATTTTAAAACACATTTCATAAGTAGAATTTCACCTATTTGGAATGTTGATTTGAAAAATCTAAATTTTAAATTTAATTGGGTACAAATTTGCTTAAAAATTTGTTTTCTCGGTCTAGAGGTTTCAATAAATATCATTGCATTTTTAAGTTTCGATAAATGGTTATCAATTATACTATGACCATCATGCACAGTTAAATTTAAAATATGGCATGCACATCTTTGATAAAATAATTCTCCATTCAAAACATTATTTAAATTATCTTTTAAAATTGCTATAGCAGAATTGTTATTAGTATCATTATCAAAACTGACTGAAAATATTTTATTTCGAATATTATATTCGCGTACTGTCACGCCCCGCTTCCCAGTGTACGGCGAAGTGGACGCGACGAGGCCCGCTACGTATGTACTCAGAAGTACATACGCTAAGCGTGACTAAGCAATATAAAGTAATACACAAGAGACAAGAATATAAATGAACAGCAACTTTTTATTTATTAACATTCTTGTACAATACATGGAAAGGAAAATACAACTGAAATAAAGATGCCTAAATAGTGGCATAACAGGAAAAAGAAAGTACTGAAAAGAAAAGTGTACAATGAAATTATACTGCTGAGTCTTCGGCAAATTGCTCCAAGTCTTCTTGGGTTGGTTCAATTTCTGCCGGGTCCAGGTCACCTGACGATATTCAAAGAAGAGAGAAAGAGAATGTCGTCAGCGAACAGATCGCTCGGTAAGTCCCAAAGGTAAGGGGGAAAATAGACAGACAGTAAGAAAGAGAGAGAGAGCTTTTACTGTTGTATTATAATATTATAATATTGTATTAACGTTGTTGTTTTTAGCCTGGTACAGAAGATACCAGTGTATACGAGGGGAGTCCCACTTACACCGGGGACCTTGGTAACCTGTAGTACAAGACTCCGTCGATAATACCACGGAACAATGGCATGGATGTAATTACGTCTTAAGTGACCACCTCGTGCCACCTTTAACATATTCCGTACCAGTCTACCCCTTAAACCCCGCGATGTCTTGTGTTATCTTGTAAAATTGTATTGATTGTAAGATTGATTAACTGACTGACCGAAACCATGATATCAGGAAACAGTTATAACCCTAGAGTCATGTAAATGGAATACTGGGAAATATGCAAAAGGAATATCCATGGTTCGGTTCGGTCAAGTAGATTGTTAACTGGATTCTGGAATTCATATATTCATCTTGAGTTGAAATATTAAAGAATATAGATTGACTTGAATCATATTCAAGTTAGAAATAGTCAGACTCAAACCCGAGTCAGACTAAAAGAAGATAATTTGAAGTTCAATAATTGTTAGGGGCCTTATTGTTATTTATAAAACTTGAGGGGGTTTTATGTAAAAAGTACTATTGTATAGTTTTCAAAAATACACCTCAAGTATTTGTTATTCGTCTTTATAGTTATAATGAGTGTGGATTTTATTTGTGTTATTCTAGTGAATATATCCTAATAAAAATATTAATTGATTTATTTGAAACTCATGGTATTTTAATGTAACTTTTAAACTTGTAAATTTTAGAAAAAGATGGAAACTTTATATTATAATAAAATAGATGTTTAAATGATATTTATATATATATTAATACAAGAATAATTTTTAAATAATATTTTATTTTCCAAAATCTCATTTCTTTACTTAAATGCCGTATTTTAAACCTTTCGAGACCGAATGCTCCTTGCGGAGGTCTGAATCTCGCACTACTAGCCCACGGGTGCACGATGAACCGTACTTTCCCTAACGGGTTTCCCAAAGGTGGGCTGTAGCGGCGCTTTGCTTAGGTTTAATAAATACCATTCATTTAGTAAAAACGGTTTTATAAATATAAGGTATTTATTTGAAAAAAAAATATAACTTTCCGTATTTTATTTTCTAGGGTTTCCTAAGCCAGCTAGCCTATTTCTAAGGTCTAAACGATAAGTCATTAGAAGTCTCAAATCGCCTCTTTACCGTCAATTGCGGCCAGGTAAGTGCCAGGTAAGTGGGAAGGAACCACAGTCGTGGGCCTAATTAAAAACCACTAGCCTAGACACACTTGCCTAGACACCACAAGACAGTTTAGATAAACGATCGATGTCCATGATATATCGTGCTTTTATTTTAAAATATTTTATTTAGAATTGTGTGCAACTTAAAGCTTTTAGAAAAGGTTTATAAATAATATGGTATTTTAGTGAAAAGTCCTGTATTTTCGTATTCTATATTTTGATGTTTATCAATTAGGGTTATATTTGTGTGTGTAGAGGTAGGTCATTACCTCATGACTTATTTTAAGTTTTAATGAAGTTTAGAGGTTAAACATGATATATTAAATTTGAAGGTATTAAAGCGCAAGAATACGGTATTTGAAAACGTTATCATTTCATGTGTGAAAATTCATTCAAATTGATTTCTACAAGTTTATTTATCAAGGTAAACATATTTAGGAGTGAGGGAATTAACTAGAACAAGAAAAATAAACTTTATGGTATTTTTATGAAAAGAATACGGTTTTGCAAAGAATCTATCATTTCATGTGAGAAAGCTTATTTAAATTGGTTTATAAGTGATTAATAGTCAACATGAATATGTTAGGGTATTGTGGATTAGGTGACAAGTGAAATTTTGTAGAAAAACTGAATCGGAAATCGGTTTGTTCCGATTTCCGTCGGGTTTCATAAATCCGTATTTTTAAGAAATAGAAAGGTGAGAAGTATGGGACTTACGGGTTTTCAAACTCTTCTAAAGAGTAAAGAGGACTAGGGGAAAGGCCGAGGTGTGGTTTCATCGCCGGTTTCTTCAAAGCACGTCGCCGGAATTCCGTCAGGGCTTCGCCGTGAACTCGGTTTCAAAGCACACTTCTTGGAAAACTTTTGAGAGAGTGGCTCAAGATTTTGGGAGGTGAGAGGGTAGTGTGTAGAGTTGGTATTTATAGGGTTAGGCTAGGGTTAGGGTAGATGAAAAGTTAAAAATAAAAATATGATAAAATGTAATAAAAATGTATTAAAAGTGGAGTAATTAGGGTTTTTAAAGAGTTCTGGAAATGGTATGAGGCTGAAACTTTGCAGGTGCGTAGAGAATATGAAAATACACAACTTTCATGTTGTGACCCTCGCCGGAATCGTCCGAATCGGGGGTGACTCGGCCGTGACTCGGTCGGATCACTGAGTCGGCCGAGTCAAGGCCGAGTTGGCCGATTCCCGACCGAGTCCGGTGACCTGGATCTCCCCCGACGATTCATCTACCCTCTGCAAGTGTTACATATTTGGTTGTAGTAGGGTTTTTGTGAGATATGCACGTGTAAACTCTTGGTATTCTAAAGGTTTTTAAAAAATCAATATTAAAAATAATGTGGGGTATGGGATTCGAACTCTGATGGCTTGGTTCAGCAGTGTAAGGTATTACCAATGAGCTACAAGCTCCTTCTTGTAATTATTGTGGTATTTAATTACTTAAACTGATAGCAGCAAGAATAAATACTCCTAATATACATTAAATTAAAAGTAAATTCTTGTACACTAAAAATGGAGTTATTATATTCTTGTAGCTTGTAATTAAAAACAAAATAATTACCTATATCTTGTGCTCATGCTAAAATACCCCTTTGTGGATTTTTGAAAAAAATATTTGAAAAAAAAATTTGTATAGGAAAATTAGGGTTTTTACACGTACAGTAGTCAAAATAAATTATTTATATTATTTCCACTATATGGATGCTCTATTTTTGAAAAACCAATAATTCTTTTATGTAAAATCCAATCATTATCAATGAAATGTGCAGTAACACAAATATAACTTGTAACACCCTAGTGCATATATACTATATTTTATTTTGGGTATTTCAAATCTTGAGGCAACTTCTTGTTTATTATTGTTTTTGGGTGCAGATAGTGCATTTGGTAACTGTGGTTAGTATCCGATCCGACCCGCGTGCTTGAAATCCATCATGGTTCAAGATTATGTCATATATTCGCTAGTACAGAGAATCCATGCAGATCTAGATTCTATACACAAACATGATATATTTCGTATCCGCATATCTTTTAAATAATACAAATAATAGCCAGATAATATATTTTGATATCTAGCATGGTATGTTATCATACCCCATATCATATGGTTGCTTCCATACACCGTGTTCATTTTTATTAACCGTATATCGCATTATGGTTTTAAGTTGTACGTATATTCTCCATATTTTAAAACTGGATATTTAGAAAAAAAAACAGATAATTTTCGAAGCAGTTTGATATTAGCTGTCTAAACCTAATATATATATATATATATAATATTTTATAATACAGTTTAGATTATATAATGTATATATAATATATTAACTAAATAATTATATCCTTTCTCTCGTTTCTGTATCTCTCTTGTTCTCTTTCTCTCTCTCTCTCTATATATATTATATATTAATTAACCTAATATAATCAAAATACACACCTCTCTCTCCTCTCTTCTTTTCTGTCGCCTCGCTGCCACGAGAAAAACTTGAACCCAAACCCTAGCCTCGCCTTCGCCGCCAACCACCCCACGACCTCGCCGACCCCGACCTTGTTTCCTCGCCCTCACCCTCACCACCTCCACCTTCTCCTCCTCTCTTCTCCCTAACGTCCAGCAACACGCTAACGCCACCTGTAACCCTGCACAGCCCCGACGCCTGCACCTCTCACCGCCGATCAGCACAGACCTCGCCGTCACCTCCTTACCCCTCTCTCCTATCCCCAACACCACCAGCACCACACCCATAACCACCGTAGCACCTCGATGACCCAACGCCAACTCAAGAAACCCATAGCCACCTTGTCGCCGACAGCAACCATCATCGTCGTCAAGCCGTCGCCTCGCCTCCTCTCCTCGGTCCTCTGTCCCCAGAGCCGAGCTACACCCTATTCTTCTTAAACCTTCCTTTCTTTCTCTCATTCTTTCTTTCTTGTTTTCTTAATTCTTCCGGCCGTCTCGCCAGAGTCGCACGCGTCACCGACGATCTGGAAGACCCAGTCATCCTCGTCGTCCAGCCTAGTCACCACGTCACGTCATTGATCAGCCAGATCCAGTCCTGCACGCGTGTAGTTTGTATCGCGACGTTTATCCGACGTCGGACGTGACATCAGTATCTCGACATAAGATCCGACCAGGAAAGTTTAACTTGCAACATGCTACGCTATATTATATCAATATCTATATGAATAAAAATAGTACATGTGTTTTATTATTCAGCGAATATTACAGATTTACGGTTTTACGTTATCCATTCGCATCCGTACTGATAATCGCATATCTGGTTGCATGCCAAAACATTATGATAGTATTATACTACTATATTAGTGCAATACGATATCTAGTTTGCATCATACTTGGTAGTGGACATATAATGGTTATTACAGATAGATACATATGCGTCCTGGTATCAGTTTTGATTACCGTATTCCGATATCGATTACAGTTTCACATTGGGTATCCATTTGATACATATGCATCACATAACATGTTCACGACACACTACCTGACTTGTTATTTGGATCTTGTTACTAATACCGACAATCCTGACTTGTTATCCTGACGGACGTAATTTGTTGTCTACGTAGACAAAACTTGTACCTGCTTGATCCTATATTAGTATTAGATTTACATCATCAATACGTGACTTGAACACAAAACCTTAGGGGATAAGGGAAAATCAATAATGAAACCTGACTTGTAACTCAACAGTTCGATGCTTATACTAATAAGTCTTTACGGGCTAGGCCAGCCCCGGAATGATGCTTCTGACATTATTCGTCTGTACATGTTACATGTTTACTGCTTAGCGGCACGTCTCGGATTCAGCCCGAGAGTCTTGACCGTGGTCCCGGGCACGCTCGGGATACTATTGAGTTACATCGACGATTCCATTAAATTGATTTCAAAAATTTTTAGAATAGATAACCGAGAAGCGCAGTTTTAGAATACACTTCATACACCCATACATACACATACCTCACTGTTTCATATCTATGTTATTCATTTATATTCATATTTACTTATATCGTTATATCATAATTATCATTGTTATTTTGATATTATGACGCACTGACATCTGAGTTTTGCATGGCCCAATTTCTCTACCTTTATCGCAGGATGAACATGAGTAATTTAGCCATTAAGCCGAGCAATGAGGAGTTGAACGTGTATTTAGATATGTTTAGTTTAGTTTGTTTCCGTAGTTTTATTTTTTTTGATGTGAGCCCATATTGGAATATGTTTTCAGATATTGTTTATTGGATCTTGATTCGTTTCCGCTTATTCGGTTTCTTGATTTTATTTACTGTGGCAAATGGATATGTACTAGATAGACTATATTCTTTTCTGTTTTTTATATTCTATATACAGCCGTAATGTGACCGTGGAGGGATGATTCCTAAGCACAGATAGAATGGTTAGATCTATCACGTGCCGTAGTTTACGTATCTTAGGAAGCAGGGCGTGACATAACTCATGCCCCATTTTGTAGTCAAAAAATCAGAGGTTATTGCAATTTTACTTTTAAGATTTGCAAAAATATAAATCAAATTGGCTTTACCATCATGACATTTTTTAAAAACATTACTTCTAAGTGTGGTTTTTGGTACTCTTTGAAATGCTAGATTATATGCATTTTTTATCAATCTATCAAATTTCGTTTTCTGCAAAATTAAATGATTGTTTAGTATGTATGACATATCTTGCAAGTTCTCTTCTATTAGTATCTTGCGAATAAAAAATTAGTTAAAGAAATGGACGGTATATTTAAAGTCGTCCGCCGAGAATCTGCTTTTTCTAGTTTGATTAAATGTCCTTTTAGGCGGGTATTCCATCCGAAGTGGCACAAGTAAAATCTGCTTGGTAATGAGTACAAACTGCCCGCTCGTTTTTATCTGCAACTGTTTGTACTACAAAATATTTCCAAATATCAGAAGTTTGTGACGTAGCAAAGATATGGACAGAAATATGTCCTTTTAGGTGGGTTTGAACAGAGATATGGACAAAATATTTCCAAATACCAGAAGTTTGTGACTTAGCAGAGATATGTCCTTTTATGTGGTATATTTAAAATATTTCCAAATATTTCCAAATCCGCTTGGCAATGAGTACAAACTGCCCGCTCTTTTATCTTTAGGGGTAGAAGCATTTGCTTCAAAAACGGTATGGACAGAAACTTCTT
The DNA here is from genome assembly GCA_030015575.1 of Agapanthus africanus. Taxonomy (NCBI): domain Eukaryota; kingdom Viridiplantae; phylum Streptophyta; class Magnoliopsida; order Asparagales; family Amaryllidaceae; genus Agapanthus; species Agapanthus africanus. Next base: position 25,095,131 of record CM057338.1, read on the forward strand.
CAGGGACATGACTTTGTGACGTAGCAGAGGTCTCATAATTAAAAGATTTATAGTTAGGAGAATAACAATCAAAATTAGTTTGCAGCATAGCTAACCTTTGTCTCTCTTATGAATCCATATCGATTTGAAATGAACGTCTCCGTGAAGATGAAGCATCATGCTACCTTGTGAAGATGAGCCTGACATTCTTAATTAAAAATATTAGTAACAGAGAAAAAGAGATGATAAAAAATATACGAGAAAAATATATAATCAATAAAAAAAATCCTGATTCCAAATAGCAGAATCAAATTAGTGGAACCGAAGTGAAGATTGAGACCGCGGAAATGAAGATTGCGTGATTCCAATTTTAATAGTAAACTTCTCGAAAATTAAATAGAGTGATTGGGAAATTAAAAATTTTGTTGTGAATTGTGAGAAGAATGAGAAGTGTAGAGAGGTATTTATAGAGTTTTGGATTATGGGTAAAAAATGTATAATTTTGAGTGAGGGGGTTTTAGATAATTTTACAGCCCCTACTTTAATTTAAATACCCCCTTATTAAAAAACCTATCCAGTTCAAACCCCCTAACGCAAAGACCGGCCCTCATCCCAAAACCCCCTAAGACCAAACGACCAAATTCAAATTTGAATTTTGCCGGTTTGGCTGGGTCCAGGCTGGGCCATAGAAATGGGCCGGCCCAGGCCCGCCACGTGGTGCTCAGGCCAGCCGGGCCGGACACCTTGAACTGAATCTATGAACATATATGCAATGGAGCACCAAGGAAATAATAAATTGGTCCATAAACATAAAATACATGGTAATAAAGTATTACCAAGCTAACATCCTTCTCAAACTCAAGATAGATCAAAGGCCGTGAAAGTTTGGACCACAAAAGCTTTGACGTTTCGAAGCATGTCTATTGGTTAAAAAAAGACCGCAACATGTGCAATTTTCAAGGCACATAAAAAAGATAAATTTACTTGGTCACTACATAGAGATGAGCACAAAGTGAAAATTTGTCTGGTCTTGATATGCACGGTACATTTATGAAATACAAAATTTATTTAAGGTATGATCACGTTCTAATTGTCGCAATAGAGAGGAATACGAGATAAACTCATGATGAACAACATCCATCACCAAAAAAGGTCGGTCTAGCCAGAGAATCTCGATTATAATACCTAAGATTGAGTATGGACCTCGAGACAAAATCTTATTTGTTCAATTGATGAAATGAGTAAGTCTCCGAGAAACATGCAGTATCTGGGAATAAAGATAGACGGTGGTAAGTTGTCTCTTGTCCTATCAACATCGCTGAATGCTTGAAACGGTAATTAGAATATGGAAAACTCATATCTCTCTCTCTCTTTCTCTCCCTATATATATATATATATATATAAAATGTAGTGATACAATTTAAGGAACAAAACAGCAAAAGACAAGTAAGAGATCTCTCTCAAACTCAGACAGACCACTTAATTAATTAACCGCATTTAATTTTATTTCTTTTTACATTGGAACCTCAATTCCTGTTAAGTCAATATCATGATACATTGACCAACTTTTGGGGGTGGTCCTCATCTATGCCCCCCGTTGCCTTGAATATTCGGTTCTTCACGACATAAGGAATATGATAAAGAAATTATAATTTCGAAACATACACAGCCTACAGAAAAGTGGATGGTGAATGGTTCGGATCCGATGATGATCAATATTGGTGGTCTCCAAGATCTGGACACGTGGCAGATGACGTGTCCCAAAACTCAGAAAGAAGGGCCACAGGGGCCGACCAGGCAACCCCTGTACCCGGCCCACAAGCACAAGCCGACCCTCCTCGGGGCCCTCTGCAAGTTGGCCTCCTCGACCCCCCTTACTCATCTCCGAGCTCCCTAGTCGAGGCCATCTTCCTCGGTTCCTCTAACCAGCTCCACCGTTCACAGGCGTAACCGCCGCTCCGCGAATCTCGACATGCACGGATTCTCCGCCAGCAACATCCCATGGTCCATGCCTCCGCGATTCCCATTAATTGGCGATCCGCTCTCTACGCGGGCGTGACGTCAGGAGCGTAACTGTTGACGAGATTCTCGCGCCTGTTGCTGCGTGCCATCACCGTTATATAAACCCCATCACAAAGGGGTCAAGTAGGACATTTTTACTCCACTTAGCCGTTACTCTGCTCGGATCTAGGACTAACTTGATCGTCGGAGGGTCCTCGGTGGTCAACCACACCGGGACTTCTTTGCAGGTACTCGGCGCCGAACTCCTCAAATCACCAATCGCACCAAAACCCATTGAGATCCACACGCAACAGAAGATCACCACCAAAATACACCGGGAGATCAACGGAAGACAACATCTGACGGAGACCTGAAAAGGACCTCCATCAGTAGACGCCGTCTGTGGGAAATAACTCCACAAAACATAAAGTTGGCATTCCGATTTCCGCCCACATGGCAAGCAACCATCCTGAAAATCCCGGTACCAGCCGCCGTCTTCCACTCACCGAAGGCGGGGATGAGCCTCCTCCAGCGACCATCATCAACGCCCTCGCAGGACGGATAGATCGGCTATAATCCCTCGTGGAGGCGCTCGTCCGCGTCCAAACGGCCGGGCCTTGGCCCCAGATCGCCGCACCACCAAGGCTCTGCCCCTGTCTGGACGGCTGACCACCGGCAGGCTACGACTCCTGGCCCCCGGTCTCTCGAGCCGGTACTCCCTGAGGCCCGCTGGGTGCACCACGGCTCCACACCAAGGTCCGCCGCCAGAACGCCTCGCCTCGAACCTCCTTGCGACCCTTATCCCCCTGAGGAGATGTCAGTCACCTCGCCTATCTACAGGCATGGTCGACAGTACCACCTTCTGCGGGGCCGCACAGAAGGGGTTCACCTCGGCGGCTCGAGAGCCACCTCGCCCAGGGATCTGAGGCACCTCATCGAGAGGAACCGGGGCCGCTCCCAGACGCAGGTCACCCCCAGCGGAGGCCAGGGATCCCAAGGCGCCGATTCCTCGGGATACCACGGTCGGCTCGACGCTCTCGAGAAGAAAATCGAGGACATGCGCCAGGAGGCTCACCTCTCGAGCGACGGGGCTAAGTACGCCTCCGATTCGCTCACAAAGCCATTCATCGAGGAATTGCTCGCTATCCACGTCTCCTCGCGCAACAAGCCCCCAAAAGTCTCTCTGTTCGACGGGAAAACCGACCCGAAGGACCATTTGGACGCTTTCACCGCGGGGATGAGCTTCCAGGACCACTCCGACGCCGCCCAGTGCAGGGCCTTTCCGGCCACCCTTATCCGCGCAGGTCGGGACTGGTTCCGGGGGCTCGAGCCCCGCTCGATCTCGACCCTCGACGAGCTGGCTACTTAGTTCCTTGGACATTTCGTTGGGAACCGTCGACAGAAGCACACGGTCGACTACCTCTACACGGTTAAGAGTGGGGACAAGGAAACGTTCAATGCCTACATTACCCGTTTCTACAACGCCCTTCCCGTGGTGCCCGAGCACCGAGACGAGACCGTCATCACGGCGCTTAGATCTGGTCTGAGGCACAATGAGTGGTTACGCTCCTTCGCGTTGGCGCAATCTAAGACCATGGCCAAGGTCAAGACGTGGACCGAGCGCAAGGTTCAGGTGGAATCTGAGGTAAACGCCAACCTCCCCCGAGCATAACGATCCGACCAGAAGAAGAGGGCTCGGGAGGAGAGGCTGGAGTGTCAGCAGCCCTACCAACCGAAGTTCCAGGAGTATACCCCCCTCAACGTCTCCCTCGCAGTACTGCTAGAGGAGGCCCAGAACGAGGGGTTCTTCAAGTTCCCTCCGATCCCGCGTCAGGCTGCGAAGCGAACCCGGGGCCACTACTACGCTTTCCACCGGACACTGGGCCACGCCACGGAGGATTGCAAGCAACTCAGGGACTACATCGAAGAGCTCATCCGATCGGGACACCTCGCCGCATATCTGAGGGACAAACAGCAGGCCGACCGCGAGTAGGAGCAGCATCGTCCTCCCACTGACCTGACCATCGGTCAGATCATGCTTGTTTCGGCGGACGGCCAGCATGGAACTCAGGGAGCCCCGTACCCTGCGCCAAGCACGGAGGCCCACAGTCCTCCGGGGAGCTCGGGCCGAGCCAATAAAATCATCTGCTAGTCTGTACCTTTCCTTCAGGGCAATGTAAACTCTTCCTAGGATTTATTGTTAATTTAATAAAGATCAATGGAACGTTGCGAAAAAGAAAGAAAAACCTTGTTTATTCAAAAGGTATTATGGGCTCCTCATCCATACACGCAGAAAGAAAATGAAATTACAACAGTCAGGGAAGGGGGTGCAGCGAGCACTGCTCGTGGTACTCGGTAAAGATCTCCGCCAGCCGGGGCCCCGCGAGGTCCAACCTCTGTCCCCGGTCCCCCCCTCCCCCCGCGCACGTCGATCCTAAACCTCAGCTCGTAGCAATCGCGGACGAGCGCCTCTGAGCGGGCCAGCCGATTCATGGAGATCAGGCCGAAGCGACTCAGAGACCGCAGCTTGCCCACGGCCTCGTTATAGAGCTGCTCGGATAGGGGGTTGTAAAGCCCCGGCGATGCCCTCCAGATAGAGTACATCAGCAGCTGCAACGGGGAGGAGCGTCGGGGGAGCAGCCGGCCGAAATGGTCCTCAATGCTCCCATAGACCAGCTGCAGCGTGTCCTCAGTGCAGTTCTGGTCGTAAAGGTACACATCTTCGAAGTGGATGATGTCGGGGATGGTAAACGGGAAGTCTTGCATTTTCGACGACCTGTTTATGAAGGATGGAAGGACCAGTACTCCTTCATCCTTATATAGCCCACTGCGCAGCTCAACAGTCGCCCGCTTTCACCCAAAAAGTCGCTGCCACGCGGCGGTCATCAAGCCTTCTCTGGTGGAATCGAAGAGACACGCCCTTAGCACTTCGCCTCCCCTCGCATTCAGTGCACATGCTACGCGCACTGTTGCCGCGACCGTCCCTATTCCCCATGAGTGCAGCTGGACGGTCGGGCTACACCTCGTGAAGATTCAACCCAGCAGCTACTCTGCTCGGTCACCCCTGACAGGTAGCTTCCCTACCGCAACGCCAGGGATCAGAAAGCCCTCCCAGAGGCAATCGAGCCTGAGGATCCCTCGCTCGGCTATCCCCAGCGGGCAGCTTCCCTGCCGCGACGCCGGGGATCAAAAAGCCCTTCCAGAGGCAGTCGAGCCCGAGGATCCCTCACTCGGCTATCCTTCAGGACAAAAGCCCTTGCCAAGAGGCACCGGGCAGTAACCCTGCCCTGCCAAGGGTCCTTGGTGTAAGTCCACGGTAGCGCCCTGGCCGTCTAACAGACGTCAAATGCGGAACAAAAACTTTTTACAACTGGCGCTATCGCGTACCGTAACCCGGATCTGCCATTAAAGCTAAACTAACAATCTACAAAGTGGGTAGAAACGTTATACCGAATGATCCGAGTCCTTCGGTCTTCAACCATCATCCCACGCTTTGTTGCGGATGCTCTGATCTCCTTGAACTCCAGTCTTTTCGTCCAGGTGGCACCACGTCGACGGATCTTTAAACGGGCTCCCGCCTCTGAACCGAGGCAACTCGATCGTCAGGTTTGCCAAAAGAGACGACCAAGATGAAGTAGAGAATGAGTAGAACATTTTGTCTCGTTAGGTCCAAGGCTATGGACGAACGGTTAATGAAGTTGCCTTTTGGATCGGGTGAAAAGAGAAACCGATCACATCTAATTTCTATGCATCAAAACTTATATCTTTTTTCCAAATAACAACCATGAACCTCCACCAAGGGGTGGCCGGCCACTTATAGGAAGAGGGAGGTGAGGGTAGGAGCAAAGTGGTGACAATAAGAATGAAGCTTATCAAGACACATAGTATGAACACAATTTAAAGCAAGTGATGAATCATTAAGCTTAGTCACCAAAACATTAATGGAACAATTAATGCAACCATGAGTCACAAATCCTAGTCATCATCTAGAAACTTCTAGATGCATGACTCACCCTCATGACTCACCTAAGAAGAAAAGATAAATCCGCATTTAACCGAATGTTAAATACGGCTGATAGAAAACTGGAAACCGGCAACTTCCAAAAGTGATCCTGAAATGAATTTCAGGATAACCCCGTAATGGTATAAACATACCCGCATTTGTATTACGACCGAATACAAATACATCTGAGACAAAGATATTATATCTACACAGTATAATACTGGATAGATATAATATACCAAAGCCTACTAGTATTATCTGCCCGAAAATGTACACGTGCGAAAACGCACGTGCATTTTCCGAACCTTACCATTAACCCATATGGCCTCTACAACGTTTCGTCCGAACTTGGGAAAGTGTCTGTGGGGGACTCTAATGACTCATCAACACACTGGCACTGGGTATAACCCCTAGCACGTCAGAGGTACGAGCTGTACATAACGGTTGCCTGTGTATCGATTGGAAGGGAACCTGACGAGCGAACTCATCTATAAACCCTACTGAGCCTGACAGCGACAATGTATATACAGTCCGGTCCGTTCGTCTAAAGAGTATCGCATATCGAGTCTAGGGGGGTGGATAAAGTTAGACCCCTAATAACGCGATCAGTCGTGTCGGTATGAAGCCCATCACCATCTGAGAAACTACTGATCCAAATCAGTAATTCTCCACTACCTTGGCCAAGGTTTTCTAGTGATGGCCACCCGTGCACTGTGCGACATCAACCCCCAATACCGGGAGAGACGAATCCCCGACGATCCGCTCACTGCCTCCATGTGGCTCGGGACTGTACCCAAAATATACTTGTTTGCACGACTCCTTTGAGCCGTGGTAGGGTATAAATCAAAGCACAGTGGGAACTCACACGAGACAAATGACGATCTCAGGTCGACAAACTAACCTGTACACATGTCACCAGGGAACTGCTATCTGACGATATGTATAATACCAACTAGCATGTTCCCGGCGAGTCCTGTCCGGTATACTCATAACCCAATAAGCACCTGTATACATCTTAGGTGATCCTACTAACACCAATGGCTTGTGAGACCGGCCATCGCCCCTCGTCGGGGTCTTGACTGTATACACTAGTCTACTCTGGAGTATCGATGCCCTGTTTCGAAACTCCCACGACTAGGGACATATTTAAGGATGTGCTTATAGACTCCAGCTCCCACGTATATGATCGCCATCATACTGCTGGTAGTCAAGCAAGAATCTTATGGGCTCTATCATCATGCAATAGTGAACTAAAGCATATATACGATGATAAAGACAAACCAGATAGCATACTATCATCTTGAGCAAGATTGTCATATCGGTATAGCTCCTTCCTCAATCATTGCAATCACATACCTGCGATCCAATAATTGACTTTGAGGGCACTATCTCCAACACTTGGTAGGCTTCTACAGCCCCTCCCGCGCTAAGGACCAAAGTCCTCCCAGAGGCAGTCGAGTCCTTGCTCGGCTATCCCCGGCTGGTAGCTTCCTACCACAACCGACAGGGATCAAAGCCCTCGCAAGAGGCAACCGAGCAGTTACCCTGCTCGGTCAACTCCGGCTGGTAGCTCCCTACCCACGACGCCAGGGATCAAAAGCTCTCACAAGAGGCACCAGAGCGGCTACCCCGCTCGGTCACCCCAGGCTAGTAGTTGCCTACCCACGACGCCAGAGGTCAAAGCCCTCGCCAAGAGGCAACCGCGCAGCCTCACTGCCCGGTCATCCTTAGTGGGCTTCTTACATCCCCTCCAGCGCTAAGGACCAAAGTCCTCCCTGAGGCAGTCGAGTCCTTGCTCGGCTATCCCCGGCTGGTAGCTTCCTACCACAACCGACAGGGATCAAAGCCCTTGCCAGGAGGCAACCGCGCAGCTTCACTGCCCGGTCATCCTTAGTGGGCTTCTTACAGCCCCTCCAATGCTAAGGATCGAAGCCCTCGCAAGAGGCAACCGAGCAGCTACCCTGCTCGGTCGTCCCTGGCGGGTAGCTTCCTTACCGCGACGCCAGGGATCAGAGAGCCCTCGCAAGAGGCAACCGAGCAGCTACCCTGCTCAGTCACCCCCGGCTGGTGGTCGATGCTAGCATTGACGGAGCCACCGAGCAGGCGCCCACTCACGCTCGGCTCAAGTACGGTAAACAGCGCTCTGCCCGTCACCCGTAGAGGGGCCGAGACCCCAGTGAGGGGGCATTGGATCTATCCAGGTCTAAGCGATCTCCCCTCGACTTCGGGGCCTATGGGGATACCTCCTCGGCAGCGCATGGCATGCTCGTCGGCAAGTGATCGAAATCAACCCGACGGGCGATTGATAGACAAGTGGCAAACCTGACATGAAAACACAACGGTGCAAGCAGGGATATCTTACGAGCATTCTTCACAAACAGATGGTAGAGCGCGATTCAATAAAGCTAAAGAAAAAATTTATTACTACCAAAAACAAAAGCTTTACAAAGGGTATTTTTTGGGGCTCCCCAGCCTTACAAAATTCAAAAAACAAAATAAAAGGAGGAAAACGAGGGCTCTACCCCTCGGGGCTAGGTACGACCTCGAGGTCCTCGACCTCCACCACGTGACGCGCAGGGTCCTCGGCGGCTTCCTCGCCTGGAACCTCTACACCTGCTCATCGGCGTCCGCGAGGGGGAACTCGGCCCGGAGATCTCCGTCTGCAAACTCCAGCATCCGGGCCTTAAAGGCATCGAGGGCGTCGTGCCAAATGCGGGTCGTAGCCACAGCCAAGTCGTCATAGAAGTCCTTCGACTTCTTATAGCCCTCCACCGCCCTCAGTTCAACCGACTTGGCCGCCTCGGCCACCGCCCGCAGCTCCTTTCGGAGGGTCTTCACCATCCTCTTCAGGTTGCCGGCAAGCACCTGGGCATCCTCGAGCTTGACCTCGGCAATCACGGCGGCCTCACGGTGCCGGGCTACCTCCCGTTTCCCGGCCTCCACCTCGCCTTCCAAGGCAGCAACCCTCGCCGTCATCGCCTCCAGCTCCCGCTTGGATCTCACTTCCAGCGAGGCGAGCCGGCCTGCAGCCTCCAGCGCCGGGGCTACCACCTCGGCTTCCATACGCAAGGCGAGGGCAACGTGCTGGAGAACTTGGAAGACACGAAAAAGATCAGAAAGATGAAGGAGGCACCGAATCTCATAATGAACCAAACACTTACCTGCACGGACACCTGGGCGATGGACGCCAGCTGAGCCCTGAAGGTCCCCCCGGGAACTCTACCTCCGGCTGAGCTCTCTATCTCATGCAGAAGGCTATCCGCAACGGATAGCCCCGATGGCACCGCGAACCGGAGGCCCCCTTCCTCCACCATGGTCGGCGGGTACCAGCCTCGGGAAGGTCTCCGGGAGCTCCTCTTGAGCGGCTCCGAGGGAGAGCCGAACTCCTCTCCCGAGGCCGGTCCTCCAGAATCAGGGCCCGCTTCCAGCCCGACACTCTGCTGGGACCCGGGGCGGGATCCACCCCTGAGCGCTCGCGGGACACCGCCATCGGAGCAGTAGGAGCCGGGGCGGGCTTCGCGCGAGAAGAACTGGCGCCCCCAGCTTTTGTAGCCTGCCTCGGCTAGCGCATGGAGGCTTTGAGCAAGTCGAAGTCCATGGATCCTGCACAAAACAAATACCCAACAAATCAGCGACACGAGCAAAACACAAGCCAAAAAGCTAACCTAACTTATTGACGAACTCAACGGGGCTGAGCCCGCCCCAGCTCAGAACCCTCTCGGATAGCAGCTCGTCGGGTCGGGGGATGGGCTCCCACGACGCCATCCTCACCGCGGCGGGGTCATTGGACTAGTTCCCCGGCAAACATTTCTTCCTCGACCACTTGGTAGGCACGGGCCAGTCCTCGCCCTCAGGAGGGGAGACGAAGAAATTTTTTTTCCAGTCATGAATAGAAGAGGGCAAGGCCACGACCCCGGTCCCGGCAGCGCCCCCCGGTCGCTTTCTGAAAGAGAGATAGACCCATCTCGGGTCGCCAGCTCGACTACCGGGGTGACTTTTGAAGACGAGAGAAGAATTGAGAAGGGAAAGGCTGAAGGGAACCACCTGTAACTTCAGGCGGATCAAGAACCCGAGAAGGATCCTTCACGAGTTCGGCACTAACTGGCCGGGGGCCAAACCGAAAAAATTCAGCGCAGCAATGACCTCGAGAGAGAAGGGCAGGCGCATTCCGCCCCAGAAAGCTTCTAAATACAGGGCGATTTCCCTGCCCCGTACTTGATCCTCCCTCTCTCCCTCCTTGGCCAGTCGGAGCGTGTAGCGCGAGGAGATGTGGAAGCGAGCCCGAGCATTAGCGAGCTCGTCCTCATGCCTCACCCAATACGAGGACCCGGGGGCCATGTCTGCCTCCTCCTCCGTGGGGGCTGCCCCCGCCTCACGATCCCGGGGAGAGGATCCGGCCCCTGCTCCCCGGAGGGACTCAGACACAACTGAGGGGTCTCTAGAACCTACTCCTACGACACCTACTGACTCTACAAAGGAAGACATCTAATCTTGAAAAATGGAATCTTCAGGGGCCGAAAGCGGGAGAGAGAAGACGAGCGCCGAGCAACCAGGACTTAAGAAAGGGAAATATGAAGGAGTAGGGGCCCAAGGGCGGACCCCACCCCTGTTTATTGCTGCGAGCGGCCTCATCCAACGAAGCCCGTCATCTCCTGCCGAAACGACTCCTCGCGTCCGGCGGCTCCGATCGCTCCACGTGTCGATCCTGCGCTGGACCGCGTCCCAGCAGACGCCGCAGGCCTGCATACGCCGCGTCAGCCAATTGACGCTTGACGCATGGACCGTCGCTTCGGTGGCAAAGTGCACGAACCGACGCACCTTCTTTAAATTCAAAGATCTCACCCCAATTCGCTAATAGAAAAGACAACTGACGGCCCAAGGACTCGTCCCGACAAAAGCCCTGGGAAGGAGCTTGCTTCGGGAGGCCTAGCAATCCACTCCCGACCCGACCCGCTGGCTGGTCGGGATAAGAGTGGGGGGCTAATGATGATGCTCAATATTGGCGGGCTCCAAGATCTGGACACGTGGCAGATGACGTGTCCCAAAACTCAGAAGGAAGGGCCACAGGGGCCGACCACGCAACCCCTGTACCCGGCCCACAAGCACAAGCTGGCCTTTCTCGGGGCCCTTTGCAAGTTGGCCTCCTTGATCCCCCCTTGGTCATCTTCGAGCTCCCTAGCCGAAGCCATCTTCCTCGGTCCCTTCGACCAGCTCCCCCGCTCACAGGCGTAACCGCCGCTCCGCGAATCTCGCCATGCGCGGATTCTCCACCAGCAACATCCCACGATCCACGTCTCTGCGATCCCCATTAATGGGCGATCCGCTCTCTACGCGGGCGTGACGTCGGGAGCGTAACTGCTGGCGAGATTCTCGTGCCTGCTGTTGTGTGCCATCACCGTTATATAAACCCCATCACAGAGGGGTCAAGTAGGCCATTTTTACTCCACTTAGCCGTTACTCTGCTCGGATCTAGTACTAACTTGATCATCGGAGGGTCCTCGGTGGTACCAAACCACCCCGAGACTTCTTTGCAGGTACTTGGCGCTAAACTCCTCAAATCACCAATCGCACCAAAACCCATTGAGATCCACACGCAACAGAAGATCACCATCAAAACACACCGGGAGATCAACGGAAGACAACATCTGACGGAGACCTGAAAAGGACCTCCATCAAGATCAAACTCGGATTCAGTCTTTATAACTCATATGATCCAAATTCGAAGTCTTTTATCCAACAATATTCTTTAAAACTCAAAATCATAATTCTATGCGAAAAACAAAGCAAATCAATTCAAGTAATTCATGCATCAAATAAAATCTAGAAACGTGCCATTCTTCGACAACCAGCTTCAATTTGTGAAAAGTTTGTGCTGGGGGATGATCGATATATGGTTCAAATTGAACTTGGCTCGGAACGGACCGTTTTCTCGAAAAAAGAAATAAAATCACAATTATATGATTTATGTTTTATGCGTGTATAGAAGACGGGCCCACAACAAGCAAAAAGAAGAGAAACGGGTGTGAATTAATTAAAACAGCCTTTTTCTTTTTGGGTGAGTTCACGTGCACCTTTATCATCACCTGCGGTTCTGAAGCAAGTACCAATCATGGGCTGTACCTGGACTGGTCTGGGCCCATCTGTGGACCCCCACAGCAGAGCATAATAGTTTCCTAGGTTGATCCAAGGGCCTGACAGTAATACATACATGTGATCTTGTGTGTACTGTAGACACACGGGAGAGGTGCAACAAAAGCAATAGGACAATCAATCAATCAATCATGCATGCATGCATGGATCCAATAATTGAAAAGCCTAAAATTAAAAATAATTATAAAAAAAAACAGACAGAAAGAAAGAAAACACAGGAGACACATAAGATTCTCGTTGAGTTGGGTGGATCCAAGAAATAAACTATGGGCTTGGTTTTAGGTTTTTATATTCTCTGTTTGTTTCAGAGCTTGCTGAGGCCTCGACCATATGGCTTGATATGCATTCGGCATTTATAGAACGCTTTCAAGACATTGCGTTGCGGGATGGATCGATCATTGATTCGCCATCGATTCTTGTCGTGTAGTACACAGTACCATGAATGGTGTCGTTGTTTTATTCGTTTTCATATCAGACCATTCTTCCAGGGTATTCTACGATTTAGGCCCAAGGCCTGATACTTACGGAGAAATGGGAAGCATAAAATAAGGTCCATAATCTCCCAAAACCATAAGTCAACCTTTATTCCATGAATGCACACAAGGACAATTATATACATCAAATCATTTTTTCCCCTATACTTTTTTCTTATATGTTTCTATTGATTTTAAGAACATCCCCTTCGATGGAAAAATCTCAAGAATTTCTTCTTTCTGTTTGCCTTTTCATTTTACCTGAGAGTTCAAAGACCAATCAAAATTCTGATAAGCAATGTTAACAGGGCCTCCATCATTGAGGAGGTGAGTCAAGAGCCCAGCTTTGTTTGCATCCAAATAGTTGAGGACCCACTTCAGTATCTCCTTCTCTTGCCCAAAATCTGAATCATACCTGCCATGTACAAAAAAATGCAAACTTATTGGAAAAACCTGCACAATTTTTATCTCTCTCTCTCTCTCTCTCTCTCTCTCTCTCTATATATATATATATATATAAGCTTACCATTTTATAATCCTTGTGAGGTAAACTGTCCTCTTACTCAAATCGATTTCAATCCCTCCGTCAAGGAAGAACTCTCTTGCTGCGTATCTGAGCTCGAGTTCGACCCCTATAGCAGAGAAGAACCTCACTGTCGAGCTCGACCGAGCTCCATTGCAGAGCCCAAAATGGATCAAAGGGTTCACTTTTGGAAGAGCAATCTGAATTAATTTGTTTCAAAAGGTATTAGTTTTCCACCGTCTGTGATGTTAAAATAAAAAAGCATTTCCCCAACAAATTAAATATAACTTCAGAGTTTTGATACAACGAGGCATTCGGCTGAAATAAGAGCAACACGGGTTCGAATAATCAAGGGTCCATTTAAAGAATGGAGTTGGAAAAGACAATAGAAAATGCCCAAGTTTCAGCCCACAAAATGTTTTTCATTGTGTGTGAGCATGTTGGAATTTTAAAATACAGGGTTAATTTGTACTATGAGGAATTGAGCACGTACTCCCCGCGACCTATTAATAATATGCACTAATGAACCCCTAGATATGAAAACTTTTTACAAATTCTCATTGGCCCCCTTTCTTCTTCCTTTTTAATCCAAAACAACCGTTCTTTAACCCCTAACTAAAAAGCTCAATGATTTATTTTCTCATCTTCCACTGAATCCGAACTTTCACCCATATCACCAGGTTATTTTTGATTTTTTGCAATCGCTTCACTCTATTTTCGAAACATAATGATATATTCTCTCCATTAGTTATTAAGGGAACAAAGAGATCCAAGACGAGTGGAAGAGGAAGAAGAAAGGGTAAATTGGAAATTAGAAAAATAGTTTTAAACAAAAGATGTATAATTGCCCGATAGATACTTCAGAAGGAGTAAGTGTACACGGGGGTCTATGTGCAATTAACCCAGAAATATAAATCCATTGACCATCAACATTACTTTATAGTTGTGAACTCTGGTTCAAATCCGACTATACGTGCATTCATTGGTGCATTCACAAAGAGGAATGATTATTCTGAAACTGTAGGAATAAAAATAATTATTTCCCTCACCTCCAATCTCTTGTCTCCAGCGTTGAAAGGCTTGATGAAAGAGTAAGGCTGCCTTCTGTTTGATCGGAGGATACCATTCTTGATGGTGGACAAGGAGTATGGGTAGCCTCCAACAATATACTGGAAGTCACTGAAGAAGGACCTGCGATCGATGACCCCAGGCTTTCCGACTCTTATGACTGCATGAATTACCATTGCGTTGTATAGGTTCAGGAAGAAGGCCATTGTCTCGTCTAATGAGAGTGTGAATATGTCTACCCTTTGGAGCTCTTGCACCAAGTTTACATATCTGTTAACAAAATAAAGTTTGTTTCCTTATATATACCGTGGATAGAATGAACTAGTTTTGAGCTTCTTTTTTATTTCTTTGGGTAAATTACAGAAACCACCTACCTTTATCCGCGTTTTTAGTTTATAGCAGCATGCCAACATAACTTTTAAGAACCCTATAATTTTAATACCTATTAGAAATTCTTTCCTGCCAAATTTTCCTTCTTCAGGGGGTATTTTGGGAAGAAAATGCGAAAGAGATGGAATTTCCAAAGGAACGGCTTAAGTATGAAGATAAAGAGTTGGACTTCAAAAGTTAATGTTGTATCGTGTGTAGGCAATAGTGAGATGTATTTTCTGCTGCATTACAGCCTTTCTTTTCTTCGACATAAAAGTTTACAATTAAGAAAAAATAGAAAAAAGCCAGCAACATATAGCTAATAGTTATCCACTGGCTGGAATTTGTACAAAGGCCTAAAAACCGACATTAGATGATGCTGTTCATGAAATTCAAATAAGATGATTCAGATTAAGAAAGGGTTTTGTATTTTATGTTGGAAAGTAATGCAAGATAAAACTATCTCAAAAACCAGATTAGCGTAAATTTTCTCTAATAAATGCCTCTGCCATACTAATAATTGGACAGCAAATTGGAAAATGCTGAAAACCCTTATTTTTCTATGAAAATTGACAATATACCTCCGAAATTCTTCGCTTGCAGCAATGCGGGCATAATCCAAATGGCACCTATCGTCTGATGCATAAGCCTCTAGTATAGCTGACATTAACTTTGTGAGCCTCTGATATACAGCAGATGCAGACTTTGGCTCATCGTCATTTGTTGCTCCTCTAAAATTGAAGCATTTGGGAATCACCGGGTCATGCTCTAAGAAGCGATAGAAATGGCTGTGTCCATCCTCAAAATCGTTCTCCCTGCAATAATGCGTGCATGTGACGTACTCATCAGTAAAATGTATGAATCATGAGATCGAAACCAAACAATAATCTGTATGAAATAAAAAAAAAAGTCACCTGAATACATGGTGAATGAAGTGTCTCCTTGCTAGCTCTCTTCCAACCTCAACTGCCTATAACAAATCCCATTATGACATTTTAATTTGGTTAAACAAATGATAGTTAAAATTATGAATCAAAGGTTGAGTCAATTGCTCATTAACAGCATTTCAGATTTAAAAAACAGGGATTATCACCCCCAAAAATGTAGTTAATTGATCAGCAGCTTTAGCATACAACATGACAAATTAAAAAACACAAAACAAGTTGATCGGTTCAGATTCAGCTCCCTTATTTATAAGAGAAATCTGAAAAAACCCAGTCATTAACAACCTAGAAAACTGCATGCAGACTCATTACTAGCCTCTTAGTTAATATTTAGTTTGCAGTGGATCCAGTGCCAACTTGCCGATCTGAAATATGTTAATTCTTTTGATAAAAGTGACAGCCATTGTGCCTTTTATTTAGCTTTAGAGTTACTAGAGTCTCATTCATGGCTCAATTAGCTGAATCCAATAAATTACATTGACTTGATTAGTATAATCTTGTTAGGTAATGAGCCAACAATGTCAAGCGTTGCCGAAAGACACATGAAAGAGGACCAAGCTAGCAATTGGTGGGCCTCGTTTGGCATTCAATAAAGTGTCCCTTCATGGTCAAAGGAGCTAGTGTGATTTATTCTTTCAGGAAGCATGTTGACCTTTATAATTTATAGAAATCACAAAATCTCACCTTGAGTTTTGCGTGTTCACCTCGTATGAATGATTTGTTTAACAAACTAATTTTCTATAATCAATAAAAATAAAACCACTTTAGTGGCTAATGAGCAAGTATAGATATATCCATGTTGCTAATATGGATAAATCCAAAGTGAGTTCTACTTATCAACTATAAAAGTTATATTAGTTATTTTCAAATTCCTTCAAATCTAAGATGGTTCATTGATCGAAGGGTATTTCACTATATTTGCATAACAACCGAAAAATATTATATCAAGATGATACATAGATAGATCAGCGAAATATAACATCTTCTAAAACATAAAAGTAATATTCTAATATGCCTCTTCTTCTCTTTCCTTTATCAAGTAGAGGCTCTGAGAAATTTTAGTCGGCTTTAGGGGCCTTTTTTTACCTTTTCCCACATGTTTTCATGGAAACATCATGCAAATATTGGAAGCTTTCAAAATTGAATAGCTTACATTGCAGATATGTGGACTGATAGAGTCTACAAGATATGAAAACATGCAAGCAAATATGCATATAAATTTGGGTGTGACCTTGTAGTATCTTTTATAAAAGTCGGCTGCTGACAAAATTTTGACAATGACTAAGATAATGAGGAAGATTAGATAACAACTTCCCTAGATGAAGACATATCCTATAATAAATTTTTGTCCTTGGTATCAATTTTGTCAAAATTTAGAACAATGACTATGATAAAGAGGGAGTCTTAGTATTTAATTATAATTGCTTTGAAGGCATGACCACCAAATTCATGCACACTATGACAATGCCTTATGGAACATGTAAATAGAAGATATTTGTTTTAGCACAATTTGGGTTTACTAAAATCATAATAATTAGAGAATTGCATAAGGTTTAAGCTCATAATGTCAATCTTTTACTTGATCTAAGACAACTTGATAGGTACGTAAATTGTAAAAGAATCTCTGGTTTATTCAACAACCTCAATTTATATTTCCTATCTTCGTTTAATTAGTCATTTGTTTGAATAAATATAACCTCGCTAATTTATATCTAACAAAAACCTCAACCATATTCTCATCTTTGCTGCCGTCGCCGATTCAATCGCACAACCCTGGACTCTTTGTTGTCCATCTCTATCACCGTTACATCGCTGCCAAAACCTAATTTTACGAAGATTACTTTGCGATTTATTTACTTTTTAAATATTATAGAATATTATAATTGGATGACTTGCACAACCTACTGAAATCATCCAAAACCCCTTAGCTGAAACCGATGAGATGTTTTTGCCAAAAAGGCACTGAAAAAATCGAAATTTTGCGAAACGAACCCACGCACCTTCTTCCTCCCACAATCGAGGTGATGGATGATGGCCTCCACCATCTCGCTGCCGGAGAAGCAGTTCTTGACGATCTTCATCTTGGTCAGCCGGTCCTGGATCGGCAGGCGCTGCCTCAAAACCCTGGCGATCCCCGCCATCTCGTCCGTCCTCTGCTGCTTCATCTCCTCCTCGTCGTCGAAACCGTACACGGGAACCCTAGGCGCCGTCTCCGGGCACCTCTTTCCCGCCATCTCCTTCAATCTCCGATCGAATTCGCCGCTGTTCCTCAAGGAATTGAGGACCACGAGGCCTCCCAACAGCTTCTCGTTGATGAAAATTTGAGGCACTGAATTGGTTCCGGTTCTTTCAATGAGATCGTGCTCTCTCTCGGGGAAGACGTCGACGTTTATCTCGACGTAAGGGATCCCTTTCTCGCGGAAGAAGGATCGGACCGCGGTGCAGTCTCTGCAACTGGATCGAGAGAAGAAGCTGACGCGGCCCTTGATGTCGAGCTTCTTGTCGTCGTCGAGATCGGAATCTTTGAGCTTGACGATGACCTTGAGGCCGGAGAGGTTGATCTCGGTGACGGAGTTAGGGTTTTGATCGGTGAGGGCGGAGATGTGTTTGGTGATGGCGGAGGAGAGGCTGCTGCTGCGGTCCCGGAAGAATCTCCCGATGGTGGCTGTGGTGGAGCCAGAGCCGGAGCCGGATCGCTCGATCGGGAGTCGGGGCTCTTCGCCGGCGCCGGTGGACCGCGCCTTCGTCAAGAAGGTCTTTGGGGGTTCCGGCTGCGGCAGGTGCGCCGGCGGATGCTGCAGCAGCGGAGACGGCGGGGACGGAGATTCTTGATGTGATTGGGCGGCGGCGCCGTTGATAAAGGTGGAATCTTTGGGCTCGGCATTGGGAATGGGATCGGTTTCATGAGTAAAGGCGGGATCTTTGGGATCGGATGCAGCTGAGAGAGGGACATCGCACAGCGGCGCCGGCGCCTCTTCCCCCATTGATTCAATGGGTTTTAGAGAGAGAGAGAGGGAATGTAGAGAGAGAAAGAGGAACGGGGATGGAGGAGGAGGAGGAGGAAGAAGGGGGATTTATTCAGGGGGGAAAACTTGGGTTTTTTATTTTTTTTTTGTTTTGTTTGCAACAGAAAGAGTCAAAGATTAGGGATTTAATAATTTGTGTTGATGTTTTTGGCAAAAAGATTTACGTGGGCTAAGTCGCCGGCTGAGCACGTTTGGGTTCTATGGATTCACGATAATGCCCTCGGGTTGTGGGAGAGTAGGCATTGCGTGGGGCGTCATTTTGGGGAGAGGAGAGGGGTAGGTTGGGGATTTGAGAATCCGCAACGGCTCTTTCTAGGTTCTTATCAGGGTGCAATTAGAATGCGCCACGTGGAGGCAGTTAGGATGATGATACACAAGTGGCGAGTAAATATAGTATTGACTATTCTATGAGATGATGACTATCTTAGGATGATGATACACAAGTGGTGATGGGACCTATACCAATACATTCGGTCATTTCTGTCTTTTTTCCCCTCTATTTTTTAATTAAAGCTCGAGACTTCAAGTTGTGGAGTGGGCCCGAGGGAAATCACAAGATTGCCATCGGATCCTTGCCGGAGACCACGTCTCTGCCACGTGGCAGGTCACCCCCGCGGAAACAGCCGAATTTGAGAAAATTCCTAAAGCATGAATCAATCAATCCACACGGTTTAGTCTTTGATGCTAATCCTTGACAAATTGACAACACGTGCTGAACCCGGCAGCATGTATGAAATCGTCTTTCATAAACATGCAAACATATATTTATTCTTGTTACATAATTATATTGTTTTAACATCATGTTTCAGAGAAATACACTCTGATGGAAGTTAGGATCTCCTTCATATGTTGTCCTCCGTCGATCTGTCGCGAGCGTGAATGAACGGCTGAGATTGGTGTTGAGGGCTGGCTTCTTGAGCGTGTGAATCTCAGTGGGCTTGTTTTCAGGCAAAGCCGAGTTATCTGCAAAAGAAGTCCCGGGATGGTTGTACCACCATGAACCCTACGACGATCGAGTTAGCCGGGGTATTTGGGCAGAGTAGCGGCTAATTGAGTTAAAATTGCCTTCCCTGAATCGTCTGGAAGAGGTTTTTTTTTATAGCGACCGCTTGGAGCGAGCTGGCGCGAGATATCCGCCGTCGGTTACGCCCCTGGCGTTACGCCTGCGTGAATGACGGGATCTTCCGTTAATGACGAGATACGCTCGTTAATGGGGGATACGACGGCGTGGAACGCGGGATTGTGGGGCGGCGGATATCTCGCTTCTGGCGAGATACGCGGAGCTCGTGGCGGAGGCGCTTGAGCTCTGCGTTCTTGCTTGCTCGGTAGAACCAGGAAGGCTTAGCTCTGCGGGAGGCTCGAAGGCCAGCGGAAGGCCGAGAAAGCTCGCCGTGTAGGAGGCCTCGGAGGCGAGCCAATGGTTATTTACATGGCGAGCACTGGAGTGTTCAGGGAACCCTCGGAGGTCGGGTTTTGCCTCGGGACGATAGACCGGGGGACGCCTCCAATGCGTGGTGCTTGCCCTGTTTCCGTAAGCTCCAAGACACGTCATCTACCACGTGTCATGATCTGGGGAGTTCCCACTTATGAGCATCATCATTAGCCCCTCACTCTTGTCCCGACCTATTTATGGGTCGAGTCGAGAGTGGTCTGATTGGTCTCCCGGGCCTAGCTTGTAGTCAGGAACCTACCAGCACGGATCTCCAAGGTGGTTAGGCGTATCTTCGATGACGTCAGCGGATCAGGGGGGATCGTGCATTAAAGAGGGTGCGCCGATTCGCTTGTACGTCCGTTGAGGCGCATGCCACGTGTCCAACGTAGATTGGCGGATGTGACGGGTTGTTGCTGTCGCCTGCGCCCGAAGGGACGTCTCCAATGGTCGTGGGACGCCGACGGCTAGCGGGCATGAAGTTTCGTTTTGGCGGGAAAGGATCTGAGCCGTTGGATGCATCACCCAAGTAGTATAAATAGAGGTGGGATCCCCCCAGGGTCCACACTTTCGCCATTATTTTTCTCTTGCCGTGAGAGATAGCTTGGCACTCCGTCCCTTAAACCGGTTCCTAAACAGTGGTATAATAGAAATGAAAAGTACTGAAATGAAATGTGTACAAGTGTAACTGCAGCTCGGGATCTTCAATAAACTGGTCCAAGTCTTCAGTGCTGGGCTTGATCTCTGGAAGGTCCAAAACACCTGACGGCATTCAAAGAAGAAGAAAGAGAATGTCGTCAGCGAACAAATCGCTCGGTAAGTCCCAAAGATAAGGGAGAAATAGAATAGACAGAGAGAGAGTGTGTGTGCAGTTTTTAAAGTTGTATTATTATTGTTAACACTGTTGCTTGTAGTTTAGTACAGAAGGATACCGGTGTATACGAGAGGAGTCTCTATATGCCAGAGACTAGAGGCAAATGGAAGTACAAGGATCCGTTAGAAAGCTCGGAACAACGGCGTGGTATTCAGGATAGGTGTCTTAAATCTTTCAGTCTCGTGTCACTTCTAATACCTTCCGTACCAATCTACCCCTTAAACCCCGCGAAGTATCGTTTGAATTGTTTGTATTGTTTTGCAACTTGTATTGTCTTGTAATATAGATTGTATAATTGGATGACTTGCCGAAACCCTGATATCAGTAAATGGATGTAACTGGAGAATCATGGATGTAACCGGAGAATCATGTAAATGGAAGTATATCCATGGTTCGGTTCGGTCAATACAGATTGAATAGATTGAATATATGTATTCATGGATTCATATCGAATTGTAGTATTGTTGATTGTACTTGAATCATATTCAAGTCGGATTAATATAATGAGACTCAGTCCGAGTCAGACAATTAGAAAAGAAATTGAAGTCCTGATTGTTTTGATATTATCGGTAACCGCTGCACATGGGCAGCAGAATTTGTGTCTTTTTCAAAGACGATTACCGTGTTGATAACACCGTTTGTTAAGTTGTCTATCTTAGATAAGCAAGAACCCATATCTCCGGCTCCTTGAGGCTCAAGAGACTGGTCCCGCTTAAACCTATATTTACTAGGGTCCTTAGGGTAATTTATAGAACTTGAGGGGGTTTTATGTAAAAATACTTTTGAATAATTTTCAAAATACACCCCAAGTATTTAATTATCGTCTTTAGAGTTGACATTGATATAGATTTTACATTTATGATATTTCTAGTGAAAATAACCTAATTTTATAATATAGGGTATTTAATTGTAATATTGAACTTGCATGGAATTCATGGTATTTTAATGTAAAGTGATTCTTGTGATTTTAGAAAAAGTTGGAATATTTATATTATAACAAAAATAGATATTTTGGTAATACATATATATTTATATATTTATAAAAATAATTTTAATTTATTATTTTCTAGAAATATCATTTTCGTAAGATATTTGTATTTTAAATCTCTCGAGACCGAATGCTCACTGCGGAGGTCTGCATCTCGTACTACTAAGCTCAGGGATGTGCGATAATCTGCACCATTCCAGCTGGGTTTCCCAAATTGGGTTGTAGCGGCGCTTTGCAAAGATTTGTGTAAAATACATAATCTTGTAGAAAACGGTTTTAATAGTAAATGGTATTTACATGTAAAGTTTCGTTTTCCCGTATTCTATATTCCCGAAAGGTATTGTGCTATGTTGCATATGAGTGTTGTGAGGAGGTAGGTCATTATCTAGTGATCTAATTAAAGGTATAGCAAGATTAATGATGTTTTAAGGCAGAAAGTAAACTACATGGTATTTTATTGAAAAAGAGCGGTAAAAATTACAAAATGAAATATTTTGCTATGAAACTTGTTCAACATGTTTTTTTAATGATTAATAGTCAATATGTAAGAGTTTAATATGGTTGTGTTAAGGAAAATTGAATTTTATAAAGAAAACTGAATCGGAAGTCGGATTTAACTCCGCTTCCGTCGGGTTTTAGTAAAAGAGTTTTTAAGAATAGATTAGAGAAGAGAGAGGTGGGACTTATAGGCTTAGAATCAAGAGAAGAGGTAGAGGAGGAAATAGGATTCGCCGGTGCGTCGTTTCGTCACCGGAAGCTCCTAGGGTCATCGTCGGAAGTTCGCCGAAGTTTCGCCCTTCACTAACTCCACTTGTACACAAAAGTTCTAGCGATTTTCTTGAGTGTTTTGGACAGAAATTTGGAGTGAGGAGGGTGTGTTTAGGGTTGATATTTATAGGGAAAGATTAGGGTTTAGGGTAGATTAAAGGGTGTAAAGAAAAATGTATTAAATTGTATTAAAATTATGGTTTAATGGGATTTTAAAGAGCTCTGTTAAATTGCAGGAAATTTAAAGTGTACAGGGGTTTAGGGAAGACCAAGAGGCAAAACTTTCATGTTGGATAATCGGCGATCCGGCCGAGTCCTTGGCCCGAGTCGACTGAGTCGGGCCGGGGCTCGCCGCCACGTGTCCCTCGTCGCTTGGTGTAGCCCCTGGGTCAGTTTGTTTTACATGTGTAGTGGGGTTTTTACGAGTTATGCACGTGTAGACCCTTGGACTTCTAAAAATTTTAAAAAAAATCAATATTAAAAAATAATGTGGGGGATGAGATTTGAACTCTGGTATTTTGGTTCAGCAGTGCAAGGTATTACCAATGAGCTAAAAGCTCCTTCTTGGTATTAAGAAGCAAAACAAACTTATATCTTGTGCTCAGGCAAAAATACCCCTTTCTGTATTTTTGAAAAAATTGTACAGAAAATTTAGGGTTGTTACATTCTACCCTCCTTATAAAAATTTCGTTCTCGAAATTTGTAAAAGAAAAGTGTAACAGATTCAAGTAAAGTTTGGTAGTGTATGAAGAATAATAAAATGATACAAGGATTTGAGAATGTGAAAGAGAATTACCAGTGTTACTTTGACCTACAGCCTCGCCTTCTACGGCTGCTAATGTGAAAGTCTGACGCCGTGGTAAATTCCACCTAGCTGGAGACACATTATGTCCTTGGGGCATGTTTCTCTGTCCTCGAGGCATGTCCTTCATTGCTTGTTGGAATTGGCGAGTAGGCTGTGCAGGTGGTGGAGCTGGGAGTGCAAGACGAGGTGCATGAGCCTGGATAGCTGGCCGCTGTGGGTAGTTGGTGGGTGTGTGAGCTAGGTTGCGTCTATAAGGACAGTTTCCAATTCCGTGATTGGACGCGCCACAAACTATATATAGGCCTTTTGCGCGCCTACAGTCCTTCCACAAGTGTCCCTTTCTCCTACAGTAGTAGCAGAAGTCTGGACTCGACTGGTTATTGATTTCTTCAGTTCTCCTGGGTTCGAACAATGGCCTAGAAGAGGCTCCTCCTGTCATTTGAGTGGCAGGGCGTTTCAAACCGGCAGATTGAGGTCTGTCCTTCCTCTTTACTACTGCCTCATATCTTCGGGCAGCCTTCAAAGCTAAATCATGGGTTGGGAAATCCCCTGTAGCTAGAGCAGCTTGGATTTCCGGGTCCAACCCTTGCTGAAATTTTCTAGCCCTGATCTCAGCAGTCGATATGAGATGGGCCGCAAACCTGTTACAGTCTTGTGTTAGCTGTGTAGTATGTGATATAAAATCGAAATTGAGACATATCTTACCGATTGAGCATGGTGAATTCAACGTCATATTCATCTATTGATTTGGTCCACATCGAACCTTATTCCAGATGGATGAACTGCTGTTCCATGTCAAACCTGGCTGTCTCAGGGAAGTACTTTGCGTCGAACATGTCGCAGAAAGTATTCCATTCGATGGGTTGATCAAGATGGCTTTCTTCCGCCTTCCACCAAACCCGTGCATTGTCCGTGAGCTGCATTTTCGCAACACGGACCAAAGCTATATCTGGCACTTGTGCCGCTGCCAGATCATCTTCGTTACTATGAGCCTATTCCTCAACTTCTAGTGGGCTCTCCTTTCCTGAGAACTGTTTGGGGTGCGAAGCCCTAAATTGCTTCACCCCAGGTGCTTCTGTCTCGGGACGGTTCATTAGAAAAGCAGTCTGCTGCTGCTGTCCCTTTAGGAGGCTGCGGATCGCCTCAAGCAGAACCGTCTGCTCGTTGAGCGGAGCAGGGACGGCATGTGTGATTGGTAGTGGAGGTAGAGTGTTGTTGAAATTGGTGCTGGTGTTGTTTGGGGAATCCATAATCTTGAAAGAAAATTTTGGTTAGGACAGATTCAAAGTATATGAAATGATAAGATTCAAGGAACATGAATTGTAAAGAACATTTTAGTTGCTGGTTCTTGTGTTATATTACTTAGGTTGTTCACGCAGAACTGAACTGCATGGTAGTGTTCCATACAGCTCTGACCTACATGGGCCACCAACAAAATCTGTCACACCCCTGTTCTCCGCCGAGTACGGGAGACGGAATCGCGTAGGTTCGTCTTGCCTGAATTTAGGGGCAGATACTATTTGGTTTTATCCGTCCACCTCTCCGAAGATGCCAAGTTGATTTATGGCACCGTGTATCGGAGGTTTAGACAGATGCGGCCGTTGTAGCAGATTTCGTCAGATTCCCCCTCGTTTGAGGGGTTTTTGATTGTGGGGACGCTCTTCCCTACAGGCGCAAGCCCCTGCAGTTAATTACGCTACCGTATCGCGATAACAACTTTCTCCTTCTCCAGATGGTCACTTCGTGTCGTGTGTGTTTATTTTTATTTTTCGTTTGCCCGTGGATTGTATACGGAAACTAATTTATGTTGTCGCCCGTAGGGCGTGGATTAGTCCAAATCCGTATTTTCTTAGATTTGGGTTTTGGGTTGGGTTTAAGGATCGTTAATCTCATTTGAGACTAAGATCAACTTAAACGTTTGTTAAGGATACGTTAGTCTAATTTTAGACTAAGATCAACTTAACATGATCATTTAGATCCAACAAAAGAGCATTTGGGCTCTATTGTTTTAGTTTAGGGACATTGCGGTCCAGTTTAAAGACATCATAGTCTGTAAAGTTTAAAGACATCATAGTCTATGAGTTTAAGGACCCCACAGTCCATAAAGTTTAAGGACATCGTAGTCCATGAGTTTAAGGACTCCACGGTCCATAAGTTTAAGGACCCCACAGTCCATAAAATTTAAGGACATCTTAGTCCAGTTTAAAGACATCATAGTCTATGAGTTTAATGACCTCACAGTCCATAAAGTTTAAGTACATCTTAGTCCAGTTTAAAGACATCATAGTCTGTTTGGTTTTGATTCAACCGTTTGGAAATGCACCAAAAGTTATCAGTTATTGGGACCCTCCACCTCTATGAAGACGTTGAAGAATTACAACGACATATATCAGAGGTATGAAGAAATGTACCATTGAACCAATGTTAGTTGGAAAGCTCTGGGAATTACTTTGAATGTTATACGAGATGATCAGTTTTAGAAGACAAGAGTATAATTGGGGTTCAGTTTTAAGGGATATTGTCTTTGGAAGACTTAGTTAATTTGGGCTAAGATTGGCTCGAATATAGTGTTAAACACTAGAGTACATTCGGCGCTCACGTGCTCCCACGTGAGGCGCTTAAAGTAGTGTTAAACACTAAAACTGAAGCGCTTACGTTGGGTCACGTGAGGCGCCTGAAGATTAGGCCTTGCTTCTTTTATTTTATTCCCAGAATATATAAATGTTATACACTTGATCTTTACGGCCATCATGTGTGGGCACGTGATGGGTATCCATGCATTAGATATTAAAAGTATTTGTTAGGGGTCACGTGGGGACACGTGAGGCACCCTCAAAATGAAACTGTCTTGGCTTTACTCCCTTTTGTTTTGAGAAGTTTGTTCAAGTGTCACGTGAAAGCACGTGACCTAATTTCATTCGTTCTCTTTTGATCATTGAGGGGGGAGGGGGGGTCACATGGACACACGTGATCATATTGGGTATTGATCTCTTTTACATGTATGGAGAGTTAAATCCCTTGTTTAAGAATTAAATTCTTTTATAGGGTTAAACTCTAATTTTATTTAGAGGAATTAAATTCCTATGTGTTTGAAAGAATTAAATTCTTTAAACCTAATTCTCCCTCTAAGTTTTGGATCTGCATGGCAGAATCTTCCCGATGAGAATTAAATTATCAACTTATAGGGAGATATGCTTCTGCAGATCTTCAACCAGAGAAAGAACCGAGTTCTTATTTAGAAGAGTTAAACTCTTGGTTTGAGAATTAAATTCTCTTTTGTTTTGTGGGAGCTTATAGGATGAAGTCCTTCCTCCTCTTACCTAGAGTTTTCTTTTTTTTTTTTCTCTGAAGAGATCTTCTTTTCTCTCTGGAGAATTAAATTCTTTTTTTTCTTTTCTGTATTCTCTCTGTTGTTGTATCCTTTTTTTCTCTTCTCTTCTTTGCTCTTATTTATAGGAGAAAGAAAAGAATCAGTTTGTTCAGCCAATCTCTTATTGAGAGATTTTTGATTGATTTTATAACCAACATGATCTTTTAGATCACTCGGTGAATTTTATTCACCATTGGATTTTTAATCCAAAAGATATTTTACTTGTTGTTCCTGGCAAATTTTAGGAAAATATTTTCTTGTATAGAATCTTTCTATAAATTGGTGATTTTTAATCACTATTGGATTTTTAATCCAACAGTGCT
Organism: Agapanthus africanus; assembly: GCA_030015575.1. Taxonomy (NCBI): domain Eukaryota; kingdom Viridiplantae; phylum Streptophyta; class Magnoliopsida; order Asparagales; family Amaryllidaceae; genus Agapanthus; species Agapanthus africanus. The sequence goes on from CM057338.1 coordinate 25,122,224, forward strand.
CCCTTTTACAGAGCGCAATCTTTTTTGTTTGGATTGATCTAGGGAAATATTTTTCAAATTAAGGTCTTTGATTTCCTTTTAATTAGAATTTAATTCTATTAGTTCAGAAGGTTTAAGAGTCTATCACGTGTTGGCACGTGATCTTACCAATTAAGCATTTAATTAGAATTTAATTCTATTGATTCAGCGAGTTTAGGAATCCATCATGTGTTGGCACGTGACCCCACTGATTAAGCATTTAATTAGAATTTAATTCTATTGGTTTAGAGCGCTCAGGAACCCATCACGTGTTGGCACGTGACCCCACTGATTAAGCATTTCCAATTGTTTATTTTATTCAGCGCCTATAGGCTTTGCCTGTAAAAGGTTACGTGTCTGCACGTGAGGCCTGGTCACGTGTGGGCACGTGATGCCCCCCTTTGGAGGTTTTCCTTGCTGCTTTATTTATATATTTTATTCAGTTCCCATGAGGGAATAAATGCTTTTAATTCCTTTTAATTAGAATTTAATTCTATTAGTTTAGTGGGTTCAAGAGCCCATCACGTGTGGGTACGTGACTTTATCAATTAGGCATTCAGGCGTAGATAGAATCTGCCCATAAAAAGGTCACGTGTTTGCACGTGAGGCCTGGTCACATGTGAGCACGTGATGCCCCATTTGGGAGTTTTCCTTACTGCTTTATTCGTATTTTATTCAGTTCCCATGAGAGAACAAATGCCCCCACAGTGTTGTTCTCACGTGTTTGCACGTGAGTATAACGCTGTAATCTTTGTGGCCGTTGGATTTGCCTAGGGAACGGGGAAGATGAACCGTTTCCTATCATGTCTTATAAATGCAAGGGTCTCTTCAGCAGCGCCTCCACTCCTTTATCTTCTTCCTTTATCAATTTCTTTGAGAATTTAATTCTCTTCCTCAGAGCTCAGTTCTCTGTTCAACAAAACAAAATCCAGAGTTTAACTCTGTCAACAAAAAGAATCCTTTTTCAGGTAAGGATCTTGAACGGCCGAGGAACTTTTTTTATAAAATTCTCTTTTGATTTTAAATCCACACCAAGGGTTTTTCCTTTTAATAAAAAAAAACCCTTCTTTCCAAGTTCTAAGAATACACGATCTTCAGGTAGTAAACCCCCAATGTTAGGTGTTTTTCTGATCTCAAGGGATTGATGATGGTACTTGTTTTCTTCTGGAATTTAATTCCATTCCAAAGAGCTTAGCTCTCAAAATTTTCTTGGAATTTAATTTCTCTGTTCAAAAGGAATTTAATTCCCCCAGAGAACTTAGTTCTAACAAGAAGACCTCTTGGGATTTCTATTCTCAGTTGTTCTTGACAACAAAATTTTAGGAGAGATTTTGCTTGATTTGCACAGAGTTCATGATGGGCTTTTCCTTGGGGGAATGTGCAGAGATGTTTGAAATCCACTTACTCATTTATTGAGAATCTTCTTTTTGTTCTCATAATGATTACCCTGTCTTATCATTAGTGAGCCGCCATATTGATTTTGTGGGGCCCATGTGTTTTGCAACCAATGGTCCCATGAAATAAGCTGCTTTTCGTTTTCTTCCACTGTCTTTATACACACACACACACACACACACACACACACACACACACACGTGTGGGTTTCATTAATAGTTTTCCCTTCCTTTATTTCAGGAACAATGGCTTTCCTTCCATACTTCCCTTTTACCCGCTCGGAGGCTGCTTTTCCTCAATCACCGTCTGACGAAGAAGCGATGGCAATGATTAAGGCTCATGACCCGGATTGCACCAACCTGATTTTGTAGGGAACCTGGTATGGGCATATCATTCGGGGCCGCCACAGCTTTCTTTGCGAGGTGCCAACGGAGCCTCTCCACCCATTCTTGCCGATGGAGCGTTCGCAGACTGCCTTTGCCGTGGAGGAGCTGGATTGGACTCCTACGGGCCGGCTTGAGTCGTCGACAAATGGGATACCAAACCACCCCTTGCCAGCCATAGATATCTTGGGGCGTCGTATTTGCCAAGGTGAAGCCCAACCCTGGGGACAAGTCTATAAGATAGGGCTTACCCCCTGCCATCCAACGGGCTATCTTCTCTGGGCTCGTTATATCTTGTCCGCCCATCGTGCGCGACTGCAGAAGGTCGGGCTTTATCAGGCAGTGTACGCGTCTCTCTTTCATTATCAGTCTCTCCATGTCTGGTGGGTTAAACCTTTCCTAAATCAATGGAACCTTCCCACCAACACTTTTTTGTTAGGGGATCGCGAAGTTTCGATTTCTTTGGAAGAGTTTCGCGAAATCTCCGGATTGCCGATCAGGGGAGTGCCCTATGAAGAATTGCAGCCTCCTGACGAGTATGCATTCGCAACCGTGCCTGCTACGCTTGACGGCTTGTCGATTGAAAATGTCATCCGTCATAAGTATCCAAGTCTAATCAAGACTCTGGGTATTTTCGAGAAGTTGTTCGCAGAGTCAGAGGAACAGGGCGTCACCTTTAAGAGTTTTATCGCCTGCTTCTTTTGTGGAGACGTCCTATCAATGGAGGCTCCGAAATTCGCGAATATTAACGACCCCTTCGGGTTTGGGCTAAATAAGCTACCGGCCAGAGAAGAAGATTTGCCACAGTTTTACATCCCAATCTTGTCGGCCGTACCTTTTGAGTCGATTGCGTTTCCCGGTATGGTTGAAGAAACTTTCTTCGTCGGTTTTATCAGTCTTTGGCTCAGTTGGTTTGTCGTTCCAACGCATCGTCGCTTTATGAGAGCCTCGGTCATTTATCCTGCTCATCACATTGCCGAAGGGACACAACTAGCCGTGGGCATTGCAGGGTTATCGCACTTGTATCATGGGCTGAGTACTGCGGCCAATACCTCGACCCCGGGTGTGGATGTGGTGAATTTCTCTCTTCATTATTTTACGTCGTGGATTGAGATGCACGTGTTAAGGGCATTCGCTGCGCACCAGAGACCGGGTTTTTATGATGCTTATACCTTCCCGCGGCTCATGAGGTTAGTGGACGCTTCTGCTCCTGATCCGACTCAGTTAGGGGCTCTTCGTGTGCTACTTAATCCTTATGCCAACGAAGGCGGGATGGTATTCAATGATCGAGTCCTCTCCGCTCCTTCGGGACCTATTCAACAGCTGTTTGATTTATCGAAAGAGGGAGCACCATCCTTGAAGTCTAGGGAAGCCATGCACTTGTATTCGATCAGACCGGGTTATTTGGTGTTCCGTAGAAACGATGCGATTCTTTTATGCGGTATAATCCACACCGCTTTGCCCGGCAATTAGGTTATAACCAGGGTGTTCCCTTCGAGGCATTCATAGTAGAGCCCAGCTCGTCTTTGGAAGTTGTTCGTGACACCACTCATCACTTCATGCGGCTAAACACCGGCTCTCGCTTCATGATCCCTGAGGCCGACTACATTCCAAGGTGTGTGGGGGCTTTTACGGGTTGGTACCACCACCGAGTTGGTCCCATCATTGCTGAGGAGAGGAGAATACTTTTTGGATATAGAGCTCCCGCCCCGATCCAGGCTATGGGAGTCCCGCCGCGACCGCGGACAATGGTTCGCCCTCCCTTGAGGGGTACTGGTGCCTTACTTATTCCTGAGGCGGTAGATGCAGGCCTGACTCCACCCACAGTTAGTATGTCGATGTGCACTAGAGCTCAGGAAAGGGCTTCTGATGAGGCGTCGGTAGCTGTTCCATCAGTTGCGGCGTCATCAATGACAGTGTCATCATCGGTAGCACCACCAAAAGAGGATACTGGAGGCGAGGTTGGGCAACGTCGCACCAAAGCACCGAAGGGAAGGAAGCGATCATCTTCCAGTGCTAGTTCCTAGTCGAAGCGGAGGAAGAAGACAGTCACCGGTCCGCTTGACTTTTTAATGGAATCCGAGCCTATCGTTCAAGACGAACCAATATCTATGCAAGAGCCGGATGATGGTCTTCTTTTTCCAGGTTCATCTGCCGAGGAAGCTGCACAATTGGCTGAGGCTATAAGGCGTTCCCAGGATGAAACCGAGAACGTGCGCGTCTCGATGAGTTCCTATCCTTCCGTAATATTCTACGAAGATCCTCCATCTATACGATGAGTATTTATAGGTTCTATGGAGCAGGAAGGCGAGATAGCCCTCAAACAACCTATCTCTGCCGCTTCTGAAGATGAGTTGTCGTTGTGGACTGGCGGCCATGAATCTACCCTAGAACCCCGGCGAGCGTACCTTCTTAGGAAGGAATGTCGGCTTGAAAAAGCTATACTCGAGGCGTCTTGGCGTATCGGTATGCACGTTTTTCTGTATTTTCCTTTTGGCAAGTAATTTGTTTTGTTTTCTATGTCTTCTTATCTTCGTAAAACTTTGCAGGGACTTCGGCCATGGCAGAGAATCTGAGCTCGAGTAGCGTCTTGACCGTGGACTCTGTAAATATCCCCGATGAGACACCAGTAGGTGTGGAGGGGCTTGCTACAGTTGCTATTCCTGCTGCAGAGCTTCCATTAGCGGCCTCTGTTCCCCTTATGCCCGTTCACCTTGAAGAGGTGTCCCTTCCGGCCATGGCTTTAATGGACCTTTCTGGTGATGGCTTGGAGATGGTGGAACAAGTAACTGAGATTGCCTTCTCTGAAGTGGTGGCCACTGCTCCTCGACTGATATCCGTCACACCAGCAAATGTCTCCGATGATGTGCCTGAGGGTATGGAGGAGGCTGCCGAAGCTGCTATCCCTCCTATTCAAAGCGGGAGGAGTATCGAAGGTATTCTTCTATCTTTTGTTTTAATGATCTCTTCATTATCTTAATCCTTCCGTCTTTTCAGAATTACGGGGATTGGCGGCGTCCATCACGGACCTATCCCCCATAAAATCTTTCCAGCGTTTGCTCGAGATGGCCGCTACGCAGGCAATATCCCCGCAACGCATCGTCCTCTCTTCTGGGCAAGGTTAGTGTTATTTGCCCCTCCTCATGGCATTACTGTTATTTCATATAACGATGCTAATGTCTTCTGTAGTTCTGGAAACTGACGACGAAGTTGAGATCCTTGACGGGCCTGGGGATCTTTTAAACCCTTCTTGCATGACTGTGGGTAAGCAAAGTCTCGACGTTATTCCATCTACTCTTTATTTGCAAATCTCGCTGATTGTTTATGAATCTTAACAGCTTTTCCCGTTCTTACCCCGCTGGAATCTCTCATCCTTATGCCACCTGGCCCCTATGCCCTACGTGCATCTGAACGGATGGCGAAGCAAAGCCTTCACTCTTTGTCGGCTCTCATCGAAGATCTTTGTGCTGGTAGCTTGATCACGGCCGAAGAATTTGCTGCTGAAGCCAACATTTCTCTCCTCTTTCTTGCTGCTTACCATGATGAAACATTGGTGCATGTTTGGGTCGAGTTTTGTCGTCGGGTGGAGGCTTGCTTACATAGTCTTGAGTGCACGTGCCTTCCTTCAGAGGTCGTGGCTGTAAAGGCGAGCTTGAGGGGGCTGGTTGTACGGTGTGCCGCAAATATGCAGTCATGTGAGAAGAGGCTCAACCGAAAGTTTTCGGAGAGGGAGCTGGCTTCCAATGCGCTGGGGGAACTTCAAGCCGAACTTACGGCCAAGACCACTCATGCGTATGAACTTTGGCGGGTGCTTCAAGAAGCTATCAGGGAGGTGGTAGCTATTGATAAAGCCGTCATTTTTACTCACGAGATGGTTGAAGCTCACAAAGTTACCGAAAAGGAGCTTGAAAGTCGGCTCACCGCGTACCAGGCCCAACAGTCTCAAGCGGAGGCCCGTCTCATAGAAATAACAAATTATGAAGCCGAGACCTAACGGAAGAAGGATGAACTGACGAATCTACTGAATCGTCCGCCGGCTTGAAAAATTGTATATGTTTCTTTTCATTCTCCTTTTGTACTTACTCCTGAATGAGAGTATTTTTTGATTCTTTTATAGATTGTACTTTGTATTCATTTTGATTCATGAATAAAAGACATATTTTGTTTCATGGCGGTGTGTCCCTTTTCAGCAAATACGTTTTGTAGATAATCTATTTTGATCTTCTTGTAGGACAACGATGGCTTAGGAGTCAGGTTCAGATCTGCCTCCTAAGGCTTTCTAACTTTATGAGCCGTGAGGGTCTCATAAAGATTTTTCTCCTTACGAGTCGAGAGGATCTCGTAAGTGAATTTTCTCCTTAGGAATCATGAGGGTTCCTAAGTGTGCTTTCTCTTGAGAGTCGTAAGGATCTCGCAAGAGAATTTTCCCGCTTACCAGTCGAGAAGACTCGTAAGTGGTTGTTTCCCTCCTTATCGATGTTCGGCTTTGGAGAGTGTGGCCCGTGAATAGTATGCAAGCGTCCATCTAAGACTGACTTGCAGGGCCCCAGTGCTTATGAAACAAGTTCTTATCCCTATTGCTTAAGGCTTTTCCCTATGAGTCGAGACGAATCGAGAAGTTCTCGCAAGGGCACTAATTTCCTCACAAGTCGAGACGAATCGAGAAGTTCTCGCAAGTATGTCCTAACGTCACAGTTAACCTCTGCTCTTTACGAAAAAGGTCCGTTAGGGTCTGTGGTACTAGGGTTTTGTCCGTCGTACCGTCACGTTGGCTGATGTATTTCTCGATAGGCAATCTTTCTATTCGAGCAGCCTTGCGACTGTCGTGTCTCTGATCCTTTCGGGGGCTGGACAAGACGTCTTCAAGAAATCTTCCATGTAGTATTACCGTCGAAAGAGCAAGCGTTAAGGATATTCCATGTCGCTTTTTACTTGAGGTTAGGCTTGGTTTGGGAGCCCCGATGAGTCATAACCACTCTGCGTTGGTGTGGGATGATCTCCGATAGTCTTTCAGGTTTTATTTGAGTTGCCGTCAATACCCTGAAATTAAGGATTTTCCTTTGCTTCATTTGCTGGCATTGCGTCTACTATAACGAGACGAATGTCACAGTTGTCTTTAGGTTGCGTGTGAACCGTCGAGGCTTGGAACTAGGGATTTTGCCATGGCTCCGCTTTGCTGACGTTGCGTCTGCTATAACGAGACGAATGTCAAGGTGGTCTCTAGGTTGTTTGTGAACCGTTGAGATTTGGATCTAGGGACTTTGCCATGGCTCTGCTTTGCTGACGTTGCGTCTGCTGTAACGAGACGAATGTCGAGGTGGTCTCTAGGTTGTCTCTGAACCGTCGAGATTTGGAACTAGGGACTTTTCCGTGGCTCCGCTTTGCTGACGTTGCGTCTGCTGTAACGAGACGAATATCGAGGTGGTCTCTAGGTTTTTTGTGAACCGTCGAGATTTGGAACTAGGGACTTTGCCGTGGCTCCGCTTTGTTGACGTTGCGTCTGCTGTAACGAGACGAATGTCGAGGTGGTCTCTAGGTTGTCTGTTAACCATCGAGATTTAGAGCTAGGGGTATGCCGTGGCTCCACTTTGTTGACGTTGCGTCTGCTGTAACGAGATGAATGTCGAGGTGGTCTCTAGGCTGTAGGTGTTGCTGTTGAGACTTGGCTTTCTTTCTGATGGAGCCTGGTGGGATGATATGCTTCCCTCTTTGTTTGTGCCTCTGGATTTTATACAGGGATCGATGTGATCTCACCTGTAGGGCAAAAGTTTCATTTTTTTATCTGTATTTTTTTTGGTTTCTTTCCGCGATGCTCTATAATTTTAGCTTTTTGTATCGCGAAAGTCGCGATTGCTCAATCATTTCGGCTATTTTTCACGGTGCCCATCATTTCGGCTATTTTTTCTTTTTACTCGCTGCTTTTTATTGCGAGTTGCCCAATCATTTAGGCTATTTTGTATGCATATATTTTACTTGCTGATTTTGTTGCAAGTTGTCCCATTATTTCGGCTATTTCATATGCATTTTTGGCTCGCTGATTTTTATCGCGAGTATGGAATTTGGAATCTGGTGCCAGTCTTAGCATCGGCATCGCTGCGACTGGAATATTGCCAGGAGCGAATCATCATTTCCCGTGAAAGGACTTAGAATTTGATACCGATGTAGGCATCAGCATCGCTACAACTGGGATATTGCCAGGAGCGAATCATCATTTGCCCTTGTCGGTTCGAACAAAGATGGCTTAGCAAACAGGGTTAAGATCCTGTCGACTAAGGCTTTTGACTTCATGAGCCTTAAGTGTCTCATAAAGGTGTTTCTTCCTACGAGTCGTGAGGATCTCATAGGTGCATTTTCTCCTTAGGAATCGTGAGGATTCCTAAGTGCGTGTTCTCTTATAAGTCGTAAGGATCTTACAAGAGTGTTTTCTCCTTATAAGTCGAGGGGACTTACAAGGGTCGTTCACCTTGTGAGCATATCCCTAGTCGCTGGTGGGAATTTGTTAAGGAAATGATTATTTGCGCCCATGGATTGTATACAAGGGTCAGCATTGAACCGCTTGTAGGGCAAAATCGGGGTGTATGACGTCTTAAGAACAGGTTCAAATCCCTGTAGCTTAAGGCTTTTGAATCCTATGAGCCGTGAGGGTTTCAAAAGGGAATTCTCCTTACGAGTCGTGAGGATCTCGTAAGTGTAACTTCTCCTTAGGAATCGTTGGGATTCTTAAGTGTGTTTCTCCCTTGTGAGTCGTAAGGATCTCACGCAGGTATTTTCTCCTTACAGGGTCGAGAGGACCTTGCAAGTTTCTTTTAACGAGATTGTGCCCTTTCGGGTTTTCACAAACTCGCCGCTAGTCCTGCTGTTTTTACTCACAGAGCCCTTTCGGGTTTTCATCCGTGCATCTCGCTTATGGACGTACCTTTTTTTTGCGTCAGCCTTAGGATGCTGCGGTCCATAGTAGTTTATAGACGTCTCGGTCAGGCGTAGTATTTCTTCAAGAAACGGCCGTTTATTGGTCTGAAGGGTCTTTCGCCATGCATATCCATGAGCAAGTAAGCCCCACCTTGGTAGACTTTGTCTATGATATATGGGCCTTCATAGTTCGGCTCGAATTTTCCCCGTTTGGCACGATTGGGGATCATAGGTCTCTTGACTACTAGCATGAGTTCGCCTTGGTGAAATGTTCTCGGCCTAGTCAATCTCTCGTATGAGCGAGTCATTTTTGCTTTGTAAGCTTCCAAGTTTTGCTGCGCCATGAGCCGGGTTTCATCAAGGGGGTCGATCTCCTCAAGCCGAAGATAAGCATTGTCTTCGTCCGTTAGTTCGTAATGAACCGCCACTCGTTAGAAGGGTAGCTCTATCTCCAAGGGGAGTATTGCTTCAGTGCCGAAAACCAATGTATACGGCGTTGTGTTTGTGGCCATTTTGAACGTAGTTCGATATGCCCAAAGAGCTTCATGCAGTCTCTTATGCCAGTCCTTCTTATTTCGAGACACCGTCTTCTTTATGATCTTCGTTGAGGTCTTGTTGAAAGCCTCAGCTAGACCATTAGCTCAGGTATTATAGACCAAAGAGTATCTCCAGTCTATATTATGCTGCTGTGCGAAGCGGCTGATTTTGTGACTTCTGTAGGCTGGCCCGTTATCGGAGATAATCCATCGTGGAGTGCCGAACCGATAGATGGCGTGTGTCTTGAAGAAATGGAGGATATTCTCCGTCTTCACTTCTCAACGGCACTGCTTCTGCCCACTTAGAGAAATAATCGGTTGTTGCGAGTATGAACCGATGTCCTCTGGAGATGCTGGTTCAATGGGCCCGATTATGTCAGTTCCCCACATTTCGAACGGCCAGCTAGCCATCGTCGGGTGTAGAGGATTTGGATGCTGATGGATAAAGTCCTCGTGAATCTAGCACGAGTGGCACTGCTTCGCGTATTCGAGGCAGTCTTGGATCATCGTGGGCCAATAGTAGCCTATCCTTTTGATCTTCAGCTTCATCTTCGGCCCGGCTTAATGAGAACCGCAGAGTCCGTCGTGAGTTTCTTGGATGACTCTCCTTGCCTCTTCAGGTCCCAGGCATCTTAGCCATAGAGAGTCAAACGATCTCTTATACAGCGTGTCGTTGACGAAGGCGAAGGATAGAGCTCGTTTTATGAGTTGATGTCTTGAGGACGCATCTTCAGGTGTATGACAGGATTTGAAGTAGTCTATAAAGACTTCTATCCAATCCTTGATCTTTTCCTGGTCCTCTATCTGTAGCGCCGCTTGCTTGGTCGCTTCCTTTTCTTCAAACGACTCTGGAGATATTTCTGCCGGTGCGAGAACCCGACGACTATGCACAATGATCCTCACATCATCGAGGTTTTCGTCAGCCAATTCTTTAGCGAGTTTGGCTAACGCATCCGCCTTGCTATTTTCCGCACGCGGTATGCTTTCCAGGGCGTAGGAAGGGATCTGAGTCAGCAATTGCTGTACTCTCTCACCATACTTTACCAACTCTGGTTTGCACGTTTGATAGTCGCCATTTACTTGACTAACGACCACTTGGGAGTCTCCGTATATGAGGAGGTTTTCAATTCCCATGTCGACAGCGATCTCGAGACCTGCTATCAAAACTTCATACTCGGCTTCATTGTTTGTCCTCGGATCTGTTAGGGAGAAGGCAAAGCGCATTATCCCTCCTTGTGGAGTCACGAAGATGAGGCCTACCCCCGTTTTGATTATAGGGGTGATGTGCTTTCGCTTCTTCATGGAGGATGACCTTTCAAAGGAGAGAGTAACACCCGATAGGAACTCTACTTTCTCCCCATTGATCGTGTCAAACTCATGCTCGTCTGGCAATTCACAATTTAAAGGTGAATCGGCAAGTATCGGATGCTCAGCGAGGAAGTCGGCGATGGCCTGTCCTTTCACTGCCTTGAGAGGACGAAATGTTATCGAGAACTCTATTAGGAGGAGGGCCCATCTAGCGAGTCGTCCTTTTAGTATGGCTCTTGATATCAAATATTTGAGAGGATCCACTTTTTATATGAGATGGACCTCATGCGCCAAAGCATAGTGTATGAGCTTCGTTATTGCGAAAATTAACGCCATGCAGTGTTTTTCAATGGGAGAGTAATTGTTTTCTTCCCCCAGGAGAACTCAACTCAAATAGTAGAAGGCTCTCTCTTTCCCTTGGTCGTTTTCTTGTGCCCATAATGCGCCTAGAGAACCCTCAAGGGCGGTTGTATACAGAATGAGAGGATTTCCCTTGACCGGAGCGGTTAGCACCGGAGGATTCTGCAGGTATTGCTTGATTTCGTCCAGCGCGCTTTGGCATTTGCGATCCTAAACGAACGGGGTTCCCTTCTTCATCAAGTGACTGTAGGGACGACATTTGCCGGAGAGGTTAGCTATGAACCGCCGAATATATGCGAGTTTTCCTTGAAGAGACCGCAATTGCTTGAGAGTTCTTGGCAGAGGCATTTCCATGATCGCCTTGATCTTTGATGGGTCTATTTCAATGCCCCGGTGTCGTACAACGAATCCTAGGAATTTACTTGAGGAGACTCCGAACGCGCATTTGAGAGGGTTCATCTTCAAGTTGTATTTCCGAAGACGTTGGAACACTATTTTTAGATGATCCCAATGCTCCTCGTGCGATTTGCTTTTTACCACAAGGTCGTCGATATAGCATTCGACGATTTCATGTATGAGGTCGTCGAAAATCTTCGTCATTGCTCTCTGATAGGTAGAGCCTGCGTTCTTCAGACCGAAAGGTATCACTTTGTAGCAGAATATGCCCAGAGGAGTCCGGAAAGCGGTATGCTTCTGGTCTTCGGGATGCATCTTTATTTGACTGTACCCTGATGAGCCGTCCATTAAGGATAAGACTTCGTGAGTGGACGTATTGTCTATCATCAGCTCGGTAACCAGTACGGGAAAGTCATCTTTCGAACATGCTTTGTTGAGGTCCCGAAAGTCCACGCAGATGCGCACCGTCCCATTTTTCTTCATCACTGGGACGATGTTGGCGATCCAGTCAGGGTATTGAACTTCTTGGATGAAGCCGGAGTCAATTAGTTTCTTGACCTCGGCGTTGATGCTCATCTCAAATTCGAGCCGCATTCTTCTCGGTGCTTGTTTGATTGGCTCGGTGTCCGGAGATATCGCCAATTTGTGCACAGCTACTTCTGGATCTAGTCCCGGCATTTCGGAGTAGTTCCATGCGAAACAGTCTTTATACTGGCATGAGCACATCTTTGAGTGTAGCCACCTGTTCTTCAGACAACAGCTCGCTGACGAACATAGGCTGTGGATCGTCTGCCGTCCCCAAGTCGATTTTTCTGAGGTTATCTGCAGTAGTATGTATCCTATCTTCCAGCTCTTTTGGCGCCGGTGGAAACTCTAATATTACTTCGTCATCATTGTTTTCGAAGCACCGGGAGAGGTCGTCCATATTCTCGGGCCCTCCTTCTTCTGTCAACGTTATTATGTGACAGGTACGAGATCGTTTTCAAGACCGACGTTGATCTGGTTCTACTCTCGCCGCATACGTGGCTTTTGATTCATGCTTCTGTGGTGGGGTTACCCTCCAACTACTGGATAAAGCGAACCTTCCTTGCTGATACTGGTCTTCTACCCAGTCTTTGAATGTGAAGCAGTCTCCGAGAGGATGTCCTATCGCTCGGTGATAGGAGCAATAATCTGGGTGATGGACCTCGTTTCGTATGGCTACGTGATTGTGATACAATACTTAGAATCCACAATATTTATTTTTGTGAAAACTAATTTGAATTTTATAAATCTAGCAATTTAGTCTCAATTGATCGGTTGCCACGGGATTTTGATGTGAATCAAAAGTCCGTCGCAATCACGTAGTGTATGCAGATACTTGCCGGGTAACCTTACTAGATAGCCACACCCCATAGCCCAGACCAAGTGACTGTAGGAGAACTCCGTCGCCAAAAGCATCCGTTCGGGTGCTCGCGGCCGCGGTGTTCCGCCTAAGTGCACTTCGTCGACGACATCGGGGGTTCCGCCTAAAGTTTCCAACGAGTATTCGATCAGGTTGTCGGGAATCTTGTTGAATTACCCGACTAGTTATTAAAAAGTGTTTTCAATATAGAGACTAAAATGCAGGGTTTATAATTGTTAGGCATGTGATGTCTAAGGAATTCATTTGGTTAGGCATGAAATCCAATGTATGTGATACATTGGGTTTATGATGTCTAAGGTGGTTGCGGATTCCAATTGTTGTAGTTTTTTCACTTTCTTTTCTGCGGCCGTAAGTGTAATATGTGGTGTATCGCCGGTTTCGTTGCTATATGTCAACGACAATTGAGATACGCATATTTACTTACGTTGATGACATGTGATGTTATGTGTTGCTGTGATATGTTATATTGGATCGTCCTGTTTTAAATAGCCGGGATTTTTTATGTGAGATGAGAGTTTTTCATTTTCATTCATGTAAAAACTTGTATGTAATATTCTTTTATTGGGGAACTTCCGGGTTGAGGATGATGGCACCATTTATGTATATTATTTACTTTTCCGCATTATGATAGACCCAAGGAGGGGAGCACAAGTAACCGGGTTCTAGGGTCCAGTGGGAGACCATCTCGAGGAGTCGAGACCGGGTCTCCCAACTTTAGAATTGGTAGGGTTGCTTGCCGCTCTCGTAGTGGTCTAGGGATATGGGTTTGGCTATTCACCGCGTCCGTGGAATCCGTGTTTTATACGGGCTTAATTTAAAACACGGAATTCCTAGTATATCTAATATTTCATATGTGTTCTTCTGCTGTTGATAATCTGTGATGTGATCACTTGATATTCTGAGATGAATGCTTATATATTATATTTATGATATATAATAAATATTGTTGTTTTCGTTTCTTCAGTGATGCTTAGGAAGCATAATTGATGGGACTTCATTAATGAGATTAACGAAATAAAAGAAACCTAAAGATGTTGCAGAATTTTGTTTTAAAAATTGGTAGCTCTAGTTCTTGCTTTGCATAGCGGTATTCCTTAAAGAATATCCAGTACCTTATTCGATAAGGAAATAGCCGAGATCCCTTCACCGGGAGTGACCTCTTTAGCGAAACTGGCAGATGCTACAACCCACCCGGTTTTGTTTTTGATTGCTTTTTTAGTTCTTGTTTTGCACAGTGGTATTTGTGAAATATCTTGCACCTCATTCGATGAGGAAAGAGCCGAGATCTCTTCACCGGGAGTGACATCTTTAGCAAAACTAGTAAAAGCCTCAAAAACACTCCTTTTCAAAATCACTCGATTCTACAACGATATCAAGTTCATTACGCAAAGGGTTTTCTTAAAAACCTGTCGTAGCCCTCCGTCATGCAGTATTGTATCACAATCACCCAGATGGAATCACTACTATTTCTTGGATTGAACATATCCAAGCCCGATTGTCTCCGAGAGGATGTCCTATCGCTCGGTGATAGGAGCAATAATCTGGGTGATGGACCTCGTTTCGCATAGCTACGTGATTGTGATACAATACTTGGAATCCACAATATTTAGTTCTGTGAAAACTAATTTGATATCATTGTAGAATACTAGACGATGTTAAACTTTTCAAGTAAATATTTGATACAAATTAGTTTTCACAAAACTAAATATTGTGGATTCCAAGTATTGTATCACAATCACAGATAACTAGACGATGTTAAACTTTTCGATCGAATCAACAAACACCAAAATTTCCCAAAGAGCTCAACACTTGAGCGGAGTTTAAAAAGCATCCAGAACATGCCACAACACCTATGGACCAACCGTAGAAGGGTCAACCCTTGCCTCACCTATGGCGCCGCGGAACTACCACAAACACTATGGTTTAGTGACGGTTCCGACGGTCACAGAATCGAGTTAGGGTTTCGTTCTTTTAGAGGGTCCATAAAAAACACCTGCATGAGTTTCTGAAGATTTTAAACTTGGAAAAATCCAACTCTTGGAAAATTTCCAGCGAGGGAGAAAATGGGTTATTGATATCTGTTCGAACTTTTTAACGTCGCCTAAATAACCCGAAAATGATGTTAGAATTATGACTACGAAATACTTCGAATTGCCTTTACAGAAATATAATATCATATGTAATATCAGTAAAAACAAGCAACACCTGAAACACCAAAACCCAGAGACTGGAACACCGTAAAAAATTCAACCTAGAACAGTGCAAAAAACCGAGCAGGACGGTTTTTATCTTCATGTGGACGGCCAAAATCCGGCGAGGGGAGATAAATTTTCTGTGGTGTTCATGTTACATCTCATAAAACATTCTGCAATTGCTTAAAAAAAATTTAGACACTCTGAAAAATTCGACAGAAATTAGGTTTTTATTTCGTGTGTTTCGGAGTTGTTTCGGTTTTGGAATCCTATGAACACCGTCTAATTCTCTAGCTTGGCTCTGATACCACTGCAGGGATGCGTAGCACGACATTAAAGTTTTAGGAGGTATCGTCCATGCCATTTTCAAATTTTTTCCATGCTAAACAACCCTAACCCTAGAATCTTAACTAGAGAATTAGACAATACTAAAATGTAAACATCTTTACATCTAAGTGAACAAGAAATACAATCTTTGTAGACCGATACTTCACTTCAATAGCTCCGTATAGTAGTCCCTTTTCTCTAAGTAGTGAACTCCCGGACTCTAAAAAGGCTCCACAAGATGAAAGGAACAAACTTGCTTGAAGTCTTTGAGGCCGAAGATGATCTACGTCGAGAAGACACCAACTCAAGCTACCTCTTCACTAATTAGGATTTAGTGAAATAAACACCCTAAACTAAATGGCTAATCTAGTAGAGAATGATGAAGTAGGAATTTTGCTCATTTTAGATTTATTTTTCTCACAACATTTCTTCATCTTGAGAAAAGCAAGAAAGCTTTCTCTTGATGAAAAAGAAGATGAAATGGAGAAGAGAATGAAACTCATGAGGTGAGAATAGCAACCATGGGTGAGTTTGTATCATATACTAACTCATATAGAGAATAAACTATGGCTAAAGCTAATGGTTAGCTTAATAAATATCTTAAGTAAAACAAATTAGTGGACTAAGTCAATGGACACTACAAGATTCTACAAGCTTCAACCATGACTAATTCCACCAATTTGTGAATTACTAAAATAAATAAAAACCTTTAATTATCAAGAGCATGGTGTGAGTCTCATACACCCATGTTGCATATATCAACAACCATGACACAATTACATATATCACATATATATTAAAGTGTACACAAAAATGAGAAAAAGAAATGTTTAAGTGAGCAAATATTAGTTAATGTAATGTAATATATCAAATATATAATTATACATTAAATTAGTAAATCAACACTTGATTTAATAATTCGGCTATATCACATACAACCAACTAATATCAAATGTATCAATTTATCGAATCAACACTTGATCCGATAACCCGGTTATATCACATATTACCGACTGATATCACATATCGCGAGAATAGAATACGGTATCACATACTCGTATTAATCTCGGTACCGCATATATCACATATGTGCTCCTACTTCGTTTCGCTTGAGCCAGAAAACCTACGTGTAGAACTCTAAAGACTCGTCAATACGCCGGCAGTAGGTGGTGATCATATCAGTCACCCACAAGACGCAAGCGGTCTACTAAACGTAACGGCCATCCGGGTATTGAGCGATCAGAAGATCAACAAGCAACTTACTCATACTCCTGCGAATCCAATCAGTAATACTATCGTACAGTCCGATCTCTTCTTCTGATATGTCGCATATCATAGCCTGGGGGTGGTAAAACGTCAGACCCAAATAGCCTGATAAGTCATGCCGATGTGAGGCTCATAACGGTTCGAGAAACTACTGATAACACTTACCAGTAGATCTCAGCAACCCTGGCCAGGGATTTCCTGTTATGGCCAATCGAGCATAGCGCAACATCAACCCTCAATACCGGGAGAGACAAAATCCCCTCCTATCGCTCATTGCCTCCATGTGACTCGGGACTGTACCTAAAAACCACCGTTTTGCACGATCTCTTGAACGTTGTAAGGTGAAAACCAAAGCATAGTGGGAATCACACAAGACTCTATGACGATCTCGGATCGACAGACTAATCTGTACCAGTGTCTGTTTCCCCCAATCAGAGCAAAGCTCTGTTTGAATTTCAAAAATTCAAAAATTGAAGCAACGCTTCAGATTCCTTGCGCTGCGCGCATCGCGCCACGTGTCAAAAGCTGACACGCCAGCGCTGCGCCCAAGACAGCGCACCCAATCAGAGAAAGGCTCTATTTAAAATAAAAATGAAGGAAGCAACGCTTCAGATGATTTGCGCTCTGCGCTGCGCGACACGTGTCAGCGCAGTTTCGCTGCGCTCTGCGCTGCGCGACACGTGTCAAGCGCAGGTGCACTTGCGCCAACTGTGCCAGCACTAAAACAGAATTAAAATTCCAGAAAGATCTTTCTAATCTTGTTAAAACAAGAAGATTATCTTCTGTAAAACAGAAGCCCTTGGATCAAAGATCCAACGGTGGGAAAAATCCCTAAATCACTCAGAGAAAGATCTCTTTAACTGATTTAACAAATCAATTGGCACAATATAAAGGCCCCTAGACTCCAAGTCTAAAAGAAATTGACACACAGAGAGAGAGAAACACAGAAATCCTCTGAAAACTTTGAGAAAGAACTCAAAAAATAAAAAAGGTAAATCTTTGGAAAAGAAGAAGAAGATCATCTTCTTCATTTAAAGAATTTAATTCTTAGAATAAAAAAAATGAGATGAATTTCTTCTAAAAAGATCAAAGATCTAAGAATAAGATCAAGATCTTCAACATAAAAAAAGAGAGGACCAGAAAAGATTAGATCTTTTGATCTATATAAAGGCATTGCCTTTTGATGAACCACTGGTTCTTGAGACTTGAGGTAGAACCTCTCTGGAAACAAGAAAAATTTGTTCCTTTTGATCTAAAATTGATCAAGATATTAAACAGTGCCTTGCATTTTTGAAATTTGCACTGTTGCGCTCCTTGGATTGGCGCAAGCCACCAGAGAGCGCCACGTGTCGGCCCCAGAACAAACCGCGCCATGCGCTTCTAAAACAGAGCACTGCTCTCTTAAATTGGCGCAAGTCATCAGAGCGCGCCACGTGTCAGCAGCGCACTGGCGCAGCGCACTGCGCTAACAGACTTGCGCTCACCAGAGCGTGACACGTGTCACCCCCACATGAGTTTGCGCCTTGCGCTCCTCAATTGGCGCAAAGCGCCTGACAAGCCACGTGGGGCACTGTCAGAACATTAAATGTAATGCATTATTAAAAGGGCAGAGCCCAATAAAAAGGTCTATCAGACCAAAATAAAAAAATGCTATGCATTATTAAAGGGCAGAGCCCAATTAAAGGTCTAATAGGCCCAAACAAAAAAATGCAATGCATTAATAAAAGGGCAGAGCCCAAACAAAGGCCTAACAGGCCAAATGCAAACAAAATGTTAGACATTTTCTAACTGGACTTAGCCCAATTCTGGCCGTAAGTCCTCAAATTAAATTGAACCGAGCACAACTGCTCTCTCAAATCAATTTACATCCGGTTCAAGGGTACATCTCTGAACTCCTCTGATATTTGTCGTTGTAATCCTTCAACGTCGTCAGAGAGGTGACGGGTCCCGACAACCACATATTGCTACGGACTGTGGGGTCCTTAAACTCATGGACTAATGCGTCCTTAAACCAATATTCGTCCCCAAAATGGGAATGTTGGACCACCATGTCCCTAAACTGGTAATACGGACTGTGGGGTCCTTAAACTCATGGACTAATGCATCCTTAAACCAATATTCGTCCCCAAAATGGGAATGTTGGACCACCATGTCCCTAAACTGGTAATACGGACTGTGGGGTCCTTAAACTCATGGACTAATGCGTCCTTAAACCAATATTCGTCCCCAAAATGGGAATGTTGGACCACCATGTCACTAAACTGGCAATACGGACTGTGGGGTCCTTAAACTCATGGACTAATGCGTCCTTAAACCAATATTCGTCCCCAAAATGGGAATGTTGGACCACCATGTCCCTAAACTGGCAATACGGACTGTGGGGTCCTTAAACTTATGGACTAATGCGTCCTTAAACCAATATTCGTCCCCAAAATGGGAATGTTGGACCACCATGTCCCTAAACTGGTAATACGGACTGTGGGGTCCTTAAACTTATGGACTAATGCGTCCTTAAACCAATATTCGTCCCCAAAATGGGAATGATGGACCACTATGTCCCTAACTGACAATGGACCACTATGTCCCTAAACTAGAACAATAGAGCCCCCAAATGCTCTTTTGTCGGAACTAAACGATCCCGTTAAGTTGATCTTAGTCTCAAATTAGACTAACGTATCCTTAACAAACGTTTGAGTTGATCTTAGCCTCAAATATGGCTAACGTATCCTCGAACCAAAACCCCAAACCCAAATCTAGGAAAATACGAATTTGGACTAATCCACGTCCTACGGGCGACGATATAAATTAGTCCCCGTATACAATCCACGGGCAATCACAAACAAAACAAACACCCACGACACGAAGTGAACATCTGGAGAAGGAGAAAGTTGTTACCGCGATGCGGTCGCGTAATTAACTGCAGGGGCTTGCGCCTGCAAGGAAGAGCGTCCCCACAATCAAAAACCCCTCAAGCGAGGGGGAATCTGACGAAGTCTGCTACATCGGCCGCATCCGTCTAAACCTTCGATACACGGTGCCATAATTCAACTTGGCATCTTTGGAGAGGTGGACGGATAAAACCAAATAGCATCTGACCCGAATCTCAGGCAAGACGTCTCTATGTCGTCGCGCCGCCATTCGGAGGGGAACAGATTCTGGCACGCCCGATGGGATCTTTTCCTCTTTCCACTCCACACTTCGTGCGTCGTATTCGCGAACGAATCGCGGTTTGTTAATGGTTGCCCTCGGGTTTCAAGTTACTAAGATTTGGTCTCTTGCTTGGCGCAGAAAGCAAACAGCAATGGCGTTCAACTGCTCGAACTGCTCCAACTGCAACTGCAACCGACGCTCCGCTTCACCTGGAGGTGTAGCCTATGGACCTCAGGCGGCATCACTGTTCACGATGCCGGTGGAACAAATCACCCAGGCTACTACTGGACTATTTTTCGGGACCATGCTCCCGCCAATGAGCTTCACTGCCCCAGTGCCCGTACCGGAAGGTCCTAAGAAGTCGGTCTTCGATCGACTTACAGCTGCTGCGGCCCCTCTCAACGGGTCGCCCAACACCAATGCCTCGGTCTTCTCCAGACTAGGCCAAAACTCCTGCGGACCCACGATGAAGCTTGCGGTCCCAAAGAAGGTTATTCAAAAGAGAGTAGCCAAACCTGCTCCTGAAGTCGTCAAGGCGGCTTCTCCCGCTAAGAGGTCGGTCTTCACAAGACTGACCGTCCCAACTCCTACTCCCGCTCCGGCTGCTCAAAAGACATCAGTCTTTAATAGGCTGACACTGGCTACAACCCCTCACCTGAACAGGGGGCAAGACCAGGCCGTCCCCTTCACCTAGCCAATTCCCACAACTCGACATGCTCGACGTCGCCACTGGCGCCGATTGAGGAAGTCCGGAGGTAGTTCCCCTTCTGGGTTAACTCCACCAGCCCCGATGACGGAAGTTAATGCTGCTGTTCCGACTGGGAACAGCTTTGAACTGCTAAATAAAGTGCGTAGGAATTCTCCTACCGCTGTACTCTCCCCCTCCGTTGGAAAAGGCTGTAGAAGCAAAGTCAGAACAGCCCCAATCTCCTCAACGGCTGTCCTCCAAAATCTATAAAGTCTAGCGGCAGGCCCGAGACTCGGTGATCGATCCAAATTTCTCTTGCCAGCACAAGAGGCTGAAGGTCCAATAGGAAGTCAGCCATCCTGCTAAGCCACGAAAATCTGTCTGGGTGCCTACATCGACGGCTCCCTCAACTTCGACCGCTCCTGAGAAAAGAAGGCCGGAGAAGATCCCTGTGTCGGCGACAAAAGCCAAAAACACTGAACCCAAACGCCTTAAGTCTGGGGGCATGGTGGTCCATACTATTTACATGGCATCCAGGAAAGAGGATAGCCGTGCTTCAACGGGCCACCGACCACTCACCCGATCCATCACAAGAGCCCAGGAGCAGCAGCAGCAGAAGCTCCAGGAGATGCTGACTGCAATGGCCGCGCTCACCGGACCAAAAGAAAGCCCGGAGGCGTCATCGGAGCAGCGCCGCGAACACGAAACCGATAATGAATTCCTTCATAGAATGCTTGAAAAGAAGGACAAGGAGGCTGCAGAGCAAGCGGCCAATATAAAGCAGATGGCTCTCCTATTTCAAGACATGGTCGGAATGATGATCCAACCAGATCCCCCAGTCGAAGATCCTCCGATTATCCTTGAAGATGACAGAGGAGAAACGTCAAATCCACCGCCGGCTCTTTCAACAGCCAAGGAGGAGACAATTTCCAAAGCTGCCCTGGATGACTATATTGCTCAACAAATACGAGTTCACCAGACAACTGAGGCAACCGGTCAAGTTGTCAAAACGGGGCGACCATATCCGAGCTGGTATGATCAGATCAAATACCCGCCGGGCTACATGATCCCGAAGTTCCATGTCTACAAGGGGACAGGCAATCCCCATCAACATGTTGCTCAGTTCAGGGCTCTTTGTGGCAACACCGGCGGTGATGATAAGCTCCTGCTTCGCCAATTCGTCGGCAGCTTAGCAGAAACGGCCTTCGAATGGTATTCGGAGCTGCCTAACGACTCTGTCAAAACATTTGCGGAGATGGAGCTGCTGTTTACACAAAGATTTGCAAGCGCTAGTGAGCGCACCCCGATCACCGCATTGATCAACGCCAGGGTAAGGCCGGGCGAAACGTGGGTTCAATACGCAATACGGTGGCGAAACTTATGGTTGAAGTGCGAACAGCGCATCGAAGAAACGCCAGCGGTGGGCATGCTCATGGGCACCCTAGACCCTCATGCAACTATTTCACAGTTCATGATGTTCTTTAAATCGACCACGTTCCAGGCTTTAATTGATAAGCTAGCCCAGATGGATCAAATGGGTCACAGACCGTCTCCTCTGAAGCCGGAACCCCGAAACGACAAGGGTAAAGAGAAGGCGACCTTCGTTGCGAACACCCAACAGCAGCCCAGTGCCCCAAAGCTAGCGGATCAACTGGAAGAGAGACGGCGGTATTATAATGAGAAAATGAAGCGCCCTTATTCATTCCCGCGGGATAAAACGAAGAGGCTGTTCGAGATGGCGATGCGCAATAAGCTTATCAATCTCCCGAATCCAAGGAGACCACCGCAACCCAGCGAGGTGAATAATCCCAATTATTGTCCTTACCACCAAACGGTAAGTCACCCGATCGAGGATTGCTTCGTCTTTAAGGGATGGATCGAGGATCAGTACCTACAAGGCAAGTTTGCGCTGTCTGAAAAGTTGAAAGTAAGCCCACCACAGCCGCACACTCCAAAGAAGACGGGCACGCCGGGGGCAACTTGTTCTTTTGTTGAAGAAGCTTCATGGAAGGTCATGCTTTCCGCCAAAACCAAAAAGATGCTGAATGATCTCCAGACATGCCCGGCGATCAGATGGAAGAACCCGTTAGAACCTAAGATCATCAAGGGGATGCTGAAGCCGCGCCTAAATCCAAAGATTGGTGATAGTCAAAGCGCTCGCACCCAGCCATCAAAATCTTCGAAGAAGAAGGAGAAGACCCAAAATCCCGCAAAGTTTGATGACAAGCGAATAGATCTGCAAAAACATACTGACGCGTTGGAAGAATATAATCAGAAGGCGTGGACCCCAGTCACACTCCAAGAATTTCTCATCCACGTCCTTGAGGACGGAGATGATGACAATGGAGAAGACTCGTCAGATGAATCTGAAGATTATGTGGCAAGCTGCCATGTGATCTCTCACTCGTTAGGAAATGACGAAGAAGCTCCTTACACAGAGAAGCTGGGGGCAGATCCTGAGCCAGAACTTCTAGGACCATCAGACGAAATGATTGATACATTCATGAACGAAGCCCGTCTTAAAAGCAAAGCTGATCGAGAGCGCGAAATGGCCATATTCGAGAAAGCCAAATGCCAGCGACTAGATGAAAGGGTCGAAACACTCCCACCGGATCAAAGTACATCCGACGCAAATGAAAGCAGGATCAAGACAAGGAAACGATTCGCCAAAGCCATATCGATGGGGATGAAGCTACCCTCTTTCAGAGAAAATTCTCCTGGCGGTATACATCTTGATGAAGCGGACGTACATCCTAATTTCTGCTTATATCATCAGAAGATCGCACATCCTACTGAAGACTGCAACTCCTTTAAGTGTTGGTGGCAAGGGTATGTCGCTCACAGGCAATACTTCAACAGGACAAAGCGTGAAGCTCGTAGACAGCGGAAAAATGCGACAGATGAGCGTAAAAAAATTGCCGGCATTTGTCATAGGGTTGATCCCGGGGGATCGCGAGTTCTCACATTCGGGAGTTGTGAGAACATTCAGCCGTGCAATCGCACGCTACCCGGAAAGAATCTCGGACCCGCAAACAAGGGATCGAACAGAAAGGATAAAGGGAAGGGAAGAACGGCCTTCGTCGCCAACGCTTAACAACAATCGAGTGGCCCTAGACCGGTTGTTCGCCGAAGCAACAAGCGGCAACCCCTTTATGAGAAGTTGAAACGTCCTTACTCATTTCCCCGGGAGGAAACAAGGAGGCTGTTTGAACTAGCAGTGGGCAACAGGCTTATCACTCTACCGGAGCCGAAACACCAGCTACAGCTGAATGAAGTCAACAATCCTAATTACTGCCCTTACCACCAAGTATTGGGCCATCCAATCGAAAATTGCTATGTCTTCAAAAACTGGGTTGAAAATCAATACCGACAGGGCAAGGTCGCGCTGTCCGAAAACTGCAAGATGAGCCCGCCACAACCACATGCCCCTAAAAAGATGGACATGCCGGGGGCATCGTGTTCATTCATAAGGAAAACCCCATCGACCGAAAAGTCAGTAAACTAGAGATTCGCCTCAAATACGGCGACATTGGACCACTATGTCCTAAAACTGGCGAAAGACCGAAACGTCGTTAAACTAACGATGGACCACTATGTCCTAAAACTGGCTGATGAACGAAACGTCCTTAAACTAATGGCGGACCACTACGTCCTAAAACTAGCTGTTGACCGAGATGTTGATAAACTACGGTGGATTACAATATCCCAAAGCCGATAAAAAAAAGAATAAAAAAAAATAAAAACGGTATGCCCATAAGCAAAAAGGGCGCGGATGAAAACCCGAGAGGGCTCCGTGAGTAAAAACAGCAGGGCTACCGGCGAGTGTTTGTGAAAACCCGAAAGGGCGCAACCTCGTTATATAAAAAAAAGAGAAGAAGAAAAGAAGAATAAAAAGAAAGAAAACGGTATGTCCATAAGCAAAATGGGCACGGATGAAAACCCGAAAGGGCTCCGTGAGTAAAAACAGCAGGGCTACCGGCGAGTGTTTGTGAAAACCCGAAAGGGCGCAACCTCGTTAAAAGACACTTACAGGGTCCTCTCGACCTTGTAAGGAGAAACCACCCGCGTGAGATCCTTACGACTCACAAGGGAGCAGCACACTTAGGGATCCTCACGATCCCTAAGGAGAAATTACACTTGCGAGATCCTCACGACTCGTAAGGAGAACTCTCTTATGGGACCCTCACGGCTCATAAGATTTGAAAGTCTTAAGTTACAGAGAACTGAACCTGTTCTTAAGCAGCCCCCACAACCTCCGATACTGCCCTACAAGCGGCTCAATGCCGACCCTTGTATACAATCCACAGGCGCGAATAAATATTTCCCTAACCAAGTCCCATCCATGACTAGGGATATGTCCATACGGTGAACAACCCTTGTAAGCCCTCTCGACTTATAAGGAGAAAACCCTTTTGTAAGATCCTTACGACTTACAGGGGAACACACACCTAGGAGTCCTCACGACCCCTAAGGAGAAAATACACCTACGAGATCCTCACGACTTGTAGGGAGAAATACCTTTGTGAGACCTTTACGGCTCATGAAGTCAAAGCCTTAGTCGACAGGACCCTAACCCTGTTTACTAAGCCACCTTTGTTCGACATCGACAGAGGCAAATGATGATTCGCTCCTGGCAATATCCCAATTGTAGCGATGCTGATGCCAAAATCGGTGTCTAATTCCTAGCTTGCAGCGAAAAGCCAGCAAGCCACACATGCATACGAAATAGCCGAAATGATGGGGCAACTTGCAGATAAAATCAGAAAGTAAAAATGTATGCATGCAAAATAGCCTAAATGATTGGGCAACTCGCAATAAAAAGCAGCGAGTAAAAATAAAACAAATAGCCGAAATGATTGGGCACCGCGAAAAATAGCCGAAATGATTGGGCAATCGCGACCTTCACGATATAAAAGCTGAAATGATAGAGCATCGCGGAATGAAATAAAAAAAAATGAAATGAAATTTATGCCCTACAGGTGATATCACATCAATCGCTGTATACAATCCAGGGGCGCAAACAAAGAAGGAATCACACTCCTCCTCCCCAGGTTTCATCAGAAGAAGAAGCCAGATCTCGACGGTTCACAGACAGCCTAGAGATCATCAACGGCGTTTCTCCTTACTCCAGCAGGATGCAGATGCGATGTCAACAAATGACCCCAGGGTCAAAACAACGGAACCATGGCAAAGTCCCTAGTTCCAAATCTCGACGGTTCACAGACAACTTAAAGATCACCAACGGCGTTTCTCCTCACTCCGGCAGGATGCAGATGCAACGTCAACGAAAGACCTCACGGTCAAAATAAGACGAAGCGACGGCAAAATCCCAGCTTCACCTTAACATTCGTCTCGATATAGCAGACGAGATGTCAACAATGGCGTTCCTTCGCAGTCCAGCAGGATGTAAATGCAATGTCAACAAAAGACCCCATGGTCAGTAAAGCGGAGCCACGGCAAAGTCCTTAGTTCCAGGTCCTAACGGTTCACAGGCAACCTAGGAACCACCTCGACGTTCGTCTTGATACAGCAGACGAGATGTTACCCCAGCGTTCCTTTCTCCAACAGGATTCGGACACGACAAAGCAAACGAAGCAAAGGCCAAATTCCTAACTTCAGGGTCTTAACGGCAAGTCATATAAAGCCTGAAAGACAATCGGAGATCATCTCGCACCAGTGCGGAGTGGTTACCACCTCGACGTTCGTCTCGACACAGCAGACGCAATGCCAGCAAATGAAGATAAGGCCAAATTCCTAGCTTCAGGGTCTTAACGGCAAGTCATATAAAGCCTGAACGACAATCGGAGATCATCTTGCACCAGTGCGGAGTGGTCACCACCTCGACATTCGTCTCGATACAGCAGACGAGATGTCACCCCAGCGTTCTTCCTCCAACAGGATTCAGACGCGACAATCAAACAGCGGAGCCACGGCAAATTCCCTAGTTCCAAATCTCGACGGTTCACCAACAACCTAGAGACAACCGCGACATTCGTCTCGATATAGAGGACGTAATGCCAGCAAACGAAGCAAAGGCCAAATTTCTAGCTTCAGGGTCTTGATGGCAAGTCATATAAAGCCTGAAAGACTATCGGAGATCATCCCACACCAGCGCGGAGTGGTTATGACTCATCGAGTCTCTCCAAAATGAGCCTAACCTCAAGTAAAAAGTGACATGGAATATCCCTACGCTTGCTCTTTCGATGGTAATATTACCTGGAAGATTACTTGAAGACGTCTTGTCCAGCCCCCCCGAAGGGATCAGAGACACGACAATCGCAAGGCTACTAGAACAGCAAGATTGCCTATCGAGGAATACATCAGCCAACGCGACGGTACGACGGGCAAAACCCTAAGTACCACAGACCCTAACGGACCTCTGTCGTAAAGAGCAGAGGTTAATTGTGACGTTAGGATATTCTTGCGAGAAATGCTCGATTCGTCTCGACTCGTGAGGAAAATCCTTAGGCAGCGGGGATTAAAAAACCTGTTTCCTAAGCACTGGGACCCTGCAAGTCGGTTCAAAATGGACTCTTGCATACTATTCACGGATCACACTCTCCGAAGTCAAATCTTGATAAGGAGGGAAACAACCGCTTACGGGTCCTCTCGACTCGTAAGAGGGAAAAATTCTCTTATAAGATCCTTACGACTTATAAGAGAAAACGCACTTAGGAATCCTCACGATTCCTAAGGAGAAAATACACTTACGAGATCCTCTCGATCCGTAGGGAGAAAAGTCTTTATGAGACCCTCACGGCTTATAAAGTTGAAAAGTCTTAGGCAGCAGATCTGAACCTGCCCCCTAAGCCATCATTACCTCTTGAAGAAGCCAAGACAGGATACTCGCTCTATCATCTGTCAACCATGTTTACTAAGGCAGCATACTGATAATAAAAGAAGGGAGAAAGCATAGAGATGACACAAGACATTGCAAAAGGAAATGTGTATATCTTTATTCATGAATTCAATTAAGTACAAGGCGAATCGTATAAAAGAATAAAGAATGTATACATATTATTCAATGATTACAAGTGTATAATTGATACAAAGCTACTGAGAAGGAAGCGTCTTAAATAGCCCCATCAATTGCTCTCGCATTTCCTTTAACGCCTCCTCCTGAGCGGATGCTGCGGCCACTTCTGCTCCACCTGGGCCCGCTGCTGCAGGTAGGATGAAAGTTGCTCCTCAACTGCCTGCTGGGCTGCCTCTTGATTTGGTGCATCCCGCTCGACGACGTCAAGCTGCCGCCTTAGTGTTAACCCTTCGGAGATGCATTGCAGAAGGCCTTCAAAGATAACCTTCAGCTGTGCAGCGTTTGCATCCACCTGAGCATGCAGTTGGGCAGATTTGCTCGAAGTCTCGCCGCGCTCCTTACGCCTTAAAGCAACTTCTTGTTCGAGATGGCGGAAGTAAGGAGCGCTCTGCTCGATCCATGCCGCCCGTTGAGTGCTCGCGGCCAAGATCTCGGGGGCAGGACGCATAGACTCCAGTTGATACAGGCGGGCCTCGATCTCCCTACAGTGATTAACCCAAGACTCGACGACGCCTTCATTATGAAAATTTACAAGCGTCGGCAGCATCAGATTAACCTCCGCAGCGAAATCTGCGGCAGATGGGTGAGCGTCTGCGTCAAGCTCTTCGACGTATCCGCTCAGCATGCCCAAACTCATCACAGCACCCTTTGAAGATGGACGTCTCAGGAAGGGGCCTGCCGGCATTATGATGCGAGACTCGAAGGGGCCGGAATCGGAACGACAGCTGAAAAACAAAACACAATCAGATGACGGTTCAAGAAATATAAGAAAGTCATCAATGGGAGAGTTTACTATACCAGCTGCAGCAGGCGGCAAAGCCGGGAGGTCTGGTGGCGCAACCGATCTTACATCTCCTCCTTCGATTTGTAGCACTGCAATCAGGACGAGGAAGAATAAAAAATAATTCCATTACTGAAAAAAGGAAGGGTATTAATTGAAAACCATACTCACCAGCGCCGCTAGAGGAAGCAAGCTCTGACGGGAAGGAAAAGTGTGGGTGCAGCACCTGGTAGAGGTGATCAAAAAGCACTCCTGCAAAGACGCAATAGTACGACATTGTAACGCTTTGAAAATCGTTTCGGTGAAATTTCGAAAAAATCGGTAAAATAAGGGGGTTTTCTGTAAAAAGTCAAAATAAAAATATCTTATTATAAAAATTAAATATACATATTCTAGCTATGTAATTGCTATTATTTGGTGTTTATTGAGCCGCTGGTGAAATTTCAAATTTTCTGAAAAAAATATTATTTTATTATTATTTTAAGCCGTCACTAATACATTTAATTAGGGAAAATTACAAATTGGAATGAGTTGAAACAAATTTTGTGCATCATAAAACATTAAATAAAATTTTATCATGTGGTTTTTGGAACGAAATCATTTGCCAAAACGGTTTAGAAATTATTGAAGAAAAAAGGCTTTTTTTAGCGTAAATGGATGTTTGGGGTATTGTATTTATCATTTTTCATCACCCCACACCCGTACCCACACCCACACACCCCCACTTACTCCCCCCATGGCTGAATTCAGCAGCCCCCCTCTCTTGTCCCCACTTGGTTTTCAAAGGAAAAGAAATAAAAGAAAAGAATAGAAAATGGATAAAGTAGTTAGACTTTTGACTTTGCATGACCTTGACTTTGTCCCCCCCCATTTTCTCTACCTCCCTCTCTCTCCTCACACCATTTCTGGCCGAAATTCCCTGCATCCCACAGCAGCAGCCCCCCTCCAATTTCCCCTCTCTTTTCTCTTCAAAACTTCATGAAAAATTGCTTCAAAATCCATCAAAAAAATCCCAAAACCCAAATCCGACTCCTACCCATTTTAGCTTAGCCCGTATAGCATGGATCCTTGTGAAAAGAGAGCATTTTGGGAGGCCATGGATGCTTGTGGACCTTCATATATTTTTGGGTATAATTCTAAAACTGTTTGCTTAAATTGTTACTTGTTTCTTAAAGCTAATTTAAATTAAGTGTTAACTTGGATATGTGAGTTTAATTGCAAGTTTTGGATTTCAAGTTAGGGTTTGTTGTGGAAATGAGTTGTGTTTGATTGTGCATGGTTTAGTGAAGTGGTTTAACATAATTAGTTTTGTAGAAAACTAATCTAGTTGTTAATTACAAGTTGTTACTTGAAAAATTGTGTTAATTTGCTAATTGCTTACTAGGTTTTTGAAATTTGTTAAATTCTTGGGATTAAAAATGTGATTAGGGTTTTCTTGGCTTCATTAACTTTATTAAGTGTGGTTTAATGCTTTGGATCATGCAAATCTAAGCTAGATTGTAGTTTGTGCATTTTTGCTTTGAAATTGTAAAAAAAGGGTGTTTTTGTAAACTAGAATATTAGGATTTTTGGAATTTAATGAGATTAAATTCCGGAAATTGTTTATACGAATTATTTAAGATATTTAATAAGTATATTGGCCTCTACTTTCATTTAAACATCATGTTTTGTACAAAAACGGCGAATTGTGCTTGCTAGATTTTCGGAAAAATGACTTTTTAAGTGAAAATGGGGTTTTTGTTAGTTTTAACCTAGTTTCTATTAAAATTAGTGTTCGTGAATGTGCAAATGAGTGTGATTGGATTTTTCTCGATGGTTTGATGTTTTTACATCGACATCGAGGGTTGGTTTTACTATTCTTGCATGCGTAGGCGATAGGTTTGGACCTATGCGTGATACGCGTGCCGATTTGATTTTCGTATGCCGTTTCGATCTCGAATTTAGTTTTAATGCGATATGGTGCGTTATGATATGTAGGTACCCCCACGTGGACTTCGAGACGATAAGCAAGCGCGTGGCGACGTCGGCACCGGCGAGCGAGGACCAGATGAGTAGATTTATATCTACGGGGAGAAGTCGGGTGGATGGCGTATAGCACCCCCGCAGTTCGTGGTGATGTATACGAATACGTATACACACATATATATATTTTGACTATAATTTGTTTGATATTATCGATGATATAGATATTTGGTGTTCTTGGATGATTTAGTGTCGCGAAACCCTAGAGTAGTGGTCGCACCACACATGCACACACACACCCATACTTGCATACTTTCTTCTTTCATTTTCGCTTATACGGGATTATATAGTTATGTGTTCACATGGGTATGGGACTATGTGTTCACATACGGATTGACGATGATAGTACTTGGGATTTATAATGAGTCGATGAGATTTGATTTGAGGCCGTGAGATCGGTGATATAGCAGGGTTCGTATCTTAGATACGACATGACGTTGTAGCGGGTCCTTGACGTAGTGTTTCACACACGTCCATGCATACGTAGGCGGTAGCAGTATGGTACTAGACGTAGATCAGTACCCCGATCATGATATTTGATAAAGAGGATACCAGGTGAATAGTATGATGAATGTGATATTGACCCGTACCCAGATTGGGATGTCATACGACGGATTTACGTACGAGCTATATTGATGATTGATCCGCACTCTTGACTTGGGATGCCTGATTATAGATATGGTATCGGATATGATATTATTGAGGCGAGATCACCGACTATACATATACAGGTATGTATATGTATCGACTCAGATGATAGGCGGTTTCCTTACCTGTAGTTCAGCTTGTAGTTCAGCCGTATAGTTTAGTGTAGTTGTTAGATTAGATTAGACTTCTTACCTATTTCAAAAACTAACGAATCGTGGGCATTTTAAAGACAGCTCAAGGGAATCTACGGATATTTCAAAAACGACGTATCTTTTCATAAAAAAACACCGTAGCCCCTATTTTCAAAACCCCATGATTCGTGTTATTTCAAAAGGCACCATTTGTAGGACTTATATTAGATTATTGCAGATTAGTTATCGTTGTGTCTAGTATTCAGCTCCCGCACATTATTGCTGTTCGCTCTGCCTCGCATATTTATTTTGCTGCATATTCCATTATTGATATCATACTGTTAGGACACCAGCACCATTACCGATGATGCGTATGTACCACGTACACCTACTTGCCGGCTCACACACATCTTCATCGGTAATTGCCATGTCACGTACACTTTAGAGAATATAATTGCTTGACTTAGATTGTTAGCTAGTAGTGTTGACATGATATTAGTGTACTTCCCTTATATGCCATATTAGACATTGTAGTTATTACCTACCACTTCATGCATACTGTTATTCAGTTGTTCATGCCTAGTTCATTATCATTGACATATGCACTTGTGATGATTTCTTGAGATTTATGATATTTCTGGATTTCGGGGAAAGCCGCAAAATTTACAACTTATGATCTTTTAAAATATAAAATGTTGCGGTTTTCTAGTGATGTAAAGTGTCGTCCACCATGAGTTTGCTGTGGTTTTGGAGATCCGTGTCGAGGAGTGGAGGAACCGTCACGGGTACATGGTGGGCCCGGTATGGTACCCCGGGGCAAGAGGAATGTGGTGTTGACGTTGAGCCTGGCTGGGGAGCACTACCTACCGGTGATATTACCCGAAGCGTCGGATATCCGGAGGATACCGTCGTGGTCTTGAGATGGATGGTAGGGGCCGGTCTGGACTGACGGCGCCCTAGATATTGAGATTGAGACATTGATATTTCGACACAGTGAGATTTATGTTTTGTGTCGATGCTAGACATTGTTGATACTGATTTTAATTATGATACCTCGGTTTAAAATATGAAGGAAATCTCACTAATTTATGAAAACAGTTTCTTCATTTACATGTATTCTGTTTTCATGCATTCATACCTCATTCATATGATATATTGCTACCTGAGGCACTGACACGGGCACATGAGTTTACACTCGGGTTAGATATTTACCCTAGCCATTGTTATAGGCTGCATGTTATATATATTTGAGGATATATTATGATCATTGACCTAGGATTGCGTTATTTATGCGATTTCTGTGCGTAGATGTTTTTCTATTCACGAGTTGGCAACTCACCCCCGTTGTGCCCCAGTTTCTTGCAGGTTGCCGTACAGGTTCATTTCGGCTTTGCGGCATAGTTTCATTCGGGTGATTTGCTAGTAGGTGGGTTTACTTGTATCATACCCCCATTATTTATCTTGTATATCTTTATTCTGTTGTATCTAGAATTCCATCAACCAAACATGTATTTATTGAGATAGAGACCAGTGTTGGTTATTCTTTCGACCTTAGAGTCGCTCGTTATTTTTCTGGTGGTTTTGAGTTTCCTTTTGAGTTTTGATCCTCGCCGTTGGCGTTGTATATTATATTGTTTGTGTGGTTGTGACCGTCGATTGACGAAGAGCTAGCTCCCGCTTGGGGATGCCCTTTTCTTGATTTCGTATACTATTCATGTTGTATCCCGTTTGGGGGCCAGTATTTACAAAGGAGACTCTGCCGAAATTTTCAGTAAATTTTTGAAGTTTTAAAAACCGCATAATTCAGCTTATGCTATTGAAATTACTTGCTTTAAGTTGTTTTTCCTGCACTCTACTATTTTCTTGGTTTGGATTTCTGGGTTTTCGGTTTACTTAGATTACGTACGCCTCGAGACGTTCGTAGTTTAAGTGCCGGTCATGTTCCGTACTTTCGGGTCGTGACAAAGTTGGTATCAGAGCGTTAGGTTTTCACCTTCGGAGCGTAGGATGACCCTTGGTTGATGGAATAGGTGACTAAAGTAGAGTAACGT
Organism: Agapanthus africanus; assembly: GCA_030015575.1. NCBI lineage: Eukaryota > Viridiplantae > Streptophyta > Magnoliopsida > Asparagales > Amaryllidaceae > Agapanthus > Agapanthus africanus. The sequence goes on from CM057338.1 coordinate 25,155,226, forward strand.
ACCGTTGGTATGTTCCACGGCATATTTACGACACGCCACTCCACTTATGAAGCCATAGGATGTACATTTCCTTGTTCAGTATTATATTCCTTCCTGATCTAGCCTCATCGGTACCAGTTTGGTTTTGCTGCTACGGTTACGGGCAGGGAGAGCTACGGCTAGAGTTGCGGTCAGCACGAGCTCGTCACGAACGGGGACTGACCAGGGCATGATTCCGGCGACACCCGATTGTAGAGAGGTGTCTTTTGACTGTGTTTCCGCGCCACGAGCGTTTGGCGGATCGCCTTTATGAGGTTACTCTGATGTGCTGATCGACACTAGAGGATTGAGCCAATGATAGAGGCCAGCCAGATCTTGATGACCGTTGGTGTGTTGCTTACTCCTGATGATTGAGGCACGGTTCAGCATGCAGACGAGTGAGCCAGTTATTGCTGCGAACGACGAGATATCGCCCCAGATGTTGGAGCTATTGCAGTATAAGTTGTACTAAGAGATGATAGAAGGTCGCTAGTCATCGAGGATGAATGACTAGGACATGTGGATCGTTCGCCTACCCCGATGCGAGGTCATCAGATAGATTGATTCCAGCTAGAGACGACTTCACGCGGAGACGTTGGGAGTCAACAGAGACGATCGAATGTCAGAAACCTATTATTCCAAGTTTAAAGTAGTCGGAAAGACATGCAGGCAATTCTATGGTCCCTCTAGAAGAATGAAACCCTAACTCGACTTAATGACCGTGTAAAAGCCTTTGAACCTTCGGGTTTGCGGCAGTTCTGCGGCGCCATTAGTGAGGCTTGGGTTTGCCCTTCTACGGCTGGACCACCGATGTTGTGGTATGTACTCGATACTATTAAACTGTGCACAGGATGTTGAGCTCTTGGGGGATTATGAGGTTTTGACGACTCGATCGGATGGCTCGACTTAATTCAGATGCTAGGTGGTGAGATGCATTTCTTGGGAGACTCTAGATATGAGGATAGCCGTTGGAGCTTAGTCCATGCAGCCGCGACGAGACGAGTCCAAAGCAGACGACATTAGAGAAAAGTGGAGTAAGAGGTTCGCACCAGATCTAGATGAGATGATATTCCACTCCGCCGACATCAGAGAGGCGATGCGCATGCCGAGGCATGGTACTTGGACTTACCTTCCAGAAGGAGTCACGATGAGTATGCAGTCGTTCCAGAGCAAGATGCAGATATAGGAAAGGACAATGACTTCCGGAAAGTTGGCAGAGACGAGACATGGAAGAGACCGTGAGCAGGATTCCTTCCAGGACACTGCTGCAATGATACTTGCACTCAGGATCAGATGTGTCACGTACATTCAGAGAGCCAGAGGCCGACGCCAGTGATATGCTGTCTTACGAGTGGTCGCGATGATTGACCAAGAGATGACCAGAGAAGTGCCAGAACGGAATCGTCTCCGTTAGCACACCTGACAGGGCCGATGAGCCGATGGACCGAAAGATTGGTAATTCACAGTGAAGACCTTGACCCAGGAGTGGTCATGGTTACGCACACCAGCAGGACAGAGTTCATGATCATCGACGAGACGTCCCACTAGTGACCACGACAGTTGGCCGAGATTCTTAGAGGATGCACTTGAGCGGTACTATTCCGCCATTATTGATTACGATGTTTTGGGTGATTTATTCGTATGATTTGATTTTGATGATTGAGGATTTACGACCTTTGCACAGTGTTGCACTTGATATCGTTTTCGTGCTTTAGTTTCACATGTTTGTGATATTACGGTTTTAAACAGTTGAGTTGGTTTTGTGCGTATGCATACACACGATTTCGTTCCTGCACTCGGTATAGTTTATATATGCTTGCAGTGCAGTGATACGCCTTATGTGCACTTAGATGCACCGGACTTCGATTTCGATTATGATACTCGATATTTGTTTTGTGCACCTTGTGCACCCGATTGATTTTGCGCACGTTCATCGCTTGATATTGGATTTCATGATTTCGTGCGCGATGGATGCACCTGATTTGGATTTTCGAGCATGTTGAGCGCATGTCTTGAGATGCGATTTTGGTGCACACCAGATGCACTAAATTGAGATTTTTCGTGCATGTCAGATGCACCTGATTTTGCTGTCAGGCACACATGTTGCCTACGACAGATATTTCGTGCACACCCGATGCACTTAGATGTTGTTTCTGTGCGCATGTATGTCACATTCATGGATTTTGATTTCCGTGCGCACCAGACGTACGTAGCATTCATGTGCATATTTTGGGGATTGATTTCGTATAGAGCAGTACGTTTTTTATGATATTGTTATGTGTTTTCGTACTGAACAGGACTAGTCAGAGGACAGTACCTGAATATATTTTGCATGCATTGATAGTTATTGAAGGGATTTCCAAAAAAAAAAGCGAGCTATAGCCTCAGTATTTACCAACGTGTCTGATATGACATGAAATGTTTAAAACAAGGAGACCCTTCTAAATTGTTTCCAAAACGGCGGAACGTACATTTCAAACAAAGGTATATATGTATATAGTTATTTCCTTATGTTAGACGTCCGCCACTGTGCAGTGTTATACGCGTGCACAGCGACATAAAGAGATTTGGCATGCATTTCCTTCAGATACTTACATATATAGATTCGATATTTACATGTATAGTTTCGAGTTATGTCATATTGGTTTTGATTTGGATTTGGCATTGATGTCTTCTCCATGACTCCGATGATTGCGGGGTGCTTGACGGAGTTTTGATTTGAGTTATATGCTCATTTTTCAAGCGCATGCGCTGCGCTACGATTTGTTTTATGTATTTACTATTTCGGAGCCCCGACGACTTGATGGGTTTTCTTAGATGTTTTAGTATTTGGGGGAGTTTGAATTTAAATTCGGGGGCCGAATTTCTTTAAGGGGGGAAGATTGTAACGCTTTGAAAATCGTTTCGGTGAAATTTCGAAAAAATCGGTAAAATAAGGGGGTTTTCTGTAAAAAGTCAAAATACAAATATCTTATTATAAAAATTAAATATACATATTCTAGCTATGTAATTGCTATTATTTGGTGTTTATTGAGCCGCTGGTGAAATTTCAAATTTTCTGAAAAAAATATTATTTTATTATTATTTTAAGCCGTCACTAATACATTTAATTAGGGAAAATTACAAATTAGAATGAGTTGAAACAAATTTTTTGCATCATAAAACATTAAATAAAATTTTATCATGTGGTTTTTGGAACGAAATCATTTGCCAAAACGGTTTAGAAATTATTGAAGAAAAAAGGCTTTTTTTTAGCGTAAATGGATGTTTGGGGTATTGTATTTATCATTTTTCATCACCCCACACCCGTACCCACACCCACACACCCCCACTTACTCCCCCCATGGCTGAATTCAGCAGCCCCCCTCTCTTGTCCCCACTTGGTTTTCAAAGGAAAAGAAATAAAAGAAAAGAATAGAAAATGGATAAAGTAGTTAGACTTTTGACTTTGCATGACCTTGACTTTGTCCCCCCCCCCCATTTTCTCTACCTCCCTCTCTCTCCTCACACCATTTCTGGCCGAAATTCCCTGCATCCCACAGCAGCAGCCCCCCCTCCAATTTCCCCTCTCTTTTCTCTTCAAAACTTCATGAAAAATTGCTTCTAAATCCATCAAAAAAATCCCAAAACCCAAATCCGACTCCTACCCATTTTAGCTTAGCCCGTATAGCATGGATCCTTGTGAAAAGAGAGCATTTTGGGAGGCCATGGATGCTTGTGGACCTTCATATATTTTTGGGTATAATTCTAAAACTTTTTGCTTAAATTGTTACTTGTTTCTTAAAACTAATTTAAATTAAGTGTTAACTTGGATATGTGAGTTTAATTGCAAGTTTTGGATTTCAAGTTAGGGTTTGTTGTGGAAATGAGTTGTGTTTGATTGTGCATGGTTTAGTGAAGTGGTTTAACATAATTAGTTTTGTAGAAAACTAATCTAGTTGTTAATTACAAGTTTTTACTTGAAAAATTGTGTTAATTTGCTAATTGCTTACTAGGTTTTTGAAATTTGTTAAATTCTTGGGATTAAAAATGTGATTAGGGTTTTCTTGGCTTCATTAACTTTATTAAGTGTGGTTTAATGCTTTGGATCATGCAAATCTAAGCTAGATTGTAGTTTGTGCATTTTTGCTTTGAAATTGTAAAAAAAAAGGGTGTTTTTGTAAACTAGAATATTAGGATTTTTGGAATTTAATGAGATTAAATTCCGGAAATTGTTTATACGACTTATTTAAGATATTTAATAAGTATATTGGCCGCTACTTTCATTTAAACATCATGTTTTGTACAAAAACGGCGAATTGTGCTTGCTAGATTTTCGGAAAAATGACTTTTTAAGTGAAAATGGGGTTTTTGTGAGTTTTAACCTAGTTTATATTAAAATTAGTGTTCGTGAATGTGCAAATGAGTGTGATTGGATTTTTCTCGATGGTTTGACGTTTGTACATCGACATCGAGGGTTGGTTTTACTATTCTTGCATGCGTAGGCGATAGGTTTGGACCTATGCGTGATACGCGTGCCGATTTGATTTTCGTATGCCGTTTCGATCTCGAATTTAGTTTTAATGCGATATGGTGCGTTATGATATGTAGGTACCCCCACGTGGACTTCGAGACGACAAGGAAGCGCGTGGCGACGTCGGCACCGGCGAGCGAGGACCAGGTGAGTAGATTTATATCTACGGGGAGAAGTCGGGTGGATGGCGTATAGCACCCCCGCAGTTCGTGGTGATGTATACGAATACGTATACACACATATATATATTTTGACTATAATTTGTTTGATATTATCGATGATATAGATATTTGGTGTTCTTGGATGATTTAGTGTCGCGAAACCCTAGAGTAGTGGTCGCACCACACATGCACACACACACCCATACTTGCATACTTTCTTCTTTCATTTGCGCTTATACGGGATTATATAGTTATGTGTTCACATGGGTATGGGACTATGTGTTCACATACGGATTGAGGATGATAGTACTTGGGATTTATAATGAGTCGATGAGATTTGATTTGAGGCCGTGAGATCGGTGATATAGCAGGGTTCGTATCTTAGATACGACATGACGTTGTAGCGGGTCCTTGACGTAGTGTTTCACACACGTCCATGCATACGTAGGCGGTATCAGTATGGTACTAGACGTAGATCAGTACCCCGATCATGATATTTGATAAAGAGGATACCAGGTGAATAGTATGATGAATGTGATATTGACCCGTACCCAGATTGGGATGCCGTACGACGGATTTACGTACGAGCTATATTGATGATTGATCCGCACTCTTGACTTGGGATGCCTGATTATAGATATGGTATCGGATATGATATTATTGAGGCGAGATCATCGACTATACATATACAGGTATGTATATGTATCGACTCAGATGATAGGCGGTTTCCTTACCTGTAGTTCAGCTTGTAGTTCAGCCGTATAGTTTAGTGTAGTTGTTAGATTAGATTAGACTTCTTACCTATTTCAAAAACTAACGAATCGTGGGCATTTTAAAGACAGCTCAAGGGAATCTACGGATATTTCAAAAACGACGTATCTTTTCATAAAAAAACACCGTAGCCCCTATTTTCAAAACACCATGATTCGTGTTATTTCAAAAGGCACCATTTGTAGGACTTATATTAGATTATTGCAGATTAGTTATCGTTGTGTCTAGTATTCAGCTCCCGCACATTATTGCTGTTCGCTCTGCCTCGCATATTTATTTTGCTGCATATTCCATTATTGATATCATGCTGTTAGGACACCAGCACCATTACCGATGATGCGTATGTACCACGTACACCTACTTGCCGGCTCACACACATCTTCATCGGTAATTGCCATGTCACGTACACTTTAGAGAATATAATTGCTTGACTTAGATTGTTAGCTAGTAGTGTTGACATGATATTAGTGTACTTCCCTTATATGCCATATTAGACATTGTAGTTATTACCTACCACTTCATGCATACTGTTATTCAGTTGTTCATGCCTAGTTCATTATCATTGACATATGCACTTGTGATGATTTCTTGAGATTTATGATATTTCTGGATTTCGGGGAAAGCCGCAAAATTTACAACTTATGATCTTTTAAAATATAAAATGTTGCGGTTTTCTAGTGATGTAAAGTGTCGTCCACCATGAGTTTGCTGTGGTTTTGGAGATCCGTGTCGAGGAGTGGAGGAACCGTTACGGGTACATGGTGGGCCCGGTATGGTACCCCGGGGCAAGAGGAATGTGGTGTTGACGTTGAGCCTGGCTGTGGAGCACTACCTACCGGTGATATTACCCGACGCGTCGGATTTCCGGAGGATACCGTCGTGGTCTTGAGATGGATGGTAGGGGCCGGTCTGGACTGACGGCGTCCTAGATATTGAGATTGAGACATTGATATTTCGACACAGTGAGATTTATGTTTTGTGTTGATGCTAGACACTGTTGATACTGATTTTAATTATGATACCTCGGTTTAAAATATGAATGAAATCTCACTAATTTATGAAAACAGTTTCTTCATTTACATGTATTCTGTTTTCATGCATTCATACCTCATTCATATGATATATTGCTACCTGAGGCACTGACACGGGCACATGAGTTTACACTCGGGTTAGATATTTACCCTAGCCATTGTTATAGGCTGCATGTTATATATATTTGAGGATATATTATGATCATTGACCTAGGATTGCGTTATTTATGCGATTTCTGTGCGTAGATGTTTTTCTATTCACGAGTTGGCAACTCACCCCCGTTGTGCCCCAGTTTCTTACAGGTTGCCGTACAGGTTCATTACGGCTTTGCGGCATAGTTTCATTCGGGTGATTTGCTAGTAGGTGGGTTTACTTGTATCATACCCCCATTATTTATCTTGTATATCTTTATTCTGTTGTATCTAGAATTCCATCAACCAAACATGTATTTATTGAGATAGAGACCAGTGTTGGTTATTCTTTCGACCTTAGAGTCGCTCGTTATTTTTCTGGTGGTTTTGAGTTTCCTTTTGAGTTTTGATCCTCGCCGTTGGCGTTGTATATTATATTGTTTGTGTGGTTGTGACCGTCGATTGACGAAGAGCTAGCTCCCGCTTGGGGATGCCCTTTTCTTGATTTCGTATACTATTCATGTTGTATCCCGTTTGGGGGCCAGTATTTACAAAGGAGACTCTGCCGAAATTTTCAGTAAATTTTTGATGTTTTAAAAACCGCATAATTCGGCTTATGCTATTGAAATTACTTGCTTTAAGTTGTTTTTCCTGCACTCTACTATTTTCTTGGTTTGGATTTCTGGGTTTTCGGTTTACTTAGATTACGTACGCCTCGAGACGTTCGTAGTTTAAGTGCCGGTCATGTTCCGTACTTTCGGGTCGTGACAGACATTAGTACATAAATTATGCGGCCGAAAGATAAAACTAATGGGTTACAAACATTTGCGATGGCGCGAGAGAAGGTAGTGAGGTAGCCACCGTCAAGGCAGTAACTGACGGCGCTCTCTCGAGCAATGGGGAATCAACACTGGCCGCACCTGCGTTAGAAACAAGATAAGCCATGTCAGGAAAGGTCGCAGAATAAAAGAAGGACGGTAACCCAAAATTTACCTGATGACGATCCGGCCGAAACGACGGCGTCTCCCTCCATTGACATGAGACCACCTCCCGACGCCTCATCGCCAGACTCTACGGGAGCCATCGTCGTGCTCGCGAGGCCAGGAGACGGCGGAGGACCGTAGGCGGGGAGAGCAATGATCAGAGCATTGCCAGACTCTTGAGAGAGAGCGGCTGGCTTGTCCTCGGGAATCATGCCTGTCTCACCCGCTACTCCCTCAGGCTCAGCGGTCATGACTGTCTCGTCCACCGTTGCCATAGGGTCATCGGTCTCAGCCGCTCCATCCGTTACTGCCCCAGGCTCGGTTATGGCAGCCGTCTCATTTGCCGCTACCTCGGGCTCGGCATCGATAACCTTCTCTGGCATAGTTTCGTCAGCCCGTAGCTCGGGTCCAGCAACCCCAGCTACATCGCCCACCGTTGCTTCGGGATCAGCTGCCACCTTCTCCACCGTCCCTTCAGGCTCGACGGTTTCCGCCGCTCCTTCAGTTGGACTCGGCCCTGCAGGACAAGATATATAAGAACCGATAGGTTTACAATTCTTGCAACAAAAGTCTCGAAAAACACATTACCTGAGGTGGATTGATCGTTGGCCCCCCGAGCTGCACGCACCGCCCGCCTATGAGCAGTGAACAGGGCGACCGGAGACTCTTCCGAAGGAGTAGCAGCACGAGGAACGGCGCTTGGGCCCACTCCCACGGCCAAAGCAGCTCTGCGCTCCTTCGCCTCGCGCCTCAAGCGCTTCCTTTCTGCCCGGGACATCACGACGGACCTCTTCGAAGCTTCCTTCATCAAGGCGTCATCGTCCGCGTTCAGAGTTGCCTCTAGAGCCTTCAAGGCATCCCTCATCGGCTTTTTGAGTCGGGTCTCTCGCGGCAGCCCCAAAGAGGCCGGGACTTCAGTAGCTGGCTCGGGAAGAGTCCCCGTATCGGCTTGCACAGAAGATCCCGCGGCCCCTGCAAAAAGACAAAGAGAAGATTAGATTGGCTATAAAAAAATGAGAATAAAGACTCAGTGAGCCGAGACATACCAACGCCCGACAGAGCGCGTTTCCTTTCCTCTTCCTGGAAAGTTTTTAGGGAAGCAGCGATAGCTTCTTCGGTGGTAATGCCTGTTTTAAAAAAAGGGGGAAAAGCATTAGTCAAACACAATGATAAAAGTATGATGCAATGACGGAAAAATACAACTAGTCATTACCCGATTGCGCGAGTTTGGCCAACCAAGCTTCGAGCCTTGCCGATCGCTCAGAAGCCGCGATGGCGGCCGCCATATCGGTGTCTGCTGGATCTACGAAGAAACCCTCGTTGCTTCCGTACTCGCTTAGGCCTTCGGTGAAAGGGGCCTGAGGCTCTAAGCCAAGGATGGCGTCAAGAGAAAGAACGGACTTCTTCTTCCTCTTCTGCGCGCGGATCCCGGTTGCCGCCAAAATCATCTTACGCTTCGTAGGCACCTTAGGACGGCGGGTTCCGATGTCCGAGCCCACGCCAGACTCGGGCGAAACTATATTCACCGTCTCCACTAGAGCACGGGGCGCTGGAGGCGCGTCCACGGTATCACGAGGCGGCAATCCGCGCAGAGGGCTCAGCACGCGCGGTGGTTCAGCTCCCGCATCTCTCAGCGGAGGAACGACAGGGGTCCTTGGCCTCAGGGGAGCTTTGCGGTCGCTGCCAGGAGGCACACCCTTGCGGTCAACCAACAATCGCCTTTCTTCCTTAATAACGGCGCCCGTCGAATGCTGTACCACGCCGTATATGTATTAAGGATCTGTGGGGCGCAATTCGGCTCGCTGATAAAAAAATGAGAGCCCGTATTCAGACGCATGAAGTGATGCAGCGCGCTCTGCATCCCTTCTTCAGTGACAGCAGGTTCCAGCAAGAAAGCCTCTAACGGCACTCCTTTTTTATAGCTCAGTTGCTGGGCAAAACGATGCGGGTTGTATCTCATGAAAAGCGCCGTATCGTTTTGCCTAAACATCAGGAAACCCGGTCTGATAGAATACAAATGGAGGGTCTCCCGGGCTGTCAGAACTGAGGCCCCGTCTTTGAAAATATCTTGCAATGACCGCACTGTGGTAGTAGACGCCTTTCCGATGGTTAACACTTTGTCGGTGAAGGTCATCTCGTCTCCAACTGTGCGGGGGACGAAGGAGCAAACCTGTCACACCCCACCCCCCAATACAGAGAGTATTGTCCGCTCTGGCCGAAGCCGCACGGTTTTGTCCTTCGGAGAGAACCGGCCCCGACCAGGGGCCACTTCCCAGGAGGTCACCCATCCCAGGACTTCCCTGGCCCGAGCACGCTTAACTACGGAGTTCTCAAACTCCTGTAGTGCCGCTTTACTTAAAAGGCGCCTCTGTATTGAAGAGTGGTATCATTCCATTTATAGTACAGATCTGCCCCCTTTCGGAATGTATTCCGAAGAGTCCCCATTGTTCTAAAGTGGGTCCCACGGACTCAAGAGGTGGCCCCCACGGATTCAAGAGGTGGCCCCCGCCCACTTAACATGACACTTTGTTCCGTGTGGCACTTTGTTCCGTGTGGCACTTTGCTCCGTGAGCAAGAACCGGGTCCCGACATTCTCCCCACCTTTGAACAATGATTCGTCCTCGAACCGCAGACCTACTATTGAAGGACCAGCTCTGATACCATTCTGTCACGCCCCACCTCCAATACAGAGAGTATTGTCCGCTTTGGCCGAACCCGCACGGTTTTTCCCTTTTAAGTGAACCGGCACTACAGGAGCTTGAGAACTCCGTAGTTAAGCGTGCTCGGGCCAGGGAAGTCTTGGGATGGGTGACCTCTTGGGAAGTGGCCCCTGGTCGGGTCCGGTTCGCTCTAAAGGGAAAAACCGTGCGGTTTCGGCCAAAGCGTACAATACTCTCTGTATTGGGGGTGGGGCGTGATAGAATGGTATCAGAGCCGGTTCCTCAATAGTAGGTCTGTGGTTCGAGGACGAACCAGTGTTCAAAGGTGGGGAGAATATCGGGACCCGGTTCTTGCTCACGGAGCAAAGTGCCACACGGAACAAAGTGCTACGCCAAGTGTCGTGTTAAGTGGGCGGGGGCCACCTCTTGAGTCCGTGGGACCCACTATAGAACAATGGGGAATCTACGGAATGCATTCCGAAAGGGGACAGATCTGTACTATAAATGGAATGATACCACTCTTCAATATAGAGGCGCCTTTTAAGTGAACCGACACTACAAGAGCTTGAGAACTCCGTAGTTAAGCGTGCTCGGGCCAGGGAAGTCTTGGGATGGGTGACCTCCTGGGAAGTAGCCCCTGGCCGGGTCCGGTTCGCTCTAAAGGGAAAAACCGTGCGGTTTCGGCCAAAGCGGACAATACTCTTTGTATTGGGGGTGGGGCGTGACAAAACCTCTGGCATGCCGCGGCGACGGATTTACGATTGAGGCGCCGACCAATCGCATGATCCGAGGGAAGCTGCACCTGTCATAGAACGAAGGCCTTTTGTGCATACCAAAAACGCCAAGTGCATGTAGCTCGAGCCACGACATGAAGTAATGCATCGAGAAGATCACGTGCGGTACTCCAGGTTCATTAGCATCCGCCGCTTGACTAAGGCCAGATACAGGTGGGCTAAGCCGGCGATCCCGACGGCCACTTTTACCCCAATGGTCATCCGGTGAGCTGGGTAAAAGACAGATGGCCTCATACGGCGAAGATGCATCGGGAGTGCAAACCAACTCAGCCATAGCCCAAGAAATCCTAAGAAGAATGCTTCCTCATCCATCCCAGGGACTGCAACCTCCGCAAAAGGGACAACCGGGGTGTTAGGAAGGAAGAAACCCTTCTGATCTACCTCCGTCGCTGGTAGGTTGTCCAAACCTAAACCGAAAGGGTCATCAAGCGTGGCAAATTTAGCAGCTTCCGCCGAGAGGACGTTTGAGTGAAGGAAGCGAGTGATGAAATCCTCGAAACTGACCCCGCGGCTCCCAGATTCGATAAAAAGGCCCTTGTAGATATTCAATACTTTGATCAAACTCGGAAACTGATGTTGAACAGCGTTCTCCGGGGTAAGGCCCATTATCACTGGCTTAGCACCGAAGACATATTCGTCCGTGTGAAGCAGCTCCTCATAATGCTCCCCTATGACCGGTAAGCCGGAAACTTCCGTGAACTCCTCTAAAGAAATCGACACTTCCCCGTCCAGTGCGAGGAAAGTATGAGTAGGGATATTCCACTGCTCCAAAAAAGCCTTAACCCACCAGGTGGGAAGCGTGGGATATTGGAAGAGAGAAGTATAAACAGCGGTGTACAACCCAAGCCTCATCAATTGCGACTTCTTCGCTGACAAGATGTAGCGAGCCCACGACAGATAACTGATCGGATGACGGGGATCAGACCTATATTATATGGTTGCCCCCAGGGTCGCGTCTCGCCTTGACAAATACGGCGTCCCAAGATATCCAAAACCATGGGAGGCTGAACGGGAATTGCAGCTATAGCGGGATGAAGAAGGCCATCTGAAGTCCAATCAACCATCTCCACGGCATACTTCACCGGGGGTGGGTTGGCATAATGGGCTCCGATGGTACTGCGCATGAAAAGCTCTGTCGACCCCTGATAATCTGATTGTACCATGACCCCCAAAGGTGAAGATTCTTATGTTCCGGATCATGGTCTCTGATCAAAGCTAGAACCTCTCGGTCTACGGGTGCTCCAGGGAATCCTCCCTCCGAGCGAACGAATGGGAACGAGGTATCGAAAGACATGTTTCCTGCAAAAAGAAGAGGGACGGAGATCAACTGTCAGTATTATAATTTTGAATTTCTGACACTTGGAACTTTAAAAGTTGTACCACACTGCAATGCAGTGGAAAGGGGACCAAAGGGGGACCCACAAAATCTAGATGACAATGCATCAGTTAATAAGACAGCCCCATCATTGGATGAGACTGTCAATTAATGAGGAGATCCCCAAAAGAATATTCTCATTAAATGAGAAATCCCTAGAGACAAGAAGAAAATCTCCCCTTTCAGAGCAAAGCTCTGTCACAGAGTGACATTTGTCAAACTCTGGTCTCAAGGGAATAAAATTCCTTAAAAGAGCCTAGCTCTGTAATAATGATGAGAGAATCCATTAAAAAATAATTAAATTAATTAACTCCTAGAAATTAAAAAATTTGGGATCTTAGAGATCCATGAAAACTCTTAAGAGTTCTTCATTTTTAGATAAAAAAAGATCTATATTTTGTCCATGAGCAAAGCTCTGTTCATGGGTAAAAACCCTGAAACAAGATCTTTTTAAATCTATGGATTCTTGAGAGCAAGGCTCTGTTGGTGAAACCCCAAAGGGGTTTTCTTTAGATCAAAGATCTGTGAGAGCAAGGCTCTGTTAATTAAAATTAATTTAATTTAAATTAAGTTAAATTTTACCTAAGATTTTTCTAGAGTTTTAACTCTGAAGTTCTTGAAAAACAAGAGCAAGGCTCTAAAGTTCTGAAATTAAAAATCTTGAAGATGATAATCATCTGTTGAGGACCAAGGGTCCTATTTATAGGCGCTTGTGCGCCTCTTCAACTCCTGAGTTGATCCAACGGCTAGGATCTTGCCACCGCTGCACTCACGTATGCGCTACGTGAGCGCAACGGTGGGGGGGCATTTGTTTCCCCCAATCAGAGCAAAGCTCTGTTTGAATTTCAAAAATTTAAAAATTGAAGCAACGCTTCAGATTCCTTGCGCTGCACGCAGCGCGCCACGTGTCAAAAGCTGACACGCCAGCGCTGCGTCCAAGACAGTGCATCCAATCAGAGCAAGACTCTATTTAAAATAAAAATGAAGGAAGCAACGCTTCAGATGATTTGCGCTCTGCGCTGCGCGACACGTGTCAGCGCAGTTGTGCTGCGCTCTGCGCTGCGCGACACGTGTCAAGCGCAGGTGCGCTTGCGCCAACTGTGCCAGCACTAAAACAGAATTAAAATTCCAGAAAGATCTTTCTAATCTTATTAAAAAAAAGAAGATTATCTTCTGTAAAACAGAAGCCCTAGGATCAAAGATCCAACGGTGGAAAAAATCCCTAAATCACTCAGAGAAAGATCTCTTTAACCGATTTAACAAATCAATTGGCACTATATAAAGGCCCCTAGACTCCAAGTCTAAAAGAAATTGACACACACAGAGAGAGAAACACAGAAATGCTCTGAAAACTTTGAGAAAGAACTCAAAAAAGAAAAAAAGGTAAACCTTTGGAAAAGAAGAAGAAGATCATCTTCTTCATTTAAAGAATTTAATTCTTAGAATAAAAAAAAGGAGAAGAATTTCTTCTAAAAAGATCAAAGATCTAAGAACAAGATCAAGATCTTCAACATAAAAAAAGAGAGGACCAGAAAAGATTAGATCTTTTGATCTATATAAAGGCATTGCCTTTTGATGAACCACTGGTTCTTGAGACTTGAGGTAGAACCTCTCTGGAAACAAGAAAAATTTGTTCCCTTTGATCTAAAATTGATCAAGATATTAAACAGTGCCTTGCACTTTTGAAATTTGCACTGTTGCGCTCCTTGGATTGGCGCAAGCCACCAGAGAGCGCCACGTGTCGGCCCCAGAACAAACCACGCCTTGCGCTTCTAAAACAGAGCACTGCTCTCTTAAATTGGCGCAAGTCATCAGAGCGCGCCACGTGTCAGCAGTGCGCTAGCACAACGCACTGCGCTAACAGACTTGCGCTCACCAGAGCGTGACATGTGTCACCCCCACATGAGTTTGCGCCTTGCGCTCCTCAATTGGCGCAAAGCGTCTGACAAGCCACGTGGGGCACTGTCAGAACATTAAATGCAATGCATTATTAAAAGGGCAGAGCCCAATAAAAAGGTCTATCAGACCAAAATAAAAAAATGCTATGCATTATTAAAGGGCAGAGCCCAATTAAAGGTCTAATAGGCCCAAACAAAAAAATGCAATGCATTAATAAAAGGGCAGAGCCCAATAAAAAGGTCTATCAGACCAAAATAAAAAAATGCTATGCATTATTAAAGGGCAGAGCCCAATTAAAGGTCTAATAGGCCCAAACAAAGGCCTAACATGCCAAATGCAAGCAAAATGTTAGACATTTTCTAACTGGACTTAGCCCAATTCTGGCCGTAAGTCCTCAAATTAAATTGAACTGAGCACAACTGCTCTCTCAAATCAATTTACATCCGTTTCAAGGGTAAATCTCTGAACTCCTCTGATATTTGTCGTTGTAATCCTTCAACGTCGTCAGAGAGGTGACGTGTCCCGACAACCACATATTGCTACGGACTGTGGGGTCCTTAAACTCATGGAATAATGCGTCCTTAAACCAATATCCGTCCCCAAAATGGGAATGTTGGACCACCATGTCCCTAAACTGGTAATACGGACTGTGGGGTCCTTAAACTCATGGACTAATGCGTCCTTAAACCAATATTCGTCCCCAAAATGGGAATGTTAGACCACCATGTCCCTAAACTGGTAATACGGACTGTGGGGTCCTTAAACTCATGGACTAATGCGTCCTTAAACCAATATTCGTCCCCAAAATGGGAATGTTGGACCACCATGTCCCTAAACAGGCAATACAGACTGTGGGGTCCTTAAACTCATGGACTAATGCGTCCTTAAACCAATATTCGTCCCCAAAATGGGAATGTTGGACCACCATGTCCCTAAACTGGTAATACGGACTGTGGGGTCCTTAAACTCGTGGACTAATACGTCCTTAAACCAATATTCGTCCCCAAAATGGGAATGTTGGACCACCATTTCCCTAAATTAGTAATACGGACTATGGGGTCCTTAAACTAATGGACTAATGCGTCCTTAAACCAATATTCGTCCCCAAAATGGGAATGATGGACCACTATATCCCTAAACTGGCAATGGACCACTATGTCCCTAAACTAGAACAATAGAGCACCCAAATGCTCTTTTGTCGGATCTAAACGATCCCGTTAAGTTGATCTTATTCTCAAATTAGACCAACGTATCCTTAACAAACGTTTGAGTTGATCTTAGCCTCAAATATGGCTAACGTATCCTCGAACCAAAACCCCAAACCCAAATCTAAGAAAATACGGATTTGGACTAATCCACGTCCTACGGGCGACGACATAAATTAGTCTCCCTATACAATCCACGGGCAATCACAAACAAAACAAACACCCACGACACGAAGTTAACATCTGGAGAAGGAGAAAGTTGTTACCGCGATGCGGTAGTGTAATTAACTGCAGGGGCTTGCGCCTGCAGGGAAGAACGTCCCCACAATCAAAAACCCCTCAAGCGAGGGGGAATCTGACGAAGTCTGCTACATCGGCCGCATCCGTCTAAACCTTCGATACACGGTGCCATAAATCAACTTGGCATCTTCGGAGAGGTGGACGGATAAAACCAAATAGCATCTGCCCCGAATCTCAGGCAAGATGTCTCTACGTCGTCGCGCCGCCATTCGGAGGGGAACAATGTCACCAGAGAACTGCTATCTGACGATAGGTATAATACCATCTGGGAGTTCTCGGCGAGTCCGTTCAGTGTACCCAGTCTCCACTGAGCACCCGTATACCTTCTCTGATGTCAAACACCAATAGATGTGGGATCATCCATCGTCCATCATATGGGTCAAGAAGCGAATACGCTAGTCTACTCTGGAATATCGATGCCCCGTCTCGATACTCCCACGACTAGGAACATTTGAAGGATGTAATTACCGACTACCTCTGCCCCACTAGTATGATCTGCATCATAATCCTGGTAGTCAAGTACTCATTCTAAGGGCTTTATCAACATGTAATAGAGAGATAAATGTGTACATGTTAAGATAAAGAGCAACAGATAGCATACTATCATGTCTAGCAAGAAAGTCCTCCCTATATATGTCTAAGAATCCACTATAATATACATCACATGTATAATAATGGCCTCTAGGGCATACATATAATTAACAGTCAATGGAGAGTTACAATACGTCGGACTAGTTCTACGCCGACCTTGCTGACGCCTCGGCCATTGTTTGGCACCAGGCCCTAGACGCTGTCAAGGCGTTGATGCCGGGGTTTGCTGATGGCGAGCTTCGGCTCGAGTACCCCCTCTATGAGGATGAGCTACAGGAGGAGACCGCCGGTGGGAGCGCTGGAGATAAGGCTCGTGGTGGGAGCACCGGCCTAAAAGCCGTCACCCGGCTTCTGGTGGGAGCACCAACCCTAAAGCCGTTACCCCGGCTCCCGACGCCGGTGCTGAGCAGGTCGAGATCCTCCCCGGTCCCATGGCCTGAGCCTTCCTACCTTTTTCTCTTTTTTTAAAATAAATTTTGTAAGCCTCCGGGCGCTTTTTGTATGGCTAAGGAGCTCATAGTACCTTGTAAAGACTCTCAGATCGTAAATAAAACTGTTTTTAATTTTTCTTCGTGGCAATGTTTTCTTGTGCGGGCACTGTTTCCCCCAATCAGAGCAAGGCTCTGTTCAAATTTTCAAATTTTGAAATGAAACGGTGCTTCATAAAAGCGCTAGCGCTTTGAGGTAGCGCACCACGTGCAAAGCACGAGTGCGCTAGCGCTAAGTGTGCCAAGAGCGCCGGCGCTCTGAGGTAGCGCACCACGTGCAAAGCACGAGTGCGCTAGCGCTATGTGCGCCAAGAGTGCCAGCGCTCTGAGGTAGCGCACCACGTGCAAAGCACGAGTGCGCTAGCACTATGTGCGCCAAAAGCGCCAGCGCTCTGAGGTAGCGCATCACGAGCAAAGCACGAGTGCGCTAGCGCTGGAACTAAATGTTCCCCACCGTTAGATCAAAGATCCAATAATAATGATAAATCATTAATTGACCAGAATAAAATTCTATTAAGGAAAGATTCCTCAAAATCTTTCCAAACAAAAAGATTGTACTCTGTAAATCAGAACACCGTTGGATCAATGATCCAATGGTGATTAAAAATCACCAAAAATACAAAATAAATTCTGTATGGAAAAGTTTCCCAATCTTGTTAAAAACAAGAAAATTGCCTGCTGTAAATCAGCAGTCCTTGGATCAAAGATCCAACGGTGGGGAAATCCCCAAATCAATTGGAGAAAAGATCTCCTTAACTGATTGAACAAATCAGCTCGCCCTATATAAAGGCCCCAAGACTTCAAGTCTCAAGAGGAGGAACCCCCCTCCCCACAAACTTTGAGAAATCTCAGAAAGAAGAGCCAAGCTCTCGGTAGAAGAAGAAGATTTTCTTCAAGGTAAAAATAAACAGAGAGATGAAATCATCTCATATCAAAAAGAAGAATTCACTTCTTTCTTTAAGATCATATATCTATAAGACCAAGGTCTTTCACAACAGAGATTAAAGGATCTCACCATAAAATAAGAAGAAGAACACAATTCTTCTCACAGATCATAGATCTATAAGACTAAGGTCTTTTATACAAAGAGATCACGAACATCTCATTATAAAATAAAAGGGGGGAGAATAAGTCAATTTTTTTAGGATCACAGATCCATAAAGGCAAAGCCTTTCATCAAAATAAGAGATTGAAACATCTCCTATAAAATAAGAACTTTTGTTCTTAGAATCTTGAGACAAAGTCTCTTATAAACGAGAATTTATTTCTCAGATCATAAAACTGATCAATTAGCGCTTTGCGCTCATGGACTGGCGCTCAGCGCCAAGCGCACCATGTGCTCCTCATGTGTGCGCCACTTAACAGATAGCGCTTTGCACTCATGGACTGACGCTTAGCGCCAAGTGCACCACATGCTCCTCACGTGTGCGCCACTTAACAGATAGCGCTTTGCGCTCATGGACTGGCGCTCAGCGCCAAGCGCGCCACGTGCTCCTCACGTGTGCGCTACCCAACAGAAGCTCTCTGCGCTCTTTGACTGGCACAAAGCGTCAAGCGGGCCACGTGCTCCTCATGTGTGTGCTAAAAGAACATAAATTGTTCTATAAATAAAGCCCAGAGCTATGATGCATGCTCAGTATTCAATAAAAGACAAAAGATTGTCAGAACTCAAACCAATACTTAGCATTGTTAAATGTTTAACATTTTATTTAAATGGGCTGAGCCCTGAATGGTCACAGAACCTTAACTCAGATTAATTGAGCCCATGCGCTCATAAATCTTTGATCTTAATCCCAAATTGGACTACAGATCCCCCAACCAACATTGGTTCAAGGGTACATCTCTTCACCCCTTTAATATTTGTCGTTGTAATCCTTCAACGTCTTCAGAGAAGTGACGGGTCCCGATAACCAAACATTCCATGGACTATGGGGTCCTTAAACTCTTGGACTATGATGTCCTTAAACTTTATAGACTATGACGTCTTTAAACTGTGGACTGTGGGGTCCTTAAACCCATGGACTATGATGTCCTTAATCTCGGACTGTGGGGTCCTTAAGCCCATGGACTATGATGTCCTTAACCTTGGACTGTGGGGTCCTTAAACCCATGGACTATGATGTCCTCAACCTTGGACCGTAATGTCCTTAAACTAATCGACCGCAATGTCTCTAAACTAAACAATAGAGCTCAAATGCTCTTTTGGTGGATCTAAACGATCCCGTTAAGTTGATCTTAGTCTAAAATTAGACTAACGTATCCTTAACAAACATTTAAGTTGATCTTAGTCTCAAATGAAACTAGCGCATCCTTAAACCCAACCCCAAACCAAAATCTAAGAAGATACGGATTTGGACTAATCCACGCCCTATGGGCGACAACATAAATTAGTCTCTGTATACAATCCACGGGCAACCAAAAACAAAACAAACACCCACGACATGAAGTGACCATCTGGAGAAGGAGAAAGTGGTTACCGCAATGCGGTAGCGTAATTAACTGCAGGGGCTTGCGCCTGCAAGGAAGAGCATTCCCACAATCAAAAAATCCCTCAACGAGGGGGAATCTGACGAAGTCTGTTACATCGGCTGCATCCGTCTAAACCTTCGATATATGGTTTCATAAATCAACTTGGCATCTTCGGAGAGGTGGACGGATAGCACCAAATAGCATCTGCCCTCGAAATTCAGGCCCGGACATCCCAACGTCCCGGTCGCGTCCTTTCGGTGGGGAACAGATTCTGGCACGCCCGGTGGGACCTCTTCCTATTTCCATTCCACACTTCGTGTGTAGTGTTCGCGAACGAATCGCGGTTTTATGTGGTTGCCCCTGGATTCAAGTTACTAAGATTGGGTGTCTTGCTCTGTGCAGAAAAACTGAAGAACGATGTCTTTCAACTGCACAAACTGCAACAACGACAATAACTCTCACTCCGTTCTTGCTGGAGGAGTGACCTACGGGCCTCAAGCGGCCTCCGTTTTCAAGATGCCAGTGGAGCAGGTGACTCAGGCTACCACTGGGCTGTTCTTCGGGACCATGCTCCCACCGACGAGCTTTAACACACCACTGCCATCGCAAGAAGCTCAGAAGAAGTCGGTATTTGATCGACTTACCACTACTGCGGCCCCTTTCAACAGGTCGCCCAAACCAAGCGCCTCAATTTTCAGTAGACCGGGCCAAACCTCCAACGGGCCCGTAAAGAAGCCCACAATACCAGAAGGGGTTATCCCGAAAAGGATAGCCATTCCTGGTCCTGAAGTCGTCAAAGAGGCTTCTTCTGCCAAAGGGTCGGTCTTCACAAGATTGGCCATTACAACTCCCCATCCAAGCGAAGTCGCTAAGGCTGCTTCCCCCGCTCGAAAATCTGCCTTCGACAGGCTGGCCATTCCCTCTCAACGGACGACAGTCTTCAAGAGGCTCGCACCGGCAGTAACCCTTCACCAAGACAGGGGGCATGATGAAGCCACCCCCATAGCTGAGCCAGTACCGTCGGCTCGACATGCTCGACGTCGCCACTGGCGCCAAATAAGGAAGGCTGGGGGAAATTCCCCTTCTGGATTGACCCCGCCAGCTCCAATGGTGGAAGTCAACGCTGCTGTTCCAATTGGGAACAGTTTTGAACCACTGAGGAGGGTCCGCAGGAACTCTCCGACCGCTGTACTGAAGAAATCTCCTCCACCTGTGGAGAATGCCCTAAAGACGAAGCTAGAGCAGCTCCTTTAGCGGCTGTCCTCTAAAATTTATAAAGTTTAGCGATAGGTCCAGGACTCTGTGGTAGATCAAGACTATCCCCGCCGACTGAAAAAGATGAAAGTTCGGCAAGAAGAGGACAATCCTGTCAAGCCACAAAAGGTGTCGTCTACCTGGGTGCCCGTTGCAACGGCCCCCTCAACTTCAACCGCTCACAAGAGGAGAAAGCTGGAGAAATTCCCGGTGTCTGGGACGAATCGCAAGAACACTAAATCTGAACGCCCCAAGTCTGGGGGCATGGTGGTGCATACCGTCTATATGGCATCCGGAAAAGAGGATAGCCGTATCTCCACAGGTCATCGACCGCTTACGCGATCAGTGACTAGGGCTCAGGAGCAACAACAACAAAAGCTCCAAGAGATGTTAACAGCTATGGTCGCACTCACAGGATCGAAAGCAATCCCGGAGACATCCTCGGAGCAGCGCCGTGAGCAGGAAACTGATGCTGAATTCCTTCGGAGAATGCTCGAAAAGAAAGACAAAGAAGCAGCAGAACAAGCGGCCAATATAAAACAAATGGCCCTTCTATTCCAAGATATGGTGGGTATGATGATCCAGCCGGACCCTCCAGCCGAAGATCCTCCAGTAATAATTGAAGATGATATAGGAGAGACATCAAATCCTCTGCCGGCTCTGTCAGCAGCCAAGGAGGAGACCATCTCCAAAGCCACGCTCGATGATTATATAGCTCAACAAATACGAGCTCATCAAGCGAATGAAGCGGCTGGCTAAGTCGTCAGAACTGGACGACCCTATCCGGATTGGTACGACCAAATAAAGTACCCGCCAGGATACACGATTCCTAATTTCTATGTGTACAAGGGGACAGGCAATCCCCATCAACATGTCGCTCAGTTCAGGGCTCTCTGCGGCAACACTGGAGAGGATGATAAGTTACTGCTTCGCCAATTCGTCGGCAGCTTGGCGGAGACGGCGTTCGAATGGTATTTAGAGCTTCCCAACGATTCTGTCAAAACTTTTACGGAGATGGAGTTGCTATTCACCCAGCGTTTCGCAAGTGCTAGCGAGCGCACCCCAATCACGGCATTGATCAATGCCAGGGTGAAGCCTGGAGAAACATGGGTTCAGTACGCGATACGGTGGCGGAATCTATGGTCGAAGTGCGAGCAGCGCATTGAAGAAGCGCCTGCGGTAGGCATGTTCGTGGGTACTCTCGACCCTCAAGCGACCATTTCCTAATTCATGATGTTTTTCAAGCCGACCATTTTCCAGGCCTTGATTGAAAAGCTGGCCTAAATGGACCAGATGGGCAACAAGCCTTCCTCTTCGAAGCCGGAGCCACGGAATGAAAAAGGGAAAGGGAAAGCGACCTTTGTTGCCAATGCTCAACAGCAGCCCAGTGGTCCAAAACTAACCGATCGCCAAGACGAGAGACGATGATACTTTAATGAGAAGATGAAGCGCCCTTATTCGTTTCCCCGGGACAAAACGAGGAGATTGTTCGAGCTGGCGGTGCGCAACAGACTCATCAACTTGCCGGATCCAAAATGTCCATTGCAACCCGGTGAGGCTAATAATCCCAATTATTGCCCCTATCACCAAGCGATAGGCCATCCAATAGAAGATTGCTTCGTCTTCAAAGGGTGGATTGAGAACCAATACCAACAGGGCAAATTCGCACTGTTCGAGAATTGGAAAGTAAACCCGCCCCAGCCGCACGCTCTCAAAAAGGCGGACACACTAGGGGCATCATGCTCTTTTGTCGAAGAAGCTCCGTGGGAGGTCGCTCTTTCAGCCAAAACAAAAAGAATGCTGAAGGATCTCCAAACATGCCCGGCGATAAAATGGAAAAGCCCGCTGGAACCTGAAGTCATCAAGGGAATGCTGAAGTCACGCCCAACTCCAAAAATTGGTGGTGATAGTCAAAGCGCCCACACCCAGCCGTCAAAGTCTTCGAAGAAGAAGAAAAAGACCAAAAAGCCCGTGAAGCCTGATGACAAGCGCACGGACCTGCAAAAACATATTGACGTGTTGGAAGAATTTAACCAGAAGGCACGGACCCTAGTCACACTCCAAGAATTTCTCAGCCATGTCTTTGAGGACGGAGATGATGACAATTGAGAAGTCTCGTCAGATGAACCTGGGGATTATGTGGCAAGCTGCCATATGATCTCTCACTTGTCAATAGACGGTGAAGAAGCGCTGGATGCAGAGAAACTGGGGGCAGATCCCGAATCGGAGCTCCTAGGACCGTCAGACGAGATGATTGATGCATTCCTGAACGAAGCTCTTCTGAAAAAGCAAAGCTGATCGAGAGCGCGAAAGGGCCATATTTGAAAAAGCCAGACGCCGGCGACTGGACAAAAGGGTTGAAACACTCCCACTAGATCAAAGTACATCCACCGCAAATAAAAGTAGGTTCAAGATAAGGAAAAGGCTCGCCAGAGCCCTGTCGATGAGAATGAAGCTGCCCTCTTTCAGAGAAAATTCTCCTGGCGTTATACATCTTGATGAAGCGGACGTGCATCCTAATTACTGTTTATATCATCGAAGGATTGCGCGCCCTACTGAAGAATGCAACGCCTTTAAAAATTGGTGGAAAGGGTATATCGCTCACAGGCAGCACTTCAAGAGGATGAAGCGTGAAGCTCGTCGACAGCAGAAAAATGCGATAGACGAATGTGGAAGAGCTGCTGGCAACTGTCACGTGGTTGATAGCAGGGGATCGCAAATTCTCACCTTCGGGAGTGACTCTGACGAAGAAATAGCCATCGACCCTCTCTTCAAAGAATCCACCTTAGGAAAAGAGGAAGAACCGAAGAGCTGTGAGAACATCCAGTTGCGCAATCGCACATTACCTGAAAAGAATCTCGGACCCGTAAACAAGGGGTCGAACAAAAAGGATAAGGGAAAAGAAAAGGTCCCTGAGGATATCATACTCGATGACCAAGCCGTCGAAGAGCTGACAGCCAAGGATCCGCCCAAGAAAAACAAAGTGGATTACAACGTTCTGGCACACCTGAGGAAGATACCCTCACAGCTAAGCATTCTCGACACCCTTCTGCTATCCAAAGAGGCGAGAGATTCTTTTATCAAGGCACTGCAAGAGCCCGAGCAGTTCCAAGCTTTCTTCACCGAAGAAAAGATGAAGGACGAGCTGGAAGAAGTGCACACAGCCGATATCACCTTCGGCGATGAAGATCTCCTCCTCGGGACGTGCGAGCATAACCGTCCTATTTATGTCTCTGGATACTGTCATAATATTAAGATAGACAAGATCCTGGTTGACAATGGGTCCTCCGTCAATCTTCTCAATGTAAGAGTGTTGAAGGAAATCTGCATGAGCATTCAGCACCTCGCTCGTGACAAAATCACCATCTCCGGGTTCGACTCCCAGTCATCACGGACGCTCGGGTCCGTGATACTGACGTTACGCTTTGGGCTACTCATCACGGACATTAAATTTCACGTCATTGACGCCAAGACATGCTACAATGCTTTGCTCTACCGGCCTTGGTTACATGAGTACAACATCATTCCTTCTACACAGCATCAGTGTATGAAGTACTTCAAATATGGTCTTGAATATACCGTGACAGAGGAATTGAACCCATTCTCTATGAATGAAGTCCGAAAGTACGAAGATGCAAAGTACTTCTTACCAGACTTCGAGGATACGGAGAGATGCCATAAACCGGAGGACAAGCAAAAAGCTATCACTACCATTCCGGTCTTCGGGAGTGATACCGAGGAGGAAGAATAGATAGTCTATAAAGGCCGCCCCAATGCAACAAGCCGAGACCGTCCACCCCTATGTTGATCTTCGGTAGCGATTCGAAAGATGAGGTCAATGCCGTATTTTCTATTTGACCATCAATACAAGCCTTCGCTGACGATGATCGGAGTTTGCAAATTGCCATGGTTCCGCGAGAGTATTACAAAGAGCTCGACGCACTTGATACCTATAGTGTGCAGGAACTGCTGACATTCTACGTCCCTCCCAGATGAAGAGATGAAAAGGCGATCCTCTTTTATCGATCAACGGAAACCAAAGTGGAGAAAGAAATTTGGCATGGTGCTGATTCTACGCTTGACAGGCTCCAGCCCATCCGTCTGCCCAGATACTACACAGAAGAATTAAAAAGGCTGTTGAGGCGCCAAGGCGTACCCTTCAAATAGACTGCTCGACAAGCCCTGTTCTACAACAGGATCTGGAACGTCCCCGGAACTCAGCGAAAACTACCCAACGGGAGAATGGAAACGATCGGGCTTGGATATGTTCAATCTAAGAAACGAGAACGATTCCGCGGCTGCTACGTAATACATGACTTCAATGAAGAAGGAGATGTTCTGTGGGAAGATGCCAACCTTGAACCAAAACGAGGTCCCGCCGTGAAAATGCCAAGACCGTGATTCGAAAAACAGATGGACAAGCTTATAAGGGAAGCGGGTCAAAAGGTTCGAGACGACCATAATCGCGAAATGTCTATTTACGAGAAAGCCAGAACGCAGCGTCTCCTCCAGCAGGCTACGGAAAATGACGATTCTCTTCGTCGCCAGTCCGTTATACAAAAGACCCGACGCAGAGGCAGAAATAAACCCAAGAACGGAAAAAAACGTTCGACAGCGACAAAGTGGGTCCAAAAAGCTACGCGATTGAGAATCGAGCAACTCAGATTCGTCTCTTATAAAGAAGATGGTTCGAGCGTATTCTTTTTCCCAAGACAAGACAAGGAAGATACTTTATCTTGTCATAAAACATCAGATGATTACCCTCCCGGAGTCCAAGCACCCCGAGCAAGCACGTAATGTCTCTCACCCGGACTATTGCTCCTATCACCGGGTGATAGGACATCCTCTCGAAGACTTCTTCACATTCAAAAACTGGGTAGAAGACCAGTATCAGCAAGGCAGGTTCGCTCTATCCAGCAGTTGGAGGATAACCCTGCCACCGAAGCATGAACCGAAAGTGATGTGTATAGCGAGAGTAAAACCAGATCAACATCGGTCTTGGCAGCGATCTCGCACCAATCATGTGATAACGATGTCAGGAGAATGAGTATGCGAAGATATGGCTGATCTCCCCTGGTGCTTCAAAAACAATGATGACGAGGTGATCTCAGAGTTTCCACCGGCACCAAAAGAGCTGGAAGATGGGATACATACTACTGCAGATAACCTCAAGAAAATCGACTTGGGAACGGAAAGTGACACACGGTCGACGTTCGTCAGGGAGCTGTTATCTGAAGAAAGGGTGGCTACGCTAAAAGACGTGCTCATTCGGTATAAAGACTGCTTCGCATGGAACTACTCCGAGATACCGGGACTAGATCCAGAAATAGTCGTGCATAGATTGGCGATATCTCCGGACATCAATCCAGTCAAACAAGCATCGAGAAGAATGCGGCTCGAGCTTGAAATAAGCATCAACGCCGAGGTCAAGAAGCTGATCGACTCCGGCTTCATCCAAGAGGTACAGTATCCTGACTGGATCGCCAATATCGTCCCAATGATGAAGAAAAATGGGACGGTTCGCATATGCGTGGTCTTTCGGGACCTCAACAAAGCTTGCCCGAAGGACGACTTTCCAGTACCGGCCACCGAGCTGATGATAGATAACACGTCCACTCACGAAGTCTTCTCCTTCGTGGACGGCTCATCAGGATACAATCAGATAAAGATGCATCCCTTCGGACCATAAGCATACCGCTATCTGGACCCCTTTGGGCATATTCTGCTACAAGGTGAAGCCTTTCGGTCTAAAGAACGCCGGTGCCACTTATCAGAGGGCCATGATAAAGATTTTCGATGACCTCATACATGAAATCGTCGAATGCTATATCGACGACCTCGTAGTTAAAAGCAAATCATACGAGGAACATTTAGAGCATCTGAAGATCGTGTTTCAACGCCTTCGGATATATAACTTGAAGATGAACCCTCTCAAATGCGCGTTCGGAGTTTCCTCGGGCAAGTTCCTAGGATTCGTCATCCGACAACGAGGCATCGAGATAGACCTGTCAAAGATTAAGGCGAACATAGAAATGCCTCCGCCAAGGACTCTCAAGCAACTGCGGTCTCTCTAAGGAAAGCTCGCGTATATACGGCGATTTATAGCCAATCTTTTCGGCAAATGCCGCCCCTACAGTCACTTAATGAAGAAGGGAACCCCGTTCGTCTGAGATCGCAAATGCCAAAGCGCACTGGACAAAATCAAGCAATACCTACAGAATCCTCCGTTGTTGACCGCTCCAGTCAAAGGAAAGCCCCTCATTCTGTATACAACTGCCCTTGAAGGTTCTTTAGGCGCTCTGTGGGCACAAGAGAACGACCAAGGGAAGGAGAGAGCCCTCTACTATTTGAGTCGAGTTCTCCTGGGGACAGAAAGCAACTACTCCCCTATCGAAAAACACTGCCTGGCGTTGATCTTCGCGATAACGAAGCTCAGACACTTTGCTTTGGCACATGACTCCTCATATCAAAAGTGGATCTTCTCAAATATTTGATATCAAAGGCCATATTAACGGGACGTCTCGCTAAATGGGCCCTGCTCTTGATGGAGTTCTTGATAACTTATCATCCTCTCAAGGCAGTGAAAGGCCAGGCCATCGCCGACTTCCTCGCTGAGCATCCGATACCCGCCGATCTCCCTTGAACTGCGAATTGCCAGATGAGCATGCGTTTGACACGATCGACGGGGAGAAAGGAGGGAGTGATACCCGATGGGAACTCTACTTCGACGGAGCATCGTCCATGAAGAAACGCAAACAAAATACCCTCATAATCAAATCAGGGATAGGCCTCATCTTCGTGACACCACAAGGAGGGATAATGCGCTTTGCCTTTGCCTTGACAGAGCCGAGGACAAACAATGAAGCCGAGTATGAAGCTTTGATAGCAGGTCTTGAGATCGCTATCGACATGGGAATCGAAAACCTCCTCATATACGGAGACTCCCAACTGGTCGTTAGTCAAGTAAACGACGACTATCAAATGTGCAAGCCAGAGTTGGTGAAGTACGGCGAGAGAGTGCAACAACTGTTGACTCAAATCCATGCCTATGCTCTGGAAAGCATACCGCGCGCGGAAAATCGCAAGGCGGATGCATTAGCCAAGCTCCCTAAAGAACTTGCCGACGAGAATCTCGCTGACGTGAAGATCGTTGTGCAAAGGCGTCAGGTTCTTGCACCGGCAGAAATATTGCCAGAGTCGTCCGAAGAAAAAGGAGCGACCGAGCAAACGGCCCTACAAATAAAAGACCAGGAAAAGGCTATAGATTGGAGAGAAGTCTTTATAGACTGCTTCAAATCCCGTCGGACACATGAAGATGCGTCCTCAAGACATCAGCTCATGAAACGAGCTCTATCCTTTGCCTTCGTCAATGATACTCTGTACAAGAGATCGTTCGACTCTCTATGGCTAAGATGCCTGGGGCCGGAAGAGGCAAGGAGAGTCGTCCAAGAAACTCACGACGGACTCTGCGGTTCTCACTAAGCCGGGCCGAAGATGAAACTAAAGATCAAAAGGATGGGCTACTATTGGCCCACGATGATTCAGGACTGCCTTGAATACACGAAGCAGTGCCACTCGTGCCAGATTCACGGGGACTTTATCCACTAGTATACAAATCCGCTACATCCAACGGTGACTAGCTGGCCATTCGAAATGTGGGGAACTGACATAATCGGGCCCGTCGAACCGGCATCTTCCAGAGGACATCGGTTCATACTGGCGACAACCGATTACTTCTCCAAGTGGGCAGAAGCAGTACCACTAAGAGAAGTGAAGACGGAGAATATCCTCATTTCTTCAAGACACGCATTATTTACCGGTTCGGCACTCCGCGACATATTATCTCTGATAACGGGCCAGCCTACAGAAGCCACAAGATCAGCCGCTTCGCACAACAGCATAATATAGACTGGGGATACTCTTCGATCTATAATCCCCGAGCTAACGATCTAGCTGAGGCTTTCAACAAGACCTTGACGAAGATCGTGAAAAAGACGGTGTCCAAAAATAAGAAGGTCTGGCATGAGAGACTGCATGAAGCTCTTTGGGCGTACTGAACTACGTTCAAAACGGCCACGAACACAACGCCGTATGTATTAGTATTCGGCACAGAAGCGGTACTCCCCCTCGAGATAGAGTTACCCTCTCTACGAGTGGCGGTGTTCAGTCGATAAAACTGCACATTTGTAATACATTTTTCCTACCATTTTTATATTAAAAAAGGACTTTATTATAATATACTATACATATGAGGGTTTATGTGTAAAAACATTATTTTCCATATGTTAATATATTTAATTATCATTTGGTAGGAAAATGTATGCAAATAATATTATTGGTCTAATCCTAGTAGAACAAAGTCTACTAAAATCTTATATGAGTTGTTGTGCAGATTATTTCCAAGTTGTTATGAAGGATTTAACAAACAAATCAATTTGTTGAAGAATACTTTCCAAATTAAAGAGCAAACTTGGAGACTAAGTCTGGAAGCAACCGAGGAAATATTTTCAGATTCTGAAGATGCTTAGGAATGCCAAATGTCACCATCAGAGAGCCCAAGAGAAACGGCAGAGAGATCCACACCAATGAGCGCGGATCCGCGGCCAAACCCACCCTGGGGCCGCGGATCCGCCGCAGTTTAAAGAGTTCATGATGCAAGATTTTGGGAGATTTTCAAATGCTGAATTTTACCAACTTCTGAACAAAAAGATTCTGGGTTTTCACTATATAAAGGCACCGAGGGCATCTTGGAAAAGCTATCAAGCCGAAGAGATCACGAAGCTCCCGACGCTCACGCATCCAGGCTGATCATCGACTGTTCGACTACCTCCCTAGGAAAGATCGAGAAGCAAATCAAGTTTTGTAATCATTTTCTATGGATTGAAAAGTGTAGTTGAAGGAGTTGATTAATAAAGGTAGTTTATTTTAATTGTTTGTTTTCTTTTACATTATGTTTTCCATCTCTTTCTTTTCATCTTCTTCTCCCAACATGCGCGAGTAATTCTCCGCTTGTTAGGGTTCGTAGGATTAGGGTAGGTTAATGGGGGATGAAAATAATTAAACCCTTTTTAAGTCCTATAAAGTTTAGGAACTTTATCAAAATAATCATTAACATCCTAATCGGGCGCGCTAGCAATTCCTTGCTAGTTCCGACCGCGATTAGAGATTAGATTAATGATTGTTTTGGTAAAGGCTAAATATGAACGGAGTTCCGTGTCGAGATAAGGGTTACGAGTGGGATTCCTTTTCCCTCCAGAAACCCTAATCTACACGCATCACCGTCGTTCTAGTTCTAAATCTATTAATGGATAAAAAGGGTAACTTTTAATTAATCTCTCATAACTACTAAATCCTAACGAACCCTACAAGCCCTTCTTATTATAATTAATCACATCTTTCAACTAATCTAGATCTATATTTACATTCTTATTAAACGTAGATCTAGAAAACATCCTACAACCATTCTTATTTCTTTCTCCTTTTCAACACATCTAAAGTAAAAATAAGAGGTTCCACGTTTCCCAGAGGACGACCCGTACTCATCTCGGTCTAGCTACGCGCGACACCGTTATTGATTGCGGTTAACTACAAAAACGATATTTCGTATCAATCAAATGGCGCCGTTGCCGGGGATACGTGCGTAATTTTTTATTTTTACCATTTGTGTTGAATTCTTTGACGAGTTATATCATTATTAACACAAAACTGCAAATTGCATATTTAACGATTTGTGCGTGGATTTTTTGCAAGGAGATCTGGAGTCACAGAATTGAGGGAAACAGGAAACAGAGACCTTTTTAGAGATCCAGAGGAGCACAGAGGGACACAGAAAAATTTTCATCAAGTGATCCAACCACCTCGCAGCGGAAGCGCGGCAGAAGGGCCTCTTTGGCGGCGGAAGCGCGGCAGGGTGGAGGAATTAGGGCTTCTGTCTTCTCTGGTAGCTTTCTTAACTCCTTCTCTCTCTCCTCAAATCCAATAAAATCTATTTTCTGCAGGATTCTTTGCAAAATTGCGCCGCTCAAAAATCTTTTTGCAAAAGTTTTGTGATTGGTTTTGTTTTGCATATTTAATACGGATTCTAAGGGGCAAAGACCAAATCAAGATTAGGTAGGGATTTCATCACCCTTCCTAAGCCCCACAAATCACAAACCGAGCATATAGCACAACCCTTCATTAATTTAAAAAATATCTAGACCAGACTCTAAGGACTGTCGAGCTCAATAGGAAAAAGACTAGTATAGGCATCGGCCGTTTATCCTAACTGACATTGCGGTGTCTAGGCTAGTGGTTTTTAATTAGGCCCACTGTAGTGGTGGTTCCTTCCCACTTACCTGGCCGTACTTGTCTGTGAAGAGGCGGTTTGAGGTCTATTTCTAGCCTTAGTTAGGAGCTGTCTAGAGACTGACCTAGGTAACCTTAGTTCTAGGGTTGCTTGTGCATTTTAGGGAGATTTGTCTTGAGTCCCACTTTTTCAAAACAAGCCAATTTTAAATCACACACACGCTGCCACTTGCACTAAACCCGCTTAGTGCATGCTCGGCTGGACACGGGATCCTAGTGCCCGTCTTGTCCGCGTTCCTGTTATCGACGCCGAAGTCGGTACTTCTTCATCTTCTTTCCCCCCACCACACACCACATCGACCGAGATGGACGGCACTCCATCAGAGTATAACACCACGCTGCCACCACCCGCAGGTGCGCAGAATCCACCGCGCATCTCTCTCCAAGAGAGATGCTATCCTATTCGTGGTCCCCTTCCTACTTGTCTATCTCTTCCACCACCTAACGGGGATAATTTCGAAATTAAACCCCACTACATCAACCTGCTCCCCAAATTTCACGGACTTGAGTCGGAAGACGCGTACGTTTTCATCACCAAATTCGAAAACGTATGCGCAATGATGGGTACTTCACAATTGACTTTAGATGCTATGCGCTTACGTCTTCTCCCATTCACACTGTGCGACTTGGCAGAAAAATGGCTTTATAATACTGCCGCACACTCTATCGCTAATTGGGATGAATTCGTCGTAGCATTTCTTAAGAAGTTTTACCCAAATCATAAGACTGCACATGTTAGGAGCGAGATTAACCAGTTCACCCAGCTTCCCAATGAACCATTTTGGAAGTGCTTTGAACGTTTCAAAGATCTGCTTGTCCAATGCCCCCATCACGGGATACAAAGATGGGATTTATGTCGGATTATATATGAGGGCATTAATCCAGCGACAAAGCAGATGCTTGAAACAATGTGTCAATGCAATTTCATGTCTAAAGATGACGGTGAAGCATGGAAATATCTGGAAGATCTCGCTGAACACACGTTGCAGTGGGAAAGCGTAAGACCACCTTCAACTAAGGGAGGTATTCACCAACTCGATGTTTCCATCGCAGTGAAAGCCGAAATGGCAGCGATGCAGAAGAAACTCGATGCTATGGAGAACAAATTTTCATCATTCTCCCTAAATCAGGTTACGCTTCCCAAGACTGTCTGTGGTTGCTGTTCGGATCCTTCACACTTAACGGAAGAATGTCCTATGAATGCATCGTTTCAAGCTAATGCTGCTTTTCAGCAGCGACCTAGAAATGATCCTTATTCTTCCACATATAATCAAGGATGGAGGAATCATCCTAACTTTGCTTGGAATCAAAACCAACAAAATAATTATCAAAGACCTCCTCCACAGCAACCACAACCACAGAATCAGCCCCCCTTTCAGTCACAGAATTTCCAAAATCCGGCCAACATTTCTACACCACAAGTGGCCGGTATTAACAACTCACTTGCACAAACTTTGGATATGTTCATGAAACAATCCATGCAAAATTCGGCTGATATGAGGTCTTCTATTGATGCCCTAACGAAAAACTCCTCCTCCCATGGTGAGAGTATTAAATCAATAGAAAACCAAATCGCACAGTTAAACGCCGCAATGAGTGCAAGAGAAAAAGGGAAACTCCCATCTCAACCCCTACCTAATCCTGGCCATTCACAAAGTCATAATGTGAATGCCGTCACTACGTTGAGATCGGGGAGAGTGCTGAACAACCAAGTGGGTGAGCAAGTTGATGATAGTGACACATTTGATACCCCTTCTTCTTCTTCTTCACCTAATTCGTCTAGTCTCCCACCTTCATCCGAGCCTATTCTCCGTTTTCCCCAAGGCTCAAACATTTCACCAAATCTATCTAAGTCGATTCCCACTCCAATTTTGGGATCGAATCCGTCGCCACAGTCTTCTCCACAAACGTTGGACCCAAAACTTATTGATCGTGCTCCATTTCCAAACCGATTAAGGGCCAACCGACCTAACCCGCAAATGGAGAAGATTGTGGAAATGTTTAAGCAAGTTAGCGTGAATATTCCTCTCCTAGATGCTATTCAACAAGTCCCATCTTATGCAAGAATCCTTAAAGACTTGTGCACTAGGAAGAGAAAAACTCAAGTGCCTAAAAAGGTTTTCATGACGAGTAATGTTAGCACAGCTTTTACCCAACAAATACCAAAGAAACGTAAGGACCCCGGCTGTCCTACAATCTCTATTTCTATTGGGGGTAAAAATATAAATCGTGCTTTACTCGATCTAGGCGCTAGCGTCAACTTGCTTCCTTATTCAGTATACGAGCAGTTAGGAATTGGAGAGTTAAAACCAGCCCATTGTACTCTCCAAATGGCTGATCGATCTATCACCAAACCTCGGGGCGAACTAGAGGATGTGTTAATTAAAGTCGGGGAATTCATATTTCCCGTGGACTTTATTGTTTTAGATACACAACCTGTGGCAAACCCACGCAATCAAATCCCGGTGATACTTGGTCGACCCTTCCTAGCAACTTCTAACGCTGTGATTAATTGTCGTAACGGTTCTATGAACTTATCCTTCGGGAAAATGACAATTGAGCTTAATATTTACAAGCTAGGAAGTCAGCCATCAGAACCTTCTGCTCATTTGCTGGATGTTTGTTCCATCCACGAGATAGCTCCTGAAAGCTGCATGGATGAGGAACTTTGCTTTGATGTTCTCGACAGCACTAATGAGACATCGTTTGATCTTGCACCACTTCACAGTGAGGATATGTTCAATGAGTCCGACCTTGAGATTGAACCCGTTGACTCGTTGCAAAAGTCAGCAACACTTTCCGAGTCAATATCTTATGCAAGTTTTGAACCTCTTAAGGAGTCCGAATATCATTCCATTACTCCTCCTTCTATTGTCTCTCCGCCAATTCTTGATCTCAAACCGCTACCTTCTCATCTTAAATATGCATATTTAGGAGAGAATGAGACTTTGCCAGTGATTATTTCCGCTTCTCTAGCCTTAGAGCAAGAGAATGCACTTTTGGCAGTGTTGAGATCGAATCGGGAAGCATTTGGTTGGACTATGGCTGACATCAAAGGGATTAGTCCCTTAATTGTTGAACATCACATACATCTGATGGATGAAGCCAAACCAACCCGAGACCCACAAAGACGGTTAAATCCAGTTATGAAGGAGGCGGTAAAGAAAGAAATCGTCAAGTGTCTTGATAGTGGAATAATTTACCCCATATCTGATAGTCAATGGGTAAGTCCAATTCATGTGGTCCCTAAAAAGTCTGGCATCACGGTCATCACTAACGAGGCTAATGAGTTAATCCAAACGCGCACCCAAACTGGGTGGCGCGTATGTATTGATTACAGGAAACTCAATGCCGCGACGAGGAAAGATCACTTCCCTCTACCTTTTATTGACCAGATGTTGGAACGATTAGCGGGACACGAATACTACTGTTTCTTGGACGGATACTCTGGTTACAACCAGGTCCCCATCGCCGAAAAGGATCAAGATAAAACCACTTTTACTTGTTCTTTCGGAACTTTTGCTTATAGACGCATGCCCTTTGGGTTATGCAACGCTCCCGCTACATTTCAGCGGTGCATGATGGGGATATTTTCAGATATGGTGTAAAATTTTCTAGAAATTTTTATGGACGATTTCTCCATTTTTGGGGACTCCTTTGAGGACTGCCTTCGTAATCTTGACGCTGTTCTTACCCGCTGTAAGGATAAGAACTTGACTTTGAATTGGGAAAAATGCCATTTTATGGTTCAAGAAGGTATTGTACTTGGACATATAATTTCACATAAAGGCATTGAGGTCGACAGAGCTAAAATAGATGTCATTCAAAACCTCCCTCGTCCCAATTGCGTCAAAGATATACGATCCTTCCTTGGTCATGCAGGATTTTATAGGAGATTTATTAAGGACTTTAGCAAAATTGCTAGACCCTTAACCCTTCTTTTGGCCAAGGACACTACTTTTCACTTCAATTCGGATTGTGAGGCTGCTTTTGAATCACTTAAAGAATCACTCACTACAGCCCCCGTTCTATCATCTCCGGATTGGAACCACCCGTTCGAGCTTATGTGTGACGCATCAGATTTTGCTATTGGTGCTGTCTTGGGACAGCATATTGATAAGATGCCACATGTAATTTACTATGCAAGTAGGACCTTAAATGATGCACAAATAAATTACACAACTACCGAGAAAGAACTCTTGGCAGTTGTATTTGCATTAGAGAAATTCAGGCCCTACTTGATTGGCTCGCCTATTGTGGTTTACACTGATCACTCCGCCCTACGACATCTTTTAACGAAGAAGGATGCAAAGGCCAGGCTAATACGTTGGATCCTATTGTTACAAGAATTTGATCTTGTTATCAAAGACAAGAGTGGATGTGAAAACGTAGTAGCCGACCATCTTTCACGCATCACTTCTTCGCCAACTGTGACCGTGCCGATAAATGACTCATTTCCCGACGAACAGCTCTTGAATGTATCCTACGAACCTTGGTTCGTGGATATCGTGAACTATCTTGCAACGGGACTTATACCTAGCGATTGGTCGAAACAAGACAAACTTCGATTTCTATCCCAAGTAAAATATTTTTACTGGGATGAACCATATCTATTCAAGTATTGTTCCGATCAAATCATTCGCAGGTGTGTCCCTAACGATGAATTCAAGAGCGTGTTATCATTTTGTCATGATCAGGCATGCGGCGGTCACTTTGGACCTCGAAAAACGGCGGAGAAAGTTTTGCAATGTGGCTTTTATTGGCCAACATTATTTAAAGATGCATTTGAACATTGCAAAACTTGTCCGCGATGTCAGCATTTGGGTCGGATTTCACGAAGGAATGAGATGCCGCTCCAACCTATATTGGTTGTGGAAATATTTGATGTTTGGGGTATTGATTTCATGGGCCCTTTTCCCAACTCATTTGGGAATTTATATATCTTGTTAGCGGTTGATTATGTCTCGAAGTGGGTGGAAGCTGTACCGTGTCGCACTAATGACAACAAAGTTGTCATTAAGTTCCTTAAAGAAAATATCTTTTCGCGATTCGGACACCCTCGCGCTATCATTAGCGACAACGGGACACATTTCTGCAATAGGTCTTTCGAGGCCTTGATGCGGAAATATTCAATCACTCACAAGCTTTCTACGCCCTATCATCCCCAAACAAGCGGGCAGGCTGAGATCTCAAATAGGCAGATCAAACAGATTTTGGAGAAGACGGTTTCTAAGAACCGTAAAGATTGGTCAACCAAATTGACGGATGCTCTTTGGGCATTCCGCACCGCTTATAAGACCGATCTTGGTATGTCTCCATACCGCCTTGTGTTTGGGAAGGCATGCCACCTCCCTGTCGAGATTGAACATAAGGCAATGTGGGCTATTAAAGAGCTTAATTTTGATCTTGATCATGCAGGCAGCTATCAGAAGCTGCAATTGAATGAGCTAAGCGAACTCCGCGATGAAGCTTACGATAATGCAGTGATAGTAAAGAATAGGACTAAAGTGTTTCACGATAAAAATCTGTCTAGAAAAACCTTCACATCGGGGCAACAAGTCCTTCTTTATGATTCACGTCTCCATCTTCATCCGGGTAAGCTTAAATCTCGTTGGAAAGGACCTTTTGTGGTGCGGTATGTACACCCGCATGGGGCGGTTGAAGTCGAAAATTTGAAAAACGGTTCGATTTTTAAAGTAAATGGGCATAGATTAAAACCGTATTTTTCTGCTGACCCCGCGGAGGAGCTCCTGTTTTTACAGGAGCCGCTTTATCAAAACTAAATTTCCTCCGCCTCACCTCCATATTTTGATAACTTTTTCACATTTTAAGAATGGAGGTGAGTGAAAAATGATTTGATTGAATATCTGTGCGTGTCAAAGAATAAGTTTGGGGGAATTTATCATTTAACTATTATTTTACCCCTTGTATCTCTCCCTTAGTATACAGGTCCATGTTCTCAAAAGGCTACATCAGTGAGGGCACTGCTGAAAACAGGTTTGGGGGGGAGGTTTGTATTCACTGAATTATCTTTGACACCGGGCATTTAAAATAAAAAAAAATATAAATAAATTTTTTTTTATAACAAAAGAATAGAAAGTGAAACATTACATCCAAAAGATAGGAATAGTTTAAGAAAACCAAGAAAATTAGAAGTTTTCTTATACGAACTAGTAATAAGTAGTTATGAGCTGTTGTCCCAAGGGTTAGTAAGATGAAGGAAGTCACTAATCTGAGGATAAAAATAAGTCTGAAAAATAGTTTCTATTCTGGAAGCCAAACATTTGAATGTTGATACCCTACAATATGCACCTACACACGTCTTGAAACTCGGGATAGTAGAGGATACCTTGAAATGCTCTTGTCTAAAAGCCATAGTATGAAGGAAATGATGAAGAAAATATAAAATGGTGAAAAGAAAAAAAAATGAACACTAGTTTTGTATCGCCAAGGTAGCAATAAAAAAATATAGCGAGGGTGCCTCTTCACCTAGTGCCCTAAGGCCAACTGGTCTGGGAGTCACTGCTTAGCCTTAGGTGGTGCAAGACAAGGAAAATATTATCACCAAATCTGTAAGCACATGAGTAATCGGTCGGTTAGTACCTCAAGAAGTATTAACGGTCGCATGAAAATGTGTAAGCAATTCTAAGTATTCATCAAAGTAAAAAGTACTAAGGTAGATGGACAAGAGTATGATAGCTTGAATTGAATTCTCTGAGTGTAGGGATGTTCTTTACACACACGTGGGGTTATATGATCAATGTTTGGACAAAAGGTAGGAATGAAGAATAAAGACGATGTTTTATTGAGGGATGATGTGATTTCTAACATTTTTTCATGACTATTAAGATAGGGCTCATGACAACTGAAAAGCTGGCATAGTTAGAAACTCTTCTTTTCAAAGTATTTCTTTTATGGTTCTTATCTTTATATGTAAATTTCACCATCTCTCTTTTGTTATGGGATTTTGTGGGTGTAATCCGCTGAAAACCCTCAGGAGACAACACTCCTCCTACTAGGGACACCTAGAGGTTTAACGGCTTGTTGCACGTGCTCAGTGCAATCGTGTCTGCCTACGAAAGTGTGCCTAGTTTTCTCCTTTCTTTTTCTCCTCTTAATAAACTAATTTGCTCGGGACGATCAAAGATAAGTTTGGGGGTATTTGTTCAGTCGATAAAACTGCACATTTGTAATACATTTTTCCTACCATTTTTATATTAAAAAAGGACTTTATTATAATATACTATACATATGAGGGTTTATGTGTAAAAACATTATTTTCCATATGTTAATATATTTAATTATCATTTGGTAGGAAAATGTATGCAAATAATATTATTGGTCTAATCCTAGTAGAACAAAGTCTACTAAAATCTTATATGAGTTGTTGTGCAGATTATTTCCAAGTTGTTATGAAGGATTTAACAAACAAATCAATTTGTTGAAGAATACTTTCCAAATTAAAGAGCAAACTTGGAGACTAAGTCTGGAAGCAACCGAGGAAATATTTTTAGATTCTGAAGATGCTTAGGAATGCCAAATGTCACCATCAGAGAGCCCAAGAGAAACGGCAGAGAGATCCACACCAATGAGCGCGGATCCGCGGCCAAACCCACCCTGGGGCCACGGATCCGCCGCAGTTTAAAGAGTTCATGATGCAAGATTTTGGGAGATTTTCAAATGCTGAATTTTACCAACTTCTGAACAAAAAGATTCTGGGTTTTCACTATATAAAGGCACCGAGGGCATCTTGGAAAAGCTATCAAGCCGAAGAGATCACGAAGCTCCCGACGCTCACGCATCCAGGCTGATCATCGACTGTTCGACTACCTCCCTAGGAAAGATCGAGAAGCAAATCAAGTTTTGTAATCATTTTCTATGGATTGAAAAGTGTAGTTGAAGGAGTTGATTAATAAAGGTAGTTTATTTTAATTGTTTGTTTTCTTTTACATTATGTTTTCCATCTCTTTCTTTTCATCTTCTTCTCCCAACATGCGCGAGTAATTCTCCGCTTGTTAGGGTTCATAGGATTAGGGTAGGTTAATGGGGGATGAAAATAATTAAACCCTTTTTAAGTCCTATAAAGTTTAGGAACTTTATCAAAATAATCATTAACATCCTAATCGGGCGCGCTAGCAATTCCTTGCTAGTTCCGACCGCGATTAGAGATTAGATTAATGATTGTTTTGGTAAAGGCTAAATATGAACGGAGTTCCGTGTCGAGATAAGGGTTACGAGTGGGATTCCTTTTCCCTCCAGAAACCCTAATCTACACGCATCACCGTCGTTCTAGTTCTAAATCTATTAATGGATAAAAAAGGGTAACTTTTAATTAATCTCTCATAACTACTAAATCCTAACGAACCCTACAAGCCCTTCTTATTATAATTAATCACATCTTTCAACTAATCTAGATCTATATTTACATTCTTATTAAACGTAGATCTAGAAAACATCCTACAACCATTCTTATTTCTTTCTCCTTTTCAACACATCTAAAGTAAAAATAAGAGGTTCCACGTTTCCCAGAGGACGACCCGTACTCATCTCGGTCTAGCTACGCACGACACCGTTATTGATTGCGGTTAACTACAAACACGACTTTTCGAAAAAATCAGGCGGTTCACTACGAGCTAATAGACGAAGAAAATACTCACCTGAGGAGCTCGACGTCCATGATGAAACCCGGCTCATGGCGCAACAAAACCTGGAGGCTTATAAAGCAAAAATGACGCGCTCATACGAAAGATTGACTAGGCTGAGAACATTCCGCCAAGGCGAACTCGTGCTAATGGTCAAGAGACCCATGGTCCCCAATCATGCCAAACGGGGGAAATTCGAGCCGAACTATGAAGGCCCGTACATCATAAACAAAGTTTACCAGGGTGGAGCCTATCTACTCATGGACATGCATGGTGAAAGACCTTTCAGGCCAATAAACGGTCGCTTCCTGAAAAAATACTATGCCTGACGAGTCACGGACTAGGTCAACGATAGATGACGACGCTTATGTCCGCTCGCTATCTTCCTAAGCCCAAACTCTACAAGTAGTAGCCGGCTACGGACCGAAACGTCCTTAAACTAACGATGGACCACTATGTCCTAAAACTGGCTGTTGACCGAGACGTCTATAAACTACTACGGACCGCAGCATCCCAAAGCCGACACAAAAAAACAAAAAAAGGGGGGTATGTCCATAAGCAAGATGGGCACGGATGAAAACCCGAAAAGGCTCCGTGAGTAAAAACAGCAGGACTACCGACGCGTTTTATGAAAACCCGAAAGGGCGCAATCTCGTTAAAAGACACTTGCAAGGTCCTCTCGACCCTGTAAGGAGAAACCACATGCGTGAGATCCTTACGACTCACAAGGGAGTAACACACTTAGCGATCCTCACGATTCCTAAGGAGAAATTACACTTACGAGATCCTCACGACACGTAAGGAGAATTCCCCTTTGAGATCCTCACGGCTCACAGGGTTCAAAAGCCTTAAGCTACAAGGATCTGAACCTGTTCTTAAGCCCTCACAATCTCCAATGCTGCCCTACAAGCGGTTCGATACTGACCCTTGTATACAATCCACGGGCGCGAATAAACATTTCCCTAACAAAGTCTCACCCGCGACTAGGGATATGTTTACATAGTGGACAGCCCTTGTAAGTCTTCTCGACTTATAAGGAGAAAACACTCTTGTATGATCCTTACGACTTATAAGAGAACACACATTTAGGAATCCTCACGATTCTTAAGGAGAAAACGCACTTACGAGATCCTCATGACTCGTAGGGAGAAATACCTTCATGAGACCCTTACGGCTCATGAAGTTAAAAGCCTTAGTTGAAAGGATCCTAACCCTGTTCGCTAAGCCACCTTTGTTCGACATCGACAGAGGCAAATGATGATTCACTCCTGGCAATATCCCAGTTGTAGTGATGTTGATGCCTAAATCGGTATCAAATCCTAAACTCGCAGCGAAAAGCCAGCGATCCACAAATGCATATGAAATAACCGAAATGATGGGGCAGCCTGCAACAAAATCAGCAAGTAAAAATATATGCATACAAAATAGCCGAAATGGTTGGGAAACTCGCAATAAAAAGCAGCGAGTAAATAAAACAAATAGTCGAAATGGTTGGGCAACTCGCAATAAAAAGCAGCGAGTAAATAAGACAAATAGCCGAAATGATTGGGCACCGTGAAAAATAGCCGAAATGATTGGGCAATCGCGACTTTCGCGATATAAAAGCTGAAATGGTAGAGCATCGTGGAAAGAAAAATATATGAAATAAAACTTTTTGACCTACAGGTGAGATCACATCGATCCCTGTATACAATCCAGGGGGCACAAACAAAGAAGGAACCGTGCCTTCCAACCAGGCTCCATCAGAAAAAGAAGCCGAGTCTCGACGGCCGCATCTACATCCTAGAGATCACCAACAGCGTTCCTCCTCATGCCAGCAAGATTCAGACGCGACAATCAACCTTGCTGCCATGGCAAAGTCCCTGTTCCAAACCTCGAAGGTTCACAGACAACCGAAAGAGAGCACCTCCTGGTCCCGTGGAACACGGCTAATGTCAATCCTGACCTCGTGGGAAACGCCCAGAGAAAATCCTGGTCCCGTAGAACACGGTCAATGTCAATCCTGACCCCGTGGGAAACGCCCAGAGCAAATCCTGGTCCCGTAGAACACGGCCAATGTCAATCCTGACCCCGTGGGAAACGCCCAGAGTAAATCCTGGTCCCGTAGAACACGGCCAATGTCAATCCTGACCCCATGGGAAACGCCCAGAGAAAATCCTGGTCCCGTAGAACACGGCCAATGTCAATCCTGACCCCGTAGGAAACACCCAGAGAAAATCCTGGTCCCGTAGAACATGGCTAATGTCAATCCTGACACCGTGGGAAATGCCCAGAGCAAATTCTGGTCCCGTAGAACCCGGCTAATGTCAATCTTGACCCCGTGGGAAACGCCTAGAGCAAATCCTGGTCCCGTGGAACACGACTAATGTCAATCCTGACCCCGTGGGAAACGCCCAGAGCAAATCCTGGTCCCGTGGAACACGGTCAATGTCAATCCTGACCCCGTGGGAAACGCCTAGAGCAAATCCTGGTCCTGTAGAACACGGCTAATGTCAATCCTGACCCCGTGGGAAACGCCCAGAGCAAATCCTGGTCCTGTAGAACACGGCCAATGTCAATCATGACCCCGTGGAAAACGCCCAGAGCAAATCCCGGTCCCGTGGAACACGACTAATGTCAATCCTGGCCCCGTGGTAAACGTCCAGAGCACCTTCTGGTCCCGTAGAACACGGCTAATGTCAATCCTGACTCCGTGGGAAACGCCCAGAGCAAATCCTTGTTCCGTAGAACACGGCTAATGTCAATCCTGACCCAGTGGGAAACGCCCAGAGCAAATCTTGGACCCGTAGAACACGGCTAATGTCAATCCTGACCCCGTGGGAAACGTCCAGAGCAACCCCTGACTCCGTGAAATGCGGATAAAGTCAACCCCTGACTCCGTGAAATGCGGATAAAATTCAACCCCCTGACCCCGTGAAATGCGGATAAGGTCAACCCCTGACTCCGTGAAATGCGGATAAAAGTCAACCCCCCTGACCCCGTGAAATGCGGATAAGGTCAATCCCTGATTCCGTGAAATGCGGATAAAGTCAACCCCTGACTCCGTGAAATGCGGATAAAGTCAACCCCTGACTCCGTGAAATGCGGATAAAGTCAAAGCTCGACTTCCCCGTCAAAAGCAATTCTTTGATTCGGGAGCAAGTCAACTCATCAATCACTTATGGATCCTCTCGACTTGTAAGGAGAAAATTCTCTTGTGAGATCCTTATGACTCTCAAGAGAAAACGCACTTAGGAATCCTCACGTATCCTAAGGAGAAAATACACCTGCGAGATCCTCTCGACTCGTAGGGAGAAAAGTCTTTATGAGACCCTCACGGCTCATAAAGCTGAAAAGTCTTAGGTGGCAGATCCTAACCCTGTCTTCTAAGACATCATTGCCCCGCATAGGGGTCAAGGTAGATTTTCTACAG
This sequence comes from Agapanthus africanus, assembly GCA_030015575.1. Classification (NCBI taxonomy): domain Eukaryota; kingdom Viridiplantae; phylum Streptophyta; class Magnoliopsida; order Asparagales; family Amaryllidaceae; genus Agapanthus; species Agapanthus africanus. The sequence goes on from CM057338.1 coordinate 25,198,268, forward strand.
GCCATACTCTCCGACAAGAAGGGAAACAATCACTTACAAGTCCTTTCGACTCGTAAGCAAGAAAAATCCTCTTGTGAGATCCTTATGACTCCCAAGAGAAAACACACTTAGGAATCCTCACGATTCATAAGGAGAAAATACATCTACGAGATCCTTTCGACTCGTAGGAAGAAAATTCTTTATGAGACCCTCACGGCTCATAAAGTTGAAAAGCCTTAGGCAACAGATCTGAACCTGCTTCTTAAGCCATCACTACCTCTCAAAGAGTTCAAGATGGAATGTTCTCTATCATCTACAGGCTACGCTTACTAAAGTAAAATGCTGGCAACAAAGAAAAGAGAAGAAAGCAAGAGATAACACAAAAAAGAACGAAAGAAATGTATCTTTTATTTATAGGTTCAATTGGGTACAAGATACATCATATGAAAGAATAAAAAAATGGATACATTTTATTCAAAAATTACAAATGTTAATTGGTACAAAAACAACTATTGTGAGGGAGGCGTTTTCAATAACCCAGTCAGTTGCTCGCGCACTCCCCTCAGCCCCTTTTCACGGTCAGCTGCGGCGGCCAACTCCGCTTTAACCTGAGCCCGTTGCTGCAAATAAGATGAAAGTTGCTCATCGATGACCCGCTGAGCTGCCCCATGACTCTGCGCATCTCGCTCGATGAGGTCGAGTTTCTGCCTCAGCGTTAGCCCGTCAGAAATACATCGTAGAAGGCCCTCAAAGATAGCTTTCAGCTGTACAGCATTTGCGTTAACCTGAGCGTGCAGCCGGGCAGATTCGCTTGAAGTCTCTTCGCGCTCCTTATGCTTTAAGACCGCTTCTTGTTCAAGATGGAGGAGGTAGGGAGTGCTCTGCTCGACCCACGCAGCCCGTTGAGAGTTCACAACCAGGACTTCGGGAGCAGAACGTCCAAGCTCAAGCTCATGCAGGCAGGCCTCAATTTTCCTGCAGTGATTAACCTAAGACTCAACGACGTCCTCGCTATGGAAGTTCATGAGCGTCGCCAGCATAGGATTAACGTCGGCCGCAAAATCTGCAGTGAGTGCAGGGATCTCCGCATCAAACTCTTCAATGAATTCACTCAACATACGAAGGCTGGTCGCAGCGCCCTTAGAAGATGGACGTTTAGAAAATGGTCCTGCTGGCATTAATATACAAGATTCGAAGGGAGCAGGAACCGGTGCAACTGCTGCAAAATGAATTTCGGTTAAAAGCTAACTCGAAAAATAAATAAATCACATGAGCGATGAAATATACTATACCGGCTGCGGCAGGTAGAAAGGCCAGGAGTACCGGTGGCGTGACTATTCTTTCATCTCCTCCTTCAATCTGTAGTGCTGTAGTCAAAACAAAGAAGAATTAGCAACGACTTGGCTGCCCGTAAAAGAAAAGAGAAGATATTAGCTAGAGACTGTACTCACCAACGCCACTAGATGAAGCAATCTCCGACTGGAAGGAGAAATGTGGGTGCAGCACCTGATACAGATGATCAAAAAGGACTCCTGCAATGGTGTAATAATGCAATGTTAGTACATAAAGTATATTGCCTACAATGAAACCGATAAGTCACAAACCCGTACCTTCCATCATTTGGGAGGACACGAGAGAAGGCAAAGGGTCGGCAACCGTCAAAGCAGCAACTGGTGATGCTTCCTCGGGTGGCACAACCTCAACGCTCACCACACCTGCATTAGAAACGAGAGAAATAATGTCAGAAGAGATTGAAAGGGATTGCAGAATGAAAAGGAAAGCAATGACCCAAAATCTACCTGATGAGTCGCCGGTCGAAACCGCGACAAGGGCGTCACTGGGTGCAGCGACTGCTTCACCCTCCTCCATCGGAATAGTTTTGCCGCCCGTAGCTTCATCCCCCGACTCCACGAGAGCCATCGTGATACTCGCAGCGCCCGGCAACGGTAAGGAACCGCATGGGGAAAGAGTGGCAATTGGGGCAGTTCCAGACTCTTGAGAAAGAGTGGCCACTTCAGGCTCAGTGGTTGTCGCCGTCTCACCTACCACTTCCTCATTAAGACTCGGCCCTGCAGGGTATGACGTATGAGAATCAGAAGATCAGATTTTGACAAAAGGACCCAGAGTTACGTTACCTTAGGACGACTTTTCAATTGCTTCCCGAGCCGCGCGTACCGCCTGTCTATGAGCGGTAGACAGGGCGTCCGGAGCACCATCTAAAGAAGCAGGGACAGGGGAAGCAGCGCTCGAGCCTGCACCTACGGCCAAGGCGATGTTACGCTCTCTTGCTGCATGCCTTCTGCGCTTCCTTTCCGCCTGCGCCGTTAGAGCTGATCTTCTTAGGACTTCCGTCAAGGAGACATCATCGTCCACGCCAGAAGCTACCTCTGGAGCCGTTATGGCGTCCGTCATCGGTTGCTTAAGTAAAGCCTCTTTTGGCAATACTGGGGAAGCTGGGACTTCGGTAACCGGCCTTGAAAGCGTCTCCGCCCCACCCTGCGAAGTCGGAACGACACTTGGGATAACTTGGGTCGAAGTAGTCCCTGCGATAAGATAAAAAAGGGGTCAGATTACCCATAAGAAAGGGGAATGAAGGCACAATAAGCCGAAATATACCAACGCCCAGCGAAGCGCGAAGCCTCTCTTCCTCCTCAAAAGTCTTGAGGCAAGCCACGAGAGCCTCTTCAGAGGAAACGCCTGTTGAAAAGAGTTTCAGTCAAAACACGATAATAAAATGTAATGCAACGACAAAAAGATACGACTGAAGATTACCTGACTCAGCAAGGATGATCAGTCCTGCTTTATGGCTAGCTAGACGCTCGGAAGCTGCGATGGCAGCCTCCAGATCAGTATCATCTGGCGCCATGAACAGACCCTCGTTGGTCCCATATTCGCTCAGGCTCTCGTTATAAGGAGCATGAGGCTCCTGGCCGAGTACAACGTCCGCAGAAAGAATCAACTTCTTCTTCTGCGAGCGAGTTCCCGTAGCCGCTAGCACAAGCTTGCGCTTGGTGGTCACCTTTGGACAACGAGTCCCAATATCTGAACCCACGCCAGACTCGGGAGATGCCATAGTCACCGCTTTAACAGGACCAAGGGGTATCGGTAGCTCAGGAACATCACTCGGGACCACAACCGCAGCAACCTCTCTCAAAGGAGGACGAACGATGGTCCGTTGCTTCAAAGGGATGGCTGGATTACCAGCATGGGCTACACCCTTACGATTGAGCAATAACTTCTTTTCCTTCCTGATGACGGCACCCATCGCGTGTTGATACCACGCCACGTATACATTCAGGGCTTTCGGAACACAACTTGGCTCACTAATAAAGAAATTGGACCCTGTGTTTAGGCATATGAAGTAGTGCAAAGCGCTCCGGATACCCTCTTCAGTATAATCCGGTTCTGCCAAGAATGCCTCGAGCGGGACGCCCTGATTATAACTTGATTGCTGGGCAAAACGGTGGGGGTTATATCTCATGAACAAAACCAAGTCGTTCTGCCTGAACACCAAGTATCCCTGCCTGATCGAGTACAAATGGAGAATCTCCCGAGCTTTCAAGGTAGAAACTCCGTCCTTAAAGGTGTCCCGCAACAGCTGCACCATCTTTAGCGGATTCCTTACCGATGGTCATAACCTTATCAATAAAGGTCATGCCGTCCTCGACGGTACGTGGACGAAGAATTACATCCCGAGCCTCTCGCTGACTTGGCTCCACAATGGAAGCATTGACCAGCCGCATGATCTGTGGAAAATTGCAAGTTTCATAGAAATGAGGCCGCTTGTGCATTCCAAAAGCACCGAGCACATGCAGCTCGAGCCATGAAGTAAAATAATGCATCGGGAAGTTCACGGGCTGCACCCCCGGTTGAGTAGTGTCGGCCGCCAAACTAAGGCCGTGATACAAATGAGCTAGCCCGGCAATCCCAACAGCAACCTGTCTCCCTTCAACCATCCGATGAGCTGGGTAGAAGACAGACAGCCTTATGTAGCAAGGGTGCATGGGAAGCGCGAACTAGCTTAACCACAAACCGAGAAACCCTAGAAAGAACGCTTCTTCATCGATGCCCGGAGCGGCAATTTCTGAAAAGGGGACGATCGCGACGTTTGGAAGAAAGAAACTCTTTTGATTGGCTTCCAATATTGGTCGGCTATCTAAGCCAAAGCCGAAAGATCATCAAGTTTGGCAAACCTTTCACCTTGTTGCGATAAGGCTTCTAGGCGGAGAAAACGGGCGATGAAGTCCGCAAAACTAACCCCATGGCTTCCAGATTCAAGAAATAGGCCCTCATAAATGTTTAGCACCTTGATCAAGCTGGGGAATCGGTGCTGAATGACATTCTCTGGGTTTAGACCCGTCATCACCAGTCGGGTAGCAAAAATATACTCATCATGGGGCAAGATCTCCTCATAATGCTCCCCTCTGATAGGCAAGCCGGAGATATCCGCAAACTCTTCCAAAGAGATGGAAACTTCACGATCTAGCATAAGGAAGGTGTGAGTTGGAATGTTCCACTGTTCCAAAAAGGCTTTCACCCACCAGGCTGGAGGTGGGGAATATTGAAACAGGGAAGCATAGATCGCGGGGTACAACCTGAACCTCAGCAGCTCCGACTTCTTTGCTGATAAGATGTATCAGGCCCACTGCAGATATCCAGCTGAGTGACGGGGAGTCAGGCCTATGTTGTATGGCTGTCTCCAAGGGCGCGACTCGCCCTGGCATATACGCCGCCTTAGAATGTCCAAAGCCATCGGCGGTTGTACAGGTATTGCAGCCATAGAGGGCTGAAGACAACCCTCTGAAGTCCAATTAACCACCTCCACGGCATAGTTCACCGGGGGTACGCCAGCTTAATAAATCGTCGAGATGTCCTCTAAAGGTGTTGCGCAAAAGAAGCTGCACCGACCCATGATGATCTGGCTATACCATGTTCCCCACAAATGGAGATTTTTCCGCTCTGGGTTGTGATCCTTGATCAGTGCAAAGACTTCCCTGTCCACGGGCACTTCGGGGAATCCGCCTTCCGAACGGAAGAACGGGAAGGAGGTGTCGAGAGACATAGTACCTGCGCGGAAAAGAACAAATTTTCAGCCGCCAATGCTACAGTTTAAGTTCTGTCACTAGGTACTTTAAAATTCGTACCGCACTGCAATGCAGTAGAAAGGGACCAAAGGGGACCCACATAATCTAGATGATAACTCATCATTAATAAAACAGTCTCATCGTTTGATGAGACTGTCATTAAATGAAGGAAATCCTCAGAAGATTCTCATTCAATGAGGACCCCTCGGGCCAAGGAGTAAATCTCCTCTTGAGAGCAGTGCTCTATGATAGAGTGACATCTGTCAGTTTCCAATGATGAAGGAATAAAATTTCCCAAAAGGAAATTCTGAAGAGCCTCGCTCTGTAAAAATGATGGAAAACCCCATCAGAAAACTTAAAAATAATGTTTTTTTTATGAATTAAAATTCTGAGATCTTCACGATCTATGAACAAACTCCGAGAGTTCTTCATGAGAGATTAACAAATCTCCATTATTCAAGAGAGCAAAGCTCTGTTAATGGGTTAAGAAACCCTAAAAAGGTTTTCTTTAGATCTAAGATCTATGAAGAGCAAAGCTCCGTTAATGGATAAAACCCTAAAAACTTTTTGAGATCTATGATCTGAGGAAGAGCAAAGTTCTACTGATAAAGTTCAAATCTTACCAAAAATTTGGTAGAGTTTTGACTCTTGAAGGTTCTTAAAATGAAGAGCTATGCACTGAAAGAGAATAAAAATTCTCGGAAGACAAAAATGAAGATGAACAGAAATCATCCAAAGGACCGAAGGTCCTATTTATAGGTACTGAGTGCCGTTTCAACTTCTAAGTTGATCTAATGGTGGAGATGCTGCCACCGTTGCACTCACGTGTGAGCCACGTGAGCGCAACGGTGGGGGGGCATTTGTTTCCCCCAATCAGAGCAAGGCTCTGTTCAAATTTTCAAAATTTGAAATGAAGCGGCGCTTCATAAAAGCGCCAGCGCTTTGAGGTAGCGCATCACGTGCAAAGCACGAGTGCGCTAGTGCTAAGTGCGCCAATAGCGCCAGCGCTCTGAGACAGCGCACCACGTGCAAAGCACGAGTGCGCTAGAGCGCCATGTGCGCCAAAAGCGCCAGCGCTCTGAAGTAGCGCATCACGTGCAAAGCACGAATGCGCTAGTGCTGGAACTAAATGTTCCCCACCGTTAGATAAAAAATCCAATAATAATGATAAATCATTAATTGACCAGAATAAAATTCTGTTAAGGAAAGATTCCTCAAAATATTTCCAAACAAAAAGATTGTGCTCTGTAAATCAGAGCACCGTTGGATCAATGATCCAATGGTGATTAAAAATTACCAAAAATACAAAATAAATTCTGTATGGAAAAGATTTCCCAATCTTGTTAAAAACAAGAAAATTGCCTTCTGTAAATCAGCAGTCCTTGGATCAAAGATCCAACGGTGGGGAAATCCCCAAATCAATTAGAGAAAAGATCTCCTTAACTGATTGAACAAATCAGCTCGCCCTATTTAAAGGCCCCAAGACTTCAAGTCTCAAGAGGAGGAACCCCCCCCCCCCAATTTTGAGAAATCTCAGAAAGAAGAGCCAAGCTCTCGGTAGAAGAAGAAGATTTTCTTCAAGGTAAAAATAAACAGAGAGATGAAATCATCTCATATCAAAAAGAAGAATTCACTTTTTTCTTTAAGATCATAAATCTATAAGACCAAGGTCTTTCACAACAGAGATTAAAGGATCTCACCATAAAATAAGAAGAAGAACACAATTCTTCTCACAGATCATAGATCTATAAGACTAAGGTCTTTTATACAAAAAGATCATGAACATCTCATTATAAAATAAAAGGGGGAGAATAAGTCAATTCTCTTAGGATCACAGATCCATAAAGGCAAAGTTTTTCATCAAAATAAGAGATTGAAACATCTCCTATAAAATAAGAACTTTTGTTCATAGAATCTTGAGACAAAGTCTCTTATAAACGAGAATTTATTTCTCAGATCATAAAATTGATTAATTAGCGCTTTGCGCTCATAAACTAGCGCTTTGCGCTCATGGACTGGCGCTCAGCGCTAAGCGCACCACGTGCTCCTCACGTGTGCTCCATTTAACAGATAGCGCTTTGCGCTGATGGACTGGCGCTCAGCGCCAAGCGCACCACGTGCTCCTCACGTATGCGCCACTTAACAGATAGCGTTTTGCACTCATGGACTGGCGCTCAGCGCCAAGCGCGCCACGTGTCCCTCACGTGTGCGCCAATGATCAAATAGCGCTTTACGCCCATAAACTAGCGCTTTGCGCTCATGGACTGGCGCTTAGCGCCAAGCGCGCCACGTGCTCCTCACGTGTGCGCTACCCAACAGAAGCGCTCTGCGCTCTTTGACTCGCGCAAAACGCCAAGTGCGCCACGTGCTCCTCACGTGTGCGCTAAAAGAACATAAATTGTTCTATAAATAAATCCCAGAGCTATGATGAATGCTCAGCATTCAATAAAAGATAAAAAATTGTCAGAACTCAAACCAATGCTTAGCATTGTTAAATGTTTAACATTTTATTTAAATGGGATGAGCCCAGAATGGTCACAGAATCTTAACTCAGATTAATTGAGCCCATGCGCTCATAAATCTTTGATCTTAGTACCAAATTGGACTATAGATCCCCCAACCAATATTGGTTCAAGGGTACATCTCTTCACTCCTTTGATATTTGTCGTTGTAATCCTTCAATATCTTCAGAGAGGTGACGGGTCCCGATAACCAAACATCCATGGACTATTGGGTCCTTAAACTTATGGACTATGATGTTTTTAAACTTTATAGACTATGACGCCTTTAAACTGTGGACTGTGGGGTCCTTAAACTCGTGGACTATGATGTCCTTAAACTCGGACTGTGGGGTCCTTAAGCCCATGGACTATGATGTCCTTAACCTTGGACCGTAATGTCCTTAAACTAATCGACCGTAATGTCTCTAAACTAAACAATAGAGCTCAAATGCTCTTTTGTTGGATCTAAACGATCTTGTTAAGTTGATCTTAGTCTAAAATTAGACTAATGTATCCTTAACAAACATTTAAGTTGATCTTAGTCTCAAATGAGACTGGCGCATCCTTAAACCAAACCCCAAATCCAAATCTAAGAAGATACGGATTTGGACTAATCCACGCCCTACGGGCGACAACATAAATTAGTCTCCGTATACAATCCACGGACAACCAAAAACAAAACAAACACCCACGACATGAAGTGACCATCTGGAGAAAGAGAAATTGGTTACCGCGATGCGGTAGTCTAATTAACTGCAGGGGCTTGCGCCTGCAGGGAAGAGCGTCCCCACAATCAAAAAATCCCTCAACGAGGGGGAATCTGACGAAGTCTGCTACATCGGCCGCATCTGTCTAAACCTTCGATATATGGTGTCATAAATCAACTTGGCATCTTCGGAGGTGGATGGATTGCACCAAATAGCATCTGCCCTAGAAATTCAGGCCCGGACATCCCAACGTCCCGGTCGCGTCCTTTCGGCGGGGAACAGGCACTTGAGCTTTTTAGCATTTTCCTCGTCCCAGGGGTCAGGCCGTAGGTCGATGACCGGTCTTTTAGATGGCGATCGCCCGTCGAGTGTAAGCCAGTTAATCGCTAAGTGCAGGAAGGTCGGTCCCCTCCCACCCCTGGAGTGGAGGTGGCGATCGTTCGCTTAGAATACATCGGGAGTTCCTTCAGCGTGTGTAGGTCGAGATTTGCCCATTCCTTTGAGTCGGACCGGCGACCACTTCCCTTAGCGTAAGTTAAATAACAGCCAGGTTAGAATTGGTTAGCGTTGGCCGAACAGTGAATATGCTCGGTGGCCTCTTCATGAAGTCTTCGATCCTTAGCGTAGATGGATAGGAAGTTACCCGCTAAGGATTGACCGAGGAGGAAAGCTGCTCGGTAGTCTCTTGATGAGGGTTTTTGATCCTTAGCGTAAATGGGTAGGAGCTGCCCGCTGTAGGGTGTTTTTCGTCACCACATTGAGATGGGAATACGCGCGTGCTTGTCAGGCGTACTACAGATTCCCCCTGCCTAGGGTAGGCGGGGGTTTATTGATTGTGGGGATCTGAACCTCCGGCAGCCACGGACTAAGCTGCCGTTAATTACCCCTCGCTTTTGGAGCGAGGGAACCTCTGATTGACGGGTCAAACTGGTCATGCGAACTCAATGTGCTGTGTACGTATGTTTTGAAATGGGTTTCGGATATATCGGGAGCCTCGCAGAGTTTACGGGAGTCCCGCTACCTGGATAGCGGGCTAGGGGTTAAGGGGGCTAGCAGCCCCCTTGCAGTGTGCGAGGCAGCGCCCCGTTAGAAAAAATTTCCTATGTATTTTGAGTGTGGGATAATATGAAAAAAAGTAGGGTGCGGGGGGCGTCTTAAAGACGCCAGGGAGCCGGGCGCTTGAGTGCTGGCGCTGGCGCTACGCGCGAGTGCCCCATATGCCCGGCACGTGGGCGTTGGGTGCTAGTGCCTCACGTGCTCAGCATGTGGGCGCTGGGCGCAAGCGCCTCGTGTGCCCGACACGTGGGTGCTAGGCGCCGGCAGAAAGAAGAGGCTCTAGCCTCGGAAATAGGTGTTAAACTCCTAAAGAAGGATTATTTTACTAGTTTAGGAGTTTAACTCCCAGGAAAGACTTTTTTTATGGAGTTAAACTCCCTAAAAGGACTTTATTAACGGAGTTAAACTGCAAAGATATTGAATGGAGTTAAACTCCCTGAAATCTTTGGAAATGATCAAAGAAAACTCCTTTCTTCTCCACTTTGGCCCTGAATCTTCTTTTAGGCCTTGGATCTTCCCAAGGTGGGATTTTTAGAGATGGGTTTCCTTCTTCCTTCTCTTCTGTTGGCCGGATCTTGGAAAAAAAGGAGGGGTGGGATTTAAAAATCTCCCATTTTTATGATCCAATAGAAGATCTGAGTTCCCCTTCAAGGGTTTGATGATGAAAAACTGTTTATTTTTAGAAAAGGAAGAGTTAAACTCTTGATTTAATTCAAAACGGGGAAAAGGTTTTAGAACCTTGAGGAAGGAGAAGGAGGGACAGACCCTAATTTTTTAGAGAGAAAAAAATTGTTGAGATATTTTCATCATTTTTGCCTTTATAGGCTACACACTTTATATATAGCCCCTTGGGCTTTAAAAAATGACATTTTGCCCATCTCATACCTTATGTGCTCATTTCTTTTGCACATGAGCCATGGGTTTTACAAAATTTTGGCTTTATGCCCATTTTTCTTACATTTATTCATAAAAAAAATACACCAAAATTATTTATTACAAAATTTTTATTTTGGCATGGGGGAAGCCAGCCGCTTCATGTTCGGGCTCGGCTCGGGTATGGGCCCACTTGACCTGGGCTTGAGCCTATTTGGCTTTGGGTTGACTTTGATTTTGACTTGGTTAACCGGGGAGTAAATTTTGACCCCAACAAATTGCCCCCATCAATAAATGCACACCGCATATGTGGGTTGTGTGCATAAAATTGATGGATCTTCTTTCGCGTGGAGGTTGATTTAATTTGGTTCCCGTTTTGACGACGTGGAGGTCGATGCTACCCTTTTTGTGACGTGGACGGTCGGTACTGCCATTTTTGCGATGTGGACGGTCGTTTCTGCCATTTTAGCGACGTGGATGGTCGGTTCTGCCCTTTTTTCGACTTGGACAATCGGTACTGCCCTTTTTGCGATATGGACGGTCGGTTCTGCTATTTTAGCGACTTAGACGGTCGGTGCTGCCCTTTTTGCGACTTGGACGGTCGGTGCTTCCCTTTTTGCGACTTGGACGGTCGGCGCTGCCCTTTTTGTGACTTGGACGGTCGGCGCTGCCCTTTTTGCGACTTGGACGGTCGGTTCTGCCCTTTTTACGACTTGGACGGTCGGTTCTGCCCTTTTTGCGACTTGGACGGTCGGTGCTTGATTTGACTTGCTCCGCTTCTTGCAGTGTGGGGGTTTGATTTGACTTGCTCCATTTTCTGCGGTAACATGGTTGAAGTTAACTTGCTCCACTTTCTACAGTGTCATGGTTGATTTGTTTGATTTGATTTATTTTGGGAGTTCCCTACTCGTCCAGTGGGACTTTTGAGCTTGGAAGCGCTACCGGGTGGGACGTTAATTTGATCTGTTTGATTTCTGCCTTATTTGGCAGGATTTTTGAATTTGAGAGGAACTTGGAATTTGGATTCTGTTTGGCATCAGCATTGCTGACTGGAATAATACCAGGAGCAACTCATCATTTGCCCCGGGAGGACTTAGGATTTGGTTTTTGGGTCGGCATCAGCATTGCTGCACTGGAATAATGCCATGAGCGACTCATCAATTGCCGTTGGAAAAACTTGGGATTTACGTTTTGGGTCGGCATCAGCACCGCTAACACTGAAGTATTGCCAGGAGCGACTCATCATTTGCCGTTGCCCGTTGGGGAGTGAGGGCTTAGGAGACGGGTTTAGATCTCCATCACCTAAGGCTTTCCAATTTTATGAGCCGTAAGGATCTCATAAAAGCATTTTTTCCTACGAGTCGAGAGGATCTCGTGGGTGTATTTCTCCCTAGGAATCGTGGGGATTCCTAAGTGTGTTGCTTGTTCATCAGAATTTTGCATTATTATATTCCCCATTCTTAATCATATTGCAAATAAACAGGTGCTTTTGATCCATGTTTGCTAAATAGTTGCAGGTTACAGGTTCTTGGAACAATACAGTGAAAATGGTGAAAAAAAGCTACAAAAGTGAGACTACGACCAACAAATAGAAGAATCTTTATGATGCCGCTTACAGTTGAAGGAACAAATGAAGATCAATGAATAGTTCGATTGTACAAAGTACGAAGGCTGCACAGGATTCAAGACTTCAACACGAAGTGAACAGTAAAAGTCCACAACATTCTGCACTGTGGAAATCTGGAAGAAAATAGAAGATATTCTGAGAAACCAAGTGAAGAAACCAGAAGTAAAATGCAACATGAAGCAGCCCTAAAGATTTGAGACAGAGACCCCACCATATGGCCATGGATCCGCGGCCAAACATGGCATTCTGCCGCGGATCCGCGGCCGTGCAGAGCACGTGTCGGTGCGTATCGGTGCGTTGACCCGGTTTTCTTAGGATAGTCTTGTAAATTCAGATTTGGATCAGATGTAAACCCTAGGGTTCTCCTATCTATAAATAGGAAGCCTACAGCTCTTTTTGGAGCATGTCTCTTTTAATTCCTAGATTAAAATTTCAATTCCTTGTGATCGTTCAAGAGTGCATCAATAAAGCAAGTTGTTCTTTTTTTATCTTGTGTTTTTCTTAGTTGCAAATTTTATTTCTCTGCAATTTTTTTTTACCTGTCGTTATTTATCTGCAAGTTAAGTAGGTTATTTAAAAAAACATATAAATGAATTTCGTCGTAATTTCCCTAATGAGTGAGTAGTTCCTCACTTGTTAGGGTTAGGTTTGTGGAAGGTTTGAGAGATGGAAATCTCTCACTCCTTTCTTGCCCATTTAACTTTATAATTAGGACTTTATGTAAATCAATCATCCACCGCTCACTACGGCACCCTATCCTACGAGATAGCAGTGATTCCCTAGTTAGACCGGTCGTGGTTGATTTAGATAGAGGTTAGGGCTAAGAATTAAGAAAGGACGGACAAGGACCAAAAGGAAGAAACTTAGTTTCTTCCCGATCATGCTAATCCCCTTTGTTAATTATTACCCTAACACCTATGTTCTTAATTAGGGCAAAGAAAGCGGTGAGTAGAATTAACTTTCCAAACTAACCTAATCCTAACCCTAGCAAGGTTTTAATCCAAATCAAATTCAATTTCAGTTTTTATAAAAATCAAAACCTACCACAAATAGGAATTGACTCGTTAGAACAATTAGAAGAGAACACGTTTTTCCTGTGGACCGACCCGTACTCAATCGGCTAGCTACTAAGCGACACCGTTATTGATTGTGGTTAATTATTTGATTTCAAAACGCATACGTACAAAGCATTGATCAATCAAATGGCGCCGTTGCCGGGGATAACGGTAGTTATTTTCTTTTTGTAATTTCGGGTTAATTAAAGATTAAAAAAATCATAAAAACTGAAAAATATAAAAACAAAAAAAAGTTATCATCTTGTTATTTTTTGAAGGGTTTTCGTGCGAACTGTGTAGGATCGGAAAGACGAACAGATTCAGATCTGGAAAAATCCAGTGAACAAAACAGCAAACAGCAAATCTGAACAAACAGAGGAGAACCACAACGGACAACAGAAGAATTTTGGAAGCTTGAAAAACAATTCCATTGCGGAAACGCGGCAGTAACAGGCTTTTGGCCGTGGAACCGCGGCCAGTTTCTGACGTCAGCTTTCCAAAACTTCTCTGTAAGCATTCTTTTCCTCTCTTCTGCTCTCTGATCTCCTTTGAAAAATTTTCCTGCAGGGTTCTTTGCGCAAAACTTCTTCCCCCTTTCCAATAAATCAATCTTGTGCAGGATTCTTTGCGCCGCAATAAATAAAAGAAAAATTTTTGGCAAGTGTTTTGGATTTTTTGTGTGTTTATTGCTTTGCATTTTTAAAACGGACTTTTAAGGGGCTATAACAGCAATCCAGATTGGGTGGGGATTTCATTACCCTTCCTAAGACCCCAAAAATCACAAAAAAACATTTGCATCAACCCTCGAGTTAATAAAAAATATTAGACTCAGCCAATAAGGACTGTCGCGCTCATAGGACAAAGGAAGGTTGTGGGTAATCAGTCGTTTATCTAAACCTGACTTTGTGGTGCCTAGGCTAGACAAGTAGGAAAGGTAATTTTAAAAGGCCCGTCTCACGGTGATTCATGAGCGGATCCCTCCTTTCTTTACTTGTGCTTACCTGACCACAATTGGCGGTGAAGAGGCGATTCAAGGGATATATCTCACAACTTGTCCTTTGGATCAGTTAGGAACGGTCTAGTTGACTTAGAAGACCTTAGCTCTAGGTTTGATTGTGCATATTCAAATTGTGATTGCTTGAAAGTGTGTCGTAGTTCCGTAAAAAAAAAAATCTTTTGCAAAAATCTTTATAAAAAAAAACCACAAAACAAAAATTTTACAAAAACTTGCCATTTTATCGCTAAGAAATCCATTGCACCCCACTTGAACCCACATTCTCTCATTGACGTTTTCTTACCCCCACCTTCTATTTTTTTTACTTTTTGACTACACTACACCTCATTAGTGTATGTCCAGTTGGACTAGGGATATTAGCGCCAGTTTAGTCCGTGTCTCGTTAGTGCTTACTGACGACGCTTTCGACTCCGAAGTCGAAATTCCATCCACTTCTTTACCTTCATCTTCAAATTCATCATCTTCTAAGGAGATGTCGGGATTCAATCCTAACAACCCCTTACCTACTACGGGACTGATTCCACCTCAACTGGGTGCGAATAACCCACCACACCCGCCCTCCAGGATCTTTTCTATCTCACCCGCACCGCACTTCCCACTTGTCTTTCACTTCCGCCGCCAAATGGGGACAACTTCGAAATTAAACCCCACTTCATCAATATATTACCCAAAATTCACGAGCTGGAATCCGAAGATGCCTATATCTTCATTAACAAATTCCAGAATATTTGCGCAATGATGAAGACAACACAACTTTCCGATGATGTTATAAGGCTACGTGTCATTCCATTCACTTTATGTGACCTAGCTGCAAAGTGGTTATATAGCACAACATCACACTCCATAAAAAATTGGGAAGAGTTTGTTAAGGCTTTTCTTAAAAAGTTTTACCCACACCACAAGACCGCGAGAATTAGAAATGAAATTAATCAATTTTCCCAGCTTCATTCCGAACCTTTTTGGAAGTGTTTCGAAAGATTTAAGGACCTTCTTGTTCAGTGCCCTCACCACGGTATCGAGAAATGACAACTTTGCCAAACTTTATATGAAGGACTGAACCTAGCAACTAAGCAGTTGTTGGAAACCGTTTGTCAAGATCACTTTCTTACAAAATCGAGCGAGGAAGCTTGGCAATTTCTCGACGATCTTGCTGAACAAACACTTCAGTGGAAAAGCACTAAGACCACTTCTTCTACTTTATCAGGTCAGTCTAGGGCAAGCATACATCAACTTAATATATCGATTGCAATGAAGGCCGAAATGACTGCACTCACGAAAAAACTAGAAGCAATTGAGAGCAAATTCTCATCGCCTTCTCCTGCCCCAGCTTTACCCCCACGCACTATTTGCGCTTGCTGTTCGGATTCGTCCCATCAACCGAAGAGTATCTTACAACCCATCTGTTCAAGGACAAGATCAAGTCAATACTGCCTTTCAGCAAAGACAAAGAAATGATCCATACTCTTCAACTTATAATCCTGGTTGGAGGAGCCACCCAAACTTTGCTTGGAACCAAAATCAACAACAATTCCAAGGCAATAACAATTTTCAGAGGCCTCCTCCACAACAACAAGCCCCTCAACAAACTTAATATCAGCAACCTTTCCAACCCCAACCTTACCAAAACCAAACGAACAATTTTATACCAAGCAACTCTTATTCTCAAAATAATTTTGTTCAGCCGAATAACGATAAGGTTTCCTCGCTAGAACGAAGTCTGGATGCGTTTTTAAAACAACCTACGCAATCCTCAGCAAGCATCCAGTCTTCTATTCAGTCTTTGGTGCAACACACTGCTTCAAATGATCAGAGCATCAAAACAATTGAAGCCCAAATTGCACAACTAAATGCCGCGTTAAGCGAGCGAGAGAAGAGGAAACTTCCATCTCAACCATTGCCAAATCCCGGTCAAACACAAAATACATATGTTGCTCATGAACAACAAAATCATAATATAAGTGCCGTGACTACATTGAGATCTGGAAAAGTATTGCACAACAACGTTGGTAATAAGGATGACATCCCAACCGCCGTTTCTTCATCATCCTCTTCAGAGCCTGTTCTTCATTCTTCACAAGGCTCTACTTCTTTTAATTCGAACGGACCCACATCTCACTCCACGAAAACACCAACACCGGGATCCGTTCCAACTCCGCAATCTACTCCACAAACATTGGACTCAACAAATTTTCAAAATATTCCATTTCCAAATAGGTTGAGATCCAATAAACAAACTCCACAAATGGAGAAGATTGTGGAGTTGTTCAGACAGGTTAGTATTAACATACCTCTCTTGGATGCAATCCAACAATTCCCTTCTTACGCTAAAATCTTAAAGGACTTATGCACCAAGAAGAGGAAATCGCAGGTACCTAAGAAAGTTTTCTTGGCTAGTGCAGTAAGTGATTCTCTTACCCAACCTTTACCCCAAAAACGTAAGGACCCTGGCTGTCCTACAATTTCAATAACAATTGGGGATAAGAATATCAATCGCGCACTTTTAGATCTTGGTGCCAGTGTTAATTTGCTTCCCTATTCAGTATATGAACAATTAGGCGTTGGAGAGCTGAAACCCACACATTGTACTCTCCAAATGGCCGATCGATCCATCACCCATCCTAGGGGTGAGTTAGAGGATGTGTTGATTAAAGTATGGGACTTCATTTTCCTCGTAGATTTCATTGTTATGGATACACAGCCTGTAGCTAACCCCCGGACTCAAATTTCGGTGATACTTGGTCGACCATTCCTTGCAATTTCTAATGCGGTGATCAATTGTCGAAATGGTTCAATGAACCTATCTTTTGGAAACATGAAAATTGAGCTCAACATTTTTAAATAGGGGAATCAGCCCTCCAAGACTAATGCTAATATACTTGATGTTTGCTCGATCCAAGAGATCACTCAGGAGGACTGTGAGCTCGAAAAATTTCTGTTTGATCATAGCAGTTTTGACGCCACTAGTGCGTTCCTCCTTGAATCTGACACAGTTTTCACACCCGATAACGATTACGAGCGTTTCACTTTTTCGAACGATTTTGAAGAATCACCGCCCGAGTTTGAGTCCTTTGAATTTTCGGATGAGTTAGATGAACCATCCAACTCGGTTGCTTACACTCGCTTCGAACCATTGTTGGAATCCTTCAAGTTCGAGACAGTTTCACCAATTTTACCTTCAATTGTTTCGCCTCCAAAACTCGAACTCAAGCTATTGCCGTCTCACCTTAAATACGCATATGTAGGTGAGAATGAGACCCTTCCTGTTATCATATCGGCATCTCTAGCCCCCGAGCAAGAGAAAGCCCTTTTTACGGTCTTACAAAATAATCGGCAAGCTTTTGGCTGGACTATGGCGGACATCAAAGGGATTAGTCCCCTCATAGTTGAACATCATATACATATGATGGATGATGCCAACCCAGTAAGGGATCCACAGAGACGCCTCAACCCTATAATGAAGGAGGCTGTTAAAAAGGAGATTGTAAAATGTCTTGATAGTGGTATCATTTACCCTATCTCTGATAGCCAGTGGGTTAGCCCCATTCACGTCGTCCCAAAGAAATCAGGAATAACGGTCATAACTAATGAGGCGAATGAGTTAATAGCTACTCGCACCCAAACTGGGTGGAGAGTTTGCATTGATTATAGAAAACTCAACGCTGCGATACGGAAAGACCACTTTCCATTACCTTTTATTGACCAAATGCTAGAACGATTGGCTGGGCATGAATTTTACTGCTTTTTGGATGGCTACTCCGGCTATAATCAAGTTCCTATCGCCGAAAAGGACCAAGACAAGACCACATTTACTTGTCCTTTCAGTACATTCGCTTACCGTCGCATGCCCTTTGGGTTATGCAATGCACCCGCTACTTTCCAGCGGTGTATGATGGGCATTTTTCAGACATGGTCGAAATTTTTTTGGAGATTTTTATGGATGACTTCTTCATTTTCGGTGACTCCTTTGATGAGTGTTTGCTACATTTAGACGCAGTTCTTACCCGGTGTAGGGATAAGAACCTCACTTTAAATTGGGAGAAATGCCACTTTATGGTACGAAAGGGTATTGTCTTAGGACATGTCATCTCGCAAAATGGTATTGAGGTTGATAAAGCTAAGATTGAAGTCATTTCCAATCTTCCTCCTCCCAAGTGCGTCAAAGACATCCGAGCCTTCCTTGGCCATGCCGGTTTCTATAGACGGTTCATCAAGGATTTTAGCAAGATAGCTAGACCCTTGACTCTTTTTTTGGCCAAGGACACCACTTTTGATTTCGACTCAAGCTGTATGAAGGGATTCGAGTCGTTGAAAAACTCTCTTATTTCTGCTCCCATTCTTTCATCTCCTGACTGGACGCATCCATTTGAGATTATGTGCGATGCATCTGATTTCGCCATTGGTGTTGTCCTTGGACAACACATTAATAAGATGCCGCATGTAATTTATTACGCTAGCCGAACCTTAAACGAGGCCCAATTGAATCACACAACAACTGAAAAAGAATTCTTAGCTGTTGTGTTTGCACTAGAAAAATTCAGGCTCTATTTAATCGTCTCTCCAGTCATCGTTTATACTGACCATTCAGCTCTTCGCCATCTTTTTGCAAAGAAGGATGCTAAATCTTGGCTGATACGTTGGATCCTCTTGTTACAAGAGTTTGACCTTGTCATAAGAGACAAGAGAGGATGCGAAAACGTAGTCGCCGACCACCTTTCATGACTTCCTTCTTCGCCTACACTTCAAATTCCTATTAAAGACGTTTTTCCAGATGAGCAGCTCTTAACCGTGTCATGCGAAACTTGGTTCGCGGATATCGTAAATTATTTGGCCACCGAACTGATACCAAACGATTAGTCGAATCAGGACAGACTCCGGCTCCTGTCCCAAGTAAAACATTTTTACTGGGATGAACCGTATCTCTTCAAATATTGTTCTGACCAAATCATTCGTCGGTGTGTCCCTGACAACGAGTTTAAGAGCGTGCTGTCATTCTGCCACGATCAAGCGTGTGGCGGGCATTTTAGCCTCAAAAAGACAGCGGAAAAAGTCTTGTAGTGTGGCTTCTACTGGCCATGACTTTTTAAAGACGCATACGAATGCTGCAAGACATGCTCCCGGTACCAACACTTGGGCTGGATATCTCGGAGAAATGAAATGTCGCTCCAACCAATTTTGGTTGTTGAAATCTTTGACGTTTGGGGGATAGATTTTATGGGACTATTTCCCAACTCTTTTGGGAACATGTATATCCTACTTGCTGTTGACTATGTTTCTAAATGGGTTGAGACTGTGCCCAGCCAAACTAATGACAACAAGGTTGTCGTTAGATTTCTCAAAGAAAATATTTTTTTGCGGTTTGAGCATCCTCGCGCGATTATCAGTGATAATGGATTTCACTTTTGTAATATGACTTTCGAGTCCTTAATGCGAAAATACTCCATTACTCACAAGCAATCAACGCCCTATCATCCCCAAACTTATGGGCAAGCCGAGATCTCGAATCGACAGATTAAACAGATATTGGAGAAAACGGTTTCCAAAAACCGTAAAGATTGGTCGTCAAAACTTATTGATTCCCTTTGGGCATTCCGTACTGCCTATAAGACCGATCTTGGCATGTCTCCATACAGGCTTGTTTATGGAAAGGCTTGCTACCTTCCAGTTGAAATAGAGAATAAGGCATTTTGGGCAATTAAAGAGTTGAACCTATCTTTGGGAGAAGCGGGCAGCAATAGAAAGCTGCAGTTGAACGAATTAGACGAGCTGCGGGATGAAGCCTATGAGAACGCAGTAGTTGTTAAAAACCGAACGAAGGTGTTCCACGTTAAACACCTTATGCGCAAGATTTTCAAACCTGGTCAACAGGTTTTACTTTACGATACTCGGTTACATTTCCATCCCGGCAAGCTCAAATCTCGATGGAAATGGTCATTTTTGGTACGCACCGTATATCCGCACAGTGCGGTCGATCAAGAAAACCCGGAGGACGGTTCACTGTTTAAAGTGAACGGACATCGACTTAAACCGTTCATCACTGCAGACCCTTCGGAGGAGCTCCTGTTTTTGCAGGAGCCGATTTATATTAACTGATTTTCCTCCATCTACCCCTAAATTTCGATTATCTAGCTAAAACACTGTTTCAAACAAGTTTGGGGGTATGTATCATTTGTAATTATATAAAAACAAAATAACATAAAAAAAATAAAAATTTGAAAAAAAAAATTTGGGGTATTTTTGTAAATTTCCAGTTTTAATAAAATAAAAAAAATAAAAATTTATTTGCAAACAATTTCTTCTTTTTAAGAAGGGCTTTTTGCAAATACCCAACACACTTCCCACTATATATAACACTCGAACCCTCTCTGCCTTTTTCCATAACCCTAAAATTTCATTTCCTCAAACCCTAGCCGTCGCTTAAAATTTTCCAGCGAGATCCCTCCAGACCGCCGCGCTTCCGCCGCCTAAGCCTTGCTTCCGCCGCGCTCCTGCCGCGTCACCCTCTGAATCTTTCAGAGGTGGTTTGCAACTTCTTCTCCTTCTCTGTTAATTTTTTTTTTAGATCTGTAAACTCTCTGTAATGGCACCGAACATGCAATTAGAGCGTGATTTTTCACAAATCTTTTCACACACGATATATGGGATTTATTTTGCTGATGAAATCACACGAAGGGGGTGGAATTTTTTAATTTATAATTATCCCAATGCTTACGCCCTTCCAGATCTAGTCACTCGTTTTTACGAGTGCATGGAGGAAGGCTGCCTTGCACAATACGGTTTTATCAAACTACTTTGGGGCTATAGGGAGATAGTTATTGACAGAGACTTCATCCATGAAGTCACTTTAATCCCTAAATTACCTGTTCACGACCAACCCCTTCAGTTTGAAGATTACATGCCCTTAATGGGTAATGACTGCTCGAGAGAACTAAGGAAGGGAATACAAGCTAGAACCCTTTTCGCTAATGTTTTAACCGTGTGCCGGTGAGCACAAAACAATATTTTTGAGAGTTCACATAATACCACATTTTTCACCCCGTCACTTCATATCATGCACACCCTAATGACTAGAAACCCTAAATTTGATATGCGCACGGTTTTACTTTATTCAATTGGTGCTGGCAAAAGGGCCGTGAATTACCCATGCCCCATGTTAGTGTCACAACTGTGTTGCTATTTCCTCCCTGTGGAGGAATTTGAATTCTACATGCATGGAGGTATACCCATCAGGCCTCTCATTGAGGGCGTATCCACGTCCTATACCCGTTTGACTGATGTTTGGTCACGAACAGAACCGGTCGAACACGTGCCCGCCAGAACACCCAGCTCCAGCTCGACCGCGAGCGAGGAGGAGCTCACCCCCATATAACATGCACGTTTAATGAGAAGAGCCATTAGGTGGATTGACAATTTTACGGGGATGATGATGCAGCATGATTAGCGTCTAACACAAGTAGAGCAGGGGATCAGAACCCTGCTGGCGCGAGAGGAGCGTTCCCGTTTACACTCAAGGGGACGCCGAGAGCCTGAGCAGTGAGGGCACTGCTTTTGATAAGTTTGGGGGAGGAGGTGGTTGTAAATAGTTATCATTGCATTGCATTGCATATTTTTAATTTTTGTACATATTTTTTCTTTTGCATGTTTATTTCTGCATTGCATCTTTATAAAAAAAATTATAAAAATTAAAAAAAATGATTTTTTTTTATAAAAATAAAATCAAATAAAAAACTGAAATTTTTTAAAAATTATAAAAAATTTGAAAAATTCAATTTTGGCCATATTTGACTTAAATTTGACAAGACAGTTAACTAGCTAGAAAAACTAGATCCAAAACTTAGTAAATTAAAAACCCTAAAAATAACCTTTCTTAAAGTTTAACGGTAGAAAATATGTCCTTTTAGTTTATTTAGAAATAGGCAAATTTTGAGTTCAGTTCTTGGGCTAAGTCAAAACAAGGGAAGAGTATTGAAATTTTTATTGAAGTGTAAATCTGAAAAATAATTCTGAACCTTTAGCCTAAAGTCTGAAAATATATACCCTACAACTTGCACAAACACGCACTTTAAAACTGGGAATAGTAGAGGATATTGTTTCCTGATTTAAAATCAGGAAAGCTTACGAAGAAGGCTTCACGTGCTAGCGCGTGACCAGCAGTCACGTGTTGGCACGTAACACTTAAAAGCAGTGGCAAAGGCACATCAGTTCCTTGATCAAATCAAGAAAAAGGCTTCAGAAAAGGTCACGTGCTAGCACGTGACCAGCAGTCACATGTTGGCACGTGACACTTAAAAGCAGTGGCAAAGGCACATCAGTTCCCTGATAAAATCAAGAAAAAGCTTACGAAGAAGGTATCACGTGCTAGTACGTGACCAGCAGTCACGTGTTGGCACGTGACATTTAAAAGCAGCGACAAAAGCACATCAGTTCCCTGATTAAATCAAAGAAAAGGCTCCAGAAAGGGTCACGTGCTCACACGTGACAAGGGGTCACGTGTTGGCACATGACGGTTGTTTTCCCCAATCAGAGCAAAGCTCTGCTGGAAATTCAAAATTCAAATTTTGAAGCAACGCTTCAAATCCCGGGCGCAACGCGCCACGTGTCCGGCGCTGATACGTCAGCGCAGCGCCCAAGAAGGCGCGCCCAATCAGAGTAAAGCTCTATTAAAGGAAGCAACGCTTCAGTTGCGCTAGTGCTGCGCTGCACGACACGTGTCAGCGCAGATGTGCTAGTGCAGTTGCGCTAGTGCTGCGCTGCGCGACACGTGTCAGCGCAGTTGCGCTGCGCTTTGCGCTGCGCGACAATTGTCAGCGCAGATGCGCTAGCGCAGTTGCGCTGCGCTTTGCGCTGCGCGACACGTGTCAGCGCAGGCAGTTGCGCTGCGCTGTGTGCTTCGCGACACGTGTCAGCGCAGGCAGTTGCGCTGCGCTGTGCGCTGCGCGACACCTGTCACGCGCTGGGGCATCTGTGCCAAACAGAATTAAATTTTTAAGAAATCTTTTTTGTTCTTGTTAAAACAAGAAGATTTTCTTCTGCAAAGCAGAAGCCCTTGGATCAAAGATCCAACGGTGGGGAAAATTCCCCAAATCACTCAGAGAAAGATCTCTCTAACAAACTTAACTAATTTATGGGCACTATAAAAAGGACCCTAGGCCTCAATTCAAAGGCATCAACATTTTCTTGAAAAAAGTCAAGAGCTTCAAACAGAGAGAACTCTGAGAAAATTCCAAGAAAAAGGTAAAGAACCTTCATAAAATAGAAGAAATTTCTTCTAATAGATCATTGATCTAAAAACAAGATCAATGATCTGTACATAAAAAAAATAGTGCTTTGCACTTCTTATGAACCTCTGGTTCTTTAAAACAAAAAAACAATAAAATAAAATAAAATAGTGCTTTGCACTTTTATGAACCTCTGGTTCTTGAAACAAAAAAGAGAAAAATTTATTATTTTTCTTTGATCTAAATTTAGATCAAGAAATTAAACAGTGCTTTGCACTTCTGTTCTTGAATCTAAAAGATTCTTAGTACTCTGCACTTACAAACTGCGCCGTTGCGCTCTTAAGAGAGCGCCACGTGTCAGCTATAGAACCACTTGCGCTACGCGCTCTTGAAATAGAGTTTTGCTCTCTGGAATTGGCGCAACTCCCCAGAACGCGCCACGTGTCAGCAGCGCACTAGCGCAGCGCACTGCGCTAGTGCGCTTGCCCTCACCAGAGCGTGACACGTGTCATCACCATACGACCTGCTTCAACGTCTCAAAAGCTAACGCACATTTATCCGTCCATACAAAAGGTACCTCCTTGCGCGTAAGCTTGGTTAACGGCTCCGCCAGACGAGCAAAGTTCTCCACAAATCTTCTGTAGTATCCGGCCAATCCAAGGAAACTCCTTATCTCAGCAACATTCTTTGGAATCGGCCAATCTTGAACTGCTGCAATCTTTTCTGGATCGACGGCAATTCCATCGCCAGACACAACATGCCCCAAAAACTTTACTTCCTCCAGCCAAAACTCGCACTTACTCATCTTCGCATAAAGCTTCTCCTGTCTCAATGTCTGCAGTGCGATCTTCAAATGCTCAGCATGCTCCTCAAAACTCTTCGAGTAAACTAGAATATCGTCAATGAATACCACAATAAACTGGTCCAAGAAAGGTGAAAAGATTCGGTTCATCAAGTCCATGAACACTGCCGGCGCATTCGTTACTCCGAAGGGCATCACTAAGTATTCGTAATGTCCGTACCGAGTCCGGAACGCCGTCTTGTAAATATCTTCTGTTTTCACTCGGACCTGATGATATCCGGATCGCAAATCCAGTTTCGAGAATACCCTCGCGCCACTAAGCTGCTCAAAAAGTTCTCCAATGCGAAGGATAAGGTACTTGTTCTTAATAGTCACCCGGTTTAATTCTCGATAGTCGATGCACATCCTTCTTGTGCCATCCTTCTTCTTTACTAGAAGAACTGAGCTCCCCAAGGAGAGTTACTGCTTCGAATCCAACCCTTCTCAAGCAATTCAGCAACATGTTTCTTAACTTCTTCCAACTCTACTGGTGCCATTGGATAATATGCTTTGGATACTGGCGCTGCACCAGGAATAAGATCAATTGCGAACTCCACGTCTCGCTTCGGCGGTAAACCCGATATATCTTCAAATACGTCCATAAAATCGCGAACAACCGCCGGCTCTTCACCATTATCAACTTCCATTGCTGCACGAGTATTGTTTGTCGGCCTAGCCCTAAACTCGACTGGCCCGACAGAACTGCTTCTTCCAGTGAAGGTAAACTCGGGATGTCCGGGAATCTGGAAAATTACTTTCTTTGCTCTACAATCAATGTGAGCGTGGAAAGTGCCAAGAAAATCCATTCCCAAGACGACTTCATAGCTGCCCGTATCAATCACCAAGAAATCTGCAAAAAGCTTCCGTCCGCACACAACAACTGTACAATCCTTACACTCCCTACTAGATATGATTTTCCCATTCCCAGTGTGTATGTCCCAGAAACTAGACAGGGTCATGCAGGCAATCGAGTGTGTAGTTATAAACTTGGATGACATAAAACAGTGGGATGCACCCGAATCAAATAATGCCAATGCGGGAAAACCATGAACGAGTAAAGTACCTGAAACCACTTCTCCTGACGCCTTGGCTTCCTCAGCTGTCAAGGTAAAAGCTCGAGCCTGATTAGGTCCTTGAGTCAGTTGTTTCTGCCCTTGGAACGGTCTCTACGGAGGCTTCTGAATATCATCCCTCGTACGAAGCTTCGACGGACAAGCACCAACTGCGTGATCAGCCGCTCCACAAACCAAACAAAGTCCCAGCCTCCTTCGACACTCCTTCTGCATGTGCCCAGGTAAACGGCAGTAGTCACAAATCACGCTCTTTCTTCGATCAATTATCACAGGATTCTTCATGAGTGCTACACCTCGACGATCTACTGGAATACCTCTGCGACCATGAGCTCGGTTAGATACAAATGCGGGCTTCCTTGCCGCAACTGCTGTCTGCTGCAAGCTCCCTTTCATCCCAGATAAACTCTGCTGTTCCCGAGCTGCCGTAAGAACCTGTGAGAAAGTGGTCAAACCCAGGGAGACAATCTGCCTCTGGATGTCCACATCCAAGCTGCGCATGAACCTCCGTGCCCTGTCTGCATCGTTGGCAACTAAAGTTCCAGCGAATCTGCTGAGTCTCGTCCATTCTGCTACATGCACATCCACGGGTGCTCCATTCTGCCTTAGCCCAATAAACTTCTCTTCCATTTCCTCCCGTGCAGTCCGCGGGAAGAACTTCTCCAGGAAACTCTTAGAAAAATCCTCCCACTTGATCGGCTTGGGCAAACGGGTTTCCTCCATAAGCCACCATTCTCGGGCGTAGTCCACTAGCTGAATGCGTACCACATCAATTCTTTTGTCATCTGGAATCTGTGCCGCAATAAGCAAATTCTCCGTGTCAACTAGCCACTGCTCGGCTGGCAACGGCTCCTCCAAACCAGTAAATGTAGACGGACCCAAACGCGTGAAATCTGCCACGGTCCCTATCCGGTCGACTGGTTTAGCTTCAACCTTGTTTACAGACTGCTGAACGATCTGCAAACCTTCCTGAAACGAGTCTGCTTGCTGCTGGATCAGCTCGGTCTGCATCTTTTGATTCCCTAGCATTCCCCTTATCACTCCAAGCATGGCGGCTTCGTCCACACGCCTCTGGTACGTCTTCAAATTCTTATCTGCCATATTCCTGAAATCAAAACACCCAACATTAGCATGATGATAGATTCAACATATAGATCAAGACTAGAACTCCAAGATACTTAAATAGAGTACCGCATTGTAACTATGTCGCGGTATCATAGCCACAATTACTTAACACCACCCAAGTCGCCTAAGTCCTAGAGATAATAAGGAATCAGGTTTCTGAGTCGATATGCAAAGGAAGTTTGCACATCGTAAAAGATATAATCAGGAAGAATGTGATTCAAGAATGGTAAACGGCAAAGTGGCAGGACATGTTTCCTAAACACGGGCATTCTGATTCGTGTATTGGGTACAATACCCAACTATAAAAGAATCAACCCGACTAACCTATGGCTCTGATACCAAATGAACCATGTCACGCCCCGCTTCCCAGAGTACGCTAAAATGGGCACGTGACATAGCCAACCATACTACCTATGGGTAGGAAGTATCCATCCACAGTCACATTACGGTTGTAGAGATATCAAGAACTAAATAAAACTATCTAAACATGTCCATAATCCAAGATAACAGGAGTCAATAATAAATAAATGCGGAAGCAAATGATCCAATACAAATAACTGAAATGTATGTCCCATAATGCGGGCTCACATCAGGAAATAAATGCAGGAAATAAAACTAACTACTACTGAACTCACAGCTCAGCCTGCTGGCTGAAGTACTCCTGCTCGGACTGCAACAGCGGTACGGAATCTGGGCCATGCAAAACCCAGACGTCAGCGCGTCATGTCATCAAGTAATAATATGAACAGTGTAGCAGGAAATGCAATATAAACATGAATAAAACGAGAGTAGCAATAATATGAATCAAGCAGTGCAGGGCAGTGTGCAGTGGGTAACTAAACTGTTCTATCAGGTTTTCTATTCTAGAGTCTTTGAAACCAAATTGATGAATCATCGATGTAACTCAATAGTATCCCATGCATGCCCGGGACCACGGTCAAGACTCTCGGGCTGAATCCGAGACGTGCCGCTAGGCAGTAACAGGTAGCAGGATGGGCGAGTGATGTCAGCATCATCATTCCGGGGCTGGCCTAGCCCGTAAGACTGATCAGAACAGGTATCGAACTGTTGAGTTACAAGTCAGGTTTCACCTTTGATTTCCCCATACCCCCAAGTTATGTATGTCAAGTCAGGTATTCAGTAGTCAAGAACTAATGCCAACACAGGATCAGGTAAAAGCAGGTTTGTCTAGATAGACAACAGGAACGGTCCATGAGGACTACATGTCAGGTTTGTTGGCATTAGACACAAGATCAGGTAACGGGTCAGGTCATGGTACATCAGGTCAAGTCAACAGTGCACGGTACCATGTCAGGTATATCAATATATATATGTAGCAAGTCAGGTCAAGATGTAAACAATATCATGGGTGTGCTCACAATCAGTTATATAATCAAACATGGGTATCAACAATCATGAGATAAGCAGTGAATTAAGTAATAGGCAGTTTCATTCAATTAGCAATACAGTTATCAAATTTGTCACAGAGATGATCACAAGAGTGCAGTAAGACAAGTATAGTCGTTTAGTCATGTTAACAAGTTTAAGAACCCTTAGAGGTGCAGTGATTTATGTAACGGTTCAGTATAGCTATTTCAGGTTAAATGCATACGAGTGTCCGAATGGAACAGAACTACAGGGATAAGTGCCATAAGCTACGTTAACATTAAAAATGTGATTAAACAGGTAAATATGGTTATTAGGTTCAATTTGCAACTGTAGGTTCCAAGTTTAACGGTAAAATGATATAATGCAATATTGTACCCGAAAATGAGAAATGATCATACCAAGTTATTTTACAGGTTTAGGGTGTCAGAGTATATATGTAAATATTGTATAGCATGTAGCAAGGGGTACTTGCCTCGACGGGTCGCGAACCGGGAAAAACGGAACAATAAACGTCGGCGGGGAAACTCGCGACGGGCGCACGGTTCACGGATTGAACCCAAACAACGAACAATGGAACCACGCGGGTCGGGGTACCTCGCTGGAATGTCGGATCACGTCGTCGGCATCGCCGGATTCCGGCCGAAAAGTGAACAGTGAACGGTCACGACTTGCAATCAAGAAAAGAAAAGAAACAAGGAGCGAAGGCTTACAAAGGTTCTGTAATCACAGAGAGGAGACGTGAGAACGACGACGAGGTCGACGGCTCCGGCGGTGGCCTACAGTGACCGCTGGGAGATGTCTGCAGATCAAGAACGCATTAGCCGAGAAAGAAAGAAGAAGGGAAGATAGGAGGGAAGTTATCTTACCGAGGGGTGTGCTTGCGAGGCCGGGGACACGGGAACGGGGTCGTCGGCGGCGACAGACGGCGGTCCGACGGTGTGCAGGGGGTTTGCAGGTGGCTGCGGCTGGTGCAGGGAAAATGGAGAAAGGAGAGGAAGAGAAGACGGATGGGGGTGTTGGAGTGTGCAGGGGGTGAGAATGGTGAAGGTGGTGGTGCAGGTGGCGACGACAAGAGACCGCTGGCGAGGTCCTCGAGGGTGCAGGCGTGGGCTCGGTAACGAAGGAAGGAGGAGGAGGTGGCGAGGAGAGGAAGGCTCGGTCGAGGTGAGGAGAAAGGTGAATAGGCGAGGTTGGAGGTGGTAGTGGCGTCGGCGTTGGGCTGGGACGGCGAGGAAGGTGACGGCGGTGGCTTAGGGCTCGAGGAGGGAGATGGGTTGTTCTGTGTTGCGTGAAAAAAATAGAGGAGGGAAAAAGATTTAAAGAAAAAAAAGAAGAGAGAGAAAGAGAGATTATGGGGATAAAGAGAGAGAGCGATAGAGAGAGAGAGATTATGGGGATAGAGAGAGAGAGATAGAGAGAGAGAGAGACGCAGAGGGTGAGAGAGAGATAGAGAGAAGTGGAGAGAGGAGGTGGGGCCCGCGGGAGATTTAAAAGAAAAAATGATTGGTGAAAGAACTGTAGGAGGTTAGGAAATTGATTTAAAGATTAATTTGGAACGGTAAAAAATATATGTATATACGAAGATATGTGATGGTTTAAATATAGTTAAATTTGGGATTTTGGCGCAAAATAAAATATTTCCAAATCGCGTCCGGGTTGGGTCCAAAAATTTGAAATTGAAAAAGTAGGATTTTAAGCGGGATCCAAATTTTAAAATTAAGTGTCTTATGATTAAAAAGCATACCCCCAAAACGGACACACGTACACGCACGTAGCCATCCAAACTCGCCCGTTTCACTGAACGGGACGAGAACACGATGCACGGACGCTACAATGGGGTTAGGGGTGTCAAGTAGGCCAAGATGAATATTTTTAATTTTATTTTAGATGCTAAAATTTTTTATATGCAGAAATGAATTTACCGGGTAAAATTTTTTACAGTAAGCAACAAACAAGCAAGCTAAATGAAATGAGTACCACATTATACTCAAACAGTAACTGAAAATAGTAGCATTGGGCTCGGGTGTTACAACGGGCCCTCATGATAGCTTGCTTCTGTTAGTAGATATGGATTCATGATGTAGGGGGACTCTTGAGATTCTATTGGATTCACGAATGAACTACCCCAATACCCCATGTATTTATTGTATTTATAGTAATGATTGTACTGATGGTAATGTATTGAATTATATTGTCTTGTAAATTGAATTGTATAGATGACTTGCCGAAACCATGATATCAGTAAATGGATGTAACTGGAGAATCATGGATGTAACTGGATAATCATATAAATGGAAGTATATCCATGGTTCGGTTCGGTCAATACAGATTGAATAGATTGAATATATGTATTCATGGATTCATATTGAATTGTTATATTGTAGATTGTACTTGAATCATATTCAAGTGAGATTATTATTAATGAGACTCGGTCTAAGTCAGACAATTAGAAATGTAAATTGAAGTCATGATTGTTTTGATATTATCGGTAACCGCTGCACATGGGCGGCAGGATTTGTGTCTTTTTCAAAGACGACTACCGTATTGATAACACCGTTGTTAAGTTGTCTACCTTAAATAGGCAAGCACCCATATCTCCGGCTCCCTGGGGCTCAAGAGACGAGTCTCGCTTAAACCTATGTTTACTAGGGTCCTTAGGGTAATTTACAGAACTTGAGGGGGTTTTATGTAAAAGTACTTTTGTATAATTTTCAAAATACACCCCAAGTATTTATTTATCGTCTATAGAGTTTTAATAGTTGTAAATTTTATATATGTGACATTTCTAGTGAGAATAACCTAATTTTCATAATATATGGTATTAAATTATAATATTGAATTCGTATGGAATTCATGGTATTTTAATGTAAGGTGATTCTTTGATTTGGAAAAATTGGAATATTTAAATTATAACAAAAATAGATATCTTGATATTACATATATATATATATATATATATTTATAAAAATAATTTTAATATATATTATATTTCTAAAAATCTCATTTTTCTTAAGATTTTCGTATTTTAAATCTCTCGAGACCGTATGCTCCTTACGGAGGTCTGCATCTCACACTACTAAGCCCAGGGATGTGCGATAATCCACACCATCCCAGTCGGGTTCCCCAAAATGGGATGTAGCGGCTCTTTGCAAAGATTTATAAAAAAATACTTAATCCTTTAGAAAACGGTTTTATTAATTCATGGTATTTATTTGAAATGTTTTGTTTTCCCGTATTCTAAGTTCCCGAAAGGTATTGTGCTATGTTGCAAATGAGTTTTGTGATGAGGTAGGTCATTACCTCGTGATCTACTTAAAGGTATAGCAAGATTGTGATGTTTTAAATGTCGGCATTAAACTACATGGTATTTTAGTGAAAAAATACGATAACAATTGAAATAGAAACCCTTTTGATATGGAACTTGTTCAATATGACTTGTTAATATTTAATAGTCAACATGTAAGGGTTTAGTATGATTGTATTTAAAAAAAAGTGAGATTTTTAGGAAGAACCGAATCGGACATCGGATTAACTCTGATTCCGTCGGTATTTAGAAATAGGTGTTTTTAGAAAAGAATAAAGAAGAGGGAGGTGGGACTTACTGGCTTAGAAGTTAGGGATGAGGAAGAAGAAGTGAACGTAGCTTCCGGTGCGTCGTTTCGTCTCCGGGAGCTCCTAAGGTCGTCGTCGGAAAATCGCCGAAGCTTTCACCCTTCGCTACTCCAAAAGTACACTAAGAGTCTAGGGATTGCTTAAGAGTTTTGATCAGAATTTTGGAGTGAGGGGGGGTGTTTAGGGGTTGTATTTATAGGGTAAGGCTAGGGTTTAGGGTAGGTGAAAGGTTTAAATGAAAAATATGATAAAATGTATTAAAATGTATTAAAAGTAGAGTAATTGGTGTTTTAAAGGTGCTCTGTTACTGATCTGAGAAATTAAAGTATGCAGGTATACAGGGGAGATGAAGAGGTAACTTTTTCTTGTTGGTGACTCGGCGGTCCGGCCGAGTCCGGCCGGTCCGCCGGCCGAGTCAGGTGACCGGATTCTCCCTTGACGCTTCACTAACTCTCTGGTACTGTTAAATTGTTGGGTGTAGTGGGGTTTTTGTGAGTTATGCACGTGTAAACCCTTGGTATTCTAAAAATTCAAAATAAAATAATATTAAAAAATAATGTGGGGTGTGGGATTTGAACTCTGGTGGCTTGGTTCAGCAGTGCAAGGTCTTACCAATGAGCTACAAGCTCCTTCTTGCTATTAAAAAGCAAAACAAACTTATATCTTGTGCTCAGGAAAAAGTGCCCCTTTCTGTATTTTTGAAAAAAAATTGTACAGAAAGTTGTATAGGAAATTTATGGTTGTTACAACTTGGCCAGTGGCCTCAGCTTCTTCCACGGTCATCGTGAAAGCCTGTCGCCGTGGTACATTCCTCCTGGCCAGAGGAGCATTCCTCAGAATGTTCCGTTGAGCTTGATGGAACTGACGAGGAGGAGGTGCAATCGGTGGTCCTCTAGGTGGTGGAGCAAGGAGAGCGAGTCTTGGAGCAGGTGCCTGAAGGGCTGGTCACTGCTGGCATATGATTGTTGGTGTCACGCCCCGCTTCCCAAAATACGGAATACGAGGGGTAGACAAGGCCAGCCATGCTCCTACGGTCAAGGAAATGTCCTGCCGTAGTCACACTTCGGCTTCTAGTTTATCATGGTAAACAGTAAAGATGCGCAGATAATGAGAAATGCAGTAACTGAAAGGAACAATGTGAAGACTGACCTGAAGTGGAACAAACGAATGTAACTCGGAATGGCAAGACAAGAAGTCTGTGATGCACTGGTCCAGCCTAAATCTTCTCCTCATACTGAGCATGCATACTCAGGTCGTCAGAGCGACGCAACAACAATATTTTTATAATAAGATAAAACAGGTAAGTGAGGTAATACCAGTATAAGAACAGTGCAAGTAATCACTATGTCACTATATGATGCAGAATATGTTCTGTGTCCCTATCGGTCTCTAGGTCATGTTTGAAATCGCATAGTGGAAGGAGGATCATGTTTAACAGGAGTCTCGTACATACCCGAGACAACGGCCCACATGCCCGAGACATAACCCTGTCAGCCGGATCGCTAGATCCTATCCTACACGTATCAGTATCACGGTTCGAATGATCATCCTCTAAACACGGTCCCGCTAAATACGATACTCTTTCCACTTTGATTTCCCCTTTTTCCCCAGGTTTACACTATTTATGATCTTGATCTAGTCGTGTACAAGTATACCAATGGCATGGTTTTATCACTGTTCACTGTATTTATCACTTTCACGAATATTCACTTTCCATTGGGCACGATTTTATCACTGTTCACTGTATTTATCACTGTCACGAATATTCACTTTCCATTGGTGTACTCGTCACTCCTAAACCAATATCTATCGCGCATGATAATGCAATGTCCACACGCACTAACACGGAGTATATGGCAAGGGTATGATATATGTGTGTATGCTACCAATAAGCTCTGTATGTTATGAATCAATATGCATGTCATTAACTTACATAAATTGCATAAATTAATATGTTAAAAATTCAGCAAAATGATACAAATGAGATAATTAGAACACTCAGTCAGCAATTCATCAAAATTTGTTTCAGTTCAATCGGGATTCCTGTTTTCAAGATATAGCTATTTCGTTTTAAATGCTCGCGTCTGGAAATACAGTTTCAGAACTGAACGTCCGTTTCGCGACACGAATTACACCCAGTTGAGCTCAGAATTTAGCGATGTCACAGTTAAGTGAAATATAGTGTTTTCAATAGGGTATTCAACGCAACAGACGGATCCTCAATCACATCTGTAAGTTGAAAGTTATACACAGTTTAATGTCAGTATGTCATTTCAGAATCTGTTCTGGACAGTTATACGTTCTGCCCTTTTAAATACAGTTTAAAATATCAAACGGCGATGAAACGGAATGGAACCACTTGTTTTGTTTAACTAACAGAATTATCTTTAATATACTGTAGCGTTCCGTAACATACGACTTCAGGAAACACAGTGACGCATATTTTGGTACAGTACACGATAAACAGAATCGCTCTGGACTGCAGTTCAGGGTTGTGTTCCTTCTCATTTTCCACTGTCATGAAATTGCAATATTCAATTACTAATTACACAGGGTTATAGCTTATACAGTTAGGTTCGATCTGAGCCCTGGAACACTATGATTGGATTTATATTTAATTAACTACTAATTTTACGACATGATGGGTACGGTGATTTTCAGAATTTACGTAACCAATTAGGGTGTCAAGTTACGGGTGAAATGATATTAATAAGATAGCTATAGCATGTTAAGCAAGTGAGGGGAGTTCACTTGCCTCGATGACGATATCACGGAGTTGATGGATCGGTCGGACGCTGCAATGCACGTCACGGATGAGGAAGTGGTCGTTGCGGCAAAACCGGGGCTCGCGAGCCTTGGAACCGTAGTGGCGTGGCCTCGAATTCTCGCTTTTGGATTGGCTACAACTCGCATGGATCGACGTCGGCGGCGGTACATGAAGGCTCCGAGTTCGCAGAGATGAGGACGTCGATGGTGGAGTGTCCGTCGCGCAGTGCGGGGTCATGGTCGGAGCAGGTGGAGGGGAAGCTCCACTTGGGCTCGGCTGCAGTGGTTGTGCAATAGTTTACTGGAGCTCGGTCATCACGGAGCGGGCACGAGGACGGTCTCGGCGAAGGTGTCGGTGGTTGGAGTGGCAGCGAGGGTTCCGACGAGGTGGGAAGCTCGGCGAGGGAGTATGCAGGCGAGGGTTCTTGGGTTTGTCGCGGTCTCATCGTCGGGGATACAGCGGAGGAGGGGAAAAGAAGAGGGAGAAGGCGGTGACGACGATGGTGAGGATGGTGGCAACGGCGAAGGGTGCGTCGTCGAGCATGGGTGATGGGTGCGGCGTGGGTTCTTCATAGGGTGAGAAATGAGAGAAGGAGAGAGGGTGAGAAATGAGAGGGGGAAGAGGGACGTGGGTTAATTAATAAGGTGTGTGTGTGTGTGTGTATATGAGAGTGGAGGTGTCAGTGGGATTAGATCTAGGAAAATATTTAGAAAGAGAGAGAACGTGGATGTGAGGGTGTAAAGAAAAAAGGGAGGGAATAATGTGGGGGGTGTTGTAAAGAGAGGAGTGTGGGGAGGTGTAAAGAGAAAAAGAAGAGAAAACGTGAGTGAGGTTGAGGTGTAAAGAGTAGAGTGGGTAAGAGGAGAGAACGTGAGAAAATGGAGAGAATAATGTGTGCATGTAGATATAAGTTAACATATTAGAATAAAATATTAATAAAATTTGAGTTTTTTGGCAAATACAAACTTTCTTCAAAACACGCCCGGGTCGGGTCTAAAAATTCAGATTTAAAATATAAAAAATACATGCGACGTCCAAATTTCAAAATGAATGCCCGGGTAACGAAAATGCATACCCCCAAGATTGGATGCACGCACGTACGCGTAGTCATCCAAACAAGTCCGTTTCACTGAACGGAACAAGAACAAGATGCGTGGATGCTACCACGGAGTTAGGGGTATCATGCAGGCCATGAAATGTATTTTTAAAATATTTTATTCGACTTTATATTTTATATTAAAAAATGCAGATACCAGATATAATACTATTCACACCCAAAGAGAAATAAATCAAGAAGTAGCCATAAATAAAGAAATACCCAAAAATATAAAACTGGTATGAATGAACTAGGGTATTACATTATACCCAACTACAAAAAGAATTTCGTCCTCGAAATTCCTAAAATAAGGAAAGGTAATCAAACATGAATCTACGAGAAGAGATGTGGAAACTTCTACCGAATCTCGTCTTCTCGTTCCCAAGTCGATTCTTCGTGCGAGCGATTCCTTCATGAAACAAGTACGAGAGGGATTATCTTGTTCTTAAGGACCTTTTCTCTTCGATCAACAATCGACATTGGCCGTTCTTCATAGGTCAAGTCCTCCCTTACTGTCCGCTCTTAATGATCTAGCACGTGTGTTTCATCTCGAACATACTTACGGAGTTGAGATACATGAAACACGTCATGAACACTTGCCAAAGATGGTGGTAAAGCCAATCGGTACGCCACTCCTCCAATACGCTCCATAATTTCGAAAAACCCCACGAATCGAGGGCTGAGCTGGCCTCGACTCCCAAAACGAATCACTCCTCGAGTCGGTGATATCATCACCAATGGCAAACTCTAGAGGTCTTCTCGATGTATCGGCCCAACTCTTCTGCCGATCTCGTGTTGCCTTCACGTGATTCTGAATAATATTAACCTTCTCTACTTTTTGCACGATCAGATCCGGTCCCAACAATCTTCGTTCCCCAACATCGTCCCAACAGACGGGTGAGCGACACATGCAACCATATAGCGCTTCGAATGAAACCATTTGAATAGTCGCCTGAAAGCTGTTATTATACGAAATCTCCACCAAGCGTAGATGATCCTCCCATTAACCCTTGAAGTCTATCATGTAAGCTCTCAACATGTCTTCAAGAGTTTGGATTGTTCGCTACGACTGGCTATCTGTCTGGGGATGATAAGCAGTGCTAAATTTCAATCGCATCCCCAAACTTTCTTGTAAATTCCTCCAGAAGTGTGATAAGAATCGGGTATCACGGTCGGAAATGATGCTTACAAGTACTCCATGCAATCTCACAATCTCCTGTATGTACCGTTCTGCTAACACTTCCGTCGACTGACCAACTCGAAACGGTATGAAATGAGCTTCCTTGGTCAATCGATCAACGATCACCCAAACTGCATTATTTCCCTTAGGACTCCGCGGTAAAGCTGTCACAAAATTCATGGTTATATGTTCCCACTTCCATTGAGAAATCGGAAGTGGTTGCAATAAACCAGCTACCCTTTGATGTTCAGCCTTAACTTGCTGACACACCAAGCACTTTGCTACAAAGGGGCGATCTCCCTTTTCATGCCTTCCCACCAGAAATTTTGTCGCAGATCACGATACATCTTCGTGCCTCCTGGATGTACGGAATAGACGAAACTGTGCGCCTCCTTCATAACTTCTTCGTGAATATCTCCTTTCGGCCCACACAAACGGCTACCATATCGCAACGAACCATCTTCATGAATCAACAAGTCCGTTCGAAATCCTGCTTCAACTTGCTCTCGAAACTTCTGAAATCTTGGATCGTGCGACTGTGCTGCTTTAATATTATCGATCAACGACGACTGTACTTGTAGCTGCATTAACTGTCCCGAAAATACAGTAGCAGGATCTCCAACTCGAATCTCCGAAAATCATCGATAAGCTCTCTCTGTGCTGTCAACATTCGTATTGCTGGCAACCGACTAAGCGTATCCGGCACAACATTAACTTTTCCCTGATGATACTTAAGATCAAGATCGTAATCAGCCATCAGCTCCAACCATCTACGTTGTCTTATATTAAACTCTTTCTGTGTGAACACGTACTTTAGGCTTTTTGTGATCGGTGAATACTTCCACCTTTTCGCCCAACAAGTAGTGTCTCTAAATTTCAGAGCGAATGTTATAGCTGCTAGTTCCAAATCGTGAGTTGGGTAATTCTTCTCATGAGTCTTCAACTGTCTCGACGCGTAGGCTATAACTTTCCCGTGCTGCATCAAAACACATCCCAAACCTTTCTCAGACGTGTCGCTGTGAATCACCAATCCTCCGGAACCGTCGGGTACGGTCAAAATAGGTGCGGTTATCAACCTTTGCTTCAACGCCTCAAAAGCTAACGCACATCTATCCGCCCATATGAACGGTACCTCTTTTCGCGTAAGCTTGGTCAAGGCTCAGCTAAACGCGCAAAATTCTCCACGAACCTTCTGTAGTATCCGGTAAGTCCAAGAAAACTTCTGATCTCTGCTACGTTCTTCGGAATCGGCCAATCTTGAACTGCTACAATCTTCTTAGGATCAACAACGATTCCATCTCCGGATACGACATGCCCCAAAAACTTCACTTCTTCGAGCCAAAACTCGCACTTGCTCATCTTCGCATACAATTGTTCTTGCCTCAACGTTTGCAGTGCGATCTTCAAGTGTTCAGCATGCTCTACCATACTCTTCGAGTAGACCAAAATATCATCAATGAACACTACAACAAACTGGTCTAAGAATGGTGGAAAGATTCGGTTCATCAAGTCCATGAATATTGCCGGTGCATTCGTTACTCCGAATGGCATCACTAAATACTCGTAATGCCTATATCGAGTTCGGAACGCAGTCTTACAAATATCTTCTGATTTAACTCGAACTTGATGATATCCGGATCACAAATCCAGCTTCGAGAATACCCTCACGCCACTAAGCTGCTCGAATAATTCGCCAATGCGAGGGATCGGTTACTTGTTCTTAATAGTCAGCCGATTTAATTCTCGATAATCGATGCACATCCTTCATATGCCATCTTCCTTCTTGACTAGAAGTACTGGAGCTTCCCAAGGTGAATCGCTGCTACGAATCCAACCCTTTCTCTAGCAATTCGGCAACCTGCTTCTTGACTTCCTCCAATTCCACTGGTGCCATTGGATAGTATACCTTAAGATTGGCGCTGCACCGGGAACAAGATCGATCGCGAACTCTATGCCTCGCTTCGGCGGTAAACCTGATATGTCTTCGAACACGTCCATGAAATCTCGAACAACAGTTGGCATATCTTCCTTATCCACCTCCATCAACGAAAGAACATTGTTTGTCGGCCTAGCCCTAAACTCGATTGGCCCTACAGAACTGCTTCCTCCAGCAAAACAAACTCCGGATGTCCGGGAATCTGGAGAATCACTTTCCTTTCCTTACAATCAATATGAGCGTGGAAAGTGCTGCGAAAATCCATTCCCAAGACAACCACAAACAAAGGGATGCATCAGAATTGAATAATTCTAATGCGGGGAAAAAAAAAACAAGAACAAGTAAGATACCGAGATGACTTCATCCGACGTCAAGATACTGAAGAGAATTAAGCACGGTAAACAGGATTCAAGCTTGCGATAAAATATGAACTGGAAAGTAAGAGAATCAAGGCAATATGAAGACCATGGAACACGGAAATTAATCAAGACCAGGACTCCAAGTTACTTAAATAGAGTACCGTATTGTAACCATGCTGCAGTTCATAGTTACAATCACATAACTCCACTCAAGTCGTCCAAATCCTAGTATTAGAATCAAGGAACATGAAGAAACAATAGAGAACCAAAAGGTTTCAAGTCGAGATGCCAAGTGGTTCGCATATCGTCAAGACGAAGGATAAAAGAAAGATATGATTCAAGAATCATGATAGCAATATGGCACGACATGTTCCTAATCACGAGTATTCTGATTCGTGTATTGGGTCCAATACCCAACTACAAAAGAATCAAACTCGATTAACCTATATCCTATGCTCTGATACCAACAAAACCATGTCACGCCCCGCTTCCCAAAATACGGAATACGAGGGGTAGACAAGGCCAGCCATGCTCCTACGGTCAAGGAAATGTCCTGCCGTAGTCACACTTCGGCTTCTAGTTTATCATGGTAAACAGTAAAGATGCGCAGATAATGAGAAATGCAGTAACTGAAAGGAACAATGTGAAGACTGACCTGAAGTGGAACAAACGAATGTAACTCGGAATGGCAAGACAAGAAGTCTGTGATGCACTGGTCCAGCCTAAATCTTTTCCTCATACTGAGCATGCATACTCAGGTCGTCAGAGCGACGCAACAACAATATTATTATAATAAGATAAAACAGGTAAGTGAGGTAATACCAGTATAAGAACAGTGCAAGTAATCACTATGTCACTATATGATGCAGAATATGTTCTGTGTCCCTATCGGTCTCTAGGTCATGTTTGAAATCGCATAGTGGAAGGAGGATCATGTTTAACAGGAGTCTCGTACATACCCGAGACAACGGCCCACATGCCCGGGACATAACCCTGTCAGCCGGATCGCTAGATCCTATCCTACACGTATCAGTATCACGGTTCGAATGATCATCCTCTAAACACGGTCCAGCTAAATATGATACTCTTTCCACTTTGATTTTCCCTTTTTCCCCAGGTTTACACTATTTATGATCTTGATCTAGTCGTGTACAAGTATACCAATGGCACGGTTTTATCACTGTTCACTGTATTTATCACTGTCACGAATATTCACTTTCCATTGGGCACGATTTTATCACTGTTCACTGTATTTATCACTGTCACGAATATTCACTTTCCATTGGTGTACTCGTCACTCCTAAACCAATATCTATCACGCACGATAATGCAATGTCCACACGCACTAACACGGAGTATATGGCAAGGGTATGATATATGTGTGTATGCTACCAATAAGCTCTGTATGTTATGAATCAATATGCATGTCATTAACTTACATAAATTGCATAAATTAATATGTTAAAAATTCAGCAAAATGATACAAATGAGATAATTAGAACACTCAGTCAGCAATTCATCAAAATTTGTTTCAGTTCAATCGGGATTCCTGTTTTCAAGATATAGCTATTTCGTTTTAAATGCTCGCGTCTGGAAATACAGTTTCAGAACTGAACGTCCGTTTCGCGACACGAATTACACCCAGTTGGGCTCAGAATTTAGCGATGTCACAGTTAAGTGAAATCTAGTGTTTTCAATAGGGTATTCAACGCAACAGACGGATCCTTAATCACATCTCTACGTTGAAAATTATACACAGTTTAATGTCAGTATGTCATTTCAGAATCTGTTCTGGACAGTTAAACGTTCTGCCCTTTTAAATACAGTTTAAAATATCAAACGGCGATGAAACGGAATGGAACCACTTGTTTTGTTTAACTAACAGAATTATCTTTAATCTACTGTAGCGTTCCGTAACATACGACTTCAGGAAACACAGTGACGCACATTTTGGTACAGTACACGATAAACAGAATCGCTCTGGACTGCAGTTCAGGGTTGTGTTCCTTCTCATTTTCCACTGTCATGAAATTGCAATATTCAATTACTAATTACACAGGATTATAGCTTATACAGTTAGGTTCGATCTGAGCCCTGGAACACTATGATTGGATTTATATTTAATTAACTACTAATTTTACGACATGATAGGTACGGTGATTTTCAGAATTTACGTAACCAATTGGGGTGTCAAGTTACGGGTAAAATGATATTAATAAGATAGCTATAGCATGTTAAGCAAGTGAGGGGAGTTCACTTGCCTCGATGACGATATCACGGAGTTGATGGATCGGTCGGACGCTGCAATGCACGTCACGGATGAGGAAGTGGTCGTTGCGGCAAAACCGGGGCTCGCGAGCCTTGGAACCGTAGTGGCGTGGCCTCGAATTCTCGCTTTTGGATTGGCTACAACTCGCATGGATCGACGTCGGCGGCGGTACATGAAGGCTCCGAGTTCGCAGAGATGAGGACGTCGATGGTGGAGTGTCCGTCGCGCAGTGCGGGGTCATGGCCGGAGCAGGTGGAAGGGAAGCTCCACTTGGGCTCGGCTGCAGTGGTTGTGCAATAGTTTACTGGAGCTCGGTCGTCGCGGAGCGGGCACGAGGACGGTCTCGGCGAAGGTGTCGGTGGTTGGAGTGGCAGCGAGGGTTCCGACGAGGTGGGAAGCTCGGCGAGGGAGTATGCAGGCGAGGGTTCTTGGGTTTGTCGCGGTCTCATCGTCGGGGATACAGCGGAGGAGGGGAAAAGAAGAGGGAGAAGGCGGTGACGATGATGGTGAGGATGGTGGCGACGGCGAAGGGTGCGTCGTCGAGCATGGGTGATGGGTGCGGCGTGGGTTCTTCGTAGGGTGAGAAATGAGAGAAGGAGAGAGGGTGAGAAATGAGAGGGGGGAGAGGGACGTGGGTTAATTAATAAGGTGTGTGTGTGTGTATATATGAGAGTGGAGGTGACAGTGGGATTAGATCTAGGAAAATATTTAGAAAGAGAGAGAACGTGGATGTGAGGGTGTAAAGAAAAAAGGGAGGGAATAATGTGGGGGGTGTGTTGTAAAGAGAGGAGTGGGGGGAGGTGTAAAGAGAAAAAGAAGAGAAAACGTGAGTGAGGTTGAGGTGTAAAGAGTAGAGTGGGTAAGAGGAGAGAACGTGAGAAAATGGAGAGAATAATGTGTGCATGTAGATATAAGTTAACATATTAGAATAAAATATTAATAAAATTTGAGTTTTTTGGCAAATACAAACTTTCTCCAAAACACGCCCGGGTCGGGTCTAAAAATTCAGATTTAAAATATGAAAAATACATGCGACGTCCAAATTTCAAAATGAATGCCCGGGTAACGAAAATGCATACCCCCAAGATTGGATGCACGCACGTGCGCGTAGTCATCCAAACAAGTCCGTTTCACTGAACGGAACAAGAACAAGATGCGTGGATGCTACCACGGAGTTAGGGGTATCATGCAGGCCATGAAATGTATTTTTAAAATATTTTATTCGACTTTATATTTTATATTAAAAAATGCAGATACCAGATATAATACTATTCACACCCAAAGAGAAATAAATCAAGAAGTAGCCATAAATAAAGAAATACCCAAAAATATAAAACTGGTATGAATGAACTAGGGTATTACAGTTGGCCTGGGTGCAACATATGGATTTTGTCTACGAGGAAAAGACCCAATATCGTGGGTAGCTGAGCAGCAGACTAAGCATAGGCGATTTGCACGCCGGCAATCTTTTATCAGATGCCCATCTCTTCTGCAGTATGTGCAAAATGCTGGGCTGGGCCGGTTGATTGGTACTTCCGGTCTCCTGGGCACAAATGGTGGCCTTGATGAGGCTCCTCCTGCCATCTGGTTGGCAGGGCGCTTAACTCCAGCAGATTGAGATCTGCCCCTAATCTTTACCACTACTTCATAACGGCGGGCATTTTTCAGAGCCGATTCATGAGTCGGAAAATCTCCTGTGGCTAATGCAGCATGGATCTCCGGATGTAACCCTTGTTGAAATCGACGGGCTCTGATCTCATCCGTTGGTATCAGGTGTGCCACAAATCTATTAAAGTATTGTGTTAGCTGTGTATTATGTGATTTATTAAAAAATCTAATTATTGAGACATATCTTACTGACTGAACATAGTGAACTCGGCGTCATATTCATCTACTGACTTGGTCCATATTGAACCTTGCTGCAGATGGATGATCAGATGTTCCATATCGAACCTGGCAGTCTCGGGGAAGTACTTTGTGTCGAACATGTCACGGAAATTCTTCCATGCAATGGGTTGATCAAGACGGCTTTCTTCCGCCTTCCACCAAATCCGTGCATTGTCTGTGAGCTGCAACTTTGTAATTTGGACCCAAGCTATCTCTGGCACTTGTGCCGCTGCTAGATCATCTTCAATGCCTTGAGCCCATTCTTCTGCTTCTAGAGGGCTTTCCTTTCCTGAGAATTGTTTGGGGTGCAAAGCTCTAAATTGCTTCACCCCAGGTGCTTCTGCATATGGTCGGTTCATCAGGATAGCAGTCTGCTGCTGCTATCCTTCCAGAAGGCTGCGGATTGCCCCAAGCAGAATCGTCTGCTCGTTGATCGGAACAGCAACGGCAGGTGTGAGTGGTAGTGGTAGAGGTGTATTGTTGACATTGGTGCTGGTGTTGTTCGGGGAATCCATAACCTTGAATGAAAAAATAGGGTTAGGATAGATTCAAAGTATATGAAATGATTAGATTCAAGGAATGTGAATTGTAAAGAATGTTTTCAGTTGCTGGTTCTTATGTTATATTGCTTAGGTTGTCCACGCAGAACAGAACTGCATGGTAGGGTTCCACACAGCTCTGACCTGCATTGGCCACCAACAAAACCTGTCACGTTTCGCTTCCCGGTGTATGGCGAAGGGGACGCGACTGACCACTATGTATTTATTCTGAAGTAAACATGCTGAGCGTATCTAAGCAATATAAGTAAAATGCATAAGTGACAGAGAAAATAGATATAATTGAACAACAACTTTATTTATTAACATTCTTTTTACAATACATCCGAAAAGTAAATACATGGAATGGAAAGCATTACCTAAACAGTGGTATAATAGAAATGAAAAATACTGAAATGAAATGTACAAGTAACTAGAGCTCCAGGTCGAAAGCTAGCTGGTCCAAATCCTTGCTGGTGGGCTCGATCTCCAGTGAATCACATGACGACATTCCAAAGAAGAAGAAAGAGAATGACGTCAGCGAATAAATCGCTCGGTAAGTCCCAAAAATAAGGGAGAAGTAGAATAGACAGAGAGAGAGTCGCTTTAAAGTTGTATTATATTGTTAACGCTGTGGTTTGTACCTTGGTACAGAAGAGACCAGTGTATACGAGAGGAGTATCAATAGACCAGAGACTACGGTGGACAGAATACAAGGAATCGTTCAGCCACGGTACAACGGCAATTGAATTCAGGTTAGGTGTCTTAATGGTTATTGTCTCGTGCCACTTCTAACACCTTCCGTACCCATCTACCCCTTATAAACCCCGCGATGTCTTGATTGTATTGAAT
This sequence comes from Agapanthus africanus, assembly GCA_030015575.1. Taxonomy (NCBI): domain Eukaryota; kingdom Viridiplantae; phylum Streptophyta; class Magnoliopsida; order Asparagales; family Amaryllidaceae; genus Agapanthus; species Agapanthus africanus. The sequence goes on from CM057338.1 coordinate 25,242,299, forward strand.
TGTAAATTGAATTGTAAATTATATTGTCTTATATTATAGATTGTATAGATGGATGACTTGCAGGAACCATGATATCAGTAAATGGATGTAACTGGAGAATCATATAGATGGATGTATGTCCATGGTTCGGTTCAGTCAATACAGATTGATTATATGGATTCATGGATTCATATTGAATTTTTATATATATACTTGAATCTCATTCAAGTCAGATTGATTATATTGAGACTCGGTCTCAGTCAAACAATTACAAAAAAAATTGAATCCTGAATTAGGTTTTGGTGTTATCGGTAATCGCTGCACATGGACGGCAGGATTTGTGTCTTTTTCAAAGACGATTGCCGTGTTGATAACACCGTTTGTTAAGTTGTCTACCTTAAATAGGCAAGCACCCGTATCTCCGGCTCTCTGAGGCTCAAGAGACCAGTCCCGCTTAAACTTATGTTTACTAGGGTCCTTATTGTAATTTAGTATAACTTGAGGGGGTTTTATGTAAAAATAATTTTGTATAATTTTCAAAATACACCTCAAGTATTTTATTATCGTCTTTAGAGTTTTCATGGACGTACATTTTATCAATATGACAATTCTAGTGAATAAATCCTAATTTCATAATATATGGTATTTATTTGGAATATTGGAATTTGTATGGTATTTTCTTGTAAATGAGATTTTTTTCTTAAATTTCGGAAATGTAGAATATTATAAATATTAAAAATAGATATTTTGATATTAATTATATATATATATATATATTTATTTATTAAAAATATAAGTTTTATTTATAATAGTAATCACATTTTCTAAAGAAAATTGTATTTTAAATATTTTAAAGACCGTATACTCCTTGCGGAGGTATGCATCTCGCACTACTAAGCCCAAGGATGTGTGATAATCCGCACCATCCCGAACGGGTTCCCCGAAATGGATTGTAGCGGCGCATTGCAAAGATTTGTTAAAATACACATCTTGTAGAAAAAGGTTTTTATAAGTCGGAGGTAGTTATGTGTAAACTCGTATTTTCCCAAATCCATATTCCCAAATATCATCGTGCTATGTTACATATGAGTGTTGTGAGGACGTAGGTCATTACCTCGTGAGTTTTCTAAAGCTAGCATGGTTAAAAGGTATAAACACGTCGATATGAAATATAGAGGTATTTTAATATAAAAGTGGAATAAAACTTGCTATGGTTATCATTTTAATGTCAAATTTGATCTATTGTTTTAGTTAATGAGTATTAAACAATATATATCAAAGGTTATAGGTTTGTTATTAAGAAAATGTTGTATTTTTTTTAAAGAAAAAAGAATCAGAAGCCGGATAACTCCGCTTCCGACACATTTTAAGAGTTACGAATTTGAAAATAGTGAAAGAGAGAGAGAAGGGGGACTTACAGGTTTAGGGTAAAGAGAAGAGGAAGAGGAAGATTGGGGAAGCACCGGTGCATTGTTTCGTCGCCGGAAACTCCTCGGATTGTCGTCGGAAGTTCATCGGAGTTTCGCTCTTTGCTAACTCCACTTGTACACAAAAAGTCTTGAGAATTTTCTTGAGAGTTTGGGCAGAAATTTAAGAGTGAGGAGGGTAATTTGAGGTGTGGTATTTATAGGAAAAATTAGGGTTTAGGGTAATGGAGAGGTGTATTAAAATTTGTATTAAAAAATGGATTAAATGGGGTTTTAATTTGCTCTGTAAATGTGCAGGGAAATTAAATTGTACAGGGGTTATGGGGGAAGTTCAGGGGTCATAACCAGTAAAGAAAATTGGGGTTTCCATTGAGTCGGACCGGCGTCACCGGCCGATTCGGCCGAATCACCGGCCCGAGTCGGGTCGCGTCTCCTCACCACGTTCCCAGTCGCTTGGTTTACTGCAGTGGACTCGTTTGTTTTATGTGTGACTCTTGATTTTATGGGTTGTGCACGTGTAAACTCTTGGGCTTCTTAAAGGATTAAAAGAAAACTAATTAAAAAAATAATGTGGCTGCTGGGATTTGAACTCTGGTGCTTTGGTTCAACAGTGCAAGGTCTTACCAGTGAGCTACAAACTCTTTCTTACTGTTCAAAAATTGAATAAAATACTTATAGTACTCACGGGAATTGTAAATACCCCAAGTATACTTTAATTTTTAATAAATTATATATACACAAGAATTGGAGTTGTTACAGTCTACCCTTCTTATAAAAATTTCGTTCTCGAAATTTACAATTTATTTTAAGGACTGGTTTACAAATAAGTGAGGATATTTTGCACGCATCTCATCTTTCCTTTTCCATGTCGATTCTCTTGGAGTGTCTTTTCTCCACATCACTCGAAACAAGCTGACTTTCTTGTTCCGAAGTGACTTCACATTCCTGTCCAGGATCTCAACAGGTGGTTGCTTAGAAGATAGGTCGGGCTGTACAGTAAGTTCGGAATGATCGAGAATATGGCTGGGGTCGCTCACAAACCTTCTGAGTTGGGATATATGGAACACATTGTGCACTCCTTCCAATGAGGGTGGAAGTGCCAAGCGGTATGCCACTTCACCGACTCATTCAAGTATGTCGAACGGTCCAATGTATCTTGGACTTAGCTTACCCCATCTTCCAAATCGAATCACTCCGCGGTTTGGAGATATCTTCAGAAATACATGATCTCCCGGCTGGAACTCCAAATGACAGCATTTTGCATCAGCCCAGTGCTTCTGTCGATCTTGGGCTATGCACTTTCTTCCCTGATAGTACGAACTACGTCAACACTTGCTACTATCATCTCAAGTCCAAGGAGTTCTCTATCACCGATGTCGTCCCAACTTAATGGCGATCGACACTTCCTTCCATAAAGTGCTGCAAAAGGTGTCATTCCGATACTTGCTTGGTAGCTGTTGTTGTATGAAAACTCCACAAGATATAGGTGGTCTTCCCACGATCCTCCGAAGTCTAACATACACGCTCTGAGCATATCTTCCAAGATCTGAATAGTTCGCTCAGACTGACCATCTGTTGGTGGATGATAAGCTGTGCTGAAGTTCAGACTTGTTCCCGAGCTTGCTTGCAGACTCTGCCAAAATTGCGATCGAAATTTTGTGTCACGATCGGAGACAATGCAGGCCATTACTCTAGGAAGTCTCACAATTTCCTGTATGAGTTCATGAGTATCAGAGATAGTACATTTTGAAGAATTTAAATCATACTTAGATTCTTACCTCCATATACTTCTTTGCTAATGTCTCAGTAGATTGCCAACTCGAAATGGGATGAAGTGAGCCGACTTTGTGAGTCGATCCACAATAACCCAGACCGCATCGTTACCCTTTGTACTGCGAGGAAGAGCGGTCACAAAATCCATCGTGATGTGTTGCCACTTCCATTCAGGAATAGGTAACGGTTGAAGTAATCCAGCTATCCTGTGATGTTCAGCCTTTATTTGCTGACATACCAAACATTTAGCGACGCTTCTGGCTACTTCACGCTTCATTCCATGCCACCAGTAATTCTGACGTAGATCTTTGTACATCTTTGTACCTCCAGGTTGTACTGAGTAGGGAGAGCTGTGAGCTTCTTTCATTAACTCTTCCCGAACATAACCTTTTGGTACACATAATCTGCTGCTGTATCTCAAAGATCCGTCTTCATGGATGATGAAGTTTGTTCTGAGTCCATTATCCACTTGTTCTATGATATTTTGCAACTTAGCATCACTTGCTTGAGCTGCTTTGATCTGATTGACAATTGGTGATTGAACTTGTAAATTCATCAAACTTGAAACGTTACCTGACATGACTACTTCAATCTCCATCTGATGCAAGTCTTGTTGAAGCTTCCACTGGGCGGTGATATTCATTGCTAATGGTTGGCGACTAAGGGCATCTGTTACCACATTCACCTTCCCTGGGTGATATTACAGGTTGATGTCGAAGTCCGCCATGAGTTCTAACCATAGTCTGTGCCGCATATTAAGCTCCTTCTGAGTAAACACATATTTCAGACTCTTGTGGTCTGTGTATATGTTCACTCGTTCACCAAAAAGATAATGGCGCCAAATTTTTAGAGCAAAGATTACGGCCGCCAACTCAAAATCATGCGTCGGATAATTGCGCTCATGAATCTTCAGCTGTCTTGAAGTATAAGACACAACCTTACCGTGCTGATGTAGAACACATCCTAATCCCTTACCGGATGCATCGCAATGTACTTCGAAACCTCCAGATTGGTCTGGTATAACGAGAATAGGCGCTGATGTCAATCTTGACTTGAGTTCTACGAAAGCTTGTTCGCATGCTTCTGACCACACAAATTTTTCATCTTTACGTGTGAGCTTGGTCAGGGGTGTTGCTATCTTCGAAAATGCTTCAATGAACCTTCGGTAATATCCAGCTAGACCCAAGAAATTTCGAATGTCCTTCACTGACTTTGGTGCCGGCCATTCGATTACTGCTGTAACTTTCGCTGAATCCACAGAGATTCCTTCGCCTGATACAATATGTCCGAGAAAATCAACTTGATCTAGCCAAAACTCGCACTTGTTGTACTTGACGTAGAGTTGATGTTGTCGTACTTGGCGTAGAGTTGATGTTGTCGTAGAGTTTCCAGGACAATTCGTAGGTGCTCGGCATGTTCTTTCCGACTCTTAGAATACACCAGGATGTCGTCGATGATGATGACAACGAACATGTCTAAGTACTCCTGGAAAACTTGATTCATCAGGTTCATGAATATTGCTGGTGGGTTGTTCACTCCAAATGGCATCACAAGAAATTCGTAATGACCATAACGAGTTCTGAAAGCCGTTTTGTGGATATCAGATTCCTTGATCTTCACCTGATGATAACCTTAACGAAGATCTAGCTTAGAGAAAACATAAGACCCACTTAGCTGATCGAATAAATCGTCGATGCGCGGGAGTTGATACTTGTTCTTTATCGTTACTTCGTTCAAGGCTCTATAATCGATGCACATTCTGTATGAACCTTCCTTTTTCTTTACAAGTAGAACTGGTGATCCCCCACTTGACGTGCTGGGACGAATCCATCCTTTCGCCAATAATTCGACCAACTGAGTTTGGACTTCCTTTAAACCTTCTGGACTTAATCGATAAGGTGCTTTGATCACCGGTTGCGCTCTTGGTATTAAATCAATGCTGAATTCAAGAGCTCGATTGGGAGGCAAACCTGATATATCGTCAGGAAATACATCGTCGAACTCTCGAACCACTTCTGGATTTGATCCTTCCTCCGCTTGAATTGCTGCAATCACTGCCTTCTTTGGTTTCTCTTTGTAAGTACTTGGTTCCAGGGTACGGTCTCCATTTTTGAAATAGAAGACCGGATGGTCTGGAATCTCAAATATTGCCCTCCTTTGACGATAGTCAATGGTAGCATAAAAGTTTCTGAGCCAATCCATACCTAGAACCACATCGAAGTTCGGTATGTCCAGCACCTTGAAGTCAGCATAGAATTCTATGCTGCAGACAACTATTAGACATAAGCTGTATCCCATTGTTGCCTTTAGAACGCCATTTCCTGAACTGACATTCCAGCTGGATACAAGCCGTGTGACTGGAATCGCATGAGTTCGGACAAACCGTTGAGATATAAAGCAATGAGATGCTCCAGTATCGAATAGTGCTAGTACAGGAAGTGGGGCTACTAAGATTGTACCTAAGGTATGTGAAATATGTTTTAGGTATAGAGAAAAATATGCAGGCAGGTGTTAAGACTGAAATAAAAGCTTGAGAAGAAAAGGTTACCAGTAATGACTTGGCCAGTGGCCTCAGCTTATTCCATGGTCATCGTGAAAGCCTGTCGCCGTGGTACATTCCTCCTGGCCGGAGGAGCATTCCTCAGAACATTCCGTCGATCTTGATGGAACTGACGAGGAGGAGGTGCAGTCGGTGGTCCTCTAGGTGGTGGAGCAAGGAGAGCGATTCTTGGAGCAGGTGCCTGAAGGGCTGGTCGCTGCTGGCATATGGCTGCTGGCATATGATTGCTGGCATGGGTGCAACATATGGATTTTGTCTACGAGGAAAAGACCCGATATCATGGGTAGCTGAGCCGCGGACTAAGCAAAAGCGGTTTGCACGCCGGCAATCTTTCATCAGATGCCCATCTCTTCTGCAGTATGTGCAAAATGCTGGGCCGGGCCAGTTGATTGGTACTCCCGGTCTCCTGGGCACAAATGGTGGCCTTGATGAGGCTCCTCCTGCCATCTGGTTGGCAGGGCGCTTAACTCCAGCAGATTGAGATCTGCCCCTAATCTTTACCACTGCTTCATAACGGCGGGCATCTTTCAGAGCCGATTCATGAGTCGGAAAATCTCATGTGGCTAATGCAGCATGGATCTCCGGATGTAACCCTTGTTGAAATCGACGGGCCTTGATCTCATCCGTCGGTATCAGGTGTGCTGCAAATCTGTTAAAGTATTGTGTTAGCTGTGTATTATGTGATTTATTGAAAAATCGAATTATTGAGACATATCTTACCGACTGAGCATAGTGAACTCAGAGTCATATTCATCTACTGACTTGGTCCATATTGAACCTTGCTGCAGATGGATGAACTGATGTTCCATATCGAACCTAGCAGTCTCAGGGAAGTACTTTGCGTCGAACATGTCACGGAAAGTCTTCCATTCAATGGGTTGATCAAGACGGCTTTCTTCTGCCTTCCACCAAACCCGTGCATTGTCCGTAAGCTGCAGCTTTGCAACTCGGACCCAAGCTATCTCTGGCACTTGTGCCGCTGCCAGATCATCTTCAATGCCTTGAGCCCATTCCTCAGCTTCTAGAGGGCTCTCCTTTCCAGAGAATTGTTTGGGATGCAAAACTCTGAATTGCTTCACCCCAGGTGCTTCTGTCTATGGTCGGTTCATCAGGATAGCAGTATGCTGCTGCTGTCCTTCCAGGAGGCTGCGGATTGCCCCAAGCAGAACCGTATGCTCATTGATCGGAACAGCGACGGCAGGTGTGAGTGGTAGTGGTGGAGGTGTGTTGTTGACATTGGTGCTGGTGTTGTTCGGGGAATCCATAACCTTGAATGAAAAAATAGGGTTAAGATAGATTCAAAGTATATGAAATGATAAAATTCAAGGAATGTGAATTGTAAAGAATGTTTTCAGTTGCTGGTTCTTGTGTTATATTGCTTAGGTTGTCCACGCAGAACAGAACTGCATGGTAGGGTTCCACACAGCTCTGATCTGCATAGGCCACCAACAAAACCTGTCATGCCCCCCTTCCCGGTGTACGGCGAAGGGGACGCGACTGGCCGCTACGTATTTACTCTGAAGTAAACACGCTGAGCGTATCTAAGCAATATAAGTAAAATGCACAAGAGACAGAGACAGTAGATATAATTGAACATCAACTTTATTTATTAACATTCTTTTTACAATACATCCGAAAAGTAAATATATGGAATGGAAAGCATTGCCTAAACAGTGGCATAACAGAAATGGAAAATACTGAAATGAAATGTACAAGTAACTAGAGCTTCGGGTCGAAAACTAGCTGGTCCAAATTCTTGCTGGTGGGCTTGATCTCCAGTGAATCACCTGACGACATCCCAAAGAAGAAGAAAGAGAATGTCGTCAGCGAACAAATCGCTCAGTAAGTCCCAAAGATAAGGGAGAAGTAGAATATACAGAGAGAGAGAGAGAGAGAGTCGCTTTAAAGTTGTATTATATTGTTAACGTTGTGGTTTGTAGCTTGGTAGAGAAGAGGCCAGTGTATACGAGAGGAGTATCAATAGCCCAGAGACTACGGTGGACGGAATACAAGGAACCGTTCAGCCACGGTACAACGGCAATTGAATTCAGGTTAGGTGTCTTAATGGTTATTGTCTCGTACCACTTCTAACACCTTCCGTACCCATCTACCCCTTATAAACTCCGCGATGTCTTGATTGTATTGAATTGTAAATTGAATTGTAAATTGTATTGTCTTATATTATAGATTGTATAGATGGATGACTTGCTGGAACCATGATATCAGTAAATGGATGTAACTAGATAATCATATGATAGATGTGTATCCATGGTTCAGTTCAGTCAATACAGATTGAATAGATTGAACAGATTGTTATATGGATTCATGGATTCATATTGAATTGTTATATATATACTTGAATCTCATTCAAATCAGATTGATTATATTGAGATTCAGTCTGAGTCGGTTATGGCCCTTCTCGTTAGTGGCCTGCGCCTGATTGCGGCTCCAGTTTCGTTCTATCAGGGTTCTCAGGTCTCCTGGCGAGGTCATTCTCGAGTCATCGCGGCGAGTGCCGCCCAAACAACCCCGTCGAGGGAGAGGGTGCCGGCCATGCCTAGGAGCAGGTGAGCCGACTGACAACTCCTCAGGAGGGACGGGAGCGCAATGGGCCGCTGGGCGAGGAGCTCTTTCACGAGACCTCGGCGTGGAGATGTGAGGCGCCCAACGGGTCATTGAATCGGTCGCCGCGGGGGACCTGTGGCCGCCGGAGATAGCAAAACGCTGTTCAATGGTGCCAGCGCGGGAAGCGTCATCTCCCCTTCTGCGGAGGTCGTGATCCCGGGATGGGGGAACAGCGACTTGGGGGATTGTCCCGCTGTTTGGACGCGGACAAGGGCATCCACTATGGATGCAAGCATGTCGATCCGTGCAGAGAGGGCGTGAATGGTGTTAGGGGGAGGAGAGGATCCGTCCGTGCCTCCGTTGTGGAGAGGGCAGCGGCTTGTGCTCTGCTTGTGCTTGGATCATCATGGTGTTCACTCGCCATGAGTTCGAGATCGGAAGATCAACTTTCGATGCGTGGAATTTTCAGAATTCCTACAGATGGTGCCAATTGATGGAAGTCAGGATCTCCTTAAGATGTTGTCCTCCGTCGATCTGTCGCGAGCGTGGATGAACGACTGAGATTGGTGTTGAGGGTTGCCTCCTTGAGCGTGTGGATCTTAGTGAGCTTGTTTTGAGGCGAAACCAAGCTATCTGCAAAAGAAGTCCCGGAGTGGTTGTATCACCGTGGACCCTCCGACGATCAAGTTAGCCAGGGTATTTGCGCAGAGTAGCGGCTAATTGGGTTAAAATTGCCTTCCCTGAGTCGTCTGGGAGAGGTTTTTTTTTTATAGCGATCGCTTGGAGCGAGCTGGCACGAGATATCCGCTGTAGGTTACGCCCCTGGAGTTACGCCTGCGTGAATGACGGGATCCCCTGTTAATGACGAGATACGCTCGTTAATGGGGGATACGACGGCGTGGAACGCGGGATTGTGGGGCGGCGGATATCTCGCTTCTGGCGAGATACGCGGAGCTCGTGGCGGAGGCGCTTGGGCTTTGCGTTCTTGGTTGCTCGGTATAACCGGGAAGGCTTAGCTCGGCGGAAGGCTCGAAGGCGAGCGGGAGGCCGGGGAAGCTCGGTTCTGTGATAGCTCGAAGGCGAGCGGGAGGCCGGGGAAGCTTGGCATGTAGGAGGGCTCGGAGGCGAGCCAATGGTTATTTACATGGCGAGCACAGGAGTGTTCAGGGAACTCTCGGAGGTCGGATCTTGTCTCGGGACGATAGACCGGAGGAAGCCTCCAATACGTGGTGCTTGCCCTGTTTCCGTGAGCTCCGGGACACGTCATCTACCACGTGTCATGATCTGGGGAGTTCCCACTTATGAACAGCATCACACTCGCTCGGTTAATAGTTGTTAGAGGTCAGCAATTTGTTAGTCGAATATCAATATTCTTTTTCTTTGTTCCTTTTTTTTTTGCAAAAGCCAGTTGGCTATCGGTATATTTTATAAATGCTCTATTATAGCAGTTTCAGTTGCAGTTCCAGTTGACTTGAGCACTGATTATTAATTTGTTTGTGGAGAACAAATATAGTTCTGAGTATCACGGCACATTCCAACTGCTAAAAACCGGATATTATATTAGATTGTAAATCTGATTTAAATTGAAGCTCTGTATGGCTACCAACTAAATCCAATGGAAGAATCATTAAGCTCCATAATCACCATAACTATACTGGCTATTAACTATAATTGAAAAGACCAGAGTTTTTGTAACAAAAGAACTTTCAATGTTTGTAGATTGCTTGTTTCTGATGAATGAGATAATGGATTCAAATTACCAATAATTTAAAGAAAATTTTCCTGTCTCGTTGAGAGAATGAGAGTTACCAAAGGTTTTTCCTCGTTAAACTTTGTCTCGACTTTTTATTATACTTGTGTTTCAATTTTGTACAAGGAGATTCAATTCCTTCTGTTTGCCTTCTACCAAAATTACAAGTTTTAAAGGATGTATGCAAGAAAGCGAAATATATTAGACTGGTTATAAATGACACGGCCAAATGCAACTTGTGTTTAAATTAATTTTATTTTGGATGTTTGCATAATAGAATACAAAAGGCTAAATTGAATTAAGTAATAAATACACTCAGCTTTTGTCCGGATGGTAAAAAAATTTCTTTATAACTTTGTAAAGCCTGCATGCCTTTTGCTTTCTTAACTTTAATTTGTTTCCAAAATACCCTTTGTTACGCTTTTATTAAATTAAATATAGATAAGATCCTTCCAACATGGTTTCATTCCGAAGAACCCTTTTAACAATTTTCCATTTTTCCCCCAATCCACCGATTAATTCTAGCTAAGTTTACTGTGTGTCTCTCAACTCTCATCAAAATCAAGGGGGCAACCTTTCCTGTTCAAAGATCATTTCAAACTCCATGAAATAATTTATGATGTTGGGCATACAGATGGAACCTTTTAACATCAAAGGAGAAAAAAAGGACGAAATAAATGATGCATGTTTCGTTTACTTTCATAAATCATTCATTAATATCATCCAACCTTTCAAAGTCTTGGGATAAAGCATACTTTTGTAATTTAATTCCTGTATTTAAACTCTGTCGAAAGTAACGAATAATGATACGGTTAGCTTGCGCTTGGTACACGGAATGGAAGAGTACCGGGAATCCTTGCAATACCGGAAATGGGATGACCGGACACATCTAATTCCAAGGAATCTTGTAGTAACTTGTTTGGTATGCATTAATCATTCATGGTATCATATATGTATGTTAGGCCGTTGACCAGCGGTAAGTCCGGAGGAAGGCCGGTAGATAGCGGCAAGACCGGTGGCGAACGTCCGATCAGCGGCAGGCCGACGAGTGGCTGGCAACGGCCGACGGGGCCGGTGGTAGATGATCGACAACGAACTACGGCGGGTCAGCGGCGAACGTCCAATTGGCGGCAGGCCAGCCGGCGAATAATCGGCGATCATCGGCGGCCGACAACGACGGGTGCCGGGATCAGCCAGCAGACGGGTGGAGAGGAAGGCTGATGGCGGATGATCATGACTCATTGCATGTCAGGCGGGGATATTTCGTGGTAAACTAGGACATGTTTTGGGGGGAGTATGATTACCATGAAATGGGATCGTTTGATTATCATGGTAATCCTATATTTTCAGGAATATCTTTTACACGATTGTTTAGCATGGTAATATTTCATTATAATCCATGATTACCATCTAAATTACCTCATACCCAGCACACCCTTAAAGCAATTCTTACAACTACCCATTTGAAGATTAGAATAAGACTAAACTATCTTCATATAGTTAGTTCAAAAGTTGTGTGGAGGCTTTGTTCGTTGATAGAATTTTATTTTTAAATGAAATTACTGTGACATAGTCAGTTATTATTACTGTATTACCGCTACTACTTTATTCAGCTCACAAATTGCATAATTGTTAATAGTTGGATTTTTCAGACTCAAATACCATATTCTAAACATAAATGAAATGGATGAACTGGTAAAATTCTTTTATATGCAAGCAACAAACAAAATATTCCATATTGCCAACCAAAAAGTGAGGTAAGCTGAAGCTGTACAAAATTTGACCCAAAAACAAGGGAAAAAATGAATAAAATTAGTTAACCACCATATTAGAGAGGATCAACTCAAAATTGATGATTTCGTTGATGATGGTCGCATTATATCATTTACTAGAACGTTTCAAAGTTATTTATTAAGTTATGATCCAATAATAGTTCAAGTGATGGGTCTTTCACACACAATTGGTGTGTTTAGGTAATATTCAAATAAATAATTATGTAATTAAAAACTGGAGATATTTATAAGATACCATATGAGAACACAATAATGTTCTACCTTTGAAAGAGAGACCGATTGAAACAAGAAACAAACCCTGTGGTAAAACTGCATAATGAGATTAACACAAGTTTGAAGGGAAAGATACAGCATTATCAAAGTCTACATGGTAAACAACAAGGATTTTTTTCTGTTAGCCCCACTCGTACTTTAATATTTTTCTCTATACCTCCTATAGTTAGTATTTACCTGTATCCCCTCTATACTTATAAGTTACTCCTGCAGCCTCCTACTTCACTTTTAAACATTATTCCTCCTACTCGACCATCGTCGCCGTCTCCACCACCGCCACTTTCTTTCTCCTCCTCTTCAACACCAACTTTTTCCTCCTCTTCGACGCCACCGCCACCATCACCAACACCATCACCGCCATCATTTTCTTTCTCTTCTTTTTCAATCCACAACCACCGCCGCTGCCATTCTTGGAGGAAGAAGGATGGCGGCGGTTGTGGGTTAAAGAAGAAGAGAAAGAAGGCGGTGATGATGGTGACGTTGGTGTTGAGAAGGAAAAAGAAAAAGGAGATGATAGGGAGAAGACAAGGGGGAAGATGATGACGGCGGCGGCGTTAAAAAGGAGAAACAAGGAGATGGGTTGAAGAGGAAGAAGACGGCGGCCGCCGGAAAGGAGGAATAATTTTCAAAAATAAAACATGAGGGCTGCAAAAATAACTTATAAGTATAGGAAGGACTACAAGTAAATATTAACTATTAAGGGGACAGAGAAAAATATTGAAGTATAGGGGAAGCTAACAGAAAAAAAAAAACCACCCAAACAACAAGCAACATAGCATTAACCGATTTCATCAGCTCAAACAACGGCGTTACACGTTTAATAAATCCGATAAGGTTTTAGATTGTCTCACAAAAGCAAGGCAGAATGCCAGTAATAATAACAGAACAAGGAGAGCTGAAGCGGAAAATCATGCCCAAAATCTTTAAGCAGCTGGAAGGGAGGAATAATTTTCAAAAATAAAACATGAGGGCTGCGAAAATAACTTATTATAAGTATAGGAAGGGCTACAAGTAAATATTAACTATTGAGAGGACAGAGAAAAATATTGAAGTATGAGGGAGGCTAACAGAAAAAAAAAACCACCAAACAACAAACAACAAACAACATAGCATTAACCGATTTCATCAGCTCAAACAAATCCAAACAACGGCGATACACGTTTAATAAATCCGATAAGGTTTTAGATTGTCTCACAAAAGCAAGGCAGAATGCCAGTAATAATAACAGAACAAGGAGAGCTGAAGCGGAAAATCGTGCCCAAAATCTTTAAGCAGCTGGCTTTTCCTCAGTAGAGGGCTTTTCCTCGGCTGCCGGCTTCTCCTCCGCTGCCGGCTTCTCCTCAGCAGCAGCTTCAAAGGTCTCTCCAGGGACAAGATCGGGGATGACGTCGTCGTCGTCGTCCTCTTGAGCTGTGCCACTAGCAGCAGCTGCATCAGGTTCCTGTTTCTGGAATTGAGCTGCAAGCTTCCTCAAGTTATCTAAGTTGTCGGGACCTGGAAATGGAAAATTGCATTTCAGTGGTCTTGAATCTTGATATATTTTTTAGGGAAAGAAAACAGGGGGAAAAACTTCTCTTTTCCGTGAAAATGGTAATTCCACCAAAAAAAACTACAACACGACAATGGAGGATAAGAAGTATTCATGCTTAATTTCACTAAACTACCAAAATTATACCAATTTTACACTAACTAAAAAACAGAAAGTTCATAAATTACCAGGAACTACCAAAAACTATACCCCCTTTACACTAAACTACCAAAAAGTTCATAAAATTACAGGGAACTACCAAAAACTTTCAAGATAACAAAACCAACTTTTCACCAACTGCCATAACAGCATTTCACGATTTATGTTAGGGCAATTTATTTAGTTATGTAAAATACATGTATAATAAATTAAACGGCGGGTATTATTAACATCAAAATTCTCGTATTTTATAATTTTGGGGGTAATTTTAGTAAAGAGCAGATATAGTTCTCACTCAGTTTACTAGAAACAGGTATAGTTTAGGTAGTTTATCGTACTTTAAAAGTTTAGGTAGTTCAGTGAAAACAGGTATGATTTGGTTACTAATTGAGATTTAGCCGTATATTTATGTTTGATGTAACCTATTATTAGAAAAGGCTACAGAAACCTCCTTTTGGCAGAGCAGCATAAAACCATTGAGAACATAAACATACTGCGCTATCACTACATTAAAGTAAAAGGTTGAATATTGCAGACATACAGCACTTATTTTGAGAATGTTGGGTTTAATTAAGGCAATTGTTTGAAGCAATTTGTTGTTGAACAGGTGGTAAGGCCCATGAATTTGGGAGATGGTTTGATGCTATTTGTCCAAAAGGGAGGATTCCTGGAACTTAGCCTAATTACACATATGATGTAGCTTCCTCTTGTACTATGAATAATACAATCTGATCAAAGATATAAACCCGTGTAAAATAAGAAATTCCTCGAGTCACAATGATGAAAGGAGTTACCCAGTTGGTTGAAGATCGAAGGTAGAATATCCTGCAATCCTGTCATTGGAAAATCCAGCCATGTAAGCATATCAGTAAGAAAAAGCAAATGTAGTAATGCATTGATAATTAAAAAAAACAAACTAGTTTAATCAATGTATCAGTTGTTGGCCCATTTCTAAAAAATTGCATGCATCAAAACACCATATTTTTCAGAACAAAAGTTCACTTCTTATTCATTCTGAATTCTGTGTCTGTTTCTTTTTTATTTGACTATATGAAAGGAAACGGGCATACTTTTTGTCTGACAAGACCCACTGACCACCCAAGTATTGGCTGCAATTGAAGCTTGCACTGAATGGAAAAACAAATATTTGGTTAGCTTAGGGAAAATTGCATGCAATTATGTAAAGGTTATTTCTTTAGATATGCGGTTTATCATTTTACCTTTAGGGTTCAGAAATTGGATAACTGAATCATCTTTAAAAATATTGACTTCTTCAATAGCTGGGATAGTGTTTACCCCTATTCTTTTCAAGGTGCTTTGAAGCCTTTTATCGTCAGTAGTGGTGGTCTTGTGAACTGCCTTCTTCTTCCTGATTAACATGAAAAAAGAAAACATTAAAAAGAAATAGAATTAAAGAAATTTTAACATGTACCCACCTAAAAAAAGAAATCGAATTCAAGAACACTAAAGTTTCATGGCCTAGATCCAATATCAGTTCCATTTATGAAGTGCCAAGGCACTTTCTCAATTTGGCATACATAGTAGAATCCAGAAAAGGCTGCCAGACTCAAGGCAGTTTGTCTTTTGAATCTTTTTTCTTATTAAATTTACAATCTTCTTTCACTCAGACAAATCCCACCATCCAAAGCTCATATTATTTGCTAATCAAACCCCCACCCCTCAAAAAAATCACATTGGGCTATCAAAAGAATTTCCTAAAAAATTCTTAAATCATCAATATTCAGGAACTTTCTTTTAATGTCACAGTTTCTGTCACATATTACCCTAGACTATCTATTTTGGAAAGGAAAGTGGAAATAAATATAGTACCTGCGCATGCTACCCTTCCCACCAGTGCGAACTGCACCCGCCATCTTGATGAGCTTCTCCCTATCCATCTGAATGACAGCCAAATATGACAAAAATAAACTTGAGTTAAATAGATTTGGGGCAAATTGAAGTGGTGTCAAAAATGTAGAGACAATTGACCAAATTAAAAGTATATTTAGGTATACAAACAAGAGCACATAAGATTTGTAATTGATGATCGTACAATTGGCACTCAGTAAATGTGTTGGAGCCAATGGTCTACAGCTTTTGTTGCAACAAAAGCAGTACAGAAGATGATATCGCACTTTCTTGCAACAAACCAAATAGCTCCTTTTGTACCAAACTAAAGAATGGGAGAATGGTTTGAGTTACAGTAATTTGGTACTAGTATTTTGCACGTGCATATTTTGAACAACATATACCAAAGTCATGTGTAAATATTTTTTATCATGGACATTACATAAAAATTTCTAAATATATCTATAGTTTTTTCTAAATTTAGATTAAATAAATGCGGTTCGTGGTAATATTAAGATTTAAGAAATTTATGAGCTATACAAAATAACAAATATACAAGGGCTTATGTATAAATTTGTAAGGCATATATTTTTAAGCTTTTGAGCATGAGAGTGAGCAGGTGATGAATGAGAGAGAAAAAGATGGTTGTTAACTTTTCATTTTCTTATTTTTGTCTTTTATGGTAATGAGGTGGACATCTTTAATTCTTTACTCTGGCTAATGGAATTTTGTCATTTTTTCTATTTTTTATTTTGTTGATTAATGAATAATAGTTAAGATAAACAAATTCCCAGATCCAATAATAATTCTCTACCAGCAACTTCGAACATACTTCTAATTTATAAAGGGCAATGGTTTGTCCACACATGTTTTAAATAGTGAAGCTACATTAATCCTACATTCAGAAATTCCAAGATTATGCTTTGTGTTCTTTATTTTATTCTCA
Organism: Agapanthus africanus; assembly: GCA_030015575.1. Taxonomy (NCBI): domain Eukaryota; kingdom Viridiplantae; phylum Streptophyta; class Magnoliopsida; order Asparagales; family Amaryllidaceae; genus Agapanthus; species Agapanthus africanus. The sequence goes on from CM057338.1 coordinate 25,258,900, forward strand.
CCATGAAGGACTTCACCTTCAAGATGAATCACATTGATGTTTATCAGTGAAACTCAGAATATACAGAGCAGGATGCTTAGGGAGATCATATAAAGGGAGTAAGATCAATGGAAATTTAAAGCACTCATGTTTCATTTTAAATAGATACTAACTAACCATATATCATAGATCTTCAAGCTAGGTCCTTTTTTCAAGAAAATGAATAGGATAAGACCCTAGCCTAATAAAACATTTCATTGAGAGTATGAAATGAGGAAAGTTACAACTACAAGAAAACGATATAGAAGTAATAATTTTCAAAAAAAAATCCATCCCTCAGAACAGAAAACAAATTATTGACTTCATAGTAATCATCAAGTTAGGTCTTGTCTAACTGTTTTCCCACAAACAGATCGAATAATGCACACAGCTTAATATAGATCAAGTATGATCTTACCCAAAATCAAATTAGCTGGACATTTTCAAAAAAGATAAGGTAGGAAGGAAGCGGAGAAAGTAATGCATGTTCTGTAGGAATCTGATTTTTCGTTCATATCACTAGAAGTTATAATCAATGATGCTACTATCTCCGTTTCATAATATAGGTCTCTTTCTGCTTTTTTCCATCAAAATATAAGTCCCTTTGCAAATCCAAGAAGAAACTTTGATTACCAATGCACTTTTAATACTACATTTACTAAACTAACCCTCAATAAATCCTATGGTTGTTCATATATCAAGAAATTAATAAACACTAAATAGGGATAAAGTGGAAAATTTATATTTATATCATCATAGATTTAAGAGAATTCAATATTTTCTTGATAGGTGTACAAAATCAAAAAAAGAAAGACTTATATTGTGAAATGGAGGGAGTAGTAAACAATCACATGTTTCTAAACCTATTAAATAGGTTTCTTTTAGTAATTTAATCGTTGAGGTGGCTTCTTGTGCATTTCATTTTTTCCTGATGCGCTTTTGAAAATTCGTCAGTTGTCAAATCGGACAGAAGCGGGAGAATTAATCCTCATATTATAAAAATAAAATAGAGGATCTTCGAATACACAGGAATTTAATTTGTACCCAACAAAATTTACAGTTTTACACAACACTCATCCTTCATTTTCATGTTTATAGAGCGTTTCTTGTATCAATCAATACCCTTTCAATCTAGTATAAACTATGACAAATGGCATGATCCATGACTCGCCAATACAATTACATTTTACAGAAAGATACTAATCCAAAAATAACCATTATTGAGAGCATAACTATTCACTGAAATAGATTGAAAATAAACATCAAACAAATATAAAGAGGAACTTTTCCCACTCACATCTCAAATCAAATCAAACAAACGTAAGAGGCAACGAGAAATGAATCGAATGAAGTAGTAATAGAAATTAATGAAGAAAGAGGAAGAGAGAGGGAGAAGCTGACCTGCGTAAAAATCGAAGCTTTGCCGCTATGAAGTGGGCGAAGAAGATGAAAGGATGAGGGTGAGGGTTAGGGTTTGGGAATGGGGCGAAGAGAAATGAGCGAGCGAGGGTGGATTTGGGCTTTTAAATAGAGATGGAGAGGTTTATAGACCTGGGTTCATCTCATGAGAGGCCGAAGCTGTTAATATAGTTCTCGGGCCATTACAGTGTTCATGTCCATGAATCCAAACTTTAGCCCAACTTAAAATAATCCTTCTCTCTATCAAAATAAAATAAAAACTTATTATATGAAGTAGCCCGACTCCAAAGAGTTTCTATTGGGCTTTCAACCCTTATAACTCTCTTCTGGCCTATTCTTCATTTTTCTTCGGGTAAATTGTCAGAAAGCCCCCGGCCAGCTCTAGAATTATCTAAAATCCTTGATATTTTCAAAATTGTTGGTAAAGGTATGCTATTCAAAATCTTTATGAAAAACCCCCTGGCCACATTTCATTTAGGACTTTATTCCTTTCAACCGTTTTAATATTACGGACAATTGCTTAGATAGTACAGACAACTAGTGTAAAATGGGTTATAATTGGCCCAAGGGTTTTTACACAAGTTTGAAGTGGGCCGGTGGCTTTTTGACAATTTACCTTTTTTCCTTTTCTTTTTTGGCACACGACCTTCTTCCAGAATCGAATGAGCGACCTCTTATATCGGAAATACTTGTTAATTGCATGCAACTTTTTTTAAGATAAAAAAATCAATTTCTTTTTTCAGCAAACCGGTTGAGCTAAAGAAGCCCCCTTAGGTTTATTAAAAATTGTTTCATAAACAAGTCCAAGAGAAAAGACTCTTGGAGAGTGAATAACACACTCATTGATTACACCGTTAAGCCATGGTACAACAGCAACGGAATATAGGTTAGGTGTATTAATCTGACCATCCCGTGCCACCTTTAACACCTTCCGTACCAATCTACCCCTTAAACTCCGCGATATCTTGTTTGTATTGTTATCTTGTAAATTGTATTGATTGTAAGATTGATTGACTGACTGACCGAAACCATGATATCAGAAAACGGTTATAACCGTAGGGTCATGTAAATGGAATAACTGAGAATCATGTAAAAGGAATATGTATATCCATGGTTCAGTTCGGTCAAGTTGTATAAATTGATAATTAAATTCATGGATTCATGTATTCATATTGAATTGGAATCTTGTAGATTATAGATTGACTTGAATCATATTCAAGTCAGATTAATCAAACTTAAAATAGAGTCAGACGGTTAGAAGTGTAAATCAAAGTCCTATAATTGCTAGAGTCCTTAGGGTAATTTATAAAACTTGAGGGGGTTTTATGTAAAAATACTTTTATATACTTTTCAAAATACACCTCAAGTATTCATTATTCGTCTTTAGAGTGGTAATAGGGTGGATTTTATATTGTGACATTTCTAGTGAAAATATCCTAGTTTTATAAATAAGGTATTTATCTTTAATATTGATTTATTTGAAGTTCATGGTATTTTAGTGTAAAATTTATTCTTGTGATTTTTAGAAAAATGTGAAATATTTATATTATAATAAAATAAATATTTAAATGATAAATATACATATAATTATACAAAAATAATTTTAATAAATATTTTATATTCCAAAAAATCTCATTTTCTTACGATGTCGTATTTTAAACCTTTCGAGACCGAATGCTCCTTGCGGAGGTCTGAATCTCGCACTACTAAGCCCGAGGATGTGCGATAATCCGCACCATCCCGAACGGGTTCCCCAAAAATGGGTTGTAGTGGCGCTTTGCAAAGATTTTAAAATACTAAATTCTTTAGAAAACGATTTTATAAAGTATAAGGTATTTATTTGTAAAAATGTAAATTTCCCGTATTTTAGATTCTATGGTTTCCTAAGTCGACTATCCTATTTCTAAATGGTCTAAACGACAAGTTGTTAGATGCCTCAAATTGCCTCTTCACCGCCAATTGTGACCAGGTAAGTACAAGTGACGAAATGAGGGATCCGCTCACGAATCACCGTGAGACGGGCCTTTTAAAGTTACCTTTCTCACTTGCCTAGCCTAGACACAGGTTTAGATAAACGACCGATGTCCATAACTTATCGTGTTTTCCTAATAAGAAGTATTTATTTAAAAGTGTATCAAATCTAAAACTTTTAGGAATGGTTTTATTAAGGATATGGTATTTAAATGAAAGTATTGTTTTATCGTATTCTAAGTTTTTTGATGATATCGTTTTAGGTTGTATATGCGTGTGTGTGGAGGTAGGTCATTACCTCATGCTCTACTTTAAATGTATAGCAAGGTTAAGGGGTTAAATGTGAAATCGAAACATTGTGATATTTAAGTGAAAAATACGATAAATTGAAAAGGCTATCATTTCATGTGATAAAAATTGTTCAAATTATTTGTTAAATGTTTAATAGTCAACAATAAGATGTTTAAGCATGATTGAATTGGTGAGAAGTGAAATTTTATAGAAAACCGAATCGGAAATCGGATTTGTTCCGATTCCGTCGGGTTTTGTAATTTCGTATTTTAGAGAATAAGAAAGAGAGATAGAATGGGACTTACGGGTTTCGATTAACCAAGAGAGTGAGGGGGAACTAAAGTGATTGTCGATGCGTTGCGTCGTCGCCGGTATTTCCTAAAAACGTCGCCGGAATTTCGTCGGAGCTTCGCTGCGAGCTTGTTTTCAAAGTACACAACTCTTGGAAAATTTTGAGAGAGTGAGCTTAGGGTTTTGGGATGAGAGGGTAGAAGGGAGGGGGTGTATTTATAGGGTAGGCTAGGGGCAGGGTAGGTGAAGGGTTTTTAATAAAAAAAAATTAAAAATTTGTGTGAAAATCATTAAAATTGTAGTAAATGGGGGATAATTAAATCTCAGAAACCGATCCAATAAATTAGAGTATACAGGGGGTTAGGGGAGGCGAAGAGGCGCATTTTTGGTGTTGGGGACTTTGTCGAGGCCGACTCGAGGGTCGTGGAGGTGGGGGGTCGTCGGGTGAAGGCTCTGGTATATTTACTTTTTCAGATGTAGTTCAAGTTTTGAGAGTTATGGTGTTTGGACTGTTGAGATTCCAAAGAATTTAAAACAAAATAATATTAAAAAATAATGTGGGGCAGGAGATTTGAACTCTGGTGGCTTGGTTCAGCAGTATAAGATATTACCAATGAGCTACAAGCTCCTTCTTATAATTAAATTGCTAATTAATTACTTAAGTCATGTGCTCAGGCAATAAATACACCTTTATGGATTTTTGAAAAAATATTTGAAAAAATATGTATAGGAAATAGGAAAAAGTGTATAAGAAAACTAGGGTTGTTACAAGTGCGCAACTGCTTCGTGGATGTCAAGAAAGTGGCGGGTGGAAATCCCCCTATTATCTCCTGAAAAAGAAGTCAAAGTCTATTCGAAGGAAAGGCGGCCTCGGAGCTGCCTTAGAAGACAGATGCACCGGGACACCCTATTTAGAGGCCTCCCGCTGTCTGGAGGGGGCATCCCGATAAGAGATGCCCAAACAACCCATTTTAAAGTTGTTTCAAGAGGGTTACCCAAGAACCACTTGTTTTTTTGAACAAGTACTTAACTTGTTTATTTATACTAAGCCTTATTTTTATGTTTTGAATTAATCAAATTTTGATCAGAATACTTATAAATACTTATAAGTATTCATAAATCTTGGAAGTTAATATTTTAACTTCAACACCCTCAAAAAAGATAAATTAACGAGACTACGGAGTTTCTAAAGCCGGTATAGAAAAAGAAAATACAACTCAGTTACAAACAACTCTCAAGTGTAAAGTAAAATCCACAACTAAGAAAACCTACAACTTAAATTTTTGATCTTTTGATTGAATTTCTCTACAAATAGTATGGATTACTGCTAATGATATAGCTGAATAAAAATATGATAATTTTGTTGTAGAAAGTTACAAATTGCTTCTATTCTAAAGAGATTTTTTTTTTACATGTTATTGTAGCTAAAAATAAAGCCAAGAGATGACAACTAATTACCGATCCTTGACTTCTTTATAACTTTAAGTTCCTCAGAATTGTTGTCTGGGAGCTGAGCAAATAATCATAAGCCGTCCTCGTTTCGCCTCGCTAACTATTTAAAGTCGATATGTTGCTCTCTCCCTCCCTCTTCCTTTTCAAATTAAGGAGAGTTTGCCTATCTCGCGAAATTTCTGCATACACAACAGATGATGCAGTTATTGGCATTAGGATGAGTATGTTACTTCAAAAAATTAAGTAAGCATTAGGATGAGTATGTTACTTCAAAAAATTAAGTTGGCATTAGGATGAGCACATTGAATCTCAATTATGCTATTACATTATGTTACCTAGTGAAAAAATAGTGTTTGGATGAAATTGTCTTTAGACATTTGTAGAAGATGCTATTAGAATACCTAAATGTTAAATAAATAAATTAAAGGGGAGGCCAAAGAGATGTGACCAAGCACTTACACTAGTACAACAACTATCGATCCTTCTACCAATATATTCTTTCACTCACTAAAAGTTCTCGCATTTTAAGTTTCTCATTCCAAGACGTGGCGCTAAGGCATCATAACAAGATTTTCTACCACTCTAAAGTTTCACTTTCCTATTCTCTTTCTATTTAAATGCGAGTATGTTGCATTCATCAACACAACAGCAACAACAAGATATGAACATCACAAATACTAAAAATCATGGAGAGCATAAGATTAATTTCTTATAAATTAAGGTGCACAGAAACCTACAGAGGGAATACACTAGTAAAATAGGGGGTTGCCCCTACGGATATTGAAATCCGTAGGGACAGATTTAACTAGGCCCTACGGATTAATCCGTAGGGCTAAAAGGTTGCCCCTACAGGCCCAGACGTCCAAGAATAAAAATATTAATTCTTAATTTGGTGTTTGCCCCTACGGAGCCGCAAACCAAGGACCTACGGGCAAATCCGTAGGGGCAACTAAATATCGATTTAATAAAGGCACAGATCGATCGCCTACGCTTACTTTCTTCCTCTCTCTCTCGATCGCGCGCGAAAAAAATCCCCAAATCGCCACGCCGTTCTCGTCATCGCCACCGCCGTTCTCCTCGTCGCCACCGCCGTTCAGGTGAGTAAATCTTCAGGTAAATTAAAGAATTTTTTGATTATTTTGGGCTTAGGGTTCATGGCTGGGTCTGGGGTTGCGCGCGCGAGTTGGGGTTCGGCAGGGGTCGCGGTCGGGGTCGGGGTCGGGGTTGGGGTTAGGGTTAGGGTTGGGGTTCGGCTGCTGCTGGGGCTAGGGCTAGGGTTTTCCTTAGGGTTGGTGTTGGGGTTTAGTTAGCCGCGCTGGGGTTAGGGTTAGGTTAGGGCGGGGCTGGGGCTGGGGCTAGGGTTAGGTTGGGGTTAGGGTTAGGTGGATTGATGACAACAAAATACCATAATTTATAATTATATTACTCATCTAATGTGTATGGCATGTGAAAGCTAGATGAAGGTCGAGGCAAGCACAAAAAATTTGTTGGATGGGACAATGTCAATAGGAGCTCAATGCTATTTGGAAAAATAATAATTCAAAGACATAGTGGAGTTTCCGATTGGTGGCATGGACTAGTTTGATGTATGTAGTTGGTTTGATTTATGAAAAAATGGGGAGACAACATGCATGTATGCATATAGGTAACATCTGCCAATATGCCATATCCAGACCGCAATCTATTTTTGCCTATTGGCTAATATGAAAATATCGGCCCGAGTATATGACATAATCAAAGTTGTTAAATCTTGATACGGTTTGTGTTTCGTTTTTTTATTTATCAGTTCTATCAATGTTGCGTATTACGCTTTGTGATATCAGTATCCTACATTTATAGTTTTAATTGTTGATTGTTATAGATAAATACCATTGCAATAATAGTTTTTGGTTGATGAATGCTATTGCAATGTAGGATGATCAGTTCTATCAATCTTGATCTCAATGGTTTAAAATCATATTACACATACAACACGAATGCACAACAAACGCATAATTAAAGAGCGATTCGAGATATTCAGGTTAAAACCAATATATGATACTCGATGATAATATGAAACCTTCATATTCCCATCGATACTCATATATGAAACTAAAAGCGCCGCTTAGTCCCCGTCTATCGGTTAACATACGTGCGATGCTCGTCGTGATCCAGAACTATACGAAAGTTGTTAAATATCGGACAGTATAGCTCGATACTAACAACCATCGTATAGTCTACGCGACGAGAAAATTCAATCGTATGGTAACCCATAGATTTTTCCCGTGTGGACAAGTTAAGAATGTATAAAGCAAACGCCTTCATTCACTTGTGTTTTCATCCGTTTCGAGATATTTCGTCGGTACCTTTCCGCTGGTTCTCCGTGTACAAAGATAGACTAGATATTCATTTCAACGTTGTTTCACAGCTTTGAAATGATTATCTATTCTATTACAGTGTACTCGAAGAACAGCGGGGAGGTGCTGCCGAAATTTACTCGAAACGGTTGAAAGCACAAGTGATGGGCGTTCGCTCTATACATTCTTAATGGGATAGAAGCCTACCCCCGACAGCCGGAACACACACATACAACAAGAATACACAACAAACACATAATTAGAGAGCGATTCGAGATGTTCGGGTTAAAACCAATATATGATACTCGATGATAATATGAAACCTTCATATTCCCATCGATACTCATATATGAAACTAAAAGCGCCACTTAGTCCCCGTCTATCGGTTAACATACGTGCGATACTCGTCGTGATCTAGAACTATACGAAGGTTGTTAAATATCGGACAGTATAGCTCGATACTAACAACCGTCGTATAGTCTACGCGACGAGAAAATTCAATCGTATGGTAACCCATAGATTTGTCCCGTGTGGACAAGTTAAGAATGTATAAAGCAAACGCTTTCATTCACTTGTGTTTTCATCCGTTTCGAGATATTTCGTCGGTACCTTTCCGCTGGTTCTTCGTGTACAAAGATAGATTAGATGTTCATTTCAACGTTGTTTCACAGCTTTGAAATGATTATCTATTCTATTACAGTGTACTCGGAGAACAGCGGAGAGGTGCTGCCGAAATTTACTCGAAACGGTTGAAAGCACAAGTGATGGGCGTTCGCTCTATACATTCTTAATGGGATAGAAGCCTACCCCCGACAGCCGGAACACACACATACAAACGCATAATTAGAGAGCAATTCGAGATGTTCGGGTTAAAACCAATATATGATAATATGAAACCTTCATATTCCCATCGATACTCATATATGAAACTAAAAGCGCCACTCAGTCCCCGTTTATCGGTTAACATACGTGCGATGCTCGTCGTGACCTAGAACTATACGAAGGTTGTTAAATATCGGACAGTATAGCTCGATACTAACAACCGTCGTATAGTCTACGCGGCGAGAAAATTCAATCGTATGGTAACCCATAGATTTGTTCCGTGTGGACAAGTTAAGAATGTATAAAGCAAACGCCTTCATTCACTTGTGTTTTCATCCGTTTCAAGATATTTCGTCGGTACCTTTCCGCTGGTTCTCCATGTACAAAGATAGATTAGATGTTCATTTCAACGTTGTTTCACAGCTTTGAAATGATTATCTATTCTATTACAGTGTACTCGGAGAACAGCGGGGAGGTGCTGCCGAAATTTACTCGAAACGGTTGAAAGCACAAGTGATGGGCGTTCGCTCTATACATTCTTAATGGGATAGAAGCCTACCCCCGACAGCCGGAACACACACATACAACGTGACCTTCGGGATGGATCCGACGAAACAGGTCAAACCACAATATTGGAACAAGTTAAGCATTTTCTTCGAGCTTCCGTACTGGTCTACAAATTCAGTGCGTCATTATCTGGACGTCATGCATATAGAGAAGGGAGTATCAGAGCACATACTTAACTTGCTTCTGTGTAAAGACGGGAAATCGAAAGACAACATGAATGCTCGGATGGATCTACAAGAGTGGGGAATAAGAAGTGAACTGCACCCTAAATCGGTAGCGGGTAAACCGGGAAAATTTGTACTTCCCAATGCCGCTTATCATATGTCACAACCGGAGAAGAAAAGATTCCTGCAGGTGTTGCATGATTTGAAAGTCCCCACAGGTTTCTCGGGATCATTCAGCAAGAAAATAAAAATTGTGAAGGGCAAGATCGATGGGCTGAAAAGTCATGATCACCATGTTATCGTGGAGCACCTTCTTCCATTAGCCCTCAGGACTTCTCTCCCCGACTCGGTTGGTCTAGTAATCAACGACCTATGTTGTTTTTTCAGGGAGTTGTGTGCTAAAACACTGGAGGTTGCGACGCTGGATAAACTAGAAAATTCTATTGCGTTGATACTTTGCAAGTTTGAGCGTATTTTCCCACCGTCATTCTTCGATATCATAATACACTTGGCAGTTCATCTTGCAACTGAGGCGAAGTTAGCCGGACCGGTACAATATCGATGGATGTATCCCGTCGAGAGGTACGTGTAATTTTTCGTTTCGCGCAATTTATAAATTTATTATTGTCCTGTATGCCCGTATTTATTTATTCAACATATTCTCATTAGGTACCTTTACACTCTTAAGAAGTATATACGCAATAAAAATCGACCAGAGGGTTCTATCATGCAAGGTTATCTTCTTGATGAAGCAACCACATTTTGTTCCCGCTATCTGGACGAGAACATTGAGACAAGGCTTAACCGACCACGAAGAATTCAAGACGGGCCATATGGTAAAGCCGAGTATAAGAGGGTAGACACTATATTTATCAACAAGATATACCGGTTTATCTTGCTTAATTGCGCATGTCTTGAACAAATTAGAGAGTAAGTTCTTTTGGATTAATTGTTATATCTGTGTTTGTGTGTGTATGAAATGACATAATATTAATGTCACAATTATTTGTCGAAAACAGAACTCATTTTAACGAGGTACGTGAGGGGCATCTTGATTGGAACGAAAAACGTTTGGAAAAATACCATCAGGATAATTTTTGTGATTGGGTCACAGAGCATGTAAGTTATTCGAATTACATTTTATTGCTATCAGTTTTAATCTAAACTTGTATCGTTATGTATTTGTCGTAAATTTTGTTTTGTTAGATCCACGATCCGAACTTGTCTGCATCATTTGAGAGTGATTCAAGATGTTTAGCTCAATTTCCTAGTATGGAGGTTGCATATTACAAAGGATTTGGTGTCCTTGGATACAAATTTGAAGTTAAGGACATAGAAACATCTAGAACCACTCAGAATAGTGGGATTGCGACGGTAGGATCGGACGGTGTGATTTACTATGGGTACTTAAATTGTATACTCGGCATCCACTATCCCGGACGATCAGAACCCTTTTATATATTCCGGTATACTTGGTACGATCCGCGAACCGATACGGACAGGTGGAGAAGCAGTCTTGGGACTTGGAAAGATGAATTGGATTGACCAGTGTGAACACACTTTGATTTTACGGTCAGGATGATCCGTTTATCTTTCCGAACCAAGCGTTCCAAGTATACTACGCACAGTGTTTGAAGCATCCAGGATGGAGTGTTGTATGCCGATGGAAATCCAGAGATGTCTACGATGTCCCAGAATACGAGGACATCGATGTCCCAGAATGCTGGTATGTATACTGCTTTATAGTAAAATATCATGTCATATTATATAGATATCAACATATCCATAATTAGTACGTAGCTTGAGCTTATTTGGTTTTAGACTTAAGTTTGATTAATCATATATACAGATGTAATTAAAATAAACAACAAACTAGATATCCAAACGGGGTTTCGAAATAACTTAATAATGATACGAATTCGAATAATACACAGTTCTTACACGCTTATTACACACGTTAGGTCCAGACGCGACAGGGTACATCGGCCGAGCCTCCACATGCATCTCCTTCGGCTGCGGCTCCGCAAGCCACTACATCGGCTGCGGTTCCGCAGACAGCTCCTGTAGCTCCACCGCCCACTCAGACTCCCGCAGCCGCGGCTCCGCAAGCGACTACCTCGACGGCGGCTGTGCAGACCACATCGCCAGCTCCACATGCCGCTCAGACTCCCGCTCGCGACGAATTGCAGAGTTTATTGACCGAGGAGCAGGCGCGCGTTATTCTATCGTTATTCAGAAGTGGAGCTGGACCGAACTAGGATAGCTTTTTGGTTCTTATTTTTTGAAACATGTATTTATTTATATCATACACATTGTACTACATTTTGAAACGATATTGATATTGGTTTGTATTTATATCATATTCAGTTTTTGGATTTCTTTTGTATATTATATATATGCGTGAGATGTGATTATGAATACTGCAATATATGATTTGATTGATGTATATATTATTGTGCACAGGGCGGGAAAAAATCAAGCAGCCCATTTTTAAAAAAAAAATACAGACAATATGTACCTACGGATTAATCCGTAGGTACACAAGTTGCCCCTACGGCGATATCCATAGGGGCAAAATATCAGCAGTAACTGATATTTCCCCCTTGATCTCAGTGCCAGGAGGTTGGGAGTGCCCCTACAGACATATCCGTAGGGGCCATTGCCTCTTCCCTACGGATGTATCCGTAGGGGCTAATTATCAGGAATCCTGATATTTTGCCCCTACGGAAAAATACCTACGCATATATCCGTAGGGGGTAGAACATGGACCTACGGTTATATCCGTAGGTACATGTAATATATTAAAAAAACCGTAAATAATATAAAATCTTATACCCTACGGATTTATCCGTAGGGGCAACAGGACCTATACATAAATTTGTAGGGGCAACCTTTATTTGTAGTAGTGATAGAATGTCGGCATGTGGATATATCTCGTCCCAATAGTGGATATCTCGACTATGCACTTTAGGAATCATCGAAAACGTCTTATCTTTGAGATGGTAAGCCGCAATATTCTCGGCAGGTATACTTAACAACAAACGATCTCCAACGTCGTCATCCCCTCCACCACGAGTGAACCGGAGAAACGTTATTGGCAAACATCCCCATGCCTTTGAATCTGGGCACAAACTCACAGCATCCCCCGGATCAACTTGGCACAAAAAAGACCAACCAGAAGATTTGGACTCCATCTCGAAAATATCATAATAGAAATCATGATATTTCCATCCACCTTTATCAGAAGCCATGACGCAATGCAAATGCCCTTGAGATTGACTCAAGCATGCAGCGCGTCTCTTTGCGCTCCCAATCGCGGCAACGACATGCAACCAGATTTTTCTGTTTTCGAATCCAAACATAGAATTTCTCTCTCTCTCTCTCTCTCAAGGTTGGGATTTTCCGACCCACACATGCTTCCCTTCCAGAACACTGTAGTCAAGGCGCATCCATGATCGGGTCTAGGAAGAGAAAACGAGCAAATAATTGTTTTTATCTATAACGCAATAATAAAAAAAAGGTTGGGCACTTTGAAGTATGGCGATGTGGAAGGATAAAAGGCAAGGTAAAACCGATGCCAGAAGCAATTCATAGGGATTGGAACGACGTAATACTCTCTGGTGGTGGGATTACAGACAGAGAGTCGGTAGGGGCCGTGCATGCCGTTGAGTTTGTAGGTCGTGTTGCAGAGTAGGAGGCCGTTGCAAGAGTCGATGATTACGGTGGGAAAACCTTTGAAGTATATGAAGGAGAGGGAGGGATCAGATGACGATGAGTGGTTGTTTCCATTGAGATGGACGGGCTCTACTTCCATTAAGCTTGAGGTGGAGATTGAGAAGACCGAGGAGTGGGTTCTCATGAATTGTGGATCCATTGTCAGCGAAAGCCACTGCTTGGAAGCACACCTGAATCTTGCGACGGATTTTGCTGGAAGCTGAACAAGAATACCCCACAAGACGTCTTCGTATAACTTGATCTTAGGGTTTTGAAGAAGAAGTTCTTAATGCTTTGTTATATATAATAAATAACATAATGTACCAACTAAAAGTAGCTTTAAAGTGAAACTTAATCTTTGGAGGGTTATACCAAATAAACTTGCATTTTACACAAATCAAAAAAAAAAAAAATCTCCTGTTGTTGGCAATTGGGAAGAAGCAGATATAGATTGTTGTATCTATTTAAACAACAGGGTTTTCAATTTTTCGTTAAAAAAAAGTTTCCTATTATGAGCAATTGGGTACAAGCCACACATTATATATCAATCATCAAATAAAAATTTAAAATAGTGAGTTCCGAAAAACATCAGAATTTTCCTACAATGTTTAGGCACGCCAAGGAGGATCTCCGCCGTGAGTTCGTTGACGAGTGAGGGGGATTTCACTAGGGTTTGGCTGCATTGGATTTTTAGGGTTTGAGAAACATTTTTGAGAAATATTTTAAAAAGATTTTAGAAGATTTTACTAGTTATTAGAAATTAAATATGATGAGGCTCATAAAAAAGTATTCCCTATATCACGACATGTAGCGGATGACGTGTCATCCACCTAAGCCCGCTAGACTCCTGGGGGCTACGGAGCTGGAATAAGTATGATGCATTGGGGACATTTTTCGGCACCTCGTCTTCGAGATTGCATCCGACCTTTTGGAGACCTCTCCGGAGTACCTTCCCTATTCGCCTAACAACCAGCCGACAGCTCGCCTCCGAGCAATCCTACAGCTGAGCTTCCTTGGCCTCCTCGCTCGCTCCTGAGCAATCCTATAGCTGAGCTTTCTCGGCCTCCGAGCAATCCACCAAGATGAGCTTTCTCGGCTTCCCTATTCAACCGAGAGAACGGAGCACAAGCGCCCCCCCGGTAACGGCTCCGTGTATCTCGCTACGACGAGATCTCCGCCGCTCTACGACCCGCATCTCGTTCTAGCGTATCTCGCCATTAATGAGCGTATCCCGCCATTAATATAGGAAATTGAGGAAGCTTAGCTTTATGAATGCTCGGAGACGAGCTATTGGCTGGCAATTAGGCGCAGAGGAAACATACTCAGGGGAGGCCCCCAAAGGTCGGATGCTACCTCAGAGACGAGGCGTCCAGAAATGTCCCCCTTGCGTGGTACTTATCTCAGCTTCGTAGACTTCAAGTAACTAGTTGGTGCACGTGAAAGACTTGTCATCTGCCACGTGTCTTGATCAGGAGAATCCCTACCAGTGAGCACCATCATTAGCCCCCACACTCGTTCTGGCCTATTTATTGGTCGGGTTGAGGGTGGATTGCTTGGTCTTCTCTTTTCAGCTTTTTGCCGAGGGATCTACACGGTAGATCGTTTGGGAATTACATGGCGGTTGGCGGCCGCATCTCATCGATCTCCATGACTACGTGGCGGTCCTCAAGCGCTTTAATCTTCGCATTTATCCTCGATGACGTCAGTGGATCGCTAAGAGGGCTTTAGATACACGACTTAGGTGAGGCAGAAATCTACCCGCCGTGAATGGGTGCGATAAGCAGGAAGCTATCCGCTGGCCTCACATGAGGGCTTTGGATTCACGGCTTAGGTCGGGTAAGAATCTACCCGTCGTGAATCGGTGCGATGGGCAGGAAGCTTGTAACAACTAGGATTATGTTAGTAACTAATTATATTTTAATTAGTGATATTCTTTAATAAAAGTTTACCAAGTTGACTTTCAAATATTTTATCAAAATTAATAAGTATTTTTCTAGAATTTTCCTAAGCTTGCACAAACATGTGCATGTAACCTAGGGTTAAAATTGGGTTAAACCATGTTTAGGCAACCATGGTGGCCTAATCCCTCTTGTTAGGATAATTAGTTTTAAATTAAGAATTTGATTTTCTAAAAATATAAAGGGATTAATATTCTTTTGGGGTTGACTTGGGTTGAGGAGAGAGAGAGAGAATGATAGGTGTCATGTTAGCTTTTGTTAGAGAGAGAAAATGGTGGCTTAAGAAAGGGTCACACCCACTTCACTTCAAAACTTTTCATAGCCTCCACACTCTCCCTCCCACTCACATCCCTCACATCTCTCACTCACACATACACTCAAACTCACTCACAAACCCTCTCACTTAAACCCTACAGCAGTAGCTGCTGCTACCTCAGCTCAAGCAGCCATTTCTTCTTTGTGAAACATCAGCATCAGCTGATCTGTTTCAGCTCCAAAACACATCAGAACCATTTTATCAACACATCAGCATCTGCTGCATCAGCAGCATCACTCTCTTAAAAATCAGCCCCAACTCCATATACTACAACAACACACCACTAACACTACAACACTCACACAACACAACCACAACACCCCCCCAAACACAATAAACAAAAACAACAGCAACTGCTTCGGCACTGCAGCAGCCAGAACAGCAGCTCCTGCTTCTGGAGCAAAAGCAACAGCTAGGCTGGGGCAACAGCAGCACAGCAACTCCACCTCCTCCTCTTCTTCTCCTTCTCCTTGTTTGTGAGGTTCCTTGTGGGGTATAACTTCTAAGCTCCTTCCTTGTTTCTTAGTTGTGTAGAAGTAGCTTCGATTAGCAATATTTATGCGTTTTTGTGCTTGGTTGGGTGATTTTTGTGAAAGTGTGGTTAAGTGAGGTTGGTGTTGGGTAGACTAGCCTAAGTAAGTGTTATTGAGGCCAGGTTAACCTAGGATAAACCCAGATTACACTAAAATACCCTCAGTTTTCAGATTGTACTAAACTTGACGTTTTAAGAAAAAACATGGCTTTTTGAGATCTGTTGTTACCCATGTAGGTTCAGAATAAAATTGATTGGACCATACCCTATTGGTGACACCCTGACCCCACCACCAGAGCCCGACCCCACCACTTCAACCCAAGGCCGCCGAAATATCCGTTCTGGCCGCAATTTGCGGCCATACTAGGGGGTTAGGGGCTAGGGTTTTTGGTACAGGTGTCTGCTAAATTTTGTGGGTCCAGGGTATATATATTTTTGTAATATCCTAACCTGGGTAAAATCTGGGACTGTATGTCATTTCCTGGTATTTTATTTTGCGCGATACGCGAGTGGATTCTGTGATTCAGCGTATCGCGGCGTATCGGATCGAGTTCTGGACACACACACGTTCCAGCGTATCGTGCGCACGCGCGTTAATTCGTGACGCGAGTTTCTCTTTTCGTTCCGATATCGCGTTTTACGAGATTTTGATATATTGGGATTCTTGTGTTAATTCCAGGTTCGCAGGCGGGTACGTCAGACGCCGCCAGGAAAGGAAAGCAGGTGGTCGGCTATACTTAGCACGCGACCAGGTGAGTAGATTTAACATCTACGGGGAAATCGCCTGTATGGCGTTAAGCATCAGGGCGTAATAGGATGTTAGTTTTATGTGTTCATACAGGCATACTAGAGTAGCATAACGTCTTATATATATAGAACTGGTAGTATAGAATACTGCACTGTCACTAACGGTCCAAGTGCACGAGCACGATTTATATACTACACTCACACCGTTAGTGATTGCCATGACACTCACATTATAGGATTGCTATAAACCTCATGTTTGATTTTGCTTATTTGATATTATCATGATTTGCCACCTACTATCATATGGACATTCATACCATGCACACTATATATGCACTTTCGTGAGTACCTTCATTGATATAACCCTACTTGGGCGCATACGCATCATATGTCTACAGTTGTGCACATGTACATTGCTATATCCACTTTGCATACTTATCCATGCACACATCCATACCGATACACATATTCATATGCTACATACATGGATGATATAGACTTGTTTTAAAACTAAGGGACCGCAGGCGTTATTCTCAAAACTAGATCTTTCAAAAGAGCGGTTTTCCTTTTCTTTTACTCTTAGCGCCACATGACATGTTGCATGGATTACGCATTGTATTTGATTATGTGATTTCTGGATTTGGGAACCGGAGTACTAATTTAAGAAAATACGCACTGTTTAAAAACCCGGTTTCCCTCGAAATGATATTTTAGTGCGTCCACCATGAGTTTTCTCGGTTCCAGAGAGCTTGTATGAGTATACCCGATTCGAGGAGAGGTAGACATCGATTGCGGGTACATGGTGGACCCGGTATGGTACCCCAGGACGAGAAGACTCGAATTGTTAGACGGTGAGCCCGGCGGAGGGACTACTACCTACCGGTGATTGGTTAGACCTGGTGATTATCCGGAGGATACCGACCATAGTCGATAGATGGATACGGGACGACGCGTACTGCCGGGGGCCGAGGGCCGATTCCACAGACGGAGCCCGTGGGCAGATCCGATGGACGGACGCCCCATACTGGAGGATTTGCGTGTCGATGCTGGACATGGTTGATTTTATGAGATTTGGGTGCCGATGTTGGGCACTCACGATTGTATGAGATTCACAGGATTTGAGGGCCGATGTGGATGACGGCGCCTGAGTTTTACTGTGAATTTGGGTGTATTGATGGACACCAGTCATTTTTCCACGTTGATATTCCTTGTAGACACTATTTATTCCCGTACTCAGCATTTAGTATTGACATCTCATCCTGTACTTATTGTACTTGATATAGTACACATGCCATACATGATTATCGCATACCCTGCTCATGCTATATAGGGTTGTTAGATTCCTTATCAGACATGATTATTGCATATCTTGCACATCATATGGGGAGACTTTTAGATTACATTTGCTGCCTGATATGAGTAATCAGTTCATCATATAGATGTTATCTGTTGGCATAGCTTAGAGTATCGCAGTACGTGCATACTCGCGATTACCTTTATATGTTATCTACTATTCACGAGTTGGCAACTCACCCCCGTTGTGCCACAGTGCTTGCAGGTTACCCTTGGGAGTAGTCGCGGCTGGCTGTTTACCGCACCTTTTGACACAGATACCATTGCTGAGGCATGTTAGCCCTTTTGCTATTAGGTGGGTTTTGTACGGTATCTGTTTACTTTTCAGTTGTATCTTGATGTATCTAGTACTCTCCATCTACTTTCATGTATTGACTTAGAGACAGTTGTGAGGACGATATATGTTATTTGTACTCTGGTGTCGAGCTCGTTGTGAGCCGACTTTATTCAGGCAGTTTTACCTCTTATGATATTTGTTTTCCACTTTACTGCTCATTCTTCGCTTCGGTGTCGTATTTATATTGAGGCGATTTCTCTGCCGTTGGGCGTGATTCTCCTATTGTGATACTCTATTTATTTCACATGTCACTTTTAATTATATCTCGCCTTTTACTCGATTTTGGGACAAACTTTTAAAAAGGAAATGTTGTTAAAATGATTTAAATAATAACTTGAACCAAAAAGGATTGCTACTAAGTAACTTAAAGTTTTCTAAATGTTTTAACACTCCAAATTTTAATGGTTTTGTTTTCTGGGTTCGGCTTACTTAGTCATGTTACGCCTATAGGCGTTGCGTGGTTAAGTGCCGGTCACGGGCCGAACTTTGGGTCGTGATAAAGTTGGTATCAGAGAGTAGGTTTTACCTTCGGAGTGTAGGATTGACCCTGGTATGATAGAGTAGCTAGCTGCAGCAGGGTGGCGTGGCGTGTGTATGTTCCGCAGCATACTCACGACATGGTACCCCGCCTAAGCGACCTTAGGGCTTATTGATTGAAATTCCTTCATGACTATATACATTCTTGCGATTCGATTTCCGTATCCTTATCGAATCCTACCTTCCTTTTCAGCCACTATGCCGCCAAGGACTACGAGGGCACAGAGAGCGGCTGCGAGAGCCGAGGCTTGTGTTGACTCGTCCGAGACGAGGACTGATCCGGGCAGTGCACCTGTTGCACCCGAGCAGACTACCCCTCCCATGACGGATCAGATCGCCACACTAGGGGCTGGTATGCAGGAGATGCGCCAGACGGTGGGATCCAGCATGCAGGAAATGCGTCAGATGATAGGGTCGCTAGTTGAGACGCTTCGAGCGCAACGACCAGAGGTAGCTCCACCAGTCACGGGGACTGCGATGGTATCTACAGCACCAGCAGTAGCCCCTACAGCCACGAAGGTGATTTCAGTATCATTAGCAGAGTTCATGAGGCTGAAGCCTCTGGTTTTCACAGGCACCGACGCAGCAGAGGACCCGCAGACCTTTATTGACAGGATGGCCCGGATATGCCGTTCCCTTAGGTGCTCAGATACGAGGTGGGTCGAGTTCGCGAGCTTTCGCTTGGAAGGACTTGCGCAGAAATGGTGCGAATCGGTCGAGAAGGACAGGGCAGCAGGTCTTCCTCCTATGACCTGGACAGAGTTTGTGACGATCTTTATAGCTCGCTTCCTTCCCCAGAGTGTCAGGGATGCCCGAGCACGCAGATTTGAGTCCTTACGCCAGACGCCAGAGATGACCGTGGCAGAGTACGACGTGCTATTCACCAAGCTATCAGTTTATGCTCCGTACCTAGTGGATACTGAGGAACTACGAGTCAAGAGATTTGTCCAAGGCTTGCTTACACCACTGTTCCTTGCGATCAGCGCACAGCATTACGAGACGTATGCCGCAGCTGTAGACGCAGCCCTATTAGTCGAGGAGCGCCTTACCGAGAATTCAGTGGTTCCAGGGCCGAAGAGGGTTCGTACCGACACAGCAGCTCAGAGACATCCGTTCAGACGCCTTGATAGACGTCATACCGGTGACAGAGACTCGGGGTGAGGTCAGATGTTTAGCTCTTATCCCCAGGAGGGTCAGCAGACGTCCCGTGGATGCTTTGGATGTGGTAGTCCTCATCACCGCATCAGAGATTGTACCGAGGCACGCTAGAGGGAGCCAGCCATACCGCATGTCACACTTCCACCTTCTCCACCCCAGAGGGCATTGCCTGTTGTACCCACAGTTGCTCCGCATCAGACTCATGCACAGAGGGGCCATGGTCGCGGAGGGTTTGTTCCTAGAGGTCGAGGCGGCCGAGGCAGAGGACCGCCAGCTACCAGCAGAGTACAGCCAGCTGCTAGCAGGGGACCGCCAGTTACAGGTGGAGGACATGCACGGGTTTTCGCTTTGACGCATCAGGATGCGCAGGCGTCCAATACGGTGGTCTCAGGTACCTTAGCAGTATGTACTATTGATGCACACGTATTATTCGATCCCAGATCCACGCACTCGTACGTTTCCACACATTTTGTGCCGAGTTTGGGTAGAGAGTCTGGGTTGCTTGATCAGCCACTTGTAGTGA
The DNA here is from genome assembly GCA_030015575.1 of Agapanthus africanus. Lineage (NCBI taxonomy): Eukaryota > Viridiplantae > Streptophyta > Magnoliopsida > Asparagales > Amaryllidaceae > Agapanthus > Agapanthus africanus. The sequence continues at coordinate 25,279,406 of CM057338.1, forward strand.
CCACTCCCATGGGAGAGTCGTTTGTTGCTAGGCACGTGTTCCGATCCTGTGTTGTCCGTATTGGCGAGAGAGATTTTCCTGTCGACTTGATCTTTCTGGAGATGTTGGACTTCGACGTTCTTTTGGGTATAGATTGGTTGGCCACGTGCTATGCGTCTGTAGACTGCCGCGAGAAGACTGTTAGGTTTTGTTTTCCCGGCGAGTCGACTTTTGTTGTGCAGGGTGACCGTGGTGCCACCCCTCACTTGTTGATTTCTTCTCTTCACGCTGGACAGCTTCTGAGGAAGGGATGTCAAGGATTCCTAGCCTATGTTGCTGAGATTAGGGCTACGGATGTTCCACTGGACCAGGTTCCGAGTGTATGTGAGTTCCCTGACGAGCTTCCTGGGCTACCGCCTGGGCGTGATGTTGTTTTCCGTATTGATTTGGTTCCCGGCACGGGGCCTATTTCTATACCGTCTTATCGGATGGCCCCGGCGGAGCTTAGTGAGTTGAAGAGTCGGTTGCAAGATTTGCTGGACAAGGGACTCGTTCGACCCAGTGTTTCTCCTTGGGGTGCTCCGGTCCTGTTTGTTAAGAAGAAGGACAGCAGTTTGCGTCTGTGTATCGACTACCGGCAGCTGAACCGGGTGACCGTGCGGAACAGATATCCGTTGCCACGCATCGACGACTTGTTCGACCAGCTTCAGGGGGCAGAATATTTTTCGAGGATCGATTTGCGATCAGGGTATCATCAGCTGAGAGTTCGACCGGAGGACATTCCGAAGACAGCTTTCCGTACGCGTTATGGCCATTATGAGTTTTTGGTGATGTCGTTCGGACTCACCAACGCGCCAGCAGCCTTCATGGACATGATGAACCGTATATTCAGGTCGTATCTTGACTTGTTCATCATCGTATTCATTGACGATATATTGGTGTATTCCCGGAGCAGAGAGGAAAATGAGCAGCACCTGCGGATTACGCTGCAGACCTTGAGGGAGCACCGGCTTTATGCGAAATTCTCTAAGTGCGCGTTCTGGCTGGACAACGTAGACTTCTTGGGTCACGTGATTACACGGGATGGTATATGTGTAGACCCGAGGAAGGTCGAGGCCGTGCGGAGTTGGCCCAGACCTACATCCGTTATTGAGATACGTAGCTTTCTAGGACTGGCCGGCTACTACAGGCGATTTGTGCAGGATTTCTCCCGTATTGCTGCACCCTTGACCGATTTGACCCGGAAAGGGGTTCCTTTCGTTTGGACGGAGGAGTGCGAGCACAGTTTCCAGCAGTTACGGACTTGCTTGAATACGGCGCCAGTGTTATCTTTGCCTTCAGGATCAGGCGGGTTTGTAGTATATTGTGATGCTTCACGAGTGGGGCTGGGATGCGTATTGATGCAGCACGGCAAGGTGATCGCATATGCTTCCCGCCAATTGAAGAAACATGAGCAGAACTACCCCACTCATGATTTGGAAATGGCTGCAGTGGTATTTGCACTTAAGATTTGGCGACATTACCTCTATGGCGAGTCGTGCCAGATATTCACTGATCACAAAAGCCTAAAGTATATATTTCAGCAGCGAGACCTGAATCTCCGACAGCGCCGTTGGATGGAACTGGTGAAAGACTACGACTGCGAGATCTTGTATCACCCGGGCAAGGCTAATGTAGTTGCGGATGCTTTGAGCAGGAGGCCCGGGGGTAGTCTTTCGTGCTTGAGTGCAGTACAGAGGCAGTCGTCAGCGGATTGGCAGATACTATGCGACGGCCGAGTACAGTTCGAGTTCACACAGATCGGGGGACAGCTTGCGCATGTTCGTGCACGCCCACAGTTGCTTGACCGTATATATGAGGCACAACGCGGGGATGACCGTCGCTCAGAGATCGCGGCACAGATTAGACATGGCAGATTCTCTGAGTTCGTGGTCGATGATCAGAGGATATTACGATTTGGGTCTAGACTGTGCGTACCAGATGCCGAGGGATTGCGGCGCGATATTCTCGAGGAGGCACATCGATCAGTGTACAGTGTCCATCCCGGTTCCACCAAGATGTACCATGATATGAGAGAAGTCTACTGGTGGGACGGAATGAAGAGGGACATTGCTGATTTCGTATCGAGATGCCTGACTTGTCAGCAAGTCAAGGCCGAGCACCAGAGGCCCGCGGGAGAGCTACAGCCGTTACCCATTCCGGAGTGGAAATGGGAACATATTTCGATGGATTTCGTTGTGAGTCTACCCAGGACTAGGCGGGGGTATGACTCCATTTGGGTGATCGTGGATCGTCTGACGAAAGCAGCTCACTTCCTACTAGTGAAGACGACTTTCGGATTTGCTCAGTACGCCCAGATTTATATCGACGATATTGTGCGACTACATGGGGTTCCGACGTGTATTGTGTTCGACCGAGGCACCCAGTTCACCAGCAGATTATGGCAGAGACTTCAGGAGGCTTTGGGCACTCGTTTGAGTTTCAGCACGGCATTTCATCCGCAGACCGACGGACAGTCAGAGCGGACCATTCAGACTCTCGAGGACATGCTCCGAGCTTGCGTGTTAGACTTTGGTGGTAGCTGGGATCATCATTTACCCTTGATTGAGTTCTCCTACAACAATAGCTTCCAGGACACTATACAGATGGCACCTTTCGATGCTTTGTATGGGAGGAGATGTAGATCGCCCGTCTGTTGGACAGAGCTCAGCGAGAGCAGTATTTTAGGGCCATAGATCGTACAGGAGACGACCGAGAAGATACAGCTGATTCGAGACAGGATGAGGACAGCTCAGAGCAGGCAGAAATCGTATGCTGACAGACGCCGCCGCAGTTTAGAGTTCAAAGTTGGCGATCACGTTTTTCTGAGGGTCTCTCCGATGAAGGGAGTGATGAGGTTTGGACGGAAGGGGAAGCTTAGCCCCAGATTCATAGGTCCTTTCGAGATCCTCGAGCGTGTCGGTGCCGTAGCATATCGTTTGGCCCTTCCACCCAGTCTTTCAGATGTTCACCACGTCTTCCACGTATCGATGCTACGCAGATATCTTCATGACCCTTCCCACACGATCCAGCATCCGACAGTACAGCTTGAGCCCGACCTTTCGTTCACCGTGCAGCCAGTGGAGATATTGGATCGGCAGGTGAAGAAACTTCGATCTAGGATCCTGCCGTCGGTAAAGGTTCTTTGGCGCAGCCCGAACGGTGAGGAGTTCACTTGGGAGGCCGAGGGAGAGATGCGGAAGAAATTCCCTCATCTCTTTGAAGGTACGCGTAGTCTTATATTTTAAATTCGGGGACGAATTTTCTTAAGGGGGGAAGACTGTAACAACTAGGATTATGTTAGTAACTAATTATATTTTAATTAGTGATATTCTTTAATAAAAGTTTACCAAGTTGACTTTCAAATATTTTATCAAAATTAATAAGCATTTTTCTAGAATTTTCCTAAGCTTGCACAAACATGTGCATGTAACCTAGGGTTAAAATTGGGTTAAACCATGTTTAGGCAACCATGGTGGCCTAATCCCTCTTGTTAGGCTAATTAGTTTTAAATTAAGAATTTGATTTTCTAAAAATATAAAGGGATTAATATTCTTTTGGGGTTGACTTGGGTTGAGGAGAGAGAGAGAGAATGATAGGTGTCATGTTAGCTTTTGTTAGAGAGAGAAAATGGTGGCTTAAGAAAGGGTCACACCCACTTCACTTCAAAACTTTTCATAGCCTCCACACTCTCCCTCCCACTCACATCCCTCACATCTCTCACTCACACATACACTCAAACTCACTCACAAACCCTCTCACTTAAACCCTACAGCAGTAGCTGCTGCTACCTCAGCTCAAGCAGCCATTTCTTCTTTGTGAAGCATCAGCATCAGCATCAGCTGATCTGTTTCAGCACCAAAACACATCAGAACCATTTTATCAACACATCAGCATCTGCTGCATCAGCAGCATCACTCTCTTAACAATCAGCCCCAACTCCATATACTACAACAACACACCACCAACACTACAACACAACCACAACACCCCCCCAAACACAATAAACAAAAACAACAGCAACTGCTTCAGCACTGCAGCAGCCAGAACAGCAGCTCCTGCTTCTGGAGCAAAAGCAGCAGCTCGGCTGGGGCAACAGCAGCACAACAACTCCACCTCCTCTTCTTCTTCTCCTTCTCCTTATTTGTGAGGTTCCTTATGGGGTATAACTTCTAAACTCCTTCCATGTTTCTTAGTTGTGTAGAAGTAGCTTCGATTAGCAATATTTATGCGTTTTTGTGCTTGGTTGGGTGATTTTTGTGAAAATGTGGTTAAGTGAGGTTGGTGTTGGGTAGACTAGCCTAAGTAAGTGTTATTGAGGCCAAGTTAACATAGGATAAACCCAGATTACACTAAAATACCCTCAGTTTTCAGATTGTACTAAACTTGTAAGCAAAAACATGGCTTTTTGAGATCTGTTGTTACCCATGTAGGTTCAGAATAAAATTGATTGGACCATAGCCTACTGGTGACACCCTGACCCCACCACCAGAGCCCGACCCCACCACTTCAACCCGAGGCCGCCGAAATATCCGTTCTGGCCGCAATTTGCGGCCAGACTAGGGGGTTAGGGGCTAGGGTTTTTGGTACAGGTGTCTGCTACATTTTGTGGGTCCAGGGTATATATAGTTTTGTAATATCCTAACCTGGGTAAAATCTGGGACTGTATGTTATTTCCTGGTATTTTATTTTGCGCGATACGCGCGATACGCGAGTGGATTCTGTGATTCAGCGTATCGCGGCGTATCGGATTGAGTTCTGGACACATACACACGTTCCAGCGTATCGTGCGCACGCGCGTTAATTCACGATGCGAGTTTCTCGTTTCGTTCCGATATCGCGTTTTACGAGATTTTGATATATTGGGATTCTTGTGTTAATTCCAGGTTCGCAGGCGGGTACGTCAGACGCTGTCAGGAAAGGGAAGCAGGTGGTCGGCTATACTTAGCACGCGACCAGGTGAGTAGATTTAACATCTACGGGAAAATCGACCGTATGGCGTTAAGCGTCAGGGCGTAATAGGATGCTAGTTTTATCTGTTCATACAGGCATACTAGAGTAGCATACCGTCTTATATATATAGAACTGGTAGTATATAACACTGCACTGTCACTAACGGTCCAAGTGCACGAGCACGATTTATATGCTACACTCACACCGTTAGTGATTGCCATGACACTCACATTATAGGATTGCTATAAACCTCATGTTTGATTTTGCTTATTTGATGTTGTCATGATTTGCCACCTACTATCATATGGACATTCATACCATGCACACTGTATATACCCTTTCATTAGTACCTTCATTGATATAACCCTACTTGGGCGCATACGCATCATATGTCTACAGTTGTGCACATGTACATTGCTATATCCACTTTGCATACTTATCCATGCACACATCCATACCGATACACACATTCATATGCTACATACATGGATGATATAGACTTGTTTTAAAACTAAGGGACCGCAGGCGTTATTTTCAAAACTAGATCTTTCAAAAGAGCGGTTTTCCCTTTCTTTTACTCTTAGCGCCACATGACATGTTGCATGGATTACGCATTGTATTTGATTATGTGATTTCTGGATTTGGGAACCGGAGTACTAATTTAAGAAAATACGCACTGTTTAAAAACCCGGTTTCCCTCGAAATGATATTTTAGTGCGTCCACCATGAGTTTTCTCGGTTCCAGAGAGCTTGTGCGAGTATACCCGATTCGAGGAGAGGTAGGCACCGATTGCGGGTACATGGTGGACCCGGTACGGTATCCCGGGGTGGGAAGACTCGTATTGTTAGACGGTGAGCCCGGCGAAGGGACTACTACCTACCGGTGATTGGTTAGACCAGGCGATTATCCGGAGGATACCGACCAGAGTCGATAGATGGATACGGGACGACGCGTACTGCCGGGGGCCGAGGGCCGATTCCGCAGACGGAGCCCGTGGGCAGATCCGATGGACGGACGCCCCATACTGGAGGATTTGCGTGTTGATGCTGGACACGGTTGATTTTATGAGATTTGGGTGCCGATGTTGGGCACTCACGATTGTATGAGATTCACAGGATTTGAGGGTCAATGTGGATGACGCCGCCTGAGTTTTACTGCGAATTTGGGTGTATTGATGGACACCGGTCATTTTTCCACGTTGATATTCCGTGTAGACACTATTTATTCCCGTACTCAGCATTTAGTATTGACATCTCATCCTGTACTTATTGTACTTGATATAGTACACATGCCATACATGATTATCGCATACCCTGCTCATGCTATATAGGGTTGTTAGATTCCATATCAGACATGATTATTGCATACCTTGCACATCATATGGGGAGACTTTTAGATTACATTTGCTGCCTGATATGAGTAATCAGTTCATCATATAGATGTTATCTGTTGGCATAGCTTAGAGTATCGCAGTACGTGCATACTCGCGATTACCTTTATATGTTATCTACTATTCACGAGTTGGCAACTCACCCCCGTTGTGCCACAGTGCTTGCAGGTTACCCTTGGGAGTAGTCATGGCTGGATGTTTACCGCACCTTTTGACACAGATACCATTGCTGAGGCGTGTTAGCCCTTTTGCTATTAGGTGGGTTTTGTACGGTATCTGTTTACTTTTCAGTTGTATCTTGATGTATCTAGTACTCTCCATATACTTTCATGTATTGACTTAGAGACAGTTGTGAGGACGATGTATGTTATTTGTACTCTGGTGTCGAGCTCGTTGTGAACCGACTTTATTCAGGCAGTTTTACCTCTTATGATATTTGTTTTCCACTTTACTGCTCATTCTTCGCTTCAGCGTCGTATTTATATTGAGGCGATTTCTCCGCCGTTGGGCGCGATTCTCCTATTGTGATACTCTATTTATTTCACATGTCACTTTTAATTATATCTCGCCTTTTACCCAATTTCGGGACAAACTTTTAAAAAGGAAATGTTGTTAAAATGATTTAAATAATAACTTGAACCAAAAAAGATTGCTACTATGTAACTTAAAGTTTTCTAAATGTTTTAACACTCCAAATTTTAATGGTTTTGTTTTCTGGGTTCGTCTTACTTAGTCATGTTACGCCTATAGGCGTTGCGTGGTTAAGTGCCGGTCACGGGCCGAACTTTGGGTCGTGACAAAGCTATTCGCTGGCCTCGCATGAGGGCTTTGGATTCACGGCTTAGGTCGGGTAAGAATCTACCCGCCGTGAATCGGTGCGACGGGCAGGAAGCTGTCCCCCGGCCTTGCATGAGGGCTTTGGATTCACGACTTAGGTCGGGCAGGAATCTATCTGCCGTGAATGGGTGTGACGGACAAGAAGAAGTCCGCAGGCCTCGCATGAGGGCTGTGGATTCATGGTTTAGGTCGGGTAGGAATCTACCCGCCATGAATGGGTGTGAAGGACAGGAAGCTGTCCGCCGGCCTTGCATGATGGCTTTGGATCCATGGCTTAGGTCAGGCAGGAATCTACCCGCCGTGAATGGATGCGACGGGTAGGAAGCCGTCCGCCGGCCTCGTATGAGGGCTTTGGATTCACGGCTTAGGTCGGGCAGAAATCTACCCGCTGTGAATGGGTGTGACGGGAAGGAAGCCATCAGCCGGCTTCGCATGAGAGCTTTGGATTCACGGCTTAGGTCGGACAGGAATCTACTCGACGTGAATGGGTGCGACGGGCAGGAAGCTGTCCGCCGGCATCGCATGAGGGATTTAGATCCATAGCTTAGGTCGGGCAGGAATCTACCCACCGTGAATAGGTGCGATGGGCAGGAACCTGGCTGCTGGCCTTACATGTGGGCTTTGGATCCACGGCTTAGGTCGGATGGGAATCTACCCGCCGTGAATGGGTGCGATGGATAAGAAGCTGTCCGCCGACCTTGTATGAGAGTTTTGGATTCACGGCTTAGGTCGGGCAGGAATCTACCCGCCGTGGATGGGTGCGAAGGGTAGGAAGCTGTCCGCAGGCCTCCCATGAGGGCTTTGGATCCATGGCTTACGTCGGGCAGAAATCTACCCACCGTGAATGGGTGTGACAGGCAGGAAGCTGTCCGCCGGCCTCCGAACCGAGCAGGAGTCTACTCGTGCGAGGACTTTGGATTCACAACTTATGTTGGGCTGGAATATACCCAAAGTGAATGGGTGCGACGAGCACGAAGCTGTCCGCCATCCTCGTAGCGAGGGCTTAGGATCACAACTTATGTTGGGTAGTAATCTACCCGCTGTGAATGGTTGCGAAGGGCAGAAAACTATCCGCCAACCTCCAAACCGTGCATGAGACTACTCGTGCGAGGGTTTAGGATTCACGGGTTAGGCCGGGCAGGAATTTACCCACCGTGAATGGTTGTGACGGACAGGAAGCTGCCCGCCGACCCCATATGGGGGCTTTTGACTCACAACTTACGTCGGGCAGGATCTACCCACCGTGAATGGGTGTGACGAGCAGGAAGCTGTTCACCGGCCTTGCATGAGGGCTTTGGATCCACGGCTTAGGTCAGGCAGGAATTTACTCGCCGTAAATGGGTGCGACAGGCAGGAAGCTATTCGCCGGCCTCCGAACCGAGCAGGAGTCTACTCGTGCGAGGGCTTAGGATTCACAACTTATGTTGGGCAGGAATCTACCCGTTGTGAATGGGTGAAATGAGCAGGAAGCTGTCCGCCGGCCTCATGGAGAGGGCTTGGAATTCAAAACTTATGTTGGGAAGGAATTTGCCCGCTGTGAATGGTGGCGATGGTAGGAAGTTGTTCGCCGGCCTCCAAACCGAGCAGGAGTCTACTTATGGGAGGGCTTAGGATTCACGGGTTAGGCCGGGCAGGAATCTACCCACCATGAATGGTTGCGACGAGCATGAAGCTGTCCACCGGCCTCATGGCGAGGGCTTAGAATCCACAACTTATGTTGGACAGGAATCTACCCGCTGTGAATGGTTGCGACGGGTAGGAAGCTGTCCACCGGTCTCCGAACCGAGCAGGAGTTTACTCGTGCAAGGGCTTAGGATTCACGAGTTAGGCCGGGCGGGAATCTACCCACCGTGAATGGTTGCGATAGGTAAGAAGCTGTCCGCCAGCCTTGTGGCGAGGGTTTAGGGTTCGCAACTTATGTTAGGCAGTAATCTACCCACTGTGAATGAGTGGGACGGGAAGGAAGCTGTCTGTCGGCCTCCGAACCGAGCAGGAGTCTACTCGTGTGAGGGCTTAAGGTTCACGGGTGAGGCCGGGAAGGAATCTACCCAGTGTGAATGGGTGCGACGAGTGTTCACACCATAATATTGCATTATTATATTCCCCATTCTTATTCTTTTTATAAATAAACAGGTGTTTTTGACACATGTCCGCTACATATTACAGGTTACAGGTTCTTGGAGCGAAAATAGTGAAAAATACAAAAGACGACACAAAAAAGGGACTTTGACCAACAAATAGAAGGATCTTAATCAAGCCTACACAAAAAGATCAGTACAAGGCAACGTAAGGTCCAAGATTACAAAGTAAACGGTTAAAAGTCCACTGCAATTGTTCACTGGAGATTTGGAAGAAATAGAGAAGCCAAATTGAATAAAGATCCAAAGAAATAAAAAGCCCAAGAAGCCCAAAATCAGTTCCAAAATTTCCAGACATAGAATTTTACCAAAGCTTGAAGTCTACTTTGACTAGGTCTTCCTAAGGATATTTTGGTAAATGTAGACGTGCGAATCAATTGTAACCTAGGGTTTCCTATCCTCTATAAATAGGAACTCTAAATCATTGTAAAGGCTATGCCTCCCTTCATTAATAAATTCAGCATTCTTTTGGAGAGCATCATTTTTGTAAGTTCTTTATTTTTTGCCCTAGCTTAATTTTCTATTCTTGCCCTAGATAAATTTAATTCCTTGCCCTAGTTAATATTTAATTCTCTGCCCTAGATAAATGTATTTTATTTCCCTAATGAGTGAGTAGTCTCCTCGCTTGTTAGGGTTAGATCTGGGGAAGGTTTGAGAGACGAAGATCTCTCATCCCCTTTCTTGCCCGTCATATATTTTCATAGGACTCTATGCATACATGCACATACCGCTCCCTACGGCACCCTATCCATCGAGGTAGCGGTGATACCGTAGTATAAAGGCCCGGTTGTGATTGTTTTCCATGGAGGTTAGGGTAAGGATTGATAAAGGAAGGACAAGAACCTAGAGGAAGAAATATCTTTCCATATGATTCTAATCCCTTTTATTAATAATTACTATAACACCTAATTAGATCTTCATATGGGTATAGAAAGCGGTGAGATTTATAGACTTTCCAAACTTAAGCTAGACCTAACCCTAGCAAGACTTAGATATAGATTAATTTAGTTTTTAGATTTAATAATCAATCCGAACACCCTTTGGAATTAACTCGTAAGCGCGACTAGGAAATTCACAACATCCCTGTGGACCGACTTGTATTCACCGGCTAGCTACATGCGACGCCGTTCTTGATTGCGGTAATAGATATTTTTGAGATCAATCAACGAGCAGGAAACTATTCGCCGGCCTCCGAACCGAGCAGGAGTCTACTCGTGCAAGGGCTTAGGATTCATGGGTAAGGCCGGGTAGGAATCTACCTGCCGTGAATGAGTGCGACGAGTAGGAAGCTGTTCGCCGACCTCGTGGTGAGGGCTTAGGATTTACGGTCTAGGTCGGGCAGAAATCGACCTGCCGTGAATGTGTGCGACGGGCAAGAAACTGTCTGTCGGCCCCATGGCGAGGGCTTAGAATTCACAACTTATGTTGGGCAGGAATCTACCCGCTGTGAATGGGTGCGACGAGCAGGAAGCTGTCCGCCAGTCTCGTGGCGAGGGTTTAGGATTCACAACTTATGTAGGGACAGGAATCTACCCGCTGTGAATGAGTGCGACGGGCAGGAAGCTATCTACCGGCTTCCTGGTGAGGGTTTAGGATTCATGGCTTAGGTCGGGCAGGAATCCACCCGCCGTGAATACGTGCGGCGGGCAGAAAGTTGTCCGCCAGCTTCGCATCAGGGCTTAGCTCGGAAACGAGAAGAAACTAGTTCGGATGACAGAAGAGCAGGAATCTTATTATTTAAAGAGAGAACAAGTTCATTTATACAATTTAAGTTTTTCTGCATTAAATGGCTGCAGAAGATTATGACCCAAGGAATCTTGGAGTCGGTAAACTCCTCCGGGTAATATTTCGTTCACGAGGAACGAGCCGTCCCACCTTGGAGAGAATTTATGCAGCTTCCCTTGGTCATCGAATTCATTGCAGTGGAGGCCTGGGCCTCCTGTCATGAAAACTCGATGTTTGACCCGAGCATTGTAGTACCTGTTGAAGTCAAAATTTGCATCCCGGTTGACCAAGTCAAAGTCAAGGTCAACCCCAATCCAGGTGGGCCCAAGCCCAAGCAAGTGGGCCAATGCCCAGGTTGAGCCCGAACACGAAGCGTCCGGCCTTCCGCCATACCAAAATAAAAAATCATGTAATAAATAATTTTTATGTAATTTTTTATGTATGAATGTAAACAAAATGGGCATAAAACCAAATTTTTGTAAGCCCATGGCTTATGTGCAAAAAGAAATGGCACATGAGCCATGGGATGGGCAAAATGCCATTTTTGTAAAGCCCAAGGGGCTATATGTAAATATGTAAGCCTATATAAGGCAAAATGATGATGAATAAACCAGATACTTTTTCATTCACTCAAAAAAAACCTAGGGTTTGTGCCTCTTTCCCCTTTCTGAAGGTTTCAAACCTTCTTCCTTTTTTTGTGAATTAAATCAAGAGTGTTACTCTCCATTTCCCAAAACTAAATAGTTTTCACCATAAAATCCACAAAGGGGAACTTGGATCTGCCATTAGATCTCAAAAAGAAGAGATTTTTAGATCTCACATCTCTTGAGCCAGCCAACAGAGGAGGAAGAAGAAGAACCCATTTTCTCAACCAAAACATTTTTTAGGAGTTTTAACTCCATATATATATATATATATATATATATATATATATATATATATATAACAACAAACATTTCCTTTCTGAAGCATACCTTCTGTTTCTTGGACTAAAAGCCGCTTTTTTTCTCGCCGGCGCCCAGGCGCTAAAGCACCGAGCGCCCACGAGCCGACACGTGGCGCGCTAGCGCTCGAGCGCAAAATGCCCACGTGCCGACACGTGGCGCGTTTGCGCTCCAGCGCCCTGCGCTCGAGCGCAAAGCGCCCACGTGCCGACACGTGGCGCGCTTGCGCTCAAGCGCAAAGCGCCCACGTGCCGAAACGTGGCGCGCTTGCGCTCCAGCGCTCTGCGCTCGAGCGCAGGGCGCCGGAGCGCAAGCGCGCCACGTGTCGGCACGTGGGCGCTTTGCGCTCGAGCGCCCGAGCGCAAAGCGCCCACGTGCCGACACGTGGTGCACTTGCGCTCGAGCGCCCAGCGCTCATGCGCAAAACGCCCACGTGCCGACACGTGGCGTGCTTGCGCCTAAGCGCATAGCGCTTGAGGCGCTGGCCCCCACGCATCCTTTGGATGTCTTTTCCCCTATATATATATACATACATACATACATACATACATACATACATATATATATATATATACATATGCATACATATGTACACATACACATACTCCACGACACTGCCCCTGTTAGAAAAAAATTTCTAACGGGGCGCTGCCCCGCACCCCGCAAGGGGGCTGCTAGCCCTCTTGACCCCCAGCCCGCTATCCGGGTAGCGGGACCCCCGTAAAAACTCTGCGTGGCTCCCGATATATCCAAACCCCCCTTTCAAAACACAACACACGTACACTGCACATTGAGTTCGCATGACCGGTTTAACCCGTCAATCGGAGGTTCCCTCGCTCCAAAGGCGAGGGGTAATTAATGGCAGCTTAGTTCGCGGCTGCCGGAGATTCGGATTCCCACAATCATTAAACCCCGGCCTACCCTAGGCAGGGAGAATCTGTAGTACGCCTGACAAGCGCGCGCGTATTTCCATCTCAATGGGGTGACGAAAAACACCCTACAGTACAGAGCAACCATCTTCATTTGAGCCCGGTCTCTTTTCTTCCCGGTCCTTTTTCTTTTGTTCTGTCCGGTCTCCTTGAGGAAGATTAACATTCACCTCAGACTCGAGTTGGATTTCCCATTCGGTCCAGACTTTTACCTCGGCCATGGTCTTAGGTTGCGCTAATGCAAAAGAGCGGAGCCATTCTCTGTGCATAAGACTGGATCTCAGGACGGTAATGGTCATCTCATCTCGGTGCTTGGGTACCTCCATGAGAGCATTGTAGAACCGAGTAATATATCCCTTGAAAGATTCCATGTCGCCACTCTTAATAGTGAAAGGGTGGTCGACCGACCTGTTCCGCCGTCGGTTGCCGACAAAGCGGCTAAGAAACTGAGTGGCCAATTCGTCGAAAGTTGAGATTGAGTGCAGAGTCAGGCCGCAGAACCAATCTCGCCTATCCCGGATGAGTGGTAGGGAATGCTCGGCACTGAGCTGCGTCCGAGTTATCATGAAAGCTCATGCCCGCGGTGTACGTGTCCAAGTGGTCTTTTGGGTCGGGCTTCTCGTCGAAAAGAGCCACTTTAGGCGGCTTATTTCGGGAAGAGACCCGCTCTCTCAGTAACTGCTCGGTGAAGGGCTTCATGAGAGAGTCAGCGGAATACTTCGCCAACACGCCGAGCGAATGGGTGGTAAGCTGTAACGACTCTGAATTTACTGTATGAAATGTTTTCAATTTAATGTACAGAAAGGAGTTTACAAGCCTGAGTACAATTTATAAGTTAATTTTCGTTTAAGAACAGCAAGAAACAACTTGTAGCTCACTGGTAAAGCCCTTGCACTGCTGTGACGTAACCCCTGTGTTCGAATCCTATCAGACACGTTATATTTTTCTGATTTTTCTTTAAAAATTTTTGGAAACCCAAAAGTTTACACGTGCAATGCACATAAAAATGAAAAGTCTAAAGAAATAACCATGTGCAAAAGGGTATTTATACAAAGAGAAACACGTGGCACAAATCCAATGGCCCATCTCCCAAAAACGACCGGTGAGATGCTCATTTTGGGCGGCGGGGACGGTCCAACCGTGGGCAATAAGCCCCGGACTTTGCACATAAGTCTCTTGTCCTACCCCTAACTCCCTTGCACTGTTTGATTACTCTACAATCAAACAGAGACCCCTCAATTCTCCATTTATCACCTTTTTAATTCAACTTTTTAATTTCAAAACACTAATTACACACTATAAATACTACCCCATACCCTAGCCCTTCCTCATTCTGAAAATTATAGCCAAAATTCTCAAAGTTTTCTAAGTACAAGAAGAGTACAAGTGGAGTTAGTAAGAAATCAAGTTTCGGCGAGGATCAAAGCAAGTTCCAGTGACCCCACGATGCCCCGAAGACAACCCTTCCTACTCCTACCTTCCCTTCATCTTTCTAGCTAGTAAGTCCCTCCCTATCCCTCTCTTTCTTCTCGAAAAGTTTTTTCTTTCAAATCATGTCGGTAAGTGGAGTTAATACCGACATTTTATTCTAAACCCTAAAAAGTGAACTTTTTCTTACATAGTTTTCATCCATATTCTTACACCATATTTGTAATCATATAACTAATGGTTAGAATAAACTTTCACTCAAAAATATCATGAAACATAACTTTAAATCAACTTTTACATTAAAATACCATGAACTTTAGATATGTAATCTTATTTTCCTTTGTTGAAACATACCTTTAGAAAACATCACGGGGTGATGACCTACCTCTCACAAAAACACATGATTCCATAACACGATACTTTTTGAACATATCTTTGCGACGATTACAATATATTTCATTAAAATACCATCTCTTATAAAAAAACAGGTTTCTTTAGAATTGTATTTTAAAATTCCTTTGTAAATAAACCTCTGCAACCCTTTTTAGAGAACTCGCTATGGGATGGTGCAGATTATCGCACATCCTTGGACTAGTAGAGCGAGATCCAGACCTCCTCACGGAGCATTCGGTTTCGGAAGGTTTTTAATACGATTTTTAAGAAAAACGCCATTTTCTATTTAATAATAAAATTAATTTTTTAATAATTATATAAATATTATAAAATCCATATATTTTTAAAATATAATAACCTTATATTTTTTCAAATAAAATAATTACAAGTTTCATCAAAATACCATCAAGATACCAACGAAAGTCAAGCTTTACAGTAAAATACCATGAATTATTCAAGTTAAGGTAATTATCACTAAAATACCTCAAACCCTTAAAATTAATATCCATAAAAACCCTAAATAATATAAATAACTTCTTGGGATTATTTTGAAACTATATATTAAAAATATTTTTCATAAAACCCCCTCGAGCTATATAAAACACTGTTAAGGACTTTAGTAAATATAAGTTTAAGCGGGATCAATTCTCTTGAGCCTCAGGGAGCCGGAGAAAGTGAGTGCTTTCCTATTTAAGGTATAAAAACTTAACGGTGTTATCAATGGTAATTGTCTTGGAAAAAGAAACAAATCCCGTCGTCCATGTGCAGCAGTTACCGATAACTCCCGAACCTAATTCAGAATCCAAATCAGTTCTAAGTGTCTGACTCAAGTCTGAGTCTAAATAAAACTTGAATTCAACTCAAACCAAAATCCAATTCAAATATGAATCCAAACTTTAGCATGCATACTTGAACCTGAACCTGAATATCAAACCTGAATACAAGACCTGACTTGACCGATCCATGGCTATAACTTGATATGACTACAAGCTTATATCCTAAACTTGACTACTTGAACAACTTGTATCTATGGTGTCAGCAAGCAATATAATCTAAGACAATACATTACGGGATTAAAAGGGTAGATTGGTACGGAATGTGTTAAAAGTGGCACGAGATGATCACTAAAAGACACCTACATGAACTCTCGTGCCGTTGTCCCGTGGGTTTTGACGGGGCCTTGTACTACATGTTACCATATTCCACGGGGAAAGATGGACTTCTCTCGTATACACTAATACCTTCTGTACCAAGCTACAAATAACTACGTTAGAATAGCAATCTTATACCTGTACACCTTAACAGTTCAATTCTCAATACATGCAATATTCCTCTCTCTTTTTTGGGACTTACCGAGCGCTAGTTCGCTGACGACATTCCTGTATTTTCTTTCTTTGGAATGTTCGTCAGGAGGACCGGACTCTCTCGAGATCGAGCCTAACCAGGAGGATGTGGACCAGTTCACCGAGCAGCAGGATTTCTAGCTTTCCTTGTACTTACTTTTCATTTCATATGCCACTATTTAGGCAATGCTTTATATCATTGTACTTTCCTTTTCAAAGCAGTGTATTGTAAAGATGAATGTTAATAAAAGTTGATGTTCATTTTATATCTCTTGTCATTTCTTGTGCATTTTATATATTGCTTATTTACGCTTAACGTATTTATTTCTGAGTAAATACATCGCGTGCCTGCCATGTCTCCGGCTCCGTATACTGGGAAGCGAGACATGACATGTTTTTTTGGCGGCCCATGCAGGTAAGTTCTGCATGAAATCCTAAGCAATATATCATAAGAATAATAAGAATCAGCAACTATACATTCTTTACATTTCAAATTCCTTGAATCTATCCTATCCTTTCTTTTTCTATCAAGGTCATGAATTCACCGAACAGCACGAGTGCCAAGTCAATGAAAACACCCCACCGCCTACTCTACCACCACCACCTACCGTTGCAGCTTTCATCAATGAGCAAATGGTATCGCTTAAGGCAATCAAGTGCCTCTTGGAGGGTCAGTGGCAGCAGACTGTTGTTCTCATGTATCGTCCAGAGGTCGAGGCACCTGGAGTCAAACAATTCCGGGCACTGCACCCGAAACATTTCTCTAGGAAAGAGAGCCCACTAGAGGCAGAGGAATGGGCTCAGTCTATCGAGAATGATCTGGCAGCAACACAAGTGCCAGAGATTGCTCGGATGAGAGTTGTAAAGCTGCAAATAACAGATAACGCCAGAATCTGGTGGAAGGCTGAAGAAAACCGACTCGCCCAACCAATTGAATGGAAGACATTTCGCGATATGTTCGACGCGAAGTACTTCCCTGAGACTGCCCGTTTCGACACGGAACAACGGTTCATCCACTTACAACAAGTCTCGATGTGGAGTAAATCAGTGGATGAATATGATGCCGAGTTTACCATGCTTAGCATGTAAGATATGTCTCAATATTCAATTTCCTGATATCATATACTACACTGCTAACACAAGGTCATAACAGGTTCGCGGCACACCTTATTCCGACTGCTGAGACCGGGCACGTAAATTTCAATAAGGGTTGGACCCGGAAATCCAAACTGAACTAGCTACAGGGGATTTTCCAACCCATGATCTCACTCTGAAGGCTGCCCGACGCTATAAGGCAGTGGTAAAGAAGAAGGGCAGACCTCAGACTACCGGTGTGAAATGCCCTGCCACTCTGATGGCAGGAGGAGCCTCTTCCAGGCCAACTTTTGCACCAAGGAGACCGGGAGTAACCTTTAACCGACCCATTCCAGACTTTTGCTTTTACTGCAAAAGGAACGGACACCTGGCGAAAGACTGCAAGCATGCAAATAGCCTGTGTTTGGTTTGTGGCGCATCCACCCACGACATCGGATCTTGTCCATATCGTCTCAACCCAGCTCCAGCACCTAGACCCGCAATCACCGTTCCGCAGCGGCCAGCTATTCAAGCTCCTGCATCGCCTTGCTCTACCTGCTCCATCTCTACATGGACCTCCTGCACAGCCTCCTCGTCAATACCATTAGGCACAGAGGAACATGCCTTAAGGGCAGAGAAACGTGCCCCAGGGACAGAAGAATGTGCCTCCAGCAAGAAGGAATGTACCCCGGCGTCAGGCTTTCACCATGACAGTGAAGGAAGCCGAAGCTACTGGCCAAGTTATTACTGGTAATTCCCAATCCTTTCATCTTTTCAAATCCTTGTATATCTCTATATTTTCCCCTTTATCTAAACCCACCTCACACAACTTAGGTACTATACTAGTAGCCACCCTTCCTGCACTAGTACTGTTTGACACTGGAGCGTCACACTGCTTCATGTCGCAACGATTTGTGAGAGCACATGTGATTCCGGTGAAGCCACTCATTTCAAACTGGAATGTCAGTTCCGGGAATGGAGTATTGAAGGCGACTATGGGATTTGGTCAATGTACAGTAGTTGTTTGCGGATGAGAATTCTATGTGAATTTCAAAGTACCGGACATCCCAAACTTCAATGTTGTGTTGGGAATGGAATGGATGGGAGTTTTCTATGCTACGATTGACTGTCGTCAAAGGAGGGTAGTATTTGAGATACCAGATCACCCAGTCTTTTACTTCAAGAGTGGAGACAGAACTTTCGAGCCAGGAATCTTCTGTGCCAAGCCGAAGAATGCAGAAGTATTTACTCTACCGGCGAAAGAAGAAAAGGTGGAGGTAGTTCGAGAGTTCGAGGATGTGTTTCCTAAAGATATAATAGGTTTGCCTCCCGATCGAGCTCTTGAATTCTGTCACGCCCCGCTTCCCAGTGTAAGGACAGAGAACGTGACGAGGCTGCTACGTATTTACTCTAAAGTAAATACACTAAGCTTATCTAAGCAATATAAAAGAAATGTACACAAGAGACAAATGTAATGAAACATAAACTTTATTTATTAATATTCTTTTGTACAATGCATGGAAAAGTAAATATATCTGAATGAAAGCAATGCTGATTGATGTGAAAAAGTGTGTTAGTAGTAATTAACCGCAATCAATAACGGTGTCGCACGTAGCTAGACCGAGATGAGTACGGGTCGTCCTCTGGGAAACGTGGAACCTTTTACTTTTACTTTAGATGTGTTGAGAAAGAGAGGAGGGATAAAGAATTTTATAGAATGGTTTCTAGATCTACGTTAAACAAGAATGTAAAATATAGATCTAGATTATTTTA
This sequence comes from Agapanthus africanus, assembly GCA_030015575.1. NCBI lineage: Eukaryota > Viridiplantae > Streptophyta > Magnoliopsida > Asparagales > Amaryllidaceae > Agapanthus > Agapanthus africanus. The sequence continues at coordinate 25,298,352 of CM057338.1, forward strand.
AGATGTAATTAATATAATAAGAGGGCTTGTAGGGTTCGTTAGGATTTAGTAGTTATGGACGATTAATTAAAAGTTACCCTTTTTATCCATTAATAGATTTAGAACTAGAACGACGGTGATGCGTGTAGATTAGGGTTTCTGGAGGGAAAAGGAATCCCACTCTTAACCCTTATCTCGACACGGAACTCCGTTCATATCTAGCCTTTACCAAAACAATCATTAATCTAATCTCTAATCGCGGTCGGAACTAGCAAAGAATTGCTAGCGCGCCCGATTAGGATGTTTATGATTCTTTTGATAAAGTTCCTAAACTTTATAGGACTTAAAAAGGGTTTAATTATTTTCATCGTCCATTAGCCTACCCTAATCCTACGAACCCTAACAAGCGGAGAATTACTCGCGCATGTTGGGAGAAGAAGATGAAAAGAAAGAGAGGGAAAACATAATGTAAAAAAAACAATTAAATAAAATAACTACCCTTATTAATCGATTTCTTCAAACTACACTTTTAATCCATAGAAAATGATTACAACTAGTTACTTCTCGATCTTTCCTAAGGAGGTGAAAAGAAAGAGAGGGAAAACATAATGTTTTTACACATAAACCCTCATATGTATAATATATTATAATATAGTCCTTTTTTAATATGGAAATGGTAGGAAAAATGTAATACAAGTGTGCAGTTTTATCAACTGAACAAATGCCTAAACAGTGGCATAACAGAATGTAAAGTACTGAAAGAAAATGTGTACAATGGAACTAGAGCTCGGGGTCTTCAGCAAACTGGTCCAAATCTTCAGCGCTGGGCTCGATCTATGGAAGATCCGAATCACCTGACGACATTCAAAGAAGAAAAAAAGTGAATGTCGTCAGTGAACAAATCGCTCTGTAAGTCCCAAAGATAAGGGAGAAGTAGACTAGACAGAAAGAGAAGGTAGCTTTTAAAGTTGTATTATATGGTTATATTGTTGTATTTAGTGTTAATGCTGTTGTTTGTAGCTTGGTACAGAAGAATGCCAGTGTATACGAGAGGAGTCTCTATATACTAGAGACTAGGGCAAATAAAAGTACAAGGCTCCGTTATACAACCCGGAACAACGGCAATTGGATTCAGGTTAGGTGTCTTAATCTTGCAGTCTCGTGCCACTTCTAACACCTTCCATACCAATCTACCCCTTAAACCCCGCGAAGTATTGTTTTGTATTGTAGTATTGTTTTAATTGTATTACAACTTGTATTGTCTTATAATATGAATTGTATAATTGGATGACTTGCCGAAACTATGATATCAGTAAATGGATGTAACTGGAGAATCATGGATGTAACTGGAGAATCATGTAAATGGAAGTATATCCATGGTTCGGTTCAGTCAATACAGATTGAATAGATTGAATATATGGATTCATGGATTCATGTTGAATTGCTATATTATAGATTGTACTTGAATCATATTCAAGTCAGATTATTTAATGAGACTCAGTCTGAGTCAGAACAATTAGAAAAAAAATTAAAGTCCTGATTGTTTTGATGTTATCGGTAACCGCTGCACATGGACGGCGGGATTTGTGTCTTTTTCAAAGACAATTATCGTGTTGATAACACCGTTGTTAAGTTGTCTACCTTAAACAGGCAAGCACCCACTTCTCCGGCTCCCTGAGGCTCAAGAGATTGGTCCCGTTTAAACCTATATTTACTAGGGTCCTTAGGGTAATTTATAGAACTTGAGGGGGTTTTATGTAAAAATACTTTTGTATAATTTTCAAAATACACCCCAAGTATTTAATTATCGTCTTTAGAGTTGTAATAATTATAGATTTTATATTTGTGATATTTCTAGGGAAAATAACCTACTTTCATAATATATGGTATTTGTAATATTGTACTTGTACGGAATTCATGGTATTTTAATGTAAAGTGACTCTTGTGATTTTAGAAAAAGTTGGAATATTTATATTATCACAAAGTAGATATTTTAATTATACATATATATAAAAATAGTATTTAATATATATTATATTTCTAGAAATCTCATTTTCTTAAGATTTTGTATTTTGTAAATCTTTCGAGACCGAATGCCCCTTGCGGGGGTCTGCATATCGCATTACTAAACCAAGGGACGTGCGATAATCCGCACCATCCCAGTCGGGTTCCCCAAAATGGGTTGTAGTGGCGCTTTGCAAAGATTTGTTTAAAAATACTAAATCTTGTAAAAATGGTTTTATTAGTAAAGGGTATTTATATGTAAAGGTTCGTTTCCCGTATTGTATGTTCCCAAAAAGTATTATGTTGTGTTGCATATGGGTGTTGTGAGTAGGTAGGTCATTACCTCGTGATCTACTTAAAGGTATAGCAAGTTTGTGATGTTTTAATGTCGAAATAAAACTACATGGTATTTTAGTGCAAAAGTACGGTAAAAGTTACAAATTGAAATAGATTGTCATGAAACTTGTTCAACATGTTTATTAATGTTTAATAGTTAATATGTAAGAGTTTTGTGTGATTGTATTTAAGAAAATGTTGGATTTTGAGAAAGAACCGAATCGGAAATCGGTTTAACTCCGATTCCGTCGGGTTTTGTAATTACGTATTTTTAGAACAAGATTAGAGAAAAGGGAGATGGAATTACGGGTTTAGCTTAAAGAGGAGAGGGAGAGGGAGTGTACGTAGCTTCTGGTGCGTCGTTTCATCGCCGGGATCTCCTAGGGTTGTCACCGGAAAAATCGCCGGAGCTTCGCCTTTCGCTTCTTCCAAAGTACACTAGGGTTCTAGGAAATTTCTTGAGAGTTTTGATCAGAATTTTGGAGTGAGGTGTGTGTGTATAGGGGTTGTATTTATAGGGTAAGGCTGGGTTTAGGGTAGGTGAAAGGTTTAATTGAAAAAAATGTAATAAAATGGAGTAATTGGTGTTTTAAAAGGGCTCTGTTACTGGTCTGAAGAAATAAGGTGTTCAGGTGTACAGGGGAGGTGAAAAGGCAGGACTTTGCTGTTGATGACTCGGCGGTCCGGCCGAGTCCGGCCGGCGGCGGCGGCCCGAGTCGGCCGGTCCGCCGGCCGAGTCAGCCGATTCTGGCCGAGTCAGGTGGCCGGAAAATCCCTTGTCGGTTCATATAGCCTCTGGTACTGTTAGGTTTTTGGGTGTAGTAGGGTTTTTGTGAGTTATGCACGTGTAAACCCTTAGTATTCTAAAAATTCAAAATAAAACAATATTAAAAATAATGTGGGGTATGGGATTTGAACTCTGGTGGCTTGGTTCAGCAGTGCAAGGTATTACCAATGAGCTACAAGCTCTTTCTTGCTATTAAATAGCAAAACAAACTTATATCTTGTGCTCATGCAAAAATACCCCTTTCTACAATTTTGAAAAAATTGTACAGAAAGTTGTACAGAAAGTTTGGGGTTGTTACAAATTCGGCATTGACTTACTACCTGGTGCACAACCGGTGATCAAAGCTCTGTACCGGTTAAGTCCTGAAGGATTGAAGGAGATCCGTACTCACTTGGATGAAATCCTGAAGAAGGGTTGGATTCGTTCCAGTACTTCAAGTTGGGGATCTCCAATTTTGCTTCTGAAGAAGAAAGAAGCTTCATACATAATGTGTGTAGATTACCGAGTTCTGAATGAAGTGACGATAAAGAACAAGTATCCACTACCGTGCATCGATGATCTTTTCGATCAGCTAAGTGGGTATTGCGTATTTTCAAAGTTAGATTTTCGTTCGGGTTATCATCAGGTGAAGGTCAAAGAGTCTGATATTCCAAAGACGGCATTCAGGACTCGCTATAATGAATATCTAGTGATGCCACTTGGAGTGACCAATGCACCTGCTATATTCATGAATATGATGAACCAAGTTTTCCGAGAGTATTTAGACAGGTTCGTTGTTATTTTTATCGACGACATCCTAGTGTATTCAAAGAATCGGGAAGAACAAGCATTTATGGATTGTCCTGGAGACATTGCGACAGCATCAACTCTATGCCAAGTACAACAAGTATGAATTTTGGCTAGATTAAGTCGGATTTCTCGGGCATATCGTTTCAGGCGAAGGAATCTCAGTAGATCCAGCTAAGGTGTCAGCTGTCAGCGAATGGCCGACACAAAAGACGGTGAAGGATATACGAAGTTTCTTAGAATTAGCAGGATACTACTGAAATTTCATTGAAGGTTTTTCGAAGGTTGCAGCACCCCTGATCAAGATCACACATAAAGATGAAGTATTCGTGTGGTCAGAAGCATGTGAACAAGCTTTTGTAGAACTCAAGTCGAGATTAACTTCAGCTCCTATTCTCGTAATACCGGATCAATCTGGAGGTTTCGTCATACATTGTGATGCGTCCGATAAAGAATTAGGATGTGTTCTACACCAGCATGGAAAAGTTGCAGCCTTTGCATCAAGACAGCTAAAATTTCATGAGCACAACTATCCAACACATGACTTGGAGTTGGCAGCCGTTAAGATTTGGCGCCACTATCTTTTGGGTGAACGAGTGAATATACACACTGACCACAAGAGTCTGAAGTATGTATCTACTCAGAAGGAATTGAACATGCGGCAGAGAGAATAGCTAGAACTTATGGCGGACTTCGACATCAACCTACAGTATCATCCAGGAAAGGTGAATGTAGTTCCTGATGCACTTAGCTGTCATCCATTCTCAATGAATCTCACCGCTCAGTGGAAGCCACAACAGGAATTGCAAGGATTGGCAATCGAAGTAGTTATGCCAGGTAACGCTTCGTATATAATGAACTTACAAGTACAGTCTACTATTGTCAATCAGATCAAAGTAGCTCAAGCAAACGATGCCAAGCTACAAAATATCCGAGAACAAGTAGAAAGTGGACTTCGAACTAACTTCATCATCCATGAAGATGGATCCTTGAAATATGGAAGTAGATTGTGTGTACCACAAGGTCCTGTTTGAGAAGAGTTGATGAAAGAAGCTCACAGCTCTCCGTACTCAGTACACCCCGGTGGTACCAAAATGTATAAGGATTTACGGCACCACTACTGGTGGCATGGAATGAAGCGTGAAGTATCCAGAAGCGTAGCCAAGTGTTTGGTGTGTCAGCAAGTAAAGGTTGAACATCACAGAACTGCTGTTCTACTTCAGCCGTTACCAATCCCACAATGGAAATGGCAGCACATTACCATAGACTTCGTGACTGCCCTTCCTTGCAGCATGAAGGGTAACGACGCAGTATGGGTTATTGTGGATCGATTCACCAAGTCGGCTCACTTTATTCCCTTTCGAGTTGACCAATCTACCGAGACGTTAGCAAAGAAGTACATGGAGATAAGTATGAATCTAAAGTAAGATTTAACCTCAAAATATACTATATATTAATACCCATGAACTCATGCAGGAGATTGTGAGATTACATGGAGTACCAGTTTGCATCGTCTCCGATCATGACATCAGATTCCGGTTACAGTTTTGGCAAAGTCTGCAAGCTAGCCTGGGAACGAGTCTGAACTTCAGCACGTCTTACCATCCACAAACGGACGGACAGTCTGAGCCAACAATTCAGATTCTGGAGGACATGCTAAGAGCTTGTATGTTAGACTTCGGAGTTTCGTGGGAAGATTACCTACATCTTGTGGAGTTTTCATACAACAAAAGCTATCAAGCGAGCATTGGAATGGCACCATTTGTAGCTCTCTATGGAAGGAAGTGTCGTTCACCACATAGTTGGGATGACATCGAAGATCGTGAACTCCTTAGACCAGAGATGATCGTGGCAACTGTAGACGTAGTTCGCACGATCAGGGAAAAAATGCGCTTAGCTCAAGACTGACAGAAGCGTTAGGCTGATGCAAAGCGCCGACACCTGGAGTTCCAACCTGAAGATCATGTTTTCTTAAAGATCTCTCCAAACCGAGAAGTTATCCGTTTTGGCAAGAGGGGTAAGCTCAGTCCCATATACATAGGACTGTTTGACATTCTCGAACAAGTCGGAGAAGTGGCATATTGTTTGGCACTACCACCCTCATTGGAAGGAGTGCATAATGTGTTTCACATATCCCAGCTCCGAAAATATGTGAGCGACCCCAGCCACATCCTTGATCACTCCGAGCTCATTGTACAGACTGACCAGACTTGCGAGCAACAACCCGTTGAGATCCTGAACAGAAAAGTGAAGACACCGCGGAATAAAGAAGTAAACTTGGTCCGCGTGATGTGGAGAAAAGATTCTCCAGGAGAATCAACGTGGGAACGAGAAGATGACATGCGTGCAAACTACCCTTACTTATTTGTAAATTAGTCCTTATGTAATTGTAAATTTCGAGGACGAAATTTTGTATAAGGAGGGTAGATTGTAACGACTCTAAATTTACTGTATGAATTTTTTTCAATTTAATGTACAAAAAGGAGTTTACACGCCTAAGTACAATTTATAAGTTAATTTTTGTTTAAGAACAGCAAGAAACAACTTGTAGTTCACTGGTAAAGCCCTTGCACTGCTGTGACGTAGCCCCTGTGTTCGAATCCCATCAGACACATTATATTTTTCTGATTTTTCTTTTAAACTTTTTGGAAGCCCAAAAGTTTACACGTGCAATGCACATAAAAATGAAAAGTCTGAAGAAATAAACATGTGCAAAAGGGTATTTATATAGAGAGGAACACGTGGCACAAATCCAACGGCCCATCTCCCAAAAACGACCGGCGAGATGCTCATTTTGGGCGGCGGGGATGGTCCAACCGTGGGAAATAAGCCTCGGGCTTTGCACACAAGTCTCTTGGCCTACCCCTAACTCTCCTGCACTGTTTGATTACTCTACAATCAAACAGAGACCTTTCAATTCCCCATTTATCATATTTTTAATGCATTTTAATTCATCTTTTTAATTCCAAAACCCTAATTCCATACTATAAATACTACCCCATACCATAGCCCTTCCTCATTCTGAAAATTATAGCCAAAATTCTTAAAGTTTTCTAAGTACAAGAAGAGTACAAGTGGAGTTAGCAAGAAATTAAGTTCCGGCGAGGATCAAAGTAAGTTCCGGCAACCCCACGACGCCCCGACGACAACCCTTCCTAATCCTACCTTCCCTTCATCTTTTAGCTAGTAAGTCCATTCATATCCTTCTCTTTCTTCTTGAAAAGTTCTCTTTTTCAAAACATGTCGGTAAGTGGAGTAAATACCGACATTTTATTCTAAACCCTAAAAAGTTCATTTTTTCTTACATATTTTCCATCCATATTCTTACACTATATTTGTAATCATATAACTAATAGTTAGAACAAACTTTCACTCAAAATATCATGAAACATAACTTTAAATTAACTTTTACATTAAAATACCATGAACTTTAGATATGTCATCTTATTTTCCTTTGTTGAAACATACATTTAAAAAACTTCACGGGGTAATGCCCTACCTCTCACGAAAACACATGATTCCATAGCACGATACTCTTTGAACGTATCTTTGCGGCGATTACAATATATTTCATTAAAATATCATCTCTTATAAAAAACGGTTTTCTTTAGAATTGTATTTTAAAATTCCTTTGCAAATAAGCCTCTACAACCCTTTTTAGGAGACCCGCTATGGGATGGAGCGGATTATCGCACATCCTTGGGCTAGTAGAGCGAGATGTAGACCTCATCACGGAGCATTCGGTCTCGAAAGATTTTTAATACGATTTTTAAGAAAAACGCAATTTTCTATTTAATAATAAAATTAATTTTTTAATAATTATATAAATATTATAAAATCCATATATTTTCAAAGTTATTATATTTTTCAAATAAAAGAATTACAAGTTTCATCAAGATACCATCAAGATACCAACGAAAGTCAAACTTTACAGTAAAATACTATGAACTATTCAAATTAAGCTAATTATTACTAAAATACCTCAAACCCTTAAAATTCATATCCATGAAAACCCTAAATGATATAAATAACTTCTCGAGGTTATTTTGAAACTATATATTAAAAATATTTTTCATAAAACCCCCTCGAGCTATATAAAACACTGTTAAGGATTTTAGTAAATATAGGTTTAAGCGGGATCAATTCTCTTAAGTCTCAGGGAGCCGGAGAAAGTGAGCGCTTGCCTATTTAAAGTAGAAAAAATTAACGGTGTTATTAATGGTAATTGTCTTGGAAAAATACACAAATCATGCCGTCCATGTGCAGCAGTTACCGATAACTCTCAAACCTAATTCAGGACCCAAATCAGTTATAAGTGTCTGACTCAAGTCTGAGTCTAACAAAGAATCATTTTAAGAGAGAAGAGCTATGGCTTGTAATCGTCCGCATGCTCGCCGACAACCATGGGAGGTGCCTATTGAGGAAATTGTTCCTCGTTTTGCTGCACGCTTAGTGAACCTTGCTCTTACGGATGACCAATGCGATATGGTGTTGCACAAGCTCTTGACTCGTAGAGGATTTCCTCTTCCCATCGGCTCCATTTGGCTCCGGATGGTCTTCTTGTCCGTGCTCGATGACATTCCCCCTCATCCAGCGGAGATGACTCCGGCGATACTCGGCGCAGCGGAGGACAAGATCGAGTGATTTCATGAGGCGCTTTTGATTACCACGGCTCTGAGGGATCGCTCTATTCAGCTGCTAAGCCAGATACGAGCTCAGCGGGCCATCATGTCTGCCTTCGCTGATGGGCACGGTGCTGACCTATGGGGAGCGAATCTTCATGAAGATCGCTGCTTTGCTATGGTGGAGAAGGCAGAGAGGGAGTTAGAGAATTTTATCCATAATTTTGTGAATCCCTGTACTTTCGATCCCATGTATGGTGATCTATTTCCTGTAGAATAAAATGTTCAATTAAATGCTTTCTTTCTGTCGTTGACCACCAAGTGCTCCCTTTCTAACACCTATTCTTCCTCTAATGCGTGTATGTGCGTATGTGAATGAGCCCGATTTCATACATGTCTGTAAACAAAATTTAAACCGGTGTAAACAGGAAAAAATAGCTCTTGGCCGAAAATTTTGACGGGAACATTCCCAATATCACAAATCCACAAAATAGAACAATGGAAAAAATTTGGACCGAGTCGGGGTTGACTCGGCCGCGGAACGGCGGCAGAACGCTCTGTTCTGACGCGGTTCCGCGGCAGTCTTGCCAACTCAGGAGCCCAAATTTCTTCTGCTTTCTAAGAAAACCCTGCACGTATTTTTAAGGCCCCTGAAAATATTTTTTGACCTGTTTTGAAAATCGACAGAATACGTGCATTTCGGACATGATTTTGGGATTTCATTGTCGATCGAATTTCTAACACTTTGCTAACTAGCTAGTTAAGGTTTTGTAGGTTCTGATACTACTGTAAGCCGATGTCGCGCACCCCGCGGTTCGCGGGGAGGAGGAATTTTCAAAAACGATGATATTTGACTACGCAGCACCGGCTAAAACTCCAGGATCTTTACTAAAGCCTTAAGTAGCTAATCTATCTAAAAGGTTTAACTACTCGGTGAGATGGTTATACCTCCAAGATACGGTCCTTCGGATCTTCTAGTGCTCCTCTCCAAGTGTCACGATCCGAAATTGGTACGTGACGGCCCTTAAACTACGCAACGTCTATAGGCGCAACACAATTTAAGTAAGCCGAAAACGCAGCAATCTAAACCATCAAAAGAAGTAAGAAAATGATAATAGCATTTTCAAAACCTTTGAAATCTCAACCCAAATTCTTTAAAGTCCCAACTTTATTTCCTTTAAAAATTTGGCAGCACCTCCTTTGTAAAAACTAACCCCAAAAATGGGTACAACAAAGATATAAGTAAAGCATCCCTAAACGGGAGCAAAAACACGCCCAAAGGCGGAAAACAAACACCACAACAGATATACGACGCCGTAGCGAAGAAATAAAAGACGATAAAAATAAAACTGCATAAAAGACATCCAAGTCACAAAATAATATACAATATTGTCCTCACATCAAGTCTCTAAGTCAATACATGATAATGGTAGATGGAGAGTACATGATACAACGAATATACAATGAACATGAACGGATAACCACAAAACCCACCTAAGCAAAACTGCACACTATGAGCCGAAACGGTATTCGCAGCAAAAGATGATATGATAGATGAATAGCCTGCCTCGACTACTCTGGGGAACAACCTGCAAAACACTGTGGCACAACGGGGGTGAGTTGCCAACTCGTGAATAGTAAATAACATATGCAGGTAATCGCAAGTATGCACGTACAACGCGAATCTAACATATGCAACTAGTAGCAATAAGAGGTCATATGAATGCAATAGTCACGAAAGGTACACTAGCAGGTACAACTAATATATGAAGCAATAATATGACAATATGTATGCAACAATCAAGTAAAGTACTCTATCAGGTACTACTAATACATGAAGTAATGATATGATAATGTATATATGCAACAGTCATGAAAGGTACACTAGCAGGTACAACTAATACATGAAGCAATACATATAAAGTAAAAGTATGTAAATGCAACAATCATGGAAGGTACTCTATCAGGTACAACTAATACATGAAGCAGTGCATAAACAATAAATGTGGAGTATGGGATGAAACATGTCATTTCCACGGAATCCTGATATTGTGGTAGGACCAAAATCCATCAAGACAATCCAAATCCCAATTTCCTAAAATCAGCCCCCAAATTGGCTCTCATATTATGTAAGTCTCACAAATCCTGAATGTACAATATCAAGTAAATCTCAGATATCCTGAATGTACAAAATCAAGTAAATCTCATATATCCTGTATCCAATATCAAGTGAATCTCAAATATCCTGAATCCAATATCAAGTGAATCTCAAATATCCTAAATCTAATATCAGGTGAATCTCAAATATCCTAAGTATATTTGCATGAATAATTATGATGATGTATATAAATTGATATGTATACATATATATTAGCGTCTCATTCCACTAATATATATATATATATATATATATATATATATATATAACAGCGTCCCATTCCACTGTTATATATACTTAGGAGTAAAAATATCATGAAATCAATGTGTCAAGTATCGATACAAAAATACTGATCTATCAGGTGTTGTCACCACGACTGGCCCCTGATAGGTACGTAGCATACGCTGTTCCGAAAACCCGAGTGCCCAGCTTCGACCCTCGTCTTTCGACGTATCCATACGTACATGACCTCGGCCTGTATCCCTGCGATACCCGTCGAGTCAAAGGTACTGTCACCGGAAGGTATGGTTCCCCTGTCAAGCCTCATCGGCACGGTCCATTGAAATACCTTCTCGCCCCGTGGTACCTCCGTGCCCCACCATGTACCCTCATACGGCCCCCGACTCCTCCTCGCATGGGGTATATATATCAGAACCGATAAATCTTATGGTGGATACTGAAATAACATATCAAGAGAAACCGGGTTTTTCAAATAATGCATAATTTCATGAAACTACAACACTCCTCAAATCCAGAATACATCATGAAAAATCCATATCTCAATGCGAAAATCCATGAATATAATATATGCAACATAAAACTGTAATGCGAGCATATAAAGAAAAAGCTGCTATTTAACTGCAACAAGTTAATATATAAATCATGCGGTTACTAATTTCTCCAAGTCTAATATAATATCAAATAAAGGTAAATATATAGCTATAGCCAGATATATGTGTAAACATAAAGTTATAGCAAGGAATATGTATCTACCTATCAGTAATGATGTAATATACCCTCCGGGTATAAGTGAAGTATGTATGCAAGGTATACATGTAGCTATGTCATTATGTGTGAAATATACCTATCACTAATGGTACAATACCATATAGGTTTACAGGTAACTGGTGTGTAAGCATGTTAAGGCATATATGTAAGCATGTAGGTATACAGGTATGCTATATGTCATATGCAATAAGGAATATGAATCAATGTCACAATGTCCCTAACCAAACAATATCATATCTATATGTGTGTTGTGCGTGTCATGGCAATTATTGACGGTGTGTGTGGCATACAATCAGGGCTCGTGCAACATGAGCCGTCAATAATAGTGCAATGTTCTAAGGGTACAAGTCCAAGCACAACTAGTAACTAAGCAATAAGGTATATGCGCAACTCTATATATGAAATAGAATATGCGACAAAATTATAACATCTCTAGCCCAGACGCATAACGCCATGCGGGCGATTCCCCTGTAGATGTTAAATCTACTCACCAACGCTCCTGGCTAAGTAAAGCCTACCACATGTTTCCCCTTCTTCGCAGCGCCCGAAGTCCCCGCCTGCGAACCTAAAACAATAAAACAAGTGTACATTAGCAATAAACCCAAAACACGTACAAACTACGCTGACCAACGCGACAACACAAACGTACTCTCAAGTGTTCGTATTGTAGCTAACGTGTATAGCGACACTACGAAACCAACTCAAGAGCAACAGAACACAGAACACGAACCGTATCGGATAACGTAACGCGTGAAACGAAACACAAGAAAACAAGCAAATGGTCCCAGATTTTTCTGTACCAACAATTTGTAAAAGTTTCAAGTACCATGAGACCACATACAACCCCAGAGACCCCTACACCAAAACCCAAACCCTAACTCCCTAGTCTGGCCGTAATTTGCGGCCAGAAACAATAAATCTGCGGCCTAAGCAAAAGGAAATGGGCTCGTATTTTGAGGGTAGGTTCTAGGTTACTACACTAGGTCACTGTGATGGGAACTTTTGCAATAAATACCTGGTTTGATAGCAGATCATCCGAGACCCCAAAACTACACTAAAAATACGATATTTACCCGAAACGATACAATACGCGATCTAAACTGAAACGAAAAAGCTACACTACACAATAAACACCTACTTAACAGAAAGAGATCATTACCTAACCAAAAGAACTCAAAGATCCTAGCTTCCCAAGCTCCAAGGCATCCAAGAGGCAAAACCAAGCAAAAGATGAGATTTTTGTGAGTTTGGATGAAGTTTTGAGATGGATTTGTGAAGGAATAGAGAGTGTTCAGTTTGAGGTGAAGAGAGATGAAGAAAATGAGAAAGAAATAAGTGTTCCCCGCCGAAAGACGCGGGAAAACGCGATAGACGTCTCGCCTGAATTTCGGGGCAGATGCTAATTGGTGCTATCCGTCCACCTCTCCGAAAATACCAAGTTGATTTATGGCACCATGTATCGAAGGTTTAAACGGATGCGGCCGATGTAGCAGACTTCGTCAGATTCCCCCTAGTTTAAGGGGTTTTTGATTATGAGGACGCTCTTCCCTGCAGGCGCAAGCCCCTGCAGTTAATTACGCTACCGCATCGCGGTAACAACTTTCTCCTTCTCCAGATGGTCACTTCGTGTCGTGGGTGTTTGTTTTGTTTGTGGTTGCCCGTGGATTGTATACGGAGACTAATTTATGTTATCGCCCGTAGGGCGTGGATTAGTCCAAATCCGTATCTTCTTAGATTTGGGTTTAGGGGTTGGGTTTAAGAATACATTAGCCTTATTTGGGACTAAGATCAACTTAAACGTATGTTAAGGATACGTTAGCCTAATTTTTAGACTAAGATCAACTTAACGGGATCGTTTAGATCCAACAAGAGAGCAATTAGGCTCTATTGCTTAGTTTAGGGATATTGCCGTCGATTAGTTTAAGGACATTACGGTCCAACGTTAGTTTAAGGAAATCTCGGTCCAATGTTAGTTTAAAGATATTGCGGTCGAGGTTAAGGACATCATAGTCCGTGGGTTTTAAAGAACCCCACAGTCCGAGGTTAAGGACATCATAGTCCATGAGTTTAAAGGCCTCACAGTCAAGATTAAAGACATCATAGTCCGTGGGCTTAAGGACCCCACAGTCCGTGAAATGTGTGGTTGTCGGGACCCGTCACCTCTCTGAAGACGTTGAAGGATTACAACGACATATATCAGAGGAGTAAAGAGATGTACCCTCGAACCGGTGTGAGTTGGTTGAAAGATCTATAGTCCAATTTGGGACTAAGATCTGTTAGATATTCATGAGCAGATGAGCTCAATTAAATATAAGTTAAGGACTTATGGCCAATATTGGGCTAAGTCCAATAAATGTTCAACATTTTTATTCTGGCTATTGAGCCTTTATTTGGGCTTGGCCCTTCTGACAATATTTTTGTCTTTTTATTGAATGATAAGCATTCACCAGAGCTCTGGGCTTATTAAAGAACAATTTATATTATGTCAGCGCAACACGTGGCGCGCCAGGCGCTTTGCGCCAATTAAAGAGCGCAGTGCGCTTCTGCCACGTGGCGCACATGTAAGGGACACGTGTCGCACTCAGCGCTAAGTGCTAGATGATGAGCGCATGATGCCAGTTTATGAGCGCTGAGCGCTAATTCATGAGCGCACACATGAGTGACACGTGGTGCACTTAGCGCTGAGCGCCGGCCCATGAGCGCAGTGCGCTATTTTAGAAGCGCAAAGCGCAAGTTGTTATTTGGCGCATATGTGGTTGACACATGGCGCATTTTGGCGCTGAGCGCCGGTCCAGAGAGTGCAGAAGCGCAGTTCAAGAGCGCAAGGCGCATTTAAAGAGCGCAAGGCGCATTTGATCGATTTTATGATCAGGGAACAAATTTATGTTCTTTTAAAAGAGACCTTGTCTCAAGATTTAAAAACAACAGTTCTTATTTTTTCAGGAGAGATTTTCAATCTCTTATTTTGATGAAAGGCTTTGCCTTTATAGATCCATGATCTGTGAGAAGAAATATATTCTTCTTTTATTTTATGATGAGATCTTTTGATCTCTTTTGTGAAAGACTTTTTGTCTTGTAGATCTATGATCTTTTTTAAAGAAAAGAATTCTTCTTTTTAATTATGAAATGATTTCATCTCTTTGTTCATCACCATTCTTTTTATCTTGAAGAAAAAATCTTCTTTTGTTGAGAGCTATACTTCTCTTCCTATGAATTTTTCAAAGTTTAGGGGGGAGGGTTTCTCTATATCAGACTTGAAGTCTTGGGGTCTTTTTATAGGGCAAGCTGATTTGTTGAATTAGTTAAAGAGATCTTTTTCTGATTGATTTGGAGATGTTTCCCCACCATTGGATCTTTGATCCTAGAGTTTCTGTTTTACAGAAGGCAATTTTCTTGTTTTTTAACAAGATTGAAAAAATCTTTCCATAACAGAAATTCTGATTAATTAATGATTTATCATTATTATTAGATCTTTTGATCCAACGGTGGGGAGTTTTTTAATTCCAGCGCTAGCACAGCGCAATTTGCGCTAGCGCACCTATGTTTGACACGTGGTGCGCTGCTCAGAGCGCAGCGCGCCCTGCGCTAGCGCACCCGTGTTTGACACGTGGCGCGAAGCGCGCCTAGTGCTAGCGCACACATGGTGCGTTACCTAGGGCGCAGCGCACTTGGCGCTGCATCTGAAGCGTTGCTTCAATTTTGAAATTTGAATTTCAAACAGAGTTTTGCTCTGATTGGGGGAAACAAATGCCCCCCCACCGTTGCGCTCACGTGGCCCACATGTGAGTGCAGCGGTGGCAGTATCTACGCCTTTGGATCAACTCAGAAGTTGAAGATGCATTTCAATGCCTATAAATAGGACCTTTGGTCCTTTAGATGATTTATGTTCATCTTCTTAGTTAATTTTCTGAGAATTTTATTCTCTCACAGAGCATAGCTCTCCATCTTAAGAATTTTCAAGAGTCAAAACTCTGCCAAAATTTTAGGTAATTTTTTTTAGATAATCTAGGGATTTACCCATTAACAGAGCCTTGCTCTTCATACATCTTTGATCTAAAGAAAACCCTTTTAGGGTTACATTAACAGAGCTTTGCTCTCTTGAACCCATAGATCTAAAGAGATCTTTTCTTAGGGTTTCTTAGCCCATGAACAGAGCTTTGCTCTTTTGATAACATGTAGATTTTTTAATCTCTTATGAAGAACTCTTAAGAGTTTGTTCATGGATCTTGAAGATCCCAGAATTTTTAATTCATAAAAATTGATTTTAATTTTTTTCTGATGGGTTTTTCCCATCATCTTTACAGAGCCAAGCTCTTGAGGAATTTTTATTCCTTCATGATCAGAGTTTGACAAGTGCCGCTCTGTCACAGAGCACTGCTCTCAAAGGGAGATTTACTCCTCTTCCCGAGGGATCTTTCATTTAATGAGAATTTTCTTGAGGATCTCCTCATTTAAACAACAGTCTCATCAAATGATGAGGCTGTTTTATTAATTGATGAATTGTCATCTAGATTTTGTGGGTCCTCCCTTTGGTCCCCTTTCCACTGCATTGCAGTGTGGTACGAACCCAAGTGTCAGAATTTAAATTAAATCATAGCACTGACAGTTAACTTTTGTTCCTTTTCGTGCAGACGACATGTCTTTCGACACTTCTTTTCCATTCATCCGATCAGAAGGCGGATTTCCTGAGGCGCCTGTGGATCGAGAGGTTCTCGCTGTTAGTGTATATGCCCTGGAGGCCATTACTGTATCATACGAGCTTGTATATTACTTGATGGAAGCTTGGGATATTCACAGTTGTATAGACAATCTTGCTCAAAATGGTAGTATGCTACTTGGTTTGTCTCTACTTCAATATGTGCATGTGTTTCTTTTAGCATATCGCTTATATACATATTAGTAGAGCCCTTAGGATTTTTGCTTGATTACCAGCGTTGTGATGGCGCTCACACTCGTGGGGGCTGGGTAATCCATAAGCACATCCTTATACAGGTCCCTAGTCGTAGGACTATCGAGACAGGGCATCGATACTCCGAAGTAGACTAGCGTATGCGCTTCTCATCCCAGCGGGAGAGACGGTCTGTCCCACAGCCGTCAGTACGTCGTACTTGAGATAGTATGCGGGTGCTCGTTAGGTTATGAGTACACTGGACAGGACTCGTCGGGAACTGTTGGTTGGTATTATACCTATCGTCAGTTATCAGTTCCCAGGTGACATGAGTACAGCTTAGTCCGCCGACTTGACACTGTCACTTCGCCTCGAGTGTGTTCCCACTGTACTTAGATTACTACCCTACCACGGTTCAAAGGAGTCGTGCAAACAGGTAGTAGTTGGGTGCAGTCCCGAAGCACTTGGAGGCAGTGACAGTTAGACAGGATTCGTCTCTCCCGGTATTGGGGGTTGACATCGCGCTGTGTCTAGGAGAGCCATTACACAAGTAGTCCCTAGCCAGGGCAAGCGAGATATACTGGTAGGTTTCCAGTGTTATCTCAGGGTATTCTGGGCTACACTCCGACACGACTTGTACCTCTATTAGGGGACTGACGTTCACCGCCCCCTAGGCCCGCCATGTGATGCATCAGACGAACAGACCGGACTGTACGGAGGTTGTCACATACATGCTCAGTAGGAGTTCGGATGGGTTTACCTCATCGGCCTTCTTATCGACATTTACCTGGGGACCGTTACGTACAGCTAGTGCTGCTTGCGGTCTGTGGTTAAACCCACTGCCAGCGTAGTGTCGAGTATTTAGAGTCCCACACAGAGAGTTTCCCTGCATTAAGAGAAACGTGTAGAGGCCGTATGGTTTTACGGCAGGGCTGCGATCACTTGCGTACACTTGTGTGCGTATGTTGTTCGGGCAGGCAATACTAGTGGGCTTTGGTTTAAGCTGGATTCTAGTATTGTACAGATGGATTTGTTTTGTCTTCTGTGCATTCGCATTCTACGGAATGCGGATACGGGTGTGTATGCACAGATTTGCGGAGTGGAGAAGGAGGAGGTGCCTCATTAGGGTTTTGACAGTTGGTTCGGTCAAAACCATTATGAGCCGGGGACATTATTTACTAATCCTTTTATTGATAATTATGTTATGGCTAATTACATTGACCATTTGACCATCTTGACTTTGTTGACCGTTTGACCAAAGTTGACTAAGATCTTCTTGAAAGGTCTATAGTATTCTTTGGTTTTCTTTTTCCTTTTTGTTATGAAAATGGTCATGTCATTTGTGCCATCAACTTTATCATGATAGGATTAGTAATGATGAAAATGAGTATTATTGCAACCATGGTTGGGTTTTCTCTTGGTTAAGCTTTTCATTTGTTCATTCTCATTCTCTCTCATAGAAAATAAATGAGAAACATTTCCATGGTTGCTCCTCCTTCTTCCTCCTCTTGATTCTTCCTTTGATCTCATGTGTTGAGAGAAAAATGATTCCACTTGACAAACACATCCATACATCTTCTCTACACATCCTAGGGCTTCTAGACTAGCAATCTCTTTGCCCTAGTTGCCTCGGCTCGAGGTAGAGCTCGGTGTACATCTCTCGGGTGGATCGTCTTCGACTCAAGAAGGCCGCGGAGGTGCCCAAGGTCCGGATCGACACTTGGAGCTTGGATGGACAAGTGGGACAGTGGAATGAAGACCCGAAGGACCGGTTTCGTGAGGTATACTTTCTACAGCATAGTAGTTAATACCTCTAAGTGTTTACTAGTTTCTAGTTTAGCCAAGATTCGTGCTTTTGAGTCCATGTTGCCTTGCGCCAAATCTTTGTTTTTCGCCGTTTCCTCCTCCCTGTAAGAACCGGGGTGAGTAACGTGGACTTACACTCTCGCTGATCAAAGACCACGACCCGGAATACCAGAATCTTCACCTATGGGATAGATGGTATGATCAGATTATCAGAGGCTGCCGGAGCTTTTCTTGTGCGACGCCTTCGGAGCCTATCTCGGCGATCCCGTATGCAGATGCACCCCCGGTGAACTATGCCGTGGAGGTGGTTAATTGGACTTCGGAGGGTCTCCTTCAGCCGTCGATTGCCGCAGTACCCGTGCAGCCGCCAGCGGCTTTGGACACCCTAGGGCGGCGCATATGTCAGGGCGAGTCGTGCCCTTGGGGACAGCCCTACAACATCGGGCTAACTCCCCGTCATCCTGCTGGGTGCTTGCAGTAGGCCTGGTATATCTTATCAGCAAAGAAATCGCAGCAGCTAAAGCTTGGCTTATACCCTGCAGTCTACGCTTCCTTGTTGCAGTCTACCCATTGAGAGGGGCCGTGGTAGTAGTGAGCCGATCGAAGACCGACTTCTTTTGCGCTTCCGGTACGGGCACTCGGGTGTTAACGTTCACCGGCGGGAGCATGGTCCCCAAAAATAGACCGGTGGTAGCTTGATTCACTTGCTCCACAGGCATAGTAAACAGGGAAGCAGCCTGCGGTCCATAGGCTACACCTCCAGGTGAGGCGGAGCGTCGGTTGCTTTTGCAGTTGGAGCAGCTTGAGCAGTTGCTAGCCATTGAACCTGTTGCTTTCTGCAGCAAACGAAACACCAAATCTTAGTACTTCGAAACCCAAGGGCAACCATTAGTGAACTGCGATTGGTTCGCGAATCACAACACACGAAGTGTGGAGTGGAAAGAGGAAAAGGTCCCACCGGGCGTGCCAGAATCTGTTTCCCTCCGAATGGCGGCGCGACGGACGTCTTGCCTGAAATTCGGGGCAGATGCTAATTGGTGCTATCCGTCTACCTCTCCGAAGATGCCAAGTTGATTTATGACACCATGTATCGAAGGTTTAAACGGATGCGTCTGATGTAGCAGAGTTAGATTCCCCCTCGCTTGAGGGGTTTTTGATTGTGGGGACGCTCTTCCCTGCAGGCGCAAGCCCCTGTAGTTAATTATGCCACCGCATTGCGGTAACAACTTTCTCCATCTCCAGATGATCACTTCGTGTCGTGTGTGTTTATTTTGTGTTTGGTTGCCCGTGGATTGTATACGGAGACTGAGTTATGTCGTCGCCCGTAGGGCGTGGACTAGTCCAAATCCGTATCTTTCTTAGATTTAGGTTTGGGGGTTGTGTTTAAGGATACGTTGGCCTCATTTGAGACTAAGATCAACTTAAACGTTTGTTAAGAATACGTTAGTCTAGTTTTTAGACTAAGATCAACTTAACGGGATCGTTTAGATCCAACAAGAGAGCAATTAAGGGAGTCCTGCTGTTTAGTTTAGTGACATTACGGTCAATAGGTAGTTTAAGGACATTGCGGTCTAATATTAGTTTTAAGACATTGCAGTCAAGGTTAAGGACATCATAGTCCGAGGATTTAAGGACTCCACAGTCCGGCGTTAGTTTCAAGACATCACGGTCAAGGTTAAGGACGTCATAGTCCGAGGATTTAAGGACTCCACAGTCCGGCGTTAGTTTTAAGACATCCCGGTCAAGGTTAAAGACTTCATAGTCCGAGGATTTAAGGACTCCACAGTCCGGCGTTAGTTTTAAGACATTCCGGTCAAGATTAAGGACATCATAGTCCATGAGTTTAAGGACCCCACAGTCCGTATCAATGTGTGGTCATCGGGACCCGTCACCTCTTTGAAGACGTTGAGGAATTACAACGCCAAGTATCAAAGGAGTGAAGAGATGTACCCTTGAACCAGGGTAGATTAAGTGATCTGTAGTCCAATTTGGAAACTAAGATCAATTATTATATTATGAGCCCATTGGCCCAGTTAATTTTGAATTGAGGACTTATGGCCTTCTTGGGCTAAGTCTAATCATGTTTCATATTGACCCTCTGTTGGTTCATTGAAGGAGAGGCTTTGCCTCTAGAAACTTAGCCAATTGGGCTAAAACTGGTGTTAAACACTAGAGACCAACAATGTTAAACACTGGGAAATAAGATTATTAGATTAGTGTTAAACACTAAAAATTGTGATTCTCGAATCAGTGTTAAACACTAATAAATAACAGTGTTAAACACTGGCAACCAAGTTATCAGTTTGGTGTTAAACATTAGCAGAGAGGAGATCACGTGGGAGCACGTGATGGCATCCAAAAGGTAGGGCCAGATCCCCCTCATTTTGTTATACAGATAAGTGTTTAACACTTTTTATTCTGACAGCCATCACGTGTGGGCACGTGATGGGGGCTCACGCTTTGATCTGTTAAAATGTCCATTAGGGGTCACATAGTGACACGTGAGGGCGCCCTGCTTCCCTTTATTTTGTTCTGCCAAAAGCATTGAATACTTTGGAGCATCACGTGCTATCACGTGATGGAAATTTGGGTGTTTGTCTATCAGAGCCCCAGCCAAGGGGTCACGTGGTAGCACGTGAGAGCGCCATAGAGCTCTTTTCTGTTTTTGCCTTTTTCTCTATGTGCTTCAAGGGTCACGTGGAGCACGTGAGGCATTGTCTCAAAGTTCTTTTCTGTGGATATTTGCAGGGGTCACGTGGTAGCATGTGACTCTGACTCAAAGTTCTTTTTGCCTCATGTGAACGGTTTCTGTGGATTTTTGCAGGGGTCACGTGGTAGCACGTGACTCTGGTTCTTTGCATGTTTTAAAGATTTGTTCATCTTTTAAGAATTAAATTCTTCATAGGGTCAAACCCTATCAATAAACTTTAGAGAAATTAAATTCCTGTTTTCTTCTGACGAATTATATTCTTAAATAGGGTTAAACCCTAATTTCTTTTTTAAGGGAATTAAATTCCTTTGAGTTTGAGAGAATTAAGTTCTCAATTAGGGTTAAACCCTAGTTCTGTCCATTCTGAAGGAATTAAATTCCTAGGGTTAAACCCTAATTTTATCTCAAAGGAATTAAATTCCTGTAATTCTGTGAGAATTAAATTCTCAAAACTCAATTCCTCCTCTATGTTTTAGATCTGCATGGCAAGATCTCAACCCAATGAGAATTAAATTCTCAATTCATGGGGAGCTGTGCACTTTGCAAATCCTCCACCAGAAAAAGAACTAAGTTCTTTTCTTTTTATAAGAGTTAAACTCTTTTGAGAATTAAATTCTCCTTTGAAGCCTCTCTTTCCTTACCTAGGGTTTTTTTTTTGCAGAGAATCAAATTCTTCCTTCTGAATTTTCAATATTCCAAAGCTTTATCTCTCTCTCTGTATATGTCAAAAAAAAAGGTCCCCCTCTTCTTTTCTTGGCTCCTATTTATAGGAGAAGGAAAAGAATCAATCTGTTTGGTAAATCTCTCATTGAGAGATTTGATTTGATTTGATTTATATTTATCATTAATCTGGGCCTTTAGATTATTAGGTGAATTTTATTCACCATTGGATTTTAAATCCAAAGATATCTCCTTGTTATTTCGGTTAGATTTAGGGGAAATCTTTCTAAGTCCAAGATTTTTCCATAAATTGGTGATATTTAATCACCTTTAGATTTTTAATCCAACAGTTTCAAATAATCCTTTTCCATTTGGAAAGATTTGAAAGATCTTCCCTCAGAATTTAATTCTGTCAAAGAATAAGGCTTTTAAAGCCGGTCACGTATGGCCACATGACCCCTGGTCACGTGTAGGCACGTGACCCCTGGTCACGTGTAGGCACGTGACCCCTGGTCACGTGTAGGAACATGACCCCTGGAATGGGCTTCTCTTCTTCTGCGCTCTGTTCTCTGGCCGCTGCTTTAACCATCACGTGCCAACACGTGACCACCGGTCACGTGTGAGCACGTGATGCCTCTTCTGAAGCTTCTTCTTGACTTTTAATTAGAGAACAAATATGCTCTGTGCCACTGCTTAATCATCACGTGCCAACACGTGACCACTGGTCACGTGTGAGTACGTGATGCCTCTTCTGAATCTTCTCCTGATTTTTAATCAGGGAACAATAGCATGTAGCAAGTTTTACTTTCCTAGACAGATCGCGATACGGGTATACGGAACGTCACACGTCGGTGTGAAAAGTCACGACGCGCGCACGGTACACGGAACAGATCCAAACAACGTACAAGGGGATCATACGGGTCAGATATGCTCACTGGGTCGTCGGAATCGTCGACGGCACGGCCGAATTCCGGCGATCAAAGAAAACAGTGAACATAAAAGAAAAGAAATGAGTAAGAGAAAGAAGAAGAGAAGAAGGGAAGGAGGAAGGAGGAGAAGGGAGCTCACTGGGGTGCACGGAGTTAGGGACACGAGGACAAGGTCACTGGCGGCGATCAGCTCCGGCGGTGCAAGCGTGCAGGGTGCTCGGGCTGTTCTCGGGTGTGCTCGGGTGCGCGTGCAGGGTGTTCGGGGAAAGGAGAGAGTGGAGGCAGAGGTGATGAGGGTGAGGAGGCGACGAGGTCGGGGAGGCGTCGTCGGCGTTTTGGGCAACAGCGAAGAGGAGGTAGGCGGCCAGGGTTTAGATAACGTGGGTTTCGTTTTTAAAAAAAAGAGAAAGTATGAAGAAAGAATATATAGAGGGGAGAGAGAAGAATTATATACGAGATGAGAGAGAGAGAGATTCTGAGAGAGAGAGAAGAGAGATCGAGAGGTGAGAGAGAGAGGTGAATAGTGAAGAGAGAGAAATTTGTTTGGATGCGGGGGAGAGAGAAAGGAAGAGGGGGAGGAGAGAGAGAGGAAAGAAAGGAGAGAAAGAGAAAGAAAGGGTGAGAGAGGAAGTGGGGCCCGGCGAAAATGGCAAAGAGAGATTTGATTGGCTAGTGAGAATGGGGCCAGAAGAAAGGAGAGAACCGGGGAAAGAGTTGGAGAAAAAATTTTAAAAAGATTTTAATTGTTAAAAATATTTTATGTTGGGTGTAAAAAATCTTTAGGCTGTTAAATATATTTTAAACGAATTTAAAAAAATTTAAAATAATTAGAATTTTGGCGGGATATAAAATATTCCAA
Organism: Agapanthus africanus; assembly: GCA_030015575.1. Lineage (NCBI taxonomy): Eukaryota > Viridiplantae > Streptophyta > Magnoliopsida > Asparagales > Amaryllidaceae > Agapanthus > Agapanthus africanus. Next base: position 25,321,884 of record CM057338.1, read on the forward strand.
AATGCGCCCGGGTCGGGTCCAAGATTTAGATTTTAAATACGAAAAAATAAATGCGACTTCCAAATTTTAAAATGAAAGATTAGGTAACGAAAATGCATACTCACAAGAACGGATGCACGTACGTGCATGTAGCTATCCAAACACGTCCGTTTCACTGAACGGGACGTGAACAAAATGCATGGACGCTACCATAGGGTTAGGGGTATTATGCAGGCTATGAAATGTAATTTTGATTTATTTACAGTGATCTAAAATGTTACATGATAAAATCGCACACTAGATGAAAAATCAATTTGCAGTCCACATTAAATGCACTTGTCTATTTAACAAGTCAAGGTAGTCTATAAATATGAATCAACCAGTTCAAGCCAGCGGGTCGGGTCGAATGTAATGTAAAAGTGTAAACTACCATTCGCACCCAAACAAGATATATCATTAAAACACCACAGATAATAAATACGGAACAAAATTGGTATAACTGAACTCGGTTGTTACATTTCTGGTTTACCAGTTAGGGGGGAGCACTACAAGGAACTGCTTCCTCCGGATGAATATGTTTTCGCCACCAAGCCAGTGGTGATGGGCCTTACCCCAGAGAACGCCATTCAGCACCAGTTCCCAAGTCTGATAAAGGTGTTGAACATATATGCGAGCCTCTTCCTCGAATCCAGAGGCCGGGGGGTCAGCTTTACGGACTTCATTGCCCGTTTTCTTCGCCCAGAAATTTTGTCGCGACAAGGCGAAAGGTTTGCTAAACTTGATGATCCTTTCGGCTTTGGATTGGACCGTCGGCCAATACTGGAAGCTGATCAAAAGGGTTTCTTTCTTCCTGACGTCGCGATCGTCCCCCTGTCAGAAATCGCCGCTCCGGGCATTGATGAGGAAGCATTCTTTCTCGGGTTCCTCAGTTTATGGTTAAGCTGGTTCGCGCTTCCTATGCATCCTCGTTACATTAGGTCTTCTGTCTTCTACCCCGCGCATCGCATAGTTGTCGGAATACAAGTGGCCATCGGGATCGCCGGGTTAGCCCACCTATATCATGGTCTCAGTTTAGCCGCGGATACCACTGAACCAGGGGTGCATCCTGCCAACTTCCCAATGCATTACTTCACTTCATGGATGGAGCTGCACGTGCTTGGGGTCTTTGGCATCCACAAAAGACCTTCTTTTTACGACAGATGCATGTTCCCTTGGATAATGCAGCTGGTTGACGCCTCCATCGTGAGTCCGTCGCCGCGGGAAGCTAGGAGCTTGCTCTTTCGTCCGCGCATGGTTGGAGATGGTATGTCTTTCACAGACAAAGCCTTGACCATCGGCCAGGAATCTTCAAAAGCGATGCTGTCATTGCGAGACAACTTTAAAGACGGGGCCTCTGTGTTGAAAGCCCGGGAGATTCTTCATTTGTACTCCATCAGGGCTTTCTTGTATTCAGGCAAAATGATGCGGCGCTATTCATGAGATACAACCCACATCGTTTTGCCCAGCAGCTGAGTTACAATCAGAGCGTCCCACTTGAGGCTTTCCTGGCAGAACCTGTTGCTACCGAAGAGAGAATGCGGAGCGCGCTGCATCATTTCATGCGCTTGAACACAAGGTCTCACTTCTTTATCAGCAAACCGAGTTGTGTCCCGAAGGCCCTTAATGTACACGTGGCCTGATACCAACATTCGATGGGCGCCGTTATCAGGGAAGAGAAGCGACTGCTGCTCGATCTCAAGGGTGCACCCCCTACCGGTGATCGAAACTTCCCTTTGAAACGACGGACCATTGTCCTCCCTCCACTAAGAGAAGCTGCCGTGATTGAAGTCCCGCACGACAGGCCTGAGCTACCGATGCCCCGTGCTCCCGTGGAGATGGTGAATTTACTACCGGTGCCCCGTGCTCCCGTGGAGACGGTGAATATAGCTTCCCCTGAGTCTGGCGTGGGTTCAGATATCGGGACTCGTCACCCCAAGGTGCCTGCTAAACGTAAACTTGTGCTTAGGGCGACCGGAGCTTGCTCGCAGAAGAGGAAGAAGAAGTCGATCCTCTCTGCCGATGTCGTATTCGGTCAGGAACCTCACGCTCCTTATAGTGAGGGCTTGGGAGAATATGGGACCAACGAAGGTCTATTCATAGCGCCGGACGATACTGATCTCGAGGCCGCCATTGCAGCTTCTGTGCGATCAGCAAGCCACAGAGCGGGAATGGCCATCCTCGCGCAATCAAGTAAATATAATTCATAACTTTAGTCATTGCATTATATTTTTATTATCATGTTTTGACTGACATTTTTTCTTCTTTAACAGGCTTTTCCACTGAAGAGGCTCTAGCGGCTTCCCTCAAGACTTTTGAGGAGGAGGAGAGGATTCGCGTCTCGCTGAGAGTTGGTATATCTTGGCTCATTGCATCTTCATTTTCCTTTCTTATGGATAATCTGACCCCCTCTTTATCTTATCGCAGGGACTACAATACCAATCTCGCAAGGTGATGCGGAGATGCTTCTCGGGCCAGTTATCGAAGTCCCGGCCTCCTCAGCACTGCCGAAAGAGGCCTTACTCAAACGAACGATGACGGGTGCCATAACGGCTCCAGAGGTAACCCTTGGCGCGGATGATGATGTCCTATTGATGGGGGCTTTTAGAAGATCCGCTCTCACGGCCCGAGCGGAAAGGAAGCGTAGAATGCGCGTGGCAAGGGAGTGTAGTGCTGCCTTGGCCGCGGGTGCAGGTTCAAGCACCACTACCCCTGCCCCTACTCCTTCAGAGGATGCTCCGGCTGCCTTGTCCACCGCCCACAGATAGACAGCACGTGCCGCTCGAGAAGCAATCGGAAAATCGACTCAAGGTAACATGACATTGGGTTGTTCTGTCAAAGTTTTAACTTTCAGGTTCTCATATATCCCATCTTGCAGGGCCGAGTCTTGTCGAGGAGGTGGTGGGCGTCATGACGGCAACCACCGAGCCTGAGGTAGCGTCAGGTGAGGCAGCCGTGATCACTGAGCCCGAGGTAGCGGTAGGTGAGATGGCTACCATTGCCGAGCCCGACGTAGCGGTGGGTGAGATGGCTACAGTCGTCGAGCCCGAGGTAGCCACTCTTTCTCAAGAGTCGGGCATTGCTCCAATCGTCGCTCTTTCCCCTTGCGGCTCCCTACCGCTGCCGGGCGCTGCGAGCGTCACAAAGATTCTCGTGGAATCGGGGGATGAGGCTACGGGTGGCGAGACCATTCTGATGGAGGAGGGTGGAGCATTCGCTGCATCCAGTGACACTCTTGTCGCGGTCTCGACCGGCAACCCACCAGGTAGATTTTGGGTCATCGCTTTCTCCTTTATTCTACAATCCCCTTTTTAATTTCTTTTTGACAACGTTTCTCTTATTTCTAATGCAGGTGTGATGAGCGTTGGGTTGTGCCACCCGAGGAAGCATCTTCAGTTGCTGCTTTAACGGTGACCGCTCCTCTATCTTCTCTCGTACCATTTCAAATGCTGGAAGGTGCGGATTTGTGGCCCATCAGTTTTATTTGTAGGCTGTATAGTTTATGTACTGACATTGCATTACCGTGTCCTTGTAGGAGTTCTTTTTGATCACCTGTATCAGGTGCTACACCCACACTTCTCTTTCCAGTCAGAGATTGCCTCATCTAGTGGCGCTGGTGAGTACAGGTTTTAGCTAATGTCTCTTTTTTTACCGGCAATCAAATCGTTTATAATTCTTCTTTGTTTTGATTGCATCACTACAAATCGAAGGAGGAGACGAAAGAACAGGTGCGCCACTTGTACTCCCGGCCTTGCCACCTGCTGCAGCCGGTATAGTAAACTCCATTGTTCATGAACCTCCTCTATTTCTTGAACCTTCATTTTACTGTGATTTGTTTTACAGCGGTGATATCAACTTCGGTTCCATTCAAATCTCGAATCGTAATGCCTGCAGGCCCATTTTCTCGACGTCCATCTTCCAAAGGTGCTGTGAATAGCCTACGCATATTGATCAATCACCTCGAGGAGCTTGATGTGGAGACTCCTGCCCTTACTACTGATTTCGCTGCTGAGGTTAATCCCATGCTGGCGACGCTCGTGCACTTTCATAACAAAGGCGTTGTGGAGTCCTGGGTTAATCACTGCAGGAAAATCGAGGCCTGTCTGTATAAGCTTGAGGTCGGACGTCCTGCTCCCGAGGTCCTGGCTGTGAACTCTCAACGGGCTGCGTGGGTCGAGCAGAGCACTCCTTACTTCCTCCATCTTGAACAAGAAGCGGTCTTAAAGCATAAGGATTATGAAGAGACTTCAAGCGAATCTGCTTGACTGCATGCTCAGGTTGACGCCAATGCTGTGCAGTTGAAAACCATCTTTGAGGGCCGTCTACGATGTATTTTCGATGGGCTAACTCTGAGGCAGAAGCTCGACCTCATCGAGCAGGATGCGCAGAGTCGTGAGGCAGCTCGGCGGGTCGTTGATGAGCGACTTTCATCTTATTTGCAGCAACAGTCTCAGGTTGAAACGGAGTTGGCCGTGGTAGCTAACCGTGACGAGAGGCTGAGGGGAGTGCGTGAGCAATTGATTGGCCTACTGAAGACGCTTCCCTCCCAATAGTTGCTTTTGCGCCATTTGTATATTTTGAATAAAATGTATTCATTTTTCTTTATCTTTTCCAGATGATGTATCTTGTACTCAATTGAACTCATAAATAACAGATACATTTCTTTCGTACCATCTTGTGTTATTTCTTGCTTTCTTGTCCTTTCTGTGTTGCCGGCATGTTACCTTAGTAAGCGTAACCCGTAGAAGATAGAGAGCATTCTATTTTGAATTCTTTGAGAGGTAGTGATGGCTTAGGAAGCAGGTTCAGATCTGCTACCTAAGACTTTTCAACTTCATGAGCCGTGAGGGTCTCATAAAGACTTTTCTCCCTACGAGTCGAGAGGATCTCGTAGGTGTATTTTCTCCTTAGGAATCATGAGGATTCCTAAGTGCATTTTCCCTTATAAGTCGTAAGGATCTTACAAGAGAGTTTTCTTCCTTACGAGACAAGAGAACCCGTAAGTGTTTAATGAGATTAACATTACCCGTATTTCACGGCGTCAGAAGTTTCTCCGGGCGTTTCCCACGGGGTCAAGGTTAAGTTTGGCCGTGTTCCACGGAGTCGTTTGATGATGTATTTCCGAGACGGGGTCATGTAGATGACGTATTTCCGCGACGGGGTCATTTGGATGACGTATTTCCAAGACGGGGTCATGTAGATGACGTATTTCCGCGACGGGGTCATTTAGATGACGTATTTCCGAGACGGGGTCATGTAGATGACGTATTTCCGCGACGGGGTCATGTGGATGACGTATTTCCGCGACGGGGTCATTTGGATGACGTATTTCCGAGACGGGGTCATGTAGATGACATATTTCCGAGACGGGGTCATGTGGATGACATATTTCCGAGACGGGGTCATGTGGATGACGTATTTCCGCGACGAGGTCATTTGGATGACGTATATCCATGACGGGGTCATGTGGATGACGTATTTCCGAGACGGGGTCATATAGATGACGTATTTCCGAGACGGGGTCATGTGGATGACGTATTTTCGAGACGGGGTCATGTAGCTGACTGTTTTCGCGACGGGGTCATGTAGATGACGTATTTCCGCGACGGGGTCATGTGGATGACGTATTTTCGAGACGGGGTCATGTGGATGACGTATTTCGCGACGGGGTCATGTGGATGACGTGTTTCCGCGACGGGGTCATGTGGATGACGTGTTTCCATGACGGGGTCATGTGGATGACGTATTTTCATGACGGGGTCATGTGTATGACGTATTTCCGCGACGGGGTCATGTGGATGACGTGTTTCCGTGACGGGGTCAGTTGCTGACGTATTTCCGAGACGGGGTCACTTGCTGACGTATTTCCGTGACGGGGTCATTTGGATGACGTGTTTCCGCGACGGGGTCATTTGCTGACGTATTTCCGAGACGGGGTCACTTGCTGACGTGTTTCCGCGATGGGGTCATTTGGATGACGCATTTCCGTGAAGGGGTCATGTGGATGACGTGTTTCCGAGACGGGGTCATGTGGATGACGTGTTTCCGAGACGGGGTCATGTGGATGACGTGTTTCCGCGACGGGGTCATGTGGATAACGTGTTTCCGCGACGGGGTCATGTGGATGACGTGTTTCCACGACAGGGTCATTTGCTGACGTATTTCCGAGACGGGGTCACTTGCTGACATATTTCCGAGACGGGGTCATGTGGATGACGTGTTTCCGCGACGGGGTCATGTGGATGACGTATTTCCGAGACGGGGTCATGTGGATGACGTGTTTCCGCGACGGGGTCATGTGGATGACGTGTTTCCGTGACGGGGTCACGTGGATGACGTGTTTCCGCGACGGGGTCATTTGCTGGCGTATTTCCGAGACGGGGTCACTTGCTGACGTATTTCCGAGATGGGGTCACTTGCTGACGTATTTCCATGACGGGGTCATTTGGATGACGTATTTCCGCGATGGGGTCATTTGGATGACGTATTTCCGAGACGGGGTCATGTGGATGACGTATTTCCGCGACGGGGTCATTTGGATGACGTATATCCGTTACGGGGTCATGTGGATGACGTATTTCCACGACGGAGTAGATGACGTATTTCCACGACGGGGTCATTTGGATGACGTGTTTCCGAGACGGGGTCATGTAGATGACGTATTTCCGCGACGGGATCATGTAGATGACGTATTTCCGAGACGGGGTCATGTGGATGACGTGTTTCCGCGACGGGGTCATGTGGATGACGTGTTTCCGCGACTGGGTCATGTGGATGACGTGTTTCCGCGACGGGATCATTTTCTGACGTATTTCCGAGACGGGGTCATGTGGATGACGTGTTTCCGCGACGGGGTCATGTGGATGACGTGTTTTCGCGACGGGGTCATTTGCTGACATATTTCCGAGACGGGGTCACTTGCTGACGTATTTCCAAGACGAGGTCATGTGGATGACGTGTTTCCGCGACGGGGTCATGTAGATGACGTATTTCCGAGACGGGGTCATGTGGATGACATGTTTCCGCGATGGGGTCATGTGGACGATGTGTTTCCGCGACGAGGTCACGTGGATGACGTGTTTCCACGACGGCGTCATTTGCTGACGTATTTCCAAGACGGGGTCACTTGCCGACGTATTTTCGAGACGGGGTCACTTGCTGACGTATTTTCGTGACGGGGTCATTTGGATGACGTATTTCCGAGAAGGGGTCATGTAGATGACGTATTTCTGAGACGGGGTCATGTGGATGACGTATTTTCGCTACGGGATCGTTTGGATGACGTATATCCGTGACAGGGTCATGTGGATGACGTATTTCCGCGACGGGGTGATGTAGATGACGTATTTCCGTGACGGGGTCATTTGGATGACGTATTTCCGAGACGGGGTCATGTAGATGACGTATTTCCGCGACGGGGTCATGTAGATGACGTATTTCCGCTACGTGGTCATTTGGATGACGTATTTCCGAGACGGGGTCATGTAGATGACGTATTTCCGATACGGGGTCATGTGGCTGACGTTGCATCTGTTGTAATGAGACGAATATCGAAGTGGTCTTTAGGTTGTCTGTGAACCGTAGAAATTTGGCTTCTTCTTCTGATGGAGCCTGGGGAGGGAAGGTGTGGTTCCTTTTTTGTTTGCGCCCCTGGATTATATACAGAGATTGATGTGATATCACATGTAGGGCATAAATTTCATTTTTCTTTATTTCTTTCCGCGATGCTCTATCATTTCAGCTTTTATATCGCGAAGGTCACGATTGCCCAATCATTTCGGCTATTTTTCGCAGCGCCTAATCATTTCGGCTATTTATTTTATTTTTACTCGCTGCTTTTTATTGCGGGTTGCCCAATCATTTCGGCTATTTTGTATGCATACATTTTTACTTGCTGATTTTGTTGCAAGTTGCCCCATCATGTTGGCTATTTCGTATGTATGTGTGGCTTGCTAGCTTCTTTACTGCAAGCTTGGAATTAGACACCGATTTTTGCATCAGCACCGCTACAACTGGAATATTGCCAGGAGCGAATTTTCATTTGCCTCTGTCGATGTAAAACAAAGGTAGCTTAGCGAACGGGGTTAGGATCCTGTCGACTAAGGCTTTCGACTTCATGAGCCCTAAGGGTCTCATAAAGGTATTTCTCCCTGCGAGTCGTGAGGATCTTGTAGGTGCGTTTTCTCCTTAGGAATCGTGAAGACTCCTAAGTGTATGGCTTCTCGTAAGTTGTAAGGATCTTATAAGAGTATTTTCTCCTTTTAAGTCGAGAGGACTTACAAGGGTTGTTCACCGTGTAGACATATCCCTAGTCACGGATAGGAATTTATTAGGGAAATGCTTATTCGCGCCCGTGGATTGTATACAAGGGTCAGCATTGAGCCGCTTGTAGGGCAGCATTGGAGGTTGTGGTGGCCGCTTAAGAACAGGTTCAGATCCCTGTAGCTTAAGACTTTCGAATCTTATGAGCCATGAGGGTCTCATAAGAGTGTTCTCCTTACGAGTCGTGAGGATCTCGTAAGTGTAATTTCTCCTTAGGGGTCGTGGGGATCCCTAAGTGTGTTGCTCCCTTATAAGTCGTAAGGATCTCACGCAGGTGGTTTCTCCTCATAAGGTCGAGAGGACCTTGCAAGTGTCTCTTAACGATATTGCGCCCTTTCGGGTTTTCACAAAACTCGCCGGTAGCCCTGCTATTTTTACTCACGGAGCCCTCTCGGGTTTTCATCCGTGCCCATTTCGCTTATGGACAAACCGTTTTCTTTTCCTTTCTTCTTCTTTTTTTTTTTATACTTTTCTCTTTTTTTTGTGTCAGCCTTGGGATGCTACAGTCTACAGTAGTTTATCGACGTCTCAGACAACAGCTAGTTTTAGGACGTAGTGGTCCATCGTTAGTTTAGGGACGTTTCGGTCCGTCGTTAGTTTAAGGACGTTTTGGTCCGTCGTTATTTTAAGGACGTTTCGGTCCGAGAAAAGGAGGTCGGCTACTACTTACAGAGTTTAGGCTTAGGAAGATAGAGAGCGGACATAGGCATCTTCATCTATCGTTGACCGAGGTCGTGACTCGTCAGGCGTAGTATTTCTTAGGAAGCGACCATTTATTGGCCTGAAAGGTCTTTCGCCATGCATGTCCATGAGTAGATAGGCCCCATCATGGTAGACCTTGTCTATGATATACGGGCCTTCATAGTTCGGCTCGAATTTCCCCCGCTTGGCGCGATTGGGGATCATAAGTCTTTTGACCACTAGTACGAGTTTGCCTTGGCGGAATGTTCTCGGCCTGGTCAATCTTTCGTATGAGCGCGTCATCTTTGCTTTATAAGCCTCCAGATTTTGCTGCGCCATGAGCCTAGTTTTATCAAGGGCATCGAGCTCTTCAAGCCGAAGGTGAGCATTCTCTTCGTCTGTTAGTTCGAAGTGAACGGCCACTCGTAGAGAAGGTAACTCTATCTCGAGGGGGAGTACCGCCTCCGTACCAAATACCAATGCATACGGCGTTGTGTTAGTGGCCGTTTTGAACATAGTTCGATACGCCCAGAGAGCTTCATGCAGTCGTTCATGCCAGTCCTTCTTATTTTGCGACACCGTCTTTTTCATGATCTTTGTCAAGGTCTTGTTGAAAGCCTCAGCTAGACCGTTAGCTCGGGGATTATAGACTGAGGAGTATCTCCAGTCTATGTTATGTTGTTGTGCGAAGCGGCTGATCTTGTGGCTTTTGTAGGCTGGCCCGTTATCGGAGATGATCCGTCTCGGAGTTCCGAACCGATAAATGACGTGTGTCTTGAAGAAATGGAGGGCATTCTCCGTCTTCACTTCCCTCAGCAGTACCGCTTCTGCCCATTTAGAGAAGTAATCAGTTGTCGCCAAAATGAATCGATGTCTTCTGGATGATGCTGGCTCAATGGGGCCGATTATGTCAATTCCCCACATTTCAAACGGCCAACTAGCCACCGTTGGATGTAGTGGATTTGGATGCTGGTGAATGAAGTCTCCGTGAATCTGGCATGAGTGGCACTGCTTTGCGTATTCGAGGCAGTCTTGGATCATCGTGGGCCAATAGTAGCCCATCCGTTTGATCTTCAGCTTCATCTTCGGACCGGCTTGGTGAGAACCGCAAAGTCCGTCGTGAGTTTCTTGGACGACTTTCATTGCCTCTTCAGGTCCCAGGCATCTTAGCTACAGAGAATCAAATGGCCTTTTATACAGAGTATCATTGACGAAAGTGAAAGACAGAGCTCGTTTCATAAGCTGATGTTTCGAGGACGCATCTTCAGGTGTTCGACGGGATTTGAAGTAGTCTATAAAGACTTCTCTCCAATCCATAACCTTTTCCTGGTCTTTTATTTGCAGAGTCATTTGCTCGGTCGCCCCCTTTTCTTCGGACGACTCTGGAGATATTTCTGCCGGTGCAAGAACCTGACGGCTTTGCACAACGATCCTCATGTCATCGACGTTCTCATCGGCCAGTTCTTTAGTGAGCTTGGCTAGTGCATCCGCCTTGCTATTTTCCGCACGCGGTATACTTTCCAGCGTGTAGGAGGGAATTTGAGTCAGTAATTGCTGCACTCTCTCGCCGTACTTTACCGGCTCTGGCTTGCACGTTTGGTAGTCGTTGTTTACTTGACTAACGACCAGTTGGGAGTCTCCGTATATGAGAAGGTTTTCAATTCCCATGTCGATAGCGATCTCGAGACCTGCTATCAAAGCTTCATATTCAGCTTCGTTGTTCATCCTCGGTCTGTTAAGGAGAAGGCAAAGCGCATTATCCCTCCTTGTGGAGTCAAGAAGATGAGGCTTACCCCTGCTTTGATTATAGGGGTGCTTTGTTTGCGCTTCTTCATGGAAGATGCTCCATCAAAATAGAGTTCCCACCGGGTATCATCCTCGTCGATCGTGTCAAACGCATGTTCGTCTAGAAATTTGCAGTTCAAAGGAGAATCGGCAGATATCGGATGCTCAGCGAGAAAGTCGGCGATGGCCTGGCCCTTTACTGCCTTGAGGGGACGATAAGTAATCGAGAACTCCATCAAGAGCATGGCCAATTTATCAAGCCGTCCTGTTAATATGGCTTTCGACATCAAATACTTGAGCGGATCCGCTTTTGATATGAGATGGACCTCATGTGCCAACGCATGGTGTCTGAGCTTCGTTATTGCGAAGATCAACTCTAGGCAGTGTTTTTCAATGGGAGAGTAATTGATTTCTGCCCCCAGGAGAACTCGACTCAAATAGTAGAGAGCTCTTTCTTTCCCTTGGTCGTTCTCTTATGCCCATAGCGCGCCTAAGGAACCTTCGAGGGCTGTCGTATATAGGACGAGAGGTTTTCCTTTAACGGGAGTGGCCAGTACTGGCGGATTCTGCAAGTATTTCTTGATTTCATCCAGTGCGCTTTGGCATTTGTGATCCCATATGAACGGAGTTCTCTTCTTCATTAAGTGGCTATAGGAGCAGCACTTGCCGGAGAGATTTGCTATAAATCGCCGGATATACGCGAGCTTTCCTTGGAGAGACCGCAGCTGTTTGAGAGTTCTTGGCGGGGGCATTTCCATAATCGCCTTGATCTTTGACGGATCTATCTCGATGCCTCGGTGTCGGACGATGAATCCTAGGAATTTGCCCGAGGAAACTCCGAACGCGCATTTGAAAGGGTTCATCTTCAAGTTGTTTTGCCGAGGGCGTAGAAATACGGTCTTCAGATGCTCTAAATGTTCCTCGTATGATTTACTTTTAACTACGAGGTCGTCGATGTAGCATTCGACGATTTCATGTATGAGGTCGTCGAAAATTTTCGTCATGGCCCTCTGATAGGTGGCGCCGGCGTTCTTTAGACCGAAGGGCATCACCTTGTAGCAGAATATTCCCAAAGGGGTCCGGAAAGCGGTGTGCTTCTGGTCCTCGGGATGCATCTTTATCTGATTGTATCCTGACGAGCCGTCCATGAAGGAGAAAACTTCATGAGTGGACGTATTGTCTATCATCAGCTCGGTGACCGGTACTGGGAAGTCGTCCTTTGGGCAGGCTTTATTGAGATCCCGAAAGTCCACACATATGCGCACCGTCCCATTTTTCTTCATCACCGGGACGATGTTGGCGATCCAGTCAGGATACTGAACCTCATGGATGAATCCAGAGTCGATTAGCTTCTTGACCTCGGCGTTGATGCTCATCTCAAGCTCGAGCCGCATTCTCCTCGGTGCTTGTTTGATTGGTTTGACGTCCGGAGATATCGCCAATTTGTGCACAACAATTTCTGGATCTAATCCTGGCATCTCGGAATAGTTCCATGCGAAGCAATCTTTATGCTGCATGAGCACGTCTTTTAACGTAGCCACCCTTTCTTCAGACAACATCTCACCGACGAACGTCGGCCGCTGGTCACTTGCCGTCCCTAAATCAATATCCTTGAGGTTATCTGCAGTAGTATGTATTCCATCTTCCAGCTCTTTTGGTGCCGGTGGAAATTCTGAGATTACCTCGTCATCATCGTTTTCGAAGCACCATGGGAGTTCATTCGTATTCTCGGGCTCTTCTTCTGACAACATTATCATATGACAAGTACGAGATCGCTTCCAAGACCGATGTTGATCTGGTTCTACTCTCGCGGCTTTGGGCTCATGCTTCTGCGGCGGGGTTACCCTCCAGCTGCTGGATAGAGCGAACTTGCCTTGCTGATACCGGTCTTCTACCCAGTCTTTAAATGTGAAGCAGTCTTCGAGAGGATGTTCTATTGCCCTATGATAGGAGCAATAGTCCGGGTTAGAGACTTCGCCTGCTTGCTCGGGGTGCTTGGACTCCGGGAGTGTCACCATCTGATATTTTATGACAAGATCGAATATCTTCCTTATCTTGTTTTGTGGAAAAGAGTATACTCGACCCATCTTTTTTATAAGAGACGAATCCGGACTGCTCGATTCCTGATCGCGTGGCTTCTTGGACCCGCTTTGTCGCTGTCGAACGCCTTTCTCGTTCTTTAGTTTGTTTCTGCCTCTGCGTCGGGCCTTTTGTACAACGAGTTGACAAGGAGGAGCATTTTCATTTTTCACAGCCTGTTGAAGGAGGCGCTGCGTCCTGGCTTTCTCGTAGATGGCCATTTCGCGATTATGGTCGTCTTGAACCTTCTGACCTGCTTCCCTTATAAGCTTGTCCATTTGTTCTTCGAACGACGGATTGGGCATTTTCACGGCGGGAGCTCGTTCTGTTTCAGGGTTAGCATCTTCCCACAGAGCATCCCATTCTTCATCAAAGTCATATATGACGTAGCAGTCGCGGAACAGCTCCCGTTTCTTGGATTGAACATACCCAAGCCCGGTCGTTTCCATTCTCCCGTTGGGCAACTTTCGTTGAGTTCCGGGAACGTTCCAGATCCTGTTATAGAACCGTGCTTGTCGCGCAGTTTGCTTAAGGGGTACACCTTGGCGTCTCAAGAGTCTCTTTAGTCCGTTCGTGTAATATCTGGGCAAACGGATGGGCTGGAGCCTGTCAAGTGTAGAATCCGCGCCGTGCCAGATTTCTTTCTCCACTTTGATTTCCCCGGATCGGTAGAATAGGATTTTCTTTTCACCTTTTCGTGTCGGAGGGACGTAGATGTCTGCAGTTCTTCCACACTGTAGGTATCAAGCGCATCCAGTTCTTTATGATGCTTGGGTGGAACCATGACAACTTGCAAACTTTGATCTTCATCATCGAAGGTTTGTATTGATGGCCGATCAGAGAATACGGCATTGACTTCATCTTCCGAGTCGATGCCGAAGATCAACATAGGAGCGGACGGTCCCGGTTTGTTGCACCGGAGCGGACCTGAATAAACTATTTCTTCTTCCTCCTCAGTATCACTCCCGAAGACTGGAATAGTGGTGATAGCTTTGTTCTTGTCCTCCATTTGCGACATCTTTCTATTTCCTTGAAATCTGGCGGGAAGTATTTTGCGTCTTCGTACTTTCGGACTTCATTCATGGAGAACAGGATTAGTTCCCCTGTCACAGTGTACTCGAGACCATCTTTGAAATACTTCATACACTGATGTTGTATAGAAGGGATGATAGTGTACTCGTGTAACCAGGGCCGGCCGAGCAAAGCATTGTAGCATGTCTTGGCGTCAATGATGTGAAACTTAATGTCCGTGACAAGCAGCCCAAAGCGTAGTGTCAATATTACAGACCCAAGCGTCCGTGATGACTAGGAGTCAAACCCGGAGATGGTGATTTTATCGCGAGCGAGGTGTTGAACGCTCATGCAGATTTCCTTTAACACCCTTATGTTAAGGAGATTGACGGAGGACCCATTGTCGACCAGGATTTTACCGATCTTGATGTCATGACAGCATCCGGAGACATATAGGGGACGGTTGTGCTCGCATGTCCCAAGGAAGAGGTCTTCATCGCCGAAGGTGATATCGGCCGTGTGTACTTCTTCCAGCTCGTCCTTCATCTTTTCTTCAGCGGGGAAAGCTTAGAATTGCTCTGGCTCTTGTAATGCCTTGATCAAAGAATCTCTTGCTTCTTTGGATAACAAAAGGGCATCGAGAATGCTTAACTGCGAAGGTAGCTTTCTCAAGTGTGCCAGAACGTTGTAGTCCACCTTACTTTTCTTTGGCGGGTCCTTGGCTGTCAGCTTTTCGACGGCTTGGTCATCAAGGATGATATCCTCAGGGACCTTTTCTTTTCCCTTATTTTTTCTATTTGACCCACTGTTCGAGGGCCCAAGATTCTTTTTGGGCAGCGTACGATTGCGCGGCTGAATATTTTCACAGGTCTTCGGTTCTTCCTCTTTTCCCAAGGTGGATTCTTTAAAGAGAGGGCCAAGAGTCATTTGTTCGTCAGAGTCGCTCCCGAAGGTGAGAACTTGCGATCCCCCGGCGTTGACCATGCGACAGTTGCCGGTAGTTCTTTTACGCCCCTCGGTCGTACTTCTTTGCTCCCGACGAGTTTTGCGTTTCAGCCGCTTAAAATGTTGCCGGTGAGCAACATATCCCTGCCACCATCTTTTAAAAGCGTTGCACTCTTCGGTGGGGTGGGTAATCTTTCGATGATATAAGCAGTAGCTAGCTTATATTTCCGCTTCACCAAGAATGTTTCCTTCGAAGGGTGGCATCTTCATTCCCATCGATATGGCTTTAGCGAACCTTTTCCTCATCTTGAACCTGTTTTTATTTGCGATGGATGTACTTTGATCTGGCGGGAGTGTTTCAACTCTTTCGTCCAGTCGCCGGCGTTTGGCTTTTTCAGATATGGCCATTTCATGCTCTCGAGCAGCTTTGCTTTTTAGAAGAGCTTCGTTCAGGAATGCATCAATCGTTTCGTCTGATGGCCCTAGAAGTTCCGGTTCAGGATTTGCCCCCAGTTTCTTTGTGTAAGGAGCTTCTTCATCGTCTATCGACGAGTGAGAGATCACATGGCAGCTTGCTACATAACCTTCAGATTCATCCGACGAGTCTTCTCCATTATCATTATCTCCGTCTTCAAGGACGTGGCTGAGAAATTCTTGGAGTGTGACTGGAGTCCGCGCCTTCTGGTTATACTCTTCTAATGTGTCAATTTGTTTTTGTAGGTCCGTGCGCTTGTCACCAGGCTTCACGGGCTTTTTGGTCTTCTTCTTCTTCTTCGAATACTTTGACGGATGGACGTGAATGCTTTGGTTATCACCACCAATTTTTGGAGTTGGGCGCGGCTTCAGCATCCCCTCGATGATCTCAGGTTCTAGTAGATTCTTCCACCTAATTGCCGGACATGCGTGGGGATCCTTCAGCATTCTTTTAGTTTTGGTTGAAAGAGCGAACTCCCATGGAGCTTCTTTAACGAAAGAACATGATGCCCCCGGTGTATCCATCTTCTTGAGAGCGTGCGGTCGAGGCGGGTTCACCTTCCAATTCTCGGATAATACGAATTTGCCTGGTTGGTACTGATCTTCTATCCAGATTTTGAAGATGTAACAATCTTCGATCGGATGGCCCAACATTTGGTGATAAGGGCAATTGTTCGGATTGCTAATGTCACCTGGTTGCGCTGGGCGTCTTAGCTCCGGCAGAGTGATGAGCCTATTGCGCAGTGCTAGTTCGAATAACCTCTTCGTCTTGTCTCGAGAGAACGAGTAAGGGCGTCTCATTTTATCTCCAAGGGATCGAGTTCTATCATTTTGGCGATCAACTGTTCTTAGACCACAGGGTGGCTGTTGAGCATTGGCGGCGACGGTCGCTTTCCCCTTTCCCTTCTAGTTCCGAGGCTCTAGCTTTGGAGGAGACGGTCTATGACCCATCTGGTCCATTTGGGCCAGTTTGTCGATCAAGGCCTGGAACGTGGTCGGCTTGAAAAACATCATGAATTGGGAAATAGTAGCCTGAGGGTCCAAAGTGCCCACGAACATGTCCACCGCCGGCGCTTCTTCGATGCGTTGTTCGCATTTTGACCATAAATTCCGCCACCGTATCGCGTACTGAACCCATATTTCTCCAGGTTTCACCCTGGCATTAATTAGTGCAGTAATTGGAGTGCGCTCGCTAGCGCTTGCGAATATTTGCGTAAATAACAGCTCCATCTCCGCAAATGTCTTGACAGAGTCGTTCGGGAGTTCAGAGTACCACTCGAATGCCGTTTCTGACAAGTTGCCGACGAATTGGCGAAGTAGCAATTTATCATCACCTCCGGTGTTGCCACATAGAGCCCTGAACTGGACGACATGCTGGTGGGGATTACCGTCCCTTTATATACATGAAATTTAGGGATCGTATATCCCGGTGGGTATCTTATTTGGTCATACCAGCCTGGATATGGTCGCCCAGTTTTAACAACTTGGCCGGCTGCTTCATTCGTCTGGTGAGCTCGTATTTGCTGAGCAATGTAGTCATCCAGAGCGGCCTTGGAAATAGTTTCCTCTTTGGCTGCTGAAAGAGCCGGAGAAGGGTTCGATGTCTCCCCTCTATCGTCTTCAATGATGATCGGGGGGTCTTCAGCTGGAGGTTCCGGCTGTAACATCATGCCAGCCATGTCTTGGAACAAGAGAGCCATTCATTTTATATTGGCTGCCACTTTTTCTTTCCTCTCGAGCATTCTTCGGAAGAACTTGGTGTCAGTTTCTTGTTCCCGACGCTGCTCCGAGGTCTCTGGATTTTCTTTTGTCCCAGTGAGTGCTGCCATTGCAGTCAGCATCTCCTAAAGCTTCTGTTGTTGTTGTTCTTGAGCCTTCGTTATTGACCGGGTAAGCGGTCGATGACCCGTAGAAGCACAGCTTTCCTCTTTTCCGGAAGCCATATAAACGGTATGTACCATCATGCCCCCAGACTTGGGGCGTTTAGATTCAGCGCTTTTACGGTTTGCCACGTTCATAGGGGCTTTCTCTGGCCTCCTTCTCTTTTGAGCAGTTGAAGTCGAGGGGGCCGTTGCAGCGGGCACCCAGGTAGCTGTCGTCTTTTGTGGCTTGACAGGATGGTCCTTCTCTTGCCGAACTTTTACCTTTTTCTGTCGGCGAGAGTAATCTTGATCAATTACTGAGTCCTGAACCTATCGCTAGACTTTGTAAATTTTAAAAGAAAGCCGCTGAGGGGGATGCTCCGGCTTTGTTTCTGTAACATTCTTCACGGATGGAGGAGATCTTTTTAGTACGACGGTGGGTGAATTCCTGCGCACCCTGTTAAGCAGCTCGAAGCTGTTCCCAGTTGGAACAGCAGCATTGACTTTTACCGTTGGGGCTGGTGGAGTTAGCCCAGAGGGGGAGTTGCCCCCAGCCTTCTGTACTCGGTGCCAGTGATGACGGCGAGCATGTCGTGCAGATGGTGTTGGTTCAGCTATGGGGATGGCTTTGTCATGCCCCCTGTTCTGGTGAGGCGCTTCTGGTACCAGCCTCTTGAAGACCGACGTCCGTTGAGCAGCAGTATCCAATCTATCAAAGACAGACCTTTGGGCAGGAACGGGAGCCGGAGTGGCCAGCCTCGTAAAAACTGATCCTTTGATGGGAGAAGCTTCTTTAGTGACCTCGAGAGCAGGAATGGCTATCCGTTTCGGGATGTCCACTTCAGGTATCGTGGGCTTCTTGACAGGCCTATTGGAGTTCAGGCTCAGCCTATCGAAGACTGATGCTGTTGGCTTGACATTGGATGACCCGTTGAGAGGGGCCGTGGTGGTAATGAGCCGATCAAAGACCGACTTCTTTTGCGCTTCTTGCAGTAGCGGGATGTTAACACTCACTGGTGGGAGCATGGTCCCGAAGAACAACCCGGTGGTAGGCCGTGTTACCTGCTCTACCGGCATTGTGAACAGGGAGGCCGCCTGGGGCCCGTAAGTTACGCCTCCAGATGAGGCGGAACGGGAGTTGCAGTTGCAGCTGGAACATTTTGTGCAGGTAGACGCCATTGATCCTTCGTTTTCTGCACCGAGCAAGACACCAAATCATAGTACCTCGAACCCAAGGGCAACCATATCAAACCGCGATTCGTTCGCGAATACGACACACGAAGTGTGGAGTGGAAAGAGGAAAAGGTCCCACCGGGCGTGCCAGAATCTGTTTCCCGCCGAAAGACGCGGGAAGACGCGATAGACGTCTCGCCTGAATTTCAGGGCCGATGCTAATTGGCGCTATCCGTCCACTTCTCCGAAAATACCAAGTTGATTTATGGCACCATGTATCGAAGGTTTAAACGGATGCGGCCGATGTAGCAGACTTCGTCAGATTCCCCCTCGTTTGAGGGGTTTTTGATTGTGGGGACGCTCTTCCCTGCAGGCGCAAGCCCCTGCAGTTAATTACGCTACCGCATCGCGGTAACAACTTTCTCCTTCTCCAGATGGTCACTTCGTGTCGTGGGTGTTTGTTTTGTTTGTGGTTGCCCGTGGATTGTATACGGAGACTAATTTATGTTGTCGCCCGTAGGGCATGGATTAGTCCAAATCCGTATCTTCTTAGATTTGGATTTGGAGGTTGGGTTTAAGGATACGTTAGCCTTATTTGGGACTAAGATCAACTTAAATGTATGTTAAGGATACGTTAGCCTAATTTTTAGACTAAGATCAACTTAACGGGATCGTTTAGATCTAACAAGATAGCAATTGGGCTCTATTGCTTAGTTTAGGGACATTGCGGTCGATAAGTTTAAGGATTGTTTCCCCCAATCAGAGCAAAGCTCTGTTTTGAATTTCAAAATTCAAAAATTGAAGCAACGCTTCAGATCTCGTGTGCTGCGCGCCACGTGTCAAAAGCAGACGCGCTAGCGCCAGGTGCGCTGCGCCCAAGGCAGCGCACCCCTAATCAGAGCAAAGCTCTGCTTTAAAATTCAAAATTTAAATTGAAGCAACGCTTCATATGCTGCGCGCTGTGCGCCACGTGTCAAACACAGGTGCGCTAGCGCAGTTGCGCTGCGCTCTGCGCGCCACGTGTCAAACGCGTGTGCGCTAGCGCAGTTGCGTTGCGCCCATGTGTCGAGCGTAGGTGCGCTAGCGCAAGGTGCGCCAGCGCTGGAATTAAAAATTCCCCCACCGTCAAATCAAAAGATCTACTAATAATAAATTATTAATTAATCAGAACTAAAATTCTGTTATGGAAAGATTTTTCATTCTTATTTAAACAAGAAGATTATCTTCTGTAAAACAGAAGCCTTAGGATCAAAGATCCAACGGTGGGAAATATTCCCAAATCAATCAGAGAAAGATCTCTTAAAACTGATTTAACAAATCATTTGGCCCTATATAAAGGACCCTAGACTTCAAGTCTAAAATATAGAGAATACAGAGAGAGAGAAACCCTCTGCAAAAAGAAGAGCAAGCTCTTAGAAAGAAGAAGATTTTTTTTTCTTCAAGGTAAAAAGAACTGTGTTCTTGAACAACAGAGAAGAATTCATCTCGTAAAAAGAAGAATCATCTCCTAAAAAAGACTCTAGATCTATAAAAACGACCAAGGTCTTTGATTTAAAGGAAAGATCAAAAGATCTAATCATCAAAAAATAATAAACAAAAGAAGTATTTTACTTCATTTACAGATCTTTTGATCTATAAAGGCAGAGCCCTTTTATAAAACAAGAACATTTGTTCTTGAATCTTGAGGCAAAGCCTCTTTTAAGAAGAACATAGATTTGTTCTTTGATCTTAAAATTGATCAGATGTGCTTTACGCTATTGAAAAGTGCCTTGCACTTATGAATTGTGCCTTTGCGCTTCTTGGACTAGCGCGCGGTGCCAGAATACGCCACGTGTCAAACAAAGACACAACCTGCGCTTTGCGCTTTTAAAACAGAGCACTGCGCTCATGGGCTGGCGCTCAGCGCCAAGCGCGCCACATGTCACTTACTGATGCGCCAACAGGCTAGCGCAATGCGCTCATAAATTAAAAGCGCAATGCGCTAACAAACTAGCACTTAGCGCTAAGCGCGACACGTGTCCTCTTCATGTACGCTACCCGACAGAAGCGCAACGCGCTCTTTGACTGGCGCAAAGCGCCTGGCGCGCCACGTGGCGCACTGTCAGAACACACTTGTTCTAATCAAGACAAAAAATGTCAGAGCCCAATGCCTAGCATTATTAAAAGGGCCGAGCCCAAACAAAGGCTTAATAGCCTGAACAAAAAAAATAAAATGTTAAACATTTTTAATTGGACTTAGCCTAATTCTGGCCATAAGTCCTCAATTTATATTGAACTGAGCCCATCTGCTCTTTCAACCAATTCACATCGGTTCAGGGGTACATCTCTTAACTCCTCTGATATCTGTCGTTGTAATCCTTCAACGTCGTCAGAGAGGTGACGGGTCCCAACAACCACACGTTACTACGGACTGTGAGGTCCTTAAACTCACGGACTATGATGTCCTTAACCTCGACCGTGATGTCTTTAAACTAATATCGGACTGTGAGGTCCTTAAACTCACGGACTATGATGTCCTTAACCTCAACCGTGATGTCTTTAAACTAATATCGGACTGTGAGGTCCTTAAACTCACGGACTATGATGTCCTTAACCTCGACCGTGATATCTTAAAACTAACAACGGACTGTGGAGTCCTTAAACCCACGGACTATGATGTCCTTAACCTCGACCGTGATATCTTAAAACTAACAATGGACCGTAATGTCCTTACACTAATTATCGAGCGCAATGTCACTAAACTAAACAATAGAGCCCAATTGCTCTCTTGTTGGATCTAAACGATCCCGTTAAGTTGATCTTAGTCTAAAAAGACGCTAACGTATCATTAACAAACGTTTAAGTTGATCTTAGTCTCAAATGAAGCTAACGTGTCCTTAAATCCAACCCCCCAAACCCAAATCTAAGAAAGATACGGATTTGGACTAATCCACGCCCTACGGGTGATGACATAAATTAGTCTCCGTATACAATCCACGGGCAACCAAACACAAAACAAACACCCACGACACGAAGTGACAATCTGGAGAAGGAGAAAGTTGTTACCGCGATGCGGTAGCGTAATTAACTGCAGAGGCTTGCGCCTGCAGGGAAGAGCGTCCCCACAATCAAAAACCCCTCAAACGAGGGGGAATCTGATGAAGTCTGCTATATCGGCCGCATCCATTTAAACCTTCGATACATGGTGCCATAAATCAACTTGGCATCTTCGGAGTGGTGGACGGATAGCGCCAATTAGTATCTGCCCCGAAATTCAGGCTAGACGTCCGCCGCGACTTTCAGAGGGGAACAGATTCTGGCACGCCCGGTGGGACCTTTTCCTCTTTCCACTCCACACATCGTGTGTCGTGTTCGCAAACGAATCGCGGTTTGCTAATGGTTGCCCTTGGGTTCGAGATACTGAGATTTGGCGTTTTTCTTGGTGCAGAAAGAAAAGATAAATGGCGTTCACCTGCTCAAAGTGTTCCATATGCAACTGCAACCCACGTTCTGCCTCAACAGGGGGCATAGCTTACGGGCCTCAGGCGGCTTCCCTGTTCACGATGCCGGTGGAACAGGTCACCCAAGCTACCACGGGATTGTTTTTCGGGACCATGCTCCCGCCAACGAGCTTCAGCGCTCCTATGCCAGCACCGGAAGCTCCTAAGAAGTCGGTCTTCGATCGGCTTGCTACTACCACGGCCCCTCTCAACGGGTCGTCCAGCTCCAACTCCTCGGTCTTCGCCAGACTAAGCCTAAACTCTGATGGGCCTGCCAAGAAGCCCATGATACCTGAAGTGTCCATCCCAAAGAAGATAGCCACCCCTGCTCCTGAAGTCGTCAAGGAGGCTTCTCCTGCCAAAGAGTCGGTCTTTACAAGACTGACTATTCCGGCTCTCATTCCTGCTCGAAGGTCTGTCTTTGACAGATTGGATACCTTTACTCAAAAGACGTCAGTCTTCAAGAGGCTGGCACCAGTGGCGCCTCATCTGGACAGGGGGCAAGACAAAGCCCTTCCCATTGCTAAACCAACACCAACCGCTCGACACGCTCGACGTCGCCACTGGCGCCGAGTAAGGAAGGCTGGGGGCAACTCCCCCTCTAGGTTACTCCACCAGCTCCAACGGTAGAAATTAATGCTGTTGTTCCAACCAGGAACAGCTTTGAGTTGCTGAATAAGGTGCGCAGGAACTCGCCTACCGCCGTACTGAAAAGATCTCCGCCACCACTGGAGGCTGTCACAGAAACAAAGCTGGAGCAGTCCCCTCAACGGCTGTCTTCCAAAGTTTACAAGATCTGGCGAAAAGTCCGATTGTCGGTGGTTGATCAAGACTATCCCCGTCGGCAGAAGAAGCTGAAGGTCCGACAGGAAGAAAACCGTCTCGTTAAGCCACGAAAGGCGACGGCTACTTGGGTACCCACTGCAACGGCCCTCTCAACTTCGACCGCCCATAAGAGGAGAAGGCCGGAGAAAATCCCCATGCCTGCGACAAATGTCAAAGGCACTGAGCCCAAACGCCCTAAGTCTGGGGGCATGGTGGTGCATACCGTCTATATGAAATCCGGAAAAGAGGATAATTGTATCTCCACCGGTCATCGACCGCTTACGCGATCTGTGACAAAAGCCCAAGAGCAACAGCAGAAGCTTCAGGAGATGATGACTGCGATGGCCACGCTCACAGGACCGAAAGCAAGCCCAGAGACATCCTCGGAGCAACGCCACGAGCAGGAAACTGATGCTGAGTTCCTTCGGAGAATGCTTGAGAAGAAGGACAAAGAGGCCGCGGAACAAGCGGCCAATATAAAGCAAATGGCCCTTCTATTCCAAGATATGGTGGGCATGATGATCCAGCCGGATCCCCCAGCCGAAGATCCTCCAGTAATAATTGAAGATGATAGAGGAGAAACATCGAATCCTCTGCCGGCTCTTTCAGCAGTCAAGAAGGAAACTATTTCCTAGTCCGCCCTGGATGACTATATCGCTCAGCAGATATGAGTTCACCAAGCGAATGAAGCGGCTGGGAAAATCGTTAAAACTGGGCGACCATATCCAGGTTGGTATGGTCAGATAAAGTACCCGCCAGGCTACACGATCCCGAAATTCCATGTGTACAAGGGGACATGCAATCCCCATCAACATGTCGCCCAATTCAGGACTCTTTGTGGCAACACCAGTGGCGATGATAAACTTTTTGCTCCACCAATTCGTCGGCAGCTTATCGGAGACGGCGTTTGAATGGTACTCCGAACTTCCAAACAACTCCGTCAAAACTTTCGCAGAAATGGAGTTGTTGTTCACCCAGCGATTCGCAAGTGCTAGTGAACACACCCCAATAACAGCATTGATCAATGCCAGGGTAAAGTCGGGCAAGACATGGGTTCAGTACGCGATCCGATGGCGGAATATGTGGTCGAAGTGCGAACAGCGCATTGAAGAAGCACCAGCGGTGGGCATGTTCGTGGGCACTCTAGACCCTCATGCCACTATTTCACAGTTTATGATGTTCTTCAAACCGACCACATTCCAGGCTTTAATCGACAAGCTAGCTCAGATGGATCAGATGGGGCATAGACCGTCTCCTCCAAAGCTGGAACCGCGGAACGAAAAGGGTAAAGGGAAGGCGACCTTCGTGGCAAATACCCAACAGCAGCCCAGTGCTCCAAGACTAACGGATCAATTGGAAGAGAGACGACGCTATTATAATGAGAAAATGAAGCGTCCTTATTCGTTACCACGGGATAAAACGAAGAGACTATTCGAGCTGGCGATGCGCAACAGGCTTATCAATTTGTCGAATCCATGGCGACCACTGCAACCCGGCGAAGCGAATAATCCAAATTATTTCCCTTACCACCAAACGGTAAGCCATCCAATTGAAGATTGCTTCGTCTTTAAGGGATGGATCGAGGATCGGTATCTACAAGGCAAGTTTGCGCTGTCTGAGAAGTGGAAAGTAAACCCACCACAACCGCACACTCCTAAGAAGACGCACACACCGGGAGCAACGTGCTCTTTTATTGAAGAAGCTCCATGGGAGGTGGCTCTTTCGGCCAAAACCAAAAAGATGCTGAATGATCTCCAGACATGCCCGGCGATCAGATGGAAGAATCCGCTAGAACCCCAGATCATCGAAGGAATGCTAAAGCCGCGCCCGACTCCAAGAATCGGTGGTGATAGCCAAAGTGTTCACGCCCAGCCGTCGAAATCTTCGAAAAAGAAGAAGAAATCCAGGAAACCCGTGAAGCCTGGCAACAAGCGCACGGACTTGCAGAAACAGATCGACGCGCCGGAAGAGTATAACCAGAAGGTGCGGACTCCAATCACACTCCAAGAGTTCCTCGGCCGCGCCCTTGGAGACGGAGATGATGGAGAAGACTCGTCGGATGAATTTGAGGATTACGTAGCAAGCTGCCATATGATCTCTCATTCGTCGACAGACGATGAAGAAGCTCCTCGCACCAAAAGACTGGGGGCAGAGCCTGAACCGGAACTTCCAGGGCTATCAGACGAAATGATCGACGCGTTCCTGAACGAAGCTCTTCTGAAAAGTAAAGCTGATCGGGAGCGTGAGATGGCCATATTTCAAACGGCCAAATGCCAGCGACTAGACGAAAGAGTCGAGACATTCCCGCCGAATCAAAGGACATCTGTCGCAGATAAAAACAAGTTCAAGATGAGGAAAAAGTTTGCTAAAACCGTATCAATGGGAATGAAGCTACCACCCTCCGAAGGAAACACTCTCGGTGAAGCAGAGATGCATCCTAGCTACTACCTATACCATCGAAAGATCGCACACCCCACCGAAGAGTGCAACGCTTTTAAAAGATGGTGGCAGGGATATGTTACCCACCGACAACATTTTAAGCGGATGAAACGCAAAACTCGTCGGGAACAAAGAAATACGACCGAAGGGCGTAAAAGAATTGACGGTGACTGTCGCATGGTTAACGCCGGGGGATTGCAAATTCTCACCTTCGGGAGTGACTCTGACGAGGAAATGGATCTTGGCCCTCTCTTCAAAGAATCCACCTTGGGAAAAGTGGAGGAACCAAAGACCTGTGAAAACATTCAGCTACGCAATCGTACGCTGCCCGAAAAGAACCTTGGGCCCTCGAACAGTGGGTCGAACAGAAAAGATAAGGGAAAAGAAAAAGTCTCTGAGGATATCGCCCTAGATGACCAAGTCATGAAAGAGCTGACCGTCAAGGACCCGCAAAGAAAAGTAAGGTGGACTACAACATTCTGGCGCACTTGAAGAAGTTACCCTCGCAGCTCAGCATTCTCGACGCCTTTTTACTATCAAAAGAAGCAAGAGATTCATTGATCAAGATGCTACAAGAGCCCGAGCAATTCCAAGCTTTCCTCGCCGAAGAAAAGATGAAGGACGAGCTGGAAGAAATACACACAGCCGATATCACCTTCGGCGATGAAGATCTCCTCCTTGGGACATGCGAGCACAACCGTCCCCTATATGTCTCCGGATACTGTCATGACATCAAGATAGGTAAAATCCTGGTAGACAATGGGTCCTCCGTCAATCTCCTTAACGTAAGGGTGTTGAAGGAATCTGCATGAGCGTTCAGCACCTCGCTCGTGATAAAATCACCATCTCCGTTTTTGACTCCCAGTCATCACGGACTCTCGGGTTTGTGATACTAACGCTGCGCTTCAGGCCACTTGTCATGGATATTAAATTTCATGTCATCGACGCCAAGACATGCTACAATGCTTTGCTCGGCCTGCCTTGGTTACACAAGTACAACATCATCCCTTCTACACAACATCAGTGTATGAAATACTTCAAGGATAGTCTCGAGTATACCGTGACGGGGGAGTTGAACCCATTCTCCGTGAACGAAGTTCGAAAGTACGAAGATGCAAAATACTTCTTACCAGATTTCGAGGATACGGAGAGATGTCATAAACTGGAGAACAAAGCTATCACCACCATTCCGGTCTTCGGGAGTGATACCGAGGAAAAGAAAGAGATAGTTTATTTAGGGCCACCCTAGTATAACAAGCCAGGACCGTCCGCTCCTATGTTAATTTTCGGCAGCGACTCGGAAGATGAAGTCCATGCCATATTCTCTGCTCGGCCTTCAATACAAACATTCGCTGATGAAGAGCAAAGTTTGCAAATTGCCATGGTTCTGCCCAAACATCATAAAGAACTAGACGCGCTTGATACCTGCAGTATGGAAGAACTGCAGACATGCTACGTCCCTCCCAGGAGAAAAGGTGAAAATGCGATCCTATTCTACCGATCCGGGGAAACCAAAGTGGAGAAAGAAATCTGGCACGGCGCGGATTCTACACTTGACAGGCTCCAACCCATCCGTTTGCCCAGATATTACATGAGCGGACTAAAAAGGCTGTTAAGGCGCCAAGGCGTACCTTTCAAACAGACCGCTCGGAGAGCTAAGTTCTACGACAGGATCTGGAACGTCCCTGGAACTCAGCGGAAATTGCCCAACGGGAGAACGGAAACGACCGGACTTGGGTATGTTCAATCCAAGAAACGGGAGCTACTCCGCGACTGCTACGTCGACTTTGATGGGGATGCTCTATGGGAAGATACTAACCCTGAACCAGAAAGGGCTCCCGACGTGAAAATGCCCAGTCCGTCGTTCGAAGAACAAATGGACATGCTTATAAGGGAAGCCGGTCAAAAGGTCCGAGACGACCACAATCGCGAAATGGCCATCTATAAGGAAGCCAGGACGCAACGCCTTCTTCAATAGGCTGCGAAAGATGAAAATGCTCCTCCCTGTCAACCCGTTGTACAAAAGGTACGATGCAAAGGCAGAAACAAGCTAAAGAGCGGGAAAGGCGTTCGACAGCGGCAGAGCGGGACCAAGAAGCCACACGATCAAGAACCGAGCAACCAAGATTCATCTCTTGTAAAGAAGATGGGTCGAGCATACTCTTTTGCCCAAGACAAGACAGAGAAAATACTTGGTCTTGCCATAAAACATCAACTGATTACACTCCCGGAGTCTAAGCACCCCGAACAAGTAGGCGAAATCTCTCACCCAGACTATTGCTCCTATCATAGGGCAATAGGGTATCCTATTGAAGACTGCTTCACCTTCAAGAACTGGGTCGAAGATCAATATCAGCAAGGCAGGTTTGATTTATCCAACAGCTGGAAGGTAACCCCGCCACAGAAGCATGAACCTAAATCCACGAGGGTAGAACCAGATCAACATCGGTTTTGGAAGCGAGCTCGTACCTGCCACGTGATAACGCTATCAGAAGAAGGCCCCGACGGTATGGATAATCTCCCCTGGTGCTTCGAAAACAATGATGACGAAGTGATCTCGGAGTTTCCACCGGCGCCGAAAGAGCTGGAAGATGGAATACTATCTACTGCAGATGATCTCAAGAAAATTGATTTGGGGACGACAAGTGACCCGCGGCCGACATTCGTCAGTGAGCTGTTGTCCGAAGAAAAGGTGGCTACACTAAAAGACGTGAGGATTGCTTCACATGGAACT
This sequence comes from Agapanthus africanus, assembly GCA_030015575.1. Lineage (NCBI taxonomy): Eukaryota > Viridiplantae > Streptophyta > Magnoliopsida > Asparagales > Amaryllidaceae > Agapanthus > Agapanthus africanus. The sequence goes on from CM057338.1 coordinate 25,349,708, forward strand.
ATTCCGAGATGCCAGGATTAGATCCAGAGATTGCTGTGCACAAATTGGCGATATCTCCGGACGTCAAGCCGATCAAACAAGCACCGAGAAGAATGCGGCTCGAGCTTGAGATGAGCATCAATGCCGAGGTCAAGAAGCTAATTGACTCCGGCTTCATCCAAGAGGTTCAATATCCAGATTGGATTGCCAACATCGTACCAGTGATGAAGAAAAATAGAATGGTGCGCATATGTGTGGACTTTCGGGATCTCAACAAAGCCTACCTGAAAGACGAATTCCCAGTACCGGTCACCGAGCTGATGATAGACAATACGTCCACTCATGAAGTTTTCTCCTTTATGGACGGCTCGTCAGGATACAATCAGATAAAGATGCATCCCGAAGACCAGAAACATACCGCTTTCCGGACCCCTTTAGGTATATTTTGCTACAAGGTGATGCCCTTCAGTGTGAAGAACGTCGGTGCCACCTATCAGAGGGCCATGACGAAGATCTTCGATGACCTCATACATGAAATCGTCAAATGCTACATCGACGACCTCGTGGTTCAAAGCAAATCATACGAGGAACATCTCGAGCATCTGAAGATCGTATTTTAACGCCTCCGGCAATACAACTTGAAGATAAACCCTCTCAAATACGCGTTCGGAGTTTCCTCAGGCAAATTCCTGGGATTCGTTGTCCGACACCGAGGCATCGAGATAGATCCGTCAAAGATCAAGGCGATTATGGAGATGCCCCCACCGAGGACTCTCAAACAATTGCGATCTCTCCAAGGGAAGCTCGCGTATATCCGGCGATTTATAGCCAATCTCTCAGGCAAGTGCCGTCCTTACAGCTACCTGATGAAGAAGGGAACCCCTTTCGTCTGGGATCGCAAATGCCAAAGCGCGCTGGACGAAATCAAGCAGTACCTGCAGAATCCGCCGGTGCTAGCCACTCCGGTCAAGGGAAAGCCTCTCATTCTTTATACAACAGCCCTTGAAGGTTCCTTAGGCGCATTATGGGCACAAGAGAACGACCAAGGGAAGGAAAGAGCCCTCTACTATTTGAGTCGGGTTCTACTGGGGGCAGAAAGCAATTATTCCCCCATCAAAAAACACTGCCTGGCATTGATCTTCACGATAACGAAACTCAGGCACTATGCGTTGGCGCATGAAGTTCGTCTCATATCGAAGGTGGATCTGATTTATCTCAAAAACTATCTAATAACCGCAATCAAGAACGGCGTCGCTTGGTAGCTAGCCGGTGAGTACGAGTCGGTCCACAGGGATGTTGTGAATTTCCGATTCGCTCTTACGAGTTAATTCCGAAGGGTGTTCGGATTGGTTATTAAATCTAAAAACCTAATTATACTATCTAGGGCAATAAAATTAAAGTTCTAACTAGGGCAAGGAAATTAAATTTAATCTAGGGCAGGAATTGAAATTACCTAGTGCAAGAAAATAAATAAATCTACTTACTTTACAGATGGATCTCTCCAAACATTTACGCAGGGTTGTCAGATCTAAATAGATGAATTGAAGAGAGGCACCGATGCTCTCCATAAAGAGATCTGAATTTTATTATTAAAAGAAGGCATAAGAAAATACAATCTTTAGAGTTCCTATTTATAGAGAATAGGAAACCCTAGGTTACATTTGATTCGCATGTCTGAAATTATAAAAATAGCCCTTAGGAAGACCGGTCAAAGACATAAAGAATTATGGTAAGAATTTCATTCTCCAACTGCTCCACTCCACCGCGGAACCGCGGCCCAAGGCCCTGTTTGGCCGCGGTTCCGCTGTCAATAAAGAAGATTGGGCTTTGAATTTTGGGCTGCAGCTTCTGGTCATTTTTGGTCTTCCTGTTTACATAGGTTTTTTCTCATATTGACTTCTGTTTTTTCTCCAGATCTTCACAGTGAATTGTAGTGAACTTTTAACCGTTGCTTCGCGATCTTGGACCTTGCATTGCCTTATACTTTGTGAACTTTATCTTTGATGTAGGCTTGATCAAGATCCTTCTATTTGTTAGTTGTAGTTCCACTTTTACATCGTCTTTTACCTTTTTCATTGTTTTAGATCCAAGAACCTGTAATCTGTAATATGTAGCAGACATGCGTCAAAAGCACCTGTTTATTTATAAAACGAAAAAGAATGGGGAATATAATAATGCAATATTATGGTGTGAACAGGATCCTCTCAAATATTTGATGTCAAAGGCCATATTGACAGGGCGGCTCGCTAAATGGGCCTTGATCTTGATGGAGTTCTCAACAACTTATCAGCCTCTTAAGGCAGTGAAGGGTCAGGCCATCACCGACTTCCTCGCTGAGCATCCGATACCTGCCGATTCTCCCTTAAACTGTGAATTGCCAAACGAACATGCGTTTGACACGATCGACGGAAGTGATACCCGATGGGAACTTTACTTCGATGGAGCGTCTTCCATGAAGAAACGCAAGCAAAGCACCCCCATAATCAAATCAGGGGTATGCCTCATCTTCGTATCTCCACAAGGAGGGATAATGCGCTTCGCCTTCTCCTTAACAGAGCCGAGGACAAACAATGAAGCCGAATACGAAGCTTTGATGGCAGGTCTCGAGATCGCCATTGACATGGGGATTGAAAACCTCTTCATATACGGAGATTCCCAACTGGTCGTTAGTCAAGTAAACGGCGACTATCAAACGTGCAAACCAGAACTGGTGAAGTACGGCGAGAGGGTACAGCAACTGCTGACCCAAATACCTTCCTACACCTTGGAAAGCATACCACGTGCGGAAAATAGCAAAACGGATGCATTAGCCAAGGTCGCTAAAGAACTGGCCGATGAGAACCTCGATGACATGAGAATCGTTGTGCAAAGCCGTCGGGTTCTTGCACCGGCAGAAATATTTCCAAAGACGTCCGAGGAAAAGGGAACGACCGAGCAAACGGCTTTACAAGTAAAAGACCAGGAAAAGGTTGAAGATTGGAGAGAAGTCTTTATAGATTACTTCAAATCCCGTCGAACACCTGAAGATGCGTCCTCAAGACATCAGCTTATGAAACGAGCTCTGTCTTTCGCTTTCGTCAATGATACTCTGTATAAAAGGTCATTTGATTCTTTATGGCTGAGATTCCTGGGACCTGAAGAAGCAAAAAGAGTCGTCCAAGAAACTCATGAGGGACTCTGCGGTTCTCACCAAGCCGGGCCGAAGATGAAGTTGAAGATCAAGCGGATGAGATATTATTGGCCCACGATGATCCAGGACTGCCTCGAATATGCGAAGCAATGCCACTCGAGCCAGATTCATGGGGATTTTATCCATCAGCATCCAAATCCACTACATCCGATGGTGGCTAGCTGGCCATTTGAAATGTGGGGGACTGACATAATCGGCCCCATCGAACCAGCATCGTCCAGAGGACATCGGTTCATTTTGGCGACAACTGATTACTTCTCTAAATGGGCAGAAGCAGTACCGCTGAGGGAAGTGAAGACGGAGAATATCCTCCACTTCTTCAAGACACACGTCATTTATCGGTTTGGAACTCCGAGACAGATTATCTCCGATAACGGACCAGCCTACAGAAGCCACAAGATCAGCCGCTTTGCACAACAATATAACATAGACTGGAGATACTCCTTAGTCTATAATCCTCGAGCTAACGGTCTGGCTGAGGCTTTTAACAAGACATTGATGAAGATTGTAAAGAAGACGGTGTCTCGAAATAAAAAGGACTGGCATGAGAGACTGCACGAAGCACTCTAGGCGTATCGAATGACGTTCAAAATAGCCACGAACACAACACCGTACGCATTGGTATTCGGTACAGAAGCGGTACTCCCCCTCGAGATAGAGCTACCCTCCCTACGAGTGGCAGTTCACTACGAGCTAACGGACGAAGAGAATGCTCACCTTCGCCTCGAGGAGCTCGATGCCCTTGATGAAACCCGGCTCATAGCGCAACAAAATCTAGAGGCTTATAAAGCAAACATGGCGCGCTCATACGAAAGGTTGACTAGGCCGAGAACATTCCGCTAAGGCGAACTCGTGCTAGTGGTCAAAAGACCCATGATCCCCAATCGTGCTAAACGGGGGAAATTCGAGCCAAACTATGAAGGCCCGTACATCATAGACAAAGTTTACCAGGGTGGAGCCTATCTACTCATGGACATGCATGGCGAAAGGCCCTTCAGGCCAATAAATGGTTGCTTCTTGAAGAAATACTACGCCTAACGAGTCACGGCCTAGGTCAATGATAGATGACGACAACTATGTCTGCTCGCTGTCTTCCTAAGCCCAAACTCTATAAGTAGTAACCGACAACGAACCGAAACGTTCTTAAACTAACAACGGACCGAAAAGTCCTTAAACTAACAATGGACCGAAACGTCCTTAAACTAACAACGGACCAGTACATCCTAAAACTAGCCGTTGACCAAGATATCGATAAACTACGGTGGATTGCAGCATCCCAAAGTTGATACAAAAAAAGAATAAAAAGAAAAAAGAAAGAAGAAAACGGTATGTCCATAAGCAAAATGGGCACGGATGAAAACCCGAAAGGGCTCCGTGAGTAAAAACAGCAGGGCTACCGGCGGGTTTTGTGAAAACCCGAAAGGGCGCAGCCTCGTTAAAATAAAAAAAGAAAAAAGAAAAAAGAAAAAGAAAACAGTATGTCCATAAGAAAAACGGGCACGGATGAAAACCCGAAAGGGCTCCGTGAGTAAAAACAGCAGGGCTACCGGCGAGTTTTGTGAAAACCCGAAAGGGCGCAATCTCGTTAAAAGACACTTGCAAGGTCCTCTCGACTTTGTAAGGAGAAACCACCTGCGTGAGATCCTTACGACTCACAAGGGAGCGACACACTTAGGGATCCCTACGATTCCTAAGGAGAAATTACACTTGCGAGATACTCATGACTCGTAAGGAGAACCCTCTTATGGGACCCTCACGGCTCATAAGATTCAAAAGTCTTAAGCTAAAGGGATCTGAATCTGTTCTTAAGCAGCCCCCACAACCTCCAATACTGCCCCACAAGCGGCTCGATGCTGACCCTTGTATACAATCCATGGGCGCGAATAAACATTTCCCTAACGAAGTCCCATCCGTGACTAGGAATATGTCTATATGGTGAACAACCCTTATAAGTCCTCTCGATTTATAAGGAGAAAACCCTCTTGTAAGATCCTTATGACTCATAGGAGAATATACACTTAGGAGTCCTCACGACTCCTAAGGAGAAAACGCACCTACGAGATCCTCGCGACTTGTAGGGAGAAATACCTTCATGAGACCCTTACGGCTCATAAGTCAAAAGCCTTAGTCGACAGGATCCTAACCCTGTTTACTAAGCCACCTTTGTTCGACATCGACAGAAGCAAATGATGATTCTCTCCTGGCAATATCCCAGTTGTAGCGGTGCTGATGCCGAAATCAGTGTCTAATCCCAACCTTGCGGCAAGAAGCTTGCGGGCCACACATGCATACGAAATAGCCGAAATGATGGGGCAACTTGCAACAAAATCAGCAAGTAAAAATGTATGCATACAAAATAGCCGAAATGATTGGGCAACTCGCAATAAAAAATAGCGAGTAAAAATAAAATAAATAGCCGAAATGATTGAGCACCGCGTAAAATAGCCGAAATGATTGGGCAATCGCGACCGTCGCGATATAAAAGCTGAAATGATAGAGCATCGCGGAAAGAAATAAAAAATATATGAGAAATTTATGCCCTACAGGTGATATCATGTCAATCCTTGCATACAATCCAGGGGTGCAAACAAAGAAGGAATCACACCCTTCCTCCCCAAGCTTCATCAGAAGGAGAAGCCAAATCTCAATGGTTCACAGACAGCCTAGAGATCATCTCAACATTCGTCTTATTACAACGGACACAACATCAAGCAAAGCGTAACAGCGGCAACTCCCAGTTCCATGACTTAGCGGTGTACAGATGACCGAGAGTCAAATTCCTGGCTACGTGGAACACGGATTATGTCACTCCTAACCCCATAGAAAATGTCCAGAGCGGATCCTGGTCCTCACAGAGCACGGCAGTGAACCCGTGTGAAGCATCCAGAGCGGAGCCTAGTCCTCGCCGAACACGGCAGTGAACCCATGGGAAGCATCTAGAGCAAAATTCCTGGCTATGTGGAACGCGAATTATGTCACTCCTGACCCCGTGGAAAACGTCCAGAGCGGATCCTGGTCCTCGCAGAGCACGGCAGTGAACCCGTATGAAGCATCCAGAGCGGAGCCTAGTCCTTGCCGAACACGGCAGTGAACCCATGGGAAGCATCTAGAGAAAAATTCCTGGCTGCGTGGAACGCGGATTATGTCACTCCTGACCCCATGGAAAACGTCTAGAGCGGATCCTGGTCCTCGCAGAGTATGGCAGTGAACCCGTGGGAAGCATCCAGAGCTGAACCTAGTCCTCGCCGAACACGGCAGTGAACTCGTGGGAAGCATCTAGAGCAAAATTCCTGGCTACGTGGAACGCAGATTATGTCACTCCTGACCCCATGGAAAATGTCCAGAATGGATCCTGGTCCTCGCAGAGCACGGCAGTGAACCCGTGTGAAGCATCCAGAGCGGAGCCTGGTCCTCGCCGAACACAGCAGTGAACCCGTGGGAAGCATCCAGAGCAAAATTCCTGGCTACGTGGAACGCGGCTTATGTCACTTCTGACTCCATGGAAAATGTCCAGAGCGGATCCTGGTCCTCGCAGAGCACGGCAGTGAACCCGTGTGAAGCATCCAGAGCGGAGCCTAGTCCTCGCCGAACATGGCAGTGAACCCGTGGGAAGCATCCAGAGCAAACATTGGACTGTGAGGTCCTTAAACCCATGGACTATGATGTCCTTAACCTCGACCGTGATGTCTTAAAACTAACATCGGATTGTGGGGTCCTTAAACCCATGGACTATGATGTCCTTAACCTCGACCGTGATATCTTAAAACTAACATTGGACTGTGAGGTCCTTAAACCCATGGACTATGATGTCCTTAACCTCAACCGTGAGGTCTTAAAACTAATATCGGACTATAGGGTCCTTAAACCCATGGACTATGATGTCCTTAATCTCGACCGTGATGTCTTAAAACTAATATCGGACTGTGGGGTCCTTAAACCCATAGACTATGATGTCCTTAACCTCGACCGTGATGTCTTAAAACTAACAGCGGACTGTGGAGTCCTTAAATCCACGGACTATGATGTCCTTAACCTCGACCGCGATGTCTTTAAACTACGGTATCATGGAAAACGTCCAGAGCGGAGCTTGGTCCTCGCAGAACACGGCAGTGAACCCGTGGGAAGCATCCAGAGCAACCCCTGACTCCGTGAAATGCGGATAAGGGCAACTTCACCCATCACTTACGGGTCCTCACGACTCGTAAGGGAGCAAATTCTCTTGTGAAATCCTTATGACTTTCAAGAGAACACACTTAGGAATCCTCACGATTCTTAAGGAGAAATTACACCTACAGAATCCTCTCGACCGGTAGGGAGAAAATTCTTTATGAGACCCTCACGGCTCATAAAGTTGAAAAGTCTTAGGTGACAGATCCTAACCCTGTTTTCTAAGCCATCATCACTCTACAAAGAATCCAAGATTGACAGCTGTATACTATCTACCGACCGCACTTGCTAAAATCACATGGCAACAACACAGCAAGGAGAAGAAAGCAACAGTATAACAAAAAGAATGTCTTTATTCATGAACTCAACTGAATACAAGATACATCATATAAAGGAAAAAAAATACATATTATTCAGAGATTACAAGTGTATGATTGATACAAAGGCGGCTACTGAGAAGGAAGCGTTTTCAACAAGTACGTGTGCTGCTCTTGCACTTCTTTCAGTGACTTCTCATGATCAGCCGTCGCGGCTAGCTCCGCTTCGATTCGAGTCCTTTGCTGCAAGCATGATGAAATCTTCTCATCAATTTCCTGTTGGGCAGCTTCGCGACTCTGCGTAACCCGCTCGATAGAGTCAAGCTTCCGTCTCAATACGAGCCCGTCCGAGATACATTGCTGCAAGGTGTCAAAAACAGCTCTCAGTTGTGCGACGTTCGCTTCGACCGGGGCACACAGCTGGAAAGACTCAGCGGAAGCCTCCTCGCATTCCTTCCGCCTCAAGGTCGCTTCTTGTTCGAAATGGCGGAATAAGTACGCACTCTGCTCGACCCATGCGGCCCGCTGGGAGTTCAAAGCCCGAGTCTCAAGGGCAAGACGCATAAGTTCAAGCTGATGCAGACAAGCCTCGATCTTCCTACAATAACTAACCCAAGACTCGACGACGCCTTCATTATGGAAATTTACAAGCGTCGCCAGCATTGGATTGACCTCGGCAGCGAAATCTATGGAAGATGTAGGAGCTTCCGCGTCAAGATCCTCGACGTATTCGCTCAACATGTGCAGACTCGTCACAGCACCCTTTGAGGATGGACGTCTGGAGAAGGGGCCTGCCGGCATCATAATGAGAGATTCGAAAGAGTCCGGAGTCGAAGCGACCGCTACAAAACAAATCACAATCAGATGACGGATCTAGAAATATAAGAGATTCACGAACAACGGAATTTACTATACCAGCTGCAGCAGGTGGTAAAGCCGGGAGGACCGGTGGTGCAACTGATCTCTTATCTCCTCCTTCAATATGTAGCACTGAAATCAAGGTAAAGAAGAATCAGAAATAATTTCATTATCGGTAAAAGAAAGAGCATTAATTGAAAGCTGTATTCACCAGCGCCACTGGATGAAGCAATCTCCGACGGGAAGGAGAAGTGAGGATGCAGCACCTTGTACAAGTGGTCAAAAAGGACTCCTACAAAAACACGATAACGCAACGTCAGTACATGAATTACACAGCCGAGAGATAAGACTAATGGGTCACAAATCTATACCTTCCAGCATCTGCGATGGTACGAGAGAGGGTAGAGAGGTGGTCACCGTCAGGGCGGTGACTGACGGCGCTGTCTCGAGTAGCTCGACTTCAGCACTAGCCGCACCTGCATTAGAAACAAGATAAACCTTGTTAGGAAAGATTGCAGAATAAAAAGAAGGGCGGTAACCTAAAATCTAACTGAAGAGTCTCCAGCCGAAGCCGTGACGAGGGCGTCACTTGATTCAATAACGGCGTCTCCCTCCTCCATTAGGGTGGCCTCACCTCCCGTCGCCTCGTCCCCTGACTCCACGAGAGCCGTCATCACGCTTGCGATGCCAGGAGACGATAAAGAACCGTAGGCAGGAAGAGCGACGATCGGAGCGGTGCCCGACTCTTGAGAAAGAGTGGCCACATAGGACCCAGCAATTGCACCCGTTTCGCTCACCACCACCTCAGGCTCGGTAATTGCAGTTGTCTCATCCACCGCTGCTTCAAGCTCGGCCGTGGTAGCCGTCTCGTCGGCCACTACCTCGAGCCCGGCAATTGCGACCACATCGCCTGCCATTGCCCCGGATTCGGAAATAGCAGCTACCTCCTCCACCGCTCTCTCAGGCTCAGCGGTCGCCGCCACTTCTTCGGGAAGACTCGGCCCTGCAAAGATAAGATATATGAGAACTGATAGTTTTAAACTTTGACAACGGAGCCTCAAGGAACATTACCTGGAGTTGATTTACCGTTCGCTTCCCAAGCCGCACGTGTCGCCCGTCTGTGAGCAGTAGACAAGGCAACCGGAAACTCCTCCGAAGGAGTAGCAGCAGGGGTAACGGCGCTCGAACCTACTCCCGCAGCTAAAGCAGCACTACGCTCCCTTGCCCCGCGCCTCTGGCGCTTCCTTTCCTCCCGGGCCGTCAAAGCAGACCTCCTAGAAGCCTCTTTCAACAGGACGTCATCGTCCACATCCAGGGTTACCTCAGGAGCCATCAAGGCCTCCGTCATCGGTTGTTTAAGTAAGGCATCTTTCGGCAGTACCGAAGGGGTCGGGACTTCGATAGCTGGCCCGGGAAGAATGTCCGCATCAGCTTGCGGGATCGGCATCGTGGTCCCTGCGATAAGACACAGAAAGGGTCAGATCACTCATAAGAAACAAAGGCGGAAACATGGCGAACTGAAATGTACTGAGGCCCAAGGATACCCGAAGTCGTTCCTCTTCCTCAAAAGTCTTAAGAGAGGCGGCGAGAGCTTCCTCGGTAGAAATGCCTATTAAAGAAGGAAACGCGTTAGTCGAAAAAACAATGATAGAAGTATGATGCAATGGCGAAAAATACAACTAATGATTACCTGATCGTGCGAGGTTAGCCAACCCCTCTTCGCGTCTTGCCAATCGCTCGGAAGCTACGATGGCAGCCACTAGATCAGTATCATCTGGCGGCATGAATAAGCCCTCATTGGTTCCGTACTCACTCAAGCCCTCACTGTAAGGAGCATGAGGTTCCTGACCAAATCCAACGTCAGCAGAGAAGATCGACTTCTTCTTCCTCTTCTGCGCGTGTAACACCCCAGCCCAATACTACTAATTTCAGTTACCGTTTGAACGTAGTGTGGCACTTATTTCATTTATTTTGCTTGATTGTTACTTATTGTAATTTTAGCCCGTCAATTCAATTCTGCATATAACAATTTATGGCATCTAAAATAAAATTAAAAATATTTGTCATGGCCTGCTTGACACCACTAACCCCGTTGTAGCGTCCGTGTGTCGTGTTCTCGTCCCGTTCAGTGAAACGGGCGAGTTTGGACGGCTACGCGCACGTACGTGTGTCCGTTTTGGGGGTATGCTTTTTGATTGTAAAATACTTCATTTTAAATTTTGGATCCCGCATAAAATTTTCTTATTTCAATTTCGAATTTTTGGACCCGACCCGGGCGCAATTTGAAAATGTTTTACTTTGCGCCAAAATCCCATTTTCTAATATATTTTAAAACATCATATATAATTTATTTAACCGTATAATATTTTTCTATATCCTAAATCTTTTATTTAAAATTTTCCCTAACCTCTGATCCCTCTCCCCTGCCAATCCCCTCTTTCTTTTTATTCCTGTGGGCCCCACCTCCTCTCCCCGTCTCTCTCTCTCTCTCTCTCTCTTTCCCCGTCTCTCTCTCTCTCTTTCTCCCTCCTCTATATATATTTCTTTTTCTCTTCCTCCTTCTTGTTTTTCTTTTCACGTCGCGAACCCAACCCTCACGTAAACCCAACCCTCCCGTCTTGCCCTCGCCGCTGCAGCCCCAACACTGACGACACCATCACCGGCCTCGTCGCCTCCTCGCACTCCACCAATCCACCGCACCTCCCTCCTCCTTTTCCCTTCTTCCCGTGCACCCTGCACCAGCACCGCGGCCACCTGCACCCCCTGCACGCGTCTGCGCCGCCGTGAGTCGCCGCCGGTGACCCGTCTCCGTGCCCCTGGCCCTCGCGCACACCCCTCGGTAAGCTAGCATCCCCTCCTCTTTTCCTTTCTTCTTTTCCTTCTCTGTTAATATTTTCTTGATCTGCAGGTTTCTTTCGCTGTCGTCGTAGGCCACCACCGGAGCTCCGTCGACGTGGTCGACCGTCACCACCCGTCCCACAGATCCTCGTGAGTATTCCCTTCTCCGTCCTCCTTCCCTTCTTCTTTATTTTCTTTTCTTTTCTTGTTGCAATCTTGATCGATTCGCTGTTTTTGAATCTGTCCGGAATCCGGCCATGCCGGCGACGTGTCCCGACGTTCCAGCATGGTACCCCGACCCGTGTGGCTTCACTGTTCGTTGTTTGGGTTCATTCCGTAAACCGTACGCCCGTCGTGAGTTTTCCCCACCGACATTTTTACGTTCCGTTTTCCCGATTCGCGGCCCGTCGAGGCAAGTACCCCTTGCTACATGCTAAACAATATTTACATACATATTAATAACACCCTAAACCTATAAATTTAACTTTGGTACGATCATTTCTCTTTTTCGTGTTCAATACTGTTATATAACATTTATCTTTCAAACTTGGAACCTAGATATATTTATATCATTGCATCCATGAAGTCTTAACTTGTTAAAATGATTAAACGGCTATAATTGTCTTGCTGCATTCTTATAATGTTGAAATCATCTCTATGACATAATTGATAACTGTATTGCTAATTGAATGAATCTGCCTATTGCTTAATTCATTGCTTATATCATGTTGTTGATAACCATGCGTGATTATGTAACTGAGTATGAGCACACCCATGATATTGTTTACATCTTGACCTGACTTGCTACATACATATTGATTTACTCGACATGGTACCGTATACTGCTTGACTTGACCAGATGTACCATGACCTGACCCGTTACCTGATCTTGTGTCTAATGCCAACAAACCTGACATGTAGTCCTCATGGACCGTTCCTGTTGTCTATCCAGACAAACCTGTTTACCTGATCCTGTGTTGGCATTAGTTTCTTGATTACGGGATACCTGACTTGACATACACTTATAACTTGGGGGTATGGGAAAATCAAAGGTGAAACCTGACTTCTAACTCAACAGTTCACTACCTGTTTTGATCAGTTTTAGGCTAGGCCAGCCTTGGAATGATGATGCTGACATCATTCATCTGTATACATTCCTGTTTGGTGCCTAGCGGCATGTCTCGGTTTCAGCCCGAGAATCTTGGGGCCGTGGTCCCGGGTATGTACGGGATACTATTGAGTTACATCGATGATTCATCAATTTGGTTTCAAAGACTTTAGAACATAAAACCTGATAGAACGGTTTGGTTTATTGATTGATGCGAAAGAGTGTGTTTGTAGTTTAACCGCAATCAATAACGGTGTCGCACGTAACTAGACCGAGATGAGTACGGGTCGTCCTCTGGGAAACGTGGAACCTTTTACTTTTACTTTAGATGTGTTGAAAAAGAGAGGAGGGATAAAGAATTTTATAGAATGGTTTCTAGATCTACGTTCAACAAGAATGTAAAATATAGATCTAGATTATTTTAAAGATGTAATTAATATAATAAGAGAGCTTGTAGGGTTCGTTAGGATTTAGTAGTTATGGACGATTAATTAAAAGTTACCATTTTTATCCATTAATAGATTTAGAACTAGAACGACGATGATGCGTGTAGATTAGGGTTTCTGGAGGGAAAAGGAATCCCACTCTTAACCCTTATCTCGACGCGGAACTCCGTTCATATCTAGCCTTTACCAAAACAATCATTAATCTAATCTCTAATCGCGGTCGGAACTAGCAAAGAATTGCTAGCACGCCCGATTAGGATGTTAATGATTCTTTTGATAAAGTTCCTAAACTTTATAGGACTTAAAAAGGGTTTAATTATTTTCATCGTCCATTAGCCTACCCTAATCCTACGAACCCTAACAAGCGGAGAATTACTCGCGCATGTTGGGAGAAGAAGATGAAAAGATAGAGAGGGAAAACATAATGTAAAATGCAAAAGAATTAAATAAAACAACTACCTTTATTAATCAACTTGAACAATCTACATTTTGATTCCTTAGAAAATGATTACAAAGACTAGTTTGCTTCTCGATCTCTTCCAAGGAGGTAGATGAACAGTTGATGATCAGTCTAGATACGTGAGCGTCTGGGGCTTCGTGATCTCGTCGGCTTGATAAATTTTTCAAGAGGCTCTCAGTGCCTTTTTATAGTGTAAAGCCAGAATCATTTGCTTCCATATTAAGTAAAATGTAGAAAAGATTTTCCCCAAAAATCCTCAACTCCCAACTCACTATATCTGCGGCGGATCCGTGGCATAAAGGGGTTATTGCCGCGGATCCGCGGCTTGATGATCACGGCCGTCCATCATCTTTCAGGAGCTGTCTCTATGTGACATTTGGCGATCCTTGGCACCTTTAGAATTTGTAAATCTTTTCGAGGTTGCTTCCAGATTTGGTCTCCAAGTTTTGCTTCTTTAATTAGGCAAATCTTCTTCAACAACTTGATTTGCTTGATTCTAGTCTTTGAAAAATTCTGCACACTTGGAAATCTTTTGCACAACAACTCTAATAATCTTTAGTAGATTTTGTTCTACTAGGATTTGGTCAATAAAATTATTTGCATACATTTTCCTACCAAATTATAATTATAATATATCAACACATGGAAAATAATATTTTTACACATAAACCCTCATATGTATGATATATTATAATAAAGTCTTTTTTTAATATGAAAATGGTAGGAAAAATGTAATAACAAATGTGCAGTTTTATCAACTGAACAATTACCCCCAAACTTATCTTTGATCGTCCCGAGCAAACTAGTTTATTCAAGAGGAGAAAAAGAAAGGAGAAAACTAAACACACTTTCGTAGGCAGACACGATTGCACTGAGCACGTGCAACAAGCCGTTAAACCTCTAGGTGTCCCTAGTAGGAGGAGTGTTGTCTCCTGAGGGTTTTCAGTGGTTTACACCCACAAAATCCTATAACAAAAGAGAGATGGTGAAATTTACATATAAAAATAAGAACCATAAAAGAAAGACTTTGAAAATAAGAGTTTCCAACTATACTAGCTTTTCAGTTATCATGAGCCCTATCTTAATAGTCATAAAAAGATGTTAGAAATCACATCATCCCTCAATAAAACATCGTCTTTATTTTTCATTCCTACCTTTCATCCAAACATCGATCATATACCCATACGTGTGTGAATAGAACATCCCTACACTCGTAGAATTCAATTCAAGCTATCATACTCTTGTCCATCTACCTTAGTACTTTTTAATTTGATGAATATTTAGATTTGCTCACACATTTTCATGCGACCGTTAATACTTCTTGAGGTACTAACCAACCGATTACTCATGTGCTTGCTGATTAGGTGATAATATTTTCCTCGTCTTGCACCACCTAAGGCTTAGCAGTGACTCCCAGACCAGTTGGCCTTAGGGCACTAGGTGAAGAGGCACCCTCGCTATATTTTTTTATTGCTGCCTTGGCGATAACAAAACCGGTGTTCATTTTTTTCTTTTCACCATTTTTATATTTTCTTCATTTTTTCATTTCCTTCATACTTTGGCTTTTAGACAAGAGCATTTCAAGGTATCCTCTACTATCTCGAGTTTCAAGACGTGTGTAAGTGCATATAGTAGGGTATCAACATTCAAATGTTTGGCTTCCAGAATAGAAACTATTTTTCAGACTTATTTTTATCCTCAGATTAGTGACTTTCTTCATCTTATTAACCCTTGGGACAACAATTCATAACTACTTATTACTAGTTCGTTTAAGAAAACTTCTAATTTTCTTGGTTTTCTTAAACTATTCCTATCTTTTGGATGTAATTTTTCACTTTCGACTCTTTTGTTATAAAAGAAAATTTTTGAAATTTTTGAAAATGTTGTGCTTATGCAAAGTATGATGCAAACTGATGAGTAAATAAGCACAAACCTCCCCCAAACCTGTTTACAGCAGTGTCCTCACTGATGTCATCTGTTAAGCTCAAAAACCTGTAGACTTGGGAGGAAATTATTAATGGGGGCAAGAATATATGAAAGTGAAAATCCTCCCCCAAACTTATTATAGGCTCACAATTTTGTAAAAATCATTTTCTTTCAAGAGCCAAAATATACCACCCCCCAGACTTTAGTTAAACAATTTTAATCTTTTTAAAATCACAAGAGGGGGTCAAAGTTATTGGTCAATGCCAAGCTTTGCAAAGACCGAAGGTCAACACCAACCATTCAAAAATTTTATCGATGAAGCACCAAGGTTGGTGGAAGAACATGTCACCTTTCGACAAGAAGAAGTGGGGAGGCGATAAGAGGTGTAATGGAAAAGGATTGTGTCTCAATTTGGAGAGACGACACAGTGATAGTAATGATGGATTTCTCTCATTATCATGATTGTCCAAAAGAAAGGGTGAAGGTCCAATTTCTTTATTTTGGAGTTGATTTATCTCAACACCCGTGTCTTGTAAAAATGCGAGTTCATCAGCGAAAATTTCCTCAAAGCTTTCGTCGATACCCCGAAGAATAATGTCATCAGAAAAAATGGGATGATCGTCAGACTCTATAAAAAGTTCCTCATCAGCATTAGATGTTGACCCGGACAACTCGGTGGGAGAGTACATGGTTGGGTCAAACAACAACATATGAAAAGAGTCAGTATCATGAAGTTGATCAAATTCGCTGCTGTCGACATCCATTAATTCGACAGAACACACATGAGCATAGGGTTCGGAGGGTTCACTTCCCAACTTGTAAATGTTAAGCTCAATTGACTTCTTTCCAAAGGATAGGGTCATAGAGCCGTTTCTACAATTGATTATTGCGTTGGAAGTGGCCAAAAAGGGTCGACCGAGTATCACCGGGATTTGATTGCGTGGGTTTGCCACAGATTGTGTATCTATAACGATAAAGTCCACAGGGAATATGAATTCCCCGACTTTGATTAACGCATCCTCTAGCTCACCCCTAGGTTGGGTGATAGATCGATCGGCCATCTGAAGAGTGCAATGTGCAGGTTTTAACTCTCAGATCCCTAATTGCTCATAAACAGAATACGGAAGCAAGTTAACACTAGCACCTAAATCGAGTAGAGCACGATTGATATTTTTACCCCCAATAGAAATTGAAATTGTAGGACTTCCGAGGTCCTTTCGTTTCTTGGGAAGTTGTTGTGTAAAAGCAATGCTCACATTACTCGCAAGGAAAACTTTTTTAGGTACTTGAACTTTTTTCTTCCTAGCGCACAAGTCCTTTAGGATTTTCGCATATGACGGAACTTGTTGAATAGCATCTAGGAGAGGAATGTTTATGTTAGCTTGCTTAAAAATTTTTAAAATCTTCTCCATTTATGGACTTGGTCTGTTGCCCCTTAACCTGTTTAGATAAGGTGCTTTATCAATAAGGGTTTGGTCCAACATTGGAGAGGATTGTGGGGATGGAGTGGATCCCAGAATTGTTGTGGGGATCGTCTTAGATAGATTTGGCGAAATGGGCGAAGGGTTCGAGCCTTGGGGAAAACGGAGAATAGGCTCGGGCGAAGGTGGGAGACTAGACGAATTAGGGGAAGAAGAAGAAGAAGGGGTATCATTGGTGTCACTATCATCACATTGCTCACCCACTCGGTTATTCAGCACTTTTCCCGATCTCAACGTGGTAACAACACTCACATTATAACTTTGTGAGTGGCCAGGATTAGTTATGGGTTGAGATGGGAGTTTCCCTTTTTCTCTCGCACTCATTGCGGCATTTAACTGTGCGATTTGGTTTTCTAATGATTTAATACTCTCACCATGGGAGGCGGAGTTTTTCGTTATGGTATCAATAGAAGATCTCATCTCTGCCGAAATTTGCATGGATTGTTTCATGAACATATCCAAAGTTTGTGCAAGTGAGTTGTCAGTACCGGCCACTTGTGGTGTAGAATTGTTGGCCGGATTTTGGAAATTCTGTGACTAAAAGGGGGGCTGATTCTGCGGTTGCTGTGGAGGAGGTCTTTGATAATTGCTTTGTTGGTTTTGATTCCAAGCAAAGTTAGGATGATTCCTCCATCCTTGATTGTACATGGAAGAATAAGGGTCGTTTCTAGGTTGCTGCTGAAAAACAGCATTAACTTGAAACAATGCATTCATAGGACATTCTTCCGTTAAGTGTGAAGGATCCGAACAGCAACCACAGACGGTCTTAGGAAGCGTGACCTGATTTAGGGAAAATGATGAGAACTTGTTTTCAATAGCGTCGAGTTTCTTCTGTATCGCTGCCATTTCGGCTTTTACTGCGATAGAAACATCGAGCTGGTGAATACCTCCCTTAGTTGAAGGTGGTCTTACGCTTTCCCACTACAACGTGTGTTCAGCAAGGTCTTCCAGATATTTCCAGGCTTCACCGTCGTCTTTAGACATGAAATTGCATCGACAATTTGTTTCAAGCATCTGCTTTGTCGCTGGATTAATGCCCTCATATATAATCCGACATAAATCCCATCTATTGATTCCATGATGAGGACATTGGACAAGCAGATCCTTGAAACGTTCAAAGCACTTCCAAAATGGTTCGTTGGGAAGCTAGGTGAACTGGTTGATCTCGCTTCTAACACGGGCAGTCTTATGGTTTGGGTAAAACTTCTTAAGAAATGCTATGACGAATTCATCCCAATTAATGATAGAGTGTGCGGCAGTATTATAAAGCCATTTTTCTGCCAAGTCCCACAGTGTGAATGGGAGAAGACGTAAGCGCACAGCATCTAAAGTCAATTGTGAAGTACCCATCATTGCGCATACGTTTTCGAATTTGGTGATGAAAACGTACGCGTCTTTCGACTCAAGCCCGTGAAATTTGGGCAGCAGATTGATGTGGTGGGGTTTAATTTCGAAATTATCCCTGTTAGGTGGTGGAAGAGATAGACAAGTGGGAAGAGGACCACGAATAGGATAGCATCTCTCTTGGAGAGAGATGCGCGGTGGATTCTGCTCACCTGCGGGCGGTGGCAGCGTGGTGTTATAATTAGATGGAGTGTCGTCCATCACGGTGGATGTGGTGTGTGGTGGGGGAAAAGAAGATGAAGAAGTATCGACTTCGGCGTCGATAGCAGGAACGCGGACAAGACGGGCACTAGGATCCCGTGTCCAGACGAGCATGTACTAAGCGGGTTTAGTGCAAGTGGCAGCGTGTGTGTGATTTAAAATTGGCTTGTTTTGAAAAAGTGGGACTCAAGACAAATCTCCCTAAGATGCACAAGCAACCCTAGAACTAAGGTCACATAGGTCCAGTCTCTAGACCGCTCCTAGACTTCCAAAGGACAAGCCGCAGGATCAATCCTCTACCGCCTCCGTACTACCCTTGTAGCCAGGTAAGTGCCAGGTAAGTGAGAAGGAACCACAGTAGTGGGCCTAATTAAAAACCACTAGCCTTTGACACACTTGCCTAGGCACTACAAAAGTAATGCGGATAAACGATAGATTACCCACGACCTTCCTCTATCCTTAATGAGCGCGACAGTCCTTAGAGTCTGGTCTAGATATTTTTAAATTAATGTAGGGTTGATCTAGATGCTCGGTTTGTGATTTGTGGGGCTTAGGAAGGGTGATGAAATCCCCACCTAATCTTGATTTGGTCTTTGCCCCTTAAAGTCCGTATTAAAATATGCAAAACAAAACCAATCACAAAACTTTTGCAAAAAGATTTTTGAGCGGCGCTATTTTGCAAAGAATCCTGCAGAAAATAGATTTTATTGGATTTGAGAGGAGAGATAAAGAGTTAAGAAAGATACCAGAGAAATGTGAAACCCTAAATCTCCTGTTTCCTCAAGTCCGTGACTCCAGATTCCCTCGCAAAATTCACACACAAATCGTTAAATATGCAATTTGCAGTTTTGTTTTAATAATGATATGAATCGTCTAAGAATTCAACACAAATAGCAAGAATAAAAAATTACGCACGTATCCCCGGCAACGGCGCCATTTGATTGATGCGAAAGGGTGTGTTTGTAGTTTAACCGCAATCAATAACGGTGTCGCACGTAGCTAGACCGAGATGAGTACGGGTCGTCCTCTGGGAAACGTGGAACCTTTTACTTTTACTTTAGATGTGTTGAGAAAGAGAGGAGGGATAAAGAATTTTATAGAATGGTTTCTAGATCTACGTTCAACAAGAATGTAAAATATAGATCTAGATTATTTTAAAGATGTAATTAATATAATAAGAGAGCTTGTAGGGTTCGTTAGGATTTAGTAGTTATGGACGATTAATTAAAAGTTGCCCTTTTTATCCATTAATAGATTTAGAACTAGAACGACGATGATGCTTGTAGATTAGGGTTTCTGGAGGGAAAAGGAATCCCACTCTTAACCCTTATCTCGACGCGGAACTCCGTTCATATCTAGCCTTTACCAAAACAATCATTAATCTAATCTCTAATCGCGGTCGGAACTAGCAAAGAATTGCTAGCACGCCCGATTAGGATGTTAATGATTCTTTTGATAAAGTTCCTAAACTTTATAGGACTTAAAAAGGGTTTAATTATTTTCATCGTCCATTAGCCTACCCTAATCCTACGAACCCTAACAAGCGGAGAATTACTCGCGCATATTGGGAGAAGAAGATGAAAAGATAGAGAGGGAAAACATAATGTAAAATGCAAAAGAATTAAATAAAAAAACTACCTTTATTAATCAACTTGAACAATCTACACTTTGATTCCTTAGAAAATGATTACAAAGACTAGTTTGCTTCTCGATCTCTTCCAAGGAGGAAGACGAACAGTTGATGATCAGCCAGGATACGTGAGCGTCTGGGGCTTCGTGATCGCGTCGGCTTGATAAATTTTCCAAGAGGCTCTCGGTGCCTTTTTATAGTGTAAAGCCAGAATCATTTGCTTCCATATTAAGTAAAATGTAGAAAAGATTTTCCCCAAAAATCCTCAACTCCCAACTCACTATATCTGCGGCGGATCCGTAGCATAAAGGGGCTATTGCTGCGGATCCGCGGCTTGATGATCACGGCCGTCCATCATCTTTCAGGAGCTGTCTCTATGTGACATTTGGCGATCCTTGGCACCTTTAGAATTTGTAAATCTTTTCGAGGTTGCTTCCAGACTTGGTCTCCAAGTTTTGCTTCTTTAATTAGGCAAGTCTTCTTCAACAACTTGATTTGCTTAATTCTAGTCTTTGAAAAATTCTTCACACTTGGAAATCTTTTGCACAACAACTCAAATAATCTTTAGTAGACTTTGTTCTACTAGGATTTGGTCAATAAAATTATTTGCAAACATTTTCCTACCAAATTATAATTATAATATATCAACATGTGGAAAATAATATATTTACACATAAACCCTCATATGTATGATATATTATAATAAAGTCTTTTTTTAATATGAAAATGATAGGAAAAATGTAATAACAAATGTGCAGTTTTATCAACTGAACATTTACCCACTGCACACTATCCTGCACTGCTCTGATTTATATTATTGTTACCCTTGCTTTATTCATGTTTATATTCGCATTGCCTATTTATTATGTTATTACTTGTTGACTTGACGCGCTGACGTCTGGGTTTTGCATGGCCCAGATTCTGTACCGCTGTCGCAGTCCGAGCAGGAGTACTTCAGCCGACAGGCTGAGCTGTGAGTGTCAGCAGTAGTTAGTTTTCTTCCTGCATTTATTTCCTGATGTGAGCCCGCATTATGGGACATACATTCCATTTATTTTGTATTGGATCTTTCGCTTCCGCATTTTATTATTCCTGACTCGTGTTATCTTGGATTATGGACATGTTTTAGATAGTTTTATTTTGTTCTTGATATCTCTACAACCGTAATGTGACTGTGGATGGATACTTCCTACCCACAGGTAGCATGGTTGGCTATGTCACGTGCCCATTTTAGCGTACTCTGGGAAGCGGGACGTGACATGGTTCTTTTGGTATCAGAGCCATAGGTTAGTCGGGTTGATTCTTTTGTAGTTGGGTGTTATACCCAATACACGAATCAGAATACTCGTGTTTAGGAAACATGTCCTGCCACCTTGCCATTTTACCGTTCTTGAATCAAATTCTTCCTGATTATGTATTCTACGATGTGCAAACTTCCTTTGCATATCGACTCGAAACCTGATTCCTTGTTATCTCTAGGACTTAGGTGACTTGGGTGGAGTTATATAATTGTGGCTATGATACCGCGGCATAGTTACAATGCGGCACTCTATTTAAGTATCTTGGAGTTCTAGCCTTGATCTATATTTTGAATCTATCATCATGCTAATGTTGGGTGTTTTGATTTCAGGAATATGGCCGGTAAGAATTTGAAGACGTACCAAAGGCGGGTGGACGAAACCGCCATGCTTGGAGTGATAAGAGGAATGCTGGAGAATCAAAAGAAACAGACCGAGCTGATCCAGCAGCAAGCGGAATCGTTTCAGGAAGGTTTGCAGATCGTTCAGCAGTCTGTGAACAATGTTGGAGCTAAACCAGTTGACCGAGTAGGGACCGTAGCAGATTTCAGACGTTTGGGTCCGTCTACATTTTCTGGTTTGGAGGAGCCGTTGCCAGCAGAGCAGTGGCTAGTTGACACAGAGAACTTGCTTATTGCGACACAGATTCCAGATGAGAAAAGAGTTGATGTGGTACGCATTCAGTTAGTGGACTACGCCCGAGAATGGTGGCTTGTGGAGGAGAACCGTTTGCCCAAGCCGATCAAGTGGGCGGATTTTTCGAAGAGTTTCCTAGAGAAGTTCTTCTCGCGGACTGCACGGGAGGAAATGGAGGAGAAATTCATCGGGCTAAAGCAGAATGGTGCACCCGTAGATGTGCATGCAGCAGAATGGACAAGACTCAATAGATTCGCTGGACCTTTAGTTGCCAACGATGCAGACATAGCACGGAGGTTCATGCGCAGCTTGGACGTGGACATCCAGTGGCAGATTGTCTTCTTGGGTTTGACCACTTTCTCACAAGTACTTGCGGCAGCTCGAGAGCAGCAGAGTTTATCTGGGATGAAGGGGAGTTTGCAGCAGACATCAGTTGTGGTAAGGAAGCCAGCATTTGAACCAAACCGAGCTCATGGACGCAGAGGTATTCCAGTGGACCGTCGAGGTGTAGCACCCATGAAGAAGCCTGTAGTCGTCGATCGAAGAAAGAGCATGACTTGTAACTACTGCAATTTACCTGGCCACATGCAAAAGGATTGTCGAAGGAGGCCGGGACTCTGTTTGGTTTGTGGAGCGGCAGATCACGCTGTCAACGCTTGTCCGTCGAAGCTTCGTACGAGGGATGATTTTCAGAAGCCTCCGCAGAGACCATTCCAGGGACAGAAACAGCTGACTCAAGGACCTAATCAAGCTCGAGCTTTTACCTTGACAGCTGAAGAAGCTAAGACGTCAGGAGAAGTTGTTTCAGGTACTCTACTCGTTCGTGGTTTTCCCGCATTAGCGTTATTTGATTCTGGTGCATCCCATTGTTTTATGTCATCCAAGTTTTTAACTACACACTCGATTGACTACATGACCCTGTCTAGTTTCTGGGATATACACACTGGGAATGGGAAAATCATAGCTAGTAGGGAATGTAAAGATTGTACAGTTGTTGTGTGCGGACGGGAGCTTTTTGCAGATTTCTTGGTGATTGATTCGGGCAACTACGAAGTCGTCTTGGGAATGGATTTTCTTGGCACTTTCCATGCTCATATTGATTGTAGGGCAAGGAAAGTAATTTTTCAGATTCCCGGACATCCCGAGTTTAGCTTCACCGGAGGAAGCAGTTCTGTCGGGCCAATCGAGTTTAGGGCTAGGCCGACAAACGGTATTCTTGCAGCAATGGAAGTTGATAAAAGTGAAGAACCGGCTGTTGTTCGTGATTTTATGGACGTGTTTGAAGATATATCGGGTTTACCACCGAAGCGAGACGTGTAGATCGCAATTGATCTTATTCCTGGTGCAGCGCCAGTATCCAAAGCGTATTATCCAATGGCACCAGTAGAGTTGGAAGAAGTCAAGAAACAGGTTGCTGAATTGCTTGAGAAGGGTTGGATTCGAAGCAGTAATTCGCCTTGGGAGGCTCCAGTTCTTCTAGTAAAGAAGAAGGATGGCACAAGAAGAATGTGCATCGACTATCGAGAATTAAACCGGGTGACTATTAAGAACAAGTACCCGATCCCTCGCATTGGCGAACTTTTCGAGCAGCTTAGTGGCGCGAGGGTATTCTCGAAGCTGGATTTGCGATCCGGATATCATCAGGTCCGAGTGAAAGCAGAAGATATTTGCAAGACGGCGTTCTGAACTCGGTATGGACATTACGAGTACTTAGTGATGCCCTTCGGAGTAACGAATGCGCCGGCAGTATTCATGGACTTAATGAACCGAATCCTTTCACCGTTCTTGGACCAGTTTATCGTGGTTTTCATTGACGATATTCTGGTTTACTCGAAGAGTTTTGAAGAGCATACTGAGCATTTGAAGATCGCACTGCAAACGTTGAGACAAGAGAAGTTATATGCGAAGATGAGTAAGTGCGAGTTTTGGCTGGGGGAAGTAAATTTTTTGGGGCATGTTGTGTCTGGCGATGGAATTGCCGTCGATCCAGAAAAGATTGCAGCAGTACGAGATTGGCCGATTCCAAAGAATGTTGCGGAGATAAGAAGTTTTTTTGGACACGCCGAATATTACAGGAGATTTGTGGAGAACTTTGCTCGTCTGGCGGAGCCGTTAACCAAGCTTACGCGCAAGGAGGTACCTTTTATATGGACGGATAAATGTGCGTTAGCTTTTGAGACGTTGAAGCAGAAGCTGATAACCGCCCCTATTCTGACCGTGCCAGATAATTCCAGAGGATTTGTGATTCACAGCGACGCATCAGGGAAAGGACTGGGATGTGTTTTGATGCAGCATGGTAAGGTTGTAGCGTACGCATCGAGACAGTTAAAGACCCATGAGAAGAATTACCCAACGCATGACTTGGAGCTTGCGGCTGTGATTTTCGCTTTGAAGATTTGGAGACACTACTTTTTGGGTGAAAGGGTCGAAGTTTTTACTGATCATAAGAGCTTGAAGTATGTGTTCACACAGAAGGAGCTTAATATGAGGCAACGTAGATGGTTGGAGCTGATGGCTGACTACGATCTTGATCTTAAGTACCATCCGGAGAAGGTTAATGTCGTGCCGGATGCGCTTAGTTGGTTACCAGCAATTTAGGTGTTAACTACGCAGAAGGAACTCGTTGAAGATTTTCGAAGATTTGACTTGGAGGTTGTGCTACCGCATTCTATGGGACAGTTGATGCAGCTGCAAGTATATTCATCGTTGATCGAGAATATTAAAGCAGCACAATCGCAGGACCCTAGACTGCAAAAGTGTTGAGAACAGGTTGAAGCCGTACTACGAACAGATTTATTGATCCACGAAGATGGTTCGTTGAGGTATAGTAGCCGTTTGTGTGTGCCAAAGGGATATATTCGTGAAGAGCTTATGAAAGAAGCACACGGTTCAGCTTATTCTGTACATCCTGGAGGCATAAAAATGTATCGAGATATTCGACAGCATTTCTGGTGGGAAGGCATGAAGCGGGAGATTGCTCGCTTTGTGGCGAAGTGCTTGGTGTGTCAGCAAGTTAAGGCTGAACATCAAAGGGTTACTGGTTTATTGCAACCACTTCCGATTCCTCAGTGGAAGTGGGAACATATAACCATGGATTTCGTGACGGCTTTACCGCGAAGTCCAAAAGGCAACAATGTTGTAGGGGTGATTGTTGATCGTTTGACCAAGGCAGCTCACTTTATTCCTTTTCGGGTTGGTCAATCAACAGAGACTTTGGCATAGCGGTACATGCAAGAGATTGTAAGATTGCATGGAGTACCGGTGAGCATTGTGTCCGATCGGGACACTCGGTTCTTATCACACTTTTGGCGGAGTTTACAGGAAAGTTTGGAGACTCGATTGAAGTTTAGCATAGCTTATCATCCTCAAACTGATGGTCAGTCGGAGAGAACAATCCAAACTCTTGAAGATATGTTGAGAGCATGCATGTTGGACTTCAAGGGGTCTTGGGAGGATCATCTACATTTGGTGGAATTTTCTTACAACAACAGTTTTTAGGCAACTATCCAGATAGCTCCATTTGAAGCTTTATATGGTCGTAAATGTCGTTCACCTGTTTGTTGTGACGATGTCGGTGAACGAAGATTATTGGGACCAGATTTGGTTGTGCAGACAGTTGAGAAGGTTAACACTATCAGAAAATCATATGAAGGCGGCACAAGACAGACAGAAGAGTTGGGCAGATACGTCGAGAAGACCTCTAGAGTTCGCTGTGGGTGATTTGGTATTCTTGAAGATATCACCGACTAGAGGGGTGATTCGTTTTGGAAGTCGAGGAAAGCTTAGCCCTCGATTTGTTGGACCCTTTGAGATCTTGGAGCGTGTTGATGAGGTAGCGTATCGTCTGGCGTTACTGCAGTCCTTGGCAAATGTGCACGATGTGTTTCACGTATCTCAACTCCGTAGGTATGTTCGAGATGAAACGCACGTATTGGATCATTCGGAGCTAACAGTACGAGAAGACTTGACTTTTGAAGAGCGACCGATTGAAATCGTGGATCGAAGGGAAAAGGTTCTTAAGAACAAGGTAATCCCTCTTGTGCTTGTTTCTTGGGGTAATCGCTCGCATGGAGAGTCCACTTGGGAACGAGAAGATGAAATCCAGCAGAAATTTCCTCATCTTTTCTTGTAGTTTTTTGTCGTCTACCTTTGTATTCTTGGAATTTCGAGGACGAAATTCTTTTTTTAGTTGGGTATAATGTAACACCTGAGACCAATGCTACTAATTTCAGTTACCGTTTGAACGTAGTGTGGCACTTATTTCATTTATCTTGCTTGATTGTTACTTATTGTAATTTAGCCCATCAATTCAATTCTGCATATAACAATTTATGGCATCTAAAATAAAATTAAAAATATTTGTCATGGCCTGCTTGACACCCCTAACCCCGTTGTAGCGTCCGTGCGTCGTGTTCTCGTCCCGTTCAGTGAAACGGACGAGTTTGGACGGCTACGCGCACGTACGTGTGTCCGTTTTGGGGGTATGCTTTTTGATTGTAAAATACTTCATTTTAAATTTTGGATCCCGCCTAAAATTTTCTTATTTCAATTTCGAATTTTTGGACCCGACCCGGACGCAATTTGGAAATGTTTTACTTTGCGCCAAAATCCCATTTTCTAATATATTTTAAAACATCATATATAATTTATTTAACCGTATAATATTTTTCTATAATCCTAAATCTTTTATTTAAAATTTTCCCTAACCTCTAATCCCTCTCCCCAGCCAATCCCCTCTTTCTTTTTATTCCCGTGGGCCCCACCTCCTCTCCCCGTCTCTCTTTCTCTCTCTCTCACTAGCACAAGAATCCAATTTTCTCTCTCCTCTTCACTTCCTCTCTCCTCTCGATCTCTCTCCTCTCTCTATCTCTCTCTCTCTTTCTCCGTCTCTCTCTCTCTCTCTTTCTCCATCCTCTATATATATTTCTTTTTCTCTTCCTCCTTCTTCTTTTTCTTTTCACGTCGCGAACCCAACCCTCACGTAAACCCAACCCTGCCGCCTTGCCCTCGCCGCTGCAGCCCTAACACCGACGACACCATCACCGGCCTCGTCGCATCCTCGCCCTCGACCAATCCACCGCACCTCCCTCCTCCTTTTCCCTTCTTCCCGTGCACCCTGCACCAGCACCGCGGCCACCTGCACCCCCTGCACGCGTCTGCGCCGCCGTGAGTCGCCGCCGGTGACCCGTCTCCGTGCCCCTGGCCCTCACGCACACCCCTCGGTGAGCTAGCATCCCCTCCTCTTTTCCTTTCTTCTTTTCCTTCTCTGTTAATATTTTCTTGATCTGCAGGTTTCTTTCGCTGTCGTTGTAGGCCACCGCTGGAGCTCCGTCGACGTGGTCGACCGTCACCACCCGTCCCACAGATCCTCGTGAGCATTCCCTTCTCCATCCTCCTTCACTTCTTCTTTATTTTCTTTTCTTTTCTTGTTGCAATCTTGATCAATTCGCTGTTTTTGAATCTCGCCGGAATCCGGCCATGCCGGCGACGTGTCCCGACATTCCAGCGTGGTACCCCGACCCGTGTGGCTTCACTGTTCGTTGTTTGGGTTCATTCCGTAAAACGTACGCCCGTCGTGAGTTTTCCCCGCCGATATTTTTACGTTCCGTTTTTCCGATTCACGACCCGTCGAGGCAAGTACCCCTTGCTACATGCTAAACAATATTTACATACATATTAATAACACCCTAAACCTATAAATTTAACTTTGATACGATCATTTCTCTTTTTCGTGTTCAATACTGTTATATAACATTTATCTTTCAAACTTGGAACCTAGATATATTTATATCATTGCATCCATGAAGTCTTAACTTGTTAACATGATTAAAAGGCTAAAATTGTCTTGCTGCATTCTTATAATGTTGAAATCATCTTTGTGACACAATTGATAACTGTATTGCTAATTGAATGAATCTGCCTATTGCTTAATTCATTGCTTATATCATGTTGTTGATAACCATGCGTGATTATGTAACTGAGTATGAGTACACCCATGATATTGTTTACATCTTGACCTGACTTGCTACATACATATTGATTTACCCGACATGGTACCGTATACTGCTTGACTTGACCTGATGTACCATGACCTGACCCGTTACCTGATCTTGTGTCTAATGCCAACAAACCTGACATGTAGTCCTCATGGACCGTTCCTGTTGTCTATCCAGACAAACCTGTTTACCTGATCCTGTGTTGGCATTAGTTTCTTGATTACGGGATACCTGACTTGACATACACTTATAACTTGGGGGTATGGGGAAATCAAAGGTGAAACCTGACTTGTAACTCAACAGTTCACTACCTGTTCTGATCAGTTTTAGGCTAGGCCAGCTTGGAATGATAATGCTGACATCATTCATCTGTATACATTCCTGTTTGGTGCCTAGCGGCGTGTCTCGGTTTCAGCCCGAGAATCTTGGGGACGTGGTCCCGGGTATGTACAGGATACTATTGAGTTACATCGATAATTCATCAATTTGGTTTCAAAGACTTTAGAACAGAAAACCTGATAGAACAGTTTAGTTTACCCACTGCACACTACCCTGCACTGCTCTGATTTATATTATTGTTACCCTTGCTTTATTCATGTTTATATTCGCATTGCCTGTTTATTATGTTATTACTTGTTGACTTGACGCGCTGACGTCTGGGTTTTGCATAGCCCAGATTCTGTACCGCTGTCACAGTCCGAGCAGGAGTACTTCAGCCGACAGGCTGAGCTGTGAGTGTCAGCAGTAGTTAGTTTTCTTCCTGCATTTATTTCCTGATGTGAGCCCGCATTATCGGACATACATTCCAGTTATTTTGTATTGGATCTTTCGCTTCCGCATTTTATTATTCTTGACTCATGTTATCTTGGATTATGGACATGTTTTAGATAGTTTTATTTTTTTCTTGATATCTCTACAACCGTAATGTGACTGTGGATGGATACTTTCTACCCACAGGTAGCATGGTTGGCTATGTCACGTGCCCATTTTAGCGTACTCTGGGAAGCGGGGCGTGACAGCGCGCGAACTCTGGTCGCAGCCAAAACCAGCTTGCTCTTCGTGGGCACTTTGGGATGGCGAGTCCCGATATCCGAGCCCACGTCAGATTCGGGTGAAGCTACGGTTATCGTCTCCACAGGAGCACGGGGCGCCGATGGCACGTCCACAGGATCATGGGGCAATCCATGCGTGGGGCTTAGCACACGTGGAGGCTCAGCTGCAGCAGCCTCTCTTAGCGGAGGAGGGACAGCGATCCGTCGCTTCAAAGGGATGTTACAATCGCTGGCATGAGGCGCACTCTTACAATCGAGCAACAGCCGCCTCTCTTCTCTGATGACAGCACCCATCGCGTGCTGATACCAGGCTCCGTATACGTTAAGGGCCCTCGGAATGCAACTCAGCTCGCTAATAAAGAAGTGAGAGCCCGTATTTAAGCGCATAAAGTGATGCAGCGCACCCCGTATTCCCTCTCTGGTGGCAGCAGGTTCTTCCAAAAACGCCTCCAGTGGGACCCCCTGGTTATAACTTAGCTGCTGGGCAAAATGATGGGAGTTGTATCTCATAAAAAGCGCCGCATCATTTTGCCTGAATACGAGGAAGCCCGGCTTGATGGAGTATAGATGCAGAATCTCCCGAGCTTTCAACACGGAGGCCCCGTCCTTAAAATTATCGCGCAGTGCCAGCACCGTCTTGGAATTTTCCTGGCCAACAGTCAGGACTTTGTCCGTAAAAGACATACCATCTCCGACCATGCGCGGACGAAGAAGCAACCCCCTAGCCTCTCGCTCAGACGGATTCACGATGGAAGCGTCAACCAGCCGCATAATTTTGGGGAATTTGCACTTCTCGAAAAACTAGGGTCTTTTATGAATACCAAATACCCCGAGCATATGCATTTCCATCCACGAAGTAAAGTAGTGCATCGGGAAGTTGGCAACTTGCACCCCGGGTTTAGTTGTATCCGCCGCTACGCTAAATCCATGATACAGATGGTATAACCCAGCAATCCCAATAGCCACATGTATCCCGGCCACCATTCGATGCGCTGGGTAGAAGACGGACGGCCTCATATAGCGAGGGTACATGGGGAGCGCGAACCAGCATAACCACAGCCCCAGAAACCCAAGAAAGAAAGCCTCTTCGTCAATGCCCGGAGCGGCGATTTCTGACAGAGGAATGATTGTGGCATCGGGAAGAAAAAAGCCCTTCTGACCGTCTTCCAATACTGGTTGACGGTCCAAACCAAAGCCGAAAGGGTCGTCGAGCTTGGAAAATTTTTCGCCTCATTGCGATAGAATCTCCGGGCGAAGAAACCGGGCAATGAAGTCTGAGAAACTAACCTCCCGGCCTCCGGATTCCAAAAAGAGGCTCTCGTACATATTCAGCACCTTTATCAGACCAGGAAACTGGTGCTGGATGGCGTTCTCCGGTGTTAGGCCCATCACCACTGGCTTGGTGGCGAAAACGTATTCGTCCGGAGGAAACAGCTCCTCATAGTGCTCCCCCCTAACTGGCAGACCGGAAATCTCAGCGAATTCTTATAAGGAGATGGAGACTTCTCTGTCTAGCAGAAGAAAGGTATGGGTTGGGATGTTCCATTGCTCCAGGAACGCCTTAATCCACCATGTCGGAGGAGCGGAATATTGGAACAGCGAAGCATAAACCGCGGGATACAGACCGAGCTTCAGTAGTTGCGTTTTCTTCGCTGACAAAATGTATCTGGCCCACTGCAGATACCCGGCCGAATGTCGGAGAGTCAACCCGATGTTGTATGGTTGTCCCCAAGGGCGCGACTCACCCTGGCATATGCGTCACCCCAAGGTATCCAAAGCTGCCGGCAGCTGCATGGGTATGGCGGCAATCGAAGGCTGAAGAAGACCCTCCGAAGTCCAATTAACAACCTCCACGGCATAGTTTACCGGGGGTGCATCTGCATAAGAAATCGACGAGATCGGCTCCGACGGCGTCGCACAGGAGAAGCTTTGACGACCTTTGAAGATCTGGTTATACCACCTACCACACAGGTGAAGATTTTTGTGTTCCGGGTCATAGTCTCTAATGAGGGCGAGAACATCCCGGTCCACCGGTACCTCAGGGAATCCTCCCTCTGAACGGAAAATCGGGAAAGAAAGATCGGAAGACATGTCGCCTGCGAGAAAGAACGGAATTTAATTATCAGTATTATAATTTAATTTTAAAATCCTGACGCTCGGCACTTTAAAATTTGTACCACGCTGCAATGCAGTGGAAAGGGGACTAAAAGTGGACCCACAAAATCCAGATGACAATGCATCAATTAATAAAACAGCCTCATCATTGGATGATACTGTCAATTAATGAGGAAATCCTCAAGGAATATTCTCATTGAATGAGAAATCCCTTGGGAAAAGGAGAAAATCTCCCTTTGAGAGCAAAGCTCTGTAACAGAGTGACACTTGTCAAACTCTGATCATGATGGAATAAAATTCCTTAAAGAGCCTGGCTCTGTAATGATGATGGAAAATCCATCAAAGATTAACTAAAATTAATTCTTAAGAATTAAAAATTCTGGGATCTTCAAGTTCCATGAAAAAACTCTTAAGAGTTCTTAATCAAAGATCAAAAGATCTACATATGATCAAAAGAGCAGAGCTCTGATTCATGAGATAAGAAACCCCAAGAAAAGATCTGTTTAGATCTATGGATTCTTGAGAGCAAGGCTCTGTTTATAAAACCCTAAAGGGGTTTTCTTTAGATCAAGGATCTATGGAGAGCAAGACTCTGTTAATGGGTAAAAACCCCAATTTATTTAAATTTATTTAATTTTACCTAAGTTTGGTAGAGTTCTAACTCTTGAAAGTTCATGAACAGAAGAGCAAGGCTCTGAATAAAAATTCTTGAGAAGAAGATGATAATCATCTGAGGACCAAAAGTCCTATTTATAGGCACTGAAACGCCTCTTCAACTTCTGAGTTGATCCAAGGGCTCAGATGTTGCCACCGCTGCACTCAAGTGTGCGCCACATGAGCGCAACGGTAGGGGGCATTTGTTTCCCCCAATCAGAGCAAAGCTCTGTTTTGAATTTCAAAATTCAAAAATTGAAGCAATGCTTCAGATCCCGTGCGCTGCGCGCTGCGTGCCACGTGTCAAAAGCAGACGCGCTAGCGCCAGGTGCGCTGCGCCCTAGGCAGCTCACCCCCAATCAGAGAAAAGCTGTGCTTTAAAATTCAAAATTTAAATTGAAGCAACGCTTCAGATGCTGCACGCTGTGCGCCACGTGTCAAACACAGGTGCGCCGCGCGCCACGTGTCAAACACAGATGCGCTAGCGCAGATGCGCTAGCGCAGGTGCGCCGCGCGCCACGTGTCAAACACAGGTGCGCTAGCGCAGTTTGCGCTACGCTCTGCGCTGCGCACCACATGTCGAGCGTAGGTGCGCCAGTGCTGGAATTAAAAATTCCCCCACCGTCAGATCAAAAGATCTACTAATAATAAATTATTAATTAATCAGAACTAAAATTCTGTTATGGAAAGATTTTTCAATTTTATTGAAACAAGAAGATTATCTTCTGTAAAACAGAAGCCTTAGGATCAAAGATCCAACGGTGGGAAATATTCCCAAATCAATCAGAGAAAGATCTCTTAAAACTGATTTAACAAATCATTTGGCCCTATATAAAGGACCCTAGACTTCAAGTCTAAAATATAGAGAATACAGAGAGAGAGAAACCCTCTGCAAAAAGAAGAGCAAGCTCTTAGAAAGAAGAAGATTTTTTTTTCTTCAAGGTAAAAAGAACCGTGTTCTTGAACAACAGAGATGAATGCATCTCGTAAAAAGAAGAATCATCTTCTAAAAAAGATTCTAGATCTATAAAAAGACCAAGGTCTTTGATTTAAAGGAAAGATCAAAAGATCTAATCTTCAAAAAATAATAAACAAAAGAAGTATTTTACTTCATTCACAGATCTTTTGATCTATAAAGGCAGAGCCCTTTTATAAAACAAGAACTTTTGTTCTTGAATCTTGAGGCAAAGCCTCTTTTAAGAAGAACATAGATTTGTTCTTTGATCTTAAAATTGATCAGATGCGCTTTGCGCTATTGAAAAGTGCCTTGCACTTATGAATTGCGCCTTTGAGCTTCTTAGACTAGCGCGCGACGCCAGAACACACCACGTGTCAAACAAAGACACAACCTGCGCTTTGCGCTTTTAAAACAGAGCACTGCGCTCATGGGCTGGCGCTCAGCGCCAAGTGCGCCACGTGTCACTCACTAGTGCGCCAACAGGCTAGCGCAATGCGCTTATAAATTAAAAGCGCAATGCGCTAACAAACTAGCGCTTAGCGCTAAGCGCGACACGTGTCCTCTTCGTGTATGCGACCCGACATAAGCACAACGCGCTCTTTGACTGGCTCAAAGCGCCTAGCGCGCCACGTGGCGCACTGTCAGAACACACTTTGTTCTGATCAAGACAAAAAATGTCAGAGCCCAATGCCTAGCATTATTAAAAGGGCCGAGCCCAAACAAAGGCTTAATAGCCTGAACAAAAAAAATAAAATGTTAAACATTTTTAATTGGACTTAGCCCAATTCTGGCCATAAATCCTCAATTTATATTGAACTGAGCCCATCTGCTCTTTCAACCAATTCACATCGGTTCAAGGATACATCTCTTTACACCTCTGATATTTGTCGTTGTAATCCTTCAACGTCGTCAGAGAGGTGACGGGTCCCAACAACCACACGTTACTATGGACTGTGAGGTCCTTAAACTCACGAACTATGATGTCCTTAATCTCGACCGTAATGTCTGTAAACTAATATCGGACTGTGAGGTCCTTAAACTCACGGACTATGATGTCCTTAACCTCGACCGTGATGTCTTTAAACTAATATCGGACTGTGAGTTCCTTAAACTCACGAACTATGATGTCCTTAACCTCGACCGTGATGTCTTAAAACTAACAACGGACTGTGGAGTCCTTAAACCCACGGACTATGATGTCCTTAACCTCGACCGTGATGTCTTAAAACTAACAATGGGCCGTAATGTCCTTACACTAATTATCGACAGCAATGTCACTAAACTAAACAATAGAGCCTAATTGCTCTCTTGTTGGATCTAAACGATCCCGTTAAGTTGATCTTAGTCTAAAAAGAGGCTAACGTATCATTAACAAACGTTTAAGTTGATCTTAGTCTCAAATGAGGCTAACGTGTCCTTAAACCCAACCCCCCAAACCCAAATCTAAGAAAGATACGGATTTGGACTAATCCACGCCCTACGGGCGACGACATAAATTAGTCTCCGTATACAATCCACGGGCAACCAAACACAAAACAAACACCCACGACACGAAGTGACAATCTGGAGAAGGAGAAAGTTGTTACCGCGATGCGGTAGCGTAATTAACTGCAGGGGCTTACGCCTGTAGGGAAGAGCGTCCCCACAATCAAAAACCCCTCAAACGAGGGGGAATCTGACGAAGTCTGCTACATCGGCCGCATCCGTTTAAACCTTCGATACATGGTGTCATAAATCAACTTGGCATCTTCGGAGAGGTGGACGGATAGCACCAATTAGCATCTGTCCCGAAATTCAGGCTAGACGTCCGCCACGTCTCTGCCGCGTCTTTCGGAGGGGAACAAGGACATTACGGTCCAACGTTAGTTTAAGGACATCTCGGTCCAATGTTAGTTTAAAGACATCGCGGTCGAGGTTAAGGACATCATAGTCCGTGGGTTTTAAAGAACCCCACAGTCCGAGGTTAAGGAAATCATAGTCCATGAGTTTAAAGACCTCATAGTCAAGGTTAAGGACATCGTAGTCCGTGGGCTTAAGGACCCTACAGTCCGTGAAATGTGTGGTTGTCGGGACCCGTCACCTCTCTGAAGACGTTGAAGGATTACAACGAAAGATATCAGAGGAGTAAAGAGATGTACCCTCGAACCGGTGTGAGTTGGTTGAAAGATCTGTAGTCCAATTTGGGACTAAGATCTATTAGATATTCATATGCAGATGGGCTCAATTAAATATAAGTTGAGGACTTATGGCCAATATTGGGCTAAGTCCAATAAATGTTTAACATTTTTATTCTGGCTATTGAGCCTTTATTTGGGCTTGGCCCTTCTGATAATATTTTTGTCTTTTTATTGAATGCTGAGCATTCACCAGAGCTCTGGGCTTATTAAAGAACAATTTATGTTCTATCAGCGCAACACGTGGCGCGTCAGGCGCTTTGCGCGAATTAAAGAGCGCAGTGCACTTCAGCCACGTGGCGCACATGCAAGGGACACTTGTCGCACTCAGCGCTAAGTGCTTGATGATGAGCGCATGATGCCAGTTTATGAGCACTGAGCGCTAATTCATGAGCGCACACGTGAGTGACACATGGTGCGCTTGGCGCTGAGCGCCAGCCCATGAGCGCAGTGCGCTATTTCAGAAGCGCAAAGCGCAAGTTGTTATTTGGCGCATGCGTGGTTGACACGTGTCACATTTTGGCGCTGAGCGCCGGTCCAAAGAGCGCAGAAGCGTAGTTCAAGAGCGCAAGGCGCATTTGATCAATTTTATGATCAGGGAACAAATTTATGTTCTTTTAAAAGAGACATTGTCTCAAGATTTAAGAACAACAGTTCTTATTTTTGCAGGAGAGATTTTCAATCTCTTATTTTGATGAAAGGTTTTGCCTTTATAGATCCATGATCTGTGAGAAGAAATATATTCTTCTTTTATTTTATGATGAGATCTTTTGATCTCTTTTGTGAAAGACTTTTTGTCTTATAGATCTATGATCTTTTTTAAAGAAAAGAATTCTTCTTTTTAATTATAAGATGATTTCATCTCTTTTTTCATCACCATTCCTTTTACCTTGAAGAAAAAATCTTCTTTTGCTGAGAGCTATGCCTCTCTTCCTTTGAATTTTTCAATGTTTTGGGGAGGTTCTCTATATCAGACTTGAAGTCTTGGAGCCTTTTTATAGAGCAAGCTGATTTGTTGAATCATTTAAAGAGATCTTTCTCTGATTGATTTGAGAATGTTTCCCCACCATTGGATTTTTTATCCTAGGGTTTCTGTTTTACAGAAGGCAATCTTCTTATTTTTTAACAAGATTGAAAAAATCTTTCCATAACAGAATTTAATTCTGATTAATTAATGATTTATCATTATTATTAGACCTTTTGATCCAACGGTGGAGATTTTTTTTAATTCCAGCGCTAGCGCACCCGTGCTTTGCACGTGGTGCGCTGCTCAGAGCGCAGCGCAATTTGCGCTAGCGCACCTATGTTTGACACGTGGTGCGCTTCTCAGAGTGAAGCGCGCCCTGCGCTAGCGCACCCGTGTTTGACACGTGGCGCGAAGCGCGCCTAGCGCTAGCGCACACATGGTGCGCTGCCTAGGGCGCATCGCACTTGGCGCTGCATCTGAAGCGTTGCTTCAATTTTGAAATTTGAATTTCAAACAGAGCTTTGCTCTGATAGGGGGAAACAATGAGTGTGAGAGAGAGTGAGAGAGAGTATGAAGAAAAGAGAGAGAAAGGTGAGGTTAAGGGTGAGTGCACCACTATATTAATTGCAAGCCATGCTCTCACATAAATGCATTCACACTACTCACATGCCACCTCTTCTCTCCAAAACAAATATCTCACCCAAAAGAAATATCTAGGATTAGGGTTAAGGTAAAGCAAGGATTAGGAATGGATTAAAGCAAATGATTAGATTAGGGTTAAGTTGTCATGGTTGCTAAGAACAATATTAACACAAAACAAACCCTCACATTAACGTGTACACGTGCGTGCATGCCATAACAAATAATAATAAATTATTAATTAAATGTTATAAAATATGAGGAACCCAAATTGATAAACTTTTTACACTAAACCCGCATTAACGTCTAAACTAACACTAACCGAAATCTAAGGCGTTACACCAAGGCTCCTTGGTGATCGGATGACGAAAGCTCCATCGGTCTCCTTACGTCAAAGATGATCCACCGCAAGAGAATGTGCTCCAAGATCCAACCTCTAAATGAGGTAACTAGGGTAGATGGTTCGCTAATCCAACCAGCCTAGGAGATGTAGAAAGTATAATGGATTGTAGTGTCTCACTAAAGCCTATGGCTCACAACACATGTGAAGGATTAGGGTTTAGTTTGAGGAAGAAGGAGATGGAGAAATCTCAAGAGAGAGCAAGAATAGGGCAACTCAAGAAATGAGCTCAAGAATTAAAAATGGCTAAGTGTGTAGCAAAGTGTAGAGAATGGCTAATGTATGTGAGCTCAATTATTCAAGCATGCGATAAAAACTAATAGAATAAAGCACCCATACTTGAATAGTGAGTCAAGACCAAATAAAATAATCCATGGCCATTCTCTACACCATGCCTCCAAAGTCTCATCCATTTCCACCTCATTAATTCATTAAGAAAATGGATAATACAAATAATGAGATGGCTCCTTCTAGAAGCATGCCTTGCCAAATTACAAGAATGCCCCTCCCGTATATACATACTCGTATCCATATTTCGAAAAATACGGATACACTAAGACGATAACAATCCAATAATACAATACTAGGATCCGGCTTAAACCAAAGCCCACTAGTATTGTCTGCCCGATCAGCATCCGTGTACAAGTACAGGTATGTGATTGAAGCCCTGTCGTAAAACCATACGACGTCTACATCAATTGCCTGAAGCAGGGAAACCCTCTGTGTGGGACTCCAAAGACTCGACAGTACGCTGGCAGTGGGTTTAACCATAAGCCGTCAGCGGTACTAGCTGCATGTAACGGCTATCCAGATATCTGTCGATAAGGACGATGAGCAAGCTCATCCGAACTCCTACTGAGCCTATCTGTGACAATCTTCATACAGTCTGGTTTGTTCGTCTGAGATACTCGTATATCCTACTAGGGGGATGGTAAACGTCAGACCCCTAACAACGTGATAAGTCGTGCCGGAGGAGAGCCCAATACACCATGAGAAACTACTGGAGTACCTTACCAGTATTTCTCGACTGCCCTGGCCAGGGACTGACACGCCCCGCTTCCCAGTGTACGGCGAAGTGGACGCGACGAGGTCCGCTACGTATGTACTCAGAAGTACATACGCTAAGCGTAGCTAAGCAATATAAAATATTACACAAGAGACAAGAGTATAAAAAGAACATCAACTTTTATTTATTAACATTCTTTGTACAATACATGAAAAGGAAATACAACTGAAATAAAGATGCCTAAACAGTGGCATAACAGGGAATGAAAAGTACTGAAAAGAAAAGTGTACAATGAATCTAACGTGCTGGATCTTCGGCAAACTACTCCAACTCTTCTACAGATGGCTCGATCTCCGCCGGGCCCAAACCACCTGACGACATTCAAAGAAGAAAGAAATAGAATGTCGTCAGCGAACAGGTCGCTCGGTAAGTCCCAAAGATAAGGGGGAAATTGACAGACAGTAAGAAAGAGAGAGAGAGAGAGAGCTTTTACTGTTGTATTATAATATTATAATATTGTATTAACGTTGTTGTTTTTAGCCTGATACAGAAGATGCCAGTGTATATGAGGGGAGTCCCACTTACACCGGGGACCTTGGTAACCTGTAGTACAAGGCTCCGTCGATAATACCACGGAACAACGGTATGGATGTAATTACGTCTTAAGTGACCACCTCGTGCCACCTTTAACATATTCCGTACCAGTCTACCCCTTAAACCCCGCGATGTCTTGTTTGTATTGTTATCTTGTAAAATTGTATTGATTGTAAGATTGATTAACTGACTGACCGAAACCATGATATCAGGAAACGGCTAAAACCGTAGAGTCATGTAAATGGAATACTGGGAAACATGTAAAAGGAATATATCCATGGTTCAGTTCAGTCAAGTTATATAGATTGTTAACTGGATTCAGGGATTCATGTATTCGTATTGAGTTGGAATATAAAAGAATATAGATTGACTTGAATCATGTTCAAATCAGAAATAGTCAGATTCAAACCCGAGTCAGACTAAAAGAAGGTAAGTTGAAGTTCAATAATTGTTAAGGGCCTTATTGTAATTTATAAAACTTGAGGGGGGTTTATGTAAAAAGTACTATTGTATATTTTTCAAAATACACCTCAAGTATTTATTATTCGTCTTTATAGTTATAATGAATGTGAATTTTATTTGTGTTATTCTAATGAATATATCCTAATAAAAGTATTAATTGATTTATTTGAAACTCATGGTATTTTAATGTAACTTTTAATCTTGTAATTTTAGAAAAAATGGAAACTTTATCTTATGATAAAATAGGTGTTTAAATGATAATTAAATTAATACAAGAATAATTTTAAATAATATTTTATTTTCCAAAATCTCATTTTTTCTTAAATGCCGTATTTTAAACCTTTCGAGACCGAATGCTCCTTGCGGAGGTCTAAATCTCGCACCACTAGCCCGCGGGTGCACGATGAACCGTACTATCCCTAACAGGTTCCCCAAATGTGGGTTGTAGCGGCGCTTTGCTTAGGTTTAACAAATACTATTCATTTAGAAAAAACGGTTTTATAAATATAAAGTATTTATTTGTAAAAGGGTATAGATTTCCGTATTTTAGTTTCTAGGGTTTCCTAAGCCAACTAGTCTATTTCTAAGGTCTAAACGACAAGTCATTAGAAGCCTCAAATCGCCTCTTCACCGCCAATTGCGGCCAGGTAAGTGCCAAGTAAGTGGGAAGGAACCACAGTAGTGGGCCTAATTAAAAACCACTAGCCTAGACACACTTTCCTAGACACCACAAAGTCAGGTTTAGATAAACGATCGATGTCCATGACATATCGTACTTTCATTATAAAAGATTTTATTTAAAATTGTGTACAACTTAAAGCATTCAAGAAAGGTTTATAAAGATAATGGTATTTTAGTGAAAAGTCCTGTATTTTCGTATTCTATGTTTTGACGTTTATCAATTAGGGTTATATTTGTGTGTGTGTAGAGGTAGGTCATTACCTCGTGACTTATTTTAAGTTTTAATGAAGTTTTAGAGGTTAAATATAATATATTAAACTTGAAGGTATTTAAGCGCAAGAATACGGTATTTGAAAACGTTATCATTTTATGTGTGAAAATTCATTCAAATTAATTTCTACAAGTTTATTGATCAAGATAAACATATTTAGGAATGAGGGAATTGATTAAACGAAGAAAAATAAACTTCATGGTATTTTTATGAAAAGAATACGGTTTTACAAGAAAGCTGTCATTTCATGTGAGAAACTTTGTTTAAATTGGTTTCTATGTGATTAATAGTCATCATGAATATAGGTAGGTATTATGGATTAGGTGACAGGTGGGATTTTGTAGAAAAACCGAATCGGAAATCGGTTTGTTCCGATTTCCGTCGGGGTTCGTAATTCCGTATTTTAAGAAATAGAAAAGAGGGAAGATTGGGACTTACGGGTTTTCAAACTTTTCTAAAGAGTAAAGAGGACTAGGGGGAAAGGCCGAGGTGTGGTTTCGTCGCCGGTTGCTTCAAAGCACGTCGCCGGAATTCCGTCAGGGTTTCGCCGTGAACTCGGTTTCAAAGCACACACTTCTTGGAAAACTTTTGAGAGAGTGGCTCAAGATTTTGGGGGGTGAGAGGGTAGTGTGTAGGGTTGGTATTTATAGGGTTAGGGTAGATGAAAAGTTAAAAATAAAAATGTGATAAAATGTAATAAAAATGTATTAAAAGTGGAGTAATTGGGGTTTTTAAAGAGCTCTGGAAGTGGTATGAGGCTGAAACTTTGCAGGTGCATAGGGAATATGAAAAGACACAACTTTCATGTTGTGACCCTCGCCGGAATCGGCCGAATCGGGGGTGACTCTGCCGTGACTCGGTCGGATCACTAAGTCGGCCGAGTCAAGGCCGAGTTGACCGATTCCCGGCCCAGTCCGGTGGCCTAGATCTCCCTCGACGGTTCATCTACCCTCTGCAAGTGTTACATCTTTGGGTGTAGTGGGGTTTTTGTGAGATATGCACGTGTAAACTCTTGGTATTCTAAAGGTTTTTAAAAAAATCAATATTAAAAATAATGTGGGGTATGGAATTCGAACTCTGATGGCTTGGTTCAGCAGTGCAAGGTATTACCAATGAGCTACAAGCTCCTTCTTGTAATTATTGTGGTATTTAATTACTTAAACTGATAGCAGCAAGAATAAATACTCCTAGTATACATTAAATTTAAAGTAAATTCTTGTACACTAAAAATGGAGTTATTATATTCTTGTAGCTTGTAATTAAAAACAAAATAATTACCTATATCTTGTGCTCATGCAAAAATACCCCTTTGTGGATTTTTGAAAAAATATTAGAAAAAAAATTTTGTATAGGAAAATTAGGGTTGTTACAGGGACTTTTTGTAATGGCTTTCCAAACACTACGCGATATCAACCCCCAATACCGGGAGAAACAAATCCTATATGATCGCTACTTTCTCCAAGTGCTTCGGGACTACACCCAACTACTACCTATTTGCACAACTCCTTTGAGCGTGGTAGGGTAGTAATCAAAATGCAGTGGGAATACACTCGAGACGAAGTAAAGATGACAAGTCAACGGACTAAGTTGTACTCATGCCACCTGGGAACTGCTACCTGACGATAGGTATAATACCAACCAACAGTTCCTGACGAGTCCTGTCCAGTGTAACTCATAACCTAATGAGCACCTGCATACCAACTCCAGTACGGCGTACTAATGGTTGTGGGACAGACCATATCCCCTGCTGGGATGAGAAGCGTATACATTAGTCTACTCCGGAGTATCGATGCTCCGTCTCGATAATCCAACGACTAGGGACCTGTATAAGGATGTGCTTATAGACTACCTAGCCCCCATAAGTGTGACTTCCATCACAACGCTGGTAGTCTAGCAAAGATCCTAAGTGCTCTACCAATATGTATAAGCAATATGCTTAAAGAAACACATGCACATATTGAGCTAGAATCAAACCAGGTAGCATACTCCCATATTGAGCTAGACGGTTATTATAACTGTGAAATATCCCAAGCATCCAATATGTAATATACAATCCAGTATGATACAATAATGGCCTCTAAGGCATATATCACTAACAAGTATCTACTCAAGTCTGAGTCTAAATCAAGCTTGAATTCAAATTCAAACCAGAATCCAATTCAAACATGAATCCAAACTCTAACATGTATACTTGAACCTGAAGCTGAATATCAAACCTGAATACAAGATTTGACTTGACCGAACCATGGTTATAACTTGACATCACTACAAGCTTATATCCTGAACCTGATTACTTGAACAATTTGTATCCATGGTCTCGGCAAGCCTTATAATCTATACAAAACATTACACGGGGTTAAAGGGGTAAATTGGTATGGAATGTATTAAAAGTGGCACGAGATGATCACTAAAAGACACCTACATGAACTCTCATGCCGTTGTCCCATGGGTTTTGATGAGGTCTTGTACTGCATGTTACCATAATCCATGGGGAAAGATGGACTTCTCTCGTATACACTAATTTCTTCTGTACCAAGATATAAACAACTACGTTAGAATAACAATATTATACCCGTACACCTTAACAGTTCAATTCTCAATACTTGCTATATTCCTCTCTTTCTTTTGGGACTTACCGAGCGCTAGTTCGCTGACGACATTCCTGTCTTTTCTTTCTTTGGAATGTTCGTCTAGAAGAATGGACTCTCTCGAGATCGAGCCTAGCCAGGAGGACGTGGACCAGTTCACCGAGCAGCAGGATTTCTAGCTTTCCTTGTACTTACTTTTCATTTCATATGCCACTGTTTAGGCATTACTTTATATCATTGCACTTTCCTTTTCAAAGCAGTGTATTATAAAAATGAATGTTAATAAAAGTTGTTGTTCATTTTATATCTCTTGTCATTTCTTATGCATTTTATATATTGCTTATTTACGCTTAACGTATTTATTTTCGAGTAAATACGTCACATGTCTCCCACGTCTCCGTCTCCGTACACTGGGAAGTGGGGCGTGACAGGTTTTGTT
This sequence comes from Agapanthus africanus, assembly GCA_030015575.1. Classification (NCBI taxonomy): domain Eukaryota; kingdom Viridiplantae; phylum Streptophyta; class Magnoliopsida; order Asparagales; family Amaryllidaceae; genus Agapanthus; species Agapanthus africanus. The sequence continues at coordinate 25,392,643 of CM057338.1, forward strand.
AGTAGCCCATGCAGGTCTCGAACCTGCGACCTTCGCGTTATCAGCATGGGCCACCAACAAAACCTGTCACGCCCCCACTTAACAGTGTACCGAGACGAAGACGTGGCAGTCACGCGATGTATTTATTCAGAAATAAATACGTTAAGCGTAAATAAGCAATATATAAAATGCATAAAAAATGACAAGAGATATAAAATGAACAACAACTTTTATTAATATTCATCTTTACAATACACTGCTTTGAAAAGGAAAGTACAATGATATAAAGCAATGCCTAAACAGTGGCATATGAAATGAAAAGTAAGTACAAGGAAAACTAGAAATCCTGCTGCTCGGTGAACTGGTCTACGTCCTCCTGGCTAGGCTCGATCTCGAGAGAGTCCGGTCCTTCTGACGAACATTCCAAAGAAAGAAAAGGACAGGAATGTCGTTAGCGAACTAGCGCTCGGTAAATCCCAAAAGAAAGAAAGAATATAGCAAGTATTGAGAATTGAACTGTTAAGGTGTACAGGTATAAAATTGCTATTTTAACGTAGTTGTTGTAGCTTGGTACAGAAGGTATTAGTGTATACGAGAGAAGTCCATCTTTCCCCGTGGACAATGGTAACATGTAGTACAAGGCTCCGTCAAAACCCACGGGATAACGGCATGAGAGTTCATGTAGGTGTCTTTTATTGATCATCTTGTGCCACTTTTAATACATTCCGTACCAATCTACCCCTTTAACCCCGTGCAATATTTTGTATAGATTATAAGGCTTGCCGAGACCGGATACAAGTTGTTCAAATAATCAGATTCAACACTCGATTTAGGAAAATGTTCATAACATTTTTGAATATTTTGTATAGATTATAAGGCTTATCGATATCGGATACAAGTTGTTTAAATAATCAGATTCAGGATATAAGCTTGTAGTCATGTCAAGTTATAGCCATGGTTCGGTCAGGTCAAGTCTTGTTTTCAGGTTTGATATTCAGGTTCAGGTTCAAGTATACATTATAGGGTGTTTTTCGTCACCCCGTTGAGATGGGAATACGCGCGCGCTGGTCAGGCGCATTACAGATTCCCCCTGCCTAGGGTAGGCTGGGGTTTATTGATTGCAGGGATCCGAATCTCCGACAGCCGCGGACTAAGCTGCTGTTAATTACCCCTCGCTTTTGGGGCGAGGGAATCTCCGATTAACGGGTTAAACTGGTCATGCGAACTCAATGTGCAGTGTTGTGTTTTGGAGGGGTTTGGGATATATCGAGGCCCCGCAAAGTTTTTACGGGGGTCCCGCTGCCCGGATAGCGGGCTGGGGATCAAAGGGGCTAGCAGCTCCCTTGCGGGGTGCCGGGCAACGCCTCGTTAGAAAATTTTTTTCTAACAAGGACGGTGTTGTGGAGTGTGTGTGTATCTATATATATATACATGTATACATATATATAAAAAGGGGGAAAGCGCCCAAAGAACGCGTGGGGCCAGCACCTCACGTACCTAGCACGCGAGCACTGGGCGCTCGAGCGCTGGGCGCTAGCGCACCACGTGCCCAGCACGTGGGCGCTGGGCGCTCGAGCGTTATGCGCTTAGGCGCTAGCGCACCACGTGTACGACACGTGGGCGCTGGGCGCTTGAGCGCTAGCGCACCACGTACCCGGCACGTGGGCGCTGGGCTCTCGAGCGCAAGGCGCTCGAGCGCAAGCGCACCACGTGCCCGGCATGTGGGCGCTGGGCGCTAGGCGCTCGGGCGCCGACGAGGGAAAGGGGCCTTTAGTCCCAGAAATAGGATTTAAAATCCCAAAAGAGGATTTAGAGTGGAGTTAAACTCCTAAGATGTTTTGGAGTTGATGAAAGGGGTTCTTCTTTGGAGCCATGGATCTTCCCCAAAATGGGGTTTTCGGAGATGGGCCTCCTTCTTCCTCCTCTATTGGCCGGATCTTGAAGACCAAGAGATGTGAGATTTTAAAAATCTCTTCTTTTTGAGATCTGATGGGAGATCTGAGCTCCCCTTTGTGGGTTTTAAGGTGAAAAACTATTTAGTTTTGGGAAAGGAAGAATAAAACTCTTGATTTAATTCAAAAGAAAGAAGAAGGTTTAGAACCTTCAGAAAGGGGAAAGAGACACAAACCCTAGATTTTGAGGGGAATGAAAAGTATATTTTTTATTCATCATCATGTTGCCTTATATAGGCTTACATATTTACATATAGCCCCTTGGGCTTTACAAAATGGCATTTTGCCCATCCCATGGCTCATGTGCCATTTCTTTTTGCACATAAGCCATGGGCTTTACAAAAAAATTGGTTTTATGCTCATTTTGCATACATTCATGCATAAAAAAATTACATAAAAATTATTTATTACATGATCTATATTTTGGCATAAAGGAGGCTGGCCGCTTGACCTGGGCTTGGGCCCACCTGGCTTGGGGTTGACCTTGACTTTGACTCGGTCAACCATGGTGCAAATTTTGACCCCAACATACATGTTAGAGTTTGGATTCATATTTGAATTGGATTCTGGTTTGAGTTGAATTCAAGTTTGATTTAGACTCAGACTTGAGTCAGACACTTATAACTGATTTAGATCCTGAATTAGATTCGGGAGTTATCGGTAACTGCTGCACATGGACGACAGGATTTGTGTCTTTTTCCAGAACAATTACCATTGATAACACCGTTAAGTTTTTCTACCTTAAATAGGCAAGCATTCACTTTCTCCGGCTCCCTAAGGCTCAAGAAAATTGATCCCGCTTAAACCCATATTTACTAAAGTCCTTAAATGTAATTTTATATAACTCGGTGGGGTTTTATGAAAAATATTTTTAATATATAGTTCAAAATAACCTCGAGAAATTATTTATATTATTTAGGGTTTCCATGAATATGAGTTTTAGGGATTTGAGGTATTTTAGTGATAATAGTTTAGCTTGAATAGTTCATGGTATTTTACTGTAAAACTTGATTTTTGTTGATATCTTGATAGTATTTTGATGAAACTTGTAATTCTTTCCTTTGAAAAATATAAGGTTATTATATTTTTAAAATATATGGATTTTATAATATTTATATAATTATTAAAAATTAATTTTATTCTTAAGTAGAAAATTGTGTTTTTCTTAAAAATCGTATTAAAACCCTTTCGAGACCGAATGTTCCGTGAGGAGGTCTGCATCTCGCTCTACTAGCCCAAGAATGTGCGATAATCCGCACCATCCAACAGGAGGTCCCCTAAAGAGGGTTGTAGAGGCTTATTTGCAAAAGAATTTTAAAATACAATTCTAAAGAAAACCTTTTTTTTATAAAAGATGGTATTTTAATGAAATATATTGTAATCGATACGTTCAAAGAGTATCGTGCTATAGAATCATGTGTGTTTGTGAGAGGTATTTCATTACCTCGTGAGGTTTTCTAAAGGTATGTTTCAACAAAGGAAAATAAGATGACATATATAAATTTCATGGTATTTTAATGTAAAAGTTGATTTAAAATTATGTTTCATGATATTTTTTGAGTGAAAAGGTTGGATATGTATGCCCTAGAGGCCATTATTGTATAGTACTATTTGTATATTACATTTTGGAAGCTTGGGATATATACACGGATTGACGACAGTCTTGCTCGATATAGTAGTATGCTACTTGGTTTGTATCTATCTTAATATGTGTATATGTTTCTTTTAACATATCGCTAATACATATTGATAGAGCCCTTAGGATCTTTGCTTGACTACCAGCGTTGTGATGGCGGTCACATTAGTGGGGGCTGGGTAGTCTACAAGCACATCCTTATACAGGTCTCTAGTCGTAGGATTATCGAGATAGGGCATCGATACTCCAGAGTAGACTAGTGTATATGTTTCTCATCCCAGCAGGGGAGATGGTCTGTCCCACAGCCATCAGTACGTCGTACTGGAGATAGTATGCAGGTGCTCATTGGGTTATGAGTTTCACTGGACGGACTCGTAGGGTACTGCTGGTTGGTATTATACCTATCGTCAGGTAGCAGTTCCCAGGTGACATGAGTACAGCTTAGTCCGTTGACTTGACACTGCCACTTCGCCTCAAGTGTGTTCCCACTGATCTTAGATTGCCACCCTACCACGGCTCTATTGAGTCGTGCAAACAGATAGTAGTTGGGTGCAGTCCCGAAGCACTTGGAGGCAGTGGCGGTTAGATAGGATTCGTCTCTCCCGGTATTGGGGGTTGATATCGCGCTGTGTTTGGAGAGCCATTACACAAAGTTCCTGGCCAGGGAAAGTGAGATTTACTGGTAGGTTTTCCAATAGTTTCTCAGGGTGTTCTGGGCTACACTCCGATACGACTTATATCGCTATTAGGGATCTGATGTTTACCACCCCCTAGGCCCGATTGCGATACTCTTAGATGAACAGACCGGACTGTACGAAGATTGTCACAGATAGGCTCAGTAGGAGTTTGGATGAACTTGATCGTCGACTTTCTTATCGACAGATACCTGGGTAGCCATTATGCACAGCTAGTGCCGCTGACGTGCTTGTGGTTAAACCCACTGCCAGAGTACTGTCGAGTCTTTAGATTCCCACACAGAGGGTTTCCCAGCTTCGGGCGAAAAGAGTAGAGGTCGTATGGTTTTACGACAGGGTTCAATCACATACGTGTACTTGTGCGCATGTGGTGTTCGAGCGAACAATACTAGTGGGCTTTAGTTTAAGCCAGATCCTAGTATTTGATTATTGGATTAGCTTCGTCTCATAGTATTCGTGTTTCTCGGAACACGGATGTGGGTATATATATACGGATGAGAGTGGATATAAAAGAAGATACCTCATTAGGGTTTTGACCATTGACTTGGTCAAAACACATATGAGAAAAAGAAAAGAATTTGTTATTTTTGATAAATGATAATTTTTGTGACATGGCTACTTATGTTGACCTTTTGACTTGGCTGGACTTGTTGACCTTAGATATTTTGATGAGATATTTTTGACCTAAATATTTTGGTAAGATATTTTTCATGCCATGCTTGAGGTCATATATAACTTAACCATTCTATTTTTATTATCATTATCACAAATACTTTCTCTTTCCTCAAGCTTGCTCTCTCGTTCTTCCTCTCAAATCCTAAGTATATCATGTGTTGATAATCAAGGGTTAGTGAGACTAAGTCATTCTAAATCACACTCTACTCACTCTATTCTACTTAGATTAGCAAGCTAAGTATTCTAGTTACCTCAACTTGGAGGTTTAGCTCAAGGTTGGAACTCTCGGGTGGATCATCGTTGACACAAAGAGGCCGAAGTTCAAGCACGATCCATACTTCCATCGATGAACTTAAGGAGAGGATCGAAGAACCGAAGGACTTGTTTTCTTTAAGTATACATTCTATCATAGTAGATAGAACCCTAACATGCTAATTAGGTTTATGGTTAAAGATTCGGTTTAGGTTTATTCTAACGCCAAGTTTATGGTCGTAGTAAAATTTTTGTTCCGCATTTGGCCACAGAAGTTGGCCGGGACGCTGGCGTAACCCTTCAGAAAGTTGTTCTAACCATTAGTTATATGATTACAAATATAGTGTAAGAATAAGGATGAAAAATATATAAGAAAAAGTTAACTTTTTAGGGTTTAGAATAAAATGTCGGTTTAACTCCACTTACCGACATATTTTGAAAAAGAGAACTTTTCAAGAAGAAAGCGAGGGATAGGGAGGGACTTACTAGCTAGAAAGATGAAGGGAGGGTAGGAGTAGGAAGGGTTGTCGTCGGGACGTCTTGGGCTCGCCGGAACTTGCTTTGATCCTCGCCGGAACTTGATTTCTTGCTAACTCCACCTGTACTCTTCTTGTACGTAGAAAACTTTGAGATTTTGGCTATAATTTTCAGAATGAGGAAGGGCTAGGGTATGGGGTAGTATTTATAGTGTGGAATTAGGGTTTTGGAATTAAAAAGATGAATTAAAATGCATTAAAAGGTGATAAATGGGGAATTGAGGGGTCTTTGTTTGATTGCAGAGTAATCAAACGGTGCAGGGGAGTTAGGGGTAGGCCAAGAGACTTGTGTGCAAAGCCCGGGGCTTATTGCCCACGGTTGGACGTCGGTACCGGCCAAAAAGATGATTCCACTGGTCGATTTGTAAGGGAAAGCCGGTGGATTGAAGACACGTGTACAACTCTGTATTAATACACTTTTCCACATGTTTATTTTTTCAGACTTTTCATTTTTATGTGGATTACACGTGTAAACCTTTGGGCTTCCAAAAAGTTTAAAAGGAAAATCAGAAAAAATATAATGTGCCTGATGGGGTTTGAACACAGGGCTACATCACAGCATTGCAAGTCTTTACCAATGAGCTACAAGTTGTTTCTTGCCGTTCTTAAACAAAAATTAACTTATAAATTGTACTCGGACTTGTAAACTCCTTTCTGTACATTAAATTGAAAATTTCCGTACAGTAAATTCAGAGTCGTTACATTCTACCCTCCTTATAAAAATTTCGTCCTCGAAATTTACAATTATATAAGGACTAGTTTACAAATAAGTAAGGGTATCTTACACACATGTCATCTTCCCGTTCCCATATTGATTCTCCTGGCGAATCTTTCTCCACATCACTCGGACCAAGTTTACTTCCTTGTTTCGCAGTGTCTTCACTTTTCTGTCCAGGATTTCAACGGGTTGTTGCTCACAAGCTAGGTCCGTTTGTACAGTGAGCTCGGAGTGATCAAGGATGTGGCCGGGGTCGCTCACATATCTTCGGAGCTGGGATATGTGGAACATGTTGTGCACTCCTTCCAATGAGGGTGGTAGTGCCTAACGGTATGCCACTTCTCCGACTCGTTCGAGAATGTCTAACGGTCCTATATATCTCGGACTGAGCTTACCCCTCTTTCCAAAGCGGATTACTCCTCGGTTTGGAGAGATCTTTAAGAAAACATGATCTCCAGGTTGGACCTCCAGGTGTCGGCGCTTTGGATCAGCCCAATGCTTCTGTCGGTCTTGGGCTATGCGCATTCTTTCTCTGATCATGCGAACTACATCCACAGTTGCCACGATCATCTCTGGTCTTAGGAGTTCACGATCTCCGATTTCATCCCAACTTATTGGTGAATGACACTTCCCTCCATAGAGAGCTGCGAATGGTGCCATTCTAATGCTCGCCTGATAGTTGCTGTTGTATGAAAACTCCACAAGATGTGGGTGATCTTCCCACGAACCTCCGAAATCTAATATACAAGCTCTTAGCATGTCCTCTAGAATCTGAATTGTTCGCTCAGACTGTCCGTCCGTTTGTTGATGGTAAGCCGTGCTGAAGTTCAGACTCGTTCCCAGGCTAGCTTGCAGACCGTGCCAAAACTATGATCGGAATCTGGTGTTACGATCGGAGACGATGCAAACTGGTACTCCATGTAATCTCACAATCTCCTGCATGAGTTCATGGGTATAAAAAATAGTACACTTTGAGGTTAAATCTTACTTTAGATTCATGCTTACCTACATGTACTTCTTTGCTAACATCTCGGTAGATTGGCCAACTCGAAAGGGAATAAAGTGAGCCGACTTGGTTAGTTGATCCACAATAATCCATACTGCGTCGTTACCCTTCGTGCTGCGAGGAAAGGCAGTCACGAAGTCCATGGTAATGTGCTGCCATTTCCATTCTGGAATAGGTAACGGCTAAAGTAGACCGGCAGTTCTATGATGTTCAGTCTTTACTTACGGACACACAAAACACTTGGCTACGCTTTTGGCTACTTCGCTCTTCATTCCATGCTACCAGTAGTGTTGCCCTAGATTCTTATACATTTTGGTACCACCGGGGTGTACTCAGTACGGTGAGTTGTGAGCTTCTTTCATCAACTCTTCTCGAACTGTGCCGTGTGGTACACACAATCTACTTCCATATCTCAAGGATCCGTCTTTGTGGATGATGAAGTCAGTTCGAAGTCCACTTTTTACTTATTCTCGGATCTTTTGTAGCTTGGCATCGTTTGCTTGAGCTGTTTTAATCTGATTGACAATAGTAGACTGGATTTGTAAGTTCATCAAATATGAAGCGTTACCTAGCATAGCTACTTTGATTGCCAATCCGTGCAATTCCTGATGTAGCTTCCACTGAGCGGTGAGATTCATTGACAATGACTGACGGCTAAGTGCATCAGGAACTACATTCACCTTCTCTGGATGATAATGTAGGTTGATGTCGAATTCCGCCATGAGTTCTAGTCATCTTCTCTGCCGCATGTTCAATTCCTTCTAAGTAAATGTCACGGCCCGCTTCCCGGTGTACGGTAAGGAAACGTGACTGGCCCGCTACGTATTTACTCAGATGCAAACACGGTAAGCGTAAATAAGCAATATGATAAAGTACACAAGAAAATGACAAGAGATGTATTTGAACAACAACTTTTATTTATTAAACATTTCTTTACAATACAACTGAAAATGTAAATACAAGAATGGAAAGCAATGCCTAAACAATGGCATGAACTGAAAGTAAAGTATATACAAGTGTCTAAAGCTCGGGGTCTTCTGTGAACTTCTCCAATTCGTCAGCACTGGGCTCTATCTTTAGTGAGTCGGATCCACCTGACAATATTCCAAAGAAAGAAGAGAAAAGGAATGTCGTCAGCGAACAATCGCTCGGTAAGTCCCAAAGAAAGTTAGAAGTAGAGTAGACAATAAGAGGATATAACTGGTAAATTGTTTGATTGTTATGTTAACGCAATTGTTTGTAGCTTGGTACAGAATATGCCAGTGTATACAAGAGGAGTCCAACTATTCCGTGGACTAAGGTATACGGAGCACAAGGAACCGTTAAGCCACAGAACAACAACAACGGATATTCAGGTTAGGTGTATTAAAGTGACCGTCTCGTGCCACTTCTAACATATTTCGTACTAGTCTAGCTCTTTAAAACCCTGTAATGTATTTTGTATTGATGTGTATTGTTTTGTTTAATAGATGTAAGACTTGCCGAAACCATGATATCAGTAGTTCATGTAAACGGAAAGGATATAAACGGCTAGTCATGTAAATAAAGTATATCCATGGTTCTGTTCGGTCAAGTCATGTTGATATTGATTATATTCTGGTATAAATGGATTCATGTTGAATTGGAGTTGTACTTGAATTATATTCAGGGATGGATTGATTTCAGATTAGACTGAGACTCTGTCTGAGTCAGACACTTAAACAGAATTGAAGTCCTGAATTAGTTTTGGAGTTATCGGTAACTGCTGCACATGGACGGCAGGATTTATGACTTTTTTCAAGCCAATTATCGTATTGATAACCCCGTTTTTAGTTGTCTATCTTAAATAGGCAATCACCCAAATTCTCCGGTTCCCTGAGGCTTAAGAGAACTGGTCCCGCTTAAACCTATATTTACTACGGTCCTTATTGTAATTTAATATAACTTGAGGGGATTTTATGAAAAATAGTTTTGATATATTTTCAAAATACACCTCAAGTATTTAATTATCGTCTTTAGGGTTTTCATAAATGTAATTTTTAAGAATGATGAGATAGTCTAGTGGATATAAACCTAACTTGAATAGTATATGGTATATTCATGTAATTTAACTTGTATTGATTCTTGATGGTATTTTCATGAACTTTTGTGATTCTTTTCTTTTGATTAGAAAACATGGAATATATTATATATTTAAAATAGATATTTTGATAATATATATATATATATATATTAAAAATAGAATTAAATAGAAATCACGTTTTTTTAAAAATTGTAATAAAAATTCCATCGAGATCGTATGCTCCGTGAGGAGGTCTGCATCTCGCTTTACTAGTCTCGAGGACGTGCGATAACCCGCACCATCCCGATCGGGTTCCCCAAACTGGGTTGTAGATGCTTATTTGCAAGGAATTAAATAAAACAATTTAAAGAATACGGGTTTTGATAATTTAAGGTATTTTAATGTAAATTGTATTTTGTCTCACAAAAATTGTTACAAAAGCTATCATGCTATATCAAGATGAGTGTTGTGATGAGGTAAGTCATTATCTCGTGAATTTTCTAAAGATAATATGAGCAAAACGATAAAATAATGTCGTATGTAAACTTGATGGTATTTTACCGTAAAAATGAAATAAAAGTTGTAATACATATTATTTTGAATTGAAACTTGTTGTAAATGTTGTTCTATATTTATTAAACAATATAAGAAGAGATGGTTAATTTGTTATTTAAGAAAAGTTGAGTTTGTAAAGAAATGAGAATCGGAAGTCGGAATAACTCCGCTTCCGACGAGTTTTGAAAAGAGAGTGTTTTAGATTAGAAATGTAGGAGGGGGGAGGGGACTTACTGATTGATTATAGAGGGGGAGGTAGAGGAATATTTCGAAAGCGTCGTGAAGTGGCGTCGTCGTCGGATTTGTCCCGAAATGTCGCCGGAACTTTGACCTTGGCTAACTCCACTTGTACAACTTCTTAGACTTGGAAAATTTAGAGAGTTTTGGCAAAAGATTTCTGAATGAGGGCTATGATGTAGGGTGGTATTTATAGGAGAAATTAGGGTTTAAGGTATTGAAATGAGAATTAGAATGCATTAAAAATTAGTTTTAAGGCTCATTTTAATTCTCTGTTAATGTGCAGGAAAATCAAACAAAACTAGGGTTAATGGGGGAGGCCAAGGGGTGCTAGTGTGAAATTTTGGAGTATTTGGGACGCGAGGGGGGGCGGCCCCGGCCCCAAGCAAGATCTCACCGGCCATCTTGGTATGGTGTGGTGTGGGATTGTTGCCACGTGTCCTAGTCGCTTCATATAACTCGGTGCACATGTTTGATTTATGAGACTTTTCATCTTTACGTGTTTTGCACGTGTAAACTTTTGGGCTTCCAAAAAGTTTAAAAGAAAAATCAGCAAAAATATTATGTGGCTAAGGGTATTCGAACACAGGGGCTATGTCACAGCAGTGCAAGGTTTTACCAATGAGCTACAAGTGCTTTCTTGCTGTTCAAAGGCAAATCAAATTTATAACTTGTGTTCAGGACTTACAAATACTCCATTTGTACATTAACTTTAAAAAATTTCTTTACATTAAAACATAGTCGTTACAGTAAATACATATTTCAGACTCTTGTGGTCAGTATATATATCCACTCGTTCTCCCAGAAGATAGTGGCACCAAATCTTAAGTGCAAACGTAACAGCTGCCAACTCCAAGTCATGTGTTGGATAGTTGCGCTCATGGACTTTCAGCTGTCTTGATGCAGAGGCTACAACTTTTCCATGCTGGTGTAGAACACATCCTAATCCCTTACCGGACGCATCACAATGTACGACGAAATCTCCAGATTGATCCGGTATTACGAGAATAGGAGCTGAAGTTAATCTCGACTTGAGTTCTATAAAAGCATGTTCACATGCTTCTGACCACACGAATGCTTCATCTTTACGTATGAGCTTTGGTCAGGGGTGCTGCAATTTTCGAGAAACCTTCAATGAATTTTCGGTAGCATCCTGCTAATCCCAAGAAACTTCAAATATCCTTCACAGTTTTTGGTGTCGGCCATTCGCTGACAGCTGACACCTTAGCTGGATCTACTGAGATTCTTTCGCCTGAAACGATATGCCCGAAAAATCCGACTTGATCTACCCAAAATTCATACTTGTTGTACTTAGCATAGAGTTGATACTGTCGCAATGTCTCCAGGACAATCCGTAAATGCTCGGCGTGCTCTTTCCGATTCTTTGAATATACCAGGATGCCGTCGATGAAAATAACAACAAACATGTCTAAGTACTCTCGAAAACCTTGGTTCATTAGATTCACGAATATAGCAGGTGTATTGGTCACTCCAAATGGCATCATTAGATATCCGTAATGACCATAGCGAGTCCTGAACGCCGTTTTAGGAATATCAGACTCTTTGACCTTCACCTGATGATAACCCAAACGAAGATCTAGTTTTGAGAATACACAAGACACACTTAGCTGATCGAAAAGATCATCGATACGTGATAGTGGATACTTGTTCTTTATCATCACTTCGTTCAGAGCTCGATAATTTATACACATTCTGTATGAATCTTCTTTCTTCTTCACAAGCAAAACTGGAGATCCCCAACTTGAAGTGCTGGGACGAATCGAACCTTTCTCCAGAAGTTCGTCCAACTGAGTACAGATCTCCTTCTGTCGGGACCCGGTTCTTGCTCACGGAACAAAGTGCCACACGGAACAAGTGCCGCGCCAAGTGTCATGTTAAAAGGGCGGGGGCCACCTCTTGAATCCGTGGGGGCCACCTCTTGAGTCCATGGGACCCACTGTAGAACAATGGGGACTCTTCGGAATACATTCCGAAAGAGGGCAGATATGTACTATAAATGTGATATCACTTCTCAATACAGAGACGCCTTTTAAGTGAACCGGCACTACAGGAGCTTGAGAACTCCGTAGTTAAGTATGCTCGAGCCAGGGAAGTTTTGGGATGGGTGACCTCTTGGGAAGTGGCCCCTGGTCGGGTCCGGTTCGCCCCGAAGGAAAAAACCGTTCGGCTTCGGCCAAAGCGGACAATACTCTCTATATTGGGGGCGGGGCGTGACAGAATGGTATCAGAGCCAGTCCCTCAATAGTAGGTCTGTGGTTCGAGGACGAACCATTGTTCAAAGGTGGGGAGAATGTCGAGACCCGGTTCTTGCTCACAGAACAAAGTGCCACACGGAATAAAGTGTCACGCCAAGTGTTATGTTAAAGTGGCGGGGGCCACCTCTTGAATCCGTAGGGGCTACCTCTTGAGTCCGTGAGACCCACTATAGAACAATAGGGACTCTTCAGAATACATTCCGAAAGAGGGCAGATCTGTACTATAAATGGAATGATATCACTTCTCAATACAGAGGCGCCTTTTAAGTGAACCGACATTACAGGAGCTTGAGAACTCCGTAGTTAAGCGTGCTCGAGTCAGGGAAGTTCTGGGATGGATGACCTCCTGGGAAGTGGCCCGTGGTTGGGTCCAGTTCGTCTTGAAGGACAAAACCGTGCGGGTTCGGCCAGAGCGGACAATACTCTCTGTATTGGGGATGGGGCGTGACACCTTCAATCCTTCTGGTCTTAACCAGTACGGAGCTTTGATCACCGGTTGCGCATGCATGTCCTCGATCTTCTTCTTAAGGACCTCGATTCGCTGTTGGTACCCCAAGAATTCTCCATAATCGGAGTTCTTGTTGTCCCCGCTTCGGGCTTGGGCGACGGAACGACTTTGGCTTCCCTCTATCAAGTTCCTCAGATCCTCGGGATGAAACCATCGTGGCTCTTCCCAGCGAGTGTCGTGTGCACGGCCTCGATGGTTACGGTGACGCCGATCTTCCCTGGAATCGGACGACCTGACCGACGTCGCCTCGGAGGGTGAGGGAGCGCGGAGAGCGTTGAAGCGATAGATCGGTTGGTCCTGAGATCTCGGCGTAGGGCTGTTCGGCGCCCAACGAGTCATAGAATCATTCCTCGTATGGGGGTCGTGACTGTCGGAATTGGCATGCCGGTATTCCGTGGTGTCAGGATTGACACGAGCGAGGCCGAGGACTTGAGCGCGTCCGTTCGTCGTCTCATGCTCGCCACCGTTCTGGGGAGCAGGGGTGGCGGTTTACTAAGCATGACTGGCGATTTAAATACGAGCGAGCGCATCCACCATCGCTGCCAGCCGGTCGATCCGTGCCGTTAGGGCTTCGACGATGTTGGGAGGAGGAGTGGAACCGCCCCATCTCCTTTGTGAAGCATGATTGTTAGAATACGTGCGTGTTCAAGTTCTAGTTTAAATACCGCAATCAAGACGGTTTCGCTTGTAGCTAGCCGGTTGAGTACGGGTCGTCCGCAGGGAGATGGGAGTCTTTTTCAAAGTGTTTTAACGAGTTAAGTCCTGTTTTCAGATTTTGTTGGATTATCTAAGTGTTGAGTTGATATTTAAAGAGAGCTTGTTAGGGTTAGGATTAGGTTAGTTTGAGTTAGGAGTCTCCACATCTTTCGTTGCCCCTCTTAATATCGGTGTTACGGTAATCGGCAACAACGGGGATTAGCACGACTAGGAAGGAACTTGCGAGTATAAGCTAGGCTTTCCAACGCATAGTCCTTCCTTTTGGTGCTTGTCCGTCCGTTCTTGGCTCTTATCCATAACCTCCGGTTAATTCAACCACAACCGGTCTCACTACGGAATCACCGCTATCATGTAGGATAGGGTGCCGTAAGGAGCAGATTGTGGTTCAATTAACGGGAGTCGATTTAAGTTGTTGGGCAAGGAAAGAGTGAGAGAGATTTTCTTCTCTCAAACTTCCCTTATCCTACCCTAACAAGTATAAAACTACTCACACTTCATGATAAGGAAAAACAAAACAAAACAAAAGAGGAAGATAGAAAGAAGGAGATTAGAAGAATACGACTAACTATTTGCGACCTCACCTTGGCGAGGATCGAGCGTAAGTATCATTGTCGTATGAATGATAAAGAAAAAGAGAGAAGAAAGAAACAACAAGAAAATAACAACAACTACTTAACGAATTAAAATTACAACAAGCATAAAGATAAGGAGACAAGCATGATAATAAAATGGTCTTCTTTATTCATCACTCTTCACTCAAAAGCTCACTACAAGTTTAATGGAGAAGAGGTGAGAAGATGAAGAACATGTGAACTAAAACCTAGAAAAAGAAAATACAAGAATGGACCCTTTCCTTCTCAAACTTCTGGGCTATTTATAGGCTGGAGAATGGAAATCTAGGGCAACCACCAGAACACATCTGAAAAGACCATCCTACCCCTGGAAGCCCATGCCTTGACCCCACTGTACGGCCGTGGATCCGCCACCTATGCCCCCTATTGGCCGCGGATCCGCACCCCTATAGTGGAGTTAGGGTGTGGGCTTCTGTGTACTTCCCTGCTCTTCTGTCCCCTCTTGTCTGTTGTATATATTTTCTGAAAATTCTTTCCCATTTCTTCCAGAATTTCTGTTGAGGAAAGGTGGACTTTTTGTGGATGTTTTTGTCATGATTGCCTCGAGCTCCGCGTAGATCTCTTGGATTTTGTGCTACCATTGAGCCTTGTGCATGAGAATGACATTGATTCGACCTTTTGTCTTCCTAAACTGGTATCTGGCAACATACGGATGAAGAGCGGAGACCGTGTTTTATCTGTGGTTGGCAGGAACCCGGATTTTTTCGTGTTTTCCATGAATTTCACCGTTTTAGAACCGAGAACCTGTATCCTGCAATTGACTAGCAAACACGGCTCAAGAGTATCTACGGATATGCAATGTGATAAAAATTGGGCGATATGATAATGCAAAAATCTGATATGAACAAATACCCCCAAACTTATCATTTGCTCGTCCCGAGCAAAGACCATTTATTCACAAAAAATTTCCTAACCTCACTTTCGCAGGGAACGCGATTGCACTGAGCATGTGCAACAAGCCGTTAAACCTCTAGGTGTCCCTAGTAGGAGGAGTGTTGTCTCCTGAGGGTTTTCAGCGGATACTACCTACAAAATCTGGTCAAGTTGGTTTTGTAAAATAATTAAGCTTCAAACCCTAAAGTTTTGTTTTAGAAAATAACAATTCTATAATTCTAAGTCTAGACCATCGAACCTTTATTTTTCACACCTCGCTTCTTATTTAACTACAGATTTTATATGTCTTTACGTGCAGTGCAAATAGTGTCGTTAAGTTCCAGAATGATCGATTAAAGTCATCATGTCGCACAATAAAGCCCAGATAATAATTTTAAAAGGATCACATAAGTTTCATAAAGAGTTAAGCATTTTTCAAGTTTCGTTTTCCAGTAATGTTTCAACTTCAGAATTTCTATCTTCTATAACAGAAAACTAAGTCGTATTTTTCACTCCACCTTTTTCTTGTTTTCATTTCATACACACCTCTGTGAACGTGCAATAGTCTTTATCATAGAATAAAACCTTCATATCTCCGTTAAATTTTTTTATAAAAGCCTGTCTTTTATCAAGATTATTCTCACACAAAGAACCGTTAGGAATTTTAACTCGGAGAGAACACTTGCTTGACTTTGTTTTAAAACTGGACTTTCTAGGCTTCTTAGCGAGCTTTGGGCCAATGCACCCAAACCAGTTGGTTTTAGGGCATTAGGTGTAGAAACACCCCAGCGGACTTAATTACTCAAGTTACCTAGGTCCAAAAACAAAAGACAGTTTGGCGTGAAAATCAGATGATTTAATACGAACGGAGATATAACCGGCAGTTCAATTATTTTTTGGATAAAAGACGTGTTTAGTGAGTTTGGTGTGTAATCATTCCAATCAAGTTTCCGATGGGTTATTTTTCAGACTTAGTTCCAATTACGGCATCAATAACATTCATTCATATTCGCTTTACTTCATAAACTATTCTTGACATTACTTATTTCAGAACAAACCTATTTGATCCTTAGAAAATCATTTATCTGTTTAAAAGTTTAAACATGAAAGACTTGTCATCTAATTCCCAAAATCTTACGACACGTGTAGTGTGATATAAAGACGTATATCAGCTATAGTTAACTTCAAAGGAGAGTTATCTTTCAGGTTTTCAAAATCCAAACATAAGATTTAGTTATTCCTATTTTTTCAAACAAAAACCGTCGAATGTTGAATCAGAGTTATTCCACAAGCTAACTTGACAAAAACGTTTTTATATTTTATAGAAAATTTTCAAATTTTTATGGATTTTATGGATATTAATATGCAGATGCAAAATATACATATGAATGCGAAGGTAAGAAATGCGTACCGAGCGTACCCCTAAACTTAAACTGGACAGTGTCCTCACTGTCGTTGCATGAAGAGAGCAGTTGGAAGGTTCAAAATTGTCGGTTAGCGATACACAATTTTGTTTATTTGTTTTTGTTTTTAAAGAAAAGAAAAAGAATATACACAAATATATACAAAAATGGTTTGTACATACCCCCAAACTTATTTGGAACAGTGTCCACTGTTCTTGGCTGGATAACCGAAGTTTGGAGGTAGGCAGAGGAAGATCATTCAGGGTAAACCGGCTCCTGTAAGAACAGGAGCTCCTCTGTTGGTTCGGCGCTAAGGTACGGTTTGCATCGGTGTCCGTTTACTTTGAAAAGTGAACCGTCCTTTGGATTCTCCAAATCCACAGCGCCCTGCGGATACACATTCCGCACAAAATACGGCCCTTTCCAGCGAGATCTGAGCTTTCCTGGATGGAAATGAAGTCGGGTGTCGTAAAGCAGTACCTGCTGACCAGGTATGAAGGTTTTGCGCAAAAGGTGTTTATCGTGAAACACCTTCGTTCGATTCTTAACGACAACCGCGTTGTCGTAAGCCTCATCCCTAAGCTCGCATAGTTCGTTCAGCTGCAGCTTCCGATGGCTGCCCGCGTCCTCGATAGACAGATTCAGCTCCTTTATCGCCCAAAATGCGCGATGCTCTATTTCGACCGGAAGGTGGCAGGCGTTTCCGTACACAAGCCGATAGGGAGACATGCCAAGGTCGGTCTTATAAGCGGTTCTAAATGCCCAAAGGGCATCAGTGAGTTTCAGAGACCAATCCCTACGGTTCTTGGAAACCGTCTTCTCCAGTATCTGCTTGATTTGCCGATTTGAAACTTCGGCCTGCCCGCAGGTTTGGGGGTGGTAGGGCGTAGAAAGCTTATGATTTATAGAGTATTTCCGCATCAAGGCCTCGAAGGTTTTGTTGCAGAAATGACTTCCATTGTCACTAATGATCGCTCGGGGGTGCCTAAACCGGGAGAAAATGTTTTCTTTAAGGAACCTAACGACGACCTTGTTGTTGTTAGTCCGGCTGGGCACAGCCTCGACCCATTTAGAGACGTAATCAACAGCTAGAAGGATGTACAAGTTCCCGAAAGAGCTGGGAAACGGCCCCATGAAATCTATCCCCCAAACATCGAAAATCTCCACAACCAAGATCGGTTGGAGCGGCATCTCGTTCCTCCGGGATATCCGGCCCATGTGTTGGCACCGGGAGCAAGTCTTGCAATAGTCATGAGCGTCTTTGAAAAGCTGTGGCCAGTAGAAACCACATTGCAAGATCTTCTCAGCTGTCTTTCTGGGCCCAAAATGCCCGCCACACGCTTGATCGTGGCAAAATGACAGCACACTCTTGAATTCCTCATCAGGGACACACCGACGAATAATCTGGTCGGGACAGTACTTGAACAAGTAGGATTCGTCCCAGTAAAAGTGTTTTACTTGGGATAAGAAGCGAAGTCTGTCCTGACTCGACCATTCAATCGGTAGTAATCCCGTGGCCAAATAGTTCACAATATCTGCGAACTAGGGTTCACACGATACTGTCAAGAGTTGTTCATCCGGGAAAACGTCGTTGATCGGAATTGGAAGCGGAGGCGAAGAAGGAAGTCGTGAGAGATGGTCGGCAACTACGTTTTCACATCCTCGTTTGTCCTTAATGACAAGGTCAAACTCTTGAAGCAAGAGGATCCAACGTATTAACCGAGACTTGGCATCTTTCTTCGCAAAAAGATGGCGCAGAGCAGAATGGTCAGTGTAGACAATGACTGGAGAGCCGATGAGGTAGGGCCTGAACTTTTCTAAGGCAAATACAACAGCTAAGAATTCCTTCTCAGTTGTTGTGTAGTTGAGTTGGGCGTCGTTCAGGGTTCGGCTCGCGTAATAGATTACGTGCGGCATCTTGTTGATGTGCTGTCCAAGGACAGCACCGATGGCAAAGTCGGATGCATCGCACATAATCTCGAATGGGTGCGTCCAGTCAGGTGAAGAAAGAACGGGAGCAGAAGTGAGTGAGCGTTTCAGTGACTCGAATGCAGTCACACAGCTCGAGTTGAAGTCGAAAGGCGTGTCCTTGGCCAGCAAAAGCGTCAAGGGCCTAGCAATCTTGCTAAAGTCCTTGATAAACCGTCTATAGAAACCGGCATGGCCAAGGAAGGCTCGGATATCTCTGACGCATCGAGGAGGAGGCAGATTGGAAATGACCTCAATCTTTGCTTTGTCAACCTCTATGCCATTTTGCGAGATGATATGTCCTAAGACAATACCTTCGCGCACCATGAAGTGGCATCTCGTTCCTCCGGGTAAGGACAGCGTCAAGATGCAGCAAACACTCGTTGAATGAATCGCCAAAGATGGAGAAGTCATCCATGAAAATCTCCAGAAATTTTTCCACCATGTCCGAGAAAATTCCCATCATACACCGCTGGAAGGTAGCGGGCGCATTGCATAACCCAAAGGGCATGCGTCGATATGCAAACGTGCCGAAAGGACAAGTGAAAGTGGTCTTGTCCTGGTCTTTTTTGGCGATGGGAATTTGATTATAGCCGGAGTAGCCATCAAGAAAGCAGTAGTACTCGTGTCCGGCCAATCGTTCAAGCATCTGGTCAATGAAAGGTAGCGGAAAGTGGTCTTTCCGTGTTGCGGCGTTGAGTTTTCTGTAATCAATGCAAACTCGCCACCCAGTTTGGGTGCGAGTAGGGATTAACTCGTTCGCCTCGTTAGTGATGACCGTGATGCCCGACTTCTTGAGGACAACATGAATGGGGCTAACCCACTGGCTATCAGAGATAGGGTAAATGATACCACTATCTAGACATTTGACGATCTCCTTCTTCACAGTCTCCTTCATGACTGGATTAAGACGTCTTTGTGGATCCCGGGCTGGTTTGGCATCATCCATCAGATGAATGTGATGCTCAACGATGAGGGGACTAATCCCCTTGATGTCCTCCATGGACCAGCCAAAAGCTTTCCTGTTGCTGTGCAAGACCGTGAGAAGGGCTTTCTCTTGCTCGGGAGCTAGAGAAGCCGAGATGATGACAGGGAGGGTCTCGTTCTCACCTAAGTAAGCGTACTTAAGGTGAGACGGCAAAGCCTTGAGTTCGAGCGTTGGAGGTGAAATGATGGAAGGCAAGACTGGTGCAAAGGTCTCGAACTCAAAGGACTCCAGCAAAGGTTCAAAGCGAGTGTAGGCAACCGAGTTGGATGGTTCAGGTAACTCATTCGGAAAGTCGAAGGATTCAAACTCGGGTTGTGCGCAGCTAAGATCGTTCGAAAACGTGAAACACTCGTAGTCGTTGTCGGGCGCAGAAACAGCAGCAGGTTCGAAGAGAAACGCACTAGTGGCGTCAAGATTATCGTGTTCAAACAGAAACTCCTCGAATTCACACTCTTCTGGGGTGATCTCCTGGATCGAGCAGACGTCCAGTATATGAGCATTAGGTTCGGCGGGCTGATTCCCCAACCTAAAAATGTTGAGTTCAATCGTCATATTTCCAAAAGAGAGGTTCATTGAACCATTGCGACAATTGATCACAGCATTTGAGGTTGCGAGAAATGGGCGACCGAGTATCACCGGAATTTGATTCCGGGGGTTAGCTACAGGCTGTGTATCTAATACAATGAAGTCAACGGGGAATATGAAGTCCCCAACTTTGATTAACACATCCTCTAGCTCACCCTTAGGATGGGTGATCGATCGGTCGGCCATTTGGAGAGTGCAGTGTGTGGGTTTCAACTCTCCGACGCCTAATTGCTCGTATACTGAATACGGAAGCAAGTTAACACTGGCACCAAGATCTAATAGTGCGCGGTTGATGTTCTTATCCCCAATGGTAATTGAAATCGTAGGACAGCCAGGGTCCTTCCGTTTTTGTGGTAAAGATTGGGTAAGGGCATCACTCACAGCACTAGCCAAGAAAACTTTCTTGGGTACCTGACACTTCCTCTTTTTCGTGCACAAGTCCTTTAAGATTTTCACGTAGGACGGGACTTGTTGGATAGCATCTAAAAGAGGAATGTTAATGTTAACTTGCTTGAATAACTCCAGAATCTTCTCCATTTGAGGATTTTGTTTATTAGACCTCAACCGGTTTGGAAATGGAACATTTTGAAAATTGGTTGAGTCTAATGCTGGAGGAGGAGATTGTGGAGTTGGAACGGATCCCAGAATAGGTGTTTTCGTGGAGTGAGCAGTGGGTCCGTTCAGAGCAGAAGAAGAGGAAGGGGAGCCTTGTGAAGAACGGAGAATAGGTTCAGAAGACGAAGAAGAAGAAGGAGAAGAAGAAGAAGAAGAAGAAGAAGAAGCGGCCGGGGTGTCATCGTTGATCCGTTTGCCAATGTTGTTTTGCAGCATCCTCCCCGATCTCAGTGTAGTCACGGCACTCACATTATGGTTTTGTTGTTCAAGAGCAACATGTGCATTATGTGGGTGACCGGGATTTGGAAGTGGCTGGGATGGGAGCTTCCCCTTCTCTCGCTCGCTTAAGGCCGCGTTCAGCTGTGCAATCTGGGCCTCGATGGTCTTGATGCTTTGCCCGTGTGCAGCAGTGTGTTGCACTAAAGATTGAATCGAAGACTGGATGTTGGCGGTGGATTGAGTCGATTGTTTAACAAACGCCTCCAGAATTCGCTCGAGCGAGGAAACCTTATCGTTGTTTGACGGAACAAAGTTGTTTGGTGGAAAAGAGTTGTTGGGTGCAAAGTTGTTCGTCTGATTTTGGAAAGGTTGGGGTTGGAAGGGCTGCTGATATTGGTGTTGAGTTTGTTGCTGCGCTTGTTGTTGCGGCGGAGGGGCCCTTTGGAAATTGTTGCCTTGGAATTGATTCTGATTCTGATTCCAGGCGAAATTGGGGTGGTTCCTCCAACCGGGGTTGTAGGTGAAAGAGTATGGATCATTCCTCGGTCTTTGCTGGAAGGCAGCATTAACCTGATCCTGTCCTTGCGAGGGTGGATTGTAAGGACACTCTTCGGTCAAGTGGGAAAGATCGGAACAACAAGCGCAGATGGTACGAAGGGGGAGAACAGGGGCAGGAGCAGGAGCAGAAAATTTGCTCTCTATCGCTTCAAGCTTTTGTGTTATCGCAGCCATTTCAGCTTTCATCGCAATAGAGACGTCAAGTTGGTGGATTCCTACCCTAGACTGACCGGTAGAAGTGGAGGTAGAAGAAGAAGAAGTCGGTCTGGTGCTCTCCCACTGTAGCGTTTGCTCCGCAAGATCGTCAAAGAACTGCCACTCTTCCTCGTCAGATTTCGATAGGAAGTGGCCCTGACATATGGTTTCCAGCAACTGCTTCGTTGCTGGGTTCAGTCCCTCGTATAAGGTTTGGCAGAGCTGCCATTTCTCTATACCGTGGTGAGGACACTGAACAAGAAGGTCTTTGTATCGGTCAAAGCACTTCCAGAAGGGTTCAGAAGGAAGCTGGGAGAATTGGTTGATTTCATTTCGAATTCTTGCGGTCTTATGATTTGGATAGAATTTTTTCAGAAACGCTTTAACAAACTCGTCCCAGCTGGTGATTGAGTGGGAAGCGGTGCTATACAGCCATTTTTCAGCGAGATCGCATAAAGTGAACGGAATGACCCGTAGACGTATAGCATCGTCCGACAGCTGGGTTGTTTTCATCATGGCACAGACGTTTTGAAATTTATTGATGAAGATATAGGCATCTTCAGATTCAAGCCCATGAAAACGTGGAAGCATGTTGATGAAATGGGGCTTAATTTCAAAGTTGTCCCCGTTGGCCGGAGGAAGAGAAAGGCAGGTGGGAAGTGCATAACTGGTGGGGTAGAAACGATCCTGGAGCGCGATTCGCTGCGGCGCTACAACAGGCGGAGGTGGTGGGAGATTGGTCTCCGTAGGAGGTGGAGCCAATCCAGCGGTGGTCAAAGAGATGTTCGGATTAAATCCCGACATCGCGGAAGAAGAGGTTGGTGAAGGTGAAGGTGAAGGTGAGGATGTATGAACAGAATTCCGGTCAACGTCGGAGTTGGCCGGCAAAGGAAGGGGTGAAAGAGGAGTGGACGGAGTATCGACTTCAGAGTCGATCGCGTAGTCGGTCGCGACTAACGTAACGCGGACTAGACGGGCGCTAGTGTCCCGAGTCCAAGCGGACATACACTAAACGAGTTTAGTATTGTCAAAGCGGAGAAGGTGAGGGTAAGAAAACGTCAATGAAGAAAGGTGGTGGGTGGTGGGTGAAAATGGATTTGGCGACAAAGGACAAGTTTTTATAAAAGTTTTTGATTTTTTTTTCTTCTTTTTTTTTTGTTTTTAGAAAGAGATTTACAGAAATATGTACGGAAATACGGCTTAAGCAATCACAAACAAGATATGCACAATCACACCTAGATCTAGGGTAACCTAGGTCTACTAGACCTGCTCCTGAACTTGATTGTCGAAGTTAAACAGTGTCGAGAAACAGGCTTAAAAATACACTGATCACGAGGCCAGGTAAGTGCAGAGATAAGGGGAGGTTGTTCAACGCTTTCGCGAAGTTCCTTAATTAAATAACCCTTTCTCTTTCGGCGGTTGCGCCTTTAACACTTTCCTAGACACCCCGTAAACAATATACGGTTAAGCGAGGTTCTAAACACGGTTTATCTTCTCCTAATGAGCGCGAAGTCCTTAGGGCTGAAGTCTAGTATTTTTTAATTTACAATGGACAATGCATATGCTTTAGTGATTTTTGGGGTCCTGGGAAGGGTGATGAAATCCCCACCCAATCTGGATTGGTTTCAAGCCCCTTAAGTCCGTATTAAAGAAATGCAAAGCAGTAACAAATCAACTGCAAACAATTTTTATTTTGCGGCGCAAAGAATCCTGCACAAGAACAGTTTATTGGAAGGGGGAGAAGAGTTTGCGCAAAGAAGGCTGCAGAAAACACAATTCAGTGGAGTCCAGAGGAGTAGAGAGAAGAGAGAGACTCACCAGAAAGATTTTGGAAGCCTGAGGCCACCAAGTGGCCGCGGATCCGCGGCCTAAGCTTGCTTATGCCGCGTTTCCGCGGCAGCACAGAGAGGTTGTGCTTCCAATTTTGTTGTGTGGGTTCTGTTGTTTGTCCTCTGCTTTTCTGGATGTGTGGAATTCTGATTTGCTCACTGTATCTGCTCCAGATTTTGACAGTAGACCGGATACTTCGTTTTGTCCGTCGCGGTGTAGCCGCGAAATGTGGGTCTATCTTCCCACGTCTTTGGCACTGTACTTGAACTCCGTATTTTCAACGTCTTGGCCACGGAACTTGAACCTTGTATTTTCCTGCACACTTGCACAAAAGCTAATCAAAAATAACAAGATGTT
Organism: Agapanthus africanus; assembly: GCA_030015575.1. Taxonomy (NCBI): domain Eukaryota; kingdom Viridiplantae; phylum Streptophyta; class Magnoliopsida; order Asparagales; family Amaryllidaceae; genus Agapanthus; species Agapanthus africanus. The sequence goes on from CM057338.1 coordinate 25,416,649, forward strand.
TTTTTTTTTACAAAGTATATATTTTTTCTCGTTTTTTTTATACTTACAAATTAACCCGAAATTACACAAGGAAATAAACTACCGTCTCCCCGGCAACGGCGCCATTTGATTGTTAGAATACGTGCGTGTTCAAGTTCTAGTTTAAATACCGCAATCAAGACGGTTTCGCTTGTAGCTAGCCGGTTGAGTACGGGTCGTCCGCAGGGAGATGAGAGTCTTTTTCAAAGTGTTTTAACGAGTTAAGTCCTGTTTTCATATTTTGTTGGATTATCTAAGTGTTGAGTTGATATTTAAAGAGAGCTTGTTAGGGTTAGGATTAGGTTAGTTTGAGTTAGGAGTCTCCACATCTTTCGTTGCCCCTCTTAATATCGGTGTTACGGTAATCGGCAACAACGGGGATTAGCACGACTAGGAAGGAACTTGCGAGTATAAGCTAGGCTTTCCAACGCATAGTCCTTCCTTTTGGTGCTTGTCCGTCCGTTCTTGGCTCTTATCCATAACCTCCGGTTAATTCAACCACAACCGGTCTCACTACGGAATCACCGCTATCATGTAGGATAGGGTGCCGTAAGGAGCGGATTGTGGTTCAATTAACGGGAGTCGATTTAAGTTGTTGGGCAAGGAAAGAGTGAGAGAGATTGTTTCCTGATTTAAAATCAGGAAAGCTTCTGGGAAAAGCTTCAGAGGAGGGTCACGTGCTTACACGTGACTAGCGGCCACGTGTTAGCACGAGACACCTAAAAAGCATCATCAGGTCGAGTTCAGTCTCCTAGCTACGCTGAAGAAAATGGGCTTCAGAAAGAGTCACGTGCTCCCACGTGACCAGGGTCACGTGGTGACACGTGACATTTAAATGCAAGCGTCCAACACGCAAGTTCTTTGATCGAGTCAAGAAAAAGGGTTCAGAAAGAGTCACGTGCTCCCACGTGACCAGGGTCACGTGTCGGCACGTGACGTTCAAGGCAGCAAGCGCGTTTCCAGAACAACCAAGGAAAGAGAGTTCAAACAAAGGGTCACGTGCTCACACGTGACCAGGGGTCACGTGGTAGCACGTGATGTTTAAGCAGCAAGCAGAAGACACAGTGCAGAAGGCTCGTTCCAAAGGGGGTCGCGTGCTCACACGTGACCATGGATCACGTGGTCACACGTGACCGGCTTTCAAAGCCCATGTTGACGACAGAATTAAATTCTGAAGGAAATTTAAATCTTTCCAAAGGAAAGTGATTATCTGGGACCAATCAAATTAAAGATTCAGAGACGATTAAAGATCATCTATCTATGGAAAATCTCGGCTTTGGGAAAGATTTCCCCCTTAAATCTAACCAAAATATCAAAGGAGAATCTCTGGATTTAAGATCCAATGGTGAATAAAATTCACCTAATAATCCAAAGGCCCAAAATGAATGATGGATGCAAATCAAATCTCCCAATGAAGATTCGTCAAAAACTGATTGATGCGGCTGCCTCTCCTATAAATAGGAGCCAAGAGACAAAAAAAAAGATATATACATGCGCAGAGAAGAAAAGAGAAAAGGAGAAGAGCTTTGATACTTCGAAAAGACTCAGATCTTCTGCAAAAAACCCTAGGTAAGAAAGGGAAGGCCTTTTGAAAGAAGCAGAATTTAATTCTCAACAGAGTTTAACTCTGATAATATAAAAGCAGAAGAACTTATTTCTTCTCTCTTTGATAGAGGATCTGCAAAGTGCACATCTCCCCTTAAGGTTGAGAATTTAATTCTCAATGGGTTGAGATCCTGCCATGCAGATCCAAAACATAGAGAAGGAGTGCAAGCTCGAGAATTTAATTCTCACAGAACTATAGGAATTTAATTCCTCCAAAATAAAAGTAGGGCTAGACCCTATATCATGGGAATTTAATTCCTTCAGAACAAAAAAAGTGACAGGGTTTAACCCTAATTAAAGAACTTAGTTCTGTTGAAACAACGGGAATTTAATTCCCTTAATCATCATTCCCTCAAAAAACTTTTATTAGGGTTCAACCCTATTCAGCCCTTCACATAAACGAGGAATTTAACCCCCACAGAAAATTCAGAGTTAAACTCTATTCCAGAATACAAGTCTTCAAAAGAAAATAGGGATTCAATTCCTCTGAAATTAAAAGTCTCTGGAATTTAATGCCTGAAAAAGGAGTAACAAATCCTCTAAAAAACCACATTAAGGCAGGGTCACGTGTCACCACGTGACCCCCCCAAAAGCCCTACAGAAAACCCCTTTGAGGCAGCACCCCACGTGACCCACGTGACTTTCAGCAGAAGCCTTAACACATAGGCATTTGAATGCCCATCACGTGCTGACACGTGATGCTATCAAAGACACAGTAATCTCGGCAGAACAAACGAAGGAAGGGCGCTCTCACGTGCTGCCACGTGACCCCTCTTGTCCCAGTGTTTAACACTAAATTGAAACTCTCGAACTCAGTGTTAAAATACTGTTGGGCCTTAGTGTTCAACACTAATTAAAAAGCTTTATCTGCAGTGTTCAACACTGATTACCTTAGTGTTTAAATACTAATCTGAGATCTTTATTTGCAGTGTTCAACACTGATCTGTTTTAGTGTTTAACACTAATTTGAGAAGCCTTATTGCTGGTGTTTAACACCAATTATTTCTTAGTGTTAAACACTAACTTGTTAACCGCATTCCCAGTGTTCAACACTGATTGATCTGTAGTGTTTAACACTAGGCTTTGGCCCAATTGGCTAAATGGATAGAGGCAAAGCCTCTCCTTCAATGGACCAGCAAGAAGTCAATGTTCCAGACCTGACTGGACTTAGCCCAAGCTGGCCATAAGTCCTCAATTTGTGATTAACTGGGCTAATGGGCTCATAACATAATTAATCAGTCTCGACCCCAAATTGGGTCTGGGACTATTCAATCCATTCCGGTTCTAGGGTACATCTCTTCACTCCTTTGATACTTGGCATTGTAATCCCTCAATGTCTTCAAAGAGGTGACGGGTCCCGATGACCACTCATGATATGGACTGTGGGGTCCTTAAACCCATGCCTAATGCAAAATTCCTGGTTACGTGGAACGCGGATAACGTCACTCTTTGACCCCGTGGAAAACGTCCAGAGCGGATCCTGGTCCTCGCAGAGCACGGCAGTGAACCTGTGTGAAGCATCCAGAGCGGAGCCTGGTCCTCGCCTAGCACGGCAATGAACCCGTGTGAAGCATCCAGAGCACATACCGGACTGTGGGGTCCTTAAAACCCATGGACTACGACGTCCTTAACCTTGACCGAGATGTCTTAAAACTAACAACGGACCGCAATGTCCTTAAACTACCCACGGACCGCAATGTCCTTAAACTACCAACGGACCGAAATGTCCCTAAACTACCCATGGACCGCAACGTCCTTAAACTACCCACGGACCGCAACGTCCCTAAACTAGAACAATAGAGCCCTCCATATGCTCTTTTGTCGGATCTAAACGGTCCCGTTTAAGTTGATCTTAGCCTCCAAAAATGGCTAACGTGTCCTTAAACCTTCAAACAGATTGGACTACGAATCCCCTAAATTAACTCCGGCTCGAGGGTACATCTCTGAACTCCTCTGACATCCGTCGTTGTAATCTTTCAACGTCGTCAGAGAGGTGATGGGTCCCGATGGCCATACATACGATGGACCACTACGTCCCTAAACTGGAACATTAGAGTCCAAACACTCTTTTGTCGGATCTAAACGATCCCGTTAAGTTGATCTTAGTCACAAAGTTAGACTAACGTATCCTTAACAAAAGTTTGAGTTGATCTTAGCCTCAAGTATGGCTGACGTATCCTCAAACCAAACCCCCAAACCCAAATTTAAGATAATGCGGATTTGGATTAGTCCACGCCCTACGGGTGACGACATAACCCAGTCTCCGTAAACAATCCACGGGCAATAAAACAAACACCCACGACACGAAGTGACCATTTGGAGAAGGAGAAAGTTGTTACCGCAACGCGGTAGCGTAATTAACTGCAGGGGCTTGCGCCTGCAGGGAAGAGCGTCCCCACAATCAAAAAAAACCCCTCAAATGAGGGGGAATCTGACGAAGTCTGCTACATCGGACGCATCCGTTTAAACCTTCGATACATGGTGCCATAAATCAACTTGGCATCTTCGGAGAGGTGGACGGATAGCACCAATTAGCATCTGCCCCGAACCTCAGGCATTCGGACGTCCCGACGTCCCGGCCGCCGTTCGGAGGGGAACAGATTCTGGCACGCCCGGTGGGACCTTTTCCTCTTTCCACTCCACACTTCGTGTGTCGTGATTCGCGAACCAATCGCGGTTCGCTAATAGTTGCCCTTGGGTCTCAAGGTACTGAGAATTGGCATCTTGCTTATTGCAGAAAGCAAAGGATCGATGGCTTCCATCCCTGCAAAATCCTCCAACTGCTCAGACGGTAATTGCAGCCGACGCTCTGCCTCGCCAGGAGGTATAGCCTATGGACCCCAAGCTGCTTCGCTATTCACAATGCCGGTGGAACAGGTCACCCGCGCCACCACAGGATTGTTCTTTGGGACTATGATCCCGCCGACAAACTTTACCGCTCCAGTGCTGACAACGGAAGCTCTCAAGAAGTCGGTCTTTGATCGTCTTACCCCTGCCGCGGCTCCTCTCAACGAGTCGCCCAACGTCAACGCCTCGGTCTTCTCTAGACTGGGCCAGGAATCATGCGAGCTCATTACGGGGCCTACAAAGAAAGTGGCCGCTCCTGTCCCGGAAATCGCCAAGGCAACCCCTCCAGCCAAAAAGTCAGTCTTTACAAGATTGACGGCTCCGGCCTTTGCTCCCGCCGCCCAAAGGGCATCAGTCTTTGACAGGCTAATACCAACAACAACCCCCCATCCACACAGGGGGCAAAAAGAAACCATTCTTACCGCTGACCCTACACCGTCCGCTCGACACTCTCGACGTCGCCATTGGCGCCGAGTGAGGAAGGCTGGGGGCAACTCCCCTTCCGGATTGACCCCACCAGCCCCGGTGGCCGAAGTTAATGCCACTGTTCCGACTGGGAACAGTTTTGAAATGCTAAATAAGGTGCGAAGGAATTCCCCTACGGCAGTACTGAAGAGGTCTCCTCCCTTACTAAAAAAGGTTGTCCAAACAAAACCCGAACAGCCCCAATTTCCTCAACGGCTGTCTTCCAAAATCTATAAGGTTTGGCGGCAAGCCCGAGATTCGATCATCGATCCAAACTTCTCCCGCCAGCACAAGAGGCCGAAAATTCAATCGGAAGCTGGTCACCAGGCTAAACCCCAAAAGGTTATCTGGACGCCCGCCTTAGCGGCCCCCTCAACCTCCGTGGCTCATAAAAAGAGGAAGCCGGAGAAGACCCCGCAACATGCAACGACGGCTAAAAGCACTAAGCCTAGACGCCCTAAGTCTGGGGGCGTGATGGTCCACACCGTATACATGGCCTCTGGAAAGGAGGAGAGCCGCACTTCTACAGGCCATCGACCACTAACCCGATCCGTAACGAAATCCCAGGAGCAGCAACAAAAGCTCCAAGAAATGATGAATGCTATGGCCGCGCTCACCGGGCCAAAGGAAAGCCCAGAAGCGTCCTCAGACGCACGCCGGGAGGAAGAAACCGACGCTGAATTCCTTCGCCGGACACTGGAGAAAAGGGATAAAGAGGCTGCTGAACAAGCGGCCAACATACAACGGATGGGCCTTCTCTTTCAAGATGTGATAGGAATGATGATCCAGCAGGACCTGCCCGCCGAAGATCCTCCGATTGTTCTTGAAGACGATCGAGGAGAGACGTCAAATCCACCACCAGCCCTCTCAACGGCCAAGGAAGAGACGATCTCTAAGGCTGACTTGGCTGACTACATAGCCCAGCAAATCCGAGTTCATCACGCAACTGAGGCAGCTGGTCAAACCGTGAAAACCGGGCGGCCGTATCCGAGCTGGTACGACCAAATCAAATACCCACAAGGTTATACGATACCGAAATTCCACGTGTATAAGGGGACCGGCAATCCCCATCAACATGTCGCCCAGTTTCGGGCCCTATGCGGTAACACCGGCGGTGACGATAAATTGTTGCTTCGCCAATTCGTGGGCAGCTTGTCAGAAACGGCGTTCGAATGGTATTCGGAACTCCCGAATGATTCCATCAAAACGTTCGCTGAAATGGAGTTGCTGTTCACTCAGCGATTTGCAAGTGCCAGCGAACGCACTCCAATAACTGCACTTATTAACGCCAGGGTAAAACCGAGTGAAACCTGGGTCCAGTACGCTATACGCTGGCGGAACTTGTGGTCGAGATGTGAGCAGCGCATCGAGGAAGCACCTGCGGTGGGCATGTTCGTGGGAACTCTAGACCCTCACGCAACTATCTCCCAGTTTATGATGTTCTTTAAGCCAACCACGTTCCAGGCTCTGATCGACAAGTTAGCTCAGATGGACCAGATGGGTCATAGACCACCTACACCGAAGTCGGAGCCTCGGAATGACAAGGGTAAAGGGAGGGCAACCTTTGTTGCGAATGCCCAACAGCAACCTAACGCCCCGAAATCGACGGATCAACTGGAGGAAAGACGCCGGTACTATAATGAGAAAATGAAGCGTCCCTACTCGTTCCCACAAGACAAGACGAAGCGGTTATTTGAGTTGGCAATACGCAACAGACTTATAAACCTACCAAATCCAAGGCGACCGCCACAACCCACCGAGGTGAATAACTCCAACTACTGCCCTTATCATCAGACGGTAAGTCATCCGATTGAAGATTGCTTCGTCTTCAAAGGATGGATCGAAGATCAATACCTCCAAGGGAAGTTTGTACTGTCCGAAAAGTGGAAGGTGAACCCACCACAACCACATACTCCTAAAAAGGCCGATACACCGGGGGCAACCTGCTCCTTTATCGAAGAAGCTCCATGGGAGGTCGTGCTATCAACGAAGACCAAAAGAATGCTGAGAGACCTCCATGCATGCCCTGCGATCGAATGGAAGGACCCTCTTGAACCTCAAATTATCGAAGGGATGTTGAAGCCCCGCACCATTGCAAAGACTCGTGATGAGGGCCCAAATACTCACGCCCAACCGTCAAAATCTTCAAAGAAAAAGAAGAAGAAATCCAAGAAGCCCGCGAGGCTTGGAGATCAGCGAACAAACTTGCAGAAGCAAATCGACGCGCTGGAAGAATACAATCAAAAGGCGCGAACTCCTGTCACACTGCGAGAGTTCCTTAGCCACATCTTGCAAGATGGAGATGACGAAGAGAGCTCGTCGGATGAATCCGAAGAGTATGTGGCGAGTTGCAACGTGATCTCCCACTCGTTTACCGAGAATGAGAAAACTCCTAGCACCAGGAAGCTAGAGACGGAGCCCGAGCCAGAGCGTGCGAGGCTGACAACTGATATGATCAATGCCTTCTTAGACGAGATTCGTCTAAAAAGTAAAGCGGATCAAGAACGCGAAATGGCGACGCCAACGGGAACCAGAGGCGGGCAACTGGACGGAAGAGTGGAGTTACCCCTGCCAGAACAAAAGGCATCTGAGGTGGACAAGAAAATATTCAAGACAAGGAAAAGGTTCGCCAAAGCCATGTCAATGGGAATGATGCTACCACCTTCGGAAGCAAATACGCACGACGGGGCGGAGAGGCACCCTGACTATTGCGCATATCACCGGAAGATCTCACACCCCACGGAGGAGTGCGACGCCTTCAAAATATGGTGGCGAGGATATGTTATCCGTCAGCAACATTTTAAGCGCATGAAACGCAAGAGCCGTCGGGAGCGAAGAAGTACTGTCGAAGGGCACAACAAGACTACTGGCAACTGTTACATGGTTAACGCCGGGGGGTCACAAGTTCTCACCTTCGGGAGTGACTCTGATGAAGAAATGGCTCTGGGCCCTCTCTTTACAGAATCCGTTCTAGGAAAAAAGGAGGAATCAGAGGCCTGCGAGAACATCCAGCTGCGCAATCGCACGCTCCCGGAGAAGAATCTCGGGCCCGTCGGCCGAAAAGATAAGGGAAAGGAAAAGGTCATTGAAGATATCACTTTAGATGACCAGGTCATAAAAGAGCTAACTAACAAAGACCCTCCCAAAAAGGGTAAGGTGGACTATAACATCCTCGCGCACTTAAGGAAGCTACCCTCTCAGCTTAGCATTCTTGATGCCCTTCTATTATCAAAAGAAGCGCGAGACTCACTCATTAAAGCGTTGCAAGAACCTGAACAATTCCAGGCCTTTCTCGCCACTGAAAGGATGAAGGATGAACTGGAGGAAGTGCATACAGCCGATGTCACTTTCGGTGATGAAGACCTTCTCCTCGGGACGTGCGACCACAACCGTCCCCTATATGTCTCTGGATACTGCCATGACATCAAGATAGGCAAGATCCTGGTGGATAATGGATCCTCCGTCAACCTCCTTAATGTTCGGGTGTTGAAGGAAATCTGCATGAGTGTGCAACACCTCGCTCGTGACAAAATTACTATCTCCGGTTTCGACTCTCAATCGTCACGGACCCTCGGATCTGTAATACTGACGTTACGCTTCGGACTTCTCGTCACAGACATCAAATTCCATGTCATTGACGCCAAGACCTGCTACAACGCCTTGCTCGGCCGTCCTTGGCTACACGAGTACAACATCATCCCTTCTACACAACATCAGTGTATGAAATACTTCAAGGATGGTTTCGAGTACACTGTAACAGGCGAGTTAAACCCGTTTTCTGTGAACGAAGTTCGCAAATACGAAGATGCGAAATACTTTTTGCCAGATTTCGAGGATACAGAAAGGTGTCGCGACCCGGAGAACAAAACCGCCGCCACCATCCCTGTTTTCGGGAGCGATACCGAAGAAGAGGAAGAGATAGTGTATACGGGGCCATCCCAACGCAACAACCTGGGGGCACCCACCCCCATACCGGTCTTCGGGAGTGATTCGGAGGACGAGGTTAACGCCGTGTTCTCCAATCGGCTGTCAATACAGGCACCCCTTTGCGATGACCATAGTCTGCAAATCACCATGGTACCGCAAGAACACTATAAGGATCTCGACGCGCTTCAAACCCACAGCGTACAGGACCTGCAAACATCTTACGTCCCTCCCAGGCGAAGGGGTGAGAAGGTGATCCTATTCTACCAATCCTCAGAGTCGAAGGTGGAGAAAGAGATCTGGCACGGCGTGGATGTTACACTTGACAGGCTCCAACCCATCCGTCTGCCTAGATACTATACAAATGGATTGAAGAAGTTATTGAAGCGCCAAGGAGTACCCTTAAAACAGACTGTGCGGCAGGCTCGGTTCTACAACAGGATTTGGGATGTCCCTGGGACCCAACGCAAATTGCCCAACGGAAAAATAGAAACACTTGGGCTTGGGTACGCGAGAACCGGAAAACGGGAGCGAGCCCACGGCAGCTACGCTATATATACCTTTGATGAAGAAGAAGGCGCCATGTCAGGAGAGACCAACCCCTCATCAAAACTAAACCCCGCGATCGAAGAGCCAAACCCGTTGTTTAAAGGACGAATGGGCAAGCCTACCACGAAAGCGGATCAGAAAATTCGGGAAGATCACAACCACGAAGTGGCCATCTATGAGAAGGCCAGGACGCAACGTCTATTCCAACAGGCTGCACAGGCTGCAAAAGATAAAGATGTTCACCATCGTCAACCCGTCATACGAAAGGCTCGACGCAGGGACGGGAATAAATTAAGAAGCGAGAAAAGAAGCCGACAACAACGACGCAGGATTAGAGGGTTACGGGTATTGCGCGGCTCGGATTCGCCCCTCATGGAAAAGATGAGTCGAGCATACTCCTTCCCTCGAGACAAGACGGAACGGTTACTCAAGCTCGCCCTAAAACATCAGATGATCACGCTTCCAGAGTCTAGGCATCCTGAGCAAGCTAGCAAGGTCTCTCATCCGGGTTATTGCTCTTATCACCGAGCCATAGGACATCCGACCGAAGATTGCTTCACCTTCAAGAACTGGGTCGAGGACCAATACCGACGGGGCAGATTCGCTTTATCCGACGGTTGGAAAGTAACGCCGCCGCAAAAGCACGAGCCTAAAGCCACAAGAGCAGAACCGGATCCGCCTCAGTCTCGGGAGCGAGTTCGCACCTGTTCTATGATTACGATATTAAAAGAAAAGCCCGAGAACGAAGATGACCTTCCCCGGTGCTTCGAGAACAGCGATGATGAGTTGATCTCGGAATTTCCGCCCGCTCCGAAAGAACTGGAAGACGGTATACATACTACCGCAGATAACCTCAAGAAGATCGAGCTGGGATCGGCAGACGACCCGCGACCGACATTTGTCAGCGAGCTGTTATCCGAGGAAAAGGTGGCTGCGTTAAAGAACGTGCTCCTACGGCATAAAGACTGCTTCGCGTGGAACTACTCCGAGATGCCAGGATTGGACCCGGAGATTGCGGTGCATAGATTAGCAATATCCCCAGATATCAAGCCAGTCAAGCAGGCGCCAAGAAGGATGCGACTTGAGCTTGAGATGAGCATCAACGCCGAGGTCAAGAAGTTGATCGATTCCGGTTTTATCCAGGAAGTCCAATATCCCGACTGGATTGCCAACATCGTCCCGGTAATGAAGAAGAATGGGACGGTGCGCATATGCGTAGATTTCAGGGATCTCAATAAAGCATGCCCAAAGGACGATTTCCCGGTGCCGGTAACCGAGCTAATGATAGATAACACATCCACTCACGAGGTCTTCTCCTTTATGGATGGTTCATCAGGATACAATCAGATAAAGATGCATCCCGAAGACCAGAAGCACACCGCTTTCCGGACTCCTTTGGGCATATTCTGCTACAGGGTTATGCCCTTTGGCCTAAAGAACGCTGGCGCCACCTACCAAAGGGCCATGACAAAAATCTTCGACGATCTCATACACGACATCGTCGAATGCTATATCGATGACCTCGTAGTGAAGAGCATGTCATACGAAGAGCATTTAAAGCATCTCGAAACCGTATTTCAACGCCTTCGGCAATACAATTTGAAAATGAATCCCCTCAAATGCGCGTTTGGAGTCTCCTCGGGTAAATTCCTGGGATTCATCGTTCGACACCGAGGTATTGAAATAGATCCGTCAAAGATTAAAGCGATTATGGAAATGCCTCCGCCAAGAACCCTCAAGCAGTTGCGGTCTCTCCAAGGGAAGCTCGCATACATCCGGCGGTTTATCGCTAATCTTTCGGGCAAATGCCGTCCTTACAGCCACCTGATGAAAAAGGGAACCCCGTTCGTTTGGGATCACAGATGTCAAGGTGCACTAGACGAGATCAAACAATACTTGCAAAATCCTCCGGTGTTGGCTGCCCCAGTGAAAGGAAAGCCTCTCATTCTCTACACGGCCGCCCTTGAAGGTTCTTTGGGCGCATTATGGGCACAAGAGAATGATCAGGGGAAAGAAAGAGCACTTTACTACTTAAGTCGAGTGCTGCTGGGGGCAGAAAGTAATTACTCGCCCATCGAAAAACATTGCTTGGCATTAATCTTTGCAATAACGAAGCTCAGGCACTATGCGTTGGCGCATGAAGTCCGTCTCATTTCAAAGGTGGATCCCCTTAAATACCTGATGTCAAAGGCTATATTGACGGGACGACTCGCTAAATGGGCCCTGCTCTTGATGGAGTTCTCGATAACATATCAACCCCTCAAGGCAGTGAAGGGCCAGGCCATTGCCGACTTCCTCGCTGAGCACCCGATACCGGCCGACTCTCCTCTGAACTGTGATTTGCCGGACGAGCATGCATTTGATGCAATTGGCGGCGGAAGCACACGATGGGAACTCTATTTCGATGGAGCGTCCTCCATAAAGAAACAGAAACAGGGTAACCCGATCATCAAATCGGGGATAGGCCTTATCTTTGCAACTCCACAAGGAGGGATAATGCGCTTCGCCTTCTTCTTAACAGAGTCAAGGACAAACAATGAAGCCGAATACGAAGCTCTGATAGCAGGCCTCGAAATTGCCATCGACATGGGAATTGAAGACCTCCTTATATACGGGGATTCTCAGCTGGTCGTTAGCCAAGTAAATGGTGACTACCAAACGTGCAAACCAGAATTGGTGAAATACGGCGAAAAGGTGCGACAACTGTTGGCCCAGATCCCCTCCTATATTCTAGAGAACATACCGCGCGCGGAAAACAGCAAAGCAGATGTGTTGGCCAAGCTCGCTAAAGAACTGGCTGACGAGAACCTCGATGACGTCAGAATCGTAGTACAAAGCCGTCGAGTGCTCGCCCCGGCAGAAATACCTCCGGAATTATATAAAGAAAAGGGAGCGATTGAGCAAGCGACCCTACAAATAAAAGACCGTGAGAAGGCTGAGGACTGGAGGGAAGTCTTCATAGACTACTTTAAGTCCCACCGAATGCCCGAAGAAGCGTCCTCAAGACATCAGCTTATGAAACGAGCTCTATCCTTCGCTTTCGTCAACGATACCCTGTACAAGAGATCGTTTGATTTTCTATGGCTGAGATGCTTGGGACCTGACGAAGCGGAACGAGTCGTTCAAGAAGTTCACGACGGACTTTGCGGTTCTCACCAAGCAGGCCCAAAGATGAAGTTAAAAATTAAACGGATGGGTTACTACTGGCCCACGATGATCCAGGACTGCCTCGAGTATGCGAAGCAATGCCACTCATGCCAGATCCATGGAGACTTCATCCACCAACATCCGAATCCACTACACCCAACGGTGGCCAGCTGGCCATTCGAAATGTGGGGGACTGACATAGTCGGCCCCATAGAGCCGGCATCAGCCCGGGGACATCGTTTTATCCTAGCGACAACTGACTACTTCTCCAAATGGGCAGAAGCGGTACCACTAAGGGAAGTGAAGACGGAGAATATTCTCCATTTCTTCAAAACGCACGTCATCTATCGGTTCGGAACTCCACGACGGATTATCTCCGATAATGGGCCGGCCTACCGAAGCCATAAGATTAGCCGCTTCGCACAGCAGCACAATATAGACTGGAGATATTCTTCAGTTTACAACCCACGAGCTAACGGTCTGGCCGAGGCTTTCAATAAGACCTTGACGAAGATCATGAAAAAGACCGTCTCCAGGAATAAGAGAGACTGGCACGAAAGGCTGCAAGAAGCCCTTTGGGCTTATCGAACTACATTCAAGACGGCCACGAACACAACGCCGTACGCGTTGGTATTTGGGACGGAAGCAGTTCTCCCCCTCGAGATAGAGTTACCCTCTCTACGAGTAGCAGTCCACCACGAGCTGACGAACGAAGAAAATGCTCACCTTCGGCTTGAGGAGCTCGATGCCCTCGACGAAACCAGGCTCATAGCGCAACAATATCTAGAAGCCTACAAAGCAAAGATGACGCGCTCGTACGAGAGATTGACCAGGCCGAGGACATTCCGCCAAGGCGAACTCGTACTAGTGGTCAAAAGACCTATGATCCCCAATCGCGCCAAGCGAGGAAAATTTGAGCCAAACTATGAAGGCCCGTACATCATAGACAAGGTCTACCAGGGTGGAGCCTATCTACTTATGGACATGCACGGTGAAAGACCTTTTAGGCCAATAAACGGTCGCTTCTTAAAGAAATACTATGCTTAATAAGCTGCAGCCTAGGTCAATGATAGATGACGACGACTATGTCCGCTCGCTATCTTCCCAGGCTCGGACTTTACAAGCAGCAGCCGGCCTTCCTATAACGACGGACCGAAACGTCCTTAAACTATCTAGGACCGAAACGTCCTTAAACTATCTACGGACCGAAACGTCCCTAAACTAATGCCGGACCGAAACGTCCTTAAACTAACAACGGACCGAAACGTCCTTAAAACTAACGACGGACCGAAACGTCCATAAACTAACAACGGACCGAAACGTCCCTAAACTACTACCGCAGCATCCTTGGGCTGACGAGATAAAAAAAAAAAGAAAAAAAAAGAATAAGTATATAAAATAATAAAAACGGTATGTCCATAAGCAAAATGGGCACGGATGAAAACCTGAAAGGGCTCCGTGAGTAAAAACAGCAGGACTGCCGGCGAGTGTTTGTGAAAACCCGAAAGGGCGCAACCTCGTTAAAAGACACTTATATGGTCCTCTCGACCTTGTAAGGAGAAACCACCTGCGTGAGATCCTTACGACTCACAAAGGAGCTGCACACTTAGGGATCCTCACGATTCCTAAGGAGAAAACACACTTACGAGATCCTCACGACTCGTAAGGAGAATTCTCTTATGGGACCCTCACGGCTCATGAGATTTGAAAGTCTTAAGTTACAGAAACCTGAACCTGTTCTTAAGCAAATCCTCCACAACCTCCGATATTGCCCTACAAGCGGCTCCATACTGACCCTTGTATACAATCCACGGGCGCGAATAAACATTTCCCCAACAAAGTCCAACCCTTATAGGTCCTCTCGACCCATAATGAGAAAGTCCTCTTGTAGGGTCCTTACGACTTACAGAGGAGCACACACTTAGGAATCCTCACGATCCCTAAGGAGAAAACACACCTACGAGATCCTCACGACTCGCGGGGAGAAATACCTTTGTGAGACCCTTACGGCTCATGAAGTCAAAAGCCTTGGTTAACAGGACCCTTAACCCTGTTTGCTGAGCCACCTTTGTTCATTATCGACAAAGGCAAATGATGATTCGCTCCTGGCAACATTCCAGTTGTAGCGGTGCTGATGCCGAGATCGGTGCTTAAAATCCAGGCTTGTAACGAAAAGCTAGCAAGCCACACATGCCTACAAAATAGCCGAAATGATGGGGCAACTTGCAATAAAAAGCAGCAAGTAAAAATGAAGGCATGAAAAATAGCCGAAATGATGGGGCAACTCGCAATAAAAAGCAGCGAGCAGAAAATAAATAAATAGCCGAAATGATCGGGCACCGCGAAAAATAGCCGAAATGATTGGGCAATCGCGATTTTCGCGATATAAAAGCTGAAATGATAGAGCATCGCGGAAAAAGAAATAAAATAAAAATAAAATTTATGCCCTACAGGTGATATTCCATCGCACCCTGTACACAATCCAAGGGCGTAAACAAAGAGGGGATCATACTTCTCCCCCAGGTTTCATCAGAAGAAGAAGCCAAGTCTCGACGGGTCACAAGCGACCTAGAGATCATCCAAACGCTCGTCTTGTAACGACAGACACAATATCAAGCGAAACGGAATAGCGGCAACCCCCAGTTCCATGACTCGGTGATATACACGTCACCAGGAGTCAAACCTCCATTCCGTGAAATGCGGATACAATCAACAAACTTCCTGGTTACGTGGAAAGCGGATAACGTCACTCTTTGACCCCGTGGAAAACGTCCAGAGCGGATCCTGGTCCTCGCAGAGCATGGCAGTGAACCCATGCGAAGCATCCAGAGCGGAGCCTAGTCCTCGCCTAACGCGGCAATGAACCCGTGTGAAGCATCTAGTGCAAACTTCCTGGTTACGTGGAAAGCGGATAACGTTACTCTTTGACCCCGTAGAAAACGTCCAGAGCGGATCCTGGTCCTCGCAGAGCATGGCAGTGGACCCATGCGAAGCATCCAGAGCGGAGCCTAGTCCTCGCCTAACGCGGCAATGAACCCGTGTGAAGCATCTAGTGCAAACTTCCTGGTTACGTGGAAAGCGGATAACGTCACTCTTTGACCCCGTGGAAAACGTCCAGAGCGGATCCTGGTCCTCGCAGAGCATGGCAATGAACCCATGCGAAGCATCCAGAGCGGAGCCTAGTCCTCGCCTAACGCGGCAATGAACCCGTGTGAAGCATCTAGTGCAAACTTCCTGGTTACGTGGGAAGCGGATAACGTCACTCTTTGACCCCGTGGAAAACGTCCAGAGCGGATCCTGGTCCTCGCAGAGCATGGCAGTGAACCCATGCGAAGCATCCAGAGCGGAGCCTAGTCCTCGCCTAACGCGGCAATGAACCCGTGTGAAGCATCTAGTGCAAACTTCCTGGTTACGTGGAAAGCGGATAACGTCACTCTTTGACCCCGTGGAAAACGTCCAGAGCGGATCCTGGTCCTCGCAGAGCATGGCAGTGAACCCATGCGAAGCATCCAGAGCGGAGCCTAGTCCTCGCCTAACGCGGCAATGAACCCGTGTGAAGCATCTAGTGCAAACTTCCTGGTTACGTGGAAAGCGGATAACGTCACTCTTTGACCCCGTGGAAAACGTCCAGAGCGGATCCTGGTCCTCGCAGAGCATGGCAGTGAACCCATGCGAAGCATCCAGAGCGGAGCCTAGTCCTCGCCTAACGCGGCAATGAACCCGTGTGAAGCATCTAGTGCAAACTTCCTGGTTACGTGGAAAGCGGATAACGTCACTCTTTGACCCCGTGGAAAACGTCCAGAGCGGAGCCTGGTCCTCGCAGAGCACGGCAGTGAACCCGTGTGAAGCATCCAGAGCAAATACCGGACTGTGGAGTCCTTAAAATCCACGGACTATGACGTCCTTAACCTCGACCGTGATGTCTTAAAACTAACGATCAACCACCACGATTCCCTACGGATTTTGCCTTGGTTTAAGGGTACATCTCTTCACTCCTTTGATACCTGGCGTTGTAATTCTTCAACGTCTTCAAAGAGGTGACGGGTCCCTGCAACCACACATCGGACTGTGGAGTCCCTAAATCCACGGACTATGAGGTCCTTAACCTTGACCGTGATGTCTTAAAACTAACATCGGACTGTGGAGTCCCTAAATCCACGGACTATGAGGTCCTTAACCTTGACCGTGATGTCTTAAAACTAACATCGGACTGTGGAGTCCTTAAATCCACGGACTATGAGGTCCTTAACCTTGACCGCGACGTCTTTAAACTACCTTGAGAGATCCCTAACCCCGTGAAATACGAAAAAAGGTGATCACACCCGGCACTTGCAGGCCCTCACGACCTGCAAGGAAGAAAAACTCTCTTGTGAGATCCTTACGACTCTCAGGGGAAAACCCGCTTAAGGATCTTCACGATCTTTAAGAAGAACTCACACCTATGGGATCCTTTCGACCTATAGGGAGAAAGACTCCTTATGAGACCCTCGTGGCTCATAAGATGCAAAAGCCGTAGGAAACAGATCCTAACCCTGAATCCTAAGCCACGGCCGTCTTGCAAGAAGATTAAGATAGATTATCCGCAGAATGCATTCAATGAAAAGGGGACACGTCACTGAGAGGAAAATTGTATCTTTTATTCATAACCCAAAATGGATACAAAATACAATTCAAAACAAAAAAAATACTCTTATTCATGAGTATGTACAAAAAAGAAAAAAAAAAGAAAGAAAGATACAAGTCCTCAAGCAGGCGGGCGGTGCAATAATTTTACCAGCTCATCATTTTGTTGTTGAGCTACGGCTTCGTGACGCAAGATCTCCATAAGACGCGCCTCCGCCTGAGCTTGCTGGGCCTGATATGAAGCGAGCCGGGCTTCAAGCTCCTTTTCAGTGGCCTTGTGAGCCTCAACTCTCTCGCGAGTAAACGTGGCGGCTTTATCAAGAGCCACCACCTCTTTGATGGACTCCTGAAGCACCCGCCATAGCTCATATACTTTATTGGCCCTGGCTGTGAGATTGGCTTGAAGCTCGCCCAGCGCCTTAGAGGCTAGCTCCCTCTCCGAGAATTTGCGGCCAAGCCTCTTCTCACATGACGTCATGTTTGCCTCACATCGCGCTATCAGACCTCGCAACTCCGCTTTTGCAGCCACGGCTTCTGAGGAAAGGCGAGAACATTCAAGAGCATACAAACAAGCCTCCACCTTCCTGCAGAACTCCACCCAGACCCGCACCACCTCCTCACTATGATAGGTGGCGAGAAAAGGAAGAGAGCCGTTGGCTTCAGCAGCAAACGCTTCGGATGTGGTCGCACTACCAGCGCGGAGCTCCTCGACAAAAGAAGATAGGGAGAGAAGGCTCAATTGGGCCAAGCGTTCTGAAGCCCGCAAAGCGTAGGGGCCGGGCGGCATCACAATGCGCGATTCCAAAACCATGGAGACTGGCAAGGCTGTTCAAATTTGACTAATGTCGATTAAGTTCGTAAACGCAAAATGAACGGGACTATGATAAAACGTCACTCACCAACAGTCATGCAAGTAGGAGCTGAAGTTCCCCCTGGCCCTTCAACGACCTCAACCTCATCGTCGGCTTCCAAAACTAGAAGAGACATCAACGTCATTTCGCAAAATAGTAATGAGGCTAAAAGAATAGTAAATGACACTAACCTTGCCCAGAGGAAAGGACAATACGCTGAGGGGGGATCGCTTGCGGAGCTGCCATCTCCAATAAACGCTGAAATGATTGGCGAGGCGACAAATCCGCGATCGTGGCTGCCAAGCCGCGCAATTCTGGGAAAGATAAAAGAGTTTAGACTACGAAAGGGTTGCTAAGTTAAAACGCAGAAGGATACCTTCAACACTCCTCCCATTCTGAGCCGGGGGGATAGCAGCTTCAACGGTCTCCGCCGTGACCTCAGGCTCCAACAAAGGGAGAGGAGTCCCGACCACTTCGCTTCCAACCCTTGAACCGACCTCAGTAAGAACCATTGGGGCGGCAGCTTCCAAGGGAACCTCCCCCAGAGGAGCAAGCACTCCCTGAGCAAGAATCGCCGCTGGAGGTTCTATCATGAGAGGAGCGGCCTCATCAGCCCCCTCCACATCCAGCAAGGCTTCATTGAGAATTTCGGCGGGCTTTAACTTTAATGGGCCAGCAGGGAGCTCCCCCAACGTCGAAGACTCTGCATGATTCAAATAAGAATACTGATACATACCCACGAGCATAAATAAGCGAAGAGACTACAAAAGAAGCACAACGTACCTATACGCAAAGAAGCCTTCAATATGGCTTCTTCAAGCCGCTTCTCCTTCTCAAGGAGGTAAGCACGCCGAGGTTCGAGGGTAGATTCATGACCACCGGTCCACAGAGAAAGTGCATCAGCTGCGTCTTCTGAAACAGCCTGCTTCAGAGCCCTTTCCCCCCATTCCTCCAAAGGGCCGATAAACCGTCGCCGAATCCACGAAGGGTCTTCGTAAAAAATTACAGCGGGATAAGGCTTCTTCGGAACCCTGGCGTCATAGGATGCGTCTGTTGAACGTCGTATGGCCTCGGCCAACTGTGCAGCCTCCTCGTCAGCTGAGCTCGGGAAGAGAAGCCCTGCGTCTGACCCTTGCAGGGCCAATGGCTCGTCTTCAACGATAGGCTCAGACTCCACCACAGAATCAAGCAGGGTAGTAGCCGTTTTCTTCCGCCGTTTAGACCCGGAGCCGGTCGCTGAAGATGATCGTTTCCTCCCTCGCGAGGCCTTAGGGCGGCGCTTGCCCACATCGCCTTCAACGCCCTCGTCCCTGTTACTTTCACTCGCTGCCGCGACCAAGGACGGTATCGCCGTCGTCGACACCACTGGGGGCGGCGCCGCCACCGGCAGAGGTGCCACTACTGGAGCCCTTCTACCCCGCGACCGGGAACCTAAGGGCATACCAGCTGTCGGAGTAAGGTCCACCCCGGACTCCCCTGGAATGAGCGCAGTGACGATCTCTCTCAAAGGAAAGCGGACTGGAACCCTCGGTCGTAACCCAGTCCCGGGAGCTAGAAGAGGGACATCTCCACCAAGAAACACCCTCCTTTCC
The DNA here is from genome assembly GCA_030015575.1 of Agapanthus africanus. Taxonomy (NCBI): domain Eukaryota; kingdom Viridiplantae; phylum Streptophyta; class Magnoliopsida; order Asparagales; family Amaryllidaceae; genus Agapanthus; species Agapanthus africanus. Next base: position 25,436,270 of record CM057338.1, read on the forward strand.
TCAATAATGACTGGGTTGACTCGATGAAGATACCAGCCCGTAAATGCACCCACGCATCGGGGCATGTACTCGACTTCGGGGACCATGAAATGGGAGCCGGTGTTCAGCCGCATAAAATGATGAGCGGCGTCGCGAACAGCATCGAGCGAAGGGATCGGGGCGATTATAAAAGCCTCAAAAGGAACGCCTTGGTCGTATCCAAGCTGCCGGGCAAATCGGTGCGGATTGTACCGCATAAAAAGAGCTGCACTATCCTGGCGAAACACCAAGTAGCCCGGTCTAATTGAATACAAGTGTATGGCCTCCCGGGGCTTCAGAGAAGGCGCGTCGTCCTTTGACTGGTCCCAAAGTTGCTGAACGGGCCCCGAAGGAGAAGAAAGAACTCGATCATTAAAGACTAACCCGCCAGCGGTGGCGTGAGGGGAAATCAGCACCCGAATAGCCCCTAACTGAGTTGGATCGGCAGCAGAAGCGCCCACCAGTCGCATGAGTCGCGGGAAGGTATAGGCATCGTAAAAAGCGGGCCTCTGATGCATAGCGAAAGACCCCAGCACGTGCATCTCAATCCATGACGTGAAGTAATGAAGAGAAAAGTTCACTACGTCCACGCCAGGCGTAGAGGTATTAGCTGCGGTGCCCAATCCATTGTAGAGGTGCGCCAAGGCTGGGATGCCGATGGCCAACCGCGTCCCCTCAGCAATACGATGAGCCGGGTAGATGACCGAGGCTCTCATGAAGCGGCGATGCATCGGGATAACGAACCAGCTAAGCCAAACACTGATAAACCCCACAAAAAACGTCTCCTCATCCATACCGGGTGCTGCAATGGACTCAAAAGGCATCGGCGACACGATGGGGATATAATATTGTGGCAAGTCCGATTCAGCAGTCGGTAGCCTCTTCGGACCAAATCCAAAGGGGTCTCCGATGTTAGCAAACTTCGGAGCAGTCTTCGATACGGCATCCTCACGAAGGAAACGAGCGATGAAGCTCTTGAAAGTAACGCCCTGCTCTTCGGACTCGGTGAACAATCGGTCGAAGATACCTAGGGCCTTGATTAAACTGGGGCGCTTATGGCGAATGGCATTCTCAGCAGACAGACCGTCAACTGGGGCAGACTCGGGCTCAAAAACGTACTCGTCAGGAGGCAACAACTCCTCGTACAGACTACCCCTTATCGGCAGCCCCGAGATATCATAGAATTCGGCCAAAGAAATCGAAACCTCTCGATCTCCCAGAATGAAAGTATTGGTAGGAAGATTCCACTGGTTCAAAAACGCCTTGACCCACCAGGCATGTGGAGACTTGTAATGGAATAGCGACGCGTATATGGCCTGATAAAGCCCGACTTTCTGCAATCGCGCCCGATGAGCAGAAAGGATGTAGCGAGCCCAGAGAAGGTAGCCCGTAGGATGCCTGGGAGTAAGCCCTATCTTGTAAATCTGACCCCACGGGTGGGCCTCCCCCTGGCAGATGCGCCGTCCCAAGATGTCTATAGCCGGGATCGGGTGGTTCGGAATGCCGGTCGTCGAAGGCTCCAGCCTCCCCGTTGGGGTCCAGTTGGGCATTTCCACGGCAAAAGCTGTCCTTGGAGGATCCATCGGTAAAAATGGGAAAGTAGGCTCCGTTGGCGCCGTGCAAAGAAAACTCCTGCGACCTTGAATGATTTGACTATACCAAGGTCCCCATTGAAGAAGGTTGGTACAGCTCGGGTCATGCGTCCGAATCATTGCCATCGCTTCCTCATCAGATGGTGACTGAGGAAAAGCGGCCTCTGAGCGAGAAAAAGGAAAGCGGGGAGCAGAAGCCATCGCACCTAAAAACCAATAAAGGGAGACCGTTAAAAGGAAAGTCAGCTGTGTACATTCATGCATAAACATGAAGACTAGTTAAGGAAAGCAAAAGCAGGGTTCTCTGAGACCATTGACCACAAAACATATGGGCCCCACAGAATCCGGATGACGGCGCATTAATAATAAGGCCAAAACGTTACAATAAGACAAAGGGAATGTCCTCATTTAATAAAAAGGTGGTAACCATGCAAATTCCCCTCAACGAGAGCTGTCTAGGGCTCTACAGCGAACCCAACAAAATCAAGGGAATTAAATTCCCACAGAGGGCATCATTACAAAATCCCCATTGCATTAATGGCAGAAGAACCGCCTCGAGCCGAGAGACCCCAGAGATCCTCTGTGTGAAGAAATCGAGTTCTTCATTGGAATTTAATTCCTTATTAAGGAAAGGGAATTAAATTCCCAGAAACATTTTGAATGGAATTAAATTCCATGGGTTTGAACCGCCATCACCGTCTCCCTAAGGGATCATCTGAACCCTAAGTGATCTACTGCGGGAAGTCAAGTGGTCTCATATTTTGGTGAAATCACTTGAAGAAAAATGAGTTCTTTGTGAAACCCTCGATCTGGATTTTAAATCCAAAGAGTTTTGTCAAAACAAAGGTGTTTCGATTACCATTACCTGAGAAGAAGGGTTCTTTTCGAACAGAGTTAAACTCTGGGAAATGTTCAAGACAGAGAACTAAGCTCTGGAAGAGGAGAATTAAATTCTCAGAAAAAGTTCTCAGAAGAAGAAGATGGGCAAGGTGAAGGCTCCTATGAAGAGACAGAGCTATTTATAGAAGATAGTGGAAACGTTTCATCTCCCCAGATCCTTAAGGGAATCCAACGGTCGCGAGAGGTGACAGCGTTGCACTCACGTGCTGACACGTGAGAACAACGCTGTGGGGGCATTTGTTTCCTGATTTAAAATCAGGAAAGCTTCTGGGAAAAGCTTCAGAGGAGGGTCACGTGCTTACACGTGACTAGCGGCCACGTGTTAGCACGAGACACCTAAAAAGCATCATCAGGTCGAGTTCAGTCTCCTAGCTACGCTGAAGAAAATGGGCTTCAGAAAGAGTCACGTGCTCCCACGTGACCAGGGTCACGTGGTGACACGTGACATTTAAATGCAAGCGTCCAACACGCAAGTTCTTTGATCGAGTCAAGAAAAAGGGTTCAGAAAGAGTCACGTGCTCCCACGTGACCAGGGTCACGTGTCGGCACGTGACGTTCAAGGCAGCAAGCGCGTTTCCAGAACAACCAAGGAAAGAGAGTTCAAACAAAGGGTCACGTGCTCACACGTGACCAGGGGTCACGTGGTAGCACGTGATGTTTAAGCAGCAAGCAGAAGACACAGTGCAGAAGGCTCGTTCCAAAGGGGGTCACGTGCTCACACGTGACCATGGATCACGTGGTCACACGTGACCGGCTTTCAAAGCCCATGTTGACGACAGAATTAAATTCTGAAGGAAATTTAAATCTTTCCAAAGGAAAGTGATTATCTGGGACCAATCAAATTAAAGATTCAGAGACGATTAAAGATCATCTATCTATGGAAAATCTCGGCTTTGGGAAAGATTTCCCCCTTAAATCTAACCAAAATATCAAAGGAGAATCTCTGGATTTAAGATCCAATGGTGAATAAAATTCACCTAATAATCCAAAGGCCCAAAATGAATGATGGATGCAAATCAAATCTCCCAATGAAGATTCGTCAAAAACTGATTGATGCGGCTGCCTCTCCTATAAATAGGAGCCAAGAGACAAAAAAAAAGATATATACATGCGCAGAGAAGAAAAGAGAAAAGGAGAAGAGCTTTGATACTTCGAAAAGACTCAGATCTTCTGCAAAAAACCCTAGGTAAGAAAGGGAAGGCCTTTTGAAAGAAGCAGAATTTAATTCTCAACAGAGTTTAACTCTGATAATATAAAAGCAGAAGAACTTATTTCTTCTCTCTTTGATAGAGGATCTGCAAAGTGCACATCTCCCCTTAAGGTTGAGAATTTAATTCTCAATGGGTTGAGATCCTGCCATGCAGATCCAAAACATAGAGAAGGAGTGCAAGCTCGAGAATTTAATTCTCACAGAACTATAGGAATTTAATTCCTCCAAAATAAAAGTAGGGCTAGACCCTATATCATGGGAATTTAATTCCTTCAGAACAAAAAAAGAGACAGGGTTTAACCCTAATTAAAGAACTTAGTTCTGTTGAAACAACGGGAATTTAATTCCCTTAATCATCATTCCCTCAAAAAACTTTTATTAGGGTTCAACCCTATTCAGCCCTTCACATAAACGAGGAATTTAACCCCCACAGAAAATTCAGAGTTAAACTCTATTCCAGAATACAAGTCTTCAAAAGAAAATAGGGATTCAATTCCTCTGAAATTAAAAGTCTCTGGAATTTAATGCCTGAAAAAGGAGTAACAAATCCTCTAAAAAACCACATTAAGGCAGGGTCACGTGTCACCACGTGACCCCCCCAAAAGCCCTACAGAAAACCCCTTTGAGGCAGCACCCCACGTGACCCACGTGACTTTCAGCAGAAGCCTTAACACATAGGCATTTGAATGCCCATCACGTGCTGACACGTGATGCTATCAAAGAAACAGTAATCTCGGCAGAACAAACGAAGGAAGGGCGCTCTCACGTGCTGCCACGTGACCCCTCTTGTCCCAGTGTTTAACACTAAATTGAAACTCTCGAACTCAGTGTTAAAATACTGTTGGGCCTTAGTGTTCAACACTAATTAAAAAGCTTTATCTGCAGTGTTCAACACTGATTACCTTAGTGTTTAAATACTAATCTGAGATCTTTATTTGCAGTGTTCAACACTGATCTGTTTTAGTGTTTAACACTAATTTGAGAAGCCTTATTGCTGGTGTTTAACACCAATTATTTCTTAGTGTTAAACACTAACTTGTTAACCGCATTCCCAGTGTTCAACACTGATTGATCTGTAGTGTTTAACACTAGGCTTTGGCCCAATTGGCTAAATGGATAGAGGCAAAGCCTCTCCTTCAATGGACCAGCAAGAAGTCAATGTTCCAGACCTGACTGGACTTAGCCCAAGCTGGCCATAAGTCCTCAATTTGTGATTAACTGGGCTAATGGGCTCATAACATAATTAATCAGTCTCGACCCCAAATTGGGTCGGGGACTATTCAATCCATTCCGGTTCTAGGGTACATCTCTTCACTCCTTTGATACTTGGCATTGTAATCCCTCAATGTCTTCAAAGAGGTGACGGGTCCCGATGACCACTCATGATATGGACTGTGGGGTCCTTAAACCCATGCCTAATGCAAAATTCCTGGTTACGTGGAACGCGGATAACGTCACTCTTTGACCCCGTGGAAAACGTCCAGAGCGGATCCTGGTCCTCGCAGAGCACGGCAGTGAACCCGTGTGAAGCATCCAGAGCGGAGCCTGGTCCTCGCCTAGCACGGCAATGAACCCGTGTGAAGCATCCAGAGCACATACCGGACTGTGGGGTCCTTAAAACCCATGGACTACGACGTCCTTAACCTTGACCGAGATGTCTTAAAACTAACAACGGACCGCAATGTCCTTAAACTACCCACGGACCGCAATGTCCTTAAACTACCAACGGACCGAAATGTCCCTAAACTACCCATGGACCGCAACGTCCTTAAACTACCCACGGACCGCAACGTCCCTAAACTAGAACAATAGAGCCCTCCATATGCTCTTTTGTCGGATCTAAACGGTCCCGTTTAAGTTGATCTTAGCCTCCAAAAATGGCTAACGTGTCCTTAAACCTTCAAACAGATTGGACTACGAATCCCTTAAATTAACTCCGGCTCGAGGGTACATCTCTGAACTCCTCTGACATCCGTCGTTGTAATCTTTCAACGTCGTCAGAGAGGTGATGGGTCCCGATGGCCATACATACGATGGACCACTACGTCCCTAAACTGGAACATTAGAGTCCAAACACTCTTTTGTCGGATCTAAACGATCCCGTTAAGTTGATCTTAGTCACAAAGTTAGACTAACGTATCCTTAACAAAAGTTTGAGTTGATCTTAGCCTCAAGTATGGCTGACGTATCCTCAAACCAAACCCCCAAACCCAAATTTAAGATAATGCGGATTTGGATTAGTCCACGCCCTACGGGTGACGACATAACCCAGTCTCCGTAAACAATCCACGGGCAATAAAACAAACACCCACGACACGAAGTGACCATTTGGAGAAGGAGAAAGTTGTTACCGCAACGCGGTAGCGTAATTAACTGCAGGGGCTTGCGCCTGCAGGGAAGAGCGTCCCCACAATAAAAAAAAACCCCTCAAATGAGGGGGAATCTGACGAAGTCTGCTACATCGGACGCATCCGTTTAAACCTTCGATACATGGTGCCATAAATCAACTTGGCATCTTCGGAGAGGTGGACGGATAGCACCAATTAGCATCTGCCCCGAACCTCAGGCATTCGGACGTCCCGACGTCCCGGCCGCCGTTCGGAGGGGAACAGAGATTTTCTTCTCTCAAACTTCCCTTATCCTACCCTAACAAGTATAAAACTACTCACACTTCATGATAAGGAAAAACAAAACAAAACAAAAGAGGAAGATAGAAAGAAGGAGATTAGAAGAATACGACTAACTATTTGCGACCTCACCTTGGCGAGGATCGAGCGTAAGTATCATTGTCGTATGAATGATAAAGAAAAAGAGAGAAGAAAGAAACAACAAGAAAATAACAACAACTACTTAACGAATTAAAATTACAACAAGCATAAAGATAAGGAGACAAGCATGATAATAAAATGGTCTTCTTTATTCATCACTCTTCACTCAAAAGCTCACTACAAGTTTAATGGAGAAGAGGTGAGAAGAAGAAGAACATGTGAACTAAAACCTAGAAAAAGAAAATACAAGAATGGACCCTTTCCTTCTCAAACTTCTGGGCTATTTATAGGCTGGAGAATGGAAATCTAGGGCAACCACCAGAACACATCTGAAAAGACCATCCTACCCCTGGAAGCCCATGCCTTGACCCCACTGTACGGCAGCGGATCCGCCGCCTATGCCCCCTATTGGCCGCGGATCCGCGCCCCTATAGTGGAGTTAGGGTGTGGGCTTCTGTGTACTTCCCTGCTCTTCTGTCCCCTCTCGTCTGTTGTATATATTTTCTGAAAATTCTTTCCCATTTCTTCCAGAATTTCTGTTGAGGAAAGGTGGATTTTTTGTGGATGTTTTTGTCATGATTGCCTCGAGCTCCGCGTAGATCTCTTGGATTTTGTGCTACCATTGAGCCTTGTGCATGAGAATGACATTGATTCGACCTTTTGTCTTCCTAAACTGGTATCGGAAACATACGGATGAAGAGCGGAGACCGTGTTTTATCTGTGGTTGGCAGGAACCCGGATTTTTTCGTGTTTTCCATGAATTTCACCGTTTTAGAACAGAGAACCTGTATCCTGCAATTGACTAGCAAACACGGCTCAAGAGTATCTACGGATATGCAATGTGATAAAAATTGGGCGGTATGATAATGCAAAAATCTGATATGAACAAAGCACGGGATGGCTCGTATTAGGATCTTCGTTGCAATAATCGCTGGCCATCAAATCGAAGGCGGAAGATCAACTTTTTGGTGGAAAAATTTCTTAGTTCCCACAGATAGCGCCAGCTGATGGAGGTTGGAGTCCCTCTCAGATATTGTCCTCCGTCGATCTTATGGCCAGCGAGGTTGAAAAGCTGAGATTTGTTATGGAAGATTGAGCGCGTGGATCTCAATGGGTTTGCCGGTTGATGTTGGCGTTGAGCTACCTGCAAGAGAAGTCCTGTGGTGGGAAACCACCGTATGACCCTCCGACGATCAAGTAAGTACCGGGAATATTTAGGCAGAGTAGCGACATATTGGAATGAGTTTTAGTTACCTGAATTGTCTGGAGGAGGGGTTTGTATAGGGGTCGCCTGAGGGCGGGCCGATGCGAGATTCTTGTCGTCCTTTTCGCCCATGCGTCACGTCCGCATCGATGGCGTGATACGTTCATTAATGGCGAGATACGTTAGCGTGGGATGCAGGACGTAGAGCGGCGAAGATCTCGTCGTGACGAGATACACGGAGCCGTTACGAGAATGCTCGTGCTCCTTGCCTACGGTCAAACAGGGAAGCTGAGGAATTTCAACTATATGATAGCTCGAAGACGAGAAAGGAAGCTCGGCTCTATGATTACATGGAGACGAACTATTGGCTGGCGGTTAGGCGAAGAGGGAACGTACTCAGGGAAGGCCCCCCAAAGGTCAGATGTTATCTCGGAGGTGAGACGTCGAGGAATGTCCTCCTTGCATGGTACTTATCTCAGCTCCGTAGACTTCAAGTATCTATTAGGTGCACGTGAGAGATTTGTCATCTGCCACGTGTCTTGATAAGGGAATCCCCACTGATGAGCACCATTAGCTTGCAATTTATAAAGCTTTTCTGAAAAATGCTGAAAGGCCATGGTGTTTTAGTGTAAATTTAGCCTTATAAGAATGAACAAATGTTGCAATTGCATGATATTAGTTTCCATATATGCATATATGTTATAATAGCTATCAAGTATTGAAATATAAAGTGACTTGGCAATGTTGGCATTATAGCTTATTTGTGTGCCTATCTGATTGTGATTGCCTTCTATTTTATCTTCATCTAAAATCTATCCTTTATTTAGCGAAAGAAAAAAAAATACAATCTATACTTTAAACAAAGGGATCGTGCTAACTTTATATGAGATTGAAACTGCATGAACAAAATGGGAACTATAATGACGAGTAGTTGGTAATTACGTAGATTATTAAGAGTGAAGGGTCGTGGGGCCCTTGCACTTAAGCGCCTAATTAATTAATTAGTTAATTAATTAGTGAAGAGATCCCAGAATTAAATAAATAAATAAACAAAAATTCCCAAATCGATGAACAAAACGCCCCATCTCTCATCGCTGTGGTGGATTCGATCCCCTGAGCACCCATCGATTTCGAACCAGAGGGAAGAAGAAATGGCCGCCTTCGCCAACCTCGAAGACTCCCCCATTTTCAGAAAACAGGTCAATTGCTTCATTTTTGTTTTCAAAATTTGATTTTCTCCGAATTTTTCAACGTTTTGAGCTGAGATCTCAATTGGCTTTTTCGATTTTTGTTGCTGTTCGATCGATTTAAGACGTAAACATGTGATCTTGCAATTGAATTAGACGATAATTTGTAAACATGTGATCTTGCAATTGAATTAGACGATAATTTGTAAACATGTGATCTTGCAATTGAATTAGAGGATAATTTGCCATCACAATCTCTCCCAGGCGAGATCTGATCACAATTTGTAGCTGACCATGGTCAAGCAATTGATTTTTATTGTCAAAATTTGATTTTGTGCCATTTTTTCAATGTTTTGACCTGAGATCTCAATTCGGTTTTCCATTTTGTTGCTGTTCGATCTATTTGAGACGTTAATACGTGATCTTGCATTTGAATTAGAAGATAATTTGTAAATATGCGATCTTGCAATTGAATCAGAGGATAATTTGCCATCTTAATCTCTCCCACGCTAGGTTTGGAAAGAATCCTTGCAATATTAGGGATGTTCAGGAAGAAACTGTTGAATTTGGGATTTTAATCATTTCCATTTTCATCATTTGTCTAAGATTTAAGAATGTTAGGCTTTTCCTCAGTACAATTGATCAATTAACGAGTTTAAATCATCTTATAGACCTTGCTCCTCAAAAAATTTCTTTGAATATTATAACTTCTTTACCAAAACGGTCAGGGCCCTTATCTTGAATTTCTTTTGTAATTACATCATGTTTATTTGAGCATACTTAGTGTGACAAAATTATTTTACAAAAAACATTAATATATACGCAACCACACAAGCACAGATGTTACATTACTGTCATTTTATTCAAATATCTTGAACCCTTCAAATTTGAAAGAAATCCCCTATCATCTTGATGCCTCATGTGCTAAAGTCTTCCTGGTAATTGTTTGCGTTTGGGCAAACTAACCTTGCATTATAATTCCCTAAGTCAAGAACTCAAGCCCTTCCTTTTTTAAGTTCATTATGATAGCTTTGATGTTGGAGGCCCTTCTATCCTTACTCGCTGGTTGCTTCTTGAGGATCAAGCACATATACATTTGGTTATGCTGAAGGTGTTGATATTTGTTTTGTCATACCTTAATCTTACAGTGTAATCATATAAAGTTATCCTCGTGGTGAATAGCTGTACCCATAATCCTTCCTTTTGTAGCTTTGCCTTTTAAATCTGTTCGAGCTCTTCACATAGGTTCGAGTGTCCAGAAAAGAAAAGAAAGAAAGAAAAGAAAAGAAAAATGGGACGCTTGTATCTCAATATCTGCAAGGCCGATTTCCAATACTCTTACTTTTTTTTGTCATAACTTATATTGATTATATTTATTGCCTGGCGGAAATTTCTGATTTTTTTTCTCTTTTTACCAACCGTGAAGATCTACTCTATGGAACATATAGCCGACGAGTTAAAAGATCGCTGCCAAAAGTTTCAGAAAGGTTGCAAGAGATTTGTGTAAGTGTGCTTTGGTAATATAACACGGTGCTGCCTAAGTCGTCAATTCCATGTCAAGCATAACTCTTTCATTGTTATACTTATATCCTTAGCATGTACCCCTTTTATGTTAACGAGCTAATTGATGCAATTAGAACAATAATGCTGCAATTGTGTACCCATTTATGGAGCCACTCTGATGCATGTGTTCTTGTCTCATCTTTTTCTTGGTAGTGTTAGGGAGAATCCTGATTTCACTTGCTCGTGACTATTCTTCCATGCATGTTTACGAAACCTTTGAACAAGTCTATATGTTTTTTAGGGGCTTTCATTTTTCAACTCTTTCATTCATAAATGCTCCTGTCCATTGGAATAGAACAATATGTTATGTTCATAAACATATGTATTTATTAATATGTTTTTTATGGGTGATTGTATGCAGAAGTATTTTTCCTCTTTGTATTTGAATATTTATCAATGCTAGCAAGCTGCATTCATTTATATCTTTTGTTCTGCTCTTAAGGACATCACTTGGCGAAGCTTATGATGGAGACCTTTCGTTTGCTGATTCTTTGGAAGCGTTTGGAGCTGGACAAGATGATCCTATTAGTGTATCTATCGGAGGTTCTTCAACTATGCCTTCAGCAGTGTATTGTTTATTACTGCAGTTGTGTTAATGCTGATAGCTTCAACTAGTTAAAGCTCATATTCATTACTTAAAATTTAACTGCTTGCTTTGTGTTGCATTGGGATTTTGCATACCTTAATTCAACATGCAGCTACTGCAGTTCAAGTAATTCACATGACACCTCAGTTCTTGGTAGAAGAGGAACGCCTTTTCATTCCTATTCCATACCCCCTAGATGTTTTATGGTCTGACATAGCTAGACATTACCTGTAAGCCATTACGAAATGCGGAGGGAATCATAAGTTTCATATCCCAAGATATTTTCCCCTACTTTAGTCCTTTTATAAATATTTCTTCTGAGTTATTTCTCTCTACCTCTCTCCCCTCTCATAGGTGGCTTCTGTTTGTTATCCAGGGCCTGTCATGTCCAAGTTTACCACCGCTCTTAAGGAGATTGGTACCTACAAAGAACTTCTTCGCTCTCAGGTAAGTTTTCATGGCACCGTTTCAGTTCATGCGTTCCTTTTCTTTTAAAGAATTTACTGGAAAGCATGGAGGACCATGATGCAACAGTTATGAATCAAAGAGGCACCTTGTTTTAATTTAGGAGTTATGCATATCTAAAGCCTTAGTTGCATTTATCATGATAAATTATGGATGTTTATAATTAATATTTAAGTTATGAATGTCAAAAGTCAAGAGTGTTATGTAATGAGCCTATACGTAGGCTATGTATTGGGATGGAAAAGGGCACCAGATTATGAATGATATTTGGAAAACTTGAAATCTTTGTGAATTGTGATTTGAACTCTGCGGAGTTTTTTTGTTTTCCGCTGCAGTCGAAGTGATTGGCTGCGGTCAATAGAACCCTTATCCAGCTGCGGTTGGATCTTCTTGGCTGTAGTTGACCAGCCTATAGTTACGATTCCTAGCCATCTTCATTGTTGCTATCTTCTTCATCTGTCGGCCCCACAACACCTTCATTGATCAACCTATATCAAGTTCTCACTGCATTAATTTCAAATCTGACTAAGTGGTGAATTTGTCGGTCTTTATCGCACATCCCTAAACCACCTCAATTCGTGCTTCCTCAATTTGTCCTTAATACTTAAATAGTAGCTATCTTTAGAGGTCTCTATCTCTAGATTACGGACACTCACATTTGTTATACTATATCTTCATGTATTTCCACTATCCACCGAAAATTTCATGTCCAAATGTGTCCGACATTCTGATTCATAAAGCTTTGTTTAGTCTTAATTGAATTTGTCTTATAGAATTTCTCTTCAATGTCATGGTATTTTACGATAGCGTGATGCTTTACATATACTTCTCCATTTATATGAACATCCTTGGACCGCTCTCCATGGTGTCATGGCTGATGAATAATTGATACTCATAATATAAATAGTTGCTCCTAGGTATTCCCTGGCCATCAATCTTCACCATAAGCTCATTTCTTGTCAAAGTTTTGCTACAATTACATTCATTTTCTGTTCTAAATCCTTGAGATTCTATTTTTCGTATTTCTGTTTTTAAAATTGTCCCTTCTCTAACCTCATCAACACTTTAAAATCTGTATAATAAAATAATTTAAATTTTGTAATGAGAAGAAAATAACTGCTATGTTAAGACCCACAAAGACTAAATGGAAGATGCCCAGATAACTAAATCCCATGGGATTTCATGAAGTATCCTTATTGTTTAGCAACAGATTACTAGAGGATAACCAGAGAACTGCAAATAATAGAAAATATACACCAACTTTTATATAATTCAATTTATTAGAAATATGACAAAATGACCTGGCGATAGGGAAAGCTTGAAAAACTCGATTTTAACACCGAGGCCTGAAAATGGGTAATTGATGAAGGAACAAAGGACTGCTTATTATTTTTATTTTATTTTGATGTAATTCATATCATTCTACTAAAATGCACTTAGATATATAAACAACGAGAAGTTGAATCCGCAAACATTTTGTTGCTACCTTACTGGCCATGTCTTCGTGTATCATTTTACCTATCACATTCATTCAGGTGGAACATATGCTCAGTGATCGTTTGATGCAGTTCTTGAGTACTGATCTGCATTATGTAAAGGTATGTTTCGGATTATCATGCTTACATACTTATTTGAACTTCAAAAGAACATAGTATTTCGTCGATTTGAATAGTCATCAAGACAATTGAACCAATTCCTTCATCGAATTGTCAGCTTGACATTGTAATATATGTTTGAGTTTATTGGCTTTCAGTCCTTTGAGAGTTATATTCACCATGAAAGTATGAATATTAGTAATTTATGGGGTCATATGAAATGTATTTTCTAATTCAACTTACTTTAGCTGTTTGGATAATCATATACTTTCCCTTGGACAATAAAAAGGATCAGCAGTCTTCAAGTATTTATACTTTTTAAAATTGCAGCATGTAGGCTGTTCTTTTTGCTCATTGTTGAAGTTTTTTTGCGCTTTTACACAAAGAAATAGTATATAAAAATATGAATTTTTATTTAACAATTTAAAGGAGAGAAAATAATGCCACACAGATGAAGAATTTTGACTTCAGTACTAATATGTGTCATGATAAAAAGGAGGATATGTTGTGATTGAGAAATTTATGGAAGGCACCTGTCTTCAATGACTTAGAGAAGCTTATTAATAAGCAATTCGAAATGGTTGGAGGTTATTCACGGAAAGCCTATGGAAATCCAACTTAGATCACATGAAAACCAACATTTTCAAGGGTTGTTGAAATTTGTACATTGTTTTAGTGCATGGTTACATGGTAAACATAGATGTTGTATAAGTGAAAAATACAATTCTTTAATTAATTACTCTGGAGATTAGATATCAATGAATAGTTGTAGATCTAAGTGTTTACGCTTTGGCTTCAAAGTTTCTCATGGATATATGTAAATTGTAAATCTGTATTTAAATCTACATAACAAATAAAAGTTGCTGTGGTTTAATAGGTTGAACCTACATATTAAAAACAGTTATAAATCTATGTTTCTGCACGGTGGTTTAACAGTTTGTCATGGATATGTAGGAATGTCGGCGGCGTTTTGACAAAGCTACACAGGTGTATGATCAGGTATATTTTTATCAAATATTTGTTCCTCTGTGCTTGTAATAACTTATTCCCTTGTTGAAGTGGTCTGCAAGTATATATGGTAAGCCATCATGGTCTATACACTCCTTGCATTATTTTACTACAAATTGGTGAATTCCTTGATAAGCCATCATGCTCTCTGACACTTTTGATAAGCCATCTCTCACCATCCATAATCATTTATGTGAAAAAAATTGATTTTTGAGGCAGCATTCACTCCAATTGTATCTTACTAACTATGGTGGGAACTAATGTATATGATCTCTCAAGCTTTAAATGTAGAACACACTTTTGATATTCTTTAAACAAGCTTTAGTTATTCTTATTGCTTTAATATTCTGCATTTAGAAGACATTAGTCAGATTATTTTAGTAGAGTAATACCAAAGCATTATGCTAGCCTTCACGATCCTCTGTTTACCATGAATATATGGCCGGTGCATTGATATGCACAAAATGATGATCTTAGCAATTGATGCTAATCTATATGCAATAAAATGCATGCCTACCAATTTTCATAAGTATTAAAACAACTGTGACCATAATTCTAGGCAATCTTTTTATTTGGACCGCTCATGTTGAAGCTACTTCATGCATAGATAAGAAACAATAATTTTATTTCTGATTTGAACAAGCTATGAAACAATCATATTATTTTTTATTCGAACATGCTAAGTTATGCATAGCAGCTTAAACGAAGTGGGAATTTCTTTTAGAATGAACACCCATTAGATTTGAATTCCTAAAGGATCCCAGTCTCCCCCCTCCCCCACATGCGCGCACAAAAAAATAAAAAATAACACGCCTTTATCTATATCTGTGTGCGCATGTCCGTTAAATATGTATTGTTTAGTTTTGGTATCCAACTATCCTACTATCCAACAGAAAACATAGTATTATACACAAGACAGAGTATGATCTCCATGAAATTCTCCAAAGTTGAGATAAAGGCATGTTGTTGTCAGTATCTTGAAGTTCTTCATATTTTATTTGTAATGATCTGATCCTTACACAAATGTATGCAGCGAGTTCTGTACAATTCTTCTTGGTAAACACATTACTTTAAAGTGGGAAATTTGCACTCTCTAATAGCCCATCTAGTAATAATACAGTATGCACATGAATACGTATTTGGGTTATGGACTGCAAAAGTGTGCAAAATAATAATAATTTGGCACTTTTCTGTTTAATTGATTTACATAGGGTTTGTCTAATTTTTCTTAGATCTTGAGTCTCTAGCCTGAATGAGTTTTAAAGCATTGTGTAATGCCATTACACCCTTTTGTATGCAAAATGACCATCCTTGATTACTTATGCAATCCTTCCATCTTGTATACTTGCATCCTTATACCAGAAATTTCTCCGTAAAAAGAAAACACCCTTGATTATCTATATACGGACAATTTTTGGGAATTAATGGATTTTAAAAAAAAATCGCAAATTGGTGTTGTAAAAAAACATTTAGCAATATGATGTTGGTGGGGTTGTTAGGGTGGATTAGGGAGCATTAAGTAAAACCGCAGATTGAAGTGCGGCAAAACCGCAGATTGCAAGTGCGGTTCTTAAGCTGTCACCCCCACCGCAACCTCCCCATCACCTCACCGCCTCTTCAACATCCAAACCCTTCAAAACCCTAGAATCCAAACCCAACGTGATCTTTATCTCGAACGCTCATCCCAAACTCATATACAAATTTGCTGATCGGAAACACCATTGTAGAAGACAGTGGAATCGAGCTTGAGGGTGGTGTTGGAGCGAGCGGCGGCGAGGATCTTCTCAACTCGAGGCTTGAGATTTGGCCAGACGAGGTAGCTAGGACTTCGATCGGAGATGAGGAACCAGGAGGGGGAGTGGCCGAAGGTGCAGACAATGTCGACATGGGCGGCGGCGATGGGCTTGCAGAGGTGTGAGACGTTGCGAATGGAGGGGTGGAGGACGGCTGCGAGGATGGAGTTGTGGTAGCTGAGGTTGAGGCTGATGGGGGGGGATGATGATGATGACGAGAGGCAGCTCGGAGGAGAGGAGTCTAGAACCGCACTTCTAAAGTGCGGTTTTACTTATACCCACCTAATCCGCCCTACTAACCCCGTCAACACCATATTGCTAAATATCCTTTTCCAGCACCATTTTGCTAATTTTTTCTAAAAATCCGTCAATTCCCAAAAATTGTCCCCTATATACTTATAGGCTGCTTTAGTTTATTCTCTAATTTTATATTTTAGAACAATACAGTGTTGATGCGAGGTGTTTGTGTTTAGGCCCGGGAGAAGTTTATGTCACTTAAAAAAGGCACACGCCCAGATATTGTTACCGAACTAGAAGAAGTAAGACGCCTTTCATATGCTAATATCTACTTGTTTACTTATAGTTTTGGTTGACTTCACGGACTTGCTGCCCTCTGTATCCAATTTTCAGGATCTACACAACTCAAAGTCATCATTTGAAAGATGCCGGTTTAATCTAGTATGTATCATGTACCACATATTTTGTTCTTTTAAGGTGAATCCATTTTTCCATTTTTTTTGTTCCCTTGTTGGTAAGGAGTTCAGGTTAGTGCTATTGCAAATATTGAAGCAAAGAGAAAGTTTGAGTTCTTGGGATCTATAAGCGCAGTAATGGATGCTCACATGAGATACTTTAAGCAGGTTAGTGTTTTTTTTAATAATGTGATTCCATTTCAGATTACCCTTTTGTTGTTGTCTGCTTATAGTTTTAAAGTTCGCCCTCCTTTTCGGATTAGGGATATGAGTTATTAAGCCAGATGGAACCATTCATTCACCAGGTGCTCTACTCAATTAACTTGTTTTCCCTGACCCTATTAAAAACCATTTACAAGCCTTAACTACATCATTTCTTGCTTCTGGGGAAGGTTTTGACTTATGCACAGCAATCAAAAGAAATGGCTAATGCTGAACAAGACAATCTAGCGAAGAGAATTCAGGAGTTCAGAACACAGGCTGAATTAGCTAGTTTAAGAGCTTTGAGTCATATGGAGGCTTCAACAAGTGGCGATGGTATTCATGTTGTTGGTATTAAATCGTACAAAAACATAGAAGCCCTTATGCAGTCTACTGCTAATGGAGAGGTATTGGATTTTCCTTCTTATTACATTAGAGTAGAAACGATGAAGGGCCTCTATTCCTACGTTGGCAATAGACTTTGGCTTGAAGTAATCAATGAAATCTCATGTTGAATTTTTCTTTTTTATATGTACATACTACATACTGCCTTATTCCTGACCCTGGATGAATTTATATCTTAATTCTCTTTCATAATGTTTGCTTTGAGATTCACCTCCACTTTTGTGATCTTATTTTATTATGTTTCTTTATTATATTTAAGGTCGATTTTATTTCTAATTTCCCATTACTTCATTTTTAAGAATCTCTGTTGTCAGGTAATTGAGTTGTGGGCCTGAGTATGCCTTGTCCTCTACAATTATCTTTCAGGTTAAAACGATTAAGCAAGGTTATCTTCTCAAGCGTTCTTCAAGCCTGAGAGGAGACTGGAAAAGGAGATTCTTTGTACTTGATAGCCACGGAACTTTGTACTATTACCGAACTAAATGGAACAATAAGTCGAGTAAACAGCCGGTAAACTACGTCTCTTTTAGCTTTTATTTCATCCTGATAGGAACTTGGTTCCTTTCAATTAATTGTTGCCGTTGAACTTTATATATTGAATAAAATGAAAATTGCTTGGTGCATCGGTGCAATATTGTTTAATGTGCAATGTTCCAAATATTCATCCCAGACATCTGGATCTTTGCACACTACTTGCACACTTTAAAAAATGACTTCTTCTGCTTAAAGCATCCCACAATACGTTGAAAGACTATTGTTTTGTAGTTTATTAGCATCCAACAAAGACTATTGCTGCTTGGCTCATACCAAAATTGAATTGTACCTCCCTTTCTCATGTCTAATTCTTACTTGTTCATTTCTGTGCCCCATTCTAATCTAGGGGTTTTTATCTACCGGGTTTGCAACTGTAACGCACCCGGAGTATTGTGGTGTTTCAAATCTCTATCCTTCTCTCTTCTCTTCTAGATGGCCTGCAAAAGGGCGATGTAAATCCTTTAGGTTTTGTAATAGCTTTGTTGTTTTTAATAAATCTTTTTCATGGGACAGGTTCCATTTTGGAACCCTGCTCTTTTCTCAAAAAAATAAAATAAAAATTACTAGAACAGAATGGTGCTGTAATGAGATATCTTGGAATAATCCATATTCTAAGACCTATATAGAGAGAGTTTGTTGCAACCAGGAGGTTTATCTGTTAGTTCGCTTGGGTGTTTTGCATGCTGTTTATTTACCTCTAAGTTCTACACCCCCCACCCCCTACCCCCAAATTTGTTCTAGGTCATTCTTTAGGTACTATTCTCACATTACAGTTGGCTGGCTTATGTGATACTTACTTTCCCTCTCCCCTAGAATTTCCCCCTAGTCTAGGAGAATTTGGAGATATCAACTAAACTGATAATCTAAGATTATGACAACATTTGACAAGGCCCTGTCTTGTCATAGTTTCTTTAATTACTCTTATCAAGAGAATGTTTCAGTAGGGTCGATAGACATTCGTGAAATTTTTTAAGTCTTTTTGTGGATCTTTGCTTTATAGCCCACCCCATTCTTGATGGGAATACACTTGGGTGATGAGACGATTTTGTTTTTGGGACATTTAAATCACACACAGATGGATCTTATTTCAGGATGATGAAACTCTTGGGTGCCATACTGTTGATCTTCGCACTTCAACGATAAAGATTGATGCGGAGCAGACAGACCTGAGATTTTGCTTCAGAATTATATCGCCCAAGAAAACATTCACGTTACAGGTACCATAAATGCCTGGTATATTTGTGGTGTAAAATTCTCTAGCTGACAGTGGACATTGGCCTTTGTTCCTATCTTCTTTAGGGTTGTTTGTTCGACATGTTTCTCTAGGCCATCTTCAATGCTCATTTTTCAATCTATCCTTTGTATATGTCAGGCTGAGAATGCTGCGGATCGAAGAGACTGGGTAGATAAGATTACAGGAGTTATTGCATCACTTCTAAATTCGCCTTTTGTAAAACAGGTTAAATTTTCTTTCCTGTAGTATTCTTTGTTGAAATTCTCAACCAAATTTGAGAATAATGGTTCTTTTCAGATATCATTCACTATTCTATATTTTTGCTGTGCTGCTTTCTGAGTGATAGCAGAATGGCTAACTTACATTAACTCACTTGAAGGTGGAAATCTAACTGGATTACATTACCATTTCCTGAAAAGCTTAATTCTAAGTCTTAGATTTAATGGAGTTTTGTTTCCAAAAAGTTAAGTTTTGGATTCAATGTTTTTTCTGTGCGAAGGACTTTGATTCTTTATTTCTTTGGATTTTGAGACACTCGTCACATTATTGCTTGTTCAGAGGATAGTTAATATTTTAGGAGGAATGGGATCTTCACTTTTTCATCAAAGGCTGAGGAATATAGAATTGGAATTTAATTGCAGTTTCTTTTTTAAAAAAGAAACAGTAAAATCGCCACTTCAATTGTGTAATTGATTAGGCTATAGAGTCCTGTCCTCTCTATCCTGCCAAACCAAACTCTACTCTTCTGAAACGAATAGCCCTAAGCATGTTTGTTATCTTACCCAACCCAAGCGAATCATGAATTAATTCTTACTTGCAATTTAACGATTTTTTTGTCAGGTTTCTTCTGGAAAGATATATATTGAGGGTAAAAACTTTGCTGATGAATCGTCATCTGAGGATATAAACAATCAAGGACATAATAGTGTTGCTAGCATTCTAAGGAGTATTTCTGGAAATGATATTTGTGCAGAGTGCGGTGCTCCTGACCCCGATTGGGCTTCGCTTAATCTTGGGATTTTGGTATGCATTGAGTGCTCTGGTGTTCACAGGAATCTTGGTGTCCACATTTCAAAGGTTCGATTTTCCAGACTGATTCAGCATACGAAGATGTCATATTGTCTTTTGCCTTCATCGTTGATACCTGATTTGCTGGTTTGTAGCCAGCCTGCTAAAGAAAATTTCCTTAAGAACAACTGATGGAGACGTTGGCTAAGATGCCAAAAAGGGACTAATAACATGTCAAGTTTTCTGTATTAGCGGTTTTGAATTACTCTATGCTCATAGATGAGTGAGTTGATCTACTGCAAATTATTTCATGTTAGTGTCTAGGCTCTTTTCAGATCTTGAGAAATTAGGAGGGTTTCACCTTGTTTGCACATGCTTAAATTACTCTTCCCAAAAAAGTAGCTCTGACCGTTGAGTGTATTAGCCTTCTATTTGTCACCAATGAGCAAGGGGTTGCCCTCCTACTTGGTTTTTTTTGGGGGAATTCGATGTTGGCTTGTGCTGTATAGAGTGATTTTATTAGACAATTGGATTAGAGCCGATAGTTACCAACATGGTATCAGAGCCTATAGCTGCCAACATATATATCATTGGATCACACCGAGTAAAACATCTTTACTCACCATCAACCCTACATAAAAATATACCATATTCTTGCACATGTAAAACATGTGCTGCCTTTCATGAGAGGGGCATAGTTGGATGGCATATAACAATTGATGCCCCACCACTCGCGAGCTTAATCTTTTTACTAAAGAGGTTACCACATAGACAAACCCCGTTTTGATGCCCAAAAGCTTAGACGTTCATGATTCTATAATACCACATGATTTAAATACATGTTTTAGCTCTTGAAGGATACTATAGGGATATTGAAACTATTGTCTATCTGCTTTGAATAGATAATAACTATGAAAATATAATTCCATTTAGCTCTTTGTTTATTTTGCTTTGTTTGCCTCATATACGAGTGCAATTCCATACATACTCAGAACATGTTACTGTTAACTAGTTAGTTTTTCTAACATTTATTTTATGCATTATAGGTGAGATCTTTAACATTAGATGTCAAAGTTTGGGAGCCCACCATGTTGGATTTATTTCGTGCCCTTGGCAATTCTTATTGTAATTCTGTGTGGGAGGAATTGCTTCTACTTCAAGAAGAAAGGTGAAATATCTCAAAATGAAGCAACTTTTCTTTAAGTTTTTTTTTACATTTTTGATTAATTCATACAAGGGGATAGATATAGATATCTACAAATACTTTTAGTTGTCTCAATGGGCTGCGGCACCTTTGTTCTCCCGAAAGCTTGCCAGTTTCATTTAGTCTATTAGAATTATTTTGAAATTTACAGTGCATTAGAGAACCATTGTGGATAAATATTGCCCATTATGTCACTTGTTAGTTTTTATCCGGGAATGCCATGTTATTCAGTTCATTCACACTTCCTTCTAGGAGAATTAGGATGATTTAAGAAAATGTTGTTAGCTGAGATATGATTTAAGAAAATGTTGTTTAACCTTGTCATCATCTATTCATTTTTGTTTGATGTGAGAATTCCTCTATTGTAGGCTTCTGTTGCATTGTTCTATTGCTCTATATACATTATCAAACCTTTTGCCTTATGCTTTAACTGATTATAGTAAGTTGATGCAGTGTGGATGAATTGTCGATTAAAAAGCCTAACCCTAATGATGTCTTTGCGAAAAAAGAAAAATACATTCACTCGAAGGTACTTTTTACTTGATTTGCTATTAGCTTTTCTTATATCTTGTATTGCCTGTAGATTTGTTAAGGGTGAGAAAGGTTTTAATCCTACTTAACAAGTGTTGGGTGCTTCAAGAATTTGATTAGGATTTTCATTTCCAGAGTTGTCAGCTATTGCCGTTTCTCTTTCCTACATTATCATTGTATCTATATATTATATCATCCCATGGTTGCTTTTTGGCATTGCAGTATGAGGATAAAATGCTAATCATTAAAGAAACTTCAGCGCCAGATCTCCCTCTTCTCCCTATTCGTATTTGGGAGGCCATCAAAACCAACAATGTACAAGCAGCATACCGCCTCATTGTGGCATCAGATGTAAATCCAAACACCCAATATGACGAGGTGAAGAATAATGATCTTTTTCACCTTGAGGAGACCCCAGGGGCTAAAGATAGAAAGCAGATCGATCCTTCGTTATGTGAGAAAATCAAAGTTTCGAGTGACCATGAAAGTTGTTTGCAAGGGTGTACCCTATTGCATTCAGCATGCCACGTTGGTAACCCTGTGATGATCGAGCTTTTGCTACAGTTTGGTTCTGATATCAATAGACAGGATTATCATGGAAGGACACCTCTTCATCATTGTATCTTTAAGAAGAATGATGCCCTTGCCAAGTATATCATTAGAAGGTTAGTCTACGAGAATTTGGAAAAGGCTAAATTAGACTAAAATTCTCTTAACTATCGCCGTTTTCCGCTGAATTATGTTCATATTTTTCAGTTATAGTGAACTCCTGTAAACTTTGATTTTGAGCGACCGTTTTTTTCCCACTCAAATATTTTTAAATGTAGCATTTCAAGGGAGCTCATTGCAATAAAAAATAAAGGTAGTTCAGTGCGTAACAACAATGGTTAAGGTAGTTTCGTGAAATTTACCCATAAGAAAATGCTTAGATGGAGTTTGGTTCTTTATGTTCTTAGGCCATATTGAAACGTTGATAATATCTGTTAGAATATAAAATTATAATGATCAACTCTCACTATTAACTCTGGAGTTTTGGTGCGGTGATGGGGAATTTAAGACATATTAGAGTGACCTAGGTTCAAATCTAATCAAGCATGTATTTAACAAAAGAACAAAGGGCATGCAGAAACTGAGGTTTCCCATAAAGAAAAGGGCACTCGACCTTTGTGGGTGTTGGAATATAAAAATGTGTTCCTCAACACAACTTAAGAATTCTGGTGCGGTGGAAGGGAAAGAATAATCTGCAATTTCTTCAGTTTTCTTCATAAACATGGAGCTGGTTCGTAAGCCCCTATTGAAAGATTGATTAAGTTTTATGGTCAGGTGTCACCTCAAAAGTAATTGTCCAAATTGGGCTCTGTGCTATGGAAGCAATGGGCAATATGAAGGGCTTGCCTTAAACCTAGAAGACATTCTAGTAGGGGAATAAACCTTGTGTGATTATGGAGTTTTAGTTCATTTATTCAAAGAGCGATGATCTCAAAAACTGTGGAAAAAGATGAGAAGAGTTGCCATGAGAATAACATTTAGCTGTTATGCACAACCTAAACTTAAGCAAAATTGGATCTACCGCCTTATAGACTATATGCTGTTTATGTATTTATTTCTTTTGCATAGCAAACTCTTTGTATATTGAGCTTAGGTGTCTGGTTATTCACTGATTTTAATTTTAGCAGTACATGGTATTATTATGAAACACTCCCCAACCTCAAATAATCGGAAACTTGGTCAATTTCTACTGTTTTCCTGGGAACATAACATAATCGATGATATTGATATTCTTGTCAAATTTGTTTTCATCCAGAGGTGCACGGACATCGATTAGAGATGGTGGAGGCCTAACTGCTTTAGAAAGAGCCATGGAGCTAGGAGCAATTACTGATGAAGAACTCTTAATATTGCTTGTTGGACACGAGTGAGAATGGAGTATAGCCCCCCCCCCCCCCCCCCCCTTCACCTTTTGGCAAGTCTTATTTATCTTCTTCATTTTGGTTTATCGTTGATACTCTATATTATCTATCCAAAAGCTATTGAAAAAATGTAGAATGATATGTGATATTATTACCTTGACAAGACAGTAATTAGCCAATTTCAAAGGCTCTACCCACATTTTTCTGCATGCCGGCATTGGCTTTTGGCAATGCTCTTTAGTTTCTTTGGCCGATGCCAGGATCAAGCATCAGGTAACATGATTTGGAGATTTTTTTTTTAAGAAATCAGTTTAAGAGTGAAAATCTTTTACAAATAAGAAAAAGAGGCTAGTTGCATATAACACCCCTTATCTATAGGCTAAATTGCATAAAAATACCTAACGTTTCATGACTTTAGAACATAAATACCTAAAGTGAAAAACCGGGCACATAAATACCCAAGGTTTATGTTTAACAGTGTGGTTACTAACACGTTACCGGTTGAAGAATAAAGCCACGTTTATAACCCCCTCCTCCCCCCTCCCCCCTCCCCACCCAAAGAAGGAAAAATCCAACAACACACGCACACACAAAAAGGGGGGGGGGGGAACCCACCCCTACTCACCCACTGACCATGTTGACCAGGTAATGAAAATTAAAAACTCTCTGACTCCTGCCGAATCCTTTCACCTTTCACCCTAACCCAGAAATTTTCTGCGGTAGATTTGGGGGCATTACCGCGGTAAAATTGGCATAGCCTGGAGATATATCTGGCAAATCATAGTAAAATTGTTTTTCTGATGAAAATTAGCAAAAAAACGTTGGACCAAATCATAGTTACTCCGTTAGCATCAGAGTGAATGGAAGCAATGGTGCATTATACAAGCGGAATCAAGATAAAGATGTATTTATTTTACCGCTTTTCTCCATCCTGTTATTATTTCTTGTTATTTTACTAAATTCAATTAAAAATTGCATATTGGGATCAATCTATTGAAGAATTTTGAAAAGAAGCTGCCATCGGTTAAGCAAGAGGCTAGAGCTTGAATAATTAAAGAAGAAGAAGCAGCCAAAGTTCTTTAATGTTATCTGTCCACGGCAAAAAAGTCCAAAAAAAATTCACATAAGATGCACATGGGAATATAAACTGAATATTCTTACTCTAGGTAACGGTGGGTAGCAGAGTGCATATGAAACAAAACTTTGGGTACTGAAGATCAAGACTTTTTACTCGACATATTTATGTGCTAAAGGTTGTAAATCATTGGGTATTTGGATTCCATATAGCCTTTATTTATATCTCATCCAGCAGTTGTAAGATGTAACCATTCAACGAGTATATTAGCACTTGACCCTGCCGGAGATTAGTATGACTTGCAGATTTGACATTACTGGTTGTCTTGGATTTCAGAACTCATTTAGGTTATTCAACAATTAATATTTTCAGACATACTTCATGTTGATTTAAGTTTGCCAGTTACAGTACATTATTTAGATATCGCTGATGCCACAATTTTGTTTCATGTGCAGGATGTAAATTTATCGGCACCCACAAGAAAAGGCACAATTGGATCGAGCTAGTCTGCGTGAATTTAAGATTGATTTGTGCAGCTCGTGATTATACCGATTCATTAATTTTACATTTTGTTGTATATCTAAAATATGAATATTTTTTTATATACCTGGTTGTCTTTAAGTGTATGAGTTCCCATATCTGTTCCAGTGAACAAATTGAAACTGTCATTTCTGAATGCATCTGATGTAAGTTTCAAGTTGAAAACGATCAATGCTATTTTCTTTTCAAGTACATCTACCGTCCGGGAAGTTAATTATCTCAAAAAATAAGTTTCAATGAACAGTTGTATTGCAATGTAGTGCATCAGACACTGATGATATTTCCTGTGAATGCAATAATTATCCTTGTTGAGGCTGGAAATTTACTGTATGTTGGTAGATATTGTTATTATCAGGAATTTTCACTGCCAGTAATTTTCTTAAGATGCGGGGGGTGATGATTTCCGTTTGTTTTAGAATAAGGGGAAAAGAAAAGAGAGGGGCAAGACATTGCAAATCTGCTTTCTGTTTTCGTGTTTGGTAGTTATTTTTCCTTTTGCAAAAACAAAATCCAAAATCCAAAAAATATCACTGCAATATGCTTTAGTGAAAACAGTTTCAATAATTTACAGCTGTTTTTATAATTTTCAGTTTAATTGAGATGTTCAGCTGAGTTTGAAAATAAATAATATCTGATGAACGATTAATTTTAATTAAGTTTGAATATAAATGAGATGTTTAGTACTTTTAGTTTTCGTTGTTGTTTGCACACATGCCAAAAAAATGAGTCCAAAGGTAATGAAATTCTTCCCTTTTCCTTTTTCTAGTTTAAATAAGAGAAATTTTTTAATCATAATGAATTTTTCGGAATAAAATAATAATTTTCAAAATCAAATAGGAATCTCAATTTAGTGAATCTATTGCAAATATTGATATGTTTCAATAAAAAAATGAAATACTAAAACTCCATTAACAACTTATCCAAAAATCACAAGCATTTTTTGATTATGTTATGTTATACCTGTCCAAGAAATAAACAAATATTTGTGTTTGAAAATTGGCAAAAAAAATTTAAACTATAATTTTCCTCTTCTTTGTCTGATTAGAAAATTAAATACAATTTCATTTTACCCCTTCTAATTCTGAAAATTGAAAATAAAATCCCAGACTTTGCAGATAACAACCATAAAAGATGGGCTTTTCTGGTGCAAAACGCTTCTTATGATTTGCTTCCAAAAAAAAAGAAGGAGAAGAGCAAGCAGCAAGGAGAAGAAGATGGAGATTAGGGTTTCAGCTCTCAGCGCTGACGTGCGCGGCGGCACATTTCTAACCTGCGCTCCCTCAGTTTCCCACTGCCATCGCTCCTTCTTCTTCTTCCCATTCAAACAAGCTGCCATTTTTGTCCCTAAAAAAATCTTGTCTTCAAATACAAAGAGGAGGCGAATTAGGGCAATTGAATGCTGCTCTCGACGAAGAAATTCGAATGCAGAAGGAGCTGAAGCTGAATTGGAGATGGATGATTTCTTGGTTGTGAGCTTCTACAAGTTTGTGTTCGTCGAAGATCCACAAGCTGAGATATCAAAGCACCTCAATTTCCTGCAGGTAATCCTTTTCTCTAATTGATGATGAAAAGTTTGCTCTTTTAGTAAGGCTACTTCATATAAATGCAAATAGAGAATAATGGACGAAAGAGGCCATAGGAGGGGATTTCCTCCGGTGACGTCGAAAAAATACAACCTCCACCATTTTTTCCGATGATCGGCATCCATTATCATCATCGTTATCATGTAAGATGTGCAAACACCAAATTTTACGTGATTCCACCACTTTTTCACTGTTGAATTAGCAATGTAAAAAGTTCTATTGTCGGGAAACCATTAATTTTGCACCAACTAAATCAACGGTGAAAAAATGGTAGAATCACATGAAATTTGGTGTATCCACATCTTAGATGATAAAGATGGAGGTGATGTATACCGATCGTCCAAAAAAATCTTGGAGGGTGCATTTTTCCGACGCCTTAGAAGGAAATTCCCTCCTATGGCACCTTTCCTCCATTAACCTCATGCAAATAATACTACAATTTATGATGAGGAAATGGAAACACACAGCCACAACATTTTGATAGTTACCACTGATCTTCATTGCGATGGAGCTTGAGAAAAGAAAAACAAAGGAACCACTTTAAAATTTACTGCAAATTCATAATTGTGCTCCAAAATCAACTCCTTTTTTTTGTTTTTGGTCTCTTATTTGTTTTTGGTCTCTTTGGATATATTCTAAAAAGAAAGTCTGTAGGCGCTTGTGTGATCTTACCTATTTGGAACGATCTTTGACTCGCGCACAAAGACCATAACTTTATGAATGCTATGCATCCATATTTGTGAGGATGTTAGTTGGTTGAGTCCATTTTACTTCTTGGTTGAGGTTTCTAGTTGGCTGAACTCATTTGTACTTCTCTAACTTGTATAACAATCTTTTCCGGAATCTTAGTAATGAAAGCGGTGGGCATTTTTATCCCATCTTTTCACACCAATAGAACAAAATAAACAGGTAAAAGCAATTTTTTCAAGAAAACCATTTTGATTTGATCAGCGCCAAACTAATAAAAACATCTCTGGTTAACATACTTCTCTAATGTTTACAACAACATATAAGTATCCATATGCGAGTGGTTGCCGAAAAGAGCATTTCTGTGATGGTTTTGGTAGTCACAAAGAGAATCAGCTAAAAAATGTAAAGTTTTCTGTTAAACTTGCAGTATGAGCAACAACACATTTGATTTTTGTAAGTTTATATAATCTTAATTAGGCATTTTAGATTTTGGTCTATTTCTAATTATCTTGAAATTTTATTACCATTCTCATTTTTATTGAGTCAAGGGTATTGAGAATTCATTTCTTGCTTTTATTCATAAATGATGACCTGCTGCCTTGACAAAGAAACACGCGCGCGCGCGTGGGGGAAAAATAGAAATAGAAGATTAGACATTATTTCACAGTATCTAGCTGGTGAGTTCCTGTGAAGTTGGATACACAATTATATACAGATTCTAAAATCATTACCACAAAAGCAAAACCTCTCTCTCTCTCTCTCTCGCGCGCGCGCACAGAGAGAGAGAGAGAGAGAGAGAGAGAGAGAGAGAGAGAGAGAGAGCATGTTATATGCTGTTTGTTTCCTTGCTCATGAAATTACTTTTTGTCAGGGGCGTGACATACATGGTCGGATATATGTGAATGAAAAGGGGATTAATGCACAGGTTGGTACTTCTAACCTTGTTTGGACTTTTGACTCGGCATGCCATGTACAGATACTTTGAGTTCTATCTTCTAGGTAATATTCCTTGAATTTGATAACTATAGTCTTAGGACTAAAGTTCAGTTTCTTAAACTAATGAGACTGAATGCCAATTTCCTTTATAAATCAACTCAAGTGCTGCTTATTGTTAATCAAAAGATTGAAAATTCAGAAGACATATTTATAAGTTTATATTGCCTCCTAGGCCATCTAGGTTGCTCATTACCCATTTTTGAACCCTTATTTGTTAGAACTCTGGGTTGCTTGGGTCATTATGAGATTGGGCAAGGTTTTCTATTGTTACATAGCTGGTTGCATGAAAACAAGGTATAAGCATTTAATATCCATATAGATTTAATTGTTACATTTTGTAACAATATAAAATACGGCTTTCTATCAACTCCTTAAGGTATGTCTTTTTTCCATTGACTTATTTGTTGCCAAGAGCTTCTTTTGAATCCTCATCTCTAGTCCTTTGGATATATGAAACTTCATTTCTTTTGACCAGTTCTCCTTATGCTTTTTTCATTATACTATTATATTTCCATAATCGCCTATAATTCAACCTTAAAACAATTTTTAGTCTTTTAGAAGGGCACTGTCATAGCTGGGTACCTGAAATATAGTACTTCAGTTCAAAATTTCCTAGAAAATCTAATTCAAGAGCTAGATAATCAATTCTTTGTTACAACTGTGTATTGCTTCCAAATTTCCAGTAGCTTACCAATTCCATAACTTATTTACATCTCACATTGAGCTTATATTTTATATTTCAGCATATTTCATGCTCCATTTAAGTCATAAACCCCCTCAAATCCTAGATATCCTTTCGCTGTACTGAGTCAGTTTAATATTAAGGAATGAGTCCCTTTTCTAACGTCATGCAGATGTACAACTTTGCCTCTTCTCTCTCTTTCTAGGCTAATAGTCGTGTCCTTCCTATAAATATTGTTTATTTCAAGTCAAACATGTACCATGATACTTTTATATAGTGGTAAACGGTCATGTATTATAAAGCTTTCCATAACATAGATGATCAGAATCACATTTTTATGAAGACTAAAATATTAAACGCTCACTCGTTTTAGCCTCAATGATTATTTTGTGTCGCACTTCAACTTTATAGG
This sequence comes from Agapanthus africanus, assembly GCA_030015575.1. Classification (NCBI taxonomy): domain Eukaryota; kingdom Viridiplantae; phylum Streptophyta; class Magnoliopsida; order Asparagales; family Amaryllidaceae; genus Agapanthus; species Agapanthus africanus. The sequence goes on from CM057338.1 coordinate 25,465,856, forward strand.
AATTAGTTAGCAATGGAAAGCAGTCTATGCATGTACTTTTGAAGTTTTAAAAGGTCAGAAAATTGACTTTTATATGTAACTGTATTTCCAACGACCATCCCGAAAGAGCCACTAGAATGCATTTGAATATCTATTTAGTCATTTTCAAGCTCAACATTTTCCTGGTAATATTACACGTTTGACCTATTCTATTCTAAACAAAGTATGTCAATTCACAAACAATTCATTCCTTGCCGTTTCTATCTGAGCCATTCAGAAGCTCGAAATATTTTTCTAAGTATTGCTGAAACTTTGGACCACATTTGCATTGCCTTTTAACTAAGCAACCTAGAAGATTGGCGCTAGGCACAGATTCCACAGAATAATGCGTTATTAATATTTATTTTTCCTTTTGAGGCTTCTTTTCCGTTTTAGAACTCAATCATTATTCCAGATCTCTAAGGAAGACAAATCAGTATTACTTAATGATATGATTATATAACATTTATTCATGCTATACTTGATTTCTGTGCAGTACAGTGGTCCAATAAAAGATGCTCTGGCATATGCAGAGTGGCTTAAAAGCGATATTAGGTTCTCTGATATTTTGGTCCAGACTTCACCAGCTTTGCATGGGCATGCTTTTCCACGATTGAAACTGCGGTATAAACCTTCACTTGTACAGGCAAGCTTTATTTACTGGTTCTTTCATTTTGTTAATAGTTTGTTTGCAGAGAACCACACTGTGCGCAGAATGGACGTTAGTTTTCATTTGAGCTGTTTAAGGCTTGCCTCATAGAATGGAACTAATTTTATTCCTTGAACCGGAGATCTAATTTCAAAAGCAATTAGAGGATAAGGGGAATTTGTTTCCTTTACTTTTAGATGACATGTGTGTCCAAATGCAATTTTGAGGATAAGGGCAATTTTTTTCTTTACTTTCAGATTACCTGAGTGTAGACACTAATGATTATCATGGTTGTTGTAGGGGATATTATCCTAGACATCAATCATACTTGCAATCGGGATAATATTACTGAACCATTCAGCGCTGACTACATATAAGTCAAAATAACTTATCTCTAAGCGGACCTATCATAATTGTATTAGATTATCTAAATTTAATAGTGTACAAGTAACAAGTGTGTATAACATGAAAGTTTCAACAATAACCAATAATTTTTAAAGCTCCTACAACAAAAGTTATCTCCAACCCTGACATTTGTCAAGCTCATACATATATCCTTCTTTTTATTGTTATATTTCTCTTTTAAGGAGAGTAGTCGAATGCATTTCAGTGTAATTTCCATGCCTTTAAGGAATATGTTTTCCATGGTGTTTCTTGACTTGTTCACATGTAGAAAAACACGAGCTTTACCACAGCATTTCTTCCAGTGCCCATATGCGTTTAGTCAATATAAATGTTCACTACACTGCAGTATGCTATTTTATTGTTCCATTTTTTTTAATGGTGATAATGCCGATAATCAGACTCCTTAGAAAACTGTTGCATATGCTATCAGTTTGAGGGAGGTACTTTGCACCTTCCTTTGTTGGACCCTTCAATGCGAGCTAGCCCACTAGCTCCTACAGAATGGAGAAAAAGATTGGAAGCTGTGAATAGGGTTGGTGTACAAACAGAAAAGGAGGATTCAGTACTTGAAAGGAAAGTTCTGCTTCTCGATGTTAGAAACGGTATGCCTATATTCCTGCTTTATAAAAATTTCAAGTTGTCCCAAAAAAATCTCTGGTTTCTAAAAAAGGTTTAACAAAAAAATGCAAAATTTATACCTTAAGGCTTCCGTTTACAGAAAGAATGATATTATTTTACATACTCCTAGTTTTTTTCCTCGAATTACTTATTACTCTTTAATGTATTATTGCGGGAATGACCATATATATCTAATTGTAAACAGAACACGATCCCATGTAGTTGTGCTGTTGCGGGCAAGTCCGTATTTCTACAACATCGCTCTTTAATTATTCCCTTTGCTTATAAAAATGATTCTACTGAGATGATTTTCTGCATTTTAAAGGCAAAAGACAGATCGTTTATGACATACAGTTGTACCAACATTCGTTGTGATTGCTATGGAACAGGCTATGAATGGGATATTGGCCATTTTCAAGGAGCTCATCGGCCGAATGTGGATTGTTTTAGAGGTACCTCCTTTGGGCTTTCTGATAAAGAGGTACGGTTACTAGTTATTACTTTTGTTTAAGAATGCCAGTAACTATATGGCGTAGTGTAAGTGCATGAGTTAGTCACATCTGTTCAAGTAAAATGTCTATATTTAGGGATGATAACAGATCTATAGAATAAACTTATCCACATGAAAAATATGAATATTTGATGCCCTTTAATGTAGCTGTGGGAGACGACAAATTAGCTGCGGTTGCCATAGAAAATGGATGTGGGTCCCGCCGTTTTCATTACTAACGTGCCCCCCCCCCACCCCCAAAAAAAAAGAGAGAGAGAGAGAGAGAGAAAAGAAGAGAGAATATAACCCCTTTGTGGCTGCAGATCCGCAGTCACATACATCTCTATTCGATATCTGTTTGTTTAAGATATAGACATGGATATTCATACTGCTAGACTATCTGAAATATTTTAATAGGCATCCAGATATCCACGATGCATATGAATTTAGTTTATCTGGGACGGCATCATGAGAAACGACTTTGTGATTTTTTATTTTATTTGTGTGTGTGTGGGACGACATCATGAGAATTTGTGATTTTTAATTTTATTGGTGTGTGTTTTTGTGTGTGTGTGTGTGTGTGTGTGTGTGAGCCATGGTTTAAATGAGCGAAACGATTTTTTGAACCCATTTTTTCCAAGTAGATTTAGTTAATAATCGAATTTGTTTCATAAATTATGGATATTGAGTTCAGTAACTCCAAAGCATATCTTCATACCTCTCTGTATCCACTAGCAGAAAACAGTAACAATTACCACTAGCAGAAAACAGTAACAATTATGGTAAACCTATCTGCTCCTTTTACATCTCAACCTCTAAAGAGCCTTATGTTCTGTAATTGACCCTATTTTGATAGTACAAACTTAAAAGACGCTGCTAATAACAACCCTGCTTTTGGGGTCCATGCCTTCAATCAAATAAGAATAAGAAACAGGAGGACACAACAAATAAATTTAAAACTCGGTTTTATCATACAGAACAAGGGAAGTTATAAATTTTTCTATCAAGTACAAAGCATAGTAGAATATATATTTGTTCCTTTGCTTAGAAAGGACTCTATTCCTATGAAGAAGAGCTCTTGTACATGCTTACTACGTATCTTGGTTTTTGGGGCATTTGTTTTTTCTTCTGGGAGTTCGTTATAATCAGCTATGCCAAACTTGTGTCAGAATCAGGTTGCTGCAGATCCTTTGGCTGGAATTGATAAGGAGCATACAGATATATTAATGTACTGTACAGGTGGCATTCGTTGCGATGTGTATTCTACCATTCTTAGGTAAAGAGCATTTGTTTATCCGCATGGCCATCTATATTCTTCCTATATGTTTCTTAACTTGTTATATTTAATACCAGGCAAAAGGGATTTCAAAACTTGTACACTTTAAGTGGAGGCATCTCTCATTATCTACAAAGTGAAGGTTCTGCTAAGTGGATCGGGAATCTATTTGTTTTTGATTCGCGCCTTTCGTTACCACCATCCACCTACAAGTCTGAGGAAAATGCCGTAGAAAGATGTGATATGTTGTGTCAAAATGAAGAAAGACATCACTTGGGGTATCAAAATGGTAGCTTTGCTAGATGCTATATATGCAATTCGCAGCTGATGGAGTTTAAGCATAGAAACTGTGCAAATCTTGACTGCAATCGGCTTATCTTGTGAGTTGTTAAAAACTTTTCACTAGTAAACGCCATAATTTAATCGATTTTGTGCATTGACTTTATGGAGTTCACAGTTCTTAATGGAATAGTTACGTGTTATACCATAAAGGGAAAATTGTAGGAAACCCCCTCACTTCTGTCTGTATAGGTTACCACGCTAACCTTTTCTAATATTGTGTGTTGCCTCCAATTTGAACAGAATTTTTTTTTGTTTCTACGACATTTTCTTCCCAAAATACCCCTGTTTTGTGCCACTATTAATTAGCATTGCATATTTAATAATTTTACTGAGAGAAAGTAATAGATACGGAAAAAAAGTAGCATCAACTAAAATTGAGGTGTGCTTGTGTGTGTAAGGTATAGATTTCAAAAAGATAAGCGCTATCATACTATACAGGCAACAATGAGAGTGTTTCCTGCAAACTTGGCCTTGTTGTAATGTGCTCAGTTTTTTTGCATGAAAAAGCACAGCACTGAATATGCTAATTTTTTGTGTCTGGTATTTCTTTTAGGTCCTGCACGACCTGCGAACAAGAACTAAGAGGGTGTTGCTGTTCAGATTGCACGCGTTCACCTCGACTTAGGCCTATTCTTCAAGGAAAACAGAGATACCAAAAGTGGCATTTATACCGTGATGGGGTGTTTCAGCAGCATGAATAGCTCATATTTGCCCTCATATCTTTTCTATGCAGATGCCAACAATTGATAATCCTCAAGACTGAGTGAGCGACTGATTGAACTCGGAGAAAGCTAACATTACTGTGAGTTTCATCAAGGCTTGTGTTTTTTTTTTGGGTTAAATTTTGTAACTGAAGGATTTTAATCTTTCTTTTATAACAATATAAGATTCTTTTTAGTTCTTGCAACATTCTATTCTTATTTGTTCTCCGTAAAAGCCCTAGTCTTAGCTTTGCAGTGCAAAACCTCCTTAAAAAGATTAAAGCTTCTTAATGCTGAATCCTTGAGTTGTAAGGCCAATGTTTCACAACCAAACCGTTTAAGATAAAATCATCAGTAAAGAAACCAAGCAAAACTAAATAATCATACTAAATAAAGAAAGAAAAAATAGTTCCAAACTAAATAAATAAAGAAAAAATAGTTACAAACTGAATAAAGAAAGGAAAAACAGTTCCTAGGCAAGACTCTTTAACTTAAATCTAGTGAGGGAAGCAAAAAAAACTAAACACTAAACTCATCTAAACTATAAGACTAGGCTCCTGACAAGTAGCTTGAACAGCTAGCCTCTTCGTAGCATCAATCGAGCACGACTCTTTTCCAAGACAAGCATTCCGAACTATAGATAGAGCATCCGTTTGGCATTTGACCTTGTTGTAGGACCCACAGGTTATCTCTGGGGTATCGAAGCATGCAAAATCAATAGACGAAATTTTGCGACCGTATCCTTGGCACGATAAAGTCAAATTCTTTCCTTCTTCCACATTGCTACATATCTGTCCAACCACAACAGTCTGAAAATTGACTTGGGATGGATCACCGCCAGCTTCCTCGAATAATACCAAAGTGTTTGGCTTACCAGCCTTGAGGAAGGATCTTGGCACATGATACCTTCAAAACATTAATAAAATTAATTAATTGATAGATAATCACAAATTATTTATGCTCTTGTTTGCCAAATAGTAGAAAGAAGAAAGGCTATAGAGAAATTAAAGAGAAGTTACTATGGAAAGAAATTGCTTTCTTTTGACTTTGTATTTGTATATATAGAAAATATCAGATTTGAGGGAAGAGAAATAAACAAAACCTATCTAGCAGATGACATGGAAACGAAAGAGTTTTCAGACTGCTAATTAAATTAAAAATCTTTAAAATATTAAACTTGCATTCGATTATAGAAAATAATTGTATAGTCACTTTTCAAATTCCACATGTAAGGAAAGTGTATAATTACATATATATTTGATACGGCATTGCTTTGTGGCATGCCACTGCATTATGAGTTGCAGTGTTTTGATGTTCTCTTTTCAAGTTCTATTGTTCATAGTACTAACTAAACATGGAAAATATAACTTTTTCGCATTAAATTCACCTTCTATTTCCTATTGTCCGAAACATCTTAAGTATATAATAATTAACAAGGCGTGGTTATAAGAGTGGGTTGTGCGTTTCTCTTACCATCTTTGAGAAGGCTCGCCGCATCCACTGACACATTTGCCTGCTTCGAATGGGCCTCTATAATTGCAAGTGTTGCATCCTTTTTCAGGTGTTGAGGCAATGTAGCTTGGCCAGTATCGCCCGATGCTTTGGCCATTGACCCATGCCTCTCCCTTCCCAAGCCCAAGCAGATCCACAACCACTGGCTCTGTCCCTAGGGGAGCTAGGAAAGTTGTCTAACATACCAAGGGGAAAAAGGAAAGGAAAAGTCAAAACTTGAAAATTGAGAAGTGCTAGAATTTAGGAAGAAAACTGAAGTGCCCATGAATATCCCTAAAACTACCATGAAGTTATTTAATTACACTGAAGTACCATAAGTTTGGTGATAAGGGGATTTTACCCCTAAAATGCCCTTAATGAAATGCATCATTTTGAGGGAGATTAATGTAATAAAAAGTTGGTAATTATAGTGATTTATCCAAAATGAAAATATCGGTGATTACCTTATACCAGATGAAGATCCTTTCGGTAGGAGTCTTAGAGCCTGAAGCCCATTGCAACCCTACAGAATTATCAAGGTTGTTCTGAAAGTATAGTTGGCTCTTAAAGCCATCAAGTCCAACCTATATAACAAATTTGTAGTTGAGATAAATACAAAACATTATAAATAATTGAATATAAAGGCATTAATTAATTTTTGATAGTACCTTGTAAGACCATGCAGATTGTGATAAATCCATTGTGATATTTCCTCCAATCAATTGGACAGGACCATTAACAATTCCAGCAGGCACCAACTCAAAATAGGGATCATAATTCTAATTTCCAAAATTTTAAGAAAATAATTATAATATTGAAAAAGTATAATAGTATTCATAGATATACTACAATATGTAGAAACAAACATAAGGTAATTTTAAAACCTTAAGGCCAACAGTTGCACTAATCAGAGAAAGTTGATTCTTCCCCTTGTTCAAAGTAACATTTCGCTCAAACACAAATGGATGTATTTTATCGCCTTCATGAGTAGAATGTTGCGATCCTATAGGAAACAAAATGTTGGATAACATGAACAATATATTATTAGCTTTTTCAGAAGGAAATACCAATAATAATAAATATTATAAGCTTTGTGTATATTACCTACAAACTGGCCATTGACAAAAGCATAAAGAACATGGCCGGTTGTGTTAATCCGAAGCGTCATTTGTTCTTGACAAGAATCAAAGCTATAAATAATCGCAATCCAAAAGGTTATTATAAAACCAAGTTAACCTTTCAAATTCTTCAATCTCTAGTTTGCATCTAGAAGGAGAAACTACTGTACCTGGTCGTGTACCACAAGTAATCGCTAGCATCAACAGTAGTTTTAATTTGTTCCAAGAGCCTATTGTCAATGAAAGAAGCATTCAAACCCTTAAGATTCCCGTCCAAATCCTCAAATCTCCATGACCAGTTTAGGTTTGCAGGCTGTTTCTGGGCTTGATTCGGCTTCTTTGTCAAAACTGTGGTTTGAGCATTCACCTGAATAAGAAATTCCCAAGAAACACTTATTGGGTTAATATGATAATTAGCTAAGTTTATAAACTATCTGTAAACAAACATGAAAAATTAAAGAAAATGGATTGAATTACCTTGGCAGTGTTGTATACTTCTTTCTTGCAATCAGGGAGAAAACTCACAGACCAAGCAGGAAGGAAAAATTTGCTTCCTTCATGATTAACCGTAGCAGCAGCAGAATGATTCTTATTAGTTAAGAAACAAGCAGGGGTAACTCCTTCACCAAAGAACCTCGTCAACTATCATTAAAAAAAACATAAATTACTATAGTTCTTAATTATTTTGATTCGTATCTACCGAATCACATAATTCAAATATACGCAACATACCGATAAGCTATTGCCGAGATCTGTCCATTTAACATCACCATATACAAGAGCATGCTCCATAGACTTGAGTGCAGTATGAAGATCTTTCAAATGTCCCCATTTTGGCTGCCTTGTATATCCTAGAAAATCACATGAAATAATTTGTTTATCATTTGTTCAACTTTTACTCCTAAAATTTTACTAAATCAGGTAAATTTTCGTACCGTATTCATCAAGAGGAGCGTCGTAATCATATGTTGTCGAAATGTAAGGGCCTCCGGCTGTTCTGCCAAAATTAGTTCCTCCATGATACTGAATTGACAAAAAAAATTGTTTAGTATTAGAATTTATTTGTAACCAAATTAAATTTATATGAAATTAAATTTTGATATAGAAAATAGGTGACCATATAATAGTTTTGGAATGTTCCATTTGATTGGAAGAATCTTGCTACAGAATATGCCAAATCTTCAGCAGGTCTATGCTCATCAGGTTTATCCCAAGCTTTGAACCTGAAAGATTCATTTAAAGAAATAAATTAAATGATAATTAAAAATTACTGAAACTTGAAATAATTTATATCAATTTTAAGAGAAAGAAAGAGCTCTAACCATCCTGTCCAGTTCTCAGTCCACATCTTTGGGCTATTTTTGTTGTTAGGGTTGAATTCGTTGCAGTAGAAGCCGTTGCAAGTATTGATCTTGCATAATTTAACACATGAAAAGTAAGTCATTTATAACAAAATATCAAAAATTATTTATAGTGAAAATAAGAAATAATTTATTATACCATTGGTTGCGGAGCATCTGGTTGCTGACACATGATCCACGGCACACTAACATTAAGCGCATCCGCCATTTTTGCGCACCATTTTACATACTCTTTACCCGCATCTCCGTACTTATCTTCTGCATTACCATATTCATTTTCAATCTGTAAAAACAAATTATAAATCTAATTAGAGCAAAATTTATGGAAAAAAAATAATAATAATAAAGTAAATGAATATATACATATTTACCTGAGTTAAAATGATAGGACCCCCTTGTGGTGCCAATAACTTTTCTTTCTTAACAATGTCTACAATATATCTAGTAAACCTTTCCATTTCATCCTACATTAAAAAAACAAATAATAAATAAATAAATAAAGTTTTTGAGAAGTAAACCAAATCAAAATAGATTAGGATTAAACAAAATCACAAACCTTAAAAGGCTGGTTGTTAGTTCTAAATTGCAGTCCCGGGATTTGTCGCAGCCAAACAGGAAGTCCTCTATATATATATATATATATATATGAATAATATTTAGCATTAGTTTTTCTTTATCATGATATTTTATTGTCTTGTAAAATAGGGGGAAAATGCATTACCCATAATTCCATTCAGCGCAAACATAAGGGCCAATGCGAAGAATAGCATAAAGTCCAGCATTGTGAACTTCTTTGAGGAATCTCACTAGATCGAGATTGCCTTCAAAGTTGTACTGTTAAAGGAAAAGGAAATTAGCATCCATAACATGAAAATTTAAAATGCGCGAGAATAAATTATTTAGGTGAATAAAACGGAACCTGTCGTGGATGTGGTTCATGAGCATTCCAGAAAACATAAGTCTCAATTGCATCAAGACCTCCCTCTTTGGCTTTATGGATAAGATCAGGCCACATCTAAAGACACGAGAAGAATAATTAAATTAGTTAGATCTCTAAATATTTATAGTATAAGAAAATCATTTAGAACTAATGAATGAATCTCTAATGCGGAGGTGTAAATAATTTACATGTGACAGCTAAAAACAAGATATAATTCACATGTATTTTTAGTTTCTCCTTTCATTTATTTATAATAAAAACTTATTTCTTTTTTCATACATTAAAAGGAAACTGTGTTTTATTTTTGACTAAATGACTTGATCTATATTAATCATGATTTAGTTTATAATATTTACACTTCTCTTTCGTTCAGTAATTGGAAAAAATTTCTTTTGCCTTTTCCATTTAGCAAAAGAGATCTCTTTTCTTTTATTTTGGAAGAAAAAGTAAAAGAGATATCTTTTTTTAAAGGAAAAATGAAACGTAAAATCCACATATTAACCTTACTTATATATAGAACTACTTCGTATTTGTCAGTATATAAAATCGATCCATATATTAACCTTGGAGTGTACCGTTTTTCTCATTTAAAGAAGAAAAAATTCCTTTTTCATTTTTTATTTTTTATTTCCTTTTGGTGATAATGATTGTTTTTTAAGAAATTATATTTATTATACTTCATAACAGTATTTTCCTTATTAAAAATGCTCCGTGTATTAACATAAATGCATATATAACTAAAATGAACAAAAGTAAAACTCTTTGCTTTATATCAATAACTAAATAATAAGATCCATTGCAGCTTTCTGAAAGAAAATAATTATGCATCTATATCGACATCAAATAATCCATAAAATCATGCAAAAGTCGTGAATTAATTTACACATGTAAAATGTGATCTAACATACCTCCGGGGTGGATCGAGGGTAATGAATAGAACCAGAGAGCAAGAGACGACGCTTGCCATCGATCAAGATTGCACGTCCATCGTGAGAAACTTCGGTAGTTAGTGATGGTACGAAGGAAGAAATCAAAACGAATGCGAAAAGAAGTAGAGCTAGAGATGAGCACTCCATCTCTATGTGTGTGAGTGAATGTGTGAGAGATAATGAAGAAATTTAGTGCATTTGACTCTTTAAATAGAGTAAAATAAATAGTTAAGGAGTGCCAATAATATTATATTTGTGGTTATCCATGGTGGATTTTATTTGGTAGTTAGGATTTTGTATCCAGTTTTTATTTGGAAGTTATGATTTAGGATAAAAGTTCTGTTGACGTGTCAGACTTCTAATTGGCAGCTATAATTAATCAACAATAAATATATTACTTCAACAATTTAAGTATGAAAATCAACAATTAATATTCAAAATATTATTGTTTGGATGTTTCTATTAGTTATGAGTTTGTTCAAAAAAATATACTGAATTGCATGACCTGAGCTCAAATTTGATGTTGTTGCTCACAAATATTTGAGCAGTTGAGTAAGAACAAATCAAATAATACATTGACAAAAAGGCTAGGATTATGCCGAACTCCTATAACCCTGCCCTGTTTATAATCGGGTTTTAATATCAAGGCTCAAGTTCTAGTCCAAAATGAAACTATAATTCAATCCGAACCCGGTCATTTATATTCTATTCGTGTTGGATTCAATATTAGAATATTAGAAGTTCATAATTAGTGAAAAATAAAATAAGAGAAGAGAATGAAAATTTGAGTTAGTAAATATGCTCATCTTATTTAATAATTCATCTCAAATTAAATTGACAGAAAAAACAATATATAGTCCATCATATACATTTAAAATTTATTTATAAAGCTCTATGAAATAACTATTTGATTTGACTCTGCACCATATCATCTCTATTGTTATAATGGAAAGAGAGAGGGCACATAATAATTGGAATTAAATATTCAGAAAAATAAGAAAAATCCTTGGGTTTTTTTATGAAATATTATTATTTTAAAAATAAATTATTAAAATAGGAGGGGTTAAATTAAAATTAGAAGAAAATGGTGGTTTGCCACCCTACCTCCCACCCCACCCCCCATCCCAGAATGGGGGCGGGTTCCCAGAACCCGCCCCCTATACATTTGTATAGGGGGCGGGTTCTGGGAACCCGCCCTCTATACATTTCCATATATTTTTTTTATTTTTTTTAATTATTTGTTATATAAATTTAATTATAATTATATAATTATAAATATAATTGTAATTATAATATGATTATTATTATAATTATAATTATAATTCTTAAAAATAAAATAAAAGTAAATAAACGAAAAAAATATTTAAATTAAATAATAAAATTTCACTATATCAATATTTTTTACAGAATGAATCCGTCAAAATTTACAATACCAAAAAATCCTATCCGATTTCTATCTCGACGATCAAATTTATAATATCAAAATGAATCCGTCAAATTTCCAATGTTAAAAAATCCTATCTGTTTGTAAAATTTAAATATTATCGTTTTCCTTTTCCTTTTCCCTTATGAAATCCGAGGAGGCTTGTAATAAGCCTATGCCTCCTGGGATGACTGGAGGAACCACCTGTTTTTTGGGTAGATGGCGGCGGCGGCGTCTGCTCTTCTGCTTCGGGTTCGGGTTCTGCTTCAGCTTCGTCTTCAGCAGCGTCTTGGACAGGCTGTTGATCCGCAAATCCTGAACCTGAATGTGGGACAGGTGTCGGATATGTGCTGCCTCCCAACAACTCTGCGTAGGACGCTAAATCCGTGTCCTAACTGGGCAGTTGTAGCGAAGAACCTGTCCCGGTTTCATGCGGCTGATGTTGCACAAAACCTTGGCCCCATGGCTGCGCAAATCCTGACCCCCAAGGTTGCTGTTGTTGCGCAAAACCTGACCCCCAAGACGGCTGTTCTGCAAAACCTGACCCCCAAGACTAGTGTTGTTGCGCTTGTCCGGTATGCCAGGGTTGCTGCTGACGGTATGGTGATCCAAACCACCGATCTTGCTGCGCTGGATCTCCGTGATGCTGCGGCTCTGGTGCCAGGTCATACTGCGGCTGCGGCTCCGGTTCATACTGCGGCTCCGGTGCCGGCTGATACTGCTGCTCTGGTGCCAGCAATAAATGTTGAGAAATATTATATGAACCGAATACACCACCAATTAATTGGTCTACATTTGAAAATCGAGCCTGAGATGCCGGACCAGCATCAGTCAGGTATGGTTCTTGCACCATTGTTTATACGAGATGCAACCCACGAGCCTGTCGTTACATTAGAAATAAGAAATAAGTATTGACTTATACCGCCGGATGTTAAAAAGTAATATAATATAAAGAATTCAACTTACTAAATCTCGTTCCATGTGGCCTCTAGGCTCGTATAGCGAGATGTCTGGGAAGTTGTTGGGGGGAGCAGAAAGATATCTTATGGTGACACGCTTATACCACTGTAGATATGCTTTGGTAGCGTCGGTGGCTGTTTGGTCACCTATTTGCTGTAAGGCAATACTACGCTGCCTATCCTCCGATCTCAGCAAATATTGATGATGATGCTCCCTCCAATCACGCTCCGTCTTTCCACCTCGCATGTCTCCCTCTATTGTCATAGGCGAAGGCGGCGGGACAGGAATATGTTGCGATCTATCAAACTGTCGCAACACCCGGTCCGGGAGGTGCATGACAACGACATTAATGCAGAGGAGTGGGCATCGAGCCCGCCAAACCGGCTCTCCTTCGATACAGATGCCGGGTAAGCGTTGTAGACGATCTGCTGTATAAGGCGTCCACAGGAACTGCGCAAATAACATAGTAAAAAAATTGTGATTAAGATATTTCAAAATTGTAAAACAAATTTAATTACCTAAGTTATGGTTACCTAAGTCTCCTCCATGCGATCCAACTCATCTCTATAGTACTTAAGTACTCGACGAGGAGCCTTATACGCTTTATTCCCATTCCACCGACAGCCAAGCGGCTTTCCGGGGATATCCAAGCCAGTTATTTTAACATTCTCCAGTCTTCCTATATACATATGCTCTCATGACCAGATCTATAAATAAAGTTTCAGATTATAAGAGAGAAAACCAATATTACAATTTTGCAAAATTCTAGTTGTGAAAAATAAGGAATTTACCTGAAGTAATGTAATGCATCCACAAATTTTATTCTTCGTAGGAGCACATGCCTTATTGAGTTCCTTATAAAAAAAAGCCAGGACCCCTGCTCCCCAAGCATATTGGACTCACACATCAGAATCCGTTAGGAAGCCAATGTATAACGGATGAACATGCGTTGCTGATTGGTCCGGTATCAACCAAGAACCGATCATGTACAGAATGTAGGCACGTGCATGTCTATCTAAGACTTCATCGGTGGCTTCATCAGGGATATTACTAAATGTATCTTTTAGCCAGTTTAAACTGATTTTATACCCCTTACTCCAGCCTCCAGGTGCCTGATATTAGCATTTTTTTTTGAAATATTAAAGCTAGAAATAATGTACAACATAAAATAGGTACACTAAAGAGGGGAATCAGAATGAAATTTTTTACCTGTCCGAGAACATACTCGGCATATGTATCCCAGTATGGGTGGTCGGTATCTGGACCAACAATTTTTCCTTCGACCAAACCAAGCCTATTGACCCGTAAACCGAGTGAGAGGCCAATATCCTGGAGTGTGATTGTGGCCTCACCCCATCTTAGATGAAAAGTGTGGGTCTCTTTTCTCCAGCGCTCAACCAGAGAGGTAACGAGGGCGTGGTCGATTTGGATATGACGAATCAACGAAGCTTCATAAAATCCGGCCCGTCTAAACCGCTGGTGTATTCGTTGGTCGCTAACTATCCATTTGTCTGAGCTATGGGTGACGACGGTGAGATTATCTCCATCCTGCAAAATTAAATAATGTTATTTTCAACTATTAGAATTAAAAGAAAGGGGTAATTAAAAAAAATTAACTAAGTTTAGAATATTTCCTCCCCGTGTAATATATTAAATGATCTGTGTTCGTTTTGATGAACAAGCAGAGATTTGTCGAGTGGTTGATTCTCCATTGAAATGCACTGGAGCAGAGATTTGTCGAGGGTTTTATAGTGAAGAGATTAGATGAGTGGTTGATTCTCAAACTGATTTGTCGAGGGTTTTATAGTGAAGGGTGGGTGGGTTCCAGGAACCTACTATCAAATCAGTTGAAAAGGGCGGGTTCCAGGAACCCGCCCTCTTCAATAATTATATGAATGGTGTCAAATCAGTTTGGTTTTTCCTATTCACAAAGGAAGAGGAACCCGCCCTCTTCAATAATTTTATTTTTTATATATTTTTGTAAAGGTGTCTTGTCAAATCAGTTTCTTTTAATATATTTATTTAAAACGTGAGTCTGTTGGGTTATTAAAGAGGGCGGGTTATTAGATCCCGCCCTCTTTAATAATTATATGAATGGTCACATCAGTTTTTTTTTGTCCATTATCAGAAGGACATCAGAAGGAAGAGGGCGGGTTTTTAAAACCCGCCCTCTTCAATAAATATTCGTGTCACTTATCCCATCGTATACTGTGTGTTATGCCAGTGTTGTCCCATCGTGTCTGTGTGTCAGGTCAAGTAAGAGGGCGGGTTGTTAGAACCCGCCCTCTTCAATATCTTGCCGGCCCTCATATCCTATAAATAGGTCTCCGCTATACATTTCACTACCCATTTCATTTCTGTCAAATTTTCTTCTGTACAAGTCACTATCCATTTACTTCGATCAGTATTTCTCCGCTATCAATTTTGTGTAAGTGTGGAGTTTTAGAAGAAGGTCAAGTTCAGTACCATAGTCTGCGAGGAGGAGCTGCTGGATAGGATCAAGACGGAACAGTTCACAAAGTATTGGAAGTAAGCAGTCTTTTCTAGACGGAACATTATTAATAAAAAAACTTTAAAAAAAATTATACAAGATTATCAAACTGTTAAGTGTAGGAAAAATAATTTAAAAAAAATTATACAAGATTATCAAACCGAGTTTACTTTTTTACAGATAAATTAACTGTAATAGTAATGATTTTGGTTAGAAATGATTGGATCTAAAACAATACAGAGGAATAAATGGCAATTTTGCTATAAAATAAAGTTTTTTGCAATTTCAACACAACATAAAAAATATAACTGTTTTTTGTGCAGGATTATGGCCTCCCCAAGCTTACTTGTTGTATGTAAATACGATGGTCAGGTTATCACAAGTGCACAAGGTCCCAAGTATATGGGCGGGTCCGCACGAATCATGCGATTGGAAGCATCAACGACTTATGATGAACTAGAGAATAAAGTGTTCAAAATTACGAAATACGATCCCCGTGAAAGTAGGGTTAAGTTAAGTTGTATTTAGCCTATGTTCAGTGGAAATGCATTGGTTGAAATTATAGACGATGCATCAATATCTTCGATGATAGATTTCGGTCTCTCAAACACCCAGTATTCTTTTGAACTTTTGGTTCAGAAGGAGCAATTGGAAGTATCAGATGCCCCTCCAACGGGTAATTTTGATAGTAATGCTGGAGATAGTTTCTGGCGGTACGGCCACATGGTTAACGATGATACCGTCAGTGGAGGTGGATATGACTATACACAATATTATTCAAACCTTCAAACTCATGGGTAAACATTTTATAAACCCATATTCAAACATTTAAGTAATACCAAGATACTAATATTCAAACATTTTATAAATCCATAAATCCAGGTTCTCCCAGTCGACTGCTGCAGTTACATGCACCCCAGAAGAACAACAAGGATTACCATACATAACCTTCCACAGGTAAATAAATCTGAAACAAGTGATGATTTAGTTACGAAAATATTAAGGAATAATATTATAATAACAATTTATATACTAAGCGCAGATTTCCCCACACCTCCGCATCATTCCAACACGATCCAAGTAGCGCATTCCAAGCATGTCCGTCCACATCTTTCCGGTTTTCTCACCCCGAACCATCCACATTACACCGACCACAGCCATCATATATTGCACCCGAGCCTTATGTTGCAACATGTGATATTCATATGTGTGGCAGTGATGATGATGAAATCAGTGCAGGTCATCAAGGGGAGGATAACGTGGAATATGCCGCTGGATTGAATGAGGTAGTATTCTTTGATGGTATGGTTGCGAATAACGATTTTGTCGAACTAGAAGATCCCGGCCTCGATCCGTAGGAAGATGATGGTTGGGTAGACTTAGCCGTGGCAGAAGTAAATACGGCACCCTATTTGGACGCGACAGCAGCAAGCGAAGATTGCATCAGTGTCGGGGATTTGTTTCAGGAAAAAGGAGATCTTATTTGTAAGCTGAAGTCGTGGTCTATTCAGCAAAACGTTACATTTAAAACCGAAGAGTCAAATAAGACGTGCTATACGGTGGTATGTACGAAAGCTCCTGAATGTCAGTGGAGATTGCATGCATGTTGTTCCAAAAGAGCCAAAGCTTGGAAGGTCACGGCCTACAACCAAGAACATACTTGCATTAATTCTATTATATTACAAGATCACCGGAACTGCACTTCATCTTACATTTGCTTGCTAATCATGCCACTAATCCGTACAGATGTGGCGATGACTCCCCGAGAGATACGGCTCTTGGTTAGCGGAGAGCATAAAATTCAGATTTCGTATGTGAAGGCATGGGATGCTCGTAGAAAGGCTTTATGCAAGATATTTGGGGACTGAGAAAGCTCGTACAACTCACTAGTCCGTTTTATGGAAGCCATGAAAGCATCAAATCTGGGGACCGTATACCGGTTAAAAATCACAGAAACAGACGTCGAAGGCTCTGTCAGGTTTCAAAGAATTTTCTGGTGTTTTGGTCCATGTGCGGCTGGTTTCACACACTGTCGGCCGGTATTGTGCGTTGATGGTACGTATCTATACGGTAAGTACAAAGGCTGCATGTTAATTGCTACAGGTGTTGATGCTAATAACGGTATATTTCCGTTGGGATTTTCTATTGTCGAGGGTGAAAATACATCATCCTGGTCATGGTTTTTCCGTCAACTAAAAATTATCTCATCTGTTCTTCATAGAACAGATTTATGCATCATATCTGATAGACATTTAGGAATACTTATTGCAATGAGATCTGTATTTCCGACGACCCCACATAGGTTTTGCCTACGACACTTCAGGCAAAATTTTGATCGAAAATTTAAAAATTCGGATCTACATAAGCTTATGTACAGAGCCGGTGAAACGCCTGACCCTAATGTTCACGACATATACATGACGAAAATTGGAGAGATGAGTCAAGCCGCGAAAGCGTGGTTAGATGAGTATCCAGTACGCATGTGGTCACAAGCACATGATGATGGGTGCAGATATCTACTAATGACGAATAATATGTCTGAAAACTTCAACGGGGTCCTTAAATGGGTTAGAGGCTTACCGATACAGGGGTTGATTGTTCGAACATTTTTCCGGACGAATACTTATTTTGTGCACAGAAGAGAAAAGTCCTTGGCGATGGAGACTCCGCTCACCGCGTATTACGAAGATATCTTTCGGAAAAGAGAACGCCGAGCACAATACTACAGATCCGAAAGGTTTGACATAGCGGAGTTTTAGGTAACGGGCGGTAATGGGAATCAATATACCGTGAACTTTAGAGATGAAGGGCTCTCTTCGTGTACATGCGGTCTTTTCCAGCAACAACATTTACCTTTTGCCCACGCAATTGCTGCTGCGAGCAGCATGCATAACTCACATTACAATTTTACTTCTAATTACTATACAGTTTCCAATTACCAAGGCGCATACGATCCAAAATTTCATCTTATATCGGACAGTCGCTATTGGCACTATTATACTGCCAACAGACAAACACCGACTGTACTACCGCCGGAAAAAAATATAAGGCCCGGAAGACCTATGGTGCGTCGAGATCGAATGACAATGGATGCTGATCCTCAGCAAAGGCAAGCCAGATGTAGCCTATGCAAACAACCAGGCCATTATAGGACCAGATGTCCAGGACAGTCATCAGGGACGGGACCTTGAGGATCGTGACAAGTGCACTCAGATTTTTTTGTATTATAAATTTGACGGATTCATTTTGTTATTATAAATTTGACCGTCGATATTGAATTTACATTTTACAAACAGATATGATTTTTTTGTATTGTAAATTTTGACGGATTCATTCTGTAAAAAACATTGATATAATGAAATTTTAATATTTTTTCAATTTTTTTTTCATTTATTTATTTTTAAATTTTTTTAAAATAATTATAATTATCATTATATAATTATAATTATAATTAAAATCAAAATTAAAATTATATTTATAATTATTATTATATAATTAATAATTAATAATTAATAATTTAAAAATAAAAAATAATAATTAAAAAAACAAAGAACCCGCCCCCTACTCTGGGGTGGTGGTGGTGGAGGGGGCAAATCGTCCTATTTTGCGAATTTTAAAAGATTCCCCCTCTTTTAATAATTTATTTTTAAAATTATAATATTTCAGAAAAAAACCCAAAAATCCTTCATACAGTTTATCTCATCAAATTTTTGGGCCATCCATCTGTCAACATCATAGAAAAAAATTTGAGATATATGTTAAATACTTTAAGATAAAATACTAAAGATTTTTAAAAACTTTCAGTTAACATAATAAAAAATGATAAAGAGGGGCTTTTCGATACAAACTTTTTAAGATTTGATAAACCCCAAAATCTATAAAAATTTATTTCATTTGAAATTATTCTTAATAGCTAAGATAATAAATCTTTTTTATAGACTTTTAGTTAATATGACATAGGTACATACATCAAACCTTTATTTTAATAAAGAAATGCATCGCAGCGGGTGCAAATTCGAATCGGAGTATTGCTAATTGCCAATAAGGCATTTTGGATATAAACAAAATTGCTATTTCTCTATCTCTCTACTATTTTAATCACAGATATGAAGAGGGAGTGAGATTAGTGGTGATTTCAAACGAAAAAGGCTTTTTTCAACAATTTACTTACAAATTAATTAATTTAAAAAAAGAAGATGATGATGATGATGATCGAGATCAGCCCAATAATCCTCTACAACTTCAGAAATTCAAAGTTCGGAATCACGTTGCAATGACCAAGCCTCGATCAAAGATCAAACAATTTAATGTCCGTCAACATCTTGATAAGATAAACATTGCAAATTTGTATCTTGATTATTTTGGTTTCTCGAGCACGTGCACCACGCGTGCACAGCGCGGGCATAATGCTATAATTAACTCTTCGAGGCGAAAAATTCAATAAGAACAGCCTAGTCAACGAGGAAATTTCTCACTTATTATTCTTATTAATCAATATCGTCCATGTTGATTTGCAGGACAACACTCTGTTTCAAGAACAAGGTATATCAAAAGCAAATTATATGTTTTTTGCTTCTATTTTTAGATTATGAGGATTAAGATGAACGATTTAAGTTGGATCGGATCCAGAGCCGGACCCAACCCAGAATGGTTGCTAAAATCCGAATATATCATAGGTCCGGCTGGACCCGGATCTAATCAGGCTCAGACCCATTTAATGACTTAATAGATTTATCAGGGTCTTTGCGGTCTAAACCCATTAGACCCAAACCCATCTATTACTCCGTACTAGACTTTGACCCCATCAAATATAATGGAATATCCAATATCATTTTTTGTTATATTTGAGAAAAGATACAAATATTAATTTTTTATAGATATGTTTTCATTTATGTTAGAAAAATGATATATGATTGTTAGTAATTTTTTGTTATTTAGATACAAATATTATTTTTCTATAAACGAATCCACACAGCTGTTACAACTTAACATATAAACAATGCAGGATAAAAAAACATACAGCTATTTTTTTTGTAAGAAATATTATATAACAATTTAGATCTTTATAGCATTTAATGATTGCATAAAAGTTTTTGTTGTTTTTAACATAAGTAATGTATACCGTGTGATTTGTTAGTAGATACCAAGAACAATGATGACAGCCATATAAATACCATGTTTTGGTGTTATTTCGATTTAAAATTCATAAATACAAACTCGACCATATAAGCATTTTTCAAAGATTATAATTGAAAAATAAGAAAACAATTTACTTGATTAGTTTTAATTATGAAAGATTCTTAAGAAATAACACATGAAATAAAATAAAATAAAAACAAAATAATTTTAAAAAAGAGATGGCTCAAAGATATAAAAAAAAATTCTTTCTTCTTGGGCTTCACGGGCCTTTTGTAAATGAGGAAGAGAAAATGATATATAAATAAATATGATAAAGGAAAGAGCAAAAAGGGAAAAGCCAAAAATAGTGTTTGGATTTGCGAAAGATTTGTTGACCGGTCCAACTTTGTAATAGAGTAACTAGAATCCACGCGTGAGATCGAAATTCTTCCAATGAAGATAGAAATCGAAAGACAAAAATATGAAAATTATAAAAATAACACAAATAATACGATTTTTAACTATTATTGTACTTACACTGCTATTCTGGATTCTTATTTCTATGTAATACAAAAACTTGGTTTGGATGATGCATTAATAACCCTCGTTGGTAAAATTTTCATTAAAAAAATTCGCAGTTGGCTTGAACGATTGTGTATATATATTAGGTACCTTTTATATTTATATTATGATAATTAGTACAAACTCAAAGAAGGGTCTAAAAATTAATTTCCGATTTAGTATGTAACATTGGATGCAAGTAGTCATGGCTTAAGATTTTTCTTTGTCATTATAAAAAATGACTAAATTCGATTTCATATTAATATCCGAGTACTGATGATACTTGGTACTGGGGACTCCCCAGATCATGACACGTGGCAGATGACGTGTCCCAAAGCTTACAAGAAAGAAGCAAGAACGGTACATTGGAAGCATACCCTGGGATTTCCTCCCAATGTGTTCCCGACCTTCTACGGCCTTCCAGACCACTCCTATGCTCGTCTTACAAACAACCGTCGGCTCACCTCCGAGTCTTCCCACACGCTGAGTTCCCTCAGCTCCCTAACTTGCCTTCGAGCTATCACAGAACCAAGCTCGCTCGGCCTCCCGCTCGTTCCCGAGCCTCCCGCCGAGCTTAGCTTCCTCGGTCTCATCGACCGACCCACAGCACTGATCGCAAGCGTCTCCGCCACGGCTCCGCGAATCTCGCCAGACGCGAGATATCCGCCGCCCACGATCCCGCGTTCCCCCATTAACGAGCGTATCTCGTCATCAGCGGGGAATCCCGCCTTTCACGCGGGCGTAACGCCAGGGGCATAACGGCCGGCGTGAATCTCGCGCCCGCCAGCCCATGGCTGCCACTATATAAACCCCTCTCTTAGACGACTCAGGTAAGGAAATTTGACCCTAATAGGCCGTTACTCTGCCAAAATACCTCAACTAACTTGATCGTCGAAGGGTCCACGGTGATACAACTACCCCGAAACTTATTTGCAAGTAGCTCGGTCGCATCCCCAAATCAAGCCCACTGAGATCCACACGCATTGAGAGGAAGGCTTCAAATCCAATCTCAGCCATCCATCAGCGCTCGCTGCAGATCAACGGAAGACAACATCTGAAGGAGATCCAGACCTCCATCAGTTGGCACCGTCTGTGGGAAACCGAAAATTCCACTCAACAAAAGTTGATCTTCCGATCTCGAACTCATGGCGAGTGATCATCGCAACGATCCAAGCACTAGCCGCCGCCTTCCCCCACAATGGAGGCACGGATGGATCCCCTCCTCCCCCGAACACCATTCACGCACTGTCGACTCGAATAGATCGGCTCGCGTCCGTCGTGGATGCCCTGGTCCGTGTCTAAACAGCGAGACAAGCTCCCCAAGCCGCCGCTCCCCCATCTCGGGAGCAACACATAGGGAGAGAAGACACCACCCACGCTGGCACATCCGGGCGCCGCCTCACTATCTCCGGCGGCCGTAGATCCCCCGGGCCAACCAATTCGATGATCCGGTGGGCACCTCACAGCTCGAAGCCGAGGTCCTATGAAAGAGCACCCTGCCCGGAGGCCCATCGCGCCTCTGTCCCTCCCGAGGAGGTGTCGGTCAGCTCTCCTTCCCCCAGGCATGACCGGCGTCCCCTCCCTCGACAGGGTCGCGCGGACGGGACACACCACGGTAACTCGAAAACAACCTCGCCAGGGGACCTAAGGACCTCATCGAACGGAACCGGAGCCGCGATCAGGCGCAGGTCGCCAGCAGCAAAGGCGATAAATCAGAGTTGTTGGATATATGTATGCCCTAGAGGCCATTATGAGATAGTGTATGTACTGATATGTATATATATATATATATATATATATATATATATATATATATTCGGGGGACAGTCTTGCTCGATATGATAGTATGCTATCTGTTTTTACTTTATCATATGTTCACTTGATCATATTTATATTCATTTGGTGCATGTTGATAAAGCCCTAAGGATATTGGCTTGACTACTGGCATTATGATGTGGATCATACTAGTGGGACATATGTAGTTTATAAGCATATCCTTAAAATGTTCCTAGTCGTAGGTATATCGAGACAGGGCATCGATATTCCAGTTTAGACTAGCGTATACCATTCTTGTTCCATATGATGGGCGATGGATGATCCCATATCCTTCTGGTGTGTTGACACCGAAGATAGTATACGGGTGCTCAGTGAGACTGGGTACACTGAACGGACTCACCGAGAACTCCTATATGGTATTATATCATACGTCGGATAGCAGTTCTCAGATGACACTGGTACAGGTTAGTCTGTAGACCCGAGATCGTCATAGAGTCTTGTGTGTCCTCCCACTGTACTTTGATCTCCACCCTACTGCGGCTCTACTGAGTTGTACAAACAGGTGGATTTTAGGTATAGTCTCAAGGCATGTGGAGGCAGTGAGCGATAGGAGGGGTTTCGTCTCTCCCGGTATTGGGGGTTGAAGCTGTGCTGTGCACGATTGGCTATAACGGGAAGTCCCTGGCCAGGGCTGCTGAGATATTACTGATAAGTGTTATCAGTAAGTTTCTCGATCTGTTATAGACCATATACCGGCATGACTTATTGAGTTATTGGGGTCGACGATTCCATCCCTAGACTCGATATGCAGCATATCTGACGAAGAGACCGGACTGTACGGTTAGTGTTGCCGGATGGATTGACAGGAGTTTTGACAGGTTCGCTTGTTCTTATTCTGATCGCTCAATACCCGGGTGGTCGTTACATTTAGCTGACCGCTTGCGGCTTGTAGGTGTTTGATATGATCATCATCTACTGCTGGCGTATTGACGAGTCTTAGAGTCCCACATAGAAGTTTCTCGGCTCTGGCGAAACGAAGTGGTGCACATATGAGATATGCGCGGAGCCTCGATTAAATACTAGTATATGATACTGTATTTTAATCGGGCATTTAATATTAGTCGGGTCGTATAAGATATGACCAATTTATTAAATCAAGTGTTGATTTAATATTGGCTTTTATATTATTTATTTAAATCCTTTTCTTCTTTTGGATACATGCATGTATATGTACATGATGATGTGCATACATACATACATACATGAAAAGTATTATGGTTGATGATACAAAGAGGATGGCAATATAAGAATCATATTGTAGATAAAGTAATATATATGGATATTTTTAATAAAGTTTAAAGGCAAAAGAAAAGATTTATGAGTCATTCTTTCCACACTCTTCTACACATTTCCATGGTTGAATTTAACTCAACCATGGTTTCATTTCCTTTTGCCTTTTAACCAAGATTGAAATATCTAGATATTATTTTAACTATAGTTATGGTTATGATAAGACCTCTCTCTCATTTTTCTTTTTAGATTATTATCATTATCATTCCAAAAGAAAAAAGAGAGAGCCATCTTCTTCCAAAAACCCTAGCTCTCTTTTAAATGTTAAAATAGAGTTAGAAAAAGAAAAGAAAAGGTAATAAATAAGAATAGCAACCACTTCATCATCCTACACAACCTTAGCCATCTTGTGTGGGGTGTTGTGCTTCAAGTTTTTTCAAAGATCGTAGGAAGCATCAAGCTTAGGGCAAAATGCTTCGGGTGGATCGTCGTGGACGAGGAGTTGATCAAGTGAACCTTTTCAAAGCCAAGGAGTCTTCCAAAGAGGTCTACAAAGGTTGTAGTCTCATCACTTTGTATAACTTAACTCTTAATTGTTGATACTATTAATAGTTACTTCATATATTCTAGTTCGATTCTTTGTATAGTTTGCTTAACACCTCAAAATTTTATTGTTATAGCATGTATGATGTTTATAAACCCTAATAGAGGTGTTAAGAAAACCTTACAGTGGTATCAGAGCCAAGCTAGAGCTTTGTGGTAACCTAGACGACGTTGAAAATATCGAACGGACGAAAAACGACACCCGGGGGGTGCTCTCTGGAAATTTTTTAAAAACCTGGAATTTTTCAAATTAAAAATATGTAAAAAATTGTAACCCTTCGAAAATCGTTTAGGCAGTTTTTCGGTAATCGGCTAATTTTTTGGCTTTTTCCGTAAAAAGTCAAAATTGGTATTTTTCATTGTTGACCTAATTATACAAAATTTAGATAAGAAATTACTATAATTTTGTCACTAAAATGTCACTTATAATTATAAGGTACGGAACGTGACTAAAATTAAGCAGGAAAATATATGGGCTCACCAGAAAAACGATCCCCTAAATCGACTATACGGCCGCGGAACCGCGGCCTAAGAGGCTTGTTGCGGCGGTTCCGCGGTGGTATAGTTGATTCATGGGCCGTATTTTCTTGTGCTGGCCCATATATGTTTTCTGATGTTACTGGTATTTTTAGAATCTGCTCAGGTGTTGAGCTTTCAGAGCAGACTGTGGTTGTTTAAATCGTTTGATCGGATGTTTCAACGTCGCTTAGTTTAATAGTTTGTGATACAATGAATGAAATCTACAAATTTGTTTGTTGCGTGTAAATCTAGCAGTTCGGTCTCGGGATAAACGGAAATCTTGTTGAATTATCCGGTTTGTTTTGAAAAGGTGTTTTCTTGAATGAGACCCAAATGTGAGCTTTACATTTTTTAGGCATGAAATCTTGTATATGTGATATTCCGGATTTGTGTTGTCTAAAGGCAGTTAAAGATTCCAATTGTTATATTTTTCCCATTTTATTTCTCTGTGTCGATGAGATTTGATATGCAGGATTGTCGTAATGAATAGCCGGGGGTTTTCTTTTTTATGTGAGATGAGAGTATTCTTTTAATTCATGTAATATTAATTTGTATGTAATATTCTTTTATTTGGGGCACTTCCGGGGTGAGGTTGTTGTCACCAGTGTTGTATATTATTTACTTTTTCGCATTAGGACAGACCCAAGGTGGAGGGCATAAGTGACCGGGTTCTTGGGTTCAGTGGGAGGCCATCTCGAGGAGTCGAGACCGGGTCTCCTAAACTCCAGAATTAGTAGGGTCGCTTGCCGCTCTCGTAGGGGTCTAGGGGTGTGGGCTTGGCTATTTATTGCGACCGCGGAATCCGTATTTTTATTGCTGGCTAAATATAAAATACGGACCTCCTAGATATCGTTTATGTGCTTCTGCTATTTTCATTATCTGATGTGATCTTTTAATACATGTCTGAGACGAATGAAATTTTATATATGATATATATTAGACGTTACTTATGTTTTACACCCGCACTAGCCCCGTCCCGGTATGCCGTTAGTTAAGTAACCTAACGGTGCATATCAGGACACTGTGACGAATGCGAGTGGCATAAGTGTATGTTATATTTTCGTTTCTCTCTGTAATGGCTTAGGATTTAAATGATGGGACTACATTAATGAGATTAATGTAAAAGATAAATGAACCTAAAAGGATATTGTAGAATCAAGATTTGAAACACACTCGGCCTTTTTTTTATAAAAAGCAAGTTTCAAAATGCGGAGCTTAAGCCACTACTTTTTAAAACCCATTAGATTCTACAATGATATCAAGTTCAAAGCGTCAAAAGTTTTCTTAAAAACTATCCGCCACCCTCCGTCATTTTAGGAAGCAGAGTACCTAGTATTCGTGCTGCGTATTTTGACTTTAGTTAAGGCGCAGTGAACGGTAGCTGAGTGATGTCTTCCTACCCTGCATATGATGCAGATTAGTTAGGACATTCATATGATTATGTTGACTTTAGTTAAGGATCATATGAGTGGGTCTAGTTAATCACGAAATAACGGGAAGAACTTGACTAGTACTTATGATATGTTGACTTTAGTTAAGGTCATAAGTACTAGGGGTAAAAATCATATCGGGAATTTCAAGAGTTGAAAATTACAATGTGATTGTATACCTACTATATGATAATAGGATCCCGATCCCACTGCGAGCAAATGTTGCTCCCGGGAGAATTTTGCACTTTACAATTAGCTGACTCGGTAGGTGTCTAGAAAGGTGCCAAACGGGGCTACGCCTCTGGGAAGACGAGGTTTACTTTAATTAGGTCCGTGCGAAAGCACGGGGAACCTCCCTCAAGTACCGGCACTGGCCTGGCTGAGAGGTTGGCGAAGTTGTAGAATATAATTAATCCCGGCTAGTTTTCTTTTTAGAAGGTTTTAAAGAAAATTTGATAAAAACAGTGGGAGACATCGATTAGACAAGATAATAAACAATCTGATCTTTGCAAGAGCATTCGCTAAGTGTATTCTTTTCTCTCTCTTAATGGCAGATACCCATGACAGGACTTAAGCTTCTATTAGATAAAAACAAGCTGAATGGGACCAACTATAAAGACTGGCTGAGGAATTTAAATATAGCTTTGACTTATGATAAAGTATCATATGTCCTCACAGCTCCAGCTTTGCCCCCTAGGTCCTAAACCTTCAGTTGCGGATAGGGAAATCCACAAGACATGGGACGCTGACTGTGCCACGGCAAAATGCCTCGCGCTTGCATCGATGGATAACACACATCAAAAGCAGCACGAGAATATGGACGTACAAGCCATATTCCTCCATACAAAAGAGTTGTATGGAGAGCAATCCCGCGTATTACGATACGAAGCGTCTAAGAAACTGTTTCAGATGCGCATGACCGCTGGCACAGCAGTAGGAGACCATGTTCTGAAAATGATAGCTCTCATAGAAGAGCTTGAGGACCTTGGGTGGAAAATGGACAATGAACAGTATACAGATATTATTCTATAGTCTCTCCCCTCCACCTTTGCTCAGTTCATCGTTAACTTCAACATACACAACATGGAGAAGGAACTGCCTGAACTCCTTAATATGTTAAGGAGTGCAGAGAGCACACTGAAGTCAGTGAAGACTCCCGTTATGTCTGTTGGGCAATCCTCCTCATCTTACCCAAAGGCTAAGGCCAAGGGAAAGATGAAGAAGAAACCCACCAAACCTAAGGGTGGAGTCAAAAAGGTAAAGGGAAAAGGCAAGTCCAAGGTTGGGGCATCATAGAAAGGTGAATGTTTTCATTGCAAGAAGACGGGACACTGGAAGAGGAACTGTATTGAGTACCTAGCACTCAAGAAGAAGCATGGTGATGCTTCAGCTTCAGGTGTGTTCGTAATTGAAAACTGTTTTTCTATTAATTCTGCTTCCTGGGTATTGGATACCGGTTCGGGTTCTCATATTTGCAATTCTGTGCAGGCGTTGAGAAATAGCAGAGTTCTGAAGACAGGTGATCATACTCTCCAAGTTGGAAATGGTTCCAATGTAAATGCAGTTTCAGTAAGAGAGTATCACCTAGGTTTGCCTTCGGGTTGTATATTGGTTTTGAACCCGTGTTATTTTGTACCAAGTATGCTTTGTAATATTATATCTGTTTCCTTGTTAGACAATGAAGGGTATCATTTTGCTTTACAACACAATGTTATGAACATTAGACTGAATCAAGAGTTGATTGGTTGTGGTACATTAAATAACGGGATATACGTCCTTAATCAACACACAGTTTTCAACGTACAACACAAAAATAAAAGAAAATTTTCAGAGATAAATGAAGCTTTTCTTTGGCATTGTAGACTTGGTCATATTAATGAAACAAGACTAAACAGGCTTCATAAAGATGGATATTTAAATTCATTTGAGTATAAATCTTATGCAACTTACCAGTCTTGTATCAAAGGTAAAATGACCAAAACCCCGTTTACAGGACACGGAGAAAGAGCTACTGAGCTCCTAGGCCTCATACATAGTGATGTATGCGGACCAATGTCTACACATGCAAGAGGCGGTTTTTCATACTTCATAACTTTTACTGATGATTTCTCAAGATTTGGTCATGTATATTTGATAAAACATAAATCTGAAGCTTTCGAGAAATTCAAGGAGTATAAACATGAAGTAGAAAACCAAACAGGAAAGAGTATCAAGATACTTCGATCAGATCGAGGTAAAGAGTACTTAAGTATTGAGTTCTTAGACTTCCTAAAAGAGAATGGGATTCTCTCTCAGCTCACTCCACCTTATACACCACAGCACAACGGTGTGTCAGAACGAAGGAACCGTACCCTATTAGATATGGTACGATCCATGATGAGTGATGCTGAGTTACCTCTCTCGTTTTGGGGGCATGCATTGGAAACAACAGCTTTTCTGTTAAACAAAGTTCCAACCAAGACCATGTCTCCCACTCCATATGAGATATGGCATGGAAAGAAACCATCTCTTAAAAGAGTTAAGATTTGGGGTTGTCCGGCTTTTGTTAAAAAGCAGAATCCACGATCAGTCAAATGTATATTTGTAGGATATCCTAAACATTCGTTTGGGTATCTTTTTTACCACAAAGAGGAACAAAAAGTGTTTGTTTCTCAGTATGCCACCTTTTTAGAAGATGAGATTTTTTCAAACAATACAAATGGCAATGTGGTAGATCTAGAAGAAGTTCTAGAAACACAAGTTACAAATGACAACTTGGCTGAACCTGAAGTTATAACAGAATCTAATGAACCTCAGCCACTCCGTAGATCTGGCAGGATTTCTCGCCCACCGGAGAGATACTACGGTTTTCTCGTTGATGGTGATAGAGAAGATTGCATTATGGATGATGATGATCCTTCCAGCTTTCATCAGGCTATCACGAGTGGTGACTCTGTGAATTGGCTGGATGCCATGAGATCCGAAATGGAGTCCATGTACACCAACAAAGTATGGACTTTGGAAGATGTACCCTCCGGGATAAAACCTGTGGGATGCAAATGGATCTTTAAAAGGAAGATCGGTGTAGATGGACAGGTAGAGACCTATAAGGCAAGGTTGGTAACGAAAGGTTTTCGTCAAAGACCAGGTTTGGACTATGACGAGACTTTCTCTCCGGTAGCCATGCTTAAATCCATTCGGATCCTACTTGCTATTGCTGCTCACTACGACTATATGGACGTTAAAACTGCATTCCTAAATGGTGATTTAGAGGAATGCGTTTATATGGATTAGCCGGAGGGATTCATTGATAGTGGGAGCAGCGGTAAAGCATGTAAGCTACTTAAATCCATTTATGGATTAAAGCAGGCATCACGGAGTTGGAACATCTGTTTTGATGATGTTATCAAAGAGTTTGATTTCATCAAAAATTCAGATGAACCTTGTGTTTATAAGAAGACTGTAGGAAGAAATGTCGCAATCCTCGTATTGTACGTAGATGACATACTTCTGATAGGAAATGACATTCCTATGCTACAGTCGGTCAAATCATTCTTATCACAAAGGTTCTCCATGAAGGACCTGGGAGATGCCACATACATATTGGGTATACGGATCTATAGGGATAGATCCAAACGGTTATTGGGATTGTCCCAAACCAAGTACATAAACACCATCCTAAAGAGATTTAGTATGGAAGACTCCAAGCGGGGTGCCTTACCCGCTTGCCATGGAGTCACTCTCTCAAAAGACGATTACCCAAAGTCTGACATAGAGAGAGCTCGCATGAGCATTATTCCCTATGCTTCGGCAGTAGGATCGATAATGTATGCAATGTTATGTACACGTCCTGATGTTGCTTATGCACTTAGTGTAGTAAGCAGGTATCAATCTAACCCAGGGGAGAATCACTGGATTGCTGTAAAGAACATTCTTAAGTACTTGCGAAGGACTAAAGAATTGTTCTTAGTGTATGGTAATGAGGATCTCCAAATGAAGGCCTTTACCGATTCGAGCTTCCAGAGTGACAAGGATGACAGCAAATCTATCTCAAGGTTTGCATTTACCCTCAATGGAGGGACGGTGAGTTGGAAGAGTTCCAAACAGGATACCGTTGCAGGCTCAATGATGGAAGCAGAATATATTGCTGCAAATGATGCTGCCAAGGAAGCCGTCTGGATGAGAAAGTTCATCGCGGAGCTAGAAGTAGTTCCAACCATTATTGATCCAATACCTCTGTATTGTGACAATAATGGGGCTATGGCGTTGGCCAAAGAGCCCAGGTCCCATCAGAAGTCCAGACACATCCTGAGGCGATATCATGTGATCCGGGAGATAGTTGATCGCCGCGAGATCGAGATTAAGAGAGTAGACATAAAGAACAACGCTGCGGATCCATTCACCAAGGCCCTCCCTCAGCCGCAGCATGAGCGACTTTTTGAGATGTTGGGTATGAGATATGCCAATAACTGGCCTTAGTGCAAGTGGGAGATTTTTGGATATATGTATGCCCTAGAGGCCATTATGAGATAGTGTATGTACTGATATGTATATATATATATATTCAGGGGACAGTCTTGCTCGATATGATAGTATGCTATCTATTTTTACTTTATCATATGTTCACTTGATCATGTTTATATTCATTTGGTGCATGTTGATAAAGCCCTAAGGATATTGGCTTGACTACTGGCATTATGATGTGGATCATACTAGTGGGACATCTGTAGTTTATAAGCATATCCTTGAAATGTTCCTAGTCGTAGGTATATCGAGACAAGGCATCGATATTCCAGTTTAGACTAGCGTATACCATTCTTGTTTCATATGATGGGCGATGGATGATCCTATATCCGTCTGGTGTGTTGACACCGAAGATAGTATACGGGTGCTCAGTGAGACTGGGTACACTGAACGGACTCACCGAGAACTCCTATATGGTATTATATCATACGTCGGATAGCAGTTCTCAGGTGACACTGGTACAGGTTAGTCTGTAGACCCGAGATCGTCATAGAGTCTTGTGTGTCCTCCCACTGTACTTTGATCTCCACCCTACTGCGGCTCTACTGATTCGTATAAACAGGTGGATTTTGGGTATAGTCTCGAGGCATATGGAGGCAGTGAGCGATAGGAGGGGTTTCGTCTCTCCCGGTATTGGGGGTTGATGCTGTGCTGTGCACGATTGGCTATAACGGGAAGTCCCTGGCCAGGGCTGCTGAGATATTACTGATAAGTGTTATCAGTAAGTTTCTCGATCTGTTATAGACCATATACCGGCATGACTTATTGAGTTATTGGGGTCGACGATTCCATCCCTAGACTCGATATGCAGCATATCTGACGAAGAGACCGGACTGTACGGTTAGTGTTGCCGGATGGATTGACAGGAGTTTTGACAGGTTCGCTTGTTCTTATTCTGATCGCTCAATACCCGGGTGGTCGTTACGTTTAGCTGACCGCTTGCGGCTTGTAGGTGTTTGATATGATCATCATCTACTGCTGGCGTATTGACGAGTCTTAGAGTCCCACATAGAAGTTTCTCGGCTCTGGCGAAACGAAGTGGTGCACATATGAGATATGCGCGGAGCCTCGATTAAATACTAGTATATGATACTGTATTTTAATCGGGCATTTAATATTAGTCGGGTCGTATAAGATATGACCAATTTATTAAATCAAGTGTTGATTTAATATTGACTTTTATATTATTTATTTAAATCCTTTTCTTCTTTTGGATACATGCATGTATATGTACATGATGATGTGCATACATACATACATACATGAAAAGTATCATGGTTGATGATACAAAGAGGATGGCAATATAAGAATCATATTGTAGATAAAGTAATATATATGGATATTTTCAATAAAGTTTAAAGGCAAAAGAAAAGATTTATGAGTCATTCTTTCCACACTTTTCTACACATTTCCATGGTTGAATTTAACTCAACCATGGTTTCATTTCCTTTTGCCTTTTAACCAAGATTGAAATATCTAGATATTATTTTAACTATAGTTATGGTTATGATAAGATCTCTCTCTCATTTTTCTTTTTAGATTATTATCATTATCATTCCAAAAGAAAAGAGAGAGAGCCATCTTCTTCAAAAAACCCTAGCTCTCTTTTAAATGTTAAAATAGAGTTAGAAAAAGAAAAGAAAAGGTAATAAATAAGAATAGCAACCACTTCATCATCCTACACAACCTTAGCCATCTTGTGTGGGGTGTTGTGCTTCAAGTTTTTTCAAAGATCGTAGGAAGCATCAAGCTTAGGGAAAAGTGCTTCGGGTGGATCGTCGTGGACGAGGAGTTGATCAAGTGAACCTTTTCAAAGCCAAGGAGTCTTCCAAAGAGGTCTACAAGGGTTGTAGTCTCATCACTTAGTATAACTTAACTCTTAATTGTTGATATTATTAATAGTTACTTCATATATTCTAGTTCGATTCTTTGTATAGTTTGCTTAGCACCTCAAAATTTTATTGTTATAGCATGTATGATGTTTATAAACCCTAATAGAGGTGTTAAGAAAACCCTACAAGAGTATGCCGGATCATCGGGTTACCACGGCCGACTCGACGCCCTCGAAAAGAAGATCGAAGGCATGCATCGGGAAAATCGTCCTTCAAGCGACGGGGATAAATATGCCGCCGACTCGCTCACGAAGCCCTTCACCAAGGAGCTACTCGCCATCCACGTCTCTTCCCAAAACAAGCTCCCGAAGGTTTCCCTCTTCGACAGGAAGTCCGACCCTAAAGACCATTTGGATGCGTTCACGGCCGGGATGAGTTTCCAGGACAATTCCGACGCTGCGCAATGCCGCGCTTTCCTCGCCACTCTCATCCGCTCTGGACGAGACTGGTTCCGAGGACTCGCACCACGCTCAATCTCTACCTTCGATGAGCTCGACACCTAGTTTCTCGGTCATTTCGTCGGGAACAAATGGCAGAAGCGGACCGTTGATCATCTCTTCACTATAAAGAGCGGGGACAAAGATTCCTTCAAAGGATACGTCACCCGCTGCTACAACGCCCTCCTCGAGGTCCCAGAGCATCGGGACGAGACTGTCATTACAGCTCTCTGGTCGGGTCTTGGGCACAAGGAGTCGCTACGCTCCTTTGCATTAGCACAACCTAAGACCATGGACGAGGTAAATGCCAGGACTGAACGTGAAATCCAGCTTGAGTCCGAGTTGAACGCCAACCTGCCCCAGACAGAGCAAGCCGATCAGAAGAAAGGGGCCAGGGAGGAGAAGAAGAGGATTTAGTGGCCAAAGCCCTACTCCCCGAAGTTTCAGGAGTACACCCCGCTCAACATCTCCCAGACGATACTGTTGGAGGAGGCTAAGGGTGAGAGGTTCTTCAAACTCCCCCCGGTCGACCATAAGGCGGCCAAACGAACACGAGGCCCCTATTGCGCTTTCCACAGGTCGCAGGGACATCCCACCGAGAACTGCAAATAGCTCCGAGACTACATCGAGGAGTTAATCCACTCGGGACACCTGGCAAGATACTTGCGGGACAAGCGACAAGCCGACCAAGAGCAAGAGCGTCATCCCCCTCCCAGCAAGTTTACGATCGGCCAAATTATGGTCGTATCAGTAGGGGGTGCGTCTGGGGCCGACGAGACTTGGTCTTAAGGCGGAACAAGTTCATTGATCAGGGCAAGCTGCATAAGTTTTCTCCGAAGTGGGATGCTCCTTTCCTCGTCTCCGTAGTCCTTCCTGGCGGGGCTCACCGCCTACAAGACACTGCGGGTCGCAAGTTTCCACGGCCCCACAACGTCGAGAAGCTTAAGTTGCGCCTTTAAAAAGCATATCTATGAATGTATATTTTTTCTTTCACGAAAGCGATGTAAATCTTTCTAAAGTTCTTTTTATTTAATAATAAGAGGGAAACAATAGAGTATCGCAAAAAGGAGAATTTTATTTATTCAAAAGGTATTATGGGCTCCTCAGCTTTACAGAAAAAGAAAAAGGAAAAATTTACAACAGAGGGGGAACGGGATCGAGGAAGTAGTCCTGGTGATACTCAGAGTAGATTTCCGCCAACCAGGCCCAAGCCCCTGTAGCCCGCTCCCGCTGATGCTACATGCGAACCCGGGACGCCACAGAAGCACCCGGCGCTCCGCCCTTCGCGCCCAGGCTCACGATGTACCTCTTTTGGAAGCACTCCAAAATGAGGGTCAAGGATCGGTCGTGCCTGACCTTCGAGATGAGGCCGAGTATATAGATCGAGCGCACCTTGTCGAGCACCTCATCCAGCAGCTCCTCGGAGAGGGGCTTGTATAGCCCCGGGGACCTCCTCCAAATTGTGTACATCAGCAACTGTAGGAGGGACGACCGCCGAGGGAGAAGCCGGCCGACGTGATCCTCGAGGCGCTGAACCGTACCCCGGTACCTATCCTCGGCTATGGACTGGTTATACATGAAGACGTCATCGAAGGTGACGATCTCTTCGATCGAATACATGCGCCCAGTCATCTCAAAAAGCGATGATGAAGAGTTGCCGTCTCCTTCTCTATTTATAACCTCAAGCAGTATCCCTAAGAACCCAAATTCGCATGCGCATGGGCGCGAATCCAGGGATCCACCCAAATTACTCCAATACTGCACCGCCACGTGGTGGAACTGACGCGGCTCTTCGAAACGTTTCGCCTCCCCCATGCGTTCCTGACACGTGTCGTCCGCGACGGTCACTCTTCCCGATGTTCACACACCAAGGAAGGTTAGACCGAACCTCGCAAAGCCGAGCAGCTTCCCTACTCGGTCCATCCTTAGCAGGCAACTCATTACCCTCCCGCGCTAAGGATCGAAGCCCTCATCAAGAGGCAACCGAGCAGCAACCCTGCTCGGTCCATCCTTAGCAGGCAACTCCTTGCCCTCCCGCGTTAAGGATCAAAGCCCTCATCAAGAGGCCACCGAGCAGCTTCCCTGCTCGGTCCATTCTTAGTAGGCAACTCCTTGCCCTCCCACGCTAAGGATCGAAGCCCTCATTAAGAGGGAACCGAGCAGCAACCCTGCTCGGTCCATCCTTAGCAGGCAACTCCTTGTCCTCCCGCGCTAAGGATCGAAGCCCTCATCAAGAGGCAACCGAGCAGCAACCCTGCTCGGTCCATCCTTAGCAGGCAACTCCTTGCCCTCCCGCGCTAAGGATCAAAGCCATCATCAAGAGGCCACCGAGCAGCTTCCCTGCTCGGTCCATCCTTAGCAGGCAATTCCTTGCCCTCCCGCGCTAAGGATCGAAGCCCTTGTCAAGAGGCAACCGAGTAGCAACCCTGCTCGGTCCATCCTTAGCAGGTAACTCCTTGCCCTCCCGCGCTAAGGATCGAAGCCCTCATCAAGAGGCAACCGAGCAGCAACCCTGCTCGGTCTATCCTTAGCAGGCAACTCCTTGCCCTCCCGCGCTAAGGATCGAAGCCCTCATCAAGAGGCAACCGAGCAGCAACCCTGCTCGGTCCATCCTTAGCAGGCAACTCCTTGCCCTCCCGCGCTAAGGATCCAAGCCCTCATCAAAAGGCCACCGAGCAGCTTTCCTGCTCGGCCCTGTTTACCGCCGGAAACCGGGAAGACGCGGCGAACGTCTTGCCTGAATCTGGGGGCAGATGCTAATTGGTGCTATCCGTCCACCTCTCCGAAGATGCCAAGTTGATTTATGACACCATGCATCGAAGATTTAAACGGATGCGGCCGATGTAGCAGACTTCGTCAGATTCCCCCTCGTTTGAGGGGGTTTTGATTGTGGGGACGCTCTTCCCTGCAGGCGCAAGCCCCTGCAGTTAATTACGCTATCGCATCGCGGTAACAACTTTCTCCTTCTCCAGATGGTCACTTCGTATCGTGGGTGTTTGTTTTGTTTTTGGTTGCCCGTGGATTGTATACGGAGACTAATTTATGTTGTCGCTCGTAGGGCGTGGATTAGTCCAAATCCGTATTTTCTTAGATTTGGGTTTGGGGGTTGGGGTTTAAGGATACGTTAGCCTCATTTGAGACTAAAATCAACTTAAACGTTTGTTAAGGATACGTTAGTCTAATTTTAGATTAAGATTTACTTAACAGTTTGTTAAGGACATGTTAGTTTAATTTTAGACTAAGGTCAACTTAACCATTTGTTAAGGATACGTTAGTCTAATTTTAGACTAAGATCTACTTAACAGGATCATTTAGATCCAACAAAAGAGCATTTGGGCTCTATTGTTTTAGTTTAGAGACTTTGCGGTCGATTACCAGTTTAAGGACATGGTGGTCCAAGGTTAAGGACATCATAGTCCATGGGTTTAAAAGGACCCCACAGTCCAGGTTAAGGACATCGTAGTCCATGGGTTTAAGGACCCCATAGTCCAGATTAAGGACATCATAGTCCGTGAGCTTAAGGACCCCACAGTCCAGTTTAAAGATATCATAGTCTGTGGAATATATGGCTGTCGGGACCCGTCACCTCTCTGAAGGCGTTGAAGGATTACAACGAAATATATCAGAGGAGTTCAGAGATGTACCCTTGAACCAATTTTAGTTGGGAGATCTATAGTCCAATTTGGGACTAAAGTCTGTTAAAATGTTTATGAGCATATGGGCTCAATTGATATGAGTTGAGGACTTATGGCCAAACTTGGGCTAAGTCCAATAAATGTTTAACATTTATTGTTCTGGCTATTGAGCCTTTATTTAGGTTTGGCCTTTTTAATAATGCTGAGCATTAGATCCTGAAATTTTTTTTTTCTTATATTGAATGCATAGCATTTATCAGAACAATTTGTGTTCTGACAGTGCGCCATGTGGCGCGCCAGACGCTTTGCGCCAATTTAAAGAGCGTATTGCGCTTCTACCAAGTAGCGCGCACGATAAGGACACGTGTCGCGCTTAGCGCTATGTGTCAGTTTATAAGCGCATTGCGCTTTCAATTTATAAGCGCGTTGCGCTAGTTTTAGTGGCACACCAATAAATGACACGTTGCGCGCTTAGAGCTGAGTGCCAGTCCATAGGCGCAGTGCGCTGTTTCAGAAGCGCAAAGTGCAAGCTGTGTCTGTGGTTGACACGTGGCATGTCTTGGCGCTGAGCGCTGGTCAAAGGAGCGCAAAAGCGCAGTTTATGAGTGCAAGGCATTTTTCAATAGCGCAGAGCGCACTTGATCAAATTTATGATCAGAGAACAAGTTTATGTTCTTTAAAGGAGGCTTTGCCTCAAGATTCAAGAATAGAAGTTCTTATTTATAAAAAGGCACTGTCTCTGTAGATCAATGATCTATAAATGAAGTGAATACTAATTTTTTTAGTTTTTACAATAAGATCTCTTATCTCGTTTTTATCAAAGACCTAAGTCTTTTGTAGATCTATGATCTAATTTAGAAGATAGTTCTTTTTTTATGAGATGATTTCATCTCTGTGTTCAAGAATCATGTTCTTTA
The DNA here is from genome assembly GCA_030015575.1 of Agapanthus africanus. NCBI lineage: Eukaryota > Viridiplantae > Streptophyta > Magnoliopsida > Asparagales > Amaryllidaceae > Agapanthus > Agapanthus africanus. The sequence goes on from CM057338.1 coordinate 25,503,749, forward strand.
CCTTGAAGAAAATGATCTTCTTTCACCAAAAGCTTGCTTTTCTTTCTCTTTGAGTTTTTCTCGATGTTTGCAGGGTTTTTTTTTTCTATATTAGACTTTAGGTCTTGGGGCCTTTATATAGGGCAAGATGGTTTGTTCAAGTAGTTAAAGGAGATTTTTTCTCCGATTGATTTGGGGAATTTCCCATCGTTGGATCTTTGATCCAAGAGCTTCTGATTTACAGAAGGCAATCTTCTTATTTTTAACAAGATTGATAAATCTTTCCATACAGAATTTATTCTGTCTTTTGGTAATTTTTATTTACCATTGGATCGTTGATCCAACGGTGCTCTGATTTACAGAGCACAATCTTATTATTTGGAAACATTTTGAGGAATCTTTCCTTAAAAGAATTTAGTTTTTGATTAATTAATAATTTATCATTATTATTAGATCTTTGATCTGAGGTGGGGAGATTTTAGGTTCCAGCGCTAGCGCACCCGTGCTTTGCACGTGATGTGCTGCTTAAAAGGCAGCGCACCCGTGTTTGACACGTGGTGCGCTACTTGGAGCGCAGCGCACCTAACGCTAGAGCACCCATGCTTTACATAGGGTGCACTGCTTAGAGTGCAGCGCACCTAGCATTAGCGCATACGTGCTCTACACGTGGTGCGCTATTAGGGCGCAGCGCACTTGGCGCTGCATTTGAAGCGTTGCTTCACAATGTTTTAACTCTTGGCTTTGAAGCATTTGTTACATTCTCTGCATGTGGAGTTTTTTCCCTTCATTTTTTATTTTATTATTATTATTATTATTATTTTATATAAGGGAGCAGGTTGTGAGCCAAAATTTTGGCGGGAACAGGTCCATCCTTAGCAGGCAACTCCTTTCCCTCCCGCGCTAAGGATCGAAGCCCTCATCAAGAGGCAACCAAGCAGCAACCCTGCTCGGTCCATTCTTAGCAGGCAACTCCTTGCCCTCCCGCGCTAAGGATCGAAGCCCTAATCAAGAGGCCACCGAGCACCTTCCCTGCTCGGTCCATCCTTAGCAGGCAATTCCTTGCCCTCCCACGCTAAGGATCGAAGCCCTCATCAAGAGGCAACCGAGCAGAAACCCTGCTCAGTCCATCCTTAGCAGGAAACTCCTTGCCTTCCTACGCTAAGGATCAAAGCCCTCATCAAGAAGCAACCGAGCAGCAACCATGCTCGGTCCATCCTTAGCAGGAAACTTCTTGTCATCCCGCGCTAAGGATCAAAGTCCTTATCAAGAGGCCACCGAGCAGCTTCCCTGCTCGGTCCATCCTTAGCAGGTAACTCCTTGCCCTTCCGCGCTAAGGATCGATGCCCTCATCAAGAGGCAACCGAGCAGCTTCCCTGCTCGGTCCATCCTTAGCAGGCAACTTCTTGCCCTCCCTCCCTCCCCCGCGCGCTGGATCGAAGCCCTAATTAAGAGGCCACCGAGCAGCTTCCCTGCTCGGTCCATCCTTTGCTGATAATCTCTTACCCAACAACGCCAAGGATCAAAGCCCCCATCAAGAGGCCATCGAGCAGCTTCCCTTCTCAACTTCCTATACGTCTTTACTAAGCGATCCCCACCTCGACTTCAGGGCCATGGAGATACCGACCTTGCACCGGTCTTTGCACACTTGGCAAGTGGTTTAGTTCAACTCGACGCGCGATCGCCAGATGAAAAATCGATCTCCGACCTAACGCATCATGAAAGCAGTATCGCGCAAATAGAGATTTTACCACCAACAAAGGGAAAATATTGACGCAAAGAACACTGCAAAAAGATTTCATTTCACAAAAATCGGAAGTCTTTACAGATGTATTATGGGCTCCCCAGCCTTACAAAAATGTCCGGAGGCTTACAAAATTTCAGCGCAAAAGAAAATAAGGAAGCGAAAAGGTTCAGGCCTCGGGGCCGGGGAGAACCTCGATGAGCTCCGCTTCCACCACGACAACCGGGGTGGCGGCTTGAAGGTCGGCACCTGTTCATACCATAATATTGCATTATTACATTCCCCATTCTTATTCTTTTTATAAATAAACAGGTGCTTTTGACGCATATCTGCTACATATTACAAGTTACAGGTTCTTGGAGCGAAAACAGTGAAAAAGACAAAAGACGACACAAAAAAGGGACTTTTGACCAACAAATAGAAGGATCTTAATCAAGCCTACACAAAAGATCAGTACAAGGCAACGCAAGGTCCAAGATTACAAAGCAAACGGTTAAAAGTCCACTGCAATTGTTCACTGGAGATCTGGAAGAAATAGAGAAGCCAAATTGAATAAAGATCCAAAGAAATAAAAAGCCCAAGAAGCCCAGAGTCAGTTCCAAAATTTCCAGACATAAAATTTTACCAAAGCTTGGAAGTCTACTTTGACTATGTCTTCCTAAGGATATTTTGGTAAATGTAGACATGCGAATCAATTGTAACCTAGGGTTTCTATCTCCTATAAATAGAAGCCCAAATCATTGTATTCTTTTCATGCATCCCTTTTATAAAAACTCAGAAATTCTTTTGGAGAGCATCGGTGTTTCCTTTCCATTCAGAAATTCAGATCTGACAACCCTGCATGGATGATTGGAGGGATGCATCTGTAAGTAGATTTAATTTCTCGCCCTAGTGTAGATTTCAATTCTTTGCCCTAGGTAGATTTAATTTCATGCCCTAGGAACTTGTTTAGGGTTTAGCTTTGGGGAAGGATTTTGAGAGATGAGATCTCTCATCCCTTTCTTACCCATAATACATTTTGAATAGGACTCCATGCATACACGCACACACCGCGTCCTACGGCATTCTACCCCTCGAGGTAACGATGACACCGTAGTGTAAAGGCCCGGTTGCGCGCGTTTTTCATGGAGGTTAGGGTAAGGATCTCTAAAGGAAGGACAAGAACCTAGAGGAAAGAACACCTTCCCGAATGGATCTAATCCCCTTTATTGATAATTACCATAACTCCTCATAGATCTTCATTCGGGTATGAAAGCGTTGAGATTTACGTGCATTTCCAAATCATCCCTAAACCTAACCCTAGCAAGAATAGATCTAGATTAATTTATTTTATAGAATAATTTAGATTTTAGATTTAATAATCAATCCGAACACCCTTTGGAATTAACTCATAAGAGCGATTAGGAAATTCACAACATCCCTGTGGACCGACCCGCACTCACCGGCTAGCTTCATGCGACGCCGTTCTTGATTGCGGTTATAGATAGTTTTTGAGAGCAATCAAATGGTGCCATTGCCGGGGATGGCGTAGAAATTTCCTTTTTTGCAATTTCGGGTTAATCTTAATAAAATAAAAAATCATAAAAATCTAAAAAATTCAAAAAAAAATATAAAAATATTTCATCTGTTATTTTTGGAAGGGATACTTTGTTGTTTTAATTTTGCAGGATATACAAAGACGATCTGGAAATTTCTAGAAGGCGAAACAGAAATCAGAAGATCTAAACAACAGGGGATTAATTCAACAGAACACCAGAGAAAATTTGGAGATCTGAATCGTCCAAACTACCGCGGATCCGCCGCATTTCTCTGCTCCCGCCGCGGAAGCGCCGCCATCCGGTGACGTCAGCAAAATCTGAACACGTGTCTCGCACGTATAGCCACGGAACCGCCGCGGCAGGCCCTCTTTGACCGCGGAAACGCGCCTTTTTGGTGACATCATCCTCTGCAATTTGCACTGTAAGCTCCTCTATTATTTCTCCTCTGCAAATTTTAAGATATTTTCTGGAAATTCCTGGAGGATTCTGTGAGCTATAAAATATATTCCCTTCCAATTAACAATCTTGTGCAGGATTTTTGGGCCCCGCTTAAAATAGAAATTGATTGCAAGTAATCTTTTTTGTTGCATATCTTTTCTCGAATATGTTTTTGCAACAATTTTTTCCAAATAAAGATTCTTGATATGCTTAAAATAATAACTGGTTGCAAGTAATATTTTTTTTTGGTTGCATATCTTTAATTAAAAATCTTTTTGCAACAATTTCCAAATTAAGATAAAAAGAAAATGGAAAATTTTTATTAGAAAACTTGCAAAATCTTTGCCGCAAATAAATCCTTGCACCACCACCCAACTTTCTTTCTTTTCCCCTTCTTCTAACATGGGTACCCCACATAATAAATCACTTGCCGAACTTTGGTATCCCGAACCTAATTTTGCGTCGTACGGTAATTTGTTTGGTCAATTTAAAGACGATCCTTCCTTGCCTAAAATATCTTTGAAAGATCAAATAGAGGCGTTTAGGAGAAACAGTTCGACTTTTCAACCCACTTTGTGTCAACGGTGTCAACCTTTACTACATCCATATGTTGATACCACTTTTTCGAGTCCTACCGTCTCTCCTAAGCCGATGTCCATTGCTGAGCATATTGCTCAATCTCGCAGCCGATCTTTCACCCCTCTTCACTCATCTAGTTCTAGGGATCCGCACGATTATTCACCTTTTTATCCATATGTTGACCCTACCACTGTCCAATCACCCACTAGACACTGTTTCTACACAGCCATTAAGGAGTTTTGCATATCCACACCATTTTGAATCTTTTACCGAAACCCCCTCACCACCTAAGTCTAGTTTGGAAGAGTCGTTGGAGGCATATATCGCAGCAACAAAAAAAATGGCTAGGAATGTGGAAGCGTCCGTGGCCGCCCTTATGCAACCTAGTGAAACGGTAGCTAGTTTCCCGCTAGCTTCAAATTTTTTCAATGTGTAAGGAGGCGGTTGGACAGAGTCAGAATGAGAGAGGATTTCCAAATCAAACGTACCCTTACCCAATTGAAGCCCATAACTCCAGTTTTTCATCGAATGTCCTAAATGATTCACAAGTTCAAAATAAAAAAGAGTTGTGTGATTTTGTAGTGTTTGATTTGCCAAATTGTGAGGAACCCCTTTCGAGTGAAACCGCATCTAATCCTGTCGATCTTTACACCTCCCATCTAGAACCTAAATCGATAGATATCCATGCTTTTGATGAGGTGTCTAAGAAAATTGATTTTCACTTGATTGAGGATATAGACGCTGGGAATATTTCGGATGATGAACCTGTCGATTTAATTGAGATTTTATGTTCAAATCATCATCCCGAGTTATTAAATGTTTCTCCCGAATCTCATATGCGTCTTGACTTTGATAATGGCATGGATGAGTTGAATCTTGAGGAGAATTATAAGGATAGTATTGAGGAGAGTTTTGAGGATCATATTGAGGTTGGATTATTTTTGTTTGATATGTCCGATTTTCCAATTCAGCCTCCTGAACCTTTGACTGTTATATCACCCTCCCTCCTTTCCATCGTTCCGACCACGCTTGAAGACTGTGAGCTTGAAAAGTTTTCCTTTGAATCTGACACAGTTCTCACAGCCGATAACACATACGAGTGTTTCACTTTTTCGGACGATATTGATGTCTCACCGCCCGAGTTTGAGTCCTTTACATTTTCAGATGAGTTAGTTGAACCATCAGACTCGGTTGCTTACAGTAGTTTCGAATCATTAATGGAATCTTTCAAGTTTGAGACAATTTACTACGGTGAGAATGATACTATCCCTAATTCCCTTCCTTTCGTCCTTCCTATTGTTCCGACCGTACAAGTAACCGTTACGCTTTCATTTCCATACCAAGTTCGGCGTACCCATGTTTTGTTGCGAATCTTGAGGGATTTGATCCCATTTCTCAACGAGTTGATAGGTTAGCGCAATCGCTTTTAACACATCGGTCATCACAAATTGCGCTAATTTATTCACTCGATTTACACCCTCAAGATCGTACTCCACTTCTTTCTTCTTTCCGCCATTCTTCTCCCCCACCGAGACCATATTCTCTTCTTCCCATTCGGTCTCGTGTGTTTCTCATCTCTTTTCTTTCTACTCCATTCTTTCACCAACTAGACCATTACCATGATAAGATTTTTGAATGGTTGGTGCTAACCTTTGGCTTGTGTAAGGCCAAGCCTAAGTTTGGGGGGAACCTTTGTATATATGCATATATATTTTTTGTTTTCTTTTTCTAAAAAAAAATTTCAAAACATTAAAAAAAAATTTATAAATAAATAAACAGGGAAGTGCCGGCAGTTTGACCCTCTTGGTGTAGCATGACAGTGAGGACACTGTCAAGTTTAAGTTTGAGGGTATGCTCGGTAAGTCTTCTTCCTTCGCACTCATTTGTGCATATTTTTGCATTTGCATATTTATTTGAAAACCCATAAAAATTGAAAAATTTCAAAAATTATAAAAATTATTGTATTCAGTTTTGGTCTAATTGACTTGAGTTCGACAAATAGGTTAACTGGCTAGGAACAACTAGATCTTAAACTTAGTGAATTTAAAACCCTAAAAATAACCTTCCTTAAAGTTTAACGGTAGAGAGTATATGTCTTTATAGTTTATTTAGAAATAAGTAAATTTTGGGTTCACTTTTTGGGCTAAGTTGAAACAAGGGAAGAGTATTGATATTTTTTTTAGAATATGAGTTTGAAAAATAATTCCTAGCTTAAGTCTAGATTCTGAAAACGTATACTCTACAATTTGCACAATCACGCACCTTGAAACTTGGAATAGTAGAAGAGACCTTGAAATGCTCTTGTCTAAAGTCCTTAGTACAATGAAAATAAAAGAAAAAAAAGTGAATAAAGAAAAAAAAATGAACACTGGTTTTTGTGATTACTTAAGGCTAAAAAATAGAAAAATATTTAGCAAAGGATGCTTCATCACCTAGTGCCTTAAACCAACTGGTTTGGGAGTCACTGCTAAAGCCTTGGGTGTTGCAAGACTAGGAATTACGCTTTAATGTGCAAACACATCTTGTAATGGGTTGTTAGTACCTCAAGAAGTATTAACGGTCGCATGAAGGATGTGTAAGCAAGATTCATTTAAAAATTCACCAATTAAGAAGTGATTTGGACAACGGACAAGAGTATGATTGCTTGATTTGAATTTCCGAGTGTAGGGGTGATTTATACACACACGTGGGGATATGTGATTGGAGTTTAGATGAGAGATATGAGTGAAGAATAGAACTTGTATCTTTAGTAAGAGTTGATAAAAATTCCTAAGTGGAGATGGAACCCTAGAAGGAAAACTTAAGAGATGCCGAAAGCTAAGTAAGTCTATAAAACATATATAATCTTAAGTTAGATGATGAGGAAGTATGAAGAATATGGGTGGATAATTTACGGGTCGAAAATAATAGAATTCCTTGTTAGAAAACCTAATTGGAGAATAAAAGTCGAAAAAGCCAAATTGATAGGATTTTGTGGGTGTAATCCGCTGAAAACCCTCAGGAGACAACACTCCTCCTACTAGGGACACGTAGAGGTTTAACGGCTTATTGCACATGCTCAGTGCAATCGTGTTTCCCTGCGAAAGTGCGGCTAGGTTAGGATTTTAGTGAATAAAAATAAGTTTGCTCGAGGACGAGCAAAAAATAAGTTTGGGGGTATTTGTTCATATCATAATATTGCATTATTATATTCCCCATTCTTATTCTTTTTATAAATAAACAGGTGCTTTTGACGCATGTCTGCTACATATTACAAGTTACAGGTTCTTGAAGCGAAAACAGTGAAAAAAACAAAAGACGACACAAAAAAGAGACTTTTGACCAACAAATAGAAGGATCTTAATCAAGCCTACACAAAAAATCAGTACAAGGCAACGCAAGGTCCAAGATTACAAAGCAAACGGTTAAAAGTCCATTGCAATTGTTCACTGGAGATCTGGAAGAAATAGAGAAGCCAAATTGAATAAAGATCCAAAGAAATAAAAAGCCCAAAAAGCCCAGAGTCAGTTCCAAAATTTCCAGACATAAAATTTTACCAAAGCTTGGAAGTCTACTTTGACTAGGTCTTCCTAAGGATATTTTGGTAAATGTAGACATGCGAATCAATTGTAACATAGGGTTTCTATCTCCTATAAATAAAAGCCCAAATCATTGTATTCTTTTCATGCCTCCTTTTTATAAAAACTCAGAAATTCTTTTGGAGAGCATCGGCGTTTCCTTTCCATTCAGAAATTCAGATCTGACAACCCTGCATGGATGATTGGAAGGATGCATCTGTAAGTAGATTTAATTTCTCGCCCTAGTGTAGATTTCAATTCTTTGCCCTAGGTAGATTTAATTTCATGTCCTAGGAACTTGTTTAGGGTTTAGCTTTGGGGAAGGATTTTGAGAGATGAGATCTCTCATCCCTTTCTTACCCATAATACATTTTGAATAGGACTCCATGCATACACGCACACACCGCGCCCTACGGCATCCTACCCCTCGAGGTAACGATGACAACATAGTGTAAAGGCCCGGTTGCGCGCGTTTTCCATGGAGGTTAGGGTAAGGATCTCTAAAGAAAGGACAAGAACCTAGAGGAAGGAACACCTTCCCGAATGGATCTAATCCCCTTTATTGATAATTACCATAACTCCTCATAAATCTTCATTCGGGTATGAAAGCGTTGAGATTTACGTGCATTTCCAAACCATCCCTAAACCTAACCCTAGCAAGAATAGATCTAGATTAATTTAGTTTATAAAATAATTTAGATTTTAGATTTAATAATCAATCCGAACACCCTTCGGAATTAACTCGTAAGAGCGTTTAGGAAATTCACAACATCCCTGTGGACCGACCCGTACTCACCGGTTAGCTTCATGCGACGCCGTTCTTGATTGCGGTTATAGATAGTTTTTTAGATCAATCAAATGATATTTGTTCATACCATAATATTGCATTATTATATTCCCCATTCTTATTCTTTTTATAAATAAACAGGTGCTTTTGACGCATGTCTGCTACATATTACAAGTTACAGGTTCTTGGAGCGAAAACAGTGAAAAAGACAAAAGACGACACAAAAAAGGGACTTTTGTCCAACAAATAAAAGGATCTTAATCAAGCCTACACAAAAGATCAGTACAAGACAACGCAAGATCCAAGATTACAAAGCAAGTGGTTAAAAGTCCACTGCAATTGTTCACTAGAGATCTGGAAGAAATAGTGAAGCCAAATTGAATAAAGATCCAAAGAAATAAAAAGCCCAAGAAACCCAGAGTCAGTTCCAAAATTTCCAGACATAAAATTTTACCAAAGCTTGGAAGTCTACTTTGACTAGGTCTTCCTAAAGATATTTTAGTAAATGTAGACATGCGAATCAATTGTAACCTAGGGTTTCTATCTCCTATAAATAGAAGCCCAAATCATTGTATTCTTTTCATGCCTCCTTTTTATAAAAACTCAGAAATTCTTTTGGAAAGCATCGGTGTTTCCTTTCCATTCAGAAATTCAGATCTGACAACCCTGCATGGATGATTGGAGGGATGCATTTGTAAGTCGATTTAATTTCTCGCCCTAGTGTAGATTTCAATTCTTTGCCCTAAGTAGATTTAATTTCATGCCTTAGGAACTTGTTTAGGGCTTAGTTTTGGGGAAGGATTTTGAGAGATGAGATCTCTCATCCCTTTCTTACCCATAATACATTTTGAATAGGACTCCATGCATACACGCACACACCGCGCCCTACGGCATCTTACCCCTCTAGGTAGCGATGACACCGTAGTATAAAAGCCCGGTTGCTCGCGTTTTCCATGGAGGTTAGGGTAAGGATCTCTAAAGGAAGGACAAGAACCTAGAGAAAGGAACACCTTCCCGAATGGATCTAATCCCCTTTATTGATAATTACCATAACTCCTCATAAATCTTCATTCGGGTATGAAAGCATTGAGATTTACTTGCATTTCCAAACCATCCCTAAACCTAACCCTAGCAAGAATAGATCTAGATAATTGCCTTAGGTTAATTAGATTTTTAGATTTAATAATCAATCCGAACACCCTTCGGAATTAACTCGTAAGAACGAATCGGAAATTCACAAAATCCCTGTGGACCAACCCGTACTCACCGGCTGGCTTCATGCGACGCCGTTCTTGATTGCGGTTTAGAAATAGGTTTTTGAGATCAATCAGCGCCCACCGCAGGAGCCTCGGCGCTGGGAGCCGGGGCAGCCGACTTCTCCCCAACGCTCCCACCAGGGGGCTTTTCCCCCGGCAGCGCTTCTGGGGCATTCCCCTGCGTCTCACCCTCGAGAGGTACTCACCCCGGAGCTGGCCATCTGGAAACTCCGGCATCAGGGCTTTGACGGCGTCGATGGCCTCATGCCAAACGAGGGCAGCGGCTTCTGCGAGGTCAACGTAGTATTGGTACGACTTCTTGTAGCTCTCCACCGCCTTCAACGCTCGGAGGTCGGCACGCCTCACTCCTTCCTTCGCCGTCTCGCTCTTCCTCCGGAGGGTGTTCGCCGTCTTCTTCAGTGTGGAGACAAGCACCCTGGAATCTTCCAGCTTAGCCTCGGTGGCTCGGACGGCCTCTCGGCAGTTGGCAATCTCCCGATCCCCGGCCGCCACCCGGTCTTCGAGGGCAGCGATCCTCTCTATCGCCGCTTGCAGCTCCAGCCTCGAGCTCTCATCCCGCGAAGAGGACTCGCCTGCGATCTGCATCGCCAGGGCAATTTCCTCGTCCTCCATGTTGACAACGAGGGCGCAGTGCTGGAGGACCTGAAGAAATCAAAGGAGGGGTTAAAAAAAGAAGGGGGCACCCAATCTTGCGAACAAAAAAAGTATTGAATAAAAACTCGAGTAAGGTATGAACACTGACCTGCACGGCCTCCTGGGCTATGCCCGCCATTTGGGCCCTGAGGGTCCCCCGATGGATTCTACCACCGGCCGACCTTTCCATCTCCGAGAGCAGGTTATCGGCGACGGAAAGCCCTGAGGGCACCTCCAAAGCGAAGCTCCCCTTCATCCACGATGATCGGGGAAGCCAGGGAGCGGGGCACCGTCCTGTGGTGCCTCTTGAGGAGAGACACAGGAGATCCAGTCTCGCCTCCCACCTCCAAAACCCGGGTCTCCTGCTTCCGAGCGCGTTTTCGGCTCGGCGCATGGCTGGACTCCGGGGCCCGGGGCGTGCTTAAGAGCCTGGCCGGAGCGGCCGCCGGTGGGGCCAGACTCGACGACGGTCAGAAGGGGCCGGCACCTCCGGCCTTCCTCCCCTTCTTCTGTTCAACCGGGGTTGCTCGAAATTTAGCCAGGCCCATGGGTTCTGTATAAGACGAAAATACAAAGAAGGGGTTAGCAATGCCAGAAAAAGTGGAAGAATACACAAGTCTAAACAGGTCGCCTAAAAACCCTAACTTACCCGCAAACTGAACGGGGCTGAGCCCGGCCCAACCGAGGGCCTGCTCAGACAACAACACATCGTCCTGGGGGAGGGGCTCTCACTCCGCCACCGCTACCGCGTCGAGATCATTCGACCTTCTCACCCGCGGGCAGTTGGACCTGTGCACTAGATGGGCACAGGCTAATCCTCATCCTCGGGTGGTGTTCATATCAGAAAACTGCATTCTAATACCGCTAATTCATTATCTATTTGTTGTATTTATCGGTATTATTAACCAGTGTCTGCTCAGTAATACAGATTACAGGTACCCGTGACAAAATACTGGAAATACATTCAAAAGCAAGGATATATCATTTGAGAGCCGACACTGCAACCAGAACCGCAAACCGACCGATACTTCATGAGTTTCTTTTTGCAACAAGTTTGTGTACACACTTTTTATCTAAATGGTCCAACACAAACAAGTGTGTACACAAGACTTTTAGGCACATGTGGATATGAAGTAATGTGTATTCAATGCTAAATATTATGTGTTGATTTAAAAATTCAAAATTCCCTCCAATAATAAGTGCAAAACAAAATCAAATAGACAAATCAACATGGACCATAATGGGGACAGCCATGAATCAAGTCACAAATGGACATGAAGTAATGAGCATTCAATGCTAAAGATTATGTGTTGATTTAAAGATTCAAAATTCCCTCCAATAATAAGTGCAAAACAAAATCAAATAGAAAAATCAACATGGACCATAATGGGGGCAGCCATGAATCAAGTCACAAATGGATATGAGGTAATGAGCATTCAATGCTAAATATTTTGTGTTGATTTAAAAATTCGAATTTCCCTCCAAACACTGGGTGCAAACCAGGTCAAAACAGAGAAAATAAACAGGACCAAAAAGATACTGGCGACAACACATGACAACACACCAAGTTAGAGCATGAGCCCTCGGTTTTGGGCCAAGCCCCTTCCTCTTTGAGCCGAGCTGGCCGGCCCCCTGCCTCCTATGGGCCCCAGTCTCTCACAGCCTCTCCCCTGCTGCCACGTGGTTTTGCTTTTATTGTTTATTTAATTTTCTTTTTTTCCTATAAATACAGACCAGAGGGCAAAGGGAAAAGACACTTTTATTCTTTAGTTTTGTTTTAGAATTCTTGTAATTTATTTGTTTCTCTTTGTAATTCTTGAGCTCTTACCCTTTTGTCTTGACCTTGCAACTTCTCATTTGAACTTGCAAGTTTAAGGCTTAGGTTCTTGATTTCAAGATCTCTTGTAATTTGTTTGCAATTCAATAAAAAGTCCTTATTTATATTACTATGTCTTGTTCTATTTTACATATTTGAACTTGTGAAATTCTTGTTTTACTTTGATCTTGCAACCTTTTAAGTGAGCTTGCAATCTTAAAGTTTGGTATTTGGATTGCACATTTCACCGGGCTTAAGAACACTTGGAGATATTCACACTTGGATTCATCAGTTATCTTTTTATCTTTCTTTTCTTGCATTTTTTTATTATGTTCCTTACTTTTTTCTCTTTTCTTTATTTTTACTTTGTGAATATGTGTGAGTAATCTATTTACTTGTTAAGGGTGTAATATGGTTAGATTATATTTGAAGGTGTTCTTTGCTAAAACTTTAAAAACCTTAAACTTTACAATTGAAACTCCGTGCAAATCAATCGCAATTCTGCTCCACTAGGCATCCTATCCTACCACGATAGCGATGATTCCTAATCATGACCGGATTGCTAGTGGTTTGCCGAAGGCTAAAATCAAGAGATAACAACGGAAGGACAAGGGACAAGAAAAACGAATTTAGCGAAATGCCGCAAATATCGTATTTCAAGTTCCCTAATCCGCGTTGTTACCTATTGCTTTAGTATCAATACCAAAGTTGGGGCTATAAGAAATCGGCAAATATCACCTTCATACAATCTAACCTATTACTGCCCTTAACAAGTCCCTTTTTATACATATCCTTGTTACGACATTTAGTTTAACCAACAAATCAAAACACGTTGTTAACTCGTTAAAACAAGCCTAAAAACTTACCATTTCCCTGCGGACGAACCGTACTCATCGCGGCTCGTTACAAGCGACACCGTTTTGATTGCGGTAATTTCAAAACTCTTTTTAAATATGACACGGTGAAAACGTGACAATCAAATAGCGCCGTTGCCGGGGAGACGGTAACGCTTTTATACTTGTAGTCTCGGGTTAATTTGTGCATATTTTGTATAAAATTAACTTTCTAACACATTCAAACGGATAAAACCATTCTTTTTAAAACCAACACAAACACAAATAACATTCTTTTTTCTTCTCTGGATTTTTATTCTGCTAACACTCTGAGGTTTAAAAAAATAAATCAAGTTATAAAATTGGAATGATATTACTTCACTGAGACAGCACACAAAATTTAAGCCCATTCCCTCACAAATAAACTGGCGACAGTACCCTCATTTCCGAACTCGCCGGCCTTGGTGTGGCCTTTTCACTTTTGGTTTTTTGTGTTGCCTCTAGTGTTCCAATAGCATCCCATTTTTATTGTTTGATTTTCTGAATTAATTGTGTTCAGAATTTTGGCTATCCATATCGCTTTTTGGCTCAAATATCCGTATTTTTCTGACATTTACAGATTTGACGGATTGTGAGCAGCGATCGTATGGAACAAGGGGCTGTTTCAAGTACAAGGGGAGTGAACACTTAGTGCCAAAGATCCGGGTAGTTGGACCCGCGCAAGCGAACCATTCGACCACTCGGAGGCAATATTGACACGAGTTTCTTAAACTCGATATTTTTTGGTACGTATTTTTCTAAACTTCCCTTCTCAAACCCGACACTCCAATATTCTTGTCTTTGCAGGATTCTTAGCAATATTGCTGCAAAAAGCTAAAGAAAAGACTAACCGTATTTGTTGCAGCGCCACATTTAAAGTAAAAGAAAAATGATAATTGGTTGTTTGAAAACAAAACTTTGTTGAATTTCCGCATTGCATCATTTAATACGGACTTAAGGGACTCTAACACCAATCCAGATTATGTGGGGATTTCATCACCCTTCCTAAGATCTCGGAAATCACTAATTACATAAGTGTCACCTCAAGCTTAATAAAAAATATCTAGACTCAGCCAACTAAGGACTTGGCGCGCTCAATAGGACAAAGGAAGATTGTGGGCATTTAGTCGTTTATCTAAATATGACTCTCGTGGTGCCTAGGCTAGACAAGTGATGAGGTAATTTTAAAAGGCCCGTCTCACGGTTATTCGTGAGCGGAACCCTCCTTACCTCACTTGTGCTTACCTGGCCACAACTGGCTGTGAAGAGGCGATTTGAGGGTTATCTCGCAATTTGTCACTTTGGAACAGTTAGGAGCAGGTCTAGGTGACTTAGAGGACCCTATTCTAGGTGTTGATTATGCATTTGTGATTGTGCATTTGTGATTGTGTTTGTTGAATTGTCGTTTCATTTTCCCATTCTTTTGAAATAAACACAAAGTCTCCATTTTTTACCACCTTCACCCAGTTTTTCTCCACTTTCGTTTTCTTACCCTCACATTCTACGCTTTGACTACACTAAACTCGTTTAGTGTATGTCCGCTTGGACTAGAAACCCCAGTGCCCGTTTAGTCTGCGCTTCGTTAGTCCCTACGGACTACGCGATCGACACCGCAGTCGAAACTCCTTCTACGCCTCTTTCATCCTTACCTTTGCCGGCCAACTCCGACGTTGACCGAGATTCTGTTCATACATCTTCACCATCACCAAATTCCTCTTCTGAGATGTCAGGATTTCCTCCTAACATTCCTTCACCTGCCCCGGGACTGATTCCACCTCATCGGGGTGCGAATAACTCACAACCACCTCCTGTTGAAGTGCCCCAACGAATCGCGCTCCAGCATCGTTTCTATCCTACCCGCTCTGCACTTCCAACCTGTCTTTCACTTCCGCCGGCCAATGGGGATAATTTTGAAATTAAGCCCCACTTCACCAACATGTTGCCCAAATTTCATGGGCTAGAATCCGAAGATGCCTACATCTTCATCAACAAATTCCAGAACGTCTGTGCAATGATGAAGATGGCCCAGCTGTCAGATGATGCTATACGACTAAGAGTTATTCCGTTCACTTTGTGCGATCTTGCTGAAAAGTGGCTGTATAGCACCGCATCGCACTCCATAACCAGTTGGGACGAGTTTGTGAAAGCGTTTCTTAAGAAATTCTACCTAAATCACAAAACCGTGAGGATCTGAAATGAAATCAACCAATTTTCCCAGCTTCCTACCGAACCTTTTTGGAAGTGCTTTGACCGATACAAAGACCTACTTGTTCAGTGCCTCATCACGGTATTGAGAGATGGCAATTTTGCCAAACTTTATACGAGGGCCTGAATCCAGCAACCAAGCAGTTGCTGGAAACCATTTGTCAAGGCCACTTCCTATCCAAATCTGACGAGGAAGAATGGCAATTCTTCGACGATCTTGCAGAACAAACGCTTCAATGGGAGAGCACCAGACCAAGAAATTCTTCTTCTTCTACTTCTACTGGTCAGTCTAGGGCAGGCATTCACCAACTTGATGTCTCTATTGCAATGAAAGCTGAAATGGTTGCACTAACAAAAAAACTTGAAGCGATAGAGAGCAAATTTTCATCTCCTTCTCCTGCCCCTGCTCTTCCCCCTCGTACCATCTGCGTTTGTTGTTCTGATCCATCCCATTTGACCGAAGAGTATCCTTACAACCCACTATCTCAAGGATAGGATCAGGTTAATGCTGCATTTCAGCAAAGACCAAGAAACGATCCATACTCTTCCACGTACAACCCTGGATAGAGAAACCACCCTAACTTTGCTTGGAACCAGAATCAAAATCAGTTCCAAGGGCAGAACAACTTTCAAAGAGGGCCTCCTCAACAACAAGCATAACAACAATATTAGCAGTCCTACCAATCCTAACCTTTTCAAAATCCGACGAACAATTTTGCACCTAACAATTCTTTTCCTCAAAACAACTTTGTTCCGTCAAACAACGATAGGGTTTCCTCGCTAGAACGGAGTCTGGAGGCATTTGTAAAGCAATCGGCTCAATCCACCGCCAACATTCATTCTTCTATTCAGTCTCTAGTGCAACACACTGTTGCACACGGGCAAAGCATCAAAACTATCGAAGCCCAGATTGCACAACTGAATGCGGCGTTAAGCGAACGAGAAAAGGGGAAGCTTCCATCTCAACCACTCCCAAATCCTGGTCACCCACATAATGTACATGTTGCTCTAGAACAACAGAACCATAATGTGAGTGCCGTGACTACGTTAAGATCTGGAAGGATACTGCACAACAACATTGGCACGCGGATAGACGATGACACCCCGGCTGTTTCTTCTTCTTCTTCTTCATCTTCTGAGCCTATTCTCTATTCTTCAAAAGGCTCTTATTCTTCTGCTACTCCGAACGGACCCACATCTCACTCCACGAAAACTTCAGCTCTAGGATCCGTTCCAACTCTACAATCTCCTCCACAAGCATTGGACTCAACCAATTTCAAAAACATTCCATTTCCAAACCGGTTGAGATCCAATAAACAAAATCCACAAATGGAGAAGATTCTGGAGTTGTTTAAACAGATTAACATCAATATTCCCCTCTTAGATGCAGTCCAACAAGTCCCTTCCTATGCAAAAATCTTAAAGGACTTGTGCACTAAGAAGAGGAAATCTCAGGTACCCAAGAAAGTTTTCTTAGCTAGTGCCGTGAGTGATGCTCTTACCCAAACTTTACCTCAAAAACGGAAGGACCCTGGCTGTCCTACGATTTTAATAACCATTAGGGATAAGAACATCAACCGCGCTCTTTTGGATCTTGGTGCCAGTGTTAACCTGCTTCCGTACTCTATATATGAGCAACTAGGAGTAAGTCCATGTCACGCACCCCACGAGCTTGCGGGGAGGCGGAATATATGAAAAACAATTATCAAAGCTTCGTAACACGGACTTGAGCACACGGATCGAAACACGGATCATAAAACAATTATCAAAGCTTCATCACCCGTTAGGTTACTTAACTAACGACAGAGCGAGGGCTGGGCTAGCGCAGGTGTAAAACATAAGTGACGTCTAAATAGCTATCATATATAGATATTATACATTCGTCAGACGCAATAATAGGCATTCCACATCACTGATGAACATTATTGGATATACAAGCAATCCGCGTTTCCTTTGAGCCTGCAACGAAAGAGGATTACACAGTTGTGATAAATAGCCATTACCCTACCCTAGACCTCTACGGGTACGGCAAACTACCCGCCAAGTACCCGAAGTGAAGCGGTCTCCCTCAACAACGTGAGTAGGCCACTAAACACTTCAACGTACCCGGTAGTTTGTGTACCCTACCTTGGGTCTATCCAAGGAGCAAAAAACAGTAAATGAAATAATACAACGGTGGCTACAACCGCAACCTGGATGTGCCCCGCAAAAGAATATTACATCATATTACAATTTACATCGAATGAATGAATATAAAAACCCATCTCAAACCCCGGCTAATCATCACAACAATCCAATCAAGTTCATATACACAAACAGTAAAAACCATTACAGAAATGTGCAACACCCTGCCAACCGACATACTAGCAGTTAGGGGAGGTTTACGAACACATTAAACATTACAGATAAAACCCCGATTAGCAAATAACTTAGAATATCGATCGACAACCTTTTTCCGTGTCTACCCCAAATGCAAGCCAGCACAGAAGTAACCTGGGCAGAAACAGAATATACTGAAAAACAAAACACCATAAAATACGAATTACTGCGCAAATCCGAGTCAACTCGGGGTTGACTCGGCGGCGGATCCGCGGCCAAAAGCACCATTCCGCCGCGGATCCGCGGCCGTCTTAACGAGTTAGGTCCTCGTATTTTCCCAGAATTCTTATAATCCCCTGCTGTTAATTTTCAGGCACATCAAATAATTTTTTTGACACGTTTAAAATTGACAGAAACTTGAGGGGTCCGGAGTTTTGTTTTCGCGTTTTTCCGACGATCGAAGTTCTAATTAGTTGCTAACAAGCTAGTAAAGGTTTAGTTGGCTCTGATACCACTGTAAGTCCATGTCACGCACCCCACGAGCTTGCGGAGAGACGGAATATATGAAAAAATTTATCAAAGCTTCGTAACACGGACTTGAGCACACGGATCGTGTCTAAACCATTACTAGCAAACTACGAAACGTTTAACTACTCGGATTCAAAGTTATACCTCACGTTACTTATCTTTCGGGTCTTCATCGCTGTCGTCCACACCTCGTAGGCTCTTTGGAACGTCGGCACCTCAACGGCCTCCTCGAGTCAAAGACGATCCACCCGAGAGCTCCTACTCCAAGCTTGACCTCTAACTTGAGATAACTAGGTTACTCAAAGTGCTAATCTAAGCAACCTAGGGGATATAGAGTTGGATTAGGGATGTATTAGTCTTGCTAACCCTTGATCTCAACACATGAGAGGTTAGGATTAGGGTTTGAAGAGAGAGGGCTTGAGGAGAGAGAAGGTGAGAATGAGAATCCTTTTGGATAAATGATATCATTTGTGTATATATGAAACATAACATATTATTAAATGAATAACAAATAAAGATATATCATCATGTTTCATTAATACACTAAGTGATTCATCACATGAGTCATATAAATTATAAATGAATCATTAACTCCATGTATGAATCACACCATGACTCATTAATCCAATAAATGCAAATGCCACCTTAGCCTCCAAGTCATCATCCTTCTAGAAGCTTCCCGACAAATTATGAGAACGTCCCTCCTATCTGTGAAAACACGAAAAAACGTTAGACTGTATAAATCCAATAATCCGATTCTAGAATCTGGCTTAAACCAAAGCCGACTAGTAAAAACTGTCCGAACATCGTACGTGCGTAAAAACACGTATGCGTCGGAACCCTGTCGTAAAACTATACGACCTCTATACCGTTTCGCCCGAAGCAGGGAAACTCTCTGTGTGGGACTCTAAAGACTCGACTACTACGCTGGCAGTGGGTTTAACCACACACCGCAAGTGGCACTAGCTGTACGTAACGGTCCCCAGGTAGATGTCGATAAGAAGGTCGATGAGGAAACCCATCCGAACTCCTACTGAGCCTGATGTGACAATCTCTATACAGTCCGGTCTGTTCGTCTAGGACTATCGCATATCGGGCCTAGGGGGCGGTAAACGTCAGACCCCTAATAGTGGTATAAGTCGTGTCGGAGTGCAGCCCATTACACCTTGAGAAACTACTGGAAGCTACCAGTAAATCTCGCTTGCCCTGGCCAGGAACTTTGCGTAATGGCTCTCCATACACAGCGCGATATCAACGCCCAATACCGGGAGAGACGAATCCTGTCTAACTGCCACTGCCTCCAAGTGCTTCGGGACTGCACCCAACTACTACCTGTTTGCACGACTCCTTTGAGCCGTGGTAGGGTAGTAATCTAAGTACAGTAGGAACACACCCGAGGCGAAGTAGCAGTATCAAGTCGACGGACTAAGCTGTACTCATGTCACCTGGGAACTGCTATCTGACAATGATATAAATCCAACCTGCACTTCCCGGCGAGTTTTGTCCGGTGTACCCGTAACCTGACGAGCACCTGTATACTATCTCCAGTACGATGTACTGATGGCTGTGGGACAGACCATCTTCCCAACTGGGATGAGAAGCGTACACACTAGTCTACTCCGGAGTATCGATGCCCTGTCTCAATAATCCTACGACTAGGGACCTGTATAGGATGTTGCTTATAGACTACCCAGCCCCCACTAGTGTGACTGCCATCACAACGCTGGTAATCAAGCAAAGATCCTAAAGGCTCTACTAATATGTATAAGCGATACGTTACAAGAAACATATGCACATATTAAAGTAGACATAAACCAAGTATCATACTACCATTTTTGGCAAGACTGTCAATACAACTGTGAATATCCCAAGCTTCCATCAAGTAATATACAAACTAGTATAATACAGTAATGGCCTTCTGGGGCATAAACACTAACAATCTCCCACTTGCACTAGGTCCATGTACTGGCATATCGCAGACCTATCATCTCGAATAGCCTTTCGAACTGCATCTGAGGAATGACCTTTGTGAATGGATCAGCAGTGTTATTATCTGTATCTACTCTCTTTATCTCGATCTCCCGGCGATCTACGATCTCCTTGATCAGGTGATACCGCCTTAAGATGTGTCTGGACTTCTGATGGAACCTGGGTTCCTTCTTTAAAGCTATAGCGCCGTTGTTGTCGCAATACAGAGGTATTGGACCAACACTGGTAGGAACCACCTGAAGTTCTGTGAGGAACTTCTTCATCCAGACAGCTTCTTTTGCGGCATCGCAAGCAGCTATGTACTCCGCTTCTATTGTTGAGTCAGCAACGGCCTCCTGCTTGGAACTCTTCCAATAGACCGTCCCTCTATTGAGGGTAAAGACATAACCCGACATGGACTTGAAGTCATCCTTGTCACTCTGGAAGCTGGAGTCGGCAAAGGCCTCGATCTGGAGGTCTTTTCCGCTATACACCAAGAACATCTCCTTAGTCCTCCTCAGGTACTTAAGAATGTTCTTTACTGCTATCCAGTGCTTCTCCTCTGGGTTTCCTGATACCGGCTTACAACGCTCAATGCGTATGCTACATCTGGTCTGGTACATAACATCGCATACATTATAGAGCCTACCGCAGAAGCGTAGGGTATAATCGACATGCGATCCCTTTCCAAATCAGTCTTGGGAGACATCTCTTTGGAGAGGGTGATTCCGTGACAAGCCGGTAGGTTACCGCGCTTAGAATCTTCCATACTGAATCTTTTCAATATGGTGTCTATGTACCTGGACTGCGAAAGTCCCAACATCCTCTTTGATCTATGACGATAGATCTGGATCCCCAGAATGTAGGTGGCATCACCCAGGTCCTTCATGGAGAACTTCTGTGATAAGAATCTTTTGACTGACTGTAGCATAGGAATATCATTTTCTATTAGGAGAATGTCATCCACGTACAAGACGAGGAATACGACAACTCTTCCTACAATCTTACTGTATATGTATGGTTCATTTGGATTTTTAATAAAGTCGAATTCCTGGACAGTATCATCAAAACAGATGTTCCAATTCCGCGATGCCTGCTTTAGTCCATAAATGGACTTAAGCAGCTTGCACACTTTACCGCTGCTCCCACTCTGAATGAATCCCTCTGGCTGATCCATATAGACGCATTCTTCCAAATTACCATTTAGAAAAGCCGTCTTTATGTTCATCTTCCAGATCTCATAATCGTAGAAGGCAGCAATGGCAAGAAGGACCCGAATGGATTTGAGTATAGCCACTGGAGAAAAGGTTTCGTCATAGTCCAAACCAGGTCTTTGACGAAAACCCTTTGCAACAAGTCTAGCCTTATAGGTTTCAACCTGTCCATCTACACCAATCTTCTTTCTGAAGATCCATTTGCATCCTACGGGTTTTACCCCATCTGGAGCAATGTCCAAAGTCTATACTTTGTTAGTGTACATGGACTCCATTTCGATCCGCATTGCATCCAGCCATTTTACCGAGTCGCTGCTCTGAATGGCTTGCTGGAAGCTAGTAGGGTCATCATTATCAATGATGCAATCTTCTCGATCCCCGTCTATGAGAAAACCGTAGTATCTCTCGGGCGGATGAGACTTCCTACTACTTCTGCGGATCGGCGCTGGTATGTCCCTTTCTTCTGAAACTTCTGGTTCTACCATACTTTCAGTAACAGCTTGTGGTTCTGGAATTTCTTCCAGTTCTACTGCGCTCCCACTCTTCTGATTTTCTAAAAATTCAGCTTCTAAGAAGTGGGCATGACGAGAAACAAAAACCTTTTGTTCCTCTGCGTAATAGAAACAATATCCCATGGAGTTCTTTGGATATCCCACAAACTTACACTGTACTAAGCGTGCCTCGAGCTTGTCCGGATGCTGCTTTTTTACAAAAGCTGGACATCCCCATGTCTTCAGGTACTGAAGATAGGGTTTCTTCCCACTCCACATCTGATATGGTGTGGTAGGCACAGTCTTGGTTGGAACCTTGTTCAAAAGATATGCAGCTGATTCTAGTGCATAACCTCAGAAAAATCGCGGCAACTCAGCCTTACTCATCACGGAATGAACCATATCCAATAGGGTTGGATTTCTCCTTTCCGATACACCGTTGTGTTGTGGTGTGTATGGAGGAGTAAGCTGAGAGAGAATTCTATTCTCTTTTAAGTAACCCAGGAACTCGGCACTTAAGTATTCACTACCTCGATCAGATCTCAGTGTCTTGATACTTTTGCCTGTTTGGTTTTCCACTTCATTCTTGTATTCCTGAAATTTCTTAAAGGCCTCGGATTTATTCTTCATCAAGAAGATATGTCCATACCTAGAGAAATCATCCGTAAAAGTAATGAAGTAGGAATAACTACCTCGCGCATGTGTAGACATTGGACCGCACACGTCACTGTGTACGAGTCCCAAGAGCTCGCTCGCTCTTACTCCGTGTCCAGTAAACGGAGTCTTTGTCATCTTTCCCATGAGACAAGATTCACAAGTAGCATAAGATTGATATTCGAACGGATTCAAATATCCTTCTCTATGTAACTTAGTTAATAGTGTTTCATTGATGTGACCTAGTCTACAATACCATAAGGAAGCCTGATTTATTTCTGGAGACTTTCTTTTAAGTGTGTTCTGGACATTGAAAACCCGAGCTTGACTCAATACGTATATACCGTCATCTAATGGACCGGACCCAATCAGAATTTGATTTAGGTGGATGTGAACTACATCGCTTACGAATGTAAAATCATATCCCTCTCTCGAAAGTGAGGACACTGATATGATATTACAAGTTAAACTAGATATATACAAACAGTTATGTAGAATCAATATCTACCCACTTGTCAAACCTCGGCGATATTCTCCCACGGATTCAGCGTCCACGCTCATTCCATTTGCAACTCTGAGAGACAAATCGTCTACCCTAATAACTCTACGGTTTCTCAAAGCATGTAATGAATTACAGATATGAGATCCTGCTCCGGTATCTAGTACCCAGGAAGTAGAGTTAATTAACAAACAGTTCTCAATTACAAACACACTTGAGGCCGAAGCCACAACATGCTTCGTATCCTGGATACTGGCTTCCAAAGCCCTGCAATCCTTCTGCCAATGCCCAATCCCATAACAATAGAAACATCCCTCTTTAGCTAAACCAAGTCCCGAACTTTTGCTCTTCCCTTTCCTCCTACTTTACTGACACCGTATATCGGCTTTGTAGAAGTTTTCTTCTTTTCACCCTTTGCTTTCGCCCTGGATAGAGAAGAAGAAGGTCCTCCATTAAGCAGAGCTTGTATCTTCCTGGTTTCTTTCAGGGTGTAAGTAGAGGTAGGGACTGTGGAAATAAGTCAGCGTATGACCTGTTTCCCAACGTGGTCTCCAGGTCCTTGAGCTCATCAATATAGCTAGTCATTGTAAGGACGTCGTCCCTTACAAATGACCCGACAGCCAACCTCGCTTGAAATAATTCGTTCGAGGTCTCATTTCTTACGATATGAGATTGCTCTCCATATAAATCTTTGTTATGGAGAAAGATGGAAACTGAGTCCATCTTCTCGTGCTGCTTCTGGTATATACCATCAACTGAAGCCAACACGAGGCACTTGGCTTTCGCTTTATCCTTTTCCCTTGTCTGACGGATATCCATATCCGCGACAGTGGAAACTGGACCTGGGACGGCAGGATCTTGAGTAGTAATAGGGTGGTCCAGCTTGTCATAGGCAATGGACATCTGGACAGACCTTTGCCAGTCATATAAGTCAGATTCAGTCAACTTGTTATCTAGATGCAACCTAGTCATGGTCACAAGGTCGCTGCAATGAGAGAGAGAGAAGAAAACACTTTAGCATGATGCTCTTGCAAATTTAGATTGGTTTTTAGTTTATCTAAACTGGATGGCTCCCAATGTTTCTCGAATCCTTCCTCAAACCATAAAAGAAGAATTAGCCAGGACTAATCTCACCGTACAATACTTGCTTAACCGTTCAGCCAGGCCGGTGTCGGTACTTCGAGGGAGGTTTTCCAACGCTTTCGCGAAGTTCCTTAATTAAATAACCTTTTTTCTCTGTGGGCGAAGCTCCGCTGACACCTTTCTCGACACCTACTTGGTTTATAGCATTGATCGTTAAGTGATGAATCTCCTGATAAGCAGCATACTCACAGTAGGATCGGGATCAAAATATCATCGTATGATAATGTTGAAGGAATCCTACAAACATTCATCAAACTCCAAATGGTATGCAATACTAGCAAGTTTCAGTTTCTTTAGAAACTCCCGATGTGGATTTTTGCCCCATGTTCTTATGACCTTGACGAAAGCCAACAAATCATAAGTCACATGTCAAGTTCTGCCCATCATTATCTTGTTAATTTGAACCCACCCGTACATGCTCTTGACGAAAGCCAGCAAGGTAATATGACTGTCCCAAACCAACTCATCTATCTATGCAACAAATGAATACCCCAGCAGCTACCAAACACTATGCCTTGACGAAAGCCAACAAACATAGCTTGAATACTACTGACCATCCATAAGAAATGACGGAGGGCTACGACTGGTTTTGGCGAAACCGTGAACGCAGTGAACTTGATATAATCGAAGGAACCTGATAGCTTTTTAAAAGGAGTGGTTAAAGCTCCGCAATTAAAAAATTCTGCTCTTTTAAAATAACCAAGTGGTTTCTTTTAAATTTGTTTCAACGATTCAACTTTGGTTTGTTTTCTTTGCATTATAATAATGCGTCCCATCATTAACCTATCATTGCAGAAAACAACAAAAATACAACGTCCTCTTATGCCATTCGCATTCGCCACTAGGTCCCGTCATCACCCGTTAGGTTACTTAACTAACGACAGAGCGGGGGCTGGGCTAGCGCGGGTGTAAAACATAAGTGACGTCTAAATAGCTATCATATATAGATATTGTACATTCGTCAGACGCAATAATAGGCATTCCAGATCACTGATGAACATTATTGGATATACAAGCAATCCGCGTTTCCTTTGAGCCTGCAATGAAAGACGGATTACACAGTTATGATGAATAGCCATTACCTCACCCTAGACCCCTATGGGTACGGCAAACTACCCGTCAAATACCCGAAGTGAAGCGGTCTCCCTCAATAACATGAGTGGGTCACTAAACACTTCAACGTACCCGGTAGTTTGTGTACCCCACCTTGGGTCTATCCTAGGAGAAAAAAACAGTAAATGAAATAATACAACGGTGGCTACAACCGCAACCTGGATGTGCCCCGCAAAAGAATATTATATCATATTACAATTTACATCGAATGAATGAATATAAAACCCATCTCAAACCCCGGCTAATCATCACAACGATCCAATCAAGTTCATATACACAAACAGTAAAAACTATTACAGAAATGTGCAACCCCTGCCAACCGACATACTAGTAGTTAGGGGAGGTTTACGAACACATTAAACATTACAGATAAAAACCCGATTAGCAAATAACTTAGAATATCGATCGACAACCTTTTTCCGTATCTACCCCAAATGCAAGCCAGCACAGAAGTAACCTGGGCAGAAACATAATATACTGGAAAACAAAACATCACAAAATATGAATTACTGCGCAAATCCGAGACAACTCTGGGTTGACTCGGCGGCGGATCCGCGGCCAAAAGCACCATTCCGCCGCAGATCCGCGACCGTCTTACCGAGTTAGGTCCTCGTATTTTCCCAGAATTCTTATAATCCCCTGCTGTTAATTTTCAGGCACATCAAATAATTTTTTCGACACGTTTAAAATTGACAGAAACTTGAGGGGTCCGGGGTTTTGTTTTCGTGTTTTTTCGACGATCGAAGTTCTAATTAGTTGCTAACAAGCTAGTAAAGGTTTAGTTGGCTCTGATACCACTGTAAGTCTATGTCACGCACCCCACGAGCTTGCGGGGAGGCGGAATATATGAAAAACAATTATCAAAGCTTCATAACACGGACTTGAGCACACGGATCGTGTCTAAACCATTATTAGCAAACTACGAAAGGTTTAACTACTCGGATTCGAAGTTATACCTCACGTTACTTGTCCTTCAGGTCTTCATAGCTGTCCTCCACATCTCGTAGGCTTTTTAGAACGTCGGCACCTCAACGGCCTCCTCGAGTCAAAGACGATCCACCCGAGAGCTCCTACTCCAAGCTTGACCTCTGACTTGAGGTAATTAAGTTACTCAAAGTGCTAATCTAAGCAACCTAGTGGGTATAGAGTTGGATTAGGGATGTATTAGTCTTGCTAACCCTTGATCTCAACACATGCGAGGTTAGGGTTAGGGTTTGAAGAGAGAGAGCTTGAGGAGAGAGAAGGTGAGAATGAGAATCCTTTTGGATAAATGATATCATTTGTGTATATATGAAACATAACATATTATTAAATGAATAACAAATATTGATATATCATCATGTTTCATTAATACACTAAGTGATTAGTCACATGAGTCATATAAATTATAAATGAATCATTAACTCCATGTATGAATCACACCATGACTCATTAATCCAATAAATGCAAATGCCATCTTAGCCCCCAAGTCATCATCCTTCTAGAAACTTCCCGACAAATTACGAGAACACCCCTCTTATCCGTGAAAACACGGAAAAAATTTAGACTGTATAAATCCAATAATCCGATACTAGAATCTGGCTTAAACCAAAGCCGACTAGTAAAAACTGTCCAAACATCGTACGTGCGTAAAAACACGTATGCGTCCGAACCCTGTCGTAAAACCATACGGCCTCTATACCGTTTCGCCTGAAGTAGGGAAACTCTCTGTGTGGGACTCTAAAGACTCGACTACTACGCTGGCAGTGGGTTTAACCACACACCGCAAGCGGCACTAGCTGTACGTAACGGTCCCCAGGTAGATGTCGATAAGAAGGCTGATGAGGAAACCCATCCGAACTCCTACTGAACCTGATGTGACAATCTCCGTACAGTCCGGTCTGTTCGTCTAGGACTATCGCATATCGGGCTTAGGGGGCGGTAAACGTCAGACCCCTAATAGCGGTATAAGTCGTGTCGGAGTGCAGCCCATTACACCTTGAGAAACTACTGGAAGCTACCAATAAATCTCGCTTGCCCTGGCCAGGGACTTTGCGTAATGGCTCTCCATACATAGCGCGATATCAACGCCCAATACCGGGAGAGACGAGTCCTGTCTAACTGCCACTGCCTCCAAGTGCTTCAGGACTGCACCCAACTACTACCTGTTTGCACGACTCCTTTGAGCCGTGGTAGAGTAGTAATCTAAGTACAGTGGGAACACACCCGAGGCGAAGTAGCAGTATCAAGTCGACGGACTAAGCTGTACTCATGTCACCTGGGAACTGCTATCTGACGATGGGTATAAATCCAACCTGCACTTCCAGGCGAGTCCTGTCCGGTGTACCCATAACCTAACGAGCACCTGTATACTATCTCCAGTACGACGTTCTGATGGCTGTGGGACAGACCATCTCCCCAACTGGGATGAGAAGCGTACACACTAGTCTACTCCGGAGTATCGATGCCCTGTCTCGATAATCCTACGACTAGAGACCTGTATAGGATGTTGCTTATAGAATACCCAGCCCCCACTAGTGTGACTGCCATCACAACGCTGGTAATCAAGCAAAGATCCTAAAGGCTCTACTAATATGTATAAGCGATACGTTACAAGAAACATATATACATATTAAAGTAGACACAAACCAAGTAGCATACTACCATTTTTGGCAAGACTGTCAATACAACTGTGAATATCCCAAGCTTCCATTAAGTAATATACAAAGTAGTATGATACAGTAATGGCCTTCTAGGGCATAAACACTAACACTAGGTGTAGGAGAACTGAAACCCACACACTGTACTCTCCAAATGGCCGATCGATCTATCACCTATCTTAGGGGTGAGCTAGAGAATGTGTTAATAAAGGTTGGGGACTTCATATTCTCTATTGACTTCATTGTTTTAGACACACAACCTGTAGCTAACCCCCGGAATCAAATTCCGGTGATACTCGTTCGTCCATTCCTTGCAACCTCAAATGTTGTGATCAAATGTTGAAACGGTTCGATGAACCTATCTTTTGGAAACATGACAATTGAACTCAACATTTTTAGGTTAGAGAATCAACCCTCCGAACCTAATGCTCATATACTGGACGTTTGTTCGATCCAGGAGATCACCCCTGAGGACTGTGAATTCGAGGAGTTTTTGTTCGATCACAGCAATGTTGACGCCACTAGTGCGTTCCTCTTTGAAGCTGCTGCTGCTTCTGATCCCGACAGTGATTACGAGTGTTTCACTTTCTCGAACGATCTTGGCCAGTCACCACCCGAGTTTGAATCCTTTGAATTTTCGGATGAGTTAGCTGAACCATCCAACTCGGTCGCTTACACTCTGTTCCTCTCCGAATGGCGGCGTGACGCAGACGTCTTACCTGAGATTCGGGGCAGATACTAATTAGTGCTATCCGTCTACCTCTCCGAAAATGCCAAGTTGATTTATGGCACCGTGTATCGAAGGTTTAAACGGATGCGTCCGATGTAGCAGACTTCGTCAGATTCCCCCTTGCTTGAGGAGTTTTTGATTGTGGGGATGCTCTTCTCTGCAGGCGCAAGCCCCTGCAGTTAATTATGCTACCGCACTGCGGTAACCACTTTCTCCTTCTCCAGATGGTCACTTCGTGTCATGTGTGTTTATTTTTTGTTTGGTTGCCCGTGGATTGTATACGAAGACTGAGTTATGTCGTCGCCCGTAGGGCGTGGACTAGTCCAAATCCATATTTTTCTTAGATTTGGGTTTGGGGGGGTTTGTGTTTAAGGATACGTTAGTCTCATCCGAGACTAAGATCAACTTAAACGTTTGTTAAGGATGTGTTAGTCTAGTTTTTAGACTAAGATCGACTTAACGGGACAGTTTAGATCCAACAAAAGAGCAATTAAAGGAGCCCTGTTATTTAGTTTAGTGACATTGCGGTCAATAGGTAGTTTAAGGACATTGCGGTCCAATGTTAGTTTTAAGACGTTGCGGTCAAGGTTAAGGACATCATAGTCCGTGGATTTAAGGACTCCACAGTCCGATGTTAGTTTTAAGACATCACGGTCAAGGTTAAGGACGTCATAGTCCGTTGTTAGTTTTAAGACATTTCGGTCAAGGTTAAGGACGTCATAGTCCGTTGTTAGTTTTAAGACATTCCGGTCAAGGTTAAGGACGTCATAGTCCATGGGTTTAAGGACCCCACAGTCCATTGTTAGTTTTAAGACATCACGGTCAAGGTTAAGGACATCATAGTCCATGAGTTTAAGGACCCCACAGTCCATATCAATGTGTGGTCATCGGGACCCGTCACCTCTTTAAAGACGTTGAAGAATTACAACGCCAAGTATCAAAGGAGTGAAGAGATGTACCCTTGAACCAAGGTAGATTAAACATTCTTTGGCCCAGTTTGGGACTAAGACCAATTAATTATATTATGAGCCCATTAGCCCAGTTGAGTTTGAATTGAGGACTTATGGCCATCTTGGGCTAAGTCCAATCATGTTTGGAATATTGGCTTTCTGTTGATTCATTGAAGAAGAGGCTTTGTCTCTAGAAACTTAGCCAATTGGGTTAAGGCCAGTGTTTGAACACTAGAGACCAACAGTGTTGAACACCGGTATTGAGATTGACAAACTGGTGTTAACACCAAAATATAATCAGTGTTACATACTAGCAATAAGGCTTTCAAATTAGTGTTAAACATTAAAGCAAATCATTTTTAAACACTGGCCAGAGAGATTTCAAATTAGTGTTTAAACACTAAAGCGAATCAGTGTTGAACACTGAAAATAGAGATTCTAAATTAATGTTAATCAGTGTTAAACACTGGTAACAGAAATTTAATTTAGTGTTAAACACTAAGAAATCCAGTGTTAAACACTGCAAATAAAGTTTTTCAATTAGTGTTGAACACAAAGGCAAATCAGTGTTGAACACAAAATTCAGAGGTTCCAATTTAGTGTTAAATACTAAGGCAAGAGGGGTCACGTGGTAGCACGTGAGGGCGCCCTCCCCTGTGGAGCTTTTCAGGGGTCACGTGGTAGCACGTGACCCTGCTTCTTTGCATGTTTGTTTAAGAATTAAATTCTTCATAGGGTTAAACCCTAATAATTAACTTTAGAGGAATTAAATCCCCACTTTTTTCTGAAGAATTATATTTTTAGATAGAGTTGAACTCTAGTTTCTTTTGTGTAAAAATTAAATTCCTCATATACGTGAAGAACTGAATTCTATCATAGGGTTAAACCCTAATTTCTCCTTTCTTAAGGGAATTAAATTCCTGTTATTTTAACAGAATTAAGTTCTCAGTTAGGGTTAAACCCTGGTTCTGTTTATTTTGAAGGAATTAAATTCTTATAGGGTTAAACCCTAATTTTATTTCAAAGGAATTAAATTCCTATAATCCTGTGAGAATTAAATTCTCAAACTCCCATTCCCCCTCTATGCTTTGGATCTGCATGGCAGGATCTTAACCCAATGAGAATTAAATTCTCAATTCATGGGGAGATGTGCACTTTGCAGATCCTCTACTAGAGAAATAACTAAATTCTTCTTTTATATAAGAGTTAAACTCTTTTGAGAATTAAATTCTCTTTTGAAGCCTCTCCTTTCTTACCTAGGGTTTTCTTTTGTCGAAGATCAAATTCTTCCAAAATCTTTAGGCTTTATTTCTCTCTTTCTGTCTGTCTCTTCGTTT
The DNA here is from genome assembly GCA_030015575.1 of Agapanthus africanus. NCBI lineage: Eukaryota > Viridiplantae > Streptophyta > Magnoliopsida > Asparagales > Amaryllidaceae > Agapanthus > Agapanthus africanus. The sequence continues at coordinate 25,534,756 of CM057338.1, forward strand.
TTTTGCTTGTATTTTCCTGGCTCCTATTTATAGGAGAAGGAAGAGAATCAATCGGTTTTAGTGAATCTTTCATTGAGAGATTTGATTTGTTTATTGAGAGATTTGATTTACATTCATCATTCATCTGGGCCTTTGGATTATTAGGTGAATTTTATTCATCATTGGATTTTAAATCCAAAGATATTCCTTTATTATTTCGGTTGGATTTTAAGGGGAAATCTTTCCAAGTTCAGGATTTTTCCATAAATAGGTGATATTTAATCACCTTTAGATTTTTAATCCAACGGTTCCAAATAATCATTCTCTTTTGGAAAGATTTGAATGCTTTCAGAATTTAATCCTGTTAAATAGAGAAGCTTTGAAAGCCGGTCACGTGTGACCACGTGACCCTTGGTCACGTGTAGGCACGTAACCCCTGAAACTAGCTTTTCTTCTCCTTTTGCGCTCTATTTTCTAGCCGCTGCTCAACCGTCACGTGTCAACACGTCACCCCTGGTCATGTGTGAGCACGTGACCTTTTCTGGAGCCTCTTTCTTGATTTGATCAGGGAACTGATGTGCCTTTGCCGCTGCTTTTAAATGTTACATGCCAACACGTGACTACTGGTCACGTGCTAGCACGTGATATCTCTTCTGTAGGCTTTCCTGATTTTAAATCAGGAAACAAATGCCCCCACAGCGTTGTTCTCACGTATCTGCATGTGAGTGCAACGCTGTCACTTTTTTTGACTATTGGATTCCTCTAGGGATTTGGGGAGATGAAGCTTCTCCATCACATCCTATAAATATAGGGGTCATTTCAGAAACGCCTCCACTTTTGCTTATCTTCCTCCTTGCAAACTTTTTCTGAAAATTTAATTCTCTTCTTCCAGAGCTTAGTTCTCTGCCTTGAGACATTTCAGAGTTTAACTCTGTTCAAAAAGACTCTTTCTCCTCAGGTAATGGTGATCGATGCACCTACATTTTGACAAAACTCTCTGGATTTTAAATCCACATCAAGGGCTTCACTCCGTTTTTAACAAAGAACCCATTTTTTTCAAGTTTTTTAACCAAAATATGAAACCATTTAACCTTCATCAGTAGATCTCTTAGGGTTTAGATGATCTTTAGGGAAATGATGGTGATAATCCATGGAGTTTAACTCCGTTCACAGAAAGCATGCTTCTGGGAATTTAATTCCCCTTTTCTCAATAAGGAATTTAATTCCTATGAAGGACTCAGTTTCTTTGCATGGGGGCTTCTTAGGGTCTCTTTGCCCTAGGTTATCCTTCTGTAATTAATGGAACAGAAGCTTTGCAACAATACTCATGACCTTTATTTCAGGTATCATGGATGCCCATATGTATGGTCTTGACGAAATCATTTCCTATGGGAATATTCATGCACTGGGCCGCAGTCAAAACTAGGAGTTCACCAATGCTCAGTGCGCCGAGATCATGAGCCGCTTTGACGAGTACAACCATCGGTTACTCCCCCGTCGCTCTTCTCTTCTGAGACTGATCGTGCTGGCGATCTGGGAGGCACTCCCTCTCTTTTGCATCGGCGTACCGCTCAGGACCTTGGAAACTGCTGAGGATAAGGTACATTCGGTGTACCTGATGAGCTTGATCTCAAAGAGGAGGCGAGATCACCTCATTGATCTCTTGCACCAGGCCTTTCAGCAGTCAGCCATACTTGCCGCCTATCGGAGGGTGGAGGACATTCGTGAGGACCCCGACGCTTGCGAACGCGAGAGGAAGCATACCAGGATGGTTCGAAGTGCCTGGAAGATCTTGGACAAAGTTACATTCAAGTTTCTCAATCCATGCCCTGCGTCGGAGGTCTTACCGTTGTAAACGTGTTCTCTTTATTTTGTATGAACTTCTTAAAGCATGAACGATAAGTTTTATTACGTCTTTGTATGTTTGCATGCCTTTCTGTGGGATTTTATCATTTTTCCATTGTTGTTGTTGATGCTTTTAACGTGTACGGTGCTATTCCATTTTTAGTGCACGTCAAGTTTGGGGCTCACGTGCTCCACACGTGGGGTCCTTTTGATGAGACTGTTCAAAAAAATTTCCAATGCCATATTTTCAGTGCACAATATCAAATGCAGAAAAGGAGCCTTGGAAATAGTTCCATCTCCTTGATTTCCGATGCCTTTCCTTCTTTGGGCCTTGGAAATAGCTTTATCATGCAAGATTTTCCGCGCGCAGCACTTAATGCACCTCTTTATATCTGAGGCCATGGCCTTCTTTTCTCTTCACAGAGAGATTTATTCTCATTTTGGTGTGATTTGTCTTGAGAAACAACTGAGCGCCATGGCCTGCAATCACCCTCATGCTCGTCAACAGCCATGGGAAGTTCCTATCGAGGATATGATCCCCCGCTTTGCCGCCCGATTGGTGGATCCACTCCTTACCGATGACGAATGCGACTCGGCGATGTATGAACTCTCGATCCGTAGGGGGTCCCCCCTCCCGATGGGGTCCCTCTGGCTCCGGATGATTTTCGCGGCCATGCTTGCCGACATCCCTCCTCACCCGGCGGAGATGACCCTGGCGATGCTTGACGCGGCTGAAGAAAAACTCGAGGGTTTTCACGAAGCGTGCCTGATTACTCAGGCTTTGAAGGATTGCTCAATTCACCTGCTGAGCCAAATAAGGGCCCGGCGAGCTATTATGTCTGCTTTCGCAGACGAACATGGCGCCAATCGATGGGGAGCGACTTCTCGCGAGAACCGTCGCTTTGATGTGCTGGAGAAAGCAGAGAGAGATGGAGAATTTTTTTCTTTGCTTTGTTAACCCTTTTGCTACTGATCCCGTGTTCGGTGAGCTTTTCCCACTAGCGTAGTATATTTAAATTAGTCTTTTTTTGTATGCTTTATGTTGAACTTCCATATAGGCTTGGTACTCGTATGTATGTTTTCGCTTGCATAAATAAACTTTGTGTTCTTCTTATGAGAACTTTCTTTAATTATTAACACTATCATCATGTCGCATGCACATTAAAGCTTCGAATATTATTTCTTTTCCAGATGTTCATATAATTGCGAACACATGCTCGATAGGATAAACGTCGGAGATTTTCTCGTTGCTTTTCATACCAGGTGATGTGAGCGCGTTCTAGATCGATTATTGCTGTCGACTGGAAGCCCATTTATACGGTCTTGAGCGTGTATGTTCCATTTCCAAGGTTGCGGTCGCGAAAGTGAGCTTAAGTAGCCTGACAGGGCGACACGTGGCAGACACATTGTTGTGTGAGAAAAGGCTCGGCCGTAAATTCTCGGAGAGGGAGCTATCTTCCAAGGCGCTGAGCGAGCTTCACGTTAATCTTACCGCCAAGGCCAACAAAGCATATGAACTCTGGCAGGTGCTTCAGGAGTCCATCAAAGAGGTGGTGGCTCTCGATAAAGCTTCCACGTTCACTCGCAAAAGGGTCGAAGCCCATAAGGCCACCGAGAAAGAGCTTGAAGGTCGGCTTGCTTCGTATCAGGCCCAGCAGGCTCAGGCGGAGGCTCGTCTTCTGGAGATCCCGAATCATGAAGCCGTGACTCAGCAGAAGAAGGATGAGCTAGTAAAATTGCTAAATCGCCCGCCGGCTTAAAGACTTGTATCTTTTCCTTTCTCTTTTTTTTGTACATACTCCTGGATGAGAGTATATTCTTTGTGCCTTTTTATGAATTGTACTTTGTATCCATTTTGGTTTATGAATAAAAGATACATTTTTTCTTCTCGATGATGTATCTCTTTTTATTGAATGTGCTTTGCGGACAATTTATCTTGGTCTCTTTGTATGGCAGCGATGGCTTAGGATTCAGGGTTAAGATCTGCTTCCTAAGACTTTTGAGCTTTATGAGCCGTGAGAGTCTCACAAAGAGTTTTTCTCCCTACAGGTCGAGAGGATCCCGTAGGTGTGAGTTCTTCTTAAGAATCGTGGGGATTCTTAAACGGGTTTTCCCTTGAGAGTCGTAAGGATCTCACAAGAGAGTTTTCTTTCTTACAGGTCATGAGGACCTGCAAGTGCTGGGTGTGGTCATCCTCATCCGTGTTTCACGGGATCAAGGGTGGCTCTGGAATACTTTTCAAGGTATCGTAGTTTAAATACGCAGCGGTCAAGGTTAAGGACGTCATAGTCCGTGGATTTAAGGACTCCACAGTCCGATGTTAGTTTTAAGACATCCCGGTCAAGGTTGAGGACTTCATAGTTCGTGGATTTAAGGACTCCACAGTCCGATGTTAGTTTTAAGACATCACGGTCAAGGTTAAGGACATCATAGTCCGTGGATTTAAGGACTCCACAGTCCGATGTTAGTTTTAAGACATCACGGTAAAGGTTAAGGACATCATAGTTCGTGGATTTAAAGGACTCCACAGTCCGATGTTAGTTTTAAGACATCATGGTCAAGGTTAAGGACATCATAGTCTGTGGATTTAAGGACTCCACAGTCCAATGTTAGTTTTAAGACATCACGGTCAAGGTTAAGGACATCATAGTCTGTGGATTTTAAGGACTCCACAGTCCGATGTTAGTTTTAAGACATCACGGTCAAGGTTAAGGACATCATAGTCCGTGGATTTAAGGACTCCACAGTCCAATGTGTGGTTGCAGGGACCCGTCACCTCTTTGAAGACGTTGAGGAATTACAACGCCAAGTATCAAAGGAGTGAAGAGATGTACCCTTAAACCAAGGTAGAATCAGTACAGAATCGGGGTGGTCGATCGTTAGTTTTAAGACATTACGGTCAAGGTTAAGGACATCATAGTCCGTGGATTTTAAGGACTCCACAGTCCGGTGTTTGCTCTGGATGCTTCACATGGGTTCACTGCTGTGCTTGGCGAGGACCAGGCTCCGCTCTGGGCGTTTTCCACGGGGTCAAAGAGTGACATTATCCGCGTTCCACGTGACCAGGAATTTTGCACTAGATGCCTCACACAGGTTCACTGCCGTGTTCGGCGAGGAGTAGGCTCCGCTCTGGGTGCTTCACACGGGTTCACTGCCGTGCTCTGCGAGGACCAGGATCCGCTCTGGACGTTTTCCACGGGGTCAAAGAGTGACGTTATCCGCGTTCCACGTAACCAGGAATTTTGCACTAGATGCTTCACACGGGTTCACTGCCACGTTCGGCGAGAACTGGGCTCCGCTCTGGATGCTTTACACGGGTTCACTGCCGTACTCTGCGAGGACCAGGATCCGCTCTGGACGTTTTTCACGGGGTCAAAGAGTGACGTTATCCGCATTCCACGTAACCAGGAATTTTGCACTAGATGCTTCACACGGGTTCACTGCCGCGTTCGGCGAGGACTAGGCTCCGCTCTGGATGCTTCGCACGGGTTCACTGCCGTGCTCTGCGAGGACCAGGATCCGCTCTGGACGTTTTCCACGGGGTCAAAGAGTGACGTTATCCGCGTTCCACGTAACCAGGAATTTTGCACTAGATTCTTCACACGGGTTCACTGCCGCGCTCGGCGAGGACTAGGCTCCGCTCTGGATGCTTCGCACGGGTTCACTGCCGTGCTCTGCGAGGACAAGGATCCGCTCTGGACGTTTTCCACGGGGTCAAAGAATGGCGTTATCCGCGTTCCACGTAACCAGGAATTTTGCACTAGATGCTTCACACGGGTTCACTGCTGCATTCGGCGAGGACTAGGCTCCACTCCGGATGCTTCGCACGGGTTCACTGCCGTGCTCTGCGAGGACCAGGATCCGCTCTAGACATTTTCCATTGGGTCAAAGAGTGATATTATCCGCGTTCCACGTAACCAGGAATTTTGCACTAGATGCTTCACACGGGTTCACTGCCGTGTTCGGCGAGGACTAGGCTCCACTCTGGATGCTTCACATGGGTTCAAAGAGTGACGTTATCCGCGTTCCACGTAACCAGGAATTTTGTTGATTGTATCCGCATTTCACGGAATGAGGGTTTGACTCTTGGTGATCTGTATATCGCCGAGCCATGGAACTGGGAGTTTTCATTGTTCCGCTTCTCTTGAAGTTGCGTCTGTTGTCACGAGATGAGTGTTGAGATGACCTCTAGGTCATTTGCGGCCTGTCGAGATTTGGCTTCTTCTTATGATGAAACCTTAGGGAGGAGTATGGTCCTTTCTTTGTTTACGCCCTTGGATTGTATACAGGGAGTGATGTAACATCACCTGTAGGGCATAATTTTTTTTATTTCTTTTTCCGCGATGCTCTATCATTTCAGCTTTTATATCGCGAAAGTCGCGATTGCCCCATCATTTCGGCTATTTTCGCGATGCCCAATCATTTCGGCTATTTATTTTATTTTTACTCGCTGCTTTTTATTGCGAGTTGCCCAATCATTTCGGCTATTTTTCATGCATACATTTTTTTACCTGCTGCTTTTTATTGCAAGTTGCCCCATCATTTCGGCTATTTCGTATGCATGTGTGACTCGCTAGCCTTTTCGCTGCAAGCTTTGATTTTAGACACCGATTTCGGCATCAGCACCGCTACAACTGGGATATTTCTAGAAGCGAATCATCATTTGCCTCTGTCGATGTGGAACAAAGGTGGCTTAGTAAGCAGGGTTAGGGTCCCGCCGACTAAGGCTTTTGACTTCATGAGCCGTAAGGGTCTCACGAAGGTATTTCTCCCTACAAGTCGTGAGGATCTTGCAGGTGTATTTTCTCCTTAGGAATCGTGAGGATTCCTAAATGTATGTTCCTCTGTAAGTCGTAAGGATCCTACAAGAGGGTTTTCTCCTTATAAGTCGAAAGGACTTATAAGGGTTGTTCACCATATGGACATATCCCTAGTCACGGGTGTGACTTTGCTGGGGAAATGTTTATTCGCGCCCGTGGATTGTATACAAGGGTAAGTATAAGCCGCTTGTAGGGCATTGTCGAAGGTTATGGGGGATTTTGCTTAAGCACAGGTTTAGGTCTCTGTAGCTTAAGACTTTCAAATCTTATGAGCCGTGAGGGTCTCATAAGAGGATTCTCCTTACGAGTCATGAGGATCTCGCAAGTGTATTTCCTCCTTAGGAATCGTGGGGATCCTTAAGTGTGTTGCTCCCTTGTGAGTCGTAAGGATCTCACGCGGGTGGTTTCTCCTTACAAGGTCGTGAGGACCCTGCAATTGTCCTTTAACGAGGTTGCGCCCTTTCGGGTTTTCACAAACCCTCGCCGGTAGTCCTGCTGTTTTTACTCACGGAGCCCTTTCAGGTTTTCATCCGTGCCCATTTTACTTATGGACATACTGTTATTATTATATATTTTTTCTTCTCTTTTTTTTTACGAGGTCGCGCCCTTTCGGGTTTTCACGAACACTCGTCGGTAGCCCTGCTGTTTTTACTCACGGAGCCCTTTCGGGTTTTCATCCGTGCCCTTTTTGCTCATGGACGTACCGTTTTTATTTTTTATTATTATTATTATTATTTTTTTTATTCATCTCGTCAGCCAAAGGATGCTGCGGTAGTAGTTTTAAGGACGTTTCGGTCCGTCTTTAGTTTAAGGACGTTTCGGTCTGTCTTTAGTTTAAGGACGTTTCGGTCCGTCTTTAGTTTAAGGACGTTTCGGTCCGTTGAGGAGAGGGCCGGCTACTACTTATAGAGCTTGAGCTTTAGGAAGTTAGCGAACGGACATAGTCGTCGTCATCTATCATTGACCTAGGCTGTGGCTCATTAAGCATAGTATTTCTTTAGGAAGCGGCCGTTTATTGGCCTGAAAGGCCTTTCACCGTACATGTCCATGAGTAGATAGGCCCCATCCTGGTAGACCTTATCTATGATGTACGGGCCTTCATAGTTTGGCTCGAATTTTCCCCGCTTGGCGCGATTGGGGATCATAGGCCTTTTGACCACTACCACGAGTTCACCTTGGCAGAATGTCCTCGGTCGGGTCAATATTTCATATGAGCGCGTCATCTTTGGTTTGTAAGCCTCCAGATTTTGTTGCGCTATAAGCCGGGTTTCATCAAGGGCGTCAAGCTCCTCAAGCCGAAGGTGGGCATTTTCTTCGTCCGTCGGCTCGCAATGGACTGCCACTCGTAGAGAAGGTAGCTCTATCTCAAGAGGGAATACTGCTTCCGTACCGAATACCAATGCGTATGGCGTTGTGCTCGTGGCCATCTCAAACGTAGTTCGATACCCCCAAAGAGCCTCTTGCAGTCTCTCGTGCCAGTCCTTCTTGTTTTGGGACACCGTTTTTTTCATGATCTTTGTCAAGGTCTTATTGAAGGCCTCAGCTAGACCGTTAGCCCGCGGATTATAAACCGAGGAATATCTCCAGTCTATATTGTATTGTTGCGCGAAGCGACTGATCTTGTGGCTTCTGTAAGCTGGCTCGTTATCGGAAATGATCCGTCGCGGAGTTCCAAATCGATAAATGACATGCGTCTTGAAAAAGTGGAGGATATTCTCCGTCTTCACTTCTCTCGGTGGTACTGCCTCTGCCCATTTGGAGAAGTAATCAGTCGTCGCCAGGATGAAACGATGACCTCTGGACGATGCTAGTTCGATGGGGCCGACTATGTCAGTTCCCCACATTTCGAATGGCCAGCTAGCCACCGTTGGATGGAGTGGATTTGGATGCTGGTGGATGAAATCCCCATGGATTTGGCATGAGTGGAATTGCTTCGCATATTCGAGGCAATCCTGGATCATCGTGGGCCAGTGGTAGCCCAACCGCTTGATTTTTAACTTCATCTTCGGGCCCGCTTGATGAGAACCGCAGAGTTCGTCGTGAACTTCCTGAACGACTCTTTTCGCTTCGTCGGGTCCCAGGCATCTCAACCACAGAGAGTCAAATGACCTATTGTACAGAGTATTATTGACGAAGGCAAAAGACAGAGCACGTTTCATGAGCTGATGTCTTGAGGACGCATCTTCGAGCATTCGACGGTATTTGAAATAGTCTATAAAGACTTCTCTCCAATCCTCAACCTTCTCACGGTCTTTTATTTGTAGGGTCGTCCGTTCAGTCGCTCCCTTTTCTTCGGATGATTCCGGAGGTATTTCTGCTGGGGCAAACACCCGACGGCTTTGTACCATGATTCTAACGTCATCGAGGTTCTCGTCAGCCAGTACTTTAGCAAGCCTGGCCAACACGTCTGCTTTGTTGTTTTCCGCGCGCGGTATGCTTTCCAAAGTACAGGAGGGAATTTGGGTCAATAGTTGTTGCACCTTTTCACCGTACTTCACCAACTCCGGTTTGCACGTTTGGTAGTTGCCGTTTACTTGACTAACGACCAGCTGAGAATCTCCGTATATGAGGAGGTTTTCAATTCCCATGTCGATGGCGATCTCGAGACCTGCTATCAAGGCTTCATATTCAGCTTCTTTATTCGTCCTCGGCTCTGTTAAGGAGAAAGCGAAGCGCATTACTCCTCCTTGCGGGGGTTACGAAGATGAGGCCTACCCCCGATTTGATCATTGGTGTACTTTGTTTGCTCTTCTTCATGGAAGACGCTCCATCAAAATAGAGTTCCCATCGGGTATCGTTCCCATCGATAGCGTCAAACGAATGTTCGTCTGGCAGATCGCAATTCAGAGGAGAACCGGCGGGTATCAGATGCTCAGCAAGAAAGTCGGCGATGGCTTGGCCTTTCACTGCCTTGAAAGGCTGATAGGTTATATAGACCTCCATCAAAAGCAGGGCCCATCTAGCGAGTCTCCCTGTCAATATGGCCTTTGACATTAAATATTTAAGAGGGTCCACCTTCGAAATAAGACGGACTTCATATGCCAATGCATAGTGCCTGAGTTTTGTTATCGCAAAGATCAACGCCAGGCAGTGTTTTTCAATGGGAGAGTAGTTGCTTTCTGCCCCCAGAAGAACTCGACTTAAATAATAGAGCGCTCTACCCTTCCCTTGGTCGTTTTCTTGTGCCCATAATGCGCCTAAGGAATCCTCAAGGGCTGTTGTATAAAGAATAAGGGGCTTTCCCTTGACTGGAGCAGCTAGCACCGGCGGGTTCTGCAGGTACTGCTTGATCTCATCTAGCGCGCTCTGGCATTTCTGATCCCAGACGAATGGGGTTCCCTTCTTCATCAGGTGGCTGTAAGGACGGCACTTGCCTGACAGGTTGGCGATAAACCGCCGGATGTACGCGAGCTTCCCTTGGAGAGACCGCAATTGTTTGAGAGTTCTTGGCGGTGGCGTTTCCATGATCGCCTTGATCTTAGATGGATCAATTTCGATACCTCGGTGTCGGATGATGAATTCCAGGAATTTGCCCGAGGAGACTCCGAATGCGCATTTGAAGGGATTCATCTTCAAATTATATTGCCGAATGCGTTGAAATACGGTCTTCAGATGCTCTAAATGCTCATCATATGACATGCTCTTCACTACGAGGTCGTCGATATAGCACTCGACGATTTCATGTATGAGATCATCAAAGATCTTTGTCATGGCCCTCTGATAGGTGGCACCGGCTGATCAGTCGAAAATAATGTATTTTTAACACGGCAATTTCCTTATCATTTGCACTCAATTAGAAGTGTTCGGTATTCATATTTCACATATTAGCAAATCGGTCGTTAAATATCAGATTGCATGTGTTAGACTTTTAAACCGACACTTTAAAGGAAATCGACTGTATTTTATGGCATCGAATCATCCCTATATTGCGCAACACTTGTTTCGCGATTTGTGCAGGATAATCCGGAAGAAAAGCCAAAATTGTCATTTTGCTGATCAAACATTACACCAACTCCAAGTCTTGAGTTCTGGTAGCAATCTAGAGGGCAAAACACAATTCAACATATCACAAAAGGGCCCATATGTCAATACCAGAGAAGCCCAAAAGTTTCAAGCCATGAAGACTCTAAAGCGCCGCGGAATCGTGACGGGAGCCAGATTATGCCGCGGAACTGCGGCGCTTTTGCCACATCATCACTTGAATTTTGGTGCATAATTCTTCTCTCAGTGGCTACACCTCATTTTGACACGTCAAATTCCAGAATTCTCCAGAGTCTTCTACCAGATCAGCAAAGATCATTAAGCATGCTAATCCTAATTAAGCTCCTAACTAACCTCTTCTAGAAGCTCCCTCCTAACTAATTACATCTTGAAGCTTCTCCTCAACAACCTTTTGGAGGGAAATTCAAATTTCATCTAACAAACTTTTAGAGGGAAACTTAAAATTCAAATCCTAGATCTAGGGTTTTGAGGGCTATAAATAGGAACCTAGATCTAAGGGTTGAGGTTGTTCATTTATCCATTCATTCCCTCTTACATCATCTTCTTCCACAAGTCTAGTGACAAGACTTGTGCGAAACCCTAACCCTAATTCCACTCCAAATTCAAGATCCCGAGTACCAATCAAGCGAGAAGCCTTCAACCTTTTATGAGCCGAGCCGATCTTCAATCGGGCAAGTGATCCAAGCCGATCCGCGACTCACGGAGCCGAGCGAAGCCAAATCGACGATCGAGTTCTTCCTCTTGTAGTTCTTGAGCGATTGTAACGAAATTGTTGATATAAATTGTCACGCCCCGCTTCCCAGAGTACGCAGGATTGGGCACGTAACATAGCCAACCATGCTACCTGTGGGTAGGAAGTATCCATCCACAGTCATATTACGGTTGTAAGGATATCAAGAACAAGATAAAGTACTAATCTAACACATGTCCAAATCCATAATAACAAGAAATCAATGAACAATAAGTGCGGAAGCAAATGATCCAATATAATAATAGAAAGGTACGTCCCATAATGCGGGATCGCACCTGGAAATAAAATGCAATAAACAAACTAACCACTATAGAACTCAAATCAGCCTGCTGGCTGAAGTACTCCTGCACGGTCGGCGACAGTGGTAAAGAATCTGGGCCATGCAAAACCCAGACGTCAGCGCGTCATGACATCAAGTATATAATGTAAACATGGTGATAAGCAATGCAAATATGAACATGAATAAAGCAGTACTAAGAAATAACAGAGCAGGGTAATGTGCAATGGTGACTAAACTGTCCTATCAGGTTTTCTACTCTATAGTCTTTGAAACCAATTGATGAATCGTCGATGTAACTCAATAGTATCCCGTACATACCCGGGACCACGGCCACAATATTCTCGGCTGCAGCCGAGACATGCCGCTGGGCACAGAATAGGAAAGTGTACACTCGGTATTACCCCGTACATACCCGGGATCACGGCCACAATATTCTCGGCTGAAACCGAGACATGCCGCTGGGCACAGAATAGGAAAGTGTACACTCGGTATTACCCCGTACATACCCGGGATCACGGCCACAATATTCTCGGCTGAAACCGAGACATGCCGCTGGGCACAGAATAGGAATGTGTACACTCGAACGGTAGTGAACTGTCGAGTTACAAGTCAGGTTCATCTTTGATTTCCCCATACCCCCAAGTTATGTGTGTCAGGTCAGGTATTCAGTAGTCAAGGACTAATGCCAACACAAAATCCGGTAAGAGTAGGTCTGTCTGGATAGACAGCAGGAATGGTCAGGTTTGTTGGCATTAGGCATGAGATCAGGTAACAGGTAAAGCCATGGTACATCAGGTCAACCAGGTAATGTATAAAGGTGTCATGTCAAGTCAAGAGTGTACGGTACCATGTCATGTCAAGTAGGAAGTGTCACAGGTCATGTCACGAAGCACAAGATGTCATGTGGGTGCTCATAATCAACTAACATAAACATGTGTATAAATAAACAAGCATGAGTACTATCAGAACAATAACTGGAACATGTAATATGATATGCCAATAGATATAATTTCAAGGATATGGATGCACAGTTATCAATTAGGGTTACATTTATAGTTCCAATATTAATTAGGATACAATTTATTAAACATGGAGTGTTAATATCACATTATTATGTAGTGATGTGATCTATGGATGCAATTATATGTATCTTAAATGCGATGGATGCAAACGGGTATCCGAAAAGTTATAAAACTATAAAATGGTAATGTGGGATGTACAACTAAACAATATGTGATATAAATATTGATATAATAATATTAATATGGATAGCATATTCAAAGCGATTAGTAACTATAAAAGATGTATTGATTAACCATGCACAAGAAGGTTCCGTTCAGAAATTTAGCGTCACCTAATTTGTAAAATAGCTTAAAAATAACAAATGTTCTCCAAAAGAGACGTATCTTATACCAAAACAAAGATAATTCAATAAGGTTTTCAGTTTTATAAGTATAAGCATCTCAGGTTATCCCTACAAAAAGTTATGAATATTCAAAGTTGAAAGTTTGCTGCTGGAATTTCCCTGGACAGCAGTTTAGAGACGTGTTCATTTGCATTTTACGTTAATTAAACAATTTATTTTGCAAGTAAATATTTCATAGAGTTATAGTATTCTGAATTAGATTCGTAACGAACTAAAGAACGTATCCTAATGATTTTTCTATGATTTATAATGAATTTTATAAGATAAGGTGTACAGTAAATTTCAGATTTGTCATATCCGATTTTTCAACGACATTTCATATGTAAACTATAAGATTTTCAAATGTATAATATTATAAAATGAAGATTATAAAAGTATATAGCATGTAGCAAGATTAACTTGCCTCGATGGGTCGCGAATCGGGAAAACGGAACGTTAACCGTCGGCGGGGAAAACTCGCGACGGCGCACGGTTCACGGAATGAACCCAAACGACGAACAAAGGAACCACACGGGTCGGGGTATCTCGCTGGAACGTCGAGAAACGTCACCGGCACGACGGAATTCCGGTAACAAAAGAACAGTTAAAAGAAATGAGAAACGAGACATGAAGCAAGAAGAGAAAAATGATAAAGAGAAGTACGAGAGAATATATAAGGGGTAGAGAGAGAGAAAGTGGAGAGAGAGAAAGTGGGGACCACGGGGTTAAAGGGGAGATTGCGATTGGCTGAGAGAATAAATTGAGAAGGATATAAAAGATTGTAAAAATATTATATGGTTAAATTAAAGATTTAAAAGATAGGTAATGAACAATAAGATATCAGATTAGTTAGAAAAATATATGCGAAGGTTTTAATAATATTAAAATTTTGGGATTTTGGCGCCAAATGAAACATTTCCAAATTGCGCCCGGGTTGGGTCCAAAAATTCGAAATTCAAATAATAGGATTTTAAGCGGGTTCCAAATTTTAAAATGAAATGTTTTATGATTAAAAAGCATACTCTCAAAACGGACACACGTGCGTGCACGTAGCCATCCAAACTTGCCCGTTTTACTGAACGGGACGAGAACACAATGCACGGACGCTACCACGAGGCTAGGGGTGTCAAGTAGGCCAAGATGAATATTTTCAATTTTATTTTAGATGCTAAAATTTGTTATATGTAGAAATGACTTTGCCGGGTAAATTTTACAGTAAGCAACAAACAAGCAAATTAAATGAAATGAGTACCACATTATGCTCAAACAGTAACTGAAAATAGTAGCATTGGGCTCGGGTGTTACATTATTCCCAACTACAAAAAGAATTTCGTCCTCGAAATTCCAAGAATACAAAGATAGATAACTACAAGAAAAGGTGAGGAAACTTCTGCCGGATTTCATCTTCTCGTTCCCAAGTGGATTCTCCATGCGATCGATTACCCCAAGAAACTAGCACAAGAGGGGTAACCTTGTTCTTAAGAACCTTTTCTCTTCGATCCTTGATTTCAACTGGTCGCTCCTCAAAGGTTAGGTCCTCTCGCACAGTCAACTCCGAATGATCCAAGACATGAGTCTCATCACGAACATACCTCCGTAGTTGAGACACATGAAACACATCGTGAACTCCTGCTAATGACTGTGGTAACGCCAACCGGTACGATACCTCTCCAACACGCTCCAAAATCTCGAAGGGTCCAACGAATCAAGGACTAAGCTTTCCCCGACTTCCAAAGCGAATCACCCCTCTAGTCGGTGATATCTTCAGGAATACCAAATCACCCACGGCGAACTCTAGAGGTCTTCTTGACGTGTCGGCCCAACTTTTCTGTCTGTCTTGAGCTGCCTTCGTATGCTTCCTGATTGTATTCACCTTCTCGACTGTCTGTACCACCAAATCTGGTTCTAGTAACCTTCGTTCACCAACATCATCCCAACAAACAGGTGAACGGCACTTACGACCATACAACGCTTCAAACGGAGCCATCTGAATTGTCGCTTGGAAACTATTGTTGTACGAAAACTCCACCAGGTGTAGATGATCCTCCCAAGAACCTTTGAAGTCCAACATGCAAGCTCTCAACATATCTTCAAGGGTCTGGATCGTTCTCTCCGATTGTCCATCAGTTTGAGGATGATAGGCTGTGCTGAACTTCAATCGAGTCCCCAAACTTTCTTGTAAACTCCTCCAAAAGCGCGACAAGACCCGAGTGTCCCGGTCGGACACGATGCTTACTGGTACTCCATACAATCTCATAATTTCCTGCATGTACCGCTCTGCCAAAGTCTCTGTCGATTGACCAACCCGGAAAGGAATAAAGTGAGCTGCCTTGGTCAACCGATCGACAATCACCCATACTGCATTGTTGCCCTTTGGACTCCGCGGTAAAGCCGTCACGAAATCCATGGTTACATGTTCCCACTTCCACTGAGGAATCGGAAGTGGCTGCAACAAACCAGCAACCCTTTGGTGTTCAGCCTTGACTTGCTGACACACCAAGCACTTAGCCACGAAGCGAGCAATTTCCCGTTTCATACCTTCCCACCAGAAATGCTGTCGAATATCTTGGTACATCTTTGTCCCTCCTGGATGTACAGAGTAAACTGAATTGTGTGCCTCCTTCATAAGCTCTTCACGCACATCCCCTTTTGGCGCACACACACGGCTACCATACCTCAACGAACCATCTTCGTGGATCAATAAATCTGTTCGTAGTCCGGCTTCAACCTGCTCTCGAAACTTTTGTAGTCTAGGATCCTGCGATTGTGCTGTTTTAATCTTCTCAACTAAGGACGACTGTACTTGCAACTGCATCGACTGTCCCGTAGCATGTGGTAGCACAACCTCCAAGTCAAATCTCCGAAAATCCGCAATGATCTCCCTTTGTGCGGTCAATACCTGAATTGCTGGTAACCGACTTAGCGCATCTGGCACGACGTTAACTTTTCCCGGATGGTACTTAAGATCAAGGTCGTAGTCGGCCGTCAGCTCCATCCATCTGCGTTGCCTCATGTTCAACTCCTTCTTCGTGAACACGTACTTCAAGCTCTTATGATCTGTAAAAACTTCGACTCTTACGCCCAAAAGGTAGTGTCTCCAAATCTTCAAAGCGAAAATCACAGCCGCAAGCTCCAAGTCATGAGTTGGATAATTCTTCTCATGGGTCTTCAGTTGTCTTGATGCGTATGCTACGACCTCCCCATGCTGCATCAAAACACATCCCAATTCTTTCCCAGATGTGTCGCTATGAATCATCAGTCCTCCGGAATTGTCTGGTACGGTCAGGATAGGGGCGGTTATCAACTTCTGCTTCAACGTCTCAAAGGCCAATGCACATCCATCCGTCCCAACAAACGGTACCTCCTTACGCGTAAGCTTGGTTAACGGCTCAGCTAAACGAGCGAAGTTCTCCACAAATCTTCTGTAGTAACCGGCGAGTCCAAGAAAACTACTTATTTCCGCAACATTCTTTGGAATAGGCCAATCTCGAACTGCTGTAATCTTCTCGGGATCGACGGCGATTCCATCGCCCGACACGACATGCCCCAGAAACTTCACTTCTTCCAGCCAGAATTCACACTTACTCATCTTCGCAAATAATTTCTCTTGTCTCAGCGTCTGCAGTGCGATCCTTCTTCTTCACTAAAAGAACTGGAGCTCCCCAAGGTGAGTTGCTGCTTCGAATTCATCCCTTCTCGAGTAGTTCACCAACTTGTTTCTTAACTTCTTCCAATTCCACCGGTGCCATCGGATAATAAGATTTTGATACTGGCGCTGTACCAGGAATAAGGTCAATCGCAAACTCCACATCTCGCTTCGGCGGTAAGCCCGAAATATCTTCAAACACATCCATAAAGTCGCGGACAACTGCCGGCTCTTCATTACTCTCTACTACCATAGCCGCAAGAACATTGTTCGTCGGCCTAGCCCTAAACTCGACTGGCCCGACAGAACTGCTTCCTTACCGCAACTGCTGTCTACATCGTTGGCCGCATAAGGTCCAGCGAGACTACTGAGTCTCGTCCACTCTGCTGCATGCACGTCCACGGCTGCTCCATTCTGCCTTAGTCCGATGAACTTCTCTTCCATTTCCTCCCGTGCGGTCCGCGGGAAGAGGTTCTCTAGGAAACTTTTAGAGAAATCTGCCCAACTGATCGGCCTGGGCAAGCGGGTCTCCTCCACAAGCCATCACTCTCGGGCGTAATCCACCAGCTGAATGCGCACCACATCAACACTCTTGTCTTCTGGGATCTGTGTCGCAATCAGCAAATTCTCCGTGTTACTAGCCACTGCTCGGCTGGCAACAGCTCCTCCAGACCAGTGAAAGTGGTAGGACCCAACCGTCTGAAATCTGCTACGGTCCTTACTCGGTCGACTGGTCTAGTTCCAACTTCGTTTACAGACTGCTGAACGATCTGCAAACCTTCCTGAAACAAGTCCGCGTGCTGCTGGATCAGCTCGGTCTGTTTCTTTGATTTCCAGTATTCCTCTTATCTCTCCAAGCATGGCGGCTTCGTTCACACGCCTCCGGTACGTCTTCAACTTCTTACCTGTCATAATCCTGAACTCAAAACACCCAACATTAGCATGATGATAGATTCTGAATGTGGATCAAGGCTAGAACTCCAAGATACTTAAATAGAGTACTGCATTGTAGCTATGCCGCGGTATCATAGCCGCAATTACTTAACTCCACCCAAGTCGCCCAAGTCCTAGGGATAACAAGAAATCAGGTTTCCGAGTCGACATGCAAAGTAAGTTTGCATGTCGTAAAAGATATAATCAGGAAGAATGTGATTCAAGAATGGTAAAATGGTCAATGTGGCTGGACATGTTTCCTAAACACGGGTATTCTGATTCGTGTATTGGGTACAATACCCAACTACAAAAGAATCAACCCGACTAACCTATGGCTCTGATACCAAAAGAACCATGTCACGCCCCGCTTCCCAGAGTACGCAGGATTGGGCACGTAACATAGCCAACCATGCTACCTGTGGGTAGGAAGTATCCATCCACAGTCACATTACGGTTGTAAGGATATCAAGAACAAGATAAAGTACTAATCTAACACATGTCCAAATCCATAATAACAAGAAATCAATGAACAATAAGTGCGGAAGCAAATGATCCAATAT
The DNA here is from genome assembly GCA_030015575.1 of Agapanthus africanus. Lineage (NCBI taxonomy): Eukaryota > Viridiplantae > Streptophyta > Magnoliopsida > Asparagales > Amaryllidaceae > Agapanthus > Agapanthus africanus. The sequence goes on from CM057338.1 coordinate 25,552,977, forward strand.
AATAATAGAAAGGTACGTCCCATAATGCGGGATCGCACCTGGAAATAAAATGCAATAAACAAACTAACCACTATAGAACTCAAATCAGCCTGCTGGCTGAAGTACTCCTGCACGGTCGGCGACAGTGGTAAAGAATCTGGGCCATGCAAAACCCAGACGTCAGCGCGTCATGACATCAAGTATATAATGTAAACATGGTGATAAGCAATGCAAATATGAACATGAATAAAGCAGTACTAAGAAATAACAGAGCAGGGTAATGTGCAATGGTGACTAAACTGTCCTATCAGGTTTTCTACTCTATAGTCTTTGAAACCAATTGATGAATCGTCGATGTAACTCAATAGTATCCCGTACATACCCGGGACCACGGCCACAATATTCTCGGCTGCAGCCGAGACATGCCGCTGGGCACAGAATAGGAAAGTGTACACTCGGTATTACCCCGTACATACCCGGGATCACGGCCACAATATTCTCGGCTGAAACCGAGACATGCCGCTGGGCACAGAATAGGAAAGTGTACACTCGGTATTACCCCGTACATACCCGGGATCACGGCCACAATATTCTCGGCTGAAACCGAGACATGCCGCTGGGCACAGAATAGGAATGTGTACACTCGAACGGTAGTGAACTGTCGAGTTACAAGTCAGGTTCATCTTTGATTTCCCCATACCCCCAAGTTATGTGTGTCAGGTCAGGTATTCAGTAGTCAAGGACTAATGCCAACACAAAATCCGGTAAGAGTAGGTCTGTCTGGATAGACAGCAGGAATGGTCAGGTTTGTTGGCATTAGGCATGAGATCAGGTAACAGGTAAAGCCATGGTACATCAGGTCAACCAGGTAATGTATAAAGGTGTCATGTCAAGTCAAGAGTGTACGGTACCATGTCATGTCAAGTAGGAAGTGTCACAGGTCATGTCAGGAAGCACAAGATGTCATGTGGGTGCTCATAATCAACTAACATAAACATGTGTATAAATAAACAAGCATGAGTACTATCAGAACAATAACTGGAACATGTAATATGATATGCCAATAGATATAATTTCAAGGATATGGATGCACAGTTATCAATTAGGGTTACATTTATAGTTCCAATATTAATTAGGATACAATTTATTAAACATGGAGTGTTAATATCACATTATTATGTAGTGATGTGATCTATGGATGCAATTATATGTATCTTAAATGCGATGGATGCAAACGGGTATCCGAAAAGTTATAAAACTATAAAATGGTAATGTGGGATGTACAACTAAACAATATGTGATATAAATATTGATATAATAATATTAATATGGATAGCATATTCAAAGCGATTAGTAACTATAAAAGATGTATTGATTAACCATGCACAAGAAGGTTCCGTTCAGAAATTTAGCGTCACCCTAATTTGTAAAATAGCTTAAAAATAACAAATGTTCTCCAAAAGAGACGTATCTTATACCAAAACAAAGATAATTCAATAAGGTTTTCAGTTTTATAAGTATAAGCATCTCAGGTTATCCCTACAAAAAGTTATGAATATTCAAAGTTGAAAGTTTGCTGCTGGAATTTCCCTGGACAGCAGTTTAGAGACGTGTTCATTTGCATTTTACGTTAATTAAACAATTTATTTTGCAAGTAAATATTTCATAGAGTTATAGTATTCTGAATTAGATTCGTAACGAACTAAAGAACGTATCCTAATGATTTTTCTATGATTTATAATGAATTTTATAAGATAAGGTGTACAGTAAATTTCAGATTTGTCATATCCGATTTTTCAACGACATTTCATATGTAAACTATAAGATTTTCAAATGTATAATATTATAAAATGAAGATTATAAAAGTATATAGCATGTAGCAAGATTAACTTGCCTCGATGGGTCGCGAATCGGGAAAACGGAACGTTAACCGTCGGCGGGGAAAACTCGCGACGGCGCACGGTTCACGGAATGAACCCAAACGACGAACAAAGGAACCACACGGGTCGGGGTATCTCGCTGGAACGTCGAGAAACGTCACCGGCACGACGGAATTCCGGTAACAAAAGAACAGTTAAAAGAAATGAGAAACGAGACATGAAGCAAGAAGAGAAAAATGATAAAGAGAAGTACGAGAGAATATATAAGGGGTAGAGAGAGAGAAAGTGGAGAGAGAGAAAGTGGGGACCACGGGGTTAAAGGGGAGATTGCGATTGGCTGAGAGAATAAATTGAGAAGGATATAAAAGATTGTAAAAATATTATATGGTTAAATTAAAGATTTAAAAGATAGGTAATGAACAATAAGATATCAGATTAGTTAGAAAAATATATGCGAAGGTTTTAATAATATTAAAATTTTGGGATTTTGGCGCCAAATGAAACATTTCCAAATTGCGCCCGGGTTGGGTCCAAAAATTCGAAATTCAAATAATAGGATTTTAAGCGGGTTCCAAATTTTAAAATGAAATGTTTTATGATTAAAAAGCATACTCTCAAAACGGACACACGTGCGTGCACGTAGCCATCCAAACTTGCCCGTTTTACTGAACGGGACGAGAACACAATGCACGGACGCTACCACGAGGCTAGGGGTGTCAAGTAGGCCAAGATGAATATTTTCAATTTTATTTTAGATGCTAAAATTTGTTATATGTAGAAATGACTTTGCCGGGTAAATTTTACAGTAAGCAACAAACAAGCAAATTAAATGAAATGAGTACCACATTATGCTCAAACAGTAACTGAAAATAGTAGCATTGGGCTCGGGTGTTACATTATTCCCAACTACAAAAAGAATTTCGTCCTCGAAATTCCAAGAATACAAAGATAGATAACTACAAGAAAAGGTGAGGAAACTTCTGCCGGATTTCATCTTCTCGTTCCCAAGTGGATTCTCCATGCGATCGATTACCCCAAGAAACTAGCACAAGAGGGGTAACCTTGTTCTTAAGAACCTTTTCTCTTCGATCCTTGATTTCAACTGGTCGCTCCTCAAAGGTTAGGTCCTCTCGCACAGTCAACTCCGAATGATCCAAGACATGAGTCTCATCACGAACATACCTCCGTAGTTGAGACACATGAAACACATCGTGAACTCCTGCTAATGACTGTGGTAACGCCAACCGGTACGATACCTCTCCAACACGCTCCAAAATCTCGAAGGGTCCAACGAATCAAGGACTAAGCTTTCCCCGACTTCCAAAGCGAATCACCCCTCTAGTCGGTGATATCTTCAGGAATACCAAATCACCCACGGCGAACTCTAGAGGTCTTCTTGACGTGTCGGCCCAACTTTTCTGTCTGTCTTGAGCTGCCTTCGTATGCTTCCTGATTGTATTCACCTTCTCGACTGTCTGTACCACCAAATCTGGTTCTAGTAACCTTCGTTCACCAACATCATCCCAACAAACAGGTGAACGGCACTTACGACCATACAACGCTTCAAACGGAGCCATCTGAATTGTCGCTTGGAAACTATTGTTGTACGAAAACTCCACCAGGTGTAGATGATCCTCCCAAGAACCTTTGAAGTCCAACATGCAAGCTCTCAACATATCTTCAAGGGTCTGGATCGTTCTCTCCGATTGTCCATCAGTTTGAGGATGATAGGCTGTGCTGAACTTCAATCGAGTCCCCAAACTTTCTTGTAAACTCCTCCAAAAGCGCGACAAGACCCGAGTGTCCCGGTCGGACACGATGCTTACTGGTACTCCATACAATCTCATAATTTCCTGCATGTACCGCTCTGCCAAAGTCTCTGTCGATTGACCAACCCGGAAAGGAATAAAGTGAGCTGCCTTGGTCAACCGATCGACAATCACCCATACTGCATTGTTGCCCTTTGGACTCCGCGGTAAAGCCGTCACGAAATCCATGGTTACATGTTCCCACTTCCACTGAAGAATCGGAAGTGGCTGCAACAAACCAGCAACCCTTTGGTGTTCAGCCTTGACTTGCTGACACACCAAGCACTTAGCCACGAAGCGAGCAATTTCCCGTTTCATACCTTCCCACCAGAAATGCTGTCGAATATCTTGGTACATCTTTGTCCCTCCTGGATGTACAGAGTAAACTGAATTGTGTGCCTCCTTCATAAGCTCTTCACGCACATCCCCTTTTGGCGCACACACACGGCTACCATACCTCAACGAACCATCTTCGTGGATCAATAAATCTGTTCGTAGTCCGGCTTCAACCTGCTCTCGAAACTTTTGTAGTCTAGGATCCTGCGATTGTGCTGTTTTAATCTTCTCAACTAAGGACGACTGTACTTGCAACTGCATCGACTGTCCCGTAGCATGTGGTAGCACAACCTCCAAGTCAAATCTCCGAAAATCCGCAATGATCTCCCTTTGTGCGGTCAATACCTGAATTGCTGGTAACCGACTTAGCGCATCTGGCACGACGTTAACTTTTCCCGGATGGTACTTAAGATCAAGGTCGTAGTCGGCCGTCAGCTCCATCCATCTGCGTTGCCTCATGTTCAACTCCTTCTTCGTGAACACGTACTTCAAGCTCTTATGATCTGTAAAAACTTCGACTCTTACGCCCAAAAGGTAGTGTCTCCAAATCTTCAAAGCGAAAATCACAGCCGCAAGCTCCAAGTCATGAGTTGGATAATTCTTCTCATGGGTCTTCAGTTGTCTTGATGCGTATGCTACGACCTCCCCATGCTGCATCAAAACACATCCCAATTCTTTCCCAGATGTGTCGCTATGAATCATCAGTCCTCCGGAATTGTCTGGTACGGTCAGGATAGGGGCGGTTATCAACTTCTGCTTCAACGTCTCAAAGGCCAATGCACATCCATCCGTCCCAACAAACGGTACCTCCTTACGCGTAAGCTTGGTTAACGGCTCAGCTAAACGAGCGAAGTTCTCCACAAATCTTCTGTAGTAACCGGCGAGTCCAAGAAAACTACTTATTTCCGCAACATTCTTTGGAATAGGCCAATCTCGAACTGCTGTAATCTTCTCGGGATCGACGGCGATTCCATCGCCCGACACGACATGCCCCAGAAACTTCACTTCTTCCAGCCAGAATTCACACTTACTCATCTTCGCAAATAATTTCTCTTGTCTCAGCGTCTGCAGTGCGATCCTTCTTCTTCACTAAAAGAACTGGAGCTCCCCAAGGTGAGTTGCTGCTTCGAATTCATCCCTTCTCGAGTAGTTCACCAACTTGTTTCTTAACTTCTTCCAATTCCACCGGTGCCATCGGATAATAAGATTTTGATACTGGCGCTGTACCAGGAATAAGGTCAATCGCAAACTCCACATCTCGCTTCGGCGGTAAGCCCGAAATATCTTCAAACACATCCATAAAGTCGCGGACAACTGCCGGCTCTTCATTACTCTCTACTACCATAGCCGCAAGAACATTGTTCGTCGGCCTAGCCCTAAACTCGACTGGCCCGACAGAACTGCTTCCTTACCGCAACTGCTGTCTACATCGTTGGCCGCATAAGGTCCAGCGAGACTACTGAGTCTCGTCCACTCTGCTGCATGCACGTCCACGGCTGCTCCATTCTGCCTTAGTCCGATGAACTTCTCTTCCATTTCCTCCCGTGCGGTCCGCGGGAAGAGGTTCTCTAGGAAACTTTTAGAGAAATCTGCCCAACTGATCGGCCTGGGCAAGCGGGTCTCCTCCACAAGCCATCACTCTCGGGCGTAATCCACCAGCTGAATGCGCACCACATCAACACTCTTGTCTTCTGGGATCTGTGTCGCAATCAGCAAATTCTCCGTGTTACTAGCCACTGCTCGGCTGGCAACAGCTCCTCCAGACCAGTGAAAGTGGTAGGACCCAACCGTCTGAAATCTGCTACGGTCCTTACTCGGTCGACTGGTCTAGTTCCAACTTCGTTTACAGACTGCTGAACGATCTGCAAACCTTCCTGAAACAAGTCCGCGTGCTGCTGGATCAGCTCGGTCTGTTTCTTTGATTTCCAGTATTCCTCTTATCTCTCCAAGCATGGCGGCTTCGTTCACACGCCTCCGGTACGTCTTCAACTTCTTACCTGTCATAATCCTGAACTCAAAACACCCAACATTAGCATGATGATAGATTCTGAATGTGGATCAAGGCTAGAACTCCAAGATACTTAAATAGAGTACTGCATTGTAGCTATGCCGCGGTATCATAGCCGCAATTACTTAACTCCACCCAAGTCGCCCAAGTCCTAGGGATAACAAGAAATCAGGTTTCCGAGTCGACATGCAAAGTAAGTTTGCATGTCGTAAAAGATATAATCAGGAAGAATGTGATTCAAGAATGGTAAAATGGTCAATGTGGCTGGACATGTTTCCTAAACACGGGTATTCTGATTCGTGTATTGGGTACAATACCCAACTACAAAAGAATCAACCCGACTAACCTATGGCTCTGATACCAAAAGAACCATGTCACGCCCCGCTTCCCAGAGTACGCAGGATTGGGCACGTAACATAGCCAACCATGCTACCTGTGGGTAGGAAGTATCCATCCACAGTCACATTACGGTTGTAAGGATATCAAGAACAAGATAAAGTACTAATCTAACACATGTCCAAATCCATAATAACAAGAAATCAATGAACAATAAGTGCGGAAGCAAATGATCCAATATAATAATAGAAAGGTACGTCCCATAATGCGGGATCGCACCTGGAAATAAAATGCAATAAACAAACTAACCACTATAGAACTCAAATCAGCCTGCTGGCTGAAGTACTCCTGCACGGTCGGCGACAGTGGTAAAGAATCTGGGCCATGCAAAACCCAGACGTCAGCGCGTCATGACATCAAGTATATAATGTAAACATGGTGATAAGCAATGCAAATATGAACATGAATAAAGCAGTACTAAGAAATAACAGAGCAGGGTAATGTGCAATGGTGACTAAACTGTCCTATCAGGTTTTCTACTCTATAGTCTTTGAAACCAATTGATGAATCGTCGATGTAACTCAATAGTATCCCGTACATACCCGGGACCACGGCCACAATATTCTCGGCTGCAGCCGAGACATGCCGCTGGGCACAGAATAGGAAAGTGTACACTCGGTATTACCCCGTACATACCCGGGATCACGGCCACAATATTCTCGGCTGAAACCGAGACATGCCGCTGGGCACAGAATAGGAAAGTGTACACTCGGTATTACCCCGTACATACCCGGGATCACGGCCACAATATTCTCGGCTGAAACCGAGACATGCCGCTGGGCACAGAATAGGAATGTGTACACTCGAACGGTAGTGAACTGTCGAGTTACAAGTCAGGTTCATCTTTGATTTCCCCATACCCCCAAGTTATGTGTGTCAGGTCAGGTATTCAGTAGTCAAGGACTAATGCCAACACAAAATCCGGTAAGAGTAGGTCTGTCTGGATAGACAGCAGGAATGGTCAGGTTTGTTGGCATTAGGCATGAGATCAGGTAACAGGTAAAGCCATGGTACATCAGGTCAACCAGGTAATGTATAAAGGTGTCATGTCAAGTCAAGAGTGTACGGTACCATGTCATGTCAAGTAGGAAGTGTCACAGGTCATGTCAGGAAGCACAAGATGTCATGTGGGTGCTCATAATCAACTAACATAAACATGTGTATAAATAAACAAGCATGAGTACTATCAGAACAATAACTGGAACATGTAATATGATATGCCAATAGATATAATTTCAAGGATATGGATGCACAGTTATCAATTAGGGTTACATTTATAGTTCCAATATTAATTAGGATACAATTTATTAAACATGGAGTGTTAATATCACATTATTATGTAGTGATGTGATCTATGGATGCAATTATATGTATCTTAAATGCGATGGATGCAAACGGGTATCCGAAAAGTTATAAAACTATAAAATGGTAATGTGGGATGTACAACTAAACAATATGTGATATAAATATTGATATAATAATATTAATATGGATAGCATATTCAAAGCGATTAGTAACTATAAAAGATGTATTGATTAACCATGCACAAGAAGGTTCCGTTCAGAAATTTAGCGTCACCCTAATTTGTAAAATAGCTTAAAAATAACAAATGTTCTCCAAAAGAGACGTATCTTATACCAAAACAAAGATAATTCAATAAGGTTTTCAGTTTTATAAGTATAAGCATCTCAGGTTATCCCTACAAAAAGTTATGAATATTCAAAGTTAAAAGTTTGCTGCTGGAATTTCCCTGGACAGCAGTTTAGAGACGTGTTCATTTGCATTTTACGTTAATTAAACAATTTATTTTGCAAGTAAATATTTCATAGAGTTATAGTATTCTGAATTAGATTCGTAACGAACTAAAGAACGTATCCTAATGATTTTTCTATGATTTATAATGAATTTTATAAGATAAGGTGTACAGTAAATTTCAGATTTGTCATATCCGATTTTTCAACGACATTTCATATGTAAACTATAAGATTTTCAAATGTATAATATTATAAAATGAAGATTATAAAAGTATATAGCATGTAGCAAGATTAACTTGCCTCGATGGGTCGCGAATCGGGAAAACGGAACGTTAACCGTCGGCGGGGAAAACTCGCGACGGCGCACGGTTCACGGAATGAACCCAAACGACGAACAAAGGAACCACACGGGTCGGGGTATCTCGCTGGAACGTCGAGAAACGTCACCGGCACGACGGAATTCCGGTAACAAAAGAACAGTTAAAAGAAATGAGAAACGAGACATGAAGCAAGAAGAGAAAAATGATAAAGAGAAGTACGAGAGAATATATAAGGGGTAGAGAGAGAGAAAGTGGAGAGAGAGAAAGTGGGGACCACGGGGTTAAAGGGGAGATTGCGATTGGCTGAGAGAATAAATTGAGAAGGATATAAAAGATTGTAAAAATATTATATGGTTAAATTAAAGATTTAAAAGATAGGTAATGAACAATAAGATATCAGATTAGTTAGAAAAATATATGCGAAGGTTTTAATAATATTAAAATTTTGGGATTTTGGCGCCAAATGAAACATTTCCAAATTGCGCCCGGGTTGGGTCCAATAATTCGAAATTCAAATAATAGGATTTTAAGCGGGTTCCAAATTTTAAAATGAAATGTTTTATGATTAAAAAGCATACTCTCAAAACGGACACACGTGCGTGCACGTAGCCATCCAAACTTGCCCGTTTTACTGAACGGGACGAGAACACAATGCACGGACGCTACCACGAGGCTAGGGGTGTCAAGTAGGCCAAGATGAATATTTTCAATTTTATTTTAGATGCTAAAATTTGTTATATGTAGAAATGACTTTGCCGGGTAAATTTTACAGTAAGCAACAAACAAGCAAATTAAATGAAATGAGTACCACATTATGCTCAAACAGTAACTGAAAATAGTAGCATTGGGCTCGGGTGTTACATTATTCCCAACTACAAAAAGAATTTCGTCCTCGAAATTCCAAGAATACAAAGATAGATAACTACAAGAAAAGGTGAGGAAACTTCTGCCGGATTTCATCTTCTCGTTCCCAAGTGGATTCTCCATGCGATCGATTACCCCAAGAAACTAGCACAAGAGGGGTAACCTTGTTCTTAAGAACCTTTTCTCTTCGATCCTTGATTTCAACTGGTCGCTCCTCAAAGGTTAGGTCCTCTCGCACAGTCAACTCCGAATGATCCAAGACATGAGTCTCATCACGAACATACCTCCGTAGTTGAGACACATGAAACACATCGTGAACTCCTGCTAATGACTGTGGTAACGCCAACCGGTACGATACCTCTCCAACACGCTCCAAAATCTCGAAGGGTCCAACGAATCAAGGACTAAGCTTTCCCCGACTTCCAAAGCGAATCACCCCTCTAGTCGGTGATATCTTCAGGAATACCAAATCACCCACGGCGAACTCTAGAGGTCTTCTTGACGTGTCGGCCCAACTTTTCTGTCTGTCTTGAGCTGCCTTCGTATGCTTCCTGATTGTATTCACCTTCTCGACTGTCTGTACCACCAAATCTGGTTCTAGTAACCTTCGTTCACCAATATCATCCCAACAAACAGGTGAACGGCACTTACGACCATACAACGCTTCAAACGGAGCCATCTGAATTGTCGCTTGGAAACTATTGTTGTACGAAAACTCCACCAGGTGTAGATGATCCTCCCAAGAACCTTTGAAGTCCAACATGCAAGCTCTCAACATATCTTCAAGGGTCTGGATCGTTCTCTCCGATTGTCCATCAGTTTGAGGATGATAGGCTGTGCTGAACTTCAATCGAGTCCCCAAACTTTCTTGTAAACTCCTCCAAAAGCGCGACAAGACCCGAGTGTCCCGGTCGGACACGATGCTTACTGGTACTCCATACAATCTCACAATTTCCTGCATGTACCGCTCTGCCAAAGTCTCTGTCGATTGACCAACCCGGAAAGGAATAAAGTGAGCTGCCTTGGTCAACCGATCGACAATCACCCATACTGCATTGTTGCCCTTTGGACTCCGCGGTAAAGCCGTCACGAAATCCATGGTTACATGTTCCCACTTCCACTGAGGAATCGGAAGTGGCTGCAACAAACCAGCAACCCTTTGGTGTTCAGCCTTGACTTGCTGACACACCAAGCACTTAGCCACGAAGCGAGCAATTTCCCGTTTCATACCTTCCCACCAGAAATGCTGTCGAATATCTTGGTACATCTTTGTCCCTCCTGGATGTACAGAGTAAACTGAATTGTGTGCCTCCTTCATAAGCTCTTCACGCACATCCCCTTTTGGCGCACACACACGGCTACCATACCTCAACGAACCATCTTCGTGGATCAATAAATCTGTTCGTAGTCCGGCTTCAACCTGCTCTCGAAACTTTTGTAGTCTAGGATCCTGCGATTGTGCTGTTTTAATCTTCTCAACTAAGGACGACTGTACTTGCAACTGCATCGACTGTCCCGTAGCATGTGGTAGCACAACCTCCAAGTCAAATCTCCGAAAATCCGCAATGATCTCCCTTTGTGCGGTCAATACCTGAATTGCTGGTAACCGACTTAGCGCATCTGGCACGACGTTAACTTTTCCCGGATGGTACTTAAGATCAAGGTCGTAGTCGGCCGTCAGCTCCATCCATCTGCGTTGCCTCATGTTCAACTCCTTCTTCGTGAACACGTACTTCAAGCTCTTATGATCTGTAAAAACTTCGACTCTTACGCCCAAAAGGTAGTGTCTCCAAATCTTCAAAGCGAAAATCACAGCCGCAAGCTCCAAGTCATGAGTTGGATAATTCTTCTCATGGGTCTTCAGTTGTCTTGATGCGTATGCTACGACCTCCCCATGCTGCATCAAAACACATCCCAATTCTTTCCCAGATGTGTCGCTATGAATCATCAGTCCTCCGGAATTGTCTGGTACGGTCAGGATAGGGGCGGTTATCAACTTCTGCTTCAACGTCTCAAAGGCCAATGCACATCCATCCGTCCCAACAAACGGTACCTCCTTACGCGTAAGCTTGGTTAACGGCTCAGCTAAACGAGCGAAGTTCTCCACAAATCTTCTGTAGTAACCGGCGAGTCCAAGAAAACTACTTATTTCCGCAACATTCTTTGGAATAGGCCAATCTCGAACTGCTGTAATCTTCTCGGGATCGACGGCGATTCCATCGCCCGACACGACATGCCCCAGAAACTTCACTTCTTCCAGCCAGAATTCACACTTACTCATCTTCGCAAATAATTTCTCTTGTCTCAGCGTCTGCAGTGCGATCCTTCTTCTTCACTAAAAGAACTGGAGCTCCCCAAGGTGAGTTGCTGCTTCGAATTCATCCCTTCTCGAGTAGTTCACCAACTTGTTTCTTAACTTCTTCCAATTCCACCGGTGCCATCGGATAATAAGATTTTGATACTGGCGCTGTACCAGGAATAAGGTCAATCGCAAACTCCACATCTCGCTTCGGCGGTAAGCCCGAAATATCTTCAAACACATCCATAAAGTCGCGGACAACTGCCGGCTCTTCATTACTCTCCACTACCATAGCCGCAAGAACATTGTTCGTCGGCCTAGCCCTAAACTCGACTGGCCCGACAGAACTGCTTCCTTACCGCAACTGCTGTCTACATCGTTGGCCGCGAAAGGTCCAGCGAGACTACTGAGTCTCGTCCACTCTGCTGCATGCACGTCCACGGCTGCTCCATTCTGCCTTAGTCCGATGAACTTCTCTTCCATTTCCTCCCGTGCGGTCCGCGGGAAGAGGTTCTCTAGGAAACTTTTAGAGAAATCTGCCCAACTGATCGGCCTGGGCAAGCGGGTCTCCTCCACAAGCCATCACTCTCGGGCGTAATCCACCAGCTGAATGCGCACCACATCAACACTCTTGTCTTCTGGGATCTGTGTCGCAATCAGCAAATTCTCCGTGTTACTAGCCACTGCTCGGCTGGCAACAGCTCCTCCAGACCAGTGAAAGTGGTAGGACCCAACCGTCTGAAATCTGCTACGGTCCTTACTCGGTCGACTGGTCTAGTTCCAACTTCGTTTACAGACTGCTGAACGATCTGCAAACCTTCCTGAAACAAGTCCGCGTGCTGCTGGATCAGCTCGGTCTGTTTCTTTGATTTCCAGTATTTCTCTTATCTCTCCAAGCATGGCGGCTTCGTTCACACGCCTCCGGTACGTCTTCAACTTCTTACCTGTCATAATCCTGAACTCAAAACACCCAATATTAGCATGATGATAGATTCTGAATGTGGATCAAGGCTAGAACTCCAAGATACTTAAATAGAGTGCTGCATTGTAGCTATGCCGCGGTATCATAGCCGCAATTACTTAACTCCACCCAAGTCGCCCAAGTCCTAGGGATAACAAGAAATCAGGTTTCCGAGTCGACATGCAAAGTAAGTTTGCATGTCGTAAAAGATATAATCAGGAAGAATGTGATTCAAGAATAGTAAAACGGTCAATGTGGCTGGACATGTTTCCTAAACACGGGTATTCTGATTCGTGTATTGGGTACAATACCCAACTACAAAAGAATCAACCCGACTAACCTATGGCTCTGATACCAAAAGAACCATGTCACGCCCCGCTTCCCAGAGTACGCAGGATTGGGCACGTAACATAGCCAACCATGCTACCTGTGGGTAGGAAGTATCCATCCACAGTCACATTACGGTTGTAAGGATATCAAGAACAAGATAAAGTACTAATCTAACACATGTCCAAATCCATAATAACAAGAAATCAATGAACAATAAGTGCGGAAGCAAATGATCCAATATAATAATAGAAAGGTACGTCCCATAATGCGGGATCGCACCTGGAAATAAAATGCAATAAACAAACTAACCACTATAGAACTCAAATCAGCCTGCTGGCTGAAGTACTCCTGCACGGTCGGCGACAGTGGTAAAGAATCTGGGCCATGCAAAACCCAGACGTCAGCGCGTCATGACATCAAGTATATAATGTAAACATGGTGATAAGCAATGCAAATATGAACATGAATAAAGCAGTACTAAGAAATAACAGAGCAGGGTAATGTGCAATGGTGACTAAACTGTCCTATCAGGTTTTCTACTCTATAGTCTTTGAAACCAATTGATGAATCGTCGATGTAACTCAATAGTATCCCGTACATACCCGGGACCACGGCCACAATATTCTCGGCTGCAGCCGAGACATGCCGCTGGGCACAGAATAGGAAAGTGTACACTCGGTATTACCCCGTACATACCCGGGATCACGGCCACAATATTCTCGGCTGAAACCGAGACATGCCGCTGGGCACAGAATAGGAAAGTGTACACTCGGTATTACCCCGTACATACCCGGGATCACGGCCACAATATTCTCGGCTGAAACCGAGACATGCCGCTGGGCACAGAATAGGAATGTGTACACTCGAACGGTAGTGAACTGTCGAGTTACAAGTCAGGTTCATCTTTGATTTCCCCATACCCCCAAGTTATGTGTGTCAGGTCAGGTATTCAGTAGTCAAGGACTAATGCCAACACAAAATCCGGTAAGAGTAGGTCTGTCTGGATAGACAGCAGGAATGGTCAGGTTTGTTGGCATTAGGCATGAGATCAGGTAACAGGTAAAGCCATGGTACATCAGGTCAACCAGGTAATGTATAAAGGTGTCATGTCAAGTCAAGAGTGTACGGTACCATGTCATGTCAAGTAGGAAGTGTCACAGGTCATGTCAGGAAGCACAAGATGTCATGTGGGTGCTCATAATCAACTAACATAAACATGTGTATAAATAAACAAGCATGAGTACTATCAGAACAATAACTGGAACATGTAATATGATATGCCAATAGATATAATTTCAAGGATATGGATGCACAGTTATCAATTAGGGTTACATTTATAGTTCCAATATTAATTAGGATACAATTTATTAAACATGGAGTGTTAATATCACATTATTATGTAGTGATGTGATCTATGGATGCAATTATATGTATCTTAAATGCGATGGATGCAAACGGGTATCCGAAAAGTTATAAAACTATAAAATGGTAATGTGGGATGTACAACTAAACAATATGTGATATAAATATTGATATAATAATATTAATATGGATAGCATATTCAAAGCGATTAGTAACTATAAAAGATGTATTGATTAACCATGCACAAGAAGGTTCCGTTCAGAAATTTAGCGTCACCCTAATTTGTAAAATAGCTTAAAAATAACAAATGTTCTCCAAAAGAGACGTATCTTATACCAAAACAAAGATAATTCAATAAGGTTTTCAGTTTTATAAGTATAAGTATCTCAGGTTATCCCTACAAAAAGTTATGAATATTCAAAGTTAAAAGTTTGCTGCTGGAATTTCCCTGGACAGCAGTTTAGAGACGTGTTCATTTGCATTTTACGTTAATTAAACAATTTATTTTGCAAGTAAATATTTCATAGAGTTATAGTATTCTGAATTAGATTCGTAACGAACTAAAGAACGTATCCTAATGATTTTTCTATGATTTATAATGAATTTTATAAGATAAGGTGTACAGTAAATTTCAGATTTGTCATATCCGATTTTTCAACGACATTTCATATGTAAACTATAAGATTTTCAAATGTATAATATTATAAAATGAAGATTATAAAAGTATATAGCATGTAGCAAGATTAACTTGCCTCGATGGGTCGCGAATCGGGAAAACGGAACGTTAACCGTCGGCGGGGAAAACTCGCGACGGCGCACGGTTCACGGAATGAACCCAAACGACGAACAAAGGAACCACACGGGTCGGGGTATCTCGCTGGAACGTCGAGAAACGTCACCGGCACGACGGAATTCCGGTAACAAAAGAACAGTTAAAAGAAATGAGAAACGAGACATGAAGCAAGAAGAGAAAAATGATAAAGAGAAGTACGAGAGAATATATAAGGGGTAGAGAGAGAGAAAGTGGAGAGAGAGAAAGTGGGGACCACGGGGTTAAAGGGGAGATTGCGATTGGCTGAGAGAATAAATTGAGAAGGATATAAAAGATTGTAAAAATATTATATGGTTAAATTAAAGATTTAAAAGATATGTAATGAACAGTAAGATATCAGATTAGTTAGAAAAATATATGCGAAGGTTTTAATAATATTAAAATTTTGGGATTTTGGCGCCAAATGAAACATTTCCAAATTGCGCCCGGGTTGGGTCCAAAAATTCGAAATTCAAATAATAGGATTTTAAGCGGGTTCCAAATTTTAAAATGAAATGTTTTATGATTAAAAAGCATACTCTCAAAACGGACACACGTGCGTGCACGTAGCCATCCAAACTTGCCCGTTTTACTGAACGGGACGAGAACACAATGCACGGACGCTACCACGAGGCTAGGGGTGTCAAGTAGGCCAAGATGAATATTTTCAATTTTATTTTAGATGCTAAAATTTGTTATATGTAGAAATGACTTTGCCGGGTAAATTTTACAGTAAGCAACAAACAAGCAAATTAAATGAAATGAGTACCACATTATGCTCAAACAGTAACTGAAAATAGTAGCATTGGGCTCGGGTGTTACATAAATAAAAGGTGAAATTCTTGAATCTTGCTTTCTTTAAATTCTTGCATCATGATTCGATCTCAATTTGTAATTGTAGTTCTTGTGATGATGTTTGAGTCAAACTCCGCTCGTTAAGGAGTCGAGACGATCAATAGAATGATGATGTAACAAATCTTTAAACGATTCTTGAGTCCTACGAGTTTTGTAAACCCTAGCAAGTTCAAGAATCGATGACCTAGTTTCGTTACGATGCTTTCTTGATTGTTATTGCTCGAAATTAGGGATCTACGATCGTTTCTTGAATTTACTAGAGGCTAGAATGTGAATGATATCGACAAAAGAACAAGGGATAAGATGAAACCCTCGTTTCATGAGAAATCCCTAATTCTTGATCGATCATCATCGATCTAGTATCAATTCATCGAAGGATAAGAATACGTAATTGTAAGATTACATCACATCTATAGATCCGATCGATTCCTACGAGCCTCATTTCGATTCTTGATATTTGGTTTGGAAAAATCAACAAACTATCAATTCTTGATTCTATCTTTTTCTTGTTATTAGATCTATATTTTCTAATTCTTGAACTTCAACTATAAATCTTGAATTGTTTTCGTTTCTTTTCTTTAAAGTTTCAATTCATCTAATTCAAAAGACGAACGATTACACTTTCCCTGTGGACGATCCGCACTTACTAACGCGCTACAATCGACACCGTTATTGATTGCGGTCAAATATTTTTGGTTGTGATTTCTCTACATAATTTTCTCTAAAACACAACGAAAATCATTAAATCAAATGGCGCCGTTGCCGGGGAATAGTGCGCTAATTGTTCGTATTTTGAAATTTGAGTTGAAAATTTTATTCCATTATAATTTTTAGATCTAAACTCGCACAAACCCTAATACGTGTGTTGTGATTTGATTGGGAGGAAATCTGGAATCATTGGAGCTTGGATAAAATTTTTGTGAATATTCCAGAGAGCTCAAGGAGTGAAGAGGGACCTTCTGTGAATTTTTTGTGCAGTGATCCAACTACACCACCGCGATTCCGCGGCAAACACCCCTTACCTGCGGCGGTTCCGCCTCAAGTCTAGCTCCTCTCTGCACCAATTTTCCCCTGTGAGTCTCTATCTTTCTTATCTTCTGCTCAATCTGCTCCAATAACAATTTTGTGCAGGTTTCTTTGCAAATAATCGCAGCGCGCAAAAAAGCAAATTAAAATTGTGCGTGTTTTTGTTTCTTGGTTGTTTGCATATTAATACGGAAATTAAGAGGCACGGCCAAATCCAAATTAGGTGGGGATTTCATTACCCTTCCTAGGCCCCAAAAATCGCAAAACTTGCATCCGCATTTACCCTCATTAATTAAAAGAAATCTAGAGATGACTCTAAGGACCGTCGCGCTCAATTAGGACAAGAAAAGGCCGTGGGTAATTCATTGCTTATCCGCGTTTTCTTGTGGTGTCTAAGGCGAGTGTGTCTAAGGCTAGTGGTTTTTAATTAGGCCCACTACTTACGTAGTGGAGTACCTTCCCACTTACTTGGCACTTATCCGGCCACAGGGGGACAAAGAGGCATTGGAGGATTGATCCTGCGACTTGTCTTTTGGCAGTTAGGAGCGGTCTAGAGTTTAACCTAGGTGACCACTAGATTTTAGGGTTTTGTGTGTTGCATTTGTTGTGTTGCATCATATTTTCAAAAATCCGTATCACTTTTCAAAACAAACACCGCATTCATTCATTCCCTTAATTATAAATTCACGCTGCCACTTGTACTAACCCTTTTTAGTACAAGATAGGCTGGACAACGGGATTCTAGTACCTGTTAGTCCGCGTCCCCCGATCGACCCAAAAGTCGGTATTTCTATATTTACCTTTTCTTTACCCACCACCACACCCACATCGATGGATCCGTCTCCATCGAACTTCTTTTCCACTACCCTGCCGCCGTCCGTTGGTGCGCAGAATTCACCTCGCATCTCTCTCCAAGAGAGGTGTTATCCTACACGAGGCCCACTTTCCACCTGTCTATCCATTCCACCAGCCAACGGGGAAAATTTTCAGATTAAACCCCAATTCATCAACCTTCTACCAAAATTCCACGGTCTCGAGTCTGAAGACGCATACGTGTTTATCACGAAATTTGAAAATGTATGCGCAATGATGGGGACTTCACAGCTTTCTGTGGATGCTTTCCGTCTTCGTCTTCTCCCATTCACTTTGTACGATTTAGCCGAGAAGTGGCTATATAACACTACCGCACATTCCATTTCAAATTGGGACGAATTCGTCAAAGCATTCCTTAAGAAATTCTACCCACATCAAAAGACAGCTCGAGTCCGTAGCGAAATCTATCAATTCACCCAGCTTCCAAATGAAACATTTTCAAAATGTCTTGAACGTTTCAAGGATCTGTTAGTCCAATGTCCACATCATGGCATCCCGAGATGGGAACTGTGCCGAATCATTTATGAGGGCATTAATCCTTACACAAGACAGACCCTTGAATCCATGTGTCAAGGCAATTTTATGACCAAAAATGATGGGGAAGCCTGGGAATTCCTAGAAAATTTGGCTGAAAAATCTTTACAGTGGGAGGGTGTGAGTCAATCGTCTAGGGATGGCAATGATATTTCCATAGGAGTTAGAGCTGACACTGCAGCTATACACAAGAAACTCGAGACTATGGAAAACAAATTTTTAGCCGCCACCCTAAATCAAATGTCACTCTCCAAAACTGTATGTGGATGTTGTTTTGATCCGTCTCACTTGACGGAAGAATGTCCGTTTCAAGGTCATGAGCATACCAATGCCGCATTTCAAAGATCTAGAAACGATCCATCTTCCTCCACATATGATCAGGGTTGGAGGAATCACCCTAACTTTGCTTGGAACCAATCACAATCTCAAAACACGGTTCCAAACATGAATCATTTCCAAAGGGTCCCACCACCACAACAGCAACCACCACTTCAATTGAGTCAGCACCCCTTCCAATCACAAAACTTCCAAAATCCGGCCAACTCTTTTGCACCATCTAGTCCTTTGCAATTGACCGGTACAGATAATACCTCTGCACTAGCACAAACCTTGGATACTTTCATGAAACAATCCATCCAAGGGACGGCAAGTTTGCAATCTTCCGTTGAGAATGTGATAAAGATCATTGTCTCTCAAAATAAGAATATCAAATCGATGGAAGAACAAATTGCACAACTAAAAGCCGAAATGGGTGCAAGAGAGAAAGGGAAACTTCCAGCTCAACCTTTACCCAATCCTGGCTATTCACATCATATGGATGCAATTACGTTGAGATCTGGAAGAGTGCTTGACCATCATGTTGGGGAAGAGTTTGATGATACAGATAAATCAATCAATAACACCCCGGCTGAGACCTTTCCTTCCGCTCACACTTCTAGTTCTAACCCCAGTTCTTCTACCCCACCACCTTCTTCCGAGCCTATTCTTCGTTTTCCAAAAGGCTCGCCACTTCAGCCCACCTCTTTTACCCCTCCACGGACGATCCCTACTTCTATTCTGGGATCGGTTCCACAAACACTTCCTTCTCCTATGATGGACCCAGTGCTTATTGCTAAAGCACCTTATCCGAATTGGTTAAGGGCTAACACACCAAGTCCACATATGGAGAAGATTATGAACATTTTTAAGCAAGTTAACACCAACATCCCTCTCCTAGATGCCATCCAACAAGTTCCGTCCTATGCGAAAACTCTTAAGAACTTGTGCACTAGGAGGAAGACTCAAGTGCCCAAGAAGATTTTCATGGAAAGACAGTAGACACGGCTTTCCCCCAACAATTACCGAGGAAACGTAAGGATCCTGGATATCCTACTATTTCCATTTCTATTGGGGAAAAACACATTAACCGTGCTCTATTAGATCTGGGCGCTAGTGTTAACTTGCTTCCATACTCAGTCTATGAGCAATTAGGGATCGGAGAGTTGAAGCCAACCAATTGCACTCTCCAGATGGCTGACCGATCAATCACCAAACCTAGGGGTGAACTGGAGGATGTGTTAATAAAAATCGGGGAATTCATATTCCCTGTGGACTTTATTGTAATTGATACACAGCCTGTAGCGAACCCACGGAATCAAATTCCGGTGATTTTAGGTCGCCCCTTTTTGGCCACTTCCAATGCAATAATCAACTGTCGTAATGGTTCTATGACCCTATCTTTCGGGAATAGGTCAATAGAGCTGAACATTTACAAGTTGGGAAGTGTACCCTCCGAACCTACTGCTCAGGTCTGTTCTGTCGACTTAATGGATGTTGACAGCAGCGAATTAGATGATCCTCTTTATACTGATCTTGACTCTTTTCATATGTTATTGTTTGACCCAACTATGTATCATACACATACGGACTCTTTCACTAAGATGTCCGGGTCAACAATTAACACGGATTATGAACTGTTCAAAGAGTCTGAAGATCACCCCACACTTTGTGATGACATTATTCATCGGGGTATAGATGAAACTTTCGAGGAGATCTTCGCTGATGAACTCGCATTTTTGAATGACACGGGTGTTGAGATGAATCATCTCCCAATCACTGAAATTGAACCTCCACCCCTTCTTCTAAACTGTAAAAAGAATGCGAGTAATCCATCACATTCACTGCATCGTCTCTCCAATACGAGACGCACACACATTCTTTTCCACCACTTAACCTTTCCCCACTTCTTCTTCCACCAACCAGAGTACTGCATTGATAAAAATTTTGAATGGTTGGTGTTGACATTCAGTCTTTGCAAAGCTTGGCATCGACCACTAGTTTTTGACCCCCTCATGTGATTTTCAAAGATTAACATTGCATAACTCAAGTTTGGGGGGGGGTATAATCGGTCTCTGAAAAGGAAATTTTTACAAAATTTTGAGCCAAAAAATAAGTTTGGGGGAGGGTCTTCACTTAAATATTTTGCCCCCACTAATAAATTCCTCCCAAGCTTACAGGTTTTTCGAGATTTAGCAGAAGGCAACAGTGAGGACACTGTTGAAAACAAGTTTGGGGGAGGTTTGTGCTTATTTTCGCATCATTTGCATAAGCACAAAACATTTTTTTGAAAAATCTATAAAAATTTAAAAATTTTCAAAAAGATAAAAATAGTTTTGTACATAAATAAGATAATAAAAGTTTAGATGGTGAAAAATTACATCCATGAGATTAGAAAAATTTAAGAAAACTAAGAAAATTAGAAGTTTTCTTATACGAACTAGTAATAAGTAGTTATGAGCCGTTGTCCCAAGGGTTAGTAAGATGAAAGACGTCACTAATCTGAGAATAAAAATAAGTTTGAAAAATAGTTTCTATTCTGGAAGCCAAACATTTTGAACGTTGCTACCCTGCTATTCGCACTTACACACGTCTTGAAGCCTGGGATAGTAGAGGATACCTTGAAATGCTCTTGTCTTAAAGCCGATGTATGAAGAAAATAAAAAAAAGTGAATAAAAAATATAAAGTGGTGAGAAAAATGGACACTGGTTTTGTTATCACCAAGGGCAATAAAAAAATATATAGCGAGGGTGCTTCTTCACCTAGTGCCCTAAGGCCAACTGGTCTAGGAGTCACTGCTATGCCTGAGGTGGTGCAAGACGAGGAAAATACACCAAGTAAGGAAGCACAGGAGTAATCGGTCGGTTAGTACCTCAAGAAGTATTAACGGTCGCATGAAAGTGTGTGAGCACATCTAAATATCATTAATTAAAAAGTACTGAGGCTGATGGGCAAGAGTATGATAGCTTGAATTGAATTCTCCGGGTGTAGGGATGTCCTTTACACACACGTAGGGTGATATGATCGATGTTTGGAAGAAAGATGGGAATGAAGAATAAGGCGATGTTTTATTGAGAGAGGACGTGATTTCTAACATCTTTTCATGACCATTAAGATAGGGCTCATGACAACCGAAAAGCTAGCTTAGTTGGAAACCCTAATTTTCAAGGCTTTTCTTTTACGATTCTTTTCTTTAAATGTAATATTCATGATCTTGCTTTTATTATTGGATTTTGTGGGTGCAATCCGCTGAAAACCCTCAGGAGACAACACTCCTCCTACTAGGGACACCTAAAGGTTTAAAGGCTTGTTGCACGTGCTCAGTGCAATCGTGTTGCCTACGAAAGTGTGCTAGTTAGTTTTTCTCTTTCTTTATTTTCTCCTTCTCTTTTTAAATAAAACAGTTCGCTCGAGACGATCGAAATTAAGTTTGGGGGAATTTGATCAGTCGAAAATAATGTATTTTTAACACGGCAATTTCCTTATCATTTGCACTCATTTAGAAGTGTTCGGTATTCATATTTCACATATTAGCAAATCGGTCGTTAAATATCAGATTGCATGTGTTAGACTTTTAAACCGGCACTTTAAAGGAAATTGACTGTATTTTATGGCATCGCATCATCCCTATATTGCGCAACACTTGTTTCGAGATTTGTGCAGGATAATCCGGAAGAAAAGCCAAAATTGTCATTTTGCTGATCAAACATTACACCAACTCCAAGTCTTGAGTTCTGGTAGCAATCTAGAGGGCAAAACACAATTCAACATATCACAAAAGGGCCCATATGTCAATACCAGAGAAGCCCAAAAGTTTCAAGCCATGAAGCCTCTAAAGCGCCGCGGAACCGCGGCGGGAGCCAGATTATGCCGCGGAACTGCGGCGCTTTTGCCACATCATCACTTGAATTTTGGTGCATAATTCTTCTCTCAGTGGC
Organism: Agapanthus africanus; assembly: GCA_030015575.1. Taxonomy (NCBI): domain Eukaryota; kingdom Viridiplantae; phylum Streptophyta; class Magnoliopsida; order Asparagales; family Amaryllidaceae; genus Agapanthus; species Agapanthus africanus. Next base: position 25,575,627 of record CM057338.1, read on the forward strand.
TACACCTCATTTTGACACGTCAAATTCCAGAATTCTCCAGAGTCTTCTGCCAGATCAGCAAAGATCATTAAGCATGCTAATCCTAATTAAGCTCCTAACTAACCTCTTCTAAAAGCTCCCTCCTAACTAATCACATCTAGAAGCTTCTTCTCAACAACCTTTTGGAGGGAAATTCAAATTTCATCTAACAAATTTTTGGAGGGAAACTTAAAATTCAAATCCTAGATCTAGGGTTTTGAGGGCTATAAATAGGAACCTAGATCTAAGGGTTGAGGTTGTTCATTTATCCATTCATTCCCTCTTACATCATCTTCTTCCACAAGTCTAGTGACAAGACTTGTGCGAAACCCTAACCCTAATTCCACTCCAAATTCAAGATCCCGAGTACCAATCAAGCGAGAAGCCTTCAACCTTTTATGAGCCGAGCCGATCTTCAATCGGGCAAGTGATCCAAGCCGATCCGCGACTCACGGAGCCGAGCGAAGCCAAATCGACGATCGAGTTCTTCCTCTTGTAGTTCTTGAGCGATTGTAACGAAATTGTTGATATAAATAAAAGGTGAAATTCTTGAATCTTGCTTTCTTTAAATTCTTGCATCATGATTCGATCTCAATTTGTAATTGTAGTTCTTGTGATGATGTTTGAGTAAAACTCCGCTCATTAAGGAGTCGAGACGATCAATAGAATGATGATGTAACAAATCTTTAAACGATTCTTGAGTCCTACGAGTTTTGTAAACCCTAGCAAGTTCAAGAATCGATGACCTAGTTTCGTTACGATGCTTTCTTGATTGTTATCGCTAGAAATTAGGGATCTACGGTCGTTTCTTGAATTTACTAGAGGCTAGAATGTGAATGATATCGACAAAAGAACAAGGGATAAGATGAAACCCTTGTTTCATGAGAAATCCCTAATTCTTGATCGATCATCATCGATCTAGTATCAATTCATCGAAGGATAAGAATACGTAATTATAAGATTACATCACATCTATAGATCCGATCGATTCCTACGAGCCTCATTTCGATTCTTGATATTTGGTTTGGAAAAATCAACAAACTATCAATTCTTGATTCTATCTTTTTCTTGTTATTAGATCTATGTTTTCTAATTCTTGAACTTCAACTATAAATCTTGAATTGTTTTCGTTTCTTTTCTTTAAAGTTTCAATTCATCTAATTCAAAAGACGAACGATTACACTTTCCCTGTGGACGATCCGCACTTACTAACGCGCTACAATCGACACCGTTATTGATTGCGGTCAAATATTTTTGGTTGTGATTTCTCTACATAATTTTCTCTAAAACACAACGAAAATCATTAAATCACCGGCATTCTTTAAATCGAAAGGCATAACTTTGTAGCAGAATATACCCAAAGGAGTCCGGAAAGCGGTGTGCTTCTGGTCTTTGGGATGCATCTTTATCTGATTGTACCCTGATGAACCGTCCATAAAGGAGAAAACCTCATGAGTGGACGTATTGTCTATCATCAGTTCGGTGACCAGCATTGGGAAATCGTCCTTCGGGCAGGCTTTATTGAGATCTCGGAAGTCGACACATATGCGTACTGTTCCATTTTTCTTCATCACCGGGACGATGTTGGCGACCCAGTCAGGATACTGTACCTCCTGGATAAACCCCGAATCGATCAGCTTCTTGACTTCGGCGTTAATGCTCATCTCAAGCTCGAGCCGCATCCTTCTCGGCGCCTGCTTGACTGGCTTGATATCTGGGGATATTGCTAATTTATGCACAACAATCTTTGGATCTAATCCTGGCATCTCGGAATAGTTCCATGCGAAGCAATCTTTATGCTGTAGAAGCACGTCCTTTAACGCAGCCACCATTTCTTCAGATAGCAGCTCGCTGACGAATGTCGGTCGCGGATCGTCTGCCGATCCCAACTCAATCTTCTTGAGGTTATCTGCAGTGGTATGTATGCCATCTTCTAGTTCTTTCGGCGCTGGCGGAAATTCTGAGATTACCTCGCCGTCATTGCTGTTTTCGAAGCACCGGGGAAGGTCATCCATATTCTCGGGCTCTCCTTTTGACATCGTTACCATATGACAGGTACGAGCTCGCTTCCAAGACCGATGTAGATCTGGTTCTGCTCTTGTAGCTTTGGGTTCATGCTTTTGTGGCGGCGTTACCCTCCAGCTGCTGGATAGAGCAAACCTGCCTTGGTACTGGTCTTCGACCCAGTTCTTGAAGGTAAATCAGTCTTCGATAAGGTGTCCTATAGCTCGGTGATAAGAGCAATAGCCCGGATGAGAGACCTCGTTAGCTTGCTCAGGGTGCTTAGACTCCGGAAGTGTGATCATTTGATATTTTATAGCGAGACCGAGTATCTTTTTCGTCTTGTCTTGAGGGAAGGAATACGCTCGACTTATCTTCTTCATGAGGGATAGATCCGGGCCGCGCAATTCCCGATCGCGTGACTTTTTGGTCCTGCTTTGTCGTTGTCGAATGCCTTTTCCGCTTCTCGCCTTATTTCTACCTCTGCGTCGGGCCTTTTGCACAGCAGGTTGACAGGGAAGAGCATTTTCGACTTTTGCCGCCTGTTGAAGAAGACGTTGCGTCCTGGCTTTCTCGTAGATGGCCATTTCGCGATTATGGTCGTCCCGAGCTTTTGACCCGCTTTCCTGATAAGCTTGCCCATTCGTTCTTCAAACGACAGACTCGGCACTTTGATTGCAGGATCTAATTTTGACAAGGGGTTGGCATTTCCTGACAGGGCGTCCTCTTCCTCATCGAAGTTATATATGGCGTAGCTACCGTGGACTCGTTCCCGTTTCCAGGCTCTCATGTATCCAAGCCCAAGCGTTTCCATTCTCCCGTTAGGCAGTTTGCGCTGAGTCCCAGGGACATCCCAAATCCTGTTGTAGAACCGAGCTTGTCGAATAGTCTGCTTTAAGGGTACCCCTTAGTGCTTTAATAGCCTTTTTAGTCCGTTTGTGTAATATCTAGGCAAACGGATGGGTTGGAGCCTGTCGAGTGTAGAATCCGCGCCATGCCAGATCTCTTTCTCCACCCTTGTTTCCGAGAATCGATAGAATAGAATCACCTTTTCGCCTTTTCTCCTGGGAGGGACGTAAAATGTTTGCAGCTCTTGCACAGTGTGAGCTTCAAGTGCGTCAAGGTCTTTGTAGTGCTCCCACGGAACCATGGTGATTTGCAAACTCTGATCATCGCCAGGGGATGCTTGTACTGACGGCCGACTGGAGAACACGGCATTAACCTCATCTTCCGAGTCACTTCCGAAGATCAACATGGGGGCGGACAATCCTGAGTTGTTGCGTCAAGACGGCCCAACGTAAACTATCTCTTCTTCGTCTTCGGTATCACTCCCGAAAACAGGAATGGTGGTGGCGACTTTGCTCTCCGGTCTGCGACACCTCTCCGTGTCCTCGAAATCTGGCAAAAAGTACTTTGCATCTTCGTACTTGCGGACTTCGTTCACGGAGAACGGGTTCAGCTAACATGTTACGGTATATTCGAGACCATCCTTGAAATACTTCATACACTGATGTTGTGTAGAAGGGATGATGTTGTACTCGTGTAACCAAGGTCGGCCGAGCAGAGCATTGTAGCATGTCTTAGCGTCTATAATGTGAAACTTGACGTTCGTGACGAGCAGTCCGAAGCGTAATGTTAGTATTACAGATCCGAGAGTCCGTGACGCCTAGGAGTCGAAACCGGAGATGGTAATTTTGTCACGAGCGAGGTGCTGCACGCTCATGCAGATTTCCTTCAACACCCGATCATTAAGGAGATTGACGAAGGATCCATTATCAACCAGAATTTTGCCTATCTTGATATCGTGGCAATATCCGGAGACGTATAGGGGACGGTTGTGGTCGCACGTCCCGAGGAGAAGGTCTTCGTCACCGAAAGTGATGTCGGCCGTGTGCACTTCTTCCAGTTCATCCTTCATCCTTTCTGCGGCGAGGAAGGCTTGGAATTGCTCGGGTTCCTGTAATGCCTTAATTAATGAATCTCTCGCTTCCTTTGATAATAGGAGGGCGTCGAGAATGCTGAGCTGAGAAGGTAGCTTCCTTAGGTGCGCTAGGATGTTGTAATCCACCTTACCCTTGCTGGGAGGATCTTTGGCAGCCAACTCTTTCATGACTTGGTCATCTAAGGTAATATCCTCAGTGACCTTCTCCTTTCCCTTATCTTTTCTATTCGCGGGTCCGAGATTCTTTTCCGGGAGCATGCGATTGCGCAGCTGAATGTTTTTGCAGGCCTCTGGTTCTTCCTCTTTCCCCAAAACGGGTTTTTTAAAGAGAGGGCCCAGAGCCATTTCTTCATCAGAGTCGCTCCCAAAGGTGAGAACTTGCGACTCTCCGGCGTTGACCACGTAACAGTTGCCGGTAGTTCTTTTGTGCCTGTCGGTAGTACTTCTTTGTTCTCGGCGAGTTTTGCGTTTCATGCGCTTAAAATGTTGCCGGTGAGCAACATATCCCTGCCACCACATCTTAAAAGCGTCGCACTCCTCAGTGGGGTGCGAAATCTTTCGATGATATGCGCAATAATTAGGGCGCCTCTCCGCCCCATCGAATGTGTTTTCTTCCGAGGGTGGTAGCTTCATTCCCATTGACATGGCTTTGGCAAACCTTTTCCTCGTCTTGAATACGTTTTTATTCGCATCGTATGTCTTTTGATCTGGCGGGAGTGCTTCGACTCTTTCGTTTAGTCGCTTGCGTTTGGCTCCTTCCGATGTAGCCATCTCACGCTCCTGGTCGGCTTTACTTTTCAAACGAATCTCGTCTAGAAAGGCGTCGATCATTTCATCTGTTGGCCATACAAGTTCTGGCTCAGGCTGTGCCCCCAGTTTTTCTGGGCCAGGAGTTTTCTCATCGTCCGTAAACGAGTGGGAAATCACATGACAACTCTCCATATATCCTTCGGATTCATCCGACGAGCTTTCTCCATCATCTTCCTCCTGCAAGACGTGGTTGAGGAACTCTTGGAGTGTGACGGGAGTCCGCGCCTTTTGATTGTACTCCTCCAGCGCGTCAATCTGTTTCTGCAAATCCATGCGCTTGTCTTCAGGCTTCATGGGCTTCTTGGACTTCTTCTTCTTTTTCTTCGAAGATCTTGACGGTTGGGTGTGAGTACTTGGACCATCACCACCGGTCTTTGTAGTTGGACGCGGCTTCAGCATCCCTTCGATAATTTGAGGTTCAAGCGGGTTCTTCCATTCGACCGCTGGGCATGCATGCAGATCACTCAGCATCCTTCTGGTTTTAGCTGATAGCACGACTTCCCATGGAGCTTCCTCAATGAAAGAACAGGTTGCCCCCGGTGTATCCGCTTTCTTAGGAGTATGCGGCTGTGGCGGGTTCACCTTCCACTTTTCGGACAGCGCAAACTTTCCCAGGAGGTATTGATCCTCAATCCATCCTTTGAAGACGAAGCAATCCTCAATCGGATGGCTTACCATTTGATGGTAAGGGCAATAATTGGGGTTATTCATCTCAGTGGGTTGTGGTGGTCGCCTCGGATTTGGCAAGTTTATAAACCTATTGCGTACGGCCAGCTTGAATAACCGTTTCGTTTTGTCCCGCGGGAACGAGTAGGGATGCTTCATCTTCTCATTATAATACCACCGTCTTTCTTCTAGTTGATCCGCCAGCTTTGGGGCACTGGGTTGCTGCTGAGCATTCGCGATGAAGGTTGCCTTCCCTTTACCCTTGTCGCTCCGAGGCTCTGGCTTCGGGGGGGACGGTCTGTGGCCCATCTGGTCCATCTGGGCCAACTTGTCGATCAAAGCCTGGAACGTGGTTGGCTTAAAGAACATCATGAACTGGGAGATAGTTGCATGAGGGTCTAGGGTTCCCACGAACATGCCTACCACGGGCGCTTCCTCAATGCGTTGCTCGCATTTTGACCACAAATTTCGCCAGCGTATAGCATACTGGACCCACGTTTCGCCTGGTTTCACCCTGGCATTAATCAATGTCGTTATCGGAGTGCGTTCGCTGGCGCTTGCGAATCGCTGAGTGAATAGCAACTCCATTTCAGCGAAGGTCTTGATAGAATCGTTCGGGAGTTCCGAATACCATTCGAACGCTGTTTCTGATAAGCTGCCCACGAACTGGCGAAGCAACATTTTATCATCACCGCCGGTGTTACCGCAAAGGGCCCTGAACTGGGCAACATGTTGGTGGGGATTGCCAGTCCCCTTATACACATGGAATTTTGGTATTGTATAACCCGGCGGATATTTGATTTGGTCGTACCAGCTTGGATACGGTCGCCCCGTTTTTACGACTTGAGCAGCTGCCTCAGTCGCCTGATGAACCCGGATCTGCTGGGCTATATAGTCGTCCAAGTCAGCCTTGGAGATTGTCTCCTCCTTGGCCGTTGAAAGAGCCGGTAGTGGATTCGACGTTTCTCCTCTATCATCTTCGAGGACGGTCGGAGGATCTTCAGCGGGAGGATCTTGTTGAATCATCATCCCAACCATGTCTTGAAATAAGTGGACTATTTGCTTTATATTGGCCGCTTGTTCCGCAGCCTCTTTATCTTTCTTTTCCAATATCCTCCGAAGGAACTCAGCGTCGGTTTCATGTTCTTGCTGCTGATCCGAGGACGCTTCGGGGCTTTCTTTCGGCCCAGTAAGCATGGCCATTGCGATCATCATTTCCTGGAGCTTTTGCTGTTGCTCCTGAGCTTTGGTCACCGACCGTGTAAGCGGTCTATGCCCTGTAGACGCACGGCTATCTTCCTTTCCCGACACCATGTATACAGTATGGACCATCATGCCCCCGGCCTTATGGCGTCTGGGCTCAGCGCTTTTAGTTTTCGTCGCAGGCCCGGGGATCTTCTCCGGCCTCCTCTTTTCATGAGCAATGGAAGTTGAGGGGGCCGTTGAGGTGGGCACCCAGACAGCTTTTCGTGGCTTAGCCTGGTGACTGACTTCCTATTGGATTTTTAGCTTCTTGTGCTGGCGGGAGAAATTTGGATCGATCACCGAGTCTCGGGTCTGCCGCTAGACTTTATAGATTTTGGAAGACAGCTGTTGAGGAGATTGGGGTTGTTCTGGCTTTGTTTCCGCGACCCTTTTCAACGGAGGGGGAGACCTCTTTAGCACCGCGGTATGAGAATTCCTACGCACCTTATTCAGCATCTCAAAGCTGTTCTTAGTTGGAACAGCAGCATTAACTTCTGTCGTCGGGGCTGGAGGAGTTAGCCCAGAAGGGGAGTTGCCTCCGGCCTTCCTCACTCGGCGCCAGTAGAGACGTCGAGCGTGTCGTGCTGATGGAGTCGGCTCGGTGAGGGCGATAGCCTCGTCTTGTCCCCTGTGTAGGTGGGGGGTCGCTGCCGGTGTCAGCCTGTTAAAGACCGATGTCCTTTGGGTAGCAGGAGCGGGAGCTGGAACAGTCAATCTTGTAAAGACCGATTTTTTGGCAGGAGAAGCCACCTTGACGACTTCAGGAACAGGACTGGTTATTTTCTTAGGAGCAGCCTTCTCTGGGATTGTGGGCCCCATTGCGGGTCCACAGGAGTTCTGGCCCAGTCTGGAGAAAACCGAGGCGCTGGTGTTGGGCGACCCGTTGAGAGGGGCCGCGGTAAGTGTAAGCCGATCAAAGACCGACTTCTTGGGAGCTTCCGTTGTCAGCACAGGAGTGGTGAAGCTCGTTGGCGGGAGCATGGTCCCGAAAAACAACCCTGTGGTGGCTCGAGTGACCTGTTCCACGGGCATTGTGAATAGCGAAGCAGCTTGGGGTCCGTAGGCTATACCTCCTGGCGAGGCAGAGCGCCGGTTGCAGTTGCAGTTGGAGCATTTCGCACAAGTGGAAGCCATTGATTTTTTGCTTTCTACAATAAGCAAAACGCCAAATCTTAGTACCTTGAACCCAAGGGCAACCCTTAGTGAACCGTGTTTGGTTCACGAACACGACACACGAAGTGTGGAGTGGAAAGAGGAAGAGGTCCCACCGGGCGTGCCAGAATCTGTTCCCCTCCGAATGGCGGCGCGACGCGAACGTCTTGCCTGAGATTCGGGGCAGATGCTAATTGGTGCTATCCGTCTACCTCTCCGAAAATGCCAAGTTGATTTATGGCACCGTGTATCGAAGGTTTAAACGGATGCGTCCGATGTAGCAGACTTCGTCAGATTCCCCCTCGCTTGAGGGGTTTTTGATTGTGGGGATGCTCTTCCCTGCAGGCGTAAGCCCCTGCAGTTAATTACGCTACCGCACTGCGGTAACCACTTTCTCCTTCTCCAGATGGTCATTTCGTGTCGTGTGTGTTTATTTTGTGTTTGGTTTCCCGTGGATTGTATACGGAGACTGAGTTATGTCGTCGCCCGTAGGGCGTGGACTAGTCCAAATCCGTATCTTTTTTAGATTTGGGTTTGGGGGGGTTTGTGTTTAAGGATACGTTAGTCTCATCCGAGACTAAGATCAACTTAAACGTTTGTTAAGGATACGTTAGTCTAGTTTTTAGACTAAGATCGACTTAATGGGACCGTTTAGATCCAACAAAAGAGCAATTAAGGGAGCCCTGTTGTTTAGTTTAGTGACATTGCGGTCAATAGGTAGTTTAAGGACATTGCGGTGTTAGTTTTAAGACGTTGCGGTCAAGTTTAAGGACATCACAGTCCGTGGATTTAAGGACTCCACAGTCCAATGTTAGTTTTAAGACATCACGGCCAAGGTTAAGGACGCCATAGTCCGTTGTTAGTTTTAAGACATTCCGGTCAAGGTTAAGGACGTCATAGTCCGTTGTTAGTTTTAAGACATTCCGGTCAAGGTTAAGGACGTCATAGTCCATGGGTTTAAGAACCCCATAGTCCATTGTTAGTTTTAAGACATCACGGTCAAGGTTAAGGACATCATAGTCCATGAGTTTAAGGACCCCACAGTCCGTATCAATGTGTGGTCGTCGGGACCCGTCACCTCTTTGAAGACGTTGAGGAATTACAACGCCAAGTATCAAAGGAGTGAAGAGATGTACCCTTGAACCAAGGTAGATTAAACATTCTTTGGCCCAATTTGGGACCAAGACCAATTAATTATATTATGAGCCTATTAACCCAGTTGAGTTTGAATTGAGGACTTATGGCCATCTTGGGCTAAGTCCAATCATGTTTGGAATATTGGCTTTCTGTTGATTCATTGAAGAAGAGGCTTTGCCTCTAGAAACTTAGCCAATTGGGCTAAGGCCAGTGTTTGAACACTAGAGACCAACAGTGTTGAACACCGGTATTGAGATTGATAAACTGGTGTTAACACCAAAATATAATCAGTGTTACATACTAGCAATAAGGCTTTCAAATTAGTGCTAAACATTAAAGCAAATCAGTGTTAAACACTGGCCAGAGAGATTTCAAATCAGTGTTTAAACACTAAAGCGAATCAGTGTTAAACACTGGAAATAGAGATTCCAAATTAATGTTAATCAGTGTTAAACACTGGTAACAGAAATTTAATTTAGTGTTAAACACTAAGAAATCCAGTGTTAAACACTACAAATAAAGTTTTTCAATTAGTGTTGAACACTAAGGCAAATCAGTGTTAAACACTGGATTCAGAGGTTCCAATTTAGTGTTAAACACTAAGGCAAGAGGGGTCACGTGGTAGCACGTGCCCTCCCCTGTGGAGCTTTTCAGGGGTCACGTGGTAGCACGTGACCCTGCTTCTTTGCATGTTTGTTTAAGAATTAAATTCTTCATAGGGTTAAACCCTAATAATTAAATTTAGAGGAATTAAATCCCCACTTTCTTCTGAAGAATTATATTTTTAGATAGAGTTGAACTCTAGTTTCTTTTCTGTAGAAATTAAATTCCTCATATACGTGAAGAACTGAATTCTATCATAGGGTTAAACCCTAATTTCTCCTTTCTTAAGGGAATTAAATTCATGTTATTTTAACAGAATGAAGTTCTCAGTTAGGGTTAAACCCTGGTTCTGTTTATTTTGAAGGAATTAAATTCCTATAGGGTTAAACCCTAATTTTATTTCAAAGGAAAAAATTCCTATAATCCTGTGAGAATTAAATTCTCAAACTCCCATTCCCCCTCTATGCTTTGGATCTGCATGGCAGGATCTCAACCTAATGAGAATTAAATTCTCAAACTCCCATTCCCCCTCTATGCTTTGGATCTGCATGGCAGGATCTCAACCTAATGAGAATTAAATTCTCAATTCATGTGGAGATGTGCACTTTGCAGATCCTCTACTAGAGAAAGAACTAAGTTCTTCTTTTATATAAGAGTTAAACTCTTTTGAGAATTAAATTCTCTTCTGAAGCCTTTCCTTTCTTACCTAGGGTTTTCTTTTGCCGAAGATCAAATTCTTCCAAAATCTCTAGGCTTTATATCTCTCTTTCTGTCTGTCTCTTCTTTTTTTTTTCTTGTATTTTCCTGGCTCCTATTTATAGGAGAAGGAAGAGAATCAATCAGTTTTAGTGAATCTTTCATTAAGAGATTTGATTTGTTTATTGAGAGATTTGATTTACATTCATCATTCATCTGGGCCTTTGGATTATTAGGTGAATTTTATTCACCATTGGATTTTAAATCCAAAGATATTCCTTTATTATTTCGGTTGGATTTTAAAGGGAAATCTTTCCAAGTTCAGGATTTTTCCATAAATAGGTGATATTTAATCACCTTTAGATTTTTAATCCAACAGTTCCAAATAATCATTCTCTTTTGGAAAGATTTGAATGCTTTCAGAATTTAATTCTGTTAAATAGAGAGGCTTTGAAAGCCGGTCACGTGTGACCACGTGACCCTTGGTAACGTGTAGGCACGTGACCCCTGAAACTAGCTTTTCTTCTCCTTTTGCGCTCTGTTTTCTAGCCGCTGCTCAACCGTCACGTGCCAACATGCGACCTTTTCTGGAGCCTTTTTCTTGATTTGATCAGGGAACTGATGTGCCTTTGCCGCTGCTTTTAAATGTCACGTGCCAACATGTGACTACTGGTCACGTGCTAGCACGTGATGCCTCTTCTGTAGGCTTTCCTGATTTTAAATCAGGAAACACACTCGTTTTGAACCTCTGCTAGAATCCTTTGAGTTCGAGACCTTTTCACCAATCTTGCCTTCAATCGTTTCACCTCCAACGCTCGAACTCAAGCCATTGCCATCTCACCTTAAGTACGCTTACTTGGGTGAGAACGAGACCCTCCATGTTATCATCTCGACTTCTCTAGCTCTAGGACAAGAGAAAGCCCTTCTTACAGTCTTGCACAGCAATAGGCAAGCTTTTGGCTGGACAATGGCGGACATCAAGGGGATTTGTCCCCTGATCGTTGAACATCACATGCATCTGATGGATGATGCCAAACCAGCCAGGGATCCACAAAGGCGACTCAACCCGTCATGAAGGAGGCTGTAAAAAAGGAGATCGTAAAGTGTCTGGATAGTGGTGCCATTTACCCTATCTCTGATAACCAGTGGGTTAGCCCCATTCACGTTGTCCCCAAGAAGTCGGGCATAACGGTCATAACCAATGAGGCGAACGAGTTAATCCCTACTCGCACCCAGACTGGGTGGCGAGTATGCATCGATTATAGAAAACTCAACACCGCAACGCGGAAAGACCACTTTCCGCTACCTTTCATTGACCAAATACTTGAACGATTGGCTGGACACGAGTACTACTGCTTTCTGGATGGCTACTCCGGCTATAATCAGATTCCCATCGCCGAAAAGGACCAGGACAAAACTACGTTCACCTGTCCTTTCGGCACGTTTGTATATCGCCGCATGCCCTTTGGGTTATGTAATGCGCACTCTACCTTCCAGCGGTGTATGATGGGAATCTTCTTAGACATGGTGGAGAAATTCTTGGAGATCTTCATGGACGATTTCTCCATTTTCGGCGATTCCTTTGACGAGTGTTTGCAGCATCTCGACGCTATCCTTACCCGGTGTAAGGATAAAAACCTCACTTTGAACTGGGAGAAGTGCCACTTCATCAAATGCGAAGGTATTGTTCTAAGACATATCATCTCGAAAAATGGCATTGAGGTAGATAAAGCGAAAATTGAAGTCATTTCCAATCTCCCTCCTCCCAAATGCGTCAGAGACATCCGAGCCTTTCTTGGCCATGCCGGTTTCTATAGACGGTTCATCAAGGACTTTAGCAAGATTGCTAGGCCCTTGACTCTTTTGCTGGCCAAGGACACGGTATTCGACTTCAACTCGAGCTGTGTGACTGCGTTCGAGTCATTAAAAAGCTCACTCACTTCTGCTTCCGTTCTTTCTTCTCCTGACTAGACGTATCCATTTGAGATTATTTGTGATGCATCCGACTTTGCTATCGGTGTGGTCCTTGGACAGCACATCGATAAGATACCGCATGTAATCTACTATGCTAGCCGGACCCTGAAAGATACCCAACTGAATTACACAACAACCGAGAAGGAATTCTTGGCTGTTGAGTTTGCTTTAGAAAAGTTCAGGCCTTACTTGATTGGCTCTCCAGTCATCGTCTACACGGACCATTCAGCTCTTCGCCATCTTTTTGCAAAGAAGAATGCAAAATCTAGGCTGATACGTTGGATCCTCTTACTTCAAGAGTTTAACCTTGTCATCAAGGACAAAAGAGGATGTGAAAACATGGTCGCCGACCATCTCTCACGACTTCCTTCCTCGTCGTAGCTTCAAATTCCGATCAACGACGTTTTTCCTGATGAACAGCTCTTGATAGTGTCATGTGAATCCTGGTTCGCAGATATTGTGAACTATTTGGCCACAGGACTACTACCGAATGAATGGTCAAGTCAGGACAGACTTGGATTCTTATACCAAGTAAAACACTTTTACTGGGACGAACCTTATCTGTTTAAGTACTGTCCCGACCAGATTATACGTCGGTGTGTCCCTAACAATGAATTCAAGAGTGTGCTGTCGTTTTGCCATGATCAAGCGTGTGGCGAGCATTTTGGCCCCAGAAAGACAGCCGAGAAGATCTTGCAGTGTGGTTTCTACTGGTCACAACTCTTCAAAGACGCTCATGATTACTGCAAGACTTGCTCTCGGTGCCAACACTTGGGCCGGATATCCAGGAGAAATGAGATGCCGCTCCAACCAATCTTGGTTGTCGAGATTTTCGATGTTTGGGGGATTGATTTTATGGGGTCGTTTCCTAGCTCTTTTAGGAACCTGTATATTCTTCTAGCTGTTGATTACGTCTCTAAATGGGTTGAGGCCATGCCCAGCCGGACTAACGACAACAAGGTTGTCGTTAGATTCCTTAAGGAAAACATCTTTTCCCGGTTTAGACACCCCCGCGCGATCATTAGCGACAATAGAACTCATTTCTGTAATAGGACTTTCGAGACCTTGATGCAGAAATATTCCATTAATCATAAACTATCCATGCCCTACCACCCCCAAACATGTGGGCAAGCCGAAGTTTCAAATCGGCAAATCATACAGATATTGGAGAAGACGGTTTCCAAGAACCGTAAGGATTGGTCTGTAAAACTCACGGATGCCCTTTGGGCATTTCGAACTGCTTATAAGACCGATCTTGGCATGTCTCCTTATCTGCTTATTTACGGAAAGGCTTGCCACCTTCCAGTGGAAATAGAGCATCAGCATTTTGGGCGATAAAGGAGTTGAATCTATGTCTCGAAGATGCGGGCAGCTATCGGAAGCTGCAGCTGAACGAATTGAATGAGCTTCAGGATGAGGCTTATGACAACGCGGTTATTGTAAAGAACTGAACGAAGGTGTTTCATGATAAACACCTTACGCGCAAAACTTTCACATCTTGACAGCAGGTGCTTCTTTACGACACCCGACTACATTTTCATCCCGGTAAGCTCAGATCTCGCTGGAAGGGACCCTTTGTTGTGCGGACTGTATATCCGTACGGCGCGGTGGATTTAGAAAATCCAAAGGACAATTCGCTTTTCAAAGTAAACAGACACAGACTGAAATCGTACCTTAGCGTTGAACCATCAGAGGAGCTCCTGCTCTTGCAGGAGCCGGTTTACCCTGCATAATCTTCCTCTGCCTACCACCAAACTTCGGTTATCCAGCCAAAAACAGTGGAGACACCATTTCAAATAAGTTTGGGGGTATGTATATATGATTTTCTTTTGTATATATATGTGGATATTCTTGTTCGGTGCATATCTATTTTTGACGAGCAATCTTGTCTGGTGATTGCTCAGTTTCATTTTTATTACCAAAAAAAAAGTTTTATGTAACCGACGTTTTTTTACCCTTCAATATTTTTGCCTTCTTGATGTATGATGACAGTGGGGGCAGGGGTATACTCGATACGCATTTCTAACCTTCGCATTCATGTGTATATTTTGCATTTGCATAGTAAAACCCATAAAAATCTGAAAATTTTCCAAAACATAAAAACTTTGTCGTCAAGGTAGCTAGTGGAAGAACTTAGATTCAATATTTCGACGGTTTTGTTTGATAAGATAGGAACAACTAAATCCTATTTTTAGATTTTGAAAACCTGAAAGATAACCCTCCTTTGAAGTTAACTATAGTTAATATACGTCTTTATATCACACTACACGTATCGTGAGTTTTGAAAATTAGATGACAAGTCTATTATGTCTGAAAACTTTTAAATTGATAAACTATTTTCTGATGATCAAATAGGTTTGTTATGAAATAAGTAATATCAAGAATAGTTTATGAAGTGAAACGGATATGGAGAGATGTTATTGATACCTTAATTGGAACTAATTCTGAAGAATAACCCATCTGAAACTTGATTGGAGTGATTACACACCTGACCCACTAAACACGTCTTTTAGCCAAAAAATAAATAAATAATTGAACTACCGGTTATATCTCCGTTCGCATTAAATCATCATAATTTTCACGCTAAAATTGGTCTTTTGTTTTAGGGCCTAGGTAACTTGAGTAATTAAGTCCGCTAGGGTGTCTCTACACCTAATGCCCTAAAACCAACTGGTTTAGGAGCATTGGACCAAAACTCGGTAAGAAGCCTAGAAAGTCCAAATTAAAACAAAGTCAAGCAAGTGTTCTCTCCGAGTTAAAATTCCTAACGGTTTTTTGTGTGAGAATAATCTTGAAAAAAGACAGGTTTTTATAAAAATATTTCTAGCGGAGATATGAAGGTTTTATCCTATGATGAAGACTATTGCATGTTCACAGAGGTGTGTATAAAACGAAAATAAGAAAAATGTGGAGTGAAAAATAAGACCTAATTTCCTGTTAAGGAAGATAGAAATTCTGAATTTGAAACCTAACTGGAAAACAACTTGAGAAATACTTAACTTTTTATAAAACTTATGTGATCCTTTTTAAATTTTATCTAGACTTTATTTTGTGACATGACGACTTTAATCGATCCTTTTGAAACTTAACGACACTATTTGCACTGCACGTAAAGACATATAAAATCTTAAGTTAAATAAGAAGAGAGGTGTGAAAAATAAAGGTTCGATAGTTCTAGATTTAGGATAATAGAATTGCTATCTTTAAAACAAAATATTAGGGTTTGAATCATAGTTATTTCGCAAAACTAGTTTGACGGAATTTTGTAGGTGGAATCCGCTGAAAACCCTCAGGAGACAACACTCCTCTTACTAGGGACACCTAGAGGTTTAACGGCTTGTTGCACGAGCTCAGTGCAATCGCGTTCCCTGCGAAAGTGAGGTCGGGATTCTTTTTGTTTTGCTCGGGACGAGCAAAAGATAAGTTTGGGGGTATTTGTTCATATCAGAAAACTGCATTCTAATACCGCTCATTCATTATCTATTTGTTGTATTTATCGGTACTATTAATCAGTGTCTGCTCAGTAATACAGATTACAGGTACCCATGACAAAATACTGGAAATACATTCAAAAGCACGGATATATCATTTGAGAGCCGACACTGCAACCAGAACCGCAAACCGACCGATACTTCATGAGTTTCTTTTTGCAACAAGTTTGTGTACACACTTTTTATCTAAATGGTCCAACACAAACAAGTGTGTACACAAGACTTTTAGTCACATGTGGATATGAAGTAATGTGCATTCAATGCTAAAGATTATGTGTTGATTTAAAGATTCAAAATTCCCTCCAATAATAAGTGCAAAACAAAATCAAATAGACAAATCAACATGGACCATAATGGGGGCAGCCATGAATCAAGTCACAAATGGACATGAAGTAATGAGCATTCAATGCTAAAAATTATGTGTTGATTTAAAGATTCAAAATTCCCTCCAATAATAAGTACAAAACAAAATCAAATAGACAAATCAACATGGACTATAATGGGGGCAGCCATGAATCAAGTCACAAATGAATATGAAGTAATGAGCATTCAATGCTAAAGATTTTGTGTTGATTTAAAAATTCGAATTTCCTTCCAAGCACTGGGTGCAAACCGGTTCAAAACAGAGAAAATAAACTGGACCAAAAAGATACTGGCGACAACACATAACAACACACTAAGTTAGAGCATGAGCCCTCGGTTTTGGGCCGAGCCCCTTCCCTTTTGAGCCGAGCTGGCCAGCCCCGTGCCTCCTGTGGACCCCAGTCTCTCACAGCCTCTCCCCTGCTGCCACGTGGTTTTGTTTTTATTGTTTATTTAATTTTCTTTTTTTCCTATAAATACAGACCAGAGGGCAAATGGAAAAGACACTTTTTTATTTAGTTTTTTTTTAGAATTCTTGTAATTTGTTTGTTTCTCTTTATAATTCTTGAGCTCTTGCCTCTTTGTCTTGACCTTGCAACTTCACATTTGAACTTGCAAGCTTAAGGCTTAAGTTCTTGACTTCAAGATCTCTTATAATTTGTTTGCAATTCAATAAACAGTCCTCATTTTTATTACCATGTCTTGTTCTATTTTACATATTTGAACTTGTGCAATTCTTGCTTTACTTTGATCTTGCAACCTCTTAAGTGAGCTTGCAACCTTAAAGTTTGGTATTTGGATTTCATATTTCACCGGGCTTAAGAACACTTGGAGATATTCACACTTGGATTCATCGGTTATCTTTTTATCTTTCTTTTCTTGCATTTTTTATTATGTTCCTTACTCTTTTCTCTTTTCTTTATTTTTACTTTGTGAATATGTATGAGTAATCTATTTACTTGTTAAGGGTGTAATATGGTTAGATTGTATTTGAAGATGTTCTTTGCTAAAACTTTAAAAACTTTAAACTTTGCAATTGAAACTCCATGCAAATCACTCACAATACCGCTCCACTAGGCATCCTATCCTACCACGATAGCGATGATTCCTAATCATGACCAGATTGCTAGTGGTGTGCCGAAGGCTAAAATCAAGGGATAACAACGAAAGGACAAGGGACAAGGAAAACGGATTTAGCGAAATACCGCAAATACCGTATTTCAAGTTCCCTAATCCGCGTTGTTACCTATTGCTTTAGTGTCAATACCAAAGTTGGGGCTATAAGGAATCGGCAAACACCACCTTCATACAATCTAACCTATTACTCCTTTTTTTTTATACATATCCTTGTTACGACATTTAGTTTAACCAACGAATCAAAACACATTGTTAACTCGTTAAAACAAGCCTAAAAACTTACCATCTCCATGCGGACGACCCGTACTCATCGCGGCTCGTTACAAGCGACACCGTTTTGATTGCGGTAATTTCAAAACTGTTTTTAAATACGACACGGTGAAAACGTGACAATCAGGTGACCCGACAAACAAAATCTTCTTCTTCTATTCGTAGATGGAAGAAGGTACTACGACGACCCCCGACCCGGCAGCACCTTCCCGGTGCTTTCTAAAAGAAATGTATACCCAGCTCGGCTCGTCCTTGCGAGTGCCGGGGTGGTTTTTGTAGTAGAGAGAGGAAAGGAAAAGGCTCAGACTCAAAGGGATCGCCCGCAATTTCAACCGGACCATGAACCCAAGGAGAATCCTCCAAGAGTTCGGCATTAACTGGCCCGAGACTAACTGAAAACAATTCAACGCCGCACTCATCTTGGGGGAGAAGGGCAGACGCATTCTGGCCCAAAAGGTTTCCAGATACAAGGCAATCTCCTTGTCCCGTACATGGGCTGCCCACTCCCCCTCCCCGTCCAGATGAAGCGAATAGCCGGGAGGAACGTGGAAGCGAGCCCGGATAGTGGCAAGCTCGTCCGCATGACTCAATATGGATGACGCGTCACGGACGCCCCTGACCTGCGCTTTGGGGACCGTTCCCGCCGCACGACCCCGGGAAGCGCGACTAAGCCTAACCTCCCGGGAAGATTCTGACCCGGACGAAGAGGAGGAAGCTGCAGAAGACTCCTTAGACTCTACCCGAACTACCTCGACAAACTCCTCAGAGGAAGACATCTAACCTGAGCAGAGGAAGAGAACGTCCGAGAGAAGAACGCAGGAAATCTGACCTAGTGGGAAGAGCGCCGAGCTAACACACGGAGGGAAGAGGAAATTATAGCGAAGTGTGGACCCTTGGGGGAATCCCACCTCTATTTATAGCAATCGGCAAACACATCCAGCGGTGTCGATCGTCTCCCGCCAAAATGGCACTTCGCATTCAAACGGCTGTCAACGCTCCACCTGTCACACGCACATTGGGCGCGTCCTATCGGGAGCGAGAACACCAGCGGCTCGTCACGTCAGCCAACCAGCATCAGATACGTGACCAGCGCTCCAATGAACGTACGCTCGAATCGGCATCTCTTCTTAAATGCAAGATCTTTTCCCTGATCCGCTGACGTCATCAAGAAAATACAACTAATTGCCCGGGAATCCGCACCGACGATATCTTCAAATGAGAACTCTGCCCGGGTGACCGATCGGACCACTCTCGACCCGACCCATGAATAGATCGGCCCGAGAGTGGGGGGCTAATGATGATACTCGGTACTGGGGACTCCCCAGATCATAACACGTGGCAGATGACGTGTCCTAAAGCTTGCAAGAAAGAATCAAGATTGGTACATTAGAAGCATACCCCTGGATTTCCTCCCGAGGTGTTCCCGACTTTCTGCGACCTTCCAGACCACTCCCATGCTCGTCTAACAAACAACTCTCGGCTTGCCTCCGAGCCTTCCCACACGCTGAGTTCCCTCAGCCCCCTAGCTCGCTTCCGAGCTATCACAGAACCAAGCTCGCTTGGCCTCTCGCTCGTTCCCGAGCCTCCCGCCGAGCTTAGCTTCCTCGGTCTCATCGACCGACCCACGGCACTGATTGCAGGCGTCTTCGCTACGGCTCCGCGAATCTAGCCAGACGCGAGATATCCGCCGCCCACGATCCCGCGTTCCACGCCATCGCGTCCCCCGAGCGTATCTCATCATCAGCGGGGAATCCCGCCTTTCACGCGGGCGTAATGCCAGGGGCGTAACGGCCAGCGTGAATCTCGCGCTCACCAGCCCATGGCTGCCACTATATAAACCCATCTCTCAGACGACTCAGGTAAGACAATTTGATCCCAATAGGCCGTTACTCTGCCAAAATATCTCGACTAACTTGATCGTCGGAGGGTCCACGGTGCTACAACCACCTCGGGACTTATTTGCATGAAGCTCGGCCTCATCCCCAAATCAAGCCCACTGAGATCCACACGCATTGAGAGGCAACCCTTAAATCCAATCTCACCCATCCATCGGCGCTCGCTGCAGATCAACGGAAGACAACATCTGAAGGAGATCCAGACCTCCATGAAGTACCCATATTTTAAACTTTGATACCGAATGACAAAATGATCGGTCCGAGTTATGCATCGATATTGTGACTCAATATAAGGTTTGATATTGCAGATTTATGTAAATTATTTATTTAAAATATATTTGGAAAGAATCTACTTTAGATACTCTATTTTAATGATGCTAAAGATGGTTGTTTTACTGCATCTTCAGCAAAAAGGGCTTTAGATATCGTTGACTATAACCTGCTATATATCAAATTGTGAAAAAAGATCCCAAATTAAATTTGCTTATAAAATTAACCACCAATAATTTCATGTTTTTTTCAATCAAAAATATGAACTTATGGAATTGGCCCATACAAAAAATTCTTTAAATAATTTCGGAAAATGAAAAGGCATATGAATTTTATTGTGACCGAAGGCAATTTACTACCTTATATTTTAATGAAAATAGAAGAATTAGATCACATGCAACACTATCAATATATTTATAATTTGCAATTAGAATTTATAGAACTATCAAAATAATCTTTTGTCAACGTAAAATTAAAAATTAAAATGAATGAGCAAATTTAAACATAAGGGCATTTTGGGAATTTTAAAAAACAGCGTTATTCTCTTTTGGTGGAATATTCTCCCAAAATAAACCCTTCTTTCTATTATACTAATGAATTAATGAATAGATAGATAGGAAGGGAGATAAAAAAGAATGCTTCCAAGATTGCGCTGGGTGCATGGAACGAAAGATTACCGGGAAATTTTGCACTTCCGGGAACGAGATGATTGGATATCTAATTTCAAGAAATGTTGCATTAACGTGCTTGGTATACTCTAATCATTCCCGGTAATATATGTATGTACAACCGTCAACCGGTGGTGAGGTCGGAGGAGGGCCGGTAGATGGCCGCGAGACCGGTGACGAATGGCTCATCGGTGGCGGGCCGACCGGCAGTGAAAATCCAATCGGCGATGAACATGTCGGTGAACGATCGGCGATGACTGGTGGCCGGCCTGCGGCAATTGACAGATCGGCGACAGACCGGCCGGTGGAGGATTGACGATGAGCGGCGGGGCCGGCCGGCCGGCGGGTGATAAGAGAGGCCGGCGGCGGATGGTAATGGCTCATTTTATGTTATGCGGGAATATTTCGTGGCAATACAGGATAGACAAATGTTTTGGATGGAATATGATTAACATAAAATGTGGTCATTTGATTACCATGATAATTCTATATTCTCGAAAATATCTTTTACAACCAAACAAACGTGGTAATATTTCACAGTAATTTAGAATTACCATCGAGATCTTCTTCCAAAAGCGTTAATGGTTGATAGCTGTATATGCTCTTTCAGTTGACTTACTTGGAAAGAATTGAGAAATATTTTAATACATGTGAACTGTAATTGTTAGTTGCTAGTTCTATTTTATTTTATTTGGGTTAGATTGGCAATTAAGGATTACAATTTCATGTTATTTTTTAAAATATTGGGGATATAGTCTTCAAGTTTTCCTTTCAAAATTTTTTTTCCAGCTTTGGGATCAAACTTGTAATCTCTCATATTAGGAAGAAAATTTGATGATAACTGAGCTAAGCTAAGAACAGTTGGTTAGTCTTCAAGTTATTGACTCCATGCATTGTGTCATAATAAAGAACTTGTTGGAATAAATATTTTTATTTATTTTGCAATAATCAAAGGCAGATAAAATGGATGTGGATAAACGGGTTTGGCCTTACCACTGTTAGGTCTGGATCTGGGTCAATTTCATACAGATCTGTTAGGTAAATGGGCGAGTCTGATCTTATCACTTTTAGGTGTAGGCTTGCATCCATTCCGTATGAACTTGTTGGGTAAATAGGTGGATCTGGATAAACTAATTTTATCCTATTACTATCAGATCTGGATTCATTCCGTACAGACTCGTAGTAATTGATGGGGTCTGGATAAACGAATTTAACCTTATTACTATTGGGTCTGGGTCCAGATCCATTTCGTACAGCCCCGTTGGGTAAATGAACGGATCTAGGTATAGTACATGCTAGACCATATCTTATTAGCCTAGTTTCAATTGTTAAAGAAGGATTGATCGGAGAGGAAAAATTAAAATGTGTTTATTTAAAATAATATAGAGTTTTGTTTGCAACATAAAAAAGGATATATTACACTAAAATATCATCAACTATCACTATTTTTTATTAAAATACCATAAAGTTTTTTCATCACAATAAAATACCTTAAATTATAGTTTTTAAGTCGTTTTTCCATTAGAACACACTAAAAACTCAAAAGTCACACTTAAGGTATTTTTGTGAAAAAAAGTTAGTTGAGGGTATTTTAGTGTAATCTACACTGAAAAAAAACCCATAATCCCTTACCACTCACCCCGGCAAATCCAGAGAGTCAAATCCCTAGATATAACCCCCTTTTTTCTCCTTCCCTAAATTCCCCTCCGCTTCTTCAGCCCCAATCTCTCTCTAGGAAAAAAGTCATCAAAAATGTTGTCTTCTTCTTCGTCTCGTTTCTCTCTCCTCTCATGCGTCATCATCCTCTCTCTCCTTCCCCTTCTTGCCACCGCTCGCCCTTGCAAGACCCTCTTCATCACCTACTACTCCATCACCACCTCCACCCCCTCCACCTCCACCTCGTCGGCGGACCCCACCACCTCCCGCTTCTTCTCCGTCTACCGAATCGTCCCCCTCGTCCCCCGCCGCCATCGCCTCCACTCCCTCCCCGACCCTAACCCTAGCCGCTTCGAGATCGCTGCTTCCATCCAGGACCGGGCCAAGGACATCCTCATCGTTGTCGCCGGCCTCCTCTTCGGCCTCGGATGCGGCGCCATCGTCGCCTCCACCATGTACCTCGTCTGGTCCATGGCGACGAACCGAAGCAACGCCTACGGATACGACGACGAGTCGGGATCGGACGTTGAGGAGAGCCCCAAGAAGATGGGGTACGTCATGATCACTGCCGCCGCCGACCCCGTGAAGGCCGTCAAGGAAGGGTATGAAGGGTAATTTGACTCGTTAGGGTCGTGATTTATTATCATATGATATGGTATTACTATGCTCATGACATGGATTATATGTGATGATTGTTGTCTGCTTTTGGAATTGCTTGGACCTTTGACATTGTGCGAATAATTGCATGTGGTTCTATATATTTACGCTATATACTATTATGATTGTGTTAATATTTGCTTGTCTAATTTAACTAGTTTTTATATTGCAATATGTTGTTGAATGACTCGTACTGTAGTAATCATGGGCCCGTTTGGATGACCGGAAGTACCAGAAGTGCAGGAAATAGTTATGAAGTAACTTCCAAAAGGCTGTCATGGAAGTAAACCTAAACCTTCCAATGGTTGTTCGTAATATTTTTCGAAGAAGGAAAGTAAATTCTTATGTTTTTTAATTAAGAAAAACAAAAAAGAAAACTATTTTTTAATAATAAGAAATTATTAGATTTTGGATGTACTAAAAGGGAAGCAATAAACAATTAATACTTTTTCTTGTTCTTTGTGCTCCATCGCTTCTTCCAATCCAAAACGAGAGGAAGAAAATTTTGGAATCAAGCATGCCATGTAGGATCCACCTCATCAATTGGAAGTAACTTTCAAGTTCTTCTTCCATTAAACAAACATTTGAAGTACCGGTAGTTGGTTTACTTCCGGTATTTCCATGCTATTTCATGTCAAACAAACATTCCCTATATTGAAAGGCTAAGTTTGGTTGAAGTTGTAACGTTATATGATTTTCTAAAGATGGGTATAGTGAGGGCTTACTCTATGATAGATGGAAAGCTTTATTGCTTATGGTTTCCTCTCTCATGAAATTTGCATAGTATTTTAAAAATTGCTTTTACTTGTTATTATATTGAGTGTATTGGTGTGTAGTGAATACTTTAGCATTTGTGGATGATACGCATTTGATTGAACTTTGTTTTTTATGTGTCAAGCAGTGGAAGGTTAGACGATTATAGGTAATTGGTGGTATCCGAATGGGTGCAATGTGATTTGGGGATGTAGAATTCATTAGGAAGCATAAATATGTATGTATGTATGTGGGAGAGGCTAATATACTACGCAGTAGGTGTAACTTAGTCATGTGACCCTATTAATCATAACAAATATGCCCCTTTTTGGATTATTTGGGCCGCCTACCTCGATCTTCATGCTTTAAAACACGGATCCACAAATTTTTGTATGGGTTGGACATTTTTGCCCATTGATTTAGGTTGGTTAAACATTCTATTGTTGAAAAACCATTCGTTTTGTGACCAGCTGATGCGTTGTCTGTTTATACATATATTTCATTTTATTAGTTGTTATAATTAGGTTATTAGGTGTAATGGGATGGCTAGATATGATTATCGGTCACCTTGAAACCAGAAAATTCTTTTAGCATTTAGGAACTGTTTCGATTTCCATATTAGTGTGTATGAACCATTTGGAGTTTTGAACATTAGATATCTTCATATGTTCATATTGTTATCAATATAATTCTCTTCCCTGTAAAAATGTGAAGCAATCCTTCATGAAAGTTGTGACAAAAGTTTAGAGTTGGATGTTTGATATAACACCAATCCTTAATTAGTGCCAAAGTTATATAACTCCAATCCTTAATTAGTGCCAAAGTTCATTCTTCAAATTCTTATGGATGGTGGGTAACTTTTGAAGAAGAAGAAAGATGAGGGTTACTGTAGAGATTATGTTCAATTATATGCTACTCATTTTATATATGTTTGTCATGAAAGTAAAGCAGCTAGGACTATCTGTAAAATTCTAATAAATAAAATGTGAAATTCCCATTGGCCCTTTTGTCTGTCGACTGTTTTGCGCTGCCAGCTTCATGCTATTTCTAGATCCGAATTGCAAATTGATTTTATTTGAGCAGATCCTGAAATGACTAATCTTTAGGTAGCTTCTATGTTATCTATAAATGTTTGTCATGAAAGTAAAGCAGCTATGATTATGACTATCTGTAAAATTTTATAAATGTTTTTCATGGAAGTAAAGCAGCTATGACTATCTGTAAAATTCTAATAAATAAAATGTGAAATCCCCATTGGCCCTTTTGCCCGTCGTCTGTTTTGCGCTGTCATCTTCATGCTATTTCTAGATCCGAATTGCAAATTGATTTTACTTGAGCAGATCCTGAAATAACTAATCTTTAGGTAGCTTCTATGTTATCTAAAGAAGGGAAATAAGATTTGCTATGTTCAAATTATAGTTTCCTTATGCCTGAAGGAGGAGTAAAAATCCTTTAATTATGTTATACTTTAGTGGAAGAAAGTTAGCAAGAAAGAAACTATTTAATATATCTAGGTTGATACAACATATTTTTATTAATAAATATTCTTTTGTTCTTTGTTGTTTGATCCTTCCATCTCTATGAAAACCCGATGGGGTCTGCTAGTTACATAGCAAGAGGAAGGAAACAGGGATAAAGTATTGAAACGGTTTAATACGGCAAGTACAGTGGGAGAGTAGAACTATTTCTATTCAGGTTGAAACGGTTTAATACGGCAAGTACAGTGGGAGAGTAGAACTATTTCTATTCAGGTTGGTAGATGGCAGTGACATATGTCAAATTTGAGTGGGGCTAAATAGAACAAATAGTTGAGAGAAAATGAAATATCTTCCTCAAATATATCCCCACCGTCTTTATATACATTAGAAAGCTAGGCGGAATTTGTGACTACGAGTTAGGTCTCGACAGCGGGTCATAAAACATAGTCGTCCCGGCCCATTTGGATGTGAAAAGGCTTAAATGATGATGATGAGAAAGCTAGGCGGAAGTTGACAAAATCACGCTCAATTTTTCTTCTTCCACCCATGTGTTTTATCACAGAAAGCTGTGAGTTTGCGCTGCAAAAATTTGTTTGAGACCCATTATTCTAGCCCTCTTATTTAGCTCAGTTTTGTCTTCTTCCTAGGGCTAAAAAGTTAGTCTAGAACCTTCATTTGCCTTTCTATTTAACTTAGCCCCTTGCATGTGTACAGTGTTTTTGTTCGATGCTATCTCGGGGCTTATACAAGCCTACAACTTTAACTTGGCCCCTCGCCATGGGTTTTCACCCTGAGAATCCTGGTCCTCCCTAGTTTTTCAAGTTTGATGAGGAAAGCTTGCTCCTTTATTGGGTTTTGATCATGGATCTCGAGCTTTTAGGGACAGAGTTTTCTTCAAGTAATGGGTTCTTTTTTGATGGGTTGTTTTGGAGAAGAAAACAATAGAGAAGATTATAAGGAACTCTCTTTTTCCTTTGGGTCTCTCTTAAGGAAGAAGAAGTAAGAGCTCACCTCAAGAGAGCAATGGAGGCACAAAACCCTAGAATGATATGAGAGAAATCAAAAATTGTTATTTCTTCATATGTGTCACGACCCGAAAAAGCACGTGACTGGCCCTTGAACCCTATGAAGCCTATAGGACTCCATCTGATCCAAGTAAGCCAAAAGCCCAGAAATCTAAAACCATTTAAAAAGTAAATAAGGAAAACTGTTTTTTTTTGAAGTAAAGAAATCGTGTTTCAAAAATCCAAGTTTTTAAATAACTAAGCCGAATATGTATTTTAAAAATGTGTAACTTTTCCTGAAAATTTCGGCAGAGTTTCCTTTGTAAAAACTGGCCCCGAACGGGGTACAACAAGAATAATATATATATAACATGATAAAAGGCATCCCCAAGCGGGAGCTAGCTCTTCGTCAATCGACGGTCACAACCACGCGAGCAATAATAATATACAACGCCAAAGGGCGAGGATCAAACTCAAAAGAAACTCAAAACAGCCAGAAAATCGTAATACTACAAGCGCGACTCTAAGGTCGAAATAATACAAGTTTTGGTTGATGGAAATTCTAGATACAATAAATGATACATGAACAATGGCGGATCTGATACAAAAGAACCCATCTATCCAAGCAAGTCACCCATAAGGAAGCGGTGTGCCAGAAATGCCGCTATGGAATCTGTACGGCAACCTGCAAGAACTGGGGAACAACGGGGGTGAGTTGTCAACTCGTGAATAGAAAATATCTACAAGCAGAGATCGAATGCATGATCCATCCTAGGTCAATACGATCAGATATAAATAAACCTCAATATGAATAAAGCTGAAGCATGCTAAACTGGCAATGTAATCTCTATACATGAGTGTAGTGCCAAGTGCTCGTGCTAGTGCCTCAGGTAATAGCATGTCATGAATATGAGGTATGATCAATGTAATCAATCTGCACACACGTGGATCCCGTCCACTCGTCACCCAATGACAATAACCATCATGCAAGTAATTATCATGAAACCTGTGCATGGAAATATGAGGATATAACCCACCCGTGTCCCTCGCGACACGTCAAAATCATGGAACCGGAGTGCCCAGCATCGGCACTCGAAAACATCATGAAAACTGTGCCCAGCATCGGCACGTAAATCCTCATATATCGGGCTCCGTCAGTCCGGATCGGCCCGCGGGCTCTGTCTGCGGTATCGGCCCTCGGCCCCGGCAGGACGCCCAAATCTATCCATCGACTCTGGTCAGTATCCTCCGGATAACTGCCAGGTCCAACCAATCACCGGTAGGTACTCGCCCGCCTCCAGGCTCAATCGGCAAAGCTCATCGATCATCTTGCCGAGGGGAACCATACCGGGTCCACCATGTACCCGCAATCGGCTCATCCACTCCTCGATTCGGGTTTCACATGTCGCTCTCAGCACCGAGAAAACACATGGTGGACGCACTGAAATATCATATCAAGGGTAACCGGGTTTTTAAAGCAATGACATATTCTCTTTTGAAACACTCTCGGTTCCCAAATCCAGAAATATCATAGAAACAACATATCTCAATGCGTATAATCAAAAGCATGAAGTATGCGACATGTAAAGGAAGTATGCATATCATCATGTCATGCAAGGATCATATACTGAATGCAATAGTACTACAGTGTAGTGACATGGCAATTATCGATGATGAGTGTGTGAGCCGGCAACAAGTGTACGTGGAACATATGCATCATCGATAATGGTGCTGGTGTCCTAGCAGCATGACTGAAATATAACCACAGTACAAGCGATGCAATGCAAATAGCATGAATATGCGGAATCGAATAATCAACGCAAAAGTAAAGAATCTACACCAATCTGTACAAGTCATGCAGGGGTGCCATTTGAAATAAGACGAATCAGGGCTTTTGGAAAAACAAGGGCTACGGTGTTTTAAGAAAAGATACATCATTTGAAAATATCCGTATGACCCTTCTGCCTATCTTTAAAATATCCCCGATTCGTTAGTTTGAAATAGGTATGACTCGGTCCAGTCTAATGTCTACTAAGTAATCTAGACAGGAGGGGTAAGAAACCACCTAATCTGAGTCAATATATATAGATATGATAGTCGGTGATCCCGCCTCAATAACATATCGTAAGATATCCTCGAGTCATGAGTGCGGATCTATCATCAATATCGGCTCGTACGGTAGATCGTTGTACGGCATCCCAATAGCTGGGTAGGGGTCAATATCACAGTACCTCATCACATATGAGGTATCACTATCATCAGATCGCATAATCTGGGGTACTACTCTAAGTCTAGTACAGATCGATACCATCTATAAAGATATGAATGCGGGTAAAGCACATGTCCAAAGGCCCGCTAAAACTATCATATCGCACCTCGAAGACAAGCTATGTCACATCGCCGATCTCACGGCCTCACATCAAGTATCATCTCAAACCACGTATCATCCTCAAATCCCGTATATAAACACATAGTCTCATACCCATGTGTAGATATACGCACCATCATATGCACTCTAATAAATGAAAGAATGAATGCAAGTATGTGTGTAAACGTATGTGTGAGTGCAACCACTACTCTAGGGTTCGCACTATACTAAACCAATATATTCTTATCATCAAAATATCATTATTACCATCAATAACCCTAAACAACACAATATAAATATTCGTGTATACGTATTCGTATACATCACCACGGACTGCGGGGGTGCTATACGCCATCCACCCGACTTCTCTCCGTAGATATAAATCTACTCACATTGCTTCTCGTGTGCCAAAACCGATGTCGCTATCTTCACCTCCTTTGCCTCAACATCACGCGGGGTACCTACAAGTATATCACAATGCTAAAGCACATGAAAATCACATCGGAAACCAAAATAGCACACGCTACCCGCATAGGTAAAAACCTATCGACTCGCATGTAAACACAATCAAAATCCACTTGTCGTTGACGTCCAAACGCCACCCGACAGGAATGAATCACCAAATACCAAAATCCATGCTAAAACAAGTCCCAAATTATACACCAACATAGGAAAATCAACCCAGATTTCACCCTAGATGGAATCAGTCAAAACTAGACATACTCAGGGTCAAAACTAGAGGAAATGGGGGCATGCACAGAAAACGAGGCAATTCCTTAAAATACCTTATTTTAGAATTTTCCATAATTTTTCCCCATTTATCTGTATTTAATTATACCAGAATATTAAAATATTCATTAAAATAATATTAAATTATAAAATTTCCCAAAAATCATATTTTATTATTTTGAAGACGTTACAATATGTTTAACCTTGTATAGGCCTACAACTTTACGCATGGCCTCTTGGGCTTTACACAATTGGCTTTTTGCCTCTTCCATGCCCACGTGCTCATTTCTTTTTTTAGATAAGCCATAGGTTTTACATAAATTTGGCTTTTTATCCATTTATATCACATTTTCACACTTATTTGCATACAAAATTTATTTAATACAAATTTCTTTCTTCTTCGATGGCCGACCGGCTTTGCTTGGGCTTGAGACGGTTTGGGCGTGGGCCCACTTTCTTGGGCGTGGGCCCGGGTTGATTGGACTTGGGTCCACTTATTTGGGCGTTGACTTTGACTTATAATTTTTTATTTTTTATTTCGGCGGTAGGGCGTAAATTTCGACCCCAACAACATGCTTTCAAATGTATATATGTTTCCCGATCCAACCACTTTGGGGATCAAACCGACAATCTACTTTTATTTTATTTTTTGGGAAAGAGATTTTACCCCATGAGTTATGCCAAATTGGTTGACTTCTACTATATTGGGACACGTGTGACTTTATAAACATGTTTAACTAGCATTCATAAGGTTTCACCTGGGAGATGTAAGAACCTAAATAAATAAGAGATGCTTTTTCCGTCTCAATAAAATTAGGGATTATTTCTAGAATAAGTTGAGAGATGTGTTGGGGTAAAAATTTACACCCCGGTTGACCAAGTCAAAATCCAAGTCAACCCCAAGCCAAGTGGGCCCAAGCCCAGACTGTCACGACCCGAAAGAGCACGTGACTGGCCCTTGAACCATATGAAGTCTATAGGACTCCATCTGATCCAAGTAAGCCAAAAGCCCAGAAATCTAAAACCATTTTTGAGAATAAGTAAAGAAAACTGGTTTAAAGAAGTAAAGAAAAACATGTTTGAAATCAAGGTTTTTAAATAACTAAGCCGAATGTGCATTTGAAAACCGTACAGTCTTTTCTAAAATTTTCGGCAGAGTTTCTCTTGTAAAACTGGCCCCGAATGGGGTACAACATGAATAACAATATATAAAATGATAAAGGCATCCCCAAGCGGGAGCTAGCTCTTCGTCAATCGACGGTCACAACCACACGATGATATGATAATATACAACGCCAAGTGGCGAGGATCAAAATCAAGGAAAGCTCAAAAAGCAGCAAGAAAACCGCAATACTACTCAGCGCGACTCTAAGGTCGAATAATACCACACTGTCTCTAAGTCTGAAAGAATATACAAGTTTTTGGTTGATGGACAATTTCTAGATACAATGAAATACATGAATAAAATGGTGATTCTTGATGCGAAAGAATCCACCTACCAAAGCAAATCACCCGCAAGAAGGTAGTGTGCCAGAAATGCCGCAATGAAACCTGTACGGCAGAACCTGCAAGGACTGTGGCACAACGGGGGTGAGTTGCCAACTCGTGAATAGAAATATCTACAAGCAGAAACCGAATGCAAGACATAAACCTAAGCCAACGATCAGTAATACAATCCACAAGAGTGCATCTGAGTGTAATAAGGTGGCAAGGTAACATCTAATCATGTATGTAGTGCTAGGTACTCAGGTAATAACATGTCATCAATGTAAGGTATGCCTGCATGAGGTAAGTATGATGAAATATCAATGATATCAATACACATATATTAGCGTCCCATACCACTAATATTGGTGTAAGGGTATATATAACAGCGCCCTCATACCCTGTTATATATACAAATGAAGTATGACAAGTGTAAATCCAGTCTGTATATGATCCATGTCTGTATATATGTGGAACCCGTCCACCTGTCACCCACTGACAGTAAGCATCATGTATGCAAGTATGAGGATATAAACAATATCATGGAAAACATCATGAAACCCGTGCCAAGCATCGACACGTAAATCCTCATCCATATGGGGCTCCGTCTGCGGTATCGGCCCTCGGCCCCGGCAGCACGAGTCAACCCATGTCCATCTCTGGGCTCCGTCTGCGGTAGCGGCCCGTCGGCCCCCGGCAGTACGCCCATCTCTCGGCTCCAGGCGGTATCCCCCGGATATCCGCCGAGCTCAAATACAATCACCGGTAGGTACTCGCCCGCCTCCAGGCTCAATCGGCATAACCCATCGATCATCTCGCCGAGGGGAACCATACCGGGCCCACCACGAACCCGCAAACGGATCATCACTCCTCGAATCGGGTTTCAAGCACACGTCTCAGCACCGAGAAAACGCGTGGTGGACGCACCCAAATATCATATCACGAGGTACCGGGTTTTCATAAAAGAACATCTTTTCTTAAATAATCCCACGGTCCTCAAAATCAGAAATCACATGAAAATCCACATCAAGAAGTAAATCCAATGCAATGTGCTATGCAATCAATCCATGATGTATGCGACATGTAAAGAGAGATAATCATATCGGAAATCATGCAACATGGAATAGTAATGTACATATGTCGGGAGGAACCGCTCCTTTAGAATGAATCAGTTTAAAGAATATCTTGCGGTCCTCAATCTCAATCAAGTCAGAATCATCTATGTTTGTGTACAGGTACATGTGTACAATATGCCAAGCAGTAATCATATCATGAATGCAACAGTACTACAGTGTAGTGGCATGGCAATTATCGATGATGAAGTGTGTGAGCCGGCAAATAGTGTACGTGAAACATACGCATCATCGATAATGGTGCTGGTGTCCTAACAGCATGATAATAATATAACAATGAACATATGCCAGCAATGCGAATAGCAGGAAAATGCAGATATCTAGTAGTCAACACCACAGTGAAGTATCTACTATGCAAACTACATCTAAGTATCCGGTCAATCAGGAGGGGTAGGTGTGGAAACCACCTAAATCTGAGTCGATACATGTATAAAAGTATATAGTCGGTGATCTCGCCTCAATGTCATATCATAAGATATCCTCGAGTTATGAGTGCGGATCTATCATCAATATCGGCTCGTACGGTAAATCATCGTACGGCATCCCCATAGCTGGGTAGGGGTCAGTATCTCACTGTCTCATCACATAACAGATATCACCATCGTCAGATCATATAGTCTGGAGTACTACTCTATGTCTAGTACAAAACGGTAACCTCAGTAAGTATGCATGCGGGGGTAAACACATATCCCAAGCCCGCAAGAATCACAAGTCATATCCCACATATGAATCGTATAAAATCACCGATCCCAGGGCACCCAGCCCACATCATCGACTCATCTCCAAAGTCATCACATATCATCAATCACAGTGCAAGTACAAGTGATAAGCAAGGGTGTGTAGGTGTAATTCTACCCTAGGGTTCGCGACTATGAACTACACTAGTCACTTCTAACCCTACATTATCCACAATACACCTAATATCACAATAAACTACATAGTAATCTATCTACGGACTGCGGGGGTGCTATACGCCATCCACCCGACTTCCCCCTGTAGATATAATCTACTCACCTTGCATCACCGATTGCGGACGTCACCACGTATTTGCTTGTCGTCCCGAAGTCTTCATGGATACCTACACATCAAAATATCGTATATGCGCATTAAAACCAAATCCAATCTAAAACGGCGCATGAAATCCAAAACGATACGATAAGGGGCCTATAGGTGAGAACCTATGGCACGCCTTCAAAACCATCAATAAATCCTCTACATCGTCGTATAAACGACAATTAGTCGAGGCAAAACACATTCCACCATTTCAGAATCAAAAATACGGAATACGGAAACACGAATCCAAAATAGCAACTTAGGATATATGTCCCAGATTTCACCCTAGATAGAATCTGTCAAAACTAGAAGTACCCTGGGTCAACACTAGAGGAACAGGGGCTGTGCACAGAAAACGAGGAGAATGGCTAAGTATGCTAAGTCAAAGTCCACCTCTCTCTCTCACCTACCCTCATCATTATATTTTCCTTTCTTTTCCTTTTCTTTTAAAATCCAAACCTTCTCACATCAATAGTAATCCCAAAAGAAAACCATGGCTAGAAAAATGCACAAGTGTAGAAAAAGTGATATGTGCAAGTTTTGCACAAAATTGCCAAAAAACCCGATTAGCGATTTTAATCGCGATTAGCACTAAATTATTGTCAAACTAATCACAAAAACTTAAAAATGCCATAATCCACTAATTTACCCTATTTTAGAATTTTCCATAATTTTTCATAATTTTTTCTAACATTTTTCCTATTTATTTGCATTTAATATTAAAATAATCAATAAAATAATATTAAATTATAAAAATTCCCAAAATTAATATTTTATATTTTTGAAAATGTTACAATCTACCCCCCTTAAAGAAATTCGGTCCCCGAATTTTAAATTTAAACCCCCAGATACAAAAACATCTCAGTAATAAACCAAAGTCGTCGGGGCTCCGAAATCATCAACACATAGAACGTCACAGCGCAATGCATGCGCAAGGGTACTGAGCAGATAACTCGAAAACAAAACTCCGTCAAGCATCCCGCAATCATCGGAGTCAATGTAAAAAAAAACACAATGTCAAATCCAATACAAAACCGATATGATATGGATCGGAACTACACATGTAGACATCCAATCTAAACATAACACCATCCTGTGCGTCTGGTGCGCACTGAAATCAAAAAAAAATCCATATATGTGCTAAACAGGTGCACAAAACAACATCCAAGTGCAACGGGTGTGCACGAAGCATCTGTCATGGGCATCGTATGTGCCTGACAGCAAAATAAATCAGGTGCATGTGACATGCACGAAGAATCCCGATTTAGCGCATCTGGCGTGCACCAAAATCGTATCTAAAAACATGCGCCCAACATGCGCGAAAATCCAAACCGGTGCATCCATCGTGCACGAATGAAAATCTAAACCCTGCGCACTCAACATGCACGGAAATCACGAAATCCAATAGCAAACACCGAACAGGCGTAAAGCACATCGCCAGCATGGAGTGCAAAAATCAACCATCAAAATCCGGGTCAAAATCAACGATATAATGCGGCTCAAACCAAAATCAGGGTACCGCAAGGAAAATCTCACAACCGTGTGCATCAGCGTGCACGAATCAAAGCCTAACACTAAAATGCATGAAAACTCTGCGCAAAATATATAAATATCCAGTGGGTGCATGAAACCAATATCATGAAACTCAGTCACCAAAACTAGATCGTGCAAATAGAACGCCCAAAATACCGAAATCCAAAATGACGGATACGTGATAATCGAATCACAAAATCACAAATCATAAATACCGTCTTCGGTAGTTTCTCCTTCAAGGTCGAGAAGGAGTCAGTGTAATCCACTGCTAGCAGCGCAGGATATCTACCTGCCTCTTGCTCACGGTCTGGCGTCTTCTGACTCTCTAGGTCCTTATCTTCTCTGCGGATTACCTATCACGCGGTCAATCGGCTCATCGGCCCTGTCAGGTGTGCTAACGGGGACGATTCCGTTCTGGCACTTTTCTGGTCACCTCTCGGTCAAACCTCACGACCACTCGTAAGGCAGCATATCACTGACGTCGGTCTCTGGCTATCTGAATGCACGTCACACATCTGATCCTGGGTGCAAACATCATTGCAGCAATGTCCTGGAAGGAATCCTGCTCAAGGTCTCTTCCAATCATGCCTATGCCGATCTGTACAGAGGCTGGCTCTCTTGTACTATCTCTTCTCGCTGGAAAGACATCTGTGTCCTCAGCACAACATTTCTCGGAAATTGGTCACATCCCAACGTTTCTGTAAGCATATCAGGTCTCTAGTTTCGACGGGAAGCAATGACAGCTCGTCAGTGTCTCACACGAACCTCTGGTTCCACTTGTCTCCATCGTCGTCCACTATGACGTCACGCCAAGCTACTATACACTGCACTGCTCTCGGCCACGGTCAATCTGAAGTCTCTCACACGGACTCGAAATCGCGTACTCTGTAGCTTCATCATTCTGTAGCAGATGTCAGGCCGAACTGGTCCTCGGAAACACGTCCCAACCATCGGAGGAATACTCATCACTCGTCCGTCCTTGATCCATTCGCAACGCATCTGGGTAAGTTCCTTTATCCGAACTTGGTCAACTACCTCGTCGACAATGCCGAACTCTGGCCTGCTGGGTGTGCGCAACACGACCACTCCTGGTCTAGGTCTTCTCGTATCGTACTCCAGAAAGGTCCTGCCGAGGTTCCTTTCTCAAATCTCAATCCTGCCGAAATGCCCGGAAGTCATCATCCAATGCTGAAGCTAAAGCTTTCCGGAACGGCTGCATACCTATCGCGCTTCTTTCTGGAAGGTATATCCATATACCACGCCTCTGGGTGCGTATAACATCTCTGATGTCGGCGGAGTGGGACGTCATCTCGTCGAAATATCTTGCGAACTCTTTTCTTCACTCTGCATCAGTGTCGACTGATTCGGACTCGTCTCATCATGGCTGCACGAACTGCGCTCCGACGGCTATGCTCGCACCTGGAGTCTCCCAAGCAGTGTCCCATCACGATATCCGAAAGATGTCGAACCATCCGATCGACTCGTCAGATCCTCATAATCCCCCAAGAGCTCACATCTCGGGTACAGTTTAATAGTATCGAGTACATGCCACAGCGTCGGTGGTCCAGCCGTAGAAGGGCAAACCCAAGCCTCACTAATGGCGCCGCGGAACCGCCGTAAACCCTAAGGTTCCAAGGCTGTCACACGGTCATTAAGTCGAGTTAGGGTTTCATTCTTCTAGAGGGTCCATAGAATCACCTGCATGTCTTTCCGTATACTTTAAACTTGGAAAATAGGCTCCTGACATTCGATCGTCTCAATCGACTCTCAACGAATCTGCGTGAAGTCGTCTCTAGCTGGAATCAATCCACCTGATGACCTCGCATCGGGGTAAGCGAACTCACCACGCGTCCTAGTCATCCATCCTCGGTGACTAGCAACTCGCTATCATCTCTCTAAGAACATGCTCATGCTGCAGTAGCTCCAATCATCTGGGCGATATCTCATCATTTGCAGCAACAACTGGCTCATATGCCTGTACGCCGAACAACGCCTCAATCCTCCAGGGAAGGCAATACATAAGCGGTCATCTCTGAATCAGCCTGCTCTAGATCTGAGTAAGACTCTCCACACTGGAAATCTTCAACTCAACTGGACCCGCTCTGGCGCAAAATCGGACGAATCACCTTCGTCTCTCAAATCGGGTAGACTAGCTATCATCTGTCGCATAACTGCCTGAAAGCTCCGGCAATCTCAGCTCGTAAGCTCCGAAAGCAACACCCTGTCAATCTCAGCGACAGCTGGTCCATCTGTCTGCACGGTAGGCGACATCACCATCTCTGAGGTATGCTGTACATCAACAGTCCTCTCTCAACTGGCAGCTCTAACAAAGGCCCGATCATCCGGTGCAAGACCAAGCACTCGCCTCCACTAGAAGTCACAATCACCAACACTAACTCGAGACGTTCCCATGTCACCAGAAAACACAAAGGTCGGCCCTCGTACCAAACGAGCTCACACCGGCCGTAACCCTAGCAGCAGCCCAAACTGCGCTCAAACACGGTGACAGGAATCTCAATCGAGTATCAAAGAGAGCACATCAGTGGCAAGAAGGGAAACAACAGATCCAAAGTGGATACATGATCATAGGAAGGAACAGTATCAATGAAGGTATGATCATGAAACTAATAGAATCGGGGATCTCAAATGGATGAATAATCCTGGATATAAAGAGAATCACTGATCTCGAAAGTATGTACATCCTAAGGTTCCTTAAGCGGAGTGGCGTGTCGTAAGTATGCCGCGGAACATACCAACGGTACGTCACTCTACTTTAGTCACCAAATCCATCAACCAAGGGTCATCCTAAAACGACGAAAGTTCGGGTTTACACCCCCTCGACCAAGTCTAAGTTCCGTAAGGTCAAGCCTAAGTTCCGTATATAAACAACTCCCTAGGCTCCACATAGTCAAACTTAGACTCGAACCAAGGTCAACCTAGCGCTCTGATACCAACTTTGTCACGACCCGAAAGAGCACGTGACTGGCCCTTGAACCATATGAAGTCTATAGGACTCCATCTGATCCAAGTAAGCCAAAAGCCCAGAAATCTAAAACCATTTTTGAGAATAAGTAAAGAAAACTGGTTTAAAGAAGTAAAGAAAAACATGTTTGAAATCAAGGTTTTTAAATAACTAAGCCGAATGTGCATTTGAAAACCGTACAGTCTTTTCTAAAATTTTCGGCAGAGTTTCTCTTGTAAAACTGGCCCCGAATGGGGTACAACATGAATAACAATATATAAAATGATAAAGGCATCCCCAAGCGGGAGCTAGCTCTTCGTCAATCGACGGTCACAACCACACGATGATATGATAATATACAACGCCAAGTGGCGAGGATCAAAATCAAGGAAAGCTCAAAAAGCAGCAAGAAAACCGCAATACTACTCAGCGCGACTCTAAGGTCGAATAATACCACACTGTCTCTAAGTCTGAAAGAATATACAAGTTTTTGGTTGATGGACAATTTCTAGATACAATGAAATACATGAATAAAATGGTGATTCTTGATGCGAAAGAATCCACCTACCAAAGCAAATCACCCGCAAGAAGGTAGTGTGCCAGAAATGCCGCAATGAAACCTGTACGGCAGAACCTGCAAGGACTGTGGCACAACGGGGGTGAGTTGCCAACTCGTGAATAGAAATATCTACAAGCAGAAACCGAATGCAAGACATAAACCTAAGCCAACGATCAGTAATACAATCCACAAGAGTGCATCTGAGTGTAATAAGGTGGCAAGGTAACATCTAATCATGTATGTAGTGCTAGGTACTCAGGTAATAACATGTCATCAATGTAAGGTATGCCTGCATGAGGTAAGTATGATGAAATATCAATGATATCAATACACATATATTAGCGTCCCATACCACTAATATTGGTGTAAGGGTATATATAACAGCGCCCTCATACCCTGTTATATATACAAATGAAGTATGACAAGTGTAAATCCAGTCTGTATATGATCCATGTCTGTATATATGTGGAACCCGTCCACCTGTCACCCACTGACAGTAAGCATCATGTATGCAAGTATGAGGATATAAACAATATCATGGAAAACATCATGAAACCCGTGCCAAGCATCGACACGTAAATCCTCATCCATATGGGGCTCCGTCTGCGGTATCGGCCCTCGGCCCCGGCAGCACGAGTCAACCCATGTCCATCTCTGGGCTCCGTCTGCGGTAGCGGCCCGTCGGCCCCCGGCAGTACGCCCATCTCTCGGCTCCAGGCGGTATCCCCCGGATATCCGCCGAGCTCAAATACAATCACCGGTAGGTACTCGCCCGCCTCCAGGCTCAATCGGCATAACCCATCGATCATCTCGCCGAGGGGAACCATACCGGGCCCACCACGAACCCGCAAACGGATCATCACTCCTCGAATCGGGTTTCAAGCACACGTCTCAGCACCGAGAAAACGCGTGGTGGACGCACCCAAATATCATATCACGAGGTACCGGGTTTTCATAAAAGAACATCTTTTCTTAAATAATCCCACGGTCCTCAAAATCAGAAATCACATGAAAATCCACATCAAGAAGTAAATCCAATGCAATGTGCTATGCAATCAATCCATGATGTATGCGACATGTAAAGAGAGATAATCATATCGGAAATCATGCAACATGGAATAGTAATGTACATATGTCGGGAGGAACCGCTCCTTTAGAATGAATCAGTTTAAAGAATATCTTGCGGTCCTCAATCTCAATCAAGTCAGAATCATCTATGTTTGTGTACAGGTACATGTGTACAATATGCCAAGCAGTAATCATATCATGAATGCAACAGTACTACAGTGTAGTGGCATGGCAATTATCGATGATGAAGTGTGTGAGCCGGCAAATAGTGTACGTGAAACATACGCATCATCGATAATGGTGCTGGTGTCCTAACAGCATGATAATAATATAACAATGAACATATGCCAGCAATGCGAATAGCAGGAAAATGCAGATATCTAGTAGTCAACACCACAGTGAAGTATCTACTATGCAAACTACATCTAAGTATCCGGTCAATCAGGAGGGGTAGGTGTGGAAACCACCTAAATCTGAGTCGATACATGTATAAAAGTATATAGTCGGTGATCTCGCCTCAATGTCATATCATAAGATATCCTCGAGTTATGAGTGCGGATCTATCATCAATATCGGCTCGTACGGTAAATCATCGTACGGCATCCCCATAGCTGGGTAGGGGTCAGTATCTCACTGTCTCATCACATAACAGATATCACCATCGTCAGATCATATAGTCTGGAGTACTACTCTATGTCTAGTACAAAACGGTAACCTCAGTAAGTATGCATGCGGGGGTAAACACATATCCCAAGCCCGCAAGAATCACAAGTCATATCCCACATATGAATCGTATAAAATCACCGATCCCAGGGCACCCAGCCCACATCATCGACTCATCTCCAAAGTCATCACATATCATCAATCACAGTGCAAGTACAAGTGATAAGCAAGGGTGTGTAGGTGTAATTCTACCCTAGGGTTCGCGACTATGAACTACACTAGTCACTTCTAACCCTACATTATCCACAATACACCTAATATCACAATAAACTACATAGTAATCTATCTACGGACTGCGGGGGTGCTATACGCCATCCACCCGACTTCCCCCTGTAGATATAATCTACTCACCTTGCATCACCGATTGCGGACGTCACCACGTATTTGCTTGTCGTCCCGAAGTCTTCATGGATACCTACACATCAAAATATCGTATATGCGCATTAAAACCAAATCCAATCTAAAACGGCGCATGAAATCCAAAACGATACGATAAGGGGCCTATAGGTGAGAACCTATGGCACGCCTTCAAAACCATCAATAAATCCTCTACATCGTCGTATAAACGACAATTAGTCGAGGCAAAACACATTCCACCATTTCAGAATCAAAAATACGGAATACGGAAACACGAATCCAAAATAGCAACTTAGGATATATGTCCCAGATTTCACCCTAGATAGAATCTGTCAAAACTAGAAGTACCCTGGGTCAACACTAGAGGAACAGGGGCTGTGCACAGAAAACGAGGAGAATGGCTAAGTATGCTAAGTCAAAGTCCACCTCTCTCTCTCACCTACCCTCATCATTATATTTTCCTTTCTTTTCCTTTTCTTTTAAAATCCAAACCTTCTCACATCAATAGTAATCCCAAAAGAAAACCATGGCTAGAAAAATGCACAAGTGTAGAAAAAGTGATATGTGCAAGTTTTGCACAAAATTGCCAAAAAACCCGATTAGCGATTTTAATCGCGATTAGCACTAAATTATTGTCAAACTAATCACAAAAACTTAAAAATGCCATAATCCACTAATTTACCCTATTTTAGAATTTTCCATAATTTTTCATAATTTTTTCTAACATTTTTCCTATTTATTTGCATTTAATATTAAAATAATCAATAAAATAATATTAAATTATAAAAATTCCCAAAATTAATATTTTATATTTTTGAAAATGTTACACAGACCCAGTGGGCCCATGCCCGAGTCGAGCCCGAACATGAAGCGGCCGGCCTCCTCCACGCCAAGATAAAATTTTTGTAATAAATAATCTTGTTGCATTTTCTTTTATTCTATTTTATGGATAAATGTAAGAAAATGGGCATAAAGCCAAATTTTTGTAAAGCCCATGGCTTATGTGCAAAAAGAAATGGCACATGAGCCATGAAATAGGCAAAATGCCATTTTGTGAAGCCCAAGGGGCTATGTGTAAAATGTATGGCCTATAAAGGCAAAGATAATGAAATATCTCAACAACCTTTTTTTTCTCTCTCCAAAAAAGTTTCAGAGCTGAGCTCTTTCTTCTTTCTTCAAGGTTCCAAAACCTTCTTCTTTCTTTTGAATTAAATCAAGAGTTCTACTCTCATTTTTATAAAACAAATTAGTTTTCACCACAAAACCCATCAAGGGGAACTCAGATCTTCCATCAGATCTCAAAAAGAAAAGATTTTGAAATCCCACATCTCTTGATCTTCAAGATCCAGCTAACAGAGGAGGAAGAAGAACATCTTTCACTAAACCCTCAAAAAAAGAAGAAAAACACATTCAGGAGTCCAACTCCTCTCTGATATCTCTTCTGAGAATTTTTTTCAGGCTAAAAGCCTCTTGTGCCTCACCTGCGCGCTTGCGCAAGTGCGCAAGGCGCCCGCGTGCCGACACGTGGCGTGCGCGCTTGCGCACCTGCGCAAGGCGCCCGCGTGCCGACACGTGGCGCGCGCTTGCGCAGGTGCGCAAGTGCGCAAGGCGCCCGCGTGCCGACACGTGGCGCGCGCGCTTGCGCCTGAGCGCACAGCACCTAAGCGCACAACGCTCAAGGCGCTGGCCCCCACGCATCCCTTGGATGCCTTTTCACCCTCTTTTTATGTACATACATATACATATGTATACAAATTCACACATATACATACTCCGCCACATTCTCCCCCTCCAAAAAATTTTCGGGCCGGGGCGCTGCCCCGAACCCCGCAAGGGGGCTGCTAGCCCCCTTGACCCCCAGCCCGCTATCCGGGTAGCGGGACCCCCGTAAAAACTCTGCGTGGCTCCCGATATATCCAAAACCCCCCTTTCAAAACAAAACACACGCACACTGCACATTGAGTTCGCATGACCAATTTAACCCGTTAATCGGAGGTTCCCTCGCCCCAAAGGCGAGGGGTAATTAACGGCAGCTTAGTCCGCGGCTGCCGGAGATTCGGATCCTCACAATCATTAAACCCCCGCCTACCCTAGGCAGGGGGAATCTGTAGTACGCCTGACAAGCGCGCGCGTATTCCCATCTCACTGGGGTGACGAAAAACACCCAACAAGATGGTTTGGACATGTGCAAACTCATAGAATGCTCCCATTAGGAAAAGTGATAAAATATTGTTAATGTCACAACAATGGCCACGGATGACCTAAACGGACATGGATGCAGCTAGTTAAAAACGATATGGTAATTGCTAATTTAACATAGTAGTGGCCTTTAATAGGGCATAATGGAAGAAAAGGATTCATACAGCTGATACTATGAACTTGGGATAAAGGCTTTGTTGTCGTTGTTAGTGTTTAAAAGCGACCACCTCGTGCCTAAGTGTCCGCTTAAGCAGCCCAGAGCGACTGCTTTGCTTTTTGGTGAATGAGTGGCCTACTCATATCACAAGATACTCTTGTTGTTACTCTAAGATGTGTACTTAGATTTATATGAGTATTCTAGTAGTAATTTTATTACTGCGTCTTCCTATATATATATATATATATATACAGAGAGAGAGAGAGGTTAATGGAGGAAAGAGGCCATATGAGAGAATTTCCTCCTATGGCGTCGAAAAATGCACCCTCCCTTATTTTTACCAACGATCGGCACCCACCATTTTCATCGTTATCATCTAAGATATGGGTACACCAAATTTCATGTGATTCTACAACCATTTCACCGTTGATTTAGTGGGCTAAATCAACGGTGAAAAAGTATAATCACATGAAATTTGGTGTACCCATATCTTAGATGATAACGATGAAGATGGTGGGTGCCAATAGTCAGAAAAAATGAGGGAAGGTGTATTTTTTCGACGCCATAGGAGGAAATTCCCTCCTATGGCATCTTCCCTCCATTATTCTCATATATATATATATATATATATATATATATATATATATATATATTCCTTATGTAGTCTTGTTAAATGTGTATTTAGACTTTTCTTAGTGTAAGAATACCACTCAACTTAAATCTCAATTGTATTTTTTGTTGTTTATGCCTTTTTGAAAATTATCATCTAGTCATTTGAAAGCGTGTAAACAAAAATTAGGTTTAAAAACAAATAATGAATAACAAACAATTTACAAGAAATAACATGATTGGACAAAGAAACAAGGTTGTCGATTTCTAAGCGGCCTGAGTGCTAGTTCTCCAAAAAAATTGGGTGCCAACCTGGGATAATTAAGAGACACATGTGGTACCTTTGTGCATTACCCTTGTGAAGGAATTTTATGAAATTTTCTTTTCAAAACACACTGAATATTATTAACATCGATGTAATGTTAGCAGTAACTATTCTATTATACAAGTTCTCATCAAAGCTTAAAGAAGCATGCTGGATATTGGTGGTGTTTGCTTATATTGTTTTTTGCTTCGTTAAAGACTTTGGTTTCAAAGTTTTTGAAAGCTTGATTTGAAATTCCGGTGCTTTGGTCACGCCAATATTGATACCAGTAGTAGCAACTCAATTCTGATTATAAGATTTTGTAACCTTCAATGCTGCCCACACCATCATGTTCTCTTTTAAAATACATCAGAAATGCTTTTGCTTTGTACTTGGTTTTAATCTTGGCCGTTCATTGAAGCGTAAAAGTAGCAGTTCTTGAGGGCATTACTAGATACAAGGTATTAGTTTTTCTCCAGTTTCTGTAACCCAACGAGTTGTTTTCTATGATGATCTGGGATTTCTTTTGCTGCTGAAACCGGAGTATCATGCATACGGTTTACTTGAACTTTGAAGCATTGCGCCATC
Organism: Agapanthus africanus; assembly: GCA_030015575.1. Lineage (NCBI taxonomy): Eukaryota > Viridiplantae > Streptophyta > Magnoliopsida > Asparagales > Amaryllidaceae > Agapanthus > Agapanthus africanus. The sequence continues at coordinate 25,619,340 of CM057338.1, forward strand.
ACAGGTTGTTGATAATAAGAGCTCTACTTTGTTAGGGGGAATTTTTTGGTGATATTTTAGGACTTGCCAGTCCTCTAATTTTTACATTTCTTTGATAACTTTAATATCTCTGTTTTCAATGTCGGTGTTAGTGGCTCCTTTAAGATACAAGAGTATAGAAAATGGATAGCAGATATGACCATTTTCAACAGTACGTCATGTTTTTCTGCTTATAGGCTATCAAGTAGTAATTTGCATATTGGAGACTGAATCTGAGGTATGAATGTTTAATAGATGGTTGTAAAGTTGTAGAACATGATCTTACGTGGCAACCTGAAGCGCTCCTTTTGGTTTCATATGTATTATTAATAGTTAATATACCAGGTAATTGATGTATTTTCTCTGTGTAATGTGAAAGTTTAATAGATAACAGATATGTTTTCTTATGTGTTTTAAGGACTGTTTGAGGCTTCATCAGCAGACATGTTTTGTTTTTATAAGAATCTGTGAAATGTTTTCTTTGTTTTATTTTTTTGGTGTAAATGGATGTAAGAAAGATTGTTCTTATCTGCTACGTTTTTCTTTCATTTTCTTCGTGCATGCTCGTGTTGGGGCTATCATAGGATTTAATTCTATTTGAAGCCGTTACTCACATGCTTTGTTGGTAAATGCTCACGTGTTTAACACGTGGACGCCGTTATAGGATTTAATCCTAACCGCAACAGGTACTTGTGTGCTTCGCACGTGAGTGTTCATGTGTTTTGCACGTAGGACGCTCCCCTCTATTTTTATAAAAGGAACAGTAAGTTTTGGCCAAAAAATTTAGCGGGAACAGGGATGGCGGCGATATCCGGAAAGAAGGCAGTGGTGGTGGCGGGTTGAGGAGGAGGAGAAGGAGGAGGAGGAAGGATAACGGCGGTGGTTATGGATTGAAGAAGAAGAGGAGGAAGAAGAGGGTGTTGATGGCGTTGATGATGATGACGGCGGCGGCGGCGGTGTTGAAGAGAAGGAGGAAGGAGGTGCTGATGGGTTGAAGAAGAAAAGGAGGAGGAGGAAGATGGTGGTGGAGTTAATGGTGGCGGTGGTGGTGTTGAAGAGAAGGAAAAAGAAGGTAGCGGTGGCGGGGACGGCGGTGATGGTCGAGAAAGAGGAGGAAGAATAATTTTTAAAAGTGAAATAGGAGGCTGCATGAGGAACTTATAAGTATTTGAAGGTTATAGATAAATACTAAATATGAAGAGATTTAAAAATATTGAAGTATGGAAGGCTACGGAAAAAAAACGCTAAAACTTTTGTGATATATACATCAAGACAGAGCACAAACCAAGTTGTTTGAAGAAGAGGGAACCACGATTCCCCAAATGGAGAGGTTGACCCTTGCTTCAAATGATCATCCCACATCTTCTTAGATACCAACCCTTGGCAGCACAACGTGCATCAATTCCCAAGCATTACAAAAATTACATTTTCTACTACTCAAAAATAAATAAGCCATTGGAGCTCTTCCTTTTTTACTACCGTGCTATTTTCATGCTATATAGAATTCCTTACTTTCATGTTATTTTCATTTTGTTATAAAATCCTTACTTCCATATTATTTTCATGTTGTTATAGTATCTCAACCACACATCACATATTCACCATTTGATATGATAGGAACCAACTGTACGTGCTAAATAATAGTTAAATAATAGCAAGGATCTCGAATCCATTTAGAGAAAGCAGGTTGGTGTAAAATTTCATTATTGTTTATAATTTTATGTTATTTTCTATCTAATTTGATAGACTTCTATCTAAATCATTTCCCTTGTAAAATATTCATATAATTACTAGTTTGTGCCAGCAAAGAAGATTCTAAGGTAACTTTATATATTCCTTTTTATTTTGTGGGAGAAACCTAGAAAATTGGTGATTAATTGTATGTTTGAACTAAAGAAAATTACAAAAACATAAAAATAAATGCATTTTCCTTTCATTTTCCCCATTAATTTAATTAAACAAGACAATAATCTTTCCCTCAAATCCCTCTCATCTCTTGTTTCCCTTGCCATGTAGAGAGATCCTCCTTCCCTTTACAAAAAGAAAGCCAAAAATCTCCCCAACTCTCGTATAATAATAAAGAAACTCAATTCCACATTATAATAATAAAGAAACTCAATTCCACAATAAAACTTTATTATTCATCATAGAGAGTAAATGCTTTGTGTCCAATTTTGTGGAGTAGCCCTTAGGGAATATCCCTTGCCCTGGTGCAAGGATGCGTAATGGATCAGACCGGGTCTTACGATCCACAAACCGCTCCCATTTCGACCCGAAATGGTCCCTCTAATGGGCCGGAGACGGGTGGTGGGCCAGGTATTGCTTCGCCCCGATATGGGGCCTACCCGCGGTTTCGGCGATGTGGCGGTGGCTGCGGAGGAGGTTGTGGAGGCAATCTAGCGAGCATGTGTTCGGGGTGGCAGATCGGAGTATTCCGACCACATACACGATCCGATCCAATGAGTCGGATTCGGGTAGCAGCGCGGATGTGTTGTCATTCCATCTGATCAAAATGTCGCAAAATGATTAGCTTTACTTAAATAAAAGTTAGATTGATTTTGAACACTGAATATTGGTGAGACTAGGCAATTAGGGTGCTTAACCTCAAAAGTCCAAAGAGGACCAAAGGAAGAGGTAGTTAAAAGAATTCGGACCATATTGAAAAATTTTAAATAATTTTTTGGTATTGACCTATGAGCCCTGTCATAGGCATATAACAACACACACAAGCACATCCATACACATATCACACAAGATCTTGGAGCTTTCCTCCAAGAGCTCAATCCAAAGACCACCACCACCAACATCAGCAAAAGACTCGTGGATCTCAATTGAAGAAGGGAGAGCATCCATCTCAACAACAATGCCATCCAAAGCCTGAGCCTGACCATGGATTGAGTGCCCATTCCCTCTAGCTGAGACAGTGACCTGATCACTGAATGAGGAAGCAGATACATATCTCAACAGGAGAGAGATCTCTTCAGGTGATCTTGGCCTGAGAACAGCTGAAGGGATGTTGAAGATGATGCCTCCAAAATCTGATGAAGCCTTCTCTGTGGCTTGTGAGAAGCTCAATGGCCCGAAATCCATTGGACTTTGAATGAACTTGCATGGAAGCTGTCACATATGATGTGAAGAAGAGCACACATGGGACTCTCTCACACTTTTCAATATGCTCACATATGTGATGTTGCAGAGGTAGCAGATATCTCTAATAAATCTCCATGTCTCAATTGAAAGAAAAAAGATTGGAGAAAAGGAAGAAAGAGCACAAAAAACCAAGGGGAAGACAAAGAAGAGCAGTTTCCTTGTTACACTACAATAAAAGGCAAAAGGATAGATCTCACTACACTCTTTTATGAGAGAGAGATTTGCTTGTATTTATAGAGAGAGAGTGTGTGTGTGTGTGTGTGTGAATGTGTGGGGTTAATTAATTCAGGGATTTGATAAGGAATCTCATGGGACCCCAAATCAAAGACAGAGGAATGCATGTGTGAGCCTCACCTCACCATCTCGTTGCCATCTTCACCTCACAAAAGCTACATTTTTTTTGGGGTGAATTTATGAGTGAAGACAGAGGGTATCTATGCTGACAATGGAGAAGAAAGATTTTTACTGCCAAAGATCAACAAAATTTTCAGCTGTTTGTCATGTAATGCAACTCTTCTTCCTTTGTTCTCATGCAGAATGGCTGGGGTCCAACAGTTGCTGTATATTCAATAATAGAGCATTAAGTTTTTTTAGATTGGTCCATGTTGATTTGCATATGTAGGTCTTGTCAACTTGTTGTTTTCTTTCAAATTTGTATCTATCTTGTAAAGGCATTTCAGGGATCCGGATCCTCAGCCATTTCAGGGATCCGAAATCCTTTGGTAACATGAGGCCATGGTTGTGTGAGGTCAAAAAGAATCCAACGGCTGGGAAAGAGACAGAGCACCGGCTCTTGAAAAAGAAATAGGCTCTTGAAAAAGAAATAGCAGAGGATCCAAATCCGTATTTCAGAGCTATACAAGTTTGAAATTGATTTTTTTTTCCTTTTTCATATGCATGTATAATTATTAAGTCTATTTTATCTAATTCATATTTAGTTCAAGTAATCTCGGAATTCAAATACTTTTGAAGGAGTTTTGATGTCATCGAAGCAGTTGTCGGGAAATAGAGACTGCAAGGATATGCCGTCGTGTATAAATAGTAAATTAGTAAATACAACAAAAAGACGCTCAACATGGCAAAAAGAAGAAAATGTGTTGGTATAAAATATGGATACGGTTCTAGATACAATGTTAGATAAAAAAAATTATCCTACATATTAGGACCGTTCAGAGTTAACAGCTTATTTAAGAAACGGTTAAAATCTAACGGTCGCTATTTAACCGCTATTTAAAGTAGCGGTTAATATCAAAAGCTAATTTATCTAACAAATCTGGACTGTGCAAACTCAACCGCTGCTTTTAAAAGAGGTTAAAATCCAATGAGTCTTACTTAACCGCCACTTAAAGTAGCGGTTAAAAATAAATATCAAACCGCTGCTTAAGTAATTTTTTCTTTTTAGCGGTTGAGGAATATATCACATATCGATTTTAGAACCATAACTTCCGCCAAAGCACTCTGTGTCTTACTCAACGAAGTTTTTCGAAGTGATTTCTCGATTTTGAAACCTTAGCTTCCGCCAGAGCACGTCAAAGTCTTTCTCAACGAAGTTTTTCAAAGTGGATATGATAAATTTTTTGCTTCTACGTTTACGTTACATGTGCTAGCATGTCGATTAATCTAACTTATGAACGGACTATCTCTGAATTAGAAGAAAAATAATGAATAGTAATGGAAACAGACAAAAAACAATACTTAAAAAATACTTATTATTCCTATCGATTCAGTAACCCTGAAAGAAAAAAATGTTGAGTTTATAGCGTTAACTAGTGGAAGCAAATATAAAAGTGTTTTGTCTCCTAAATTCAATCCTGATGAGAATAACGAAGGAGGTGTAACAAGTGATTCAAACTATGAAAATTTTGAGAATACTACATATGATTTGGTAGAACCTGAAATTGGTATGATATTCAATTCACCAGATCATGCTTATAGATGTTATTTGGCTTATCTTCGAAACATTGGGTTTGCTATCAGAGTTCGTTCTACTCGTTGTGCGGTTCGCAGTAATTATGTAATCTCTAGACTATATGAATTTAACAAGGCTGTAAAACCTAAATAGTTGAAGCTCGATATAAAACGTAAAATATCTTTTTCGGCGTTCCGGAGATATAATTATATTGGATCCAAGTGCGAAAATCGTATGTTTATTGTTAAAAAGAAATGTCAATGGATAGCAACTTCTTACTAGAGAGATCACAACCATCCATTTGTACCACGGTCAATGGTGCAATACTTATCTTATCACAAAAGAATTTTCAAATTTGACAGAAGTCAAATTCATAATTTGAAGTCTAGTGAGATTGGTCCAAACAAAATATATACGATACTAGGAAAATGTCATGACGGGATATGATATCTTGGTTACGGGTTTAACAATATAAAGAGTGTATTAAGAAAAATACGTCATCAATTTATGAACGTATCAAACGCCCAAGCTACATTAGTTTATTTCCAATCCATTCAACTTGAGAAACCTAATTTTACTTACGTAGTAAAATATGATAAAGAAAATCATATCGTACCCTCTTATTCAAGCTTGTGCGTTCTAAATCTTCCTATAAACTTTCAATAATGCAATTGCTTTTGATACCACGTATCAAACTAACTATAACATTTCAAAAATTTTAAAAGGTTTATTTTAAAATTTAAATATTGATATAATGAGTTTTATTAAAATAATAAAATTTATTGAATTGAGTTTTCATAAATTAGTACACACACACACATTAGCTTTGAAGAAACATGTCATGTGTTATGTCTCATTTTTAATTAATAAAACTAATACAATTGCGATAAAAGATACACATAACAATCTTTTATAATGAAACTTGTTAAAAATATTTATTAATATTTAATTAAAAATATGTGATGATATGATGGTATAATTATAACACCCTAGTTCGTTATACCATGACTTATTTGATTAATTAATATATTGGATGGCTATTTCTTGATTTATTGTTGTTATGAATGTGAATAGTGTAATTGGTATCTATATTTGCATCCGACCCGACCCGCTTACTGGAAACCCATCTTGATTCATGTTTATAATTTATCCCGGCTAGTTATAAGAATCTGTGCACCTTCTTGTTATATATCCTGTTTACCCGTATCATATATTGGGCATCTACATTATTTTAATAATAAAAATATAATCAAATAATATATTTTAAAAATACCTGGCATGACCTGTATCATACCCTTGACCCTGTGGTTCCATTAGTATATCGTGTTCTCATTCCGTCTATTGAAACGGACTCGTTTGGATCGCTACGTGCATTTTACGTGCATCTATTCTTGGGGTATGCACTTTATCAACCGGACATCGCATTGCGATTTTAACTTATTCGTATATTGTTTATATTTTAAAACTAGAATTTTAGACACAATCCGGGAATTTTTCGGAATACTTTTGTTTTAGCCCAAAACCCCAAATTTATATATTATTATATTTCTAAACTAATTTTACTATGCAAACGCAAACACTGTTCACACACGTTTTATAAAAATATATTATATTATATTATATACTATTATATTATATATATTATTATAATATAATATATTATATTATTAATTAATTATTTTTATAAAACGTTCACATCTCTTTCTCTTCTTTCTCTCTCTCCGTTCTCTCTCTAATCTCTTTCTCTCTGTCTCTATCCTAATCCTCAATCACGCCTTCAATCTCGCATGTCCCTCTCTCGTTTTTTTTTCTTCCTTCCACCAACCCACTCCGCCAATCACTCCCATCTCTCTGCCTCTCTCTTCCGCCTGATCTCTCTATCTCTCTCTTCTCTCTATATATATTTAACCCCACCTCTTCTATCTCACGTCTCTCTCTCCTCTTCTTCTTTTCTTTTTTTCTTTTTTATTTTCTTCTTCCACGCCAGCCTTCACCTCCTGCAAACCCACGCCCGAGCTGTCACCCTTGCCACCGTACGCATCCGTCGTGCGATCCGTTCAGGCAAGTATTTTACTTGCTACATGCTAGTTACGGCTCGTTTGTTTACATCAAAACAGTAATATTACTATCATATTTTTTTATGTTATTAAACCATTAAGAGTAGTGTGTTAGTTGTAATGGTTGGTGTAAATTAATTAACATATTATTGGATAATGGTAATAAATAATGTTATGATATCGCTGCTTATTACTCATGCATCCGTGCTTTTACCGTGACTCAACACTTACTACAGTTTTACTTTAGGCATCCGTGTGATATATATATGCACTACCTGAAATGACCTGATACACCACTGCTTGACTTGATACCTGATATTGTTTCTAATGCCGACAATCCTGACTTGCTGCCCCGACGGATATATCATGTTGTCTATTCAGACAAAACCTGTACCTGCTTGATCCTGTATTGGCATTAACTCCAGATTTATCAATACCTGACTTGAACATATAACCTTGGGGGTAAGGGGAAATCAATGATGAAACCTGACTTGTAACTCAACAGTTCGATACTTATACTGATCAGTTTTACGGGCTAGGCCAGCCCCGGGATGATGCTGCTGACATCATTCATCTGTACATATTCCTGTTTAATGCCTAGCGGCATGTCTCGGTTTCAGCCCGAGAATCTGGACCGTAGTTCCGGCCACGCACGGGATACTATTGAGTTACATCGACGATTCCATTAAATTGATTTCACAAACTATAGAATAGATAACCCGGTAGTTTAGTTCAGATTACTCATTGCACGTCACATATACTTATACTCTTCACTGTTCCATATCCGTGTTACTTGTTATACCCAGATTATTGTTCATACTCATGCCTGCATATTTTGTTACCTCCTGATTATATTCTATTATTTGATATTATGACGCACTGACGTCTGGGTTTTGCATGGCCCAGATCCTTTATCTCTATCGCAGGCTGATCAGGAGTATTTCAGCTACCAGGCCGAGCAGTGAGGATATTGTTAGTGATTAGTTTAGTTTACTTTTCTTTCCGTACTTTCATTTCCTGTTGTGAGCCCGTATTTAGGACGTATTTCCAGATGTTATTGTTTATTAGATATATTGCTTCCGCATATTATGTATTGACTCGTTTATTCTGGCATATGGACATGTACTAGATAGTTTATTTTATTTTACTGTTCATGATATCATATAGACAGCCGCAATGTGACTGTGGAGGGATGTTTCCTAGCCACAGGTAGCATGGTTGGCTCTGTCACGTGCCGATCGTAGCGCACTCTGGGAAGCGGGGCGTGACAGGGTTTGTTTGGTATCAGAGCCATAGGTTATAGGTTAATCGAGTTTGATTCTTTTGTAGTTGGGTATTGGACCCAATACACGAATCAGAATACTCGTGTTTAGGAACATGTCCTGCCACCTTGTTATCGTGATTCTTGAATCATATCTTTCTTTTATCCTTCGTCTTGACGATATGCAAACAACTTTGCATCTCGGCTTGAAACCCTTTTGGTTCACTATTGTTTCTCCCTATTTCTTGATTCGGATACTAGGATTTGGGCGACTTGAGTGGAGTTATGTAATTGTACCCATGAACTGCAGCATGATTACAATGCGGTACTCTATTTAAGTAACTTGGAGTTCTGGTCTTGATTCATTTCCTTGCCCCATGGTCGTTAAATTGTTTTGCTTACCAGTTATTGTTTCATCGCCAGCTTGAATCATATTTACCGTGCTTTACCCTCTTCAGTATCTTGATTTCGGATGAAATCATCTTGGTATCTTACGTGTTCATGTTTTCCTCGCATTAGAATTATTCAATTCTGGTGCATCCCTTTGTTTGTTGTTTGTCTTGGGAATGGATTTTCGCGGCACTTTCCACGCTCATATTGATTGTAAGGAAAGGAAAGTGATTCTCTAGATTCCCGGACATCCGGAGTTTGTTTGCTGGAGGAAGCTGTTCTGTCGGGCCAGTCGAGTTTAGGGCTAGGCCGACAAATAATGTTCTTTCGTCGATGGAAGTTGATAAGGAAGAAGCGCCGGCTATAATTTGAGAATTCATGGACGTGTTCGAAGACATCTCGGGATTATCGCCAAAACGAGATGTGGATTTCGCGATTGATCTTGTTCCTGGTGCAACGCCAATCTCAAAGGCGTACTATCCAATGGCACCACTGGAGTTGGAAGAAGCCAAGAAGTAAGTTACTGAATTACTTGAGAAGGGTTGGATTCACAGCAGTGACTCACCTTGGGGAGCTCCAGTTCTTCTAGTGAAGAAGAAAGATGGCACAAAGAGGATGTGCATTGATTATCGAGAATTAAATCGGGTGACTATTAAGAACAAGTACCCGATCCCTCGCATTGGCGAATTATTTGAGCAGCTTAGTGGCGCGAGGGTATTCTCGAAGCTGGATTTGCAATCCGGTTATCATCAAGTTCGAGTTAAATCAGAGGATATTTGCAAGACTGCGTTCCGAACTCGATATGGGCATTACGAGTATTTAGTGATGCCATTCGGAGTCACGAATGCATCAGCGATATTTATGGACTTGATGAACCGAATCTTTTCACCATTCTTGGACCAGTTTATAGTGGTGTTTATCGATGATATTCTGGTGTATTCAAGGAGCCAGGAAGAGCATGCCGAACACTTGAAGATCGCACTGCAAACATTGAGGCAAGAAAAATTGTATGCAAAGATGAGCAAGTGCGAATTTTGGCTCGAAGAAGTGAAGTTTTTGGGGTACGTCATATCCGGAGAGGGAATCGCTGTTGATCCTGAAAGATTGTAGCAGTTCAAGATTGGCCGATTCCGAAGAACGTAGCAGAGATCAGAAGTTTTCTTGGACTTGCCGGATACTACAGAAGGTTCGTAGAGAATTTTTCTCGTTTAGCTGAGCCTTTGACCAAGCTTACGCGGAAGGAGGTACCATTCGTATGGACGGATAGTTGTGCGTCAGCTTTTGAGGCGTTGAAGCAAAAATTGATAACCGCTTTTATTCTGACCGTACCAGACGGTTCCGGAGGATTGGTTATTCACAGTGACGCATCTGGGAAAGGTTTAGGGTGTGTTCTTATGCAGCATGGGAAGGTTATAGCATACGCATCAAGACAATTGAAGACCCATGAGAAGAATTACCCAACTCACGATTTGGAGCTAGCAGCTGTAATATTCGCTCTGAAAATTTGGAGACACTACTTGTTGGGCGAAAGGGTAGAAGTATTCACCGATCACAAAAGCCTAAAGTATGTGTTCACACAGAAAGAGCTCAACATGAGACAGCGTAGGTGGTTGGAGCTGATGGCTGACTATGATCTTGATCTAAAATACCATCCGGGGAAAGTTAATGTAGTGCCGGATGCGCTTAGCCGGTTGTCAGCAATTCGGATGTTGACCTCACAAAAAGAGCTTATCGATGATTTTCGGAGATTCGAGTTGGAGATCCTGCTACCGCACTTTTCGGGACAATTGATGCAGTTGCAAGTACAGTCGTCATTGATCGATAATATTAAGGCAGCGCAATCACAGGATCCAAGATTTCAGAAGTTTCGAGAGCAAGTTGAAGCAGGACTTCGGAAGGACTTGTTGATTCATGAAGATGGTTCGTTGCGATATGGTAGCCGTTTGTGTGTGCCGAAAGAAGACATTCGCGAAGAAGTTATGAAGGAGGCGCACAGTTCCTCATATTCCGTACATCCAGGAGGCACGAAAATGTACCGTGATCTACGACCGCATTTCTGGTGGGAAGGCATGAAAAGGGAGATCGCCCGCTTTGTAGCAAAGTGTTTGGTATGTCAGCAAGTTAAGGCTGAACATCAAAGGGTAGCCGGTTTATTGCAACCACTTCCGATTCCTCAATGGAAGTGGGAACATATAACCATGGATTTCGTGACAGCTTTACCGCGGAGTCCAAAAGGCAATAATGCAATTTGGGTAATTGTTGATCGATTGACCAAGGCAGCTCATTTTATTTCGTTTCGAGTTGGTCAGTCGACGGAAGCGTTAGAAGAACGGTACATGCAGGAGATTGTGAGATTGCATGGAGTACCTGTGAGTATCGTTTCCGACCGTGATACCCGATTTTATCGCACTTCTGAAGAAGCTTACAGGAAAGTTTGGGGACCCGATTGAAGTTTAGCACTGCTTATCATCCTCAGACAGATGGCCAATCAGAAAGAACGATCCAAACTCTTGAAGATATGTTGCGAGCTTGCATGTTGGACTTCAAGGGTTCGTGGGAGGATCATCTACACTTGGTGGAGTTTTCGTATAATAATAGCTTTCAGGCGACTATACAGATGGCTCTATTCGAAGCGTTATATGGTCGCAAGTGTCGTTCACCTGTTTGCTGGGACAATGTCGGAGAGCGAAGGTTATTGGGACCAGATCTTATTGTGCAAACCGTGGAGAAAGTTAATACGATCCGGAAGCATATGAAGGCAGCACAAGATCGACAGAAGAGTTGGGCCGATACATCGAGAAGACCTCTACAGTTCGCCATTGGTGATCTCGTATTCTTGAAGATATCACCGACTCGAGGAGTGATTCGTTTTGGCAGTCGAGGCAAGCTCAGCCCTCGATTCGTGGGGCCTTTCGATATTATTGAGCGCGTTGGAGAAGTAGCTTATCGATTGGCTTTACCACCATCTTTGGCGAGTGTTCATGACGTGTTTCATGTATCTCAACTTCGTAAGTATGCTCGAGATGAAACACACGTACTAGATCATTCGGAGCTGAGAGTAAGGGAAGACTTGACCTATGAATAACGACCGATGTCGATTGTTGATCGAAGAGAAAAGGTCCTCAAAAAAAAAGGTTATCCCTCTCGTACTGGTTTCATGGGGGAATCGCTCTCATGGAGAATTAACTTGGGAACGAGAAGACGAGATTCGACAGAAGTTTCCACATCTCTTCTCGTAGATTCATGTTTGGTTGTCTTTTCTTGTTTTGGGAATTTCGAGGACGAAATTCTTTTTGTAGTTGGGTATAATGTAACACCCTAGTTCGTTATACCATGACTTATTTGATTAATTAATATATTGGATGACTATTTCTTGATTTATTGTTGTTATGAATGTGAATAGTGTAATTGGTATGTATATTTACATCCGACCCGACCCGCTTACTGGAAACCCATCTTGATTACTGTTTATAATTTATCCCGGCTAGTTATAAGAATCTGTGCACCTTCTTGTTCTATATCCTGTTTACCCGTATCATATATTGGGCATCTACATTATTTTAATAATAAAAATATAATCAAATAATATATTTTAAAAATACCTAGCATGACCTGTATCATACCCATGACCCTGTGGTTCCATTACTACATCGTGTTCTCATTCCGTCTATTGAAACGGACTCGTTTGGATCGCTACGTGCATTTTACGTGCATCTATTCTTGGGGTATGCACTTTTATCAACCAGACATCGCATTGTGATTTTAACTTATCCGTATATTGTTTATATTTTAAAACTAGAATTTTAGACACAACCCGGGAATTTTTCGGAATACTTTTGTTTTAGCCCAAAACCCCAAATTTATATATTATTATATTTCTAAACTAATTTTACTATGCAAACACTGTTCACACACGTTTTATAAAAATATATTATATTATATAATTATAATATATATTATTATAATATAATATATTATATTATTAATTAATTATTTTTATAAAACGTTCACATCTCTTTCTCTTCTTTCTCTCTCTCCGTTCTCTCTCCAATCTCTTTCTCTCTGTCTCTATCCTAATCCTCAATCACGCCTTCAATCTCGCCTGTCCCTCTCTCGTTTTTTTTTCTTCCTTCCACCAACCCACTCCGCCAATCACTCCCATCTCTCTGCCTCTCTCTTCCGCCTGATCTCTCTATCTCTCTCTTCTCTCTATATATATTTAACCCCACCTCCTCTACCTCACGTCTCTTTCTCCTCTTCTTCTTTTCTTTTTTTCTTTTTTATTTTCTTCTTCCACGCCAGCCTTCACCTCCTGCAAACCCACGCCCGAGCCGTCACCCTCGCCAACGTACGCATCCGTCGTGCGATCCGTTCAGGCAAGTATTTTACTTGCTACATGCTAGTTACGGCTCGTTTGTTTACATCAAGACAGTAATATTACTATCATATTTTTTTATGTTATTAAACCATTAAGAGTAGTGTGTTAGTTGTAATGGTTGGTGTAAATTAATTAACATATTATTGGATAATGGTAATAAATAATGTTATGATATCGCTGCTTATTACTCGTGCATCCGTGCTTTTACCGTGACTCAACACTTACTACAGTTTTACTTTAGGCACCCGTGTGATATATATATGCACTACCTGACATGACCTGATACACCACTGCTTGACTTGATACCTGATATTGTTTCTAATGCCGACAATCCTGATTTGCTGCCCCGACGGATATATCATGTTGTCTATTCAGACAAAACCTGTACCTGCTTGATCCTGTATTGGCATTAATTCCAGATTTATTAATACCTGACTTGAACATATAACCTTGGGGATAAGGGGAAATCAATGATGAAACCTGACTTGTAACTCAACAATTCGATACTTATACTGATCAGTTTTACGGGCTAGGCCAGCCCCGGGATGATGCTGCTGACATCATTCATCTGTACATATTCCTGTTTAATGCCTAGCGGCATGTCTCGGTTTCAGCCCGAGAATCTGGACCGTAGTCCCGGCCACGCACGGGATACTATTGAGTTACATCGACGATTCCATTAAATTGATTTCACAAACTATAGAATAGATAACCCGGTAGTTTAGTTCAGATTACTCATTGCACGTCACATATACTTATACTCTTCACTGTTCCATATCCGTGTTACTTGTTATACCCAGATTATTGTTCATACTCATGCCTGCATATCTTGTTACCTCCTGATTATATTCTATTATTTGATATTATGACGCACTGACGTCTGGGTTTTGCATGGCCCAGATCCTTTATCTCTATCGCAGGCTGATCAGGAGTATTTCAGCTACCAGGCCGAGCAGTGAGGATATTGTTAGTGTTTAGTTTAGTTTACTTTTCTTTCCGTACTTTCATTTCCTGTTGTGAGCCCGTATTTAGGACGTATTTCCAGATGTTATTGTTTATTGGATATATTGCTTCCGCATATTATGTATTGACTCGTTTATTCTGGCATATGGACATGTACTAGATAGTTTATTTTATTTTACTGTTCATGATATCATATAGACAGCCGCAATGTGACTGTGGAGGGATGTTTCCTAGCCACAGGTAGCATGGTTGGCTCTGTCACATGCCGATCGTAGCGCACTCTGGGAAGCGGGGCGTGACAATAATTATTAAGAAAAAATGTAGTTTTTAAAGAAAACCGAATCGGAAGTCAGACTAACTCCGCTTCCGTCGGATTTTCGTTTTGAATGTTTTTAGAATAGAGAAAAGAGGAAGAAGTAGGGACTTACAGGTTATTAGACTAGAAGAGAGAAGGAAGAAGAGGTAGGATGTACCGGTGTATCGTTTCGTCGTCAGAAACTTCTCGGATTGCCGTCGGAAGTTCGTCGGAGCTTCGCCCTTTTGCTAACTCCACTTGCAAACAAAAGACTTGAGAATTTTCTTGAGAGTTTGGACAGGGATTTGGGAGTGAGGGGGGGGGGGTGATTTGAGAGGTGGTATTTATAGGAAAAATCTATGGTTTAGGGTAGTGAAAGGGTGTGATAAAAATTGTATTTAAATTTGCATCAAAAAGGATTAAAAGGGGGTATTTTAATTCTCTGGTTAATTGCAGAGAATTTAAACAGTTCAGGGGGAGTGGGATAGGCTAAAGGTGTTGGATATAGTACCCTCAAAGTCAATTATTGGATCGCAGGTACGTGATTGCAATGATTGAGGGAGGACCTATACCGGTAGGACAGTTTTACTCGAGATGATAGTATGCTATCTGCTTTGCTTTTATCAGTCGTGTACAATTTTAGCTGACATGATCACTATTACACGTTGATAGAGCCCTTAGGATCCTGCTTGACTACCAACAGTATGATGGCGATCATATACGTGAGAGTTGGGTAGTCCATAAGCACATCCTTAAAAATGGTCCCTAGTCGTAGGAGTTTCGAGACAGGGCATCGATACTCCGGAGTAGACTAGTGTATACAGTTGAGACCCCGACGAGGGGCGATGGCCAGTCTCACAAGCCATTGGTGTCAGTTGGATAACCTAAGATGTATACAGGTGCTCATTGGGTTATGAGTACACCGGACAGGACTCGCCAGGAGCCTGATAGTTGGTATTATACCTAGCGTCAGATAGCAGTTCCCTGGTGACATGTGTACAGGTTAGTTCATCGACCTGAGGTCGTCATTTGTCTCGTGTGAGTTCCCACTGTGCTTTGATTACTACCCTACCACGGCTCAAAGGAGTCGTGCAAACAGGTTTTAGTTGGGTACAGTCCCGAGCCACATGGAGGCAAGTGAGCGGATCGGCATGGGATTCGTCTCTCCCGGTATTGGAGGTGAGATCGCGTTGTGTCTAGTAGAGCCATTACACCAAGTCCTTGGCCAAGGCAGGTGAGAATTACTGGTAAGTATTCCAGTAGTTTTTCAGGGTGTTCAGGGCTACTCTCCAACACGACTTATACCGCTTTTGGGGTTCTGACGTTACCAGCCCCCTAGGCCCGATATGCGATACTTATAGACGAACGGACCGGACTGTATGTATATTGTCACTGATAGGCTTAGTAGGGTTCCAGGATGAGTTCGCTCATCAGCTTCCCTTTCGGTCAGTACATGGGCAGCTGTTACGCACAGCTAGTGCCGCTGACGTGCTTGTGGTTAAACCCACTGCCAGGGTACTGACGAGTCTTTAGAGTCCCCTATAGATAGTTCCCAAGTTCGGGCGAAACGTTGTAGAGGCCGTATGATTTTATGGCAGGATTCGAACATGCACGTGCGTTTGCGCACGTGTCATATTTCGGACAGATTTTACTAGCGGGCTTTGGTTTAAACCGGATCCTAGTATTATACTGTGTAGATATAATATCTTTGTCTCAGTTGCATTTGTATTCGGTCGTAATACAAATGCGGGTATGTATATACTGTTATGGGGTTATCCTGAAATTCGTTTCGGGATCGCTTTTCGAAATTGCCAGTTTTTTTCACCATCCGGTTGAACATTGTTTAATCCGTGCATTTCTTTTTGGCCGTATTTCTATAATTTCTTTATGGCCAAAATATCTTTGATGAGAGGATAAGTTTTTGTGTGAGTCACATGGAAGCTTCTAGAAAGAAGCTTCTAGCTTTGTGTGATTCATGCCTTGCATTTATTGTTTCTTGGATTGAGAAGGATATTTGTTCTTGATCTTTTCTTTGTGGTCACCACTTGTGCTTGCCCTCACCCCCTCCTCCCCTATAATTGGCCGGCCACTTGAGGAAGCCCCCCTCACTACTCCTACTCTCTCACTTGGTGAGAAATTGATTCATTTCATTTGAGAACAAAATCCAAAGCTCTTTCCTTTTGCTCTTCTTCTCACACGGCAACTCCGATTAACCGTTCATCTATGGTTTTGGATGAGGAGACAAAGTATTCTACATCATTCTCTACTTCATCTTGGTCATCTCTTTTATCAGACTTGATGACCGAGTTGCCTCGGTATAGAGGCGGGAGCCCGTTTAAAGATCCATTGACGTGGTGCCACCTCGATGAGGAGACAGAAGATCGGAGTCGCCGCGAGGAGCGTGGGATGATGGAAAAGACCGAAGGACTTGGATCGTTCGGTATAGCCTTTCTACCTCTTTACAGTTTGTTAGTTTAGCGTTAATGGCAAGATCCGGGTTATAGTATGCGATAGCGCCAGTTAAAATGTTTTTGTTCCGCGTTTGGCGTCAGAATGACGGCCGGGGTGCTACCGTAGACTTACATGGTATCAGAGCCACGCCATTAACCTTTACTAGCTTGTTTTAACGCGTTTAAAATATCGATCGAACGAAATTTCCAAAACCGCATTTTCTTGTGTAAAGTTTCTGTCGAATTTTATTTATGGTCTAAAAATTATTTTGAGCATCTCAGAAAATCGTGCAGGCTTTTTTAAGACCACAGTAGAAATTTGGGCCACTGATTCAACCATAGTGCCGTGGAACCGCCACATATGCCAAGGTTTGGCCACGGTTCCGCCGCAGGCTTGGTGCTTCAGTGTACCATATTTCTTCTGGGGCTCTTGCATAGGGAATTGTGGTTTCTATTTTGTTTGGGCCCAGATTTTGTTTGTGTACTGCAGTTGTACGTGGGGCCCACTTCGGGAAGTTTTGTCGATCGGAATTTTAAACTTGTTAGTTTACGGTACTTACATTATATCTCCGACCGTGAATGTCATTCGAGCGGTAAATTGCGTCTAATTGCTATAGTCCTTTTAGACGGGTTTGCGAACGTGACATTCGCGTTGATGTTCTGTGTTGTGCTGTGATGTTGCGGATTTGTCGTAATGGATAGCTGTGTGCAATGGTAGTGCAGTTTGGATTTATTTGTACATTTGATATTGCGGGGCGAGCGTCCAACATGTGGACTGCCGTCATTGCCTGTTTGTATAATATTCTTTGGGGCACGACCGGGCTGAGGTCGATGTATCCGTTGTACATAGTTTTCATTTCTGTACTAGGTTTACCCTGCGACTGAGTGCACGGATAGCCGGGTTCTGGAGGGCAACGGGTCCGCATCTCATGGCTTTGAGAGGCAGAGGGGCCTCACTCTAGAATTGGCAGACTATTCGCCGTACTCGTAGGGGGTACAGGTTGACCCAAGGAGGGGTGCTCAAGTTACCGGATTCCGTGAAGTGCAGGGTGGTCCATTCACTATGCTGTAGGGGGCTGCCTCGCTTCAGGTTTTGGTGGGTAACTTGCTGCACCCGTAAGGGTCTAGATTTCATTGCACAGGCTATCCACACGATCAGGGGAACGTCGGGTTTCAGTAGCGGCTCTGTGAAATCCGGGGATCCCAGATTATCTGTATTGTTCTGTGATACTTATTACTTTTCTATAATGTTGCATTTATCACGCCTGAGCGATTATTGTATATTGGTATATATACTAGTAGATGTTGTATATGTTTTACACCCGCGCTAGTCTAGTCCTCGCTCAGTCGTTTGTTAAGTAACCTAACGGGTGATGACGGGACCCAATGACGAATGCGGATGGCATATACGTACATTTTATTTTCGTTCTTTTCTGGTGTGATTAATTGATGGGACTACGTTGATTCTGATCAATGCAAAGGAAAACAAACCTATGTGGACGTTGTTGGAACAGTTTTAAAAAGTGTTATTACAAGGACGTTTTCTTTTGTTTTGCATGGTGGTATCCAGTTGGAATATCCTGCACCTCATTCGACAAGGCAAGGGCCGAGATCCCTTCACCGGGAGTGACCCCTTGGGCAGAAGTTTGTGTCAGGGTAATAACTTCACTATAGTCGATTACTTGTTGCTTTGCATCGCGGTATTCAGTTGGAATATCCTGCACCTCATTCCATGAGGAAAGAGCCGAGATCTCTTCACCGGGAGTGATCTCTTTAGCAAAGGTTTTCGCCACTATATTTTCTAAAAAGCTATCAGGTTCCTTCAGCGATATCAAGTTCGTTACGTTAAAGGTTTTTCGCCAAAAACCAGCCGCAGCCCTCCGTCATTTCATTTGGGTATTCAAGCTATGTATTTTGACCAACGCCAAGGCATAGTGTTTGGTAGCTGCTGGGTATTCATCTGTTGCATAGATAGATGAGTTGGTTTGGGACAGTCATTCTGCCATTTGGCCAACGTCAGGGGCATGTGCGGGTGGGTTCAAATTGACAAGATAATGATGGGTAAAACTTGGCATGTGACTTATGGCATTTTGGCCAACGTCAAGGTCATAAGAGCACGGGGCAAAAATCACATCAGGAGTTTCTAAAGAAACTGAAACTTGCCAAATATGTGCATACCTTCCGGAGTGTGATAACATGAGTGGATTCCTTCACGTTATCATGCGATGAGAGTTGGATCCCGATTCCCACTGATGAGTTGGTTTACTCTTCGGGTGATCCCAATTGATTCATCTTTCAGGTTTGGAAGAGAATTTGACAGTACAGTGGGAGGTTTCCTGATTAGATAAAGTGATAACCATTCTGATCTAGGTTAGAGTGCACGCAGAGTGTTTCTTTTCTCTCTCTTTGGCAGCGACCATTGACCGACCCTAAACTATGACTCAGTGACCAAGCTGATCGAACCTTCTTAAAATACTGGATTTTGGATTGTCTAAGTTGCATAAGTCATTGCCGCTCCTTCTTTTACCCTTTGCATTTCTCAGAACACCTCGTATCACTACGAACATCCACTTCCATTGGATAGATCCATCGTATGGTTATATACGAACTCGAAGGGACTTCTTCGAGGATGGATCCAGGTTCAGGAGAAATTGAATTGGTTTATTCAGTTGTCTTTTATCATCACCTTCTCTCAGGTTGCGAGGGCTCTTTGGTTTAGGAGAGTACACCTATTACGCTTATTGGATTGTCTTCTTCCAAACCATAGGCAGGTGCCGAAAGGTAGGGAATGAAGAAAACCAATTAGCCTAAGTAGAGTATACAGAAGGTAATAAGTAAAGACAAAATAAAGGGATTAGAAAGAGAGCAAAGTAAATTGCGACTGCTATCATTCACGACCAAACCGCGTACTTCATCGCCACTCCTACTTCACCTTTGCTTTTTTCCCCAGTTCGGGAGAAATAGAATAAGGTATTGTTCAGTTGTTTTTTATCATCACCTTCTCTCAGGTTGCGAGTACTCCTAGGATTAGGAGAGTACACCTATTATGCTTACTGGATAGTCTTCTTCCAAACCATAGGCTGGTGCCGAACGGTAGGGAAGGAAGAAAACCACTTAGCCTAAAAGGGCGTACAAAAGGTAATGAATAAAGACAAATAAAGGGGTTTGGAGAGATGACAAAGAAATATACGGTTACAGTCATGAATTGGATTATGGAAGAGACATTACTATGAATACCAGGATACCCCTACGAAACATTTTCATATTTCAGTTTCAATATGTATTGTTAAAAGGAAAACTGATTTCCCGATTAGATATTTACTCCAGGGTATGTATTTACCAGGTATGATTCTCACATCTGTATGGTTTTACAGATGATGAGTGGGAGTAAGTTATTGGGAATAAGGTGATCATCCTCATTATATCGGAATTCGTTGTAATTGGTGATATTTGAGGAAATCGCCTGGGTACAGTTTTCAACCTACAACGCACAGGGTTTGAGTTATTCAGACTCAGGGGACTCATACAGAGTATTGTATATTGTTCAGTGTCCATCAGGACAAAGGGGTTGGTCCTCGTACTATGTTCTGTTTACTTGTGACTTCTCTAGCATTTAGACAAGTGTTTCGTAGAAATACAAGGTCTAAGTTTTGAGAAGTTGTGGGTATATGAATAAAGTAGAGAACCAGATGTCGCAAGTATCGGGATTTTTCAAAGAGATCGAAGATGTAGATACTTGTGATTGGTATTCAGTTGATAGTAATGGTTTTGAGAAACTTGTTTCTCTTTCAGGTTACTCATAATTGGATGTATTCCTAAGTTGAGTAATACCGATTAGCCTCTTAAGTTGATATGCACTGGAGACAGCTGCATGATTTAAATCTGGTTCCAATTAAATAAGTGCCAAAGTTTCTATATTGGATATAGAATGGTTCATATCTTAACGATGTTAAGGTACGGGGAGTTGTCCGGCTTATGATTAAAACCAGACTCTGGATAACTCAAGGCACGTTTCTGTAATGGCAGTTTGCGGGTTGGCCCAGGCTATGTCTGTTAGTTATATGTATGCCCCAGAGGCCATTACTATACAAAGGATGTATATTGTAGTGGATGCTTGGACATATATAGGGAGTACTTTCTTGCTCGACATGATAGTATGCTATCTGGTTGCTCTTTACCTTAACGTGTATACTGATTGTCTCTCTGTTACATGTTGGTGAAGCCCTTAGGATGTGTACTTGACTACCTGGACTATGATGCGGATCATACTAGTGGGGATATGGTAGTCCATAAGTACATCCTTCAAGGTCTCTAGTCGTGGGTGTATCGAGACGGGGCATCGATATACCAGAGTAGACTAGCGTATACCTTCTCGACCCATACAGATGGGCGATAGATGATCCCATATCCATTGGTGTTTGACATCAGAGATGATATACGGGTGCTCAGTGGAGACTGGGTCCACTGGACGGACTCGCCGAGAACTCCCAGATGGTATTATACCTTACGTTAGATGGCGGTTCTCTGGTGACACTGGTACAGGTTAGTCTGCAGACCCGAGATCGTCATAGAGTCTTGTGTGATTCCCACTGTGCTTTGATTTCCACCTTACCACGTCCAAGAGGGCGTGCAAAATGGTGGCTTTTGGATACAGTCCCGAATCACATGGAGGCAATGAACGATAGGAGGGGATTCGTCTCTCCCGGTATAAGGAGTTGATGTTGCGCTGTGTTCGATTGGCTATAACCAGAAATCCCTGGCCAGGGTTGCTGAGATTTACTGGTAAGTGTTACCAGTAGTTTCTCGAACTGTTATAGACCTCATATCGACACGACTTATCGAGCTATTGGGGTCTGACGTTTACCAACCCTAGGCGAGATATGCGACATATCAGATGATCAGACCGGACTGTACGGTAAGTGTTACTGGTTGGATTCACAGGAGTGTGAGCGGGCTTGCTCGTCGATCTTCTGATCGCTCAATACCCGGGTTGCCGTTACGTTTAGCAGACCGCTTGCGGCTTGTGGGTGCTTGATATGATCATCATCTGCTGTCGGCGTATTGACGAGTCTTTAGAGTCCTACACAGAGGTTTCCTGGCTCAAGCGAAACGAAATAGGAGCGCATATGAGATATGTGCGGGACCGAGAATAATACCAGTATATGATACTGTATTCGATTCTCGTGATTTGTGACATTGATCGGTTATATGCGATATAGCCGGGTTATCGGATCAAGTGTTGATTTGATAAGTTGTTACTATTGATATTAGTCGGTTATATGCAGTATGACCGGATCATTAAATCAAACGTTGATTTAATGATTTAATGCATAATTATATATTTGATATATTACTTTGCATTAACTAGTATTGGTTCACTTAAGATGGATTTTCTCACTTGATGTGCACATTATATATATATATGATATAGTTTTGTGTACTAATTTGTATCATATTTGATGATACATGCAAACTTGGTTGGGTGTATGTTTGATTTAAACCTTGGTTAAGTAAATGGTTAGGGTTTTTATTTATTTATTAATTAATTTATTCATTTCTTTTTGGCAAAAGAAAAGAAAATGGTGGCTTTTTTTTTATAGTTGAAGCTTCATGAAGCTTTGAAAAAGTCTACCATTTTTGTTTCATGCTAAACCTAACCATTCACCTAACCTTAGTTTATTCTCTACACTTAACCATGGTTGATAATATGATAAGAATGACTTATTTTCTATTTTCCAATAATTCTTATCATATTATCTTCTTCTTCTTGAAGAAAAAAGAAGCTTGCTAGCTTCAATGGTGAAATGAGAAAAAGAGTGAAAAATCCAATTCTAAAGTGAACCCACTTCCTATTTCTTCATCCTCTACCACTTGCCAAGTAGTATAGGGTGTTTTCTTCACAAGTTTCATGACTTGGTGAAGTTGGAGCTTGATCTTGTGTTGCCTCGACGTAGATCATCTTCGGCATCGAAGTCGACGACCTAGTCCGTCCATTTCTCCGATGAAGCCGACGCTAGAGCCCGGGATCCGATGATCGCAGCGAGGGGACATCATCACGGAGCTATGGAGGTGGATGACCGGATCTACAAAGGTTGTATTTTCGTTCACTCTTAGTTAAGTTGTTAACTAGTTGCATATTTCGCCTAATCTCTAGTCAACGATCGCATTAGGGTTTCTCGGCACCGGAAATTTTTGAATTTGTCATGGTTGATACCTTATGAGACCTCATTAGAGTGCCTAGGAACCCTACAGTGGTATCAGAGCCTAGCTAGAGCCTTAGGCGATGCGTAGACGAAGTTAGAAGTCCGATCGAACCGAAACCATAATGTTAAAATCCTTCTCTGTATATTTTTTAAAAACTGGGATTTTTGTGAATTAAAAATGCTCAGAAAATAGAGCAGGAAATTCTAAGAATAACTGTACAAAACGAAGCCATAAATCTACAGTAACGTCGCGGAACCGCGGCCTAAGCCCACTTTTGGCGGCGGTTCCGCGGCCGTATGTACTGATTAGGGGTCCGTTTTTATACAGTTATGCCCGTATCTGTTTTCTATGTTCTCTGGGAATTTTTAATCTGTACTCAAGAGTTGAGTTTTCTGGGTTGTATTGGGGACTCGGTGTTTCGATCGGGAAGTTTAACCTCGTCTGTGTTTTTCCGGATATTTTTAGAATATGTTAAAAAGTTCGACCGGATATAAATACCCACTTTTTCCCCTAACGGGAAATTTCCATGTGTTGGATCTTTCCGTGGTTTAATAACGTTCTAAGTAGTGCAAGTAACGCGATGGACCCTCTAGAAGACAACAAACTTTAACTCGATTATGTGACCGTCTTGAACTGCCCTTTGAACCTTCGGGTTTGGGGCAGTACGGCGTGCCACATGTCAGGCGTTGGCTTGACCCTTCTACGGCTGGACCGTTGGTACTGAGGCATGAAATGAATGTTTTTTAAACTTATTTCATGTGTTGAGCTGTTTCGGGAAAACTTGGGTGTTCGATTGTTCGATCGGAAAGTTTAACATTTTCTATTTATCTGGAATGTGATACAATACTTGGAATCCACAAGTAGTTATGAGATAACTGATATGAATGTTATAAACATAGCACTTTAGTCTCACTTGATCGGTTGCCACGGAATTTTGATGTGATCAAAACTCCGTCGCAATCACGTAGCGTACGCGGATACTCGCCGGGTAAACTTAATAGATAGCTACACCCCTTAGCCTCGACCAAGTGACTGTAGGAGAACCCCGTCGCCAAAAAGCATCCGTTCAGGTGCTCGCGGCAACGGTGTTCCGCCTTGGTGCACTTCGTCGACGGTATCGGAGGTGCGGCCGTCTACTAAAGTTTGCGACGAGCATTCGATCAGGATGCCGGGAATCTTGTTGAATTTCCCGACTTGATATTGAAAAGAGTTTTCGATAATGAGACTAAAATGCGGGGTTTATAATTGTTAGGCATGTGATGTCTAAGGAATTCAGCTGATTAGGCATGCGATGTCTAAAGAGGTTGCGGATTCCAACTGTTGTAGTTTTACACTTTCTTTTCTGCGACCGTAAGTGTAATATGTGATATCGCCGGTTTCGTTGCTATATGTCAACGACAATTGGGATGCGCATATTTACTTACGTTGATGACATGTGATGTTATGTGTTGCTGGATATGTTATATTGGATCGTCGTGTTTGAATAGCCGGGTTTTTTTATGTGAGATGAGTGTTTTTCATTTTCATTCATGTAAAAATATGTATGTAATATTCTTTTATTGGGGCACTTCCAGGTTGCGAAAGTTGTCGCCGTTGTAGTATATTATTTACTTTTCCGCACTAGGATAGACCCAAGGAGGAGGGCACAAGTAACCGGGTTCTGGAGTCCAGTGCGAGACCAACTCGAGGAGTCGAGTCCGGGTCTCCTAACTCTAGAATTGGTAGGGTTGCTTGCCGCTCTCGTAGGGGTCTTAGGGTGTGGGTTTGGCTATTCATCGCGACCGTGGAATCCGTGTTTTATACAGGCTCGTATTGAAAACACGGACGTCCTAGTATATCCAATATTTCATATGATTCTTCTGCTGCGATATCTGTGATGTGATCATGTGATGTTCTGTGATAGATATAGTATATAGTATATATGATATATTATATAGAAGTTACTTATGTTTTACACCTGCGCTAGCCCTGCCCCGCTCTGCCGTTAGTTACCTAACCTAATAGTGTACGAGGGGACATCGAGGCGAATGCGGATGGCATAAGTGTACGTCGTATTTATCTGTGATGTTTAGGTAAATTTAAATGATGGGAGTTCATTAATGTGATTAATGAAAGAAAAAGAAACCTAAAGATGTTGTGGAATCGAATTTCAAAATAAAACATGTAGCTACAGTTCTTGTTTTGCATCGCGGTGTTCCTTGTAGAACATCCTGCACCTTATTCGATAAAGAAAGGACCGAGATCCCTTCACCGGGAGTGACTCGTTTAGCAATAACTGGCAGATGCTACAACCCTCGGTTTGTCTTTTGATTGCTTCTATAGTTTCTGCTTTGCACAGTGATATATATGATATATCCCGCACCTCATTCGACGAGGAAAGGGCCGACGATCTCTTCACCGGGAGTGACCCCTTTAGCAAAACTAGAAAAGTCTCAAAAACACTACATTTTAAAATCATTTGATTCTACAACGATATCAAGTTCATTACGCAATAGGTTTTCAGAAAAACCTATCGTAGCCCTCCGTCATTTCAGATAAGTACTATTTAGTATTCGTGCTGCGGTTGTTTGGCATGCGTCAAGGCGTAGTGTACGGTAGCTAACTAGTGCTTATCTGCTAGCATACGATGCGATTGGATTAGGGTATTCGCACGGCGTTGTTTGGCATGCGTCAAGGGTCGTGCGGGTGGGTTTAATTCAATCAAGAAATGTACGGGTTGAACTTGACTAGCGGACTATGGATTGTTTGGCATGCGTCAAGGTCATAGTACGCTAGGGGCAAAATATTATCGGGAATTTCAAGTGTTGAAATTTGCAATGAGATTGCATACCTTCTATGAGATAGTTGGATCCCGATACCCGCTGCGAGTAATTGTTACTCCTGGGAGAGTTTTACACATTACAATTAGCCAATCAAGTAGGTGTCTAGAAAGGTGTCAACGAGGTTACGCCTCTGGGAAAACGAGGTTTACATTAATTAGGTTCGTGCGAAAGCACGGGGGACCTCCCTCAAAGTACCGACACTGGCCTGGCTGAAAGATTGGCGAACTTGTAGCGTGTAATTAATCCCGGCTAGTCTTTCCTTTTAGGGTTTGAAGGAAGATTTGATAAAAACAGTGGGAGCCATCCTGATTAGATAAAATAATAACCAATCTGATCTTGCAAGAGCGCACGCAGAGTGTTTTCTTCTCTCTCTCTCCAGGTAGCGACCATATCACGCCTTAATCAAGATAATAAAACGGATATATTGACCGAACCCGCTTGTTATACTGAGCTGGGGAACGTTGGTCCCGCTCCAACTTATAAATGTTATAAGACAGAGCAGGAAATTGGGGAATACCAGATTTCCCGTGCCGCCCAAACGAGGAAAGTGCATATGATGCATCATCTTCGGGTGTGTTCGTTACACAGAACTGTTTCTCAATATCCTCTACGTCCTGGGTATTTGATACCGGATCAGGATCCCAGATATGTAATCTGTTACATAGGGCTACAGAAAGGTAGAGAACTGAGAACGGGTGATAAGTTGCATGAGGCAGAAAACGGTGTAAGTGTTGCAGCCAGGTCTGTTGGTCACCGTCACCCTGTATTACCTGAATACATTGATTCTGAACAAATGTTATTAGATACCGAACCTGATAAACAAAATCATATCAGTCTCTTTATTAGTAAAGAAGGATATAATTTTATATTGTTGGATAATGTTTTGAACATTTCCTATATCAAAAGTTGATCGGTTCAGGCACGTTATCTAAAAGCATAGATGTTCTAAATCAAACTACAGTTCTTTAGTATACGGAACACACACAAGAGGAAGAGTTCAGAAATGAACGGATCCTTCTTGAGGTATTGTAGACTAGGTCATATCAATGCGACCCGACTAGATAAGTTGTACAAAGATACATATTTAAATCTGTTTGAATTTACATCTTGTGAAAACTTGCCGGTCATGTCACAAAGATAAGATGACCACAGCTCTGTTTATTGGAAGCAGAGAGTTAGTGAACTCTTGGGATGATACATGTTGATGTATGTAGGTCCCCTGTCTACACATGCCAAGACAGGTTCTTTATACTTCATTACATTCTCTGATGATCTTTCGAGATTCAGACCTATGTTCCTGTTGAAACACAAGTCCGAACCTTTTGAGATATTCACAGAATATGATTTAGAAGTAGAGAACCAAAATACGGATATAAGTATTATGTCCTTTGATGTGATCGAGGAGGAGAATGCTTGAGCATGGAAATCCTGGACTATTCTAAAGGAGAATGAGATTCTCTCTCAGAATTACTCCTCCGTATACACCATAGCACGATGGTATATCGGGGCGGAGCAATAGCACCCTATGTGATATGGTGTGCTCTATGATGAGTACTACTGAGTTTCCTATTTCCTTTTGGGATTTATGCACTTGAGAAGCTGCATACCTATTGAATAGGGTTCAAATCAAATCAGTTGCCTACCACTTCATATGTGATATGGAAAGGGAAGAGCCCATATCTTAAGTTAGTTAAGATTTAGGGTTGTCCGGCCTATGTCTAAAAGCAAAATCCGGACAAACTCGAGGCAGGGTCAGTTATGTAGAACTGGAAAGGTTCCAGCTATATAAACTGCAGCTGATGATTTGGTAGAACCATAGGATTCAATAGATTCTAACGAACCTCAGACTCTCCGCCGATCTAGTAGGGTTCCTCACCCACCTGAGAGTTACTTCGGTTTCTCTATGACAGTGGGAGCGAGAATTGCATCATGAGATGATGACCCAACTAGTTTCGAGCTGGCCATCAGGAGTGAGACTCTGTAAGAATGGCTGGATGCTTAGTGATCTGAGATGGAATCCTTATACACCAACAAAGTATGGAGTTTGGTTGCTTTATCGGAAGGGTTAAATCCCCATCAGGAGCAAGTATATCTTGAGAAGATTACTTGGTGTAGATGGAAAAGTTGAGACTTTCAAAGCTAGACTTGTTAAAGGTTTTCATCATCGACCAGGCGTGGATAATGATGAAACATTTTTCCAGTGTCTATGCTTAAGTCCATCCAGATCTTACTTGCTACGGCTACATACCATAACTACGATATCTGGCGGTTGGCTGTCTTGACTGCTTTTCTAAATGATAATTTGGAAGAAAGCGTCTATAAGTACACAGCCAGAGGGCTTCGTAGACAGTGGGAGCAGCGGAAACGTGTGCAAGATATTTTATATGATAAAGCAGGCATCACGGAGATGGAACGTCTGTTTTGATGTAGTAGTCAAAGAGTTTGACTTCATCAAAATGGTAGATGAACCTTGTATATACAAAAAGGTAGTAGGGAGTATGGTAGTGATCCTCGTAGAGTACGTGGATGACATACTCTTGATAGGGAATGAGTTTCCTATGCTACGCTCGACCAATCTCCGCTTATCACAATGATTCTCCATATAGGATCAAAGTGATACTTACTAAATCCTGGGTTTTGGATCTATGAGATAGATCTAATTGGATGTTAGGATACTCACTAGTTGTAGTGAGATGGTATCAATCGATCCTGGGGAGAATCACTGGAAAGGTTCCAGGGTGATAAAGACGACTGAAAGTCAGTCACAGGCATTGTCTTTACCCTCAGTAAAGGGACGGTATGTTGGAAGAGTTCCAAACTAGATACCGTGGCAAACTAGACGATAAAGGCTGGATACATCGCTACTTAAGATGCTACCAAAGAGGCAGTCTGGATGTATATTAGTTCATGAGATGAACTTCGTTCCTGCCATTGTGTGACAATGGAGTTGTGGCTTATGCCAAGGAACGCCCATCCCATCAGTGATCCAGATATAATTCTTAGGCAGTGTCACCTGATCACGGAGATGGTTGATCTCCAGGGTGATCGAGGTTAGGAGAGTAGACTCAGAGGACAACACGGCGGATCCACTCACAAAGGTTTTTTCCCAGAGAGAGACTTATATAGGATGGTTGAGTATGAGATACTACAACCACTGCTACAGATGGCCCTAGTGCAAGTGGGAGATTGTTAATTATATGTATGCCCTAGAGGCCATTACTATACATAGGATGTATATTGTAGTGGATGCTTGGACATATATAGGGAGGACTTTCTTGCTCGACATGATAGTATGCTATCTGGTTGCTCTTTACCTTAACGTGTACACTGATTGTCTCTCTGTTACATGTTGGTAAAGCCCTTAGGATGTGTACTTGACTACCTGGACTATGATGTGGATCATACTAGTGGGGACATGGTAGTCCATAAGTACATCCTTCAAGGTCCCTAGTCGTGGGTGTATCGAGACGGGGTATCGATATACCAGAGTAGAATAGCGTATACATTCTCGACCCATACAGATGGGCAATGGATGATCCCATATCTATTGGTGTTTGACATCAGAGATGATATACGGGTGCTCAGTGGAGACTGGGTACACTGGACGGACTCACCGAGAACTCCCAGATGGTATTATACCTTACGTCAGATGGCGGTTCTCTGGTGACACTGGTACAGGTTAGTCTGTAGACCCGAGATTGTCATAGAGTCTTGTGTGATTCCCACTGTGCTTTGATTTCCACCTTACCACGTCCAAGAGGGCGTGCAAAATGGTGGCTTTTGGGTACAGTCCTGAATCACATGGAGGCAATGAGCGATAGGAGGGGATTCGTCTCTCTCGGTATAGGGAGTTGATGTTGCGCTGTGTTCGATTGGCTATAACCAGAAATCCCTGGCCAGGGTTGCTGAGATTTACTGGTAAGTGTTACCAGTAGTTTCTCGAACTGTTATAGACCTCATATCGACATGACTTATCGAGCTATTGGGGTCTGACGTTTACCACCCCTAGGCGAGATATGCGACATATCAGATGATCAGACCGGACTGTACGGTAAGTGTTATTGGTTGGATTCACAGGAGTGTGAGCGGGCTTGCTCGTCGATCTTCTGATCGCTCAATACCCGGGTGGCCGTTACGTTTAGCAGACCGCTTGCGGCTTGTGGGTGCTTGATATGATCATCATCTGCTGCCGGCGTATTGACGAGTCTTTAGAGTCCTACACAGAGGTTTTCTGGCTCAAGCGAAACGAAATAGGAGCGCATATGAGATATGTGCGGGACCGAGAATAATACCAGTATATGATACTGTATTCGATTCTCACGATTTGTGACATTGATCGGTTATATGCGATATAGCCGGGTTATCGAATCAAGTGTTAATTCGATAAGTTGTTACTATTGATATTAGTCGGTTATATGCAGTATGACCGGATCATTAAATCAAACGTTGATTTAATGATTTAATGCATAATTATATATTTGATATATTACTTTGCATTAACTAGTATTGGTTCACTTAAGATGGATTTTCTCACTTGATGTGCACATTATATATATATGATATAGTTTTGTGCACTAATTTGTATCATGTTTGATGATACATGCAAACTTGGTTGGGTGTATGTTTGATTTAAAGCTTGGTTAAGTAAATGGTTAGGATTTTTATTTATTTATTAATTTATTTCTTTTTGGCAAAAGAAAAGAAAACGGTGGCTTTTTTGTTTTATAGTTGAAGCTTCATGAAGCTTTGAAAAAGTCTACCATTTTTGTTTCATGCTAAACCTAACCATTCACCTAACCTTAGTTTATTCTCTACACTTAACCATGGTTGCTAATATGATAAGAATGACTTATTTTCTATTTTCCAAAAATTCTTATCATATTATCTTCTTCTTCTTCTCCTTCTTGAAGAAGAAAGAAGCTTGCTAGCTTCAATGGTGAAATGAGAAAAAAAGTGAGAAATCCAATTCTAAAGTGAACCCACTTCCTATTTCTTCATCCTCTACCACTTGCCAAGTAGTATAGGGTGTTTTCTTCACAAGTTTCATGACTTGGTGAAGTTGGAGCTTGATCTTGTGTTGCCTCGACGTAGATCATCTTCGGCATCGAAGTCGACGACCTAGCCCGCCCATTTCTCCGATGAAGCCGACGCTAGAGCCCGGGATCCCATGATCGCAGCGAGGGGACATCATCACGGAGCTATGGAGGTGGATGACCGGATCTACAAAGGTTGTATTTTCGTTCACTCTTAGTTAAGTTGTTAATTAGTTGCATGTTTCGCCTAATCTCTAGTCAACGATCGCATTAGGGTTTCTCGGCACCGGAAATTTTTGAATTTGGCATGGTTGATACCTTGTGAGACCTCATTAGAGTGCCTAGGAACCCTACAATGTCAAGGGTTGACTTTCTACCATCTGGAAGATCAATGGTGATATTGTTCTTGACTCGCCACAGTTTTAGTAAAATGGATTTTTTCAGAAAACAGTAGTGAGAGTATGGTAGAACTGGAAGTGACTCCAGAACCGCAAACGATTACGGAAAATTTAATAGGACCTAAAGATTCAATCAGGTTTGACATTCCATTAACCACTCCGCAGATATGGTAGGTAACCTCAGGCACTCGAGAGGTACTCCGGTAGCCTCAAGGACGGTGACAGGGAGGTTCTTGTTTACCCAGATTTGACACTACTATTGTTCCAGGCTATGAGACCCGGCAGGAGGTTAAGTATAGCGTCGTTCTAAACTAGTTTTAGAAGTGCACGTATATATTATTCTGCCAGAGGGTTGTTGTGATCAGTGGGAGCAGCGGAAGCATAGTGGGCAAGTAGCTTATGTTTATTTATAGACTAGAGCAAATATAGCGGAGATAGATCATCTATTTTTGATGTGACAGTCATGGGTTTGACTTCGTCAGAATAGGAGATGGATCTGTTAAGAAGGTAGTAGGGTGCGATGTCCTGGTATTTGGATGACATACACAGAGTAGGAAGTTAAATCCTATACTACGATCGGTTGTACTGTGGTTTTCACACAGTTGTTTCTCCACACAGGATATGGATATAATATCAGACATTCTGGTTACTAGATCTATGGTTTTAGATCTAGATTTGGGTAGTTTCCCAATGTGGGTATTTTGACAGTATTCTAATAGTATTTTAGAATGAATGACTCCTGGCATGGTGGTGTACCTGCAGTTGATGGAGTCTCCCTCTCTAAAGGTGTCTTACAGACTAAAGGGGAGAGGGATGTGCATGATTGGCATACCACTTACTTAGGCAATTGAGTCAATCATGAGATGTCAAAGTACTACACCAGATGTTGTTTTTGCACTAGATGCAATAAGTTTATATTAATCCAATCCTGGAGAAACATACGGGAGCAGTTTAAGAATATAAGTGGATGTTCTAGGAATTTGATGACGGCAGCCTCCTTCGGGAGAAGGTTATCATTCCAGGTTTTCAAATGTGGCATGGATGACAGAGTGATTGTCAGAGTTATAGTTTTCCCTCTACAGGAGGGGGCAGTATTATGGACAGGTGGTCCGAGAGGATACGGTGGGAGGCATGGTGCAGGATACTGATTAGGTTTAGTTGACGATATAGTTTAAGAAGTTTGGATTTGGAGTTCATTTATGAACTAGGTCCCATCAGATATCCAAACATATTCTAAGACAGGTATTACTCAATTCGGGAGATGGCTTGCTCCGCGAACTTGAGATTAAGAGAGACATAGAAAGAAACATCAGGGCGGATCCACTCACTTAAGCTATTTCTCGAACACAAGAGTTTTTACAAACAAGCTTTGTGAAACTGTTTAGTAGAGGAGTTGGGTGTTCGGTATCACACGGGCTGTGAGTATGCGACATCGTAATAATTAGCCTTAAGTGCAAGTAGGAGATTGTTGGATATAGTGACCTCAAAGTCAATTATTGGATCGCAGGTACGTGATTGCAATGATTGAGGGAGGACCTATACCGGTAGGACAGTCTTACTCGAGATGATAGTATGCTATCTGCTTTGCTTTTATCAGTCGTGTACAACTTTAGGTGACATGATCACTATTACACGTTGATAGAGCCCTTAGGATCCTGCTTGACTACCAACAGTATTATGGCGATCATATATGTGAGAGTTGGGTAGTCCATAAGCACATCCTTAAAAATGGTCCCTAGTCGTGGGAGTTTCGAGACAGGGCATCGATACTCCGGAGTAGACTAGTGTATACAGTCGAGACCCCAAAGAGGGGCGGTGGCCGGTCTCACAAGCCATTGGTGTCAGTTGGATCACCTAAGATGTATACAGGTGCTCATTGGGTTATGAGTACACCGGACAGGACTCGCCGGGAGCCTGCTAGTTGGTATTATACCTAGCGTCAGATATCAGTTCCCTGGTGACATGTGTACATGTTAGTTCATCGACCTGAGGTCGTCATTTGTCTCGTGTGAGTTCCCACTGTGCTTTGATTACTACCCTACCACGGCTCAAAGGAGTCGTGCAAACATGTTTTAGTTGGGTACAGTCCCGAGCCACATGGAGGCAAGTGAGCGGATCGGCAGGGGATTCGTCTCTCCCGGTATTGGGGGTGAGATCGTACTGTGTCTAGTAAAGCCATTACACCAAGTCCTTTGCCAAGGCAGGTGAGAATTACTGGTAAGTATTCGAGTAGTTTCTCAGGGTGTTCAGGGCCACTCTCCGACACGACTTCTACCGCTTTTGGGGTTCTGACGTTACCAGCCCCTAGGCCCGATATGCGATACTCATAGACGAACGGACCAGACTGTATGTATATTGTCACTGATAGGCTCAGTAGGGTTCCAGGATGAGTTCGCTCATCAGCTTCCCTTTCGGTCAGTACATGGGCAGCCATTACGCACAGCTAGTGCCGCTGACATACTTGTGGTTAAACCCACTGCCAGGATACTGACGAGTCTTTAGAGTTCCCCACAGATAGTTTCCCAAGTTCGGGCGAAACGTTGTAGAGGCCGTATGATTTTATGGCAGGGTTCGAACATGCACGTGCGTTTGCGCACATGTCGTGTTTCGGACAGATTTTACTAGCGGGCTTTGGTTTAAGCCGGATCCTAGTATTATACTGTGTAGATATAATATCTTTGTCTCAGTTGCATTTGTATTCGGTCGTAATACAAATACGGGTATGTATATACTGTTACGGGGTTATCCTGAAATTCGTTTCGGGATCGCTTTTCGAAGTTGCCAGTTTTTTTCACCGTCCGGTTGAACATTGTTTAATCCGTGCATTTCTTTTTGGCCATATTTCTATCATTTCTTTATGGCCAAAATATCTTTGATGAGAGGATAAGTTTTTGGGTAAGTCACATGGAAGCTTCTAGAAAGAAGCTTCTAGCTTTGTGTGACCCATGCCTTGCATTTATTGTTACAGTAAAACCTCCGTATAGGAATACTCTATATAGGAATAACCTCCCTATAGTGATAAAAAGTCCCGGTCCCGACTCGGGACCAGTTATAAATAAGAATAACCTCCACAGTGTGATATTCCATACTTTTTCCAAGTCCCGCCTGTACTAATTTACCTCTATATAGTAATAAATTGGCATTAAATTTTAAATAATTTTTTATATATATAAAAAATACATAAAATTACTTGGCTATTACAATTGAACTTAAGATGACATAAATTACTTAACTACACAATTGAACTTAAGATGACATAAAGTACTTATTCAAAGTTGTTTGGGACAATGACTTAATTTTTTGAGTTACTACCATATCCTTTAACTTGCGAGTTCGTAGTAACTCGTCACCACAATCACCTTCTTGTTGAATCCAAAACATTTCTAACTTATCCAACATGTTTGAAGCTTCTCGACATGACACCTTTTCTATTTCCACACTATCGTCTTCCGGATTATCACCTTGCGCTTCTTGCCTTATTGCCGCCATGATTTCTTCTTCAGTTAAGGCATACACTACTTGTTGCTCATTTGGATGATTGAGAAAAACATCCATATCCATTTGATTATTATAGTGAAGTTCTTTAATTTGATTTGTCAAATCTGAAACTATTTCTCGATCCTCCTCATCCAATTCTTTTGTAACTTCTTGGTCATCGGCACCATCGGTTCTAATTTTGCAATGCTTAAAGCAATTTTTGATTGTCTGTGGCTTCACATCTATTGACCATGAAGCAACTGCATTTACAATTCCATCTAATAGAGATACCTTTGATGGTTCTAAAACACGATCTTCAATTCGTTTCAAGAGTAAACGATTAAATCGACGACGATAATAACCTTTAAAATTCCTAATGATGCCTGCATCACAAGGCTGAATTTTGGAAGTGCTGTTTGGTGGTAAGAACAAAACAGTTGTGTGGCTAAGAGGTGGCAGATTATCATTTTTTCCATGTGCTGTACAATTGTCCAAAATAAGCAAAACATTTCTGTTCAATCGGCTATCAAACCACTTTAGCCATTCCACGAAGAGTAAAGACGTCATCCATGCATTTGAATTTGCTCGATAAGTACAATTAAAATTATCACGGTTGACATTTTTGAAGCATCTGGGATTAAGAAACTTACCAATCATCCAAAGAGGAAGCTTGTCAGAGCCATCACCATTGCAACAAATAACAATTGTAATTCTTTCTTTATTTTGCTTACGTCCTTCTAACTGTTTCGTTGCAAGAGAGTTATCTGCTTGCATTCGATAAAATAGACCGGTTTCATCCATGTTGTAAATGTCCTTCCATTCCCATTTGTCAAGTTCTTCTCTTATTGCCGGCAAACTTGCTTCAATTTTCTCCATATCAACAGAGCCACTCTCCCCGAAACGACGAAAGGATCGGATTGCATGTCGCTGCTTGAACTTATCCAACCACCCATTTGAAAATTCAAAAGGAGCAGCTTCTGGATACAATCCCTTTAAGAATATGATTCCTTTTTCTTTTAATAAATCACCAGAAATATTTACAAACTCTTGATTGCACAAAAACCATTCGTAAAGTGCAGACTTCATTAGAGGATACTTTACTTGTTTTTAACGTTTTGCATTCGGGTTCGAAAGCACTTCTCCTTCATGGTCGGTTGAATTTTTCATTATCTTAGATATTGCTGACTGTGACAACTTAAGTTGATGGGTATTTTCTAACCATATCGCAAGATCTTTTTGCTTCCAATCGGGGTTGTCTTGTTTCATTTTTCGCAACTCATGACGTATACTTTCACTAATTTGAGTTCGTTTGATTTTAGGTGCCATGTTTGGATTGAAGAAGAAAATTATGATATGAAATAATAGTTAAATTCATGATAAAACTAGCTTATATTTATATGAATGTATTGATGAAATGCACATCCATAAATTTTAATTTTCCAAGATGCATATGGCTGAATTTTGAAGGTCTAAGAATTTTGACTTGTTAATAAGTTTGAAGGTCTATATGAATTTTGAAGGTCTAAGAATTTTGACTTGTTAATAAGTTTGAAGGTCTATATGAATTTTGAAGGTCTAAGAATTTTGACTTGTTAATAAGTTTGAAGGTCTATATGAATTTTGAAGGTCTAAGAATTTTGACTACTATTTTTTCAAAAAAAAATCTAATTTTTATATATAAAACTCTACTTAAGAATAACCCCCCTATAGTAATATTTTTCCCCGGTCCCAAGGATATTACTGTATAGAGGTTTTACTGTACTTGGATTGAGAAGGATATTTGTTCTTGATCTTTTCTTTGTGGTCACCACTTGTGCTTGCCTTCACTCCCTCCTCCCCTATAAGTGGCCGGCCACTTGAGGAAGCCCCCCTCACTACTCCCACTCTCTCACTTGGTGAGAAATTGATTCATTTCATTTGAGAACAAAATCCAAAGCTCTTTCCTTTTGCTCTTCTTCTCACAAGGCAACTCCGATTAACCGTTCATCCATTGTTTTGGATGAAACGAAACAAAGTATTCTACATCATTCTCTACTTCATCTTGGTCATCTCTTTTAGCAGACTTGATGACCGAGTTGCCTCGGTATAGAGGCGGGAGCCCGTTTAAAGATCCGTTGACGTGGTGCCACCTCGATGAGGAGACAGGAGATCGGAGTCGCCGCGAGAAGCGTGGGATGATGGAAAAAGACCGAAGGACTCGGATCGTTCGGTATAGCCTTTCTACCTCTTTATAGTTTGTTAGTTTAGCGTTAATGGCAAGATCCGGGTTATAGTATGCGATAGCGCCAGTTAAAAAGTTTTTGTTCCGCGTTTGGCGTCAGAATGACGGCCGGGGCGCTACCGTAGACTTACAAAAGGTTGCAGGGAGTTCAAGAAAAATTGGAATCGAGCCGAGTTGACCTGGCGGCGCGGCCGATTCGACCGAGTCACCGGCCCGAGTTAGGCGAGTCGGGGTGCGTCTCTTCGCCACGTGTCCCTGACGCTTGGTCTACTGCAGTGGGCTCGTTTGTTTTTTGTGTGACTCTTGGTTTTACGTGTTGGGCACGTGTAGACCTTTGGGCTTCTAAAAGATTAAAAGAATTTTAAATAAAAATCATGTGTGGCTGATGGGATTTGAACTCTGGTGCTTTGGTTCAGCAGTGCAAGATCTTACCAATAAGCTACAAGCTCCTTCTTACTGTTTAAAAGCAAATCAAACTTATAAGTTATGCTCAGGCTCAAGTACCCCTTTCTATATTTTAAGAAAAAAATTTACAGGAAGTTTAGGGTTGTTACAGCGGATCTCGCCTGACGCGAGATATCCGCCGCCCACGATCCCACGTTCCACGCCATCTCGTTCCCCCATTAACGAGCATATCTCGTCATTAATGGGAAATCCCGCCTTTCACGCAGGCGTAACGCCAGGGGCGTAACGGCCGGCGTGAATCTCGCTCCCGTCAACCCACAGCTGTCACTATATAAACCCCTCTCTCAGACGACTCAGGTAAGACAATTTT
Source organism: Agapanthus africanus (assembly GCA_030015575.1). Lineage (NCBI taxonomy): Eukaryota > Viridiplantae > Streptophyta > Magnoliopsida > Asparagales > Amaryllidaceae > Agapanthus > Agapanthus africanus. The sequence continues at coordinate 25,657,141 of CM057338.1, forward strand.
ACCCCAATAAGCCGCTACTCTGCCCATTTAGCTCGTCTAACTTGATCGTCTAAAGGTCCTCGGTGGCACAACCACCCCGGGACTTCTTTGCAGGTAGCTCGACTTCATCCATTTCAAGCCCATTGAGATCCACACGCACCAAGGGGACACCCTCAGATCCAATCTCAGCCACTTATCACCACTCCCTGCGGATCAACGGAAGGTAATATCTGAAGGAGATCTAGAGCTCCATCAAATTCGATTTTGGATGAATATGAACCGTTGGATGCAATAGGATGGGTGCTATTTTGCTTCAAATAGCAGGGACTCCGAATCCAATGTTAAAGAGCAAGAAGAGATCTCTCTACAGTAATACGCAGGATCCTTTTCTTGTTCCTCCCTCCTCCGCCGCCAACCAGTCATGCCCCCCTCCCCCCCCCTCCCTCCCCTCGCCGCCAACAAGTCATGCCCCCTTGGCTTTACATGCCTCTCATCTTGTAGGCATCCAAGACACACCAACCTTATATTCCATCGTTGGAACATCATCATCATCATCATCTAACCTTGATGATTTTTTAAAAAAATTATTATACCCCATTTCATTTTACACATCTAGGAGCCATATGCATTGTTGCTGGAATTTTCACAATATAATATGATATTAGGCTATAAAGGGCATACAGTGAAGCTCGCCGCACCCATTGAGGGTGGATCACAGGAGGGTTAATTGCAAAATATCATCCTAGTCCCATCCATAATTGCTGAGGCCGGGACATGTAGTGTCACCGCAGGCCCAGATTGCTCATGATAATATTATTATCATTGGACCTATGAACATACCTACCTCAGACGTCTGAAATTTTCTTCTTGCTTTTTATCAATTTGAACTTTGCAAGGTTCTAAGATAAGCTCTGGCTACTTTCGGTTTGGCGAACGATCTTTTGAGACTGAGCACGAACCTCCGGCTTCGGACGTGAGTGACTTCTCGGTGCTCCGATTAGCTCAATACGATTAACGGAGATGCTATATTGGGTCCCTTTCTGGTCCGATTGTATGAATATCTCGTGCCGAGGTATGAAACTACTGGGGGATGATATCTCACTACGGTGGAAAAGGCTGCTATAGTTCGAGAAGGCATCGGTTCTGAGCCGAGAAGCTCCACACAAGTAGCTTTTAAGGCCGCCAGGCATGGCTCAAAACATGCATTTGAATATCCTGTTAGGAGCTGTAATGGTGTCTCAGTGTTATTAGTATGTATCTACGTGACGGTACGGTATGTACTATGTAATAGTACGGTTCACTTGGATTTAGATCTTTATGGGCTTGATCACTAAAGTGGGGCACCGGCATATGACCTCAAGACCTGACCGGGACATCCTTTCGAAACTCCCCAAAAGAGAACCCATCTAATACAAATAGATAATATATAGCAAGGAAGTTCTCGTTTCGATACCTGAGTCAAGATAAAGCTTTGCAAGGCAATTTTGGTGGTTTGATTTATGGAGTCTGCGCACTAGACCGATAACAGAACGGAAAGGATTCTCTCTCTACTACGGCACCTGCGGTGAGCCTCTCGCCCGAAAGAAGGTCACCTGAGGGTTGCTGCATAGGTTCCGAGTTTTCTGTACGCCTCATTAGACCGTACATCTCTCTTGGTATATCCAGATAATAGGTAAGAACATAAAGTGAAACATTCTGGAGCTACAAAGATAGTTATTAAATCGTTAGCACCACATAAAAATATTCCTCCTAGAGTAGCTGTTAATACGAATAACAGAAACTCTGTTATAGCCATTTCTGTACATTCGAAGGAACTCTCCGGCGAGAGGCCCAAGCGGAACGTCTTCATCTGGCTTCCTTAATGCTTCGCCTAACACGGAATAACAAATAATTTTCTAGTTATTGTTTTGAGAACACCTGGTGTGGTTCTCAAAGACAAGAGCTAGTGCTTTAGCTTGAATCATCAACTAGAAGCTTCTACCGTAGAATCACATTGATCGTAGGGAGAAAAAGGTCTTTCGGTCTAACGAGTGCATTCATCTTGTTCATCAACCTCTTATTCCTCATACAATGCCTTAATGGCAGCACCCCTTCTTTCCCCACCCTAGCAATGGATGAGAATCTGACCTACCTTCTATTTCCAAAATGGCTCCTTTAGTAAGAAAGTCTTCAAAAATGCCTGAAGATTTCTACCAACCGAATGCAATTGAGCCGATCAGCTGGAAAAGGAGTTGGCTTACAGGCTCATTTGCAGGCCGACGTAGGATCACTTGAGTTTTAAGCGAATAGAAATTCGACTTGACCAGCGGAAGTGTTCAAGGAGAATGGAGCTCTGCCTCCTTTCTGCTCCTTCTTCCACCCAAAAGAAAACGTTCAGCTCGGAAGGTTGACGGATTTGTGGGCAACCGCCTAGTTCTCCAAGCGCCACGAGAGTTGGATCGTCCGTGACTGTCGGGAAATAGTAGATTGACAAGCCAGCTGGATAGGTTTGGCTATTCCTTTCTATTGAATAGGAGTCAGCTGTCTGCACGAGTCACCTTCCTTCTTCTAGGCTCCGAGTCATCAATTGGTTAGAATAAAAAGAAGGAACCTTCATATATCTCATAAAATGCTCAAAGAAAAATCGGTGTTATATAATGCAAAAACCATAAAGAAAGAAATATAAAAATAACCACAAAACGGTTGCAATCTATTAATAGATTTAAGGTTAAACTGAGGAAATCCTTCTCATTTTTGCATGAAATACGGAGAACCCTTATAAACTTAACCAACATGTGCTTTATGCATATTTCCCAAAATGTCACTCAGACCTTTCTTCTCCAATTTCACCTTTTCTCTTTTCTGAACTTTCCTTTTTTCCTTCAAAACTAGTATTTCTCATTTCTTCTCAAAATCTCTCATTTAAATCATCATATATATTCTCTCTTTTCCTCTAAAAAAAATGAGCATGTATTAAAAAAAAGGAGAAATTGGAAAGGGCGGTGAAAAAGAAAAGAAAATGTTAGCTAGTTTGGTCAATTAATTTATTTATTAGAGGGGTATTTTTTACATTAAAAAGTCTTACGATGAAAAGGTTAACACCGTTAGGGTTTTTAAGAGAGTAAAGCGTATGTTTTTTAAGTTTGGAAGGATTTCCTGCTTTTCATGCAAAAGTGAGACATGTTTACCGCATTTAAGCCTAGATATAACACAAGCAATGATCCAACACATCAAATTTCAATATCAATTGCTGGAATTGAACAGAGATGCAATACAAACTTTGGCTTAAAGTTCAAGAATAACACAATTTTTTATTTCGATGAAATCTTTAGGAAAATTAAACAACCCAGATATATGCAATTAGTACACACTCAGCAGATGTACTGAAATGCAATGCATTGAACAATACAACAATGACCAATATTTTAGAACAAACAGTTTGAATATGTAAGAACTCTAAATAATGAAAATGGTGGGGTATAACATTCAACAATGGGTACATCACATATGTTGGATTTTATCTAAAAGAGCAAGCTACAAACATGCAGTTAATGATTTCATGAAGATCTATAATATCAATCAACTTGCTGAATTATGTTATATCGATTTAAACAAGGATAACTAGCAGATCATAATACTAAAGCACTGCTTTAATCATTTGAAGTGTAAGTTGTAATCAACTGGTGCGCATTAATAAACAAAACATAACACTGATCAAAGTTGTTAATCATTGAACATCTACACTAACTATAGACAAAGAATCCACTGTAGCTCAAGTGTTCACCAAAAGAATTAGAAAAGTAATTCAGCCTCACCAAACAAGTTGTTACATAAAACAACCCTTACACTATCTGCTAATAGTTAATCCCTTAAATCCAGATAGGCAAGAACATCCCACAAGCTTTGATAAAAAGTCTTGAAGCTTGCATCCATAGATTTTCTTCTACTGTTTCGGTCAAGATAGAAGTTTTGACGTCTCCAGAGTAACTTGGTATTTATCTGGTTCTTCCAATCTTGTAAACTACAGTTCTCGGTACATGAATCTTGGAGTCCTAATTGTGCACAAACAGTACGTTATGTATCGCCCCAAACATAATATTCCAAACAAACAAATAATTGGAAATACATGAAGATGCAAAAAGCACTTGATATATATATATATATATATATATATATATATATATAGAGAGAGAGAGAGAGAGAGAGAGAGAGGCATAGGGGGAATTTCCTCCTATGGCGTCGAAAAAATACGCCCTCCATCGTGTTTTCTGACGATCGGAATCCATCATTTTCATCGTTATCATCTAAAGATATGGGTACGCCAAATTTCATGTGATTCTACAACTTTTTTACCGTTGATTTAGCAACAATAGAACTTTTTACATTGCTAAATCAACGGTGAAAAGGTTGTAGAATCACATGAAATTTGGTGTACCCACATCTTTCCTCCATTATTCTCATATATATATATATATATATATATATCGTCGGAAAAAACGAGGGAGAGAATATTTTTCAACGCCATAGAAGCGAATTCCCTCCTATGGCATCTTTCCTCCATTATTCTCTCTCTCTCTCTCTCTCTCTCTCTCTCTCTCTATATATATATATATATATATATATATATATATATATATATATATATATATATATGAATTTTAGAATCCTAATTGGCAGAACAAGAAATTTTTCTATCACACAAACTTGATATTCCGAACAAATAAGTAATCAGAACTACATTAAGTGCCTATACGCAAAAAGGTCCTCGATACATGAATTTTATTGTCCTAATTATGTAGAACAATAGATTTCCTATCACATGAACATAATATTTCGAACAGACAAATAAATGAAAACACATGATGATGTCTGCATGAGAGATCATCGATACATGGATCTTAGAGACCTAACCATGGACGGCAATAAATTTCCTTCACATAGACATAATATTTCAAACAAATAAATAATCAGCAACATATGAAGATGTCTATACACAAAAATCATCCATATGTGAATATTAGAGTACTAATCAGGTAGAATAATATATCTCCGTCACAAAAACATAACGTACGAACAATCGAATAACCAGAAATCCATAATCAATTTCCTCCATAATCCTAATTCTGCAGAACAATAAATTTTATATTTACACATAATACTTCAACCAAAAATTTAATGAAAATGCATGAAGATGTCTATAAGCAAAGAGTCCTTGATATAATATGACCTCTTGTCCTTGTGCAGCAAAAATAAATCTTCTGCCACACAAACATAATATTTGAGCAAAGAAGCGAAATACATGAAAATTTCTATATGGAAAAGATCCTCGATATCTATCGCTCAGAACATGTCTACGACACGGACGTCATATTTCGAACAAGAAAATAATTAGAAATACATGAAAAAATCTAAAATGGAATTTAAAGCAAAGACTTTCATCTCTATCCAACAGTAGCTTTTATTTGATATAGGTCCACATCAGCATCAGACCCTGAGAATTAAATTTATTTCCAGGCATTTGTGCCTTAGTTGCACATGGTGGGGTATATACATCAAAAGCCAAATATATGCATGTTTCCTAACTAAGACATTCATCACAATATGCACATATGCATTTCACTTTCCTCTAAGAAAACACGAAGGAACCAACTGATTGTTTGAGTTTTTATTTTTTGGTTATGGAATTCCACACAAAATGTGCCCCCCCCACCCTATTTGGTGACTTACAAATCAATGTTGTAAAACACATTCGTTCACTATTCGTTCGGGAGGTGTTTAGCGTTTAATCGGATTATTCGGTGATTAAATATCTTATACGGATTATACAGCAACATATATTTTATATTATTTTAATATAATTATTATATATAAAATTATGACAAATATATAAGTTTATAGATATTGAAAATTTGAAATATACGCGTGGCTTAAATGGCAAGGCGTCCGAACAAAATCGGAAGATTGTAGGTTCTAATCCCACCGGGTATGCATTCTTGTCATGGAATTTTTTGAAACACAATATATAATGTTCTCTATGCAATAAAAAATAGCTCATACCAAAAGACAAATTACACCGCAATGCAACATGAAACCTCGTAAACATATGCAAACACTAGAGTATACATGCTAAAGCCTAAAAGCATAACATATAAATGTTTTATGTCATTACTCACTGTCACATAAACATAAGCACACAAAAGGTCTACAGGCTATAAATAACTTCAAAATCAACAAAATATCAAACCGTATAATCCCTGTTTAAAATTGTTTAAACACGGTTAAAATTGGATAAACACCGTTTAATCATTGTTTAAACCGTATAATCACCGTGTAAACGTTTTGAACGCACAATTAACCGTTTAATGACTTTATCGTTCGTTTTGTCACCGTTTACGTTTAAACGGCCGTTTAAACCGTTTGCCACAAATTGTCCAAGTTGAATTAAGCAAGCAACTATTTTTGTACTTGAGGATTCAGAACATCATACCAACAAAATCCTGTGTGTCTTTCACAGGACCATTTCACAATTGTCCAGCTTTGCAGCCACCACAAAATAATTTTAAATGTGCAATTTGGTGGAAGTAAAGTTTGTTTTCTTTTCTAAATGGCCATTAATAATTTGAAATGACAATGACAATAAAAAAAATTAATGATGATGATGATGCACACCATAATGATATTAACTCCTAAGCTGAACCTATTTTGATACACAAAGAAAAATGATATCGCCGACCAATTGGGTCTGAAAGGACTCTCAACACTTTTAATAATGACACTAATCAATCAACGGAAAAAAATTTAATGACTATATAATATTGTGGTATCAATCTTCATTATTCTACAAGATTTAGGCAAGCCAGATTGCTATCATCTAGAAATACTTATAAAACAACCTCGGACTTTGATCTCATTCGGTCTTTATTGTTACCGTAAATTGTTGAAATCATCACTTAACATTTTATACAAGTATAACGTATTATTGTGATCTAATGAATTTCTGCTTAGTTGACATAATGCGCACATCCTCTTCTAAAATTGCTGTGGATTCGCAAATCCCGATTTTCATTTACCTGTAAACCCATAATCTGACAAAATCGCTAGAATCTAATACCAGGATTTCTACGGCTTCTCTAAATTGGCCTACTGATATACTAGTTATAAAAAAATAACACATGGAAAGACTAGTCTTCACCAAAATTTCAAACCACGCCAATACTTTCAAATCAAGACCATAAAAAAATAACTTGCCCCGTCTAAATGTGATATTTTGTTCCTTCAACATTATAACAAGTCATAGTACCCGGCTTAATTTGTATTGAAGATCTTCTGAAAGCTTGATGAGGACATATATTTATTCCCTCTACATTATACCCGCAATCATTCAATGTCAGCATTTTTATTGAGGATATTCTGAAAGCTTGGTTAAGGAAATGATTTTTGTTCCTTATGCATTATAAGAATCATCTCATAGTGGATTCATTTGTCTCAAAGATCTTCTGAAATCTTGACAAGGATACGGCGTCATGAATGTTCTATTCAGTCATCTTCAAAACTATGGTTTTATTGGATAATTCACAGGATCCAAGGACCAAATCTCATAGAATCTATTAAGTGATTAAGAAGAGATCATGCCGACCTAAGAAAATCCAAAACTAGACTATTTCAGTGGATTGATGATAGTCAAATAATTGACGCCAACGTGTTTCATGGGGTGTACATTATGATATTGGAAACATAACTAGCTATCGGAGAAATTGTTAGGTTTAATGAGTTTGGTTCAAAAGACCAAGAGACCAAATCCCAAATAAATTAAGGCCTATTAGATCTCGTGCATCTGAAAATGAACTATATAATAGAGTCGACAAACTTTTACTATTGTTCCAGCGAGCAGCGTTATCGGTGAACTGCCTATGATGAGTTAGCACATTATTGTTTATCATATTCAATCATTGTGTGAATACTTTTAATATGCAGTAACTAAGATTTTCCGCAATAGATAACTTACTTGCACTGGCAACAACCCTATTTATTTTTCAGTTTTTCTGCTGTTATCCTGGATTTGGGACCCTTGTCATGTCTTAAAATTTCCTTGATCATAAGAATATAAGATGCTCAAATACCTAAAACAAGGTCGTCGACTCACGGAATCATTAATCATAAGGAGCTCATTTGGTTAGAAAGATTGTCACAAAGCGAAGCGCAAAGAGAGCTCATTTAGCTACTTGGTCTCTTATTTTGCTTTCTTCTAGTGATCTGCAAAAGAAGCAGGCGTCTATCCTATAATTATAGAATAAATAATACGTAATGAATTTTCGGAGTAGATCTTATCACCAAAATAAGATAAAACAAGTGTCCTTTGTGGAGTAACAGCGATGGATGCAGATGAATCCAAGGAATTCCCCAGTAAATTGGATCAAAAGGATTATTACACTTATAATAATGACATGACACCGCATCATCATCCGGGAAAATACATATTACTACAAAAATTGTTCTATCAATCTTCATCATTTCAACAAGATCTAGGCTGCCCGGATCGCTAATACTCAAAAAATATCTCGGACTTTAATCTCATTCGGTAGTTATCGTCATAGTAAAATGTCGAAAATGTACACTAATATGTTGTTATGCATATCCTTTCAAGTACAAAGCTCCAGACAAAATGCAGTTTTCCACATGTATAGTAATTTTTGTAGTCTACAAAATTATCAGATAACAGTTATCTTTTTATAAGACCTTATTGTCAATCTATTTGAATTGTTGTGGATCAGACATTATCCATATTATTTGACTAGCAGTCCTCAAATTCTGACAAAATCGCTAGGAAACTAATATAATGATCGATATAACTTCTCTGTTGACCTCATGATTTGAATCTGATCCCGGGATTTCACCACCCTAATATTTTAAAATTAAAACATTTTTTTATTTAAAAGAATTGCCATTGTCTAAAAGTGGCATTTTGTTCCTTCAACGTTATAACAAGTCATCACATAATTGCCTGGCAGCCTTTGTTTTGAAGATCTTCTGAAATCTTGATAAGGGATTTGATATTTGTTGCCTCTAAATTATAGGCAGCCATCACATAGTGTCAGTATTTATATTGAAGATCCTTTGAAAGCTTGGCAAGGATATGATATTTGTTCCCTAGAAATTATAACAGTCGTCTCATAGTGGATTCATTTGTCTTGAAGTTCTTTAAATCTGGATGATGATATGACATTACGCATGTTATGCCGAGTCGTCTTCAAACCCATGGATTTATTGAAAAATCAACAGAACCCACAACCAAATTTCATGTAATCCACAGAATCCTAACGAATTGAAAACTCGACTATTTCAGTGGATTCCTTCTACGTAAAGATGATAAAGATAGTCAAACAATCCAAGCCGGCGTGTTCCATAGGGGCTTACGTAATGACATTGGGCACGTAATTATGTTATCCGAGACAACGTCATGATTCTATTTTGAACAAGCATATGCAATCTTGACAAAAATTTCAAACCACCCGATGACCCGAATGTCTTCTAACTAAGACACAAAAAATCAGGGGGGGGGGGACTGCCCTTGTCTAAGAGTGGTATTTTCTTCCTTCAACATTATAACAAGTCATCGCATAGAGCCTGGCTGCATTTATTTTTTATTTCATTTCATTTTATATTTTATTTTTTGGGTAGACTTGATAAGGATATGACATTTGTTCTCACTTCTCTCCACATTATACAAGCCATCACAAAATGTCACCTTTGGTATTGAAGATCTTCTAAAAGATTGGTAAATGATATGATATTTGTTCCCTAGACATTATAACAGTCGTCTCATAGTGGATTCATTTGTCTCGAAGATATTCTGTAATCTTCATGAGGATACCAAATCTCATAGAATCTAAGAAAAGGTATTAAAACAAAGTAATCGCGGTGACCCTATAGAATTCAAAACTAGGCAATTTCAGTGGATTCTACTGCAAAGAAGATAAAAATAGCCGAACAATCCAAGCTAATATGTATAATGGGGGCTTACATAACATAATGATATTTAGCACATAACTATATAGCAAGGATAATGTCATGGTTCATTGTGTTTGGTTCACAAGACCAAGAGACAGAATCCCAGATAATTTAAGACCTGGCATGCTGAATGTAAAGATATCTGTTTGACCTCAAGAGTTTAAATGAACTATACCCGGTCGATAAACTATTGCTTCTGTTTCACAGAGCAGCCAAAAACTACGCAAATGATTTAGGATATACAGGCGACAAACTTCTGATTCTGTTTCACAGAATGAACTGTCTAAGATGAGTATGGACTGTGACCAAATGATTTAGGATACACAGTTCTGCATAGTTTAAATAATTTTTTGAAGGAGCTGCACAGTTTAAATATGTACCAAGTAAGTTTTACACTCCACATCAGATAAATTAATTGGAGTAGCAACCCTATTTATTTTTCATTTTCTCAGCTATCATCCTAAATTCAGGACACTGTTGTCGTCATAACATTTCCTTGGAGAAGGATAAGATGACTGTAAGATAAGGTTGACCCCAAAGAGAATAAAGGAAACGCCAATAGTATGGATCTCAATTAGTTAGAAATGTTCTTACAAGAGGCTAAGCTAAACGGATTCATTGTCAAGGAGACGATGCAGTAGCAGATTCATATCTATATTAGATTCATCCAGGATACTTGTGGCAATTTGTTTGGAAACATCCTAAAATTCATACTATATTCAAAATGTATGGAATATGTATCAATGACTAAGCTACTAACATTATGTGCATTGACACTAACAAATATTTCTATTTTTAGTGCTAAAATGATAAAGTTTATTGTTTAGGGGTCCAGATTCTTGATTTGACTAATTTTTAGACCCAATAAGTCCCAATATTGAGGAAAACCCGAAAAGTATATTTCTAGTATCTTTTAAAAACCAAACCTTGATTTGTGTATGTATTGCAAATAATAACCTTATTGATTCATAAAATATGTGTTAGTATCTGATAAATAAAGTGTTATTATGATCAAATATGTTATAATTTGATCAACAATGTTATGATTTGATAATTAATGTTATAGTTAAATAATAAAGTTACATAATTCAGATAATTAATGTGATAATTAACTTCAGAAAGGATATAGCTGATATTTCTGAAAAAAGTATCTAACTTATAAGATGTATGGGCTTGAAGCCTTGAAACTTTCGTATTTTTGAAGTATTGGTTTTTTTTTAACAATTTCCGGAAGCAATTTTCCCTTTTTTATAATTTATATATATTTACACAATAAAAAAGTAGCATATTCCAATGACTTGTATCCTAGACTCTTGAAAACTGCAAATCGAGAAACCCGATTCGTATCATGCCTTGTTTCCATATTTGCATCCCCATTACTTAGATAAGAGGGGCAAAAGGAGAGAAGCCGCGCATTTCAGACTTGAGAACGTAAAACAGTGAAAATTTAACTTGAAAGTTAGGTCCTAATGAAATTTCCCGCCTTTGACCCCCAAACCAAAACGAAAGGAGAACTTTGAAAGTGTATATATACCCCCATCAAAACATCTAGAGCATACGTAAGGAACATAACAACAAAGCAAAAAGTTCCATGCAGAATTATCCTTCACCATCTATATAGAATGGAACTCGTGTAGGACCATGTAACAAAAATTGCTCACAGTACGCTAATGTTCGACGGATTTGTTATCAAAGAGACGTATCCATATCAGATTTGTATCAGATTCAGCTCCAAATCGGATTCCACCGGAGTTGTCAAATATATTTGAGGAGTTCTTTTCCACACAACCTAAAGTTTATATCGTACTCTACACGTATCAAACATGCATCAATGACTAAGACACCAATAACATATGCATTAACACTAACAAATTATTTGTATTCTTAGTCTAGATTTGCCAAGTGATATTTTTTATTGTTATCTACTCAAACAACAAAAATAATTGGTGCAGCCAACAATTCTGACCGATACTTTCGAAAAATTGCTAATCAGCGAATCCAACTAATATGGTTTCTTGTATCTTAAGTCCGAATCCATACTACTTAGACCGTACATCCTGACCTTTTTCAAGACGCTGATATAAAGGACTGCAGTATTCTCCTGTGTTGCACATGTTTGTCAAGAAGACATCCGTATCAGATTTGTACTGAATCCCTATCCGTATTGAATTCTTCCAGATTCGTTGAGGATACTTGTGGAACTCTTTTAGCACATCCTATAATTTATCTTGATGTATTGAACACATATTAATGCAATACATGCATCAACACTAAAAATTAATTTGTATTGCTAGTTTAGATTTGCTAAATTGATAACTTTTTTTTTGTTATTATATTTATATATTTAGACAATAAATAATTATTTTATCTCGACGAATTATATTCCATATTTTTGGATAATTGTGAATCCATTAATCTTAATCCATGGTACTTGGGTATTCTCCTATTTACCTCTAACTTCAGGACCTCATCCAAATATTATATTAATAAATCAAAACTAAAATACATCATACATATCACACACTGCAGATCACCTCATTAATAAGATGTACTGACTATTACACTTTCTTATTTGCATACATATTCCATTCCTTGAACAACGTTCATTCTTTCTATGTATATATAATGTAGGGGATGATGAGAACAAGGAGGCATGATAAGAATATAAGATTCACCTGGCAGAAAAATGTACAGTTGAAGCAGTCGCGTTAGACGCTGATGAAGATGAGCCCGTAGAGGTTGATGCATCGCCACGAACCCTGATTGTGGAATCGATGAAAGTAGGCTTTGTGGGATGAATCATTGGCCTAACTTTACTCAGGAGAAATACTACCACCTCAGACATTGTTGGCCTGGCCGCCGCTGTAGATTGAGTGCAAAGTAGAGCTATTTCGATTATTTGCTTCACTTCCTCTCTGTTACTTGCATCAAGATCCAAGGATTCGTCAACTAGCTTGATGGTTTCATCATTCTCATATAATTTCCATGCCTAAATTTTTTGAAAAAAAACAGTCTCAAGAACAAATTCTGATTTTAGACAAGCATTTGAAACAGCAAAGGCTTATGGATATGAATATATTCATGAAAGATTTATCCTATACTAGCCGCAAAACAGTTCTGATTTATTTTGACAAAGAAAGCAACCAGAGCGCTCTATTAATCGGAAATAGTAATCGATTATTTCTAATTTGCTTTGTAATTTTTGTGGCATTGCCAAATGTCAAAGATATGAACTACAAATCTCCACCCCAAGCATATCAGGTGAATTTCATTTTTCAAGCATTGTGCATAAGGTGCACAAAATGTAATCATGCAGATACTTATCAGAAAAGGGTAACAGATAAGTTATAAATTAGAAGTAGTTACAATTTACACAGGAAGAAGAAAGGAATTAAAACAAGCATTCAAGAGGTCGAGAACCATAGTTGACTGTAAAACTCGGATTGGACCCACAACACATGGGCCCACACATGAATGCACATGGGCTTTTAATATAGTGGGGCTCCATCCAAAAGACTCAAGCCTTATGAAGGTTTATCCCATCTTATATCTTATACCCATATGCAACCCACAATTTTCCCCATGTGAGACAAAATGTTATCAACATTCTCAACGCTCCCCCTCACGCGTTGCACGTGGACAAAGAGGGCTTTACGTGCAATGAGGGCTCAAACCTCATGTGCAACGTGGACAAACAAACACCCGAGCTCTGATACCATGTAAAACTCGGTTTGAACCCACAACACATGGATGCACATGAGCTTTTAATATAATGGGAATCCATCCAAACGACTCAAGCCTTATGGAGGTTTATCTCATGTTATATCTTATACCCATATGCATCCCACAATTTCCCGATGTGAGACTAAATGTTATCCACATTCTCAACAAGCGACCAATGTTGTCAAACATATATTTGTTCTCTATTCAGTTGGCCAGCGCACAACGCATAAATGGATTACGCAACATAATTGAATTACGCTAAGTTGGTCAAAATAGATTATATATAAATTCTTAAGAAATCAGAAAAAATGGAAAAATTAAGTTGACGCGGAAGGGAAAAAAGAGGAATATCTAACGGATATCAAAGTTGTCAAACAGCGCATCGCTTTCCTTATATATTGTATCGTGTATCATATTGTAGTATCATGTACAGTAAGATACTCATTCTCTTGTACAATAAATAAGTAATTAAGCATATAACTATGAATATCATTTAAAAATGATCAAATTAACAACATAAAGCAAATATGCAACTAAAAACAAATTAAAAATTGCAATTTTGCATACATAAAAATATAGATCTTACTAACTCAAGTAAAGAATAATCAAAATGATGCCAAAAATCCAACTATGTGACATAAACATGAAATTAATAAGTTTCATGAATAAAGCATTCAACCAAGTAGATAACTATTTAAAAAGAGAGAAAGAAAAGCCTAAAATAATGAATAATTAATCATTTATGTTTGAACACTCACTATTATTGCCTATCAAAAATCAAATGTTGTTTGAAGCTACTTGGTGATTAAGCGAAGAAGGAAATGGAGATTTTCCAACAAAGAAGATGGATTAGTGAAGCATGTGCTTGATTAGGTAGGCATCCAAAAAAACGGTTTGATAGAAGAGAAGAGTTAACTGATGTCGGAGCTTCGGAGGAAATGCGAGAAGAGTCTTCAATGGGAGATGACAGTCGCCGTGAGCCATGATTCAAATTTAAAAGAGTTGGAATTTTAGGAATCGTTGCCCTAGGATCGAGAGAAACAAGTAATTCATATATAATATACCGTGTTTACAGATAGGCAAATCCATTACCCACAACCTAAAACTCAGTAGAAACAATATTAACATATTAGACCATTACTGAGATTTGCTTGCAATATCGTAGAGTTAAAGAAAAAGACATAATTACCCATTCAAGAAGATACTGAGCTTCAGGTTCAAGCTTTGCACAATTGGCCTTTCTTCCACTAATTATTTCCAAAACAACAACTCCATAACTATATGTATCAACCTTCTCAGATAGTTGGCCATGAATTGCATACTCAGGTGCGGTGTAACCTCTGTACAGCAACACATTTGGATTTAAATTTGAGAATAATCGATAAATCAACAAGAATAACGAAGGAAAGAGGCCATAGGAGGGACATCCCCTCCTATGAACAGTCGAAAAGAAACTCTACACCATTTTTCTGGATGTCGGGGTCGTCCGCCTTAATTTTTACAGTCTAAGATAGCATAAATATACCAGATTACATATGGATTTTCGTATTTCTTTCCCTTACA
This sequence comes from Agapanthus africanus, assembly GCA_030015575.1. Lineage (NCBI taxonomy): Eukaryota > Viridiplantae > Streptophyta > Magnoliopsida > Asparagales > Amaryllidaceae > Agapanthus > Agapanthus africanus. The sequence goes on from CM057338.1 coordinate 25,672,393, forward strand.
TCAAGTGGGTGCAAAATTAATGGTTTTACGATAATAAGGCGTTACTAATCACTAGATCAATAGGCAAGTATCAAAATCACATGAAATTTGGTGTATTTATTTTTAAACCATGAAGATCAAGATAGACAATGTCGATTGTCCAAAAAATGGTGCAGGGTTGACTTTTCAGAGTCATAAGAAAGAATTTCACTCCTATGTACATCGTCTTGCATTTATTTGAATAATATAGATTAAGTTGAATTGATCAATTAATCAGAAAAAATAGTATGAAGAGCATAACATGTAAATGTTATTGAATCTATTTAAGCTTACAATGTGCCTGCAAATCCGGTACTAAGATGACTTTGATCGCCAGGTAGAAGTCTTGCAAGCCCAAAATCCGCAATTCTGGGCTGGAAATCGTCATCAAGCAATATATTGCTAGATTTTATATCCCGATGTATGATGCATACATGGAACTCCTGATGCAAATACGCTATCCCTCGAGCCGTGCCGACAACTATATCAAATCTTTGTTTCCAGTTGAGAGTTCCACAACGTTCGCCTATCAAATAAATGACAGGATAATAACTAAAAGGAGAAATGGGTAAATAATAAAACACTGTAATTATACTTTACAGCTAACGTTTGCGATCCAATATTTATATCTATGCTAAACGTTCATTTTTCGTATCAGCATCCGTCATCTCAGCCGAATCTGATGTTTCAGATCATGATATCGAATTTTTCTTATCTAGGGACTTTAAATTAGAAAGTTGAAATTTCATATTAAAAGTAAAAATAACTAGAAATATTGACTCGGTCCTAAAACTGGTTAACAAAGATAATGATCATAGTATCACCCGACGAAGACTTTATATGTGAGAAATCAATTTCATTATCAAGATGAAAGACCCATACCGAATAAGAATTTATCCAGGCTGCTATTTGACATGTACTCGTACACAAGCAGCAAATCAGGGCCTTTGTGAGAACATCCAAGAAGACGGACCAGATTCCGATGATGAACATTGCTTATAAGTATCACTTCGCTCTTAAAATCTGCCTTGGCCCTGTTCGTTTGAGCAATTGCCAATTTCTTGACAGCCACGATATTACCGTTTTTCAATACACCCTACCACAATAGCAACTGCATAAGTCAAATTTGAAGAAAGAACAAAAATATGGAGATTAACTTTACATGCAAAGATATTGAAAGACCAAAAAGAATTGTTTTCTAGGTATTCTTTCCCATGGCCTCTGAAATAATCTGCAATTAGTCTCTAAGACCAAAACCTGTTATAACACTATGAGTAATCTTACTTTGTACACATCTCCAAAACCTCCTTCGCCAAGTTTGTTTTCTTCACTAAAATTTTTCGTTGCAGATTTAAGATCTTTGTAATGGAAGTTCACTGGACCTTGTAATTCTGTTGCCCCCAATATATTACCTGAGTAAAGAAATAAATGGTAATGTAGCAAGTATGTAATGGAAAAATACAATTAATCATTGTCATTATCGTCTAAATCTTCTCCCGCCAAAATGGATTTAACTATGAAGAAGATCTATGAAAGATTTTACAACTGTTTATCGACCTGACATTAATCCTATCTTAGTTATCGCCAAAATCTCGAGAGGAGAAAACAATGGACCAGGCAGAGGGGACTGCCCTAATCCTAGATGAAGCTCGAGGAAAATCTAGAAAAAAGGGGAAGATGATAGGATTGCTATAAGCAATTAACCTCAACTCTAAGGTGTGAATAACTCCAGGAGTAAAACAAAAGGCATTCCCATAGTTTCTCAACCATCTAGACAGTTGAATTAAAACGCTTTTATGCTCGAGAATCACCAGACGATATAACATTAAGCTTCCATGTTTACTATAGACAACTGATTCAGACAATAACATTGGCATATGATTAATACAAACAAGTTTCAGTCAACCATATTATACTTTCAAACTGTTTCAAATGCACAACTGGTCTCCATTATTCTAATGCAGAGGATGTATAGTATACTTTAAAGCTCAAGAATCAGAATAACTTCCATATTACTATAAAAACTCTATAACATTAGCATATGATTATTATCACAAACAAGTTTTAGGGAACTGTATTATACTCTTAAACTGTTTCAAATGCACAACTGATCTCCAGAATTCTAATGCAGAGGAAATTTATACAATAAAATCTTATATCCCTCTAAATTAATCAGAAATCTAAATAAAGTCCCCTGAAGATATAAGAAGATGAGAAATCAAAAGTAATCGAAGAATAATATATTTCAGAGCATTAAGCAAAATAACTTCTTATTAATGATAGAAGAAGCCCAAACGAGTAGTGTATCTAGTTCCTCACCTCTTGGAGCCTTATTCAGCTTTTGGGACTTCATTACCCATAGGAATAGCACAAGGACAAGAAGGAAAAGACCCACAACTCCTCCAACAACTCCTCCGATAATTGCCCCTTTGTGGCTTGACCCCCCAGTTCCTGTCATTTGATACTTGTAAGTCATATAATATACCGTTTAGGGCTAAAATTTACAGGCCAATATTTGAAATACATGAAAGTAAATACGGATTAAGAGACATGACAGCCACAACATGTGTTGCGACTGAAGCAAATAGGCAAAATGAAATAGGTATTTTATTTGGATGTCTAAATTAGAACACAAGATTTATATCAATTTCGAAGGGAAAAAAACTCTAAATATTGTCCGAATACATCTATGAAGCCTCGATACACTTGAGAACCATGTCAGTAATTGTCAGTTCCAAAAATACTGTGAATACAGTATTCAAGTAGTAATTGCTGTTGATTTCTTTTCTAGAATTTTTCATGTTTGGATTTTCGGAATCAGATCTCGGGTAAGGTAGAGCTTCAAAAGCAAAAGGCAAGGTTCGGAAGAGAAAGCCATATTAGGTCAAGGCAAGAAGCACATAAAAATCGCAGCCGCCTAAACGAAGCGAGGCGACAAATACCAAAAATAATCTAGTTATTTATATAAAATATACAAGTACCATACTTTTTATATGATAACTCATTGCAATAAATGATAACTCATTGCAATAAATGATAGCTAAATGGCATAACACAAACCCACCATTGCCAGTCCCAGGTCCGAATGAGAAAGGGTGAGGGTTGTGGTAAGCTTGTGACAGCCAACGTAAAACGTTGTCATATTCTATGACATAAACCATAATAAGAATATCGTTGGGGCATCCCCTACTCAACGGCGTGCTACATCAGATCTCGGGTGTAGTGTTAAATATGCAATGGCTTTTAGGTCGTTGTCCGGAAGCGACGCGCTACATCGGAGGTGTAGAGACAAATAAGAAAAGATTTCATAGGATCTATATAGCTTTTTGGAACATAAGTTCTCTTACGGGTAGACTAACAGAATTAGTGAAGGTGGTGATTAGAAGGAGAGTTGATATTATATGTTTGTAAGAAACTAAGTAGATAGGCAAAAATGATAGAATGATAGAGCCTTGGAGTTATAAGCTTTGGTATACGGGTAGAGATAAAAACCGTAATGGGGTAAACGTAATCGTAAATAGACAGTTGCTTGAGAACATAGTTGAGATTAAGAGAAAAGGTAATAGAATTTTACTGGTTAAGTTTATTCTAGATGGGGAAATCCTTAATATTATTAGTGCTTATGCACCACAGACAAGTCTTGATGATGTTAGTAAGCATCTATTCTGCGAGGATTTAGAAGAGATGGTGCAAAAAATACTTAGTGAAGAGAAGTTATTTATTGGTGGGCATCTCAATAGACATGTAGGTATTAGTCGTTAGGTATTAGTCATAGTTGGTTTGATACTATCCATGAAGATTTTGGTTTTGAACAAAGAAATGAAACAGGTAACTCGATTCTAGATTTTGCCTTGTCTTATAACTTGATCTTAGCAAACACTTGGTTTAGGAAAAAAGAGTCTCATCTTATCACCTTTAGGAGCGGATCAAGTGCAAATCAAATAGACTTTTTTCTGACGAGAATGATATATAAAGCTTGTTGCATCGACTGTAAGGTAGTGTCAGCTGAAAGAATAATTACTCAACATAGACTTTTAGTTATAGATTTTCAATTTAGAAGAGGACCTACGAAAATTAGACGTAAGATAGAATCTAGAATTATATGGTGGCGACTGAAATAAGGTAACCTAAAGGTTTTTATAGATCGTGTAGTTCAAGAGACGGATTGGCAGTTTGAAAATGATTCAAACAGAACATGAAACAAGATAGCTAGTTGTATCAAGAGGGTGAGTAGAGATCTACATGGTGAGCCGAGAGGTGGTGCTCCACCATCTAAGAACATATTATGGTGGAACGAAAAAGTAAAAACTGTTATTAAAATCAAGAGAGATTCTTATAAAAATTTAAAGAAAAGCAGATATGCGGAGAGATTTGAGAAATATAAAATGGCTAAAAGAAAGTTAAGAAAGCTGTTCGGAAAGCTAAATCTAAGGTCTACAAGGAGGTATACGAGAAGTTGGACACTAAGAAAGCCGAAAATAATATATACTGGATTGCTCGGATGCAGAAAAGGAAGACCAGAGACTTATGTGCAGTGAAGTGTGTCAAATATGAAGATCAGAAGGTTTTAGTTCGAGATAAGGATATTAAGCAAAGGTGGAGAGATTATTTTGACAAATTGTTTAATGAGAATTTTACTCAGAATTTGGATGGACTTGTCATTCAATCTCAAGATATAAACCGTGATTTCATACGTAAAATAAGAATACCAGAGGTTAAAGAGGTTTTGAAGAGAATGAGATCAAGAAAATCGATTGGTCCAGACGGGATTCCTTTCAAGGTTTGGAGATATTTAGGAGAAATAGGCGTTTAATGGATAACAAATATGTTTAATAAGATTTGGCAGACCAAAAAGATACCAAATAAGTGGAGGAAAAGTACCTATGTACTTATCTACAAGAACAAGAGTGACATCAAAGCTGCTCAAACTACCGTGGAATAAAACTTATGTGTCACACCATGAAACTTTGGGAGAGTGATTGAACACAGGATAAGGAAGGATGCTAAGATAACAGAGAACCGGTTTGGGTTCATATCTGGACGATCGACGATAGAGGCTATTCATTTGTTTTATTAACTTGTCGAGCGTTTTCAAGAAAGGAGAAAAGATTTGCATATGATATTTATTAATTTAGAGAAAGCGTATGACAAGATACCTAGAGAACTATTATGAGGAACAATGATGAAGAAATGGGTCCCCGTCAAGTACACTGACATAATCAAGAATATGTACAATGAAATAGTGGGAAATGTCAGAACTTATGGCGGCTTGACGAGTGATTTTTCGATTACAATTGGCTTCTATCAAGGATCTGTATTAAGCTCATTCCTGTTTACCATCGTGATGGATGAGCTTATTAGAACTATCCAAGATGAGGTACCTTGGTGTATACTATTCACAGATGATATTGTTCTAGTAAATAAGACGAAAGAAAGGGTTAATGCCAAATTGGAGTAATGGAAGCAAACGTTGGAATCTCAGGGGTTCAGATTGAGCAGGTGCAAGACAGCATATATGCACTGCAAATTTAGCAAACAGAGAAGTCTAGACCACATTGGTATAATACTGGAAAGACATGAGATATCACCGAGCGATCAGTTTAGATATCTAGGTTCCATCATCCAAAAGGATAGGGAGATCGATAGCGAAGTTAATCAAAAGATCCAAGCTGGTTGGTTGAAATGAAGGAGTTTGTAACTTTCCGTTAAGGTTAAAAAGGGAAGTTTTATCGGAGCGTCATTCGGCCTACCTTATTATATGGTATAGCATGCTGGGCTCCTAAGAAATATCATACACAAAAGACGCACGAAGCGGAGATGCGCATGCTTCGTTGAATGTGTGGTAACACTAGAAAAGATAAGATGCGAAATGAGGATATTCGCGCAAAAATTGATATAGCACCTGTAAAGGAGAAGATACGGGAAAACCGGCTAAGATAGTTTGGTCATGTGTGATGAAGACCTATGGAAGCGCCGGTTCAACGAATAGATGCTATCGATATAGGCAATGTCAAAAGGGCGAAAGGGAGACAAAAAAATATGGATGGAGGTGATCTGAAAATATATGGTTGCCAAAGGCCTCAATGAAAGTATATTGTTCGATAGGAGTGAGTGGAGGCGGAGGATTCATGTGCTGGACCCGGCGTTATTCTTATGTTGGTTCATGCAGTATACCCCATATGCTTGGGATAAAAGGCTCAGTTGTTGTTGTTTGTAAATGGCACAACACAAATACATGAAAGGGGATATTACCTAGAAAAATAATCCATTTCTAAATTCTAATTGTTCAACAATAATTTAGGAGTAGGTGAAAAAAATTCTCAATTTTTCTTTGGCAAAAAAAAGTCAAAGTAGAAGCAACAAAAAGATTGTCTAATATGGAACTTCTGAAGACATAAAAAAGGAATTAAAGAGGATAGACACTTGAACTTCGTCAACGGAAATGTTTTGCATCAACAGAATAGGGGTGGTACTAATGGCTTGGGGAACATTAGTTAGCATCACAAAAAGATGGAGAGAAGAGATGACAAAAGAAAACCACTGTTTATAAGCTTAATCAGTTTCGGGATGTTGATCGCTTTGCTTAGGTATGCTTATAACCTTATAGTTAACTCTATTAAATTAGAGATACTCCTTTTATTTCATTAAATGTGTATACTTTAGAGATTTGGGATAATATTAGCAACAATTATAATCACACGCTATTATTTAGCGATAATACTATAATAAAGAGTATGATGGAAAATTTGAAATAGAATTGATGTGAGAATATTGAACCTGACCAAATTTTAGCTCTTCTCTTCAGCTATTTTCAATCCAACTCATTTATGCTTGATCTTTCATCTCCTACTTTTGGTAACCCAAAGGTCCCAAACATAATCTTATTTGTTGCCAATAAGTTGGACGACTTAATAGACTTCAACTTCCAAACAATAATATTTTTTTTGAAGTTTTTTGGTTCCTTCTTTCTTCCTTTTCTTCTTTTCTTTCTTCTCATTTTCTTTTATGCTTACCTTCGAACTCTTTTTGGTTACCCAAACCCACTACTTATCAATCTCTCAAGATTCAGACTTTGACCCGAAAAATATAACTATATAAATAGGCTTATTTATCGAAAACTATCAATAACTTTCAAAAGTATAAAAAAAAACTACCATCAATAACGGTGTCACGTCACTGCCGTATCATTTAAATAGCCATATCGGTTTAAAAATTCAAAAACCCAATTACGTCTCTCTATCCTAAACTAACCCTCCTTTCCCCACCTGCCACAAACATCGGCGGCGGAACCGGCCATCCTTCTTTGGCCACCACCGCTCTCTTTCTCCTCCTTTCTCCCTAGCACATCTTCCTTCTTCGTCCTAACCTTAAACCTAATTTTCATCTTCTTCTTTCTTTACCTTCACCTTCAAATCTATCCCTTTCCCCCCTCCCCTTCTCTAAAACGGCTTCGCCCTCACCTAACTGTTGAGCCTGCCGCCCTAGCACCTACGCCGCATCCCCCACCTTCGCTTTTGACCCCGCCGTCCTAGCACCCACTCCGCCTCCTCGCCCCACATAAACCCAACCTTGTCCACAACTACGTCCAACCGCCTCTCATTTGCCTCCCTCCACCTCCACCCCCAACTTTCTCTCTTCATCTTCATCGGCATCAACTTCATCACCAATTTCATCATCTTCGATCAACTTTCTTTTCTTTCACCTCAGTTGCCTTACTCTGTCGTGCGGCAACATCCTCCACCCGCCGTCGTAGACGTCGACATCCTCCACCCGCCGCCATCATAATTTGTCAAATTAATTTTTAACAATTAATTAAGATTATTAATAACATAATTCAAAACTGATTAATTATATATATGAAAAAGGCAAAATGACCATTTTATATGAACTAATAAATGAAGTTGACTAACGTTTTAAAACACGGTAGTTTTCTATAGTTCTGGAAGGTAATGGTAGTTATTTGTCATAGGCTCAAAAATAGTGGTAGTTTTGGTAAATAAACCTAATAATTATTTTAAAAGTTTTTGATTCCCTCTTTTCTTCCTTTCTTATTCTTTTGGTTCTTCCCATTTTCTTTTATTTTACCTTCCATCCCCTTATTTTTGTAACCCTTTCCCGTTCCTAGTAATAATTGATGACTTTGATGATCCATAGATTTTGACCAGCAAGCATTAGTTATTTATTTAGAGCTTTCTTCTTTCTTTGCTTCTTTTTTCTTCAAGTTCATCTCATTTTCTTTAATTTTTTTCTATTTATTTTTTAATGAAAATCTTAACAATAGTCACTTCAATCTTGTTTGCAATAATTTGTTTTTACATATATAAAAGTATCTAACAGTTTATACAAATGAAAAAGACTGAGAAAGTTAGAATAATATTGAATAGTTTTTGTAAACAGTCGACCAAATAAAACTATTAAACAATTGAGTTAAAAAGTTAGTCGTTGAACGGCGGTTTAACCGGTCAAGCCTGCTAACCATTACGCTTTTTTGAATGCTCCGCTCTTTTCTGATTTTAAAAATAGAATTGGACTATTTAAAGAGTATATAAGTTATGAGAAAATGAACGTGTGAGAGTGAGATTTTTTACCAAAATTCCACTTACACGCATGCCTAATCGTCTCTTTGTGGATCCTTGAGACATGGTTCTTAATGCACAAAGCATGAATGGTGTTAAACCATGTCGTCTGGCAAAGCTGATGGAAGCTTGACTAGAAAAACACATCCCTAGGAACTAAAGGCTGTAGGCGGATAAAATAAAAATCGAACCCGTAAAGACTCCAGAGTAGAAGTGTGCGCCCCATATTAAAAAAACTAAGTCAAGTACGCGTCCGTGTCCGTACCCCGGATCCCCCACCAGTCGTCCGTTGTCCACGGCCTATCTGACATGCTCGTCGTCCGCGGTCCCGTCGTTCCCGGCCTCATCGTCCATCGTCTGGCATGCCCGTCGTATGCAACCCCGTTTTCCACGGCCCATCGTCCGTCGTCCGGCATGGCCATCGTCTGCGGTCCATCGTCCACAGCCCCGCCATCCGTCGTCCACGGCCCCCGTTGTCCGCCGTCCGTGGGCTATCCGCCGTCTAGCCCAATTTCCTTATAAATAGAGCCCCCATTGACTCATTTTGAGGAGAATGGGAATTTTTGCACGGAAGCTCTGCCTCTGCATCTGCCATCTTTCTCTCTCACAGTCATTGTCTTTTCTTGGAGTTTTGAGACTTCACAAAGGTGGAAACCATTGCTCTCTTACTTAAACTCTTCCATTGAAGACTCTTTTCGAAACACTTCAAGATCAAGACTTTAAAGACCAAGACTTGAAAATTTGAAGGTTCGAGACATCGAAGACTTGAAGCCTTAAAACCAAGATCTTGTCGATCAGTCGAAACCTTGAAGCGCATTTCATTGAGCTTCTGTCCGACACTTCTTTCGTGTTATACGGTCAAAGGGAACTTCGTGTTTACGAAGGATTGTACCGCCGCATTGAATCCCTAGCTCTCTATATTTTTTATTTTTATTTTTATTTTTTTGGCATACATTCTCATACTTGTAAAAAGAGAAAATTGCTTGTAACCGTTTAATGGAAATGAACACGAAAGTCTCGATTTCCACCGGAAACAAGATGGCGACTCCGCTAGGGAGAAGCTTTTCCAAGAAAGAGCTAGTGTGGCAGTACGGCACCCATCTAGAAGGCGACGTCGTTATGACGTACGCGATGAAAATTGACCGAAAAGCCTTCGAGCAGAACTTGAGGGAAAGGGGATCGACGAGTAGCTCCAAGCGCTCGTCTAAGCCCAACCTCCGTGTTGTCTCGACCGCCCCATCCGTCGATGATACGACCTTCCTATCAAAGGCTCGTTGCCTCTCCTCCAAAGATGATATAGAAGATTGACACCCTCGCCGAATTTCAAAAGCAAAGAGAGAGATTTAGTGTCCTGTGCCAAGTCTAGATGCCCGTCGGCTCGAAAGTCGATGGAATTGAGGCTGAACCAACTGTAGGTCGTTCCTTGGCCGAGCGCGCCGCCACCATAACTGATGGTACAGCTGGCACCGCTTCTGTATCGAAGTCTCGTACCCCACGCACCATTGCTCGTCTACTGGCGGCCGCCGCCGGTCCCGACCATGTCCCACTTGTTAAGAAGACCTCCACGAATGAAGAATAGACTTCTTTTGTCTCTCGCCACACGATAAAATGGAAGAGATGTGAACATGAACTTGTGGCCCGTCAAGCCGAAATGCCACCTCGTCCAAAGCTGAGATCCAAAATCGTGACGCCTGTCACTACAGTTAATGAAAGAAACTCACACCGAAGAAAAAGCGTCTGACGCAAGCAGGAATCCTTCTTCTAGATCAAAGAGAAAGAGTTCCTCCCGTTGTTGCTTGTCGCATCGGGAATGAAGAGAAAAATTGAGGAGAAACCAACGCCGCCTCCAACCATCAAGCGTGGAAGTACTGAAGTACACGCAAAAGGCATCGTTGATGATGGGTCACCGCCCGTCCAGCGTCTATGCCCTTCGCCGGCAATGCACACTGCCATGTCCCAATTGTAACTGTGGGCCACATGCAGTGTTGTCCCCATTGCCCTTTGTCTGTTCCCTCATGCTGTGTTCCGAGGGACGAGCCAGTGCAATCAGGTCGAAACTCCGTTTTCGGTCGAACTCCGTTTTCGACCGATTGTCTTTAGGCTCGATTTCATCCCGACCAACAGGAAACGAAAAAGAAGAACAAAGAAGTCGGATGAGTCGACCTACGCATCCGTGCACATGGTTGACCGCCAAGAACCTCCCCGCAAGCTGAGGCTGGATGGAATTTCTCCTATGGAATTCCTCACTTTCTATGGATCCAAACCTCCTACCACGAGAACCCGAGACCAATTGGCTCAAAGGGCCAAAGATTCATGTCTCGTCGACAACTCGACGATGAACTGTCCACGTACGCGACAAACAGTACAATGAGCTCCCACCAGCCCCGGGAAGGGAAAGTTCAGATGGAGGGGACAGACCTTGATGATCAAAGGGAGACGACGTCGGAAATAGTAATCAAGCCACTCCTGATGTCGCAAATTTGCTGCACCAAGTTCAGAGATCCCGACAAGAGGTCTGAGAACAGAACGCCTCCATCGAGGCCATGAAAGTGATGATGCAGATGATGCAATCTCATCAGCAGATGCAGCTCACTATGCAGCAGCTGGGGTGCCAGTGGTTCCTCTGCCCGGAGTCCTTCTACCACCAACCGCGGCGAGTTTACATATATCGGCAGGATCAAATGCAAGGGGTAGTGTCCCAATTCACTCGGTGCCATCCTCAAGCGCTGCCATTCCACATCTAGTACGAATTGCCGAGATAGGAAACCAGCAATCGCAGAGATGGCCTATCCCTGTCCAGAGTGAAATCAACCATAGAGCCGGTCCCGCAACTGTTCCACCACTAAACGATCCGCAGGTATCCCAATTCCACATGGAGGCGCCTAGTGTCGACCACGTCCAGCAAAGCCCAGTTCATGCTGAGAAAGGTCCGATTGGGACCCCACGAGAATATAATCCTGAGTATGCAGACGAGCAAATGCATCGCGATTCAGGGAACCAGTCCGACCATAATGAGTCCTCCGTCAAAGCTGAGCTCGCCGAACTGCGAGCGATGATGGCAACGATTCAGACTGAGAAGAACGTGATGACCGATGGGTTTGCCAAACTGTATCCTGCGAAATGGGATGATATCCCCTATCCGTCAAAATGTAAACCGATCAGCTTCCAATCCTATAAAGGAACCGGCTCAGCTCAGGAACATATCTACCAGTTTGAGGCACAGGCTGGACATTATATAGGGAATGACCCGCTGCTAGTCAAATTGTTCGTCAGGACCCTCAAAGACACAGGTTTCGATTGGGTGAAGGTTCTCACCCCAGGGACACTGCCTTCGTGGATTACAACACGACAGTTGTTCCTAAAAAGGTTCTACGAGATCGAGACCCGCAAAACCTATTCGAGTTTGAAGGGAGAAACTTATCGCTCCGGCGAGAAGATTCGAGCTTTTATCGATAGGTTTCATGGTGTCGCCATGTTGAATATAGGTGCTCTCAAGACAACTATTGTAATTGAAAGAGGACCTATATGAGAGAAAAATCTTACTCGAGATGATAGTATGCTATTTGGTTTGTCTTTATCTTTCATATGATGTGTTTTATTTACTATCACGTATCGTTTAGACATGAGATAAAGCCCTAGGATTTTGCTTGACTACCAGGACGGTGATGGAGATCATACTAGTAAGGCTTGAGTAGTCGATAAGCACATCCTTAAATGTCCCTAGTCGTAGGAGTATCGAGGCTGGGCATCGGTACTCCAGTTTAAATTAGTGTATACGTTTCCTGACCCGGTTGGAGAGCGATAGCTGAACCTACAGCAATTGGTGTTTAACATCAAAAATTGTACACGGGTGCTCATTAGATGAGTTACACTGGACGGACCCACCGAGAACTCCTAATTGGTAATATACCAATATCAGGTAGTAGTTCTCTTATGATATGGGTACAGGATAGTCCCTAGAACCCGAGATCGTCATAGTGTGTCATGTGTGTTCCTACTGTACTTTGATTTCTACCCTACCACGGCTCAAAGGAGTCGTGCAAACAGGTTTTTGTTAGGTATAGTTCCGAAGCATGTGGAGGCAGTGAGCGGTCGAGAGGATTCGTCTCTCCCGGTATAGGGAGTTGATGTCGCGCTGTGCAGAACATGACTACAACCACAAGTCGATGGTCATTGCAGTGGAGATAACTGATAAATGTTATCAGTTGTATCTCCGTTTGGTTATGAGTCCTATGTCGCATGACTTATCGAGTTATTGGGGTCTGACAGATTCCAAACCCTAGACCCGATATGCGATACTCTTAGATGAAGAGACCGGACTATACGGTAATGTCACTAATAGACTTTGTAAGGTTCAGATAAGTTTGCTCGTTGACCTTCTTTCCTTCAATACCTGAGTAGCCGTTACGTGCAGCTGAAAACGCTGACGTGCTTATGGGATATAAATATGATCCTAACCAACTGCCGGTGTATTGTCGAGTTTTTAGAGTCTCATACAGAGATTTCCCAGCACATATGAAACAATATGGGGCACGTATAGGGATACGTGCAGGAGTTCGATTAAACACGTGTATTTGATACACGTATTTTAATCTGGTGTTTGTTGATATTAGCCGGTATATATATGTTATAGCCGGATTATTAAATCAAGTGTTGATTTAATAATTAAATGTATATTTATATATTGATATATTTATATATTAACTAATATCATACTCAATTATTTTCTTCTCTTTAATTGATATTTATATTTGAAATAAATAATGAGACGTGTATGTTGATACATGTATGATAGGAGTATAAGACTTATATGCAAGAAATGAGAATGAGTCGTAGAATTCATGAGATGCTTCTTTTTTTGATGACTCATTTGTGTGGACATTATTTGTTCATGACTCATTCTTGTTTCTATTTGATATGTTTTTATTCATTCTTATCTCTTCCATGTTTCACCTTCCTCCTCTTGATTTTTCTTCAAGTGAGCAATGAAAAAAAAGAGAAAAATTAAATGAGCTAATTATTCTACATCTCCTACTAATCATTCTTAGCAAGTTTAATTAGTAAGTTGCTTCATTTTGATGAGATCAATTTGAAGATAAAACTTGTGTTGGAGTTATCTCAAGGCAGATCACTTTCGACGATGAGATCATCGAGCAAGCATGTTTCGGGTTTCGTGGAGACTAGCCGGAGTCTAAGAAGAGATGGCTAACGCGCTATAAAGATTGTAGTCCGCCAACTCTTATTTTTAGCTTACTACATTAGTGACAAGTTTAGTAGTTTAGTTTGATTCTTGGTTTGAGTTTGCTATAGCTCTCTAAATTTTTAAAATTACTACTTCCGCCGCGCTTTAAACCATACTATAGATGCCTAGCAACCCAACAGTGGTATCAGAGCCATACCAAAAGACTACAACTTGTTTTGGTGGCATTATAATTCATGAAACCCAAATTTTTCAAAACTAGTTTTAAATATTTGCACGAAAAGCTCTCATTTTTGCTTGTGCCGGAGCTACCGAATTCTTGGTTCGGACCAAGAATTTATAGTGGGCTCACGATAACCCGAACCCGTCCAATTTGAGCTCGATTCGGCCCCGATTCGGGGCCGAACAGAGGCCGATTCAGCCCCGCATCGAGGGCTGAATCGGCCACTAGATCAGCCCCAATTTGGGGCTGTTGTAGGGCTGGTTCGGCCCTGATGCAGGGCTGATCCCGTCCCTGATTCGGCTCCGTTTCGGGGCCGAATGAAGGCTCATATAGTGTGGGGTTTTATGGGATTATCGGGGTTCGATTTCGCGCAAAAATGTAGGGATTTTCGTTGCCGAGATGAACTTAAAATTCAGTTTTTGGAATTTTATATTAGCGATCTCGTGGTTTATGAATTCTAATGTCATGGTTCGAATCGACTAAATCAGTGTTCCATCTAGCCGACTTTTACACGGATATAATAAGGATGTGTTGGTAAACGTCGCCTAATTGCTATGTGATCAATTTGACGAGATTGCGCATTTGTTATTGTAATTATTGTTGATATATGTTGATATAAAGCATTGTCGGAATGTGTTGGATTATCGCGAAATGAATAGCCCCCGTGCGGAAGTATGATTTTGCGATAAGTGTTATTTCCATTCATGCTTATAGCCATCTTGTATATTCATTTGTTCGGAACGAGTTTCAACTTGTGGCCGCCGTTTCCGTTATATGTATATTTTTTGTTTTGGGACTTAGCGGTTCACACGTGGTCATAGTCATCAATTGATTTATTATTATTTGTTGGGACAGGATTAGGCTGCGATCATTGTTGTCGTTGTATCCCGCGGAGAAACGCACGAGCAACCGAATTCTAGATTGCAGCGGATGGCCATCTTAAAGAGTTGAGATCAGGTCACTCAAGTATAGAATTGGCGGGTTTCTTTCCGTGCTTGTAGGGGTATAGAATTGACCCGCGGAGGAGTGCTCAAATCACCGGATTCGAGAAAGTGTCGGGTGGCCCCCTCATGATGATTATGTTGGGTTGCCTCATTTTCTTGGGTTGCCTGGTAGCTTACCGCATTTGTAGGGGTCTAGTTTTGGCAGCGCGCGAGCTATTCACGCGACCGGAGAATGTCGCATTTCGTTTATGGCTCGAACGAAAAACGGGATTTCTAGGTGGTCCAACCATTCCTATTCTGTGATGTGATTACCTGCCTGTGATGATATTTATCGTTTGTCTGTAATGCTGATTATCTGCCTGCGATGTCTTATATGATGATATATTGATATATGTGTTATATTGGATATATGTGTGTGATATATAAATAAATGCTATATACATTTTGCACCCGCGCTAACCTTGCCCCCACCTGTCGTAAGTTAAATAACCATATGGTGAATACCCAATGCCCCATGACGAATGCGAATAGCGTATATGTGCATTCTATTTTCTTTTCATACTTTTCTTTGATTGTATTCAAAAATGCTAAGTAATATGATTATCTTTTTGATGGGATTGCATTGATTCGGGTTAATGTAAAGATAATAAACCTAAAATACGTAGAAACCAAATATCAGATATTATGGTGTTATAGTCGAATATTTTGATTTACATTGAGGTATTTAGTAAGGAATATCCTGCACCTCATTCGATGAAAGAAGAGCCTTGATCCATTCACCGGGAGTTCGCTCTTAAGAAAAAGTTTATATTATTATAAATTTGTAAGTTGAATAGCCATAGTCTTTTGCTTTGCATTGAGATATTCGGTTAGGAATATCCTGCACCTCATTCAATGAGGTAAGAACCCTGATCCCTTCACGGGAAATCCGCACTTAAGCAATAATCTACATAATTATAAATTTGCAAAATCACAAGATTTCTATAATGAGATCAAGTTCATTACATTAAAGGTTTTCTTCAAAACCAGCCGTAGCCCTCTGTCATTTCAGGAAGTAGAGTACTTAGTTTTCGTGCTGCATTTGTTGGCCTCCGTCAAGATGTAGTGTACGGTAGCTAAGTGATGTCTTCCTGTTAACATAGCGATGCGATTAGTCGGGACAGTCACATAGCCTTGTTGACCTCCATCAAGGGCTTATGCGGATGGATTCAAATTAATCATGAAATGATAGGTAGAACTTGACTAGTGGCATATGGTTTGTTGACCTCCGTCAAGGTCATGGGTCGTTAGGGGTAAAAACCAATATCGGGAGCTTCAAGTGTGAAACTTGCAATGAGATTGCATGCCTTCTATGGAGTGGGGTGACTTGTTGATCTCCGTCAAGATTACCACGTCATGATAGTTTGGATCCTGATTCATACTGTGAGTAATAGTTACTCTCGGGATAGGATCCGGCTAATTCTTCTTTTAGGGTTTGAAGGAGGATTTGACGGAACAGTAAGAGCCATCCTGATTAGATAAATATACCAATCTAATTTAGGTTAGAGTGCCCGCCGACTGTGTCTTTTCTTTCTCTCTGGCAGCGATCTAAGACTCATCATAAACTAAAAACTCGTAAACCAAGTTAACCGAACCATTTTTTACAATCAATAGCTTTAGAATGTCATGATTGTCCTATTTCATGACATAGTCGCATATGTCCTTACCCCTCCGACTTCCCCTTTTGCTTCCTCCAGAATACTCATTATCCGATACAAAGATCCATATTACTAGAAAAGTAATCGTATAGTTAAATACGAACTTGAAAAAATTGTTTCAGTCGAGAATGTCCGCAGGTCTGGAAAAAATGAATTGTATATGATACAATCCATTTGTCTCTCCTCTCCACCTTATCTCAAGTTTCAGAGCTCCTTAAATAAGGAGAATATACCAGTTACGCTTGTTTGATGGTTTTCTTCCAATCCCGATACTGGAGCTGAAAGGAAAAGAAAGAAGAAAACCGACTAGCATAAGTTCGGTATAAACAAGATAAGAAAGAGACGCCAATAAGGAACGAAGTGAGCGGAAAGGAAAATTCAACTACTATTATGACCCGGGGCAATGAAAGAGACATTACTTGGAATACCCGGCCACCCCTTGAAATATTTTGATGTTTCATGTATTCTATGTGATTGTAATCGAAAACTGTTTTCCAATTAATTCTGAATCTTGAGTATATAGATACCGGATTAACATCTCACCTCTGTAAGTTGTTAAAGATGCTGAGAAGGATTAGATTATTGGAAAATGTGATTTGATTCTCAATATCGGATATCGGAGCAATTGTTGCTATTTGGGAAATCACCTAGTTTTGCTTTTCGGCAAACTTTTGGTTTTGAATATCTGTTATTATGCACCAACTTTTAAAAACTGATATATTCGTTTCTTTATTTGATAAAATAGGATATAAATTTTCAAAAATTATGTTATGAACATTTGCCTTTATCATTTGATAATTGGGTAAGATGCATTAAAAAAGTTTGTACATTCTTAACCAAAATACAGTTTTCATATTATGCCACACAGAATATGAGTTAGTGAACTCATAGGACTTATACATAATGATGTACGTTGTCCAATGTCTACATGGATAAGAGATTGGTACTCATATTTCGTTCCATTTTTCTATGAGTTCTATGATTTTAGACACGCATTCTTAATAAAATGCAAAGTCCAAAAATTTTGAGAAGTTCATAAGATATAGGAATCAAGTAGAGAATTTGTAATACCCAGTTCCTTTATATTTATTTTCCGTATTCGAATAAATCATTTTGCTCAATAATTTCTTGAATAAAAATCCTAATTATTTTCCTTACAATTTATTCCCTCTAGTTTCCTATTTCATATTTTATATATTTTTCCAAGACCCTAATTCCATTTCTTTATTCTAACATTAATTCCTTAAACCATTTAAATCGTAACTATTCTAACCCAATCTCTAGGCCCAAGCCAATAGCCCAAACCCTCCATTTTCTCTTCCCCCAACAGTTTATTCCATCTCTTTCAATTCAAAATTTATTCTCCATTAAAACTCAAATATTACCCCAATTTAATTTCATTAAATCCTAATAATTATATCTATTAATTTTCCATTTACCCCTCAATTACTCCCGATTATCTTCTTTTAAAATCTTATTCCTATTATTCATTTTCCCCTGCCTCCTTTTACTCTCTCTTCTTCTAAAATTTTCCAATTTATTTATTTTTAAACCAACGTACACACTCTCACTCCCTGTTCACTCCCTCTCTCTCTCCTCTCGATCCCACGTCTTCTCTCTCCCCCTCGCGACCGCTTCTCGCGCGCGCGCCCACGCCTCGCACCCTCACCCCTGCGACGCGCCCCCAGCTCACTACCCCAACGGTCGCTTTCCCAAGACCCGCGCTTCCTCCATCTCCCTCGCCAACCGCCCGCGACTCTCACTTCCCCCTCGACGCCCAAACTGCTCCCCGAGACCCCGGCCTCCTCCTAACTACCAAGCCCCGCACTTTTCCAAGATCCCCACTCCTCCTTCTCTTTTCCTTCGCCGCCCCAGCCCGAGCTCCTCGCCTCCATCTGCTCCATCTCCAAGCCCCAGCCAACAAGCTTGAACCACCACCATCACCCTCACCGGCAACACCTGACTTGAACACCTTTGCCATCATCTTCCTTTTTCCCTCAAGTCCCTTGCTTCCAGCATTAAGCCTCCCCCACCTCCAGCGCCTGCGAACCGCCACCAACAACCTCTCTGATGGCCACCAACAACCGCCACCATTGCACCCATCGCCGCCGGCGCATCTCAGAACCCACCACCACCTTGAGAATCCCATCGCATCTGCTTGCTCCGGCCACCTGAACACCAGAGCACCACCACAGCAGCCTCCTCTCCGTCTCGCCACCGCGACCTGCTTCACCGCCCGATCCCGGAGCCACCTTCGACCGCAGCCAACCAGATGCAACCTCTGACTCCCGAGTTCCCCATCGCCACCAACACCCTCTACAACTCCAACGCCGAGCACCACGACCCGAGCCACTCTGTGCTATCGGCCACCGTCTGAGCCGGTTGTCGCTAATTGCAGCAGCCCCGTACCCGAGCTCCTCTTGCTCCCTCCACCTGCTCCGGCCACAACCCAGAACTGCGCGACGACCACTCCGCCATCGACGGCCTCATCTCTACGAACTCGGAACCTTCAAGTTTCGCCCCCAACATTGATCCGTGCGAGTTGTAGCCAATCAAAAGTAAGAATTCGAGGCTCCGCCACTACTACGATTCAAAGGCTCGCGAACTCCGGTTTTGCCGCAACGACCGTTTTCGCATCCGTAACAAGCATCGCAGCGTTCGAGCGATCCATCATCTCCGTGACATCGTCCTAGGCAAGTGAATTCCTCACTTGCTTACATGCTACTACTTTACAAACCAAAATAAATGTTTAATTAGATTGTCTACACCAATAGACATAATCGAGATCGATCAATGTGAAACCCTAGATCAAAACCTGTTTTAATGTGGCGGGACTCCTGATTAATGGAGCCCTGCGTTGTTGATGAACATCGTACATAAATCTGGCTGTAAAATAAAGTTGGTTACCTTCCCTAAAACGACAACCCAATAAACCGTGTGAAAGCTGATTTCTCTCGGATAAGCTGAACGGTTCAAATCATAATAAATTATCTACATATCGGATCTCAGAATGCTATGGCTCGTATCGAAGCCAACAGATAAACCTACAGCACCCCATAGTTCATCTTTGTATTTTGACAAGTTATAACAATGAATACTGAGGCAATTTGCGGCTCTGAACTGTAGTCCGGGGCAGTGTTTAGTTTTGGATACCTGCCTTGGGAACACCTGTATACCCATTCTTTAAACTGAAAATGCGCGGAGCCCCATATGATCACGTAGATAATTGGATTTGCTAATACATGAATCTGATCTCGTGTCGTTTCACCATCATTTGATATTTAATTCGTATTTCAGAATACCCTGGTGTTCTGCAGTTTCTGCAGTGACCTCTCTTACGCCAACACCTTGAACACAACATAACTTTTAATATAGAATTGCTATTGATGATTTGTTTGATGCGTTGGAAACATAACAGAAAAATCTACAATTAGTTGAACTGTAGCATCGCCTAAATATGCTCCCAACTGGGAGAAAAACGTGTTACGAAACGGACTACCAGTTCAGAAATTGGATTTCCAGCGGTGAACACTTAAAATGAAATGGACATAACTAGCGAGCCTGAAACCCGATTGACGTGGAACCAATTTTGATGGATAGATAATTAAACATGCTGCTTACCCCTTTTGTATTATTCTGCTTAATTCTGCACGTATGATTGATAGTAAATTTTGCAAGTGGTAAGACACTGGCTGCTGATATTTTATTCATATCGTAATTATTGCATTCTTATCATATCATGTAGAGATCATAAGCATTGATAACCTAGTGATCGTGTACATTACCCAGTGATAGATATTAGTGTTTGGATTGTGGCAAGTACGCTAGTGTTAAAGCGTAATGAATAGGTGAAGTGACACGTACTTGTACACAATCAGCGGACCCAGTTAATCTATTGCATTGTCGACGTCTATGAGACATATATAAGTGTAACTATAACTGAAATGGGACGGTTATGGAGCACTTATATTAGTGTCATAGGTAAGGCGTCAAACACTGTCCATTTATCTTGGGTACCAGTCGAGACATGCTTGATGGAGATCCGATCTCCAGTTCTCGCGTAGACTTGTCATGGACCAACTAGTATTTGGGTTTATGGTCGGTGTTTGATGTAGACCACGGAGTGTGGGGTAGTTTGAGTATGAGTTCAACGGAATCTCGGAAGTCCCATTGCCGGCATATACCGTGATTTTGGGAGTTGTATGGATGGTGTTACTGATTATTATCGTGCGTGATTCGGGCCCGTGTTCCCTTGCCCTTGGGGCCCTACCCTTGGGTTGGGGATACTCCTGCGTGGTTGACTCTCACACTTGGACTGATGATAGGTTTAGCGACCTGGACAGTGAGACTTAGAGACTCATAGGGTTAGTGACATTGACATGCATTGCTTACCGATTTGATATACCTACTTTACTGTTTACATGTACCGATTATTTCATGTGCGTCATCATTCTATATTTACTGCTTCATGTTCATCATCATTGCACGTGTTTACTTTTGCATTTATATATATTGCTATTGTGTCGTTCTGACGACCTGAGTATGTATGCTTAAAGTGAGAAGTGGACTTAGCTCGGATCAGCACCTGACGTACCTTGAGGATATTGTGGACATCTAGATCAACGATGTCGGCGCTTTCTTTCCTTTGACTCTACATGGTTAGTTTTATATCTGTTTGATTTAGTGACTGCATTTCTCATTACATGTGCATTGATTATTGATTACTACGTAATGCTAGAAGCCGAAATTTGACTATGGCAGGATGTTTCCTCGACCGTAGGAGCATGGTTGACCTTGTCACCCCTGGTATTCCGTATTTTGGGAAGCATGATGTGACAGAACTAATTGTTGGAAGTATCATGATTCTTCGAAGTGTTTGAAGATGTGGATACTTATGCTAAGCATTCCGTAGTAATCGAGAATTTGATTTTCTATCAGATTGCTCATCCGTGGGTGCGCTCCATGATGAGTAATACTAAATCGCCTTTTCCGATTAAGGGATGCACTAAAAATAGATGCATATCAATTAATACCGGTTCTATCTAAATTAGTGTCTCATAATCTATATCTGATATAGATTGGGTTATTATCTTAAGATTGTTAAGATGTTGAGTTTTCCGGCTTATACTTAAAACCAAAATCCGGATTAACTCTATGCACGTTTGAGTAATGGCAGTTTGTGGGTCATCCCGGGCATTGTTGAGGGATTAACTTTCTACCAATTTCGGAATCAAAAGTTGTTTTATTCTCAACACGCCACTTTTTTAGAAAAGGAACTTCTTACAAAAGAAATTGGTAGGAATATGGTAGAACTGGAAGTGATTCCAGAACCACAAACGGTTACTGGAGATTTGGTGGAACCTGGAGATTCAATTGACCCTGACAAACCTTAGCCTACTCCGCAGATTTAGTAGGTGATCTCTGCCTCCTGAGATATACTACGGTTTCCTCATTGAAGGTGACAAGAAGACTTGCATCATGTGATGATGAACCTACTAGTTATCAGCAGGCCATGGAAAGTGGTGACTTCCGATTAATGGCTGGGTGCCGGGTTATCCGAGTTGTACTCCAAACACTGCAACAAAGTGTTAAGTTTGTTGGGTGCTCCAGAAGGGGTAAAACCAATAAGAAGCAAATAGAACTTTCTAGATCGGTGCAAATGAAAATGTACTGACTTAATAAAACTAGACTTATAGTAAAAAGTTTTCATCAAATACCTGTTATGGATTGTGATGAAACTATTATTTCAGTGTCTGTGATGAAGTCCATACGGATATAACTTACCACAGTTGTCTTTCATGACTGTGATATCTGGCAGAAGGATGACTATAACATCTTTCTAAATTGGATTTAGAAGTGTACGTATATATGACTCTGTCAGAGGGTTATCTTGGTCAGTGGGAGCATCGGTAAGTGTGCAAGTTGCTTAAATCTATCTTTAGACTAAAGTACGTATAGCGGAGAAAGATCATATGTTTTGATGATACAGTTGACTTCATCAAAATGAGATATGAACCTGGTATTTGTAAGAAAATAGTAGGGAGTGCTCTCAGATTCCTCATATGGTATGTGGATGACATACTCATGATAGAAAGTAATGTTCCTATGCTGCAAATCGGTAAAACAATAGTGATCACAAGTGTTTCTCCATATAGGATATTGATATCTATCCAATGCTAAAGAAACATAGGGTAGCAGTGAAGAGCATTTGATGTTCTTGGTGTATGGTAATGGCAACCTCCTAAACGAGATGGTTACCGATTCTAGCTTTACATAGAAGACAGGGTGTCTATCGCCAGTCATGAGCTTACCCTCTTTTGAGGAGTAGTACATTGGAAAAAGTTCCAAGTGGAATATTGAGGTAGTCGTAGCACTAGATACTGATTGTGAATCAGCAAAAGGATACCGCCTGAGAATTTGCTGGATATAATTGTTCATTTATGAACATGATCCCATCGTCAGTCCAGGCAAATACTAAGGCGGGTATCGCTCAATTCAAAAGAGATTTGATCTCCGCGAAGTTAAGATTCAGGAAGAAACATAGAGATGCACTATACCGCGTCCACACATTAAGGCTGGTTCTCGAACACAGTTTGTGAAACTGTTAGTACAGAAGTTGGGTATGAGATGCCGCAATAATTGGCCTTAATTGCACGTAGGAGATTGTTGATATAGGTGCCCTCAAGGCAACTGTTGTAATTGAAGGACCTATATGGGAGAACAATCTTACTCGAGATGATAGTTTGCTATCTGGTTTGTCTTTATTTTTCATGTGATGTGTTTTATTTACTATCACGTATCGTCTAAACATAATAAAGCCTTAGGATTTTGCTTGACTACCAAGACGATGATGGAGATCATACCGGTAAGGCCTGAGTAGTCAATAAGCACATCCTTAAATGCCCCTAGTCGTAGGAGTATCAAGACTGGACATCGGTGCTCCAGTTTAGTCTGGTGTGTACGTTTCCTGACCTGGTTGGAGGGCGATAGCCGATTCTACAGCTATTGGTGTTTAACATCGAGAATTGTATGCATGTGCTTATTGGATGACTTACACTGGACGGACTCACCGAGAACTCCTGGTTAGTAATATACCAATATCAGGTAGCAGTTCTCTTATGACATGGGTACAAGATAGTCCCTAGAACCTGAGATCGCCATAGTGCCTCATGTGTGTTCCCGCTATATTTTGACTTCTACCCTAACACGGCTCAAAGGAGCCGTGCAAACAGGTTTCTGTTGGGTATAGTCCCGAAGCACGTGGAGGCAGTGAACGGTCGAGGGGATTCATCTCTTTCGGTGAGAGTTGATGTCGCGTTGTGCAAAACATGCCTACAACCACAAGTCGATGGCCATCGCAGTGGAAATAAACCGATAAATGTTATCAATTGTATCTCCGGTTGATTATGAGTCCTCTGACGCACGACTTATCGAGTTATTGGGGTCTAACAGATTCCAAACCCTAGACTCGATATGCGATACTCTTCGACGAAGAGACCGGACTGTACGGTAATGTCACTGATATATTTTGCAGGGTTCAAATGAGCTTGCCCGTTGCCCTTCTTTCGTTCAATACCTGGATAGCCGTTACGTGTAGCTAATACCGCTGACTATTTGTAGGATATGGATATGATCCTAAGCTATTGCCAACGTATTGTCAAGTCTTTTGAGTCCCACACAGAGATTTCTCAGCACATGCGAAACGATGTAGGGCACGTATAAGAATACGTGCAGGAGTTCGATTAAACACGTGTATTTGATACACGTATTTTACTTGGGTGTTTAGTGATATTAGCCGGTATATATATGATATAGCCGGATTATTAAATCAAGTGTTGATTTAATAATTAAATATATATTTATATATCGATATATTATATATTAACGAATATCATGCTCACTTAATTATTTTCTTCTCTGTAATTGATATTTATATTTGATATAAATAATGAGACATGTATGTTGATACATGTATAATAGGAGTATAAGACTTATATGCAAGAAATGAGAATGAGTCATGGCTGTAGAATTCATGAGATGCTTCTTTTTTTATGACTTATTTATGAGTCATTATTTGTTCATGACTCATTCTTGTTTCTAGTTGATATGTTTTTATTCATTCTTATCTCTTCCATGCTTCATCTTCCTTCTCTTGATTTTCCTTTAAGTGAGCAATGGAAAAGAAAAGAGAAAAATTAAGTGAGCTAATTATTCTATATCTCCTACTAATTATTCTTAGCAAGTTTAATTAGTGGGTTGCTTTATTTTGACGAGATCAATTTGAAACTAAAACTTGTGTTGAAGTTATCTTAAGGTGGATCATTTTCGGCGAGGAAATCGTCGAGTAAGCTTGTTTCAGGCTTCGTGAAGACTAGCCGGAGTCCAAGAAGAGATGGCTAACGCGCTACAAAGATTGTAATCCGCCAACTCTTATTTTTAGCTTACTAGATTAGTGACAAGTTTAGTAGTTTGGTTTGATTCTTGGTTTGGGTTTGCTATAGGTATCTAGAATTTTAAAATTGCCGCTTCTGCCGCGCTTTAAACCATACTATAGGTGCCTAGCAACCCAACAAGCCCAACTGTTCAAGGGTGAGATCTCGCTCAATGTCTTCATGAATATGTGTCGGGACAACTTTCTGAACCACATTCGGAGATACTTTAGCACAAACAGGGCGAGCTCATGGGCTAAGCTCATTCAGATGGCTGAACCTGTGGAGGATACGGCCACCCAATTAGGAGACCTCCCAAACTCCAAGTCGTGCACTGACAGTAAGCCAGGTGGCACCGCAAGCAAATGGACCAAGGGAAAGACCCAAAAAGCAATGGCGATCAATTTCCCTCCCCAAGATCCAAAAAGAAAATGGCAAGCCCTTAGGAAGGACGGCAAGCCGGTCTACAACCAAGTGTCTCCTCCACTTAGACAAAGACAAGCGGCTTTGCGCACAAAACCGTGAAGAGACATGCCACTATCTTTCAAGGATGAAGCTGTTCCATTCCTGACAGACGCGCTGATCAAAAGGGGTTCATTCAGCCACCCACGTCTTTGCGTCCTGAAGAAGTTAACCACAATGGTGATCCCAACTATTGCATTTTCCATATATACGTGTAGCATCCCACACAGGATTGCTACGTTAACCACAGATGCTGGGGTGGTATAATTAAATGAGCAGCAGCGCCAAGTCTCGGCGAACTTTACGTCGGCCCAATTCGGTGACTTCCTCCAGAAGCCGTCAAAGACAGAGTAATCCCGTTCCTAATGGTCGAGTAGGAAGCGGTCAGTTTTGACCCCCACAACCGGTAAAGCAAAGGATTGGTCCCCCTGGTGTTGCCAACGGGAGAGCACATGTGGATCCGCCCTGATCTAGCGGACGACAAGCAGTGGACGTCTGCATCAAAGAAGGAAAGTCAAAAACTTGCCATGTGGTATCTGTCGTCCAAGGTGAGAACGAAAATATTCCTCACGCCCTCTCCGATTCGGAGAACGAGGAGGAATTTGCCACTACCACAGCGCAACCGCTGCAAGGCGATTCGTGCTTCAGAAAGTCTTACTTTCGCCGGGGTATTCAGGTTGAAATTCAGCCCATGCAGCAACAGTCATGCCAGCAGAGAAAGGAAAGAATAATGGCACAGCCTATGTTCGACTGCGTCCGTTTGACATCATGAGTCAGCTCGCTAGTATCCCGACCAGAGTTACTATGCTTGAGTTGCTCAAGTTATCTCCTGACACCCGAGCAGCCCTTCAAGAGGCGCTACAAGATCCAGAGGCATTTGTCGTGGACATGCAAAAACTCTATTCTGAAAAGGACGTCAACCAAATGTAGGATCAGGTCATCACCTTCTCTGAGCAGGACATGAGATCCCGTCAATCAAGCACACGAGGCCATTATACTTCACAGCGTATATCGGCAGCCAAAAGGTATCGCGTGTTTTGGTGAATCCCAGTGCAGCGGTGAGTATCATCACCCGAAGAATGATGCACTTCCTTAGCATACTAGTGCACACCAACACGAAGATCACCGGCTTCGATGCCCAGAGTAGCTTTAGCTCTGGGAAAAATAAGATTGAAACTGCGCATCGGGGATTTGAGGTCGGACGTCACGGTTTTCATGATTGATGATGACCCGTCCTACAACATGCTATTCGGAAGGTCATGGATCCATGAAAATGAGATCGTGCCTTCGACCCTACGTCAGGTAATGAAATACATCAATGTAAAAGGAATCCAACATTCAATAACGGCGGAGCTAGCCCCATTTAAAGGACTCGAGAGCTATTTCATGGACGCTCAGCTCTATCAAAGCCTAGCCCCAGATGAATCTCATCTGGAGGCATATCCTTTAGAGAACCGTGAGGATAGAAATGAAGTGGACACCGAGTCTAAGAATATTCCTCGATGTGTTATAAAACCCTTTGTAATAGATCTTGGAAATATTTATAAGGCCGATGCGTCCGAACCTAAATTCATCATTAATAAAGTGAGATTTAATTATGAGTTATGTGCAAAGACCTCACCTAGACTCGGCAACAATGTCCCGCAGCGGGTGTTGTGTCTAAATTCTGATCCTACACTAAATGTGTCCATGGTTAGGATATCACACGAACTCGGAAAGTCCCAGCATCCGAATAAGACCTACTTCGTCGTCCCGGCTAAATTCGAGAACGAAACACCAATACACTTTGGTCGTTTCGAAGCGGACAATGATTAGACCTCGAAAGAATCAGAATCTGAAAACGAAGTGCCAGTGTTCCACCACTATAGTGAAGGTGCGCGTCAGATGATGAAGAATCAGGGATATGACTTAGAAACTCGGCTTGGTCCTGACCATGATCAAGGGCGAGCCGGAAGGCCCAAACCCTTCGTGCCTAAAGGACATGATGCAAATTATTACGACCAAACAGGCCGGGGGTTAGGTTATATCACCCCTCCTGAAGCATCTGAGCGGGAAGATGGTTCCGATGGGTCCTTCACGCAATCTTCGGACACTTTAGAATAGGATTCTGAATCTGATGTAAAGATCAATGATCATTTTCAAGAATTCTCAATTAACAGACTTGAAAATTCAAAGGCTCAAGGCATCGAAAACTTGAAGCTTTGAAGCCAAGATCCGGTCGATCGGTCAAAACCTTGTAGCGTATTTCACTGAGGTACCGTCCGACGCTTCCTTCGTGCTGTACGATCAAAGGAAATCTTGTGTTTACGAAGGATCCTATCGCCACATCGAATTTTTAGATCTCTATATTTTTTTATTCTTTTTCTTCTTTTTGCATACATTCACATACTTGTAAAAAGAGAAAATTGTGTGTAACCGTTTAATAGAAATGAACGGGAAAGCCCCAATTTCCACCGGAAACAAAGACGTCAAAAGGTCTCTTTGAAAATATGGTTCCCCATTAGCAGTAATATACGCCCTCATAGCTTCTTCAAAAACCATAACATAAGGTAATTTTGACTTGCTGACTTGAATTGCAGTAGGCCCTTAACTCCTTCCGTACCATAAGGTAGTTTTGACTTGCTGACTTGCCTACTGCGCCTAAGGAAAAGAAATTCCGGCTTCAGTCAGTGTGATGAGAAGGATGATTAACTTGTTCAATGTTATCTTTTTGATCTTCTCTTTGAGTAAAGTATCTGGTGGCAGAGGTTAAACCGGTTCATAATGGCTTCCCTGATGAAGATAACCAATTTTAAACCGAAGAAAAAGAAACCATCGCAATCAACCTTCCACATCGGAGGCTCTTCTCCGTTATGAACCTCCTCTACGGATGCAAAGAACTCCAGCATGTAAACTATAGGGTAGAATTGGTCATTGAGCGGGATGTAAACCATTTAATTCACATTAGTTTCCGAAGAAGTCATAGATCTTCAAGGATTCAAACCTAACATTCTCACACTTAAATTTATGCGAGAATTAAAGACTTTTATTATCAAAAGTACGTATCTTATCAAAAGTCTGACTTCTCTTTAATCTCTCTCACAGAATTAACAAGATGAATCTTAAATACAAAAATATAAAACGTCGTCGGTGCAAAACTGACATATAGCAAGGCTTGCAATTTTTCATTTGTAGACAAATGATCAGCCAATTTTAATGGCAATCACACCGGCTATGTTATATAAAAGAGAAGTGTGTGTTGTTGTTATCATGTTAGTCTATAAATACTAATGCACCAACAACTTGCAAAAGATAAAATTGCTTCATATACATTTTTGCATAGCACTGCCCATAGGAAAACTAATTTCCTATCATCGTATCGAAGCAGCATAAGTCTATCCATGGGACTCATGATTATGTTGGAGACCTTTCCACGTAAAAGTGTTTGACTGTTGAGTTTGTTTAACAAACATTGTTCGTGCATAACCTTTTGTGTAAAGTGACAATGCCGAAAAATTCTTCACTTAGCAATATATTAGTTTAATCGGATAAAATACCTGTTGACCATCTATTTTTTAGCAAAGAATTAACTTGTGTATATTTGGCTCTTTTGATCATCTCAATGTATGGAAGGAATATAATGTAATACTAATTATCATTAAATGAGAGTTAGGGTCTCCAATGGCTAGGACCTTATTATCTTGATTTTTCCTCCGAAGGAAAAACAAAGGAAAAAAAATCCTTGTCGTCATCAACTTCATCATTAGAGTTCTAGAAACTCAGACATGTCATCACCGCTCTTGCATATTGGATAGATCTCCTCCTACTTCTTGTTGCCACTACCCGGCCCATCCAACACTTCATCTTGTCTTTGACTCGTTTTGATAAGCCAAATCACCTAGATTCTGGTGAAACCAACTAAGGCACAGGTATAACCCGATACAGCCTTATGGTGCAACTCTGAGCCTTTTGGTGTAACTGAGTCATGCAACGAGTAAAGTGAAGAGAAATCGACTCATGGTTAGTCCAACTCTGAAAAAGCAAAACGACTTATGGTTAAGCAATTCTTGTGATAAGCAAAAATGACTCATGGTGTAAGTCCGCAGAGAAATCGACTCATGGTTAGTCCAACTCTGAAAAAGCAAAACGAATTACGGTCAAGCAAGTCTTGTGATGAGCAAAAACGACTCATGGTGGAAGTCCGCAATGCTAGACGTGCCGAGGTTTTCTTCGTGTGCACAAAGCTGTGTTTTGCACCTTGTTGAGATTCAACGCATAAATATTTCTGTAATTTTGTTATCCAAACTCACAGTGTTCGCTCTACCGTGAGTTTAAGGTGAAGTCATTGATATTGATTTAATTAGTTAGTTAGAATTGATTATTGACCAAACATTCTCTTTACTTTTCAGCCAAATATCACACTGAATATATTTGTCCCTATAGATCACCTTATAGCATGGGCGAGATATATTTGTAATAAAGAAAGCCAGCACACCTGATACCAGATGAGATGCAAGATCCGCAGTCTGATAACTCCCAAAGAAATCGACACTTGAATACCTCATAAAGCAACCCGAATCTATCGCCCTACCCTCAGAAAATGGAGTGCACGTCTTGGCATTCCCAAATGCCACGCTCAGACAACTTGCACACACGCTCTCGCTCACGGTCGCCACACAATATGCCACCGCATAAGCCCCCCCTCTCTTCCCCGCCGCAAAATACCCATTGATCTTTGGCGTCGCCAGACTCAGATCATTCAACAATCCCTGCACATCTTGTCCAAATTGAGCGCTATTATTTGTCTGGTTCCCACAAATAGCCCTGTTTCCGTCCATCGTCCCTTGCTCAAAGAATGGGGCAGTCTCGTACCTATTAAGATTTTTGTTAGCTTAATACACATTGTATCTCATACCCCAAAAGCTTAAGATTTTTGCTAAAGTAAATCTGCCTACACAAGCAAGAGGGGCCTTTTCATGTGGCCCAAAGGCCCGCGTGGGGGGAGTGTTAAGTTGCCTTAGCTTAGTATATATCTATATATCCCATAAAGCAAAAGCTTAAGCCCTATTTGGGTATGGAGTTGAGAAAACTAGGGTTTATTTTTAAGTAGAGGTAGAGGTTAAAACTCTTCTCCATTTTGAAAACTCAACTTTGATGGATGTTTGGCTTTGGAGTTTTGCAAACTCCAAAATGTTGTTTTGGGATTATCTAAACTCCAAAATGGGCGTTTACTTCACAAATTTTGGAGTTTCGAAAACTTTGATAGGATTTGAGTTTTGTAAACTTGGGTTTTCTCGGCTTTGAGTTGAGTTTAGATATCCGGAGTTTTCTAAACTCCAAAATCCATGCCACGCATCGGATGGTCAGGGTTTTGGAGTTAAAGTTTAGATAACTTTATCAAACTCCGGTGATCTAAACTTAACTCCGTTCCCAAACAAAGCATATAATCGTTAAAAGTGGTTCTCGGCAATACCGAAGGAAGCACCCATCGTAGTCCGCACGGGCTCCATAGGCGACAGGGCACAAGCTTCTAATCCTTGCTGCGGCGGTAGCGAAACAATTGAGGCAATCGGACTTGTCGAGATAGTCCAGGCAATAGAAGAGGGTATGGACCACATTCGTGTTATGCCCTTGCTCCGATGTAGCGAATTTGGAATCGTTGGAGACCAAGGCGGCGCGGACGTTCGAGAAAGTGGAGTTGACATCGGAGGTGAGGGCGGCGAGTTTCACCGGGTCAGTCGCGTTGTAGAGGCTGCAGCCGCTGATGAGGAGGTTGGTTTGGGGGTCGGCGACGGCGAGGGGTACAAGAATCAGCAACAAGAAGAGGAAGAAGAAGAAGAAGGCGTGCATTTTGGGTAATGGGTGCTGTGATGGGTGTCATTGTTGTTGTAGTATATATAATGGAATTTTGAAGGCAGGCAGTGGATGATTCAATGTTTCTTGAATGAGAGAAGAGTCTTTGATGGGTCTCTAAATAATTGTGGGGTGTGTGGGGGTAGAGAGACGGCTGCAACTTGGATTAAAAAGAAATAATAAGTTAGGGCATGGCTGGATTGGGAATTTTTTATGGAGAATATGGCTAAGAATTGGGGGAATAGGTGGTTGTGGTGGTGGCTGTATTTAATTGGGTAGGATAGGGAAATTTAGCTGCTCTCTCTCTCTCTCTCAACCCTAACTGAAAGGGATGGGTCAAAAGAGGAGGCTAGATAGAGAAGGAATGGAAGAAGACAGTTTACAAATAGATAGGGCTTTCGAATATACCCCTGCATTCTTCTCTGTGTTTATATACCCCCTTGAAATTTTTTAAATAAAATGATTTGGCCCTATATGAGGAGAAAGATGCCTGGGCAGGAAGAGGACGAGGGTCGTGCCACGCAAGAACCAAAGGGTTTATTATAAATATATATAACATTGTCATTTTGGCAATACAATGGGGTTAGACTGATAAATCCACCGTTGCCGATCCTAAATAAAAAGAGGAGGGTTGTGGGAGGTTTATGGCAACCAATGTAAAACTTTGCCGCATTCTATGACATGAACCATAATAAGAATATCGTTAGAGCATCCCCTACTCAGCGACACGCTGCATCGGATCTCGGATGTAGTGTTAAATATGCAAGGGCTTTTAGGCCGCCGTCCGGAAACGACGCGCTACATCGGACCCCGGGTGTAGTGACAAATAAGCAAGAGTTTCATAGGCCCCGTCTAGCTTTTTAGAACATAGGTTCTCTTACAGGCATAGTCACAAATTCGTCGTTCGGGAATAATTCGGCGAGGTCGAAAATTCGGATTCGGAGAACTATTCGGAAAAAATCGGCAGCTATTCGGGAAAGATTCGGTAAGTGTTCGGGAAATGTTCGGGAATTATTTCGAGCAATAAATTAATATATGAGACGCTAGGTTTTGATTTTGTGAATCATTTGCTGTTTTTTTGAATTATTCGCTGTTTTTCACATAATTCGGGAATAATTCGCGAATTATTCGGCCAGTTCGGCAATAGCGATTAATTCGAAGATTAATTCGTCTGATAAAAAATTCGCGAATTATTCACGAATTCGACTAATAATTCGCGAATTATGTGACTATGCTTACAGGTAGACTAATAGAATTAGTGAAGGTGGTGATTAGGAAGAGAGTTAGTATTATGTGTTTGCAAGAAGCTGAGTGGGTGGGTGAAAAAGATAGAGTCATAGAATCTTGTGGTTATAAGGTTTGGTATACGAGCAGAGAAAAAAATTGTAATGGGATAGGCGTAATCATATATAGACGGCTGCTTGAAAATATAGTTAAGATTAAGAGAAAAGGTGATAGAGTTTTACAGGTTAAGCTTATTTTAGATGGGGAGATTCTTAATATTATTAGTGCTTATGCGCCACAGATAGGTCTTGATGACGCTAATAAGCATCTATTCTGCGAGGATTTAGATGAGATGGTGTAAAAAATATCCGGTGGAGAGAAGTTATTTATTGATGATGATCTCAATGGACATGTAGATACTGATCGCAGTGGGTTTGATACTATCAATGGAGGTTTTGGTTTTAGACAAAGCAATGAAGCAGGTAGCT
Source organism: Agapanthus africanus (assembly GCA_030015575.1). Taxonomy (NCBI): domain Eukaryota; kingdom Viridiplantae; phylum Streptophyta; class Magnoliopsida; order Asparagales; family Amaryllidaceae; genus Agapanthus; species Agapanthus africanus. The sequence goes on from CM057338.1 coordinate 25,705,486, forward strand.
CGATTCTAGATATTGCTTTACCTTATGACTTAATCTTAGCAAACGCCTGGTTTAGGAAAAGAGAGTCTCATCTTATCACTTTTAGGAGCGGATCAAGTGCAAATCAAATAGACTTTTTTCTGGCGAGAAGGATAGATAAAGGTTGTTGTATCGACTGTAAGGTAGTGTCAAGTGAGAGTGTAACCACTCAATATAGACTTTTAGTTCTAGATTTTCGATTTAGAAGAGGACCTAGAAAAATTAGACGTAAGGTAGAGCCTAGAATTAAACGGTGGCGACTGAAGAAAAATAACCAAAAGGTTTTTATAGATTGTATAGTTCAAGAGGCGGATTGGCAGTCTAAAAATGATTTAGACAAAACATTGAACAAAATGGCTAGTTGTATCAAGAGAGTAGTTAGAGATCTACTTGGTGAGTCGAGAGGTGGTGCTCTACCATTTAAGGACATATCGTGATATTAAAATTAAGAGGGATATTTATATAGATCTGAAGAAAAACAGAGATGCTGAGAGATTTGAGAAGTATAAAATGACTAAAAAAGAAGTTAAGAAAGTTGTTCGGGAAGCTAAAGTTAAGGTCTATAAGGAGGTGTACGAGAAATTGGACACCACGGAGGATGAAAATGATAGATACTAGATTGTTCGAATGCGGGAAATGTTAAGAATATGTATGCCCTAGAGGCCATTATTGTATGATATAGTGGACGCTTGGACATATATGCAGAGGACTTTCTTACTCGGCATGATAGTATGCTATCTGGTTGCTCTTTATCTTAACATGTACACTAGTATTGTTATACTGTCTCTCTGATACATATTGATAAAGCCCTTAGGATGTTAGCTTGACTACCAGGACTATGATGCAGATCATACTAGTGGGGCTTGGATAGTCTGCAAGCACATCCTTTAACAGTTTCTAGTCGAGAGAGTATCGAGACAGGGCAGCGATATTCCAGAGTAGACTAGTGTGTACGTTTCTTGACCCTGTATGGGGCGATGGTTGATCCTACATCCATTGGTGTTTGACATCAAAGATTGTACACATGTGCTCATTAGAGTATATGTACACCGAACAGGACTCGCCGAGAACTCCTAGATGGTACTATACCTATCGTCAGATAGCAGTTCTCTAGTGACACTTGTACATGTTAATCTGTAGACCCGAGATCTTCATAGAGTCTTGTGTGGTTCCCACTGTGTTTTGATTTCCTCCCTACCACGGCTAAAAGGAGTCGTGCAAACATGTGGATTTTGGGTATAGTCCCGAGTCATACGAAGGCAATGAGCGATAGGAAGGGTTTCGTCTCTCCCGGTATAGAGAGTTGGTGTTGCGCTATGCTCAATTGGCTATAACAGCAAGTTCCTGGCCATGGCTGATGAGATTTACTGATAAGTGTTATCAGTAGTTTCTCGAACGGTTATAGGCCACACATCGGCATGACTTATCAAGTTACCGGGTCTGACGATTCCACCCTAGACTTGATATGCGACATATTAGACGAAGAGATCGGACTGTACGGTAAGTGTTACTTATAGGCTTCATGGGAGTTTGGAAAAGTTTGCTTGTTGATCTTCTATTCGCTCAATACCTGAGTAGCTGTTACGTCCAGCTAGTACCACCGACGGCTTGTGGGTAACTGATGTGATCATTGTCTATTGCTGGCGTATTGACGAGTCTTTAGAGTACCACACAGAGGTTTCGTAGCTCAAGCGAAATGAAGTAGGGCACATATGTGATATGTGCGGATGCTTGATTAAATACGTGTATGTGATGCCATATTCTAATCAGGCGATATTTGATATCGGTTAGCTTGTATGTGATATAACCGGATTATTGAATCAAGTGTTGATTCGATGAATTATTATGTGTGTATTTGATATTGTCGGTTATATGTGATATAGCCGGGTTATTGAATCAAGTGTTGATTCGATAAATTGATATACATATAAATGATATTAGTCGGTTATATATGATATAACCGGATTATTGAATCAAGTGTTGATTTAATAATTTGATATATATTCATATATTTGATATTTTAATATATATTAACTAATATTAGCTCACTAAAAAGAATTTCTTCTCTTGTATATGTGTGTGTGCATGTGTGATATATATATATATATATATATATATATAATTCACTATTGTGTCATGCTAGATAATACATAGGACATGGGTGTATGAGACTCACACCGTGGCTTAGAATAATATTGGAGATTTATTTTTAAAGTAAAATTAAAATGAAGTGGAAATGAGCATGGTTTAAAATGCTTGTAGAAGCATGTAGAAGCCATGACTCATTCCACTAATTTTGTTTTACTTTAAAAAAATTTAAACTCAACCATTTATCTTTAGCCATGGTTAACTCTCTAAATATATCACTTGAGATATTTCTTCACCTTAGTTCATCATCTTCCTCCTCTTGATTTTTCTTGAGAAGAAAAAAAAGAATTCTAAATTGAGCAAAATTCCTACTTCATCAACCTACTCTCATCTAGCCCATTAATGTAGGTTGTTTGCTTCATTAATTTCTTGATTAGTGAAGAGGTAGCTTGAGTTAGAGATACTTCAAGGTGGATCATCTTTGGCTTCGAAGACGACTAAACAAGCTCGTTCCTTTCACCAAGTTAAGTCTAAGAATTGTTCTAGGGACTACTACTTGGAGTTTTAGAAGTGAGGGGCCGGTCTACAAAAGTTGTATTCCCTTTTCACTTAATATAGAATGTTTTTACTTGTTTACAAACCCTAATTTTCTAGTTCGATTCTAGGTTTGTATATCATAGCCCACTAGATTTTTTTAAATTGCATACTTGATACCTCTTGAAACCTAGTAGTGGTGCTAAGATATACGTTTAGGAAAGAAAGACCAGAGATTTATGTGCGGAGAAATATGTCAAAGATGAAGATCAGAAGGTTTTAGTTCAAGATGAGAATATCAAAAAAAGATGGAGAGATTATTTTGACAAATTGTTCAATGAGAGCTTTACTGAGAATTTGGGCGGACTTGTCATTCAATCTCAAGATATAAATCGTGATTTCATGCGTAAAATAAGACTGCCTGAGATTAAAGAAGGTTTGAAGAGAATGAGATCAAGAAAAGTGGTTGGTCCAGACGGGATTCCAATCGAGATTTGGAAATACTTATGAGAAATAGGCGTTAAATGGCTGACAGATCTGTTTAATAAGATTTGGCAGACCAAAAAAATGTTAGGAATATGTATGTCCTAGATACCATTATTGTATGATATAGTGGATGCTTGGACATATATGTAGAGAACTTTCTTTCTTGACATGATAGTATACTATCTGGTTGCCTTTATCTTAACATGTTCACTGGTATTATTATAATATCTCTCATATACATGTTGATAATGCCCTTAGGGTGTTAGCTTGACTACCAGGACTATAATGCGGATCATACTACTGGGACCTGAGTAGTCTACAAGCACATCCTTTAACAGTTCGTAGTCAAGAGAGTATCGAGACAGGGCATCGATATTCCAGAGTAGACTAGTGTGTACGTTTCTTGACCCTGTATGGGGGCGATGGTTAATCGCATAGCCATTGGTGTTTGACATCAAAGATTGTACACATGTGCTCATTAGAGAATGGGTATACCGAACAGGACTCACCGAAAACTCCTAGATGGTACTATACCAATCGTCAGATAGCAGTTCTCTGGTGACACTGGTACAGGTTAGTTTATAGACCCGAGATCGTCATAGAGTCTTGTGTGGTTCCCACTGTGCTTTGATTTCTTCCCTACCACGGCTCAAAGGAGTCGTGCAAACTGGTGGATTTTGGGTACAGTCCCGAGTCACTTGGAGGCAATAAGCGATAGGAGGGGTTTCGTCTCTCCCGGTATAGAGAGTTGATGTTGCGCTATGCTCAATTTGCTATAGCAGGAATGTTCACCGCCAAAAACGAAGACGAACCGGGATAGATCGTCTTGCCTAAATTTTGGGGCATATGCTGTTTGGATTTATTCGTCCACCTCTTTGAATATGCCAAGTTGATTTATGGCACCATATATTGGAGGTTTGGACGGATGCAGCCGCTGTAGCAGACTTTGTCAGATTCCCCCTCATTTTCATGAGGGTTTTTTGATTGTGGGGACGCTTTTCCCTGCAGGCACAAGCCCCTGCAGTTAATTACGTTACTGCATCGCGATAACCACTTTCTCCTGCTCCGAAAGTTCACTTCGTGTCGTGTCGTGTTTATTTTATTTTGGGTTGCCCGTGGATTGTATACGGAGACTAATTTATGTCGTCACCCGTAGGGCGTGAATTAGTCCAAATCCGTATATTTTTAGATTTGGGTTTGGGTTGATTTAAGGATCGTTAATCTGGTTTGAGATTAAGATTAGCTTAAATATATGTGAGCAGTTGGGACTCGGTCGGTTTTTGTTAAGAATACGTTAGTCCAATTTGAGACTAAGATCCACTTAACAAGGTTTAGGATCATTTTTATTTCAGATCCAACAAAAGAGCATTCAGGCTCTATTGTTTTAGTTTAGGGTCATTTCGGTCCATTATCTCCATTTTGGGGGCGAATATTAGTTTAAGAACATTTCGGTCCATTGTCGCCATTTTGGGGGCGAATATTAGTTTAAGAACATTTCGGTCCATTATCGCTATTTTGGGGGCCACTATTAGTTTAAGAACATTTCGGTCCATTGTTCATCTTGCGCACACGTGTATTTGTTACGTGATGGGATGAACAACGATGACACGGAATGCACTCAGTTTGGGATACGGTCTGATTTGAGGTGTGCACGTCAGTTTGGAAGTGCACCAAAGAGTTGTTGGTTGTCGGGACCCGCCACCTCTCTGAAAACGTTGAGGAATTACAACGACATATATCAGAGGCTCAAGCGTTGATTCTGCTCGTGAGCGTGATAGTATAAGCCTGCCTGACTGTGAGGCTATATCAGAGGTGTGGAGAGATATACTCTTAAACCAAATCTCGTATTTGAAGGAAAGGGGGGCTACTGTGGACCTAAGATTCATTAGTCTTTTTTAGACTAATATTATCTTAGAAGATATGAGATGAATATCATCTTGGATATCATCAGTTGAAAGATCATTAGTCATGTTTGGGACTAAGATCAATTTGGGGAATCATGCGCACAGGGGGCTCAGTTGATTGGAAATCGAAAAGGTTTTGACCTTGGGAAAACTTAGCCAATTTGGGGTAGGTCTGGGTCTCCATAGTTATCCAACAGTGTTAAGCGCTGGTATATGCAGCACTCACGTGTATCCCATGTGAGGCGCTGAATCAGTGTTAAACACTGAACTCTGGAGGCGCTCACGTGTGAACACGTGAGGCACCCCAAATAAGGGCTCTGCTCTTTAGGTTTTATTCCCCCTTTTTATATAAGTACTAAGCACTTGGTTCTCGTGGCATTCACGTGTGAAACACGTGAGGCGCCTCAAATATGGGCACTGCCCTTCGGGTTTTATTCCCCCTTTTTACAGAAGTGCTAGGCACTTGATTGAGGGTCGTGTGCAAAACACGTGACTGCCTTCGGTAGTGCTCCTTGCTCTTCTTTTAAGCACTTGCATAGGAAACACGTGAGGCAGTCTCGGCCGTTTCTTTTTGTTCATTAGAAGCACTCATGTGGAAAATACGTGAGGTCTCGTTGTAGTGTTAAACACTAACGAATCACCAGGCTGTTCTTCTGTGTTCTTGGAGATTTTGATCTCATATTAATGACATTTCTAGTCATTAAGATTTGGGTTTGGAAGGTTTCGGATTATTACCATCGTCTGAGGGATCAAGTTCTCCTCTTGTTTGTGCAGGAATCAAATTCTTTATATAGGGTTAAACCATAGTTTTCAGAGGAATTAAATTCCTATTTGTTTTTGTAAGAATTAAACTTTTTGAACTCGGTTCTTTCCCCTAGGCTTTGAATCTGCATGACAGAATCTCCCCGATAAGAATTAAATTCTCAACTTGTGGGGAAATCTGCTTCTGCAGATCTCAACCAGAGGAAAAACTAAGTTCTTGTATGAAGGGTTAAACCCTTAGAGAGGCAAAGAAGAGATAGAATAATCTCTGTGTTTTTCTTCTTTTTACCTAGTATGTTCTGACGAAACAAATTTTCGCTGAGAATCAAATTCACTTTTTTTGTCTCTCCTTCTGTCTCCCTTTTTTTCCTTCCTCCTTTCTCCTATTTATAGGAGAGGGGGAAAATCAATTTCATTGAGCAAATCTTTGACTGAGAGATCAAAAATGATATTTAGATCAATCGGTGAATTTTATTCACCATTGGATTTTAGTTCAAAGGCTCTCTGTTCAACAGAGATGTTTTCTTGTTTGTTTAACAAGATTAGGAAATATTTTTCCTAAGATAGAATTTATTCTATCAGGTGGTCGGTTGGTGGTTTTACAATCACCGTTGGATCCTTGATCCAAGCGTTCTCTATTTAACAGAGAAAATCTTTCTAATTTTAAGAATGATCAAGGAAATATTTCCACATAGAATTCAATTCTATCGGATAGTTCATCCAAGATTCTCTGTTAGAGAAGGATCTTTTCATTTTAGAAGATTCAAGGAAATATTTCCCAAATAGAATTTAATTCTATTGTATAGAATTTAATTCTATCAGCTGCGAAGATTTTAAAAGAGCTCACGTGTGGCACATGATCCCTAATGGGGTTGAGCTTGTTTACTTTCAGCGTTCATATGCTTTTGCATATGAGCGCTCACGTGTTAACACGTGAGGCCTGTTTGGCTTGCCAATTATTTGATTGTAGCGCCTATATGTTTTATATATAGATGCTCACGTGTATAACACGTGAAGCTTGTTTAACCTATGAGTAGTTTAATTGCAGCGTCTATATGCTTTGCATATAAATGCTCACGTGTTGAGGCTTGTTTAGCTTATCAGTAGTTTAATTGTAGCGCCTATATGCTTTGTATATAGACGCTCACGTGAGGCTTGAATAGTAGGGAGTTTCCCCCTTTCTTACTCCCCCCTTTTTTATGAGGGAACAAATGCCTTCACAACGTTGTTCTCACGTGACTTGCACGTGAGTGCAACACTGTCCATCCTTATAGCCATTGAATTTGCCTAGGGTAACGGGGAGATGAACCGCTCTCCATCACGTCTTATAAATGAGGGCTTGGCCCTTGAGATGGCCACTGTTTCTTCATCTTCTTCCTTAGTCTTTTTCTTGAGAATTTAATTCTCCTTTCAGTGCTTAGTTCTCTGCTCGCTGAAATTTCAGAGTTAAACTCTATCCAAAAGAACTCTTTTGGGTAAAGATCTTGAACGACATTTGTCCCTTAGGAACAAGAAACCTTTTTCTCTAATTTTCTCTGAATTTTAAATTTATCGCAAGAGCTTTGCTTTTCTCTGGAACTGATCTCTTAGAGATCCAAAAAGACATAATTTTTTGTGTAGTAAACTCGGATGTCTTCGAAGATCGGGCGTTTCTCCTCTTATCTTTGAGGATCTTTGGAATTTAATTCCGCTTCTTCGTTTCCTCATCATGGGGGTTTCTGGAATTTAATTCCATTGTTTAAAAGGAATTTGATTCCTCATTAAAGAGCTTAGCTCTGAAGGTATCAGAGGCTTTTTGGGAAATTTATTCCCTGGTGTTCTTGAGCATATCTTCTTTTTAGGGTTTTAACCTCATTTTCACAGATTTGAATTCGTTGGGCATTTTAACAGAACTCATCATTTTCATCATTTTTTAGGGTGCTAAGAGTTGTTTAAACTCCAGTGTCTAGTTAATGAGAATCCTTTTTGATTCTCGCAATAATTATCTTGCCTCATCATTGGTGAGCCGCCATATTGATTTTGTGGGGTCTATTGGTTTTGCAGCCCGTGGTCCCATGAAACAAACATCACTTATTTTTTAATGGGTTTTCCTTTCTCTTATTTCAGGAACAATGGCATAACTTCCTTACTTCCCTTACACTCGCTCAGAAGTCACTTTTCCGCAATCGCCATCGGATTAGGAAGTTATGGTGATGATTAGGGCGCATAACAAGGACCATATGAATCTTCTCTTGCGGGGGGTTTAGTATGGTCATATCATCAGGGCCGCCGTAGCTTTACATGTGAATTGCCAACAGAATCCATCCGCTCAATTTCATTGATGGAGCGTCTGCAGACTGCTTACATGGTGGAGGCGACCAATTGGACTCCCACGGGCCGACTCGAGCCGGCAATGACCGGGATACCCAACCAACCCCTGGTGGCCATTGATATTCTGGGGTACCGAGTATGTCAGGGTGAAGCTCGATCCTGGGGGCAAGTTTATAAGGTAGGTGTTACCCCCCGCCACCCAGTGGGCTACCTTCCTTGAGCTCGATACATTCTCTCCGCCCAACGTGCACAGCTGCAGAAGGTTGGGTTGTACCAAGCAGTATATGCATCATTATTCTACTATCACGCTCCTCACGTCTGGTGGGTCAAGGCTTTCTTGAACCAATGGAATCTTCCCACAAACACGTTCTTACTAGGGGATCGTAAAGTCTCGATCTCACTGGAGGAGTTTCGTGAAATTTCAGGGTTGCAAATCAGGGAGAGCATTACGAAGAGTTACTGCCTCCTGATGATTACGTCTTTGCTACGGTGCCTGCTATGCTTGATGGCCTGACGACTATGAACGTCGTTCGTCATAAGCACCCGAGTCTAATCAAGGCCCTGGGTATTTTTGAAAAACTGTTCGTGATATCGGAAGGGCAAGGTGTCACTTTTGACACTTTCATTATTTGCTATCTCTGCGAGGATGTCTTATCCAAGAAGGCTCCAAAAGTCGCGAAAATTGAAGATCCTTTTGGATTCGGGTTGAAGAAATTGCCGGCCAAAGAAGAAGACCTGCCGCGGTTTTATATTCCAAACTCGTCGGCCGTGGCTTTTAACGCGATCGCGGCCCCTGGCATGGATGAAGAAACTTTCTTTGTCAGCTTTATCAGTCTCTAGCTTAGCTGGTTCGCCATGCCGATGCATCGACGTTTCATGAGAGCCTCCGTCTTCTACCCTGCTTATTGCATAGCTGAAGGAGCGCGATTAGCTGTTGGTGTTGCTGGATTGTTGTATCTATATCGCGGGTTAAGCCTTACCGCTAATCTTTCGAACCCGGATGCGAATACCGTGAATTTCTCCCTCCACTACTTCACATCGTGGATCGAGATGCACGTGTTAGGAGCGTTTGCTGCGCACCGGCGGCCAGATTTTTATGAATCATATACCTTCCCGCGAGTTATGAGGTTAGTTGATGATTCCGCTCCCGATCTGACCCAGTTAGGGGCTCTCCACTTACTGCTCAATCCATATTCGAATTAAGGCGGAATGGTTTTTCAGTGACTGAGTCCTTTCTGCTCCAGCGGGGCCCGTTCAGCAGTTGTTTGATTTGTCGAAGGATGGAGCATCATCTCTAAAGAATAAGGAGATTATGCACCTATACTCAATCAGGTCGGAGTATTTAGTGTTCCACCAGAATGACACTGCTCTCTTCATATGATATAATCCGTATCGCTTTGCCCAGCAGTTAGGGTACAACCAGGGCATCCCTCTCGAGGTATTTTTAGTTGAGCCTACTCTCTTCCTGGAGGTTACCCGCGATGTCATCCACCATTTCATGCGGTTAAACACTAGCTCCCTCTTCATGATCCCGGAGCCCGACTATCTTCCGAGGCTTGTAGGGTCCTTCAAGGGTTGGTATTGCCATCGGGTCGGTCCCATCATTGCAGAGGAGAGACGGGTGCTTTTCGAATGTAAAGCTTCCGTCCCAGCTCAAGTCACCAGCGCCCCATTGCGGCTGCGGTCGGTGGTTCGCTCTCCTCTGAGGGACAGCGGTTCAGTGCTTATCCCTAAAGCTGTAGAAGTAGAATCAGCCCATCACACTGCTGTTATGCCAGTGCGTACTAGAGCCAAGGCGGAAGTTCCTGATAAAGCACTAGCAGTGGCGCTACCAAAGGATGATACCGAAGGCGAGATTGGGCAGCGCCGTGCCAAAGCACCGAAGGGACGGAAGCGCTCATCCGCTAGTGTTAACTCCGGCGCAAAAAGGAGAAAGAAATCGGTCGCGGCCTACTCGACGCCTTGCTTGAATCTGAGCCCCTTATCCAGAATGAGCCGATATCTATGCGGGAGCTGGACGACGGTCTTCTTTTCCCCGGTTCCTCTGCCGAGGAGGCTGCTCAGTTGGCTGAGTCTTTAAGGCGCTCACAAGATGAGGCTGAAAATGTGCGCCCCAGGAGGAAAGGCTTCCCCCTGTCATATTTTATGACGTCAATCCATTATGACCGAGGTTACCGATGGGTACCCTGACAAGGGAAGAAGAACGGGCTCTCAAACAGCCCATCTCGGCCATTTCGGAAGACGAGATTGCTTTGAAGACGAGCATGCATTTACTTGCGATCGAAACCCGACGAGCGCAATTGATCAGAAAAGAGCAACGTCTCGAAAAGGCCATACTTCAGGCTCCTTGGCTTATTGGTATGCATCTTCTCATTTTTTTTGACAAATAATTTGTATGACTTTCATATCACATTATCTTTGCAAAAACTTTGTAGGCACTTCTGTAGCGGGAGTAGGTTCAAGCCCAGATCATGCTGTGTATGTGGATTCTACGAATATCTCCCGTGACGCACCTGAGGATGTAGAGGAGATTATTGAAGCTGTTATCCCTACCGTGGAGCTCCCGGTGGTGGCTTCTGTTCTTTCAGCGTCTACTCCTCCAGCAGAGGTGGCCTTACCGGCTCTAGATCCCATGGATATCTCTAGTGACGCACCGGAGGGGTTATCCCCGCCTTAGGGCCTTCAACGGCGGCTTTTTTCCCTCTATTGGAGACTGCCACGCCGATGATAGATTTCATAAATATCCTCAGTGATGCACCTGAGGGTGTAGAGGAGGATGCCGAAGCTGTCATCCCTCCAGTTCAGGGTGGGTGAAGTATCGAGGGTAATCTTATATACATATACATTTTGTTTAACGACCCCTCCGTTATCTGAACCTTTCTTTCCCTCAGAATTGCGGGAGCTGGCGGCTTCCATCGTAGATCTTTCTTCAAGGAAAACCTTCCAGCGTTTGCTTGACATGGCGGCCCCACAAGCGATACCTCTATAAAACATAGTCCTTTCTTCTGGCCAAGGTCGGTATTCTTTTGCCCTTTTTGTTTTATATTTTTATAATAATGCTGATATGCCCTTCATTTTAAACCGCATTTCTGAAAGCCGACGACGAAGTCGAGATTCTTGATGGACCTGCGGATCTCTCAAACCCGCCTTGCATGACTGTAGGTAAGTGACGCTTTATCCTTAGCATCGTTTTGTTTACTCTATATTTGGAAATGCAACTGACCGCACATATATCTTCACAGCTTTGCCAGCCCTGACCCCATTAGAGTCTCGGATTTCCATGCCACCAGGCCCTTACGCCCGATGTGTATCTAAGAGGATGGCAAAACAGAGCATTTATTCCCTGGCGGCTCTCATCGAAGATCTTAGCGCCGGTGCTTCTGTCGCGGCCGAAGAATTCACTGCTGAAGCCAACGCTTCCTTATATGTTCTTGCAACTTATCATGATGATGCATTGATGCGTACCTGGGTTGAGTATTGCCGCAGAGTGGAGGCCTGCCTATATGGTATTGAATGCATACTTCTTCCTTCTGGCATCTCTTCTGTAAAAGCGAGCCTGCGTGGATGGATTGAACGATGTGCAGCCAATCTTCAGTCATGCGAGAAAAGACTCAACCGGAAGTTTTCGGCGAGGGAGTTGGCTTCAAAAGCATTAGGGGAACTTCAAGCTCAGCTCACTGCCAAGACCACACGTGCGTATGAAATTTGGCGGGTGCTTCAAGAGGCCATTACAGAAGTGGTGGCTCTTGATAAAGCCGTTATTTTTACACGTGAGATGGTTGAAGCCCACAAGGTCGCCGAGAAAGAGCTTGAGAGTCGGTTTGCTTCATACCAGAATCAACAGACACAGGCAGGGACTCATCTTGCGGCACTGATAGAGCTCGAAGCAGAAGTCCAGCGGAAAAATGATGAACTTGCTGGCTTATTGAACCGTCCGCCGACTTAGAAATTTTTGTTGCTGTATATTCTCTTATTTTTGTATTCATTTTGATCCCTAAATAAAAGTATCTTGTATTCACTTAAATTCATGAATAAAAGACGTATTTCATTTCAAACCTGCACTTCTCTTTCTTTCGATGTCTAGACTTGGCGTAAAGCAGTTTATGTAGTTTATTCACTCATTCCGGAGTCTCTAGTTTATGTACTCATTTCAGAGTCTGTAGTTTGTTCACCCATCTCGGAGTCTCTAGTTTATATACTCATTTCGGAGTTTGCAGTTTATGCAGTCATCTTGGAGTCCCTAGTTTATGGACTCATTTCAGAGTTTATAGTTTATTCACTCATTCCAGAGTCTCTAGTTTATGTACTCTTTTCGGAGTTTATTCAGTTTACCTCCCTTGGGTTTATAGGAAAACTTGTCCTAACGTCATAGATAACCCCTGCTCTTTGCGACAGAGGTCATTTAGGTTTTGTGGTACTAGGGTTTTAGTCCGTGGTATCGTCGCGTTGGCTGATGTATTCTCCGATATACAGTCTTTCCGCTGTTGTTCGAGTAGCCCCGCGACTGTCGTGTCTCTGATCCCTTCGGGAGCTGGACAAGACGTCTTCAAGTAATCTCCTTAGGCTATATGACTGTCGGAAAAGCAAGCGTTAGGAATTTTGCCATGCCTCTTTTTACTTGAGATTTGCCATGGCTCCATTTCGTTTCGATCCTGGGGTCTTTTGTTGACGTCGCGTCTGCATCCTGTTGGACTGAAAAGAAACGCCGTTGTTGATATTGTGTCTACTGTAACGAGACGAATGTTGAGATTGTCTTTAGGTTATATATGAACCGCCGAGACTTAGAGTTAGGAATTTGCCATAGCTCCGCTTTGTTTCGACCCCGGGGTCTTTTATTGACGTCACGTCTGCACCTTATCGGAATGAGAAGGAACTCCGTTGTTGACATTGCGTCTGCTGTAACGAGAAGAATGTCGAGGTTATCTCTAGGTTGTATATGGTCCGTCAAGACTTGGCTCTCCTTTTGACGGAGCCTGATGGGAAAATATAGTTCCCTTTTCATTTGTGCCCATGGATTATATACAGGGGTCGGTGTGGACTCACCTGTAGGGCTGAAAAGTTTCATTTTCATTTTTTTACCGCGATGCTCTATCATTTTAGCTTTTTATATCGCGAAAGTCGTGATTGCCCAATCATTTCGGCTTTTTATTTGCCACCCTAATCATTTCGGCTAGTTTTTAAAAATATTTTTACTCGTTGCTTTTTATTGCGAGTTGCCCAAATATTTCGGCTATTTCTTATATGCATAGTTTTTTTTGCTCCCTGATTTTTTGTTGCGAGTATAGAACTTAAGATCCGATACCAATCTTAGCATCAGCATCGCTGCGACTAGAATATTGCCAGGAGCGAATCATCATTTGCCTTGAAAGGACTTGGGAATTGACACCTGTTTAGGCATCAGTATTGCTACCACTGGAATATTGTCAGGAGCGAATCATCATGTGTCTTTGTCAATTTTAACAAAGATAGCTTAGTTGTAACAACCCTAAACTTTCTGTACTTTTTTTTTCAAAAATACAGAAATGGATACTTAAGCCTAAGCACAAGTTATAAATTTGATTTACTTTTGAACAGCCAGAAGGAGCTTGTAACTCACTGGAAAGACCTTGCATTGCTGAACCAAAACACCAGAGTTCAAATCCCATCAGCCACACTTTTTTTAATTAAATTCTTTTAATCTTTTAGAAGACCGAAGGTCTACACATGCACAACCCGTAAAACCAAGAGTCACAGCTTAAACAAATATGTCCACGAGGCTAGACCAAGCGTCAGGGACACGTGGCACTAAGACGATCCCCGACTCGCCCGACTCGGGCCGGCGAACTCGTTAACTTGGCCTGTGCCGCCGGTCCAACTCGGTCCAAACCCACATTTTCTTCAACCCTGGCGACTCTTGAACTCCCCCCATAACCCCTGTATTATTTTTTTTTACTGCATATTTACAGAGCACCATAAAACTCACATTTAATCCATTTTTTATCACAATTTTAATACACCCTTTCACTATCTTAAAACCCTAAATTTTCCTTTAAATACCACCCTCAAATCACCCCTCCTCACTCCCAAATCGTTGCCCAAACTCTCAAGAAAATTCCCAAGTCTTTTTTGTGCAAGTGGAGTTAGCAAAAGGGCGAAACTCCGACGAACTTCCGAAGGCAATCCGAGGAGTTTCCGACGACGGAACGACGCACCGGAAACTCCCACCTCTTCCTCTTTCTCTCCTCTAGACAATCATCCAGTAAGTCCCTACTTCTTCTTCTTTTCTCTATTCTAAAAACTTTCAAAACTAAAACCCGACGGAAGCGGAGTTAGTCCGACTTCCGATTCGGTTTTCTTTAAAAACTACAAATTTTCTTATTCAAGATACCTTCATATCATCACATATTGTTCATTAAATATTAATAAATATCTTTAATAAGTTTCATCACAAAAGATTGTTATATGCATCTTCTATCGCAATTTTACATTAAAATACCACAAACTTTAGTTTCCGACATAAACTATATAATACCTTTATATGTTTAGAAAACTCACGAGGTAATGACCTACCTCCTCACAATACTCATATGTAACATAGCACGATGGAATTTGGGAACATAGATTCGGAAAATACGACTTTACATATAAATACCTTCAACTATTAAAACCTTTTTCTATAAGAAGTGTATTTAACAAATCTTTGCAATTGCGTCTCTACAACCCATTTTGGAAAACCCGTTCGGGATGGTGTGGATTATCACACATCCTCGGTCTTAGTAGAGTGAGATGCAGATCTCTGCAAGGAGCATACGATCTCGAAAGATTTTAATACATTTTCCTTTAGAAAAATGTGATTTCTATTATAAATAAAACTTATATTTTTATAAATAAATATATATGTAATTAATATCAAAATATCTATTTTTAATATTTATAATATTCCACAATTCAAGAAAAACATCTCATTTACAAGAAAATACCATACAATTCCAAATTTACAAATAAATACAATATATTATGAAATTAGGTTTTATTCACTAGAAATGTCACATTGATAAAAGAAACATCTATGAAAACTCTAAAGACGATAATAAAACACTTGAGGTGTATTTTGAAAATATAACAAAACTATTTTACATAAAACCCCTTCAAGTTATACTAAATTACAATAAGGACCCTAGTAAACATAGGTTTAAGCGGGACCAGTCTCTTGAGCCTCAGGGAGCCGGAGATATGGGTGCTTGCCTATTTAAGGTAGAAAAATTAACAAACGGTGTTATCAACACGGTAATTGTCTTTGAAAAAAACATAAATCCTGCCGTCCATGTGCAGCAGTTACCGATAGCACCAAAACATAATTCAGGATTCAATTTCTTTTCTAATTGTCTGACTCAGATTGAGTCTCGATATAAACAATCTGACTTGAATATGATTCAAGTATCAAACTTCAATACAACATGGATCTATGAATCCATCTATTCAATCTAATCAATCTATATTGACCGAACCGAACCATGAATATACATCCATCTACATGATTCTCCAGTTACATCCATTTACTGATATCATGGTTCCGACAAGTTATCCATCTATATAAATCAAGACAATATAATACATCAATACAATCAAGACATCACGGGGTTTATAAGGGGTAGATTGGTACGGAAGGTGTTCGAAGTGGCACGAGACAGCAACCATAAATACACCTAACCTGAATTCAATTGCCGTTGTACTGTGGCTGAACGGTTCCTTGTACTACGTATACCGTAGTCTCTGGTCTAGTGAGACTCCTCTCGTATACACCGGCCTCTTCTGTACCAAGCTACAAACAACAGCGTTAACATTAAATATAACATTATAACAATATACTCTCTATTCTGTCTATTCCATTCTTGTCTATTTACGGGACATACCGAGCGATTTGTTCGGTGACGACATTCTCTTTCTTCTTCTTTGGAATGTCGTCAGGTGATTCGGACTCACTGGACATCGAGCCCACCAGCGAAGATTTGGACCAGCTAGCTTTCGACCCAGAACTTTAGATTCCTTGTACACATTTACATTCTGTATTTTCCATATCTGTTATGCCACTGTTTAGACATTGTTTTCCATTCCATGTATTTACTTTTCAGATGTATTGTAAAAAGAATGTTAATAAATAAAGTTGTTGTTCATTTATATCCTGTCTCTTGTGTACATTACATTTTATATTGCTTAGATACACTCAGCGTGTTTATTTCTGAGTAAATACGTAGCGGCCTCGTCACGTCCTCTGCCCGTATACTGGGAAGCGGGGAGTGACATTAGTAAACAGGGTTAGGATCCCGTCGACTAAGGCTTTTTGACTCTATGAGCCGTAAGGGTCTCATAAAGTTATTTCTCTCTACGAGTCGTGAGGATATCGCATGTGTAAGTTCTTCTTAGGAGTCGTGAAGACTCCTAAGTGGTATTTTCCCTTGTAAGTCGTAAGGATCTTACAAGAGTGTTTTCTCCTTATAAGTCGAAGGGATCTACAAGTGTCGTTCACCATATGGGGACATTTAGCGTCATTGGTGGAACTAAGTAAGGGAGTATTTATTTGTGCCCGTAGATTGTATACAAGGGTCAATATTGGACCGCTTGGAGGGCAACTTGGGGGATACGACATCTTAAGAACAGGTCTAGGTCCTTGTAGCTTAAGGTTTTTGAATCCTATGAGGTTCTCATAGGGGGAGTTCTCCTTACGAGTCGAGAGAATCTCGTAAGTGAAAGTTTTATGAGATTGCGCCCTTCCGGGTTTTCACAAGCTCGCTGGTAGTCCTGCTATGTTTACTCATGGCACCCATTTGGGTTTTCATCCGTGCCCATTTTGCTTGTGGAGATATCGTTTTTTAACGAGATTGCGCCCTTCCGGTTTTTCACAAACTCGCCGATAGCCCTGCTGTTTTTACTCACGGCGCCCTTTAGGGTTTTCATCCATGCCTATTTTGCTTGTGGACATACCTTTTTTTGCGACCCATCTGTTTGTCAATGGGATTAGGGTGACTTCACCGCTAGAGTAGCTGCGTAGCCAGTGGGACTTGAGTTGCAGTCTTCGCCGTTGGAGCTTTGATTGCAATATAAATCTCAAGAGAGGATATCACCGTATTTGGGTCGATGCGCCATGTTTGAGGCGGAGAACTAGTTTAGGGATATTTCAGTCAATTATCGCCGTGTTTGAGGCGACGCGCTAGTTTAAGGACATTTCGGTCCATTGTTAGTTTAGGAACATCTCGGTCCAGTGTTGCCGTTCGAGGCAAAGTTTTAGTTTAAGGACGTCTCGGTCCATTGTTAGTATAGGGATATTCCGGTCCAGGCCAGTTTAAGGATGTAGTGGTCCATTACTACCATTTTTGATGCAATGGATCTTCTGGATATTACTTTCAGGGTTCTAACCCAGGAAGATAGCGAGCGGACACATGCGTCGTCATCTATCATTGACCCGAATAGTAACCCGTCAGGCATAGTATCTTTTGAGGAATCTGCCATTTATTGGCCGGAAGGGTTTTTCACCATGCATATCCATGAGCAGGTAGGCCCCACCCCGATAGATCTTGTCTATAATGTACGAGCCCTCATAGTTCGGCTCGAATTTCCCCTGTTTTGCATGATTGGGGATCATAGGTCTTTTGACGACTAGCATGAGTTCGCCTTGGCGGAATGTTCTCGGCCTGGTCAGTTTTTCATATGACCGTGCCATCCTTGCTTTATAAGCCTTCAGATTTTGCTGCGCTATAAGGAGGGTTTCGTTGAGGGCGTCGAGCTTCTCAAGCCGAAGATGGGCATTTTCATCATCTGTTAGCTCGTATCAAACTGCTACTCTGAGAGAAGGGGGTTCTATTTCCAAAGGAAGGACCGCTTCTATGCCGAATACCAACGCGTATGGTGTTGTGCGCATAGCCATTTTGAACGTCGTTCGGTACGCCCAGAGAGCTTCGTGCAGTCTTTCGTGCCAGTCCTTTTTGTTTCTGGACACCGTTTTCTTTATAATCTTCGTCAGGGTCTTGATGAAAGCTTTAGCTAGACTGTTGGCACGAGAATTGTAGACCGAAGAGTATTTCCAATCTATTTTATGTTGCTGTGCGATGCGACCGATCTTATGGCTCCTCAAGGCTGGTCCATTATCCGAGATAATTCATTGCGGAGTGCTGAACCAGTAGATGACATGTGTCCTGAAGAAATGGAGGATATGCTCCGCATTCACCTCCCTTAGTGGTATTGCTTTTGCTCACATAGAAAAGTAATCGGTCATTGCCAGTATGAACCGATGTCCTTTGGATGATGCTGTATCAATGGGGCCGATTAAGTCAGTTCCCCACATTTCGAACGGCCAGTTAGCTACCGTTGGGTGTAGCAATTTGGATGTCGGTGGATGAAGTCCCTGTGAATCTAGCATGAGTGACACTGCTTCGCATATTCGAGGCAGTCCTGAATTATTGTGGGCCAATAATAACCCATTATTTTGATCTTCAGCTTCATCTTTGGCCTGACATGATGAGAATCGCAGAGTTCGTCATGAGTTTCTTGGATGACTCTCTTTGCTTCTTCTGGCCCCAAACACCTTAATCACAAACAGTCAAGCGACCTCTTGTATAGAGTATTATTGACGAAGGCGAAAGACAGAGCTCGTTTCATGAGCTGATGTCCAGACAACGCGTTTTCGGGCATTTGTCGAGATTTGAAGTAGTCTATAAAGACTTCCCTCCAATCCTTGACCTTTTCTTCGTCCTCTATTTTGAGGGTTGCTTGTTTGGTCGTCTCTTTTCCTTCGGATGGCTCTATTGAATCCTCTGAACATATTTATGCTTGCACGAGAACTCTACGGCTTTACACGGTGATCCTTACGTCGTCGAGGTCTTCATCGGCCAATTCCTTAGCCAGCTTGGCCAGTGCATCCGCCTTACTATTTTCTGTACGCGGTATGCTCTCCAGGATGTAAGAGAGGATTTGCATTAGCAGTTGCTGCACTCTTTCGCCGTATTTTATCAACTCTGGCTTGCATGTATGATAGTTGTCCTGTATTTGGATAACGACCAATTGGGAGTTTCCATATATGAGGAGGTCTTTAATTCCCCTGTCGACAGCGATCTCGAGACTTGCTACCAAAGCTTCATATTCAGCTTCGTTATTAGTCCTTGGCTCCGTTAGAGAGAAGGCATATCGTAATATCCCTCCTCGCGGAGCCACGAAAATAAGGCCCACCCTAGCTTTGATTATGGGAGTTTCTAGCTTCCGCTTTTTAATGGAAGATGCTCCATCGAAGTAGAGTTCCCATCAGGCATTATCTTCTTTCTTTGTGTCGAACGCATGTTCATCTAGCAACTCACAATTTAAGGGAAAGTCGGCTGGTATCGGATGCTCGGCAAGGAAGTCAGCAATGGCCTGGCCTTTTACTACTTTGAGGGGTCGATACGTTATCGAAAACTCCATCAGGAGGAGGGCCTATTTGGCGAGCCTTCCCGTTAGTATAGCCTTCGACATTAGTATTTGAGAGGATCCACCTTTGATATAAGATGGACCTGATGTACCAAGGCATAGTGTTTGAGCTTCGTTATCGCGAAGATTAGTGCCAGACAATACTTTTCGATGGAGTAGTTATTTTCTGCCATCAGGAGAACTCTACTTAAATAGTACAGAGCTTTTTCCTTTCCCCGGTCGTTCTCCTGTGCCCATAGCGCGTCTAGAGAACCCTTAAGGGCTGTTGTGTACAGGATGAGGGGTTTTCATTCCACCGGAGCGGTCAGTACCGACGGATTTTGTAAGTACTATTTGATTTCATCTAGTGCGTTTTGGTACTTTTGATCCCAGACGAACGGGGTCCCCTTCTTCATTAGATGACTATAGGGACGACATTATCCTGACAGGTTAGCTATGAACCATTGGATATACGCGAGCTTTCCTTGAAGGGATCGCAATTGCTTGAGAGTCCTTGGTGTAGGCATTTCCGTAATCGCCTTGATCTTTGAGAAATCGATTTCGATACCCCGGTGCGGTATGATGAATCCTAGGAATTTGCCTGAGGAGACTCCAAACACGCATTTTAAAGATTCATCTTCAGATTATACTTCCGAAGACCTTGGAACATTATATCTAGATGTTCCCAATATTCCTTATGAGATTTGCTCTTCACCATGATGTCATCGATATAGCATTCGACAATCTCATGAATAAGGTCATCGAAGATCTTTGTCATAGCCCTCTGGTAGGTAGCGCCGGCGTTCTTTAGACCGAAGGGCATCACCTTGCAGCAAAATATACCCAATTGAGTCCGAAAGGCGGTATGCTTTTGGTCTTCAGGATGAATTTTTATTTGGTTGTATCCTGAAGATCCATCCATGAAAAAGAAGACTTCATGAGTCGACGTGTTGTCGATCATCAACTCGGTAACAGGTACTGGGAAGTCATCCTTCGGACAAGCTTTGGTAAGGTCCCAAAAGTCTACGTAGATGCGCACTGTCCCATTTTTCTTCATCACCGGAACGATGTTAGCGATCCAGTCAGGGTATTGAACTTCCTGGATGAAGCCGGAATCGATTAGTTTATTGACTTCAGCGTTGATGCTCATCCCGAGTTCGAGTCACATCCTCCTCGGCGCCTGTTTGACTGGCTTGATGTTCGGCGATATGGCCAGTTTATATACTGCTACTTCTGGATCTAGACCTGGCATTTCGGAATAGTTCCACGCGAAGCAATCTTTATACTGCATGAGTACATCTTTTAAAGTGGCCACCTGTTTTTTAGATAGCAGCTCACTGACGAACGTCGGCCTCGGATCATTTTCCATCCCTGAGTCAATTTTCCTTAAGTTATCCGCCGTAGTGTATATCCCATCTTCCAACTATTTTGGGGCCGGTGGAAACTCTAAGATCACCTCGTCCCCGTCTTCATTCGCGAAGCACCGGAAGAGGTCATCCATGATCTCGTGCCCTTCCTATTTTGAGAGTGTTACCACGTGGCAGGTATGGGTTTGCTTCCATTCTTGACGTTGAGCTGGTCCTGTCCTCACGGTATAGAACCTCTTTGGGTTATGTTTTTGCGGTGGGGTTACCCTCCAGCTATTGGACAAAGTGAACCTGCTTTATTGATACCGGTCTTCGACTCAATTTTTGAAGGTGAAGCGGTCTTCAAAAGGATGACCTATTGCTCGATGATAGGAGCAATAATTCGGATGCTGGACCTCATTTATTTGTTCGGGGTGCGGAGACTCCGAAAGCATCATCATTTGATGCTTCCTGAAAAGATTGAATATTTTCCTCGTCTTGCCTTGGGGGAAAGAGTATTCCCGACCCATCTTCTTCATAAAAGATGAATTCCAGCTGACTTTTTCTCGATTGCGTGTCTTCTTGGATCCGCTTTGCTGTTTCGGAACGTCACTCTCATTCTTCACCTTGCTCTACCTTTATTTTGGGCTTTCCTTTTGTCGCGAGAACATACAGCGGGCTGAGGGTGAAGGGCATCGTAATCTTCTCTTTCCGCAGACCGCTGATTGAGACACTGCGTCCTGGCCTTTTCGTAAATAGCCATTTTGCGGCTATGCTCATCCCGAACCTTTTGACCATCTTCTCTTATTAGCTTCTCGACTTGTTCTTCGAACGACGGACTTGACGTTCTTATAGCGGGATTTTGCTCCATTTCAACGTCACAGCTATCTGGAAAAGCATTTTTTCTCCACCGGAGCTATTTATGACGCGACAGCCATGGAATCGCTCCCGTTTCTTGGACCGCACGTATCCGAGCCCAATAGTCTCCATCCTCCCGTTGGGCATCTTTCGTAGAGTCCCGGGAACATCCTAAATCTTGTTGTAGAACTGGGCTTGTCGAGCGGTTTGTTTGATGGGTGTGCCTTGGCATCTTAATAGCCTTTTCAATCCTTCTGTGTAATATCTGGATAGATGGATTGGTTGAAGTCTGTCAAGCTCAAGCTCGGCACCATGTCATACTTCTCTTTCCACTTTGGTCTCTGTAGATTGATAGAAGAAGATCGCCTTTTCACCTCTTCACCTAGGAGGGGCGTAGAAAGTTTACAGCTCTTGTATGCTGTATGTATCAAGTGCATCAAGTTCTTTGTAATGCTGTGGCGGAACCATAGTGATTTGTAAACTCTGATCAGCTCCAGTAACGGTTTGTGCTGACGGGCGAACGGAGAACACGGCATTGGCCTCGTCCTCAGAGTCACTACCAAAGACCACAATAAGAGCAGATGGTCTGGACCTATTACCTTGGGGTTGCTTCGAGTATACTATTTCCTCGTCTTCCTCAGTGTCATTCCTAAAGATCGGGATGGTGACAACGGACTTTCGTTTATCCTCCGGCTTATGGCATCTTTCCGTATCTTTGAAGTCTGGTAGAAAGTACTTTGCATCTTCATATTTTTGGACTTCGTTTACGGAGAATGGATTTAGCTCCCCCGTAACGGTGTACTCGAAGCCGTCTTTGAAATACTTCATACACTGGTGTTGTATAGATTGGATGACGTTGTACTCGTGTAACTAAGGTCTGCCGAGCAGAGCGTTGCAGCAAGTCTTGACGTCAATGACATGAAATTTGATGTCAGTGACGAGCAGCCCGAAGTGTAACGTCAGTATCACGGACCCGAGCGTCCGTGACGACTGCGAATTGAACCTGAAGATGTTAATTTTATCCCGGGCTAGGTGCTGAACTTCCATACAAATCTCTTTCAGCGCCTTCACGCTGAAGAGGTTAATAGAGGACCTGTTGTCGACAAGGATTTTGCCTATCTTGATATCATGGAAATACCCGGTGACGTATAACGGACGGTTATGCTTGCATGTTCCGAGGAGGAGGTCCTCATCACTGAATTTAATGTCCGTTGTGTGAACCTCTGCCAGTTCGTTCTTCATCCTTTCTTCAGCTAAGAAAGCTTGAAATTGATCAGTCTCTTCCAATGCCTTGATCAGAGAATCTCGCGTCTCTTTGGACAGGAAGAGAGCATCCAGTATGCTCAGTTGTGAGTGCTTCTTCCTCAGATGTGCTAGGCCATTGTAATCCACCTTGTTTTTCTTAGGCGAGTCCCTGGCTGCGAGCTTTTTAATGACTCCATCATCGAGGGCGATTTCCTCAGGGATTTTTTCTTTCCCTTTGTCTCTTTTGCTCGAACCTTTGTTTGTAGGTCCGAGGTTCTTCTCAGGCAGCATACGATTACGTAACTAAATGTTCTCGCAGTCATTCTTCTCCTCTTCTTTTTCCGAGGTGGATTCTTTGAAGAGAGGGCCGAGGGTTATTTCCTCCTCAGAATCACTCCTGAAGGTAAGAACTTAGAGTTTCCCCCCTCCAGACTGGTACCAACCTGATTGATCGTGAATAAGTGTTTGTAGAATAACCGCAATCAATAACGGTGTCGCGTATAGCCAGTCGAGAAGAGTACGGGTCATCCTCAGGGATTCGTGGAACTTTTATCTTGCTTTAGACGAGTTGATTAAAAAGAGAGAGAATAGTTTTAAGATCTATTTTATACGAATATAGATTTTATAAGGAAAATTCTCGTAGGGTTCATAGGATTTAGTAGTCATGGATGACTAATAAAGATGACTCCTTTTATCTATTGATAGATTTAGAACTAGATTGATAGTGATGAATGAGGATTAGTGTTTTTGGAGGAAACTGGGGTTTCCACACTATTGACCCTTGTCCTTTCATTGATTTCTATTCATGTCTAGTCCTTAGCAAAACAACTGTTAATCTGATCTTAAATCGCGGTCGAGACTAGCAATAAATTGGTAGCTCGCCCGATTAGGATGTTAACGATTCTTTTGCTAAAGTTTATAAACTTCATAAGATTTAAAAGAAGTTAAAATATTCTTTCATCCATTATTCTACCCTAATCCTACGAACCCTAGCAAGCTAGGAATTACTCACGCATATTTTGAGAAGAAGAAGAAAAGATAGTTAAAGAAATCATAATGCAGAAAGTAAAAATACAGAAAATAAATAATTAAACAAAATGATCTACCTTTATTAATCAACTTCACAAGTAAAAATCCTACGAATTTATATTACAAGAGGAAGATGTTGCTCTCGATCTCTGCCTCGTAGGAAGTAGATGCTCCATCGATTTTCACATCGTCCTATCACGTCGAATCGAGGACCTGTCGTGGATCTCTTGTTCTTTGACGGTGATTTGCTTAGTGTAAAGGTGATGAGTTTTAAGTTTAGCCCTCGGTCCCTTATATAGCCCTCAAATCAGAAATCCTAAATCTTATAGATTTAAACTTGCCATAAATATCCACTTTCCAAGTTTTTAGATCTACGATTTTATTGGCAGATTTTTATCCTGACATCTTGAATATCTTGATCTTCTGACCTGAGCTACATCTTGCACAATATCTCCATAAATAATATTAGTACCATCTATTAAATTAGAGAGAGTATCTTAATCACTTTATATGGTAAAAAATCTTTAAAAAATTTGATTAAGAATATTATGCTATGCATCTTTTAATTACCAAAATATTATTCATATATTTTGAAATATTATTCTAACCATTTGTATGATATTATATGTTTTAAGAATTGTGATTAGAATATTGATATGATATGCATATTTTAATTACCAAAATATTATATAAATATTATATGCATATATTTTCCTTCATAATGTTAAATATAATGTATAAATATATGGTAAATTGTATTTTGCAGAGAAACCCCAAATATGTTTTATATTTATAATAAACACTTTTTATTATTTAAGAAAATTAAGGAAAATGTTATATTAAAAGTGCAGTTTTTTCAACTGAACAAATACCCCCAAACTTAACTTTGATCATCCCGAGCAAACTTGTTATTCAAGAGAGGGAGAAAGAAAAAGAAAAACTAATTAGCACACTTTCGTGGGCAACACGATTGCACTGAGCACATGCAACAAGCCGTTAAACCTCTAGGTGTCCCTAGTAGGAGAAGTGTTGTCTCCTGAGGGTTTTCAGCGGATTACACCTGTTCTCCGCCGAACACAGAGACGCGACCGCGGAGGTCCGTCTTGCCTGAATTTGGGGGCAGATGCTATTTGGATTTATCCGTCCACCTCTCCAAAGATACCAAGTTGATTTATGACACCGTGTATCGGAGGTTTAGACGGATGCGGCCGATATAGCAGACTTCGTCAGATTCCCCCTCATTATGAGGGTTTTTTGATTGTGGGGACGCTCTTCCCTGCAGGCGCAAGCCCCTGCAATTAATTACGCTACCGCATCGCGGTAACAACTTTCTCCTTCTCCAGATGGCCACTTCGTGTCGTGTGTGTTTGTTTTGTTTTTGGTTGCCCGTGGATCGTATACGGAGACCGATTTATGTTGTCGCCCGTAGGGCGTGGATTAGTCCAAATCCGTATTTTCTTAGATTTGGGTTTAAGGATCATTAGTCCTGTTTTAGACTAAGGTCAACTTAAACGTTTGTTAGGGATACGTTAGTCTAATTTTAGACTAAGATCAACTTAACGGGATCATTCAGATCCAACAAAAGAGCATTTGGGCTCTATTGTTTTAGTTTAGGGACTTTGCGGTCCATAATTAGTTTAAGGACATCACGGTCCAGTTTAAAGACATCATAGTCTGTAAAGTTTAAAGACATCATAGTCTATGAGTTTAGGGACCTCACAGTCCATAAAGGTTAAGGACATCACAGTCCATAGAGGTTAAGGACATCATAGTCCATGAGTTTAAGGACCTCACAGTCCATAGAGTTTAGTTTAGGGACATTACGGTCCAGTTTAAATACGTCTTAGTCTGTTTGGTTTTGGTTCAAACCATTTGGGGATGCACCAAAAGTTATCGGTTATCGAGACCCTCCATCTCTTTGAAGACGCTGAGGAATTACAACGACATGTATCAGAGATATGAAGAGATTTACCCTTGAACCAATGTTGGTTGAAAGGCTCTGGGTTTTGTTTTGAATGTCATATGAGATGATCAACTTTGGAAGACAAGAGTGTATTTGAGGTTCAGTCAAAAGGGGATCCTGCCTCTGGAAGACTTAGCTAATTTAGACTAAGATTGGCTCGAATATAGTGTTAAACACTAGAGTACAATCGGCTATCACGTGCTCCCACGTGATGCGCTTAGAATAGTGTTAAACACTAGGGATAAAGCGTACAAAATAGTGTTAAACACTAAAAAAAGAAACGCTCACGTGGGGTCGCGTGAGGCGCCTGAGTATCGGGCCAGACTTCCCTTATTTTATTCTCAGAATATGCATATAAGTGTTAAACACCTGATTTCCACGATTATTACGTATGGACACGTGTGGTGCCCATGCATTGGGTATCAATTCCTCAGATTTCCCCCCATTTGCTCTTTTTTTTTAAAAAGGGTTTGTCAAGGGGTCACGTGGAGACACGTGAGGCGCCCACAGTTTGTTCTGCTCTTCTTATTTTGAGAAATCTGTTCAAGGGTCACGTGAGAGCACGTGACCTGATCTTATTCGTTCTCTTTTGATCATTGAGGGGGAGGGTCACGTGTTGCCACGTGATCATGTTAGGTACTTGATCTTTTTACGTGCATGGAGAGATAAATCCCTTGTAGAAGAATTAAATTCTCTTATAGGGTTAAACCCTAATTTTGTTTAGAGGAATTAAATTCCTATATGTTCGAAAGAATTAAATTCATTAAACTCAATTCTCTCTCTAAATTTTGGATCTGCATGGCAGAATCTTCCCGATGAGAATTAAATTCTCAACTTATTGGGAGATCTGCTTCTGCAGATCTATTATCATGAAGAAGAACTAAGTTCTTATATTAAGGGTTAAACCCTATCTTTGTTGGAGGAATTAAATTCTTATGTGCTTTGTGGGAGAATAAAATTCTCTGAACTTAGGTCCTCCCTTAGCTTTTAGATCTGCATGGCAGAATCCACCCGATGAGAATTAAATTCTCAACTTATGGGGAGATCTGCTTCTGCAGATCTTCTACCAAAGGAAGAACTAAGTTCTTATTCAGAAGAGTTAAACTCTTGTTTGAGAATTAAATTCTCTTTTTGTTTTGTGGGAGCTTATAGAATGATCTCTTTCGCTCTCTTACCTAGGATTTCTTTCTTTTCTGAAGAGGACTTCTTCTTTTTGGAGAATTAAATTCTCTTATTTTTTTTCCTCTGTTGTTGTATTTCTCCCTTTTTTTGTATATCCCTTTTTCCTTCCTTCTTGGCTCCTATTTATAGGAGGAAGAAAAGAATCAGGTTGTTTAGTCAATCTTTTATTGAAAGATTCTGATTGATTTTATAACCAAAATGATCTTTTAGATTAATCAGTGAATTTTATTCAACATTGGATTTTTAATCCAAAAGATATTTTATTTGTTGTTCCTGGTAAATTTTAGGAAAATATTTCTTTGTGTGGAATCTTTCTATAAATTGGTGATTTTTAATCACCATTGGATTTTCAATCCAACGGTGTTCCCTTTTACAGAATGCAATCTTTTTTGTTTGAAAAGATCTAGGAAAATATTTTTCCAATTAGGGTTTTTAATTCCCTTTAATTAGAATTTAATTCTATTAATTCAGAGGGTTTAGGAATCTATCACGTGTTGGCACGTGATCCCACTTGATAAAGCATCTAATTAGAATTTAATTCTATTAGTTCAAAGGGTTCAGGAGCCCATTACGTGTTGGCACGTGACCCCGCTGATACAGCATTTAATTAGAATTGGTTCAGAGGGCTCGGGAACCCATCACGTGTTGGCACGTGACCCCACTGATTAAGCATTTCCAATTGTTTATTTTATTCAGCGCTTATAGGCTTTGCCTGCAAAAGGTCACGTGTCCACACGTGAGACCCGGTCACGTGTGGGCACGTGACCCCCCTTTGGGGGTTTTCCTTGCTGCTTTTAATTAGAATTTTAATTCTATTAATTCAGTGGGTTTAAAAGCCCATCACGTGTGGGCACGCGAATTTATCAATTTAGGCATTCAAAGGTCACGTGTTTGCACGTGAGGCCCCATCACGTGTGTGCACGTGAGGCCCCATCACGTGTGAGCTCGTGATGCCCCATTTGGGGTTTTCCTCGCTGCTTTATTCGTATTTTATTCAGTTCCCATGAGGGAACAAATTCCCCTACAGCGTTGTTCTCACGTGTTTGCACGTGAGTGCAACGCTGCAACCTTCGTGGCCGTTGGATTCGCCTAGGGAATGGGAACGATGAACCGTTTCCCATCACCTCCTATAAATGCAGAAGTCTCTTCAATAACGCCTCCATTCCTCCATCTTCTTCCTTGTTCAATTTCTTTGAGAATTTAATTCTCTTCCGCGGAGCTCAGTTCTCTGTTCATTAAAACAAAATCCAGAGTTTAACTCTGTCAACACAAAGGAATCCTTTTTCAGGTAAGGATCTTGAACGACCGAGGAACTTTTTGTAGAAATTTTCTTTGGATTTTAAATCCACACCAAGGGTTTTTCCCTTTAATAAAAACCCATGCTTTCTGAACTTTAAGAACGCACAATCTTTAGGTAGTAAGCCCCCGATGTTGGGCATTTTTTCTGATCCAAGCGGGTTTGATGATAACTCATAATTTCTTTCGGAATTTAATTCCGTTTCAAAGAGCCAAGCTCTTAAGATTTTCTTGGAATTTAATTCCTCCATTGAAAAGGAATTTAATTCCTTCAGAGAACTTAGTTATCAAAAAACACTTCTTGAGATTTTCATCTTCAGTTGTTCTTGGCAAAATTTTAGGAGAGATATTTCTTGGATTTCGCCCAGAGTTGGTGATGAGTTTTTTCCTTGGGGAATATGTAGAGGTGTTTGAAATCCACTTATTCATTTATTGAGAATTTTCCTTTGTTCTCGTAATGATTACCACGCCTCGTCATTAGTGAGCCACCATCTTGATTTTGTGGGGCCCCTGTGTTTTGCAACCAATGGTCCCATGAAATAAGCGGCTTGTCACCCTCTTCCACTGTCTTTTATATATATATATATATTTATAAATATATATACATGTGTGGGTTTCATTAACAGTTTCCTTTCCTTTGTTTCAGGTACAATGATTTCTCTTCCGTACTTTCCTTTTAGCCGCTCGGAGGCTGCTTTTCCTCAGTCACCGTCTGATGAAGAGGTGATGGCAATAATTAAGGCTCATGACCCGGACTGCGCCAATCTACTTTTATGGGGAACCTGGAACGGTCATATCATCCGCGGTCGCCGAAGCTTTCTTTGCAAGGTGCCAACAGAACCTCTCCGCCCGTTCTTGCTGATGGACCGTCCGCAGACTGCTTTTGCTGTAGAGGTGGCGGATTAGACTCCTACAGGCCGGCTCGAGCCGTCAACAGTCGGGATACCATACCAGCCTGTGCCGGCCATAGACATCTTAGGGCGTCGTACCTGCCAAGGTGAAGCCCAGCCCTGGGGACAAGTCTATAAGATAGGACTTACCCCTCGCCATCCCACGGGCTATCTTCTCTGGGCTCGTTATATCCTGTCCGTCCATCATGCGCGACTGCAGAAGGTCGGGATTTACCAGGCGGTGTACGCGTCTCTCTTCCATTATCAGTCTCCTCACGTATGGTGGGTTAAAGCTTTCCTTAATCAATGGAATCTTCCCACCAACACTTTCTTGTTAGGGGACCGTGAAGTTTCGATTTCTTTGGAAGAGTTTCTCGGGATCTCGGGTTTGCCGATCAGGGGAGTGCCTTACGAAGAATTGTTTCCTTCTGACGAGTATGCCTTCGAGACTGTGCCCGCTACGCTTAACGGCTTGTCGACTGAAAATGCCGTCCACCACAAGTACTCGAGTTTAATTCAGACTCTGGGTATTTTTGAGAAGCTGTTCACAGAGTCAGAGGGACAAGGCGTCACTTTTAAAAGCTTTATCGCCTGCTTCCATCATGGAGACGTCCTATCAAAGGCGACTCTGAAGTTTGCGAATATCAACAACTCCTTCGGGTTTGGTTTAAATAAGCTACCGGCTAGAGAAGAAGATTTGCCACAGTTCTATATTCTAATCTTGTCTGCTGTACCTTTTAAGTCGATTGCAGCTCCTGGTATGGATGAAGAAACTTTCTTCGTCGGCTTTATCAGCGTTTGGCTCAGTTGGTTTGTCGTTCCAACGCATCATCGATTTATGAGAGCCTCGATCATTTACCCTGTTCATCGCATTGCCGAAGGGACGCGACTAGCCGTGGGAATTGTAGGGTTATCGCATTTGTACCATGGGCTAAGCACTGCAGCCAATACCTCAATCCCAGGCGTGGATGTGGTGAGTTTCTCTCTTCATTATTTTACGTCATGGATTGAGATGCACGTGCTAGGGGCATTTGCTGTGCACCAGAGACCTGGCTTTTATGATGTTTATACTTTCCCGCGGCTCATGAGCCTGGTGCACACTTCTGCTCCTGATCTGACTCAGTTAGGGGCTCTTCGTGTGCTGCTTAATCCTTATGCCCACGAAGACGGGATGGTTTTTAATGATCGAGTCCTCTCTGCTCCTTCGGGACCTGTTCAGCAGCTGTTTGATTTATCAAAAGAGGGAGCACCATCCTTGAAGCCCAAGGAAGCCATGCACTTATACTCGATCAGGCCGGGTTATTTGGTGTTCCGCCGAAATGATGCGGTTCTTTTTATGCGGTATAATCCACATTGCTTTGCCCGGCAATTAGGTTATGACCAGGGCGTTCCCTTTGAGGCATTCATGGTGGATCCTAACTCTTCTCTCGAAGCTGTTCGCGACGCCACCTATCATTTCATGCGTCTGAACACCGGTTCTCATTTCATGATCCCCGAGGCCGACTATATTCCGAGGTGTGTGGGGGCTTTCACGGGTTGGTACCATCACCGAGTTAGTCCCATCATTGCTGAGGAGAGGAGGATACTTTTTGGGCTTAGAGCTCCCGCCCCGCTCCAGGCTACAGGAGTCCCGCTGCGATCGCGGGCAATGGCTCGCCCTCCCTTGAGGGGTGTTGGCGCCTTACTTATTCCTGAGGCGGTGGATGCGGGTCTGACTTCTCCCATAGTTGGCATGCCGATGCGCACTAGAGCTCAAGCGAGGGCTTCTGATAAGGCGCCAGTAGCAGTTTCATCGGCTGCGGCGTCAGAAATGGCAGTGTCATCATCGGTAGCACCGCCAAGAGAGGATATCGAAGGCGAAGTGGGTCAACGTCGCACCAAAGTGCCGAAGGGAAGGAAGCAATCATCTTCCAGCGCCAGCTCTGGGTCGAAGCGGAGGAAGAAGACCGTCACCGGTCTACTTGACCTTTTAATGGAATCCGAGCCCATCATTCAAGATGAACCAATCTCTATGCAAGAGCCGAATGGTGGTCTTCTTTTTCCAGACTCGTCTGCCGAGGAAGCCGCACAACTGGCTGAGGCTATAAGGCGTTCCCAAGATGAGACCGAGAACGTGCACGTCTCGAAGAGTTCCTACCCTGCCGTAATATTCTATGAAGATCCTCCATCAGTACGGCGGGTGTTTATAGGCCCTCTGGAGCGGGGAGGCGAGATAGCCCTCAAACAGCCTATCTCTACCGCTGAAGATGCATTGTCATTATGGACCGGCGGTCATGAATCTACATTAGAACCCCGGCGAGCATACCTTCTGAGGAAGGAACATCGGCTTGAGAAAGCCATACTCGAGGCATCTTGGCGAATCAGTATACATTTCTTTTGTATTTTTCCTTCGGTGAGTAATTTGTTTTGCTTTCCATGTCTTCTTATCTCCATAAAACCTTGCAGGGACTTCGGCGACGGCAGAGAATCTGTGCTCGAGTAGCGTCTTGACTATGGACTCTGTAAATATCCCCGATGAGACACCAGTAGGTGTGGAGGGGGACGCTACAGTTGCTATTCTTGCTGCAGAGCTTCCATAGGCGGCTTCTGTTTCCCTTGTGCCCATTCACCCTGAAGAGGTGTCCCTTCCGGCTGTGGATTTAATGGACCTTTCTGGCGATGGCCTGGAGATGGCGGAACAAATAATTGAATTTTCCATCCCTGAAGTGGTGGCCGCTGCCTCTCGACTGATAGCCATCACACCAGCAAGTGTCTCTGATGATGTGCCTGGGGGTACGGAGGAAGCTGCCGAAACGACCATCTCTCCTGTTCAAAGCGGGAGGAATATCGAAGGTATCCTTCTATCTTTTGTTTTAATGATCTCTTCATTACCTGAATCCTTCCATCTTTTCAGAGTTACGAGGATTGGCGGTGTCCATAGCGAACCTATCTCCCAGAAAGTCTTTCCAGCGTTTGCTCGAGATGGCCGCTCCGCAGGCAATATCCCCGCAACGCATCGTCCTCTCTTCTGGGCAAGGTTAGTATTATTTCCTCTTCTCATGGCATTATTATTATTATTTCATATGACAATACTGATGTCTTCTGTAGTTCTGGAAGCTGACGACGAAGTTGAGATTCTTGACGGGCCTGGGGATCTTTTAGACCCTTCTTGCATGATTGTGGGTAAGTAAAGTTTCGATGTTGTTCCATCTGCTCTTTGCTTGCAAATCTTGCTGATTGTTTATAAATCTTAACAGCTTTGCCAGTTCTTACCACGTTGGAATCTCGCATCGTTATGCCACCCGGCCCATATGCTCTACGTGCCTCTGAACGAATGGCAAAGCTAAACCTTCACTCTTTGTCAGCTCTGATCGAAGACCTTCGTGCTGGTAGCTTGATCACGGCCGAAGAATTGCTGCCGAAGCCAACATTTCTCTCCTCTTTCTTGCTGCTTACCATGGTGAAGCATTGGTGCAAGTCTAGGTTGAGTTTTGTCGTCGGGTGGAGGCTTGCTTGCATAGTCTTGAATGTACGTGCCTTCCTTCAGAGGTTGTGGCTGCAAAGGCGAGCTTACGGGGGCTGATTGAACGGTGCGCCGCAAATATGCTGTCATGCGAGAAGAGCCTCAGCCGAAAATTTTCAGAGAGGAAGCTGGCTTCAAATGCGCCGGGGAACTTCAAGCTGAACTTACGGCCAAGACCACTCGTGTATGAACTCTGGCAGGTGCTTCAAGAAACTATCAGGGAGGCGGTAGCTATTGATAAAGCTGTCATTTTTACCCGCGAGATGGTTGAAGCCCACAAAGTTATCGAACGGGAGCTTGAAAGTCGGCTTGCCTCGTACCAGGCCCAACAGTCTCAAGCGGAGGCCCGTCTCATAGGGATAACAAATTATGAAGCCGAGGCCCAGTGGAAAAAGGATGAACTGACAAATCTATTAAATCGTCCGCCGGCTTGAAAAATTGTATATGGTTCTTTTTATTCTTCTTTTGTACATACTCCTGAATGAGAGTATTTTTTGATTCTTTCGTAAATTGTACTTTGTATTCATTTTGATTCATGAATAAAAAACATATTTTTCTTCATGGTGGTGTGTCCCTTTTAGTAAATGCATTTTTTGGATAATTTATTTTGATCTTCTTGTAGGACAGTGATGGCTTAGGAGTCAGGTTCAGATCTTCCTCCTAAGGCTTTCCAACTTTATGAGCCGTGAGGGTCTCATAAAGATTTTTCTCCCTACGAGTCAAGAGAATCTCGTAACTGTATTTTCTCCTTAGGAGTCGTGAGGGTTCCTAAGTGTGCTTTCTCTTGAGAGACGTAAGGATCTCGCAAGAGAATTTTCGCTCTTACAAGTTGAGAGGACTCGTAAGTGATTGTTTCCCTCCTTGTCGATGTTCGGCTTTGGAGAGTGTGGCCCGTGAATAGTATGCAAGTGCCTATCTTAGACTGACTTGCAGGGCCCCAGTGCTCAGGAAACATGTCCTTATCCCCGTTGCCTAAGGCTTTTCCCTATGAGTCGAGACGAATCGAGAAGTTCTCGCAAGAATGTCCTAACGTCACAGTTAACCTCTGCTCTTTACGACAAAGGTCCGTTCGGTTCTGTGGTACTAGGGTTTTGTCGGTCGTACCGTCGCGTCGGCTTATGTATTCCTCGATAGGCAATCTTGCTTTTCGAGTAGCCTTGCAACTGTCGTGTCTCTAATCCCTTCGGGGGCTGGACAAGACGTCTTCAAGCAACCTTCCTAAGCGATTTGACCGTAAGAAGAGCAAGCGTTAGGAATTTTGCCATGCCGCTTTTTACTTAAGGTTAGGCTCAGTTTGGGGAGCCCCGATGAATCATAACCACTCCGCGCTGGTGTGGGGATGATCTCCGATAGTCTTTCAGGTTTTGTATGAGTTACCATCAAGACCTTGAAGCTAGGAATATTGCCTTCACTTCGTTTGCTGCCATTGCGTCTGCTGTATCGAGACGAATGTCGCGGTTGTCTCTAAGTTGTTGGTGAACCGTCGAGGCTTGGAACTAGGGACTTTGCTGTGGCTCCATTGTTGGTGTCGCGTCTGCATCTTGTTGGAGGAAGAACGCTGGGTGACATCGCGTCTACTGTATCAAAACGAACGTCGAGGTGGTCTCTAGGTTGTTGGTGAATCGTCGGGACTTGGAACTAGGGACTTTGCCGTGGCTCCGTTGTTTTGTGTCGCATCTGAATCCTGCTGGGGGAAGAATGCTGGGGTGACATCACGTCTGCTGTATCGAGACGAACGTCGAGGTGGTCTCTGAGTCGTTGGTGAACCGTCGGGACTTGGAACTAAGGACTTTGCCATGGCTCCGTTGTTTTGTGTCGCGTCTGCATCCTGCTGGGGGAACAACGCTGGGGTGACATCGCGTCTGCTGTATCGAGACGAACGTCGAGGTGGTCTCTAGGTTGTCTGTGAACCGTGGGAACCTGGAACTAGGGACTTTGCCATGGCTCCGTTGTTTTGTGTCGCGTCTGCATCCTGCTGGGGAAAGAACGCTGGGGTGACATCGCGTCTGCTGTATCGAGACGAACGTCGAGGTGGTCTCTAGGTTGTTGGTGAACCGTCGGGACCTAGAACTAGGGACTTATTCAGTTGATAAAACTGCACATTTGTTATTACATTTTTCCTACTATTTCTATATTAGAAAAGGTGTTTATTATAATATATGATACATATGAGGGTTTATCTGTAAAAATAATATTTTCCATGTGTTGATATATTATAATTAGTATTTGGTAGGAAAATGTATGCAAATAATATTATTGACCAAATCCTAAGAAGACAAAGTCTACTAAATATTTTCCAAGTTGTTGTGCAGAATTTTTCCAAGAAATCAAGTTGTTAAAGAAAACTTGCCTAATTAAGAAAGCAAAACTTGGATATCAAGTCTGGCAGCAACTAAGAGAAGATTTCAAAGATCCAAAGATTCCAGAGAACACCACATGTCACATAGAGGAAGCCCCAAGAAAATGATCAAAGGCCGAGATCATATGGCCGCGGATCCGCGGCTATACCCCCCTTGGGCCGCGGATCCGCGGCAAGATTTAGGAGATAGAGGTTGCAATTTTCTAGGGTGAATCTATACTGTTATCTTCCTAATTTGGAAGCAAGGTTTCTGGCTTTGGGACTATAAATATGGACCGAGAGCCTCTTGGAAAAATTATCAAGTCGACGCGATCACGAAGTCCAAGACGGCTCACGCATCCAGACTGATCATCAACGGTTCATCTATCTCCTTAGAAGAGATCGAGAAGCAACTAGTCTTTGTAATCATTTTCTAAGGAATCAAAGTGTAATGAATATTGTTGATTAATAAAGCTAGCTTTCTTTTTCTTATTCTATTTCTTCGTAGTTTAATTATGCATTTTCTCTCCATCTCTTTTTCTCCCAACATGCGCGAGTAATTCTCCGCTTGTTAGGGTTCGTAGGATTAGGGAGGTTAATGGATGATGAAAATATCCAAACTCTTTTTACGTCCTATAAAGTTTATAAATTTTATCAAGGCAATCATTAACATCCTAATCGGGCGCGCTAACAATTCATTGTTGGTCTCGACCGCGATTAGAGATTAGATTAATGATTGTTTTGGTAAATGCTAGATATGAACGGAGTTCCGTGTCGAGATAGGGGTTAAGAGTGGGATTCCTTTTCCCTCCAGAAACCCTAATCTACATGCATCGCTGTCGTTCTAGTTTTAAATCTATTAAAGGATAGAAAGAGTAATTTTTAATTAATCATCCATAACTACTAAATCCTAACGAACCCTACAAGCCCCTTCTTATATTAACTACATCCATAAATAATCTAGATCTATATTTTGCATCAGTGCTTAACATAGATCTAGAAACCATTCCTCAACATTCTTATCCCTCCTCTCTTTTTCAACATATCCAAAGTAAGATTAAAATATTCAACGTTTTCCTGAGGACGACCCGTACTCACCTCAGTCTAGCTACGCGCGACACCGTTCTGATTGCGGTTATTCTACAAATACACTTTTTCCTACCAATTTGGACTTTGCCATGGATCCGTTGTTGGTGTCGCGTCTGCATCCTGCTGGGGAAAGAACGCTGGGGCGACATCGCGTCTGCTGTATCGAGACGAACGTCGAGGTGGTCTCTGGGTTGTTGGTGAACCATCGGGACCTAGAACTAGGGACTTTTGCCGTAGCTCCATTGTTGGTGTCACGTTTGCATCCTGCTGGAATGAGGAGGAACGCCGTTGCGGGTCTCCAGGCTGTAGATGTTGCCATCAAGACTTGGCTCTCTTTCTGATGGAGCCTGGTGGGATGATATGGTTCCCTCTTTGTTTGTGCCCCTGGATTTTATACAGGGATCGATGTGATCTCACCTGTAGAGCAAGAGTTTCATTTTGTTATTTTTTATATTTCCGCGATGCTCTATCATTTCAACTTTTTTTATATTGCGAAAGTCACGATTGCTCAATCATTTCGGCTATTTCTCGCGGTGTCCAATCATTTCGGCTTTTGTATGTATATATTTTACTTGCTGATTTTGTTGCAAGTTGCCCTATCATTTCGGCTATTTCATATGCATTTTTGGCTCGCTGATTTTTTTATCGCGAGTATGGAACTTGGAATCTGATTCCAGTCTTAGTATCAGCATCGTTGCGACTGGAATATTGCCAGGAGCGAATCATCATTTGCCGTGAAAGGACTTGGAATTTGATTCTGATTCAGGCATCAACATCGCTACAACTGGGACATCACCAGGAGCGAATCATCATTTGCCTTTGTCGATTAAACAAAGATGGCTTAGCAAACAGGGTTAGGATCTAGTCGACTAAGGCTTTTGACTTCATGAGCCGCGAGAGTCTCATAAAGGTGTTTCTTTCTACGAGTCGTAAGGATCTCGTAAGTGCGTTTTCTCCTTAAAATTCGTGAGGATTCTTAAGTGTATGTTCTCTTATAAGTCGTAAGAATCTTACAAGAGTGTTTTCTCCTTATAAGTCGAGAGGACTTATAAGGGTTTGTTCACCGTGCGAGCATATCCCCAGTCGCTGATGGGACTCTGTTAGGGAAATGTTTATTCGTGCCCGTGGATTGTATACAAGGGTCAATATTGAACCACTTGTAGGGCCAAAGCGGGGTGTATGACGGCTTAAGAACAGGTTCAGATCCCTGTAACTTAAGGCTTCTGAATCCTATGAGCCGTGAAGGTCTCAAAGGGCAATTCTCCTTACGAGTCGTGAGGATCTCGTAAGTGTGTTTTCTCCTTAGGAATCGTGGGGATTCCTAAGTGTGTTGCTCCCTTGTGAGTCGTAAGTATCTCACGCAGGTATTTTCTCATTGCAAGGTCGAGAGGACCTTGCAAGTGTCTTTTAATGAGATTGCGCCCTTTCGGGTATTCACAAACTCGCCGGTAGTCCTGCTGTTTTTACTCACGGAGCCCTTTCGGGTTTTCATCCGTGCCTATCTCGCTTATGGACGTACCGTTTTTTTTTGCGTGAGCCTTGGGATGCTGCGGTCCGTAGTTTAAAGACGTTTCGGTCAGTTGCTAGTTTTAGGACATTACGGTCCATCGTTAGTTTAGGGACGTTTCGGTCCATTGTTGCAACGGTTTCATTGGCTACCACTTATAAAGTTTGGGCCTGGGAAGATAGCGAGCGGACTTAGGCGTCGTCATCTATCGTTAACCCAGGCCGTAACTCGTCAGGCGTAGTATTTTTTTAGGAACCGACCGTTTATTGGCCTGAAGGGTCTTTCGCCATGCATATCCATGAGCAAATAAGCCCCACCTTGGTAGACTTTGTCTATGATGTATGGGCATTCGTAGTTTGGCTCGAACTTCCCTCGTTTGGCACGATTGGGGATCATAGGTCTCTTGACTACTAGCACGAGTTCGCCTTGGCGGAATGTTCTCGGCCTAGTCAATCTCTCGTACGAGCGCTTCATCTTTACTTTGTAAGCTTCCAAGTTTTGCTGCGCCATGAACTGAGTTTCGTCGAGGGCATCAAGCTCCTCAAGCCGAAGATGAGCATTCTCTTCGTCCGTTAGCTCGTAATGAACTGCCATTCGTAAGGAGGGTAACTCTATTTCCAAAGGGAGTACTGCTTCAGTACCGAATACCAATGCATACGGCGTTGTGTTTGTGGTCATTTTGAATGTGGTCCGATACGCCCAGAGAGCTTCATGCAGTCTCTCGTGCCATTCCTTCTTATTTTTGGACAACGTCTTTTTCACGATCTTCGTCAGGGTCTTTTTGAAATCCTCAACCAGACCATTAGCTCGGAGATAATAGACCGAAGAGTATCTCCAGTCTATATTATGTTGCTGTGCGAAGCGGCTGATTTTGTGACTTCTGTAGGCCGGCCCGTTATCGGAGATAATTCGTTGCAGAGTTCCGAACCGATAGATGACATATGTCTTGAAGAAATGGAGGATATTCTCCGTCTTCACTTCTCTTAGTGGTACTGCTTCTGCCCATTTGGAGAAGTAATCCGTTGTCGCCAATATGAATCGATGTCCTCTGGACGATGCTGGTTCAATAGTATAGGGTGTTTTCGTCACCCCATTGAGATGGGAATACGCATGCGCTGGTCAGGCGCATTACAGATTCCTCCTGCCTAGGATATGCTGGGGTTTATTGATTGTGGGGATCCGAATCTCCGGCAGCCGTGAACTAAGCTGCCGTTAATTACCCCTCGCATTTGGAGCGAAAGAACCTCCGATTAACGGGTTAAATTGGTCATGCGAACTCAATGTGCAGCGTGTTGGTGTTTTTTTTGTTTTGTTCCATTTGTTAAAAAAAAGATATATATATTTTTCTATATAAAAAAATAAAAATAAATAAGTAAATAAATATTTAGAGAATTTTTTTAATTTAATTTATTATTATTTTTTAATTTTAAAATATTATTTATAATTTATTTATAATTTACTTATTTTATTTTATATTTTTTTAAATAAAAAAAGGATAAAATAAAGAAAAGAAAAGAAGGAAGAAAGAAGAAAAGAAAGAAAAAAAAGATTTTTTTAAAAAAAGGGGAGGAGAACCTGGGATGGGAGCCTACCCTCACATGAGTCACATGCTAGCATGTGAGGGGGGGGTCATATGCTAGCATGGGACCCCTCAC
This sequence comes from Agapanthus africanus, assembly GCA_030015575.1. Taxonomy (NCBI): domain Eukaryota; kingdom Viridiplantae; phylum Streptophyta; class Magnoliopsida; order Asparagales; family Amaryllidaceae; genus Agapanthus; species Agapanthus africanus. The sequence continues at coordinate 25,744,900 of CM057338.1, forward strand.
TTGCTAGCATGGGGGATCACATGCTAGTATGTGACCCCTCACATGCTGGGGGCAAAGGGGCTAAAGATTTATTTTTTTAATTTTTTTTTTCATGGAGTTCAACTCCAAAAGATTTTAAATGGAGTTTAACTCCAAAAAGGGTTTTAAATGGAGTTTAACTCCGAAAAGATTTTTATTGTGGAGTTAAACTCCGAAAGAATTTTATTTGTGGAGTTAAACTCCGAAAGAATTTAAATGGAGTTGAACTCCGAAAGAATTTTTATTGTGGAGTTGAACTCCGAAAGAATTTTAAATGTGGAGTTAAACTCCGAATTTTTTTTTATAGTGGAGTTAAACTCCAAAAGAATTTTTGTAGTGGAGTTAAACTCCAAAATAGCATGTGAGGGTCACATGCTAGCATGTGGAGGGGGGGAGGTTACATGCTAGCATGTGACCCCTCACATGCTAGCGTGTGAGAGGGAGGGGGTCACATGAAAGCATGTGACATGGAAGGTCACATGCTAGCATGTGAGGGGGGTCACATGCGACCCCTCACTTGCTAGCATGTGAGGGGGGCCACATGCTAGCATGTGACCCTTCACATGCTGGGGGCAAAAGGGCTTCCACTTAATGGGGGCCCTCCTCCTCACGTGCTAGCACGTGAAGGGGCCAAAGGGCTCCAGATTTTTATTTTTTATTATTTTTATTATTATTTTTTACATGGAGTTTAACTCCAAAAGATTTTAAATGGAGTTTAACTCCAAAAAGAGCTTTAAATGGAGTTTAACTCCGAAAAAAGATTTTTATTGTGGAGTTAAACTCCAAAAGAATTTTTGTTTGTGGAGTTAAACTCCAAAAGAATTTAAATGGAGTTGAACTCCGAAAGAATTTTTATTGTGGAGTTGAACACCGAAAGAATTTTAAATGTGGAGTTAAACTCCGAAAGAATTTTATATGGAGTTAAACTCCTGAAAAGATTTAATGTGGAGTTAAACTCCCCCCAAAAAAAGATTTTTACTATGGAGTTAAACTCCAAAAGAATTTCTGTAGTGGAGTTAAACACCAAAATAATTTTATTTGTGGAGTTAAACTCCAAAAGATTTTCTCCTTTCTTTTTTGAGAAGAAACCCAAAATGGGTTCTCTTGAAACTCCAAGATCTAGATCTTGGATGATAAAAAAAGAGACCATTTTTTCTTCTCTTGATAGAGTCTTGGAAGGTGGGTTTATGGTAAAACTTTATTTAGTTGTAAAAAGAGAAGAGCTAAGCTCTTGATTTAATTGGAAAATGAAAAGAAAGAGGAAGAATTTGGAAGAGAGAGGATGGAGGCACAAACCCTAGTTTTGGGAAAATGAAAATGTGTATATTTTATTCATCATCATGTTGCCTCTTATAGGCGTATACATTTACATGTAGCCCCTTGGGCTTTACAAAATGACATTTTGCCCATTCCATACCTCATGTGCATTTCTTTTGCACATAAGCCATGGGCTTTACAAAAATTTGGCTTTGTGCCCATTTTACTTACATTCATTCATAAAAAAATTATATCAAAATTATTTATTACATGACTTTTTATTTTGGCATGGAGGAGGGCCGGCCACTTCATGTTCGGACTCGACCTCGGCATGGGCCCACTTGATCTGGGCTTGGGCCCACCTGGCTTGGGTTGACTTTGACCTTGACTTGGTCAACTGGGGTGCAATTTTCGACCCCAACAAAGTGCCCCCCATTAATAAATGCACACCGCACATTTGAGTTGTGTGCATGAAATTGATGGATCTTGAAGCTGAACTACGAGGTGGAATATCATTCCGGGGGCAGAGCATCCCTCGGGGAGCATGATTCCTGGGGATCGGAGCATCATTCCGATTTGCGGAGCATAATTCCAGAGTCGGAGTATCATTCCGAAGAGTCGGAGCATAATTCCGAGGGTTGGAGCATAATTCTGGTATCGGAGCATCATTCCTGAAGAGCGGGGCATGATTCCAGGGATCGGAGTATCATTCCGAAGAGCGAAGCATGATTTCAGGGATCGGAGCATCATTCCGAAGAGAGGAGCATGATTCTAGGGATTAGAGCATCATTCCGAAGAGCGGAGCATGATTCCAGGGATCAGAGCATCATTCCGAAGAGCGGAGCATGATTCCAGGGATCGGAGCATCATTCCGAAGAGCGGAGCATGATTCCAGGGATCAGAGTATCATTCCGAAGAGCGGAGCATCATTCCGAAGAGCGGAGCATGATTCTAGGGATCGGAGCATCATTCCGAAGAGCGGAGCATGATTCCAGAGATCGGAGCATCATTCCGAAGAGCGGAGCATGATTCCAGAGATCGGAGCATCATTCCGAAGAGAGGAGCATGATTCCAGGGATCGGAGCATCATTCCGAAGAGCGGAGCATGATTCCAGGGATCGGACCATCATTCCGAAGAGCGGAGCATGATTACAGGGATCGGTTCTGATTTCAGGGATGGGACCATCATTCCATATATATATATAATAAATATTTCCTTTTTGGAGCATAGCTTCTGGTTTTAGGCAAAAATCCTCCTTTTCTCGCCGGAGCTCAAGCGCAGGGCGCCCGCATGCCGACATGTGGCGCGCTTGCGCTCAAGCGCTCAGCGCTCGAGCGTAAAGCGCCCACATGCCGACACGTGGCGCGTTTGCACTACAGCGCCCTGCGCTCAAGTGCAAAGCGCCCACGTGCCGACACGTGGCGCGCTTACGCTCGAGCGCAAACGCTCGAGCGCAAGTTGTCCCGGTGCCGACACGTGGCGCGCTTGCGCTCCAGCGCAAGCGCTCGAGCGCAAGTTGTCCCGGTGCCGACACGTGGCGCGCCGGCGCTCAAGCGCAAGCGCTCGAGCGTAAGTCGCCCCCGTGCCGACACGTGGCGCGCTTGCGCTCAAGCGCCCAGCGCTCAAGCGCAAGTCGCTCCGGTGCCGACACGTGGCGCACTTGCGCTCGAGCGTCAGGCGCTCGAGCGCAAAGCGCCCACGTACTGACACGTGGCGCGCTTGCGCTCCAGCGCCCAGCGCTCAAGTGCAGAGCGCCCACGTGCCGACACGTGGCACTCTAGCGCCTGAGCGCACAGCAGCGCTCGAGGCGCTGGCCCCCACGAATCCTTTGGATGTCTTTTCCCCCGTTTTTTATATATATATACATACATATATATATACATATGCATACATATGTACACATAGACATACTCCACGACACTGCCCATGTTGTTATAATTAGATGGAGTGTTATAATTAGATGCCCATGTTGGATAGCATCTCTCTTGGAGAGAGATGCGCGGTGGATTCTGCGCACCTACGGGCGGTGGCAGCATGGTGTTATAATTAGATGGAGTGCCGTCCATCACGGTCGTGGTGTGTGGTGGGGGAAAAGAAGATGAAGAAGTACCGACTTCGGCGTCGATAGCAGGAACGCGGACAAGACGGGCACTAGGATCCCGTGTCCAGCCGAGCATGCACTAAGCGGGTTTAGTGCAAGTGGCAGCGTGTTTGTGATTTAAAATTGGTTTGTTCTGAAAAAAGTGGGACTCAAGACAAATCACCCTAAGATGCACAAGCAACCCTAGAACTAAGGTCACCTAGGTCCAGTCTCTAGACCGCTCCTAGACTTCCAAAGGACAAGTCGCAGGATAAATCCTCTACCGCCTCCATACTATCCTTATAGCCAGGTAAGTGCCAGGTAAGTGGGAAGGAACCACGGTAGTAGGCCTAATTAAAAACCACTAGCCTTTGACACACTTGCCTAGACACTACAAAAGTAATGCGGATAAACGATAGATTACCCACGACCTTCCTCTGTCCTTATTGAGCGCGACAGTCCTTAGAGTCTGGTCTAGATATTTTTTAAATTAATGAAGGGTTGATCTATATGCTCAGTTTATGATTTGTGGGGCTTAGGAAGGGTGATGAAATCCCCACCTAATCTTGATTTGGTCTTTGCCCCTTAAAGTCCGTATTAAATATGCAAAACAAAACCAATCACAAAACTTTTGCAAAAAGATTTTTGAGCGGCGCTATTTTGCAAAGAATCCTGCAGAAAATAGATTTTATTGGATTTGAGGGGAGAGAGAAGGAGTTGAGAAAAATACCAGAGAAGATTGGAGCCCTAACTCCTCTATCCTGCCGAGATTCCGCCGCAGAAAGGGTGCTTTTGCTGCGGTTCCGCCGCGTGGAAGAGGGATTGCCTGATGAAATTTTTGTAAATCCTTCAGTGCTCCTCTGGATCACTAAAAATGTCTCTGTTTCCTATTTTCCTTAATTCTATGACTCTAGATTTCCTCGCAAAATTCACGCACAAATCGTTAAATATGCAATTTGCAGTTTTGTGTTAATAATGATATGAATCGTCTAAGAATTCAACACAAATAGTAAAAATAAAAAATTACGCACGTATCCCCGGCAACGGCGCCATTTGATTGATACGAAAGAGTGTTTGTAGTTGTAGTTAACCGCAATCAATAACGGTGTCGCGTGTAGCTAGACCGAGATGAGTACGGGTCGTCCTCAGGGAAACGTGGAACCTTTTACTTTTACTTTAGATGTGTTGAGAAAGAGAGGAGGGATAAAGAATAAAGAATTTTATAGAATGGTTTCTAGATCTACGTTAAACAAGAATGTAAAATATAGATCTAGATTATTTTAAAGATGTAATTAATATAATATGAGGGCTAGTAGGGTTCGTTAGGATTTAGTAGTTATGGACGATTAATTAAAAGTTACCCTTTTTATCCATTAATAGATTTAGAACTAGACCGACGGTGATGCGTGTAGATTAGGGTTTCTGGAGGGAAAAGGAATCCCACTCTTAACCCTTATCTCGACACGGAACTCCGTTCATTATCTAGCCTTTACCAAAACAATCATTAATCTAATCTCTAATCGCGGTCGGGACTAACAAATAATTGTTAGCGCGCCCGATTAGGATGTTAATAATTCTTTTAATAAAGTTCATAAACTTTATAGGACTTAAAAAGGGTTTAGGGATTTTCATCGTTCATTAGCCTATCCTAATCCTACGAACCCTAACAAGCGGAGAATTACTCGCGCATGTTGGGAAAAGAAGATGAAAAAACAGAGAGGGAAAACATAATGTAAGATGCAAAAGAATTAAATAAAACAACTACCTTTATTAATCAACTTGAACAATCTACACTTTGATTCCTTAGAAAATGATTACAAAGACTGGTTTGCTTCTCGATCTCTTCCAAGGAGGTAGACGAACAGTTGATGATCAGCCTGGATGCGTGAGCCGTCTTGGACTTCGTGATCTTGTCGGCGTGATGCCTTCTAACTTTAGCCCTTGGTCCTTTATATAGCCCTCAAAGAAGAAAACTAGTTACCATATATGGTGACTTCCTAATATGGTGACTTTCCATGCCTGGATTCTGAGTCCCTGTCAGTATTGATTTTATGATTTTGGCAGATTTTTGATCCTGACATCTTGAACATCTTGATCTCTTGACCTGAGCTAAATCTTGCACAATATCTCTATGAATAATTTTAGTACTATTTATTAAATTAGAGAGAATATCTTAATCACTATATATGGTAATAAATCTTTAAGAAACTTGATTAAGAATATTTAATATGCTATGCACTTTATATGGTAATAAATCTTTAAGAAACATGATTAAGAATATTTGATGTGCTATGCATCTTTTAATTACTAAAATATTATGCATATATTTTGAAATATTATTCTAAACATTTGTATGATATTATATTTTTTAAGAATTGTGATTAGAATATTTGATATGATATGCATATTTTCAATTACCAAAATATTATATAAATATAAAATGCTTATATTTTCCTTCATAATATTAATTATAATATATAAACATATGGAAAATAGTATTTTGCAGATAAATCTAAATATGTTTAATATTTATAATAAACACCTTTTATTATTTAAGAAATGTAAGGAAAATACTTATACCAAAATGCAATATTTTCAACTGAACGGGACCCCTCAACTTCGACCTCCCATAAAAGGAGAAGGCCAGAGAAGATCCCCATGCCTTTGGCGAATTTCAAAGGCAGTAGACCCAAACAACCCAAGTCTGGGGGCATGGTGGTACACACGGTGTACATGGCTTCCGGGAAAGAGGAAAGCCATACTTCTACGGGTCATCGACCACTCACGTGGTCTATGACGAAAGCTCAGGAGCAGCAGCAAAAGCTCCAAGAAATGCTAATGAGGATGTCCGCACTCACTGGGTAGAAAGAAAGCCCAGAAGTATCGTCAGAACAACGCCAGGAGCAAGAGACCGACACCAAGTTCTTGCGGAGGGTGGTAGAAAGAAAGGATAAAGAGGCTGCAGAACATGCTACTAATATAAAGCAGATGGCACTTCTGTTCCAAGACATGGTTGGGATGATGATCCAGCCGGAACCTCCAGCCGAAGACCCTCCGATAATCATCGAAGACGACAGAGGGGAAACGTCAAACCCTCCTCCGACTGTCTCAGTAGCCCAAGAAGAGACAATCTCCAAAGCTACCCTCGATGAATACATAGCTCAACAAATACGAGCTCATCAAGCAAGTGGAGCGGCTGGTCAATTCGTCAGAACTGGGCGACCTTATCATGGTTGGTACGATCAAATTAAGTACCCGCCGGTATATACGATCCCTAAGTTCCACGTGTATAAAGGGACGGGAAATCCACACTATCACGTTGCTTAATTCAGAGCTTTGTGCGATAATACCGGGAGCGATGACAATCTGTTGCTCAACCAATTTGTTGGCAGCCTGTCGGAGACAGCATTTGAATGGTATTCCGAGCTCCCGAATGATTCTATCAAAACGTTCACGGAGATGGAATTGTTATTCACACAGCGCTTCGCAAGCGCAAGCGAGCGTACCCCAATCACGGCATTAATCAACTCCAGAGTGAAGCCGGGAGAAACCTGGATTCAATACATGATTCGGTGGCGTAACCTATGGTCAAAGTGTGAACAACGCATAGAAGAAGCTCCTGTTGTGGGCATGTTCGTGGGGACCCTTGATCCTCAAGCAACTATATCCCAATTTATGATGTTCTTCAAGCCGACCACCTTCCAGGCCTTGATTGACAAGCTGGCTTAAATGGACCAGATAGGCCATAGGCCGTCCTCTTCAAAAACGGATCTCCGGATTGAAAAGGGGAAAGGGAAAGCGACCTTTGTCGCCAACGCTCAACAACAACCGAGTAACCCGAAACCGGTTGCTTACCAAAATAATAAACTAAGATCCCTTGGATAAAAGTTGAGACGTCCTTACTCGTTACCCCGGGATAAGAAGAGGAGACTATTCGAACTAGCGGTGCGCTACAGGCTCGTCACTCTACCAGATCCAAGATGCCCACTACTGCCTGGCGATGTCAACAATCCCAATTACTGCCCCTACCACAGAATAGTAGGACACCCAATCGAAGATTAATACGTCTTAAAAAACAGGGTTGAAGACCAATGCCAGCAGGGCAAGTTCGCGCTGTCCGAAAACTGGAAGATAAACCCGCCACAACGGCACGTTCCTAAAAAGGCGGATACACTAGGGGCATCCTGCTCGTTTGTAGAAGAAGCTTCGTAGGAAGTGGTCCTTTCGGCTAAAACTAAAAGGATGCTGAAAGATTTTCAAGCGTGTCCGGCGATCAAATGGAAAAGCCCGCTGGAGCCTGAGATTGTTGACGGGATGCTGAAACCACGCCCAACGCCGAAAGTTGGTAACGATGGGAAAAACCTTCAGGCCAAGCCTCCGAAGTCTTCGAAGAAAAAGAAGAAGGCCAAGAAGCCCGCGCAGCTCGACAACATATGTATAGATCTGTAAAGATACATTGACGCATTAGAGGAATACAACCAAAAAGCGCGGACCCCGGTCACACTGGAAGAATTCCTCAAAAAAGTTCTTAAGAACGGAAACAGGGACATTGATGAAGGAGATGATTCGTCAGAAGAACCCGAGGATTACGTGGCAAGCTGCCACATAATCTCTCACTCGTCAGTGAATGACAAAGAAACTCCCCCGGCGTCAGAGGACAACGTAGAGAAGCTGGGGGCAGATCCAGAACCAAAATTCCTGGAACCGTCGGATGACCTGATCGACAGGCTGCTGAATGAAGCCCTCCAAAAGAGCAAAGCTGACCGAGAACGTGAAACGGCCATATACGAGAAGGCCAAGCGTCGGCGTCAGGCTGAAGAAGCTCCAGCAATAAGAAGCCATAAAGTACCTCAGCCAGATCGAAGCGCCCTTGCCACCAGCAAGAGCAAATTCAAGTTAGGAAAGTAGTTCTCCAAAGCTCTGTCAATGGGAATGAAGCTGCCACCTTTCGAAGGAAATACTCCCGGGAGTATGTGCCTCGACGAAGCATACATACATCCGAACTACTGCTTGTACCATCAGAGGGTCACACACCCTACCGAATTGTGCATTGCCTTCAAGAAGTGGTGGCAGGGATACGTTGCCTATCGACAACACTTCAAGCGAATGAAGCGCAAAACCCGTCGGGAACAGAGAAGTGCGACAGACGAGTGTAAAGGAACGGTTAGCAATTGTCATATGGTTGATACCAGTTTGACAAGGGCAAAATCTCAAGTTCTTACCTTCAGGAGTGATTCTGACGTAGAAATAGCCCTCGGCCCTCTCTTCAAGGAATCCACCTCTGAAAAAGAAGAAGAGATAAAGAACTGTGAGAACATTTAGCTACGTAGCCGTACGTTGCCTGAAAAGAATCTCGGACCTTCAAACAAAGGTTCGGGCAAAAGAGACAAAGGGAAGGAAAAGGTTCCTGAGGAAATAGCCCTCGATGTTAGAGTCGTCGAAGAGCTCACAGCCAAGGACCCGCCTAAAAAGAACAAGGTGGATTACAATATCCTGGCACATCTGAGGAAGATACCCTCACAATTGAGTATTTTGGATGCCCTTCTCCTGTCTAAAGAGACACGAGATTCTCCGATCAGGGTGTTACGAGAGCCCGATCAGTTTCAAGCCTTCCTAGCAGAAGAAAAGATGAAAGACGAGCTGAAAGAAGTTCACAGAGCAGACATCACCATCAGCGATGAAGACCTTCTCCTCGGGACATGCGAACACAACCGTCCGTTATATGTAACCAGATATTGTTACGATATCAAGATAGGGAAGATCCTTGTCAACAACGGGTCTTCCGTTAACCTTCTCAATGTGAGAGTGTTGAAGGAGATTTGCATGAATGTGCAACACTTGGCTCGGGATAAAATTACCATCTCCGGTTTTGACTCCCAATCATCAAAAATGCTCGGGTCCGTAATACTGACATTACGTTTCGGGCTGCTCATCACTGACATCAAATTCCATGATATTGACGCTAAGACTTACTATAACGCTTTGCTTGGCAGGCCTTGGTTACATGAGTACAACATCATCCTTTTTACACAACATCAGCGTATGAAGTACTTCAAGAACGGCCTCGAGTACACAATTACAGGGGAGCTGAACCCATTCTCCGTAAATGAAGTCCGCAAATATGAAGACGCTAAGTACTTCTTACCATACTTCGAAGATATGGAAAGATGCCGCAAACCGGAGAATAAACAAAAAGCCATCGCCACTATCCCGATCTTTGGGAGCGATATCGAAAAGGATAAAGAGATGGTCTACTCAGGACAACCCTAAGGCAACTGGCCAGGACCATCTACTCCTATTCTAGTCTTTGGCAGTGACTCTGAGGACGAAGCCAACGCGGTGTTCTCCGTCCGCCCGTCAATGCAGACCTTCGCTAAAGCTGATCAGAGTTTGCAAATTACCATGGTTCCGCAGCGGCACTACAAAGAACTTGATGCACTCGATACGTACAACGTGCAAGAGCTGCAAACCTTCTACGTCCCTCCTAGGCAAAGAAGTGAAAAGGCGATCATTTTCTACCAATCCACCGAGACTAAAGTGGAGAAAGAGGTCTGGCACGGTGCCGAACCTGCGCTCGCCATGCTTCAACCAATCCGTCTACCCAAATACTATGCATAGGGACTGAAAAGACTATTAAGATGCCAAGGTGTACCCTTCAAGCAGACTGCTCGACAAGCCCAATTTTATAACAAGATTTGGGACTTTCCCGGGACTCCGCGAAAGATGCCCAACGGGAGAATGGATACGACTGGCCTTGGATACGTTCGGTCCAAGAAACGGGATAGATTCCATGGTTGCTATGTTATAAATGATTCCGGTGGAAAAGAGAATGCCCTTCCGGATAGCGCTGATATTGAAACAGAGCGAAATCCCGTCATACGAATATCAAGTCCGTCATTCAAAAAGCAGATTGATAAGCTAATAAGAGAAGCAGGTCAAAGGGTTCGGGATGACCACAGCCGCGAAATGTCCATTTACGAAAAAGCCAGGACGCAACGTATCATTCAGCAGGCTACGGAAGACGACGATCCCCTTCACCCTCAACCCGTTGTGCGCTCTTGTAGCAAAAAGAAAGCCCGAAGTAAAAGCAACAATAAGGTAAATAACGGGAATGACGTCCAAAAACAGCAAAGCGGAACCAAAAAGCCGCACGATCGAGAAAGGGTCTGCTGGAATTCATCGCTGATGAAGAAGATGGTTCGGGAGTACTCGTTCCCTCAAGACAAGACGAGGAAGATATTCAACCTTGTCATGAAGCATCAAATGATGACACTCCCGGAGTCTCAGCGCCCCGAACAAATAGACGAGGTCCATCACCCGGCTTATTGCTCCTATCACTGGGCAATATGACATCCTCTTGAAGACTGCTTCACCTTCAAAAACTGGGTTGAAGACCAGTATCAGCAAGGGAAGTTTGATCTATCTGACAGTTGGAGGGTAACCCCACCACAAAAGCATGAGCCAAAAGAAATCTATAGGGCGAGAATAGAACCAGATCAACATCGGTCATAGAAACGGACTCGTACCTGCCACATGATAACGTTCTCAAAGAAGAGAGAGCATGAGAATGTGGACGACCTCTCCCAATGCTTCGCAAATGAAGATGAAGACAAGGTGATCTCAGAATTTCCACCGGCGCCAAAAGAGCTGGAAGATGGGATACACACCACAGCAGACAACATGAGAAAAATCGACTTAGGAACGGCAAACGAGCCAAGGCCAACGTTTGTCAATGAGTTGCTGTCTGAGAAACAGGTGGTCACGTTAAAAGACGTGCTTATGCAGTATAAAGACTGTTTCACATGGAACTATTCCGAGATGCCGGGATTAGATCCAAAGATAGCTGTACATAAACTGGCAATATCACCGGATGTCAAGCCAGTCAAACAAGCACCAAGAAGAATTGGGTTCGAGCTTGAGATGAGTATCAATGCCGAAGCCAAGAAGCTAATCGACTCTGGCCTCATCCAAGAAGTTCAATACCATGACTGGATCACCAATATTGTTCCGGTAATGAAGAAAAATGGGACAATACACATCTGCATAGATTTTTGGTATCTCAACAAAGCTTGTCCGAAAGATGACTTCCCAGTGCCTGTTACCGAGCTGATGATCGATAACACATCCACCCATGAAGTCTTCTCCTTCATGGATGGATCCTCAGGATACAACCAAATCAAGATGCATCATGAAGACCAAAAGCACACTGCTTTTCGGACTCCGCTGGGCATATTCTGCTACAAAGTGATGACCTTTGGTCTGAAGAATGCTGGCGCCACCTACCAGAGGGCCATGGCAAAGATCTTCGATGACCTCATACATGAGATTTTCGAATGTTATATCGATGACCTCTTGGTGAAAAGCAAATCGTACGAGAAGCATTGGGAGCATTTGAAGATAGTGTTCCAGCACCTTCGGAAGTACAACCTGAAGATGAACCCTCTGAAATGCGCGTTTGGAGTTTCCTCAGGCAAATTCCTAGGATTCATCATACGACACCAAGGCCCCAAAATAGACCCATCAAAGATCAAGGCGATTATGGAAATGCCTTCACCAAGAACTCTCAAACAACTGCGGTCTTTTCAAGGAAAGCTCGCGTATATCCGGCGGTTCATAGCTAACCTCTCCGGCAAATGTCGCCCCTACAGTCATCTAATGAAGAAGGGGACCCCATTCGTTTGGGATCGTAAATGCCAAAGTACACCGGATGAAATCAAGCAATACATGCAGAACCCACCGGTACTGACCACTCCGGTCAAAGGAAAACCCCTCATCCTGTACACAACAGCCCTTGAAGGGTCTTTAGGCACGCTATGGGTACAGGAAAACGACTAGGGAAAGGAGAGAGCTATCTATTATTTGAGTCGAGTTCTCCTGGGGGCAGAAAACAACTACACCCCCATCTAAAAACATTGCCTGGCACTGATCTTCGCAATAACGAAGCTTCGACATTATGCCCTGGCGCATGAGATCAATCTTATATCAAATGTGGATCCTCTCAAGTATTTGATGTCAAGAGCCATGTTAACGGGAAGGCTTTCCAAATGGGCCCTCCTCTTGATGGAGTTCTCGATAGTATATCGACCCCTCAAGGCAATAAAAGGCCAGGCCATCGCCGACTTTCTCACAGAACATCCGATACCCGCCGACTCTCCCTTCAACTGCGAGTTGCCGGACGAACGCTCGTTTGGCGCAATTGATGGGGAGAAAGAAGGGAGTGATACCTAATAGGAACTCTACTTCAATGGAGCGTCCTCCTTAAAGAAGTGAAAGCAAAGCACCCTTATAATCAAAGCCGGAGTATGCCTTATCTTTGTGACTCCACAAAGAGGGATAATGCGTTTTGCCCTTTCCTTAACGGAGCCAAGAACAAAAAATGAAGCGGAATATGAAGCTTTGATAGCAGGTCTTGAGATTGCTATCGACATGGGAATCAAAAACCTCCTCATATATGGAGACTCCCAGTTGGTCGTTAGCCAAATAAATGGCGACTACCAGACGTGCAAGCCAGAACTGATCAAGTATGGTGAAAGAGTGCAGCAACCGCTGACGCAAATCCCCTCTTACACCCTGGAAAGCATACCGCGTGCAGAAAATAGCAAGGCGGATTGGTTAGTCAAGCTCGCTAAAGAACTGGCCGATGAAAACCTCTATGATTTAAGGATCATTGTGGAAAACCGCCAGATTCTCGCGCCAGCAGAAATATCTCCAGAGTTGTCTAAAGAAGAGGAAGCGACCAAACAGGTGGCTTTCCAAGTAGAGGATGAAGAAAAGGCTGAGTATTGGAGAGAAGTTTTCATAGACTACTTAAAATCCCATCGAACGCCCAATAATGCATCTTCGAGACATCAGCTCATGAAACGAGCTCTATCTTTCGACTTCGTCAATGATACTTTATATAAGAGATCATTCGAATCTTTGTGGCTGAGATGCTTGGGACCAGAAGGAGCACGGAGGGTCATCCAAAAAACCCACGACGCACTCTGCGGTTCCCATCAGGCCGGGCCCAAGATGAAGCTGAAGATCATGAGAATGGGCTACTATTGGCCCACAATGATTCAGGACTGTCTCGAATATACGAAGCAGTGTCACTAATGCCAAATTCACGGGGACTTCATCCACCAGCATCCAAATCCACTACGCCCAACATTGGCTAGCTGGCCATTCGAAATGTGGGGAACCGATATAATTGGGCCCATCGAACCGGCATCATCCAAAGGATATCGGTTCATATTGGCAATGACCGATTACTTCTCCAAATAGGCAGATTCAGTATCGCTAAGGGAGGTGAAGACAAAGAACATCCTCCATTTCTTCAAGACACACGTCCTCTACCGGTTCGGCACTCCGTGACGGATTATCTCTGATAACAGGCCGGCCTAAAGAAACCATAAAATCAGTCGCTTCGCACAACGGCATAATATAGATTGTAGATATTCTTCGGTCTATAATCCCCGAGCTAACGGTCTAGCTGAGGCTTTCAACAAGAACTTGACGAAGATCATAAAGAAAACGGTGTCCAGAAATAAAAGGGACTGACACGAAAGATTGCATGAAGCTCTTTAGGCTTATCAGACCATGTTCAAGACGGCCATGAATACAACGCCATTCGCGTTGGTATTTGGCACGGAAGCAGTACTTCCCTTAGAGATAGAGCTACCCTCTCTATGAGTAGCGGTTCGATACGAGCCGACGGATGAAGAAAATGCCCATCTTCGACTTGAGGAGCTCGATGCCCTTGATGAAACTCATCTCATGGCGTAGCAAAACCTAGAAGCTTACAAAGCAAGGATGACGCACTCATACGAAAGATTGACTAGGCCGAGAACATTCCGCCAAGGCGAACTCATGCTAGTCGTAAAAAGACCTATGATCCCCAATCGTGCTAAATGAAGGAAATTGGATCTGAACTATAAGGTCCCATACATCATAGACAAGGTCTACCAAGGCGGGGCCTACTTGCTCATGGATATTCATGGCGAAAGACCTTTCCGACCAATAAATGGCTGGTTCCGTAAGAAATACTACGCTTGACAAGTCACGGCTCAGGTTAATGATGGATGATGACGCTCGTGTCCGCTCGCTGTCTTCCTGAGTCCAAACTCTATAAGTAGTATCCGGTGAAACCTCGCCTTAAAATCCCGACGGACCGAGATGTCCTTAAACTAACATCAGATCGAGATGTCCTTAAACCAACATCGGACCGAGATGTCCTTAAACTAACAATGGACCGTGATGTCCTTAAACTAAAATACGCCACCTCAAAATATGGCGACAGTGGAATCCGGGTCCGTAAGTCCGAGCAGCGAGGATTGCGACATAAGTCGCTCTGGATACACAGTTACCCCGATTGGCGAAGTCCCGCCATAAAAAAAGGTACGTCCACAAGCAAAAAGAGTATGGATGAAAACCCGCAAGGGCGCAATCTCGTTAAAATAAGAGATGACCACAAGGTCCTCTCAACCTTGTAAGGAGAAAAACACCCACGTGAGAACCTTACGAATCACAAGGGAGCAACACACTTAGGGATCCCCACGATTCCTAAGGAGAAATTACACTTACGAGATCCTCACGACTCGTATGGAGAATCCCCCTTATGAGACCCTCATGGCTCATAGGATTCGAAAGCCTTAAGTTACAGGGATCTGAACCTGTTCTCAAGCCATCACATTTCCCAAGTTACCCTACAAGCAGTTCAATATTGACCTTTGTATACAATCCAGGGGCACAAATAAACGTTTCCCCCACCAAGTCCCACCAACGACGAGGAATGTCCTCATGTGGTGAATGACACTTGTTAGTCCTCTCGACTTATAAGGAGAAAACACTCTTTTAAGATCCTTACGACATATAAGAGAACAAAAACATAGGAATCCTCATGACTCTTAAGGAGAAAACACACCTAAGAGATCCTCACGACTCGTAGGGAGAAACACCTTTATGAGACCCTTACGGCTCATGAAGTCAAAATCCTTAATCGACAGGATCCTCACCCTGTTTGCTAAGCCACCTTTGTTCGAATCGATAAAGGCAAATGATGACTCGCTCCTGGCAATGTCCCAGTGGTAGCGATGCTGATGCCTAAGGTTGGTATCAAATTCCAAGCCCTTTCACGGCAAATGATGATTCACTCCTGGCAATATTCCAGTCGCAGCGATGTTGATACTAAGATTGGTATCAGACCTCGGGTTCCATACTCGCAATAAAATCAACAAGCCAAAAATGCATATGAAATAGCCGAAATGATGGGGCAACTCGCAATAAAAATCAGCGAGTAAAATATATGCAGATAAAATAGCCGAATTTTTTGGGCAACTCGCAATAAAAAGCAGCGAGTAAAAATAAATACAGCCGAAATGATTGGGCACCGCGACAAAAAAGCCGAAAGGATTGGGAAATCACGACTTTCGCGATATAAAAAGCTGAAATGATAAAGCTTCGCGGAAATAAAAAATGAAATGAAACTTTTTTGCCTTACAGGTGAGTCAACATCGACCCCTGTATACAATCCATGGGCACAAACGAAAAGGGAACCATATTGTCACACCATGCTTCGTCAAAGAGAAGCTAATTCTCGACGGCAATATCTACAGCCTAGAGATCAACAACGGCGTTCTTCCTCACTCCAGCAGGATGCAGATGCAACATCAAAACAAACGGAGCCATGAAAAAGTCCTTAGTTCCAAGACTCTACGGTTCACAAACAGCCTAGAGAATACCTCGGAGCCATGGTAAAGTCCCTAGTTCTAAGTCTCGACGGCAACATCTACAGCCTAGAGATCAACAACAGCATTTTTCCTCACTCCAGCAGGATGTAGACGAGACATCAACAAACGGAACCATGGCAAAGTCCCTAGTTCCAAATCTCGACGGTTCATAGACAACCTCGACATTCATCAGACATAATGTCAACAAACGAAGTGAAGGAAGATTCCTGGCTTTAGGGTCCCGACGGCAACTCAAATGAGACCTGAAAAGACTATCGGAGATCATCCCACACTGGTGCGGAATGGTTATGACTCATCGGGGCTCCCAAACTGAGCCTAACCTCAAGTAAAAGGCGGCATGGAACATCCCTAATGCTTGCTCTTCCGACGGTAATATCACCTGGGAAATTACTTAAAGAAGTCTTTTCCAACCCCCAAAGGGATCAGAGACACGACAGGCGCAGGGCCAATAAACCCCAGGAAGAACGTCTCTTCACCGACGTTGTTCGCCGCCGAAAACCGGCAAGACGTTTGTCTTGCCTGAATTTGGGGGCAGATGCTATTTGGTTTTATTCTTCTACCTCTTCGAAGATGCCAAGTTGATTTATGGCACCGTGTATCGAAGGTTTAGACGGATGCGGTCGATGTAGCAGACTTCGTCAGATTCCCTCTCATTGTGAGGGGTTTTTGATTGTGGGGATGCTCTTCCCTGCAGGCGCAAGCCCCTGCAGTTAATTACGTTACCGCATCGCGGTAACCACTTTCTCCTTCTCCAGATGGTCAGTTCGTGTCGTGTGTGTTTGTTTTGTTTTGGGTTGCCCGTGGATTGTATACGAAGACTAATTTATGTTGCCGTCCGTAGGGCGTGGATTAGTCCAAATCCGTATTTTCTTAGATTTGGGTTTGGTTTGGGTTTAAGGATCGTTAAGCTCATTGAGATCAAGATCAACTTAAACGTTGTTAAGGATACGTTAGTCTAATTTTTAGACTCTACTCAACGGGGGGTTTGGAATCATTGAAATCCAACGACAGAGAATTTGGGCTCTATCGTCTTAGTTTAGGGACGTTGCGGTCCAGTGGGTTTAAGGATTGTTAATTTTATTGAGATTAAGACCAACTTAAACATTTGTTAAGGATACATTAGTCTAATTTATAGACTAATATCAACTTAACAGGGTTTTGGGATCATTTAGATCCAACAAAAGAGCATTTGGAATCTATTGTTTTAGTTTAGGGACATTGCGGTCCAGTGGGTTTAAGGACATCATAGTCCATAGAGTTTAGAGACATCATAGTCTGTAAAGTTTAAAGATATCATAGTCTATGAGTTTAAGGATCTCACAGTCCATAAAGGTTAAAAACATCATAGTCCATGAGTTTAAGGACCTCATAATCCATGGGGTTCTGATTTAATCATTTTGGGAATGCGCCAAAAGTTATCAGTTATTGGGACCCTCCATCTCTCTGAAGACGTTGAAGGATTACGACGACATGTATCAGAGGTATGAAGAGATGTACCCTTGAACCAATGTCCCAATTTTAGGAAATGAGATGAACATCAGTTTAGATGTCATTTGTTGAGAGCTTATTAGCTGTCTTGAGATCGACTTTGGAAACCCCGAGCATGAAGGGCTCAATTGATGGTCCTTGGAACATTTGATCTGGTTCTAATTATTGTTAGCCCTTCATAGTGTTCAACACTAACATGTTTATTCAGCGCTCACGTGCTCCCACGTAATGTGTACAAAATGGTATTTAAACACTAAAATTCAAAGGGGTTCACGTGGGGTCACGTGAGGCGTTTGAAGTAATTCTTTCGTTCTTTTCTGAGCGTTAAGTGCTATTGGGATACGTGGGAGCACGTGAGGCGCCTCAAAAATGGAATCTGCCTTTGATTTATTGCCTTTTGCTTTGTATGTGCTAAGCACTACTATGAGGTCACGTGTGATCACGTGAGTCAATTTCTTTTACTCTCTTTTTTCATCACAGGCGCTCACGTGGAAGCACGTGATCGGAAGTTATCATGTTGGGTACCAATCTTTTACGTGCATAGAGATCCTGAGTTTCTAGGCTTTCAAGCCCATTGTTTTATGAGAATTGGATCCCTAAGACTCAATTTTTCTCTTAGATTTGGGATCTGTATGATAGAATCTCCCTGATGAGAATTAAATTCTCAAATTGTGGGGAGATCTGCTTCTGCAGATATTTGCTATAAGGGAGAACTAAATTCTCATATGAAGGGTTAAACCCTTGTTTCATCAGAGGAATTAAATTCCTATATACTTTTTGGGAGAATTAAATTCTCTGAACTTAGATCTCCCTCTATGTTTTGGATCTGCATGGCAAAATCTCCCCGATGAGAATTAAATTCTCAAGTTGTGGGGAGATCTGCTTCTGCAGATCTTAACCAGAGGAAGAACTAAGTTCTTTTTAGAAGAGTTAAACTCTTATGAAGATGAAAAAGAGAGGAGATATTCTCTGTGTTTTGTTCCTTCCCTTTCCAAGAGTTTCTTTTTCTCTTTTTCTCTCTGGAGAATTAAATTCTCTTTTCTTTTAAGCTTACGAAGGGTTTTCTCTCTTTTTTTTTATCTTCTCTTTTCTCTGTCCTTCTCTATCCTTCCTTCTTCTGATCTCCTTCATCCTTTTTTTGGGCTCCTATTTATAGGAGAAAGAAAAGAATCAGTTTGTTTAGCAAATCTCTTATTGAGAGATTTTGATTGATTTTCTAACCAACCAACATGATCTTTTTGATCACTTGGTAAATTTTATGCACCGCTGGATTTTTAATCCAAGGACTTCTGTTTTACAGAAGATATTTCTTTTGTTGTTCTTAACAAATTTAAGAAGTTATTTCCTTGCACAGAATTTTCTGTAGATTGGTGATTTTTAATCACTATTGGATCTTCAATCCAACGGCGCTTTGTTTTACAGAGCGCAATCTTTCTTGTTTAGAAAAATCCAAGGAAGTATTTTCCAAATAAGGCTCTTCATCCCTTTCAATTTGAATTTATTTTTATCAGTCCAGAGGGTGTAGGAGTCTATCACGTGTAGCACGTGACCCTGCCAAATTAAGCCGACCCAAAGGTGCCACGTGTTATCACGTGAGTTTCTTTTTGTCTCACTTGTTTGCTTTATTCAGGCGCCTGTATTCTTTGCTTGAGGTTTAGCTTTGGCTTAGTTTTGTTAAACGAAGCGCTTATCACGTGTGAGCACATGATGCTCTACTTGGGGATTTTCTTCGTTGCTCTATTTATTTATTTATTTTCCGTAAGGGAACAAATGCCTCCACAGCGGTGTTCTTACATGGTTTACACGTGAGAGCAACGCTGTCACTTTTACGACCGTTGGATTGTTCTAGGGGAACGGGAAGATGAACTGTTCTAGTCATGTCTTATAAATGAAAGGGTTTGGTTCCTTAAGCAGCCACTGTTTCTTCATCTCTTTCCTATTTTATTTTCTTTGAGAATTTAATTCTTTTCCTCAGAGCTTAGTTCTCTGCCATTGCAAATGCAGAGTTAAACTCTGTCAAAAGAAACCCTTTTTCAGGTAACGCTTTGTTCATCAGAAAACTTTCCTTCTTTGAGAAAGCCTCTAGATTTTAAATCCATTATGAGAGCTTTGCTCTCCTCAGAAACCCATCCTACAAAGATATGATCTTTGAGCAATAACTTGCATATCTCGGACATTTCCCTCTGATTTTGAGGATTCATGGGATTTTTTGTTTCTCATGTATTTTTATGGATTCTTGGAATTTAATTCCATTACATAAAGGAATTTAATTCCTCTATGAAGAGCTTAGCTCTGAAAGATCAATGGAACCCTTCGGGAATTTTATTCCCTGGTGTTCTTGAAAATCTTTTCATAAGGTTTTACCCTTATTCGCACATATTTGAATTTCGTTGGTAGCTTAACAGAACTTGTCTTCCCAAGAATTTGTTTGAATCCCAATACTTGTTTAATGAGGGTCTTCTTTTATTCTCGTAATGATCCCCTTGTCTCATTATTGGTGGGCCGCCATATTGATTTTGTGGGGTCCGTGTGTCTTGTAGGCAGTGGTCCCGCAAAACAGACATTTTGTCGTCTTCTTTTGTTACTATACATATATACACATATATATATGGGGGGCTCCACTAATGGTATTTTCTTTTTCCCTATTTCAGGACCAATGGCTTCTCTCCCTTACTTCCCTTTTACTCGCTCAGATGCTGCTTTTCCGCAATCGCTATCAGACGAAGAAGCAATGGCGATGATTCGGGCCCATGACAAAGACTGTACTAATTTGCTCTTATGGGGTACCTGGTATGGGCATATCATTTGGGGTCGCCGCAGCTTTCTTTGCGAGGTCCCAACAGAGCCTCTTCGCCTATTCTTGCCGATGGAGCGTCTGCAGACTGCCTTTTCGGTGGAGGTAATGGATTAGACTCCTACAGGCCGGATTGCGCTGTCGACAGCCGGGATACCAAACCAGCCTTTGCCAGCCATATACATCTTGGGGCGTTGTATTTTCCAAGGTGGAGCTCAGCCCTAGGGACAAGTCTATAAGATAGGGCTTACCCCTCGCCATCCAATGGGCTATCTTCTCTGGGATCGCTATATATTGTCTGCTCATCGTGCGCGACTGCAGAAGGTTAAGCTTTATCAGGCGGTGTACGCGTCTCTCTTTCATTATCAGTCTCCCCATGTCTGGTGGGTTAAAACTTTCCTAAATCAACGGAATCTTCCCACCAAAACTTTCTTGCTAGGGGATCGCGAGGTCTCGATTTCTCTGGAAGAGTTTCGCGAGATCTCTGGATTACCGATCAAGGGAGATCACTATGAAGAATTGCTGCCTCCCGATGAGTATGCATTCGCAACTGTGCCTGCTATGCTTGATTGCTTATCGACCGAATATGCCGTCCGTCATAAGTATCCAGGTCTAATCAAGACTCTGGGTATTTTTGAGAAGCTGTTCGCGGAGTCAGAGGAGCAGGGCGTCACTGTTAAGAGTTTTATCTCCCGCTTCCTTCGTGAAGATGTCCTATCAAAGGAGGCTCCGAAATTCGCGAGTATTAACGACCCCTTCGGGTTTGGGCTAAATAAGCTACCGGCTAAAGAAGAAGATTTACCGCAGTTTTACATCCCAATCTTGTAGGCCGTATCTTTTGATTCGATTGTGGCTCCCGGCATAGATGAAGAGACTTTCTTCGTCGGTTTTATCAGCCTTTGGCTTAGTTGGTTTGCCATTCCAACGCATCGTCGCTTCATGAGAGCCTGGGTCATTTATCCTGCTCATCGCATTGCCGAAGGGACACGACTGGATGTGGGCATTGCGGGGTTATCGCACTTGTACCATGGGCTGAGCACCGTGGCTAATACCTTGACACCGGGTGTGGATGTGGTGAGTTTCTCTCTTCATTATTTTACGTCGTGGATTGAGATGCATGTGTTAGGGGCATTCACTGCGCACCAGAGACCGGGTTTCTATGATGCTTATACCTTCCCGCGGCTCATGAGGTTGGTGGACGCTTCTGCTCCTGATCCGACTCAGTTAGAGGCTCTTCGTATGCTGCTTAACCCTTATGCCAACGAAGGTGGGATGGTATTCAATGACCGAGTCCACTCTGCTCTTTCAGGACCTATTCAACAGCTGTTCGATTTATCGAAAGGGGGAGCACCATCCTTGAAGCCTAAGGAAGCCATGCACTTGTATTCGATTAGGCCGGGTTATTTGGTGTTCCGTCGAAATGATACGGTTCTTTTTATGTGGTATAATCCGCACTGCTTTGCCCGGCAATTGGGTTATAACCAGGGTGTTCCCTTCGAGGCATTCATGGTGGAGCCTATCTTGTCTTTAGGAGTTGTTCGTGACGCCACCCATCACTTCATGCGGCTGAACACCGGCTCTCGCTTCATGATCCCCGAGGCCGACTACATTTCAATGTGTGTGTGGGGTTTTTGCGGGTTGGTGCTGCCACCGAGTTGGTCCCATCATTGCTGAGGAGAAGAGGATACTCTTTGGACATAGAGCTCCCACCTCGATCCAGGCTATGGGAGTCCCGCCGCGACCGCGGACAGTGGTTCGCCCTCCCTTGAAGGGTACTGGTGCCTTACTTGTTCCTGAGGCGGCGGATGAGGAATTGACTCCGCCTACAGTAGGTATGCCGATGCGCACTAGAGCTCAGGCAAGGGCTTCTGATAAGGCGCCAGTAGTAGTTTCATTAGTTGCGGCGTCATCAATGGCAGTGTCATCATCGATAGCACCGCCAAAAGAGGATACTGGAGGCGAGGTTGGGCAACGCTGTATCAAAGCGCCGAAGGGGAGGAAACGATCCTCCTCCTCTAGTGTCAGCTCTGGTTCGAAAAGGAGGAAGAAGACGGTTACCGGTCTGCTCGACCTTTTGCTTGAACCTGAAGTTGTTGCTTAAGACGAACCCATATCCATGCAAGAGCCGGATGATGGTCTTCTTTTTCCGGGTTCGTCTGCCGAGGAAGTCGCACAATTGGCTGAGGCTATAAGGCGCTCACAGGATGAAACTGAGAATGTGAGTGTTCCGAAGAGTCCTTATCCTACCGTCATATTCTATGAAGATCCCCCATCAATACAAAGAATATTTATAGGTCCCCTGCCATAGGGAGAAGAGATAGACCTCAAGAAGCCTATCTCAGCCGCTTCTGAAGATGAGTTGTCGTTGTGGACCGTCGGCCACGAATCTACATTTGAACCCCGGCGAGTATACCTCCTCAGGAAGGAACGTCGGCTTGAAAAGGCCATACTAGAAGCATCCTGGCGTACATTATGCATGATTTCTGTATTTTTCCTTTGGCAAGTAATTTGTATCACTTTTTATGTCTTCTTATCTTCGTAAAACTTTGCAGGGACTTCAGCAATGGCAGAGAATCTGAGTTCGAGTTGCGTCCTGACTGTGGAATCTGTAAATATCCCTGATGAGATACCAGTAGGGGTGGAGGGGGTCGTTACAGCTGTTATTCCTGCTGTGGAGCTTCCTCTGGCTGTCTATGTTCCCCCGGTATCTGTTTTCCCGAAAGAGGTACCCTTACTGGCTGTAGATTTAATGGACCTTTCTGGTGATGGCTCGGAGATTATAGAACGGGTAGTTGAGACCGTCGTCTCTTCATTGGAGCCTGATGTGGCGACCGTTTCCCCTCAACTGGAAGTTATCACACCAGCAAATGTCTCCAGTGATGTTCCTAAGGGAATGGAGGAGGCTGCCGAAGCTGCTATCCCTTCGGCTCAAGGCGGGAAGAGTATTGAAGGTAGTCTTCTTATCTTGCTTTGATGATCTCTCTATTATCTGACTCTTTCTGTCTTTTCATAATTGCGAGGATTGGCGGCGTCCATCATGAATTTATCTCCCAGAAAATCCTTTCAGCGTTTGCTCGAGATGGCCGCCCCATAGGCAATATCCCCTCAAAGCATCGTCCTCTCTTCTGGGCAAGGTTGGTGTTATTTGACCCCTTCATTGTACTATTATTATTTCGTATAACGATGCTGATATGTCTTCTGCAGTTCTGGAGGCTGATGACGAAGTTGAGATCCTCGACGGACCTGGGGATCTGTCCAATCCTCCTTGCATGACCGTGGGTAAGTAAGATTTTGACGTCGCTTTATATATTCTTTAGGTGTAATCTCATAGCTTGTTCATGGAACGTGACAGCTTTGCCCGCCCTTATCCCGCTGGAGTCTCGCATCATTATGCCGCTAGGTCCTTAAGCCCTACGTGCATCTAAACGGATGGCGAAGCAAATCCTTCACTCCTTGTCAGCTCTCATCGAAGATCTTTGTGCTGATAGCTCAATCACAGATGAAGAATTTGCTGCCGAAGCCAACATTTCTCCGCCCTTTCTTGTCGCCTACCATGATGAAACATTGGTTCATGTCTGGGTCGAGTTTTGTCGTCGAGTGGAGGCTTGTTTACATGATGTCGAGTGCACACGCCTTCCCTCTGAGGTTGTGGCTGCAAAGACGAGCTTGCGGGGGATGATTGAACGGTGCACCGCGAACCTACAATCATATGAGAAGAGGCTTAACCGAAAATTTTTGGAGGGGGAAACGGCCTCGAATGCTTTGGGGGAGCTTCAAGCTGAGCTCACTGCTAAGACCACCTGTGCGTACGAACTTTGGCGGGTGCTCCAAGAAGTTATCAGGGAGGTGGTGGCTGTTGATAAAACCGCCATCTTTACCCGGGAGATGGTTGAAGCTCACAAAGTTACCAGAAGGGAGCTTGAGATTCGGTTCGCCTCATATCAGGCTCAACAGTCTCAGGCGGAGACCCGTCTCATGGCAATAACCAAGCTTGAAGCCGAGGCCCAGCGGAAAGGCGATGAATTGAGGAAATTATTGTGCCGTCCGCCGACTTAAAGGATTTTTGTAAAAAATTTCTTTTCTTATATCCACTCCTAAATGAGAGGGTATTTTGTATTCATTTTGATTCTTTTCATGATATGTATCTTGTATGCACTTTGAATTCATGAATAAAAGATATATATTTTTTTTATCTCGTGCTTGCATGTAGCTCTGATGGATGTGATCCGTATGTAGTTTATCTGGATCTTTTTGCAGGGTAGCGATGGCTTAGGCGACAGGGTTAGGATTTGCCACCTAAGACTTTTCAACTTTATGAGCCATGAGGGTCTCATAAAGATTTTTCTCCCTATGAGTTGAGAGGATCTCATAGGTGCATATTCTCCCTAGAAATCGTGAGGATTTCTAAGTGTTCATCGCCTCCATGAGTCGTAAGGATCCCACTCGGGTATTTTTCCTTACGAATCGTGAGGACCCGTAAGTAGCTTCTTTATTTCAGTGGTATGTAATTTTGGCTAATGTGGCTTGTTGATAGTCCATCTTGACCTCCTTATAGGGCAGCGATGGCTTAGGCAACAAGGTTTGGATCTGCTGCCTAAGACTTTTCAACTTTATGAGCCGTGAGGGTCCCATAAAGACTTCTCTCCCTGCGAGTCGAGAGGATCCCGTAGGTGTATTTTCTCCTCAGGAATCGTGAGGATTTATAAGTGCGTTTTCTCTTGAGAGTCGTAAGGATCTCACAAGGGAATTTTCTTTTTATGGGTTGTTAGGTTTATGTGTTGATTTATTTCCGAGTCGAAGCATTACTTTACGATAGGGGAATTGTGGGTTGATGTATTTCCGAGATGAAGCATTGCACCGGCAGGGGTGTTAAGAGTTGACATGTATCCGAGTCGAAGAATTTCTTGACGACAGGGAGGTCAGGGGTTGATATGTATCCGTTTGGAAGCGTTGCTTGACGACATGGAGGTCAGGATTTGACATGTATCCGTGTCGAAGCGTTGCTTAACGACAGGGAGGTCGGGGGTTAAAATGTATCCGAGTCGAAGCGTTGCTTGATGACATGGAGGTCAGGGGTTGACATGTATCCAAGTCTAAGCATTGCTTTACGACAAGGAGGTCAGGGGTTGACATGTATCTACGTCGAAGCGTTGCTTTAGACAAGGAGGTCGGGGTTTGACATGTTTCCGAGTCGAAGCATTGCTTGACGACAGGGAGGTCAGGGGTTGACATGTATCCGAGTCGAAGCGTTGCTTGACGACAGTGAGGTCAGGGGTTAACATGTATCTGTGTCGAAGTGTTGCTTTACGACAAGGAGGTCAGGTATTGACATGTATCCGTATCGAAGCATTGCTTGATGACAGGGAGGTCAGAGGTTGACATGCATCCATGTCAAAGCGTTGCTTTACGACAGGGAGGTCGGGGGTTGACATGTATCCGTGTCGAAGCGTTGCTTGACGACAGGGAGGTCAAGGGTTGACATGTATCCATGTCGAAGTGTTACTTGATGACAGGGAGGTCGGGGGTTGACATGTATCCGAGTCGAAGCGTTGCTTGACGACAGGGAGGTCGAGGGTTGACATGTATCCGTGTCAAAGTGTTGCTTTACGACAAGGAGGTCAGGGGTTGACATGTATCCGTGTCGAAGCGTTCCTTGACGATAAGGAGGTCAGGGGTTGACATGTATCTGATTCGAAGCGTTGCTTGACGATAGGGAGGTCAGGGGTTGACATGTATCCAAGTTGTAGCGTTGCTTGATGACAGGGAGGTCAGGGGTTGACATATATCCGTGTCGAAGTATTGCTTGATGACAGGGAGGTCAGGGGTTGACATGTATCCGTGTCGAAGCATTGCTTTACGACGAGAAGGTCAGGGGTTGACATGTATCTGTGTCGAAGCGTTGCTTGACGACAGGGAGGTCAGGGATTGACATGTATCCGTGTCGAAGTGTTGCTTGACGACAGGGAGGTCAGGGGTTGACATGTATCTGTGTCGAAGCGTTGCTTGACGACAGGGAGGTCAGGTGTTGACACTAGGTTGTCTGTGCACCGTAGAGTCTTAGAACCGGGGACTTTGCCGTGGCTCCGATTGGTGATGTCGCGTCCGTGCTCTGCTGGCATGAGGAGGAACGCCGTTGTTAGTCTCTAGGATGTAGAGGTGGCCGTCGAAATTTGGAACTAGGGACTTTGCCATGGCTCCGCTTCGTTGCGACCTTGAGGTTGGTTGTTGACGTTGCTTCTGCATCCTGCTGGAGTTAAGAAGGAATGCTATGTTGGTCTTCTGGTATGCAGATATTTCCGCTGAGACCCGACTCTCCCTTTGGTAGAGTTTGTCGGGGCATGCGGTTCCCTCTTTGTTTATGCCCATGAATTGTATACACGGGTCAGTATGGACTTGCCTGTAGGGCAAAAGTTTCATCATTTTTTTATTTCTTTCCGCGATCCTCTATCATTTCAGCTTTTTATATCGTGAAAGTCGCGATTGCCCAATCATTTCGGCCATTTTTCACGGTGTCCAATCATTTCGACTATTTTTCTTTTTGCTCGCTACTTTTTATTGCGAGTTGTCCAATCATTTCGGCTGTTTTTGTATGCATGTCTTTTACTTGATGATTTTGTTGCAAGTTGCCCTATCATTTCGACTATTTTTGTATGCATTTATAGCTCGCTGACTTTTTGCTACGAGTATGGAGCTTGGGATCTGATGCCAATCCTAGCATCAGCATCGCTGCGACTAGAATATTGCCAGGAGCGAATCATCATTTGCCGTAAAAGGACTTGGAATTTGATACTGATTTAGGCATCAGCATCGCTACCACTGGGACATTACCAGGAGTGAATCATCATTTGCCTCTGTCGATTCAAACAAAGGTGGCTTAACAAACAGGGTTAGGATCCTTTCGACTAAGGCTTTTGACTTCATGAGCCGTAAGGGTCTCATAAAGGCGTTTCTCCCTACGAGTCGTGATGATCTCATAGGTGTATGTTCTCCTTAAAAGTCGTGGGGACTTCTAAGTGATGTGTTCTCTTGTAAGTCATAAGGATCTTACAAGAGTGTTTTCTTCTTATAAGTCGAGAGGACTTATAAGGGTCGTTCACCAAATAAGGGAATTTCACGCCATCGGCGGAACTTGGTGGGGGAGACATTTATTTATGCCCGTGGATTGTATACAAGGGTCAATATTGAACCGTTTGTAGGGCAGACTGGGGATTGTGATGATGGCTTAAGAACATGTTTAGATCCCTGTGGCTTAAGGCTTTTGAATCCTATGAGCCGTGAGGGTCTCATAGGAGAATTTTCCTTACGAATCGTGAGGATCTCGTAAGTGTAACTTCTCCTTAGGAATCGTAGGGATCCCTAAGTGTGTTTCTCCCTTGTGAGTTGTAAAGATCTCACGCAGGTATTTTCTTCTTACAAGGTCGAGAAGACCTCGCAAGTGTCTTTTAACGAGATTGCGCACTTTTGGGTTTTCACAAACTCGCCGGTAGCCCTGTTGTTTTTACTCACGGAGCCCTTTCGGGTTTTCATCCGTGCCCATTTCATTTATGGACGTACCGTTTTTTTTACGTCAGCCTTAGGATGCTACGGTTTGTAGTAGTTTAAGGACGTTATGGTCCGTAATTAGTTTTAGGACATTTCGTTCCGTTGTTAGTTTTAGGACATCTCGGTCCGTTATTAGTCAAGGGACGTTTCGGTCCATCGTTAGTTTTAGGACGTTATGGTCCATCGTTAGTTTAGGAACATTTCGGTCCATCGTTAATTTTAAGACGTTGCGGTCCATCGTTAGTTTTAGGACATTGCGGTCCATTGTTAGTTTAGGGACGTTTCGGCCCATTGTTCGTTTTTTGGAGCGAGGTTTCGCCGGATACTACTTATAGAGTTTGGATTCAGGAAGATAGCAAGCGGACATAGGCGTCGTCATCTATCATTGACCTGGTTCGCGACTCGTCAAGCGTAGTATTTTTTCAGGAACCAGCCATTTATTGGCCAAAAGGGTCTTTCGCCGTGCATATCCATGAGCAAGTAAGCCCCACCTTGATAAACTTTGTCTATAATTTACGGGCCCTCATAGTTTGGCTTGAATTTCCCCCGTTTAGAACGATTGAGGATAATAGGTCTCTTAACCACTAGCAGAGTTCGCCTTGGCGAAATGTCCTCGATCTAGTCAATCTTTCGTATGAGCGCGTCATTTTTGCTTTATATGCCTCCAAGTTTTGTTGCGCCATGAGTCGAGTTCCGTTAAGGTCGTCGAGCTCCTCGAGCCGAAGATAGGCATTCTCTTCATCTGTTAGCTCGTAACGATCCGCCACTCGTAGAGAGGGTAGCTCTATTTCGAGGGGGAGTACTGCTTCAGTGCCGAACACCAACGCATATGGCGTTGTATTTGTGTTTGTTTTGAACGTGGTCCAGTATGCCCAGAGAGCTTCATGCAGTCTCTCATGCCAGTCCTTCTTATTTTTGGACACCGTCTTCTTTATGATCTTCGTCAAGGTCTTATTGAAAACCTCAGCTAGACCATTAGCTCGGGGATTATAGACCGAAGAGTATCTCCAGTCTTTTTATGCTGCTATGCGAAGCGGCTGATTTTGTGACTTCTATAGGCTGGCCCGTTATCGGAGATAATCCATCGCGGAGTGCCGAACCGATAGATGACGTATGTCTTGAAGAAATGGAGAATATTCTCCGTCTTCACTTCTCTTAGTGGTATGGCTTCTGCCCACTTAGAGAAGTAATCGGTCGTCGCCAATATGAACCGATGTCCTCTAGATGATGCTGGTTCGATGGGCCCGATTATGTCAGTTCCCCACATTTCGAACGACCAGCTAGCCACCGTTGGGTGTAGCGGATTTGGATACTGATGGATGAAATCCCCGTGAATCTGGCACGAGTGGCACTGCTTCGCATATTCGAGGCAATCCTGAATCATCGTGGGCCAATAGTAGCCCATCCTTTTGATCTTCAGCTTCATCTTCGGCCCGGCTTGATGAGAACCGCAGAGTCCGTCGTGAGTTTCTTGGACGACTTTCTTTGCTTCTTCCGGTCCTAGGCATCTTAACCATAGAAAGTCGAACGATCTCTTATACAGTGTATCATTGACGAAGGCAAAAGACAGAGCTCGTTTCATAAGCTGATGTCTCAAGGATGCATCTTCAGGTGTTCGACGGGATTTGAAGTAGTCTATAAAAACTTCTCTCCAATCTTTAGCCTTTTCCTGGTCTTCTTTTTGTAGGGCCATTTGGTTGGTCGCTCCCTTTTCTTCGGACGATTCCGGAGATATTTCTGCTAGCGCAAGAACCCGACGGCTTTGCACAACGATCCTCATGTCATCGAGGTTTTCGTCAGCTAGTTCTTTAGCGAGTTTGGCTAACGCATCCGCTTTGCTATTTTCCGCACGCGGTATGCTTTCCAAGGCGTAGGCAGGGATTTGAGTCAGCAATTGTTGTACTCTTTCACCATACTTCACCAACTCTGGTTTGCACGTTTATTTATCGCCGTTTACTTGACTAACAACTAGCTGGGAGTCTCTGTATATGAGGAGGTTTTCGATTCCCATGTCGATAGCGATCTCAAGACCTGTTATCAAAGCTTCATTATCGGCTTCATTGTTCGTTCTCGGCTCTTTTAAGGAAAAGGCAAAGCGCATTATCCCTCCTTGTGGAGTCATGAAGATGAGGCCTACCCCAGATTTGATTATGGGAGAGTTGTGCTTTCACTTCTTCATGGAAGACGCCCCATCGAAGTAGAGTTCCCATCGGGTGTCATTCTCTCTTCTCCTCTCATCGATCGTGTCAAACGCTTGCTCATCTGGCAATTCGTAATTTAGGGGTGAATTGGAAGATATCGGATGCTCAGCGAGGAAGTCGGTGATGGCCTGACCTTTCACTGCCTTGAGAGGTCGATATGCTATCGAGAACTCCATTAAGAGGAGGGCCCATTTAGCGAGCCGTCCCGTTAGTATGGCTCTTGACATCAAATACTTGAGAGGATCCACTTTTGATACGAGATGGACCTCATGCGCCGGAGCATAGTGTCTGAGCTTCGTTATCGCGAAGATTAACGCCAATCAGTGTTTTTCAATGGGGGAGTAGTTGTTTTCTGCCCCCGGGAGAACTCGACTCAAATAGTAGAGGGCTCTCTCCTTCCCTTGGTCGTTTTCCTGTGCCTATAACACGCCTAAAGAACCTTTAAGGGCTATTGTGTACAGGATGAGAGGCTTTCCTTGATTAGAGCGATCAGTACTGGCGGATTCTGGAAGTATTGCTTGATTTCGTCCAGTGCGCTTTGACATTTGCGATCCCAGACGAACGGGGTCCCCTTCTTCATTAGATGATTGCAGGGACGGGATTTTCCGGAGAGGTCAGCTATAAACCGTCGGATATATGCGAGCTTTTCTTGGAGAGACCGCAGTTGCTTGAATGTTCTTGGCGGAGGCATTTCCATGATCACCTTGATCTTCGATGGGTCTATCTCGATGCCCCGGTGTCGTACGATAAATCCTAGGAATTTACTTGAGGAGACTCTGAACACGCATTTGAGAGGGTTCATCTTCAAGTTGTATTTTCGAAGGCGTTGAAACACGATCTTCAGATGTTCCCAATGTCCTCGTACGATTTACTTTTCACTACGAGGTCGTCGATATAGCATTCGACGATTTCATGTATGAGATCATCGAAAATATTCGTCATGGCCCTCTGATAGGTGGCGTCGGCGTTCTTCAGACCAAAAGGCATCACTTTGTAGCAGAATATGCCCAGAGGAGTCTGGAAAGCGGTATGCTTCTGGTCCTCGGGATGCATCTTTATTTGATTGTACCCTGATAAGCCGTCCATGAAGGAGAAGAATTCATGAGTGGGCATGTTGACTATCGTCAACTCAGTAACTGGTACGGGAAAATCGTCTTTCGGGCAAGCTTTGTTGAGGTCCCGAAAGTCTACGCAGATGCGCACTGTCCCATTTTTCTTCATCACTGGGAAGATGTTAGCAATCCAGTTAGGGTACTGAACCTCTTGGATGAAGCCGGAGTTGATTAGCTTCTTGACCTCGGCGTTGATACTCATTTCAAGTTCGAGCCGCATTCTTCTCGGCGCTTGTTTTACTGGCTTGATGTCCGGAGATATCGCCAATTTGTGCACAGCTACTTCTGGATCTAGTCCCGGCATTTTGGAGTAGTTCCATGCGAAACAGTCTTTATACTGCATGAGCACGTCTTTGAGCGTAGCCACCTGCTCTTTAGAAAGCAGCTCACTGACGAACGTAGGTCGTGGGTCGTTTGCCATCCCCAAGTAGATTTTCCTTAGGTTATATGCAGTAGTATGTATCCCATCTTCTAATTCTTTTGGCGCCGGTGGAAACTCTGAGATCACCTCGTCATCATCCTTATTTTCGAAGCACCAAGAGAGGTCATTCATGTCCTCGGGCACCTTTTCTTCTGATAGCGTTATTGTGTGATAGGTATGAGATCGTTTCTAAAACCGATGTTTGCCTGGTTCCACTCTCACCATATATGTTGCCTTTGTATGCTTTTGCGGTGGGGCCACTTTCCAACTGCTGGATAGAGCGAACCTGCCGAGTTGATATTGGTCTTCGACCCAGTTCTTGAAAGTAAAGCAGTCTTCAAGAGGATGACCTATTGCTCGGTGATAGGAGCAATAATCTGAGTGATGAACTTCGTTTACTTGATCGGGATGTCGAGACTCCGGGAGTGTCATCATTTGATGTTTCATAACGAGTTCAAAGATTTTCCTTGTCTTTTCTTGGGGGAAAGAATATGCTCGGTCTATATTTTTCATTAGAGACGAATTCTGGCTGACCTTTTCTTGATCGTGTGGCCTTTTAGATTCGTTTTTCCGCTGTTGAACATTTTTTCCGTTCTTCAACTTGTTTTTGCCTCTGCGTCGAGCCTTTTTCTTGTCTTGAGAATGCATGGCGGGCTGACGGTGAAGGGCATCGTCATCTTGTGTAGCTTGCTGAAGGAGGCGCTGCGTCCTGACTTTCTCGTAAATGGCCATTTCGCGGCTGTGGTCGTTCCGAGCCTTTCGACTTGCTTCCCGTATTATCCTGGCCATCTGTTATTCAAATGATGGACTCGGCATTTTTATGGCAGGTCCGCATTTTGGTTCGACGTCGGCTTCTTGTAAAACAGCATGCTCTTCTTTATCAAGGTCCTTTACGATATGGCAGCCAGGGAATTGCTCCCGTTTCTTGGACTGGATATATCTAAGCCCGATCGCTTCCATTTTTCCGTTGGGCAATTTTTTCTGAGTACCGGGGACGTTCTAGATCCTGTTGTAGAATTGGGCCTGTCGCGCGGTCGGCTTAAAAGGTACGCCTTGGCGCCTCAACAGCCTTTTTAATCCTTCTGTATAGTATCTGGGAAGACGGATGGGCTGGAGCCTGTCAAGTACAGAATTAGCACCATGGAAGATTTCTCTCTCCACTTTAGTCTTCGTGGATCGATAGAAGAGGATCGCCTTTTCATCTTTTCGTCTGGAAGGGACATAGAATGTTTGCAGCTCTTGCACGCTATATGTTTCTAGCGTATCAAGCTCTCTGTAGTGTCGTCGCGGAACCATAAAGATTTGCAAGCTTTGATCTTCTCCAGTGAGGGTCTGTATCGATAGCCGGACCGAGAACACTGCGTTAACTTCGTCTTCAGAATCGCTACCAAAGACCAGAATAGGGGTAGATGGTCCCGGCTTCCGCCTTGGGGTGGCCCTGAATAAACTATCTCTTCTTCCTCTTCGGTATCGCTCCCAAAAACCGGAATAGTGGTGATAGCTTTCTGCTTATTCTCCAGCTTACAGAATCTTTCCGTGTCTTCAAATTCTGGCAGGAAATACTTTGCATCCTTGTACTTTCAGACTTCATTTATGGAAAATGGGTTCAGTTCCCCTGTCACAGTATACTCAAGACCATCTTTGAAGTACATCATACACTGATGCTGTGTAGAAGGGATGATGTTGTACTCGTGTAACCAAGGCCTGCAGAGCAAAGCGTTGTAGCAAGTCTTAGCGTCAATAACGTGAAACTTGATGTCAGTGATGAGCTGCCCAAAGCGTAACGTCAGTATCACAGACCCGAGCGTCTGTGATGACTGAGAGTCGAATCCGGAGATAGTGATTTTATCCCGAGCGAGGTGTTGAACGCTCATGCAAATTTCTTTTAGCACCCTCACATTTAGGAGGTTGACAGACGACCCATTGTCAACTAAGATCTTCCCTACCTTGATGTCATGACAGTACCCGGTGACATATAAGGGACGATTGTGCTCACATATTCCGAAGAGGAGATCTTCGTCGCCGAAAGAGATGTTAGCGGTATGCAATTCTTCCAGCTCATCCTTCATCTTTTCTGCGGCAAGGAAAGCTTGAAACTGTTCGGGCTCTTGTAATACCTTGATTAGAGAATCTCTCACCTCTTTAGATAGTAGAAGGTCATTGAGAATGCTTAGTTGCGAGGGTATCTTCCTCAGGTGTGCCAGAACGTTGTAATCCACCTTGTTTTTCTTGGGCGGGTCCTTGGCTGCCAGCTCTTCGACGACTCGATCATCGAGGGAGATATCCTCAGGGACTTTTCCCTTCCCTTTATCTTTTTTATTCGACTCCTTGTTTGTGGGTCCAAGATTCTTTTCGGATAATATGCGATTGCGCAGCTGAATGTTCTCGCAGGTCTTCATCTCTTCTGTTTCGGAGATGGATTCCTTGAAGAGATGGTCGAAGGCTATTTCTTCATCAGAATCGCTCTCGAAGGTGAGAACTTGCGATCCCCCGGAATTAACCATGTGACAGTCGCCGGCAGTTCTTCTGCGCTCATCTGTTGTGCTTCTATGCTCTCGACGAGTTTTGCGCTTCATCCGCTTGAAATGCTGTCGATGAGCAACGTATCCCCGCCACCAATTTTTAAAGGTCATGCATTCCTCGGTAGGGTGTGTGATCCTCCGATGATATAAGCAGTAGTTTGGATGTGCATCTAGTCCATCAGGGAACGTACTTCTTGAAGTATCTTCTTTGAGAGATGGCAACTTCATTCCCATTGACAGGGCTTTGACGAACCGTTTCCTTGTCTTAAGCCTGTTTTGCTGGTGGCAGAAGTGTTTCGATCTGGTTGGGGTACTCCAACCCTTTTGTTCAGTCACCGACGTTTAGCTCTTTTGTATATGGCGATTTCACGCTCCCGATCAGCTTTTCTTTTCTGACGGACCTCGTTCAGCAACATGTCAATCATCTCATCTGACGGTCCTAGGAGTTCTGGTTCGGGATTTGCCCCCAGTTTCTCTGCATCAGTAGCTTCTTTGCCATTTACTGACGAGTGAGAGATCATGTGGCAGCTTGCCATATAATCCTTGAGCTTTTTTGAAGAATCATCTACTTCATCAGCTTCATCGGCTTCATTTTCCAGAACTTTCTTAAAGAATTCATCCAACATGATTGGGTTCGGTGCCTTCTGGTTATATTCTTTCAGCGCATCGATGTATTTATGCAAACCTGTACGGCTGTCTTCGAGTCGGACGGGCTTCTTGGCCTTTTTCTTTTTCTATAAATACTTTGGAGGCTTGGCCTGAATGTTTTGTCCACCTTCACCAACTTTTAGCGTTGGGCGTGGCTTCAGCATCCTCTTGATAATCTCGGGCTCCAGCGGGCTCTTCCACCTAATCGTCGGACATGCTTGGAGATCTCTCAGCATTCTTTTCGTTTTGGCTGAAAGAATAACTTCCCATGGAGCTTCTTCTATAAAAGACCACGATGCCCCCGATGTGTCCACCTTTTTAGGAACATGTGGTTGGAGCGGGATCACCTTCCAATTCTCAGACAGCATGAATTTACCCTGTTGGTATTGGTCTTCAATCCAGCCTTTGAAAACGAAGCAATTTTCGATTGGATGGCTTACTGCTCGGTGGTAGGGGCAGTAATTAGGATTGTTGGCATCGCCCGGCTGCAGCGGACGTTTTGAATCTGGCAGATTGATGAGCCTGTTGCGCACTGCCAGCTCGAATAGTCTCCTCATTTTATCCCGGAGAAACGAGTAAGGGCGTTTTAGCTTCTTATTGAAGAATCGTTATCTATCGCTTTGGAGATCAACTGTTTTTGGACCACTGGGCTGCTGCTGAGCATTGGCGATGAAAGTCGCTTTCCCTTTTCCCTTTTCGTTTCGAGGCTCCATCTTCGAGGAAGACGGTCTATGGCCCATCTGATCCATTTGGGCCAGTTTTTCAATCAAGGCCTGGAAGGTAGTCGGCTTGAAAAACATCATGAACTGGGATATGGTCGCCTGCGGATCGAGGGTACCCACGAACATGCCTACTGCAGGAGCCTCTTCTATGCGATGTTCGCACTTCGACCATAGGTTCCACCACCGTATCGCGTACTAAACCCATGCTTCGCCTGGCTTCACCGTGGCGTTAATTAGTGCGGTGATCGGGGTATGCTCGCTAGCGCATGCGAATTTTTGTGTAAACAGTAGCTCCATTTCTGCAAATGTCTTGACAAAGTCATTCGGGAGCTCGGAATACCACTCGAATGCTGTCTCCGACAAGTCGCCAACGAATTGGCGAAGCAGTAGCTTATCGTCACCTCCAGTGTTGCCGCACAAAGCCCTGAACTGAGCGAC
Source organism: Agapanthus africanus (assembly GCA_030015575.1). NCBI lineage: Eukaryota > Viridiplantae > Streptophyta > Magnoliopsida > Asparagales > Amaryllidaceae > Agapanthus > Agapanthus africanus. Next base: position 25,780,872 of record CM057338.1, read on the forward strand.
ATGTTGATGGGGATTGCATGTCCCCTTGTATACGTGGAACTTAAGGATCGTATACCTCGGCGGGTACTTTATTTGGTCGTACCAACCCGGGTAGGGTCGTCCAGTCTTAACAATTTGGCCGGCCGCTTCGCTCGCCTGATGAGCTTGTATCTGTTGAGCTATATAGTCGTCAAGGGCGGCTTTGGAGATGGTCTCTTCCTTGGCTGCTGAACAAGCATGAAGAGGGTTTGATGTCTCCCCTCTGTCGTCTTCAAGGATAATCGGAGGGCCTTCAGCTGGAGAATCCGGTTGTATCATCATCCCGACCATATCTTGGAATAAAAGCGCCATTTGTTTTATGTTGGCCGCATGTTCCGCGGTCTCTTTGTCTTTCCTCTCGAGCATTCTTCGGAAGCATTCGGCATCAGTTTCTTGTTCTCGACACTGCTACGACGATGTTTCCGGGCTTTATTTTTTCCCAGTGAGTGCAGCCATCTTCATTAGCATTTCCTGGAGCTTTTGCTGTTGTTGCTCCTGAGCCTTTGTCACTGATCGGGTGAGTGGTCAATGGCCCATGGAGATACGGCTATCCTCTTTCCCGGATGCCACATAAACAGTGTGCACCACCATTCCCTGAGACTTGGGGAGTTTAGGCTCAGTGCCCTTGAGATTCATCGCAAACACGGGGATTTTCTCCGGCCTTCTTCTTTTGTGAGCAGTCGAAGTTGAGGAAGCCGTTGCAGCGAGCACCCAAGTAGACGACGCCTTCTTTAGTATGACAGGGTGGTCCTTCTCTTGCCGAACTCTCACCTTCTTCAGTCGGCAGGAGTAGTCTTGATTGATCACCGAATCTTAGACCTATCGCTAGACCTTGTGAATCTTAGAGGACAAGCACTGAGGGGGCGGCTCTAGCTTCGCCTTTATGACATTCTCCACAGGTGGAGGAGATCTTTTCAATACAGCAGTTGGAGAGTTTTTGCGCACCGTCCTAAGTGGTTCAAAGCTGTTCCCAGTTGGAACAGCAGCATCGACTTCCACCGTTGGAGCTGGCGGAGTCAGTCCAGAAGGGGAACTGCCCCCAGCTTTCCTCACTTGGCGCCAATGAAGACATCGATCATGCCTTGCAGACGGTATTGGTTCAGCTATGGGGGTGTCTTCATCATGCGCCCTGCTCGGGTGAAGGGTTGTCGTTGGTGCCAGCCTATTGAAAACTGACGTCCATTGAGTGGGGATGGTTAACCTATCGAAGGCAAACTTTCAAGCAGGGAAAGCAGCCTTGGTAACTTCGCCTGAAGTGGGAGTTGGAGCGGACAGTCTAGCGAAGACTGATTCCTTAGCAGGAGAAGCCTCTCTGATGATTTCGTTTATTGGGGTTGGAATGGCTATCCACTTCGGGATAACTCTTTCAGGTATTGTAGGCTTTTCACGGACCCACCTGAGCTTTGGCCCAGTTTGTTGAAAACCGAGGCGCTGGATTTGGGCGACCCATTGAGAGGGGCCACGGTAGTTGTAAGCCGATCAAAGACCGACTTCTTCGGAGCTTCTTGCGACGGCAGTAGGGCATTAAAGCTCATTGGTGGGAGCATGGTCCTAAAGAACAGCCCAGTGGTGGCTTGCGTCACCTGTTCCACTGGCATCGTGAAAACGGAGGCCACTTGAGGCCCATAGGTCATTCCTCCAGCAAGAACGGAGTGGGAGTTATTGCCGTTGTTGCAGTTGGTGCAGTTGAAAGCCATTGATCTTCTGTTTTCTGCACGGAGCAAGACACCAAATCTTAGAACCTCGAATCCAGGGGCAACCATAGAAAACCGTGATTCGTTGGCGAAACACGACACACGAAGTGTGGAGTGGAAAGAGGAAATGCTCCTACCAGGCGTGCCAGAATCTGTTCGACGCCGAAAACCGGCAAGACGTTTGTCTTGCATGAATTTGGGGACAGATGCTATTTGGTTTTATCCGTCCACCTCTCCAAAGATGCCAAGTTGATTGATGGCACCGTGTATCGAAGGTTTACACGGATGCGGCCGATATAGCAGACTTCGTCAGATTCCCCCTCATTGTGAGGGTTTTTTGATTGTGGGGACGCTCTTCCCTGCAGGCGCAAGCCCCTGCAGTTAATTACGTTACCGCATCTGGTATCCACTTTCTCCTTCTCCAGATAGTCACTTCGCGTCGTGTGTTTTTTTTTTGTTTTGGGTTGCCCGTGGATTGTATACGGAGACTAATTTATGTTGTCGCCCGTAGGGCATGGATTAGTCCAAATCTATATTTTCTTAGATTTGGGTTTGGTTTGGGTTTAGGGATCGTTAATCTCATTGAGATCAAGATCAACTTACATGTTGTTAAGGATGTGTTATTCTAATTTTTAGACTAAGATCTACTCAACGGGGGGGGGGGGGGGGTTGGAATCATTGGAATCCAACGACAGAGAATTTGGGCTCTATCGTCTTAATTTAGAGAAGTTGCGGTCCAGTGGGTTTAAGGATTGTTAATCTTATTGAGATTAAGATCAATTTAAACGTTTGTTAAGGATACATTAGTCTAATTTTTATACTAAGATCAACTTAACAAGGTTTTGGGATCATTTAGATTCAACAAAACCGTATTTGGACTCTATTGTTTTAGTTTAGAGACATTGCGGTCCAGTGGGTTTAAGGACATCATAGTCCATAGAGTTTAGAGACATTATAGTCCGTAAAGTTTAAAGATATCATAGTCTATGAGTTTAAGGACCTCACAGTCCATAAAGATTAAGGACATCATAGTCTATGAATTTAAGGACCTCATAGTCCATGGAGTTCTGATTTAATCAGTTTGGGAATGCGCCAAAAGTTATTGGTTATTAGGACCCTCCATCTCTCTGAAGATGTTGAAGGATTACAACGACACGTATCAGAGGTATGAAGAGATGTACCCTTGAACCAATGTCCCGATTTTGGGAAATGAGATAAACATCAGTTTAGATGTCATTTGTTGGGAGCTTATTAGCTGTCTTGATATCGACTTTGGAAATCCCGAGCATGAAGAGCTCAATTGATGGTCCTTGGAACATTTGATCTGGTTCAGATTAATGTTAGCCCTTCATAGTGTTCAACATTAACATGTTTATTCAGCGCTCACGTGCTCCCACGTGATGTGTACAAAATGGTATTTAAACACTAAAATTCAAAGGGGCTCACGTGGGGTAATGTGAGACGTTTGAAGTAATACTTTTGTTCTTTTCTGAGCGTTAAGTGCTATTGGGTCATGTGGGAGCACGTGAGGCACCTCAAAAATGGAATCTGCCTTTGATTTATTCCCTTTTGCTTTGTAGGTGCTAAGCACTACTACGAGGTCACGTGTGATCACTTGAGTCAATTTCTTTTACTCTCTTTTGTTCATCACAGGCGCTCACGTGGGAGCACGTGATCGGAAGTTATCATGTTGGGTGCCAATCTTTTACGTGCATGGAGATCCTGAGTTTCTAGGCTTTCAAGCCCATTATTTTATGAGAATTGGATTCCTAAGACTTAATTTTTCTCTTAGGTTTGGGATCTGTATGACAGAATCTTCCCGATGAGAATTAAATTCTCAACTTGTGGGGAGATCTGCTTCTGCAGATCTTTTCCATAAGGGAGAACTAAGTTCTCATATGAAGGGTTAAACCCTTGTTTCATCAGAGGAATTAAATTCCTAGGAATTAAATTTCTATATACTTTTTGGGAGAATTAAATTCTCTGAACTTAGATCTCCCTCTATGTTTTGGATCTGCATGGCAAAATCTCTCCGAAGAGAATTAAATTCTAAACTTGTGGGGAGATCTGCTTCTGCAGATCTTAACCAGAGGAAGAACTAAGTTCTTTTTAGAAGAGTTAAACTCTTATGAAGGTGAAAAAGAGAGGAGGTATTTTCTGTGTTTTATTCCTTCCCTTACTTAGAGTTTCTTTTTCTCTTTTTCTCTCTGGAGAATTAAATTCTCTTTTCTTCTAAGTTTATGAAGGGTTTTCTCTCTCTTTTTTATCTTCACTTTTCTCTGTCCTTCTCTATCCTTCCTTCTTCTGATCTCCCTCCTCCTATTTTGGGCTCCTATTTATAGGAGAAAGAAAAGAATCAATTTGTTTAGCAAATCTCCCATTGAGAGATTTTGATTGATTTTCTAGCTAACCAATATGATCTTTTTTATCACTTGGTGAATTTTATTCAACGCTGGATTTTTAATCCAAGGACTTCTGTTTTACAGAAGATATTTCTTTTGTTGTTCTTAACAAATTTAAGAAGATATTTCCTTGCACAGAATTTTTCTGTAGATCGGTGATTTTTAATCACCATTGGATCTTTAATCCAAAGGCACTCTGTTTTACAGAGCGCAATCTTTCTTGTTTAGAAAGATCCAAGGATGTATTTTCCAAATAAGGCTCTTAATCCCTTTCAATTAGAATTTATTTTTATCAGACCAAAGGGCGTAGGATTCTATCACGTGTAATACGTGACCCCGCCAAATTAAGCCGACCCAAGGGCGTCACGTGTTATCACGTGAGTTTCTTTTTGTCTCACTTGTTTGCTTTATTCAGGCGCCTGTATTCTTTTCTTATAGAGGTCACGTGTCTGCACGTGAGGTTTAGCTTTGGCTTAGTTTTGTTAAACGAAGCGCCTATCACGTGTGGGCACGTGATGCTCTATTTCGGGATTTTCTCCGTTGCTCTATTTATTTATTTTCCGTAAGGGAACAGACGTCTGGAGCGGCAAGTTCTGCAAAAGGGACGACGGGGGTGTCTGGAATAAAGAAATTTTTTAAATCCGCTTCCGCCATCGGCTGGTTATCCAAACCAAAGCTGAATGAGTCATCAAGCTTGGTGAATTTCACGGCTTGTTTTGACAAGACTTCTGGGCGAAGGAAGCGGGCGATGAAGTCTGTGATGCTGACTCCATGCCCCCCAGACTCTAGAAATAGACTTTCGTAAATGTTCAACACCTTGATCAGGCTCGGGAATCGATGTTGAACAGCATTCTTCAGGGTAAGGCCCATCACCACTAATTTGGTGGTGAAGATGTACTTGTCAGGGGAAAGTATCTCCTCGTAATATTCCCCTCTGATGGGTAAGCCGGAGATTTCCGCGAACTCCTCTAAAGAAATTGATACTTCCTGATCCGATAGAAAAAATGTGTGAGTCGGGATGTTCCATTTCTCAAGGAAATCTTTGACCCACCATACAGGGGGCGCTAAATACTGGAAAAGAGATGCATAAATTGCGGGGTACAACTCGAGCTTCAGTAGCAACGATTTCTTGGCTGACAAGATGTATCGAGCCCACTGCAGATATCCAGCTGAATGGCGAAGAGTCAAGCCAATCATGTATATTTGTCCCCAAGGGCGCGACTCGTCTTGACATATGCGCCGCCCCAAAATATCCAAAGCCATCGGCGGCTGTATGGATATTGATGCCATAGAAGGCTGAAGGCGACCCTCTGAGGTCCAGTTGACCTCCTCTACGGCGTAATTCACCTGAGGCGAGTCGGCATAGTAAATCGCTGAAATGGGCTCTGAGGGTACTGCACAAAAAAACTACGCCTACCCCAGATAATCTGATTGTGCCACGACCCCCATAGATGAAGAGATTTCTGCTCCGGGTCATGATTTTTAATGAGCGTGAAGACTTCTCGGTCCACGGGCGCGTCAGCGAAGGCGCTCTTTAAACGAACAAAAGGGAAGGAAGAATTGAAAGCCATAGTACCTGCACGAAAAAAGGCGAGGGTTAGTTTCCAACGCTATAATGTGAATTCTGACACTTGGTACTTTAAAATTGTACCGCACTGCAATGCAGGAGAAAGGGACCAAGGGGGACCAACAAAATCAAAGTGACGGCTCGTCATTGATGAGATAGTCACTCATTAAGGATAGAATCCTAAAAGGCTCCTCATTTAATTAGAAGCCTCATCGGGCCAAGAAGTTGAACTCCTTCGAGAGCAGTGCTCTGCAGACAGAAACCATATCTTGTTAAAAATAAGAGAAATACCTTCTGTAAAACAGGAGTCATTGGATCAAAGATCCGACGGTGGATAAAATTCCCAGATCAATTAAGGATCTCTCAATGAGAGATTTCCTTAACTAAATCAACAGACTTGCCTCTACTATATAAAGGACCCAAGACTTCAAGTCTTAAAAAGAGGAACCCCCATCTCCATAAACTTCAAGTTCAAAAAGAAGAGCAAGTAAAAACAAAGCCTGAAGAAAGATGGAAAAAGAAGAACTTTCTTCGAGGTAAATACAAGTAATAGAGATCAGAGCATCTCATCTGCATATCCAAGGGTTTAACCCTCATAAAGAACATAGTTCTTTCCGCTGGATCTGAGATCCATAAAATTTTTAAAAATTTATATGTTTTATATGCTTTGTGCTTATGCAAAGTATGATGCAAAATAATGCGAAAATAAGCACAAACCTCCCCTAAACTTGTTTTCAACAGTGTCCTCACAGTTGCCATCCGCTAGATCACAAAAACCTGTAAGCTTGGGAGGAAATTTATTAATGGGGGCAATAAATATGATCGTGAAAATCCTCCCCCAAACTTATTCTTTTCACTCACCTCCATTCTAAAGATGGTACAGTATTTTATAAGATATGGAGGTGAGACGGAGGAATTTTAATCAAGATAATATGGCTCCTGTAAAAACAGGAGCTCCTCCATGGGGTCAGTGGAAAAATACGGTCTTAATCTATGTCCATTTACTTTGAAAATTGTACCGTTTTCAACATTTTCAACCTCAACTGCCCCGTGCGGGTATACATACCGCACAACAAAAGGTCCTTTCCACCGAGATTTTAGCTTACCTGCATGAAGATGGAGTCGTGAATCATAAAGAATGACTTGTTGACCAGGTGTAAAAGTTTTTCTCAAAATGTTTTTTATCATGAAATACCTTAGTCCGATTCATTACAATTACAGCATTATTGTAAGCTTCATCGCGGAGTTCGCTTAGCTCATTTAATTGCAGCTTCCGAAAGTTGCAGGCTTGATTTAAGTCAAAGTTAAGTTCTCTAATGGCCCACATTGCTTTGTGCTCAATCTCGACCGGAAGGTGACAAGCCTTTCCAAACACTAGTTTGTAAGGAGACATACCCAGATCGGTTTTATATGCAGTTTGGAACGCCCAAAGAGCATCCGTCAATTTGGTTGACCAATCTTTTCGATTTTTAGAAACAGTTTTTTCCAAAATTTGTTTGATTTGTCTGTTTGAAACCTCAGCTTGCCCGCTCGTTTGGGGATGGTAGGGTGTGGAAAGTTTGTGGTTGATTGCATATTTCCACATCAATGTCTCGAAAGACCGATTGTAGAAATGCGTCCCGTTATCGCTAATGATAGCACGTGGGTGTGCATATCATGAAAAGATATTTTCTTTTAAGAACCTAATGACAACCTTTTTGTCATTAGTGTGACAAGGAATACCTTCAACCCACTTCGAGACGTAACCAACTGCAAGCAATATGTACAGATTCCTAAAGGAGTTGGGAAAAGGACCCATAAAGTCAATTCCACAAACGTCAAAAATTTCAACCACCAAGATGGGTTGAAATGGCATCTCATTTCTCCGGGAAATCCTACCCATGTGTTGACACTGTGCACAGGTTTTGCAATGATCAAATGCATCTTTGAACAAAGTTGGCCAATAAAAACCGCATTGCAAAACCTTCTCCGCCGTCTTTCGAGGACCGAAATGACCCCCACATGCCTGATCATGACAACAAGATAGAACACTCTTGAATTCATCATTAGGGACACATCGACGAATGATCTGGTCAGGACAATATTTAAACAGATATTGTTCGTCCCAGTAAAAATGTTTTACTTGGAATAGAAATCGATGTTTGTCCTGTTTTGACCATTCGTGGGGTATAAGTCCCGTGGCAAGATAATTCACAATATCCTTGAACCAAGGTTCGTCGGATACATTCAAGAGTTGCTCGTCTGGAAAAGAATCATTGATCGGCAGGGTCATAGGTGAAGAAGAAATGCGCGAAAGATGGTCGGCTACCACGTTTTCACATTCTTTCTTATCTTTAATAACAAGATCATATTCTTGTAATAGAAGGATCCAGCGTATTAGCCTACCTTAAGCATCCTTCTTCACCAAATGATGTTTCAAAACGGAGTGGTCAGTGTACACAACAATAGGTGAACCAATCAAGTAAGGCCTGAATTTTTCTAATGCGAATACAACTGCCAAGAGTTCCTTTTCGGTAGTTGTATGGTTAATTTGAGCATCGTTCAGAGTCTTACTTGCATAATAGATCACGTGTGACATCTTTTCAATGTACTGTCCTAAGACTGCACCAACTGCAAAATCTGATGCATCACACATAAGCTCAAAAGGGTGGTTCTAATCTGGAGATGATAGAACGGGGGCTATAGTGAGAGAATGTTTAAGTGAGTCAAATGCTGCATCACAATCCGAGTCAAAGTGAAAGGTTGTGTCCTTGGCCAAGAGAAGAGTTAAGGGTCTAGCAATTTTGCTAAAATCCTTAATGGATCTCCTGTAAAAACCTGCATGGCCAAGAACGGATCGTATATCCTTGACGCATTTAGGATGAGGAAACTTTTGAATGACATCTATTTTAGCTTTGTCAACCTCAATGCCTTTTCGTGAAATAACTTGTCCAAGCACAATTCCCTCTTGGACCATGAAATGACATTTTTCCCAATTCAAGGTTAAGTTCTTCTCTTTACAACGAGTAAGAACTGCGTCAAGATGAGATAGGCGGTCAGCAAAAGAATCTCCGAATATCGAGAAATCGTCCATCAAAATCTCCAAAAAATTCTCGACCATGTCCGAGAATATCCCCATCATGCACCGCTGAAATGTAGCGGGAGCATTGCATAACCCAAAGGGCATACGTCTATAAGCAAAAGTACCAAAATGACAAGTAAATGTGGTTTTGTCTTGATCCTTTTTGGCAATAGAGACCTGGTTATAGCCAGAGTATCCGTCCATGAAGCAATAATATTCACGTCCAGCTAAGCGTTCTAACATCTGGTCAATGAAAAGTAGAGGAAAGTGGTTTTTCCTTGTTGCGGCATTGAGTTTTCTATAATCAATACATACACGCCACCCAGTTTGAGCGTGTGTCTGGATCAACTCATTAGCCTCATTTGTTATGACCGTAATTCCAGATTTCTTAGGGACGACATGAATTGGACTCACCCATTGGCTATCGGAGATTGGGTAAATGATACCATTGTCAAGGCATTTGACGATTTCTTTCTTAACCGCATCCTTCATGACGGGGTTTAACCGTCTCTGTAGTTCTCGGGTTGGCTTGGCTTCATCCATCAAATGTATATGATGTTCTACAATCAAGGAACTAATCCCTTTGATGACAGCCATAGTCCAACCAAACGCCTGCCTATTAGATCTCAATACCATCAAAAGTGCATTCTCTTGCTCTGAGGCTAGAGAAGCGGATATGATAACTGGTAAAGACTCATTCTCTCCTAAATATGCATATTTAAGATGAGATGGTAAAAGTTTGGGATCTAATGCGGGCGGAGAAACTATAGAAGGTGGGGTCATCGAATGATTTTCGGAGTCACAAAGAAGCTCGTAACCTGCAAAAGATACAGACTTGGAAGGTGACGAGTCAAGAGTTTCAGACTCAGGAGTGGAAAGAATGTCCTCACTAAGATGTGAAAGATCAAACATTAATGTGCTAGTGTCATCGAGATCTTCAAAGCAAAGTTCATTAACTTCGCAACTTTCGGGAGCAATCTCGTGGACAGAACAAACATCAAGTATGTTAGCAGAGGGTTCAGATGGCCGGCATCCAATTTTATAGATGTTCAGTTCAATTATCATTTTTCCAAAAGATAGGTTCATTGAACCGTTTCGACAGTTAATGACAGTATTGGAAGTGGCAAGGAATGGTCGACCCAAAATCACCGGAATTTGGTTCTGTGGGTTTGCTACAGGTTGCGTATCGAGAACAATAAAGTCCACAGGGAATACAAATTCCCGACTTTTATCAACACATCCTCCAGTTCACTCCTAGGTTTGGTGATTGAACGGCCTGCCATTTAGAGAGTGCAATAAGCTGGTTTCAACTCTCCAATCCCTAACTGCTCATAGACAGAATATGGAAGCAGGTTAACACTTGCGCCAAAGTCAAGTAAAACACGGTTGATTTTTTACCCCCAATAGAAATCGAGATTGTAGGGCATCATGGATCCTTATGTTTCTTTGGTAACTGTGGGGTAAAAGCAGTGCTAACATTATTAGTCATGAAGACCTTCTTAGGCTCTTGAGTCTTCCTCTTCCTAGTGCACAAGTCTTTGAGAATTTTCGCATAAGCGGGGACTTGTTGAATAGCATCTAGAAGAGGGATGTTGATGTTAACCTGTTTGAACATTTCCATAATCTTCTCCATATGTGGACTCGATTTGTTTCCCTTTAACCGATTCGGATAAGGAGCTTTAGCAATAAGAGCTGGGTCCAACATTGGAGAAGGTGATGTATGTGGAAGTGATCCCAGAATAGGAGTGGGGATCGTCTTTGGTGGACTAGAAGAGGTTTGCTGAGGTGTCGAGCCTTGAGGAAAACGGAGAGTAGGCTCGCAAGAAAATGGTGGGGTAGATAAAGCAGGATTAGAAGTAGAAGTGTGTGTGGAAGGAAAAGTGTCAGCCGGGGTATTATTGATAGGTTTTTCATTATCATCAATCTCTTCCCTAATGTGATTGTTTAGCACTCTTCCAGATCTCAACGTTGTGATGGCATTCACATTGTAATGCCCAGGATTTGGTAAGGGTTGAGACGGAAGTTTCCCTTTTTCTCTAACACTCATTTCGGCTTTTAATTGGGTAATTTGAGCTTCCATCGATTTAAGACTCTCACTATTGAGGTCAGAGTTTTTCTGGAATTTATCGAGGGAAGACTCAATTCAGCCGACATTTGTTTCATAAACATTTCAAAAGTCCGTTCGATTGAAGAGGAAATATCAGGACCGGTCAACTGCAAAGGATTATACGGTGCAGGTGTGTTGACCGGATTTTGAAAGTTTTGTGATTGGTAGGGGTGCTGAGTCAGTTGAAATGGCTGCTGTTGTGGTAGAGGAGCCCTTTGGAAATTATTTTGATTTGGAACCGTGTTTTGATTTTGTTGTTGGTTCCAAGCAAAGTTAGGGTGATTCCTCCAACCCTGATTATAAGTGGAAGAATACGGATCGTTTCTAGGTCTTTGTTGGAAAGCAGCATTGGTATGCTCTTGATCTTGAAACGGAGAATTTAAAGGAAATTCTTCCGTAAGATGAGATGGATCAGAACAGCATCCATAGACAATTTTGGGGAGTGACATCTGATTTAGAGAGGCTGCTAAAAATTTATGTTCCATAGCTTCGAGTTTCTTTTGCATTACTGCCATTTCAGCTCTAACTCCTATGGAAACATCAATTTGGTGAATGCCACCCCCAGACGATGACTGGTTTACACTCTCCCACTGTAAAGATTTTTCAGCGAAATCTTCTAAAAATCTCCAGGCTTCACCATCATCTTTAGTCATGAAGGTGCCTTGACACATGGATTCAAGATTCTGTTTTGTTGTAGGATTAATGCTCTCATATATGATTCTGCACAGATCCCATCTAGGAATTCCGTGATGTGGACATTGAACTAACAGATCCTTGAAGCGTTCAAAACACGTCGAGAATGGTTCATTTGGAAGCTGGGTAAATTGATTTATTTCGCTACGGACTCGAGCTGTCTTATGATTAGGGTAGAATTTCTTAAGGAAAGCTGCGACGAATTCATCCCAGTCTGAAATAGAATGTGCGGTTGTGTTATAAAGCCACTTCTCGGCTATATCGCACAAAGTAAATGGGAGAAGACGTAGACGCATAGCATCCACAGAAAGTTGTGATGTACCCATCATAGCGCATACATTTTCAAATTTAGTAATAAAAACATATACGTCTTCAGACTCGAGACCGTGATATTTAGGTAGAAGATTGATGTATTGGGGTTTGATTTCAAAATTGTCCCCATTGGCTGGTGGAATGGTGAGACAGGTCGAAAGAGGACCTCGCATAGGGTAACATCTCTCTTAGACAGAGATGCGGGGTGGATTCTGCGCACCTTTGGACGGTGGCAGAGTAGTGTTAAAGAAGTTCGATGGAGAATTGTCCATCAATGTAGGTGTGGTGGTGGATGAAGAAAAAGTAGACGTAGAAATACCGACTTCGGAGTCGATAGGAGGAACGCGGACAAGACGGGCACTAGAATCCCGTGTCCAGCTGAGCATGCACTAAATGGTTTAGCACAAGTGACAGCGTTGTGATAATTAAGGAAAAGATGAGTTTGGTGTTTGGTTTTGAAAAATACGGATTTTTTTTTGAAAAACAATGCACAAACAACCCTAATTCTAGTGGTCACCTAGGTCAAGTCTCTAGACCGCTCCTAGACTTGCAGAAGACAAGTCGCAAGATAAATCCTCTACTGTCTCTTTGCCCCTCCTGTGGCCAGGTAAGTGCCAGGTAAGTAGGAGATTTTCCACTACGTAAGTAGTGGGCCTAATTAAGTAACCACTTGCCTTAGACACACTTGCCTTAGACACTACAAAAAAAACGCGGATAAGCAACAGATTACCCACGACCTCCTTCTGTCCTAAGTGAGCGCGGCGGTCCTTAGAGTCATAACTAGATATTTTTTATTAATGAGGGTGATGCAGATGCAAGTTTTGTGATTTTTGGGGCTTAGGAAGGGTAATGAACTCCCCACTTAATCTGAATTTGTTCTTTGCCCCTTAATTTCCGTATTAAAAAATTTAAACAACCAATATCAAACACACACAATTTTTCTTTTTAGCGGCGCTGCGAATTTTTGCAAAGAAACCTATAGAAATTGGTTAATGGACAGAGCAAGGAGGAGATAAGAAAGTCAGAAATATACCAGAGAAGTTTGAAGTAGTGAAGCTGCTTTCCCGCCGCGGAACCGCCGCGATATGCTTGAACCGGCCGCGGATGCGCGGTGTAATAATAAGATCTCTGCACAAAAATTCGTGCAGATGCTCCTGTTCACCCACAGAAATCCCTGAGATGCTCTGAAAATTTTTCCCCTCGCTCAACAGATTCCAGATCTCCTTGCAACAAATCACAACATATCGTTAAGCGTTTGTTACGAATTTTGATCTACAAAAAACTGACGGAATAATAAATTTTCCAACTCAAGTTACAAAAACGAACAAATTAGCACATGATCACCGGCAATGGCGCCATTTGATTGATTCGTTTCGATGTCGTGTTTAGAATGTTTCACAACCAAAGAAATTTATACCGCAATCAATTAACGGTGTCGATGTAGCACGTTAATGAATACGGATCGTCCACTGAGAAAGTGTGATTTGTTCGAAATTGTTTTAGTTGAGTTGAAAATTAAAAGATAAAAGAAAATTGATTCAAGATTTATGAAATTTAGTTTCAAGAATCATCAAGAACTAGATCTAAAATCAAGAAATACTAAAGATCAAGAAGATGTCCAAATCGAATGAATTATCAAGATTTGTAAAGAGGCTTGTAGGAATCGATCCAATCGATAGTGATGATGAAGAATAATGATTACAAATTCTTATCTATTGAAGATTTGTTGCTAGATCGATGACGATCAATGAGAATTAGGGATCTATTGAAGAAACTAGGGTTTCTCCATTATCATCCCTTGTCCTTTCGTTTATTATCATTCAAATTCTAGCCTCTAGGAAATTCAATCATCGATCATTGATCTCTAATTTAGAGTGAAAATATTCAAGAAAGCATCTTGCTCAAAACTAGGTCGTCGTTGATTAAATTTTCTAAAGTTTACAAAACTCATAAGACTTAAGAATCGTTCAAGAATTTAGTCATCATCATCTACCTATTTTCTCGATTCCTCCACAAGCGGAGTTTTCACTCAAACATCATGAAAAAGAAAACAATCAAGAATTGATTACTCTTCATAATACTCAAATGTAAAGAAAAGCAAGATCAAGAATTTTCACCTTTTATTATTCGATATTTCGTTACGATACACTCAAAGACTACAAGAATTGAGGAGGAACTAAATTATCGAACTAGCTTCGCATCGTCTTCTTGAGTCGCGGATCGTCATGGATCACTTGCTCGGATGAAGATCGACGTTGCTTCAAAAAGGCTCATTGAATGCTTGCTTGAATCGGTACTCGATGAATATTGATTTGGATCAAATTGTGTCACTCAATTTGTTTAGAATTGATTTAGATCTCACTAGAATTTTACCCTAATTGATGAACAACCAACAACCTCTTTAATGAAGCCATGGGTCCCTTTTTATAGTGTTTTCCTTAAGCTTCCCCTAGAAGCTAGGTTTAGCTTCCTTTGTAAACTTGGTAGTTAAGGAGAAGCTTCTAGATTAAGGTAGTTAGCTATCTTGCTTGAGAAGCTTGGTAGGTATTAGGCTTGTACAAGAAGCTTGGCTGTTAGAAAGGAAGCTTCTGGAGATCTCTAGGGACTGAAGTGTCTTGAAGAAGTTTGGCTATTGAACGGAGACCTCTGAGATAATACTCTGCCAATGATGAGTCACCGCGGCCACGGATCCGCGGCCGTTTGGTGCTTTCTTTGCATGGAATTCTCAGGTTATTTTGCTGTTTGCTTTAGGGTTATTTCCTGATGTCTGGAATCGTATAATTCTTTCTAGTTCACTACCAGATCTCAGGTCTTGGACTTGACGTATTTTATCAGCACTTTTAGCAGTTCCGACTCTTTTACCTGGAGAATTTCCTGCACATAATCTCGAGACAAGTGTTGATTCACAAAAGATCATGCGTGCAATAATAAACACACAATTTCTCTCATATGCTGGTTATAATGTATAACACATGTTATTTGGTATTTTGCAGACAATTTGCTAATATGTGCTATATTTATACCAAACACCTTTAGATGATTGCAAAGAGTAGGGAAATTGATGTGTTAGAAATACAATATTTTCGACTGATCAGCCACTTACAAAACCTATCACTCCCCGCTTCCCGGTGTACGGGGAGGGGACGCGGCGAGGTCCGCTACGTATTTACTCAGAAGTAAATACGCTAAGCGTAACTAAGCAATATAAAGTAAAATACACAAGAGACAATAATGTAAATGAACACCAACTTTATTTATTAAACATTCTTTTACAAGTACAACCGAAATGTAAATACATGAGTAAAAAGCGATGCCTAAACAATAGCATAACCGAAATGTAATAAATATGTACAAGTGTCTAAAGCTCTGGGTCAAATGGTATCTGCTCCAAGTCTTCAGTGCTGAGCTCGATCTTTAATGAGTCCGAATCACCTGACAACATTCCAAAGAAACAAGAAAAGAATGTCGTCAGTGAACAATCGCTCGGTAAGTCCCAAAAGTGAGTAGAGATAGAATTGACAGAAAAAGAATATAACTTATAATGTTTGATTATATTGTTAACGCTGTTGTTTGTAGCTTGGTACAGAAAATACCAGTGTATACAAGAGGAGTATCACTATTCCGGAGACTAAGGTATACGGAGCACAAGGAACCGTTCAGCCCGGTACAACGGCAATGGATATTCATGTTAGGTGTATTATGGTTACAGTCTCGTGCCACTTCTAACACCTTCCATACCAATCTACCCCTTATAAACCCCGTGATGTCTTTTGTATTGATTGTGTTGTTTCGTTATATATATGGATGGCTTTCCGAAACCATGATATCAGTAAATGGAATGGATATGAATGGAGAGTCATGTAGACGGAGTATATCTATGGTTCGGTTCGATCAATATAGATTGATATAGATTGAATAAACGAATTCATGGATTCATATTGTATTGTAGTTTACACTTGAATCACATTTAAGTCAGATTGATTAGATTGAGACTCAGTCTGAGTCAGACACTTTGAAAAGAACTTGAAATCCTGAATTAGTTTTGATATTATCGGTAACTGCTGCACATGGACGGCGGGATTTGTGCCTTTTTCCAAGACAATTACCATATTGATAACACCGTTTTTAGGTTATCTGCCTTAGATAGACAAGAACCCACAGCAGGATTTGTGCCTTTTTCTAAGACAATTACCATATTAATAACACCGTTTTTTAGGTTATCTGCCTTAGATAGACAAGAACCCACATTCTCCAGCTTTCCGAGGCTCAAGAGAATTGGTCCCGGTTAAACCTATATTTACTAGGGTCCTTATTGTAATTTAGTATAACTTGAGGGGGTTTTATGTAAAAAATAGTTTTGTTACGTTTTCAAAATACACCTCAAGTATTTAATTATCGTCCTTAGGGTTTCATAGATGTATGTTTTATAAAAGTGAATTTTCTAGTGAGTAGACCTAGTTTTCATAGTATATGGTATTTTATTGAAATATTGGATTTGTTTTGTATTTGAATGGTATTTTCTTGTAATGGTGATTCCTTTGATTTGGAAAGCTTGGAATATTTATATAATATAATTAAAATAGATATTTTGATAATAGTTATATACATATATATTTAATGAAAATAAATTTTATTTATTTTTTTGTAGAAATCTCATTTTCTAAAGAAAAATGCATTAAAATTCCATCAAGATCGAATGCTCCTTTCGGAGGTCTGCATCTCGCTCTATTAGGCCCGAGGATGTGCGATAACCCACACCATCCTGAACGGAGTCCCCAAAAGTATGTTGTAGAGACGCAATTGCAAGAAATTGTTTAATACACTTTTTAAAGAAATGGCTTTGCAAGTTAATCGTATTTATTTGTAATGTCGTATTATCCCATGAATATATTCTCAAAATCTCATCGTGCTATATCAAAGATGTATGTCGTGATGAGGTAGGTCATTACCTCGTGAGTTATCTAAAAGTAATACAAGTTTTATGTGGTTTTATGTCCAAACTAAAGTATGTGGTATTTTACTATAAAAATACAATAAAAATTGCATAAAAAATTATTTTGAGATGAAACTTGTTTTAGAGTGTTTGTTAATGTTTGTTAAACATTATATGAGAGTATGGTATTGATTGTTTAATAAAAATAACCTTTTTAAAGAAAAACCGAATCGGAAGTCGGATTAACTCCGTTTCCGTCGCGTTTTAGAATTGAAAGTTTTTAAGATAGTAGAAGAGAGGGGGAGAAGGAACTTACTGGATTTTGGACAAGAGAAGGGAGAGAGGAAACTAAGAAAGGCTTCGGGGCATCGTTTCGTCGACGAAACTGCCTTGGAACGTCGCCGGAACTTCACCCTTCGCTAACTCCACTTGCACACTAAGAGGAGTTGCGAATTCTTGAGAGTTTTGGCAGGGAATTTCTGAGTGGGGATGAGTGAAATGGAGTGTGGTATTTATAGGAAAAAAATTAGGGTTTAGAGGGTTAAATATTGCATTGAAATTTGCATTAAAAATGGAATTAAATGGTATTTTGTTGTGCTCTGGATGAATGCAGAGAAAGTAAACAATATGGGGTTAGTGGGGTAGCTGAAGAGGTGCTCGGGCAAAGAAATGGGGGGAATTACCCACGGAGGTCCCGACGGTACCGGCGGAATTGGGCATTTCGCCGGTCCATTACTGTCGGGTGGGGTTGGGTTCGTTTCCATGTGTCCCTGTCTCCTCATATACCCAGTGCACGTGTTTGTTAAATTTGTGACATTTCATTTTTACATGTAGTGCACGTGTAGACCCTTGGGCTTCTAAAAGATTAAAAGAAAATTAAATAAAAAGATAATGTGGCTGAGGGGATTCGATCACAGGGTCTACGTCACAGCAGTGCAAGGCTTTACCAATGAGCTACAAGTGTTTTCTTGCTATTCTAAAGTAAAACAAATACTTATAGTGTACACAGAATTTGCAAATATCCCAATTGTACATTAAGTTTTAAACAATTTTCTGTATATTGAAATTGGAGTTGTTACAGTTTGTGTTGAAACCTCTCGTTTGAGGAGAGTGTTCGGATTTGCACCGGATGATCAGACCATTGATAGAGACTGCCAGATTGAGAGGGCTGATGATGTACAGCCTACCCCAGAGGTCGCGATTTTATCTACTGTGCAAACAGATGAACCAGCTGTTGCTAAGATTGGCGGGATGTCGCCCCCAACGTTTATGAGTTGAAACCACCGGAACTTTCAGAAAGAAATGTGACAAAGGATAGCTAATCCATATTGAATAGAGCAACTGAGATGATTCGTCTGATCTGATGCGCTGACGCAGGCTTAGTTAAGTTTGGAGGATTTTACTCAGATCTGGAGTAAATCGATCAAGAGAGGACATTGTTCATTTGATGCTCCGTTGTGAGTTGATCGAAAACGGGTGAATGAAGCGTATTCCTCCGATAATGTGGACGAGTTCCCGAAGGTGTAGTCGGCTAGATATCTTACACAGAGTGGTTAAGATACCGAGTTCAGATTTCGAGTCCGTGTGAGAGACTCCGGATTGACCGCAGCCGAGAACGGATTGCTGTAGTTAGCCCGCAAATTATGACATCGAAGTGGATAATAATGAAGACAGGTGAAACGATAGGTTCGTGAGAGATATTAACGAGCTATTGTTACTCCCCGTTGATGCCAGAGGATTAATATGTATGCAGAGGCGTTGGATACGACCAAATTCCAGAGGAAAGCCGTTATGAGGACACAACTGTCCTGATATGAGAAAAAAGGATTAACTAAAGTGTGCCAACCTCAATATAGTTTAGTATAGGTGAGATCGGAAGAGACCTTAAGTAGGTTTTTCCCAGGATGCCGCAGCGATAAAGATTTACACTCGGGATCAGTTGTATCATGTGTAGTCAGAGGGCCAGATGCCGCCGCCAATACATGTCGTTTTGCGAGTGGTTATGCTAATTGGCCGAGAGATGATAAGAGGAGTGCAAAAAAAGAACTGTTTCCGTTATTACACCCAACCGGGCCGACGAACAGAAAGATTTTCGGATTGGTAATCTGCAGATAAGACAAAGACCTAGAGATAGAGGCTACCGGACCATGAGCAGAAGGTAAGAGGATGTTCTTACTTTGCCAGTTTTGAGCGCACCAGTATTTTTCGATATTGAAAGAGGTGTACCTCAATGTCAGTTATTGCGATTTGCGTTTTGTGATCCGAGTATCACACTTTTATCGCTTGGACTTTGAGTTTTGATGATTGGGTTTCATGATATTTGTTTTCTTGCATCATGGCCGCACCTACTGGATTCATATTGTACACAGTTGTTGCACTAGATATCGATTTTTTGCATTGGATTGCACATATTTATGATTTTATGTATTTCATTACAGTCGATTTGATTTCGTGCATGTTGTTTGCACTTGACTTGATTTATGCACTCGGTATAGCTCACATATGCTTGCAGTGCATTGATACGTGTTTTGTGCACACAGTTGCACGCGTTTATAATTTTATACACCTTGGCATGCTCTGTGTTGTTTTTGTGTGCCTTTGAGACATTGATGAGTTTTCGTGCCCTGTGCACACTTGATGATTGATCTGTGAAAGTGTTTGTAGGATAACCGCAATCAATAACGGTGTCGCGTATAGCTAGACCGAGATGAGTACGGGTCGTCCTCAGAGAAACGTTGAATCTTTCAATCTTACTTTAGACGTGTTGAAAAAGAGAAAGAATAGAAGAATAAAGAATAGTGGAGAATAGTTTCTAGATATACGTCAAATATGGATGTAGAAAATAGATCTAGTTTAAATAAAGATGTAGATTTTATATCAGAAGAGAGCCTGTAGAGTTCGTTCGGATTTAGTAGTAATGGATAACTAATAAAGATGACTCCTTTTATCTATTAATAGATTTAAAACTAGTTTGATAGTGATGAATGAGAATTAGGGTTCTTAGAAGAAACTAGTGTTTCCACACTATTGACTTATCCTTTCATTGATCTCTATTCATATCTAGCCCTTAACAAAGCAATTGTTAATCTAATCTCAAATCGCGGTCAAGAATATCAATAACTTGATAGCGCACCCGATAAGGATGTTAACGGTTCTTATGCTAAACTTTATAAACTTCATAAGACTTAAAAGAAGTTAAGAAACTTTTCATCTTCCATTGACTATACCCTAATCCTACGAACCCTATCAAGCGGAGAATTACTCGCGCATGATGGAGATAAAAGAACGGATTGAGATTATGATGTAAATAAAGAAAATAAATGTAATAAGAATAAAACAACTATCTTTATTAATCAACTTGATCAATTACACTTTTTGTTCTTTTAGAAAGTAGAATACAAAACCCTAGTTTGCTTCTCAATCTATCTTGAAGGAGGTAACTAAAAAGCCGATTGATCAACCTGGATGCATGAGTCAACTTGAATTTCGTGATCTCTTCGGTTTGATGATTTCTAGGTTTAACCATCGGTCCTTTATATAGCCCTAAAGCCAGAAACTAAAGATCCCAAGAATCAGGGTTTGTTGTTGCAAATCAAACATAAAAATCCCAAACCCTAAATCTTCTTTCCTGCCGCGGATCCGCTGCATTATTGCTAGTTTGGCCGCGCAACCACGGCCGTTTGGTTGAATGTTGGCTTCATTTTTCTGGGGCTAAGGAATGTTGACACGTGGAGATTTTCTAGATATCTGGAATCTTCATATCTTTTCTGAGTCTCTACCAGTATTGATTCTTCGATTTTATCTAACTTTATCGGTAGATTTTTTATTCTCGACATCTCAACATCTCGATCTCCTGACATGAACTAAACCTTGCACAATATCTCAATGAATAATATTAGTAATATTTGGTATTTTTGAGATATTATCTTAACCATTTGATATGATATTATAGTTTAAAAAAATTGGTTAAGGATATTTGATATGATATGCATATTTAAATTATCAAAATATTATATAAATATTATATGCATACATTTTCCTTCATAATGTTAATTATAATATAAACATATGGTAAATAGTATTTTGCAGATAAAGCCCAAATATGTTTTATATTTATAATAAACACCTTTTATTATCTAAGATTAGTAAGGAAAATGTTGTATCAAAAGTGCAGTTTTTTCAACTGAACACTTGACATTCGTTATTGTGTACACTACTGCACTAGATATTTTGTGCGGACCTGATGCACTCGATTTCGATTTTCGCGCATACTGGGCGCATGTGACGTGATTTTGTGCACACCAGATGCACTTGATTGAGATTTTTATTCGTGTATGTTAGTTGCACTTGGTTGAGATTTTCGTGCACTCTAGATGCACTTGATGTTGTTGTCGTGCACACCCATTGCACTTGACAGATACTTTCGTGCACACTCGTTGCACTTAGTTTGTTTCTGCACACATTCATGGCATTTGTATTTAGTTTTGATTTTCATACGCACCAGACGCACGTGATGTTGGATACGCCTTTTGAGGCTGATTTTTACTCTTGAGCATCATATTTTGATGTTGGGTACTATATTATATAGTAGCCAAGCAGGACTGATCTGAGGACGGTACCTGAGTACTTTTGCATGCATAAAAGTTTACCAAGAGGTTTTTAAAAAGGAGGTATAGTCTCGCTATTTACTACGTGCCCAGGAGTGACACGAACTTTTACAAAAAAAAACCTTTTGGGATATTTCAAAAAGGCGGAACGTATATTTTGAGCAAATCATATATGAACGTATATTACTACTTTACAAATGAGCCTCCGCCACTTGTACCGTGAGTTACGCATCTCACGGCAATTCAAAAAAGATTTTGCATGTGTTTCATTCAGTTTTTAGAGAATTTTACAAGGATGCGTACTTTATACGTATTATGATTTTGACTATAGTATATTGGATTTCAGCAGTTGATTTCGAGATTTGTGTTTCCTTTATAACTCCAGTGAGTGCATGACACTTGACGAAGTTTAATTTTTGAGTTTCGCATTTGTTTGCATGCGCACTCGATGTGCTGTGATATTCTTGAGTATTCCATGATTTCAGAGCCCCGTTGATTTGAACCGATTTTTAAAATGTTTTAGTATTTTGGGGTTTAAATTTTAATTCGGAGACCGAATTTATTTAAGAGGGGAAGATTGTAATATTTCAGAAAATATAAAATATTATTTTTGGAATTTAAATATTAAAATAATATATTTCACAAAAACTATTCGATTTGTGAATTTAGGGTTTTTGTAAAATAGTATAATTATATGCCAATATTTGGAAAATAATTGGAGATTAATATTATATTATTTATTAAAAAAATGTATTTATTGGATTTGGGCATTTTATAATTAATTATATGCAAGTTTAAATTAAACTTGATTAGTGCACTACTAATCACGATTAAGCCAAATTCGTATTTTTAAATATCCATGGTTAGTGCAATATAACATGCTGTATTTTGTTACATGTTGGTTTCATTTATATTTGTGTTATTTGGTTTTATTAAATGAGAAGGGAAAAAGGAAAAGAAAATAAAAGGAGAAGGCATTATTGAGATAGGGGGGACAACATGATGGCATGAGCCATGTCATGAGAGAGTATGAGAGAGAGGGGGGGATGGCTCCATACCCTTATCCTTTATTTTTTTTCCTCACCTCATTTTCTTATTCAACTCCTCCATCTTCATCTTCTTCACCTCCTTCCTTCACCTCCTCTACATCCATGAATCATCTCCAAAACTATCTCAAAACCCCACACTCCCTTCATTAAAATGACCACAATCTCATCCTACACCACCTAGTGAGCTCAAGTTTGGATTTTTAGCAACTTGCACCATCTTGGAATTTTCTTCAATTGCTCCAAGAGCTATAATTTCCACTTCCCACCTGGTAATTAGTTTCCTAACTTTCTAGTTTAGTTTAGAGTTCAAATTAGTGTAGATTAGTGATCTTAGAAATTTCTAAGTTGAAGTTTAGTAGATGTATGGACTTGTAGAGATGTAATTAAGGTTTAGTGAGTATTTGTAAGACCTTAGTGATGATTTTACTAGCCAAGACCAGAGACTAGAACCTAATATACAAACTTAGAATTTTTCGACATCGATTATTTGACAATTGTGATGGTATTTTGGAATCTGGGATGACCTGAGAGACCTATAAATTAAGTTCCCACGACAGTAATACATGCAGGCTACCTAGAATGTTCCCTCGAGACCCGAGACCCTAACTCTTTTCCCAGGCCGCAAATTAATTCCCCCAGGCCGCAAATTACAGCCTGGTCATGGTGGATTTGTGGGATTTTTGTGCCAAGGCTCCCTTATCTTATATCTAGAGTAACCCTATATGTATAATCTCCTAGTTTGACCTATGGTAGAATGTAGGAGTGATTTCCTTAGTTACTGATTTGTGTTTTCCGGTTTCTGAAACTTGGGTTTTTGGTATTTGAATTTGGATTTCATCGTTGGACGTTTGTACGTCAACAACGAGGGTGATTTGGTTGTTTTTGCATGCGTAAGATATAGGTTCTAACCTATAAGCATATCGTGTGTCGTATCGGTTTTCCGGACTTGTTTTTAATTGCATTTTGATGTGTTTTGATTGTAGGTACCTTCGCGTGGACTTCCGAGATGATGAAACACATCGACTTCGACTAAGCAAGGAGATTAGCAGGTGAGTAGATTTATATCTACGGGGGAAGTCGGATGGATGGCGTATAACACCGCCACAATCTTTAAGTTGGAAAGTCAATATATATATATATATATATATATCGAAAATAATGTGGAGAAACCTATGATATGACTAATATAAGATGACGTGAATTGAGATGTCAATATGATAATATAAGAGGATATGAGCGGATATACTTGGTATGAGGATGTGAGGCGATTGAATATTTAATTACATATGCCAAGATATGAAATGAGATTGATAATGATATGATATGAGATTGTTAAGGATATGATATAAGATGTACATATATATGTATGAATATAAGAGAATGGATGATGATGTGATGTATGAGATCTTAGATCCGTACTTTTGTAGATGAATAGGACGATGGATCCTTAATCTAATCTTGATAACACCGTACGATGGATTACTGTACGCGATGAGTTATACTGGATGATTGATCCGCACTCATGATTTGAAGATGATGATCGAGGATATTGCCATATTGGATGTTATGAGACTAGATCGTCCACGTAAAGATTTCACCTGAACCATACTTATTTCCAAAACCGACGAACCGTATACACTTTTAAATGGAAAGCTCAAGGGATGTTACGGATTTTCAAATTGTGTCTTTTTCTTAAAAACACCGTAGCCCCCACTTTCAAAACTGCGATTCGTATCCTTAAAACTGATCGTATGGTTCATGCGTAGTTATGTACATAGTTATCATTCATGTTTATGTTGGATTATCCCTCGTGTGATACATGTTATGTTTCCGGTATTTACCATTGTATGATATCATCTGCTAGTACACCTGCACCATTACCGATGATGCGCATGTTACACTTACACAGTTTTGCCGGCTCGCACACTCATCATCGGTAATTGCTATGTCACTTACACAGTAGAAATGCTATATCATGATATTATTCTTAAATGTTCAGTACTACCATATGACATGTTTACATGATATACTTGATATGCTCACTTTACTGTTCCATGTTGCATACATTGCTATAGTGATATATCTCATATGATGTTTTTATGAGATTTCTGTTTTGTGGATTTGGGAAACCGCAAAGTAGTTTTGAAAACTTGAAATTTTTTAAATTGCAGTTTTCCCTTGATATGATATTTCATGTCCACCATGAGTTTTCTCGGTTCTGAGCTTGTTTTTGAGACCCGATTCAAAGAGTTGGATGAGCCGTCTGCGGGTACATGGTAGACCCGGTAAGGTACCCCGAGGCGAGAAATTCGTGGGGATGACGATGAGCCTGGCAGGAAGAGCACTACCTACCGGTGATAGGTTGGACGCGGCGGTTATCTGGAGAATACCGGTCGGAGTCGTGAGATTGATATGAGGGCCGATCAGAGGATGCGGTGCCTGAAATATGAGTATTTGGCCGATCAGAGGATGCAGCCCCGAGATATGAGGATTTGCGTGTCGATACTGGACACGGGTTTTGATGATGTTCCGAGTGTCGATGTTGGATACTCAGGTTCCATGATATTGACGTGTCGTTGATGGACACATATTGGTTGATTTTCCTCATACATACAGGCACATGATTTGAAATGATTTGATTTTACATGTTGTCATTGGCATCGATTATATTGTTGA
This sequence comes from Agapanthus africanus, assembly GCA_030015575.1. Lineage (NCBI taxonomy): Eukaryota > Viridiplantae > Streptophyta > Magnoliopsida > Asparagales > Amaryllidaceae > Agapanthus > Agapanthus africanus. Next base: position 25,805,991 of record CM057338.1, read on the forward strand.
TACATATGCATACATGGTCACCCTAAATACCATAGTATTACTTTCATGATACAACATGACCTAGGAATCGTTGTTTATTTGATTTGAATTTGGTGATGTTTTTTACTCACAAGTTGGCAACTCACCCCCGTTGTGCCACAGTTTCTTGTAGGTTCAACCGCTTGGATCAGTAGCGGTATCGCTGACACACAGCTTACTTCAGGGTGTTTTTCTATGGTAGGTGGGACACATTGGATCGTGCCCACTCTTGTACTTATTATTTTTATTATATCTAAATATACTCCATCAATCGGAATCTATACTTTGTATATTAGTAGATCTAGACAGACTTGTGGTCGCGAGACTTAGAGCGATGGGTGTATATTCGCTTCTTTTGAGGTTTTTGATGTCTTGCTTTATTTATTTATTCATTCTGTGTTGATATTCGCCGTTGGGCGTCGTATATATAGATATTGCGTACTTGCATGGTTGTGATTTGGCCGATTGGCGAAGAGCTAGCTCCCGCTTGGGGGTGACTATATATATATATATATATATATATATATATATTGCTTGTATATGATTTTTGGATCAAAATTACAAGGGAGGTGCTGCCCAATTTTTTTTAAAAAGGACGAAAAAATGTTTTCAACTAGCATATAATCCACTTGCATTTTCATAAATTATTATCTATGCATTTTTAAGACAACTTGATTTCATTATACCTTATTTCAAAACTGCACCTCCACTATTTTCCGCAAAAAAGTTTAGATTTCCGGGCTTCGGCTTACTTGAATTGCGTTACGCCTTTAGACGTTGCGTGATATAAGTGTCGGTCACGTGCCAAATTCCAGGTCATGACACTGCACTAGCTACAGGGGATTTCCCAACCCATGATCTTGCGCTGAAGGCTGCCCGACGATATGAGGTAGCAGTGAAGAAGGGCAGATCTCAGACTGCTGGTGTGAAGCGCCCTGCCATCCAGATGGCAGGACGAGCCTGGCGAAGGACTGCAGGTGTACCATTTAACCAGCCCAGTCCAAACTTTTGCTTCTACTGAAAGAGAAATAGACACCTGGCGAAGGACTGCTGGCGTGCTAACCGCCTACGCTTAGTTTGTGGCGCATCCACTCACGCCATTGGAGATTGTCCACATTGTCTCACCCCAGCTCTCGCACCCCGACCAGTGATCACTTATCTGCAGTGGCCAGCTATTCAGGCTCCTGCACCTCGTTTAGCCCTACCTGCTCCACCTACTCATGGACCTCCTGCACAGCCTCCTCGTCAGTTTCATCAGGCACATAGAAACATGCCTCAAGGACAGAGAAATGAACAGAGGAATGTGCCTCCGGCAAGGAGGAATGTACCTAGGAGTTAGGCTTTCATAATGACTGTGGAAGAACCTGTAGCCACTGGAAAAGTCATCGGTAACTCCCAATCTTTCAAACCTTTTCAATCCTTGTTTACATCACTATATATTCTTTTCCTATACCTAAACATATCTCACACAACTTAGGTACAATCTTAGTAGCCTCCCTGCCTGTCTTAGCACTCTTCGATACTGGAGCATCACATTGCTTCATGTCACAACGGTTCATCCGAACTCATGCGATTCCAGTTAAACCGCTCATATCCAGCTGGAATGTTAGTTCAGGGAACTACATTCTAAAGACAACTATGGGATACGATCTTTCTCCAGTGGTCGTCTGCAGCAGAAAATGTTATGCGGACTTCAAGGTGCTGTACATACCAAACTTCAACGTAGTCTTGGGAATGGACTGGCTAGGAAATTTCTTCGATACCATCGACTTTCATCAAAGGAGAGCAGTGTTTGAGATACCAGATCATCCGGTCTTTTATTTCAAGAGTGGAGACCATACCCTGGAACCTAGCACCTAAAAGGTTAAACCAAAGAAGGCAGTGATTGCAATAATACAAGCAGAAGAAGACAAGCCAGAAGTAGTTCGAGAGTTCGAGGACGTATTCCCTAAAGACATCTCAGGTTTGCTTACCGATTGAGCTCTTGAATTCAGTATTGACTTAATACCTGATGCACAACCGGTGATCAAAGCTCCATACTGGTTAAGTCCTGAAGGATTGAAGGAGATCTGTATTCAGTTGGACGAACTTCTGAAGAAAGTATGGATTCATCCCAGTACCTCGAGTTGGGGATCTCCAGTTTTGCTCATGAAGAAGAAAGAAGGTTCATACAAAATGTGTATAGATTACCGAGCTTTGAACGAACTGACGAAAAAAGAACAAGTATCCGCTTCCGCCCATCGACGATCTGTTCGATCAGCTAAATGGGTCTTGTGTTTTCTCAAAATTAGATCTTCGTCCAAGTTATCATCAGGTGAAGGTCAAAGAGTCTGATATTCCGAAGACGACATTCAGGACTCGCTATGGTCATTATGAGTTTCTCGTGATGCCATTTGGAGTGACCAATGCACTTGCTGTATTTATGAATCTAATGAACCAAGTTTTCCGAAAGTACCTAGACAGGTTTGTTGTTATTTTCATCGACGACATCCTGGTGTATTCAAAGAATCGAAAAGAGCATGCCGAGCATTTGAGAATTATCCTGGAGATATAGTGATAGTATCAGCTCTATGCCAAGTACAATAAGTGCAAATTTTGGCTAGATCAAGTCGGATTTCTCGGGCACATTGTTTCGAGCGAAGGAATCTTGGTAAATTCACCTAAAGTGGCAGCTGTCAGCGAATGGCCGACACCAAAGACGTTGAAGGATATTCGAAGTTTCTTGGGTTTAGCAGGATACTACCGACGATTCATTGAAGGCTTTTCGAAATTTGCAGCACCCCTGACCAAGCTCACACATAAAGATGAAGTATTTGTGTGGCCAGAAGCATGTGAACAAGCTTTTGTAGAACTCAATTCAAGATTGACATCAGCACCTATTCTCGTAATACCGGACCAATCTGGAGGATTCGTTGTGCATTGTGATGCGTCTGGTAAGGGATTAGAATGTGTACTACACCAGTATGGAAAAGTTGTAGATTTTGCATCAAGACAGCCGAAGGTTCATGAGTGCAACTATCCAACACATGACTTAGAGTTGGTGGCGCTATCTTTGCACTTAAGATTTGGTGCCACTATCTTCTTGGACAACGAGTGGATATATACACAGTTCACAAAAGTCTAAAGTATATATTTACTCAGAAGGAGTTGAACATGCGGCAGAGAAGATGGCTAGAACTTATGACGGACTTCGACATCAACCTACAATATCATCCAGGGAAGGTGAATATAGTTCCTGATGTACTTAGTCGCCAGCCAATATCAATGAATTTCACCGCATAGTGGAAGCTGCAGCAAGAATTGCATGGGATGGATATAGAAGTGGTTATGCCAGGTAACGCTTCGTATTTGATGAACTTACAAGTTCAGTCTACTATTGTCAATCATATCAAAGCAGCTCAAGCAAGTGATACCAAGTTACAAAAGATCTGAGAACAAGTAGAAAGTGGACTTCAAATAGACTTCATCATCCACGAAGACGGATCTTTGAGATACGGATGTAGATTGTGTGTACCACAAGGTCCTGTTCGAGAAGAGTTGACGAAAGAAACTCACAGCTCTCTGTACTCAGTGCACTCTGGTGGTACAAAGATGTACAAAGATCGATGACAACATTACTGGTGGCATGGAATGAAGCGTGAAGTGGACAGAAGCATAGCTAAGTGCTTGGTGTGTTGGCAAGTGAAGGCTGAATACCACAGAACTGCCAGTCTACTTCAACCGTTACCTATCTCAGAATGAAAATGGCAGCACATCACCATAGACTTCGTGACTGCACTTCCTCGCAGCATGAAAGGTAACGATGCAGTATGGGTTATTGTGGATCGACTCACCAAGTCGGCTCACTTCATCCCATTTTGAGCTGGCCAATCTACCGAGACACTAGCAAAGAACTATATGGAGGTAAGCATGAATATAATGTAAGATTCAATCTCAAGATGTACTATTTCTGATACCCATGGTCTCATGCAGGAGATCGTGAGATTACATGGAGTACCAGTTTGCATCGTCTTCGATCGTGAGACCAGATTCCGATCGCAGTTTTGGCAGAGTCTGCAAGCTAGCCTGCGAACGAGTCTGAACTTCAGCACAGTTTACCATCCACAAACAGATGGACAGTTTGAGCGGACAATTCAGATTCTAGAAGACATGCTAAGAACTTGTATGTTAGACATCGGAGGATCGTGGGAAGATCACCTACATCTTGTGGAGTTTTCATACAACAAAAGCTACCAGGCAAGTATTGGAATGACACCTTTTGTAGCACCCTATGAAAGGACGCGTCGATCAACACTAAGTTAGGAAGACATCGGAGATCGTGAACTCCTTGGACCAGAGATGATCATGGTAACTGTGGATATAGTTCGCACGTTCAAGGAAAGAATGCGCATAGCCCAAGATAGACAGAAGCACTGGGCTGATGCAAAGCCCAAATACCTGGAGTTTTAACCTGAAGATCATGTGTTCTTGAAGATCTCTCCAAAACGAGGAGTAATTCGCTTTGGCAAGAGGGGTAAGCTCAGTCCGAGATATATAGGACCGTTCGACATACTCGAACGAGTCAGAGAAGTGGCATACCGTTTGGCACTTCCACCCTCATTGGAAGGAGTACACAACGTGTTCCACATATCCCAACTTTGAAGATATGTGAGCGACCCCATCCACATCCTTGATCACTCCGAGCTCACTGTACAGACAGATTTAAATTGTGAGCAACAACCCGTTGAAATCCTGGGCCGAAATGTAAAGTTACTTCGGAACAAAAAAGTAAACTTGGTCGGAGTGATGCGGAGAAAATGTTTGGAAGGAAAATCAACGTGGGAATGAGAAGACGATATGCGTGCAAGATACCTTTTCATATTTGTAAATTGGTTCTTATGTAATTGTAAATTTCGAGAATAAAATTTTTGTAAGGAGGGTAGAATGTAATGACTCTGATTTTACTGTATGAAAAATTTTCAAGTTAATATAGAGAATGGAGTTTGCAAGCCTGGGTACAAGTTATAAATAAAATTTGTTTAAGAACAGCGAGAAATAACTTGTAGCTCATTGGTAAAGCCTTACACTGCTGTGACGTAGCCCTTGTGTTCGAATCCCATCAGCCACATATTATTTTTCTAAATTTTTCTTTTAAATTTTTGGAAGCTCAAAAGTTTACACGTGCAATACACGTAAAAATGAAAATCTGGAAAATTAAACATGTGTAAAATGATAATTATACAGAATAGGACACATGGCCAAGATCTGACGGTCCTCCTACACTAGGTGGCCGACGAGATGGGCATATGGGCCGGCGCCGACGGGTCCCCGTGGGGAAAAGTTCCAAAATTTTGCACACTTGACTTTTGGCCTACCCCCATTACCCCTATACTATTTGTTTCCTCTGCAAATTAACAGAAAATTCAATTTCACTTTTAATCCAATTTTTAATACATTTTAATTCAATCTATCAATTCCAAAACACTAATTCCACACTATAAATACAACCCCATACCCTAGCCCTTCCTTATTTTGAAAATTCTAGTAAAAAATATCAAAATTTTCTAAGTACAAGTGGAGTTGAAGTGGAGTTAGCCCAAGAACGACTTTCGGCGGGATCTACACAAGTTCCGGCAACCCCATGATACCACGACCATCACACCCTCTTCTTCTACCTCCCCTCTCTCCTTCTAACTTATAAGTCCCACCTCCTTCTTCTCCTTAAAAAATCTCTTTTTATAAAATATGTCGGTAAGTGGAGTTATACCGACATTTGAATCTAAAATCCTTAAAACCACAAGTTCTATTAAGAATTGTTTATTCATATTCCTATATAATGCTTGTTAATCATTAGGCAAATATTTAGAAATAAGTTTCATTCTAAAACTCCATATTAAATAACTTTAATTAAACTTTTACATTTAAATACCATGAAGTTTATATACGTTATCTTTTAGATATTTTGCTTAGCATGCCTTTAGAAAACTTCATGAAGTAATGACCTACCTCTCACATACACACATATTGACATAGCACGATTCTCTTGAGACATAATTTTTGTGGCAAAATACGACTTTTCATCAAAATACCTTGAATTATAAAAACCGATTTTTCTTTGAATTGTATTATCAACTCTTTACGATTATATCTCTACAACCCATTTTGGGGAACCCGCTATTGGATGGTGCGAATTATCGCACATTTTCGGGCTAGTAGAGTGAGATGTAGACCTCCTCCTGGAACATACGATCTCGAAAGAATTTTAATACGATTTTTAAGAAAAACAAGAATTTTCTATTTAATAAATAAAATTAATTTTTAATAATTATATAAATATTATCAAATCATATATTTTTAATAAAATTCCATGTTTTCTAAAAAAAATTAAAGAATGACAAGTTTCATTAAAATACCATCAAGTATCACTACAAGACAAATTACACTAAAATACCATGAACTATTCAAGCTAAGTTAATTCTCACTAAAATACCTCGAATATTAAAAGTTACATCCATGAAAACCCTAAATACGATAAATAATTGCTCGAGATGTATTTTGAAAGTATATAAAATAATTTTTCATAAATCCCCCTCGAGTTATATAAAATTACATTAAGAACCCTAGTAAATATAGATTTAAGTGGGACCAATTCTCTTTGGCCTCAGGGAGCCGGAGAAAATGGGTGCTTGCCTATTTAAGGTAGAAAAATAAAACGGTGTTATCAATGGTAATTGTCTTGGAAAAAGACACAAATCATGTCGTCCATGTGCAGCAGTTACTGATAACTCTTAAACCTAATTCAGGATCCAAATACTGTTCTAAGTGTCTGAATCAAGTCTGAGTCCAAATTAATCTGAATCCAATTCTGCTAGGAATATGTATGCCTTAGAGGCCATTATTGTATTATATAGTGGATGCTTGGACATATATATAGAGGACTTTCTTGCTCGACATGATGTTATTCTATCTGGTTGCCTTTATCTTAACATGTTCACTGGTATTATTATACTGTCTCTCATTTACATGTTGATAAAGCCCTTAGAATGTTAGCTTGACTACCAGGACTATGATGTGGATCATACTACTGGGACCTGGGTAGTCTACAAGCACATCGTTCAATTGTTCATAATCGAGGGAATATCGAGACAGGGCATCGACATTCCAGAGTAGACTAGTATGTACCTTTCATGACCCTGTATGGGGGCGATGGTTGATCCCATATCCATTGGTGTTTGACATCAAAGATTGTACACATGTGCTCATTAGAGAATGGGTACACAGAACAGGACTTGCCGAGAACTCATAATTGGTATTATACCTATCGTTAGATAGCAGTTCTCTGATGACACTGGTACATGTTAGTTTGTAGATCCGAGATCGTCATAGAGTCTTGTGTGGCTCCCACTATGCTTTGATTTCCTCCCTAACACGGCTCAAAGGAGTTGTGCAAACATGTGGATTTTGGGTACAGTCCTGAGTCACATGGAGGCAATGATCGATAGGAGGGGTTTCGTCTCTCTCGATATTGGGAGTTGATGTTGCGTTATACTCGATTGGCTATAACAGAAAGTCCCTGGCCAGGGCTGTTGATGAGATTTACTGGTAAGTGTTATCAGTAGTTTCTCGAACCGTTATGAGCCATACATCGGCATGACTTATCAAGTTACTGGGGTCTGATGATTCCACCCCTAGACTCGATATGCGACATATCAGGCGAAAAGACCGGACTGTATGGTAAATGTTACTTATAGGCTTCATGGGAGTTTGGAAAAGCTTACTTGTTGATTTTCTAATCGCTTAATACCTGAGTAGCCGTTACGTCCAACTAATACCCCTGACAGCTTGTGGGTGACTGATGTGATCATCATCTACTGCTGGCGTATTGACGAGTCTTTAGAGTCTCACACAGAGCTTTCCTAGTTCAAGCGAAACGAAGTAGGACACATATGCTGATATGTGCGGAGGCCAGATTAAATACGAGTATGTGATACCGTATTCTAATCTGGCAGTTATTTTTTATCGATTAGGTTATATGTGATATAACCGGATTATTGAATCAAGTGTTGATTTGATAATATGATGTACAGATAAATGATATTAGTCGGTTATATGTGATATAACCGGATTATTAAATCAAGTGTTGATTTAATAATTTGATATATATTATATTTGATATAATTATATATTAACTAATATTATTAGCTCACTAATTATTTTGTTTTCTTTATATATATATATATATGTATATATATATATATATATATATATATATATATATATTATATGAAGCATGGCATGGATTTTCTATTTTTGAAAAATAGAAAAAGAGGTGGAAAATGAGGAGCATAGGTGAAGCATGTCTTTGTTGATTTTTTTATTGGTCTCTTATCACTATAGAAGCATGTTTTTATTTGTTTATTTGAAACGAATGGATGCTTCAATAAGTGAGAGGGGTCAAGCCATACTACACAACACTTGGTTCATTTTTCTTTAGTTGAGCTCATGAGAAGAGTTCTTTTCTATCTCTCTTCATCTTCTTCCTCACCTCCTCCAAGCTCAATCCCTCACAGGAGTTGTGAAATCTTGAGCTTGTGAGAACCCTAGTGAGCAAACAACACCTCTACTTCACCATCCTATACTAGATTATCACTTTGATATAACGTGTTCTCTTCACTAAAGAGTTTAGTGAAGAGATAGCTTGGATTAGCGGAGCTTCAGATGGATCATCTTCGGCGCGAAGATCACGAAGGAGGCTCGTTCAAACTCTCAAGTGGAGCCTTGTGGAGTCATAGGAACTACAACCCGGAGCTTTAGAAGAGAAGGATACGGTCTACAAATGTTGTAGCATTCTTCTCTTAGCTTAGTTTTCTTTCATATCATCATAGTAACCCTAATATCTAATTAGATTCTTGGTTAGTATTCATTAGCGCCATGAAATTTTGAAAATAGTATGTGTGATGCCCGTTTTAACCCTATCGTGGTGCTAGCAAGCACTTTCATAGTATCAGAGCCAAGCTAGAAGATTAGGGGAAGTCTTTATGACATTAAAGTGTTCGATCGGTTTTCGAAGCCCGTATTTTATCATGTTTCTGTCGATTTTTCAAAAGTTGGAATTTTTGTGATTAAGAATATGCAGAAAATCGTGCAGGGTTTTTAATAGAGCCACAAGAAATTCGACGATCTAAATCCTCTAAACGGCCGCGGAACCGCGACAAAACCCCATATTTAGCCATAGTTCAGCGGCAAGTTAGTGGATTTGTGGTGTCGTTTTCCTTGTGCTACTTCATTTTGTCATCATGCACTTTTTGGGTGTTTTTAATGAGACTTAAGTTGTTGAGGTCTCTAGGATTAGTGGGTGTTTGTTAAATCGATCGAAATGTTTAGTGTCGTATAGATTATGATGATGTGTGATGCAATATTTGGAATCCACAATAATTAGTTTTGTGAAAACTAGTTAGTATTTTGTAAATCTTGCCGTTTAGTCTCGTTTGATCGATTGCCATGGAGTTTTGATTCGGATCAAAACTCCGTTGCAATTGCGTATAGTACGCGATCACTTAGTCGGGAATCTTGTTGAATTATTCGACTGCTTATTGAAAAGAGTTTTCAGTTTGAGACTAAAATGCAATGTTTATAGGTTAGGCATGAAATTCGGAATATGAGATATTCCGGGTTTATGATGTCTAAGGTGTTTGCAGATTCTAAATATTGTAGTTTTTCATTTCTTTTCTGCGACCGTAAGTGTAATATGTGGTGTATCCCTGATCTCGTTGCTATATGTCAACGGAATTTGGGATATGCATATTTACTTACGTTGATGATATATGATGTTATGTATTGTTGTGATATGTTTTATTCGATCGTCGTGATTGAATAGATGGGGTTTTATGTGAGATGGGAGTTTTTCAATTTTCATTCATGTAAAATTGTATGTAATATTCTTTTATTGGGACACTTCCGGGTTGAGGATGATGTCACCAGTGATGTATATTATTTACTTTTCCGCATTAGGATTGACCCAAGGCGGGGAGCACAAATAACCGGCTTCTAGAGTCCAGTGGGAGACCATCTCGAGGAGTCGAGACCGGGTCTCCTAACTCTAAAATTGGTAGGGATACTTGCTGCTCTCGTAAGGTTCTAGAGATGTAGGTTTGGCTATTCATCACGACCTTGGAATCCGTGTTTTACATTACTGGCTGAATTTAAAACACGGACCTCCTAATATATCCAATATTTCATAGGTTTACTCCTGCTGCTTGGTTCTATGATGTGATTATATAACTGCGTGAGACGAATGCTATATATATATATATATGATATATATAATAAACGTTGCTTATGTTTTGCACTCGCACTAGTCCAGCCCCCGCTCTGCCGCTAGTTAAGTAACCTAATGGTGCATGACGGGGCCCCGTGGCGAATGCGGATGGCATAAGCGTATGTTCCATTATCGTTTCTTTTCTGTGATGTTTTGAGAAACATTAAATGATGGGATTTCGTTAATGAGATTAATGAAAGAAAAGAAACCTAAAGATGTTGTAAAATCAAAAGTTTTTAAAAAGGTAGCTCTAGTTCTTGCTTTGCATAGTGGTATTCCTTGATGAATATCCAGCACCTCATTCGATGAGGAAAGAGTCGAGATCCCTTCACCGGGAGTCACCTCTTTAGCGAAACTAGCAAATGTTGCAACCCACTCGGTTTTGTTTTTATTGCTTCCTTAGTTCTTGTTTTGCATAGTGGTATTCCTTGATGAATATTCAGCATCTCATTCGATGAGGAAATAGCCGAGATCTCTTCACCGGGAGTGACCTCTTTAGCAAAACTAGGAAAAGCCTCAAAAACACTCATTTTCAAATCACTAGATTTTACAACGATATCAAGTTTATTATGTTAACGGTTTTCTTAAAAACTAGTCGTAGCCCTCCGTCATTTCAGATAAATGCTATTTAGTATTCGTGCTCGTTTGTTGACACTGTCAAGGCGTAGTTGTTTACCGCCGAAAGCCGGGAAGACAAACGTCTTGCCTGAATTTGGGGGAAAATGCTATTTGGATTTATCCATCCATCTCTCCGAAGATGCCAAGTTGATTTATAGCACCGTGTATCGGTGGTCTGGATGGATGCGGACGTTGTAGCAGACTTCGTCAGATTCGCCTCCGTTTGCGAGGGGTTTTTGATTGTGGGGACGCTCTTCCCTGCAGGCGTGAGCCCCTGCAGTTAATTACGTTACCGCATAGCGATAACCACTTTCTCCTGCTCCAGAAGGTCACTTCGTGTCGTGTGTGTTTGTTTTATTTTTGGTTGCCCGTGGATTGTATACGGAGACTAATTTATGTTGTCGCCCGTAGGGGTGGATTAGTCTAAATCCGTATATTCTTAGATTTCGGTTTGGGTTGATTTAAGGATCGTTTATCTCGTTTAAGATTAAGATCAACTTAAATTTTTGTTAAGGATACGTTAGTCCAATTTGAGACTAAGATTTACTTAACGGGGGTTTAGGATCATTCAGATCCAACAAAAGAGCATGTGGGCTTCATTGGTTTAGTTTAAGGACGTTATGGTCCGTTGGTAGTTTAAGGACGTTTCGGTCCGTAGCTAGTTTAAGGACATCGCGGTCCGTTGTTAGTTTAAGAACGTTCCGGTCCCTTGTTAGTTTAAGGACGTTTTGGTCCATTGTTTATCTTGCGCGCACGTGTATTTGTTACGTGACGGGATGAACGGTGTTGATGTGGAGTGCACCTACTTTGGGGTGCGGTCTGATTTGATGTGTGCATGCCTATTTGAGCAGTGCACCAAAAAGTTGTTGGCTGTCGGGACCTTCCACCTCTCTGAAGACGTTAAGGAATTACAATGACATCTATCAGAGGTTTAGAGAGATGTACTCTTGAACCAATTCCCGTGTTCGAGGGGAAAGATCGTGGTGGATCATTTAAGAATCATCAGTCATTTTTGGAGATTAAGATTAACTTAGGAGATGTGGGATGAACATCACTTTGGATAGTGAACCCATGGGCTCGGTTGATCTAAATTAGGGACTTAGCTAACCTAGACTTAGTCCACTCAATTTTCTCTTTATTTGAAAAGAAGTGCTAAGCACTTGTTTGGGCTTAGTCCTTTTTTTGTGCAAAAAGTGATGTGCACTTATGTGAGTTCTGAAGCTCATACATAGCCATGTAGGGTTTGCAGTCATAGGGATTTGCCCAATAAGTGTTAAACACTTTATCCCTTTTGTCTCTACATGGAGTGCTAAGCACTCCTTTGGCGTCCGCTTGCAAAGCACGTGAGGCGCTAGGCGCTGCCTAGTGAATGTCAGGCACTTTTATTCTGTGGCGCCCACGTAAGGGACACGTGAGGCGCTAGGCGCTGAGCGCTAACTATTGAGTGCTAAGCACTCTTTATTTGAGCAGCGCCCACTTGAGGGGCACGTGAGGCGCTTGGCGCTGAGCGACAACCATTGAGCGCTAAGCACTCTTTATTTGAGCAGCGCCCACGTGAGGGGCACGCGAGACGCTTGGCGCTAAGCGTCAACCATTGAGTGCTATGCACTCTTTATTTGAGCAGCACCCACGTGAGTGGCACGTGAGGCACTTGGTGCTGTTTCTTTCTTTGTGCATTTTTCTGAAGAGTTCAATTCTCTATTCTCCCCTGTATCTTCGATCCCCAAGAACAAGTTCATCTCCATGAGAATTAAAGGAAATAATAAATGAAGAAAATATAAATGGTGTAGAAAAATGAACACTGATTTTGTTATCACCAAGACAGCAAGGGTGCTTCATCACCTAGTGCTTTAGACCAACTAGTTTGGGAGTCACTGCTAAGCCTTAGGTGGTGCAAGACGAGGAAAATACTAATACACTTAATAAGCAAGCACATGAGTAATCAGTCGGTTAATACCTCAAGAAGTATTAACGGTCGCATAGAAAATGTGTGAGCAAACCCATCTAAATATTCATCAAATTAAAAAGTACTGAGGCAGATGGAAAAGAGTATGATAACTTGAATTGAATTCTCCAAGTGTAGGGATGTCTATTACACACACGTAGGGGTATAAGATCGATGTTTGGAAGAAAGGTATGAATGAAGAATAAAGACAATGTTTTATTGAGGGATGATGTGATTTCTAACATTTTTTCATGACTATTAAGATAGGGCTCATGACAACCGAAAAGCTAGTATTAGTTGGAAACTCTAATTTTCAAAGTCTTTCTTTTATAATTCTTATCTTTATATGTAACTTTCACGGTCTTCCTTTTATTATGGTATTTTATGGGTACAATCTGCTGAAAACCCTCAAGAGACAACACTCCTCTTACTAAGGACACCTAGAGGTTTAAAGGCTTGTTGCACGTGTTCAGTGCAATTGTGTTGCCTACGAAAGTGTGCTAGTTAGTTTTTCTTTTTCTTATATTTTCTCCTTCTCTTTCTAATAAAACAAGTTTGCTCGAGACGACCAAAATTAAGTTTGGGGGAATTTGATCAGTCGAAAATATTGTATTTCTAACACATCAATTTCCCTACTCTTTGCAATCATCTAAAAGTGTTTGGTATAAATATAGCACATATTAGCAAATTTTCTGCAAAATACCAAATAACATGTGTTATACATTATAAGCAGCATTATGAGGGAAATTGTGTGTTTATTATTGCACGCATGATCTTTTTTGAATCAACACTTGTCTCGAGATTATGTGCAGGAAATTCTCCAGGTAAAAGAGCCGGAACTGCTAAAAGTGCTGATAAAATACGTCAGGTCCAAGACCTGAGATCTAGCAGTGAACTAGAAAGAATTATACGATTCCAGACATCAGGAAACAACGCTAAAGCAAACAGCAAAATAACCTGAGAATTCCATGCAAAGAACGCACCAAACGGCCGCGGATCCGCGGCCGAGTTGGCCGATCCGCCGCGGATCCGCAGCCGCGGTGACTCATCATCGGCAGAGTATTATCTCAGAGATCTCCGTTCAATAGCCAAACTTCTTCAAGACACTTCAGTCCCTAGAGATCTCCAGAAGCTTCCTTTCTAACAGCCAAGCTTCTCGTACAAGCCTAATACCTACCAAGCTTCTCAAGCAAGCTAGCTAACTACCTTAATCTAGAAGGTTCTCCTCAACTACCAAGCTTACAAAGAAAGCTAAACCTAGCTTCTAGGGGAAGCTTAAGGAAAACACTATAAAAAGGGACCCATGTCTTCATTAAAGAGGTTGTTGGTTGTTCATCAATTAGGGTAAAATTCTAGTGAGATCCAAATCAATTCTAAACAAATTGAGTGACACAATTTGATCCAAATCAAGATTCATAGAGTACCGATTCAAGCAAGCATTCAATGAGCCTTTTTTAAGTAACGCCGATCTTCATCCGAGCAACTGATCCACGACGATCCGCGACTCAAGAAGACGATACGAAGCTAGTTCGATGATTTAGTTCCTCCTCAATTCTTGTAGTCTTTGAGTGTATTGTAACGAAATATCGAATAATAAAAGGTGAAAATTCTTGATCTTTCTTTTCTTTACATTTGAGCATTATGAAGAGTTATCAATACTTGATTGTTTTCTTTTTCATGATATTTGAGTGAAAACTCCGCTTGTGGAGGAATCGAGAAAGTAGGTTGATGATGATGACTAAATTCTTGAACGATTCTTAAATCTTATGAGTTTTGTAAACTTTAGAAAATTTAATCAACGACGACCTAGTTTTAAGCGAGATACTTTCTTGAATGTTTTCGCTCTAAATTAGAGATCAACGATCGATGATTGAATTTCCTAGAGGCTAGAATTTGAATGATAATCAACGAAAAGACAAGGGATGATAATGGAGAAACCCTAGTTTCTTCAATAGATCCCTAATTCTCGTTGATCGTCATCGATCTAGCAACAAATCTTCAATAGATAAGAATTTGTAATCATTATTCTTCATCATCACTATCGATTAGATAGATTCCTACAAGCCTCTTTACAAATCTTGATAATTCATTCGATTTGGACATCTTCTTGATCTTTAGTATTTCTTGATTTTAGATCTAGTTCTTGATGATGCTTGAAACTAAATTTCATAAATCTTGAATTAATTTTCTTTTATCTTTTAATTTTCAACTCAACTAAAACAATTTCGAACAAATCACACTTTCTCAGTGGACAATCCGTATTCATTAACGCGCTACATCGACACCGTTAATTGATGCGGTATAAATTTCTTTGGTTGTGAAATATTCTAAACACGACATCGAAACGAATCAATCAGTGGCCCATGCAGGTCAGCTCTGTATGGACATGTAGGTCGGTTCTACATGGACGTGCGGGTTAATTCTGCATGAAGTCCTAAGCAATATAACACAAGAATCATCAACTAAAAATATTCTTTACATATTTCTTGAATCTTCCAATTTCATATATTTTGAATCTGTCCCAACCCAAATTTTTCTTTCAAAGTTATGGATTCCCCAAACAACACCAGTACCAACTTCAACAACACTCCACCACCTCTACCGCTTACACCTACCGTCGCTGCTCCGATCAATGAGCAGACAGCACTGCTTAAGGCGATCAGCAGCCTCCTGGAGGGACAGCAGCAACAGACTGCTATTTTGATGAACCGCTCAGAAGCGGAAGGACCTGGGGTAAAACAATTCCGGGCTTTGCACCCCAAGAAATTCTCAGGAAAAGAGAGTCCTCTAGAAGCTGAGGAGTGGGCTCAAAGCATTGAGGATGACTTGGCAGCGGCACAAGTGCCAAAGATCGCTTGGGTTCGAGTTGCGAAGCTGCAGCTCACTGACAATGCACGAGTTTGGTGGATGGCGGAAGAAAGCCGTCTTGACCAATCGATTGAATGAAGGATGTTTCACGTCATGTTCGACGCGAAATACTTCCCTGAGACTGCCCGATTCGACATGGAGCAGTAGTTTATCCATCTACAACAGGGTTCGATGCGGACTAAGTCAGTAGATGAATATGACGCTGAGTTCACCATACTCAGTAGGTAAGATATGTCTCAATAATCGATTTTCAATATCACATACTACACAGCTAACACAAGACCTTAACAGGTTCGCGACACATTTGATACCAACCGCTGAGATTAGATCCAGAAGATTTCAGCAAGGGTTAGATTCGGAAATCCAAGTTGACCTAGCTACAGGGGATTTCCCAACCCATGAGATGGCCCTGAAAGCTTCCCGCCAATATCGGGCAATAGTGAAGATGAGGGGTAGATCTCAATCTGCCGGGCTGAAGTGTCGTGCCACTCAGATGGCAGGAGGAGTCTCTTCAAGGCCATCATTTATGCCCAGGAGACCGGGAGTACCGAACAACCGGCCCAACCCAGCTTTCTGTACCTACTACAGGAGGGATGGAAATTTGGCAAAAGACTGCCGGCATGCAAATCGCCTTTTCTTACTCTGCGGCTCAGCTACTCATAACATTGGTTCTTGTCCTCGTAGATATAACCCAAATGCTGCACCCAGGCCAGCAATCACTTATCAGCAACGCCCAGCCATCCAGGCACCTACTCCACGACTCGCACTACCTGCTCCACCCCCTCGTGGACCGACTGCACCTCCTCCTCGACAGTTCCATCAAGATTAACGGAACATACCTCAAGGACAAAGGAACAGACAGAGGAATGCTCCTCCAGCAACGAGGAATGTGCCGAGGCGACAGGCTTTCACAATGACTATGGAAGAGGATGAAGCCACTGACTAAGTCATCACTGGTAATACTTTCTTTTCAAACATTCCCTGCACTAGCACTCTTCGATACTGGAGCATCTCATTGCTTTATGTCGCAACGGTTCGTCCGAACTCATGCGATTCCAGTCAAACCTCTCGTATCCAGCTGGAATGTCAGTTTAGGGAACGGCATTCTAAAGGCAGTAATGGGATACGATTTGTGTTCAGTGGTCGTCTGCAGCAGAGAATTCTATGCTGGCTTCAAGGTACTAGACATACCGAATTTCAATGTCGTTTGGGTATAGATTGGCTCAGAACATTCTATGCTACCATTGACTGTCATCAAAGGAGGGTAGTCTTTGAGATTCCGGAGCATCCGGTCTTTTATTTCAAAACTGGAGACTGTACCCTGGAACCAAGTACATACAAGGCAAAACCGAGGAAGGCAGTAATTGCAACACTTCAAGCGAAAGAAGGATCAAAGCCAGAAATAGTTCGAGAGTTCGATGATGTATTTCCTTAAGACATATCAGGTTTGCCTCCTGATCGAGCTCTTGAATTCAGCATTGATTTAGTACCTGGAGCACAACCAGTGATCAAAGCACCTATTCCATGACTCGCACTACCTGCTCCAACCCCCCCCCCCCGTGGACCAACTGCACCTCCTCCTCGACAGTTCCATCAAGCTTAACGGAACATACCTCAAGGACAAAGGAACGGACAGAGGAATGCTCCTCCAGCAAGGAGGAATGTGCCGAGGCGACAGGCTTTTATAATGACTGTGGAAGAGGATGAAGCCACCGGCCAAGTCATCACTGGTAATACTTTCTTTTCAAACATTCCCTGCACTATCACTCTTCGATACTGGAGCATCTCATTGCTTTATGTCGCAACGGTTCGTCCGAACTCATGCGATTCCAGTCAAACCTCTCGTATCCAGCTGGAATGTCAGTTCAGGGAACGACATTATAAAGGCAGTAATGGGATACGATTTGTGTTCAGTGGTCGTCTGCAGCAGAGAATTCTATGCTGACTTCAAGGTACTGGACATAGCGAATTTCGATGTCGTTTTGGGTATAGATTGGCTCGGAACATTCTATGCTACCATTGACTGTCGTCAAAAGAGGGTAGTCTTCGAGATTCCAAAGCATCCGGTCTTTTATTTCAAAACTGGAGACCGTACCCTGGAACCAAGTACATACAAGGCAAAACCGAAGAAGGCAGTAATTGCAACACTTCAAGCGAAAGAAGGATCAAAGTCAGAAATAGTTCGAGAGTTCGACGATGTATTTCCTTAAGACATATCAGGTTTGCCTCCTGATCGAGCTCTTGAATTCAGCATTGATTTAGTACCTGGAGCACAACCGGTGATCAAAGCACCGTATCGATTAAGTCTGGAAGGTTTGAAGGAAGTCCGAACTCGGTTGGACGAATTATTGGCGAAAGGATGGATTCGTCCCAGCACTTCAAGTTGGGGTCACCAGTTTTACTTGTGAAGAAGAAGGAAGGTTCATATCAAATGTGCATTGATTATATAGCTCTGAACGATGTAACTATAAAGAACAAGTATCCACTCCCGCGTATCGACGATCTGTTCGGTTCGCTAAGTGGATCTTGCGTTTTCTCCAAGCTAGATCTGTAAGGTTTTTAGGCATTAGAACAAGGTTCTACAAGGAATCAAACATGCCGTATTTAAAATTTTCAAGTGCCAAACAACCTAAGCAAGGATCTTTACTAGAGAATTAGGGTTAGAAACATAAAGTAAACTCTTTACTACTAAGTGATTAGGAATACAACCTTTGTAGACCGGTCCTTCACTTCTAAAGCTCCGTGTAGTAGTCCCTTCGCTGTGAGTATCGATCTCCCGAACTCTAGTATGGGTTCTCCCGGAGAAATGAACAAGCTTGCTTGAAGTCTTCGAAGCTGAAAATGATCTACGTCGAGGAGACTCAAGCTCATGCTATCTCTTCACAAATTGTGAAATTAGTGAAGCAAACACCCTATACTAAATGGAAAGTAGCAGAGGAAGATGAAGTAGGAAGTGGGCTCTCTTTAGATTTATTTTTCTCACAATATTTTCTCACCTGAGCTTTTCTCATGAGGAAGAAGAAGCTCAAGTGAAGAGATGAGAGAATGAACTCATTAGGTGAGAATACCAACCATGGATGAGTTAGTGTCATACACTAATCCATGTAGAGAATAAACCATAGCTAGTTAATAATGGTTAGATTAATAAATATCTACAAGTAAAAGAAATTTAGTGGACTTGGTCAATGGTTACTCAAGCTTCTACAAGCTTCAACCATGTGAATTAATCCCACTAATTTCGATTAACTTAGATAAATATAAAATCATCATATTATTAAGCATGGTGCAAGTCTCATACATCTATGTCACATGTGGCATCTAACATGACACAAAAGTTGTACATTAATATATATCGCATATACACTAATGCACACAAGTGAGAAAAGAAATCATAAGTGAGCTAATATTAGTTAATGTTATCCAGTATATCTAATATACGATTATACATTAAATTATTAAATCAACACTTGATTTAATAATCCGACTATATCACATATAACCGACTAATATCAAATGCAACAACTTACCGAATCAACACTCGATCCGATAATCCGGCTATATCTCATATAACCGACCGATACCAGGAGAGACGAATCCTGTCTAACCGTCACTGCCTCCAAGTGCTTCGGGACTGCACCCAACTACTACCTGTTTGCACGACTCAGTAGAGCCGTGGTAGGGTAGTAATCAAAGAACAGTAGGAACACACTCGAGGCGAAGTGACATTGTCAAGTCAGCGGACTAAATTGTACTCATGTCACCTGGGAACTGTTAACTGACGATAGGTATAATACCAACCAACTGTTCCCAACGAGTCCTGTCCAGTGTACTCGTAACCTAACGAGCACCCGCATACAATCTCAAGTACGACGTACTGATGGCTGTGGGACAGACCATCTCCCCTACTGGACAGTAGCTAAATCTCTTAGCTTGGTTGTTAGTTTATGTTTAGCAAAGATCCTCCTTTAGATAGTCCATGTTGCCTTGAGTTGTAAAAATCGTTTCTTATACCGTTTCCGCCTCCCCGTAAGCACCGGGGTGGGCAACGTGGACTTACAGTGGTATCAGAGCCTAGCTAAACATAAACTAGCAAGTTAGCGAAGTGTTTAGAATTTCGATCGAAAAAAAAATCGCAAAACACGTCCGGTGCTTACAGGACTCTCGCGATTTGTGATATCGGTCGGTTATATGAGATATAGCCGGATTATCGGATCGAGTGTTGATTTGATAAGTTGTTGCATTTGATATTGGTCGGTTATATATGATATAGCCAGATTATTAATTCAAGTGTTGATTTAATAATTTAATGTATAATTGTATATTAGATATACTAGATTACATTAACTAATATTAGCTCACTTATGATTTCTTTTCTCACTTGTGTGCATTAGTGTCTATGTGATATATATTAATGTACAACTTTTGTGTCATGCTAGATGCTACATGTGATATGGGTGTATGAGACTTGCACCATGCTTAATAATATGATGAGTTTATATTTATTTAAGTTAATCGAAATTAGTGGGATTAAGTCACATGGTTGAAGCTTGTAGAAGCTTGTGGAACCATTGACCAAGTCCACTAAGTTTGTTTTACTTGTAGATATTTATTAACCTAACCATTATTAACTAGCCATGGTTTATTCTCTACATAGGTTAGTGTATGACACTAACTCATCCATGGTTGCTATTCTCACCTAATGAGTTCATTCTCTCATCTCTTCACTTGAGCTTCTTCTTCCTCATGAGAAAAGCTCACTAGCTTTTCTCAAGGTGAGAAAATATTGTGAGAAAAATAAATCTAAAGAGAGCACACTTCCTACTTCATCTTCCTCTACTACTTTCCATTTAGTATAGAGTGTTTGCTTCACTAATTTCACAATTAGTGAAGAGATAGCATAAGCTTGAGTCTCCTTGACGTAGATCATCTTCGGCTTCGAAGACTTCAAGCAAGCTTGTTTATTTCTCCGGGAGAACCCATACTAGAGTTCGGGAGATCGATACTCACAGCGAAGGGACTACTACACGGAGCTTTAGAAGTGAAGGACCGGTCTACAAAGGTTGTATTCCTAATCACTTAGTAGTAAAGAGTTTACTTTATGTTTCTAACCCTAATTCTCTAGTAAAGATCCTTGCTTAGGTTGTTTGGCACTTGAAAATTTTAAATACGGCATGTTTGATTCCTTGTAGAACCTTGTTCTAATGCCTAAGAACCTTACAGATCTAGCTTGGAGAAAACGCAAGATCCACTTAGCGAACCGAACAGATCGTCGATACGCGGGAGTGGATACTTGTTCTTTATAGTTACATCGTTCAGAGCTATATAATCAATGCACATTTGATATGAACCTTCCTTCTTCTTCACAAGTAAAACTGGTGACCCCAACTTGAAGTGCTGGGACGAATCCATCCTTTCGCCAATAATTCATCCAACCGAGTTCGGACTTCCTTCAAACCTTCTGGACTTAATCGATACGGTGCTTTGATCACCGGTTGTGCTCCAGGTACTAAATCAATGCTGAATTAAAGAGCTCGATCAGGAGGCAAACCTGATATGTCTTAAGGAAATACATCGTCGAACTCTCGAACTATTTCTGACTTTGATCCTTCTTTCGCTTGAAGTGTTGCAATTACTGCCTTCTTCTGTTTTGCCTTGTATGTACTTGGTTCCAGGGTACGGTCTCCAGTTTTGAAATAAAAGACCGGATGCTCTGGAATCTCGAAGACTACCCTCTTTTGACGACAGTCAATGGTAGCATAGAATGTTCCGAGCCAATCTATACCCAAAACGACATCGAAATTCGGTATGTCCAGTACCTTGAAGTCAGCATAGAATTCTCTGTTGCAGACGACCACTGAACACAAATCGTATCCCATTACTGCCTTTATAACATCGTTCCCTGAACTGACATTCCAGCTGAATACGAGAGGTTTGATTGGAATCGCATGAGTTCGGACGAACCGTTGCGACATAAAGCAATGGGATGCTCCAGTATCGAAGAGTGATAGTGCAGGGAATGTTTGAAAAGAAAGTATTACCAGTGATGACTTGGCCGGTGGCTTCATCCTCTTCCACAGTCATTATGAAAGCCTGTCGCTTCGGCACATTCCTCCTTGCTGGAGGAGCATTCCTCTGTCTGTTCCTTTGTCCTTGAGGTATGTTCCGTTAAGCTTGATGGAACTGTCGAGGAGGAGGTGCAGTCGGTCCATGAGGGGTGGAGCAGGTAGTGCGAGTCGTGGAGTAGGTGCTTTGATCACTGGTTGTGCTCCAGGTACTAAATCAATGCTGAATTCAAGAGCTCGATCAGGAGGCAAACCTGATATGTCATAAGGAAATACATCGTCGAACTCTCGAACTATTTCTGGCTTTGATCCTTCTTTCGCTTGAAGTGTTGCAATTACTGCCTTCTTCGGTTTTGCCTTGTATGTACTTGGTTCCAGGGTACGGTCTCCAGTTTTGAAATAAAAGACCGGATGCTCTGGAATCTCGAAGACTACCCTCCTTTGACGACAGTCAATGGTAGCACAGAATGTTCTGAGCCAATCTATACCCAAAACGACATCGAAATTCAGTATGTCTAGTACCTTGAAGCCAGCATAGAATTCTCTGCTGTAGACGACCACTGAACACAAATCGTATCCCATTACTGCCTTTAGAATGCCGTTCCCTAAACTGACATTCCAGCTGGATACGAGAGGTTTGACTGGAATCACATGAGTTCGGACGAACCGTTGCGTCATAAAGCAATGAGATGCTCCAGTATCGAAGAGTGTTAGTGCAGGGAATGTTTGAAAAGAAAGTATTACCAGTGATGACTTGGTCAGTGGCTTCATCCTCTTCCGCAGTCATTGTGAAAGCCTGTCGCCTCGGCACATTCCTCCTTGCTGGAGGAGCATTCCTCTGTCTGTTCCTTTGTACTTGAGGTATATTCCGTTCGGTGTATCCAGTCTCCTATCAGCCCTGGCCAGGGACTTCCAGTTATAGCCAATCGAACACTGCGCAACATCAACCCTAAATACCGGGAGAGACGAAACCCTTCCTATCGCTCATTGCCTCTATGTGATTCGGGACTGTACCCAAAAGCCACCGTTTTGCACGTTCTCATGAACGTGGTACGGTGGAAATCAAAGCACAGTGGGAATCACACAAGACTCTATGACGATCTCATGTCTACAGACTAACCTGTACCAATGTCACCAGAGAACTGCTATCTTACGATAGGTATAATACCCGTTAGGAGTTCTCGGCGAGTCTGTTCGGTGTATCCAGTCTCCACTGAGCACCCGTATACATTCTCTGATGTCAAAAACCAATGGATATGAGATCATCCATCGCCCATCATATGGGTCGAGAAGCGTATACGCTAGTCTACTCTGGAGTATCGATGCCTTGTCTCGATACTCCCTCGACTAGGAACAGTTTTAGGATGTATTCTTGGACTACCCTAGCCCCACTAGTATAATCTGCATCATAGTCCTAGTAGTCGAGTACATATCCTAAGGGTTTTATCAACATGTAAGAGCAAGACAGTAAACCAATACAAGTCAACATGTCAAGACAAAGTGAAACCAGATAGCATACTATTATATCGAGCAAGAAAGTCCTCTATATATATATCCAAGCATCCACTATAATATACATCATATGTACAACAATAGCCTCTAGGGCATATACATAACTAACAATCTCCCACTTGCACTAAGGCCTGCTGTTGTAGTATCTCATACCCAACATCCCGAAGAGTCTCTCAAATTGTATCTAGGGCATGGCCTTCGTGAGTGGATCCGCAGTGTTGTCCTTCATGTCAACTCTCCTGATCTTGATCTCTCGGCGATCAACTATCTCCCGAATCAGGTGATACCGCCTCAGAATATGCCTGGATTTTTTATGGGACCTGAGTTCCTTAGCCAAAACCACAGCTCCATTGTTATCACAATACAAAGGTATTGGATGTTCAATGGACAAAACCACTCCAAGTTCAGTGATGAACTTCTTCATCCAGACAGCCTCTTGGCAACATCGTTGGCAGCGATGTATTCAGCCTCCATTATCGAGTCTGCCACGGTTTCCTGTTTGGAACTCTTCCAACAAACCGCCCCTCCATTGAAGGTAAAGACAAATCCCAAGTGTGACTTAGAGTCGTCCTTATCACTTTAGAAGCTCGAATCGGTAAAGGACTCCACTTGGAGTTCACCGTTACCATACACCAAGAACATCTCTTTAGTCCTTCTCAAGTACTTGAAAATGTTCTTCACAGCTGTCCAGTGACTCTCCCCTGGATCTTCTTGATACCTACTCACTACACTTAGTGAGTATGCTACATCGGGTCTGGTACATAGCATCGCGTACATGATAGAGCCTACTGCCGAAGCATAGGGTATCCCTTGCATGCGAGCTCTCTCCAAATCAGTATTGGGAGACATCTCTTTGGAGAGAGTGAGTCCAGAGATCGTAGGTAAATTCCTACGCTTGGATTCTTCCATACTAAACCTCTTTAGCATAGTGTCAATGTACCTGGATTGGGACAATCCCAGTATCCTTTTAGATCTATCTCTTAGATCTTAATTCCCAAAATGCAGGAGGCATCACCTAGATCTTTCATTGAGAATCTATGTGATAAGAAGATCTTGACCGAGTGCAGTATAGGAACATCATTTCCTATCAAGAGTATGTCATCCACGTATAATATGAGGAAGACAACCTTACTCTCTGCAACCTTCTTGTAGATACAAGGTTCATTTATGTTCTTGATGAAGTCAAACTCTTTGACTACCACATCAAAGCAGATGTTCCGACTCCGCGATGCCTGCTTTAACCCGTAGATGGATTTAATCAGCTTTTCTACTGCTCCCACTATTTACGAAGCCCTCTGGCTGAGTCATGTACACGCACTCCTCTAAATCACCATTTAGAAAGGCGGCCTTAACATCCGTTTGCCAGATTTCGTAGCCATGGTATGCAGCAATGGAAAGTAGGATCCAGATGGACTTAAGCATAGCTACAAGAGAAAAGGTTTCATCATAATCCACACCTGGACGTTGACGAAAACCCTTTACAACAAGCCTAGTTTTGAAAGTCTCAACTTTTCCATCTACACCAAGTTTCTTCTTAAAAATCCATTTGCTCCCAATGGGTTTTACCCCTTCAGGAGCAACTTCCAAAGTCCATACTTTATTGGTGTACATGGATTCTATCTCAGATCTCATTGCATCTAGCCATTTCACAGAGTCTCCACTCGTGATGGCCTGCTCGATACTAGTCAGGTCATCATCTTCCATGATATAGTCTTCGCTCCCACCATCAATGAGAAAACCGTAGTATCTCTCAGGTGGATGAGGAACCCTACTAGATCGGCGGAGAGGCTGAGGTTCGTTGGGAACTATCGAATCCTCCGGTTCCACTAAATCGTCAGTTGTAGCTTGT
Source organism: Agapanthus africanus (assembly GCA_030015575.1). Taxonomy (NCBI): domain Eukaryota; kingdom Viridiplantae; phylum Streptophyta; class Magnoliopsida; order Asparagales; family Amaryllidaceae; genus Agapanthus; species Agapanthus africanus. The sequence goes on from CM057338.1 coordinate 25,831,160, forward strand.
GCTGCTGGAACTTCTTCCAGTTCTACCTCATTGCCACTATCTTGTTTCATAAGAAAACCCTTTTCTAAGAAAGTGGCATGTCGAGAAACAAACACTTTTTATTCCTCAGAGTGGTAGAAGATATACCCTTGCGGATGCTTGGGATATCCAAAAAACTTGCACAGAACTGACCTTGCCTCGAGCTTGTCCGGATTTTGTGTTTTCACATATGCCGGACAACCCCATATTTTAACATAATTAAGATATGGTCTCTTTCCTTTCCATATCTCATATGGAGTGGTAGGCACAGATTTGGTGGGAACCATATTCAATAGGTCTGCAGCTGTCTCCAGTGCATATCCCCAAAAGGAAATAGGTAACTTAGCAGTGCTCATCATAGAATGCACCATATCTAATAGGGTGTGATTCCTCCGTTCTGATACACCGTTGTGCTGTGGTGTATAGGGAGGAGTAAGCTGAGAGAGAATCCCATTCTCTTTAGATAGTCACGGAACTCATTGCTCAAGTATTCTCCTCCTCAATCTGATCGAAGGATCTTAATACTTTTGCCCCTTTGGTTCTCTACTTCATGCTTATATTCTTTGAATTTCTCAAAAGCTTCAGACTTGTGTTTCAACAGGAACACATGTCCGTATCTTGAGAGATCGTAAGTGAATGTAATGAAATACGAGGAACCATTGCTGGCATGTGTAGACATGGGACCACATATATCACTATGTATCAGTCCTAAGAGTTCAGTAACTCTTTCTCCGTGTCCACTAAACAGAGTTTTGGTCATTTTGCCTTTGAGACATGACTGGCAAGTGTCATAAGATGAAAATTCGAACGGTTTCAAATATCCATCTTTATGTAACTTAGTTAGTCATGTCTCATTGATATGACCTAGTTTACAATACCACAAGAAAGATTCGTTCATTTCTGAACTCTTCCTCTTGTATGTGTTTTGTACATTAAGAACTGTGGTTTGATTTAGAACGTATACGCTATTATTTAGCGAGCATGATCCAATCAACTTTTGGTTTAGGAAGATATTCATAACATTTTCCTCTACTAAAAAATTATATCCTTCTTTACTTAATAAAGAAACTGATATAATATTGCATATCAGGGTCGTAATGTAATAGTATTCGTTCAGAATCAATGTATTACCATTTGGTAATACAAGGTGATATTCACCAACTGCTTTGGCTGCAACATTTGCACCATTCTCTACTCTTATGGAATGATCACCCTCTTCCAATTCTCTACCTCTCCGTAGCCCATGTAACACATTACATATGTGGGATCCTGATCCGGTATCTAATACCAGGATGTAGAGTAAACTGAGAAACAGTTCTCGATAACTGAGAAACAGTTCTCGATAACTAACACACCCGAAGAAGATGCATCATCATACTTATTCTTCGTTTAGGCGGTGTGAGAATCTGGATATGTCTCTATTCCCTGCTCCGTCTTATAACAATTATAAGAAAGAACGGAACCAACGTTCCCCTGCTCAGTATAATAAATGGGTCCGGTCAATACATACATATTATTATCTTGATTAAGGCCTGACATGGTCGCTACCTGGAGAGTGAGAGAAGAAAACACTTTAGCGTACGCTCTTGCAAGATTAGATTGGTTATTGTCTTATCTAATCAGGATGGCTCCCACTGGTTTTATCAAATCTTCCTTAAAACCCTAAAAGGTAAGACTAGCCGGGATTAATTACACTTTACAAGTTCGCCAATCTTTCGGCCAGGCCAGTGTTGGTACTTTAAGGGAGGTTCCCCGTGCTTTCGCACGGACCTAATTAAAATAAACCTCATTTTCCCAGAGGCTTAACCCTGTTAACACCTTTTGTAGACACCTACTTGATTGGGTAATTGTTATGTGTAAAACTCTCTCAGGAGTAACTCTTACTCGCAGTGGGTATCGGGATCCAACTATCTCATGAAGGTATGCAATCTCATTGCAAATTTCAACACTTAAATTCCCGATAATACTTTTGCCCCTAACCTCCTATGATATTGACAAAGGCCAACAAACCAAAGGATACTAGTCAAGTTCAACCCGTCATTCCTGATTGAATTAAACCCACCCGTATGACCCTTGACAAAGGCCAACAAGGTCGTACGACTACCCTAATCCAATCGCATCATATGCATAAGCAGATAAGTACTAGTCAGCTACCACACTACGCCTTGACAAAGGCCAACAAACGCAGCATGAATACTAAATAGTCTTTATCTGAAATGACGGAGGGCTACGACAGGTTTTTTAGAAAACCTTTTGCGTAATGAACTTGATATCGTTGTAGAAACAAATGATTTTTAAAAAGGAGTGTTTTTTAGGGTTTTACTAGTTTCGCTAAAGAGGTCACTCCCGGTGAAGGGATCTCGGCTCTTTCCTTATCGAATAAGATGCAGGATATTTCACAAATATCACTATGCAAAGCAAGAACTACAAAAGCAATCAAAAACAAAACCGAGTGAGTTGTAGTATCTGCTAGTTTCACTAAAGAGGTCCCGGTGAAGAGATCTCGGCTTTTTCCTTATCGAATAAGGTGCTAGATATTCTACAAGGAATACCGCTATGCAAAGCAAAAACTAGAGCTACCCTTTTTAAATATTTGATTCTACAACATCTTTTAGGTTTCTTTTATTTCATTAATCTTATTAACGAAGTCCCATCATTTATGATTTCTAGGCATCATAGAAGAAACGAAAATACAACGTACGCTTATGCCATCCGCATTTGCCACAGTGTCCCGTTATGCACCGTTAGGTTACTTAACTAACGGCATAGCGGGGCGGGACAAGCACGGGTGCAAAACATAAGCAACGTTTTGTAAGTCCACGTTGCCCACCCCGGTGCTTACGGGGAGGCGGAAACGGTATAAAAAACGATTTTTACAACTCAAGGCAACATGGACTATCTAAAGGAGGATCTTTGCTAAACATAAACTAACAACCAAGCTAAGAGATTTAGCTACTCGGTAAAAGGGTTATACCTAAGTCTTAAAGTCCTTCTCTTCTTGCTCCTTGGAGTGGGATGAACAGGTCGTCCTCGTCGCCTTCTCTTGCCGAAGAAAGATCCACCCGAGGGCCTCTACCTTTGGCTCCTACCTCAAACTAGAAGTAACTAAGGTGCTTGGTGTGCTAAACCTAGAACCTTTGAAAGAGTAGAGAATGATTTTGGTGTTTTATCTCAAAAGCTTAATGGTTCTCAACTCATGAGAGGGAGAGCTTTGAGATAGAGGAAGAGGATGAGAGAGAATGAGCATGAGAGAATGAGGATAATTACAACCATTCTCACATATATGTGAATTATGATAATTAAATAATTAATCAAAGATAATTGTGATGGTTAACTTGAAATGACCATTATCATTTCACATTAATGAATTTTGCAAGAATCAAAGAGCATCTTTCATGTGAAATGATGATGGTCAATTTGTCAACATAGGTCAACAAGTCAACCATAGTCAAATGGTCAACAACCCTAATCATAATACAATTATAATTAATTAATATTAATAATCACATTTCACATATACATTAGGGTTAAGAAAAAAGACAACGGTCATTAACCCTAATGAAAGTCCTCTGCCTCTGTCTCAGTCAACTGTGCATACACACCCGTATCCGTATTCTGAGGAACATGAATACAATGAGATAAAACCAATCCCAAAACATATACTAGGATCTGGCTTAAACCAAAACCCGCTAGTATAAGTTGTCCGGACACCAAACGTGCACTAGTGCGCGGATGTGAACGAACCCCGTCGCAAAACCATGCGACCTCTACTCTGTTTTTCCTAAAGGTGAACAACCCTCTGTGTGGGACTCTAAAGACTCGACACTACGCTGGCAGTGGGTTTAACCACAGACCGCAAGCGGCACTAGCTGTACGTAACGGTCCCCAGGTAAATGCCGATAAGAAGACTGACGAGGTGAACCCATCTGAACTCCTACTGAGCCTGAATGTGACAGTCTCCGTACAATCCGGTCTGTTCGTCTGAGAGTATCGCATGGCGGGCCTAGGGGGCGGTAAACGTCAGTCCCCTAATAGCGGTACAAGTCGTGTCGGAGTGTAGCCCAGAACACCCTAAGATAACACTGGAAACCTACCAGTATATCTCGCTTGCCCTGGCCAAGGACTTTGTATAATGGCTCTCCTAGACACAGCGCGATATCGACCCCCAATACCGGGAGGGACGAATCCTGTCTAACCGTCACTGCCTCCAAGTGCTTCGGGACTGCACCCAACTGCTACCTGTTTGCACGACTCCTTTGAGCCGTGGTAGGGTAGCAATCTAAGAACAGTGGGAACACACTCGAGGCGAAGTGACAGTGTCAAGTCAACGGACTAAGTTGTACTCATGTCACCTGGGAACTGATAACTGACGATAGGTATAATACCAACCAACAGTTCCCGACGAGTCCTGTCCAGTGTACTCGTAACCTAACGAGCACCCGCATACTATCTCAAGTACGACGTACTGACGACTTTGGGACAGACCGTCTCCCAAGCTGGGATGAGAAGCGCATACGCTAGTCTACTCCGGAGTATCGATGCCCTGTCTCGATAGTCCAACGACTAGGGACCTGCATAAGGATGTGCTTGTGGATTACCCAGCCCCCACAAGTGTGACTGCCATCACAACGCTGGTAATCAAGCAAAGATCCTAAGGGCTCCACTAATATGTAAAGGCGATATGCTATAAGAAACACATGCACACATTAAAGTAGAAACAAACCAAGTAGCATACTACTATTTTGAGCAAGATTGTCTATACAACTGTGAATATCCCAAGCTTCCATCAAGTAATATACAAACTAGTATGATACAGTAATGGCCTCTAGGGCATATACACTAACAATCTCCCACTTGCACTAAGGCCATGTACTGGCGTATCGAAGACCTATCATCTCGATCAGCCGCTCGAACTGAGTCTGGGGTAAGGCCTTCGTGAATGGATCGGCAGTGTTATCTTCCGTAGCAACTCTCCGAACCTCGATCTCCTGGCGACCCACGATCTCCCTGATCAGGTGATACCGCCTTAAGATGTGTCTGGACTTCTGATGGGACCTGGGTTCCTTCGCTAAAGCTATAGCCCCGTTGTTGTCGCAATACAAAGGTACTGGATCAACAATGGACGGAACCACCTGAAGTTCTGTCAGGAACTTCCTTATCCAGACGGCTTCTTTTGCGGCATCTGCAGCAGCGATATATTCCGCTTCCATTGTCGAGTCAGCAACGGTTTCCTGTTTGGAACTCTTCCAATACACCGCCCCTCCATTGAGGGTAAAGACATAACCCGACATGGACTTGGAATCATCCTTGTCACTCTGGAAGCTGGAGTCAGCAAAGGCCTCGATCTGGAGGTCTTTTCCACCATACACCAAGAACATCTCCTTAGTCCTTCTCAGGTACTTGAGAATGTTCTTTACCGCTATCCAGTGTTTCTCCCCAGGGTTTGACTGATACCGGTTTACCACACTCAGTGCATAAGCTACATCCGGTCTGGTACACAACATCGCATACATTATAGAGCCTACTGCAGAAGCGTAGGGTATAATAGACATGCGATCCCTTTCCAAATCAGTCTTGGGAGACATCTCTTTGGAAAGGGTGATCCCGTGACAAGCCGGTAGATTACCGCGATTGGAATCTTCCATAGTGAATCTTTTCAGTATGGTTTCGATGTACCTGGACTGTGAAAGTCTTAATATCCTCTTGGATCTGTTACGATAGATCCGGATCCCCAGAATGTAAGAGGCATCACCCAGGTCTTTCATGGAGAACCTGTGTGACAAGAACCCTTTGACAGATTGTAGCATAGGAATGTCATTTCCTATCAAAAGAATGTCATCCACTACAAAACGAGGAATACGACAGTTCTTGCTACAAATCTACTATAGATGCATGGTTCATCTGGATTTTTGATAAAGCCAAATTCTTTGACCGTCTCATCAAAACAGATGTTCCAACTCCGCGATGCCTGCTTTAGTCCATAGATGGACTTAAGCAACTTGCACACTTTTCTGCTACTCCCACTCTGAATGAAACCCTCTGGCTGGTCCATTTAGACACACTCCTCTAAATTTCCATTTAGAAAAGCGGTCTTTACGTCCATCTGCCAAATCTCATAATCGTGGAAGACAGCAATGGCAAGAAGGATCCGAATGGATTTCAGCATAGCCACTGGAGAAAAGGTTTCGTCATAGTCGAAACCAGGTCTTTGACGAAAACCCTTTGCAACAAGTCTAGCTTTATAGGTCTCAACCTGTCCATCTACACCAATCTTTCTTTTGAAGATCTGCTTGCATCCTACGGGTTTCACCCCATCTGGAGCAACGTCCAACGTCCATACTTTGTTGGTGTACATGAACTCCATTTCGGTCTGCATTGCATCCAGCCATTTTACCGAATCAACGCTCTGAATGGCCTGCTGGAAGCTAGTCGGCTCATCACTATCAATGATGCAATCCTCTCTATCCCCGTCTATGAGAAAACCGTAGTATCTCTCTGGCGGATGAGACTGCCTACTACTTCTGCGGAGCGGCGCAGGAATGTCCTAATCTTTCGAACCCTCTGGTTCTACTAAGCTTTCAGTAATAGCTCGTGGTTCTGGAATTTCTTCCAGTTCTATTGTGCTCCCACTTATCTGATTTTCCAAAAACTCAGTTTCCAAGAAGTGGGCATGACGAGAAACAAAAACCTTTTGTTCCTCTTCGCAATAGAAGAAATATCCCTTGGAGTTCTTTGGATATCCCACAAACTTACACTGTACTGAGCGTGCCTTGAGTTTGTCCGCATGCTGCTTTTTGACAAAATCTGGACATCCCCATGTCTTAATGTGCTTAAGATAGGGTTTCTTCCCACACCACATCTGATATGGTGTAGTAGGCACAGTCTTAGTTGGAACTCGGTTCAAAAGGTATGCAGCTGATTCTAGTGCATATCCCCAGAATGATCGCGGTAACTCAGCATTACTCATCATGGAATGTACCATATCCAATAAGGTTCGGTTCCGTCTTTTCGATACACCGTTATGTTGCGGCAACAACGGAGGAGTAAGCTGAGAGAGAATTCCATTCTCTTTTAAGTAATCTAGGAACTCGGCACTTAACTATTCACCACCTCGATCAGATCTTAGTGTCTTGATACTTTTGCCTGTTTTTTTTCTACTTCATTCTTATATTCCTGGAATTTTCCAAAGGCATCGGATTTATGTTTCATTAAGAAGACATATCCGTACCTTGAAAAGTCATCCGTAAAAGTAATGAAGTAAGAATAACCGCTTCGCGCATGCGTAGACATTGGACCGCACACGTCGCAGTGTACGAGCCCCAAGAGCTCGCTCGCTCTTACTCCGTGTCCAGTGAACGGAGTCTTTGTCATCTTTCCTTTGAGAAAGGATTGACAAGTTGCATATGATTGATATTCGAACGGATCCAAATATCCTTCTGTATGTAACTTCGTCAACCTTCTCTCATTGATGCGACCCAGTCTACAATGCCATAAGAAAGCCTGATTTGTTTCCGGAGACTTTCTTTTGTGTGTATTCTGGACATTGAAAATATGTGGTTGGTTTAATACGTATATACCATTGCTTAATGTACCTGACCCAATCAGAACTTGATTAAGGTGAATGTTTACAAAATTACTTACAAATGCAAATTCATAACCTTTCTTTAGATATTAAAGATACAGAAATGATATTACAAGTTGCATTGGGTACAAAATAACAATTACGTAAAACCAAAACATGTCCATCTGACATTCCCAGGTGATAGTCCCCCACGGCCTCAACATCCATGCTAGCTCCGTTTGCAACTCTGAGGGTCATATCACCTGCCTTCAAAACCCTACGCTTTCTCAGTGCCTGCAAAGAATTACAGATATGAGATCCTGATCCGGTATCCAATACCCAGGAAGTAGAGTTTATTGATAGACAGTTTTCAATAACATACACACCTGAAGCTGAAGCCGCAACTTGCTTCAGATCCTGGTTTCTGGCCTTCCAAGCCCTGCAATTCTTTTTCCAGTGTCCACTCTTGTGACAGTAAAAGCACTCTTCCTTCCCCCACAAGTTTTCCCGCTACCTTTGTTGCCTTTGCCTTTCCCTTCGTATCCACTTTACTAACACCACCCCTTGGTTTGGTGGGGGTTTTCTTCTTCTTTCCCTTGGCTTTCGCCTTGGACCTAGAAGAGGAAGATCCTCCTACAAACAAAGTGGATGTTTCCCTACCTTTCTGTAGGGTGCCCTCTGCACTCCTCAGCATGTTGAGGAGTTCTGAAAGTTCAACCTCTTTTTCTTGCAAGTTGAAGTTCAGGATAAACTGGGCGTAAGTGGAAGGAAGGGACTGGAGAATCAAGTCCGTGTAGAGTTCGTTCTCTAACGTGGTCCCAAGGTCTGCGAGCTCTTCTATATAGCCAATCATCTTAAGCACGTGTTCGGCTACCGATGATCCGACGGCCAATCTCGCCGAAAACAGCTTTTTCGAGACTTCGTATCTGGCGATACGGGATTACTCTCCATACAGTTCTTTTGTATGGAGAAATATGGATTCGAGGTCCATATTCTCGTGCCTCCTCTGATGTTCATTGTCCATAGAGGCAAGCATGAGACACTTGGCCTTCGCGCAGTCGATTTCCCAAGTCTTACGGATTTCCCTATCCGCGACGCTGGTTTTGGGACCTGGGACAGGGGGAGCTTTGGTGGTAAGGAGATACCCCAACTTGTCATAAGTGATTGCCATTTTGACATTCCTGAGCCAATCTTTGTAGTTTGGCCCTGTCAGTATAATTTTATCTAGTAGTAACTTAAGTCCAGTCATGATGTTTGGTCGCTGCAATTAGGAGAGAGAGAAGAAACACTTTAGCATGATGCTCTTGCAAGTTTAGAGTGGTTTTTAATTTGTCTAAACAGGATGGCTCCCACTGTCTCTCGAATCTCTCCTCAAACCAAAAAAGAAGAATTAGTCGGGATCAATCTCACCGTACAATTCTTGCTTAACTGTTCAGCCAGGCCAGTGTTGGTATTTCGAGGGAGGTTTTCCAACGTTTTCGTGAAGTTCCTTAATTAAGTAACCTCTTTTCCCTGTGGGCGTAGCCCCGCTAACACCTTTCTAGACACCTACTTGGTTTATAGCATTGATCGTTAAGTGAGAAAGTTTCCGAGGAGTAGCATATACTCACAGTAGGATCGGGATCCAAATATCATCGTGTGACAAAACTGAAGGAATCCTACCAGAATCATCACACTCCAAATGGTATGCAGCGCTAGCAAGTTTCAGTTTCTTTTGAAACTCCCGATGTGGATTTTTGCCCCATGCTCTTATGACCTTCACTTTGGCCAACAAATCATAAGTCACATGTCAAGTTCTACCCGTCATTCTCCAGATTAATTTGAACCCACCCGTACCTACTCTTGACTTTGGCCAACAAGGCAGTACGATTGTCCCAAACCAACACATCTATCTATGCTGCACATGAATACCCAATAGCTACCAATCACTATGCCTTGACTTTGGCCAACAAACATAGCTTGAATACTATTGACTATACATGTGAAATGACGGAGGGCTACAAATGGTTTTGGCGAAACCGTGAACGTAGTGAACTTGATATAATCGATGGAATGAGATAGCTTTTAAAAGGAGTGGTTCAAGCTCCGCATTTAAAAGTTGGTTTTTGAAAAGAACCGAGTGGTTTTGAAAGTGTTCCAACGACTTTTACTTGGTTTATTTTCTTGCATTAATTTAATGCGTCCCATCAATTAATCCTACCATTGCAGAAAACAACGAAAATATGACGTACGCTTATACCATCCGCATTCGCCACGGGGTCCCGTCATCACCCGTTAGGTTACTTAACTAACGACAGAGCGGGGGCTGGACTAGCGCGGATGCAAAACATAAGCAACGCCTAAATATATATCATATATAGATATATACGCATTCGTCATATGCAATGATAGCCATTCCAAATCATAGATGAACACATTGGATATACTAGGAATCCGCATTCCGTACGAACCTGTAACGAAGAGCGGATTACACGGTCGCGATGAATAGCCAAATCCCACCCTAGACCCCTACGGGTGCGGCAAACTACCCGCCAAGTACCCGAAGCGAAGCAACCTCCCTCAACAATGTGAGTAGGCCACTCGGCACTTCGAGATACCCGGTAGTTTGCGCAGCCCACCTTAGGTCTATCCTAGGAGAAAAAAAGTAAAAGAAATTATACAATGGCGGCTACAACCTCATCCCGGATGTGCGGTCATAATATAATATTACATCAATTACATATTTTACATAAATTGAAAGATAAAGAAAACTCTCATCTCACAACCCCCCGGCTATTCTGTAAGTCCACGTTGCGACCCCCGGTTCTTACGGGGAGGCGGAAACGGTATAAAAATCAAATTTTTAGCGCAAGGGGCGACATGGACTAAGCAAAGTCGGGATCTTTAACTAAACTAAAACTAGCAAACTTTGCTAAAGAGAGTTAGCTACTCGGATGGAGATGGTTATACCTAAACTTGTCTTGAACTCCTTCGTCTTCAAAGCTCCGATGGTGGTCCGATGGCTTCTTCTCGTCGTCTCCGTACGCCGAAGATAGATCCACCTGAAAGCTCCAACCTTTAGCTCCTTCTTCGTTCTTTGAAGAAACTAGTTCACTTGGTTTGCTAAACCTAGTGAACTAGAATGAGTAGAGAAGAAATAGAATGGGATTTTATCTATGGTTCTTGATTCTCAACTCATGAGACAAGAGAACCATAGATCAAGAGAGGGAGCAAGAGGTTGAGGGTGAGAGCAAGAGGAGAGCTCAAGAACAAGAGAGAGAATGAGCAAGAAAGAATGAGCAAGTATTTTGTCTCTCACCCTCTCATAATCCAAAGCAATGATAACTCATCATATTAACAAAAGTCTTATGTGATGGTTAGAAGCAACCACAACCATATCATTTCATGCACTCATTTTACACAAATGAGCAAGTAAACAAAAGTCTTTGCCATGAAATGATGGCTATGGTTATCATGATGGTCAACTAGTCAAGCCTAGTCAACCGGTCAACAAAAGTCAACAAGTCAACAAAGTCAACAAAAGTCAACAAGTCAACAACCATATCACCATAATACTTAATTAATATAATAGTTAATCACATATCATATTCTCATTAGGGTTGAGCATAAAGTCAAATAGTCAACGGTCAACTGTCAACAACCCTAATGAGAATCCGCTGCCTCTGCCTCCCTGTCAACTGTGCATACACACCCGCATTCGCGTTCCGAGGAACACGAATGCAAATTGGATAAATCCAATCCCATAAGGTACACTAGGATCTGGCTTAAACCAAAGCCCGCTAGTATAAACTGTCCGGACACTGTACGTGCACAAGTGCACGGATGTGACCGAACCCTGTCGCAAAATCATGCGACCTGTCGCAATACCATGCGACCTCTACTCTTTTGCCTAAAGGCGAAAAGCTTTCTGTGTGGGACTCTAAAGACTCGACACTACGCTGGCAGTGGGTTTAACCACAGACCGCAAGCGGCACTAGCTGTGCGTAACGGTCCCCAGGTAATGCCGACAAGAAGACCGACGAGGCGAAACCCATCTGAACTCCTACTGAGCCTGAGTGTGACATTCTCCGTACAGTCCGGTCTGTTCGTCTGATACATCGCATGGCGGGCCTAGGGGGCGGTAAATGTCAGTCCCCCAATAGCGGTACAAGTCGTGCCGGAGCGAAGCCCAAAACACCCTGAGATAACACTGGAAACCTACCAGTATATCTCGTTTGCCCTGGCCAGGGACTACTCGTGTAATGGCTCTCCTAGACACAGCGCGATGTCAACCCCCAATACCGGGAGAGACGAATCCTGTCTAACCGTCACTGCCTCCAAGTGCTTCGGGACTGCACCCAACCACCACCTGTTTGCACGACTCCTTTGAGCCGTGGTAGGGTAGTGATCAAAGTACAGTGGGAACACACCCGAGGCGAAGTGACAGTGTCAAGTCAGCGGACTAAGCTGTACTCATGTCACCTGGGAACTGATAACTGACGATAGGTATAATACCAACTAGTCAGTTCCCGACGAGTCCTGTCCAGTGTACCCGTAACCTAACGAGCACCCACATACTATCTCAAGTACGACGTACTGACGGCTGTGGGACAGACCGTCTCCCACACTGGGATGAGAAGCGCATGCGCTGGTCTACTCCGGAGTATCGATGCCCTGTCTCGATAGTCCTGCGACCAGGGACCTGCATAAGGATGTGCTTATAGATTACCCAGCCCCACTAGTGTGACGGCCATCACATCGCTGGTAATCAAGCAAAGATCCTAAGGGCTCTACTAATGTGTATAGGCGATATACAAAAATAAACACATGTACACATTGAAGTAGAAACAAACCAAGTAGCATACTACTATTTTGAGCAAGATTGTATATACAAGGTGAATATCCCAAGCATCCATTAAGTAATATACAAACTAGTATGATACAGTAATGGCCTCTAGGGCATATACACTAACAATCTCCCACTTGCACTAAGGCCATGTACTGGCGTATCGAAGACCTATCATCTCGATCAGCCGCTCGAACTGAGTCTGGGGCAGGGCCTTGGTGAATGGATCAGCAGTGTTATCTTCTGAAGCGACTCTCCGAACCTCGATCTCCTGGCGATCTACGATCTCCCTGATCAGGTGATACCGCCTCAAGATGTGCCTGGATCTCTGATGGGACCTGGGTTCCTTCGCTAAAGCTATAGCCCCGTTTTTTTCGCAGTACAGAGGTATTGGATCAACAATGGACGGAACCACCTGAAGTTCTTTCAAGAACTTCCTCATCCAGACAGCTTCTTTTGCGGCATCAGATGCAGCGATGTATTCCGCTTCCATCGTCGAGTCTGCAACGGTTTCCTGTTTGGAACTCTTCCAACACACCGCCCCTCCATTGAGGGTAAAGACAAAACCCGACATGGACTTGGAATCATCCTTGTCACTCTGGAAGCTGGAGTCAGCAAAGGCCTCGATCTGGAGGTCTTTTCCGCCATACACCAAGAACATCTCCTTAGTCCTTCTCAGGTACTTGAGAATGTTCTTTACCGCTATCCAGTGTTTCTCCCCAGGGTTTGACTGATACCGGCTTACCACACTCAGTGCATAAGCTACATCCGGTCTGGTACACAACATCGCATACATTATAGAGCCTACCGCAGAAGCGTAGGGTATAATAGACATGCGATCCCTCTCCAAATCAGTCTTGGGAGACATCTCTTTAGAGAGGGTGATCCCGTGACAAGCCGGTAGGTTACCGCGCTTGGAATCTTCCATACTGAATCTCTTCAGTATGGTGTCGATGTACCTGGACTGTGATAGTCCTAATATCCTCTTGGATCTGTCACGGTAGATCCGGATACCCAGAATGTATGAGGCATCACCCAGGTCTTTCATGGAGAACCTGTGTGACAAGAACCCCTTGACAGATTGTAGCATAGGAATGTCATTTCCTATTAAGAGAATGTCATCCACGTATAAAACGAGGAATACTACAGTTCTCGCTACAAATCTACTATAGATGCATGGTTCATCTGGATTTTTGATAAAGCCAAATTCTTTGACCGTCTCATCAAAGCAGATGTTCCAACTCCGCGATGCCTGCTTTAGTCCATAGATGGACTTAAGCAACTTGCACACCTTTCCGCTGCTCCCACTCTGAATGAAACCCTTTGGTTGGTCCATATAGACACACTCCTCTAAATTTCCATTTAGAAAAGCTGTCTTTACGTCCATTTGCCAGATCTCATAATCGTGGAAGGCAGCAATGGCAAGAAGGATTCGAATGGATTTCAGCATGGCTACTGGAGAAAAGGTTTCGTCATAGTCCAAGCCAGGTCTTTGACGAAAACCCTTTGCTACCAGCCTAGCTTTATAGGTCTCAACCTGTCCATCTACACCAATCTTCCTTTTGAAGATCCACTTGCATCCTACGGGTTTTACCCCGTCTGGAGCAATGTCCAACGTCCATACCTTGTTGGTGTACATGGACTCCATTTCGGTCCGCATTGCATCCAGCCATTTCACTGAGTCAACGCTCTGAACGGCCTGCTGGAAGCTAGTAGGCTCATCATAATCTATGATGCAATCCTCTCTATCCCCGTCTATGAGAAAACCGTAGTATCTCTCGGGCGGATGAGACTGCCTACTACTCCTGCGGAGTGGCGCAGGAATGTCCTGTTCTGTTGAACCCTCTGGTTCCACTAAGCTTTCAGTAACAGTCTGTGGTTCTGGAACTTCTTCCAGTTCTATTGTGTTCCCACTTATCTGGGTTTCTAAAAACTCAGTTTCCAAGAAGCGGGCATGCTGAGAAACAAAGACCTTTTGCTCCTCAGCGGAATAGAAAAGATACCCCCTGGAGTTCCTTGGGTATCCCACAAACTTACACTGTACTGAACGTGCCTCAAGTTTGTCCGCATGCTGCTTTTTTACAAAAGCTGGACATCCCCATACCTTAAGATACTTAAGACAGGGTTTCTTCCCAGTCCACATCTCATATGGGGTGGTAGGCACAGTCTTGGTGGGAGCCTTGTTCAAGAGATACGCAGCTGCTTCTAGTGCATATCCCCAGAATGATCGCGGTAACTCAGCGTTACTCATCATGGACCGAACCATATCCAATAGGGTTCGGTTCCGTCTCTCCGATACACCGTTATGTTGCGGAGTGTATGGAGGAGTAAGCTGAGAGAGAATACCATTCTCTTTTAAGTAATTCAGGAATTCGGCACTTAAGTATTCTCCATCTCGATCCGATCTTAGAATCTTAATACTTTTGCCGGTCTGTTTCTCTACTTCATTCTTATACTCCTGAAATTTTCCAAAGGCCTCGGACTTATGTTTCATTAAGAAGACATAACCGTACCTTGAGAAGTCATCCGTAAAAGTAATGAAGTAAGAATGTCCGCTTCGGGCATGTATAGACATTGGACCGCACACGTCACTGTGTACGAGTCCCAAGAGCTCGCTCGCTCTTACTCCTTGTCCAGTAAACGGAGTCTTTGTCATCTTTCCTTTGAGACAAGATTGACAAGTGGCATACGATTGATATTCGAACGCATTCAAATATCCTTCTGTATGTAACTTAGTCAACCTTCTCTCATTGATGTGACCCAATCTACAATGCCATAAGAAAGTCTGATTTAGTTCTGGAGACTTTCTTTTGTGTGTATTCTGGACGTTGAAAATCTGTGGTTGGTTTAACACGTATATACCATTACTCAATGTACCTGACCCAATCAAAACTTGATTAAGGTGAATGTTTACAACATTACTTACAAACGCAAATTCATAACCTTCTTTAGAAACTAAAGATACAGAAATGATATTACAAGTTGCGTTGGGTACAAAAAAGCAATTACGCAAAACCAAAACATGTCCATCTGACATTCCCAGGTGATAGTCCCCCACGGCTTTAGCATCCATGCTAGCTCCGTTCGCAACTTTGAGGGTCATGTCACCTGCCTTCAAAACCCTACGGTTTCTCAACGCCTGCAAAGAATTACAGATATGAGATCCTGATCCGGTATCCAATACCCAGGAAGTAGAGTTTATTGAAAGACAGTTTTCAATAACATACACACCTGAAGCTGAAGCTGCAACCTGCTTCAATTCCTGTGTTCTGGCCTTCCAGGCCCTGCAATCATTCTTCCAGTGTCCTTTCTTATGACAATAGAAGCATTCTTTCTTATCCACAAGCTTCCCCGCTATCTTTGTTGCTTTACCTTTTCCCTTCGTATCCACTTTACTAACACCGCCCCTTGGTTTGGCGGGGGCCTTCTTCTTCTTTCCCTTGGCTTTCGCCTTAGACCTAGAAGAAGATGATCCTCCTACAAACAAAGTGGATGTATCCCTACCTTTCTGTAGGGTGCCCTCTGCGCTCCTCAGCATGTTGAGGAGCTCTGAAAGTTCAACCTCTTTTTCTTGTAAGTTGAAGTTCAGTATAAACTGGGCGTAAGTGGAAGGAAGGGACAGGAGAACTATATCCGTATATAGCTCACTCTCCAATGTGATCCCTAGGTCAGCGAGCTCCTCAATGTAGCCGATCATCTTTAGCACGTGCTCGGCTACTGATGATCCGACGGCCATTCTTGTCGAAAATAACTTCTTCGACGCTTCGTATCTTGCGATACGAGATTGCTCTCCATACAGTTCTTTTGTATGAAGCAGTATGGATTCCATGTCCATATTCTCATGCCTCCTCTGATGTTCGTTGTCCATCGAGGCAAGCAGGAGGCATTTGGCCTTCGCGCTATCAATCTCCCAAGTCTTGCGGATTTCCTTATCCGCGACACTGGAAGTTGGACCAGGGACAGGGGGAGCTTTGGTGGTAAGAAGATACCCCAGCTTGTCATAAGTGATTGCTATCTTGACATTCCTGAGCCAATCTTTGTAGTTTGGCCCTGTCAGTTTGTTTTTATCTAGGAGTAACTTAAGTCCAGTCATGTTGATTGGTCGCTGCAATTAGGAGAGAGAAGAAGAAACACTCAGCATGATGCTCTTGCAAGTTTAGAGTGGTTTTTAGTTTGTCTAAACAGGATGGCTCCCACTGTTTCTCGAATCCCTCCTCAAACCATAAAGGAAGAATTAGTCAGGATCAATCCCACCGTACAATACTTGCTTAACCGTTCAGCCAGGCCGGTGTCGGTACTTCGAGGGAGGTTTTCCAACGCTTTCGCGAAGTTCCTTAATTAGAGAACCTCTTTTCCCTGGGGGCGTAGCCCCGCTAACACCTTTCTAGGCACCTACTAGGTTTATAGCATTGATCGTTAAGTGAGAAATTTCCCGAGAAGTAGCATATACTCACAGTAGGATCGGGATCCAAATATCACCGCGTGACGAAACTGAAGGAATCCTACCAGAATCATCACACTCCAAATGGTATGCAAATCTAGCAAGTTTCAGTACTTATGAAACTCCCGATGTGGATTTTTGCCCCATGCTCTTATGACCTTGACGAAGGTCAACAAATCATAAGTCACATGTCAAGTTCTGCCCGTCATTATCCAGGTTAATTTGAATCCACCCGTATATACCCTTGACGAAGGTCAACAAGGTAATGCGAATGTCCCAAACCAACGCATCTATCTATGCTACATATGAATACCCAATAGCTACCAATCACTATGCCTTGACGAAGGTCAACAAACACAGCTTGAATACTATTGAATATTCATACGAAACGATGGAGGGCTACGAATGGTTTTGGCAAAACCGTGAACGTAGTGAACTTGATTTGGTCGATGGAACGAGATAGCTTTTAAAAAGAGTGGCTCAAGCTCCGCATTTAAAAGTTGTTTTTGAAAAGAACCGAGTGGTTTTTCGAAAGTGTTCCAACGACTTTAACTTGGTTTATTATCTTGCATTAGTTCTTTTAATGCGTGATATTCTTGTATTAGTTCTTTTAATGCGTCCCATCATTTAATCCTACCATTGCAGAAAACAACCAAAATATGACGTACGCTTATGCCATTCGCATTCGCCACGGGGCCCCGTCATTACCCGTTAGGTTACTTAACTAACGACAGAGCGGGGGCTGGGCTAGCGCGTCTGTAAAACATAAGCAACGCCTAAATAATATCATATATAGATATACTGCAATGATAAACATTTCAGATCACAGATAAATACATTGGATATACTAGGAATCTGTAATTCGTACGAGCCTGTAACGAAAGACAGATTACACGGTCGCGGTGAATAGCCAATACCCCACCCAAGACCCCTACGGGTGCGACTAACTACCCGCCAAGTACCCGAAGCGTAGTAACCTCCCTCATCTCCATGAGTAGGCCACTCGACACTTCGGCATACCCGGTAGTTTGTGCACCCCCTCCATGGGTCTATCCTAGGAGCAAAAACAGTAAAAAGAAATTATACAATGACGGCTACAACCCCGACCCGGTTGTGCGGCCATACAAATAATTATTACATCAATTTACAAATTTACATGAATTGCAAGAAAAGAAAACTCTCGTCTCACAACCCCCGGCTATTCACCCGCGACAATCCAACATATTTATATACACATTCCAGCACATTACAGATCATGTATAACCCCGACCAATCGACTTATAGCGATTAGCCGACGTTCAATACATGCAAACATCACAGATATAACCATCATAGTCAAAGTGCAGTGAAGTTCGGAAAAAAATACGGAATTATAGGACCCCAAAAGAAAATTTCTTTTCTGGAAAATCTGGGCACATATAATATATTTCAAAAATCCCAAAACCAACACAGACACACACTGCACGAAAAACGATGCAGAGAAGACGACAAACCGCGGCGCTTCCGCGGCACATGCCTACCTCGTGCGGCGGAAGCGCGGCGGTTTGAACGAATTAGGGCAACGTTTTTCTTGGGTGTTCACACAAAACCCTGAGCCGAATTTAGGTATATAAATTTTTTCATTTTGAGCCAAAAAATTTCAACAGAAACTCAGGTTTTGTAAAAGTTTGGTTTTTGGATTTTTCCGGTTCCGAACTTCGTTACACTTCACTACCAAGCTAGTTTAAGTTTAGTTAGGCTCTGATACCACTGTAAGTCCACGTTGCGACCCCCGGTTCTTACGGGGAGGCGGAAACGGTATAAAAATCAAATTTTTAGCGCAAGGGGCAACATGGACTAAGCAAAGTCGGGATCTTTAACTAAACTAAAACTAGCAAACTTTGCTAAAGAGAGTTAGCTACTCGGATGGAGATGGTTATACCTAAACTTGTCTTGAACTCCTTCGTCTTCAAAGCTCCGATGGTGGTCCGATGGCTTCTTCTCGTCGTCTCCGTACGCCGAAGATAGATCCACCTGAAAGCTCCAACCTTTAGCTCCTTCTTCGTTCTTTGAAGAAACTAGTTCACTTGGTTTGCTAAACCTAGTGAACTAGAATGAGTAGAGAAGAAATAGAATGGGATTTTATCTATGGTTCTTGATTCTCAACTCATGAGACAAGAGAACCATAGATCAAGAGAGGGAGCAAGAGGTTGAGGGTGAGAGCAAGAGGAGAGCTCAAGAACAAGAGAGAGAATGAGCAAGAAAGAATGAGCAAGTATTTTGTCTCTCACCCTCTCATAATCCAAAGCAATGATAACTCATCATATTAACAAAAGTCTTATGTGATGGTTAGAAGCAACCACAACCATATCATTTCATGCACTCATTTTACACAAATGAGCAAGTAAACAAAAGTCTTTGCCATGAAATGATGGCTATGGTTATCATGATGGTCAACTAGTCAAGCCTAGTCA
The DNA here is from genome assembly GCA_030015575.1 of Agapanthus africanus. NCBI lineage: Eukaryota > Viridiplantae > Streptophyta > Magnoliopsida > Asparagales > Amaryllidaceae > Agapanthus > Agapanthus africanus. Next base: position 25,850,458 of record CM057338.1, read on the forward strand.
ACCGGTCAACAAGTCAACAACAAGTCAACAAAGTCAACAAAAGTCAACAAGTCAACAACCATATCACCATAATACTTAATTAATATAATAGTTAATCACATATCATATTCTCATTAGGGTTGAGCATAAAGTCAAATAGTCAACGGTCAACTGTCAACAACCCTAATGAGAATCCGCTGCCTCTGCCTCCCTGTCAACTGTGCATACACACCCGCATCCGCGTTCCGAGGAACACGAATGCAAACTGGATAAATCCAATCCCATAAGGTACACTAGGATCTGGCTTAAACCAAAGCCCGCTAGTGTAAACTGTCCGGACACTGTACGTGCACAAGTGCACGGATGTGACCGAACCCTGTCGCAAAACCATGCGACCTGTCGCAATACCATGCAACCTCTACTCTTTTGCCTAAAGGCGAAAAGCTTTCTGTGTGGGACTCTAAAGACTCGACACTACGCTGGCAGTGGGTTTAACCACAGACCGCAAGCGGCACTAGCTGTGCGTAACGGTCCCCAGGTAATGCCGACAAGAAGACCGACGAGGCGAAACCCATCTGAACTCCTACTGAGCCTGAGTGTGACATTCTCCGTACAGTCCGGTCTGTTCGTCTGATACATCGCATGGCGGGCCTAGGGGGCGGTAAACGTCAGTCCCCCAATAGCGGTACAAGTCGTGCCGGAGCGAAGCCCAAAACACCCTGAGATAACACTGGAAACCTACCAGTATATCTCGTTTGCCCTGGCCAGGGACTACTCGTGTAATGGCTCTCCTAGACACAACGCGATGTCAACCCCCAATACCGGGAGAGACGAATCCTGTCTAACCGTCACTGCCTCCAAGTGCTTCGGGACTGCACCCAACCACCACCTGTTTGCACGACTCCTTTGAGCCGTGGTAGGGTAGTGATCAAAGTACAGTGGGAACACACCCGAGGCGAAGTGACAGTGTCAAGTCAGCGGACTAAGCTGTACTCATGTCACCTGGGAACTGATAACTGACGATAGGTATAATACCAACTAGTCAGTTCCCGACGAGTCCTGTCCAGTGTACCCGTAACCTAACGAGCACTCACATACTATCTCAAGTACGACGTACTGACGGCTGTGGGACAGACCGTCTCCCACACTGGGATGAGAAGCGCATGCGCTGGTCTACTCCGGAGTATCGATGCCCTGTCTCGATAGTCCTGCGACCAGGGACCTGCATAAGGATGTGCTTATAGATTACCCAGCCCCACTAGTGTGACGGCCATCACATCGCTGGTAATCAAGAAAAGATCCTAAGGGCTCTACTAATGTGTATAGGCGATATACAAAAATAAACACATGTACATATTGAAGTAGAAACAAACCAAGTAGCTTACTACTATTTTGAGCAAGATTGTATATACAAGGTGAATATCCCAAGCATCCATTAAGTAATATACAAACTAGTATGATACAGTAATGGCCTCTAGGGCATATACACTAACATATTCATCCGCGACAATCCAACGAATTCATATACACAAACCATCAACATTACAGATCACAGATATGTATAACCCCCACTAATCGACGTATAGCGATTAGCAGACGTTCAATACATATATCATATCACAGAAAATATCCATTAGCTAAAGTCTACGGAATTTCGATTAAAATACGGATTTGTAACCACCCCAAAAACAAATTTGTTCTCTGGAAAATCTGGGCAGAAACAAACTATACTAAAAATCCCAAAACATCCAAATAAAAACACTACACAAAACCCGGTCCACGGCCGAGTCAACTCGGCCGCGGATCCGCGGCAGGAAGCATGTTCTTGCCGCTGAACCGCGGCGCTTTGACCGAGTCACTGGATCGTTTTTGTTCTGTGTTTTTACAAAACCCTGAGCCGATTTTTCATGTATGTTAAATCATTTTTAGAGTAGTATAAAAAATCGGCAAAAACATGGTTTTTCCGGACGTGTTTTGCGATTTTTTTTCGATCGAAATTCTAAACACTTCGCTAACTTGCTAGTTTATGTTTAGCTAGGGTCTGATACTACTGTAAGTCCACGTTGCCCACCCCGGTGCTTACGGGGAGGCGGAAACGGTATAAAAAACGATTTTTACAACTCAAGGCAACATGGACTATCTAAAGGAGGATCTTTGCTAAACATAAACTAACAACCAAGCTAAGAGATTTAGTTACTCGGTAAAAGGTTTATACCTAAGTCTTGAAGTCCTTCTCTTCTTGCTCCTTGGAGTGGGATGAACGGGTCGTCCTCGTCGCCTTCTCTTGCCGAAGAAAGATCCACCCGAGGGCCTCTACCTTTGGCTCCTACCTCAAACTAGAAGTAACTAAGGTGCTTGGTGTGCTAAATCTAGAACCTTAGAAAGAGTAGAGAATGATTTTGGTGTTTTATCTCAAAAGCTTAATGGTTCTGAACTCATAAGAGGGAGAGCTTTGAGAGAGAGGAAGAGGATGAGAGAGAATGAGCATGAGAGAATGAGGATAATTACAACCACTCTCACATATATGTGAATTATGATAATTAAATAATTAATCAAAGATAATTGTGATGGTTAACTTGAAATGACCATTATCATTTTACATTAATGAATTTTGCAAGAATCAAAGAGCATCTTTCATGTGAAATGATGATGGTCAATTTGTCAACATAGGTCAACAAGTCAACCATAGTCAAATGGTCAACAACCCTAACCATAACACAATTATAATTAATTAATATTAATAATCACATTTCACATATACATTAGGGTTAAGAAAAAAGACAGCGGTCATTAACCCTAATGAAAGTCCTCTGCCTCTGTCTCAGTCAACTGTGCATACACACCCGTATCCGTGTTCCGAGGAATATGAATACAATGAGATAAAACCAATCCTAAAACATATACTAGGATCTGTCTTAAACCAAAGCCCGCTAGTATAAGCTGTCCGGACACCAAACGTGCACTAGTGCGCGGATGTGAACGAACCCCGTCGCAAAATCATGCGACCTCTACTCTGTTTTGCCTAAAGGCGAACAACCCTCTGTGTGGAACTCTAAAGACTCGACACTACGCTGGCAGTGGGTTTAACCACAGACCGCAAGCGGCACTAGCTGTACGTAACGGTCCCCAGGTAGATGCCGATAAGAAGACTGACGAGGTGAACCCATCTGAACTCCTACTGAGCCTGAATGTGACAGTCTCCGTACAGTCCGGTCTGTTCGTCTGAGAGTATCGCATGGCGAGCCTAGGGGGCGGTAAACGTCAGTCCCCTAATAGCGGTAACAGTCATGTCGGAGTGTAGCCCAGAATACCCTGAGATAACACTGGAAACCTACCAGTATATCTCGCTTGCCCTGGCCAGGGATTTTGTGTAATGGCTCTCCTAGACACAGCGCGATATCAACCCCCAATACCGGGAGAGACGAATCCTGTCTAACCGTCACTGCCTCCAAGTACTTCGGGACTGCACCCAACTGCTACCTGTTTGCACGACTCCTTTGAGCCGTGGTAGGGTAACAATCTAAGAACAGTGGGAACACACTCAAGGCGAAGTGACAGTATCAAGTCAACGGACTAAGCTGTACTCATGTCACCTGGGAACTGATAACTGACGATAGGTATAATACCAACCAACAGTTCCCGATGAGTCCTGTCCAGTGTACTCGTAACCTAACGAGCACCCGCATACTATCTCAAGTACGACGTACTGACGGCTGTGGGACAGACCGTCTCCTAAGATGGGATGAGAAGCGCATACGCTAGTCTACTCCGGAGTATCGATACCCTGTCTCGATAGTCCTACGACTAGGGACCTGCATAAGGATGTGCTTGTGGATTACCCAGCCCCCACAAGTGTGACTACCATCACAACGCTGGTAATCAAGCAAAGATCCTAAGGGCTCCACTAATGTGTAAAGGCGATATGCTATAAGAAACACATGCACACATTAAAGTAGAAACAAACCAAGTAGCATACTATTATTTCGAGTAAGATTGTCTATACAACTGTGAATATCCCAAGCTTCCATCAAGTAATATACAAACTAGTATGATACAGTAATGGCCTCTAGGGCATATACACTAACACGTTTATTATATATCATATATACAATAATAAATCATTCGTCTCACGCATATAAAATGATCACATTACAGAATATCAGCAGCAGAAGATAACATATGAAATATTGGATATACTAATAGGTCCGTGTTTTATTTTGAGCATGTATAAAACACGGATTCCACGGTCGTGATGAATAGCCAAACCCACATCCCTAGACCCCTATGAAAGCGGCAAGCAACCCTACCAATTCTAAGGTTAGGAGACCCAGTCTCGACTCCTCGAGATGGCCTCCCACTGGACCCTAGAACCCGGTTACTTATGCTCCCCTCCTTGGGTCTATCCTAATGCGGAAAAGTAAATAATATACAATGGTGATATCATCCTCAACCCGGAAGTGCCTCAATAAAAGAATATTACATACATTGAATTTTACATGAATGAAAATGAAAAACCTCATTTCACATAAAAACCCCCGGCTATTCAAATCACGACGATCCAATATAACATATCATAGCAACACATAATATCATATGTCATCAACGTAAGTAAATATGCGTATCCCAATTGTCGTTGATGTATAGCAACGAAACTGGCGATACTACACATATTACACTTACGGTCGCAGAAAAGAAAAATGAAAAACTACAACAATTGGAATCGTAGCTGCCCTTAGACAACACAAACCCAGGATATCACATATCCAAGATTTCATGCCTAACAATGTAAAGCTCGCATTTATGTCTCACCCATGAAAACACTCTTTCAAAATAAGTCGGATAATTCGACAAGATTTCCGATTACAACCGAGACCGAAATGTTAGATTTACACGCAACAAACAAATTTGTAGATTCCAATTATTGTATCACATTTCAGAAAGCTAGACGACGTTAAGCAATTCTATTGAATCAACGAATTCCAAAAAATCCCAGAGAGCTCAACACTTAAGCACTATTAAAAATTCCCAGAATCATTCTCCAGTACCAATGGACCAACCGTTGAAGTGTCGTCCCTTGCCTCCTTAGTGGCGTCGCAGAACCGCCGCCAAAATCATGTTTTGGCCGCGGTTCCGCGGTTACTAAAGCGAGTTAGGGACTCGTTCTTCAAGAGCGTCCATATAATTACCTGCATGATTTTCTGAATATTTTTAATATGAAAATTTTCAACTTTTGAAAAAATTTCCAGAAAGTGGGAAAATTTAGTTATTCGGAGTTCGTTCGGACTTTTAATTTCGTCTACGCAACGCCTAATGCTCTAACTAGGCTCTGATATCACTGTAAGGTTCTTAGGCACTAGAACAAGGTTCTACAAGGAATCAAACTTGCCGTATTTAAAATTTTCAAGTGCCAAACAACCTAAGCAAGGATCTTTACTAGAGAATTAGGGTTAGAAACATCAAGTAAACTCTTTACTACTAAGTGATTAGGAATAAAACCTTTGTATACCGGTCCTTCACTTCTAAAGCTCCGTGTAGTAGTCCCTTCGCTGCGAGTATCAATCTCCCGAACTCTAGTATGGGTTCTCCCGGAGAAATGAACAAGTTTGCTTGAAGTCTTCGAGGCCGAAGATGATCTACGTTGAGGAGACTCAAGCTCATGCTATCTCTTCACTAATTGTGAAATTGGTGAAGCAAACACCCTAAACTAAGTGACAAGTAGTAGAGGATGATGAAGTAGGAAGTGGGCTCTCTTTAGATTTATTTTTCTCACAATATTTTCTCACATTGAGAAAAGCTAGTGAGCTTTTCTCATGAGGAAGAAGAAGCTCAAGTGAAGAGATGAGAGAATGAACTCATTAGGTGAAAATAGCAACCATGGATGAGTTAGTGTCATACACTAATCCATGTAGAGAATAAACCATAGCTAGTTAATAATGGTTAGATTAATAAATATCTATAAGTAAAATAAATTTAGTGGACTTGGTCAATGGTTACTCAAGCTTCAACCATGTGAATTAATCCCACTAATTTCGATTAACTTAGATAAATATAAAATCATCATATTATTAAGCATGGTGCAAGTCTCATACATCTATGTCACATATGGCATCTAGCATGACACAAAAGTTGTACATTAATATATATCACATATACACTAATGCACACAATTGAGAAAAGAAATCATAAGTGAGCTAATATTAGTTAATGTTATCTAGTATATCTAATATACAATTATACATTAAATTATTAAATCAACACTTGATTTAATAATCCGACTATATCACATATAACCGACTAATATCAAATGCAACAACTTATCGAATCAACACTCGATCCGATAATCCGGCTATATCTCATATAACCGACCGATATCACAAATCGCGAGAATAGAATGTGGTATCACATACGCGCATCAATCTCGGTCCTGCACATATCACATATGTGCTCCTACTCCGTTTCGCATGAACCAGGAAACCTCTGTGTAGGACTCTAAAGACTCGTCAATACGCCGGCAGTATGTGATGATCATATCAAACACTCACAAGCCGCAAGCGATCAGCTAAACGTAACAGCCACCCGGGTATTGAGCGATCAGAAGATCAACAAGCAAGCGTGTACACACTCCTGTGAATCCAATCAGTAACACTACCGTACAGTCCGGTCTCTTCGTCTGATATGTCGCTTATCCAGTCTAGGGGTGTTAAACGTCAGACCCCAGTAACCGATAAGTCGTGTCAATGTAAAGCTCATAACGAGTCGAGAAACTACTGATAACACTTACAGTAGATCTCCATATCATCCCTGGCTAGGTACTTCCAGTTATAGCCAATCGAACACTGCGCAACATCAACCCCAAATACCGGGAGAGACGAAACCCTTCCTATCACTCATTGCCTCCATGTGATTCGAGACTGTACCCAAAAGCCACCGTTTTGCACGTTCTCATGAACGTGGTAAGGTGGAAATCAAAGCACAGTGGGAATCATACAAGATTCTATGACGATCCCGGGTCTACAGACTAACATGTACTAGTGTCACCAGAGAACTGCTATCTGACAATAGGTATAATACCAGCTAGGAGTTCTCGGCGAGTCCGTTAATGTACACAGTCTCCACTGGGCTCTCGTATACCTTCTCTGATGTCAAACACCAATGGATATGGGATCATCCATTGCCCATCATATGGGTCAAGAAGCGTATTCGCTAGTTTACTCTGGAGTATTGATGCCCTGTCTTGATACTCCCTCGACTAGGAATAGTTATAGGATGTACTCTTGGACTATCCTGGCCCCACTAGTATGCTCTGCATCATAGTCCTGGTAGTCGATTACATATCCTAAGGGCTTTATCAACATGTGAGAGCAAGACAGTAAACCAATACAAGTCAACATGTTAAGACAAAGTGAAACCAGATAGCATACTATCATATCGAGTAAGAAATTCCTCTCTATATATGTCCAAGCATCCACTATAATATACATCATATGTACAACAATGGCCTCTAGGGCATATACATAACTAACACGATCTTTGTTCGGGTTATCATCAGGTGAAGGTCAAGGAATCTGATATCCATAAAACAACATTCAGAACTCGCTATGGACATTACGAATTTCTTGTGATGTCATTTAGAGTGACCAACGCACCGGCTATATTCATGAACCTAATGAATCAAGTTTTCCGAGAGTACCTAGACATGTTTGTTGTCATCTTCATCGATGACATCCTGGTGTATTCTAAGAGTCGGAAAGAACATGCCGAACACCTACGAATTGTCCTGGAGACTCTACGACAGCATCAACTCTATGCCAAATATAGCAAATTTGAGTTTTGGTTAGATCAAGTCGGTTTTCTCGGACATATTGTATCAGGCGATGGAATCTTTGTAGATCCAGCTAAAGTTTCAGCAGTAAGCGAATGGCCGACACCGATGTCAGTGAAGGACATTCGAAGTTTCTTGGGTCTAGCAGGATATTACAGAAGGTTCATTGAAGGATTTTCAAAGATTGCAACACCCCTGACCAAGCTCACACGTAAAAATGAAGAATTCGTGTGGTCAGAAGCATGTGAGTGAGCTTTCGTAGAACTCAAGTCAAGATTGACATCAGCACATATTCTCGTTATACCGGACCAATCTGGAGGTTTCAAAGTGCATTGCGATGCATCTGGTAAGGGATTAGGATGTGTTCTACATCAACACGGTAAGGTTGTGGCTTATGTTTCAAGACAGCTGAAAATTCATGAGCGCAATTATCCGACGCATGATTTGGAGTTAGCGGCCGTAATCTTTGCTCTTAAGATTTGACTCCATTATCTTCTTGGTGAACGAGTAGACATATACACAGATCACAAGAATCTGAAATATGTGTTTACTCAAAATGAGTTGAATATGCGACAGAAAAGATGGTTAGAACTCATAGCGAACTTCGACATCAACCTGCAATATCACTCAGGGAAGATAAATGTAGTACCTGATGCCCTTAGTGGCCAACCATTAGCGTTGAATCTTACCACACAGTGGAAGCTTCAACAAGACTTACATCAAATAGAAATTGAAGTGATCATGCCAGGTAACGCTTCAAGTTTGATGAACTTACAAGTTCAATCTACCATTATCAATTAGATCAAAGCAGCTCAAGCAAGTGATGCTAAGTTGCAAAAGATCAGAGAACAAGTAGAAAGTGGACTTCGAATATACTTCATCATCCATGAAGACGGATCTTTGAGATACGGCAACAGATTGTGTGTACCTAAAGGTTCTGTGCGAAAAGAGTTGGTGAAAGAAGCTCATAGCTCTCCTTATTTAATACACCCTGGAGATACAAAGATATACAAAGATCTGCGTCAAAATTACTGGTGGCATAGAATGAAGCGTCAAGTAGCCAGAAGCGTCGCTAAATGCTTGGTGTGTCAGCAAGTAAAAACTAAATATCACAGGACAGCTGCTTTACTTCAACCGTTAGCTATCCCAGAATGGAAGTGGTAACACGTCATAATGGATTTCGTGACTGCACTTCCTCACAGCACGAAAAGTAACGATGCGGTATGTTATTGTGGATCGACTCACAAAGTCGGCTCACTTTATTCCAATTCGAGTTGGCCAATCTACTGAGACGCTAGCAAAGAAGTATATGAAGGTAAGAATCTAAGTAATATTTAAACACTTCAATATGTATTATTTCTGATACCCATGAACTCATGCAGGTAATCGTGAGATTACATGGAGTACCGGTTTGCATTGTCTCCAATCATGACACCAGATTTTGATCGCAATTTTGGCAAAGTCTGCAAGCTAGCTTGGGAACAAGTCTGAAGTTCAGCACTGCTTATCATCCATAAACAGATGATCAGTCTAAGCGAACTATTCAAACCTTAGAAGATATGCTAAGAGCGAGTATGCTAGACTTTAGAGGATCGTGGGAAGATCACCTACATCTTGTGGAGTTTTCATACAACAACAGCTACCAAGAAAGTATAGGAATGACACCGTTTGCAGCACTGTATGGAAGGAAGTGTCGGTCGCCATTAAGTTGGGACGATATCGGAGATAGAGAACTCCTTGGACCTGAGATGATAATAGCAACTGTTGACGTAGTTCGTACTATCAGGGAAAGAATGCGCATAGCCCAAGATCGTCAGAAGCACTGGGTTGATGCAAAGCGCCGTCACTTGGAGTTTCAACCGGGAAAACATGTATTTCTGAAGATATCTCCGAACCGTGGAGTGATTCGTTTTGGAAGACATGGTAAGCTTAGTCCGAGGTATATTGGACCATTCGACATGCTGGTTTCCCTAGCACCCTCATGCGGTTTGCGAAGGCATCAAGCATGCAATTTTACAAAAATCTAGAGTGCTAAAGAACCCATGCCAAGGATCTAACTAGAGGATTAGGGTTAAGCTAGCATGTAATGAAATATTACACTAAGTAGTGGTCCCTTCGCTCCAAGTAGTGGTCTCGCGGACTCAAGTTAGGTTCCACAAAGCAAAATGAACAAGCTTGCTTGAAGTCTTCGAGGCCGAAAATGATCTACGTCGAGCAGACTCTAACTCAAGCTATATCTTCACTAATTAGGAATTAGTGGAGCAAACAATCTAAACTAAATGGATAATCTAGTGTAATTTGATGAAGTAGGAATTTTGCTCACTTTAGAATAATTTTTCTCACTAATTTTCATCACCTCAAGAAAATCTAGAGAGCTCAAAGGAGATGAGGAAGAAGATGAAGTAGAGAATGGAATGAATGAGAATGGCAACCATGGGAGAGATAATATCATATATAACTCATATAGAGACTTAACCATGGCTGAAGATAATGGTTGGGTTGATAAATATCTCAAGTAAAATAAAATTAGTGGACTAAGTCAATGGTTACTACAAGCTTCTCCAAGCTTCCAACCATGTGCCAATTTCCACCTAATTTTGAATTACTTTAAATAATTAATCACCCTTAATTATCCATGCCATGGTGTGAGTCTCATACACCCATGTACAATGTATCATCTAGCATGACATAAGGAAAAATATACATTAATATATATCATATATATATAAAATGTATAAGTGAGAAAAAGAAATCTTAAGTGAGTTAATATTAGTTAATATATATTAATATATCAAATATATATTCATACATTAAATTATTAAATCAATACTTGATTTAATAATCCGGCTATATCGCATACAACCGACAAATATCATTTGTATCAAGATATCGGATCAACACTTGATTCGATAACCCGGCTATATCATATATAACCGACCTGTTAGATATGTATGCCCTAGAGGCCATTATTGTATAGTACTAGTTTGTATAATACATTTTGGAGGCTTGGGATATATATATACGGTTTTACGACAGTCTTGCTCGATATAGTAGTATGCTACTTGGTTTGTTTCTATCTTAATATGTGTATATGTTTCTTTTAACATATCGCTAATACATATTGATGGAGCCCTTAGGATCTTTGCTGGACTACCGGCGTTGTGATGGCGATCACACTAGTGGGGACTGGGTAGTCTATAAGCACATCCTTATCTTGGTCCCTGGTCGTAGGATTATCGAGACAGGGCATCGATACTCCAGAGTAGAATGGTGCATACGCTTCTCTTCCCAGTAGAGGAGATGGTCTATCCCACAGCCATCAGTACGTCGTACTGGAGATAGTATACGGGTGCTCGTTAGGTTACGAGTACACTGAACAGGACTCGTTGGGAACTGTTTGTTGGCATTATACCTATCGTCAGTTAATAGTTCCCAGGTGACATGAGTATAGCTTAGTCTGCTGACTTGACAATGTCACTTCGCCTCGAGTGTGTTCTTACTGTTCTTTGATTACTACCCTACCACGGCTCTACTGAGTCGTGCAAACAGGTAGTAGTTGGGTGCAGTTCCGAAGCACTTGGAGGCAGTGACGGTTAGACAGGATTCGTCTCTCCTGGTATTGGGAGTTGATATCGCGCTGTGTCTAGGAGAGCCATTACACATAGTCGTCCCTGGCCAGGGCAAGGAGATATACTGGTGGGTTTCCAGTGTTATCTCAGGGTGTTCTGGGCTACACTCCGACACGACTTGTACCGCTATTAGGGGACTGACGTTTACCACCCCCCTAGGCCCGCCATGTGATATTATCAGACGAACAGACCGGACTGTACGGAGATTGTCACATACAGGCTCAGTAGGAGTTTGGATGGGTTCACCTCATCAGTCTTCTTATCGACATCTACCTGGGGACCGTTACGTACAGCTAGTGCCGCTTGCGGTCTGTGGTTAAACCCACTGCCAGCATAGTGTCGAGTCTTTAGAGTCCCACACAGAGAGTTTCCCTGCACTGAGCGAAACGTGTAGAGGCCGTATGGTTTTAAGGCAAGGCTACGATCACTTACGTGCACTTGTGTGCGTATGCTGTTCGGGCAGGCAATACTAGTGGGCTTTGGTTTAAGTCGGATCCTAGTATTGTACGGATGGATTTGTTTTGTCTTCTGTGCATTCGCACTCTACGGAATGCGGATGCGGGTGTGTATGCACAGTTTTGAGGAGAGAAGAAGGAGGTGGTGCCTCATTAGGGTTTTGACAGTTGATTCGGCCAAAACCATTATGTGGCGGGCTCATTAGGGTTTGACAGTTGATTCGGTCGAAACCATTATGAGGCGGACTCATTAGGATTTTGGCAGTTGGTTCGGTCAAAACCATTATGAGCCGGGGACATTATTTACTAATCTTTATAATAATAATTATGTTATGGCTAATTGCTTTGACCATTTGACCATACTTGACTTTTTTGACCGTTTGACCAAAGTTGACTTGGACCTTCATGAGAGGTCTAGAGTATTCTTTGGTTTTCTTTTTCTTTTTGTGATAAAAATGGTCAAGTCAAGCTAACCATCAATTTTATCATGAAAAGATTAGTCATGATGATTTTTATGTATTATTGCAACCATGGTTCATTTTTCTTTAGCTCATTATTCTTTTCTCATTCTCTCTCTTAAGTTGAGAAAGCTCCATGGTTGCTAGTTCTTCTTCCTCCTCTTGAAATTTCCTTTGATCTGATGTGTTGAGAGAAAAAGGATCCAAATAGACAAACACATCCATCTACCTCATCTACACAACCTAGGACATCAAGCCTAGCGATCTTGTTGCCCTAGTTGCCTCGGCTCGAGGTGGAGCTCGGAGCACAACTCTCGGGTGGATTTTTCTTCGGCAAGAGAAGGCGACAAGGAGAACCATCCAACCCACTCCAAGGAGAAGAAGAGAAGGAGTTCAAGACTAGGTATAATCCTCTTACCGAGTAGGTAAAGCTTGTAGTTGTTGCTAGTGTGTTGTTTAGCAAACATCCAGGTTTCTAGTCCATGTTACCCTAAACCCTAAAAAATTGGTTTTCACCGTTTCCGCAACCCCGAAAGAACCGGGACAGGTAACGTGGACCTAACAGTGGTATCAGAGCCTAGCTAAACACATACTAGCATATTAGCAAAGTATCTAGAATTTCGATCGGAGAAAAAACCGCAAAACACGCCGAAAATGCTAACTTTCTGCCGATTTTTATTTCTGTTCAAAAAATAATTTAACACATACTAAAAATCGGCTCAGGGTTTTTACAGAACACACAAGAAATTTAGTCCAGTGAATCGGTTAACGCGCCGCGGAACCGCGGCAAGAGCATGCTCTTGCCGCGGATCCGCGGCCGAGTTGACTCAGCCGTGGGTCAAACTTCTTGCAGTGTTCTTATAATGGTGTTTTGTGATTTTTAGGATGGTTTGTTTCTGCGCAGAATTTCCAGAGAACAAAATTTGTTTTTGGGGTGGTTACAAATCCGTATTTTGATCGAATTTCTGTAGACTTTGGCTAATGGGTTATATATGTGATGTGATATATGTATTGAACGTCTGCTAATCGCTATACGTCGATTAGTGGGGGTTATACGTATCTGTGTTCTGTAATGTTGATTGTTTGTGTATATGAATTCGTTGGATTGTCGCGGATGAATAGCCGGGGGGTTGTGAGATGAGAGTTTTATTTATCTTTCAATTCATGTAATATGTAAATTGATGTAATATTATTTGTATGGCCGCACATCCAGGATGAGGTTGTAGCCGCCATTGGATAATTTCTTTTTACTGTTTTTGCTCCTAGGATAGACCCAAGGTGGGGTGCACAAACTACCGGGTATCTCGAAGTGCCGAGTGGCCTACTCACGTTGTTGAGGGAGGTTGCTTCGCTTCGGGTACTTGGCGGGTAGTTTGCCGCACCCGTAGGGTTCTAGGGTGGGGTATTGGCTATTCATCGCGACCGTGTAATCCGCTTTTCGTTACAGGCTCGAACGAAACGCGGATTCCTAGTATATCCAATGTGTTCATCTGTGATCTGGAATGGCTATCATTGCATCTGACGAATGTGTATATCTATTTAGGCATTGCTTATGTTTTGCATCCGCGCTAGTCCATCTCCCGCTCTGTCGTTAGTTAAGTAACTAACGGGTGATGACGGGGCCCCGTGGCGAATGCGGATGGCATAAGCGTACGCCATATTTTCGTTGTTTTCTGCAATGGTAGGATTAAATGATGGGACGCATTAAATTAATGCAAGAAAACAAACCTAAAAGAAGTTGTTCGAACAATTTTCAAAAAGTTGTTATTGCAAGGACGTTCTCTTTTTGTTTTGCACAGAGGTATTCGGTTATGAATGCCCAGCACCTCATTCGACGAGGCAAGGGCCGAGATCCCTTCATCGGGAGTGACCCTTTGGACAAAAGTTTACGTCAGGGTAATAACTTCACTATAGTCTATTATTCTTGCTTTGCATCGAGGTATTCAGTTTAGAATATCCTGCACCTCATTCGACGAGGAAAGAGCCGAGATCTCTTCACAGGGAGTGACCTCTTTAGCAAAAGTTTTCGTCACTATATTTTCAAAAAGGGTTATCAGGTTCCTTCAACGATATCAAGTTCATTACGTTAACGGGTTTTTCGCCAAAAACCCAACCGTAGCCCTCCGTCGTTTCTTATAAGTTATACTCAGTATTCGTGCTGCGTTTGTTGACTGTGTCAAGGCGCAGTGAACGGTAGCTGAGTATTGCTTATCTGCTGGATACAATGTGATTGGTTAGGACATTCGTATAACCTTGTTGACTGTGTCAAGGGTTATGCGGGTGGGTTTAATGCAATCAAGATAATGACGGGTTGAACTTGACTAAGACTCTTTGATTTGTTGACTGTGTCAAGGTCACTTGGGTCCTAGGGGCAAAAAATCCACATCGGGAGTTTCTAAAGAAACTGAAACTTACAGATTTAGCATACCTTCTGGAGTGTGGTGACTAGAGTGGATTCCATCTAGGTCATCGCACAGTGATAGTTGGATCCCAATCCCACTGATGAGTTGAATTACTCTCGGGAGATTATTTCACTTAACAATCAATGCTATAAACCAAGTAGGTGTCTAGAAAGGTGTTAGCGGGGCTACGCCTCCAAGGAAAAGAGGTTACTTAATTAAGGAACTTCGCGAAAGCGTTGGAAAACCTCTCTCGAAGTACCAACACTAGCCTGGCTGAAAGGTTAAGCAAGTATTGTGACGTGCAATTAATCCCGACTAGTTCTTCTTTTAAAAGGTTTTAAGAAGAATTTGAGGAAACAGTGGGAGCCATCCTGGTTAGATAAACTAATAAACCAATCTAATCTTGCAAGAGCGCACGCTGAGTGTTTCTTTTCTCTCTCTCCAGGTAGCAACTATTTTACGCCCTAATCAAGATAATAAAATGTATCGCTTGACCGATCCGAATTCTAATTCGGGGCTGAGGAACGTTGGTTCGGCTCTAACTTGGGACAACAGTCATAAGTTTGAGCAAGGGAAAGAGGATTGTATGGATTCCAAGGATACCCGGTTGAAGAAGAAGCATGGTTTTGCATCTACTTCAGGTGTTCTTGTATTTGAGAACTGCTTTACGGTCAGATCTACCTCCTGGGTACTTGATACCGGATCAGGATCTCATATCTGTAATTTATTGCAGGGACTGAGAAAAAGTAGGAAAGTTGCACCTGGTGATATGTCGCTCAAAGTAGCGAATGGAGCATAAGTTAATGCTGCAGCCGTTGGTGAATATCACCTAGTGTTGCCAAATGGCAATACTATGATTTTGAACGATTACTGCTATGTACCTTCCATGGTTTGCAACATCATATCAGTTTCTTTACTCGATAAAGATGGATATAACTTTGTTCTTGATAGAAATATCATGAACATTTACCTTCATAAGGTACTGGTTGCAGAAGGTACACTGTGTAATGGTATCTACGTTCTAAATCAGAATACAGTTCTCAATGTACAAAACACACGCAAGAGGAAGAATTCAGATACAAATGAATCCTACTTGTGGTATTATAGACTTGGTCATATCGGAGAGAAAAGATTAAGTAAGTTGCATAAAGATAGACTCTTGAATCCGTTCGAGTTTTCATCTTATGAAACTTGTCAGTCTTGTCTCAAAGGGAAGATGACCAAATCTCCGTTCACCGGACATGGAGAAAGAGCAACAGAGCTCTTGGGACTCATACACGGTGATGTATGTGGTCCAATGTCTATACATGCAAGGGGTGGGTTCTCGTACTTCATCACATTCACTGACGATCTCTCTATATTCGGATATGTGTATCTTATGAAACACAAATCTGAAGCTTTTGAGAAATTCAAGGAATTCAGAAACGAAGTAGAGAACCAGACTGGCAAAAGTATCAAGATCCTCCGGTCTGACAGAGGAGGGGAGTACTTAAGCACGGAATTCCTAGATTACTTAAAAGAGAATGGTATTCTCTCTTAGCTTACTCCTCCTTATACACCGCAGCACAACGGTGTATCGGAGCGAACGAATCATACCCTATTGGATATGGTTCGCTCCATGATGAGTAGTGCCGAGTTGTCTCTTTCATTCTGGGGATATGCACTTCAAACAGCAGCGCATCTATTGAATCAAGTTCCATCCAAATCCGTGCCTAAGATTCCGTATGAAATATGGAGTGGTAAGAATTTGTATCTTAAACGTATTAAGATTTGGGGTTACCCAGCTTATGTTAAAAAGCAGAACCCAGACAAACTTGAGGCACGGGCAGCTTTATGTAAGTTTGTGGGATACCCAAAAGATTCTAGTAGGTATCTATTCTACCATGCAGAGGAACAGAAGATAATTGTTTCCAGGAATGCCACATTTTTGGAAAAGGAATTTCTTGTTAAAAATATTGGTGGCAGCACGGTAGAACTGGATGAAATTCCAGAAACACAAACTTTAACTAAATATTTGGAGGAACCGCTAGATTCAGTTACACCCAACGAACCTCGGCCACTCCGCAGATCTGGTAGGATTTCTCATCCACCCGAGAGATACTACGGTTTTCTCTTAGACGGGAATCAAGAGGATTGCATCTTGGAAGAAGATGACCCTACCAGTTTCAGGCAGGCCATTATCAGTAGGGACTCTGATAAGTGGCTAGAAGCAATGCAATCTGAAATGGAGTCCATGCATGCCAATAAAGTGTGGACCTTGGATATTGCTCCACCTGGGGTAAAACCTGTTGGATGCAAATGGATCTACAAAAGGAAACTTGGTGTAGATAGGCAGGTGGAAACCTATAAGGCTAGACTCGTTGCAAAAGGTTTTTGTCAAAGACCTGGTGTGGACTATGACGAAACTTTTTCTCCAGTGGCTACGCTCAAATCCATTCGGATCCTACTTGCCATTGCTGCCTTCCATGACTATGAAATCTGGCAAATGGACATTAAAACGGCTTTTCTGAACGGTTGTTTGGAAGAGTGCGTTTACATGGATCAGCCAGAAGGTTTTGTAGACAGTGGGAGCAGCGGGAAGGTGTGCAAGTTGCTTAAATCCATTTATGGATTAAAGCAGGCATCGCGGAGCTGGAACATCTGTTTTGATGAGGCAATCAAGGAATTTGATTCATCAAGAACGAAGATGAACCTTGTTTCTATAAGAAAATTGTAGGATGAACTGCCGTGTTCCTAGTCTTGTACGTGGACGACATTCTTTTGATAGGAAATGGCATTCCTATGCTACAATCGGTCAAGTTATTCTTGTCACAACGGTTCTCCATGAAGGACCTGGGTGATGCCTTGTACATTCTGGGGATCAAAACCTACAGAGATAGATCCAAGAGACTACTGGGACTTCGCAGTCCAGGTACATAGAGACCGTACTAAAGAGATTTAGTATGGAAGATTCCAAGTGCGGTAATGTACCCGCATTGCACGGAACCACCCTCTCCAAGAAGATGTCTCATAAGACTAACGAGGAGAGCGTTCACATGAGCATTATACCCTATGCTTCGGCGGTAGGATCTATAATGTATGCGATGCTATGTACAAGACCAGATGTAGCTTACGCACTGAGCGTGGTGAGTCGGTATCAGTCAGACTCAGGTGAGGACCACTGGATGGCAGTGAAGAACATTCTCAAGTACCTGAGAAGGACTAAGGAAATGTTCCTGGTTTACGGTAATGGAGACCTCAGGGTCGAGTCCTTTACCGATTCAAGCTTCCAGAGTGACAAAGATGACAGCAAATCTGTCTCGGGTTTTGTGTTTACGCTCAACGGAAGGGCGGTATGTTGGAGGAGTTCCAAACAGGATACCGTCGCAGACTCGACGATGGAAGCTGAATACATTGCTGCAAGCGATGCCGCAAAGAGACGGTCTAGATGAACAAGTTCATTAGTGAACTTCAGGTGGTTCCGTCCATTATTGACCCAATACCTTTGTATTGCGATAACAATGGGGCTATAGTTTTAGCGAAGGAACCAAGGTCCCATCAGAGATCCAGACACATCTTAAGGTGGTATCACCTGATCAGGGAGATCATTGATCGCCAGGAGATCAAGGTACGGAGAGTGGACACAAAAGACAACACGGCGGATCCATTCACAAAGGCCCTCCCTCAAACACAGTTCGAGTGACTTTTTGAGCTATTGGGTATGCGGTACGCCAGCAGCTAGCCCTAGTGCAGACGTTGGGTATGCGGTACACCAATTACTGGCCTTTAGTGCAAGTGGGAGATTGTTAGATATGTATGCCCTAGAGGCCATTATTGTATAGTACTAGTTTGTATAATATATTTTGGAGGCTTGGGATATATATACGGTTTTACGACAGTCTTGCTCGATATGGTAGTATGCTACTTGGTTTGTTTCTATCTTAATATGTGTATATGTTTCTTTTAACATATCGCTAATACATATTGATGAGCCCTTAGGATTTTTGCTTGACTACCGGCGTTGTGATGGCGATCACACTAGTGGAGGATGGGTAGTCTATAAGCACATCCTTATCTTGGTCCCTGGTCGTAGGATTATCGAGACAGGGCATCGATACTCCAGAGTAGACTGGTGCATACGCTTCTCTTCCCAATAGGGGAGATGGTCTGTCCCACAGCCATCAGTACGTCGTACTGGAGATAGTATGCGGGTGCTCGTTAGGTTACGAGTACACTGGACAGGACTCGTCGGGAACTGTTAGTTGGTATTATACCTATCGTCAGTTTACAGTTCCCAGGTGACATGAGTACAGCTTAGTCCGCTGACTTGACACTGTCACTTCGCCTCGAGTGTGTTCCCACTGTTCTTTGATTACTACCCTACCACGACTCTACTGAGTCATGCAAACAGGTAGTAGTTGGGTGCAGTCCCGAAGCACTTGGAGGCAGTGACGGTTAGACAGGATTCGTCTTTCCCGGTATTGGGAGTTGATATCGCGATGTGTCTAGGAGAGCCATTACACATAGTCGTCCCTGGCCAAGGCAAGCGAGATATACTAGTGGGTTTCCAATGTTATCTCAGGGTGTTCTGGGCTACACTCCGACACGACTTGTACCGCTATTAGGGGACTGACGTTTACCACCCCCTAGGCCCGCCATGCGATATTATCATAAGAACATACCGGACTGTACGGAGATTGTCACATACAGGCTCAGTAGGAGTTCAGATGGGTTCACCTCATCAGTTTTCTTATCGACATCTACCTGGGGACCGTTACGTACAGCTAGTGCCGCTTGCGGTCTGTGGTTAAACCCACTACCAGCGTAGTGTCGAGTCTTTAGAGTCTCACACAGAGAGTTTCCCTGCACTGAGTGAAACGTGTAGAGGCCGTATGGTTTACGGCAAGGCTACGATCACTTACGTGCACTTGTGTGCGTATGCTGTTCGGACAGGCAATACTAGTGGGTTTTGGTTTAAGCCGGATCCTAGTATTGTACGGATGGATTTGTTTTGTCTTCTGTGCATTCGCACTCTACGGAATGCGGATGCGGGTGTGTATGCACAGTTTTGAGGAGAGAAGAAGGAGGTGGTGCCTCATTAGGGTTTTGACAGTTGATTCGGCCAAAACTATTATGTGGCAGGCTCATTAGGGTTTTGACAGTTGATTCGGTCGAAACCATTATGAGGCGGACTCATTAGGGTTTTGGCAGTTGGTTCGGTCAAAACCATTATGAGCCGGGGACATTATTTACTAATCCTTTTAATGATAATTATGTTATGGCTAATTGCTTTGACCATTTGACCATACTTGACTTTGTTGACCGTTTGACCAAAGTTGACTTGGACCTTCATGGGAGGTCTAGAGTATTCTTTGGTTTTCTTTTTCTTTTTGTGAGGAAAATGGTCAAGTCAAGCTAACCATCAACTTTATCATGAAAAGATTAGTCATGATGATGTTTATGTATTATTGCAACCATGGTTCATTTTTCTTTAGCTCATTATTCTTTTCTCATTCTCTCTCTTAAGATGAGAAAGCTCCATGGTTGCTAGTTCTTCTTCCTCCTCTTGAAATTTCCTTTGATCTCATGTGTTGAGAGAAAAATGATCCAAATAGACAAACACATCCATCTACCTCATCTACACAACCTAGGACATCAAGCCTAGCGATCTTGTTGCCCTAGTTGCCTCGGCTCGAGATGGAGCTCGGAGCACAACTCTCGGGTGGATCTTTCTTCGGCAAGAAAAGGCGACGAGGAGAACCATCCAACCCACTCTAAGGAGAAGGAGTTCAAGACTAGGTATAACCCTCTTACCGAGTAGGTAAAGCTTGTAGTTGTTGCTAGTGTGTTGTTTAGCAAAGATCCGGGTTTCTAGTCCATGTTACCCTAAACCCTAAAAAATTGTTTTTCACCGTTTCCGCAACCCCGAAAGAACCGGGACAGGTAACGTGGACGACCGATATCACATATCACGATATTAGAATACGGTATCATATACACGTATTCATCTCGGTCCCGCACATATCACATATGTGCCCTACTTCATTTCGCATGAGATAGGAAACCTCTGTATAGGACTCTCAAGACTCGTCAATACGCCGGCAGTAGGTGGTGATCATATCAGAGACCCACAAGCCGCAAGCGGTCTGCTAAACGTAACGGCCACCTGGGTATTGAGCGATCAGAAGATCAACAAGCAAGACTGCTCATACTCCTGTGAATCCAATCAGTAACACTACCGTACAGTCCGGTCTATTCGTCTGATATGTCGCATATCTTGCCTGGGGATGGTAAACGTCAGACCCCAATAACTTGATAAGTCATGCCGATGTGAGGACCATAATGGGTCGAGAAACTACCGATAACACTTACCAGTAAATCTTGGAATCAGCCCAGGCCAGGGACTTCCTGTTATGGCCAATCGAGCACAGCGCAACATCAACCCCCAATACCAAGAGAGACGAATCCCCTCCTTTCGCTCATTGTCTCCATGTGACTCGGGACTATACCCAAAAACCACCGTTTTGCACGATCTCTTGAACGTGGTAAGGTGGAAATCAAAGCACAGTGGGAATCACACAAGACTCTATGACGATCTCGGGTCTACAGGCTAACCTGTACCAGTGTCACTAGAGAAGTGCTATCTGACATCAGATATAATACCATCGAGGAGTTCTCGGCGAATCCGTTCAGTATACACAGTCTCCACTGAGCACCCGTATACCTTCTCTAATGTCAAACACCAATGGATATGGGATCATCCGTCGCCCATCGCATGGATCGAGAAGCGTATATGCTAGTCTACTTTGGAATATCGATGCCCCGTCTCGATACTCCCACGACTAGGAACAATTAAAGGATATACTTATGGACTACCCAGGCCCCACTAGTATGATCTGCATCATAATCCTGGTAGTCAAGTACTCATTCTAAGGGCTTTATCAACATGTAACAGAGAGACAATGAGTATACATGTTAAGATAAAGAATAACCATATAGGATACTATCATGTCGAGCAAGAAAGTCCTCCCTATATATGTCCAAGCATACACTATAATATACATCACATGTACAATAATGGCATCTAGGGCATACATACAACTAACACGACATACTCGAACGAGTCGGTGAAGTGGCTTATCGCTTGGCACTTCCACCTTCATTGGAAAGAGTGCACAATGTGTTCCACATATCCCAACTCAGAAAGTATGTGAGTGGCCCCTGCCATATTCTTGATCACTCCGAGCTCACTGTACAGCCAGACTTATCCTGTGAGTAACAACCTGTTGAGATCCTAGATAGAAATGCGAAGTCACTTCGAAACAAGGAAGTCAACTTGGTTCGAGTGATATGGAGAAAAGACACACCAGGAGATTCAACATGGGAAAGGGAAGATGAGATGCGTGCAAGATACCCTCAACTATTTGTAAACTAGTCCTTAAAGTAAATTATAAATTTCGAGGACGAAATTTTTGTAAGGAGGGTAGACTGTAACAACTACAATTTCAATGTACAAAAAATTGTTTAAAAGTTAATATACAATTGGGATATTTGCAAATCCTGTGTACACTATAAGTATTTGTTTTTACTTTAGAACAGCAAGAAAACACTTATAGCTCATTGGTAAAACCTTGCACTGCTGTGACGTAGACCCTGTGATCGAATCCCCCCGGCCACATTATCTTTTTATTTAATATTTTTTAATCTTTTAGAAGCCCAAAGGTCTACACATGCACTACATGTAAAAATGAAAGGTCACAAATTAAAAAAACACGTGCATTGGGGTATATGAGGAGACAGGGACACGTGGCAACAAACCCAACCCCATCCGACGGTAATGGACAGACGAAATGCCTAATTCCACCGGTACCGCCGGGCCCTCCATGGTTAATTCCGCCCATTTATTTGCCCGAGCACCTCTTCAGCTACCCCCACTAACCTCACATTGTTTATTTTCTCTGCATTCATCCAGAGCACAATAAAATACCATTTAATTCCATTTTCAATGCAAATTTCAATACAATCTTTAACCCTCTAAACCCTAATTTTTCCCTATAAATACCGCACTCCATTTCACTCATCCTCACTCAGAAATTCCTTGTCAAAACTCTCAAGAATTCTCAAGTCCTCTTAGTGTGCAAGTGGAGTTAGTGAAGGGTGAAGTTCCGGCGACGTTCCAAGGCGATTCCGGTGACGAAACGACGTCCCGAAGCCTTTCTTAGTTTTCTCTCTCCCTTCTCTTATCCAAAAGCCAGTAAGTCCCTTCTTCCCCTCTCTTCTACTATCTTAAAAACTTTCAATTCTAAAACCCGACGGAAACGGAGTTAATCCGACTTCCGATTCGGTTTTTCTTTAAAAAGGTTAGTTTTCTTAAACAATCAATACCATACTCTCATATAATGTTTAAAAAAAATTAAAAAACACTCTAAAACAAGTTTTATCTCAAAATAATCTTTTATGCAATTTTTATTGTATTTTTACAGTAAAATGCCACATACTTTCGTTCCGATATAAAACCACATAAAACTTGTATTATCTTTAGATAACTCACGAGGTAATGACCTACCTCATCACGACAGACATCTTTGACATAGCACAATGAGATTTTGGGAATATATTCATGGGATAATACGACATTACAAATAAATACCATTAACTTGCAAAACCATTTCTTTAAAAAGTGTATTAAATAATTCCTTACAATTGCGTCTCTACAACCCACTTTTGGGGACCCCGTTCGGGATGGTGCGGGTTATCGCACATCCTCGGGCCTAGTAGAGCGATATGTAGACCTCCGAAAGGAGCATTCGATCTCGATGGAATTTTAATGCATTTTTCTTTAGAAAATGATATTTCTACAAGAAAATAAATAAATTTATTTTCATTAAATATATACGTATATAACTATTATCAAAATATCTATTTTAATTATATTATATAAATATTCCAAGCTTTCTAAATAAAAAGAATCACCATTACATGAAAATACCATTCAAATACAAAACAATTCCAATATTTCAATAAAATACCATATACTATGAAAACTAGGTCTACTCACTAGAAATTTCACTTTTATAAAATATACATTTATGAAAACCCTAAAGACGATAATTAAATATTTGAGGTGCAATTTGAAAACATAACAAAACTATTTTTTACATAAAACCCCCTCAAGTTATACTAAATTACAATAAGAACTCTAGTAAATATAGGTTTAAGCGGGACTAATTCTCTTGAGCCTCATGGAGCCAAAGAATGTGGGTGCTTGTCTATCTAAGATAGACAATCTAACAAACGGTGTTATCAACATGGTAATTGTCTTGAAAAAAGATACAAATCCTGCCGTCCATGTTCAGCAGTTACTGATAACATCAAAACTAATTCAGGATTTCAAGTTCTTTTCAAAGTGTCTGACTCAGACTGAGTCTCAATCTAATAAATCTAACTTGAATGTGATTAAAGTGTAAACTACAATACAATATGAATCCATGAATCCGTCTATTCAATCTATATCAATCAATATTGACCGAACCGAACCATGGATATACTCCGTCTACATGACTCTCCATTCATATCCATTCCATTTACTAATATCATAGTTTCGGCAATTCATCCATCTATATAACGAAACAATACAATCAATACAAAAGACATCGCGGGATTTATAAGGGGTAGATTGGTACGGAAGGTGTTAGAAGTGGCACGAGACTGTAACCATAATACACCTAACCTGAATATCTATTGCCGTTGTACCGTGGATGAACGGTTCCTTGTGATCCGTATACCTTAGTCTCCGGAATAGTGAGACTCCTCTCGTATACACTGGCATTTTATGTACCAAGCTACAAACAACAGCGTTAACAATATAATCAAACATTATAAATTATATTCTTTTTCTGTCAATTCTATCTCTACTCACCTTTGGGACTTACCGAGTGATTGTCCGCTGACGACATTCATTTCTTCTTTCTTTGGAATATTGTCAGGTGATTCAGACTCATTGGAGATCGAGCCCGGCACTGAAGATTTGGAGCAGATACCATTTGACCCAGAGCTTTAGACACTTGTACATATTTATTCCATTTCGGTTATGCCATTGTTTAGGCATCGCTTTCTACTCATGTATTTACATTTCAGTTGTACTTGTAAAAAAATGTTTAATAAATAAAATTGTTGTTCATTTACATTACTGTCTCTTGTGTATTTTACTTTATATTGCTTAGTTACGCTTAGCGTATTTACTTCTGAGTAAATACGTAGTAGACCTCGCCGCGTCCCCTTCCCGTATACCGGGAAGCGGGGCGTGACACAAACATTATACCGATACGTCCCAATGTCACCAGAAAACATCATGGTCAACTTCCGTTCGTGACGAGCTCGCTCTGACCGCATCTCTAGCAGCAGCTCTCTCTACGCTCAACATCCTGATGACAGAAACCTCAAGTAGGTATCGATGAAGATAGATCAAGTGACGAAAGGAATTGACAGGTCCGAAATGGATATATGATTATAAGAAAGATTGAAATCAATGGGAGTATGATCATAGGAACGAATAAAATCACGGATCTCAAGAAATGTACATCATAAGGTCACTTAAGCGGAGCAGCGTATCGTAAGTATACTGCGGAACATACACACGGTACGTCACTTTACTCAAGCTACCTACTCTATCAACCAAGGTCAACCTACGCTACGAAAGTTCGGGTCTAATACCTCCTCAGTCAAGCCTAAGTTTCGTAAGATCAAGCCTAAACTTGAACCAAGGTTAAACCTAACACTCTGATACCAACTTTGTCATGACTCGAAATTTGGCACGTGACCAGCACTTAAATCACGAACGTCTAAAGGCGTAATGCAATTCAGTAAGCCGAAGCTCAGAAATCTAAACTTTTTTGTGGAAAATAGTGAAGCTAGCTCAGAAATCTTAAAATTGCAATTCAGTAAGCCGAAGCTCAGAAATCTTAAAATTGCATAGATAATAATTTATGAAAATGCAAGTGGATTATATGCTAATTGAAAACATTTTTTCGTCCTTTTTAAAAAAAATTGGGCAGCACCTCCCTTGTAATTTTGATCCAAAAACTACATACAAGCAATATATATAGACATCCCTAAGCGGCAGCTAGCTCTTCGCCAATCGGCGGACTCACAACCACGCAAGTACGCAATATCTATATATACGATGCTTAACGGCGAAGATCAACACAGAAAGAATAAATAAATAAAGCAAGATATCAAAAATCTCAAAAGAAGCGAACATACACCCATCGCTCTAAGTCTCGCAACCACAAGTCTGTCTAGGTCACTAATATACAAAGTCTAGATTCTGATTGATGGAGTATATCTAGATACAATAGAAATAATAAGTACAAAAGTGGGCACGGTCCAATGTGTCCCACCTACCATAGCAAAACATCCTGAAATAAGCTGTGTGCCAGCGATACCGCTACTGATCCAAGCGGTCGAACCTGCAAGAAACTGTGGCACAACGGGGGTGGGTTGCCAATTCGTGAGTAAAAAACAACAGCAGGTAGAAATCGAATAAACAATGATTCCTAGGTCATGCTGTATCATGAAAGTAATACTATGGGTGACCATGTATGTATATGTATCAAAAATATAATTGATGCCAATGACAACATGTAAAATCAAATCATTTGAAATCATGTGCCTGTATGTATGAGGAAAATCAACCAATATGTGTATCCATCAACGACACGTCAATATCATGGAACCTGAGTGTCCAACATCGACACTCGAAACATCATGAAAACCCGTGTCCAGCATCGACACGCAAATACTCATATCTCGGGGCCGCATCCTTTAATTGACCCTCATATCCAAATACTCATATCTCACGCGCCGCATCCTCTGATCGGCCCTCATATCAATCTCACGACTCCGGCCAGTATCCTCCGGATAACCGCCGGGTCCAACCTATCATCAGTAGGTGGTGCTCTCCCTTCCAGGCTCATCGTCATCCCCACGAATTTCTCGCATCGGAGTACCTTACCGAGTCCACCATGTATCCGCAGACGGCTCATCCAACTCTTCGAATCGGGTCTCGAAAACAAGCTCAGAACCGAGAAAACTCATGGTGGACATGAAATATCATATCAAGGGAAAACTTCGCTTTTAAATATTTCAAGTTTTCAAAACGTATTTTACGGTTTCCCAAATTCACGAAACAGAAATCTCATAAAAATATCATATTAGATATATCACCATAGCAATGTATGCAACATAAAACAATAAAGTGAGCATATCAAGTATATCATGTGAACATGTCATATGGTAGTGCTGAATAATTAAGAATAATATCATGATATAGCATTTCTACTGTGTAAGTGGCTTAGCAATTACCGATGATGAGTGTGTGAGCCGGCAAATCTGTGTAAGTGTAACATCTGCATCATCGGTAATAGTGCAGGTGTACTAGAAGATGATATCATACAATGGTAAATACCAGAAACATAACACGTATCACACGAGGGATAATCCAATATAAACATGAATGATAAATGTTAGTTATATGTATGCCCTAGAGGCCATGATTATACATAGGATGTATATTGTAGTGGATGCTTGGACATATATAGTGAGGACTTTCTTGCTCGACATGATAGTATGCTATCTTGTTATTCTTTACCTTAACGTGTACACTGATTGTCTCTCTGTTACATGTTGGTAAAGCCCTTAGGATGTGTACTTGACTACCTAGACTATGATGCGGATCATACTAGTGGGGACATGGTAGTCCATAAGTACATCCTTCAAGGTCCCTAGTCGTGGGTGTATCGAGACAGGGCATCGATATACCAGAGTAGACTAGCGTATACCTTCTCGACCCATGAAGATGGGCGATGGATGATCCCATATCCATTGGTGTTTGACATCGGAGATGATATACGGGTGCTCAGTGGAGACTGGGTACACTGGACGGACTCGCCGAGAACTCCCAGATGGTATTATACCTTACGTCAGATGGCAGTTCTCTGGTGACACTGGTACAGGTTAGTCTGTTGACCCGAGATCGTCATAGAGTCTTGTATGGTTCCCACTGTGCTTTGATTTCCACCTTACCACGTCCAAGAGGGCGTGCAAAACGGTGGTTTTTGGGTACAGTCCCGAATCACATGGAGGCAATGAGCGATAGGAGGGGATTCGTCTCTCCCGGTATAGGGAGTTGATGTTGTGCTGTGTTCGATTGGCTATAACCGGAAATCCCTGGCCAGGGTTGCTGAGATTTACTGGTAAGTGTTACCAGTAGTTCCTCGAACTGTTATAGACCTTATATCAACACGACTTATCGAGCTATTGGGGTCTGACGTTTACCACCCCTAGGCGAGATATGCGACATATCAGACGAACTGACCGGACTGTACGGTAAGTGTTACTGGTTGGATTCACAGGAGTGTGAGCGGGCTTGCTCGTCGATCTTCTGATCGCTCAATACCCGGGTGGCCGTTACGTTTAGCAGACCGATTGCGGCTTGTGGGTGTTTGATATGATCATCACCTGCTGCCGGCGTATTGACGAGTCTTTAGAGTCCTACACAGAGATTTCCTGGCTCAAGCGAAACGAAATAGGAGCGCATATGAGATATGTGCGGGACCGAGAATAATGCGTGTATGTGATACCGTATTCTATTCTCGCGATAAATGTATCGATTGGTTGTATGCGATATAACCTAGTTATCGAATCGAGGATTGATTCGATAAGCCGATACATTGGATATTAGTCGGTCATATGCGATATGACCGGATCGTTAAATCAAGTGTTGATTTAATGATTTAATGTATAATTATATATTTGATATATTACTTTGTATTAACTAGTATAGGTTCACTTTAAAAGGATTTTCTCACTTGATGTGCACATTGTATATGTGATATATTTTTGTGCACTTGTTTGTATCATGTTTGATGATACATGCATACTTTGTTGAGTGTATGATTAAACCATGGTTGTGTAATGGTTAGGGTTTTGATTTACTTATTCATTTATTTTGTTTATTTTTTTTTTTGCAAAATAAATGAATGGAGGCTTTCTTTGTTTGCTAGTTGAAGCTTCATGAAACTTTGACTAAGTGACCTTTTTTGTTTTCATACTTAACCCTAACCATTCCACTTAACCCTAGTTCATTCTCTACACTTGACCATGGTTGCTATATGATAAGTATTCCTTTTATTTTCTATTTGAGACAATACTTATTATATGATCTTCTTCTTCTTCTCCTTCTTCAACAATGAAGAAAGCTTGCCTCCATCAATGGCAACTTGAGAAAAAGAGTGAGAAATCCAATTCTAAAGTGAACCCACTTCCTATTTCTTCATCCTCTACCACTTGCCAAGTAGTATAGGGTGTTTTCTTCACAAGTTTCATGACTTGGTGAAGTTGGAGCTTGATCTTGTGTTGCCTCGACGTAGATCATCTTCGGCATCGAAGCCGACGACCAAGCCCGCCCATTTCTCCGATGAAGCCGACGCTAGAGCCCGGGATTCGATTTGGACAGCAAGGAGACTTCATCATGGAGCTATGGAGGTGGAGGACCGGATCTACAAAGGTTGTATTTCCGTTCCCTTAGTTAAGTTGTTAACTAGTTGCATGTTTCGCCTAATTTCTAGTTAACGATCCGTATTAGGGTTTCTCGGCACCGGAAAATTTTGAATTTGGCATGGTTGATGCCTTGTGAGACCTCTAGTGTGTGCCCAGGAACCCTACAGTGGTATCAGAGCCTAGCTAGAGCCTTAGGCGATGCGTAGACGGAGTTAGAATTCCGATCGAACCAAAACCCTAACTCCAAAATGCTCTCTGGACTTTTTTTCAAAAACTGGGATTTTTCCAGATTAAAAATTCTTAAAAAATTTAGCAGGAAATTCTAAGAATTACGATGCAAAATTGACCAAGTGATGCTGCAAAAGTGCGGCGGAACCGCGGCAGAAGCTTGGCTTCTGCGGCGGTTCCGCGGCCGAATTATGTGATCACTCTTCAATTTTTGCACAGTAACTCCTATATTTTGGTTCTGGATTTTTTGGGATTTTTTAATATTTATTCAAGAGTTGAATATTCTGGGGTGTTTTGGAGCTTCGTTGATTCGATCGGAAATTTCAAACTTTGTCTATGTGGCTTTCCGGGTATTTTTAGAAACTGTTAAAAAGTTCGACCGGATATAAATACCCACTTTTTCCCCTGTCGGGAAATTTCCAAGTGTTGGATCTTTCGGTGGTTTAATAACGTTCTAAGTAGTGCAAGTAATGTGATGGTCCCTCTAGAAGACAACAAACCTTAACTCGATTATGTGACCGTCTTGAACTGCCCTTTGAACCTTCGGGTTTGGGGCAGTACGACATGCCACATGTGAGGCGTTGGCTTGACCCTTCTACGGCTGGACCGTTAGTACTGAGGCATGAACTGGATGTTTTTAAACTTATTTCATGTGTTGAGCTGTTTCGGGAAAACTTGGGTGTTTGACTGTTCGATCGGAAAGTTTAACATTTTCTGTTTATCTGGAATGTGATACAATAATTGGAATTCGCAAGTAGTTATGAGATAACTGATATGAATGTTATAAATCTAGCGGTTTAGTCTCACTTGATCGGTTGCCACAGAATTTTGATGTGATCGAAAGTCCGTCGCAATCACGTAGCGTACGCGGATACTCGCCGGATAAACTTAATAGACAGCCTCACTCCATAGCCCCGACCAAGTGACTGTAGGAGAACCCCGTCGCCGAAAGCATCCGTCCGGGTGCTCGCGGTAGCGGTGTTCCGTCTTGGTGCACTTCGTCGACGATATCGGGAGTGCGGCCGCCTACTAAAGTTTGCGACGAGCATTCGATCAGAATGTCGGGAATCCTGTTGAATTGCCCGACTTGATATTGAAAAGAGTTTTCGATAATGAGACTAAAATGCTGGGTTTATAATTGTTAGGCATGCGATGTCTAAAGAATTCGCTTGGTTAGGCATGCGATGTCTATAGAGGTTGCGGATTCCAAATGTTGTAGTTTTACACATTCTTTTCTGTGACCGTAAGTGTAATATGTGATATCGCCGGTTTCGTTGCTATATGTCAACGACAATTGGGATGCGCATATTTACTTACGTTGATGACATGTGATGTTATGTGTTGCTGGATATGTTATATTGGATCGTCGTGTTTGAATAGCCGGGGTTTTTTATGTGAGGTGAGTGTTTTTCATTTTCATTCATGTAAAAACTTGTATGTAATATTCTTTTATTGGGGCACTTCCAGGTTGCGGAAGATGTCACCTTTTGTATATTATTTACTTTTCCGCACTAGGATAGACCCAAGGAGGAGGGCACAAATAACCGGGTTCTGGAGTCCAATGGGAGACCAACTCGAGGAGTCGAGTCCGGGTCTCCTAACTCCAGAATTGGTAGGGTTGCTTGCCGCTCTCGTAGGGGTCTAGGGGTGTGGGTTTGGCTATTCATCGCGACCGTGGAATCCGTGTTTTATACTGGCTCGTATTGAAAACACGGACGTCCTAGTATATCCAATATTTCATATGTTTCTTCTGCTGCGATATCTGTGATGTGATCATGTGATATGTTCTGTGATAGATACTGTATATAGTATATATAATATATTATATAGGCGTTACTTATGTTTTACACCTGCGCTAGCCCTGCCCCGCTCTGCCGTTAGTTACCTAGCCTAACGGTGCATGAGGGGACATCGAGGCGAATGCGGATGGCATAAGTGTACGTCGTATTTATCTGTGATTTTTAGGTACTTAAATGATGGGACTTCATTAATGTGATTAATGAAATAAAAGAAACCTAAAGATGTTGTAGAATCGAATTTCAAAAATAAAACAGGTAGCTACAGTTCTTGCTTTGCACAGCGGTATATATGATATATCCTGCACCTTATTCGATAAAGAAAGGACCGAGATCCCTTCACCGGGAGTGACTCCTTTAGCAATAACTGGCAGATGCTACACACTCGGTTTGTCTTTTGATAGCTTCTATAGTTTCTGCTTTGCACAGTGATATATATGATATATCCCGCACCTCATTCGACGAGGAAAGGGCCGACGATCCCTTCACGGGAGTGACCCCTATAGCAAAACTAGAAAAGCCTACAAAAAACACTCCATTTTAAAATCATTTGATTCTACAACGATATCAAGTTCATTACGCAATAGGTTTTCAGAAAAACCTGTCGTAGCCCTCCGTCATTTCAGATAAGTCCTACTTAGTATTCGTGCTACGTTTGTTGACCTCCGTCAAGGCGTAGTGTGCGGTAGCTAACTAGTATTTATCTGCTTATGCATATGATGCAGATTGGATTAGGGTAGTCGTGCGGCCTTGTTGACCTCCGTCAAGGGTCGTGCGGGTGGGTTTAATTCGATCAAGAAATGACGGGTTGAACTTGACTAGTAGCCTATGGTTTGTTGACCTCCGTCAAGGTCATAGGACGCTAGGGGCAAAATATTACCGGGAATTTCAAGTGTTGAAATTTGCAATGAGATTGCATACCTTCTATGAGATAGTTGGATCCCGATACCCGCTGCGAGTAAGAGTTACTCCTGGAAGAGTTTTACACATTACAATTAGCCGATCAAGTAGGTGTCTAGAAAGGTGTTAACGAGATTACGCCTCTGGGAAAACGAGGTTTACATTAATTAGGTTTGTGCGAAAGCACGGGGGACCTCCCTCAAAGTACCGACACTGGCCTGGCTGAAAGATTGGCGAACTTGTAGCGTGTAATTAATCTCGGCTAGTCTTTCCTTTTAGGGTTTGAAGGAAGATTTGATAAAAACAGTGGGAGCCATCCTGATTAGATAAAATAATAACCAATCAATTCTTGCAAGAGCGCACGCTGAGTGTTTTCTTCTCTCTCTCTCTCCAGGTAGCGACCATATCACGCCTTAATCAAGATAATAATACGGATATATTGACCGAACCCGCTTGTTATACTGAGCTGGGGAACGTTGGTCCCGCTCCAACTTATAACTGTTATAAGATAGAGCAGGAAATAGGGGATTACCAGAATTCCCGTGCCGAACAAACGAAGAAAGTGCATGCTGTTGCATCATCTTCGGGTGTGTTCATTACAAAGAACTGTTTCTCAATGTCCTCTGCATCCTGGGTATCTGATACCGGATCAGGATCCCAGACATGTAATCTGTTACATAGGGCTATAGAAAGGAAGAGAACTGAGAACGGGTGATAAGTTTCATGAGACAGAAAACGGGGCAAGTGTTGCAGCCAAGTCTGTTGGTCACTATCACCCTGTATTACCAATACATTGATTCTGAACGAATGTTATTAGATACCGAACCTGATATACAAAATCATATCAGTCTCTTTATTAGTAAAGAAAGGATATAATTGTGTATTGTTGGATAATGTTTTGAACATTTCCTATATCAAGAGTTGATCGGTTCAGGCACGTTATCTAAAAGTATTGATGTTCTAAATCAAACTATAGTTCTTAGTATACGGAACACACACAAGAGGAAGAGTTCAGAAATGAACGAATTCTTCTTGAGGTATTGTAGACTAGGTCATATCAATGCGACCCGACTAGCTGAAGTTACATATAGATGCATATTTAAATCAGTTTGAATTTACATCTTATGAAACTTGCCAGTCATGTCACAAAGATAAGATGACCATAGCTCCGTTTACTGAAAATAGAGAAAGAGTTAGTGAACTTTTGGGATGATACATGTTGATGTATAAAGGTCCCCTGTCTACACATGCCAAGACCGGTTCTTTGTACTTCATTACATTCTCTGATGATCTCTCAAGATTCAGACATATGTTCCTGTTGAAACACAAGTCCGAACCTTTTGAGATATTCACGGAATATAAGTTAGAAGTAGAGAACCAAAATGAGGGCATAAGTATTATGTCCTTTGATGCGATCAGGGAGGAGAATACTTGAGCACGGAATTCCTGGACTATTCTAAAGGAGAATGAGATTCTCTCTCGGCATTACTCCTCCGAATACACCATAGCACGATGGTATATTGGGGCGGAGCAATCACACCCTATATGATAAGGTGTGCTCTATGATGAGTACTACTGAGTTACCTATTTCCTTTTGGGGGTTGTGCACTTGAGAAGCTGCATACCTATTGAATTAGGTTCAAATCAAATCAGTTGCCTACCACTTCATATGTGATATGATAAGGGAAGAACCCATATCTTAAGTTGGTTAAGATTTGGGGTTGTCCAGGCTATGTCTAAAAGCATAATCCGGACAAGCTCGAGGCAAGGTCTGATATGTAGAACTGGAAATGTTCCAGCTATACAAACTGCAGCTGATGATTTGAAAGAACCAAAGGATTCAATAGTTACCAACGAACCTCAGCCTCTCCGCCGATCTAGTAAGGTTCTTCACCTGCCTGAGAGATACTTTGGTTACTCTATGACAGTGGGAGCGAGGATTACATCATGAGATGATGACCCAACTAGTTTCGAGCTGGCCATCAGGAGTGGGACTCTATAAGAATGGCTGGATGCTTAGCGATCTGAGATGGAATCCTTATACACCAACAAAGTATGGACTTTGGTTGCTATATCTGAAGGGTTAAATCCCCATCAAGAGCAAGTATATCTTGAGAAGATTACTTGGTGTACATGGAAAAGTTGAGACTTTCAAAGCTAGACTTGTTAAAGGTTCGCATCATTGACCAGGTATAGATTATGCTGAAACCTTTTCTAAGGATCTATCTTTAAGTCCATCCAGATCCTACTTGCCACGGCTACATACCATGACTATGATATCTGGTGGTTGGGTGTCATGACTGCTTTTCTAAATGATGTTTTGGAAGAGAGCGTCTATAAGTACACAGCCAGAGGGCTTCGTAGACAGTGGGAGCAGCGGAAACGTGAGCAATATGTTTTATGTGATAAAGCAGGCATCGCGGAGTTGGAACATCTGTTTTGATGTAGTAGTCAAATAGTTTGACTTCATCAAAATGGTAGATGAACCTTGTATATACAAAAAGGTAGTAGGGAGTATGGTGGCGATCCTCGTAGAGTACGTGGATGACATACTCTTGATAGAGAAGGAGTTTCCTATGCTACGCTCGATCAATCTCCGCTTATCACAAGGATTCTCCATATAGGATCATAATGATACCTACTAAATCCTGGGTTTTGGATCTATGAGATAGATCTAATTGGATGTTAGGATACTCACTAGTTATAGTGAGATGGTATCAATCGATCCTGGGGTGATAAAGACGACTGAATGTCAGTCACAGGCATTTTCTTTACCCTCAGTAAAGGGACGGTATGTTGGAAGAGTTCCAAGCTAGATACCGTGGCATATTAGATGATAAAGGCTGGATACATCGCTACTTGAGATGCTACCAAAGAGGCTGTCTGGGTGTATATCAGTTCATGAGATGAACTTAGTTCCTCCCATTGTGTGACAATGGAGTTGTGGCTTATGCCAAGGAACGTCCGTCCCATCAGTGATCCAGAAATATTCTAAGGCAGTATCACCTGATCATGGAGATGGTTGATCTCCAAGGAGATCGAGGTTAGGAGAGCAGACTCAGAGGATAACACTGCGGATCCACTCACGAAGGCCTATTCCCAGAGAGAGACTTTTATGGGATGGTTGAGTATGAGATACTACAACCACTGCTACAGATGGCTCTAGTGCAAGTAGGAGATTGTTAGTTATATGTATGCCCTAGAGGCCATTACTATACATAGGATGTATATTGTAGTGGATGCTTGGACATATATAGTGAGGACTTTCTTGCTCGACATGATAATATGCTATCCGGTTACTCTTTACCTTAACGTGTACACTGATTGTCTCTCTGTTACATGTTGGTAAAGCCCTTAGGATGTGTACTTGACTACCTGGACTATGATGCGGATCATACTAGTGGGGACATGGTAGTCCATAAGTACATCCTTCAAGGTCCCTAGTCGTGGGTGTATCGAGACAGGGCATCGATATACCAGAGTAGACTAGCGTATACCTTCTCGACCCATGAAGATGGGCGATGGATGATCCCATATCCATTGGTGTTTGACATCGGAGATGATATACGGGTGCTCAGTGGAGACTGGGTACACTGGACGGACTCGCCGAGAACTCCCAGATGGTATTATACCTTACGTCAGATGGCAGTTCTCTGGTGACACTGGTACAGGTTAGTCTGTTGACCCGAGATCGTCATAGAGTCTTGTGTGGTTCCCACTGTGCTTTGATTTCCACCTTACCACGTCTAAGAGGGCGTGCAAAACGGGGGTTTTTGGGTACAATCCCGAATCACATGGAGGCAATGAGCGATAGGAGGGGATTCGTCTCTCCCGGTATAGAGAGTTGATGTTGCGCTGTATTCGATTGGCTATAACCGAAAATCCCTGGCCAGGGTTGCTGAGATTTACTGGTAAGTGTTACCAGTAGTTCCTCGAACTGTTATAGACCTCATATCGACACGACTTATCGAGCTATTGGGGTCTGACGTTTACCACCCCTAGGCGAGATATGCGACATATCAGACGAACTGACCGGACTGTACGGTAAGTGTTACTGGTTGGATTCACAGGAGTGTGAGCGGGCTTGCTCGTCGATCTTCTGATCGCTCAATACCCGGATGGCCGTTACGTTTAGCAGACCGCTTGCGGCTTATGGGTGTTTGATATGATCATCACCTGCTGCCGGCGTATTGACGAGTCTTTAGAGTCCTACACAGAGGTTTCCTGGCTCAAGCGAAACGAAATAGGAGCGCATATGAGATATGTGCGGGACCGAGAATAATGCGTGTATGTGATACCGTATTCTATTCTCGCGATAAATGTATCGATTGGTTGTATGCGATATAACCTAGTTATTGAATCGAGGATTGATTCGATAAGCCGATACATTGGATATTAGTCGGTCATATGCGATATGACCGGATCGTTAAATCAAGTGTTGATTTAATGATTTAATGTATAATTATATATTTGATATATTACTTTGCATTAACTAGTATAGGTTCACTTTAAAAGGATTTTCTCACTTGATGTGCACATTGTATATGTGATATATTTTTGTGCACTTGTTTGTATCATGTTTGATGATACATGCATACTTTGTTAAGTGTATGATTAAACCATGGTTGTGTAATGGTTAGGGTTTTGATTTACTTATTCATTTATTTTGTTTGTTTGTTTTTTTTTGCAAAATAAATGAATGGAGGCTTTCTTTGTTTGCTAGTTGAAGCTTCATGAAACTTTGACTAAGTGATCTTTTTTGTTTTCATGCTTAACCCTAACCATTCCACTTAACCCTAGCTCATTCTCTACACTTGACCATGGTTGCTATATGATAAGTATTCCTTTTATTTTCTATTTGAGACAATACTTATTATATGATCTTCTTCTTCTTCTCCTTCTTCAACAATGAAGAAAGCTTGCCTCCATCAATGGCAACTTGAGAAAAAGAGTGAGAAATCCAATTCTAAAGTGAACCCACTTCCTATTTCTTCATCCTCTACCACTTGCCAAGTAGTATAGGGTGTTTTCTTCACAAGTTTCATGACTTGGTGAAGTTGGAGCTTGATCTTGTGTTGCCTCGACGTAGATCATCTTCGGTATCGAAGCCGACGACCAAGCCCGCCCATTTTTCCGATGAAGCCGACGCTAGATCCCGGGATTCGATTTGGACAGCAAGGAGACTTCATCATGGAGCTATGGAGGTGGAGGACCGGATCTACAAAGGTTGTATTTCCGTTCCCTTAGTTAAGTTGTTAACTAGTTGCATGTTTCGCCTAATTTCTAGTTAACGATCCGTATTAGGGTTTCTCGGCACCGGAAAATTTTGAATTTGGCATGGTTGATGCCTTGTGGACCTCTAGTGTGTGCCTAGGAACCCTACAATAACTAGGTACATAACTACGCATGCACCATACGGTCAGTTTAAACGATACGAATCGTAGTTTTGAAAGTGGGGGCTACGGTGTTTTTAAGAAAAAGACACGATCTGAAAATCCATAACATCCATTGAGCTTTCCATTTAAAAGTGTATACGATTCGTCGGTTTTAGAAATAAGTATGGTTCAGGTGAAATATTTACGTCGACGATCCAGCCTCATAACATCAGATATGGCAATATTCTCTATCATCGTCCTCAAATCATGAGTGCAGATTAATCATCCAGTATAACTCATCACGTACGGTAATCCCATTAGTTATATGTATGCCCTAGAGGCCATTATTATACATGTGATATATATTATAGTGGATACTTGGACATATATAGGGAGGACTTTCTTGCTCGACATGATAGTATGTTATCTGGTTGCTCTTTATCTTAACATGTATACTTATTGTCTCTCTATTACATGTTGATAAAGCCCTTAGGATGAGTACTTGACTAGCAGGATTATGATGCAGATAATACTAGTGGGGACAGTGTTGTCGGTAAGTACATCCTTCAAATGTTCCTAGTCGTGGGAGTATCGAGATGGGGCATCGATATTCTAGAGTAGACTAGCGTATACGCTTCTCGACCCATATGATGGGCGATGGATGATCCTATATCCATTGGTGTTTGACATCAGAGATAGTATACGAGTGCTCAGTGAAGACTGGGTACACTGGAAAGACTCGCCGAGAACTCCTAGATGGTATTATACCTATCGTCAGATAGCAGTTCTCTGGTGACACTGGTACAGGTTAGTCTGTAGACCCGAGATCATCATAGAGTCTTGTGTGATTCCCACTGTGCTTTGATTTCCACCTTACCACGTTCAAGAAATCGTGCAAAACGTTGGTTTTTGGGTACAGTCCCGAGTCACATGGAGGCAATGAGCGATAGGAGGGGATTCGTCTCTCCCGGTATTGGGGGTTGATGTTGCGCTGTGCTCGATTGGCCATAACAGGAAGTCCCTGGCCAGGGCTGATTCCGAGATTTACTGGTAAGTGTTATCAGTAGTTTCTCGACCCGTTATGGGCCTCACATCGGCATGACTTATCAAGCTATTGGGGTCTAACATTTACCACCCCCAGGCGAGATATGCGACATATCAGACGAAGAGACCGGACTGTACGGTAGTGTTACTGATTGGATTCGCAGGAGTATGAGCAGACTTGCTTGTTGATCTTCTGATTGCTCAATACCCGGATGGTCGTTATGTTTAGCAGACCGCTTGCGGCTTGTAGGTCTCTGATATGATCACTACCTACCGTCGGCGTATTGACGAGTCTTGAGAGTCCTACACAGAGGTTTCCTGGCTCAAGCGAAACGAAGTAGAAGCACATATGTGATATGTGCGGGACCGAGATTAATACATGTATGCGATACCGTATTCTATTCTCGCGATATGAGATATCGGTCGGTTATATGTGATATAGCCGGGCTGTCGAATCAAGTGTTGATTCGATAAGTTGATATATTTTATATTAGTTGGTTGTATGTGATATAACCGGATTATTAAATTAAGTGTTGATTTAATAATTTAATGTACAATTATATATTTGATATATTATCTTACATTAACTAATATTAGCTCACTTAAGATTTCTTTTTCTCACCAGTGCACACTTAATATATGTGTGATATATATTATTGTGTCATACATGCTACCACATGCTACATGGGTGTATGAGACTCACACCATGCTCATAATAATGTAAGGTTTTGTTTATTTAAAGTAAATCAAATTAGTTGGAAATTAGTCACATGGTTGAAGCTTGTAGAAGCTTGTGGAACCATTGACCAAGTCCACTAATTTTGTTTTACTTGAAGATATTTATTAACATAATCATTATTGTTTAGCCATGGTTTAGTCTATACATGAGTTAGTATATGATATTAACTCATCAATGGTTGCTATTCTCACCACTTGATTCATTCTTCACTTGCTTCATTCCATGGTTGCTTTCTTCATCTCCTTTCTCAAGCTTTCTAGCTTTTTGGGAGGTGAAGAAAATGAGTGAGAAAAACATTTCTAAAGTGAGCAAAATTCCTACTTCATCAGCCTCTACTAGAGCCGCCCTTTAGTTTAGGTTGTTTGCTTCACTAATTCCACATTAGTGAAGAGTGAGCTTGAGTTAGTGTCTCCTCGACGTAGATCATCTTCTCCCTCGAAGACTTCAAGCAAGCTTGTTCATTTCACCTTGTGGAGCCTTACTAGAGTCCGGGAGATCACTACTTGGAGCGAAGGGACTACCACACGGAGCTTATGAAGTGAAGGACTGGTCTACAAATGTTGTATTCCTTGTTCACTTAGATGTAAAAATGTATACATGCTTATTCGTCTAATTCTCTAGTTAAAATTCTAGCGTTAGGGTTCTTTAGCAAGCCAAATTTTTTTAAACGGCATGGACGATGCCTCCCGAAACCCAGTGGCGGTGCTGCGGAACCCTACAAATCCATCGTACGGTGTTATCAAGATTAGATTAAGGATCCATCGTCATATTCATCTACAAAAGTATGGATCTAAGATCCCGTACATCATATCATCATCCATTCTCTTATATTCATACATATATATGTACATCTCATGTCATATCCTTAACAATCTCATATCATATCATTATAAATCTCATTTCATGTCTTGGCATATGTAATTAAATATTCAAATCGCCTCACATCTTCATACCAAGTATATGCGCTCATATCCTCTTATATCATCATATTGACATCTCAATTCACGTCATCTTATATTAGTCATATCATAGGTTTCTCCATATTATTTTCGATATGTATATATTGACTTTCCATCTTAAAGATTGCGGGGGTGCTATACGCCATCCACCCGACTTCCCCCGTAGATATAAATCTACTCGCATGCTAATCTCCTTGCTTAGTCGAAGTCGATGTGCTTCTTCGTCTCGGAAGTCCTCGTGAAGGTACCTACAGTCAAAACACGTCGAAATGCAATTAAAACCAAGTCTGGAAAACCGATACGGCGCATGATATGCTCATAGGTTAGAACCTATAGCTTACGCATGCAAAAACAACCAAATCATCATCGTTGTTGATGTACAAACGTCCAACGATGAAATCCAAATTCAAATACCAAAAACCCAAGTTTCAGAAATCGGAAAACACAAATCAGCAACTAAGAAAATCACTCCCAGATTCTACCCCAGATCAAACTAGGAGATTTTGCATATAGGGTTGCTCTAGATATAAGATAAGGAAGCCATGGCACAAAAATCCCACAAATCCACTATGACCAGGCCGCAATTTGCGGCCTGGGGGAATTAATTTGCGGCCTGGGAAAAGAGTTGGGGTCTCGGGTCTCGGGTCTCGGGGGAACATTATAGGTAGCCTACATTTATTACTGTCATGGGAACTTAATTTATAGGTCTCTCCGGTCATCCCAGATTCCAAAATACCATCACAACTGTCAAATATTCGATGTCGGAAAATTTTAAGTTCGTAAATTAGGTTCTAGTCTCTGGTCTTGGCTAGTAAAATCATCACTAAGTTCTTGCAAACACTCACTAAACCTCAATTACGTCTCTACAAGTCCATATATCCACTAAACTTCAACCTAGAAATTTCTAAGATCATTAATCTATACTAATTCGAACTCTAAACTAAATTAGAAACTTAGGAAACTAATTACAAGGTGAGAAGTGGAAATTATACCTCTTGGAGAAATTGAAGAAAATTCCAAGATGGTGCAAGTTGATAAAAATCCGAACTTGAGCTCACTAGGTGGTGTAGGATGAGATTATGGTCATTTTTAATGAAGGGGCGTGGGGTTTTGAGATAGTTTTGGAGATGATTCATGGAGATAGAGGAGGTGAAGAAGATAAAGATGGAGGAGTTGAATAAGAAAATGAAGTGAGGAAAAAAATAAAGGATAAGGGTATGGAGCCATCCCTCCCCCCTCTCTCATACTCTCTTATGGCATGGCTCATGCCATCATGTTGTCCCCCCCCCCTCCCCCTCTCTCTCAATCATGCCTTCTCTTTTTCTTTTCTTTTCCTTTTTCCCTTCTAATTTAATAAAATCAAATAACACAAATATAAATGAAACCAACATATAACAAAATACAACATGTCATGGTGTACTAATCATGGATATTTAAAAATACGGATTCGGCTTAATCATGATTAATAGTGCACTGATCAAGTTTAATTTAAACTTGCATATAATTAATTATAAAATGCCCAAATCCAATAAATACCTTTTTTAATAAATAATACAATATTAATCTCCAATTATTTTCCAAATATTGGCATATAATTATATCATTTTACGAAAACCTCAAATTCGCAAATCGAATAGTTTTTGTGAAATATATTATTTTAATATTTAAATTCCAAAAATAATATTTTATATTTTCTGAAATATTACATGCAGCTTGGATCTTCAGGTCCAACCCTTGCTGAAATATTCATGCCCGGATCTCAGCAGTCGGAATCAGGGGTACTGCGAATCTGTTACGAGCTTGTGTTAGCAGTGTAATAAGTGATATTAGGAAATTGAATATTGAGACATATCTTACCTGCTAAGCATGGTAAACTCAGCATCGTATTCATCTACAGATTTGTTCCATATTGAACCTTGCTGTAAGTGGATGAACTGATGTTCCATGTCGAATCGGGCAGTCTCAGAAAAGTATTTCGCGTCGAACGTGTCGCGAAAAATCCTCCATTCAAGCGGCTGGGCAAGACGGTTTTCTTCAGCCTTCCACCATACTCTGGCGTTATCTGTGAGTTGCAGTTTCGCAATTCTCAACCAAGCAATCTCTGGCACTAATGCTGGTGCCAGAT
The DNA here is from genome assembly GCA_030015575.1 of Agapanthus africanus. Classification (NCBI taxonomy): domain Eukaryota; kingdom Viridiplantae; phylum Streptophyta; class Magnoliopsida; order Asparagales; family Amaryllidaceae; genus Agapanthus; species Agapanthus africanus. Next base: position 25,892,907 of record CM057338.1, read on the forward strand.
CATCTTCAATGGACTGAGCCCATTCTTCTGCCTCTGGTGAGCTCTCTTTCCCAGAAAAGTGCTTAGGGTGCAATACCCGGAATTGTTTGACTCCGGGTGCCTCGGTCTCAGGGTGGTGCAAGAGGATAGCAGTCTGCTGCTGCTGACCCTTCAAGAGGCTCTTTATCGCCTCAAGTAATACCATCTGCTCGTTGATAGGAGTGATAACGGTATGTGGTGGTGGTAGAGAAAACGGTGGGGTGTTACCGTTGACATTGGTACTCGTGTTGTTTGGTGAATCCATAATCTTGAGAGAAAAGGAAGGCTTAGGATAGATTCAAAAGCTTAGAAATGCAAGAAATGTTTAGTTCCTGATTCTTATAATTCTTGTGACATATTGTTTAGGTTTCCATGTAGAACTGACCTGCATGGGGCCGCCAACAAAACCTGTCACGCCCCGCTTCCCAGTGTACGGAGAAGGAGGCGTGGCATGGCCACGAAGTATTTACTCAGAAATAAACACGTTAAGCGTAAATAAGCAATATAAATGAATACAAAAGAATAACAAGAGATGTAATAATAACAACTTTTATTAACATTCTTTCTTTACATACAACTGAAAAGAAAAGTACAATGATTGAATGCGATGCGTGAACAGTAGTATATGAACTGAAAAGAAAATAAGTACAAGTAAAAGCCAAGAAGTCTGGCTCCTCTGTGAACTGCTCCAAATCGTCCTGGCTGGACTCAGTCTCCTGAGAGTCGGGTCCTCCTGACGAACATTCCAAAGAAAGAAGAGACAAGAATGTCGTTAGTGAACTAATGCTCGGTAAGTCCCAAAAAATAGAATGGAATATACAAATAAAGAGAATGGAACTAGTAAATTATCTGTTTGTTATGCTAACGTAGTTATTTATAGCTTGGTACAGAACGTATCAGTGTATACGAGAGGAGTCCAACTATCCCGTGGACTATGGTAACATGTAAGTATAAGGCCTCGTCAAAACCGACGGGACAACGGCACAGGATATTCATGTAGGTGTCTTTTAGTGTCCATCATCGTGCCACTTTTAACACATTCTGTATCAGTCTACCCTTTTAAACCCCGTGATGTACATTGTATTGATTTGTAATTATCAGACTTGCCGAGACCATGGTATAAGTTGTTCATTTAAACGGATTCAGGATGTATCAAGTAGGCATGTAATCAAGTCAAAATATAGCTATGGTTCGGTCAAGTCAAGTCATGTTGATTTTGTTCTTGTATTCAGATTCAGGTTCAAGTGTTCATATTTGGTATATTGGATTCATGTTGAATTAGATTCATGTGAATTGGATTCAGATTAATTTGGACTCAGACTTGATTCAGACACTTAGAACAGTATTTGGATCCTGAATTAGGTTTAGGAGTTATCGGTAACTGTTAGTGTGATATGCCCTAGAGGCCATTATTGTATAGTACTGGTTTGTATATTACATTTTGGAAGCTTGGGATATATACACAGATTTATGACAGTCTTGCTCAATATAGTAGTATGCTACTTGGTTTGTATCTATCTTGATATGTGTTTATGTTTCTTTTAACATATCGCTGATACATATTGATAGAGCCCTTAGGATCTTATTTGACTACCAGCGTTGTGATGGCAGTCACACTAGTGAGAGCTGGGTAGTCCATAAGCACATCCTTATACAGGTCCTTAGTCTTAGGATTATCGAGACAGGGCATCGATACTCCAGAGTAGACTAGTGTATACGCTTCTCATCCCAGGAGGGGAGATGGTCTGTCCCACAGCCATCGGTACGTCGTACTGGAGATAGTATGCAGGTGCTCATTAGGTTACGAGTACACTGGACAAGACTCGCTGGGAATTGTTGGTTGGTACTATACCTATCGTCAGTTATCAGTTCCCAGGTGACATGAGTATAACTTAATCCGTTGACTTGACACTGCTGCTTCGCCTCAAGTGTGTTCCCACTGTTCTTAGATTACTTCCCTACCACAGCTCTATTGAGTCGTGCAAACAGGTAGCAGTTGGGTGCAGTCCCGAAGCACTTGGAGGTAGTGGCGGTTGGATAGAATTCGTCTTTGCCGGTATTGAAGGTTGACATCGTGTTGTGTTTGGAGAGCCACTACACAAAGTCCCTGGCCAGGGTAAGCAAGATTTACTGGTAGGTACTCCGGTAGTTTCTCAGGGTGTTTTGGGCTACACTCCAGCACGACTTATACCGCTATTAGGGGACTGACGTTTACCGCCCCCTAGGCTCGATATGCGATGCTCTTCGACGAACAGACCGGACTGTACGGAGATTGTCACATTCAGGCTCAGTAGGAGTTCGGATGGGTTTTTCCTCATCAGCTTTCTTATCGACATCTATCTGGGGACCGTTACGTACAGCTAGTACCGCTTGCGGCCTGTGGTTGAACCCACTGCCAGCGTAGTGTCGAGTCTTTAGAGTCCCACACAGAGGGTTGTTCACCTTTGGGCGAAACGAGGTAGAGGTCGTATGGTTTTACGACAGGGTTCGTTCACATACGCGTACTTGTGCGTGTTTGGTGTTCGGGCAGTTGGTACTAGCGAGATTTGGTTTAAGCCAGATCCTAGTATCTGTTTTGGGATTGGTTTAGTCTCAATGTATTCGTGTTTCTTCGGAACACAGATGCGGGTATGTATGTACAGTTGACAGAGGCAGAGAGGGAGACACCTCATTAGGGTTTTGACCATTGACTTGATTAGAACCCTAATGAGAAGGAGGAAATTGTTTAATAATTATTATTAGAGATAATTGTCATGGTCAATTGGTTTGACCATTTGACCATGTTGACCCATGTTGACTTAGATATTTTTGTTAAGCATGAGATATTTTCTTCGAGCATGCTTACCATTAATTGTGACATGATAAAGGTCAAATCAATACACCATCATAATTATCTTAATTAATATTATTATTATCATATTTCCTCATATAAGAGCTTCATCCTCTTATAATCTCATAATCTTTCTTTCTCATGGTTTGGCTCTCTCCTCTTCCTCTCTCAAAGGTATAATCTTTCATAAGTTGAAAAACAAAAGCTTTTGAGACTAAACCACCAAAATACTTCTCTACTCATTCTAGGGTTCTTAGTCTAGCAAGCCAAGCACTCTAGTTACTTCATTGTTGAGGTAGGAGCTCAAGGTAGAGGCCTTCGGGTGGATCTTTCTTTGACATAAAGAAGACGGTGAGGAGGAGTCATCTACACCACTCCAAGGAGCTCACAACAAGAAGGACCACAATAAGAGAAGAAGGAGTTCAAGCTTTAGTTATAATTTCTTAACCTAGTAGTTAAAGCTCCATGTTAGTTTGTTAGTTTTTGTTTAGCAAAGATCTTTCATGGTTAGTCTATGTTTTTTACCTATTCCGCCTCCCGCAAACTACCGGGGTGAGTGACATGGACTTACAGTAACTGCTGCACATGGATGGCAGGATTTGTGTTTTTTTCCAAGACAATTACCATTGATAACACTGTTTTAGTTTTCTACCTTAAATAGGCAAGCACCCACTTTCTCCGGCTCCCTAGGGCTCAAAAGAATTGGTCCCGCTTAAACCTATATTTATTAGGGTTCTTAATGTAATTTTATATGACTCGAGGGGGTTTTATGAAAAATTATTTTATATACTTTCAAAATAAATCTCGAGTGATTATTTATCGTATTTAGGGTTTTTATGGATGTAACTTTTAAAATTTGAGGTATTTTAGTGAGAATTAACTTAGTTTGAATAGTTCATGGTATTTTAGTGTAACTTGTCTTGTATTGATACTTGATGGCATTTTAACGAAACTTGTCATTCTTTTATTTTTTTTAAAAAACATGGAATTTTATTTAAAATATATGGTTTGATAATATTAATATAATTATTAAAAATTAATTTTATTTATCAAGTAGAAAATTCTCATTCTTCTTAAAAATTGTATTAAAATTCTTTCGAGATCGTATGCTCCGTGGGGAGCTCTGCATCTCGCTCTACTAACCCAAGGATATGCGATAATCCACACCATCCAATAGAGGTTTCCCCAAAATGGGTTGTAGACGTATAATCGCAAAGAGTTGATAATACAATTCAAAGAAAAATCGGTTTTTATAGTTCAAGATATTTTGATGAAAAGTCGTATTTTGCCACAAAAATTTTGTCTCAAGAGAATCGTGTTATGTCAATATGTGTGTATATGAGAGATAGGTCATTAGCTCGTGAAGTTTTCTAAAGATATGCTAAGCAAAATATTTAAAAGATAACGTATATAAACTTCATGGTATTTAAATGTAAAAGGTTAATTAAAGTTAGTTAACATGGAGTTTTAGAATGAAACTTGTTTCTAAATATCTGCTTAATGATTAACAAGCATTATATAGGAATATGAATAAACAATTCTTAATAGAACTTATGGTTTTAAGGATTTTAGATTCAAATATCGGTATAACTCCACTTATCGACATATTTTATAAAAAGAGACTTTTTATGTAGAAGGAGAAAAAAGAGATGGGACTTACAAGTTAGAAGGAGAGAGGGGAGATAGACGAAGAGGGTGTAATGGCCGTGGCGTCGTGAGGTTGCCTGAACTTGTGTAGATCCTCACGGCAAGTCGTTCTTGGGCTAATTCCATTTCAACTCCACCTGAACTTAGAAAATTTTGATATTTTTTACTAGAATTTTCAGAATGAGAAGGGGTTAGGCTATGGGGTTGTATTTATAGTATGGAATTAAGGTTTTGGAATTGAAAGATTGAATTAAAATACATTAAAAATTGGATTAAAAGTGAAATTGAATTCTCTGTTAATTTGCAGAGGAAATAAACAGTATGGGGGTAGGCCAAAGGCCAAGTGTGCAAAGTTTGGGAACTTTTCCCTACGGGGGGCCCGTCGGCGCCGGCCCATATGCCCATCTCGCCGGCCACCTAGTGTAGGGGGACTGTCAAATCTTAGCCGCGTGTCCTATTTTGTATAATTATCATTTTACACATGTTTAATTTTCGAGAATTTTCATTTTTACGTGTATTGCACATGTAAACTTTTGGGCTTTCAAAAAGTTTAAAAGAAAATTTCAGAAAAATAATATGTGGCTGATGGGATTCGAACACACGGGCTACGTCACAGCAGAGCAAGGCTTTACCAATGAGCTGCAAGTCATTTCTTGTTGTTCTTAAACAAATTTTATTTATAACTTATACTCAGGCTTGCAAACTCCATTCTGTACATTAACTTGAAAATTTTTCATACAATAAAATCAGAGTCGTTACACCGCTGCTGCCATCATCGAGCACCTGGCCTCCTTCGCTCTCCTCCTGCAACCATCGCCATCGCCGCCGACCTCAGCTGCCTGCAATGCCTCTGACGATACCCCCACGACATCACTTCTCCACCACAGCCCGAGCTCCTCCTCCAAGTGAGCTTCTTTTTCCCCAAACCAATAGCCGAGCCCAGACCCTAGCCGTTGCCGCCCCTCGCCGTTGCCATGTTGCAGCTGCTTATGTTGTCATGCTCGTGTCGTTGCCACCGATGCCCGTGTCGTCATTGTCGTCGCTTTCATCACCGCCAACCATCACGAGGCAAGTGATACCCTCACTTGCTTTAGCATGCTATGGTATAGATCTATGTTTTCACGTTAAAATTATATTAGATAGGTTATTACGAACATTTGTTAAGTAGTATGGTATCACATATATATCGTAAGCCATCGCCTTATTTTTCATGGAAAACCAAAGTAATTCTAAGATATTAGTTTTGAGCATAATCGGATCTTAACATCATATTAATATCGTATGGAATTGTAAGTATTAGAAACCGTCTTCATGAGTTGAGCAAAACCGACTTTAATTCTATAGTTTTGATATTATATGCTAAGAGTTCGATGTGGCGAACTGAACCAAAACCCCGTTGATCATGCTAAAAGTTTTTACCAATATTTTCTTTTGCTACTTACGAATATCGTGTAGAGAACTGAACTCAAAATAACAAAGTATCGCACGTGAAACGATGTCCTGAAGAGACGACGTCAAATCTGGTTTTTACTATACATATCGTGGAGTTTAATTGATATTAAATTAGATACATACCGGAATGTAATGTTATGGGGCTCATATCAAAGATGACTCGATAGGATAGAACCCCATATAATTTATATTTTGATACTGATATATCACAATGACAAAAACTGATTTGGAATACGGCTCTGGACTGCAATCCAGAACAACATTTCATATTGACACATGGTTCTAATTAATTGTATAGCTCTATTTGAAAACGAAAATATGCGGAATCCTATACCGTTGCGAAGATAATCATGTTAGAAAACTATAAGTGGTATTTTCGTTCGATTTTACTGCCGTTTGATATTTTAATTGCATTTTAAACCGTCGAGGCGTACTGCGGTTTAGTACAGAGACAGATTTTATACCCTAGCCTTAAACAATACATATCTCCTAGCACGCAGCGGATATTATCGATATGTCTAGTGCATTGGAAACATAATTAATGAATATAAATTTTACCTGACTGTAGCATTGCCTAATTATTATCCCAATAGAGAGTAAAATGTGTTGCGAAATGGACTTTCAGTTCAGAAACTGGATTTCCAGCGGTGAACACTTAGAATGAAATGACCGTAACTCGGAAATCTGTAACCCGATTGACCTGGAACCAATTTTTTTGGATTGTTGTTTAAATTTACTTACTATGTCTTTTGTATCATTTTGCCTAATTACGATCGTACGATTTAATATGTTTTGTTGAACGCGTAATGCACATTGTGTTTCATATTGTACATGACATGTTATGTGGCATCATTCTCGTATTTACCCGGCCATGATACCTGTAGTGATGGCGAACGTTCATAGTGATTCGTAGCAAATTTTGCATTGTCGAACGTGAGCGGTATTGGATTGATTGTATCAAGTACGCCATAGATATGTGATTAATTTATGAAAGTGAACAGTGCAGTGAAAAGTGAATAAAACCGTGATTTTGGTACGTGCTTGTATACAACCAGTCCTATATATACATATAGTTAGTATACCTGGGGAAATAGGAAAATTAAGGTGGAATCGAACTCGTATTTAGCGAGGTACAGTGATTTAGAGGATGATCATTCGATATTAGCGATATAGGCCTAGCGGCACGGCTGCAGGATTATGTTCCGGACAACAGCGGACCATAGCCTCGGACATGCACGAGACCCTTATTAAACATGAGCATTCTTTTTCACCGATTGATTTCATTTGACTTAGTGATCAATAGGCAATGACATACGCATTGCATGGATTGTTGACATGATACCTATATCATACTATTCACATTCACTCTTGATATTCCATATTCTCATGTTACTGTATTCTGCCGTTCATTTTATACTTGATATCATGGTCCACACACACACTATATATATACATATATATACATGTGTATCATCCTGACGTTCTAAGTGTGCATGCTCAGAGGATGAAGTGGACCCAGCTTAAGAGCAGGACATGTCATTCGAGATCGCGAAGATTTAGACCACGTCACCAGCGCTATCATCTTCTTATTGCACTAAGGATATTGTTATTTCTTTTGGTTAGTTTTTCTTTCATGCAAACAATTATATCCTGAACACTGTTAATTAAATATAATAAAGCCGTGAGCTGTGATTTTCTTTACTCCCGTACCGTGTCTACTGGTTATCATGTAATGTTAGACACCGAAGCGTGACTACGCCGGAATTATTTCTTGACCGTAGAATATAGCCGGTATAGTTACCTCTCATATTCCGTATTTTGGGCAGCGGGACTTGACAAATATATTTTATTTGTGATATATTGAAGACTTTTGGGTTACAATTCTTTTGATTTGAATTTAAATTTGAAAAGTTAAGTGAGAGTAGTTGCATTTATTATAATTTGTCTTATTGATATTTTAACAATATAATTTGTTTATGCTGACACGGCATCATCTAATCGAATGGCCATCTTCTTTCTCCTTTTTTCCTTGTATTTCTTGAAAAGATAGAATGCGAGCTACAAATTTTGTTGGCATATAGAGTTGCCGTTATAATAGTAGAAAAATAAAGATAATCGGAGAAGGGATTGAAGGCCGGAATGATCTATATAAAAATAGAATGAAAGAATAGAGAATGAGAATGGTAACATTAACAACCTGCAATGCCTAACAAGTATGTATAACATTTTAACTTCAAAATACAGTAGCTATAACCTAATTATTCAGCAATATGATTGATGGGTTAAGTACAATCTTTAATGTGAAGTTATGGCAAGCTTCAGGAACAATCGAACTAAAACAGTATTGTATAGATGCACTAGTTACTGGTTAAACACAGTAGCTTGGTTGGAAATTTGGAATCAACCTTTTAGTGCCGGAAATGATGTGTAAAGTACAAAGATAGTATTGACATTATTTTAGATAACTGAATACATGCTCTGCACGTACATCATACATCCTGTGGCCAAGATCCCCCAAGGACATGGATGCTATTATTTTTTAATAGCAACTACTCTTTTTCCGGAGAATACAAGAAAGCTGATATATACAAGGGAGCCAAAACAACGTTCTTGGTCACAGGGAGTTTCCGTCAAGGTTTTGGGGTCCATAGACAGGAACCTTTTTTTTTAGCAGATTGTCAAAAGGCATGAGCCGCTCACTTCGGAGTTGTCTAACAACCCTTGCGATTTTTGAAATTGTTAGAAAAGACCTACCGTTCAAAAATCATTGTGAAAAAACCATGTATTTTATTTAGACCTTGTATCCCTCAACCTCTTGAATATTACAGGCAACTGCTCCGATATTATAGGCAATTGCAACCGTTTAGATTTTACAGGCAACTGCATAGATATTACAACCAACAACTTAGATATTACATGCAACTCCTGTAAGGGATTTGATTGGGCACATGGGTTTTCACACAAGTTTGAAGCGGGCTTGGGGCTTTTTGACAATTTACCCTGTTTTTTTTTGTTCTTTTAAGTATGACCACAGCGTGGGCCGGACCTTTACCGGGTTCGGGTAAACCCAAACCCAACATAGTTTCCGAAACCCGAACCTGAATCAGACGGTCAGAGATCACTGAGAGGTCCTATAAATCAGCATCAGGACCCTCCTCCATTTTCTCTCTCGATCCGTGCTAGGGTTTTGGGAGAGGCGCGACGACGAGAGGTAATTCTCATTCTCAAAACCCTAAATCTTTCTTTTTTCATTTCCAGGGTTTAGGCAGCGCGATTACAAGTTTGCAGTATTTGAAGCCTTTGCCGTGTTGTATTTGTATGCAAAAAATTTGATCCCCTCCCCACCCTCCCACCCCCCAATAAAATTCTTGTGTGCAGTTGATTTGCTAGAGAAGCTCGTTCAGATTGCCAAATGGCACCTCCCGCTAAGGGTATGATCACTCAAAACTCTGATGCCAATCGATGCAAATTATTTTAGCTATTTTTTCCGCAATTGAGGGGAAATTAGATTAATATTTGTCAAGAAATTATGTTTTTTAGAATAAAAGGATTCAGTGTTGGCTCTTGTTTGAAGAGCGCAACTTAATCCGATACCATGGAAATGCAATAATTAGTTTTTGGTACAATGTCTATATTATAGCTTGCAATTTCTATTTTTTGGGGAGTATTTTGGAATTTCTTACACATGTTTAGAGCCATTATAAGTTTTTGATTGTCATAAGTTTTGCGTATGATCATTATTGCTCTATGTAGCCATTTCATTCACATGTGTTGGACCTAATTCATCTTGATCTTTTCGTCATTTCACTGTTACGTTTATGATTATTAATTAAAACAATGGGATTTTAAATAGAATTTGCTGCATGTCAGCGACTTTCCACAAATTATTAAGAATCTAAAATAGAAAAAAACACATATCCGAACATGGAAGTAAAATGCCTAACCATTCTTGAATTGCGGCAGCTGCTATTATGAGGAAATATAGAAATCCTTGTTAATGCCATAACGAGTTTTAGGATCTACCAGCCTAAAACAGCCTGAGTCTTCACATAAAAGTGAAGATGCAAGCCTATGGCAAAATGCCAAATGCATTTAGAAACCATTGTAGGAGGACACAAAGTTACTCTGGCTTAATTTTAGAATATACGAAAGAGCATTTATTTTGCATGTTTCCTTCCCTGCAACAAATACTACAAAGTATAGACACACTCAGCACAGGAGGTTCTTACTGTTTAGTATTTTTGATATCCGCATAGGCTGATCACAACATTGCCACCGGTGGAGGATTCATACGCTTGAATAAGAATTCATTTTCGCGATAAGTCCCATTCCATCAGTTTTACTTATCTGGCCATGTGTTGTCTTAAACATGGAGTATATCAAATTGGTCATGATGTTGTATGCTAAAGGACCTGTCTAGGAGATAGAGAATTGGTCCTTATTTGTGGTTGTTATTGTTTGCTTAGCCATTTTGTTATCCTTCATTTCAGAAGGCTTATTACTTCCAAACGTTTGCTCCCTTGTACAGCTTGTTAACATTTACGAGTTAAGATGTAACACAAAAAGAATGCAATATTATTTTCTAGAACACCATAAACGTGTTTTTAAAATACTACACCAAATACGCATGACTCCACTTATCTGAATCTTTCTAGTACACCATGCCTGAATCTTTCTTGTACCACATGTATGAATCTTTCTTGTTGAGTACGTCTTTGGTCTTGGACTTAGGATAACCATACTTTATTTTTAAGTGAAAGTACAGGCCATGTAAACGCTACGTCCCAAGGCCTCACCATCACTTAAAATATTACTTTGATGTTGTTTGGCTTTGGAGTTATCTTAACTTCATGTTACTTTGACGTTGCTTGGCTTTGGAGTTATCTTAACTCGAAGAGCCATGTCATGGAGTCATCTTAACTCCAAAAGTGGTGTTTTCTTCTTATCTTTTGGAGTTTAAAAAAGAGGTTGGATTGGAGTTTTAGACTATAGATAGCTGAGGTCTTTTCAACTTTGAATCCTGGACAACTTTAGCAATCTCGTCTTTTGGATTTTAGATGACTTGATTATGTCGTCTTTGGATTTAGATGACTGTTGTTATCTAAACTCCAAAAATGAAAAGCGAATGTGGTATAATTAGGAAATTGGAGTTTATTGTAAATAACTTTACAAGACTTTGGATCTCTGGTTATCCTAACTAAACTCAAAAGCTAAACAAGCCCTGATAAAATTTAAGTTGTTGGATTTGCTCAAAAGACTACTGCCAAAGCTTCATAAAGACTCACTACTATGCATGCATTACATTTTGCAATCTACTGACACTCGTGAGTACTTTTTCCCCTTTTGGAAACAGCCACCACCAAAAAGGCTGATGCCAAAGCGCAAGCCGTCAAGGTTGCCAAGGCTGTGAAAGCTGGAGCTTCAACCATAAAGAAGAAGGCGAAGAAGATCCGCACATCTGTAACATTTCATCGACCCAAGACATTGAAGAAGGATAGGAACCCAAAATACCCCAGAATTAGCGCCCCACCAAGGAACAAGCTCGACCATTATCAAATTCTCAAGTACCCTTTGACCACTGAGTCGGCCATGAAGAAAATCGAGGACAACAACACCCTTGTTTTCATTGTCGATATCCGAGCAGACAAGAAAAAAATCAAAGCTGCCGTGAAGAAGATGTATGATATCCAAACTAAGAAAGTGAACACCCTCATCAGGTTGGTAGAGCTGGGTTTTTTTTCGGTTTCTTTGCTTGCTATAAATAAGTTGCGATGAATATCTTATAGGCTTACACTAACAAATCATTAACTATTGTTGTTTTTTCTCTAAAATTACTCATAACTTTGATGGAAGTTTGTTTTTGATCATTTTGATTTATTTTTTCTATATGATAGGCCTGATGGGACAAAGAAGGCTTACGTGAGGCTCACTCCAGATTATGATGCTTTGGATGTCGCGAACAAGATTGGTATCATCTAAGTCCATGAGATTAGCAGTTGATTTTAATATTGTGTTGCATTCAGCGGCCTTGTTTAAGCAGATGAACTGAACGCATCCTAGTTTCAATTTTGTTGGTGTTTTGTTATTTTTCCAGAACTAAGACAGCATTATATGTTTGTATCTCAGGATGCAATATGGTGATTTTGTTGCAGGGAAACCAACTTTTGTTATGCGCATTACATACATTTATCCGTTAATTATTTGTTAATTTTGTAGTGCGTAAGGTCATTACTTTGGTTATTAATACCTGATTGTAATTTTCAGTCTTTAAATTTACTTTAATGGCCTTGATGATAATTCTGTCTTCAAGGCCTGATACTGTAGTTTAACATTGTACACATGGAAAGTCCTGAGATGTGAAATTAACCAGCGATAATGAGCATATAACTCCATTATTTATAATAATTTGTTTTTCAATCAACAAAAAAATTTGTTGTTTAGCTGATTTAGGATGGTTGTCGCTCATTTTTTTCTGTCAAATGGTAAAGGCTGAGGAATTTTAATGTTTGTTGATCGTTACCTCCATCTGCCTATAGTATCCCTAACTGGATTTAGAATTGGAAGATGAATATCCACAAAAACATCGAATTAATTAGTTTAAGATATATACTTAAATTAGTTAATCCTTATCTTATAAACACAGTAGAAACTTAAAGTATACTGTATGCAATAATGATGAAACTTCTGGCCTTGGATATGGATGATTATGGTAACAATGCTTTAAAGTTGTCAGTATCTTTATCATAAGTTGCATTTATATAAAATGTTAACATTGGATGTATGAATTTGCTGTATCATGCAAATCATTGTCTGTTATTTTGATTGTTTGCTCTTGAGTGCTTGTTTGTTTCTGTAATTATTGATAATTGGATCCTTGTATACTTTAAAGGGATGCTTATCATGCATACAGTAACAAATTATATGCTTTTTGAAGAGCCAACAAGATTACTTGCTGTTGCATCTACTGTTTGTATCTTGCAAATTTCTCTCAGTTTGGGCCTCTTGTGCCTGGTGGCACTCCTATTCTCAACAGTGGTGCCAACTTTGAAGCATTGCTGGGCTCTTCAAACAGTGGCCTTGGATCATTGTGGCTTTGTCCTTATCTTGTTACAGCCATTTATAGAAATTAAATATAATCAGATAATAGTGTAGCTATGCAACGGGTTGCACACCCAGGAACCATGGGCTCCGCATTTGAGTGTGTGGGCTACTGGGTGTGTTGCGTGGGGGTAGCGCTGTTTGCGTGGGTCCGCTTTTCTTGTATAATTATTGTTAGATTTTTCCTTATAAAATTATTGTTAGATTTGGTGCCTCCCATTTTTTGTTTTGGCACGGCTAAAGAAAAAACTGAACGAAAAAAATTAAGGGTTTCATGTCATTTAACTGGTTCATCTGATAAATAAGTCCTTTCGTTAGGCCTATGGTTTTTCCCAACTTAGTATTTGAGCGCATGTAAAGATGAAGCCTACGTCATGAGAAACTATAAGAATGTTGTTTTCTTTTCTTTTTTTTTTCTTGGTTGCTTTGAGACTTCTATCCAAAGCCTGGAATGAACATGCAACCCTAGCACATTTGTTTTCTGGGATATCCGAATCGTTCATATAACCAGCATGATTACGACCTTTTGGTTTCCATTAGGCTCATTGGGCATGAGCCAAAGTGGAATTCCCTTAGGTTTTCGTGTTGCTTATCCTATAGAGGCAGGGGCGGATCCATGTGAATACCAAAGGCCTCCTGCTGAAATTTCGAGAGAGGGAAAAAAATCATATCGAGCAGAGCCGAGTTTTTGTTTCCTTGAGACATATAATATAGATATTCATGGCAAGATAATAAGAAAAGTATGCTTTAGTTTAAGCAGTATCATATTTTGCTTCCCAACACCTAGGTCTTGGGTTCAAACCCCACAACCCACGCGGTCACTTTTATTATGACGTTTTATATTGATCATACGGATTTCAATCAATTTAACTGCTCCATCATCTCGAATCTAAGGATCAAAGTACTCTTCCTAGTTGGCTCACAGTGCTGTAGCTAATGCAATCATCCCTTCAAATGGCAAATTATAGGAATTTGATCCCATGCCCTCCTCTTTAACAGCTAGTGGCTCCTTTCTAATAATATGCTAAACGCTCATAACTCATTGGCACCTAATGCCACAGCCACTTCATTACATCCTCATCACTGACCACTTTCTTCTCCCTTTAAAATCTTTATATGTCAATCTCTTGCTCCCAAATGAAAGCACATAAAAGGAAGAGAACCAGTTTTGATATTTGACTTTTGCCCTTTGGTTAGTTGGTTGATCCTAATAACTAATATAATACTATACGAGTTGTCTAACTAATTAAGCAATAATCAAATGCTAACAGCAGTCTTAGGAAGTGAGCTTTGAAAAGAGAAAAGCGAGAATGACTTCTTTTTTGTTTGACTGCGTGCCCCTCTTCGAAGCATTAAATGTAAGATCTCGGGTCTCCTCCACAAACTACTATTGCCTCCACAGGTAGAGCTGTAACCGAGCCGAGTTTGAACGAGCCAACCTTTGTCCAAGCTCGGCTAGGCTTAGTTTATGCCAGCTCAAGCTCGGCTCGAGTTCGTCTCGAGCTAAACAGGTCTGGCTCATATTCAGCTCGTTAACTTACCGAACCTTAAACGTGCTAAAGTCGGACTCGGATGAATCTTCTATTAGGCGATATCCGAAAGGAAAACGACAAAGAGGCGTTTGGTGGAGGCTGAGAATAGGCCAACAGCCATTGCAGATGTTTCAGAAGAAAACATTAAAGTATTTTGTAAGAGGTTAGGCCCGGGACAACAATCATAGAGCCTAAAACCCATGGATTTGAGATATGGAAAAATAAAAATAAAAATTAACATCTAGAGCATGGAATGGGTCTAAGTGCTATGTTTTATATTCATCTCAGTTGCACTTTATATACTGTCTCCTAATTAAATTAATTGTTTTGAGAGTTGTATAGAATCTGCTTTATATTACATATTGTTGTTTTTTTTCAAACTGTGTAACCGAGCTGAACTCAAGCCAATACCGAACGAGCCTGGCTGAGCTCGAGTTTGACTCGTTTAATAAATGAGCCAGGTTTTTCGGCTCATGTCCGGCTCATTAATAAATAAACCGAGTTTGAATGAGCTGCTACTGAGCTGAACCTTAATCAACCCCAAGCTGGCTAGTTCAATTACCATCCCTTCCTGCAGCCTATGTGCCCCCTGCAAAAGTGAGAAAGACTTCAACTATTAACATCAACAACTAATTGTTAAATAATTTTAATGCGGCCGATTGTGCCCTCAGCCACATTAAAGTGTGCGGGCCCAAGTGAGAAAGGGACGGATGGATCCCAACCCACTTAAAACCAAGCGGACCCCTGTTCCATGCTCTTGGTACTCATTGCCATAGTCATAAAATTCGCGAATTATTCGGCGAATTCGTGAATAATTCACGAGTTATGTGACTGCCGATTAAATCTGTGAATTATGCGCCATCACCGAACGCGCCGAATTATTCGCGAATTATTAAAAAAAAAACGAATTATTCAAAAAACAGCAAATAATTCACGAAATCAAAATCTAGCGTCTCATATATTAATTTTATGTTAATTTTTTGCTCGAAATCCTTCCCGAACATTTCCCGAATACTGACCGAATCTTTCCCGAATACCTGCCGATTTTTTCCGAATAGTTCTCCGAATCCAATTTTTCGACCTCGCCGAGTTATTGCCGAATCACGAATTTGTGACTATGCTCATAGTCATAGCGAGGTGGAGTTTACTCTTATTAAATAATATATTATAACCAATAAGCAATAGCTCAGCTGATATTACACTTTCCCTCCGGAGAAGAGTGCGGGATTCAATCCCCAAACGGGAAGTGACCATAATTTAACGTTTCCAGGATAAATTGGTGATTCTGCCAAGTGTGTGCTGTGTGCATTGCATGATTTAGCATTACGGGTCGGTGGACAAAGATATTTATATTATAATTATGAATGTAATGTTTGTGGGACCAGATGGATGGTGGTCAATTGGTGTGGCTTAAGTTATTATTATTATTTGTTTTTGGAGGACCGGTGTATTGAAAATAATTAAACAGCTCAACCCACCACCGACCTACTGCATTGAAAAGGTGGGAGCAATGAGCATGCTAAGGTTCATGACGCTACCATGATGCATCAAATGTGGGTAATAATTCATCAATTTTGTGACATTTATGCTCTAACATAAATAGCTAGGGAAGTCATTGATTTTGAGTTCACAGTAAACTTGGATGTACAAGGAAGAAGGGAATGATGGTTTTATTTTCCGTCAAAGTCCATGTTAAACGTTGAGATTGGTTTTTTTGGCTTATCCGATCTTATTTGAGTGTGTTGTAGATCTCACATCTAATATGTCAAAGATTTTGTTGTTGGCTATCCGAGTATTACGAGCTGAGGGGAAAGTCAGCATAACATGAGTGTAAATCCCCAGTTTCCGAATATATAATTTTCCGTATTTTTCCAGATTTTATTCCAAATTTATTTCATTTTTATATATATTTTATTATTTTATTAATTATTCCTAAACCTAAACTAAATCCTAGCCTACACGTACCCGACCCGACCCATGCCCGACCGACCCGACCCGCTTCCCACCACTTCCTCTTCTTCTTCCACTCGTTCCTTTTTCCCGCCATTTCTCCCCCAACGGCTCCCTCTTCTCGCGCTCACTCGAGACCCGCTCCCCAACGGCTCCAAGGCCCCAACGGCTCCCCCACGACTCCCCGTTTCTTGCGCTTGCCTGCGACAGCCGCACCCATCTCCCTACGAACCGCACGTCTCCAACAGCCACGACTTCCCTCGTCTCTCTCTCCCCCCCTCCCTCTCTCAGCTTCACCCTCTCTCTCCCTCGCCTCCCTCTCTGCTTCGCCCTCTCTCTCTCGTTCTCCTCCAAATCAAACCCCGACAACCAACATCACCTCTTCCAACTCAACCCCCCAACGGCGCTTCCCTACCCCGACCATCATCAACGCCGTCACCGCACCTCCGCAACCACTCGCTACCACCAGCTTTCCCCTCGCCTCCACAACCTCCCAACAACTCCACCTCACAGCCACTGCCTTCGCCTCCTCTCCTGCACCTTCCATCGCTGGCCTGAGCCCAACGCCGACGAGCTCGGGACCGCCGCTACCATCATCGAGCGCCTAGCTTCCAACGCTCCCGTCCTCCGAGTGAGCTTCTACCCAAACCAAAAACACCCACCACTGCAACCCACTGCAGTCGCCGCGACGAGCACCCCCAGCCGCCTACCTCAACCGACCTCGCCGCGACGAGCACCCCCAGCCGCCTACCTCAGCCGACCTCGCCGTCGACCTCCCCAGAGCCAGAGCCTACACCCTCCTTTCTAGAATCCATGGTCGAGCCTAGTTGGTCGTTGTCGCAGTCGTGAAGTGCTGTGCTTGTGGTTGTGCTTCCGCCGTGTTCGTGTCCGTGCGATCGTCGTCGTTGTGCCGTCGTAATAGGCATGTGAACCTCCTTCACTTATTCAAATCATGCTACGTACATATATAGTTTAATAAATATAGTCTAATAATTTAATTGGAAAAATTTATGATGAGTGTATGTAAAAGTAGATAGCGTTCACATACACGCATCGAGTGCTCAATGCGATTACCCTATCCAAGACCCTATTAAAAATCCTTCAATTTTATTATTAGAAGTTTCGATTGCTGTTAACGAGTGACGTATAAGAAATTGGGATCAAATAGTTAAGGCATCGAATATAAAATGACATCCCAATTGGTTACGTCAAATCTGAAAATTACCGTATATATCACGTTGTAAAATTAATATTTAATTAAATATAAATCTAATCTTAGTGTTTCAGGGCTCGTATCGAACTTAACTAGATAACCTATAACCCTATGTAATTAGTTATTGAATATTGCAATTTCATGAAAATTGAAAGGAAATAAGGCTCTGGAGTGCAGTCTGGGGCAGCATTCTACGGGAGAAACCTGAATTTAAGCACCTGTACATACCTGCATAAAACTGAAAATGCGCGGAGCCCCATAAGGTCGCGTAGATAAATTAATTATCTAACACATGAATCTTGTCCCGTGCATTTCCACCATCGTTTGATATTTAAATTGTATTTTTAGAGTGTCGCTGTGTTCTGCAGTTTCTGCAGTAATATTTCTTACACCGTCACATTAAACTGAACATAACTTCTAATATAGAGGTACTATTGATAATCCGTTTGATGCGTTGGAAACTCAACTAATAGAAATATATTTCATTCAACTGAAGCAATATCGGAATCTGAACACAATCACTGATAAAACGTGCGCGAAGTTGGGCTTCCAGTTCTGAAACTGGAATTTCAGCAATCGATCGCTATCTTCAAATGATGATAATTCCCTAACCTGAATCCCGATTGATATGAAATTAATTTTACTGTTTATATGATCAAGTGTACTTCGTACGTCCTTTATATTATTTTGGTCTATTCTATGCGTATGATTTATCATAAATTTTACAAGTTGTATGGTATTGGCCATCATAGAATAGTGAATACCTGTTCAGTGCATTTCTGCATATTTTCGTGCTTGATTTATACCTGCTGCATAGTGATCGTTCACATTGAGACCTAGCGACTGTTCTGCATTGTCGATATATATTAGTGTTAGTGATTGTGTTGTTGCAAATACGACAGTGATAGTGACAAGTGGAAAAGTGATTGAAAGTGACAACGATACGTATTTGTTCACAACCTATCTGATACCTGAATGCATACTATAACCTGGAGAAGGAAATTAAGGTGGAATTGAACTCGTATTTAGCGAGGTACAGTGATTTAGAGGATGATCATTCGCTGTTAGTGACATATATATATACTTTAGGTCGTGGGCCTAGCGGCACGGCTGACAGGGTTATGTCCCGGGCACAATGGACCGTAGTCTCGGGTATGCAAGAGACCCTTGTTAAACACGAGCATTCTTTCCACAATTGATTTCATTGACTTAGTGACCGATAAGTTGTGACATGCATATGACCTAGTTTATTGACATGATACCTACATGGCACCATTTATATTCAGTCAATGTTTATGTTACTCATGTTCTGCAATTCATTGTACTCCTCATGTTTAATAATATTGCATGCCCATCATATATATATATATATATATATATATATATATATATATATATATTTATTTATTGCTCTATGTGTCGTCCTGACGAACTGAGTGTGCATACTCAGAGGACGAAGTGGATCCAGCTCAGAAGCAGGACCTATCCTTCGAGATCGCGGAGATCCAGACTGCTTCATCAGCGCCTTCTCTTTTGCTTTCTGCACTTGTTTGTTGGTTAATTTATTTTTATTCTGTAAAATAAATGTACCTCGAACTCTTTTATTTGTAATGTAATAAAGTTATGAACTGTGATTTTCCTTTACTCAAGTACTGATTACTAACTACCATGTAATGCTAGAAACCGAAGTGTGACTGCGGTGGGATTATTCCCTAATCGTAGGTGCATGGCCGGCCTAGTCACCCCTCGTATTCCGTATTTTGGGAAGTGGGGCGTGACATGGTTTTGTTGGTATCAGAGCGCTGGGTTTTTGGATGAAATTACAGTTTCGTCGAGGGACCTCTATATTGAGTTACACCCTTAGCGTATGCCTTATTACATTTCTTCCTCACTTTCTAATCATTGTTGAATTATTGTGTAGCCTTACTTGAATTGATTTCTAATCTTTTCAGGAAAATGGACTCTTCAGGCAACTCCTCAGGTGCCGGTCCCCACGATCGTACCGAGAAGATCCTTAGCACACTGACGACCCTGGCCCAAGCTCAAGAGAGGAAGACCGATCTCCTGGCCGAGGGATTTAAGGCGATACAGGAGACCGCAATTACTGCCCTAGAGAGATCTATGGCTGTTCCTGCCACCCCTGAGGGCGCGCTCATACCGACTACATAGGCTAGGGTTGGTACCGTTTCAGATTTCAGGAGGCTTCATCCAGCAGTGTTCACGGGATCAGCAAGTCCACTTGAGGCCGAACAATGGCTCATCAACGTAGAGAACCTCCTGACTGCCGCTCAAATTCCTGACGACGACAGAGTGAACGTGGTGCAGATTCAGCTAGAAGACGAGGCCCGCACGTGGTGGTCCATAGAGGAGAGCCGGCTAGAGAAACCTATTGGATGGGAGACGTTCTCCGCATGCTTCCTGGATCACTACTTTCCGGCTACTGCCAAGGCCAAGATGGAGGAGAAATTCATTATGTTGAAGCAGAATGGGTGCTCAGTGAATGTTTACGCCGCGGAGTTCAATCGGCTGAGTTGCTTCGCACCGTACATGGTATCCACCGAAGCCGCCAGGGCAAGACAGTTCCAGCGGGGGCTCGATATTGAACTACAACAACCCATCGCGTCTCTCGACCTACCAACCTTCACCCAAGTTTTGAACGCTGCCCGAGTACAAGAAAGATTGGCAGAGAAGGCCAAGGGCCAACAATCGATAGACAGAAGACCCCACGTGGTTCCAGCACGACCTATCATCTTCCCCCGTGGAGCAATCCCAGTTCACAGGCCGGGTGTCACACAGATGAAGCGTACCTTCTCATCTCAGCAGCCGCAGCGAAGGGCCCTGTTCTGCGATTATTGCCAGAAGCTAGGATACATGCAGAGAGATTGCCGCAGAGCTAAAGGGTGGTGCCTGATTTGCGGATCCAGCGAGCACAGGATCAACGGGTGTCCCCAGAGATCTGAGCTACAGGGAGGGTTCGAGCAACAACAACCGTCATATGGCACATCAGCTCAGAGGGGTCCACCTCGAGTGCCCCAGCAGTGGTCCTTCGATCAAAGGTAGACTGGTACAGGTCGGAATCAGGGACGGTCTTTCACCTTATCCGCCGAGCAGCCAGAGGCTTCTGGAGATGTGGTTACAGGTACCATCCTTGTTTATTCTGTACCAGCTAGACTTCTTTTCGATTCGGGTGCTTCGCATTGTTTTATTTCCTCGCGGTTTATTGGCACCCACCGTATACCTCACGAGCCGTTGACCAAGGGTTGGGAGATACATACGGGTAATGGTATTATTGTGTCCAACCAAGAGTGTGGATTATGTCCGGAGGTAGTATGCGGCAGGAAATCCTCTGCGAATTTCCTTTTAATCAGGATAGGCAGCTATGACGCGATTCTTGGGATGGATTGGATGAGCACTTTCCATGCGATCATTGATTGCCGAGCTAGGAAAGTGACCTTCCGCATCCCCAATCACCCTGAGTTTGTTTTCGAAGGCAGGAGCGAGTTCTTGGAGCCAGCTAAGTTTAGAGCCAAGCTAAAAGCGTTGACACCTATGGAGATTGATGAGAGTCCAGCCCCAGAGATCGTTCGGGATTTTCTTGAAGTGTTCCCTGAAGATTTACCAGGTCTACCACTTCCTCGCATCTTGGGATTCTCTATTGACTTGATTCTAGGGGCGACGCCAGTTTCCAAAGCTCCTTACAGGATGGCACCAGTTGAGTTGGCAGAATTGAAGAAACAAATTGGAGAACTCCTGAAGAAAGGATTTATTCGTCCAAGCGCTTCGCCGTGGGGTGCACCAGCCTTGTTAGTGAAGAAAAAGGACGGATCGCTACGGATGTGCATAGATTACCGGGAGTTGAACAGGGTTACGATAAAGAACAAATACCCCATTCCACGTATCGACAACTTATTTGATCAGTTGGGTCGGGCCAAGGTATTTTCGAAGCTGGATCTTCGTTCGGGCTATCACCAGATCAGAGTAGCGGCCGAAGATATATGTAAGGCGGCTTTCAGGACCCGATACAGACATTATGAGTTTCTTGTGATGTCGTTCGGTGTTACCAATGCTCCAGCCATATTTATGGATTTAATGAATAGAGTATTTGCAAAATACTTGGACACGTTTGTCGTTGTATTCATCGACGACATACTAGTCTAATCTAAGACCCGGGAGGAGCATGCCAAACACTTGCAGACAGTATTACAAATTCTTCGGGAAGAGAAGCTATATGCAAAATTGAGCAAGTGCGAGTTCTGGCTCGACGAAGTGCAGTTCTTGGGACACGTTGTTTCGGGCGATGGCATCTCAGTGGACCCGGCGAAGAAAGAATCGATTAGAGATTGGCCGACACCGAAGTCAGTGGCCGAGATCAGAAGCTTTCTGGGATTGGCAGGATATTATCGGCGGTTCGTTCAAGACTTTGCACGAGTCGCTGAACCTTTGACGAAACTGACGGGGAAGGAAGTACCGTACATATGGACGGAGGAGTGTACTCGGGCTTTTGAGGTATTGAAGCAGAAATTGACCATGGCACTTATTCTTACAATGCCAAATAATTCAGGTGGTTTGGTGATACACAGCGATGTTTCGTGGAAAGGCTTAGGCTGCGTCCTAATGCAGCACGGTCGGGTAGTTGCTTATGCCTCATGGGAGTTGAAGAATCACGAGAGGAACTACCCAACACATGACTTAGAGTTAGCCGTAGTGGTTTTCGCATTGAAGATCTGGAGACATTACTTGTTAGGCAAAAAGGTGGAAGTGTACACGGATCACAAGAGTCTGAAGTACGTGTTCACTCAGAAAGAACTGAATATGAGGCAACACCGATGGCTAGAATTAATGGAGGACTACAACTTGGACTTACAGTATCATCTGGGGAAGGTAAATTTCATACTAGACGCTCTCAGTCGCAAGCCAGCAGTCATGATGTTGACCAGTCAGAAGAGAATCATTAAGGATTTTCAGAAGCTCGAACTAGAGGTTGTTACACCGAGTGCAATCAGGCAATTCTGGCAGTTACAGACGCAGTCTTCTCTTGTAGATCGCATTAAGACTGCGCAGGCTGATGATCCTCGATTGCAAAATTTCAGAGAGCAGGTGGAAGCCGGGCTGAGGATGGACTTACTCATACATCGAGACGGTTTACTGAGATTCGGTAGCAGACTTTACGTTCCCAAGGGGGATGATCGAGAAGAGGTATTAGCTGAGGCTCATAGTTTGGCTTATTCTGTGCATCCCGGAGGCACGAAAATGTATCGAGATCTAAGGCAACACTTTTGGTGGAACGGGATGAAGCGAGAGGTTGCACGGTTTGTATCCAAGTGTTTAGAATGTCAGCAAGTGAAAGCAGAACACCAGAGAACGGCTGGACTGTTGCAACTGCTTCCGATACCCGAGTGGAAGTGGGAGCACATCACTATGTATTTTGTGACTGCCTTACCACGGAGCCCTAGGGGAAACAACGCCGTCTAGGTTATCGTCGACCATCTTATGAAAGCTGCATACTTTATACCCTTCCGTATGGGATAGTCGACAGAGTCGCTTGCGGAGAAATACATGCAAGAGGTAGTGCGACTTCACGGAGTTCCAGTCAGTATAGTATCAGATCGAGACACCAGATTTATTTCACACTTTTGGAAGAGCTTATAGGAGAGTCTGGGTACATGACTCAAGTTCAGCGCGGATTACCATCCACAGACGGACGGACAGTCCGAGCGTACTATTCAGACGCTCGAGGACATGTTGAGGGCTTGCATGCTAGACTTCCAGGGTTCTTAGGAGGATAACCTTCATCTGGTGGAGTTTTCTTATAACAACAGTTTCCAAGCTAGCATCCAGATAGCTCCATTCGAAGCACTTTACGGGCGGAAATGTCGATCCCCTGTTTGTTGGGATGACGTGGGAGAACGGAGATTACCGGGCTCCGAACTTATTGTTCAGACGGTAGACAAGGTCCAGATGATCAGACAGTGCATTAAGACGGTTCAGGACCGACAGAAGAGTTGGGCGGATGCCAGCAAGAGAGCTCTAGAATTCGAGATCGGAGATCATGTGTTTCTGAAGATTTCTCCTACCCGCGGTGTTATCAGGTTTGGAGGTCGCGGGAAACTCAGTCCCCGATTCATCGGACCTTTTGAGGTGCTAAAACGAGTGGGAGAGGTGGCCTATCGACTTGCCTTACCTCCATCGCTAGCTGGTGTGCACAACACTTTTCACGTATCTTAGTTGAAGCGCTATGTTTGGGACGACAGCCACATTCTGGACCATTCGGGGTTAACTTTGGGCACCGATCTGTCTTACGAGGAGCAGCCCACCACCATTCTCAATCGACGGGAAAAAGTGCTGAAGAACAAAGTCATTCCCTTGGTTCGAGTTTCTTGGGGTGGTCGTTCTCCAGGGGAGTCTACCTGGGAACACGAGGAGGACATCCGCGCACGTTTTCCGCATCTGTTTGTATAGTGTGTTGTTCTGTTATTTTCGTTTTTAATTTCGAGTGCGAAATTTTTGTAAGGAGGGTATGATGTAAATTCCCAGTTTCCGAATATATAATTTTCCGTATTTTTTCAGATTTTATTCCAAATTTATTTCATTTTTATATATATTTTATTATTTTATTAATTATTTCTAAACCTAAACTAAATCCTAGCCTACCCGTACCCGACCCATGCCCGACCGACCCGACCCGCTTCCCACCACTTCCTCTTCTTCCTCCACCCGTTCCTTTTTC
Source organism: Agapanthus africanus (assembly GCA_030015575.1). NCBI lineage: Eukaryota > Viridiplantae > Streptophyta > Magnoliopsida > Asparagales > Amaryllidaceae > Agapanthus > Agapanthus africanus. The sequence goes on from CM057338.1 coordinate 25,917,374, forward strand.
CCACCATTTCTTACCCAACGGCTCCCTCTTCTTGCGCTCACTCGAGACCCGCTCCCTAATGGCTCCAAGGCTCCAACGGCTCCCCCACGACTCCGCTCTTCTCACCCTCACTCGAGACCCGCTCCCCAACGGCTCTTGTCAGACCATAATATTGCATTTTTCATTCCCCTATTCTTATCCCTTTTATAAATAAACGGGTACTCTTGACGCACGTTTGTTGCATATTACAGGATACAGGCTCTTGGAGCGAATACAGTGAAAAAGACGAAAGTTGATACAAAAAAGGGACTTTTGACCAACAAGTAGACGGATCCTAATCAAGCCTACAACGAAGAACAGTTCATAATGAACAAGGCAACGCATGGTCCGAAATGTCAAGGGAAACAGTCAAAAGATCATTACAAGTTTTCACTGAAGATCTGGAGAAGACCCAGAAGTCAAATTGAGAAAAGAAGTGGAAAAATAGAAAGCCCAAGAATCCAAGAAGAAAGCCCAGAAGTTTCATGACCCAACTCCCTTCTTTGGCCGCGGAACCGCGGCCAAACCTAGGCTGGCGCCGCGGTTCCGCGGCCATTCAGAGCCCGTGTCGGTGGAATTTTTCTGTGTCGGTGCGTCGGTGCGGGTGTTGGGATTTTCCGTGGGCAAATCTGTAATTACGCATGTGCGAGAGTCTGTAACCCTAGTTTTCATGTTTTCCTATAAATTGTAATCACAGATCTATAAAACTCATGCCTCTTTTCAATCAATAAAATTCAGAATTGCTGGGAGTATTATTCAGATCTGTTCTATATTGCTTGGAGGGAGCCGTCAACCTAGTAAGTTATTTTATTTTAATTCTTTTAATTAGTATGTCGTATCATCCCCTAATGAGCGAGTAGTCTCCTCGCTTGTTAGGGTTAGCCTTAGGGAAAGGTTTGAGAGATGAGATCTCTCACCCCTTTCATGTCATCCATACCTAAGAGTTAGAACTCCATGCATGCACGCACAACCGCTCCCTACGGCATCCTACCCCTCGAGGTAACGATGAACCGTAGTATAAAGGGCTGGTTGCGCGTGTTTTCCATGGGGGTTAGGGTAATTATCAACAAAGGAATGATACGAATCTAGAGGAAGAAACATCTTCCCAAAAGATTCGGATCCACTTTATTGATAATTACCGTAATATCTAATAGATCTAAAATAGGGCAATGAAAGCGGTAAGGAAACCTTTAATCTCCAAACTTCCCCTAAACCTAACCCTAGCAAGACTTTAATTTAGATTAATTTAGTTCAGTGATAGATCTAGTTTTTTAGATTAAATCAATCCAAACAACATTTGGAATCAACTCGTAAGGACGCATTAAGAAATCTACCCATCTCTGTGGATCGACCCGTACTCACCGGCTAGCTGCAAAGCGACGCCGTTTCTGATTGCGGTAAACAAGTATTTTCATACTAATCAAATGGCGCCGTTGCCGGGGATGGCGTAATTTTTCTTTTGTGTGATTTCGGGTTGATATAAATCTTAAAAAGTTTAAAAATCTGAAAATAGAAAAAAATAACAAATTTTTATCAACTTTTATCTGTTTGAAGGGTTTTGTCGTTTGAATCTTGCAGGAACAGCGAAGAATCGCGGATCTGGAAAATTACAGAGTGAAAAACAGAAAAAGTCGCATCGGAACAGAGGAGAAAATTCACAACAGAGCCGTACAAATTTTCTGACGACCTGATCTCCTAGTCCCACCGCGAAACCGTGGCATAACTGCTGTCCAAACCGCGGAACCGCGGTCGTCTGTGCGCTTCTCTGCGCGGAAAAAATTCCAGTTTGTTTCTCATTCTCCCCTCTGTCAACCTCCATATATCTCTCTGTAAACACTTTCTGCAGGAATTCTTTGCGCTAAAAAAAAATCTTTCTCCCCTTTCTAAATGACAGATTTTCTGCAGGTTTCTTTGCGCCGCGCTAAAAAATTGATTGCAAGTGAATTTTATTGTTTTGCATAATTTAATCGGACTTTAAGGGGCTAATTGACCAAACTCAGATTGGGTGGGGATTTCATCACCCTTTCCAGGACCCCAGAAAACACCTAAAGTATTTGCATTGACCACAATTAATTAAAAAAATACTAGACTCAGACCTAAGGACATCGAGCTCAATAGGAAAAGGACTAGTATAGGCATCGACCGTTTATCCTAACTGACTCTGCGGTGTCTAGGCTAGTGGTTATTAATTAGGCCCACTATTGTGGTTCCTTCCCACTTACCTGGCCGTAATTGTCGGTGAAAAGGCGGTTTGAGGTCCTATTTCTAGCCCTAGTTAGGAGCTGTCTAGCAGACCTAGGCGGCCCTAGATCTAGGCCTGATTGTGCATGTGTGGTTGATAGCAATTGTGTCACGAGTCTCTTTTCAAAAACTTCTTTGCAAAACTCACACATAAAAGAAAAAAGAAAAAATCTTTTCAAAACTTGCAACTTGTCGCTAAGAAAACTTGCAACTCACTTCCACCACTTCCCTTCACTGACGTTATCTTACCCCCATATTCTGTCTTTCTTTTTTCTGACTACACTACCCCTTTTAGTGTATGTCATTTTGGACTAGGGATACTAACGCCCGATTAGTCCGTGTTTCGTTGGTACCGACCGACGATCCTTTCGACACCGAAGTCGAAATTCCCTCCATTTCCTTACCTCCACCTTCAAATTCTTTCGAAGGTATGTCGGGACACGACCCCAATGATACCTTACCGACGGGAATGATTCCACCTCCGTTAGGTGCGAATAACCCGAATCTTCCGCCTGTTGTAGCGCCCGCACGAGTTGCGCTCCAGGATCTCTTCTACCCCGTCCGCACTTCTTTACCTACATGTCTTTCACCCCCACCGGCAAATGGGGAAAACTTTGAAATAAAACCATATTTCATCAATATGCTGCCAAAATTTCATGGCTTGGAATCCGAAGATGCATATATTTTTATTAATAAATTCCAAAATGTGTGCGCTATGATGAAAACGACCCAATTAAGTGATGACGCTATAAGGCTAAGGGTCATTCCTTTTACCTTATGTGACCTAGCCGAGAAGTGGCTATACAGCACCGCATCACATTCCATTAGAAATTGGGACGAGTTTGTGAGAGCTTTTCTGAAAAAGTTCTATCCTCATCACAAAACTGCTAGAATCCGTAACGAGATTATACAATTTTCACAGCTTCCTTCCGAACCATTTTGGAAGTGCTTCGAGAGATTTAAAGACCTACTCGTTCAATGCCCTCATCATGGGATCGAAAGTTGGCAACTTTGCCAAATATTATACGAGGGATTGAACTCGGCAACGAAGCAGTTGCTAGAAACCATATGTCAAGGTCATTTTCTCTCCAAGTCTAGCGACGAAGCTTGGCAGTTTCTTGAGGATCTTAGTGAGCAAACAATTCAGTGGGAGAGTACCAAGACCACATCATCTTCTTCTGTTGGTCAATCTAGGGCAGGCATACATCAAGTAGATATGTCGATTGCAATGAAGGCCGAAATGGCCACACTTATGAAAAAGCTAGAAGCCATTGAGACCAAAATCTCATCGTCTTCTCCTGCCCCTGTTTTACCCACACGAACTGTTTGTGCTTGTTGTTCGAATCCATCGCATCTAACCGAAGAGTGTCCTTATAATGCACCTATTCAAGGACAAGATCAAGTCAATGCTGCTTTTCAGCAACGACAAAGAAATGATCCGTACTCTTCGACATACAATCCGGGATGGAGGAGTCACCCAAATTTTGCTTGGAACCAAAATCAACAAGTCTAAGGAAATAACAATTTTCAAAGACCTCCTCCTCCACAACAACAACAAGCACCTTCACAAACTCAAAACCAGCAGCCTTTCCAACAACAACCTTATACAAATCAAACGAACAATTTGGTTCAACCAAATGATGATAAGGTTATCTCGCTAGAAAAAAGTCTAGATGCATTTCTCAAGCAATCTACAGAATCCGCAGCAAGATTTGAAAATTATGTTCAGTCTTTGATGCATAACAATGCCTCACACGATCAAAGTATCAAATCTATTGAGGCACAAATTGCACAATTAACTGCTGCATTGAGCGAGAGAGAAAAGAGAAAGCTTCCGTCTCAACCAATGCCAAATCCCGGTCACACACAAAACGCATTTCACAATCATAATGTAAATGCGGTGACCACGTTGAGATCTGGAAGAGAGTTGCAAAATAATGTGGGAACTAATAATGACATCCCCGCCGGTGGTTCTACTTCTTCTTTTTCTTCTTCTTCTCCATCGTCACCTTCCCCTTCTTCATTTTCTTCACCTTCTTCTTCACATTTTTCTTTATAGCCTATTCTCCACCCTTCACACGGCTCTACTTCTTCTAACTCGAACGGACCCATTTCTCACAACACGAACACATCCACACTGGGATCCGTTCCTACTCCACATTCTACTCCACAGACATTTGACTCAACAAATTTTCAAAATGCTCCATTTCCAAACAGGTTGAGTCCTAATAAACCAACTGCACAAGTGGAAAAGATTGTGGAATTATTTAAGCAGGTTAGCATAAATATACCTCTCTTGGATGCTATCCAACAAGTCCCTTCATACGCGAAAATCTTAAAGGGCTTATGCACCTCGAAGAGAAAGGCATCTCAAGTACCCAAGAAAGTGCTAGTGGCTAGTGCAGTGAGCAATGCTATTAACCACACTCAAACCTTACCCCAAAAACGAAAGGACCCCGGCTGTCCTACGATTTCAATCACAATTGGGGATAAGAACATTAATCGAGCACTTTTAGATCTTGGGTCTAGTGTTAACCTGATTCCCTACTCCGTGTACGAACAATTAGGGGTTGGAGAGTTGAAACCCACCCGTTGTACTCTCCAAATGGCTGATCGATCAATCACCCATCCAAGGGGTCAGTTAGAGGATGTGTTGATCAAAGTTGGGGAGTTCATATTCCCCGTTGATTTTATTGTTATGGATACACAACCTGTTGCAAACCCACGGAACCAAATTCCGGTGATCCTCGGTCGACCATTTTTGGCCACTTCCAATGCTGTAATAAACTATCGTAATGGCTCCATGACTCTATCCTTTGGGAAGATGTCTAGTGAGTTCAATATTTATAAGATGGGAAGTCTGCCCCCCGTACCTAAAACTAGTACACGAGAAGTTTGCTCTGTTCACGAAATCACGCAGGAGGACTGCGATCTTGAAAGATTCTTGTTTGATGATAACAGTTTTGACGCCACTAGTGCGTCCCTCCTTGAGCCTACCACCGTTGACACAACCGATATGGATTATGAATGTTTCACTTTTTCGGATGATGACGACTCACAGCCCGAATATGAGTCTTTTGAATTTTTGGATGAGTTAGTCGAACCATCCGAATCAGTTGTTTGCAGTGATTTCGAACCTGTGTTGGAGTCCTTTGAGTTCGAGGTAGATTCCGCAATGATTCTTTCGCCTCCGAAACTCGAACTCATGTCCTTGCCGCCTCACCTTAAATATGCTTACATAGGTGAGAATGAGACTTTTCCCATTATAATATCAGCCTCTCTAGCCTTCGAGCAAGATGACGCTATTTTAAAGGTCTTACAAGATAGGCGGCAAGTTTTCGGTTGGACTATGGCGGACATCGAGGATATTAGTTCCCTTATAATTGAATATCATATGAAATTGATGGATGATGCCACGTCAATAGAGGACCCACAGGAACATTTTGGGGGTATTGTGGTTAGTCAACCTCCTCCTTTAGAAGTTGATCCACCCCCATTTCTTTTAATAAGCTATGAGAATGCCAACATTCCACTGATTGCTGATCATTCACATTCTCGTTTTGATTCATCACCACCTCCTGTATATTCACCTCCACACCTTCCATACCACCACTTCTATCTTCCCCAATTCTTTTTGGACCGCCACAACTTATTCTTCCACCAACCAATACTCTTTACTGATAAATTTTTCAACTGGTTGGTGTTGACTTTTGGTCTATGCAAGGTTTGGCAGTAATGTCTAACATAGTTTAAATAAAGTTTGGGGGAGGGCCTTTCTGTATATATTTGTTTTTCTTAACAATAAAAAAAATATATAAAAAAATTATAAATAAATAAACAGGGGAGTGCCTGTATTTTGACCCTCTTGGGTTAAGATGATAGTGAGGACACTGTCAAGTTCAAGTTTGGGGGTATGCTCGGTACGTTTTCTTCCTTCGCATTCATTTGTACATATTTTTTTTGCATTTGCATACTTATTTGAAAACCCATAAAAATTGAAAATTTTTGAAAAATTATAAAAATAATTGTATTCAATTTTGGCCTTATTGGACTAAAGTTTGACATATAGGTTAACTAGTTAGGAACAACTAGATCTTAGACTTAGTGAATTAAAAGCCCTAAAAATAACATTCCTTAAAATTTAACGGTAGAAAGTATATGCCTTGTAGTTTATTTAGAAATAGGCAAATTTTGGGTTCACTTCTTAGGCTAAGTCGAAATAAGGGAAGAGTATTGACGTTCTTATTAGAGTATAAGTTTGAAAAATAGTTCCTAGCTTAAGTCTAGATTCTGAAAACGTATACCCTACAATTTGCACAATCACGCACCTTGAAACTTGGAATAGTAAAAGAGACCTTGAAATACTCTTGTCTAAAGTCCTTAGTACGAAGAAAAAAAAAGAAAAAAAAAGTGTGAATAAAGAAAAAAATGGACACTGGTTTTTGTGATTACTTAAGGCTGCAAAAATAGAAAAATATTTAGCGAGGGTGCTTCATCACCTAGTGCCTTAGACCAACTGGTTTGGGAGTCACTGCTAAAGCCTTGAGTGTTGCAAAACTAGGAAGTACGCTTTAAAGTGCTAACGCATCTTGTAATCGGTCGTTGGTACCTCAAGAAGTATTAACGGTCGCATGAAGGATGTGGAAGCAAAATTCAATTAAAAATTCACCAATTAAGAAGTATTTTGGACAACGGACAAGGGCATGATTGCTTGATTTGAATTTCCAAGTGTAGGGGTGATCTATACACACACGTGGGGGTACGTGATTGGAGTTTAGATGAGAGAAAGGAATGAAGAATAGAACTTGTATCTTTAGTAGAGTTGATAGAAATTCCTGAGTGGAGATAGAAACCTAGAAGGAAAACTTAAGAAATGCCGAAAACTAAGTAAGTCTATAGAACATATATAATCTTAAGTTAAATAATGAGGAAGTGTGAAGAATATGGGTGGATAATTTATGAGTCGACGATAATAGAATTCCTTCTTAGAAAACCTAATTGGTGAACAAAAGTCAATGGGCCGAGTTGATAGGATTTTGTGGGTGTAATCCGCTGAAAACCCTCAGGAGACAACACTCCTCCTACTAGGGACACATAGAGGTTTAACGGCTTGTTGCACGTGCTCAGTGCAATCGCGTTTCCCTGCGAAAGTGTGGTTAGGATTTTAGTGAATAAAAAAATAAGTTTGCTCGAGGACGAGCAAAAGATAAGTTTGGGGGTATTTGTTCAGACCATAATATTGCATTTTTCATTCCCCTATTCTTATCCGTTTTATAAATAAACGGGTACTCTTGACGCACGTTTGTTGCATATTACAGGATACAGGATCTTGGAGCGAATACAGTGAAAAAGACGAAAGTTGATACAAAAAAGAGACTTTTGACCAACAAGTAGACGGATCCTAGTCAAGCCTACAACGAAGAACAGTTCACAATGAACAAGGCAACGCATGGTCCGAAATGTCAAGGGAAACAGTCAAAAGATCATTACAAGTTTTCACTGAAGATCTGGAGAAGACCCAGAAGTCAAATTGAGAAAAGAAGTGGAAAAATAGAAAGCCCAAGAATCCAAGAAGAAAGCCCAGAAGTTTCATGACCCAACTCCCTTCTTTGGCCGCGGAACCGCGGCCAAACCTAGGCTGGCGCCGCGGTTCCGCGGCCATTCATAGCCCGTGTCGGTGGAATTTTTCTGTGTCGGTGCGTCGGTACGGGTGTTGGGATTTTCCGTGGGCAAATCTGTAATTGCGCATGTGCGAGAGTCTGTAACCCTAGTTTTCATGTTTTCCTATAAATTATAATCACAGATCTGTAAAACTCATGCCTCTTTTCAATCAATAAAATTCAGAATTGCTGGGAGTATTATTCAGATCTGTTCTATATTGCTTGGAGGGAGCCGTCAACCTAGTAAGTTATTTTATTTTAATTCTTTTAATTAGTATGTCGTATCATCCCCTAATGAGCGAGTAGTCTCCTCGCTTGTTAGGGTTAGCCTTAGGGAAAGGTTTGAGAGATGAGATCTCTCACCCCTTTCATGCCATCCATACCTAAGAGTTATAACTCCATGCATGCACGCACAACCGCTCCCTACGGCATCCTACCCCTCGAGGTAACGATGAACCGTAGTATAAAGGGCTGGTTGCGCGTGTTTTCCATGGGGGTTAGGGTAATTATCAACAAAGGAAGGATACGAATCTAGAGGAAGAAACATCTTCCCAAAAGATTCGGATCCACTTTATTGATAATTACCGTAACATCTAATAGATCTAAAATAGGGCAATGAAAGCGGTAAGGAAACCTTTAATCTCCAAACTTCCCCTAAACCTAACCCTAGCAAGACTTTAATTTAGATTAATTTAGTTCAGTGATAGATCTAGTTTTTTAGATTAAATCAATCCAAACAACATTTGGAATCAACTCGTAAGGACGCATTAAGAAATCTACCCATCTCTGTGGATCGACCCGTACTCACCGGCTAGCTGCAAAGCGACGCCGTTTCTGATTGCGGTAAACAAGTATTTTCATACTAATCAGGCTCCAAGGGCCCAACTGCTCCCCTACGACTCCCCGCTTCTCGCGCTCGCCTGCGACAGCCGCACCCATTTCCCCACGAACTGCACGTCTCTAATAGCCACAACTTCCCTCGTCTCTCTCTCTCTCCCCCCCTCTCTCTCTCTGTGCTTCACACTCTCTCTATGTAACAACCATAATTTTCTTATGCACTTTTTCCATACAAATTTTTAAATTGTTTTTTTTAAATCCATAAAGGGGTACTTATTGCCTGAGCACAAGACTTAAGTAATTAATTAGCAATTTAATTACAAGAAGAAGCTTGTAGCTTATTGGTAATACCTTGCATTGCTGAACCAAGCCACCGGAGTTCAAATCCCATGCCCCACATTATTTTTAATATATATTTTTGTTTTAAATTTTATGGAAGCCCAACAGTCCACCTGAGATAACTCCCAAACTTTGAACTGAACCTGAAAAACTGAAAGTACCAGAGGCTACACTAGACGATCCCCCTCCTCCCCATTCCCTGACTCGGTCGAGTCGGCCGGCGGACCAGCCGACTCGGGCCGGCGTCGCCGGCCGGACTCGTCCGGACGGCCGAGTTTCCTTCTTCAATGTTGTGTCTCTTCATCTTCTAAAACCCCCTATACACTTCAAATTCCTATATCGGTTTTAGAGACCTTTGAAATCCCCATTTACTCCATTTTAATGATTTTTTAATACATTTTTACATTAAAACTTTTCATATACCCTATTTACTCCAATTTTTAATGATTTTATACATTTTTACATTTTTTAATTAAAAACCTTTCACCTACCCTACCCTAGCCTACCCTACCCCTACTCTCTACCCTCTCATCCCAAAATCCTAAGCTTACTCTCTCAAAATTTTCCAAGAAGTGTGTACTTTGAAAACAAGTTCGCGGCGAAGCTCCGACGAAATTCCGGCGGGAATTCCGGCGACGTTTTTAGAAACAATCGGCGACGAAGCAACGCTTCGGCAACTCGTTTAGTTCCCCCTACACTCCTTTGCCTAATCGAAACCGGTAAGTCCCATTCTATCCCCCTTCTATTTCTCTAAAATACGAAATTACGAAACCCGACGGAATCAGAACAAAATCCGATTTCCGATTCGGTTTTCTATAAAAATTCACTTCTCATAAATACATTCATGCTTAAACACCTTTATGTTGACTATTAAACTTTTAAAAATCAATTTGAACAAGTTTTATCACATGAAATGATAGCCTTTCCAATTTATCGTATTTTTCACTTTAATACCATCATATTTCGATTTCACATTTAACCCCTTAACTTTGCTATACATTTAGAGTAGAGCACGAGGTAATGACCAACCTCCACACACACGCAAATATAACCCTAAACGATATCATCAAAACTTAGAATACGATAAAACAATACTTTCATTTAAATACCATTTTCTTAATAAAATCAATTCTAAAAGTTTAGCTATGATACACTTTTAAATCAATACCCCTTATTAGGAAAACACGATAAGTTGTGGACATCGATCGTTTATCTAAACCTGACTTTGTTGTGTCTAGGCTAGGCAAGTGAGCAAAGGTAACTTTAAAAGGCCCGTCTCACGATTCTTGAGCGGATCTCTCCTTCCTCACTTGTACTTACCTGGCCACAATTGGCGGTGAAGAGGCGATTTGAGGCTTTTAACGACTTGTCGTTTAGACCCTTTAGAAATAGGCTAGTTGGCTTAGGAAACCCTAGAATCTAAAATACGGAAAATTACACTTTGCAAATAAATACCTTTTACTTTATAAAACCGTTTTCTAAACGATTAGTATTTTACAATCTTTGCAAAGCGCCGCTACAACCCATTTTTGGGGAACCCGTTCGGGATCGTGCGGTTTATCGCGCACCGTCGGGCTAGTAATGCGAGATTCAGACCTCCGCAAGGAGCATTTGGTCTCGAAAGGTTTAAAATACTACATCTTAAGAAAATGAGATTTTTTGGAATATAAAATATTTATTAAAATTATTTTTGTATAAACATATATATATCTATCATTTAAATACCTATTTTATTATAATATAAATTTTCACCTTTTCCTAAAAATCACAAGAATAAGTTTTACACTAAAATACCATGAACTTCCAATAATCAATATTACAGATAAATACCCTTATTTATAAAACTAGGATATTTTCACTGGAAATGTCACAACATAAAATCCACCCTCATTACAACTCTAAAGACGAACAATAAATACTTGAGATGTATTTTGAAAAGTATATAGAAGTATTTTTACATAAACCCCCCCTCAAGTTTTATAAATTACCCTAAGGACCCTAGCAATTATAAGACTTCGATTCACATTTCTGATTGTCTGACTCGGGTTTGAGTCTGATTAATCTGACTTGAATATGATTCAAGTTCAACCTATAATCTACAATATTCCAATCCAAAATGAACACATGAATTCATGAATACAATTATCAATTTATACAACTTGACTGAACCGAACCATTGATATATATTCCTTTTACATGATTCTCAGTATTCCATTTACATGACTCTACGGTTATAACCATTTCCCGATATCATGGTTTCGGTCAGTCAGTCAATCACTCATACAATCAATACAATTTTACAAGATAACAATACAAGGAAGACATCGCGGGGTTTAAGGGGTAGATTGGTACAGAAGGTGTTAAAGGTGGCACGAGGTGGTCAGACTTAATATACCTAACATGAATCCAGTTGCTGTTGTATCGTGGTATAAACGGTTCCTTGTACTATACGTGCCTCTGGTCTCTGGCATATAGAGACTCCTCTCGTATACACTGGTATTCTTCTGTACCAAACTACAAACAACAGCGTTAATACGACATTACTACCGGATAATACAACTTTAAAAGATACATTCTTATTCTGTCTATTCTACTTTCCTCTTACCTTTGGGACTTACCGAGCGACCTGTTCGCTGACGACATTCTGTTTCTTTCTTCTTTGAATGTCGTCAGGTGATTTAGACCCGGCGGAGATCGAGCCATCTCAAGAAGACTTGGAGCAGTTTGCCGAAGGCCCTGCACTTTAGTTTCATTGTACACTTTTCCTTTCTGTATTTTTCATTTCCTGTTATGCCACTGTTTAGGCTTCTTTTTTATTTCAGTTGTATTTCCTTTCATGCATTGTACAAAGAATGTTAATAAATAAAAGTTGATGTTCTTTTTATAGCTTGTCTCTTGTGTATTTATTTTATATTGCTTAGATACGCTTAGCGTACGTACTTCTGAGTATATACGTAGCGGACCTCGTCGCGTCCCCTTTGCGTACACTGGGAAGCGGGGCATGACAGGTTTTGTTGGTGGCCCATGCAGGTCAGAGCTGTATGGAACCCTAAGCAATATTAAACACAAGAAGCAGCAACTAAAACATTCTTTACAATCATGTTCCTTGAATCCTATCAATTTCATATTCTTTGAATCATATACCTTCAATCTGTCCTAACCCAAAATTCCCTCACCTCTTTTCGCATTCTTTCATTCCTTCACACATTTTTTCACATTTTTAAAAACCCTTGCACCGTCTTGCTATACACTATCTATACTCCAGTCACCAAACTTTTCTTGAATTTGTTACACTTTCCTTTTACAAATTTCGAGGACGAAATTTTTATAAGGAGGGTATAATGTAACAACCCTAATTTTCTTATGCACTTTTTCCATACAAATTTTTAAATTGTTTTTTTTAAAAATCCATAAAGGGGTATTTATTGCCTGAGCACAAGACTTAAGTAATTAATTAGCAATTTAATTACAAGAAGGAGCTTGTAGCTCATTGGTAATATCTTGCATTGCTGAACCAAGCCACAAGAGTTCAAATCCCATGCCCCACATTATTTTTAATATTTATTTTTGTTTTAAATTTTATGGAAACCCAACAGGCCACCTGAGATAACTCCCAAACTTTGAACTGAACCTGAAAACTGAAAGTGCCAGAGGCTACACTAGACGATCCCCACCTCCCCATTCCCTGACTCGGCCGAGTCGGCTGGCGGACCGGCCGACTCGGCCGGCGCCGCCGGCAGGACTCGTCCGGACGGCCGAGTTCCCTTCTTCAATGTTGTGTCTCTTCATCTTCTAAAACCCCCTATACACTTCAATTCCTAGATCGGTTTCAGAGACCTTTGAAATCCCCATTTACTCCATTTTAATTATTTTTTAATACATTTTTACATTAAAACCTTTCATATACCCTATTTACTCATATTTTTAATGATTTTATACATTTTTACATTTTTTAATTAAAAACCTTTCACCTATCCTACCCTAGCCTACCTTATAAATACACCCCCTACTCTCTACCCTCTCATCCCAAAACCCTAAGCTTACTCTCTCAAAATTTTCCAAGAAGTGTGTACTTTGAAAACAAGTTCGCGGCGAAGCTCCGACGAAATTCCAGCGGGAATTCCGGCGACGTTTTTAGAAACAACCGGCGACGAAGCAACGCCTCGGCAACTTGTTTAGTTCCCTCTACACTCCTTTGCCTAATCGAAACCTGTAAGTCTCATTCTATCCCCCTTCTATTTCTCTAAAATACGAAATTACGAAACCCGACGGAATCAGAACAAAATCCGATTTCCGATTCGGTTTTTTATAAAAATTCACTTCTCATCAATACATTCATGCTTAAACACCTTAATGTTAACTATTAAACTTTTAAAAATCAATTTGAACAAGTTTTCTCACATGAAATGATAGCCTTTCCAATTTATCGTATTTTTCACTTTAATACCATCATGTTTCGATTTCACATTTAACCCCTTAAGTTTGCTATACATTTAGAGTAGAGCACGAGGTAATGGCCTACCCCCACACACACGCAAATACAACCCTAAACGATATCATCAAAACTTAGAATACGATAAAACAATACTTTCATTTAAATACCATTTTCTTAATAAAATCAATTCTAAAAGTTTAGCTATGATACACTTTTAAATCAATACCTATTATTAGGAAAACACGATAAGTTGTGGACATCGATCGTTTATCTAAACCTGACTTTGTGGTGTCTAGGCTAGGCAAGTGAGCAAAGGTAAGTTTAAAAGGCCCGTCTCACGATTCGTGAGCGGATCCCTCCTTCCTCACTTGTACTTACCTGGCCATAATTGGCGGTGAAGAGGCGATTTGAGCCTTCTAACGACTTGTCGTTTAGACCCTTTAGAAATATGCTAGTTGGCTTAGGAAACCCTAGAATCTAAAATACGGAAAATTACACTTTGCAAATAAATACCTTTTACTTTATAAAACCGTTTTCTAAACGATTAGTATTTTAAAATCTTTGCAAAGCGCCGCTACAACCCATTTTTGGGGAACCCGTTCGGGATCGTGCGGTTTATCGCGCACCCTCGGGCTAGTAATGCGAGATTCAGACCTCCGCAAGGAGCATTCGGTCACGAAAGGTTTAAAATACGACATCTTAAGAAAATGAGATTTTTTGGAGTATAAAATATTTATTAAAATTATTTTTGTATAAACATATATTTATCTATCATTTAAATACCTATTTTATTATAATATAAATTTTCACCTTTTCCTAAAAATCACAAGAATAAGTTTTACACTAAAATACCATGAACTTCCAATAATCAATATTACAGATAAATACCCTTATTTATAAAACTAGGATATTTTCACTGGAAATGTCACAACATAAAATCCACCCTCATTACAACTCTAAAGACGAACAATAAATACTTGAGATGTATTTTAAAAAGTATATAGAAGTATTTTTACATAAACCCCCCCTCAAGTTTTATAAATTACCCTAAGGACCCTAGCAATTATAAGACTTCGATTCACATTTCTGATTGTCTGACTCGGGTTTGAGTCTGATTAATCTGACTTGAATATGATTCAAGTTCAACCTATAATCTACAATATTCCAATCCAAAATGAACACATGAATCCATGAATACAATTATCAATTTATACAACTTGACTGAACCGAACCATTGATATATATTCCTTTTACATGATTCTCAGTATTCCATTTACGTGACTCTACGGTTATAACCATTTCCTGATATCATGGTTTCGGTCAGTCAGTCAATCACTCATACAATCAATACAATTTTACAGGATAATAATACAAGCAAGACATCGCGGGGTTTAAGGGGTAGATTGGTACGGAAGGTGTTAAAGGTGGCACGAGGTGGTCAGACTTAATACACCTAACATGAATCCAGTTGCTGTTGTACCGTGGCATAAACGGTTCCTTGTACTATACGTGCCTCTAGTCTCTGGCATATAGAGACTTCTCTCGTATACACTGGTATTCTTCTGTACCAAGCTACAAACAACAGCGTTAATACGATATTACTACCAGATAATACAACTTTAAAAGATACATTCTTATTCTGTCTATTCTACTTTCCTCTTACCTTTGGGACTTACCGAGCGACCTGTTCGCTGACGACATTCTGTTTCTTTCTTCTTTGAATGTCGTCAGGTGATTTAGACCCGGCGGAGATCGAGCCATCTCAAGAAGACTTGGAGCAGTTTGCCGAAGACCCTGCACTTTAGTTTCATTGTACACTTTTCCTTTCTGTATTTTTCATTTCCTGTTATGCCACTGTTTAGGCATCTTTTTTATTTCAGTTGTATTTCCTTTCATGCATTGTACAAAGAATGTTAATAAATAAAAGTTGATGTTCTTTTTATATCTTGTCTCTTGTGTATTTATTTTATATTGCTTAGATACGCTTAGCGTATGTACTTCTGAGTATATACGTAGCGGACCTCGTCGTGTCCCCTTTGCCGTACACTGGAAAACGGGGCGTGACACACTACTTCACCCCCTCTCTCCTTCGCCTCCCTCTCTGCTTCGCCCTCTCTCTTTCGTTCTCCTCCAAACCAAACCCCGACTCCACCATGACAACCAACATCACCTCCTCCAACTCAACCCCCAACGACGCTTCCCTGCCCCGACCATCATCAACGCCGTCACCGCACCTCCGCAACCACTCGCCGCCACCAGCTTTCCCCTTGCCTCCACAACCTCCCAACAATTCCACCTCACAGCCGCTGCCTTCGCCTCCTCTCCTGCACTTTGCATCGCTGGCCTGAGCCCGCTGACGAGCTCGGGACCGCCGCTACCATCATCGAGCGCCCAGTTTCCAACGCTCCCATCCTCCGAGTGAGCTTCTACCCAAACCAAAAACACCCACCACTGCAACCCACTGCAGTCGCCGCGACGAGCACCCCCAGTTGCCTACCTCAACCGACCTCACCGCGACATGCACCCACAGCTTCCTACCTCAGCCGACCTCGCCGTCGACCTCCCTGGAGCCAGAGCCCACTCCATCCTTTCTAGAATCCATGGTCGAGCCTAGTTGGTCGCTGTCGCAGTCGTGAAGTGCCGTGCTTGTGGTCGTGCCTCCGCCGTGTTCGTGTCCGTGCGATCGTCGCCGTTGTGCCGTCGTAATAGGCAAGTGAACCTCCTTCACTTGTTCAAATCATGCTATGTACATATATAGTTTAATAAATATAGTCTAATAATTTAATTGGAAAAATGTATGATGAGTGTATGTAAAAATAGATAGCGTTCACATACACGCATCGAGTGCTCGATGCGATTATCCTATCCAAGACCCTATTAAAAATCCCCCAATTTTATTATTAGAAGTTTCGATTGCTATTAATGAGTGACGTATAAGAAATTAGGATCAAATAGTTAAGATATTGAATATAAAATGGCATCCCAATTGGTTACGTCAAATCTGAAAATCACCGTACATATCATGTTGTAAAATTAA
This sequence comes from Agapanthus africanus, assembly GCA_030015575.1. Taxonomy (NCBI): domain Eukaryota; kingdom Viridiplantae; phylum Streptophyta; class Magnoliopsida; order Asparagales; family Amaryllidaceae; genus Agapanthus; species Agapanthus africanus. Next base: position 25,933,941 of record CM057338.1, read on the forward strand.
TAGTTAATTAAATATAAATCTAATCAAGGTGTTGCAGGGCTCGTATCGAACCTAACTAGATAACCTATAACCCTATGTAATTAGTTATTGAATATTGCAATTTCATGACACTGAAAAATGAAGGGAAATACGGCTCTGGACTACAGTCCGGGCAGCATTCTACGGGGGAAACCTGAATTTAAGCACATGTACATACCTGCATAAAACTGAAAATGCATGGAGACCCATAGGTTCGCATAGATAACATAATTATCTAACACATGAATCTGGTCCCGTGCATTTCCACCGTCGTTTGATATTTAAATTGTATTTTTAGAGTGTCGCTGTGTTCTGCAGTTTCTACAGTAATATTCCTTACACCGTCACATTAAACTGAACATAACTTCTGATATAGAGGTGCTATTGATAATCCGCTTGATGCGTTGGAAACTTAACTGATAGAAATATATTTCATTCAACTGGAGCAATATCGGAATCTGAACACAATCACTGATAAAACGTGCGCGAAGTTGGGCTTCCAGTTCTGAAACTGGAATTTCAGCAATCGATCGCTACCTTCAAATGATGATAATTTCCTAACCTGAATCCCGATTGACATGAAATTAATTTTAATGTTTAGATGATTAAGTGTACTTCGTACGTCCTTTATATTATTTTGGACGATTCTATACGTATGATTTATCATAAATTTTACAATTTGTATGGTATTGGCCGTCATAGAATAGTGAATACCTGTTCAGTGCATTTCTGCATATTTTCATGCTTGATTTATACCTGCTGCATAGTGATCGTTCACATTGAGACCTAGCGACTGTTCTGCATTGTCGATATATATTAGTGTTAGTGATTGTGTTGTGGCAAATACAACAGTGATAGTGACAAGTGGAAAAGTGATTGAATGTGATAGCGATATGTATTTGTTCACAACCTATCTGATACCTGAATGCATACTATAACCTAGGGAATAGGGAATTCAAGGTGGAATTGAACTCGTATTTAGCGAGGTACAGTGATTTAGAGGATGATCATTCACTATTAGTGACATATATATACTTTAGGTCGTGGGCCTAGCGGCACGGCTGACAGGGTTATGTCCCGGGCACAGTGGACCATAGTCTCGGGCATGCACGAGACCCTTGTTAAATACGAGCATCCTTTCCACAACTGATTTCATTGACTTAGTGACCGATAAGTAGTGACATGCATATGGCTTAGTTTATTGACATTGTTCCCCGCCGAAACACGGAGACGCGACCGCGTGGGTCCGTCTCGCCTGAATTTCGGGGCATATGCTAATTGGTGCTATCCGTCCACCTCTCCGAAGATGCCAAGTTGTTTTATGGTACCATGTATCGAAGGTTTAAATGGATGCGACCGATGTAGCAGACTTCGTCAAATTCCCCCTTGTTGATGAGGGTTTTTTGATTGTGGGGACGCTCTTCCTTGCAGGCGTAAGCCCCTGCAGTTAATTACGCTACCGCATCGCGGTAACAACTTTCTCCTTCTCCAGATGGTCACTTCGTGTCGTGGCTGTTTGTTTTGTTTGTGGTTGCCCGTGGATTGTATACGGAGACTAATTCATGTTGTCGCCCGTAGAGCGTGAATTAGTCCAAATCCGTATCTTCTTAGATTTGGGTTTGGGGGTTGGGTTGAAGGATACGTTAGCCTCATTTGAGACTAAGATCGACTTAAACGTGTGTTAAGGACACGTTAGTCTAATTTTTAGACTAAGATCAACTTAACAGGATCGTTTAGATCCAACAAGAGAGCATTTGGCCTCTGTTACTTAGTTTAGGGACATTGCGGTCGGTTAGTTTAAGGACATTACGGTCCAATGTTAGTTTAAAGACATCGCGGTCGATTGTTAGTTTAAGGACATTGCGGTCCATTACCAGTTTTAAGGACATGGTGGTCCAATGTTAGTTTAAGGACATCTCGGTCCAGGTTAAGGACATCGTAGTCCGTGGGTTTAAAGGGACCCCGCAATCCGTAGTTTAAAGACGTCATAGTCTATAACGTTTAAGGACATCATAGTCCATGAGTTTAAGGACCCCACAGTCCGTAGTTTAAAGACATCGTAGTCTATGAAGTTTAAGGACATCGTAGTCCGTGAAATGTGTGGTTGTCGGGACCCGTCACCTCTCTGAAGACGTTGAAGGATTATAATGACAGATATCAGAGGAGTAAAGAGATATACCCTTGAACCGGTGTGAGTTGGTTGAAAGATCTGTAGTCCAGTTTAGTACTGAGATCTGTTAAATATTCGTGAGCAGATGGGATCAGTTCAATATAAGTTGAGGACTTATGGCCAATATTGGGCTAAGTCCAATAAGATTAAAATGTTTAACATTTTATTGTTCTGGGCTGTTGAGCATTTATTTGGGCTTGGCCCTTTTAATAATGCTGAGCATTAGATCCTGACATTTTTTTTGTCTTGTATTGAATGCATAGCATTCATCAGAACAATGTGTGTTCTGACGGCGCGCCACGTGGCGCGCCAGGCGCTTTGCGCCAATTAAAGAGCGCATTGCACTTCTGCTAAGCAGCGCACATGAAAAGGACACGTGTCGCGCTTGGCGCTAAGCGCCAGATGATGGGCGCATTGCGCCAGTTTATGAGCGCATTGCGCTTTCAATTTATGAGCGCGTTGCGCTAGTTTAGTGCGCATAAGTGAGTGACACGTGGCGCGCTTGGCGCTGAGTGCCAGCCCATGAGCGCAGTGCGCTGTTTCAGAAGAGTAAAGCTCAAGTTGCATACGTGGTTGACACGTGGCACGTTTTGGCGCTGAGCGCCGGTCCAAGGAGCGCAGTTCAAGAATGCAAGACACTTTTCAATAGCACAAAGGGCATTTGATTAAATTTATGATCTGTGAACAAATTTATGTTCTTTTTAAAGGAGGCTTTGCCTCAAGATTCAAGAACAATAGTTCTTATTTTTGAAAGGGCTTTGCCTTTGTAGATCAATGATCTGTGAATGAAGTAAATACTTCTTTTGTTTTTATGATGAGATCTTTTGATCTCTTTTTATAAAAGACCTTGGTCTTTTGTAGATCTATGATCTTTTAAGAAGACAATTCTTCTGTTTTAATGAGATGATTTTATCTCTTTGTTCAAGAATCATTCTTTTTACCTTGAAGAAATGATCTTCTTTCAAGAGCTTGCTCTCTTTCTTTTGAGTCTTCTCAAAATTTGTAGTTTTTTTTTCTATATCAGACTTGAAGTCTTGGGGCCTTTATATAGGGCAAATTGATTTGTTGATTCAGTTAAAGAGATCTTTCTCTGATTGATTTGGAGATGTTTTCCCACTGTTGGATCTTTGATCCTAGGGTTCCTGTTTTATAGAAGGCAATCTTCTTGTTTTTAATAAGATTGGAAAAATCTTTCCATAACAGAATTTTAATTCTGATTAATTAATGATTTATCATTATTAGATCTTTTGATCTAACGGTGGGGAATTTTTAATTTCAGCGCTGGCGCACCCGTGGTTTGCACGTGGTGCGCTGCTCAGAGCGCAGCGCACTTTGCGCTAGCGCACCTACGTTTGATATGTGGCGCGCAGCGCAAAGAGCAGCGCAACCTGCACTAGCGCACCCGTGTTTGACACGTGGCGCGCAGCGTACCTAACGCTAGCGCACTCATGGTGCACTGCCTAGGGCGCAGCACATCTGGCGCTAGCGCATCCGTGTTTGACACGTGGCGCGCAGCGCGCCTAGCGCTGGATCTGAAGCGTTGTTTCAATTTTTGAATTTTGAATTTTAAAACAGAGTTTTGCTCCGATTGGGGGTGTGCTGCCTAGGGCGCAGCGCACTTGGCGCTAGCGCATTTGTGTTTGATACGTGGCGCGCAGCGCGCCTAGCGCTGAATCTGAAGCGTTGCTTCAATTTTTAAATTTTGAATTTTAAAACAGAGTTTTGCTCTGATTGGGGGAAACAAATGCCCCCCTACCACTGCGCTCACGTGGCGCACACGTGAGTGCAGCGGTGGCAGCATCTGAGCCCTTGGATCAACTCAGAAATTGAAGAGGCGGTTCAATGCCTATAAATAGGACCTTTGGTCTCTTAGATGATTTTCATCTTCTTTCTTGAGAATTTTCATTCAGAGCATTGCTCTTCAGTTTAAGAACTTTTCAAGAGTCAGAACTCTATCAAAACTTAGGTAAAGTTTTGAATTTTTTTAATAAATTAGGGTTTTACCCATTAACAGAGCCTTGCTCTTCATAGATCTTTGATCTAAAGAAAACCCATTTAGGGTTTCATTAACAGAGCTTTGCTCTCATGAACCCATAGATCTAAAGAGATCTTTTCTTGGGGTTTCTTAGCCCATGGATCAGAGCTCTGCTCTTTGATAACATGTGGATTTCTTAATCTTTGATGAAGAACTCTTAAGAGTATTTTCATGGATCTTAAAGATCCCAGAATTTTTAATTCATAAAAATTAATTTTAATTAATTCTTTTCTGATGGATTTTTCCACCATCATTACAGAGCCAGGCTCTTTAAGGAATTTTATTCCTTCATGATCAGAGTTTGACAAGTGTCACTCTGTCATAGAGTTTTGCTCTCAAAGGGAGATTATCTCCTTTTCCCGAGGGATCTCTCGTTCAATGAGAATTTTCTTGAGGATTTCCTCGTTAATTAACAGTCTCATCCAATGATGAGGCTGTTTTATTAAGTGATGCATTGTCATCTAGATTTTATGGGTCCCCCTTTGGTCCGCTTTCCACAGCATTGCAGTGTGGTACAAATTTTAAAGTACCGATTATCAGAATTTAAAATTAAATTATAGCACTGACAGTTGATTTCTGTCCCTTTTTTTTGCAGGCGACATGTCTTCCGATCTCTCTTTCCCGTTTGTTCGTTCAGAGGGAGGATTCCCTGAGGCGCCTGTGGACCGAGAGGTTCTCGCGCTCATCCGAGACCATGACCCGGAACACAAAAAACTTCACTTGTGGGGTAGATGGTACGGCCAGATTATCAGAGGTCGTCAAAGAATCTATTGTGCGACGCCGTTGGAGCCTATCTCGGCGATCCTGTATGCGGATGCACCCCCGGTAAACTATGCTGTGGAGGTGGTTAATTGGACTTCGGAGGGTCTTCTTCAGCCTTCGATCGCTGCAGTACCCATGCAGCCGCCGGCGGCTTTGGATACCCTGGGGCGGTGCATATGCCAGGGCGAGTCGCGCCCTTGGGGACAGCCCTACAACATCGGGCTAGCTCCCCGACATCCGACCAGGTACTTGCAGTGGGCCCGGTACATCTTGTCGGCGAAGAAATCGCAGCTGCTAAAGCTCGGCTTATACCCTGCGGTCTACGCTTCGCTGTTCCAGTATTTTGCACCTCCCACATGGTGGATTAAGGCATTCTTGGAGTAGTGGAACATCCCGACCCATACCTTCCTTCTACCGGACAGAAAGGTCTCCATTTCCTTGGAAGAATTCGCCGAGGTTTCTGGTCTACCGGTCAGGGGGGAGCACTACGAGGAGCTGCTTCCTCCGAATGAATACGTTTTTACCACCAAGCCAGTGGTGATGGGCCTCACGCCAGAGAACGCCATTCAGCACCATGGTGTTGAACCTGTACGAGAGCCTCTTCCTTGAATCCGGAGGCTGAGGGGTCAGTTTTGCGGACTTCATTGCCCGGTTTCTTCCCCCGGAGATTTTGTCGCGACGAGGCGAAAAGTTTGCTAAGCTCGATGATCCCTTAGGCTTTGGCTTGGACCGTCAGCCGGTACTGGAAGCTGATCAGAAGGGCTTCTTTCTTCCTGACGCTGCGATCATCCCTCTGTCAGAAATCGCCGCCCCGGGCATTGACAAGGATGCGTTCTTTCTTGGGTTTCTTGGGATATGGCTGAGTTGGTTCGCACTCCCTATGCATCCTCGTTACATGAGGCCTTCCGTCTTCTACCCCGCGCATCGCATAGTTGCCGGAATACAAGTGGCCATCGGGATCGCCGGGTTAGCCCACTTATACCATGGTCTTAGCGTAGCGGCGGATACCACTGAACCGGGGGTGCATCCTGCTAACTTCCCGATGCATTACTTCACTTCATGGATGGAGATGCACGTGCTCGGGGTTTTTGGCATTCACAAGAGACCTCCATTTTACGAGAGATGCAAGTTCCTTCGGATTATGCGGCTGGTTGACGCTTCCATCGTGAGTCCGTCACAGCAGGAAGGTAGGGGCTTACTCCTTCGTCCGCGCACAGTCGGAGATGGTATGTCTTTCACAGACAAAGTCTTGACCATCAGCCAGGAAACTTCAAAGGCGGTGCTGTCACTGCAAGACATTTTTAAGGACGGGGCCTCCGTGTTGAAAGCCCGGGAGATTCTCCATTTGTACTCCATCAGGCCGGGCTTTCTTGTATTCAGGCAAAATGATGTGGCGCTATTCATGAGATACAACCCCCATCATTTTGCTCAGCAGCTGAGTTATAATCAGGGAATCCCGCTGGAGGCTTTCTTGGTAGAACCCGTTGCCACTGAAGAGGGAATGCGGGGCGCGCTGCATCATTTCATGCGCTTAAATACGGGATCTCACTTCTTTATCAGTGAACCGAGTTGCGTCCCGAGGGCCCTTAACGTACACGTGGCCTGGTATCAACATGCAACGGGTGCTGTTATCAGGGAGGAGAAGCGGCTGCTACTCGACCGCAAGGGTGCACCCCCTGTTAGTGACCGAAACCTCCCCTTGAAGCGACGGACGATTGTCCTTCCTCCGCTCAGAGAAGCTGTCGTGATCGAAGTCCCCGGCGATAGGCCTGAGCTACCGGTGCCCTGTGCTCCCATGGAGACGGTGGATGTACCACCGGTGCCCCGTGCTCCCGCGGAGACGGTAAATGTAGCTTCCCCTGAATTTGGCGTGGGCCCAGATATCGGGACTCGTCGCCCCAAAGTGCCCGCCAAGCGTAAGCTTGTGCTTGCTGCGACTGGAGCTCGCGCACAGAAGAGGAAGAAGAAGTCGGTCCGTTCTCTAGATGCTGTACTCGGCCTGGAGCCTCAGGCTCCTTATAACGAGGGCCTGAGCGAATATGGGACCAATGAAGGTCTCTTCATAGCGCCGGAAGATACTGATCCCGAGGCCTCTATTGCAGCTTCTGTGCGATCCGCAAGCCACCAAGCGGAAATGGCCACCCTCGTGCAATCAAGTAAACATCACTCGCACCTTCTGTTATTGCATTATATTTTTATTTTTATTAGCATGTCTTGACTGGCATTTTTCCTTCTGTAACAGGCTTTACCACTGAAGAGGCTCTGGCAGCTTCCCTTAGGACCTTTGAGGATGAGGAGAGGAATCGCGCTTTGTTGGACATTGGTATGTCTCGGCTTATTGCATCTTCATTCTCCTTTCTAATGGACAATCTGACCCCTTCTTTATCTTATCGCAGGGACTACCTCTACTCATGTTCTTCCGAGTGTGGCACCGACTTCGCAGGGCGGTGCGGAGACGCTCACTGGGCCGGCTATCTCAGTTCCGCCGGTATTGTTGAAGGAAGCTTCACTTAAGAAACCGATGACAGATGCCATAACGGCTCCAGAGGTAACCCTTGGTGCGGATGACGATGTCCTATTAATGGAGGCGTCTAGAAGATCCGCATTGACGACCCGAGCGGAGAGGAAGTGCCGAATGCGCGCGGCAAGGGAGCGTAGTGCTGCCTTGGCCGCGGGTGCGGGTTCGAGCACCGCTACCCCTGCCCCTACTCCTTCAGAGGAATCCCCGGCTGCCTTGTCCACTGCTTATAGACGGGCAGCACGTGCGGCTCGGAAAGCAGTCGGAAGACCAACTCAAGGTAATGTGACACGGGGTTCCGTTGTCAAAGTTTTAAATATCAGTTCTCACATATCTTATCTTGCAGATGTTGGATATATGTATGCCCTAGAGGCCATTATGTGATAGTGGATGTATCTATACATGTATATATATATATATATATTCAGTATGCATTCTTGCTCGACATGATAGTATGCTATCTGGTTCTTCTTTATCTGACATGTTGATTTGATCATGCTTGTTATTCACTCATACATGCTGATAAAGCCCTGAGGATATTGGCTTGACTACTCTGATTATGATGGAGATCATACTAGTGGGACATCTGTAGTCTATAAGCATATCCTGGAAAGTCCCTAGTCGTAGGTATATCGAGACGGGGCATTGATATACCAGAGTAGACTAGCGTATATGATACTAGACCCATGTGATAGGCGATGGATGATCCCATATCCATTGGTGTTTGACATCAAGATCATATACGGGTGCTCAGTGGTGACTGGGTTCACTGGACGGACTCGCCGAGAACTCCTATATGGAATTATATCTATCGTCGGATAGCAGTTCTTAGGTGACACTGGTACAGGTTAGTCTGTAGACCCGAGATCGTCATAGAGTCTTGTGTGTTCTCCCACTGTACTTTGATTGCCATCCTACCACGGCTCTACTGAGTCGTGCAAACAGGTGGCCGTTGGGTACAGTCCCGAGACACATGAAGGCAATGAGCGATAGGAGGGGTTTCGTCTCTCCCGGTATTGGGGGTTGATGCTGTGCTGTGCCCGACTGGTTATATCAGTAAGTCCCTGGCCAGGGCTGCTGAGATTTGCTGATAAGTGTTATCGGTAGTTTCTCGATCTGTTATAGACCATTCACCGGCACGACTTATTGAGTTATTAGGGTCGACGTGACCATCCCTAGGCTCGATATGCAGCATATCTGACGAAGAGACCGGACTGTACGGTAGTGTTGCCGGATGGCTCGACGGGAGTTGTAGCAGGTTCGCTTGTTTTCTTCTGATCGCTCAATACCCGGGTGGCCGTTACGTTTAGCTGACCGCTTGCGGCTTGGGGGTACCTGATATGATCATCACCCTCTGCCGGCGTATTGACGAGTCTTAGAGTCCCATAAAGGAGTTACCCAGTCCAGGCGAAACGTTGTGGTGCGCGTATGCGATATGCGCAAGCACCCAATTAAAATGTGCGTATATGATACCGAACATTGATCGGGTGAGCTGCTTTTGGTGGGGTCATATGAGATATGACCGGATTGATAAATCAAGTGTTGATTTATCATTTAACCATTAGTTTTCTCACTTAAAACCTTTTCTTGGATGATGGATGTGTGCATGCATGTGTGCTTTTCTTTCTTTCTTTCATGCTAGTTTCATGCACATATGGATGTGCATACATACACACATACATACACCCATCTATCATGGTTGTTAACATATGGAAATGGTGGCAATATAAGACTCACACCATGGTCTAAGTGATGGATTATTATTTGATTTTGAATTTAAAACAAATTGAAAAAGAAAGGATAATTCTTACTAGTTTCTACATTCTTCTTTTAACCTAACCTAGCTCACCTACCTCTTAACTTGAGTTATCCTTCTCTTTATCATTTAAAACTCAAGTTAAATAATGTCTCCATCACTTTAACCATGGTTCATAGTAAGAAGAAATAAAATATATATATTGATATATTTCTTTTTCTTCTTGTGAGTTATCTTTTATCTCATTACCTCTTGTGAAAATATTGCCACCATCTTCTTTCTCTTTCTCATTTGCTCTCTAGTTTTTTCTAGTGAGTAAATACCACTTAAAGAAAGGTTTTTGAAGTGAGAACCTTAACCACAACTTCATTCTACACAAGCTTAGCCGTCTTGTTTAGAGTGTTCTCTTCGGTTTTACGAAGTTGCGAGCTTGGACGGAGAACTCCGTGGTGGATCGTCGTGGACACAAGAGGACTTCAAGAGGACCTCCATTCAACACCCTAGAGACCAAGGAGTCCAGCGAAAGGGAGCTACAAAGGTTGTAGTCTCGAAACCCTAGATTAGTTCGCTTTATATTTCGAAACCCTAATTTTCTAGGATCGATTCCTTTGCATGTTCGTTTAGCACCATAAAAATTTAAACTTTGGGACATGTGATGCTTCAAAACTCATTATAGGGTGCTAGACTAACCTTACAGCATAGCCGAGTCTTACCGAAGAAGTGGCGACGACCGCTGAGCCTAGGGTAGCGGTAGAGGAGGTAGCCATGATTGCCGAACCCGAGGCGGCGGTAGGCGAGATGGCTGCAATTGCCGAGCTCGAAGTAGCGACTGGTGAGACAGTCACGATTGTAGAGCCTGAGATAGCTACCATTGCCGAGCCCGAGGTGGCGATTGAGACGGCTACCATTGTCGAGCTCGAGGTGGCGGCGGGTGAGATGGCTACAATTGCTGAGCCCGAGGTGGCCGCTCCCTCTCAAGAGTCGGGCACCGCCCCAATCATCGTTCTTTCCACCTGCGGCTTTTTGCCATCTCCTGGCGTCGCAAGCGTTACGACGGCTCTCGTAGAGTCAGGGGATGAGGCGACAAGAGGTGAGACCATTCCGATGGAGGAGGGTGAAGCAGTTGCTGTATCAAGTGACGCCCTCGTCGCGGTTCTGACTGGCAACTCACCAGGTAGATTTTTGGGTCATTGCTTTTATTTTTATTCTGCAATTCTTTTCAATCTTTCCTGACAGTATTTATCTCGTTTCTAATGCAGGTGTGGCGAGCGTTGAGGTTGCGCTACCCGAGGCAGCGCCATCAGTTACCTCTTTGACGGTGACCACTCCTCTACCCTCTCTCGTACCATCTCAGATGTTGGAAGGTGCGGATTCGTGACCCATCAGTCTTATTTTTAAGCTGTATAACTTATATACTAACGTTGCATTACTGCGTCCCTGCAGGAGTCCTTTTTGACCATCTGTATCAGGTGCTGCACCCATACGTCTCCTTCCTGTCAGAGATTAGTCCGCCTGCTGGTGTCGGTGAGTATCTTTTCTAAACGGCGTCCTTTCTTTAACGGGCAGTCACATTATTGCTAATCCCCTTTTGTATTGCTTGTAGCCTTACAAATCGAAGGTGGGGACGAGGCTATCGTTGCGCCACCAGTATTCCAGCTCTGCCCCCTGTTGTAGCCGGTATAGTAGACTCTATTTTTCGTGTATTTTCTTTATTTCTTGAACCAACATCTGACTATGATTTATTTTGCAGCAATCACATTGACTCCAGCCCCGTTCGAGTCTCGCATTATGATGCCGGCAGGGCCCTTTTCCAGACGTCCATCCTCGAAAGGCACCGCGAATAGTCTGCGTATGCTGAGCGACTATATTGAGGAGCTCGACGTGGAGACTCACACATCTGCTGCGGATTTTGCCGCGGAGGTTAACCCTATGCTGGCGACGCTCGTGAACTTTCATGGTGAGGGCGTCGTTGGATCTTGGGTCAATCACTGCAAGGAAATTGAGGCTTGCCTGCATGAGCTTGAGCTTAGGCGTCCTGCTCCTGAGATTCTGGCTGTGAGCACTCAACGGGCTGTGTGGATCGAGCAGAGTACTTCTTACTTCCGCCATCTTGAACAAGAAGTGGCTTTAAAGCAGAAGGAATGTAAAGAAACTTCAATCGAATCTGCTCGACTGCATGCTCAGGTTGATGCGAATGTTGCCCAGTTGAAAGTTATCTTCGAAGGCCTTCTGCGATACATTTCTGATGGGTTAACACTGAGGCAGAAGCTCGACGTCGTCGAGCGGGATGCACAAGATTGTGAAGCAGCTCAGCGGGCCGTCGAGGAACAACTTTCTTCTTACTTGCAACAGCGAGCCCAGGTCGAAGCAGAGTTGGCCGCGGCAGCTGATCAAGAAGAGGGGCCGAGGGAAGTGTGCGAGCGGTTGATCGGACTATTGAAAGCGCTTCCCTCTCAATAATTGTTTTTTTGTACCATTTATAATTTTGAATAAAATATATTCATTCTTTTATTCTTTCATATGATGTATTTTGTACCCAATTGAATTCATGAATAAAAGATACATTTTTTTCGCAATGTCTTGTGTCATCTCTCTACTTTCTTCTTTCTTTTGTTATCAGCATGTCACCTTAGCAAGTATAGCCGGCAGATGATAGAGTGAGCATCTTGTCTTGGCTTCTTCGAGGGGTAGTGATGGCTTAGGAAGCAGGTTCAGATCTGCTACCTAAGACTTTTCAACTTTATGAGCCATGAGGGTCTCATAAAGACTTTTCTCCCTATGAGTCGTGGAGATCTCGTAGGTGTCTTTTCTCCTTAGGAGTCGTGAGGATTCCTAAGTGTGTTTTCCCTTATAAGTCGTAAGGATCTTATAAGAGAGTTTTCTTCCTTACGAATCGAGAGGACCCGTATGTGTTTAATGAGATTGACGTTATCCGCATTTCACGGGGTCATTGGGTGACGTATTTCCGAGGCGGGGTTATGTAGATGACGTATTTCCGCGACGGGGTCATGTAGATGATGTATCTCCGAAACTGGGTCATGTGGATGACGTATTTCCGTGACGGGGTCATGTGGATGACGTATTTCCGCGACGGGGGTCATGTGGATGACGTATTTCCGCGACGGGATCACGTGGATGACGTATTTCTGAGACGGGGTCACGTGGATGACGTATTTCCGAGACGGGGTCCTGTGGATGACGTATTTCTGTGACGGGGTCATGTGGATGACGTATTTCCGAGACGGGGTTATGTGGATGACGTATTTCCGCGACGGGGTCATGTGGATGACGTATTCTGAGACGGGGTCATATAGATGACGTATTTCCGAGACGGGGTCATATGGATGACGTATTTCCGAGACGGGGTCATATGGATGACGTATTTCCGCGACGGGGTCATGTGGATGACGTGTTTCCGTGTCGGGGTCATGTGGATGACATATTTCCGCGACGGGGTCATATGGATGACGTATTTCCGAGACGGGGTCATATGGATGACGAATTTCCGAGACGGGGTTACGTGGATGACGTATTCCCGAGACGGGGTCATATGGATGACGTATTTCCGCGACGGGGTTACGTGGATGACGTATTCCCGAGACGGGGTCATATGGATGACGTGTTTCCGCGACGGGGTCATTTGGATGACGTGTTTCCGCGACGGGGTCATGTGGATGACGTATTTCCGCGACGGGGTCATGTGGATGACGTATTTCCGAGACGGGGTCATATGGATGACGTATTTCCGAGACGGGGTCATATGGATGACGTATTTCCGCGACGGGGTCATGTGGATGACGTATTTCCGCGACGGGGTCACGTGGATGACGTATTTCCGAGATGGGGTTATATGGATGACGTATTTCCGAGACGGGGTCATATGGATGACGTTGCGTCTGTTGTAGTGAGACGCATATCGAAATGGTCTCCAGGTTGTTTTTGAACCATTGAGATTTGGCTTCTTCTTTGTTTGTTCCCCTGGATGGTAAACAGGGATTGATGTGATATCACCTGTAGGGCATAAATTTCATTTCTTTTTATTTCTTTCCGCATGCTCCATCATTTCAGCTTTTATATCGCGAAGGTCGCGATTGCCCAATCATTTCGGTTATTTTTCGCGGTGCCCAATCATTTCGGCAATTTATTTTATTTTTACTCGCTGCTTTTTATTACGAGTTGCCCAATCATTTCGTCTATTTGGCATGCGTACATTTTTACTTGCTGATTTTGTTGCAAATTGCCCCATCATTTCGGCTATTTCGTATGCATGTGTGGCTCGTTGGCTTTTCGCTGCAAGCCTGGAATTAGACACCGATTTCGGCATCAGCACCGCTACAACTGGGATATTGCTAGGAGCGAATCATCATTTGCCTCTGTCGATATCGAACAAAGGTGGCTTAGCGAACAGGGTTAGGATCCTGTCGACTAAGGCTTTTGACTTCATGAGCTGTAAGGGTCTCATAAAGGTATTTCTTCCTGCGAGTCGTGAGGATCTCGTAGGTGTGTTTTCTCCTTAGGAATCGTGAGGACTCCTAAGTGCATGGTCTCTTATAAATCGTAGGGATCTTACAAGAGTATTTTCTCCTTCTAAGTCGAGAGGACTTACAAGGGCTATTCACCGTGTAAACATATCCCTAGTCACGGATAGGTCTTTGTTAGGGAAATGTTTATTCGCGCCCGTGGATACAAGGGTCAGCGTTGAGCCACTTGTAGGGCAGCATTGGAGGTTGTGGTGACCGCTTAAGAACAGGTTCAGATACCTGTAGCTTAAGACTTTTGAATCTTATGAGCCGTGAGGGTCTCATAAGAGGGTTCTCCTTACGAGTCGTGAGGATCTCGCAAGTGTAATTTCTCCTTAGAAATCGTGTGGATCTCTAAGTGTGTTGCTCCCTTGTGAGTCGTAAGGATCTCACGCAGGTGGTTTCTCCTCACAAGGTCGAGAGGACCTTACAAGTGTATTTTAACGAGATTGCGCCCTTTCGGGTTTTCACAAAACTCGCCGGCAGCCCTGCTATTTTTACTCACGGAGCCCTCTCAGGTTTACATCCGTGCCCTCTTCGCTTATGGACATACCGTTTTTTTTATTCTAATGAGGTTGCGCCCTTTCGGGTTTTCACAAAATTTGCCGGTAGCCTTGCTGTTTCTACTCACGGAGCCCTTTCGGGTTTTCATCCGTGCCCATTTTTCTTATGGACATACTTTTTTTCTTTTTTCTCTCTTTTATATTCTTTTTCTTTTTTTTTGTATCAGTTTTGGGATGCTGCAATCCACCGTAGTTTATCGACATCTCGGTCAACAGCCAGTTTTAGGATATAATGGTCCATTGTTAGTTTAAGGACGTTTCAGTCCGTTGTTAGTTTAAGGACGTTTCGGTCCGTTATTAGTTTTAAGGATGTTTCGGTCCGTCGTTGGTTTAAGGACGTTTCGGTCGCTGTTAGTTTAAGGACGTTTCGGTCTGTTGCCGGTTACTACTTACAGAGTTTGGGCTTAGGAAGATAGCGAGCGGACATAGTCGTCGTCATCTATCATTGACCTAGGCCGTGACTCGTCAGGCGTAGTATTTCTTTAGGAAGCGACCGTTTATTGGCCTGAAAGGTCTTTCACCATGCATGTCCATGAGTAAATAGGCCCCACCCTGGTAGACCTTGTCTATGATATACGGACCTTCATAGTTCGGCTCGAATTTCCTCCGTTTGGCACGATTGGGGATCATAGGTCTTTTGACTACTAGCACGAGTTCGCCTTGGCGGAATGTTCTCGGCCTAGTCAATCTTTCGTATGAGCGCGTCATCTTTGCTTTATAAGCCTACAGATTTTGTTGCGCTACGAGCCGGGTTTCATCAAGGGTATCGAGCTCCTCAAGCCTGAAGTGAGCATTCTCTTCATCCGTTAGCTTGTAATGAATTGCCACTCGTAGAGAGGGTAGCTCTATCTCGAGGGGGAGTACCGTCTCTGTACCGAATACCAATGCGTACGGAGTTGTGTTCGTGGCCGTTTTGAACGTAATTCGATATGCCCAGAAAGCATCATGCAGTCTCTCGTGCCAGTCCTTCTTATTTCGAGACATCGTCTTTTTCACGATCTTCGTTAACGTCTTGTTAAAAGCCTCAGCTAGACCGTTAGCTCGGGGATTATAGACCGAGGAGTATCTCCAGTCTATGTTGTGCTGTTGTGCGAAGTGGCTGATCTTGTGACTTCTAAAGGCTGGCCCGTTATCGGAGATGATCCGTCTCGGAGTTCCAAACCGATAAATGACGTGTGTCTTGAAGAAATGGAGGATATTCTCCGTCTTCACTTCCCTCAGCGGTACTGCTTCTGCCCATTTGGAGAAGTAATCAGTTGTCGCTAAAATGAATCGATGTCCTCTGGACGATGCTGGTTCGATGGGGCCGATTATGTCAGTCCACCATATTTCGAACGTCCAGCTAGCCACTGTTGGATGTAGTGGATTTGGATGCTGATTGTAACAACTCCAATTTTTATACATAAAATTGATTTAAATTTTGAAGTATACTTGGGGTATTTAATGTTGCTGTTACGACTTTAAGTATTTATTTTCCCACAATAATTACAAGAAGGAGCTTGTAGCTCATTGGTAATACCTTGCACTGCTGAACCAAGCCACCAGAGCTCAAATCCCCTGCCCCACATTATTTTTATATTGTTTTTGCTTTAAATCCTTAGGAAGCCCAACAGTCCACACACCGTAACTTCCAAAACTTGAACTTCACCTGAAAAAGTAAAAGCACCAGAGCCTTCATCAGACGAACCCCCACCCCCGACCATCTGACTCGGCCCGATTCGGCCGAGTCTCCAACATGAAAGTTGGGGCTCTTCACCTATTTTACCCCCTGTATACTCCAAATTAAAGGATCGGTTCCCGAGACTTCAATATACCCTATTTACTACGATTTTTAATGATTTTCTCACATTTTTATGACTTTTTTTTATCAAAAACCCTTCACCTACCCTACCCGTAGCCTACCCTATAAATACACCCCCTACCCTCTCATCCCAAAATCCTGAGCCTACTCTCTCAAAACCTTCTCAAGAGTTGTGTACTTTGAAAACAAGTTCGCAGCGAAGCTCCGACGAATTTCCGACGGAAATTCCGGCGACGTTTTTAGGAACAACCGGCGACGAAGCAACGCCTCGGAAACCCCTTTAGTCCCCCCTCACTCCCTTGCTTAATCGAAACCCGTAAGTCCCATTCTATCTCTCTTTCTTATTCTCTAAAATACGAAATTACAAAACTCGACGGAATCGGAACAAATCCGATCTCCGATTCGGTATTCTATAAAATTTCACTTCTCACCAAATTCAATCATGCTTAAACATCTTATTGTTGACTATGAAACATTTAACAAATAATTTGAACAAGTTTCATCACATGAAATGATAGCCTTTTCAATTTATCGTATTTTTCACTTAAATACCATAATATTTCGATTTCACATTTAACCCCCTTAATCTTGCTATACATTTAAAGTAGAGCACGAGGTAATGACCTACCTCCATACACACGCATATACAACCTAAAACGATATCAAAAAAAAACTTAGAATACGATAAAACAATACTTTCATTTAAATACCATATTCTTAATAAATCCATTCCTAAAAGTTTTAGCTTTGATACACTTTCAAAACAAATACCTATCATTAGGAAAATACGATAAGTTGTGGACATCGGTCGTTTATCTAAACCTGACTTTGTGGTTTCTAGGCTAGGCAAGTGAGAAAAATAACTTTAAAAGGCCCGTCTCACGGTGATTCGTGAGCGGATCTCTCCTTTCCTCATTTGTACTTACCTGGCCACAATTGGCGGTGAAGAGGCGATTTGAGGTATCTAACAACTTGTCGTTTAGACCATTTAGAAATAGGCTAGTTGACTTAGGAAACCATAGAATCTAGAATACGGAAAATTGAAATTTTTACAAATAAATACCTTTTACTTTATAAAACCGTTTTCTAAAGGATTTAGTATTTTACAATCTTTGCAAAGTGCCGCTACAACCCATTTCTGGGAAACCCGTTCGGGATGGTGCGGATTATCGCACATCCTCGGGCTTAGTAGTGCGAGATTCAGACCTCCGCAAGGAGCATTTGGTCTCGAAAGGTTTAAAATACGACATCTTAAGAAAATGAGATTTTTAGAATATAAAATATTTATTAAAACTACTTTTGTATAATTATATGTATATTTATCATTTAAATATAAATATTCCACCTTTTTCTAAAAATCACAAGAATAAATTTTACACTAAAATACCATGAACTTCAAATAAATCAATATTATAGATAAATACCTTTATTTATAAAAACTAGGATATTTTCACTAGAAATATCACAATATAAAATCCACCCTCTTTACAATTCTAAAAACGAATAATAAATACTTGAGGTGTATTTTGAAAAGTATATAAAAGTGTTTTTACATAAAACCCCTTTAAGTTTTATAAATTTCTCTAAGGACCCTAGCAATTATAAGACTTCGATTCACATTTCTGACTGTCTGACTCGGGTTTGAGTCTGATTAATCTGACTTGAATATGATTCAAGTCAATCTATAATCTACAAGATTCCAATTCAATATGAACACATGAATCCGTGAATCCAATTATCAATTTGTATAACTTGACCGATCCGAACCATGTATATATTCCTTTTACATGATTCTCAGTTATTCCATTTACATGACTCTACGGTTACAACCGTTTACCGATATCATGGTTTCGGTCAGTCAACCAATCATACAACCAATACAATTTATAAGACAACAATACAAACAAGATATCGCGGGGTTTAAGGGGTAGATTGGTACGGAAGGTGTTAAAGGTGGCACGAGATGGTCAGATTAAGACACCTAACCTATATTCCGTTGCTGTTGTACCGTGGCTTAACGGTTCCTTGTACATTCCGTTTGCCCTGGTCTCTAGCATATAGAGACCCCTCTCGTATACACTGGCATCCTTCTGTACCAAGCTACAAACAACAGCGTTAACACAACATTACAACAATATTATACAACTTTAAAAGATATCTTCTTATTCTGTCTATTCTACTTTCCTCTTACCTTTGGGACTTACCGAGCGACCTGTTCGCTGACGATATTCTGTTTCTTTCTTCTTTGAATGTCGTCAGGTGATTTGGACCCGGCAGAGATCGAGCCATCTCAAGAAGACTTAGAGCAGTTTGCCGAAGACCCCGCACTTTAGTTTCATTGTACAATTTTCCTTTCTGTACTTTTCATTTCCTGTTATGCCACTGTTTAGGCATCTTTTATTTCAGTTGTATTTCCTTTTCATGCATTGTACAAAAGAATTTTAATAAATAAAAGTTGTTGTTTTTATTACCTCTTGTCTCTTGTGTATTCTTTTTATATTGCTTAGATACGCTTAGTGTATATACTTCTGAGTATATACGTAGCGGACCTCGTCGCGTCCCCTTCGCCGTACACCAGGAAGCGGGGCGTGACAGGTTTTGTTGGTGGCCCATGCAGGTCAGAGCTGTATGAATCCCTATCATGCAGCTCTGTTCTTTGTGAACAACCTAAGCAATATAACACAAGAACTAGCAACTAAAACATTCTTTACAATTCATGTTCCTTGAATCTTGCAATTTCATATTCCTTGAATCTTATCATTTCATGTACTTGAATCTGTCCTAACCCAAATTTTTCTTCAGGGTTATGGATTCCCCGAACAACACCAGCACCAATGTCAATAACACACCTCCAACTCCAGCACTACCTCTCACACCAGCTGTTCCTGCGCCACCCACCGAGCAAACAGTGCTACTTGAGGCGATCTGCAGCCTTCTTGAGGGACAGCAACAACTCCTGAACCGTCCCGAGACCGACGCACCGGGGGTAAAGCAATTCAGGGATTTACATCCCAAGCAGTTCTCCGGAAAAGGAAGCCCTCTTGAAGCTGAAGAATGGGCATAAAGCATAGAAGATGATCTGGCAGCAGCATAAGTGCCAGACATAGCTTGGGTCTGTGTGGCGAAACTACAGCTCACGGACAATGCTCGCAACTGGTGGAAGGCGGAAGAAAGCCGTCTTGTACAGCCTATTGAATGGAAGACTTTTCGCGAGAATTTCGACGCGAAGTACTTCCCTGTGACTGCCAGGTTTGCCATGGATCAGCTGTTCATTCATCTACAACAAGGTTCGATGTGGGACAAATCAGTAGATGAATATGACGCTGAATTCACCATGCTAAGCCGGTAAGATATGTCACAATAGTTCAATTTTTAAATATCACATACTACACAACTAACACAATCCTTAAACAGATTCACGGCATACTTGATACCGACGGACGAGATCAGAGCCCGTCGCTTTCAACAAGGTCTGGACACGGAGATTCAGGCTGCTCTAGCCACAGGAAAATTTCTGACTCATGCGGATGCTCTGGAAGCTGCCCGCAGTTATGAGGCAGTGATAAAAGCAAGGGGCAGACCTCAGTCTGCAGGAGTCAAACGCCCTGCCAACCAGATGGCAGGTGGAGCCTCGTCCAGACCACCTTTTGTGCCAAGGCGACCCGGAGTACCGAACCATCGTCCCAGCCCAGCCTTTTGTACCTACTGCAAGAGAGCTGGACATATGATGAAAGACTGCCGGCGAGCCAACCGCCTTTGCTTAGTCTGCGGCTCAGCTACTCATGATATTGGGTCTTGCCCCCAAAGGCAAAACCCAGTTGCTGCACCCAGGCCAGCAAACAATTACCCACAGCGCCCAGCCATCCAATTCCCTGCTCCAAGACTTGCACTACCCGCACCACCCAGAGGACCACAAGCTGCACCACCTCCTCGTCAGTTCCATCAAGTTCAAAGTAACGTTCCGAGGAATGCTCCTCAGGCCAGGAGGAATGTACCAAAGCGCCAGGCTTTCACGATGTCCATGGAAGAAGCTGAGGCCACTGGCCAAGTCATCACTGGTAAACTTTCCTTCTCAAAGTTATCTCTTAGTCTTGGTTATCTACACACTTTCCCTATACCTAAAACATATCCCACATACCTTAGGTACAATCCTAGTAGCCTCACTACCTGCACTTGCACTGTTTGATACTGGAGCATCCCACTGCTTTATGTCGCAACGGTTCGTCCGAACCCATGCGATTCCAGTCTCACCGCTTGTATCCAGCTGGAATGTCAGTTCCGGAAATGGCGTTCTAAAGGCAACTATGGGATACAGCTTGTGTCCAGTCATCGTTTGCAGCAGAGAGTTTTATGCTGACTTCAAAGTACTGGACATACCGAACTTCGATGTGGTTCTAGGAATGGATTGGCTTGGAACTTTTTATGCTACCATCGAGTGTCGTCAAAGGAGGGTAGTATTCGAGATTCCAGACCATCCGGTCTTCTATTTCAAGAGCAGAGACTGTACCCTAGAACCAAGTACCTACAAAGAAAAGCCAAGAGAAGCAGTAGTTGTAGCAGCTCAAGCAGAGGAAGAATTAAGACCAGAGGTAGTTCGAGAGTTCGACGATGTATTTCCTGACGATATATCAGGTTTGCCTCCCGATCGAGCTCTTGAATTCAGTATTGATTTAGTACCAGGAGCATAACCGGTGATCAACGCACCTTATAGATTAAGTCCGGAAGGTTTGAAGGAAGTTCGAACACAGTTGGACGAATTATTGGCGAAAGGATGGATTCGTCCCAGCACTTCAAGTTGGGAAGCACCTGTACTACTGGTGAAGAAGATGGAAGGTTCATTCAGAATGTGCATCGATTATAGAGCCTTGAACGAAGTCACTATAAAGAACAAGTATCCACTCCCGCGCATCGATGATTTATTCGATCAGCTAAGTGGATCTTGTGTTTTTACTAAATTGGATCTTCGTTCAGGTTATCATCAAGTGAAGGTCAAGGAAGCTGATATTCACAAAACAGCTTTCAGAACTCGCTATGGACATTACGAATTTCTAGTGATGCCATTTGGAGTGACCAATGCACCAGCAATATTCATGAACCTAATGAATCAGGTTTTCCGGGAGTACTTAGACAGATTTGTTGTCATCTTCATCGACGACATCCTGGTGTATTCTAAGAGTCGGAAAGAGCATGCAGACCACTTACAAATTGTCCTGGAAACTCTTCGACAACATAAGCTCTATACCAAGTACAGCAAGTGCGAGTTTTGGCTAAAGCAAGTTGGTTTTCTTGGACACATCGTATCAGGAGAAGGAATTTCTGTGGATCCAGCAAAAGTTTCAGCAGTTAGCGAATGGCCTACACCAAAGTTAGTGAAGGATATTCGGAGTTTCTTGGGTTTAGCTGGATATTACAGAAGGTACATTGAAGGATTTTCGAAGATAGCAACACCCCTGACTAAGCTCACATGTAAAGATGAAGAATTTGTGTGGTCAGAAGCATGCGAACAAGCTTTCGTAGAACTCAAGTCAAGGTTGACATCTGCACATATTCTCGTAATACCGGATCAATCTGGAGGATTCGAAGTGCATTGTGATGCATCCGGTAAGGGATTAGGATGTGTTCTACATCAGCACGGTAAGGTTGTGGCTTATGCTTCAAGACAACTGAAGACTCATGAGCGCAATTATCCGACGCATGATCTGGAGTTCGCAGTCGTCATCTTTGCTCTCAAGATTTGGCGCCATTATCTACTTGGTGAATGAGTGAACATCTACACAGACCATAAAAGTCTGAAGTACGTGTTTACTCAGAAGGAGTTGAATATGCGGCAGAGAAGATGGTTAGAACTCATGGTGGACTTTGAAATCAACTTGCAATATCACCCAGGGAAGGTGAACGTAGTACCTGATGCTCTTAGTCGCCAACCATTATCGATGAATCTCACCGCTCAGTGGAAGCTTCAGCAAGACTTGCATCAGATGGAGATTGAAGTAGTCATGCCAGGTAATGCTTCAAGTTTGATGAATCTACAAGTTCAATCAACCATTGTCAATCAGATCAAAGCAGCTCAAGCAAGTGATGCTAAGTTGCAAAGGATCAGAGAACAAGTGGAGAATGGACTCAGAACAGACTTCATCATCCATGAAGACGGATCTTTGAGATACGGCAGCAGATTATGTGTACCAAAAGGTCCTGTTCGGGAAGAGTTAATGAAAGAAGCTCACAGCTCTCCCTACTCAGTACATCCTGGAGGTACCAAAATGTATAAAGATCTACGTCAGAATTATTGGTGGCATGGAATGAAGCGTGAAGTAGCCAGAAGTGTCGCAAAATGTTTGGTGTGTCAGCAAATAAAGGCTGAACATCACAGGACAGCTGGACTACTTCAACCGTTACCAATCCCAGAATGGAAGTGGCAACACATCACGATGGATTTTGTGGCTGCTTTTCCTCGCAGCACAAAGGGTAACGATGCTATATGGGTCATTGTGGATCGACTCACAAAGTCGGCTCACTTCATCCCATTTCGGGTTGGCCAATCAACTGAGACACTAGCAAAGAAGTACATGGAGGTAATAATCTATTTAAAATCTAAACTCTTCATAATGTACTATCTCTGATACCCATGAACTCATACAGGAAATTGTGAGACTTCATGGAGTATCGGTCTGCATTATCTCCGATCGTGACACCAGGTTCCGATCGCAATTTTGGAAGAGTCTGCAAGCAAGCTTGGGAACAAGTCTGAACTTCAGTACGGCTTATCATCCACAAACAGATGGTCAGTCAGAACGAACTATTCAGATCTTGGAGGATATGCTCAGAGCGTGTATGCTAGACTTCAAAGGATCGTGGGAAGATCACCTGCATCTTGTGGAGTTCGCATACAATAACAGCTACTAAGCAAGCATAGGAATGACACCTTTTGCAGCATTGTATGGAAGGAAGTGTCGATCACTATTAAGTTGGGAAGACATCGGAGATAGGGAACTTCTTGGACCAGAGATGATAGTAGCGACCGTTGATGTGGTTCGTACTATCAGGGAAAGGATGCGCATAGCCCAAGATAGACAGAAGCACTGGGCTGATGCAAAGAGACGACACTTGGAGTTCCAGCCAGGAGATCATGTATTCTTGAAGATATCTACGAACCGCGGAGTGATACGATTTGGAAGACGGGGTAAATTAAGTCCGAGATACATTGGACCGTTCGACATACTCGAACGAGTCGGTGAAGTGGCATACCGCTTAGCGCTTCCACCCTCATTGGAAGGAGTGCATAACGTGTTCTACATATCCCAACTCAGAAAGTATGTGAGTGACCCCAGCCATGTTCTTGATCATTCCGAGCTCACTATACAGCCCGACTTGTCTTGTGAGCAACAGCCTGTGGAGATCCTGGACAGGAAAGTGAAGACACTTCGGAACAAAGAAGTTAATTTGGTCCGGGTAATGTGGAGGAAAGACACTCCAGGAGAATCCACTTGGGAAGGGGAAGATGAAATGCGTGCAAGATATCCTCATCTCTTTGTAAACTAGTCCTCAAATAAAAGTTGTAAATTTCGAGGACGAAATTTTTGTAAGGAGGGTAGATTGTAACAACTCTAATTTTTATACATAAAATTGATTTAAATTTTGAAGTATACTTGGGGTATTTAATGTTGCTGTTACCAGTTTAAGTATTTATTTTCCCACAATAATTACAAGAAGAAGCTTGTAGCTCTTTGGTAACACCTTGCACTACTGAACCAAGCCACCAGAGTTCAAATCCCCAGCCCCATATTATTTTTATATTGTTTTTGTTTTAAATCCTTAGGAAGCCCAACAGTCCACACACCGTAACTTCCAAAACTTGAACTTCACCTGAAAATGTAAAAGCACCAGAGCCTTCACCTAACGACCCCCCACCCCCGACCTTCTGACTGGGCCCGACTCGGCCGAGTCGGCCGGACGGCCGAGTCTCCAACATGAAAGTTGGGGATCTTCACCTACCATACCCTCCTGTATACTCCAAATTAATGGATCGGTTCCCGAGACTTCAATATACCCTATTTACTACGATTTTTAATGATTTTCTCACATTTTTATAATTTTTTTTATCAAAAACCCTTCACCTACCCTACCCGTAGCCTACCCTATAAATACACCCCCTACCCTCTACCCTCTCATCCCAAAATCCTGAGCCCACTCTCTCAAAACCTTCTCAAGAGTTGTGTACTTTGAAAACAAGTTCACGGCGAAGCTCCGACGAAATTCCGGCGGAAATTCCGGCGACGTGTTTAGGAACAACCGGCGACGAATCAACGCCTCGGCAACCCCTTTAGTCCCCCCTCACTCCCTTGCTTAATCGAAACCCGTAAGTCCCATTCTATCCCTCTTTCTTATTCTCTAAAATACGAAATTACAAAACCCGACGGAATCGGAACAAATCCAATCTCCGATTCGGTTTTCTATAAAATTTCACTTCTCACCAAATTCAATCATGTTTAAACATCTTATTGTTGACTATTAAACATTTAACAAATAATTTGAACAAGTTTCATCACATGAAATGATAGCCTTTTCAATTTATCGTATTTTTCACTTAAATACCACAATATTTCGATTTCACATTTAACTCCCTTAACCTTGCTATACATTTAAAGTAGAGCACGAGGTAATGACCTACCTCCACACACACGCATATACAACCTAAAACGATATCAAAAAAAAACTTAGAATACGATAAAACAATACTTTCATTTAAATACCATATTCTTAATAAATCCATTCCTAAAAGTTTTAGCTTTGATACACTTTCAAAACAAATACCTATCATTAGGAAATACGATAAGTTGTGGACATCGGTCGTTTATCTAAACCTGACTTTGTGGTTTCTAGGCTAGGCAAGTGAGAAAAGTAACTTTAAAAGGCCCGTCTCACGGTGATTCGTGAGCGGATCTCTCCTTTCCTCATTTGTACTTACCTGGCCACAATTGGCGGTGAAGAGGCGATTTGAGGTATCTAACAACTTATCGTTTAGACCATTTAGAAATAGGCTAGTTGACTTAGGAAACCCTAGAATCTAGAATACGGAAAATTAAAATTTTTACAAATAAATACCTTTTACTTTATAAAACCGTTTTATAAAGGATTTAGTATTTTACAATCTTTGCAAAGCGCCGCTACAATCCATTTCTGGGGAACCCATTCGGGATGGTGCGGATTATCGCACATCCTCGGGCTTAGTAGTGTGAGATTCAGACCTCCGCAAGGAGCATTCGGTCTCGAAAGGTTTAAAATACGACATCTTAAGAAAATGAGATTTTTAGAATATAAAATATTTATTAAAACTACTTTTGTATAATTATATGTATATTTATCATTTAAATATAAATATTTCACCTTTTTCTAAAAATCACAAGAATAAATTTTACACTAAAATACCATGAACTTCAAATAAATCAATATTATAGATAAATACCTTTATTTATAAAAACTAGGATATTTTCACTAGAAATGTCACAATATAAAATCCACCCTCTTTACAATTCTAAAGACGAATAATAAATACTTGAGGTGTATTTTGAAAAGTATATAAAAGTGTTTTTACATAAAACCCCTTTAAGTTTTATAAATTTCCCTAAGGACCCTAGCAATTGTAAGACTTCGGTTCACATTTCTGACTGTCTGACTCGGGTTTGAGTCTGATTAATCTGACTTGAATATGATTCAAGTCAATCTATAATCTACAAGATTCCAATTCAATATGAACACATGAATCCGTGAATCCAATTATCAATTTATACAACTTGACCGATCCGAACCATGGATATATTCCTTTTACATGATTCTCAGTTATTCCATTTACATGACCCTACGGTTACAACCGTTTACCGATATCATGGTTTCGGTCAGTCAACCAATCATACAACCAATACAATTTATAAGACAACAATACAAACAAGATGTCACGGGGTTTAAGAGGTAGATTGGTATGGAAGGTGTTAAAGGTGGCACGAGGTGGTCAGATTAAGACACCTAACCTATATTCCATTGCTGTTGTACCGTGGCTTAACGGTTCCTTGTACATTCCGTTTGCCCTGGTCTCTAGCATATAGAGACCCCTCTCGTATACACTGGCATCCTTCTGTACCAAGCTACAAACAACAGCGCTAACATAACATTACGACAATATTATACAACTTTAAAAGATATCTTCTTATTCTGTCTATTCTACTTTCCTCTTATCTTTGGGACTTACCGAGCGACCTGTTCGCTGACGACATTCTGTTTCTTTCTTCTTTGAATGTCGTCAGGTGATTTGGACCCGGCAGAGATCGAGCCATCTCAAGAAGACTTAGAGCAGTTTGCCGAAGACCCTGCACTTTAGTTTCATTGTACATTTTTCCTTTCTGTACTTTTCATTTCCTGTTATGCCACTGTTTAGGCATCCTTTTATTTCAGTTGTATTTCCTTTTCATGCATTGTACAAAAGAATTTTAATAAATAAAAGTTGTTGGAGTCATTCGCTCGGTCGCTCCCTTTTCTTCGGACGACTCAGGAGATACTTCTGCCGGAGCAAGAACCCGATGGCTTTGCACAACGATCCTCACGTCATCGAGGTTCTCGTCGGCCAGTTCTTTAGCGAGCTTGGCTAATACATCTGCCTTGCTATTTTCCGCACGCGGTATACTTTCCAGCGTGTAGGAGGGAATTTGAGTCAGTAATTGCTGCACCCTCTCGCCGTACTTTACCAGCTCTGGCTTGCACGTTTGGTAGTCGCCGTTTATTTGACTAACGACCAGCTGGGAGTCTCCGTATATGAGGAGGTTTTCAATTCCCATGTCGATAGCGATCTCAAGACCTGCTATCAAAGCTTCGTATTCGGCTTCATTGTTCGTCCTCGGCTCTGTCAAGGAGAAGGCGAAGCGCATTATCCCTCCTTGTGGAATCACGAAGAAGAGGCCTACCTCGGATTTGATTATAGGGGTGCTTTGTTTGCGCTTCTTCATGGAAGACGCTCCATCAAAATAAAGTTCCCATCAGGTACCACCCCCGTCGATCGTGTCAAACGCATGTTCGTATGGCAGTTCGCAATTCAAAGGAGAGTCAGCAGGTATCGGATGCTCAGCGAGGAAGTCGGCGATGGCCTAGCCTTTCACTGCCTTAAGAGGCCGATAAGTTATCAAGAACTCTGTTCCCCTCCGAATGACGGCGCGACGCAGGGACGTCTTGCCTGAGATTCGGGGCAGATGCTAATTGGTGCTATCCGTCCACCTCTCCGAAGATGCCAAGTTGATTTATGGCACCGTGTATCGAAGGTTTAAACGGATGCGGCCGATGTAGCAGATTTCGTCAGATTCCCCCTCGTTTGAGGGGGTTTTGATTGTGGGGACGCTTTTCCCTGTAGGCGCAAGCCCCTGCAGTTAATTATGCTACCGCATCGCGGTAACAACTTTCTCCTTCTCCAGCTGGTCACTTCGTGTCGTGGGTGTTTGTTTTGTTTGTGGTTGCCCGTGGATTGTATACGGAGACTAATTTATGTCGTCGCCCGTAGGACGTGGATTGGTCCAAATCCGTATTTCCTAGATTTGGTTTTGGGGTTTTGGTTTGAGGATACGTTAGCCATATTTGAGGCTAAGATCAACTCAAACGTTTGTTAAGGATACGTTAGTCTAGTTTAAGACTAAGATCAACTTAACGAGATCGTTTAGATCCGACAAAAGAGCGTTTGGGCTCTATTGTTCCAGTTTAGGGACATGGTGGTCCATTGTTCTCGTTTTGGGGGAAAATGTTAGTTTAAGGACGCATTAGTCCATGAGTTTAAGGACCCCACAGTCCGTATTAATATGTGGTTGTCGGGACCCGTCACCTCTCTGAAGACGTTGAAGGATTACAACGACAAATATCAGAGGAGTTCAGAGATGTACCCTTGAACCAATGAGTTGGTTGAAAGAGCAGATGTGCTCAGTTCAAGATGATTTGAGGACTTATGGCCAGTTTGGGCTAAGTCCAATTATGTTTGAAATATTGGCCCTTTGGGCCATTAGACATTTGTCTGGGTTCAGCCCCTCATCATTCAGCAGTGCTAAACAGAGGTTTGGGGGCTCTGACAACATTTTGTCTTTGATTTCCTCAATTTTGAGATTCATTTGGAGGAGGGACTTTTGCCTCTGGAAAATTAGCCAATTTGGCTAAAGGTAATGTTAAACACTTAGAGAACAACAGTGTTAAACACTGGAGATAGAACTCTCAAATTAGTGTTAAACACTAAAAGACAATCAGTGTTAAACACTGGAAATATAAACTTCAATTTAGTGTTAAACACTAGAAACAATCGGTGTTAAACACTGGAAATATAATCCCCAAATTAGTGTTAAACACTAAAGAAAGAGGGGTCACGTGTGGACACGTGAGAGCGCCCAAAAGTGGGACCAGATCCCTTTTATTTTGTTATGCAATTAAGTGTCAAACACTTTTCATTTCCTGGCCATCACGTGTGGGCACGTGATAGGCATTCATCCATTGGATATTAAAGGGATTTGTTAGAGGTCACGTGGGGACACGTGAGGACGCCCTAAATGTGGAGCCAGATCTCCTTTGTTTTATCCTCAAATCTGCGAATAAGTGTTAAACACTTTTCATCTTTATTTTAGAGCATCGCGTGTTGGCACGTGATGGGGATTTATGCATCGATAATTACAGCACTTGCTGAGGGGTCACATGGGGACACGTGAGAGCGCCCAAAGCTTCTTTTCTTTTGTTTTTTCTTTCTGCATTTTGGGAGTCACGTGGGAGCACGTGAGGCATTGCCTCAAAGTTTCTTTTCTTCAGGGATCTTTTCAAGGGTCACGTGGGGGCACGTGACCCTAGTTCTTTTCATGAACAGAGATCTTTTAAGTCTCCTTATTTTAAGAATTGAATTCTCTGTAGGGTTAAACCCTAATTTTGTTTTGGAGTAATTAAATTCCTATTGTGAAAGAATTAAATTCTTATTTAGGATAAAATTCTGATTTCTTTTTAAAGAAATTAAATTCCCAGATATGTAAAAGAATTAAATTCTTGATTAGGGTTAAACCCTAGTTTTGTTTTAGGAGAATTAAATTCTCAAAACTCAATTCCCCTTCTAAGTTTAGGATCTGCATGGCAGGATCTCGACCCGATGAGAATTAAATTCTCAACTTATGGGGAGATGTGCTCTGTGCAGATCTTCAACCAGAAGAAGAACTAAGTTCTTTATTTGCAGAAGAGTTTAACTCTTAAATTTTGAGAATAAATTCTTTTTTTGAAGTTGATCTTTTTCCCTTTTCTCACCTAGGGTTTTCTTTGTTGAGGATTAAATTCTCCTTTCTTTTCTTCCCTTTTGAGAATTAAATTCTCATATCTCTGTTTTTCTCTCCCAAAAAGGTCCCTCCTCTTCTTTTCTTGGCTCCTATTTATAGGAGAAGGAAAAGAATCAATTTGTTTAGCAAATCTCTCATTGAAAGATTTGATTTGTTTTCATCATTAATATGATCCTTTAGATCATTCAGTGAATTTTATTCACCGTTGGATTTTAAATCCGAAGATATTCTGTTTGTTATTTTCGGTGAGATTTAGGGGAAATCTTTTCTTGTCTAAGATCTTTCCATAAATTGGTGATATTTAATCACCCTTGGATCTTTAATCCAACGGTCCCCATAATCATTTTCCATTTGGAAAGATTTAGAGAAATTTAGAATTTTAATTCTATTTGGAAAGATTTAAATGATCTTTTTCAGAACTTAATTCTGTTTGAACAGCAAGGCTTTTACAGCCAGTCACGTGTTGCCACGTGACCTTTGGTCACGTGTGAGTACTTGACCCCAGGTCACGTGTCCCCACGTGACCCCCTGAATGGGCTCCTCTTCTGCGCTCTGTCCTTTGCCGCTGCTTTAACCATCACGTGTCAACATGTGACCATTGGTCACGTGTGACCACGTGATACCTTATTGAGATAATTCCTGATTTTTAATCAGGGAACAACGCATAGCACATTTGCTCATAACTTTTGGTCCCGGATGAATTATGAAGCCCATAATATATCAAATCGAAGGGTTTTTCGAGATGCTTCCAATATCATCAGAATTTAACTGTTTCTCCTTCAGGAGTTTATCAGAATCCGGGCCGGAAGATACCGGTTCGCATTTTCTTAAGCGTATCGCTGCCATTTGATACTTTGGACTGTTTTGCGCAGAAATTTTTGGCGGGAACAAATGCCCCCCACTACTTTGCCCACGTAAGTATGTACGTGGGTGAAGTAGTGCAGAGTTATGCATGGCGTATGACCAGTTCCGGGTTGGTATATAACTTTCAGAATCTTGATCTGAGAAGATAACGAGCGGACACAAGCGTCGTCATTTATCATTGACTCAAATCTCAACTCTTAAGGGATAAAGTTCCAAACCCTCATCCTCATGAGCCGAACCTTTCCATTTCTTTATGCCTTACCCTAGTGTGAAGGAGTTTATATGCTCATGAGTAACTTCTCCATTTCGGTAACATATAACTTTGGCAAGTGTGGCTCATAGATGGTCCATCTTGAACTCCTTGCAGGGCAGTGATGGCTTAGGAGACAGGGGTAGGATTTGCCACCTAAGACTTTTCAACTTTATGAGCCGTGAGGGTCTCATAAAGACTTTTCTCCCTACGGGTCGAGAGGATCCCGTAGGTGTATTTTCTCCTTAGGAATCGTGAGGATTCCTAAGTGTGTTTTCTCTTATAAGTCGTTAGGATCCTATAAGAGAGTTTTCCCTCTTACGAGTCGAGAGGACCCGTAAGCGGTTGTTTCCCTCCTCGTCGAGATTCGACTTTGGAGAGTGTGACCCGTGGATAGTATGCATGAGACCGTTTTGGGCCGACTTGCAGGGTCCCAGTGCTTAGGAAACAGGTTTTTTAATCTCTATTGCCTAAGGCTTTATCTCACGAGTCGAGACGAATCGAGAAGTTCTCGCAAAGACATCAATTTCCTCACAAGTCGAAACGGATCGAGCAGATCTCGCAAGAATATCCTAACGTCACAGTTAACCTCTGCTCTTTACGACAGAGGTCCGTTAGGGTCTGTGGTAATAGGGTTTTGCCCGTCGTACCGTCGCATTGGCTGATGTATCCCTCGATAGACAATCGTGCTGTTCGAGTAGCCCTGCGACTGCCGTGTCTCTGATCCTTTCGGGGGCTGGACAAGACGTTTTCAAGCAATCCTCCTAGACAGTTTGACCGTCGGAAGAGCAAGCGTTAGGAATTTTGCCATGCCGCTTTTTACTTGAGGTTAGGCTCATTTTGGAGAGCCCCGATGAGTCATAACCACTCCGCGCTGGTGTGGGATGATCTCCGATAGTCTTTCAGGCTTTATATGACTTGCCGTTAAGACCCTGAAGCTAGGAATTTGGCCTTTGCTTCGTTTGCTAGCATTGCGTCCTCTGTATCGAGAAGAATGTCGCGGTTGTCTCTAGGTTGCTGGCGAACCGTCGAGGTCTGGAACCAGGGATTTTGCCGTGGCTCCTTTCGGTGATGTTGCGTCTGCTGTGTCGAGACGAACGTCGAGGTGGTGATCACTCCATGTTGGTGTGAGATGATCTCTGATTGTCTTTCCGGTTTTATATGACTTGCCGTTAAGACCCTGAAGCTAGGAATTTGGCCTTTGCTTCGTTTGCTGGCATCGCGTCTGCTGTATCGAGACGAATGTCGTGGTGGTGATCACTCCATGTTGGTGTGAGATGATCTCTGATTGTCTTTCCGGTTTTATATGACTTACCGTTAAGACCCTGAAGCTAGGAATTTGGCCTTTGCTTCGTTTGCTGGCATCGCGTCTGCTGTATCGAGACGAATGTCGCGGTGGTGATCACTCTATGTTGGTGTGAGATGATCTCTGATTGTCTTTTGGGTTTTATATGACTTACCGTCAAGACGTTGAAGCTAGGAATTTGGCTTTCGCTTCGTTTGCTTTGGTGTGTCCGGATCCTGTTGGAAGAAGGACGCTGTAGTGACATCTAGTCTGCTGTATCGAGACGAATGTCGTGGTGGTGACCATTCTATGTGGGATGATCTCTGATTGTCTTTCCGGTTTTATATGACTTACCGTCAAGACGTTGAAGCTAGGAATTTGGCCTTCGCTTCGTTTGCTTTGTCATGTGCGAATCCTGTTGGAGGAAGGATGCTGTAATGACATCTCGTCTGTTGTATCGAGACGAATGCTGAGGTGGAGCTGGGATTTTGCCGTCACTCCGCTTTACTGACCATGGGGTCTTTTGTTGACGTTGCATCTACATCCTGCTGGACTGCGAAGGAACGCCGTTGTTGACATTGCGTCTGCTGTAACGAGACGAATGCTGAGGTGAAGCTAGGGTTTTGTCGTCGCTCCGTTTGATGGTGTAACCTCTGTGTCATGCGGGAATGAAGAGGCCCACCGTTGTTGGTCTCCAGGCTGCAGATGTGGCCATTGAGATTTGAAACTAGGGACTTTGCCATGGTTCCGTTTCTTTGCGACTCTGAGGTCAATTGTTGACATCACGTCTGCATCTGGTTGGAGGAAGAACGCTGTCGTGACATCTCGTCTGCTGTATCGAGACGAACGTCAAGGTGGTGACCACTCCATGCTGGGGTGAGATGATCTTTGGTGGTCTTTCAGGTTTTATATGACTTGCCGTCAAGACCCTGAAGCTAGAAATTTGGCCTTCGCTTCGCTTCGTTTTGACAATACGGTCTTTTGTTGGTGTCGTACCCGTATCCTGCTGGGCTGCGAAGGAACGCCGTTGTCGGCATGTCGTCTGCTGTATCGAGACGAATGCTAAGGTGGTGACCACTCTGCGCTGGTGCGAGATGATCTCCGATCGTCTTTCAGGCTTTATATGACTTGCCGTTAAGACCCTGAAGCTAGAAATTTGGCCTTCGCTTCGTTTTGTTTTGACCATAAGGTCTTTTGTTGGTGTCGTACCCGTATCCTGCTGGACTGCGAAAGAACGCCGTTGTCGACAT
This sequence comes from Agapanthus africanus, assembly GCA_030015575.1. Lineage (NCBI taxonomy): Eukaryota > Viridiplantae > Streptophyta > Magnoliopsida > Asparagales > Amaryllidaceae > Agapanthus > Agapanthus africanus. The sequence goes on from CM057338.1 coordinate 25,967,058, forward strand.
GTCGTCTGCTGTATCGAGACGAATGCTGAGATGGAGCTGGGATTTTGCCGTCGCTCCGCTTTGTTTCGACCGTGAGGTCTTTCGTTGACGTTGTATCTGCATCCTGATGGACCGCAAAGGAACGCCGTCGTTGACATCTCGTCTGCTGTATCGAGACGAATGCTGAGGTGGAGCTGGGATTTTGCCGTCACTCCGCTTTGTTTCGACCACGGGGTCTTTCGTTGACGTTGCATCTGCATCCTGCTGGACTGCGGAGGAACGCCGTCGTTGACATCTCGTCTGCTGTATCGAGACGAATGGTGAGGTGGAGCTGGGATTTTGCCGTCACTCCGCTTTGTTTCGACCACGGGTTCTTTCGTTGACGTTGCATCTGCATCCTGCTGGACTGCGGAGGAACCCCGTCGTTGACATCTCGTTTGCTGTATCGAGACGAATGGTGAGGTGGAGCTGGGATTTTGCCGTCACTCCGTTTTGTTTCGACCACGGGGTCTTTCGTTGACGTTGCATCTGCATCCTGCTGGACTGCGAAGGAACGCCGTCGTTGACATCTCGTATGTTGTAATGAGACGAATGCTGAGATGGTCTCTAGGTTGTCTGTGAACCATCGAGATTTGGAACTAAGGACTATGCCGTGGCTCCGTTTGATGGTGTAACATCTGTGTCCTGCTGGAATGAGGAGGCATACCGTTGTTGGTCTCCAGGCCGTAGATGTGGCCATTGAGATTTAGAACTAGAGACTTTGCCATGGCTCCGTTTCGTTGCGACTCTGAGGTCAGTTGTTGACGTCACGTCTGCATCTGGTTGGAGTGAGGAAAAAAGCCGTTGGTGATCTCTAAGTTGTCGATATTGACGTCGAGACCCTGAAGCTAGGGATCTTCCTTTGCTTCGTTTGTTGATACTGTGTCTGCAATATTGCGACAAATGTCGAGGTTGTCTCTAGGTTGTCTATGAACCGTCGAGATTTGGCTTCGCTTTCTGGTGGAGCCTGTTAGGAAGGTATGGTTCCCTCTTTGTTTATGCCCCTGGATTGTATACAGGGATCAATGTGATCTCCCCTGTAGGGCAAAAAATTTCATTCTTTCATCATTTTTTTTATTCTTTCCGCGATGCTCTATCATTTCAGCTTTTATATCGCGAAGGTCGCGATTGCCCCATCATTTCGGCTATTTTTCGCGGTGCCCAATCATTTCGGCTATTTATTTTATTTTTACTCGCTGTTTTTTATTGCGAGTTGCCCCAATCATTTCGGCTATTTTGCATGCATATTTTTTTTACTTGCTGATTTTTATTTGCAAATTGCCCCATCATTTCGACTATTTCGTATGCATGTATGCCTCGTTGATTTTTTTTATCGTGAGTGTTGAACTTGGAATCTGACGCCAACTCAGCATCAGTATCGCTACAACTGGAATATTGCCAGGAGCGAATCATCATTTGCCATGAAAGAGCTTGGAATTTGATACCGGTTTAGGCATCAGTATCGCTACAACTAGAAAGTTGCCAGGAGCGAATCATCATTTGCCTCTGTCGATGTTGAACAAAGGTGACTTAGTAAACAGGGTTAGGATCTTGTCGACCAAGGCTTTTGACTTCATGAGCCGTAAGGGTCTCACAAAGGTATTTCTCCCTACAAGTCGTGAGGATCTCGTAGGTGTGTTTTTTCCTTAGGAATCGTGAGGATTCCTAAGTGCATGTTCCCCTGTAAGTCGTAAGGATCTTACAAAAGGGTTTTCTCCTTATAAGTCGAGAGGACTTACAAGGGTTGTTCACCATATGGACATATCCCCAGTCACGGGTGGGACTTTGTTAGGGAAATGTTTATTCGCGCCCGTAGATTGTATACAAGGGCCAGTATTGAGCTGCTTGTAGGGCAATATCGAAGTTTGTGGGGGAATTGCTTAAGCACAGGTTTAAGTCTCTGTAACTTAAGACTTTCAAATCTTATGAGCCGTGAGGGTCCCATAAGAGAGTTCTCCTTACGAGTCGTGAGGATCTCGCAAGTGTAATTTCTCTTTAGGAATCGTGAGGACTCCTAAGTGTGTTGCTTCCCTGTGAGTCGTAAGGATCTCACGCTGGTGGTTTCTCCTTAGAAGGTCGAGAGGACCCTGTAAGTGTTTTTTAACGAGGTTGCGCCCTTTCGGGTTTTCACAAACCCTCGCCGGTAGCCCTGCTATTTTTACTCACGGAGCCTTTTCGGGTTTTCATCCGTGCCCATTTTGCTTATGGACATACCGTTTTTTTTAATTCTTTTTTATTCTTTTTTTTAAACGAGGTTGCGCCCTTTCAGGTTTTCACAAACACTCGCCGGTAGCCCTGCTGTTTTTACTCACGGAGCCCTTTCGGGTTTTCATCCGTGCCCACTTTGCTTATGGACATACCTTTTCTTTTCTTTTTTTTTTCTTTTTTTTTACGTCAGCCTGAGGATGCTGCGGTAGTAGTTTAAAGACGTTTCGGTCACTTGCAAGTTTTAGGACATTGCGGTCTGATACCAGTTTTAGGACATAGCGGTCCATCGTTAGTTTAAGGACGTTTCGGTCCGCAGCCAGTTTTAGGACATAGTGGTCCATGGCGCTTTCTCTATGAATGAGCATGATACCCCCGGCATGTCCATCTTTTTCGGAGCATGTGGCTGTGGCGGGCTCACCTTCCAGTTTTCGGACAGCGCGAACTTGCCCTGTTGATATTGGTCTTCAACCCAGTTTTTGAAGACGTAGCAGTTTTCGATCGGATGGCCCAATACTTGGTGGTAAGGGCAGTAATTAGGATTGTTGACACCATTCAGTTGTAGCTGGTGTTTCGACTCCGGTAGAATGATAAGCCTGTTGCGCACTGCTAGTTCGAACAGCCTCCTTGTTTCATCCCGGGGAAATAAGTAAGGACGTTTCAACTTTTCATAGAGGGGTTGCCGCTTGTTGCTTTGGCGAACAACCGGTTTAGGGTCACTCGATTGTTGTTGAGCGTTGGCGACGAAGGCCATTTTCCCCTTTCCTTTATCTTTTTTGTTCGATCCCTTGTTTGCGGGTCCGAGATTCTTTACGGGTAGCGTGCGATTGCACGGCTGAATGTTCTCGCAACTCCTCAATTCTTTCGTTTTAGAGATGGATTCCTTGAAGAGAGGGCCGAGGGCTATTTTTTCGTCGGAGTCGCTCCCGAAGGTGAGAACTCGCGATCCCCCGGGATCAACCCTATGACAATTGCCGGCAATTCTTTTATGCTCATCTGTCGCATTTTTCCGCTGTCTGCGAGCTTCACGCTTTGTCCTGTTGAAGTGTTGCCTGTGTGCGACATACTCTTGCCACCAACACTTAAAGGAGTTGCAATCTTCAGTAGGATGTGCGATCTTCTGATGATATAAGCAGAAGTTAGGATGCACGTCCGCTTCATCAAGATGTATACCGCCAGGAGAATTTTCTCTGAAAGAGGGCAGCTTCATCCCCATTGATATGGCTTTGGCGAATCGTTTCCTTGTCTTAATCCTGATTTCATTTGCGTCGGATGTACTTTGATCCGGTGGGAGTGTTTCGACCCTTTCATCTAGTCACCGGCGTTTGGCTTTCTCGAATATGGCCATCTCGCGCTCTCGATCAGCTTTGCTTTTAAAACGGGCTTCGTTCAGGAATGCATCAATCATTTCGTCTGATGGTCCTAGAAGTTCTAGTTCAGGACCCACCCTTGGTTTCTCGGTGCAAGGAGCCTCTTCATCATCTATCAATGAGTGAGAGATCACACGACAACTCGCTACGTAGTCCTTGGATTCATCTGATGAGTCTTCTCCATCGTTTTCGTCCTCAACAAAAGAACAAGCTGCCCCCAGTGTGTCCGTCTTCTTTGGAGTGTGCGGCTGTGGTGGGTTTACTTTCCACTTTTCAGATAGCGCGAACTTGCCTTATAGGTACTGATCCTCGATCCATCCCTTAAAGACGAAACAATCCTCGATCGGGTGACTTACCATTTGGTGGTAAGGGCAATAATTGGGATTATTGAGATTGCCTGGCTGCAACAGACGTTTTGGACTCGGCAGATTGATGAGTCTGTTGCGCACTGCCAGTTCGAACAGTTTCCTTGCTTTATTCTGAGGAAATGAGTAAGGACGTCCCAGTCTCTCTTCGAGGAATGGGCGTGGTCGCACATTGTTTTGGCGAACAACCGGCTTTGAGTTGCTCGGCTGTTGTTGAGTATTGGTGACGACGGTCGCTTTACCTTTCCCCTTTTCGCTTCGGGAGTCCGGCTTTGGAGGAGAAGATCTGGGACCCATTTGATCCATCTGGGCTAGCTTATCAATCAAGGCCTGGAAAGTCGTCGGCTCAAAAAACATCATAAACTGGGAAATGATCGCTTGCGGATCAAGAGTGCCCACAAACATGCCTACCGCAGGTGCCTCTTCAATGTGTTGTTCGCACTTCGACCATAGATTCCGCCATCGTGTTGCGTATTGAACCCACGTCTCGCCTGGCCTTACCCTGCGTTAATCAGTGCCGTTATCGGGGCACGTTCACTAGCACTCGCGAATCTTTGTGTAAACAGTATCTCCATCTCCGCAAATGTTTTGACAGGGTCGTTAGGTAGCTCCGAATATCATTCGAATGCCGTTTCCGCTAAGCTGCCGACGAATTGTCGAAGCAACAGTTTGTCGTCGCCCCCGGTGTTGCCGCATAAGGCCCTGAATTGAGCGACATGCTGATGTGGATTCCCCGTCCCTTTATATACATGGAACTTAGGGATTGTATATCCCGGCGGGTAACTTATTCGGTCATACCAGCTCAGTTACGGTCGCCCAGTTTTAACGACTTGGCTGGCCGCTTCATTCGCCTGGTGAGCTCGTATTTGCTGAGCTATATAGTCATCCAGAGCGGCCTTAGAAATGGTTTCCTCTTTGGCTGCTGAAAGAGCCGGAGGTGGATTTGATGTTTCTCCTCTGTCGTTTTCGAGGATAATCGGAGGTTCTTCAGTTGGAGGGTCCGGCTGTAACATCATCCCTACCATATCTTGGAAGAGGAGCGCCATTTGTTTTAAGTTAGCCGCTTGCTCTGCGGCTTCTTTGTCCTTCTTTTCGAGGACTCTGCGTAAGAAATCAGCGTCGGTTTCTTGTTCGTGACGCTGTTCTGACGATGCCTCCGAGCTTTCTTTTGGCCCGGTAAGTGCGGCCATTGCAGTCAGCATCTCTTCAAGCTTCTGTTGTTGCTCCTGGGCTTTCGTCACGGATCGGGTGAGCGGTCGGTGATCTGTCGAAGCATGGCTTTCCTCCTTTCCGGAAGCCATATAAACGGTGTGCACCACCATGCCCCCAGACTTGGGGCGTTTAGATTCAGTGTCTTTGCGATTTGCCAAAGACACAGGGGCTTTTTGCGGCCTCCTTTTCTTTTGAGTGACTGACGTTGAGGGAGCCGTTGCAGTGGGCACCCAGCAAGCTGTTGCTTTTTCTGGCTTGACAGAGTAGTCCTTCTCTTGCCGAACCTTCATCTTTTTCTGTCGGCGAAGATAGTCTTGATCAACAACCGAGTCTTGGACTTGACGCCATACTTTGTAAATTTTAGAGGACAGCCGCTGAGGGGGCTGCTCCAGCTTCTTCTCTGGAGTATTCTCCACAGGTGAAGGAGTTTTCTTCAGCACCGCAGTAGGAGAGTTTCTGCGCACCTTGTTCAGCAATTCAAAGCTGTTCCCGGTTGGAACAGCAACATCGATCCCCCCCGTTGGAGCTGGCGGAGTTATCCCAGAGGGGGAGTTGCCCCCAGCCTTCCTCACTCGGCGCCAGTGGCGACGTCGAGCGTGTCGTGCGGATGGAGTTGTTTCAGCTATAAGGGTGACTTCGTCGTGCCCCCTCTGGGCAGGGGAAGCAGCTTTGAGGACCTCGCCTGGAGCAGCAACCGGAATGGCCAGCCTTGTAAAAACTGACTTCTTGGAATGAGGAGACTTTCCAATGATTTCGTCCGCTTGAGCCGGGATGGCTATCCGCTTTGGGATGGCAGCTTCGGGTATCACGGGCTTGTAGGCGTTCTGGCCCAGTCTGTTGGAAACTGAGGTATTGAAGTTGGGCGACCCGTTGAGAAGGGCCATGGCAGTAGCAAGCCGATCAAAGACCAACTTCTTTGGAGCTTCTTGCGATGTCATTAGAGCATTGAAGCTCATCGGTGGGAGCAGGGTCCCAAAGAATAGTCCAGCGGTGGCTTGATTTACCTACTCCACTGGCATCTTAAAAAGGGAGGCCGCTTGGGGCCCATAAGTCACTCCTCCAGTAAGGACGGAGCGAGAGTTGCAGTTGCAGGTAGTGCAGTTTGAAACCATTGATCTTCTGTTTTCTGCTCGGAGCAAGACACCAAATCTTAGTACCTCGAATCCACAAGCAACCACAGCAAACCGCGATTCGTTCATGAACACGACACACGAAGTGTGGAGTGGAAAGAGGAAAAGGTCCCACCGGACGTGCCAGAATCTGTTCCCCTCCGAATGACGGCGCGACGCAGGGACGTCTTGCCTGAGATTCGGGGCAGATGCTAATTGGTGCTATCCGTCCACCTCTCCGAAGATGCCAAGTTGATTTATGGCACCGTGTATCGAAGGTTTAAACGGATGCGGCCGATGTAGCAGACTTCGTCAGATTCCCCCTCGTTTGAGGGGTTTTTGATTGTGGGGACGCTCTTCCCTGTAGGCGCAAGCCCCTGCAGTTAATTACGCTACCGCATCGCAGTAACAACTTTCTCCTTCTCCAGCTGGTCACTTCGTGTCGTGGGTGTTTGTTTTGTTTGTGGTTGCCCGTGGATTGTATACGGAGACTAATTTATGTCGTCGCCCGTAGGACGTGGATTAGTCCAAATCCGTATTTTCTTAGATTTGGTTTTGGGGTTTTGGTTTAAGGATACGTTAGCCATATTTGAGGCTAAAATCAACTCAAACGTTTGTTAAGGATACGTTAGTCTAGTTTGAGACTAAGATCAACTTAACGGGATCGTTTAGATCCGACAAAAGAGCGTTTGGGCTCTATTGTTCCAGTTTAGGGACATGGTGGTCCATTGTTCTCGTTTTGGGGAAAAATGTTAGTATAAGGACGCATTAGTCCATGAGTTTAAGGACCCCACGGTCCGTATTAATGTGTGGTTGTCGGGATCCGTCACCTCTCTGAAGACGTTGAAGGATTACAATGACAAATATCAGAGGAGTTCAGAGATGTACCCTTGAACCAATGAGTTGGTTGAAAGAGCATATGTGCTCAGTTCAAGATGATTTGAGGACTTATGGCCAGTTTGGGCTAAGTCCAATTATTTTTGAAATATTGGCCCTTTGGGCCATTAGACATTTGTCTGGGTTCAGCCCCTCATCATTCAACAGTGCTAAACAGAGGTTTGGGGGCTCTGACAACATTTTGTCTTTGATTTCCTCAATTTTGAGATTCATTTGGAGGAGGGACTTTTGCCTCTGGAAAATTAGCCAATTTGGCTAAAGGTAGTGTTAAACACTTAGAGAACAACAGTGTTAAACACTGGAGATAGAACTCTCAAATTAGTGTTAAACACTAAAAGACAATCAGTGTTAAACACTGGAAATATAATCTTCAATTTAGTGTTAAACACTAGAAACAATCGGTGTTAAACACTGGAAATATAATCCCCAAATTAGTGTTAAACACTAAAGAAAGAGGGGTCACGTGTGGACACGTGAGAGCGCCCAAAAGTGGGACCAGATCCCTTTTATTTTGTTCTGCAATTAAGTGTTAAACACTTTTCATTTCCTGGCCATCACGTGTGGGCACGTGATAGGCATTCATCCATTGGATATTAAAGGGATTTCTTATGGGTCACGTGGGGACACGTGATGGCGCCCTAAATGTGGAGCCAGATCTCCTTTGTTTTATCCTCAAATCTGCGAATAAGTGTTAAACACTTTTCATCTTTATTTTAGAGCATCACGTGTTGGCACATGATGGGGATTTATGCATCGATAATTACAGCACTTGCTGAGGGGTCACGTGGGGACACGTGAGAGCGCCCCAAGCTTCTTTTCTTTTGTTTTTTCTTTCTGCATTTTGGGAGTCACGTGGGAGCACGTGAGACATTACCTCAAAGCTTCTTTTCTTCAGGGATCTTTTCAAGGGTCACGTGGGGGCACGTGACCCTAGTTCTTTTCATGAACAGAGATCTTTTAAGTCTCCTTATTTTAAGAATTGAATTCTCTGTAGGGTTAAACCCTAATTTTGTTTTGGAGTAATTAAATTCCTATTGTGAAAGAATTAAATTCTTATTTAGGATAAAACCCTGATTTCTTTTTAAAGGAATTAAATTCCCAGATATGTAAAAGAATTAAATTCTTGATTAGGGTTAAACCCTAGTTTTGTTTTAGGAGAATTAAATTCTCAAAACTCAATTCCCCTTCTAAGTTTAGGATCTGCATGGCAGGATCTCGACCCGATGAGAATTAAATTCTCAACTTATGGGGAGATGTGCTCTGTGCAGATCTTCAACCAGAAGAAGAACTAAGTTCTTTATTTGCAGAAGAGTTTAACTCTTAAATTTTGAGAATTAAATTCTCTTTTTGAAGTTGATCTTTTTCCCTTTTCTCACCTAGGGTTTTCTTTGTTGAGAATTAAATTCTCCTTTCTTTTCTTCCTTCTTGAGAATTAAATTCTCCTATCTCTGTTTTTCTCTCCTAAAAAGGTCCCTCCTCTTCTTTTCTTGGCTCCTATTTATAGGAGAAGGAAAAGAATCAATTTGTTTAGCAAATCTCTCATTAAAAAATTGATTTGTTTTCATCATTAATATGATCCTTTAGATCATTCAGTGAATTTTATTCACCGTTGGATTTTAAAACCGAAGATATTCTGTTTGTTATTTTAGGTGAGATTTAGGGGAAATCTTTCCTTGTCTAAGATCTTTCCATAAATTGGTGATATTTAATCATCCTTGGATCTTTAATCCAACGGTCCCCATAATCCTTTTCCATTTGGAAAGATTTAGAGAAATTTAGAATTTTAATTCTATTTGGAAAGATTTAAATGATCTTTTTCAGAATTTTCTGTTTGAACAGCAAGGCTTTTACAGCCAGTCACGTGTTGCCACGTGACCTTTGGTCACGTGTGAGCACGTGACCCCCGGTCACGTGTCCCCACGTGACCCCCTGAATGGGCTCCTCTTCTGCGCTCTGTCCTTTGCCGGTGCTTTAACCATCATGTGTCAACACGTGACCACTGGTCACGTGTGAGCACGTGATACCTTATTGAGATAATTCCTGATTTTTAATCAGGGAACAGCGCATAGCACATTTGCTCATATCTTTTGATCCCGGATGAATTATGAAGCCCATAATATATCAAATCGAAGGGTTTTTCGAGATGCTTCCAATATCATCAAAATTTAACTGTTTCTCCTTCGGGAGTTTATCAGAATCCGGGCCGGAAGATACCGGTTCGCATTTTCTTAAGCGTATCGCTGCCATTTGATACTTTGGACTCTTTTGCGCAGAAATTTTTGGCGGGAACAAACTCCATCAAAAGCAGGGCCCATTTAGCGATCCACCTCGTCAATATGGCCTTTGACATCAAATATTTGAGGGGATCCGCATTTGATATGAGACGGACTTCATGCGCCAACGCATAGTGTCTGAGCTTCGTTATCGCGAAGATCAATGCTAGGCAGTGTTTTTCAATGGGAGAGTAATTGCTTTCTGCCCCCAGTAGAACTCGACTCAAGTAGTAGAGAGCTTTTTCTTTCCCTTGGTCGTTCTCTTGTGCCCATAGCGCGCCTAAAAAACCTTCAAGAGCTGTTGTATACAGAATGAGAGGCTTTCCCTTGACCGGAGCGGTTAGCACTGGAGGATTCTGTAGGTATTGTTTGATTTCGTCCAGTGCGCTTTGGAATTTGCGATCCCAGACGAAAGGGGTTCCCTTCTTCATCAGGTGACTGTAGGGGCGGCATTTGCCGGAAAGATTGGCTATGAATCGCCGGATATATGCGAGCTTTTCTTGAAGAGATCGCAGTTGCTTAAGAGTCCTTGGCGGGGGCATTTCCATGATCACCTTGATCTTCGACGGATCTATCTCGATGCCTCGGTGTCGTACGATGAATCCTAGGAATTTGCCCGAGGAGACTCCGAACGCGCATTTAAGAGGGTTCATTTTCAAGTTGTATTGCCGAAGGCGTTGAAATACGATTTTCAGATGCTCTAAATGTTCCTCATATGATTTATTTTTCTCCACAAGGTCGTCGATATAGCATTCGACGACTTCATGTATGAGGTCATCGAAGATCTTCGTCATGGCCCTCTGATAGGTGGCACCGGCGTTCTTTAGACCGAAAGGCATCACCTTGTATCAGAATATACCCAAAGGGGTCCGGAAAGCGGTATGTTTCTGGTCCTCGGGATGCATTTTTATCTGATTGTATCCTGATGATCCGTCCATGAAGGAGAAAACTTCATGGGTGGACGTATTATCTATCATCAGCTCAGTAACTGGCAGTGGGAAGTCGTCCTTCGGGCAGGCTTTATTGAGATCCCGAAAGTCCACATATATGCGCACCGTCCCATTCTTCTTCATCACAGGGACGATGTTGGCGATCCAGTCAGGGTACTGAACCTCTTAGATGAAGCCAGAGTCGATTAGCTTTTTGACTTCGGCGTTGATGCTCATCTCAAGCTCGAGCCGCATTCTTCTCGGCGCTTGTTTGATTGGCTTGACGTCCGGGGATATCGCCAATTTGTGCACAGCGATCTCTGGATCGAGTCCCAGCATCTCTGAATAGTTCTATGCAAAGCAATCTCTATGCTGCATGAGCACGTCTTTTAGCATAGCCACCCTTTCTTCAGACAACAGCTCGCTGACGAATGTTGGCCGCGGGTCACCTGCCGTCCCCAAATCAATCTTTCTGAGGTTGTCTGCAGTAGTATGTATCCCATCTTCCAGTTCTTTTGGCGCCGGTGGAAACTCTGAAATTACCTCATCATCATCGTTTTCGAAGCACCAGGGGAGGTCATCTATATTCTCGGGCTCTTCTTCTGACAGCGTTATTATATGACAAGTATGAGATCGCTTCCAAGACCGATATTGATCTGGTTCTACTCTCGTGGATTTGGGTTCAAGCTTCTGCGGTGGGGTTACCCTCCAGCTGCTGGATAGAGCGAACCTGCCTTATTGATATTGGTTTCAACCCAATTCTTGAACGTGAAGCAGTTTTCGAGAGGATGTCCTATTGCCCTATGATAGGAGCAATAGTCCGGGTGAGAGACTTCGCCTGATTGCTCGGGGTGCTTGGACTCCGGGAGTGTCATCATCTGATATTTTATGACAAGATCGAATATCTTCCTTGTCTTGTCTTGGGGAAAAGAATATGCTCGACCCATCCTTTTTATAAGAGACGAATCCGGATTGCTCGATTCTTGATCGCATGGCTTCTTAGACCCGCTTTGTCGTTGTCGAACACCTTTCCCGTTCTTTGGTTTCTTTCTGCCTCTGCGTCGGGCCTTTTGTACAACGGGTTGACAAGGAGGAGCATCTTTATTTTTCACAGCCTATTGAAGGAGGCGTTGTGTCCTGGTTTTCTCGTAGATGGCCATTTTGCGATTATGGTCGTCTCAAACCATTTTACATGCTTCCCTTATAAGCTTGTCCATTTGTTCTTCGAATGACGGACTGTGCATTTTCACGGCGGGAGCTCTTTCTGGTCCGGGGTTAGTATCCTCCCACAGAGCATCTCCCTCTTCATCAAAGTCATGTATGACGTAGCTACCATGGACTCGTTCCCGTTTCTTGGATTGGACATATGCAAGCCCGACCATTTCGATTCTCCCGTTGGGCAACTTTCGCTGAGTTCCGGGGACGTCCTAAATCCTATTGTAGAATCGAGCTTGTCGAGTAGTCTGTCTGAAGGGTACCTCTTGGCGCTTCAATAGCCTTTTAAAGCCTTCCGTGTAATATCTAGGCAGACGGATGGGCTGGAGCCTGTCAAGCGTAGAATCGGCGCCATGCCAGATTTCTTTCTCCACTTTGGTTTCCCCGGATCGGTAGAATGAGATCGCCTTTTCACCTTTTCGCGTGGGAGGGACGTAGAATGACTGCAGTTCTTCCACACTGTAGGTATCAAGCGCGTCCAGTTCTTTATGATGCTTGGGCGGAACCATAGCAACTTGCAAACTTTGATCTTCATCGGTGAGGGCTTGTATTGATGGCCGAGTAGAGAATACGGCATTGACCTCATCTTCCGAGTCGCTGCCGAAGATCAACATAGGAGTGGGCAGTCCCGGCTTGTTGCACCGGGGCGGACCCGACTAAACTATCTCTTCTTCCTCCTCGGTATCACACCCGAAGACTGGAATAGTGGTGATAGCTTTGTTCTTATCCTCCGGTTTGTGACATCTTTCTGTGTCCTTGAAATCTGGCAGGAAGTATTTTGCATCTTCGTACTTTCGGACTTCGTTCATGGAGAATGGGTTTAGCTCTCCTGTCACAGTGTACTCAAGACCATCTTTAAAATACTTTATACACTGATATTGTGTAGATGGGATGATGTTATACTTGTGTAACCAAGGCCGGCCGAGCAAAGCATTGCAGTATGTCTTGGCGTCAATGACGTGAAATTTAATGTCCGTGACAAGCAGCCCAAAGCGTAGTGTCAATATTACAGACCCAAGCGTCCGTGATGACTGGGAGTCAAATCTGGAGATGGTGATCTTATCCCGAGCGAGGTGTTGGACACTCATGCAGATCTCCTTTAGCACCCTTACGTTAAGGAGGTTGACGGAGGACCCATTGTCGACCAGCATTTTACCTATCTTGATGTCATGACAGTATCTGGAGACATATAGGAGACGGTTGTCATGCCCCGCTTCCCAGAGTACGCTAGATTGGGCACGTGATATAGCCAACCATGCTACCTGTGGGTAGGAAGTATCCATCCACAGTCACATTACGGCTGTAGAGATATCAAGAACAAGATAAAACTATCTAAAAACATGTCCACAATCCAGAATAACAAGAGTCAATGATAAATAAATGCGGAAGCAAATGATCCAATACAATAACGGAAAAGTATGTCCCATAATGCGGGCTCACATATGGAAATAAATGCAGGAAATAAAACTAACCACTACTGGACTCACAACTCAGCCTGCTGGCTGAAGTACTCCTGCTCGGACTGCGACAGTGGTATAGAATCTGGGCCATGCAAAACCCAGACGTCAGCGCATCATGTCAACAAGTAATATAATATGAACAGTGTAATAGGCAATGCAGAAATAAACATGAATAAAGCAATAATGTGAAAACAAGCAGTGCAGGGTAATGTGCAGTGGGTAACTAAACTGTTCTATCAGGTTTCCTAGTCTAAAGTCTTTGAAATCAATTTGATGAATCGTCGATGTAACTCAATAGTATCCCGTACATACCCGGGACCACGGCCACAATATTCTCGGCTGCAGCCGAGACATGCCGCTAGGCACAAAACAGGAATGTGTACACTCGATAGTATTCCGTACATACCCGGGACCACGGCCACAATATTCTCGGCCGAAACCGAGATATGCCGCTAGGCACAAAACAAGAATGTGTACACCAGAACAGGTAGTGAACTGTCGAGTTACAAGTCAGGTTTCACCTTTGATTTCCCCATACCCCCAAGTTATATAGGTCAGGTCAGGTATTCAGTAATCAAGAACTAATGCCAACACAGGATCAGGTAACAGCAGGTTTGTCTGGATAGACAACAGGAATGGTCCATGAGGACTACATGTCAGGTTTGTTGGCATTAGGCACGAGATCAGGTAACAGGTCGGGTCATGGTACATTTGTCAAGTCAACAGTAAACGGTACCATGTCAGGTGTGTCATATATATACCATGTGTAACAAAGTCAAGTCAAGATGTAACCATATCGTGGGTGTGCTCACAAACAGATATATAATCGAACAGGGTGTTAACAGCAGGAAATAAGCAACGAGTTAAACAACAATAAGCAGCGTCATTCAATCACAAGAGTGCAGTAATACAGTGCAGCCGTTTTATTATATTAACAGGTTTTGAGCACCCTTAGCGGTGCAATAGTTTAAATGATGATGCAATACAGTTATATCAAGCCTTTGAATACGAATGTCCGAATGTAATAGAACTACATGGGTAAGGGCTACCATCTATTAAACAGTAAAAATGTGGTTAACAGGTAAACTTAGTTATTAGTTTTAAATTGGCAAACAGTAAATTTTATGTTAACTGTAAAATGATTTATGTCATACTGCAACCAAATGAGAAACGACTATACCAAGTTAAGTTTTACGGGTTTAATGTGTCAAACATATATAAATATATAGTATAGCATGTAGTAACTGATACTTGCCTCGACGGGTCGCGAACCGGGAAAAACGGAACGTAACGTCGGCGGGGAAACACGCGACGGACGCACGGTTCACGGATTGAACCCAAACGATGAACCAAGGTACCTCACGGGTCAGAGCACCCCGCTGGATCGTCGGGACATGTCACCGGCACGGCCGGATTCCGGCGAGCACAAAAACAGTAAATAGGGTTTCAAGCGGGTATAGACTTTGGAAAGAAGGAAAAGACCAGAGAAGAAGTTGATGGGGGAAATACTCACTGGTCCAGAGGGTATTTGCGACGACGGCGAGATCGACGGCGGCGAGGATGGCGTCTCCGGTGATCTGCAAAACTTCCAGCGACTGTTTTCAGTTCTGGAAAAAAGAGAAGAGGAAAGGAAAGGTGGAGGGGCACTTACAAGGTGTTCAGAGGTGGTTGGGGCTCGTCGGCGACGGCCAGGGGCGACGCAGGGGGTCGCGGTGACGTCTCAGGCGGTTGCAGAGAAGTCTGCCGGTGGCCGCTGTCGTGCAGGGTGCGCGGGGAGAAGACAAGGGTTGGTTGAGGCGAGGAGGCGGAGGCGAGGGCGACGGTGGCGTTGGCGCCGACGTCGGGGCTGCGGCGGCGACGGTGAAGACGGCTAGGGTTAGGTTGCGCTGGGTTTTCTCGCGTGGGGGTTCTGGTTCATGATTAAAAGAAGAGAGGGGAAACTTATATATAGGGGAGAGAGAGAGAGTTAGAGAGAGAAAGAAAGAGATACGAGGGAGAGAGAGTAAGTGGAGGGGCCCACGGGATTAAGCTTTCCCTGATTGGTCAGGGGAAAGATTCGTGGGTTAAAAAAGAATTTTTAAAGATTTAAAAGATTATATAAACAGTAAGAATATATATATAAACAAAATATTATATGGTTTAGAATATTTTATTAATTTGGGATTTTGGCGCTAAATGAAACATTTCCAAATCGCGTCCGGGTTGGGTCCAAAAATTTGAAATTTAAATAATAGGATTTTAAGCGGGTTCCAAATTTTAAAATGAGGTGTTTTATGATTAAAAAGTATACCCCCAAGTCGGACACCTGTACGCGCGCGTAGCCGTCCAAACTTGCCCGTTTCACCAAACGGGACGAGAACTCGATGCACGGACGCTACCACGCGGCTAGGGGTGTCGGGTAGGCCAAGATGGATATTTTTAATTTTATTTTAGGTGCTAAAATTTGTTATATGCAGAAATGACCTTTCCAGATAAAATTTCACGGTAAGTGTCAAACAGGCAAGCTAAATGAAATGAGTAATATCTAATGCTCAACCAGTAACAGAAAATAGTAGTATTGGGCTCGGGTGTTACATTATACCCAACTACAAAAAGAATTTCGTTCTAGAAATTCCAAGAATACAAGATAGAAAACTACAGGAAAAGGTGAGGAAACTTCTGCCGGATCTCATCTTCTCGCTCCCAAGTGGACTCTCCATGCGATCGATTACCCCAAGAAACGAGCACAAGGGGGATAACCTTGTTCTTAAGAACCTTTTCCCCTCGATCCACGATTTCAACCGGTCGCTCCTCAAAAGTCAAGTCCTCCCGTACTGTTAACTCCGAATGGTCCAAAACGTGTGTTTCATCTCGAACATACCTTCGTAGCTGAGATACGTGAAACACATCGTGCACACCTGCCAAGGACGGTGGTAACGCCAGACGGTACGCTACCTCTCCAACACGCTCCAATATCTCAAAGGGTCCAACGAATCGAGGACTAAGCTTTCCTCGACTCCCAAAACGAATCACCCCTCTAGTTGGTGATATCTTCAAGAATACCAAATCACCCACGGCGAACTCTAGAGGTCTTCTTGACGTGTCAGCCCAACTCTTTTGTCTGTCTTGAGCTGCCTTCATATGCTTTCTGATTGTGTTAACCTTCTCAACCGTCTGCACTATCAAATCTGGTCCCAACAATCTTCTTCACCGACATCATCCCAACAAACAGGTGAACGGCACTTACGACCATACAAAGCTTCAAACGGAGCCATCTGGATAGTTGCTTGAAAACTGTTGTTGTAAGAAAACTTCACCAAGTGTAGATGATCCTCCCACGAACCCTTGAAGTCTAACATGCATGCTCTCAACATATCTTCAAGAGTTTGGATCGTTCTTTCCGACTGACCATCAGTTTGAGGATGATAAGCTGTGCTAAACTTCAATCGAGTCCCCAAACTTTCCTGTAAACTCCTCCAGAAGTGTGATAAGAACCGAGTGTCCCGATCGGACACGATGCTCACCGGTACGCCATGTAATCTTACAATCTCCTGCATGTACCGCTCTGCCAAAGTCTCCGTTGATTGACCAACCCGGAAAGGAATAAAGTGAGCTGCCTTGGTCAATCGATCAACAATCACCCATACTGCATTGTTGCCCTTTGGACTCCGCGGTAAAGCCATCACGAAATCCATGGTTATATGTTCCCACTTTCACGGAGGAATCGGAAGTGGTTGCAATAAACCAGCAACCCTTTGGTGTTCAGCCTTGACTTGCTGACACACCAAGCACTTAGCCACGAAGCGAGCAATCTCCCGTTTCATGCCTTCCCACCAGAAATGCTGTCGAATATCACGGTACATCTTTGTGCCTCCTGGATGTACAGAATAAGCTGAACTGTGTGCCTCCTTCATAAGCTCTTCACGAACATCTCCCTTTGGCACACAAAAACGACTACCATACCTCAACGAACCATCTTCGTGGACCAGTAAATTTGTTCGTAGTCCGGCTTCAACTTGCTCTCGAAACTTTTGCAGTCTAGGATCCTGCGATTGTGCTGCTTTAATTTTCTCAATTAAAGACGACTGTATTTGCAACTGCATCAACTGTCCCGTAGAACGCGGTAGCACGACCTCCAAGTCAAATCTTCGAAAATCTGCAATGATCTCCCTCTGCGTAGTTAACACCTGAATTGCTGGTAACCGGCTAAGCGCATCCGGCACGACGTTAACCTTCCCCGGATGGTACTTAAGATCAAGATCGTAGTCGGACATTAGCTCCAACCATCTACGCTGCCTCATATTCAACTCCTTCTGAGTGAACACATACTTCAAACTCTTGTGATCTGTAAAAACTTCGACTCTCTCGCCCAAAAGGTAGTGTCTCCAAATCTTCAAAGCGAAGATCACAGCCGCTGGCTCCAAGTCATGAGTTGGATAATTCTTCTCATAGGTCTTCAGTTGTCTTGATGCGTATGCTACCACCTTCCCATGCTGCATCAAAACACATCCCAATCCTTTCCCAGATGCGTCGCTGTGAATCACCAATCCTCCGGAATTGTCTGACATGGTCAGAATTGGGGCGGTTATCAACTTCTGCTTCAACGTCTCGAAAGCTAACGCACACTTATCCGTCCATACAAAAGGTACCTCCTTGCGCGTAAGCTTGGTCAACGGTTCTGCCAGATGAGCGAAGTTCTCCACAAATCTCCTGTAGTATCCGGCTAATCCAAGAAAACTTCTTATCTCAGCTACATTCTTTGGAATCGGCCAATCTCGAACTGCTGCAATCTTTTCGGGATCGACGGCGATTCCATCGCCCGACACGACATGCCCCAGAAACTTCACTTCCTCCAGCCAAAATTCGCACTTACTCATCTTCGCATACAATTTCTCCTGTCTCAATGTCTACAGTGCGATCTTCAAATGCTCAGCATGCTCCTCAAAACTCTTCGAGTAAACCAGAATATCGTCAATGAATACCACGATAAACTGGTCCAAGAACGGTGAAAAGATTCGGTTCATCAAGTCCATGAATACTGCCGGCACATTCGTTACTCCGAAGGGCATCACTAGGTACTCGTAATGTCCATACCGAGTTCGAAACGCCGTCTTGCAAATATCTTCTGCTTTCACTCGGACCTGATGATATCCGGATCGCAAATCCAGCTTCGAGAATACCCTCGCGCCACTAAGCTGCTCAAAAAGTTCTCCAATGCGAGGGATCGGGTACTTGTTCTTAATAGTCACCCGGTTTAATTCTCGATAGTCGATGCACATCCTTCTCGTGCCATCCTTCTTCTTTACTAGAAGAACTGGAGCTCCCCAAGGCGAGTTACTGCTTCGAATCCAACCCTTCTCAAGCAATTCAGCAACTTGTTTCTTAACTTCTTCCAATTCTACTGGTGCCATTGGATAATACGCTTTAGATACTGGCGCTGCACCAGGAATAAGGTCAATCGCGAACTCCACGTCTCGCTTCGACGGTAAGCCCGATATATCTTCAAATACGTCCATAAAATCACGAACAACCGCCGGCTCTTCACTACTATCAACTTCCATAGCTGCAAGAACATTGTTTGTCGGCCTAGCCCTAAACTCGACTGGCCCGACAGAACTGCTTCCTCCAGTGAAGGTAAACTCGGGATGTCCGGGAATCTGAAAAATTACTTTCCTTGCCCTACAGTCAATGTGAGCGTGGAAAGTGCCAAGAAAATCCATTCCCAAGACAACTTCATAGCTGCCCGTAACTATCACCAAGAAATCTGCAAAGAGTTCCCGTCCGCACACGACAACCGTACAATCTGTACACTCCCTACTAGATATGATTTTCCCATTCCCAGTGTGTATGTCCCAGAAAGTAGACAGGGTCGTGCAGTCAATCGAGTGTGTAGTTAAAAATTTGGATGACATAAAACAGTGGGATGCACCAGAATCAAATAATGCCACTGCGGGAAAACCATGAACGAGTAGAATACCTGAAACCGCTTCTCCTGATGCCTTAGCTTCCTCAGCTGTCAAGGTAAAAGCTCGAGCCTGATTAGGTCCTTGAGTCAGCTGTTTTTGCCCTTGGAACGGTCTCTGCGGAGGCTTCTGTATATCATCCCTCGTGCGAAGCTTCGACGGACAGGCACCCACTGCGTGATCAGCCGCTCCACAAACCAAACAAAGTCCCAGCCTCCTTCGACAATCCTTTTGCATGTGGCCAGGTAAATTGCAGTAGTTACAATTCATGCTCTTTCTTCGATCAACGATCACAGGCTTCTTCATTGGTGCTACACCTCGACGGTCCACTGGAATACCTTTGCGACCATGAGCTCGGTTAGGTACAAATGCTGGCTTCCTGGCCGCAACTGCTGTCTGCTGCAAGCTCCCTTTTATCCCAGATAAACTCTGTTGTTCCCGAGCTGCCGTAAGAACCTGCGAGAAAGTGGTCAAACCCAGGGAGACAATCTGCCTCAGGATGTCCACATCCAAACTGCGCATGAACCTCCGTGCCCTGTCTGCCTCGTTGGCGACTAAAGGTCCAGCGAATCTGCTGAGTCTCGTCCACTCTGCTGCATGCACGTCCACGGGTGCTCCATTCTGCCTTAGCCCAATAAACTTCTCTTCCATTTCCTCCCGTGCAGTCCGCGGGAAGAACTTCTCCAGGAAACTCTTAGAAAAATCCGCCCACTTGATCGGCTTGGGCAAGCGGGTCTCTTCCATAAGCCACCACTCTCGGGCGTAGTCCACTAACTGAATGCGTACCACGTCAACTCTTTTGTCATCTGGAATTTGTGCCGCAATCAGCAAGTTCTCCGTATCAACTAGCCACTGCTCGGCTGGCAACGGCTCCTTCAAACCAGTGAATGTAGACGGACCCAAACGTCTGAAATCTGCCACGGTCCCTACTCGGTCAACTGGTTTAGCTCCAGCGTTGTTTACAGACTGCTGAACGATCTGCAAACCTTCTTGAAACGAGTCTGCTTGCTGCTGGATCAGCTCAGTCTGCCTCTTCTGATTTTCCAGCATTCCTCTAATCACTCCAAGCATGGCGGCTTCGTCCACACGCCTCTGGTACGTCTTCAAATTCTTATCTGCCATATTCCTGAAATCAAGAACACCCAACATTAGCATGATGATAGATTCAATATATAGATCAAGGCTAGAACTCCAAGATACTTAAATAGAGTACTGCATTGTAATTATGCCGCGATATCATAGCCACAATTACATAACTCTACCCAAGTCGCCTAAGTCCTAGAGATAACAAGAAATCAGGTTTTTCGAGTCGATATGCAAAGGAAGTTTGCACATCGTAAAAGATATAATCAGGAAGAATGTGATTCAAGAATGGCAAACGGCAAAGTGGCAGGACATGTTTCCTAACACGGGTATTCTGATTCGTGTATTGGGTACAATACCCAACTACAAAAAGAATCAACCCAACTAACCTATGGCTCTGATACCAAAAGAACCATGTCACGCCCCGCTTCCCAGAGTACGCTAGATTGGGCACGTGACATAGCCAACCATGCTACCTGTGGGTAGGAAGTATCCATCCACAGTCACATTACGGCTGTAGAGATATCAAGAACAAGATAAAACTATCTAAAAACATGTCCACAATCCAGAATAACAAGAGTCAATGATAAATAAATGCGGAAGCAAATGATCCAATACAATAACGGAAAAGTATGTCCCATAATGCGGGCTCACATATGGAAATAAATGCAGGAAATAAAATTAACCACTACTGGACTCACAACTCAGCCTGCTGGCTGAAGTACTCCTGCTCGGACTGCGACAGTGGTATAGAATCTGGGCCATGCAAAACCCAGACGTCAGCGCGTCATGTCAACAAGTAATATAATATGAACAGTGTAATAGGCAATGCAGAAATAAACATGAATAAAGCAATAATGTGAAAACAAGCAGTGCAGGGTAATGTGCAGTGGGTAACTAAACTGTTCTATCAGGTTTCCTAGTCTAAAGTCTTTGAAATCAATTTGATGAATCGTCGATGTAACTCAATAGTATCCCGTACATACCCGGGACCACGGCCACAATATTCTCGGCTGCAGCCGAGACATGCCGCTAGGCACAAAACAGGAATGTGTACATTCGATAGTATCCCGTACATACCCGGGACCACGGCCACAATATTCTCGGCCGAAACCGAGACATGCCGCTAGGCACAAAACAAGAATGTGTACACCAGAACAGGTAGTGAACTGTCGAGTTACAAGTCAGGTTTCACCTTTGATTTCCCCATACCCCCAAGTTATATAGGTCAGGTCAGGTATTCAGTAATCAAGAACTAATGCCAACACAGGATCAGGTAACAGCAGGTTTGTCTGGATAGACAACAGGAACGGTCCATGAGGACTACATGTCAGGTTTGTTGGCAATAGGCACGAGATCAGGTAACAGGTCGGGTCATGGTACATTTGGTCAAGTCAACAGTAAACGGTACCATGTCAGGTGTGTCATATATATACCATGTGTAACAAAGTCAAGTCAAGATGTAACCATATCGTAGGTGTGCTCACAAACAGATATATAATCGAACAGGGTGTTAACAGCAGGAAATAAGCAACGAGTTAAACAACAATAAGCAGCGTCATTCAATCACAAGAGTGCAGTAATACAGTGCAGCCGTTTTATTATATTAACAGGTTTTGAGCACCCTTAGCGGTGCAATAGTTTAAATGATGATGCAATACAGTTATATCAAGCCTTTGAATACGAATGTCCGAATGTAATAGAACTACATGGGTAAGGGCTACCATCTATTAAATAGTAAAAATGTGGTTAACAGGTAAACTTAGTTATTAGTTTTAAATTGGCAAACTGTAAATTTTATGTTAACTGTAAAATGATTTATGTCATACTGCAACCAAATGAGAAACGACTATACCAAGTTAAGTTTTACAGGTTTAATGTGTCAAACATATATAAATATATAGTATAGCATGTAGCAACTGATACTTGCCTCGACGGGTCGTGAACCGGGAAAAACGGAACGGAACGTCGGCGTGGAAACACGCGACGGACACACGGTTCACGGATTGAACCCAAACGACGAACCAAGGGACCTCACGGGTCAGAGCACCCCGCTGGATCGTCGGGACACGTCACCGGCACGGCCGAATTCCGGCGAGCACAAAAACAGTAAATAGGGTTTCAAGCGGGTATAGACTTTGGAAAGAAGGAAAAGACCAGAGAAGAAGTTGATGGGGTAAATACTCACTGGTCCAGAGGGTATTTGCGACGACGGCGAGATCGACGGCGGCGAGGATGGCGTCTCCGGCGATCTGCAAAACTTCCAGCGACTGTTTTCAGTTTTGGAAAAAAGAGAAGAGGAAAGGAAAGGTGGAGGGGCACTTACAAGGTGTTTAGAGGTGGTTGGGGCTCATCGGCGACGGCCAGGGGCGGCGCAGGGGGTCGCGGTGACGTCTCAGGCGGCTGCAGGGAAGTCTGTCGGTGGCCGCGGTCGTGCAGGGTGCACGGGGAGAAGACAAGGGTTGGTTGAGGCGAGGAGGCGGAGGCGAGGGCGACGGTGGCGTTGGCGCCGGCGTCGGGGCTGCGGCGGCGACGGTGAAGGCGGCTAGGGTTAGGTTGCGCTGGGTTTTCTCGTGTGGGGGTTCTGGTTCGTGATTAAAAGAAGAGAGGGGAAACTTATATATAGGGGAGAGAGAGAGAGTTAGAGAGAGAGAAAGAGATACGAGGGAGAGAGAGTAAGTGGAGGGGCCCACGGGATTAAGCTTTCCCTGATTGGCCAGGGGAAAGATTCGTTGGCTAAAAAAGAATTTTTAAAGATTTAAAAGATTATATAAACAGTAAGAATATATATATAAACGAAATATTATATGGTTTAGAATATTTTATTAATTTGGGATTTTGGCGCTAAATGAAACATTTCCAAATCGCGTCCGGGTTGGGTCCAAAAATTTGAAATTTAAATAATAGGATTTTAAGCGGGTTCCAAATTTTAAAATGAGATGTTTTATGATTAACAAGCATACCCCCAAGTCGGACACCTGTACGCGCGCGTAGCCGTCCAAACTTGCCCGTTTCACCGAACGGGACGAGAACTCGATGCACGGACGCTACCACGCGGCTGGGGGTGTCGAGTAGGCCAAGATGGATATTTTTAATTTTATTTTCGGTGCTAAAATTTGTTATATGCAGAAATGACCTTTCCAGATAAAATTTCACGGTAAATGTCAAACAGGCAAGCTAAATGAAATGAGTAATATCTAATGCTCAACCAGTAACAGAAAATAGTAGTATTGGGCTCGGGTGTTACAACGGTTGTGCTCGCATGTCCCAAGGAGGAGATCTTCATCGCCGAAGGTGATATCGGCTGTGTGTACTTCTTCTAGCTCGTCCTTCATCTTTTCTTCGGCGAGGTAAGCTTGGAATTGCTCGGGCTCTTGCAGTGCCTTGATTAAAGAATTTCTCGCCTCTTTGGATAGCAGAAGGGCGTCGAAAATACTGAGCTGCGAGGGTATCTTCCTCAAGTGTGTCAGAACGTTGTAGTCCACCTTACTTTTCTTTGGAGGGTCCTTGGCTGTCAGCTTTTCGACGGCTTGGTCATCAAGGATGATATCCCCAGAGACCTTTTCTTTCCCCTTATCTTTTCTATTTGACCCACTGTTCGAGGGCCCAAGATTCTTTTCGGGCAGCGTACGATTGTGCAGCTGAATATTTTCACAGGTGTTCGGTTCTTCCTCCTTTCTCAAGGTGGACTCTTTAAAGAGAGGGCCAAGAGTCATCTCTTCGTCAGAATCGCTCCCGAAGGTGAGAACTTGCGATCCCCCGGCGTTGACCATGCGACAGTTGTCGGCAGTTCTTTTGTGCTCCTCGGTCGTATTTCTTTGCCCCCGACGAGTTTTGCGTTTCATCCGCCAAAATTTTGCCGGTGAGCAACATATCCTTGCCAACATCTTTTAAAAGCGTTTCACTCTTCAGTGGGGTGCGCAATCTTTCGATGATATAAGCAGTAGCTAGGATGTGTTTCTGCTTCACCAAGAATATTTCCGCCGGAGGGTGGCAGCTTCATTCCCATTGATATGGCTTTAGCGAACCTCTTCCTCATCTTGAACCTGTTTTTATTTGTGACGGATGTACTTTGATCTGGCGGGAGTGTTTCAACCCTTTCGTCCAATCGCCGGCGTTTGGCCTTTTCAAATATGGCTATCTCACACTCCCGATCAGCTTTACTTTTCGAAAGAGCTTCGTTCAGGAATTCATCAATCATTTCGTATGATGGCCCTAGAAATTCCGGCTCAGAATTTGCCCCCAGTTTCTTTGTGTAAGGAGCTTCTTCATCGTCTATCGACGAGTGAGAGATCACATGGCATCTTGCTACATAACCTTCAGATTCATCTGACGAGTCTTCTCCATTTTCATCACCTCTGTCCTCAAGGACGTGGATGAGAAATTCTTGGAGTGTGACTGGAGTCCGCGCTTTTTGGTTATACTCTTCCAGCGCGCCAATCTTCTTTTGCAGGTCCGTGCGCCTGTCACCAGGCTTCACGAGCTTCTTTGATTTCTTTTTCTTCTTCGAAGATTTTGACGGCTGGGTGTAAGTGCTTTGGCTATCACCACTGATTTTTGGAGTTGGACGCGGTTTTAACATTCCTTCGATATGGCTTTAGCGAACCTCTTCCTCGTCTTGAACCTGTTTTTATTTGTGACGGATGTACTTTGATCTGGCGGGAGTGTTTCAACCCTTTCGTCCAGTCGCCGGCGTTTGGCCTTTTCAAATATGGCCATCTCACGCTCCCGATCAGCTTTAATTTTCGAAAGAGCTTCGTTCAGGAATTCATCAATCATTTCATCCGATGGCCCTAGAAATTCCGGCTCAGAATTTGCCCCCAGTTTCTTTGTGTAAGGAGCTTCTTCATCCTCTATCGACGAGTGAGAGATCACATGCCAGCTTGCTACATAACCTTCAGATTCATCTGACGAGTCTTCTCCATTGTCATCACCTCCATTCTCAAGGACGTGGCTGAGAAATTCTTGGAGTGTGACTGGAGTCCGCGTTTTTTGGTTATACTCTTCCAGCGCGTCAATCTGCTTTTGCTGGTCCGTGCGCCTGTCACCAGGATTCACGAGCTTCTTGGATTTCTTCTTCTTCTTCGAAGATTTTGACAGCTGGGTGTGAGTGCTTTGGCTATCACCACCGATTTTTGGAGTTGTACGCGGTTTTAACATTCCTTCGATGATCTCGGGTTCGAGTGGATTTTTCCACCTGATCGCCGGGCATGTTTAGAGATCCTTTAGCATTCTTTTCGTCTTGGCTGAAAGAGCGACCTCCCATGGAACTTCTTCTGAGAAAGAGCATGATGCCCCCGGTGTATCCGTCTTCTTGGGAGTGTGTGGCCGAGGCGGGTTCACCTTCTAATTCTCAGATAATACGAATTTTCCCTGCTGGTACTGATCTTCTATCCAGCTTTTGAAGATGTAATAATCCTCGATCGGATGGCCCAACATTCGGTGATAAGCGCAATAGTTAGGATTGCTAATGTCGCCTGGTTGTGCTGGGCGTCTTGGCTCTGGAAGAGTGATGAGCCTGTTGCGCAGTGCAAGCTCGAATAATCTCTTCATCTTGTCTCGAAGGAACGAGTAAGGGCGTCTTATTTTATCTTTGAGAGATCGAGTTCTATTATTTTGGCAATCCACTGGTCTTAGACCACTGGGTTGCTGTTGAGCATTGGCGACGACGATCGCTTTCCCCTTTCCCTTCTCGTTCCGCGGCTCCGGTTTTGGAGGAGACGGTCTATGACCCATCTGGTCCATTTGGGCCAGCTTGTCAATCAAGGCTTGGAACGTGGTCGGCTTAAAGAATATCATGAATTGTGAAATAGTTGCATGAGGGTCTAGGGTGCCTACGAACATGCCCACCGCTGGCGACTCTTCGATGCGCTGTTCGCATTTCGACCACAGATTCCGCCATCTTATTGCGTATTGAACCCACGTCTCTCTAGGTTTCACCCTAGCGTTAATCAATGCTGTAATCGGGGTGCGTTAACTAGCACTCGCGAATCGCTGGGTGAATAATAGCTCCATTTCTGCGAATGTCTTGACGGAGTCGTTTGGAAGTTCAGAGTACCATTCGAACGCCGTCTTCGACAAGCTGCCAACAAACTGACGGAGCAAAAGTTTATCATCACCCCCGGTGTTGCCGCAAAGAGCCCTGAACTGGGCGACATGCTGGTGGGGATTGCCCGTCCCTTTGTATACATGAAATTTAGGGATCGTATATCCCGGCGGATACTTTATTTGATCATACCAGCCTGGATATGGTCGCCCAGTTTTAATGACTTGGCCGGCCGCTTCATTCGCCCGGTGAGCTCGTATTTGCTGAGCAATATAGTCATCCAGAGCGGCCTTGGAAATGGTATCCTCTTTGGCTGCTGAAAGAGCCGGAGGAGGGTTCGACGTCTCCACTCTGTCGTCTTCAATGATGATCGGAGGGTCTTCAGCTGGAGGTTCCGGCTGTAATATCATCCCGACCATATCTTGGAAGAGAAGCGCCATTCGTTTTATATTAGCCGCTTGTTCTGCTGCTTCTCTGTCCTTCTTTTCGAGGACTCTGCGGAGGAAGTCAGCATCGGTTTCTTGTTCATGACGCTGCTCTGATGACGCCTCCGGGCTTTCTTTTGGCCCGGTGAGTATGGCCATTTGCGTCAGCATTTCCTGAAGCTTCTGTTGCTGCTCCTGGGCTTTTTTCACGGATCGGGTGAGCGGCCGGTGACCTGAGAAGCGCGGCTTTCTTCTTTTCCAGAAGCCATATAAATAGTATGCACCATCATGCCCCCAGACTTGGGGCGTTTGGGCTCAGCGTCTTTGCGGTTTGCTGCATTTACAGGGGCTTTCTCCGGCTTCCTTCTTTTTTGAGTGGTTAACTTTGAGGGGGCCGTTGCAGCGGGCACCCAGGTGGTTGTCTTCCTTTGTGGCTTGACAGGACGGTTCTCTTCCTGCTGAACCTTCGCCTTTTTCTATCGGCGAGAGTGATCTTGATCAATCACCGACTCCTGGACCTGTCGCCAGACTTTGTAGATTTTGAAGGATAGCCGCTGAGGGGGCTGCTCCGGCTTCGCTTCTGTAACATTCTCCACGAGTGGAGGAGATCTTTTCAGTACGGCGGTGGGAGAGTTCCTGTGCACCTTGTTCAGCAATTCAAAGTTGTTCCCGGTTGGAACAGCAGCATTGACTTCCACCGTTGGGGCTGATGGAGTTAGCCCAGAGGGGGAGTTGCCCCCAGCTTTCCTTACTCGGCGCCAGTGGCAACGTCGAGCGTGTCGAGCTGCTGGGATTATTTCAGCTTGAGGGGTGACTTCGTCATGCCCTTTGTTCTGGTGAGGCGCTGCTGGTACCAGCCTCTTGAAGACCGACATCCGTCGAGCAGCAGTGTCTAACCGGTCAAAGACAGAACTCTGGGCGGGGGAAGTAGCTTTGTGGACTTCGACTGGATCGGGAGCCGGAATAGTCAGTCTTGTGAAGACCGACCCTTTGGCAGGAGAAGCCGCCTTGACGACTTCGGGAGCAGGGATGGCTATCCTCTTCGGAATAACCTTTTCTGGAATTGCAGGCTTCATCATGGGCCCACATGAACTTTGGCCCAATCTGGCGAAGACTGAGGCGCCGGAGCTGGACGACCCGTTGAGAGGGGTCACGGTGGTGGTAAGCCGATCGAAGCTTGACTTCTTTGGGGCTTCTTGCAACAACATCGGGGCATTGAAGCTCATGGGCGGGATCATAGTCCCAAAGAACAGTCCAGTGGTGTCCTGAGTTACTTGGTCCACCGGCATCGTGAACAGGGAGGCCGCTTGGGGCCCGTAAGCTATGCCTTCAGATGAGGCAGAACGTGAGTTGCAGTTACAGCTGGAACACTTCACGCAAGTAGACGCCATTGATGTTTCATTTTCTGCGCCAAGCAAGAATTCAAATCTTAGTACCTCGAACCCAAAGGCAACCATATCAAACCGCGATTCGTTCGCGAACACGACACACGAAGTGTGGAGTGGAAAGAGGAAAAGGTCCCACCGGGCGTGCCAGAATCTGTTCCCGCCGAAACACGGAGACGCGACCGCGTGGGTCCGTCTTGCCTGAATTTCGGGGCGGATGCTAATTGGTGTTATCCGTCCACTTCTCCGAAGATGCCAAGTTGATTTATGGTACCATGTATCGAAGGTTTAAACGGATGCGACCGATGTAGCAGATTTCGTCAGATTCCCCCTCGTTGATGAGGGGTTTTGATTGTGGGGACGCTCTTCCCTGCAGGCACAAGCCCCTGCAGTTAATTACGCTACTGCATCGCGGTAACAACTTTCTCCTTCTCCCGATGGTCACTTCGTGTCGTGGGTGTTTGTTTTGTTTGTGGTTGCTCGTAGATTGTATACGGAGACTAATTCATGTTGTCGCCCGTAGGGCGTGGATTAGTCCAAATCCATATCTTCTTAGATTTGGGTTTGGGGGTTGGGTTTAAGGATACGTTAGCCTCATTTGAGACTAAGATCGACTTAAACGTGTGTTAAGGACACGTTAGTCTAATTTTTAGACTAAGATCAACTTAACAGGATCGTTTAGATCCAACAAGAGAGCATTTGGCCTCTGTTACTTAGTTTAGGGACATTGCGGTCGGTTAGTTTAAGGACATTACAGTCCAATGTTAGTTTAAAGACATCGCGGTCGATTGTTAGTTTAAGGACATTGCGGTCCATTACCAGTTTTAAGGATATGGTGGTCCAATATTAGTTTAAGGACATCTCGGTCCAGGTTAAGGACATCGTAGTCCGTGGGTTTAAAGGGACCCCACAATCCGTAGTTTAAAGACGTCATAGTCTATAAAGTTTAAGGACATCATAGTCCATGAGTTTAAGGACCCCACAGTCCGTAGTTTAAAGACATCGTAGTCTATGAAGTTTAAGGACATCGTAGTCCGTGAAATGTGTGGTTGTCGGGACCCGTCACCTCTCTGAAGACGTTGAAGGATTACAATGACAGATATCAGAGGAGTAAAGAGATGTACCCTTGAACCGGTGTGAGATGGTTGAAAGATTTGTAGTCCAGTTTGGGACTGAGATCTGTTAAATATTCGTGAGCAGATGGGCTCAGTTCAATATAAGTTGAGGACTTATGGCCAATATTGGGCTAAGTCTAATAAGATTAAAATGTTTAACATTTTATTGTTCTGGGCTGTTGAGCCTTTATTTGGGCTTGGCCCTTTTAATAATGCTGAGCATTAGATTTTGACATTTTTTTGTCTTGTATTGAATGCATAGCATTCATCAGAACAATGCGTGTTCTGACAGCGCGCCACGTGGCGCGCCAGGCGCTTTGCGCCAATTAAAGAGCGCATTGCGCTTCTGCCAAGTAGCGCACACGAAAATGACACGTGTCGCAGTTGGCGCTAAGCGCCAGATGATGGACGCATTGCGCCAGTTTATGAGCACATTGCGCTTTCAATTTATGAGCGCGTTGCGCTAGTTTAGTGGCGCACAAGTGAGTGACACGTGGCGCGCTTGGTGCTGAGCGCCAGCCCATGAGCGCAGTGCGCTGTTTCAGAAGCGCAAAGCGCAAGTTGCATACGTGGTTGACCCGTGGCACGTTTTGGCGCTGAGCGCCGGTCCAAGGAGCGCAGAAGCGCAGTTCAAGAGTCCAAGGCACTTTTTAATAGCGCAAAGCGCATTTGATCAAATTTATGATCTGTGAACAAATTTATGTTCTTTTTAAAGGAGGCTTTGCCTCAAAATTCAAGAACAACAGTTCTTATTTTTGAAATGGTTTTGCCTTTGTAGATCAATGATCTGTGAATGAAGTAAATACTTTTTTTGTTTTTATGATGAGATCTTTTGATCTCTTTTTATAAAAGACCTTGGTCTTTTGTAGATCTATGATCTTTTAAGAAGATAATTTTTCTTTTTTAATGAGATGATTTCATCTCTTTGTTCAAGAATCATTCTTTTTACCTTGAAGAAATGATTTTCTTTCAAGAGCTTGCTCTCTTTCTTTTGAGTCTTCTCAAAATTTGTAGTTTTTTTTTTCTATATCAGACTTGAAGTCTTGGGGCCTTTATATAGGGCAAATTGATTTGTTGAATCAGTTAAAGAGATCTTTCTCTGATTGATTTAGGGATATTTCCCCACCGTTGGATCTTTGATCCTAGGGTTCCTGTTTTACAAAAGACAATCTTCTTGTTTTTAACAAGATTGGAAAAATCTTTCCATAACAGAATTTTAATTCTGATTAATTAATGATTTATCATTATTAGATCTTTTGATCTAACGGTGGGGAATTTTTAATTCCAGCGTTGGCGCACCCATGCTTTGCATGTGGTGCGCTGCTCAGAGCGCAGCGCACTTTGCGCTAGTGCACCTACATTTGACACATGGCGCGCAGCGCAGAGCGCAGCACAGCCTGCGCTAGCGCATCCGTGTTTGATACGTGGCGCGCAGCGTGCCTAACGCTAGCGCACTCATGGTGCACTGCCTAGGGCGCAGCGCACCTGGCGCTAGCGCATCCGTGTTTGACACGTGGCGCGCAGCGCGCCTAGCGCTGGATCTGAAGTGTTGCTTCAATTTTTAAATTTTGAATTTTAAAAGAGAATTTTGCTCTGATTGGGGAAAACAGACATGATACCTACATGGCACCATTCATATTCAGTCAATGTTTATTTTACTCATGTTCTGCAATTCATTGTACTCCTCAATTTAATAATATTGCATGCCCATCATATATATATATTTATTGTTATATGTGTCTTCCTGATGACCTGAGTGTGTATGCTCAGAGGACGCAGTGGATCTAGCCCAGGAGCATGACCTATCTTTCGAGATCACGGAGATTCAGACTGCTTCATCAGCGCCTTCTTTTTTGCTTTCTGCACTTGTTTGTTGGTTAGTTTATTTTTATTTTGTAAAATAAATGTACCTCGAACTCTTTTATTTGCAATGTAATAAAGTTATGAACTGTGATTTTTCTTTACTCAAGTACTAATTACTGACTACCATGTAATGCTAGAAACCGAAGTGTGATTATGACGAGATTATTTTCTGACCGTAGGAGCATGGCTGGCCTAGTCAGCTCTCGTATTCCGTATTTTGGAAAGTGGAGCGTGACAATGAGCTAGGGTTTCACGTCATCATCGATTGAGTTTATCTAGTTCATTGTAAAACGAGCAATGTTTTTGTATCCGGTTTATTCTTGAGGTTTTTGAGGAGCACTTTTCCTATTGAATTCCATTATTCAAATGGTATGTCAAAAGTATATTTAGATATGATTTATCTTGACGGTTATTAGAATGACATTACGGAGTTTATTTGACAACCTTTTTCTTTAATCTCATGGAGAGAAATAGTAGATCTATTGCTAGTGATCAAAGAACCCAAATTTTTAAGCAACTTAATGAATTGTACTGATTATAAAATGAGAGCTTTACTAAGCTAGCCCCTCTGTGCGAAATTATGTAGAAGCTGAAAAGCAGGTAAATATCTCATAGATATAATTTGATTTGGAATAAGCTTCATTTCAGAGTGCATGAATCAAAGAAAAGCTTGCTGGCATATAGTCTAAACTGGGACCAGATTCTTCATTCCAAGACAAAAATATATTCCAAAAACTGAAGGAAATTAACGAAAAGGAGCAAAAGGTTTTCAAAGCGAGGTTCACATGTTGGTAAGTCGTTTAAACAGTTTAAGTGAAAAAGACGATATTCTGATCAAAACAAAGCACAATATCATAAGAACATCAGTGAGGGGCCAAAATCCGTCCAATGTAACGAAGATTCATTCCGAGCATTACAGAAATGAATTTGAGATTTTGTGTTAAGGGCGTGCGTTTTCTATGTTGTGTACTTATATCTTACTGATTTGACAAAGACAATAAGCTAATGAGCGACGTAAGAGTTAATCAAAATCTAATGGCTAAATATTTGATCTACAAAACACAAATTATGGATCATCCAACAAAGAACACATACACAGAAAAAAATACACGCGTTGTACGGGAATGAATCATAGTTATCTGCCATCCCAAATAATTTATGAACTTAAGGGTTCTCCTGATATATATCATCGTAGTCAACCATTAACCCAGCTCATAGTTAAAATGGTAGGGTTAGGCTCGCCCCGACAATTACGTCTCTTTGTCTCTACACATTGCAGCGAATGGCGTAGGCTCTGGTTCGGCTGTTTTTTATTAAAAAAGACGGGGAGGGGGAGGGGGAAAGAAGTGAATTTTTATTGGACCAACTAAAGAACAATCAAA
Organism: Agapanthus africanus; assembly: GCA_030015575.1. Taxonomy (NCBI): domain Eukaryota; kingdom Viridiplantae; phylum Streptophyta; class Magnoliopsida; order Asparagales; family Amaryllidaceae; genus Agapanthus; species Agapanthus africanus. The sequence continues at coordinate 25,999,352 of CM057338.1, forward strand.
ATCATTAATAAGGACCCTAATGCTCTTAAAGTCCAAAATCAAATTTATTTTTGTCCCCTTTTTTGAAAAAAAACGCACGCACGCACACACAAACTTTGATTTTTTTTTTATGATGCTTTGCGTTGGGGAGCGCACTACAAACGTGTGCCTTTTCGCTCCAGCCATTGGGGCATTGCCACCGCCACGGATGGCCAATCATGGGCCTCCACGTGCGCATTCATTATTGGCTGGACCCTGCTGACAACACAGTTTGTTGAGCAGCTGTGCTTTTCGAGCGTCGGGCTCGGATTTTGAAATCCCGAGCCGGTTGTTACGTGGCTCTTCCCTATTCTGACACGTAGCGTGGCTCAAGTGTCAGTGTGGCACGTGTCATGACATGATTTGACCGGTCGGTTGTCTGTTTTGTTTGATGCTTGGAAGCAGCCAATGAAGATGGAGGGAGGCAGCCATGGATCCAAGGGATGCCAACTCATTTTTTTCTCTTCCAAAACAATTTCGAGATATTTCATTTTATTAGAAAAAAAAAGAATTAAACATGTGTACATATGCGAATATAAATGAAATTCAGAATAGGCTGAAATGCAGCATTCCTTGTGGATGCGGTGCAAATCAATTGGGAAAGCAACTTGGTGGATGAGACCCCTGTCCCGTTCCGTTCCTTGTTATTTTGTTGTTGTCACATCGAAGGCACCTGTGCACGTACAGAATTAGATCTTGTTCTTCAAAATATTGTTGGATAAATAACACTAAAATCTATTATAACTAAAATTTTCGGAGAACGTGACAAAAGGGTCATCATTTTTCATTACAAAATATGCCCGAAAAGAAGGAAAAATTCATGAGCGTATTCTAGGGTAAAAGCACGCCATGTCTTATCTCATATATATACAATATCTTTATATAGTTTAACAAAGCCCAATACAATTTTTTTCCTTGGAAAATTGACAAACCTTAGTTATAAGGTCCTTGAACTAATTGCCATCAAGAAGGCATACAAAAATCATGGCCATGAGATTTTTTTCCTCACTGCACACGTGCATGTTGCTAGTGCTCTTAACTGTCACGACACCGAAAGTTTTTTTTATAAATTGCATTAGAATATTTTAAACGCTGTTTTTGATGGTATTTCGGTGAAAAGATCTCTCGAAAACCATAAGTTAAGCCTTCTTACTATAAAAATTGCAGCACTATTACCTTTTTTGATTAAGAAGTAATTCAAGCTGCAGGTTTCAAAAAATTTCTTCTTCTTTGGATTCGACCGCAAAAAATGTGGACGCCGTTTTACTTTCTAAACCAATAAAAGTAACTCCATAGCATCTCAAATCGTCATGGGTGGAGCAATTCCGTACATATACCGCATTAGGGTAAACTCTACCGCAAACTAGCAGGTCTTTTTAAATAATAAGCCTTATATGCCCCATATTTGGGATTGAAGAGAATCAAATACACAGGGTCAATAGCCGAACCCAATGTAACAAACAAGGCGCCTTTCCAAAGAATCTTCCAAGATGCTGAGCTGGACGGCATTTTTGGTAAGTCCACCGCGCAATCCAAACCCACTTTTCCCCTCACGCGGGCCCCACACCCTCATATGCTTATGTGGGTGCACACCCACCCAAGTGCACAAAGTCATCCATACTTTTCTTCTAAGACTCCGATGGCATTCCCGTAAATATTTAGAACTCAGTGTCCGAATGTATAGCCTGAGGGAATGGGCACCGAAGCCCAAGTTGCAGCAGAATGCGGAAAGCAGAACCCCAGCCCAAAGAAACAAAATAAAAACAAATCGAAACAAATCGAAAATCACAAGAAAATTCCAAAACAAAAACCCTTGAAAAAATTTTCTTGAAGAAGCGTCCCGCAATAATTGGCAGCAAGCATTGGGGCTCGCGCACTTTCCCCAAATACCAAGAGATCTGATTCATTGATCGCTTTGCTGCTGCAATTATTTATTCAAACAGTGATCAAAAGCTTGGGCTCTCATTGGAGCAATCAAGGAATCGATACAAAAGCTGCCAAAGTAAGCAACTTTTAAAGTGGAATCTTTACTCACCACCGGAAACTCTCACAGTAACAGTGGATAGGCTTACACCGGTTAATTGAACACTTTCTGGATTGTTGAATTTTTTAATTTTTTAGGTTGAATAGATGGTTGAGAGTTGCAGAGTATGAGCATGGCGGCGGATTCGAACATGAATTTCTACCATTACCATCATCAGCAAGGGCACGGGCACGGCTTGTTTCCGCCGTCGTTTTATAATCAGCATGTGGTTTCGTTTCAATCGGGGGCGGTGAGCAGCAGCAGCAGCAATTTGATTGGGAATTATGGGGATCTTATCGTCGAGCCTTTACCGGGGCTTAAGCACGACACAGGCTTGGCTGTGGATTGGTCTTTCAATGAGCAGGCGATTTTGAATGACGCGCTTAACAAGTAGGTGGTTTTTGGTTTGAATTTGATGGAATTGGGATGAGTTTTATGTGATTTTTGTTGGGGGTAATTTAGGCATGTTGATGAACCTGGGATGATGAAGTATATAAAGACTGCAGCTTTGTTGCCGGAGAAGACCGTAAGGGATGTTGTATTGAGGTGTCGGTGGATGGCTGTGAGTTTATTTTACTTAATGATTTTCTTTATTTTATTTTACAATTGAACATTTGATGAGGACTTATATCTATTTTTCTTTTAGTGATCAAATAATTGCCCTCATATATGTTTTAATGGCGATTAATTCATTTTCTTCAGAGTAACAGCTCTTAAACCAAGTTCATGTCCTAAGCCCAATTGGTGGATTGCCCTACCAAATACTCAGAAATTGCTAGTTTTATAAAATAAAAAATAAAAACCGGCTTCTAAAGGAGGCAATGAAGATTCGAGTCCAGTGAATGATTGTATGTTACTGAAATGAGTTCTTAATGGAAGAGATTATGCAAAGCAAAAATAACTATATTACCATCAGTTTATGAGGAAGACTTACATTTAGCTTCTGCTGGATCAGCGGATCCGTGTTCCAGGGCCTGAGCTAAGAGATAATTGGATTGCCAATTTCATACACTTACTATGTCTTTTTCTGCACTAAGAACATTGAGCACTGAATTATGAACTTCTGTTGAACCTGGGTTGTCAATATCGATAACATTATCAACTTGACATTCATGAGCCTTCTCTAACAGATTATTTGATGAAGCTCAATTTTATCCGTCATTTGAAGATATACTCTCCTTACTGACACCATGTTTCTTATCCAGCAAACATCTTCATAAACGTTCTTATTTCCCTCTTGCATATCTAACTATTGACCCCTTCCATACCGAAGTAATAGCTTTCCTGAAGCTAATTGGTGCAGTTGGTCAATGAAGTACCAGGAAAAGCGTGTTTCTTATAGTTTTTGAGCTGCTTTACTGGTTTTGAGATACTGTACAAATCCTTGGACTCTTTTCCATGTTCTTATAGCTAATTTTCAGCTAGTGAAAAGTAATGCTGGGTGATGTACGATTACATTATTAATCATTTCAACAGACAGTTTACCGGAGCCTGAGATTGGCTTGCTACTCAAGGCAAACTAGAAGATCATATATGCAAGTAGAAAGATGCTTGTTTTGGTTGCACACGTGAGGTTCTACTTGAAAGCAACTTCTGTCATATTAGATATAGCACCAATGGTTAGTCAATTTAACTGTAAGAAGGAGAAGGCCATGCTTACGGACCTTGACGGTCAGATGGCAGTAGGAATACCTACTTGTTTTTGGACCATACAACCTCGAAATTCCCCTGGACCATGTAAGAGCCTAGACAAAGAAGGTGATTTGTTTGCTAGGGAAGTGTGTTCATCTCTGAGGCACAAAAAGGGGAAATGAAAAAGAAAAATAAAAAGCCAGAGAGTCCAAGGGAATGCTTTCATAAGCCTTAGGGGCATCTAGAACATGGAAAAAATTGATCTGTGTTAGGTGTTTTGCGCATTTTCTCGGTAAATTTAGAGTTGATATTCTGATTTTTCAGATATTAGTGTTAGTTTAATACCATTACCTTATGATGGATGGCATTGACAAGTTTAGGGTCGACTCTCTGAGAAATATGTAGACTAAAAAGGCCATCCTCCTGTTCTTTCATTTGTCTATTTCCCTACAATTACTGGGCTAGATGCACATAGGCCGCATTCTTTCTGTTGTCACTAATGAAAGAGACTAAAACCTGAATAAGGGATGCAATATTTGGGAGTTTATGGTCCAAGAACTAAGAACACGGGGATTTGTAATTGTGGCATCAGCAAATTACAGGGGTAACATACATGCTTGCATTTGAACGGATGAAATGAACAACTTCCCCCTAATGTCAGTTGCTTATATAGAGCTCTTTTGCTTTGTAAGCTTGTCTTTTTGGTAATGTTTCCTTAAAAGTTTAGCTACAAACATCAATTGGAGAATAAATTCACAAGGAAACTCGTAATTTTCTTGAACTAATAACTTAGGATCCTTGTTTAACATAATCTATCATGGTCACTTCTGTATTAGGCATAACCTGCTTCTGGTTTGATTTCACATACTGCGCACCATCTTTTATTTAAGGCTAAATTACAATAAAATACCATGATTTCATCATTTTTTAGATATTCTTTATTTATTACAGATAAATATCATGCCGTATGTCGGTAACATGTAAATACCATCTGATACCATCTGTTATTATTCTGTCCAATGTTTTATCAATGATCATGCGACTGCCGCATGCCTAATTTCTTCCAACATCGTCTTGTATATGCTATTATGACATATGTTCCTTCTTTTGCCCCCATCTTGATATACTCATGAAGACCTAGTTTTGCTTTCATTTAATTCAGTATCTTCTTGTTTTGGTTTAATTTAGTGGAGGATAGAAAGAGAAGAAACAAGAAGAAAGGGGAAGCGGAACTGGGCTTGAAATGTTGGGGAAGTGTGAAAATCTTTTCAAAATAGAAATGTATGATAAGTTTAAGTGATGAAGTAAACAAAAAGGTACAGTGGTCATAAGTCAACTTCTGCCTGCGCCTATGTTTTGGGGTCCATGGTATTATTAATCTTTAAACATAAAATATATGGGTTTTATTATAAAAATGATGAAAGTTCATGGTAATTTATTGTAATTTAGCCTTTATCTAATAGTACTCTTAAATGGATCCTAAAAGTCCATTTGAATCAATTATCTCGAACACATTTGTCATCTTCTTGCTTAAATTACATGGTTCTGCAAAAATCTTGCAGTCCTGCTACCCGCTGCTCTAATTAGATTTCCCCCCACTATGCATTTGAATTGTAAATTTTCATTTATCATGCTTTCTACTTCACTCAACTGCATCTCTATATCCATATGGTGTATCCATATGTAACCTGACATGTTGACATTTATGATAGAAGAAGGAGAGTGTGAAACGCCGCAAGATAGAAGATAATTATGCAGCGAAGAAGATCCAAAACAGAAAGGTAACTTTTTTTGCACCCTTCATGGGACTTATATTCTGTGCATCATTGGAATTAGTACCCATTTTAAAAAAAACTATTATACATATTTAGAGTTCCGCTTAGGAATTTTTTTTGGGGTTGGGGGGTTGGGTGGGGGGGGGGGGGTGAGCGTTATTTGTTCAATAATATGGTGGCTTGAGGGTAACAAAGAAGTTCATACCATATTGAAACATGCAATATTATGTCTTAAAATGTTTGATGACATACCGGATGTCTTTTCAGTGAACTACAGCTTGAAACATCCAATATCTATGGCATAGGAAATTTTACTGTCTAAACTCATTTACGAAAGGTGGATACTTCTTCAGGAAAAGATGATGGATTCTTCCGCAAAGGCCAGCGTACAACCGATTACACTGGACAACAGTGCTGCCTATTCTTTCCTGTCGCGTCCTGCAAACCACAATAATCAATTTTCATATGAAGGTTGGATTCTCTCAAATTGTTTCGCCCAAAATTATCAAGAAAAAGCATTTGATATTCAATCCACATTTAATTCTTTATGTTATTTTGCTTGTTTAGCTTTTATGCATTACCTACCTAACTTTTATTGATATAATATAAGTTTTTTGTGCATTTTTGCACAATATTACCCAGATATTGTTCAGTTGCTCTTCTTGCGCATTTGTGTGCATTACTAGGCAGTTGAGGTCTGTGTTGGTCCATGTTTGCTACTTTACTCTTCGTACAAATTTTAGAATTGAGGAGACATTTTGAAAGTATGCGGTGCGTGTTGGAGGAGTGTCTAAGAGTACCATTCCACTGGATGTTTATGAGACAGACATTGGCTTCATGATACGTGTGTGCATGATAGATGGTGGGGCTTTACAGAACCTATCAAAATTTTCTACTCTAGATATAAGAGTTCTGATGCGATTGATTTTATCAAATAACTATTTTGAACCATTTTTTCAACTTGTTGGCCTTATAAGACCAAATTTCTTAAATATCTGTAACTTATATTTGGACTTTGACAGAACATATTATAATGTAAAACTTTACATCTCAAGAAATTCGGATTGATTGTTTTTAACAGATAACTGTTGAATTATGTTTTGACTTGTTGAATTATGAAACCGAGTTTCTTTAATTATCTGAAACAGATAATATTATACAAGCACATCGACATCTTACATTGGTTTTTGCCCACCCAGTCATAATTTTTGCATTTAATTTGGAAAATGCCGCATAGTTCATAGGAGATTTGTTCAATAATTTCTGTGGATATTTATTATTTCTGCCTAATTTTATAATAATAATGTATTTATTTGTGTAAACAGCGCCTACTGTGGACTCTGCAACCCAGCATTTACTCGATGAGAATGTTCAGGTTCTAAACCAGATATCAGCGAATCTCTCTACATACAAGGTAATGCTCTTTAACAGCCTCCTATGATTGATTAAACTGTGTTTTCATTCCTATTGCCAGTCTTGTATAGTTGAATTTTCTTTCATCATCGAAGCCTTTGGCCGGCGAAATGGGGTTAGTTACGAAGCAAGGCTTCATGACGTATCTGACAAGCTCTTAAAACCAACTGTCAAGTTGGCGTTAACAGTCTCATAATTACTCTAATAATCATGGCCAAGGAAACTATGGACAATAAAGGGGCTTCCCATAGTCCTAAAATGACTTGTGGATGTTCGCACTTATATTTAAGTGCGCATCAATATAAAGCACGTACCTGAATAAAGAGGTCAAGAATATTGCGCAAGTGTCAAGTGCACATATGTCAGAAAAGCAATTTTGATGACTTGCGCACTAATATACATGTGCATATGTAAGCTGATGCCTGAGATAGGCAGCGACACGTGTGCAGCACGTGTGCGCATCCTTATCGTGCGCACTTATAGGCAATGAAGCGTGCGCTTCTGTTTAAAATTGTTACAAAAATCAAAATCTTCGGTTAATTGACAATTTAACAAACTAAATCAAATCAATTTTGGATAAAAATTCATCTGTGCGTGTGCACCAGTAATTGATATGAATCAATTAAAACCGAATTAAATCAAAATTAATTCAAAACAAATTAAAAATGGTTGGTAACAAATCATAATTCCCATCTCCTATAAATAGGAACCCTTCTTCGTAAAAAGATAGACGGAGACTCCCATAAGTTTGAGAGAAAAATCTTTGCGAACATAAAGAAAAAGATCATCCCCATTTTCTTCTTCGGCAAACCTTAAAAAATAGGTAAATAAAAAAAGAAAGGCTTTTCTTTTCTCGATAGAAAAAATAAAAAGATTTGGCTTTATAATAAAAGCGTTTGCTTTTGCTGAATCTTTTGATTCATTATATGAAAGATCGAAAGATCTTAGGGATCACTCTTTCATATAAAAATTTATACTTTTACGAAAGATCAATCCTAAGATTTAAGACTTTTATCGATAGATGTTTTGATACATATAATAAAAACAGAAGTTTTTGCTTCTTGAACAGTTTTGACTTAGATAAAAAGGTCATAGCTTTCATAAAAATGGGATACATCATGAAAGTACTTTATAAAATAAAAAAACGGTCTTTTTTTAAAGTCATTGCTTTCTGATGAACAGTGCGCACTTGATCCTAAGAAGATCGCATATACAGAAGTACGCACATAAGCACTTAAAAATAATAATACCTCTAGAAAGATGCGCATTACGTGATACTCACGTGTGCACAAGTGGAAAATATTCCCCTCTCAATACATGCACGGATGGAAATTTGATCTGATGAAGATGTGCGTAACCACGTGATATGCATGTACGCAACCTCTCATGACCGCAAATAAGTGCGCATCATATATAAAGCACATGTGCATATGCGCACTTGGACCAATAAACTTTTGCTTGACTGCTTAGTTAAAATAAACCAAGTATGGAAGCTTATGCTTCTCATATGCGATCTTATAATCAAACAGACAATTTTATCTAAGTTGATCTTAATCTAAAACAAGATTAACGATCCTTAGTCCATATTTTCTAAGTTATCTTAGTCCCATTTACGATTAACGATTCTTATATCATATTTATAAGTTGATCTTAGTCCCGTATATGACTAACGATTCTTATACCAAATCTTTTAAGTTGATCTTAATGCAAAACAAGATTAACGATCCTTAAACATATTTTTTAAGTTGATATTAGTCTCATATAAGATTAATGATCCTTGGATGAAATATAAGTTCGTCAAGAAGTCTTTTCGGCAGATAGAAACCCTTTCAGCAAGTTCGAATATGTTCTCCTCTCATAAACGGGATTTGGTTTAAGGGTACATCCTTCCACACCTCTGATATATGGCATAATTCCGCAGTGTCTTCAGAGAGATGGCGGTTCCCAACAACCAACGATCCTTCTTTGTCCCAACTTCTGAAAAGATATGAAATTTCATGAAGATATGGAATGCTTTAACTCTGGATGCGTATCTCATATAAATGTGATTGGTCTTTGAAAGTGTTTTTGTGTAGTAACCGCAATCAAAAATAGTGTCGCGTGTAACTAGCCGAGATGAGCACGGGTCGTCCTCAGAGATGCGTGGAACTTTTAATTTTGGTTTAAACGAGTTGATTTGAATAAAAGAAGAAGAGAGAATAGTTTTAAGATCTAGTTTAAATATGCATATAGAATATATAAGAAGAGGGATTGTAGGGTTCATTAGGATTTAGTAGTCATGGATGAATACTAAAGATGACTTCTTTTATCTTTTAATAGATTTAAAACTAGATTGATAGTGATGAATGAGAATTAGGGTTCTTAGAAGAAATTAGGGTTTCCCCTATTGACGCTTGTCCCTTCATTGATCTCTATTCATGTCTAGCCCTTAACAAAATAATTGTTAATCTGATCTCAAATCGCGGTCAAGACTATCAATAAATTGATAGCGCGCCCGATTAGGATGTTAATGATTCTTTTGCTAAAATTTATAAACTTCATAAGACTTAAAAGAATTTAAAATATTTTCTCATCCATTAATCTACCAGAATCCTATGAATCCTATCAAGCGAAGAATTACTCGCGCATGATGAAAATAGAAGAAGAAAGGATAGAGAAGGAAATCATAATGCGGAAATTAAATGCGAAATAATTAATCTAATGATCTATCTTTATTAATCAACTTTACAAGTACAAATCCTATGAGTTTAGATTACAAGAAGAAGAAGAAATTGCTCTCGATCTCTGTCTCGTAGGAAGTAGATATTCCGTCGATACTCACGTCGTTCTATAATGTCGAATCACGGACTTGTCGTGGATCACTTGTTCTTTGACAGTTATTTGCTTCGTATTAATTGGTGATGATTTCTAGTTTTAGCCCTTGGTCCTATTTATAGTCACAAAACATACAAACCCTAAATCTCATAGATTAAGATATGTTGATACGATCACCCCCAGAAAATATCAGATCCAACAGCCATCAGAGGGCCATGTATCCGCCGCATAAGTAAGGCTTTTGCCGCGCAACTGCCGCATCTTGGAGGAGTTAGGGTTTGAGTTTTCTGGAGCTTCTACATGTTGACACATGGAGATCTTTTAGATATCTGGATTTTGAAAATATCTCCCGAGTCTTTGCCAGTATTGATTCTTCGATTTTATTTAACTTTATCGGCAAATTTTTTATTCTGACATCTCGATATCCTGATCTCCTGACCTGAGCTAAATATTGCACAATATCTCCATGAATAATGTTAGCAATATTTGTTGTAGAGATATAATCTTAATCATTTTATATGGTAATAAATTTTTAAGCAATTTGATTAAGATTATTTGATATGATACGCATAATAAAAATATTATATAAATATTGTATGCATATATTTTCCTTCATAATGTTAATTATAATATATAAATATATGGTAAATAGTATTTTGCAGATAAACCTAAATATGTTCTATATTTATAATTAACATTTTTAGATATTTAAGAAAAGTAAGGAAAATGTTATATCAAATATACGATATTTTCGACTGAACAAATACCTCCAAACTTAACATTGATCGTCTTGAGCAAACTAGTTATTAAAGAGAGGGAGAAAAAAGAAAAAACCTAAGTAGCATATTTTCGTAGGCAACACGATTGCACTGAGCATGTGCAACAAGCCTTTAAACCTCTTGATGTCCTTAGTAGGAGGAGTGTTGTCTCCTGAGAGTTTTCAGCGGATTACACCCATAAAATCCTATAATAATAAAAAGATGAAAGTTATGTACAAAGATAAGAACTATAAAAAAAAGAACTTGAAAATAAGAGTTTCCAACTACACCAGCTTTTCAGTTGCTATGAGCCCAATCTTAATGGTCGTGAAAAGATATTAAAAATCACATCATCTCTCAATAAAACACCGTCTTTAGTCTTCCTCCCTACCTTCATCCAAACATCGATCATATACCCCTACGTGTGTGTAAAAGACATCCCTACACTTAGAGAATTCAATTCAAGCTATCATACTCTTATTCATCTTCCTTAGTACTTTTTAGTTGGTGAATATTTTAGATGGAATTGCTCACACATTTTTCATGTGACCGTTAATACTTCTTGAGATACTATCCGCCTGATTACCAAATGTGCTCGCTCATTTAGGCGTAATTCCTCGTCTTGCAACATCTAAGGCTTAATAGTGGTTCTCAAACCAGTTGATCTAAGGCACTAGGTGATAAAGCACCCTTGCAATATTTTTTTTATGCTGTCTTAAGTAATTACAAAACCAGTGTTCATTTTGTTTCTTCATCATTTTTTTCTTTATATTTATATTTTTCTTCATACTAAGACTTTTGGACAAGAGCATTTCAAGATATTCTCTACTATCTCAAGTTTCAAGATGTGTGACAGTGTATATAGTAGGGTATCAACGTTCAAATGTTCGGCCTCAAGAATATGGACTATTTCTCAGACTTATTTTTATCCTCAGATTAGCAATTTCCTTCATCTTACTAACCCTTGGGACAACGGCTCGTAACTACTTATTACTAGTTTCGTTTAAGAAAACATCCAACCTTTTGCTTTTCTCAAATTATTCCTATTTTTCATATGTAATTTTTCACTTTCAAACTTTCATTATCAAAAAATTTTGTGTTTATATGTATGATAATGCAAAATAATGCGTGAATAAGTACAAACCTCCCCCAAACCTGTTTGCAGCAGTGTCCTCACCGATGTCATCTGTTAATCTAAAAAAACATGTAGACTTAGGAGGAAAAGTTAGTAACGGGGATATGAATAAATGACAGTGAAATCCTCCTCCAAACTTATTTTTGGCTCACAATTTTGTAAAAAATTTCTTTTTGTTCAAGAGCCAAAATATATTTTTCTCCCCCAAACTTGAGTAAAATAGTATTAAACATTTAAAATTATGATGGGGGTTAAAGTTATTGGTCAAAGTAAAGCCTTACAAAAACCAAAAGTCAACACCAACCATTCAAATATTTTATCAATGTAGCACTAAGGTTGGTAGAAGAACATGTCACTTATAGATGCGAAGAAGTGGGGAGGGGATAAGAGGTGGAATAGAACGGGTTTACGTCTCGGTTTATAGAGACGAGACAGTGATGGTGGATTACCCGCATTCTCGTTATTAATAAGAAGAAGGGGTGATTGTTCAATTTCTTTGTGTTGGGGTTGATTCATCACAACTCCCATGTTTTCTAAGAATACGAGTTCTTCAGCGAAGATTTCTTCAAAACTTTCATCGATATCCCGAATAATAATTTCATCGGAAAGAACGGGATAATATTCGGACTCCATAAACGGTTCATGTTTAGCGTTAGATATTGACCTGGACAGCTCGATAGAAGGATCCGTATGTGTATAATAAATAGCAGGGTCAAACAACGTACTAGCGGAGTCAAGATCAGTATCGTGAAGCTATTCAAATTTGCTACTGTCGGAATTCATCTTTTCGACAAAACATACTTGAGCATAGGGTTCGGAGGGTACACTTCCCAACTTGTAAATGTTAAGCTCAATTGACATTTCCAAAGAATAGGTTCATAGAGCCGTTATGACAATTGATTACAGCGTTGGAAGTCGTAAGAAAAGGTTGACCTAAAATCACCGAATTTGGTTTCGTGGGTTCACCACAGGCCGTGTATCTATAACGATAAAGTCCACAGGGAATATAAATTCTCCGATTTTGATTAACACATTCTCTAGCTCATTCCTACGTTGGGTGATAGATCGATCTGCCATCTGGAGAGTGCAGTGCGCAAGTTAACACTAGCACCTAAATCGAGTAGAGCATGATTGATATTTTTACCCCAATAGAAATAGATATTGTAGGACTCCCGGGGTCTTTTCGTTTCTTGGGTATTTGTTGGGTAAACGCAGTGCTCATATTATTCACTAAGAAAACTTTTTTAGACACTTGAATTTTTTTCTTCCTAGTGCACAAGTCATATAGGATTTTCGTATAAGACGGAACTTGTTGAATAGCATCTAGGAGAGGAATATTTATGTTAACTTGCTTAAAAATTTCCACAATTTTCTCCATTTGTGGACTTGGTCTGTTGCCCTTTAACCTGTTTGGATAAGGAGGTTTATCAATAAGGTTGGGTTCAACATTGAACAAGATTGTGGGGATGGAATGGATCCTAGAATTGGAGTTGAGATCGTTTTAGATTGACTCGAAAAAGTGGACCGAGGGTTCTGTAGGGTGTTTTCGTCACCCCATTGAGATAGAAATACACGCGCGCTTGTCAAGCGTACTACAGATTCTCCCTGTCTAAGGTAGACGGGAGTTTATTGATTGTGGTGATCCGAATCTCCGGAAGCCGCGGAATAAGCTGCCGTTAATTACCCCTCGTCTTTGGAGCGAGAGAACCTCCGATTGACGGGTCAAACTGGTCATACAAACTCAATGTGCAGTGTACGTATGTTTTGAAAGGGTTTTGGATATATCGTGGGTCTCGCAGAGTTTTACGGGGGTCCCGCTACCCGGATAGCGGACTGGGGGTCAAGGGGGCTACCAGCCCCCTTGCGGGGTGCGGGGCAGCACCCCGTTAGAAAAATTTTCCTAACGGGGGACGTGTTTCTGGTGTGGAGTGCATGGAAAATAAGGGGCGAGGAGCGTCTTAAAGACGCGTGCATGGCACGTGGACTCCGGGCGCCTGCGTGTCACATGCTTGGCGCGTGAGCGCTTGGCGCCCGCGGGTCACGTGCGCTGCTCGCGACCGCTGGGCGCTGAGCGCCCGCGGGTCGCGTGAAGTGCACGTAGGCGCTTAGCGCCCGCGGGTCACGCAACCACTGGGTGCTGAGCGCCCGCGGGCCGCGTGAGGCACACGTAGACGCTTAGCGCCCGGGGGTCACGTGCGCGGCACGCGACCGCTGGACACACCAGCGGAAAAGGGGCTTAACCCCTGAGTTAGGAGTTAAACTCCCAAGGGATTATGTATAGAATTGAAGTTACTTCTAAAAGGGTTTGATTTATGGATTTAAACTCCAACAGACCTTGAATAGAGTTAAACTGCTAGAGATCTTTGGATCTTCTTTTGAGCCTTGGATCCTTCCGGAATGAGATTTTTGGAGATAGGTTTCCTTCTTCCCCCTTCGTTGGCTGGATCTTGAAGGAAAAGGGGGTGAGATTCAAAATCTTCCATTTAGAGATTTGATGGGAGATCCGAGCTCTCCTTTGTGGGTTTTATGGTGAAAAACTATTTCTTTTTGAAAAAAGAAGAGTTAAACTCTTAATTTAATTCAAAAAGGGGAAGAAGGTTTAGAATCTTGAGGAAGGAGGAGGCATATAAACCCTAGAATTTGAGGGGAATCAATTCTTATCTTTATTTCATGATCATGTTGCCTTTTATAGGCTTATAAATTTACATATAGCCCATTGGGCTTTACAAAATGGCATTTTGCCCATCCTATTCCTCATGTGCTTATTTCTTTTGCACATGAGGCATGAGCTTTACAAAAATTTGGGTTTATGCCCATTTTTCTTACATTCATGTATGAAAATTATATCAAAATTATTTATTACATAATTTTCATTTTGACATGGGGGAGGCTGGTCGCGGGGCTCGACTTGGGCATGGGCCTACGTGGCCTGGGCTTAGGCCTACCTGGCTTGGGGTTGACTTTGACTTGATCAACCGGGGTGTAATTTTTGATCCCAACAGGTTCGAGCCTAGGAGAAAACGGAGAATAGGCTCGGAAGAAGGTAGACTGGACGAAATAGGATTAGAAGTAGAAGCCGGGGTATCAATTGATTTCTCATCATCAACTTGTTCACCGACTTGATTGTTCAACTCTCTTCCCGATCTCATCGTGATAACGACACTTACATTATAACTTTGTGAGTGGCCAGGATTTGGTAGGGTTGAGATGGAAGTTTTCCTTTCTCTCTCGCACTCATCGCAGCATTTAACTGTGCAAGTTGTGCTTCTATCGATTTTATAGTTTCACCGTGGGAGACGGTGTTCTGCATTAACGTTTGGATAGAAGATTTTAAATCAGCCGTCGTTTGCGTGGAATGTTTAATAAACGTATCCAAGGTTCGTTCGAGTGCAGAGGAGTTTTCGGTACCGGCCGTTTGGAAAGAATTATTATAGGGTGCAAAATTGTTGGCCGGATTTTGAAAGAATTGTGGTTGAAAAGGGTGCCGACTCTGTGGTGGTGGTTGTTGCTGTGGAGGAACCTTTTGATAGTTGCTTGGGAACCGGTTTTGATTTTGAGGTTGGTTTTGGTTCCAAGCAAAATTATGATGATTTCTTCATCCCTGATTGTATGTGGAAGAATAAGAATCGTTTCTAAGTCGTTGCTGAAAACTAGCATTAATTTATTCTTGACCTTAAAACGGTGGACTCAAAGGACATTCTTCCGTTAAGTGTGATGGGTCGGAACAACAACCACACACTGTTTTGGGGAGCGTAACCTGGTTTAGAGAGACAAATGAGAATTTGTTTTCGATAGTATCGAGTTTCTTTTGCATCGCGGCCATTTCGGCTTTCACTGCGATGGAAACATCGAGCTGATGGATAGCTCCCCTAGACGATATTGGTCTAACGCTTTCCCACTGTAAAGTTTGTTCAGCGAGATCTTCCAGAAATTGTCAAGCTTCACCATCGTCTTTGAACATGAAATGGCATTAACAAATAGTTTCAAGCATCTGTTTTGTCGCTGGATTAATACCCTCATATATAATTCGACAAAGGTCCCATCTATTGATTCCGTGATGAAGGTATTGGACAAGCAAATCTTTAAACCGTTTAAAGCATTTCCAAAATGGTTCATTGGGAAATTGGGTGAACTGGTTAATCTCGCTTCGAACACGGGCGGTCTTATGATTGAGATAAAATTTCTTAAGGAATGCTATAACGAATTCATCCCAGTTGGTAATAAAGTGTGCGACAGTGTTATAGAGCCATTTTTCTGCTAGATTGCACAAAGTAAAAGGGAGAAGACGTAATCTCATAGCATCCACTGAAAGTTGTGAAGTGCCCATCATTGCGCATACGTTTTCGAATTTGGTGATAAAAACGTATGTGTTTTCAGACTCAAGCCAGTGAAATTTAGGCAAAAGGTTGAAGAAATGGGGTTTAATTTCAAAATTATCCACACTGGCTAGTGAAATAGATAGACAAGTAGAAAGGGGACCGCGTATCAGGTAGCATCTCTCTTGGAGAGAGATGCGCGGTAGATTCTGCGCACCAACGGGTGGTGGTGGAAAAATCAGATTGAGAACCGTCCATTTCGGTCGATGTGGTAGGTGGAGGGGAAAAAGAAGATGAAGTATCGATTTCGGAGTCGATTGCAGAAACGCGGACAAGACGGGCACTAGAATCCCGTGTCCAGCCGAGCATGCACTAAGGGGGTTTAGCGCAAGCGGCAACGTGCGTGTGACTATTTAAAATGGTTTGTTTAGAAAAATATTGGACGTGAGACAAATCACATATAAAATGCACAATCATCCCTAGTACTAAGGTAATCTAGGTTAAGTCACTAGACCGCTCCTAGACTTCCAAAGGGTAAGTCGCAGGATCAATCATCTACCATCTCTTTATCGCTCTTGTGGCGAGATAAGTAGGAGGTATCTGCTATATGAATCATAAAAAATAGCGGGCCTAATTAAGTAACCACTTGCTTTAGTCACACTTGCCTAGACACCACAAAAGAAATACGGATAAGCGATAGATTATCCACGACCTTTCTCTGTCCTAATTGAGCGCGACGGTCCTTAGAGTCTTGGTTTAGATATTTTTAATTAATGTAGGATGATGCGGATACTCGTTTTGTAATTTATGGGGTCTAGGAAGGGTGATAAATCCCCACCTAATCTGAATTTTGGTCTTACCCCTTAAAGTCCGGTTAAAATATGCACAAACAAACCAATTACAAAACACGCAAAAGATTTTTGAGCGGCGATATTTTGTAAAGAATTCTGCAGAAAATAAATTTATTGGATCTCAGAGGAGAGAGAAAGATATGAAGAAGATATCAGAGAAATTTAGGGGCACAACTCCCCAACTCCGCCGCGGTTCCGCCGCTAATACCAAGCTTAGGCCGCGGTTCCACCGCAACAGGGAGGGATACTTATCCAATTTTTTCTATAGTGCTTCCTTTGCTTCTCTGGTCCTCTCTGAAAGTCCCTGAATCTCAATTTTCTCGTTCCAGTCACTCCAGATTCCCTTGCAAAAAGTCGCACAATAATCGTTAAATACACAATTTGATATTTTATTTTATTTTTATGATATGGATCGAATAAGATTCAACACGAATAGCAAGAGAAAAAAATTACGCAGTATCCCCGGCAACGGCGCCATTTGATTGGTCTTTGAAAGTGTTTTTGTGTAGTAACCGTAATCAATAACGGTGTCGCGTGTAGCTAGCCGAGATGAGTACGGGTCGTCCTAAAAAATGCATGGAACTTTTAATCTTGGTTTAGACGAGTTGATTTGAATAAAAGAAGAAGAGAGAATAGTTTTAAGATCTAGTTTAAATACGGATATAGAATATATAAGAAGAGAGCTTGTAGGGTTCGTTAGGATTTAGTAGCCATAGATGAATACTAAAAATGACCCATTTTATCTTTTGATAGATTTAAAACTAGATTGATAGTGATGAGTGAGAATTAGGGTTCTTAGAAGAAACTAAGGTTTCCCCACTATTGGCCCTTGCCCTTTCATTGATCTCTATTCATGTCTAGCACTTAACAAAATAATTGTTAATCTGATCTCAAATCGCGGTCAAGACTATCAATAAATTGATAGTGCGTCCGATTAGGATGCTAACGATTCTTTTGCTAAAGTTTATAAATTTCATAAGACTTAAAATAAGTTAAAATGTTTTCTTATCTATTGATCTACCCTAATCCTACGAACCCTATTGAACGGAGAATTACTCGCGCATGATAGAGATAGAAGAAGAAATAATAGAGAAGGAAATCATAATGCGGAAATTAAATGCGAAATAATTAATCTAATGATCTATCTTTATTAATCAACTTTACAAGTACAAATCCTATGAGTTTAGATTACAAGAAGAAGAAGTTGTTCTCGATCTCTGCCTCGTAAGAAGTAGATGTTCCGTCGATACTCACGTCGCTCTATTACGTCGAATCGCGGACCTGTAGTGGATCACTTGTTCTTTGACGGTGATTTGCTTCGTGTTAAAAGGTGATGATTTTTAGTTTTAGCCCTCGGTCCTATTTATAGTCACAGAAGATACAAACCTTAGATCCCATAGGTTAAAATATGTTGATACGATCACCCCCAGAAAATATCAGATCCAACGGCCATCAGAGGGCCGCGGATCCGCCGCACAAGTAGGGCTTTTGCCGCGCAACCGCCGCATCTTGGAGGAGTTAGGGTTTGAGTTTTCTGGAGCTTCTACGTGTTGACACATGGAGATCTTCTAGATATCTGGATTTTGGAAATATTTCCTGAGTCTCTGCCAATATTGATTCTTCGATTTTATTTAACTTTATCGGTGGATTTTTGATTCTGACATCTCGATATCCTGATCTCCTAATCTGAGCTAAATATTGCACAATATCTCCATGAATAATGTTAGTAATATTTGTTATAAAGATATAATCTTAATCATTTTATATGGTAATAAATTTTTAAGCAATTTGATTAAGATTATTTGATATGATATGCATAATAAAAATATTATATAAATATTGTATGCATATATTTTCCTTCATAATGTTAATTATAATATATAAACATATGGTAAATAGTATTTTGCAGATAAACCGAAATATGTTCTATATTTATAATAAACACATTTAGATATTTAAGAAAAGTAAGGAAAATGTTATATCAAATGTGCGATATTTTCGACTGAATAACCAACGATCTTTCTTCGTCCCAACTTCTGTAAAGATATGAAATTTCATGAAGATATGGAATGCTTTAACTCTGGATGCGCATATCATATAAATGCGTACCCCATACATATCCACACCGATACAGATGCGCACCTCATATTGATACGCCTTTATATTGGTGCGCATCTCATACAGACGTGCGCACCATCAAGACAAAGAACAACAGAACCTGCTCTATGAAAGCATACATATATGTATATGTATATATCTTTGGAGGAAATATAAATGCCTTCAAATTGGATCGCATCCCGATATTGGGCACATCCCATTTAGATGTTCGCATCATGCGCTTCGCCACGTGATATACATGTGTGTGCAAGCTGAAAGATGGACCGCCATACCCCTAAACTGGTATTCTGTCCAGCGGCCTGTCTTCATACTGACTGCCGTATATTATCCATGAGCTACCCATAGTTAAGCGTATCTGATGACAAGCCAAAACTTGAAACTTAGCCAAAATATGCTAAGTATGGAAGCTTATGCTTCATATATGATCAGATGATCAGTTGAGCCTATATGCTCACTGTTATCTAAGTTGATCTTAGTCTCGTATACTAACGATCCTTAGCCATATTATCTAAGTCAATCTTAGTCTCATATACGACTAACAATTCTTAGATCAAAACAAATACCTCTTTGAACTGATGGATCTCATTTATATGAGATATGCGACATGAGTTCATCCCAAATCTAATATGTACAGATTTGGACTAGTCCGCGCCCTACGGACGACGACATAAATTAGTCTCCATACACAATCCAAGGACAATCCCAAAATAAACAAACTATAACACGACACATAAAGATTTATGGAGTAGAGAAAGTTATCGCTTGACGATAACGTTATTAACTGCACGGGCTTGTGTCTGTAGGAAAAAACATCTCCACAATCAAAACCATCCCTTCATCATTGAAGGGGAATCTGAGAAGTCGGCTACAACGGTCGCATCCATCCAAACCTCCGATATACGGAGTCATAAATCAACTTGGTATTTTCGGAGAGGTGGATGAATATGTTTCATATAATATCTGCTCCCGTATTCAGGCTAGACACGCTCTCTGCGTCTCAGTCCGGTTTCCGACGGTAAACTGTGGACGCCTTCCATTCGCCTCTAGTTAGGAAAGATAAGTTTTTTTTCTCTTTTTTGGGGGGTAGAATAAGCAAAAAGAAATATTATTTTCTATTGGGAATTATATCGAAGTCTAAAGCACAAATAAAGAAAAGTGTGAATTTGAACACATTCCCACGATTTAGTGCTTACTTCAGCGATTCGTGATCTAGGATATCAGTTTAAAAGTAGAAATACTTTGCTCATGCTATTCTACTAGCACAAAAAGAATATAGGAGAACATAATTTGTCAACATTTAGGAAGGACGCTTCTATTTACTCGCCATGTCCATGTTTGACACATGTCACCGCGTCTTACACATATTGGACACTGGGCACTCCGTCCTTTAACGTTGGCATGTGTCATTCCAAATTAGACTTCTGACACTTATACGTAACATAAGTTGTTGAGAAATAAAAATGTGCATGTATTGACAACTTTGATACCTTTGAGGATGCAAAAATATTAAATATATTAGATCTCTCATTCGGACTAGATCTACAAATAAAGGTTCAAATTGATTCAAATAATGAAGCCGGCTCTCTGAAAGTCGGTGCCGATTAAAAAGGGATAATATTTTGTTTATTTTAACTATAATGATTGTATTCTTCTGTATTTATTTTAGTTTCATACATACATACTCGTTTGTGCTCAATAATACTTATAGTTATGGATAAATGATGTAACCTTAAATTGTATTTGTATCGCACTTTAATATTATACTAGTACATATTTCTTCTTGTAGTTATTTATATATTGTCTAATACATGTATAATTAAATATATAAAATAATTTAGCCATGTTGTTGTGTCTTTTTTACAAATTTGTCGTGTCCTGTATCCGTGTCCGTACCTGTGTCCGTGTCGGTTCTTCATAGGTCAACATATATAGCCCTGCCATTGTTCAATATAGCGAACTATCATTGTCATGCCTTGATACCTACATTGCTCCAGTCCTTTAAATGAGGAACCTAGACGTGCTCTATGTTGATTGACAAGTTGTCACTGTAGTCTGACCAGTCCTTAGCAAGGAACTTCAGTGCACGCAGCTCTGTGTCACAACATTCATCAGATAACAAGCTTAGTTTGATTATCTAATGTGGTATCTGCAATGGATTCACCCAGAAGTTCTGCTTTGAACTTGCCCATTGTTGACTAATCTGATTAATGCTTGTCTGAGCAACTCACTACTACAAAGGAGATTAGAATGGCATTGATGATAATCTTGAAATTAATGCATGATTAAGCAAAGAGCTTAGAGTTAAAACTAAGCACCCTTGAGGATGTGTTGATGCAGTGCACTGATATTGTGTTTGCTGGTAGCACATTGCATTTAGACGGTTTAGCCTAATATAAGCTTAATGAAGGCATCTCATTCTCAAGCTCACTTCAATCTTGAAAGTCTAGGCCTTAAATTGAAATTTATACCAAGGCATTGTGAGATTCCTAGCTATTTCAGAAGACCAGGCTATAAACCCGAACTTTGTTTGAGAAGGACCCTGGCTTGTCTCAGGTTGGTGGGGTAAGTGACATCCCTTCCCATAATTAGTAACAAAAGTAATTTAGGACGCTTAATGTAAAAAGAGGATCGTTGGGATTATTATTTGAAAGTCAAACCAGCAAGGATCTTATATATGATTATTATTCAGGAAATCTAGTCTTTAGAAACAAGAAAATACAGGAAGAATGACAGTGAAATGGGGTATATTAGAGTACATGCATTTTTAAATTCTATTAAATCAGGATGTACATAATTTGGCAGCATGCCTGAAGGAAATGGCAATAAACTATTGTCCATCTCAGAGTCTTACTTGAGGCCCTAATTTTGAAACCAGAAAAATATCTAATTATGAATCTGCTTCTCCTAATAATGCTTTTATCTACACATAATGAGGACTTATGGAAATGTTTGTCCGTACAAGTCTGTCTTTAATTGTGCCTCTGAAAGCAAACAATTCTCTATAACTAGATTATCATTCATCTCCCCTTTTCTGTGTGACCAAATAGCCCATAAAGAATTTAATGGTCTGCATAGCTGGACCCCTTACTTGGATGAGCTCCACTATGTGTCCTATAAGCCAAGGAATCATGTCTGACACCTGGACTTGTAAGTTTCTGCAAGGGCCTGTCTTTTCCCATCTTTGTCTTCTCCAAATATTTACAGTAACTTAATGAGACTGGACCAAAGATTGAAAAATGGCTGAACAAATGCCCTCTTCTTTCTGGATCCATCTCGAGTTTCATCTATGATCCATTGCCGAACCTAATTTGATCTTGGATGGTTTAGGACCTAGATTATAGCCATTAGGCAATTAGTTTGATAATAATGACCAACAGATCACAACCTATTTGTTAGTTTTCTCTCTCTCTCTCTTCTTTTTTCCCATCTTTCTCTCTTTTTGGTGTAAATCCCTGCCTCGGTGTTGAAGAAGCTGCAAGGATCGGAAGGATCAGATTGTTTCACAACATTAATATGAACATTTTGTACTCTATCAAGATTATCCCTTGTTATGTTGGAGTTTGTTAGTGAATCCTTCTTTCAATTAAATTTTTACGGTAGTTTCAATTCGACATTCATTAATCAGCGCAAGTGTTCTACGATTTGGCAAAACTGAACCAGTTTATTTCATTTTTGGCCAGCTGTAGATAATGAGGCAGCCCTTTGTGACTGCATTAGCAGTGGCATAAATCCTAATAATTGCTTCCGATAGTTTGAAATATCGGCCGATCCGGCGATCTCGTGCTCCGAGATGGCCGATTCCGATCCTAAAAATGATCATCCGAGTATCCGAGTTCCGAGACTGATACCGTCCAATACCAAGTAATATTGATCCCACCATTTTATAAGGTTTTTTTGTATTAAGTTGATTAATAACTAGTGGGTTTACTAATGGGTTAATTCATTAATGGTTTGAAAGGTTTATTACAGGTTATTGGGTTATTACGGTTAGTTTGACATCATTAATACGACTTTAGACATCATTAATTACAAAAATTTTGACAAATTGTTTATAGTTACCATAGGCATTTATTTAAAAACTTTCCTAATCCTTAAAAATTCATTTTCCCAAACAATGTAAAATCCGATATTCAGATCCAATACGGCCTATATGGTCGAGATTGCCGATTCTGATCCTAAAACTGACCATCCGATTCCGATCCTGATACCGAGATTTTAAACCTTACTTCCGATGCATTCCAATATGGTTAATCACAAATGTTTGCGTGAATCAAATACCAAAAGAAGGCTGAAGCAGATATCTGTCTATTGAAATTTGCAAGACCTCTATTTACTAATATATATGCAATAAGTAACACTCATATGGTAATGATGGTGATGGTATATTGCCTATGTGACTGGCTTGAGTTGAGTTGGAAACGTGGAATTATAATGGAGATTACTGTAGATGCATTTTGCCAAACCAAATAAGCCAATGAATCGATTAGCAAAAAATGACATGAAGCAATCAATTATCCCCTTTCCCCCCAAAGTCCTTTAGGCATTAAAAATAGAAAAAGAACACTTTTGTTTAGTCAATGAACCACAATACAAATTGCTGGTGGAGGTCTGTTTCTAGCTGTCCCATCTTCGTAGATTAGATTCACTTACATGGAAGAGTAACAGACAACGTTCACTACTTATTGATGCTGCAGACCTACAAGTGCAAATTAATGGATTTCCAGACCTCTATACTCATTTCATATGCATCATACTAGCTAGTTTTGGTATCTCACAAGTGACAGTGTAGTACTCTGCGTTTAGATTTTTCTTACATTTCTGACGCTATGCCTCTTATCAAAGGTGCAACCATGACTGCTCTTTTTTGCTGCCATTCTTTTTTGAAAGTCCCTTCACTTGTTTGCAGCTACAGGATAACATTGAACTATTTTCGAGGATAAGCAACAACATCTTAAACATTCTCAGCAGGTATGGCGTAATCCATCTTTAAAAATTAGGCAGTTGTGTTTCAGCACATGTTGTCTATAGTTTCTGAAGAACGTTTCTTTCTTTGAACAGCATGAGTCAGATGCCTGGAATAATGAGCCAAATGACTCCATTGCCCGTGTCAATAAATGATTATCTAATGAATACCCTTCTCGGGATCACAAGCCAGGTGAGCCTTAAACCTCCTTTCTACCAAGTATTTTATCTGCAAGGATAACACGATTTCCTCATCTATGATATGCATTGATGCTTAAGTTTACCTGAGTTATCTTCTTTGTGTATTGTGTTTGTTTATTTATGAAATATGGTTAAGATCTAGCAGTTTGCTTCTTTTATAGACAACAAGCATTGTGTGATCACAGAACTCTGCAAAGATATTTTTGGTGATTGTTTCTTGTTCATTCATATATGCCTAGAAGAAAAAACAAAAGCACAAAGAGATAACCATAAGAAACCTAACTAGTGGGAAAGGATCCACATATTGACTCTAAAATAACTGGATGAAATGGGGATTCATTGTTCTTCTTGATGAGAACTAAGCTATAACTATATTCTTCAGGATATAGGGGACAAGCTAATCTTTTATTTCTTGTCCTAAAATCAAATCTGGAGACAGGCGGTTTGCGTGGAAACTGTTACAGGCTTTTCAAAAAAGAGGCCTGCCTAAAGAATGCATCATCATCTAAAGCCTTTTCCCATCAAAATGGGTCGGCTATGAAGCAAAAGCTTTGTTAAAGATCTGACAAAATTCTACGACCAGCTGTCAACCCGATGCCAACCCTCCATATAAATGCCAAATTCTTAATTCAGAAAAATGTGACAAGAGGGGCTTGTCATAATATTAGATGACTAGTGAGCATCTTCCAAATTCACTTAGACTATGGAGAAGTCTACAAGAAGGGGGAAATAATATATTCGTTATATAGAGTTCGCACAAATATAGCCAAGAGAGAAATGAAACATCTTCCGACTAGACCCACAAGAACAATGCATAGGAAAAATTAGTTTATACTTTCTGTATCAATAAGAGCTTTAATGATCGTTATTTCGATCATATTTAAGTAATCTTGGTTAATCTTTATTTTTCTATGTTGGGGTTCTTTCAACCAGCAGGATGTAATCAACCAGTTAAACCTTAAGGGCATAAGTAGTCCATCTGTAAGTCATAGAATACTCATTTTGGGAACTGACATCCAACTTCTCCTAACTTCGGCTAATTTTGAACTATTGTCAAGTTATATCAGATTCTATGATAATATCCAGTTACCCACTATTATCTGTCTCCCTGAGAAGTAGATCCCTCATTTCGTTTTCTCCATTCTTAAGGGAACTGAAACTGAACCAAATTCCCTTAGGACCAGACCAAATAACTCAGTTTGCTTCAGTTAGGTTTCAGCTTACAATAATATCATTTACTTTTTTGGTGTATTTTTCCTGTTTATTTAGTAGCCGAGCAACAAAATCTATCAAAATCTATTCGGTGTAATTCGGTTATGTCACATTATGTGATTACTTTGTACAAATTCATTCACATTATGTGATTACTTTGTACAAATTCATTCGGGAATGTCTATAAAATTTATGTTATCTTAGTTTATTACACTATGTATTGATCCTAACAGTAATTATTTTAATTGCTGACCTTTTTTTTGGGAACTTTGAAGGGACCAATGTACGGGACACCCAATAGTTTTAGTATGAAGCAAGAGCCGATGTGATGACATCAAGCTACGAGTCAAGAGTTTCATCGTCGGATCTGCGTAATTACGTTACTTTCATCTGTAAATGTATCAAGTGGTGGGAGTTGACTCCCTTTGTGTATCTTAGTTTCGCGAGGGGAGGAATTTGTAAAGATCCCTTTTCGGAATCCGAAGGAACAACACCAAGCCCTGGGCAATAATAGCCTCTCCATTTCCCCTGGGCTTCGAGCTCGCCCTCTGACCTTTGCATGATGTAAAGAAACATCATCTATTTCTATTGCTTTGCTAGGGAACTTAGAATCGAAACATTTTTTTTCTTTCCCTTTTTGATGTTTGCTGTCAAATTTGTCATTTGCACTCCATATTGTCATCTTCTTTACCTGGCTGATAGAATAAATATTTCGACAAAGTTAGCTCTCCATTACTGTTATATTAAGAGGGCTTTGATCTGTAAGAAGAATAAACGGGTTGAGAGAGCTGATGCTATTGCTGATCTTCTATTGAATAAGTAGTTAGTGACATTATTGCTTAGATTTGTAGAGGTTGATGTCTGCTGGGGATGTGTGAGGCTTGAAGGATCTATACTGCTGCCATTGTAATTGCCAGTAATGTTTTCTTGAAATTTTTAAATGGTTATGAATGCCAGTTTTCTCCTCTCGATTTTTTTGTAAAAACAGATAAAAGGAGTCCTTTTGGGTGAGTTTACCTGGACAAACTTGGGGATTGGCTCTTCCTATGCTTTGAGTTAGTCGAACATGTCATATTGCAAACATATTATGTTTTCTGTTTATGTAGAATTGTTATTTCAATTTCTGATTAGAAAATTTTGTTGTTCTATATGTTATACTTCTATATGTTATACAAGAAGTTACAGGAGAGAATATTTCTTAGAATATCCCTTCTTCCTTCTTCTGTTTCGCTTATGCAAAATTAATATTAGCCACTTTGTTTACTTGTAATTAAAAATATTGATATTTCACTACATCAACGAACTTCTTCTTTCATATAAAAAAATCTAACTAAAAATTGGTTTTTATTTATAATTTCAGGAAATGTTATTCAATAGCAAGCAAAATATCGAATGGTCATAGATAAGAGTCAAGGATAAGGGAAAATTTTGAGATTTTCGTAATTTTTGTGTTTTATATCAAAATCCCAAGTGAATGGAAAATTTTGTGATTTTCTAGTATTGTAGTATGCAAAATATTTACAATGTAAGAAAGAAAAATTTGAGATTTTTATATCAAAATATTGAAAAATTTAGTATAATTCATGTGAAAAAAATAGAGATTTTTAATTTCGCAGTTTATGCGGTCTTTGTGTGCTTTATTTATTGCATTCAAATCATTGAAATACCGAACAAAACTAGTTACTTTTACGAGTTTCAAATTTTTGCAATTTTCGTATGTTATATCATGCAAAACATTAAAAAATTTAGAAAATTTTGAGTTCTTTCAACATTTCATCGTTTTCATGTGCTACAGAAAGCAAAATATCGAAGAAAACAATTTTTTTTGAAATTTTTGAAAATTTGTGATTTTTATGTGCATATAAAATTACGGTAAACAGAACAAAACTGAAAATATAGCATGCAAAATATTGAAAATAAGAAATTTCACGAATTTTTGGTGCTAATTGTAGAGTGTTTTTCGTCACCGTATTGAAATAGGAATGTGCGTCGTTTGTCAGGTATATAACAGATTCTCCCTGCCTGGGGTAGGCAGGGGTTTATTGATTGTGGAGATCCAATTCTCCGGCAACCGCGGACTAAAATACCGTTAATTATCTCTCTTTTGGAGCGAGAGAACATCCGATTAACAAGTCAAACAGATCATGCGGACTCAATATGCAATATGTGCGTGTTGTGTTTTAGAACAAGTTTGAGAGTGCTTCGGGCATATCGGAGGCCACGTAGAGTTTTTACAGGGGTCCCGCTACTCGGATAGCGGGGTGCGGGGCAATGCCCCGTTAGCAAATTTTTTCTTACGGGAGAAGTGATTGGGGTATATGTATCGAGCGCGTACTTAGCAAAGTGAGCACGTGGTAAGATGCGCACCTGAAAAGTGCGCACCTACCAAAACGCACATTTAGTAAGGTGCGCACTTGGTAAGGGGTGCACATGATAAATGCGCATCTGCCTAGACGAGCATCTAGGAAGATGCGCACCTGCCGAGATGCGAGGGAGTGAAGAAGGCCAAAGGGTTCCGAATGGGCCAAAAGGTTCAATAAGATGCGCACTTAGAGAAGTGCGCACCTAGCGAGGTGCACACTTAGCTTGATATGCACCGAACAGGGTGCACACCTAACCAAATGGATACCTAGCACGGTGTGCACCTAGCACGGTGTAAGTAGGGTCGCAGCCCAATGAAGCAACAGTTCAAACACACAAAGACTTTGACTTTTGAAGATCAAAAGATGCATTTTTTCGCTTTTTTGAATCCTCCTGATGTGCGCACTTAAAAAAAGAAAAGAGAAGAGAAAGAGAGACTTGCGCACTAAAGTGCAGCTCAAAAGCTTAGATTTTATTTGGGGGATCAAGATTTGTTCTTTTTCTATCAAATTATTATGGGGGGCCTTTTAAAGGCTTACATCTTTTCATTTAGCCCCATGGCTTATACAAAATTGGCATTTTCCCAATCCCATGCTCATGTGCTTATTTCTTTTTGCACATGAGCCATGGTTTTTACAAAATTTGGCGTTTTGCCCGTTTATTTTACATTTATTCATTAAAATTACATCAAACCTATTTATTGTTCGATGATTATTCCTTTGG
Organism: Agapanthus africanus; assembly: GCA_030015575.1. Taxonomy (NCBI): domain Eukaryota; kingdom Viridiplantae; phylum Streptophyta; class Magnoliopsida; order Asparagales; family Amaryllidaceae; genus Agapanthus; species Agapanthus africanus. Next base: position 26,027,664 of record CM057338.1, read on the forward strand.
CATGGGGGCTGGTGTGGGTTTAGGCCCACTTACTTGGACTTGGGTTCGGGCGTGGACCTGGCTTGTGTTTGACAGTAGGATCCGTTTGTTTTGGTTTGAGCCTATTTGTTGGCGGTTTGATTTTGATTTTGACTTTTGGTCAATGAGATATAAAATTTACCCCAACACTAACATACAAAACATTTTAAATTTTGGAATTTAATTTTTTTTTGAAATTCTAGTGTGCATCATGCAAAATATTGAAATACTGAACAAAACAGGAAATTTCGAGATTTCTAAAACTTTTAGGATTTTGGTGTGTTATAATCATGCAAAATATTGAAAAAACTAAGAAAACATTTTTTCTGTTGAGAATTTTGAAAATTTCGCGATTTTCGTATGCTATATATAAGCAAAATATTGTAAACCGAAAAAGCAGATTTTTAAAATTTTCTTTTAAAAATTTCATAATTTTCGTATGCTATTGCAAGAAAAATATCAAAAAAAGAAGGAAAATCGACATTTTTTGATCATTTCATATGCTTAGTAAGTAAAATATTTAAAATAGAAAGAAAACATAAAAAAATTTATGCTATTACGTAGAATATATAAAACATTTGAATGGATTAGAAATTTTTGGACTGTGAAAATTTTCGCGATTTTCGTGTGATTCACACAAAATATTGAAAAACAAAAAATGAAGATTTTTGAGATTTTTTGAAAATATGTCGATTTTCCTATGCTATAACATGCAAATTATTGAAAAACCGAATAAAACAGAAAAACTTGAGATTTTAAAAATTTCACGATTATCATGTGCTATAATAACACACAAAATGTTGAGAACAAAAAAAACCCAGAAAATTTAGGATTTTCTTAAATTTCGTGATTTTTTGTTTGATATAACAAACAAAATATTAAAAAACCGAAAAAACCGAATAGTTTGGAATTTTCTAAAATTTCATAATTTTCACAAGAAATTGAAAAATCAAAAACTTTTTGAGAGTTCAGAAAATTTCATGATTTCAGTTTGTTATTATCATGCCCCGCTTCTCAAAATACGGAATAAATGGATGACTAGGGCAGCCATGCTCCTATGGTCAAGCAAAGATCCTGCCGTACATTTCGGTTTCTAACAGTACATGGTAAACAGTAATTTAACACAAAAAACGAGATATACGGTCGTTAAGTCTATCATATCTAAACGAATCAGAGTGCAATGGATACAAGTAAAGAAGATAACTAACCAGACAGTGATAAATAAAAAGATAACGCTGACATCGCCGATCTAGATGTCCGCAATGTCTTTGAAGTAAGGTACGTCCTGATCCGAGCTAAGTCCACTTCTCATTCTGAGTATGCATACTCAGGTCGTCAGAGCGGGACAATAGCAATATATATACATATATAATGTGCAATGATGATAAACATGAAGCAGTAAGTATAGAGTAATGATATGAGCATGAAGTAACTGGTACATGTAATAGTAGAGCAGGTGTATCAGATCAATAATCAAAGCAATGTTCTATTAGTCTCTAGGTCTCAAGGTCCAAATCATTAAACCTATCGTCAGTCCGAGTATGAGCGTCAACCACCGCAGGAGTATTCCCAACCCAAGGGTAAGCCCCAGGGGTAGGGAAATACGGGCCTGAATCATGGTTAGTAAGAATCAGCAACACAATCAGTAACAATATCATGAGGTCACGAAATATGCCGGCAATGGGACTCCCGAGATTTCGTTGATTGAACCCATACTCAAACTACTCCACACCCCGCGGTTTACATCAAACACCGACTACGAATCTAAATACTAGTCGCTCCCTGACAAGTCTATGCATCAAGTATGTTTCGACTGGTATCCAAGATAAGTGGACAATTCCCGATATCTTACCTATGATACTAATATAAGTGATTCTTTACCCGTCCCATACCAGTTATAGTTATACTTAGATATGCCCCATAGGTGTTGGGGTCAAAAATTACATCCCGGTTGACCAAGTCAAAATCAAAGTCAACCCCAAGCCAAGTGGGCCCAAGCCCAGGTCAAGACCGAGCATGGAAAGGACCGACCCCATGATAAAAAGAATGAAACCATAAATTAGTTTAATATAATTCTTTTTTTAGAAATAAATGTATGTAAAATGGGCAAAAAAGCCAAAATTTTGTAAACCCCATTGCTTATGTGCAAAAAGGGATAAGCACATAAGGCATGGGGTGGCACAAGTGCCATTTGGTAAAGCTCAAGGGGGTATATGTAAAGTGTGTAGTCTTTAAAGGCAAACATGATGAAAAAATCAACAAGAACTTTTCATTCTCTCAAAAAATTCTAGGGTTTGTGCCTTCATCTCCTTTCTCTCAAGTTCTCCCTTTTCTTTTCTTTTCCAATTAAATCAAAAGTTTAACTCTTTTTTTTCCAAAAAGAAATAGTTTTTCACCATAAAACTCTTAAAGAGGAGTTCGGATCTCCCATCAAATCCCTAAAAAGGAGATTTTTTTTTATCTCACTTCCCTTTTTCTCCAAGATCTAGCAAAAGAAGAGGAGGAGGAAGAAAACCCACCTCCAAAATCCTACTTCGGGAGGATCCGAGGCTTCAGGGAGAATAAATGAGTCCCCTTTGATCATCTCCGAAGATTTTCGAGGAGTTCAACTCTAAGATCCAAATTCTCAAAGGAGTTTAACTCCACACCTAGACCTTTTAGAAGTTTAATTCCAAATTCAAACCTTTTAGGAGTTTAACTCTAAATCCACATCCAATTTATTACATAAGAGTTTAACTCCAAATCCAAATATTTTAGGAGTTTAACTCCAAATTTATACCTAATTACTGTTTAGGAGTTCAACTCCCAGCCCAGGGGTTAAGCCTCTTTCTCTGTTGGTATTTCCAGCGGCCGCGTGCAACATACGTGACCCGCTGGCTGGTCACGTACTGTGCGCGGGGCACGTGCCCAGCAGTCGCGTACTGCGCATGTGACCCGCGGGCGCTCAACGCCCACACGCGGGACACATGACCTGCGGGCGCCCAGCGCCCACGTGCCTGGCACGTGACCTGCGGGCGCTTAGCGCCCATGTGCCACTCATGTGACCCGCGGGCGTCCAGCGTCCACGCACTACTCACATGTCCTTAGAACGCTTCTCACCCCTCTTTTTCCCTTACGCTCCACACTTAAAACACGTCCCCCGTTAGAAAAAATTTCTAACCGGGTGCTGCCCCGCACCCCGTAAGGGGGCTGCTAGTTCCCTTGACCCCCAACTCAGCAAGGCCCCCAATACGTCCAAGACCCCTTTCAAAGCACAACACACGCTGCACGTTGTGTTTGTATGACCAGTTTTACCCGTCAATCGGAGGTTCTTTCGCTCCAAAAGCGAGGGGCGATTAATGGCAGCTTAATCCGCGGCTGCTGGAGATTCGGATCCCCACAATCAATGTAGCAACCATAATTTTTCTATACAAAATTTTTTTCAAATATTTTTTTCAAAATCCATAAATGGGTATTTTAGCCTGAGCACAAGTTATAAGTAATTATTTTGCTTTTTAATTACAAGTTAAAAGAATGTAACAACTCCATTTTTAGTGTACTAAAATTTGCTTGAAAATTAATGTATACTTGGGGTATTTACATTTTCTGTAACTATTTTAAGTAATTAAATAGCTCTATAATTACAAGAAGGAGCTTGTAGCTCATTGGTAATACCTTGCACTGCTGAACCAAACCACCAGAGTTCAAATCCCATACCCTACATTATTTTTAATATTGATTTTTTTTAAAACCTTTAGAATACCAAGGGTTTACACGTGCATATCTCACAAAAACCCTACTACACCAAAAAATGTAACATTTTCAGGGGTTAGATGAACCGACGGGCGGGGGGGGGGGGGGATCCTGGCCGCCAGACTCGGCCGGGAATCGGCCAAATCGGCTTCGACTCGGCCGACTCAGTCCTCCGACCGAGTCACGGCCGAGTCACCCCCGAGTCGGCCGATTCCGGCGACGACCCCAACATGAAAATTGTGTCCTTTTACATTCCCTATGCACCTGCAAAATTTTATCCTCGGACCATTTTCAGAGCTCTTTTAAAACCCCAATTACTCCACTTTTAATACATTTTAAATATATTTTATCACATTTTTCATTTTAATCTTTCACCTACCCTAACCCTAACCTAACTTTATAAATACCACCCCTACCCCCTACCCTCTCACCCCAAACTTTGAGCCAACTCTCTAAAATTTTCAAAAACTCTTGTATGCAATCGAATTGAGCGAAAGGCGAAGCTCTGGCGAATTCTTCGGCAGAATTTCCGGCAACGACCGTAGGAACTCCCGGAGACGAAACGACGCACCGGTGACTCCTCCCGATCCACCTTTCTCTTATCTTTGATCGAAACCCGTAAGTCCCCATTTCTAACTCTCTTTTCTTTTCTAAAAATACGGATTTACAAAACCCGGCGGAAACGGAACAAATCCGATTTCCGATTCGGTTTCTTTATAAAACTTCATTTCTCGTTAATATAGTTACACTTAAACTCTCTCATGTTGACTATTAAACACTAATCAACCAAATTGATCAAGTTTCATATTATAAAATAATGGCTATTTCATTTTACCGTATTTTCATTTAAATACCACATAGTTTCGATTTTACATTCAATATCACAAAGCCTTGCTGTACCTTTAAGTAGATCACGAGGTAATGACCTACCTCCTCACACACTCATATTCAACATAGCACGATACCCTCGGGAATTTAGAATACGGGAAAACGACATTTTTCATTTAAATACCATTTACTTAATAAAACCGTTTTCTAATGATCAGTATTTATACAAATCTTTGTAAAGCGCCGCTACAACCCATTTTGGGGAACCCGTTCAGGATGGTGCGGATTATCGCACATCCCCGGGCTTAGTAGTGCGAGATTCAGACCTCCGCAAGGAGCATTCGGTCTCGAAAGATTTAAATACGACATCTTAAGAAAAACGAGATTTCTAGAATATAATAAATATATTAAAATTTATTTTCATATAAATATATTTATATGTAATTCAAAAATATCTAATTTGAATTATTATAAATATTCTATCTTTTTCTAAAAATATCACAAGAATCAGTTTACACTAAAATACCATGAATTCCATATAATCAATATTACAAATAAATACCATTTATTATGAAATTAGGATATTTTCACTAGAAATATCACAATATAAAATATACATTCATTACAACTCTAAAGACGGTTAATAAATACTTGAGGTGTATTTTGAAAACTATACAAAAGTATTTTTACATAAAACCCCTCAAGTTCTATAAATTACCCTAAGGACCCTAGTAAATATAGGTTTAAGCGGGACCAATCTCTTGAGCCTCAGGGAGCCGGAGAAGTGGGTGCTTGCCTATCTAAGGTAGACAACTTAACAACGGTGTTATCAATACGGTAATCGTCTTTGAAAAAGACACAAATCCTGCCGCCCATGTGCAGCGGTTACCGATAACATCAAAACAATCAGGACTTCAGTTTACTTTTCTAATTGTCTGACTCAGAGTGAGTCTCATTATAATTTAACTTGAATATAATTCAAGTACAATCTACAATCTACAATATTACAATTCAATATGAATCCATGAATTCATATATTCAATCTGTATTGACCGAACCGAACTATGGATATACTTCCATTTACATGATTCTACAGTTACATCCATGATCTTACAGTTATATCCGTTTACTAATATCATGGTTTCAGTAAGTCATCCAATTATACAATCTACAGTTACAATACAAGACAAACAATACAATCAAAACACTACGGGGTTTAAAAGGTAGATTGGTACGGAAGGTGTTAAAAGTGGCACGAGACAGTAAGATTAAGACACCTAACCTATATTCCGTTGCTGTTGTACCGTGGCTTAACGGTTCCTTGTACTTTCCGTTTGTCCTGGTCTCTAGCATATAGAGACCCCTCTCGTATACACTGGTATCCTTCTGTACCAAGCTACAAATAACAGCGTTAACACAATATTATAACAATATACTATAACTTTAAAAGCTACTTTCTTATTCTGTCTATTCTATTTCTTCCTTACTTTTGGGACTTACCGAGCGACCTGTTCGCTGACGACATTCTTTTTCTTTCTTCTTTGAATGTCGTCAGGTGATCTGGACACTTCAGAGATCGAGCCCACCGCTGAAGACTTAGACCAGTTCAGTGAAGACCCCGAGCTTTAGTCATTGTACACTTCCATTCAGTACTTTTCATTTCTGTTATGCCATTGTTTAGGCATTACTTTATTTCAGTTGTATTTACTTTCCATGCATTGTACAGAAATAATGTGAATAAATAAAGTTGTTGTTTTTATTATATCTTGTCTTTTGTACTTTACTTTTATATTGCTTAGATATGCTTAGCGTATTTACTTCACAGTAAATACGTAGCGGCCTCGTCGCGTCCTATGCCCGTATACTGGGAAGCGGGGCGTGACAATCAATAAACCCCGGCCTATCCTAGACAGGGAGAATCTGTACATGCCTGAAAAGCGCGCGCATTCCTATCTCAATGGGGTGATGAAAAATACCCTACAATAGGCGTCGATAATACAATAACTAAACGGTTCCGCTAATTGTGTACAATACATGTTACTTCCACTATTCAGTCACGGTTTTTAAAAGTGTACGTTACCACCCCACTGGGTTTTACAAGCATTAAGCATGCTATTTTAAAAATTTTCCGGGGTGCTAACTAACACTAACCTAGATCGTTAACTAGATGATTAGGGTTTAGGTTTGATATCTAAGTAAATGTAAGAAAGTGAAAGATGGCCATACCCTCGTAGATCGAGTTCTTCATTTCATATGCTCCGTATAGTAGTCCCGCGACTCCACTAGACTCCACTTGATGGTTTGGATGAGCTTTCTCCGATGACCTTTGTGTCGAAAATGATCCACGCGAAGTCCCTCCAACTTAAGCTACCTCTACACTAAACTCTTTTAGTGTAGAAAACATGCTACACTTGATCGCTAGTCAGGCGTAGGATGGTGAAGTAGGGGATTTGGTTTGCTCATTAATATGTGTTCAAGCTTCACAATTCACATCACATGTGAGGGTTGAAGCTTGAACAATGGTGAAGAGGAAGAAGCAGAAGAGAGCATGAGAGCAAGAGAGCAACACTTGCAAAAATGGCCAAGTCTTTTTCAAAAATGAATGAATGAATGACAACCCTTGACCCTCACTCATTCAAGCATGGAAAAATAGCAATATAAAATTGCAACCATGCTTGAATAGTGAGTCAAGATGAATAAAATAACATAAAAGCCATACTTGAAACCATACTCTCATTTTCTATTTTTCTCAAAAAATATAAAATACACCATGCTTCATTATATATATATATATATATATATATATATATTATGAAGAATAATTAGTGAGTTAATGATATTAGTTAAGATATAATTATATCACATATAATATATATCATATTATTAAATCAACACTTGATTTAATAATCCGGTTATATCACATATGACCGACTAATATCATTTATCTGTGTATCACATTATCAAATCAACACTTGATTCGATAATCTGGTTATATCACATATAACCTAACTCGATAATAGATAACTGCCAGATTACAATACGGTATCACATACACGTATTTAATCAGGCCCACACACACGTCACATATATGTCCTAGTTCGTTTCGCTTGAACCAGGGAACTTCTATGTGGGACTCTAAAAACTCATCAATACGCCAGCAGTAGGTGATGTACCCATCAGTCACCCACAAGCCTTCAGCGGTACTAGCTGGACGTAACGGCTACCCGGGTATTAAGCGATATGAAGACCAACAAGCAAACTTGTCAATACTCTCCATGAATCCTATCAGTAACACTACTGTACAGTCCGGTCTCTTCGTCTGATATGTCGCATATCATGTCTAGGGGTGGTAAACGTCAGACCCCAGTAACGTGATAAGTCATGCCGATGTCTGGCCTATAACGGTTCGAGAAACTACTGATAACTCTTATCAGTAAATCTCAGCAACAGCCCTGGCCAGGGACTCCCAGTTATAGTCAATCGAGTATAGCGCAACATCAACCCCCAATACCGGGAGAGACGAAACCTATTGCTCATTGCCTCAACGTGACTCGGGACTGTACCCAAAATCTACATGTTTGCACAACTCCTCTTGAGCGTGGTAGGAAGGAAATCAAAGCACAGCGAGAGCCACACAAGACTCTATAACGATCTCGGGTCTACAAACTAATTTGTATCAGTGTCACCAGAGGACTGCTATCTGACGATAGGTATAATACCAACTAGGAGTTCTCGGCGAGTCCGTTCGGTATACCCATTCTCCAATGATCACCTGTGTACAATCTTTGATGTCACACACCAATGGTTGTGGGATCAACCATCACCCTACAAGGGACAAGAAACGTACACACTAGTCTATTCTGGAACATCGATGCCCTGTCTCCATATTCCCTCGACTAGTAACAGTTAAAGGATGTACTTTTGGACTATCCTGGCCCTACTAGTATGATCTCATCATAATTCTGGTAGTAAAGTACATATGCTAAGGGCTTTATCAATATATAAGAGACATACAGTATAAAAATACCAGTCTATATGTTAAGGAAAAGGTAACCAGATAGCATACTATCATCGAGCAAGAAAGTCCTTTATATATATGTCCAAGAATCCACTATATCAACAATAATGGCCTCTAGGGCATACATATTCTTAACAGTTTTACACTAACGCACTTGACACAATCCAATCACTAACACTTATCACTCGGTAATGTAAAACGGTCACTAGGACATCAATGTATGTGGTCACTAGTAATGAGGGTTGTTCACCTCCGAAAGACGGCGCAAGACTGACGTCTAGCCTGAGATTCGGGACAGATGCTAATTGGGACTATCCGTCCACCTCTCCGAAGATGCCAAGTTGATTTATAGCACCATGTATCGAAGGTTTAAACGGATGCGGCCGAAGTAGAAGACTTCGTCAGATTCCCCCTCGTTTGAGGGGTTTTTGATTGTGGGGACGCTCTTCCCTGCAGGCGCAAGCCCCTGCAGTTAATTACGCTACCGCATCGCGGTGACAGCTTTCTCCTTCTCCATATGGTCACTTCGTGTCGTGGGTGTTTGTTTTGTGTTTGGTTGCCCGTGGATTGTATACGGAGACTAAGTTATGTTGTCGCCCGTAGAGCGTGGACCAGTCCAAATCCGTATCTTTCTTAGATTTGGGTTTGGGGGGTTTGGGTTTAAGGATACATTAGCTTTATTTGAGGTTAAGATCAACTTAAACGTTTGTTAAGGACACGTTAGTCTAATTCTAGACTAAGACCAACTTAACGGAATCGTTTAGATCCGACAAGAGAGACATTGGGCTCTATCGTTTAGTTTAGTGACATTACGGTCGATAATTAGTTTAAGGACATTGCGGTCCATTGTTAGTTTTAAGACATCCCAGTCAAGGTTAAGGACATCATAGTCCGTGAGTTTAAGGACCTCACAGTCCAGTGTTAGTTTTAAGACATTACGGTCGAGGTTAAGGACGTCATAGTCCATGAGTTTAAGGACCCCACAGTCCGGTATTAGTTTTAAGACATCACAGTCGGGGTTAAGGACGTCATAGTCCATGAGTTTAAGGACCCCACAGTCCGGTATTAGTTTTAAGACATCACGGTCGAGGTTAAGGACGTCATAGTCCATGAGTTTAAGGACCCCACAGTCCGTAGCAATGTGTGGTCGTCGGGACCCGTCACCTCTCTAACGACGTTGAAGGATTACAACGACGGATGTCAGAGGAGTAAAGAGATGTACCTTCGAACCGGGTGTAAATTGATTGGAAGAGCAGTTGTGCTCAGTTCAATTTATATTGAGGACTTATGGTCCGAATTGGGCTAAATCTAGTTAAAAATGTTTAACATTTTCATTTATGTTCTGCCTATTAGGCCTTTACTTAGGCTCTGCCCTTTTAATAATGCATAGCATTGGGCTCTGTAATTAAATGCATAGCATTTATCAGGAGCAAAATAGTGGTCTGATAGTGCGCCACGTGGCTTGTCAGGCGCTTTGCGCCAATCAAAGAGCGCAATGCGCTAGCGCATGCGAAGGCGACACGTGTCACGCTTTGCGCTAAGCGCAAGTCTGTTAGCGCACTGCGCTTTCTGAGTGCGCTGCGCCAGTGCGCTACGCCAGTGAATGGCACGTGGCGCGTTCTGGCGCTATGCACCAGTCCAAGAGCGCAATGCGCTATTTTTTTTAGAAGCGCAAAGCGCAAACTGTTCTGTGGTTGATACGTGGCGCGTTTTAGCGCAGTGCGCCAGTCCAATAAGCGCAAAGGCGCAATTCAAGAGTGCAAGGCACTGTCCAATAGCGCAGAGCGCATTTTTGATCAAATTAAGATCAAAGAACAAGTTTTTTGTTCTTCAAAGGAAGCCTTGCCTCAAGATCCAAGAACCAAAGTTCTTGTTCTTATTAAAAGGCTGTGCCTTTGTAGATCAGAAGATCTGCGAATGAAGTAAATTACTTCTTTTAATCCTTTATAATTAGATCTTTTTGATCTTTTTCTTTTTATTGAAGATCTTGATCTTTTTCTTAGATCTTTGATCTTCTTAAAAGATAGCTCTTCTTTTTTAATGAGATCATTTCATTTCTGTTCTTTCAAGAATTTAATTCTTTACCTTTAAAGATGAAGAAAATGATCTTCTTTCTTCAAAAGCTTGCCTTTCTTTCTCTTTGAGTTCTTTCTCAAAATTTGCAGAAGGTTCTCTCTATGTGAGACTTGAAGTCTTAGGGCCTTTATATAGGGCCAATTGATTTGTTAAGTTAGTTACAGAGATTTTTCTCTGATTGATCTGGGGATATTTCCCCACCGTTGGATCTTTGATCCTAAGGCCTCTCTTTTACAGAAGATAATTTTCTTATTTTAATAAGATTGGAAAGATCTTTCTAGAACAGAATTTTAATTCTGATTAATTAATAATTTATTATTTAAATTCCTGTGCTGGCGCAACCGCGTTAGCGCGCCTGCGTTTGACACGTGGCGCGCAGCGCAGGGCGCAGCGCAACTGCGCTAGCGCGCCTGCGTTTGACACGTGGAGCGCAGCGCAGCACGTAAGGGTTCTGAAGCGTTGCTTCATTTTAAAATTTGAATTTTGAAACAGAGTTTTGCTCTGATTGGGGGTGCGCAGCCTTAGGCGCAGCGCTCCTGACGCTGGCGTGTCTGCTTTTGACACGTGGCGTACAGCGTAAGAAATCTGAAGCGCTGCTTCAATTTTTGAATTTTGAAATTCAAACAGAGCTTTGCTCTGATTGGGGGAAACAAATGCTCCCACCGTTGCGCTCACGTGGCGCACACGTGAGTGCAGCGGTGGCAATATCTGAGCTCTTGGATCAACTCATAAGTTGAGGAGGAGCTTCAGCGCCTATAAATAGGACCCTTGGTCCTCAGATGATTATCATCTTCAAGAATTTTTATCTCAGAGCCTTGCTCTAATTTCCAAGAACTTCAAGAGTTAAAACTCTAAAAAATTTTAAGTAAAAATTAAATTAAATTAAATTAATTTTAATTAACAGAGTCTTGCTCTCATAGATCTTTTGATCTAAACAAAACCTTTTTAGGGTTTTATAAACAGAGCCTTGCTCTCAAGAACTCATAAATCTAAATAGATCTTTCCTTAGGGTTTCTTAGCCTATGGGTCAGAGCTCTGCTCTTTTGACAATGTATAGATCTTTTGATCTTTTGATGAAGAACTCTTAAGAGTTTTTTCATGGATCTTTAAGATCCCAGAATTTTAATTCTTAGGAATTAATTTTCATTAATTTTTGATGGATTTTTTTTCCATTATTATTACAGAGCTAGGCTCTTTAAGGAATTTTATTCCCTCGTGACCAGAGTTTGACAAGTATCACTCTGTTACAGAGCTTTGCTCTGAAAGGGAGATTCTCTCCTTGTCTCGAGAGATTTCTCATTTAATGAGACTATTCTTTGAGGATTTCCTCATTAATTGACAGTCTCATCCAATGATGAGGCTGTATTATGCATTGTCATCTGGATTTTGTGGGTCCCCTTTTGGTCCCCCTCTTCACTGCATTGCAGTGTGGTACAAATTTTAAAGTACCGAGTGTCGGGATTTAAAATTAAATTATAATACTGATAATTGAATTTCACTTTTTCTTGCAGGCAACATGTCTTCTGATCTCTCGTTCCCGTTTTTTCGTTCAGAGGGAGGATTCCCTGAAGCACCGGTGGACCGGGAGGTTCTTGCGCTCATTAAAGATTATGACCCGGAATACAAAAACCTTCACCTGTGGGGTAGGTGGTACAACAAAATTATCAAAGATCGCCGAACCTTCTCTTGTGCGACGTCGTCAGAGCCGATCTCATCGATCTCATATGCAGATGTACCCCCGGTGAACTATGCCGTGGAGGTCGTAAATTGGAATTTGGAGGGTCTTCTTCAACCTTCGATTGCTCCCATACCCATACAGCTACCGGAAGCCGTTGATATTTTGGGACGGCGCATATGCCAGGATGAGTCGCGCCCTTGGGGACAACCCTACAATATCGGGTTGACCCCTCGACACTCGGCAGGGTATCTGCAGTGGGCCAGGTATATTTTGTCAGCGAAGAAGACGCACCTGCTGAAGATTGGTCTATACCCCGCAGTTTACGCCTCGCTGTTCGAGTACTCTGCTCCTCCAACATGGTGGATTAAGGCGTTTGTGGAGCAATGGAACATCCCCACCCATACCTTTCTTCTAATGGACAGGGAAGTTTCCATCTCTTTGGAAGAATTTGCTGAAATTTCCGGTCTGCCCGTGAGGGGAAAGCACTATGAGGACCTGCTTCCTCCTGATGAATATGTCTTCGCCACTAAGCCGTTGGTGATGGACCTAACGCCGGAGAATGCTATTCAGCACCAGTTTCCGAGTCTGGTAAAGGTGCTGAATATGCATGAAAGTCTTTACTTGGAATCGGGAGGCCGGGGAGTTAGTTTTGCAGACTTCATCGCCCGCTTTCTTCGACCGGAGCTTCTATCGCAACGGGGCGAAAAATTTGCCAAGCTTGACGACCCCTTCGGCCTTGGCTTAGAGCGTCGACCAGCACTGGAAGCCGATCAAAAAGGTTTTTACTTCCCCGATGCTGCAACCATCCCTTTGTCGGAAATCGCTGCTCCGGGCATCGACGAGGAGACTTTCTTTCTCGGGTTTCTGGGGCTATGATTATGCTGGATCGCGCTCCCCATGCACCCTCACTACATGAGGCCGTCCGTCTTCTACCCAGCACATCGAATGATGCCTGGCATACAATTGTCCATTGGAATTGCCAGGTTGGCCCACCTGTACCATGGTCTCAGTGTGGCGGCGGACGCAACTGAACCGGGGGTGCAACCCGCTAATTTCCCGATGCACTACTTTACTTCGTGGATGGAAATGCACGTGCCCGGGGTATTTGGTATTCATAAAAGACCCTCGTTTTACGAGAAGTGCAGACTCCCGAGAGTTATGCAGCTGATCGGCGCTTCTATCGTGAATCCGCCTCCGCGGGAGGCTAGGGGGCTGCTTCTTCGTCCGCGCACGGTCGGAGCGGGTATTTCTTTCACAGAAAAGGTCCTGACAATCGGTCCGGAGACCTCCAAGGCGGCGTTGGCGTTGCGCGATAATTTCAAGGACGGGGCCTCCGTATTGAAAGCCCGGGAGATTCTACATCTATACTCCATCCGGCCGGGCTTCCTCGTGTTCAGGCAGAACGAGGCGGCGCTTTTTATGAGGTACAACCCCCATCGTTTTGCCCTACAACTAAGTTATAATCAGGGGGTCCCACTGGAGACATTTTTGGAAGAGCCTGCGGCCACCAGAGAGGGGATACGGAGTGCACTTCATCACTTTATGCGGCTAAATACGGGCTCCCATTTCTTCATTAGCAAGCCGAGTTGCATTCCACGGGCCCTCAACGTATACGGGGCTTGGTATCAGCACGCGATGGGTGCCGTCATCAAGGAAGAGAAGCGGCTGCTGCTTGATCGTAAGGGTGCGCCCCCCGCCAGCGATTGCAACATCTCCCTAAAGTGAAGGATCCCTGTCCCTCCTCCACTAAGAGGAGATGCTGGAGTTGAGCCTCCACGCGTGCTAAGCCCCTCGCGTGGATTGCCCCGTGATTCTGTGGACGTGCCCTCAGCGCCCCGTGCTCCCGTGGAGACGGTAAACATAGTTTCGCCCGAATCCTGCATGGGCTCGGACATCGGGACCCGCCGTCCCAAGGTGCCCACGAAGCGTAAGCTGATTTTGGGTGCGACCGGGGTTCGCGCGCAAAAGAGGAAGAAGAAGTTGGTCCTTTCCCTTGATGCCGTACTCGGCCTAGAGCCTCAGGCTCCTCTTACCGAAGGCTTAAGTGAGTATGGAACCAACGAGGGTTTCTTCGTAGCGCGAGAAGACACTGATCTTGACGCTGCTATTGCCGCTTCTGCGCAACTTGCGAGCCACCAAGCGAAAATAACCGCTCTCATGCAATCAGGTAAACATTAGTCCTACTTTTGTCATTGCGTTATATCTTCATTGTCATGTTTTGACCGACATTCTTCTTTTTGTAACATGCTTCACTACTGAGGAGGTTCTAGCGGTTTCCCTCAGGACTTTCGAGGAGGAAGAGAGAAATCGAGCTCTATTGGGCATTGGTACGTCTCGGCTTATTGAGTCTTCATTTTCCTTTTTTATGGCCAATCTAAACCTTTGATTATCTCATTGCAGGGAGCACAAGACCTACTTCGCAAGCTGATGCGGGAATTCTCCCCGGGCCAGCTACCGAAGTCTTGGCCTCTTCGGGATTGCCGCAAGAAGCCCTTCTTAAAAAGCCGATGATGGAAGCCTTGGCGGCTCTGGAGGCAACCCTGAACGCGGACGACGACGCCTTTCTAAAGGAGGCTTCAAAAAGGTCTGTAGCAACGGCTCAGGAGGAAAGGAAACACCTAAGGCGCGCAGCAAGAGAGCGTAGCGCTGCTTTGGCCGTGAGAGCAGGCTCAAGCGCCGTTACTCCCGTTGCTACTCCTTCAGAGGAGCTCCCAGTCGCCTTGTCTACTGCTCATAGACGGGCGGCGCGTGCAGCTCGTGAAGCCAACGGTAAATCCGCCTCAGGTAATGTGTTTTTGAGGCTTTGTTGTCAAAGTTTTAAACTATCAGTTCTTATATATCTTGTCATGCAGGGCCGAGTCTCACTGAAGGAGTGGCGGCGACCGTCGAGCCTGAGGGGATGGTGGAGGAGGTAGCTGCGGAACCCGAGGTGACGGCAGGCGGTGTAACCATATTTGCCAGGCCCGAGATAGTGGCTGACGAGCCAGTCACAACTGCTATGCCCGAGAAGGCTGCCAATGCCGAGCCCGAGGAGGCGGCGGGTGAGACGGTTTCTACGGCCGAGCCTGAGGCAGCAGTGAATGAAATGACTGCTACGGACGAACCTATGGCAGCGGTGGACGAGACGGCTGTGACGGCCAAGCCTGAGGCAGCAGTGGACGAAGCGGCTGCGTACACTGAGCCTGAGGTGGTAACGGGTGAAACGGGCATGATCACTGAGCACGAGATGGCCGCTCTTTCTCAAGAGTCGGGCACTGCTCCGATTATCTCTCTCCCTGCTTACGGTTCCTTATCGTCTCTTGGCCTCGCGAGCGTGACGACGGCTCCTGTAGAGTCGGGCGATAAGGCAACGAGAGGCGAGGCCACCCCAATGGAGGAGGGGGCCGCCACCGTTGCATCAAGTGACGCTCTCGTCACGGCTTCGGCTGGTGACTCATCAGGTAAATTTTAGGTTGTCGTCCCCCCTTTTTCTATTCTGCAATCCTTCCTGACAGGGTTTATCTTGTTTGTAACACTGGTGCGGCTAGTGCTGATGCCGCGTTACCCTAGGGAGCGCCGTCAGTTACCGCTCTGACGGTGACCACTTCTCTTCCTTCTCTCGCACCGTCACAAATGCTGGAAGGTATAGATTTGTGACCCACCAGTCTTATCTTGGCTGCATAATTTATGTACTGACGTTATATTATTGCGTCTTTGCAGCAGTCCTTTTTGACCACCTGTACCAGGTGCTGCATCCCCACTTCTCCTTCTTGTCCGAGACGAGTCCGCCTGCTGGTGTCGGTGAGTGTTTTCTCTAAATGATGTCCTCTTCTTTAACGGGGAGTCGCATTATTGCTAATCTCTTCTTTATATTGCTTGTAGCATTACGAATCGAAGGAGGGGACGAGGCTGTCGTTGCGCCACCAGTACTCCCAGCTCTGCCCCTGCTGCAGCCGGTATAGTAGACTCTACTTTTTGCCTGTTTTCTCTATTTCTTGAGCCAACATCTGATTATGATCTATTTTGCAGCCATCACATCGGCTCCAACCCCGTTCGAGTCTCGTATTATAATGCCGGCCGGGCCCTTTTTAAGGCGTCTATCATTCAAAGGTGCTGCGAGCAGCCTGGGTATGCTAAGCGAGTATATCGAGGAGTTCGAAGCAGAGGCTCCCACGTCTGCCGTGGATTTTTCCGCAGAGATTAACCCTATGCTGGCGACGCTCATGAACTTTCATGGTGAGGGCGTCGTTGAGTTATGGGTTAATCGCTGCCGGGAGGTCGAGGCTTGCTTGCATGAGCTTGAGCTTAAGCGTCTGGCACCTGAGATTCTGGCCACGAGCACTCAACGGGCAGCATGGATCGAGCAGAGCGCTTCTTACTTCCGCCATCTCGAACAAGAAGTGGCTTTAAAGCGAAGAGAATGCCAAGAAACTTCAAGCGAGTCTGCTCGACTGCGTGCTGAGGTCGATGCGAACGCTGCCCAGGTGAAGGTTATCTTCGAGGGCCTTCTGCAATGTATCTCTGATGGATTAACATTGAAGCAGACGCTCGATGTCGTTGAGCGTGATGCCCAAGATAGCGAAGCAGCTCAGCAAACCGTCGAAGAACAACTCTCATCCTACTTGCAACAACGAGCCCAGGTCGAAACAGAGTTGGCCGCAGTAGCTGATCAGGAAGAGGGGCTGAGGGAAGTGCGCGAGCAGCTGATTGGACTACTGAAAGTGCTTTCCTCTCAATAAAAATTTTGTACCATTTGTAATTTTGAATAAAATGTATTTATCCTTTTATTCTTTCATATGATGTATTTTGTACCCAATCGAATTTATGAATAAAAGATACACGTTCTTCGTAATGTCTTGTGTCATTTCTCTGCTTTCTTCTTTCCTACTGTGCTGTTTGCCATGTGATTTTAGCAAGTGCGGTCTGTAGATAGTATATAACTGTCAATCTTATGTTCTTTGTAAGGTAATGATGGCTTAGAAAACAGGGTTAAGGTCTGTCACCTAAGACTTTTCAACTATATGAGCCGTGAGGGTTTCAAAAAGAATTTTCTCCCTACTGGTCGAGAGGATCCCGTAGGTGTAATTTTCTTCTTAAGAATCATGAGGATTCCTAAGTGTGTTTTCTCTTGAGAGTCGTAAGGATCTCGCAAAAGAATCTACTCCCTTACGAGTCGTGAAGACCCGCAAGTGATGGGTGAAGTTGCCCTTATTCGCATTTCACGGAGTCAGGGGTTGCTTTGGATGCTTCCCACGGTTTCACTGCCGTGTTTGGCGAGGACCAGGCTCTGCTCTGGACGTTTTCCAGGATACCGTAGTTTAAAGACATCGCGGTCGAGATTAAGGACATCATAGTCCGTGGATTTAGGGACTCCACAGTCCGTTGTTAGTTTTAAGACATTACGGTCGAGGTTAAGGACATCATAGTCCATGAGTTTAAGGACCTCACAGTCCAATGTTAGTTTTAAGACATCACGGTCGAGGTTAAGGACATCAGAGTCCATGAGTTTAAGGACCTCACAGTCCAATGTTAGTTTTAAGACATCACGGTCGAGGTTAAGGACATCATAGTCCGTGGATTTAAGGACTCCACAGCCCAATGTTAGTTTTAAGACATCACGGTCGAGGTTAACGACATCATAGTCCATGAGTTTAAGGACCTCACAGTCCAATGTTAGTTTTAAGACATCATGGTCGAGGTTAAGGACATCATAGTCCGTGGATTTAAGGACTCCACAACCCAATGTTAGTTTTAAGACATCACGGTCGAGCTTAAGGATATCATAGTCCGTGGATTTAAGGACCCCACAGTCCAATGTTAGTTTTAAGATATCACGGTCGAGATTAAGGACATCATAGTTCGTGAGTTTAAGGACCTCACAGTTCGCGAAATGTGTGGTTATTGGGACCCACCACCTCTTTGAAGACGTTGAGGAATTATAACGACAAATATCAAAGGAGTGAAGAGATGTACCCTTGAACCAAGGTAAAATGAGTTTAAAATCATTTTGTGCTGGTTGTTAGTTTTAAGACATCACGGTCGAGGTTAAGGACATCATAGTCCGTGAGTTTAAGGACCTCACAGTCCGATGTTTGCTTTGGAAGCTTCCCACGGGTTCACTGCCGTGTTTGGCGAGGACCAGGCTCCACTCTGGATGCTTCACACGGGTTCACTGCCGTGCTCTGCGAGGACCAGGATCCGCTCTGGACGTTTTCTACGGGGTCAGAAGTGACGTTATCTGTGTTCCACATAACCAGGAATTTTGCTCTAGATGCTTCCCACGGGTTCACTGCCGTGTTCGGCGAGGACTAGGCCGCTCTGAATGCTTCATACGGGTTCATTGCCGTGCTCTGCGAGGACCAGGATCCGCTCTGAACGTTTTCCACGGGGTCAGAAGTGACGTTATCCGTGGTCCACGTAACCAGGAATTTTTCTTTAGATGCTTCCCATGGGTTCACTGCTGTGTTCGGCGAGGACTAGGCTCTGCTCTGGATGCTTCACACGGGTTCACTGCCGTGCTCTGCGAGGACCAGGATCCGCTTTGGACATTTTCCACGGGGTCAGAAATGGCGTTATCCGTGTTCCACGTGACCAGGAATTTTGCTCTAGATGGTTCCCACGGGTTCACTACCGTGTTCGGCGAGGACTAGGCTCCGCTCTGGATGCTTCACACGGGTTCACTGCTGTGCTCTGCGAGGACCAGGATCCGCTCTGGACGTTTTCCACGGGGTCAGAAGTGACGTTATCCGTATTCCACGTGACCAGGAATTTTGCTCTAGATGCTTCCCACTGGTTCACGGCCGTGTTCGGCGAGGACTAGGCTCCGCTCTGGATACTTCACACGGGTTCACTGCCGTGCTCTGTGAGGACCAGGATCCGCTCTGGACGTTTTCCACGGGGTCAGAAGTGACGTTATCCGTGTTCCACGTAACTAGGAATTTTGCTGATTATATCTGTATTTCACGGAGTTGGGATTTGACTCTCGGTCATCTGTATACCGTCGAGTCATGGAACTGGGAGTTGCCGCTGTTCCGCTTTGTTTGATGTTGTGTCTGCTGGGACAAATGTTGAGATGATCTCCAGGCTACCTGTGAACCGGGGGGGGAGGGGGAGGAGTATGATTCCTTCTTTATTTGCGCCCCTGGATTGTATACAGGGATTGATGTAATATCACCTGTAGGGCGTAAATTTCATTCATATATTTTTTTATTTTATCTTTTTCCCGCGATGCTTTATCATTTCAGCTTTTATATCGCGAATGTCGCGATTGCCCCATCATTTCGGCTATTTTTCACGGTGCCCAATCATTTCGGCTATTTATCTTATTTTCACTTGTTGTTTTTGTATTGCGAGTTGCCCAATCATTTCGACTATTTTGCATGCATACATTTTTACTTGCTGATTTTGTTTGCAAGTTGCCCCATCATTTCGGCTATTTCGTATGCATGTGTGGCGTGCTGGCTTTTTGCTGCAAGCTTGGGATTAGACACCGATTTCGGCATCAGCACCGCTACAACTGGGATGTTGTCAGGAGCAAATCATCATTTTCCTCTGTCGATGTCGAACAAAGGTGGCTTAGTAAACAGGGTTAGGATTCTGTCGACTAAGGCTTTTGACTTCATGAGCCGTAAGGGTCTCACAAAGGTATTTCTCCTTACAAGTCATGAGGATCTCGTAGGTGTGTTTTCTCCTTAGGAATCGTGAGGATTTCTAAGTGAATATTCCCCTGTAAGTCGTAAGGATCTTATAAAAGGGTTTTCTCCTTATAAGTCGAGAGGACTTACAAGGGCTGTTCACCATATGGACATATCCCTAGTCACGGGTGGGACTTGGTTAGGGAAATGTTTATTCGCGCCCGTGGATTGTATACAAGGGTCAGTATTGAGCCGCTTGTAGGGCAATATCGGAGGTTGTGGGGGTTGCTTAAGAACAGGTTCAGGTCTATGTAACTTAAGACTTTCAAATCTTATGAGCCGTGGGGGTCCCATAAGAGAGTTCTCCTTACGAGTCGTGAGGATCTCGCAAGTGTAATTTCTCCTTAGGAATCGTGGGGATCCCTAAGTGTGTTGTTCCCTTGTGAGTCGTAAGAATCTCACGCGGGTGGTTTTTCCTCACAAGGTCGAGAGGACTTTGCAAGTGTTTTTTTTTAACGAGGTTGCGTCCTTTCGGGTTTTCACAAACCCTCGCCGGTAGCCCTGCTGTTTTTACTCACGGAGCCCTTCCGGATTTTCATCCGTGCCCATTTTGCTTATGGACATACCGTTTCTTTTTTTTTTATTCTCTCTTTTTTATATAACGAGATTGCGCCCTTTCAGGTTTTCACAAACACTCGCCGGTAGCCCTGCTGTTTTTACTCACGGAGCCCTTTCGGGTTTTCATCCGTGCCCATTTTGCTTATGGACGTACCGTTTTCTTTTTTTTCTTTTTTTTGTATCAGCTTTGGGATGCTGCAATCCGTCGTAGTTTCTCAACATCTCGGTCAACAGCTAGTTTTAGGACATAGTGGTCCGTCGTTAGTTTAAGGACGTTTCGGTCCACTGTTAGTTTAAGAACGTTTCGGTCCGCTCTTAGTTTAACGACATTTCGGTCCGTTGTAAAGTAAGCCGGCTACTACTTATAGAGTTTGGGCTTAGAAAGATAGCGAGCGAACATAGTCGTCGTCATCTATCATTGACCTAGGCCGTGACTTGTCAAGCGTAGTACTTCTTCAGGAAGCGACCGTTTATTGGCCTGAAAGGTCTTTCACCATGCATGTCCATGAGTAGATAGGCTCCACCCTGGTAGACCTTATCTATGATGTACGGGCCTTCATAGTTCGGCTCGAATTTCACCCGCTTGGCGCGATTGGGGATCATAGGTCTTTTGACCACCAGCATGAGTTCGCCCTGGCGGAATGTCCTTGGCCTGGTCAATCTTTCGTAGGAGCGCGTCATCTTTGCTTTATAGGGTTTCGGATTTTGTTGCGCCATAAGCCGGGTTTCATCCAGGGCATCGAGCTCCTCGAGCCGAAGGTGAGCATTCTCTTCGTCTGTTAGCTCGTAATGGACTGCCACTCGTAGAGAGGGCAACTCTATCTCGAGGGGGAGTACCGCTTCTGTACCGAATACCAAAGCGTACGGCGTTGTGTTCGTGGCCGTCTTGAACGTAGTTCGATACGCCCAGAGAGCTTCTTGCAGTCTCTCGTGCCAGTCCTTCTTATTTCGAGACACCGTCTTCTTCACGATCTTCATCAAGGTCTTGTTGAAAGCCTCAGCTAGACCGTTGGCTCGGGGATTATAAACTGAAGAGTATCTCCAGTCTATATTGCACTGTTGTGCGAAGCGGCTGATCTTATGGCTTCTTTAGGCTGGCCCGTTGTCGGAGATGATCCGCCGCGGAGTTCCAAACCGATAAATAACGTGCATTTTGAAGAAATGGAGGATATTCTCCGTCTTCACTTCCCTCAGCGGTATTGCTTCTACCCATTTGGAGAAGTAGTCAGTTGTCGCCAAAATGAATCGATGTCCTCTGAACGACGCCGGTTCGATGGGGCCGATTATGTCAGTTCCCCACATTTCGAACGGCCAGCTAGCCACTGTCGGATGTAAAGGATTTGGATGCTGATGGATGAAGTCCCCGTGGATCTGACACGAGTGGTATTGCTTCGCATACTCGAGGCAGTCCTGAATCATCATGGGCCAATAGTAGCCCATCCTTTTAATCTTCAGCTTCATTTTCAGCCCAGCTTGGTGAGAACCGCAGAGTCTGTCGTGAGTTTCTTGGACGACCCTCTTTGCCTCTTCAGATCCCAGGCATCTCAACCACAGGGAATTAAATGATCTCTTGTACAGAGTATCATTGACGAAGGCAAAAGATAGGGCTCGCTTCATGAGCTGATATTTTGAGGATGCATCTTCAGGTGTTCGAAGGGATTTGAAGTGGTCTATAAAGACTTCTCTCCAATCCTCAACCTTCTCTTGGTCTTTTACTTGTAGAGCCATTTTCCCGGTTCCTCCCTTTTCCTCGGACGACTCAGGAGATATTCCTGCCGGTGCAAGAACCCGATGGCTTTGTACCACGATTCTTACGTCATCGAGGTTCTCATCGGCCAATTCTTTAGCAAGCTTGGCTAATGCATCCGCTTTGCTATTTTCTGCGCGCGGTATGTTTTCGAGGGTGTAGAAAGGAATCTAGGTCAACAGTTGCTGCACCTTTTCGCCGTACTTCACCAACTCTGGTTTGCACGTCTGATAGTCACCATTTACTTGACTGACGACCAGCTGGGAGTCTCCATATATGAGGAGGTTTTCAATTCCTATGTCTGTTGGGGTAAAAATTTGTACCCCGGTTGACCGAGTCAAAGTCAAGGTCAACCACCAAGCTAGGCGGGCCCAAGCCCAGGTCAAGCGGGCCCATACCCAAGTCGAGCCCGCGGCCAGCCTCCCCAT
The DNA here is from genome assembly GCA_030015575.1 of Agapanthus africanus. Lineage (NCBI taxonomy): Eukaryota > Viridiplantae > Streptophyta > Magnoliopsida > Asparagales > Amaryllidaceae > Agapanthus > Agapanthus africanus. The sequence continues at coordinate 26,050,420 of CM057338.1, forward strand.
GCCAACAACAAAATCATGTAATAAATAATTTTTATGTAATTTTTTATACATGAATGTATGCAAAATGGGCATAAAGCCAATATTTTGTAAGCCCATGGTTTATGTGCAAAAATGAAATGGCACATGAGCCATGGGATAGGCAAAATGCCATTTTGTGAAACCCAAGGGGCTATATGTAAAAACGTAAGCCTATAAAAGGCTACATGATGAATAAAAAAAAGGAATACTTTCATTCTCTCAAAAACCAAGGGTTTGTATTTCTTTCCCTTTTCTGAAGGTCTCAAACCTTCTTCTTTCTTCTGAATTAAATCAAGAGTTTTTTACTCTTCCTTTTCAAAAACAAAATAGTTTTTCACCACCAAACCCACAAAGGGGAATTTGGATCTGTCTTTAGATCCCCAAAAGGAGAGATTTTGAGATCTCACATCTCTTGATTTTCAAGATCCAGCTAACAGAGGAGGAAGAAGAAGAACCCCTTTCACTAAACCCAAAAAAAAAAAACACTCAGGAGTCCAACTCCTCTCTGATTTCTCTTCCGAGAAATTTTTTTAGGCTAAAAGCCTCTTTTTCCCGCCGGCGCTCAAGCGCAGAGCGCTCGCGTGCTGACACGTGGCGCGCTTGCGCTCAAGCGCTCAACGTTCGAGCGCAAAGCACCCACGTGCCGACACATGGCGTGCTTGCGCTCGAGCGCAAGTTGCCCCGGTGCCGACACGTGGCGCGCTTGCGCTCGAGCGCTCGAGCGCAAGTCGTCCCGGTGCCGACACGTGGCACGCTTGCGCTCGAGCGTGAGCGCTCAGGCGCGCTCAAGCGCCCAGCGCTCAAGCGCAAGTCGCCCCCGTGCCGACACGTGGCGCACTTGCGCTCGAGCATCAGGCGCTGAAGCGCAAAGCACCCACGTGCCGACACGTGGCACGCTTGCGCTCAAGCGCCCAGTGCTCAAGCGCAGAGTACCCACATGCCGACACGTGGCACTCTAGCGCCTGAGCGCACAGCACCTGGACGCACAGCGCCCAAGGTGCTGCCTCCCACGCATCCTTTGGATGCCTTTTCCCCCTCTTTTTTTTCCTTATACATATACATATACATATATATATATATACTTATGTATACATATGTGCATACACACATACTCCACGACACTGCATGGCTCCCGATATATTTAAACCCCCCTCCAAAACAAAACACACGTACACTGCACATTGAGTTCGCATGACCAGTTTAACCCGTTAATCGGAGGTTCCCTCGCCCCAAAAGCGAGGGGTAATTAACGACAGCTTAGTCCGCGGCTGCCGGAGATTCGGATCCCCACAATCAATTAACCCTGGCCTACCCTAGGCAGGGGGGATCTGTAGTATACGCCTGACAAGCGCGCACGTATTCCCATCTCAATAGGGTGACGAAAAACACCCTACAGATTCTGGCACGCCCGGTGGGACCAATCTCTCCTCCCATATTTCGGGTTAAACGTTCATGCGAACTCAATCAATATACATATCTATATTTATACTAAAATAATGCTCTTTCATGCAGGATTTTCAAGCAATCACCTTTGAACAATGTCTCCGAAGATGAACTCAGCTCCCATCTTCTACACGATGAAGAGGGACGCCGGGACGGTCCTTCCGGCCAGTCTCGGGCGACAATGGGAAGAGCCGCCACTACCATTCGGCTCTATCCTGTTTGTCTCGGCTAATGCCATCCCTGCTCCTCAAGCTCCGGTAACAGATAAACCGGTCTCAAAATGGAAAAGGCCGAATGTCATGGTCGCGAGGGCACCTCAACCCAAGCACAAATCCGTTTCCGAACGACTCTCCATCGCCCCAGCTGGGGGCAAGGCCATCAGCACCAACAAAGCGACAAGGCGTCTCGAGCAAGCCCCGGCGGTGCCCCTGACAACTGCTCGATCGGGTGTCTTCTCTAAGCTCCCCGTCGACCGACTCACGGTGGCTTCCCAGGGAATGGATGCCCGCCAAGCCCTTAAAATTGAGAAGCTAAGGCAGAAAAGGCTCAGATATAGAGCCAACAAAAGGGCTAGGGCTCCTGCTAGGCTGAACCTCATGAGGTTCGAGGAACAGGGTTACCCCGCCAAAGATGAGGGGATGGCTGAATGTGTTATCCACACCGTCTACATGGTGGGCACGCATCCAAGCGACAACCTTCGCAGCAAAAGCAAGGATGGGGCCACCACATCTTAAATCCAACCTGGTGTAAATATAGCTCTCACATCTCAAGGCCAGCGTTCTCCGGAGGGTGATGAAAATCCTCCTAGTGAGGCTGATAGGCAGAGAGAGCCCTCGGTTCATGAGGAGTCAGGCTCGGAAAGCGAAGATGAGCCGACTTTCCGTCCTAAGACCGCAGAGCAGCAACTTCTCCAAGAGCTCCGAAAACAGCTCAGAAGTAAAGACAAGGAGATGGCCAAGCTCTACTCAAAGATCGACGACTTGACAAATGTCGTCTTACGGCTTACGGCCCAACTTGCCTCTCAGCCGCCCAATCAGGCGCAAGGCTCTCATGAACCGGGAAACAGTGTCCCAAGGTAGCCGAGGCATATTCCCTCAAATCCAAAAGTGGGCGAATCGCATGAAAATCAGTCGCATCCTATCTCGGGAAATGTCTTGGCTACCGATGACAGTAGCCCGCTAACTCAAGATCAAATCATGGATTTGGTTGCCAGCAAAGTCAAAACATTGGTGGCCAAAGCCGAAGCGCAAAAAGATATCAACAGTACTGGGAGACCATATCCTGCTCAGTATGATCTGGTAGAATTTCCTAGCGGCCATGTCATCCCCAAATTCGGAAGATTCGATAAGACGGGAAATGCGAATCAACCCATCGCCCACTTCAAAGCCTCATGCGGGAATACTGGGGGCAATGATGCGCTTCTCCTCCGCCAGTTCGTTAATAACTTGACCGATGTTGCTTTTGAATGGTACGCGAGCATACCGGATGGCTCCGTTACTACTTTCGTCCGAATGGAAACTTTGTTTCGACAAAGATTCATGAGCGTCAGCGATAAGATCACCATTGCCGAGCTCGTAAGGACCAATCCGAAGAACAACGAAAGCAGCACAGATTTTATAACCCGATGGAGCAATCTCTCCGTCAAATGCGAACCACCGATAGAGCAGGACCAATCTGTCAGTCTCCTTGTCGGAAATCTCAATAATTGGATGGCCCCGTTTCTATGCACCGCGGGTCTCAAAACATTCCAAGAGCTGACCAGGAAAGTTCAAATGCTGGAGCGCTCAAAGCAGGAGTCTTCCTCGGATTTCCAAAATAACAATAGGTCCTGGAGAAACCGAAAGGACGATAATCGCAAAGGCGGAAATCCTGACGATTCTGAGTCTTTCAACACTTCAGCTAACCGAAATAAGCAAGGGATGAGCGGGCCTAGCGCCAACCAGCCTCGAAAGCCAGTGTTCGGAGAGGGAGGAGAATCTCCACTGAAAGAGAAGCTGGATAAGGTCTATTCCTTCAGAAGGGACAAAATCCGTAAAATATTCAAAGACGCCCTGAAGAATGGTCTACAACTGCCAGAGTCAAAAAGACCGCAGGAAGCGAATAGGACCGACGACCCCAAATACTGCCCCTATCACAGAGTGATAGGTCATGCCATTGAAGACTGCTTCGTTTTCAAAGATTGGGTCGAAAAGCAATACAAGGCAGGAGAGATAGAACTGTCTAAAGGCGTGTTAACAAACAATCCAGCTACGACCGCCAATTTCATACAAACGGAGACCGAAGTTCTTCGTGAAACTCATTATCTCAGACATCTGCCTTTCTCTGAAAACAGTCGACTACCACGTTATTAAACTGGGGACAGTCGATCTCTACGTCGTTAAACTGGGAATGTAAAAAAATATATATATGTAAATAAACAAAAAAAGTGTAAATAAAAGAGAAATAAAGAAAAGCCGAAATGATGGGGCAACTCGCAATAAAAATCAGCGAGTAAAAATAAAAATGAAAATAAAGCCGAAATGATGGGGCAACCGCGAATAAAAGCCGAAATGATGGGGCAATCGCGATCTTCGCGATAAGAAAAGCTGAAATGATAGAGCAATCGCGGTAAAACAAAAAAAACAACAAAAACAAAAAAAAGGCGAATGATGAGTCGCTCCTGGTACCATATTCCAGTGCAGCGATACAGACGCCAACCAAAATCCAATTTCCCAAAATTCTTCCAGCCCTACGGCCAGTCCCCAAATTGACTACCGTATACAATCCATGGGCTCAAATAATTCTCATCATACCCATATCCCACCGCAATCACCAGTTACGCGGCTGGTCTCCGCCTTTGGAATTATGCTCCATTGAGAAGACCCACTGATGTGTCCTCAGGATGCATGAGGAGGACGAACCTTTGTGGGATCCTTACGACTCATAAAGGAAAAACACACTTAGGAGTCCTCACGACTCCTAAGGAGAAAATACACCTGCGGGATCCTTACGAGTCGTAGGGAGAAAATGCTTTTGTGGGACCCTCATGGCCCATAAAATTGAAAAGTCTTAGGTGATAGGGACCTAAACCTGTCTCCTAAGCCATCGCTCCCCAATCCCCAATGGCGAATGATGAGTCGCTCCTGGTACCATATTCCAGTGTAGCGATGCAGACGCCAGCCAAATTCCAAATCCCATACCCCAATGGCGAATGATGAGTCGCTCCTGTAAGTGCACGGCGGTGCCCCGGCCGTCAATCCGACGCCGGAATGCGGAAGCGGTGATTTACTTTAACTTTTCAAAACGGCACCACCGCGCACTAAAACCCGTATCGGGCCATTAAACTAAATCTAGCTAACATAAGAACGGGTAGAGAAATATACCGAGTGATCCGTGTCCTCCGGTCTTCTCGTCGTCGTCCCGATCTCCCGCGGAATGTCCGGTCTCCACCTCCTCGCCGGAAGGGCACCACGTCGCCGGCTTCTTTTACGGGCTCCCACCTCTGGACCGAGGCAACTCGGGCACGAAGTTGGCGAGTCGACATGCCCAAGATTTGCTGTAGAATATAGTGTAGAAGCTATGTGTCTCATGGGGTTATGGAGTTGCCCTTTGGTGGAGGAAATGAAATTAGACTTTTGGAGATGAAACTTGGGATTTTTGTGAAGCCAAAAGACCAAAAATCCCACTTGCAAAATTTGGACAGCCCCACCCTCTTCTTTGGCCGGCCAACTCTAGAGAGGAGGAGAAGAGAGAGGAGTGTGAAATTGATCAAAAATGAGAGGGTGCACCTAATGCAAGAGAGAGGTCAAAATGATATCATGAAAAGAAAATGATCACAAAACCAAACCCACACTCCACAACCATCTCCCATCATCAAGTCAAAAAGTCAAGCAATCATGAAGCATAATCATGAAGCAAGAAAGTCAAGGAAGTAAGAACCATCATGATACAAATATATGCAAATAACACCCTCCAAATTGCTTATTTGCACAAATGCAAATAAACCCTCCTCCACCAATTTTATGCCAATGAAAGATACAAAGAAATATGGCCGAAACGTAAAACAAACTGGCAACTCCAAAAACTGATCCCGTAATAAATTACAGGAAAACCCCGCTACTGTATATATATACCCGCATTTGTATTCCGACTGAATACAAATGCAATGAGACAAAATCTACACTGAACTATACTAGGATCCGGCTTAAACCAAAGCCGGCTAGTATTAACCGTCCGATTATGATCCGTGCAATACCGCGCGTATCTGATCGAACCCTGCCATATCTCCATACAGCCTCTACAGAGTTTCGCCCGAAACTTGAGAAACTGGTCTGTGGGGGACTCTAAAGACTCGTCAACACCTTGGTTGTGGATTTAACCACTAGCACGTCAGAGGTATTAGCCTATACGTAACGGGCTACCAGGTATTGACCAAAAGGGACGTCGATGAGCGAACTCATCCTGACACCCTACTGAGCCTGTCAGTGACAATATCCATACAGTCCGGTCCGTTCGTCTATTAGCATCGCACGGCGGGCCTAGGGGGTTGGTAAAAGTCAGACCCCCAAAAGAGGTACAAGTTGTGTCGGAGTGTAGCCCAGAACACCCTGAGATACTACTGGAATACCTACCAGTAAATCTCCTGCCTTGGCCAAGGACTTTTCATGTACTGGCTCTCCTAGACACAGCACGACCTCACCCCCAATACCGGGAGAGACGAACCCCTGCAGATCCGCTCACTGCCTCCATGTGGCTCGGGACTGTACCCAACTAAAACCTGTTTGCACGTCTCCTTTGAGCGTGGTAGGGTAGTAATCAAAGTACAGTGGGAACTCATACGAGACAAATGACGATCCTCAGGTCGATGAACTAACCTGTACACATGTCACCAGGGAACTGCCATTTGACGTCAGGTATAAGACCAACTAGCATGTTCCCGGTGAGTCCTGTCCGGTGTACTCATAACCCAATGAGCACCTGTATACATCTTAGGTGAACCAACAGACACCAGTGGCTTGTGAGACCGGCCACCGCCCCTCGTCGGGGTCTCGACTGTACACACTAGTCTACTCTGGAGTATCGATGCCCTGTCTCGAAACTCCCACGACTAGGGACCTTTTAAGGATGTGCTTATAGACCCCAGCTCCCACGTATATGATCGCCCTCATACTGCTGGTAGTCAAGCAAGAATCCTAGGGGCTCTATCAACGTGCAATAGTGACCTGTAAGGTCACCTAAAGCAGTACACGATGATAAAGATAAACCAGATAGCATACTATCATCTTGAGTAAGACTGTCCTACCGGGATAGGTCCTCCCTCAATCATTGCAATCACGTGTCTGTGATCCAATAATTGACTCCGAGGGCACTATCTCCAACAATCTCCCACTTGCACTCAAGGCTAATTATTGCGATGTCGCATACTCACAGCCCGTGTGATACCGAACACCCAACTCCTCTACTAGTCAGTCTCACAAAGCTCGTTTGCGAAACTATTGCGTTCGAGGAATAGCCTCAGTGAGTGGATCCGCTTTGATGTTTCTTTCTATGTCTCTCTATATCTCAAGTTCGCGGAGAAAGCAATCTCCCGAAATGAGCAATACCTGTCTTAGAATGTCTAGATGTCTGATGGGACTTAGCTCATAAATGAACTCCAAATCCAAACTTCTTAAACTGTATCGTTAACTGAACTTAATCAGTATCCTGCGCCATGCCTCCTTCGGTATTTCCTTGGACCACCTGTCCAAAATACCGCCCCTTGTCATATGGAAAACTATAACTCTGACAACCTTCTTGTCGTCCAGGTCACCTTGGAAGCCTGGAATGATAACTGTCTTTATCATATCCCTAGAACATCCACTTATGTTCTAAAACTGCTTCCGATTGTTTCTCCAGGATTGGATTAATGTCAACTTCTTGCATCTACCACAAAAACAACATCTGGTGTGGTACTTGATATCTCATGATTGACTCAATTGCCTAAGCAAATGATCTGCCAATCATGCACATCCCTCTCCCCTTTAGTCTGTAAGACACCTTTAGAGAGGGTGACTCCATCACCTGCAGGTACACTACCGTGCCAGGAGTCGTCCATTCTAAATACTCTTAGAATGCTGTCAAGTACCCTGATTGGGAAACCACCTAAATCTAGATCTAAAAATATAGATCCAGTAACCAGAATGTCCGATATAATATCCAAGTCCCATGTGGAGAAACCACTGTGTGACAACCAAAGTATAACCGATCGTAGTATAGGAATATCATTTCCTACTCTGTGTATGTCATCCAAATATCAGGACATTACACCCTACTACCTTCTTAACAGATCCATCCCCTATTCTGATGAAGTCAAACCTATAACTGTCATGTCAGAAATAGATGATCTATCTCCGCTATATCTGCTTTAGTCTATAAATAGACATAAGCCACTTGTCCACCAATGCTTCCACTGCTCCCACTGACTACGACAACCCTCTGGCAGAGTCATATAGACGTACACTTCTGAAGCCAGTTCAGAACGACGCTATACTCATGCTCCTGCCGGGTCTCATAGTCTGGAACAACAGCAATGGAAAGTCTGGGTAAACAAGAACCTCCCTGTCACCGTCCTTGAGGCTACCTAAGTACCTCTCGGGTGTCTGAGGTTACCTACCGTATCTGCGGAATGGCTAATGGAATGTCAAACCAGATTGAATCTTTAGGTTCCTATCAAAATCTTCAGTAATCATTTGTGGTTCTGGAATCACTTCCAGTTCTACCATACTCCCACTACTGTTTTCTGAAAAAAATCCATTTTTATTAAAACTGTGGCGAGTTAAGAACAATATCACTATTGATCTTCCAGATGGTAGAAAGTCAACCCTCGTCGTAGCCTGGGTCAACCCACAAACAGCCATTACAGAAACATGCCTTGAGTTATCCAGAGTCTGGTTTTAAGCATAAACCGGACAACTCCCCGTACCTTAACAATGTTAAGATATGAACTGTTCTATATCCAATATAGAAACAGAGGCACTGATTTAATTGAACCAGATTCAAATCTTGCAGCTGCCTCCAGTGCATGTCAACTAAATGGAAGGAGGCCGATCAGCGTTACTCAACTTAGGAGTGCTTCCAATTATAAGTAACCTGAAAGAGAAGCAAGTTCTCTTAATCATTACTATCATCTGAATACCCTACACAAGTATCTACATCTTCGATCACCTTGAAGAATCCCGATACTTGTAACATCTGGTTCTCTACTTTACTCTTATACCTATAACTTCTCAGAACTTGGACCCTGTGTTTCTACGAAACACTTGTCTAAAAACTAGAGAAGTCATAAGTAAACCGAATATAGTACGAAAACCAACCCCTCTGTCCTAATGGACACTGGACAACATACAATACTCTGTACAAGTCCCTTGAGTCCAAAAAACTCACTCCCTGTGTGTTGTAGGTTGAAAACTGTACTTATGGTTAAGAAGAATTACACCGCTGTTTAATGCTCCTTACCTAACCATCAACTTATATAGGTAAATGTCATAGACATAATTTCAAAAAGGTATATCTCACTTTATAAAAAATAGACGTACAGATATATCAATTTGAAATTGGTGCATTATAACGGATATTCAAAACCAAATATTCGCCGTCCGGCAAACAACCCAGGTGACTTCCTCAAATATCATCGATTACAACGAATCCCGATATAATGAGGATGATCACCCAATTCCCAATAACTTACTCCCACTCATCATCTGTAAAACCATACAGATGTGAGAATCATACCTTGTAAATACATACCCTGGAGTAAGTATCTAATCGGAAATCAGTTTTCCTTTAACAGTACACAGTGAAGCTGAAACATTGAAATGTTTCGTAGGGGTATCCTGGTATTCCTAGTAATTCCTTTTCCAGATTCACAACTGTAACCGTATAAATCTCTGCCACCTCTCCAAATCCCTTCATATGTCTTTAGTCATTACCTTCTGTACACCCCTTTAGGCCAAATGGTTTTCTTCCTTCCCTACCGTTCGGCACCAGCCTATGGTTTGGAAGAAGACTATCCAATAAGCATAATGGGTGTACTGTCCCAATCCTAGGAACACTCGCAATGCGAGAGAAGGTGAAGATAAAAGACACCTGAATAAACCTTATTCCTATTTCTCCTTAACCAGAATCCATCCCAAACTGGAACAAGTTCCTTTCGAGTTCGTATATAACCATACGATGGAATATCCAATAAACTGTGGATCTTCGTAGTGATACGGAGTGTTCTGGAGAAATACAAAGGTGAAGTGGGAGTAGTAATGAAATACTTGATTTGGTCATGAATATCAGTCGCAATTTACTTTGCCCTCTTACTAATCCCTTTCTTTGTCTTTACTTAATACCTTCTGCACACCATCGTTATGCCAATTGGTTTTCTTCATTCCCCACCGTTCGGCACCAGCCTAAGGTTTGGAAGAAGACTATCCAATTTGCGTAATAGGTGTGCTATCTCCTAAACCAAGGAGTACTCACAACTTGAGAGAAGGTAAAAAGGAAAAGACAACTGAATAGTCCTATTCGTTTTCTCCAGAACCGGAAACCATCCTCGAATAAATCCCTTCGAGTTCGTATATAACCATACGATGGTTTTGTCCAATGGAAGTGGAAGTTTGTAGTAATACGGGGTGTCCTGGAGAAAAGGGTAAAAGTAGGAGTGGCAATGAGGTCTGCAACCCTGACAATCCAAAAGCCAGTGTTAAGAAGGTTCGGTTAATTTTGGTCTCTGAGTCATAGCCTGAGGGTCGGGTCAATGGTCGCTGCCAGAGAGAGAGAGAAAAGAAACACTCAGCGTGCACTCTAACCTAGATCAGAATGGTTATCACTTTATCTAATCTGGAAACCTCCCACTGTACCGTCAAATTCTCCTCCAAACCTGAAAGAAGAATTAGTCGGGATCACCCGAGGAGTAAACCAACTCATCAGTGGGAATCGGGATCCAACTATCATCGCATGATAACGTGACGGAATCCGCTCACGTCATCACACTCCAGAAGGTATGCGCATATCTGGCAAGTTTCAGTTTCTTTTGAAACTCCCGATGTGATTTTTGCCCCATGCTCTTATGACCTTGACGAAGGCCAAAATATCATAAGTCACATGTCAAGTTCTACCCGTCATTGTCCAGGTTAATTTGAACCCACCCGTACATACCCTTGATGAAGGCCAAAATAGTAGTACGACTGTCCCAAACCAACGCATCTATCTATGCTACAGAAAAGTAACAAATAGCTACCATACACTATGCCTTGACGAAGGCCAACATACATAGCATGAATACTAAGTGCTACCTTCCTGAAACGACGGAGGGCTACGAATGGTTTCTGGCGAAAACCTTTAACGTAATGAACTTGATATCGTTGAAGGAACCGGATAGCTTTATAAAAATATAGTGACGAAAACCTTTGCTAAAGAGATCACTCCCGGTGAAGGGATCTCGGCTCTTTCCCCGTAGAATGAGGTGCAGGATATTCCAACTGAATACCACGATGCAAAGCAAAAGTAATCGGCTATAGTGAAGTTATTGCCCTGACGCAAACTTCTGTCCAAGGGGTTACTCCCGGTGAAGAAATCTCGGCCCTTGCCTCGTCGACTGAGGAGCAGGATATTCCAACTGAATACCACGATGCAAAGCAAAAGTAATCGGCTATAGTGAAGTTATTGCCCTGACGCAAACTTCTGTCCAAGGAGTCATTCCCGGTGAAGGGATCTCGGCCCTTGCCTCGTCGACTGAAGAGCAGGATATTCCAACTGAATACCACTGTGCAAAACAAAAATGAACGTCCATGCACATAACAGCTTTTTGAAAAATGTTCCAACAACATCAGATTATGTTTGTTTTTAACTTGCATCGATCCGAATCAACGCAGTCCCATCAATTGATCACACCAATAAAGAACGAAAATAATGACGTACGTATATGCCATCCGCATTCGCCACTGGGTCCCGTCATTACCCGTTAGGTTAGCTAACTAACGACAGAGCGGGGACTGGACTAGCGCGGATGCAAAACATATACAACATCTACTAGTATATATATCAATATATAATATTCGCTCAAGGCGTGATAAAATGCAACATCACAGAAATGTACAGCATCACAGAACAATACAGATATCTGGGATCCCCGGGTTTCACAGAGCCGCTACTGAAACCCGACGTTCCCATGGTCGTGTGGATAGCCTGTGCAATGAAATCCTAGACCCCTACGGGCGCGGCAAGTTACCTGCCAAAACCTGAAGCGAGGCAGCCCCCTTCAGCAACGTGAATGGACCACCCAGCACTTCACGGAATCCGGTAACTTGGGCACCCCTCCTGGGTCAACCTGTACCCCCTGCGAGTACGGCGAATAGCCCGCCAATTCTAGAGTGAAGCCCCCTCCGTCTCAATGCCATGAGATGCGGGCTCGTTGCCCTCTAGAACCCGGCTATCCGTGCACCCCACCTTGGGGTAATCCTACTACAGAAAATAAAATATATATACAACGGGTACATCGACCACAACCTGGTCGTGCCCCAAAAGAATAATACAAACAGACAGTGACGGCAGTCCACATGTCGGACGCTCGCCCCGTAATATCAAATGTACATAATACAACAAAAACTGTACTAGCATTGCATCCAGGCTATCCCCCACGACCAATCCGCAACATCACAGCACAATCACAGAACATCAACGTGAAGGTCATGTTCGCAAATCCGTCTAACCGGGCTATAGCAGTTAGACAGGATTTACCGATCAAGTGACATTCACGGTCACAGATATAATATAAATACTGTGAACTAATATGTTTAAAATATTCGATCGATCAAATTTACCCAAGTGGGCCCCAAGCACTACTGTAGCACTCACAGAAAATCTGGGCCCAAAAGGAATGTTCAAAAACCCCTATTTTCAGCCCAAAAGCCCTCTATGAAAAATTAGACCACTGAACAGTCAATATTGTGGCGGAACCGCGGCCAATGCGTGGGTTTGGACGCGGTTCCGCGGTGATATAGTGACGTCACGCGACCAATTTTTCTCAGACTGCTTAGAATTCACTGTACATCATTCTGCAACATACTGAAAAAATTTTCGAGCTAGAAAAAAATCGACAGAAAACTGATGCAAAGAAAACGCGGGTTTTTGGAGTTTTGTTCGATCGAAAGTGTAAACACATTAGACAAAGCTAGACTAGGTTAATGGAGAGGCTCTGATACCACTGTAAGTGCACGGCGGCGTCCCGGCCGTCAATCCGACGCCGGAATGCGGAAGCGGTGATTTAGTTTAACTTTTCAAACCGGCACCACCGCGCACTAAAACCCGGATCGGGCCATTAAACTAAATCTAGCTAACATAAGAACGGGTAGAGAAATATACCGAGTGATCCGGTCCTCCGGTCTTCTCGTCGTCGTCCCGATCTCCCGCGGAATGTCCGGTCTCCACCTCCTCGCCGGAAGGGCACCACGTCGCCGGCTTCTTTTACGGGCTCCCACCTCTGGACCGAGGCAACTCGGGCACGAAGTTGGCGAGTCGACGTGCCCAAGATTTGCTGTAGAATATAGTGTAGAAGCTATGTGTCTCATGGGGTTATGGAGTTGCCCTTTGGTGGAGGAAATGAAGTTAGACTTTTGGAGATGAAACTTGGGATTTTTGTGAAGCCAAAAGACCAAAAATCCCACTTGCAAAATTTGGACAGCCCCACCCTCTTCTTTGGCCGGCCAACTCTAGAGAGGAGGAGAAGAGAGAGGAGTGTGAAATTGATCAAAAATGAGAGGGTGCACCTAATGCAAGAGAGAGGTCAAAATGATATCATGAAAAGAAAATGATCACAAAACCAAACCCACACTCCACAACCATCTCCCATCATCAAGTCAAAAAGTCAAGCAATCATGAAGCATAATCATGAAGCAAGAAAGTCAAGGAAGTAAGAACCATCATGATACAAATATATGCAAATAACACCTTCCAAATTGCTTATTTGCACAAATGCAAATAAGCCCTCCTCCACCAATCTTCGGCCGATGAAAGATACAAAGAAATATGGCCGAAACGTAAAACAAACTGGCAACTCCAAAAACTGATCCCGTAATAAATTACAGGAAAACCCCGCTACTGTATATACATACCCGCATTTGTATTCCGACTGAATACAAATGCAATGAGACAAAATCTACACTGTACTATACTAGGATCCGGTTTAAACCAAAGCCGGCTAGTATTAACCGTCCGATTATGATCCGTGCAATACCGCACGTATCTGATCGAACCCTGCCATATCTCCATACGGCCTCTACAGCGTTTCGCCCGAAACTTGAGAAACTGGTCTGTGGGGGACTCTAAAGACTCGTCAACACCTTGGTTGTGGATTTAACCACTAGCACGTCAGAGGTATTAGTCTATACGTAACGGGCTACCAGGTATTGACCAAAAGGGACGTCGATGAGCGAACTCATCCTGACACCCTACTGAGCCTGTCAGTGACAATATCCGTACAGTCCGGTCCGTTCGTCTATGAGCATCGCATGGCGGGCCTAGGGGGTTGGTAAAAGTCAGACCCCCAAAAGCGGTACAAGTCGTGTCGGAGTGTAGCCCAGAACACCCTGAGATACTACTGGAATACCTACCAGTAAATCTCCTGCCTTGGCCAAGGACTTTTCATGTACTGGCTCTCCTAGACACAGCACGACCTCACCCCCAATACCGGGAGAGACGAACCCCTGCAGATCCGCTCACTGCCTCCATGTGGCTCGGGACTGTACCCAACTAAAACATGTTTGCACGTCTCCTTTGAGCGTGGTAGGGTAGTAATCAAAGTACAGTGGGAACTCACACGAGACAAATGACGATCCTCAGGTCGATGAACTAACCTGTACACATGTCACCAGGGAATTGCCATCTGACGTCAGGTATAAGACCAACTAGCATGTTCCCGACGAGTCCTGTCCGGTGTACTCATAACCCAATGAGCACCTATATACATCTTAGGTGAACCAACATACACCAGTGGCTTGTGAGACCGGTCACCGCCCCTCGTCGGGGTCTCGACTGTATACACTAGTCTACTCTGGAGTATCGATGCCCTGTCTCGAAACTCCCACGACTAGGGACCTTTTAAGGATGTGCTTATAGACCCTAACTCCCACATATATGATCGCCCTCATACTGCTGGTAGTCAAGCAAGAATCCTAGGGGCTCTATCAACGTGCAATAGTGACCTGTAAGGTCACCTAAAGCAGTACACGATGATAAAGATAAACCAGATAGTATACTATCATCTTGAGTAAGACTGTCCTACCAGGATAGGTCCTCCCTCAATCATTGCAATCACGTGCCTGTGATCCAATAATTGACTCTGAGGGCACTATCTCCAATAGCTCCTGGTACCATATTCCAGTGCAGCGATGCAGACGCCAACCAAATTCCAAATCCCATACCCCAACGGCGAATGATGAGTCGCTCCTGGTACCATATTCCAGTGCAGCGATGCAGACGCCAACCAAATTCCAAATCCCATACCCCAACGGCGAATGATGAGTCGCTCCTGGTACCATATTCCAGTGCAGCGATGCAGACGTCAACAAAGTCCCGAAATGTTTCCGGCCCTACGGTCTGGATCATACATCCTGTAAAACCGTATACAATCCACGGGCGTAAAACGATCCCAATCTCTCCCGAGTCCTACCGGCAAGACCACATTCAAAGTCCCACCGGCAGGGAAGATTCAAAAAAAAAAGAGAGAAGAAAAAAGAAGGTATGTCCACAAGCAAAATGGGCATGGATGAAACCCGAAAGGGCTCCGCGAGTAAAAACAGCAGGACTGCCGGCGAGTTTGTGAAAACCCGAAAGGGCGCAAACTCATGAAAAAGAGATGAAATGCACTCACAAGGTCCTCTCGACTTTGTGAGGAGAAAATTCTCGCGTGAGATCCTTACGACTCACAAAGGAGCAACACACTTGGGAGTCCCCACGACTCCTAAGGAGAAAATACACTTACGGGATCCTTACGACCCGTAGGGAGAAAATGCTTTGTGAGACCCTTACGGCTCACAAAATTGAAAAGTCTTAGGTGATAGGGACCTAAAACCTGTCTCTTAAGCCATCGTTTCCTAATAAGCAAACGCAAATGATGATTCTCTCCTGGTACCATATTCCAGTGTAGCGATGCTGATGCCAAACAAAAAAAAACAAAAACAAAACAATTCCCAAATCCTCTCATGACAAATGATGATTCGCTCCTGGTACCATATTCCAGTGTAGCGATACTGATGTCAACCCAAATCAAATCAAACCAACAACCTCTACGGCGGAATCATGCTCTATCCCAGAATTTACCCCGTGTCGAAATCATGCTTCGCCTCGGGATATCTACCTTCCCTGCTGGAATTATGCTCCACCTCGGAATCAAATCAAACCAACAACCTCTACGGCGGAATCTTACTCCGTCCCAGAATTTACCCCGTGTTGAAATCATGCTTCGCCTCAGGATATCTACCTTCCCTGCTGGAATTATGCTCCGCCTCAGAATCAAATCAACCAACAAGCTCTGCGTCGGAATCATGCTTCGTCTCAGAATGCACCCCGTGTTGAAATGATGCTTCGCCTCGGTGTACCTGCCTTCCCTGTCGAAATTACGCTTCGCCTCGAAATCAAGTCAACCAGCAAGCTCTGCGTCGGAATTATGCTTCGTCTCAGAATGCACCCCGTGTCGAAATGATGCTTCGCCTCGGTATACCTGCCTTCCCTGTCGAAATTATGCTTCGCCTCGGAATCAAGTCAACCAGCAAGCTCTGTGTCGGAATTATGCTTCGTCTCAGAATGTACCCCGTGTCGAAATGATGCTTCGCCTCGGTGTACCTGCCTTCCCTGTCGAAATTACGCTTCGTCTCGGAATCAAGTCAACCAGCAAGCTCTGCGTCGAAATTATGCTTCGTCTCAGAATGCACCCCATGTCGAAATGATGCTTCGCCTCGGTGTACCTGCCTTCCCTGTCAAAATTACGCTTCGCCTCGGAATCAAGTCAACCAGCAAGCTCTGCGTCGGAATTATGCTTCGTCTCAGAATGCACCCCGTGTCGAAATGATGCTTCGCCTCGGTGTACCTGCCTTCCCTGTCAAAATTATACTTCGCCTCGGAATCAAATCAACCAACCAGCTCTGCGCCGGAATCATGCTTCGTCTCAGAGTGTCCCCCGCGTCGAAATCAAGCTTCGCCTCGGTGTATCTGTCTTCCCTGTCAGAATTATGCTTCGGCTTGGAATCAACCAGCGCCTTCCCTGTCGAAATTATGCTTCGTCTCGGAATCAAGTCAGCCAACAAGCTCTACGCCGAAATCATGCCCCGTCTCAGAATGTACCCCGTGTCGAAATCATACTTCGCCTCAGAGTATTTTCCTTCCCTGTCGGAATTATGCTTCGCCTGGGAATCAACCTCTGCATCGAAATTATGCTTCGATCAGAATGTCTGCCGCTCATCGGAATGATGCTCCGATCCTTGGAATCATGCTCCACCCTTCGGAATGATGCTTCGAATCCTGGAATTATGCTCCGCCCTTCGGAATGATGCTCTAAATCCTGGAATCATGCTCCGCTCTTCGGAATGATGCTCCGAATCCTGGAATCATGCTCCGCTCTTCGGAATGATGCTCCGATCCTTGGAATCATACTCCGCTCATCGGAATGATGCTCCAATCTCTGGAATCATGCTCCGCCCTTCGGAATGATGCTCTGATCTCTGGAATCATGCTCCGCCCTTCGGAATGATGCTCCGATATCTGGAATTATGCTCCGCTCATCAGAATGATGCTCCGATCCCTGGAATCATGCTCCGCTCTTCGGAATGATGCTCCGATTCTTGGAATCATGACTCTACTCTTCGGAATTATGCTTCGACTCTTCAGAATGATGCTCCGACCTTGGAATTATGCTCAGCAAATCGGAATGATGCTCCGATCCCCGGGAATCACGCTCCCCGAGGGATACTCCGACCTTGGAATTATGCTCCGCGAATCAGAATGATGCTCCGATTCCCGGGAATCATGCTCCCCAGGATGATGCTCCACCCCCGGAATGATGTTCCACCTCAAAGTCCAGCTTCAAGATCCATTAATTTCATGCACACAACTCAAATGTGCGGTGTGCATTTATTGATAGGGGGAAATTTGTTGGGGTAAAAATTTGTACCCCGGTTGACCGAGTCAAAGTCAAGGTCAACCCCCAAGCTAGGCGGGCCCAAGCCCAGGTTAAGCGGGCCCATACCCAAGTTGAGCCCGCGGCCAGCCTCCCCGTGTCAACAAAAAAATCATATAATAAATAATTTTTATGTAATTTTTTATACATGAATGTATGCAAAATGGGCATAAATCCAATATTTTGTAAGCCCATGGCTTATGTGCAAAAATGAAATGGCACATGAGCCAAGAGATAGGCAAAATTCCATTTTGTGAAGTCCAAGGAGCTATATGTAAAAACGTAAGCTTATAAAAGGCAACATGATGAATAAAAAAAAGGAATACTTTCATTCTCTCAAAAACCTAGGGTTTATATTTTTTCCCCTTTTCTGAAGGTCTCAAACCTTCTTCTTTCTTTTGAATTAAATCAAGAGTTTTACTCTTCCTTTTCAAAAAAAAAATAGTTTTTCACCACCAAACCCACAAAGGGGAACTTGGATCTGTCTTTAGATCCCAAAAAGGAGAGATTTTGAGATCTCACATCTCTTGATCTTCAAGATCCAGCTAATAAAGGAGGAAGAAGAAGAACCCCTTTCACTAAACCCCCCCCAAAAAAAACACACTCAGGAGTCCAACTCCTCTCTGATTTATCTTCCGAGAAATTTTTTTAGACTAAAAGCCTCTTTTTCTCGCTGGCGCTCAAGCGCAGAGCGCCCGCGCGCCGACACATGGCGCGCTTGTGCTCAAGCGCTCAACATTCGAGCACAAAGCGCCCACGTGCCGACACGTGGCGCACTTGCGCTCGAGCGCAAGTCGCCCCGGTGCCGACACGTGGCGCGCTTGCGCTCGAGCGCGAGCGCAAGTTGCCCCGGTGCCGACACATGGCACACTTGCGCTCAAGCGCCCAGGCGCAAGTCGCCCCCGTGCCGACACATGGCACACTTGCGCTCAAGCGCCCAGCGCTCAAGCGCAAGTCGCCCCCGTGCCGACATGTGGCGCACTTGCGCTCGAGCGTCAGGCGCTGAAGCGCAAAGCACCCACGTGCCGACATGTAGCGCGCTTGCGCTCAAGCGCCCAGCGCCCATGTGCCGACACGTGGCACTCTAGCACCTGAGCGCACAGCACCTGGGCGCACAGCGCCCAAGGTGCTTCCCCCCACGCATCCTTTGGATGCCTTTTCCCCCTCTTTTTTTCTTATATATATATATATATATATACTTATGTATACATATGTGCATACACACATACTCCACGACACTGTCCCTGTTAGAAAAAATTTCTAATGGGGCGCTGCTCCGCACCCCGCAAGGGGCTGCTAGCCCTCCTGACCCCCGGCCCGCTATCCGGGTAGCGACCCCCGTAAAAACTCTGCGTGGCTCTCGATATATTTAAACCCCCCTCCAAAACAAAACACACGTACACTGCACATTAAGTTCGCATGACCAGTTTAACACGTTAATCGGAGGTTCCCTCGCCCCAAAGGCGAGGGGTAATTAACGGCAGCTTAGTCCGCGGCTGCCGGAGATTCGGATCCCCACAATCAATAAACCCCGGCCTACCCTAGGCAGGGGGGATCTGTAGTATACGCCTGACAAGCGCGCGCGTATTCCCATCTCAATGGGGTGATGAAAAACACCCTACAATGTCGATGGCGATCTCGAGGCCTGCTATCAAAGCTTCGTATTCAGCTTCATTGTTCGTCCTCGGCTCTGTCAAGGAGAAGGCGAAGCGCATTATCCCTCCTTGTGGGGTCACGAAGATAAGGCCTACCCCTGATTTGATTATAGGGGTGTTCTGTTTTTGCTTCTTCATGGAGGAAGCTCCATCAAAATAAAGTTCCCATCAGGCATCACCACCGTCGATCGCATCAAATGCATGTTCGTCTGGAAGCTCGCAGTTCAAAGGAGAATCGGCAGGTATTGGATGCTCAGCGAGGAAGTCGGCGATGGCTTGGCCTTTCACTGCTTTAAGAGGCTGATAAGTTATTGAGAACTCCATCAAGAGCAAGACCCATTTGGCGAGCCGCCCTGTCAATATGGCCTTTGACATCAAGTACTTAAGAGGATCCACTTTCGATATGAGACGGATTTCATGTGCCAATGCGTAGTGCCGAAGTTTCGTTATTGCGAAGATCAATGCCAGACAGTGTTTTTCGATGGGAGAATAATTGCTTTCTGCCCCCAGGAGAACTCGACTCAAGTAATAGAGAGCTCTTTCTTTCCCTTGGTCGTTCTCTTGTGCCCATAATGCGTCTAAGGAACCTTCGAGGACGGTTGTATACAGAATAAGGGGCTTTCCCTTGACCGGCGCGGCTAGTACTGGCGGATTCTGCAGATACTGCTTGATTTCGTCCAGCGCACCTTGGCATTTGTGATCCCAGACGAACGGGGTCCCTTTTTTCATCAGGTGACTGTAAGGACGACACTTACCTGAGAGATTGGCTATGAATTGCCGGATATATGCGAGCTTTCCTTATAGAGACCGCAGCTATTTGAGAGTCCTTGGCGGAGGCATTTCCATGATCGCCTTGATCTTCAACGGATCTATCTCGATACCTCGGTGCCGGACAATGAATCCTAGGAATTTGCCCGAGGAAACTCCGAATGCGCATTTGAGAGGGTTCATCTTCAAGTTGTATTGCCGAAGGCGTTGAAATACGATCTTCAGATGTTCGAGATGTTCCTTGTATGATTTGCTTTTAACCACGAAGTCGTCGATATAACATTCGACGATTTCATGTATGAGGTCATCGAAGATCCTCGTCATGACTCTCTGATAGGTGGCACCGGCGTTCTTTAGACCGAAGGGCATCACCTTATAGAAGAATATACCAAGAGGGGTCCGGAAAGCGGTGTGTTTCTGGTCTTCGGGATGCATCTTTATCTGATTGTATCCCGACGATCCGTCCATGAAAGAGAAGACTTCGTGAGTGGACGTATTTTCTATCATCAGCTCGGTGACCGGTACTGGGAAGTCGTCCTTCGGGCAAGCTTTATTGAGATCCCGAAAGTCTACGCAGATGCGCACCGTCCCATTCTTCTTCACTACTGGGACAATGTTGGCGATCCAATCAGGGTACTGAACCTCTTGGATGAAGCCGGAGTCAATCAGCTTCTTGACCTCGGCGTTGATGCTCATCTCAAGGTTGAGCCGCATTCTTCTCGGTGCTTGTTTGATTGGTTTGATGTCCGGGGATATCGTTAGTTTGTGGACCGCAATCTCTGGATCTAATCCTGGCATTTCGGAATATTTCCATGCGAAGAAATCTCTATGCTGCATAAGCACGTCTTTTAACGCAGTCACCCTTTCTTCAGATAGCAGCTCACTGACGAATGTAGGTCGCGGGTCACTTTCCGTTCCCAAATCAATCTTCTTGAGGTTATCTGCAGTAGCGTGTATTCCATCTTCCAGCTCTTTTGGCGCCGGTGGAAACTTTGAGATTTTCGAAGCACCAGGGGAAATCATCCCTATCCTCAGGCTCTTCTTTTGATAGTGTTATCATATGAAATGTACGAGCTTGTTTCCAAGACCGATGTGGATCTGGGTCTACCCTCATGGATTTGGGTTCATACTTTTGTGGCGGAGTTATCCTCCAACTGTCGGATAGAGCGAATTTGCCAAGCTGATATTGATCTTCGACCCAGTTCTTGAAGGTGAAGAAGTCTTCGAGGGGGTGTCCTATTGCTCAGTGATAAGAGCAATAATCTGGATGAAAGACCTTGTTAGCTTGCTCAGGGTGTTTGGACTCCGGAAGTGTAAGCATTTGATGTCTTATGGCAAGATCAAGTATCTTCTTTGTCTTGTCTTGAGGAAAAGAGTATGCTCGACTCATCTTCTTCATAAGGGACAAATCCGGACCGCTCGATTCCCGATCGCATGACTTCTTGGTCCCGTTTTGTCGTTGCTGAACGCCTTTCCGCTCTTTGACTTGTTTCGGCCTCTGCATCGAGTCTTTTGTACAACAGGTTGACAGGGAGGGGCATTTTCTTCTTTCGCAGCCTGTTGAAGAAGGCACTAAGTCCTGGCTTTCTCGTAGATGGCCATTTCACGATTATGGTCGTCTTGAACTTTTTGACCAGCTTCCCTTATAAGCTTGTCCATTTCTTCTTCAAACGACGGACTGGGCATTTTCACGTCGGGGGCTCTTTCTGGTTCAGGGTTAGCATTCTCCCATTGAGCATCTCCTTCTTCATCAAAGTCATGTACGACATAACAGTCGCGGAGTAGCTCCCGTTTTTTGGACCAAACATATCCAAGCCCGATCGCTTCCATTCTCCCGTTAGGCAACTTGCGCTGAGTTCCGGGAACGTTCCAGATCCTGTCATAAAACATAGCATTCCGAGCGGTCTGTTTGAAGGGTATCCGTTGGCGCTTCAACAGCCTTTTCAAGCCTTCTGTATAATATCTAGGCAGCCGGATGGGCTGGAGCCTGTCAAGTGTAGAATCCGCGCCGTGCCAGATTTCTTTCTCCACTTTGGTTTCCCCGGAGCGGTAGAATAGGATTGCATGTTCACCTTTTCGCCTGGGAGGGACATAGAACGTCCGCAGCTCTTCCACACTGTAGGTATCAAGCGCGTCTAGTTCTTTATGATATTTGGGTAGAACCATGGAAACTTGCAAACTTTGCTCTTCATCAGCGAATGTTTGTATTGAAGGCCGAGCGGAGAATATAGTATGGACCTCATCTTCCGAGTCGCTGCCAAAGATCAACATAGGAGCGGACGGTCCTTCCTTGTTGTGCTGGGGTGGACCTGAATAAACTATTGATTGATATGAAAAAGTGTATGTAGTTAACCGCAATCAATAACGGTGTCACATGTAGCTAGACCGAGATGAGTACGGGTCGTCCTTTGGGAAATGTTGAATCTTTTATTCTTATTTTAGATGTGTTGAAAAAGAGAGGAGGGATAAAGAATATTGTAGAATTGTTTCTAGATCTACGTTAAGCACTAATGCAAAATATAGATCTAGATTATTTATGGATGTAGTTAATATAAGAAGGGGCTTGTAGGGTTCGTTAGGATTTAGTAGTTATGGATGATTAATTAAAAATTACCCTTTTTATCCTTTAATAGATTTGAAACTAGAACGACAGTGATGCATGTAGATTAGGGTTTCTGGAGGAAAAAGGAATCCCACTCTTAATCCTTATCTCGACACGGAACTCCGTTCATATCTAGCCTTTACCAAAACAATCATTAATCTAATCTCTAATCGCGGTCGAGACTAACAATGAATTGGTAGCGCGCCCGATTAGGATGTTAATGATTGTTTTGATAAAGTTTATAAACTTTATAGGACGTAAAAAGAGTTTAGGTATTTTCATCATCCATTAACCTACCCTAATCCTACGAACCCTAACAAGCGGAGAATTACTCGCGCATGTTGGGAGAAAAAGAGATGGAGAGAAAATGCATAATTAAACTATGAAGAAATAGAATAAGAAAAAGAAAGCTATCTTTATTAATCAACAATATTCATTACAATTTGATTCCTTAGAAAATGATTCCAAATACTAGTTTGCTTCTCGATCTCTTCTAAGGAGGTAGATGAACCGTTGATGATCAGCCTAGATGCGTGAGCCGTCTTGGACTTCGTGATCACGTCGGCTTGATAATTTTTCCAAGAGACTCTCGGTCATTATTTATAGTCCCAAAGCCAGAAATTTAGATGCCTAAATTGGGGAATAGTAGTTAAGATCCCACCAGAAAAATGCCAGCCCCTAATTCTTCTTCCACGCGGCGGATCCGCGGCCAACAGGGGCTCTGGCCGCGGATCCGCAGCCAGAAGATCTCATCCATTGATTTTATTTCTGTGGTTTTTCTTTACTTGACACATGGCGTTCTCTGGAATCTTCAGAAATTTGAAATCTTTTCTTTTCTTCTGCCAAATTTGCTTTCTTAATTTGCTTTCTTAATTAGACAGGTTTGCTCTTAACAACTTTGATTCCCTTGATTTTTAGCTCTGAAAAATTCTGCACAATCTCAACAAATAATATTAGTGGATTTTTGTTTTATTGAGATATTAATTTTATCATGAAGATTTGGTCAATGGTATCTTTGCATACATTTTCCTACCAAATGTTAATTATAATATATCAACACATGAAAATAGTTTTTTTTACAGATAAACCCTCATATGTATCATATATTATAATAAACACCTTTTCTAATATAGAAATAGTAGAAAAAATGTAATAACAAATATGCAGTTTTATCAACTGAACAAATACCCCCAAACTTATCTTTGATCGTCCCGAGCAAATTAGTTTATTCAAGAGAAGGAGAAAAAGAATGGAGAAAACTAGGCACACTTTTATAGGCAAACACGATTGCACTGAGCACGTGCAACAATCCGTTAAACCTCTAGGTGTCCCAAGTAGGAGGAGTGTTGTCTCCTGAGGGTTTTCAGCGGATTACACTCACAAAATCCAATAACAAAAGAGAGATGGTGAAATTTACATATAAAGATAAGAACCATAAAAGAAATACTTTGAAAATTTAGAGTTTCCAACTACACTAGCTTTTCAGTTGTTATGAGCCCTATCTTAATAGTCATGAAAAAATGTTAGAAATCATATCATCTCTCAATAAAACATCGCCTTTATTTTTCGTTCCTACTTTTCATCCAAACATCGATCATATACCCCTACGTGTGTGAATAAAACATCCCTACACTCGGAGAATTCAATTCAAATTATCATACTCTTGTTCATCTGCCGCAGTACTTTTTAATTTGATGAATATTTAGATTTGCTCACATATTTTCATGCGACCGTTAATACTTCTTGAGGTACTAACCGACCGATTACTTAAGTGCTTGCTGATTAGGTGATAATATTTTCCTCGTCTTGCACTACCTAAGGCTTAGTAGTGACTCCCAAACCAGTTGGTCTAAGGCACTAGGTGATGAAGCACCCTCGCTATATTTTTTTATTGCTGCCTTGGCGATACAAAACCAGTGTTCATTTTTTTCTTTTCACCATTTTTATATTTTCTTCATTTTTTTTCATACTTTGGTTTTTAGACAAGAGCATTTCAAGGTATCCTCTACTATCCCGAGTTTCAAGACGTGTGTAAGTGCATTAGTAGGGTATCAACATTCAAATGTTTGGCTTCCAGAATAGAAACTATTTTTAAGACTTATTTTTATTCTCAGATTAGTGACTTCTTTCATCTTACTAACCCTTAGGACAATAGCTCATAACTACTTATTACTCGTTCGTTTAAGAAAACTTCTAATTTTCTTGGTTTTCTTAAACTATTTCTATCTTTTGGATGTAATTTTTCACTTTCTACTCTTTTGTTATAAAAAAAAATTTTGAATGCCCAGTGTCAAAGATAATTCAGTGAATACAAACCTCCCCCCAAACCTGTTTCCAGCAGTGTCCTCACTGATGTAGCCTTTTGAGAGCATGGACCTGTATACTAGGGGAGAGAAACAAGGGGTAAAATAATAGTTAAATGAAAACTACCCCCAAACTTGTTCTTTGGCACGCACAGATATTCAATTAAATCCATTTTCACTCACCTCCATTCTTAAAATGAGAAAATGTTACCAAAACATGGAGGTGAGGCGGAGGAAATTTAGTTTTGATAAAGCGGCTCCTGTAAAAATAGGAGCTCCTCCACGGGGTCAGCAGAAAAATACGGTTTTAATCTATGCCTATTTATTTTAAAAATTGAACCGTTTTTCAAATTTTCAACTTCTACTGTCCCGTGCGGGTGTACACGGGTGTACATACCGCACCACAAAAGGTCCTTTCCAACGAGATTTAAGCTTTCCCGGATGAAGATGGAGACGGGAATCGTAAAGAAAGACTTGTTGACCCAATGTGAAAGTTTTTCTAAGAATATTTTTATCGTGGAACACTTTAGTCCTGTCTTTACTATCACCGCATTATCGTAAGCTTCATCGCGGAGTTCGCTTAGCTCATTCAACTGCAGCTTCCGATAGCTGCCTGCATGATCAAGATCAAAATTAAGCTCTTTAATAGCCTACATTGCTTTATGTTCGATCTCGACAGGAAGGTGGCATGCCTTCCCAAACACAAGGCGGTATAGAGACATACCAAGATCGGTTTTATAAGCGGTGCGGAATGCCTAAAGAGCATCCGTCAATTTGGTTGACCAATCTTTACGGTTTTTAGAAACCGTCTTCTCCAAAATTTGTTTGATCTGCCTATTTGAGATCTCAGCCTGCCCGCTTGTTTGGGGATGATAGGGCATAGAAAACTTGTGAGTGATTGAATATTTCCGCATCAAGGTCTCGAAAGACCGATTACAGAAATGTGTCCCGTTGTCGCTAATTATAGCGCGAGGGTGTCCGAATCGCGAAAAGATATTTTCTTTAAGGAACTTAATGACAACTTTGTTGTCATTAGTGCGACACGGTATAGCTTCCACCCATTTCGAGACATAATCAACCGCTAACAAGATATATAAATTCCCAAAGGAGTAGGGAAAAGGGCCCATAAAATCAATACCCCAAACATCAAATATTTCCACAACCAATATAGGTTGGAGCGGCATCTCGTTCCTTCATGAAATCCGACCCAAATGCTGACATCGCGGACAAGTTTTGCAATGTTCATAAGCATCTTTAAATAATGTTGGCCAATAAAAGCCATATTGCAAAACTTTCTCCGCCGTTTTTCGAGGACCAAAATGACCGCCGCATGCCTGATCATGACAAAATGATAATACGCTCTTGAATTCATCGTTAGGGACACACCTGCAAATGATTTGATCGGAACAATACTTAAACAGATAAGGTTCATCCCAGTAAAAATATTTTACTTGGGATAGAAATCGAAGTTTGTCTTATTTCGACCAATCACTAGGAATAAGTCCCGTCGCAAGATAGTTCACGATATCCACGAACCAAGGTTCGTAGGATACAGTCAAGAGCTGTTCGTCAGGAAATGAGTCATTTATCGGCAAGGTCAAAGTTGGCGAAGAAGTGATGCGTGAAAGATGGTCGGCTACAACGTTTTCACATCCACTCTTGTCTCGGATGACAAGATCAAATTCTTGTAACAATAGGATCCAACGTATTAGCCTGGCCTTCGCATCCTTCTTCGATAAAAGATGTCGTAGGGCGGAGTGATCTGTGTAAACCACAATTGGCGAGCCAATCAAGTAGGACCTGAATTTCTCTAATGCAAATACAACTGCCAAGAGTTATTTCTCGGTAGTTGTGTAATTTATTTGTGCATCATTCAAGGTCCTACTTGCATAGTAAATTACATGTGGTATCTTATCAATGTGCTGTCCTAAGACAGCACCAATAGCAAAATCTGATGCATCACACATAAGCTCGAACGGGTGGTTCCAATCCGGAGATGATAGAACGGGGGCTGTAGTGAGCGATCTTTTTAGCGATTCAAAAGCAGCCTCACAATCCGAATCGAAGTGAAATGTAGTATCCTTGGCCAATAGAAGGGTTAAGGGTCTAGCAATTTTGCTAAAGTCCTTAATGAATCTCCTATAAAATCCTGCATGGCCAAGAAAGGATCGTATTTCTTTGACGCATTTAGGATGAGGGAGGTTATGAATGACATCTATTTTAGCTCTGTCAACCTCAATGCCTTTTCGTGAAATTATATGTCCAAGTACAATACCTTTTTGGACCATAAAATGGCATTTTTCCCAATTCAAAGTCAAGTTCTTATCCTTACAACGGGTAAGAACCGCGTCAAGATTACGAAGGCAGTCCTCAAAGGAGTCCCCAAAAATGGAGAAATCGTCCATAAAAATTTCTAGAAAATTTTCCACCATATCTGAAAATATCCTCATCATACACCGCTGAAATGTAGCGGGAACGTTGCATAACCCAAAGGGCATACGTCTATAAGCAAAAGTTCCGAAATGACAAGTAAATGTGGTTTTATCTTGATCCTTTTCGGCGATGGGGACCTGGTTATAGCCAGAGTATCCATCCAAGAAACAGTAGTATTCGTGTCTAGCTAATCGTTCTAACATCTGGTCAATGAAAGGTAGAGGGAAGTGATCTTTCCTCGTTGCGGCATTAAGTTTCCTGTAATCAATACATACGCGCCACCCAGTTTGGGTGCGTGTTTGGATTAACTCATTAGCCTCATTAGTGATGACCGTTATGCCAGACTTTTTAGGGACCACATGAATTGGACTTACCCATTGGCTATCAGATATAGGGTAAATTACTCCACTATCAAGACACTTAACGATTTCTTTCTTTACCACCTCCTTCATAACGGGATTTAACCGTCTTTGTGGGTCTCGGGTTGGTTTAGCTTCATCCATCAAATGTATGTGATGTTCAACAATTAAGGGACTAATCCCTTTGATATCGGCCATTGTCCAACCAAATGCTTGCCGATTCGATCTCAACACTGCCAAAAGTGCGTTCTCTTGCTCTAAGGCTAGAGAAGCGGAGATAATCACTGGCAAAGTCTCATTCTCCTCTAAATATGCATATTTAAGATGAGAAGGTAGCGGTTTGAGATCAAGAATTGGCGGAGAGACAATAGAAGGTGGGGTAAGGGAATGATATTCGGACTCCCTAAGAGGTTCAAAACTTGTATAAGATATTGACTCGGAAAGTGCTGCTGACTTTTGCAACGAGTCAACTGGTTCGGACTCATTGAACATATCCTCACCATGAAGTGGTGCAAGATGAAACGATGTCTCATTAGTGTTGTCGAGATCATCAAAGCAAAGTTCCTCATCCATGCAGCTTTTGGGAGCTATCTCGTGGATGGAACAAACATCCAGCAAATGAGCAGAAGGTTCTGATGGCTGACTTCCTAGCTTGTAAATATTAAGCTCGATTGTCATTTTCCCGAAGGATAAGTTCATAGAACCGTTACGACAATTAATTACAGCGTTAGAAGTTGCTAGGAAGGGTCGACCAAGTATCACCGGGATTTGATTGCGTGGCTTTACCACAGGTTGTGTATCTAAAACAATAAAGTCCACGGG
Organism: Agapanthus africanus; assembly: GCA_030015575.1. Classification (NCBI taxonomy): domain Eukaryota; kingdom Viridiplantae; phylum Streptophyta; class Magnoliopsida; order Asparagales; family Amaryllidaceae; genus Agapanthus; species Agapanthus africanus. The sequence continues at coordinate 26,078,997 of CM057338.1, forward strand.
AAATATAAATTCCCCGACTTTAATTAACACATCCTCTAGTTCGCCCCGAGATTTGGTGATCGATTGGTCTGCCATTTGCAGAGTACAATGGGCGGGTTTTAACTCTCCAATTCCTAACTGCTCGTATACTGAATAAGGAAGCAAGTTAACGCTAGCGCCAAGATCGAGTAAAGCACGATTAATATTTTTACCCCAATAGAAATAGAGATTGTAGGACAGCCGGGGTCGTTACGTTTCTTTGGTATTTGTTGGGTAAAAGCTGTGCTAACATTACTCGTCATGAAAACCTTCTTAGGCACTTGAGTTTTTCTCTTCCTAGTGCACAAGTCTTTAAGGATTCTTGCATAAGATGGGACTTGCTGAATAGCATCTAGGAGAGGAATATTCACGCTAACTTGCTTAAACATTTCCACAATCTTCTCCATTTGCGGGTTAGGTCTGTTGGCCCTTAATCTATTTGGAAATGGAGCTTGATCAATAAGTTTTGGGTCCAACGTTTGTGGAGAAGACTGTGGGGACGGATTCGATCCTAAAATTGGAGTGGGAATCGACTTAGATAGATTTGGCGAAATGTTCGAGCCTTGGGGAAAACGAAGAATAGGCTCGGATGAAGGTGGGAGACTAGATGAATTAGGGGAAGAAGAAGAAGAAGAAGCTGGGGTATCATTGGTGTCACTAACATCAAATTGCTCACCCACTTGGTTATTCAGCACTTTTCCCGATCTCAACGTAGTAATGGCATTCACATAATGATTTTGTGAATGGCCAGGATTCGGTAGGGGTTGAGATGGGAGTTTTCCTTTCTCTCTCGCACTCATTGCGGCGTTTAACTGTGCAAGTTGGTTTTCTATTGATTTAATACTCTCACCATGGGAGGCGGAGTCTTTCTTTATGGTATCAATAGAAGACTTCATCTCAGCCGACAATTGCATGGAATGTTTCATGAACAAATCCAAAATTTATGCAAATGAAGAGTTATCAGTACCGGCCACTTGTGGTGTAGAAGTGTTGGCCGGATTTTGAAAATTTTGTGACTGAAAGAGGGGCTGATTTTGTGGTTATGGTTGCTGTGGTGGAGGTCTTTGGTAATTGCTTTGTTGGTTTTGGTTCCAAGTAAAGTTAGGATGATTCCTCCATCCATGATTGTACGTGGAAGAATAAGGATCGTTTCTAGGTCGCTGCTGAAAAGCAGCGTTAGTTTGCTCGTGACCTTGAAACGTTGCATTCATAGGACATTCTTCCGTTAAGTGTGAAGGATCTGAACAGCAACCACAGACAGTTTTGGGAAGCGTAACCTGATTTAGGGAGACTGATGAGAATATGTTCTCAATAGCGTCGAGTTTCTTCTGCATCGCTGCCATTTCGGCTTTCACTGCGATGGAAACATCGAGCTGGTGAACACCTCCCCTAGATGAAGGTGGTCTTACGCTTTCCCACTGCAAAGTATTTTCAGCGAGGTCTTCCAGCTACTTCCAAGCTTCACCGTCATCTTTAGACATGAAATTGCATTGACACATTGTTTCAAGCATCTGCTTTGTCGCTGGATTAATGCCCTCATATATAATTCGGCATAAATCCCATCTATTGATTCCATGATGAGGACATTGGACAAGCAGATCCTTTAAACGTTCAAAGCACTTCCAAAATGGTTCATTGGGAAGCTGGGTGAACTGGTTGATCTCGCTTCTAACATGGGCAGTCTTATGGTTTGGGTAAAACTTCTTAAGAAATGCTATTACGAACTCATCCCAATTAGTGATAGAGTGTGTGGCAGTATTATAAAGCCATTTTTCTGCCAAGTCGCACAGTGTGAATGGGAGAAGACGTAAGCGCATAGCATCCAAAGTCAATTGTGAAGTACCCATCATTGCACATACGTTTTCGAATTTGGTGATGAAAACGTACGCGTCTTCCGACTCAAGCCCGTGAAATTTGGGCAGCAGATTGATGTAGTGGGGTTTAATTTCGAAATTATCTCCGTTAGCTGGTGGAATGGATAGACAAGTAGGAAGGGGACCACGGATAGGATAGCATCTCTCTTGGAGAGAGATGCGCAGTGGATTCTGCACACCTACGGACGATGGCAGCGTGGTGTTATAATCTGATGGAGTACCGTCCATCTCGGTCATGGTGTGTGGTGGGGGAAAAGAAGATGAAGAAGTACCGACTTCGGCATCGATAGCAGGAACGCGGACAAGACGGGCACTAGGATCCCGTGTCCAGCCGAGCATGCACTAAGTGGGTTTAGTGCAAGTGGCAGCGTGTGTGTGATTTAAAATTGGCATGTTTTGAAAAAAGTGGGACTCAAGACAAATCACTCTACAATGCACAAACAACCCTAAAACTAAGGTTACCTAGGTCCAGTCTCTAGACCGCTCCTAGACTTCCAAAGGACAAGCCGCAGGATCAATCCTCTACCGCCTCTTTACTACCCTTGTAGCCAGGTAAGTGCTAGGTAAGTGGGAGGCTCCCCACTACGAAAGTAGTGGCCCTAATTAAGTAACCACTTGCCTTTGACACACTTGCCTAGACACCATAAAAGTAATGCGGATAAGCGATAGATTACCCACGACCTTCCTCTGTCCTTATTGAGCGCGACAGTCCTTAGAGTCTGGTCTAGATATTTTTTAAATTAATGTAGGGTTGATGCAGATGCTCGGTTTGTGATTTGATGGGCTTAGGAAGGGTGATGAAATCCCTACCTAATCTGGATTTGGTCTTTGCCCCTTAAAGTCCGTATTAAAATATGCAAAACAAAACCAATCACAAAACTTTGCAAAAAGATTTTTGAGCAGCGCTATTTTGCAAAGAATCATGCAGAAAATAGATTTTATTGGATTTGAGAGGAGAGAGGAAGAGTTGAGAAAGATACCAGAGAAGTTTGGAACCCTAGATCTCCTAGCCTGCCGCGCTTCCGCCGCGGATATGCCTCCTTTGCCGCGGATCCGCCGCAAGAAGGAAAGATCTGTTGATGAAATTTTCTTTGTTCCCTTCTGTGCTCCTCTGGATCTCTAAGAATGTCTCTGTCTCCTGTTTCCTCAAGTCTGTGACTCCAGATCTCCTTGCAAAAATTCACGCACAAATCGTTAAATATGCAATTTGCAGTTTTGTTTTAATTATGATATGGATCGTATAAGAATTCAACACAAATAGTAAAAATAAAAAATTACGCACGTATCAACGACGCCATTTGATTGTTGTGAAAAAGTGTATGTAGTTAACCGCAATCAATAACGGTGTCGCGTGTAGCTAGACCGAGATGAGTACGGGTCGTCCTCTGGGAAACGTTGAATCTTTTATTCTTATTTTAGATGTGTTGAAAAAGAGAGGAGGGATAAAAAATATTGTAGAATGGTTTCTAGATCTACGTTAAGCACTAATGCAAAATATAGATCTAGATTATTTATGGATGTAGTTAATATAAGAAGGGGCTTGTAGAGTTTGTTAGGATTTAGTAGTTATGGATGATTAATTAAAAATTACCTTTTTTATCCTTTAATAGATTTGAAACTAGAACGACAGTGATGCATGTAGATTAGAGTTTCTGGAGGGAAAAGGAATCCCACTCTTAATCCTTATCTCGACATGGAACTCCGTTCATATCTAGCCTTTACCAAAACAATCGTTAATCTAATCTCTAATCGCGGTTGAGACTAACAATGAATTGGTAGCGTGTCCGATTAGGATGTTAATGATTGTTTTGATAAAGTTTATAAACTTTATAGGACGTAAAAAGAGTTTAGGTATTTTCATCATCCATTAACCTACCCTAATCCTATGAACCCTAACAAGCGGAGAATTACTCGCGCATGTTGGGAGAAAAAGAGATGGAGAGAAAATGCATAATTAAACTACGAAGAAATAGAATAAGAAAAAGAAAGTTACCTTTATTAATCAACAATATTCATTACACTTTGATTCCTTAGAAAATGATTACAAATACTAGTTTGCTTCTCGATCTCTTCTAAGGAGGTAGATGAACCGTTGATAATCAGCCTGGATGTGTGAGCCGTCTTGGACTTCGTGATCGCGTCGGCTTGATGATTTTTCCAAGAGGCTCTCGGTCATTATTTATAGTCTCAAAGCCAGAAATTTAGATGCCTAAATTGGGGAATAGTAGTTAAGATCCCACCAGAAAAATGCCAGCCCCTAATTCTTCTTCCACGCGGCGGATCCGCGGTCAACAGGGGCTCTGGCCGCGGATCCGCGGCCAGAAGATCTCATCCATTGATTTTATTTATGTGGTTTTCTTTACTTGACACGTGGAGTTCTCTGGAATCTTCAGAAATTTAATATCTTTTCTTTTCTTCTGCCAGAATTGATTTCTTAATTTGCTTTCTTAATTAAGCAGGTTTGCTCTTAACAACTTTGATTCCCTCGATTTTTAGCCCTGAAAAATTCTGCACAATCTCAACAAATAATATTAGTGGATTTTTGTTTTATTGAGATATTAATTTTATCATGAAGATTTGGTCAATGGTATCTTTGCATACATTTTCCTACCAAATATTAATTATAATATATCAACACATGAAAATAGTCTTTTTACAGATAAACCCTCATATGTATCATATATTATAATAAACACCTTTTCTAATATAGAAATAGTAGGAAAAATGTAATAACAAATGTGCAGTTTTATCAACTGAACAACTATTGCTTCCTCTTCTTCAGTATTACTCCCGAAGACTGGAATGGTGGTGATAGCTTTGTTCTCCGGTTTGTGACATCTCTCCGTGTCCTAGAAATCTGGCAAAAAGTATTTTGCATCTTCATACTTGCGGACTTCGTTCACGGAGAATGGATTCAGCTCTCCTGTTACGGTATACTCGAGACCATCCTTAAAGTATTTCATACACTGATGTTGTGTAGAAGGGATGATGTTGTACTCGTGTAACCAAGGTCGGCCGAGCAAAGCGTTATAGCATGTCTTGGCGTCAATGACATGAAATTTAATATCCGTGACAAGTAACCCGAATCGTAATGTCAATATCACAGACCTGAGAGTCCGTGATGATTGGGAGTCAAAACCGGAGATGGTGATTTTATCACGAGCGAGATGCTGGACGCTCATGCAGATTTCTTTTAACACCCGCACGTTAAGGAGATTAACGGAAGACCTATTGTCGACCAGGATTTTGCCAATCTTTATATCGTGGTAGTATCCTGAGACATAGAGGGGACGGTTGTGCTCGCACGTCCCAAGGAGGAGGTCTTCGTCGCCGAAGGTGATATCGGCTATGTGTACTTCCTCCAGCTCGTCCTTCATCTTTTCTTCGGCGAGAAAAGCTTGGAATTGCTCTGGTTCTTGTAGCGCCTTGATCAATGAATCTCTCGCTTCTTTGGATGGTAAAAGGGCGTCGAGAATACTGAGCTGCGAGGGTAACTTCCTCAAGTGCGCCAGAACGTTGTAGTCCACCTTGTTCTTCTTTAGCGGATCCTTGGCAGTCAGCTCTTTCATGACTTGGTCATCTAGGGCGATATCCTCGGAGACCTTTTCTTTTCCCTTATCTTTTCTACTCGTGGGTCCTAGATTCTTTTCTGGAAGCGTGCGATTGCGCAGCTGAATGTTTTTGCAGGCCTTTTGTTCTTCCACCTTACCCAATGTGGATTCTTTAAAGAGAAGACCAAGAGCCATCTCTTCGTCAGAGTCGCTTCCGAAAGTGAGAATCTGCGATCCCCTAGTGTTGACCATGCGACAGTTACCGGTATCTCTTTTATGCTCTTCAGTCGCACTTCTTTGCTCCCGACGAGTTTTGCGTTTCATCCGCTTAAAATGTTGCCGGTGAGCAACATATCCCTGCCACCATCTTTTAAAAGCGTTGCTCTCTTCGGTAGGGTGCAAAATCTTTCGATGATATAAGCAGTAGCTAGGATGCATCTCTGCTTCACCGGGAGTGTTTCCTTCGGAGGGTGGTAGCTCCATTCCCATTGATATGGCTTTAGCGAACCTTTTCCTCGTCTTGAACTTATTTTTATCCGCGACGGATGTTCCTTGATTCGGCGGGAGTGTCTCAACTCTTTCGTCTAGTCGTCGGCGTTAGGCTCTTTCAAATATGGCCATCTCACGCTCCCGATCGGCTTTTCTTTTCGAAAGAGCTTCGTTTAGGAATCCGTCGATCATTTCATCTGATGGCCCTGGAAGCTTCGATTCGGGATTTGCCCCTAGTTTCTCTGTGTAAGGAGCTTCTTCATCGTCTGTAGACGAGTGAGAGATCACATGGCAACTTGCCATGTAATCCTCAGATTCATCTGATGAGTCTTCTCTATCATCTCCGTCTTCAAAGACGTGGCCGAGAAATTCCTGGAGCGTGATTGGAGTTCGCGCCTTCTGGTTATACTCTTCCAGCGCGTCGATCTGTTTCTGCAGGTCTGTGCGCTTGTCGCCAAGCTTCACGGGCTTCTTGATTTTCTTCTTCTTTTTTGAAGATTTCGATGGCTGAGCATGAACACTTTGGCTATCACCACCAATCTTTGGAGTTAGGCGCGGCTTCAGCATCCCTTCGATGATCTGGGGTTCTAGCGGGTTCCTTTACTTGATTGCCGAGCATGTCTGGAGATCATTCAGCATCCTTTTGGTTTTGGCCGAAAGAGCCATCTCCCATGGAGCTTCCTCAACAAAATAGCACGTTGCCTATGGTGTGTCCGTCTTCTTAGGAGTGTGCGGTTGTGGTGGGTTTACTTTCCACTTCTCAGACAACGCAAACTTGCCTTGTAGGTACTGATCCTCGATCCATCCCTTAAAGACGAAGTAATCCTCGATCGGGTGGCTTACCGTTTGGTGGTAAGGGAAATAATTGGGATTATTCACTTCGTTGGGTTGCGGTGGTCGCCTTGGATTCGGCAAATTGATAAGCCTGTTGCACATAGCCAGATCGAACAGCCTCTTCGTTTTGTCCCTTGGGAATGAGTAAGGACGCTTCATTTTTTCATTGTAATAGCGCCGTCTCTCTTCCAGTTGATCCGCTAGTTTTGGGGCACTGGGCTGCTGTTGGGTGTTCACAACGAAGGTCGCCTTCCCTTTACCCTTGTCGTTCCGCGGTTCCGGTTTCGGAGGAGATGGTCTGTGACCCATTTGATCCATCTAGGCTAGCTTATCGATTAAAGCCTGGAACGTGGTTGGTTTAAAGAACATCATGAACTGTGAAATAGTTGCATGAGGGTCTAGGGTGCCCACGAACATGCCCACTGCTAGTGCTTCTTCGATGCGCTGTTCGCACTTCGACCACAGGTTCCGCCATCGGATTGCGTATTAGACCCAAGTTTCGCCCGGCTTCACCCTTGCATTGATCAACGCCGTTATTGGGGTGCGTTCGCTAGCGCTCGCGAATCGCTGGGTGAATAGCAACTCCATCTCTGCGAAAGTTTTGATGGAGTCGTTTGGGAGCTCGGAGTACTACTCAAACGCCGTCTCCGATAAGCTGCCGACGAATTGGCGAAGCAAGAGCTTATCATCGCCGCCGGTGTTGCCACAAAGAGCCCTGAACTGGGCGACGTGTTGATGGGGATTGCCTGTCCCCTTGTATACATGGAATTTGGGGATCGTGTAGCCCGGCGGGTACTTTATCTGATCATACCAGCCTGGATACGGTCGCCCAGTTTTGACAACTTGGCCGGCCGCCTCATTTGCCTGGTGAACTCTTATTTGCTGAGCAATATAGTCATCCAGGACAGCTTTAGAGATTGTTTCCTCTTTGGCTATTGAAAGAGCCGGAGGTGGATTTGACGTTTCTCCTCTGTCATCTTCGAGGATAATCGGAGGATCTTCGGCTGGAAGATCCGGCTGTATCATCATTTCGACCATGTTTTGGAACAGAACTGCCATTCGCTTTATATTAGCCGCTTGTTCTGCAGCCTCCTTGTCCTTCTTTTCGAGCATTCTCCGAAGGAATTCAGCATCAGTCTCGTGTTTGTGACGTTGTTCCGATGACGCCTCCGGACTTTCTTTTGGCCCGGTGAATGCGGCCATCACAGTCAGTATCTCCTGGAGCTTCTGCTGCTGCTGTTCCTGGGCTCTTGTGATGGATCGGGTAAGTGTTCGGTGGCCCGTAGAAGCGCGGCTATCCTCCTTTCCGGATGCCATGTAAATAGTATGGACCACCATGCCCCCAGACTTAGGGCGTTTGGGTTCAGTGCCTTTGACATTTGTCGCAGGCACGGGGATCTTCTCCGGCCTTCTTTTCTTATGAGTGGTCGAAGTTGAGGGAGGCGTCGCGGTGGGCACCCGAATAGCTTTCCGTGGCTTGGCAAGATGGCTTTCTTCTTGTTCAACCTTCGCCCTTTTCTGTCGGCGAGGGTAGTCTTGATCAACCACTGAGTTCCGGACCTGCCGCCAGACTTTGTAGATCTTGGAGGACAGCCGCTGAGGGGACTGTTCTGGGTTTGCTTCCGCAACCTTCTCCAGTGGAGGGGGAGATCTTTTTAGTACGGCGGTAGGAGAATTCCTACGCACCTTATTTAGCAGCTCAAAGACGTTCCCAATTGGATCGGCAGCATTAATTTCTGCCGTCGGGGCTGGTGGAGTTAGCCCAGAAGGAGAATTGCCTCCGGCCTTTCTCACTCGGCGCCAGTGGCAACGTCGAGCGTGCTGAGCTGATGGAGCTGGCTCAGTGATGGGGATGGCTTTGTCTTCCCCCCTGTTCAGGTGAGGGGTCGTTGCTGGTGTCAGCATGTTAAAGACCGATGTCCTTTGAGTAGCAGGAGCGGGAGTGGGAGTTGGGACGGTCAGTCTTGTAAAGATCGACCCCTTGGCAGGAGAAGCCGCCTTGACGACTTCGGGAGTAGGGTTGGTTACTCTCTTCGGAATAACCTTCTCTGGGATTGCAGGCTTCATTGTGGGCCCACAGGAATTTTGGCCCAATCTGGAGAACACCGAGGCGCCGGTGCTGGACGACCCGTTGAGAGGGGCCGCAGTAGCTGTAAGTCGATCGAAGACCGACTTCTTAGGAGCTTCTGGTACAGGCAGGGGAGCAGTGAAGCTCGTTGGCGGGAGCATGGCCCCGAAAAACAGCCCAGTGGTAGCTTGAGTAATCTGCTCCACGGGCATCGTGAATAGAGAGGCCGCTTGGGGCCTGTAGGTTATGCCCCCAGTTGAGGCAGGACGTGAGTTGCAGCTGCATGTGGAACACTTTGAGCAGGCTGATGCCATTGCTTCTTTGCTCTGTGCACCAAGCAAAACGCCAAACCTTAGTACCTTGAAACCCAAGGGCAACCGTTAGCAAACCGCGATTGGTTCGCGAACACGACACACGAAGTATGGAGTGGAAAGAGGAAAAGGTCCCACCGGGCATGCCAGATTCTGTTCACCTCCGAAAGACGGCGCAAGACTGACGTCTAGCCTGAGATTCGGGGCAGATGCTAATTGGGGCTATCCGTCCACCTCTTCGAAGATGCCAAGTTGATTTATGGCACCATGTATCGAAGGTTTAAACGGATGCGGCCGATGTAGCAGACTTCGTCAGATTCCCCCTCGTTTGAGGGGTTTTTGATTGTGGGGACGCTCTTCCCTGCAGGCGCAAGCCCCTGCAGTTAATTACTTTACTGCATTGCGGTAACAACTTTTTCCTTCTCCATATGGTCAGTTCGTGTCGTGGGTGTTTATTTTGTGTTTGGTTGCCCGTGGATTGTATACGGAGACTAAGTTATGTTGTCGCCCGTAGGGTGTGGACTAGTCCAAATCTGTATCTTTTTTAGATTTGGGTTTGGGGGGTTTTGGTTTAAGGATACGTTAGCTTTATTTGAGGCTAAGATCAACTTAAACGTTTGTTAAGGACACGTTAGTCTAATTCTAGACTAAGATCGACTTAACGGGATCGTTTAGATCCGACAAGAGAGCAATTGGGCTCTATCGTTTAGTTTAGTGACATTACGGTCGATAATTATTTTAAGGACATTGCGGTCCATTATTAGTTTTAAGGCATCGCGGTAAAGATTAAGGACATCATAGTCCATGAGTTTAAGGACCTCACAGTCCAGTGTTAGTTTTAAGACATTACGGTCGAGGTTAAGGACGTCATAGTCCATGAGTTTAAGGATCCCACAGTCCGGTATTAGTTTTAAGACATCACGGTCGAGGTTAAGGACGTCATAGTCCATGAGTTTAAGGACCCCACAGTCCGGTATTAGTTTTAAGATATCACGGTCGAGATTAAGGACGTCATAGTCCATGAGTTTAAGGACCCCACAGTCCGTAGCAATGTGTGGTCGTCGGGACCCGTCACCTCTCTGACGACGTTGAAGGATTACAACGATGGATGTCAGAGGAGTAAAGAGATGTACCCTAGAACCGAGTGTAAATTGATTGGAAGAGCAGTTGTGCTCAGTTCAATTTATCTTGAGGACTTATGGCCAGAATTTGGCTAAGTCCAGTTAAAAATGTTTAACATTTTCATTTATGTTCTGCCTATTAGGCCTTTACTTAGACTCTGCCCTTTTAATAATGCATAGCATTGTGTTCTGTAATTAAATGCATAGCATTTATCAGGAGCAAAATAGTGGTATGATAATGCGCCACGTGGCTTGTCAGGCGCTTTGCGCCAATCAAAGAGCGTAATGCGCTAGCGCATGCGAAGGTGACACGTGTCACGCTTTGCGCTAAGCGCAAGTCTATTAGCGCACTGCGCTTTCTGAGTGCGCTGCGCCAGTGCGCTGCGCCAGTGAATGACACGTGGCGCGCTCTGGCGCTATGCGCCAGTCCAAGAGCGCAATGCGTTATTTTTTTTAGAAGCGCAAAGCGCAAACTGTTCTGTGGTTGACACGTGGCGCGTTTTGGCGCAGTGCGCCAATCCAATAAGCGCAAAGGTGCAATTCAAGAGTGCAAGGCACTGTCCAATAGCGCAGAGCGCATTTTTGATCAAATTAAGATCAAAGAACAAGTTTTTTGTTCTTCGAAGGAGGCCTTGCCTCAAGATCCAAGAACCAGTTCTTGTTCTTATCAATAGGCTGTGCCTTTATAGATCAGAAGATCTGCGAATGATGTAAATTACTTCTTTTAATCCTTTATAATTAGATCTTTTTGATCTTTTTCTTTTTATTGAAGATCTTAATATTGTTCTTAGATCTTTGATCTTCTTAGAAGATGGCTCTTCTTTTTTAATGAGATGATTTTGTAAGTCCATGCTACCTCTCCCGGTACTTACGGGCTTGCGGAAATGATGAAAAACGATTTTCAAGAGGTGGTAACATGGACTCAAAATACGGATCTTTGTTAAACAACTAACTAGCAAACCTAACAAGAGTTTTACCTACTCGGTTAGGGGGTTATACCTTTCTTGAACTCCTTCGTCTTCAACTCTTTCCAGTGTACGGATCGGCCTCACCTCGTCGTCTCCTTGCGCCGAAGATGGATCCACCTGAAAGCTTCTACCTTTGGCTTCTTCTTCGAACTTGAAGAAACTAGAACACTTGGTTTGCTAAACCTTGTGAACTGGGATGAGTAGAGAAGTGATATAGGTCTTCTTTTATCTCTAAGGCAATGTTTCTCAACTCATGAGAGGGTGTTGCCTTGAGCTAGAGAGAGAGTAAGAGGAAGAGCAAGAGGGAGAGCTCAAGCAAGAGAGAGAAATGAAATGAGAGAATCAGTAACTCTTTTGCCATCCAAGCTCTCATAATCCAAAACCATCATAAGAAAAATAGTAATCAAGTATTATGTGATGGTTCAAGTCAAAATGGCTATATCATTTCATGCACTCATTTTGCAAAAACAAACAAGCAAGCAAAAATCTTTGCCATGAAATGATAGCCATTGTCATGATGATGGTCAACTAGTCCAACCTAGTCAACCGGTCAACAAAGTCAACAAGTCAACAAAGTCAACCCCTCAACAACCATGTCACCATAATACTTAATTAATATTATTGTTAATTATATTTCTTATTCTCATTAGGGTTTAGCCAAAAGTCAATAGTCAACAGTCAACAACCCCGATGAGAATCCTCTGCCTCTGTCTCTCTGTCAACTGTGCAAACACAGCCGCATCCGCGTTTCGAGGAACACGAATACAAACGAGATAAAACCAATCCCAAAATGTACACTAGGATCTGGCTTAAACCAAAGCCCTCTAGTGTTAACTGTCCGGACACCAAGCGTGCACAAGTGCACGGATGTGACCGAACCCTGTCGCAAAACCATACGACCTGTCGCAAAACCATACGACCTCTACTCTTTTGCCTAAAGGCGAACAGCTTTCTGTGTGGGACTCCAAAGACTCGACAGTACGCCGGCAGTGGGTTTAACCACAGACCGCAAGCGGCACTAGCTGTGCGTAACGGTCCCTAGGTAGATGCCGACAAGAAGACTGACGAGGTGAAACCCATCTGAACTCCTACTGAGCCTGAATGTGACAATCTCCGTACAGTCCGGTCTGTTCGTCTGATACATCGCATGGTGGGCCTAGGGGGTGGTAAACGTAAGTCCCCTAATAGCGGTACAAGTCATGTCGGAGTGAAGCCCAGAACACCCTGAGATAGCACTGGAAACCTACCAGTATATCTTGCTTGCCCTGGCCAGGGACTACTCGTAATGGCTCTCCTAGACACAGCGCGATGTCAACCCCCAATACCGGGAGAGACGAATCATGTCTAACCGTCACTGCCTCCAAGTGCTTCGGGACTGCACCCAAAAACTACCTGTTTGCACGACTCCTTTGAGCCGTGGTAAGGTAGTAATCAAAGTACAGTGGGAACACACTCGAGGCGAAGTGACAGTGTCAAGTCAGCGGACTAAGCTGTACTCATGTCACCTGAGAACTGATAACTGACGATAGGTATAGTACCAACCAACAGTTCCCGACGAGTCCTGTCCAGTGTACTTGTAACCTAACGAGCACCCGTATACTATCTCAAGTACGACGTACTAACGGCTGTGGGACAGGCCGTCTCCCACACTGGGATGAGAAGCACATACGCTAGTCTACTCCGGAGTATCGATGCCCTGTCTCGATAGTCCTGCGACTAGGGACCTGCATAAGGATGTGCTTATAGATTACCCAGCCCCCACGAGTGTGACTGCCATCACAACGCTGGTAATCAAGCAAAGATCCTAAGGGCTCCACTAATGTGTATATGTGATATACTAAAATAAACACATGTACACATTAAAGTAGAAACACACCAAGTAGCATACTACTATATTGAGCAAGATTGTCTATACAAGGTGAATATCCCAAGCTTCCATTAAGTAATATATAAACTAGTATGATACAGTAATGGCCTCTAGGGCATATACATTAACAATCTCCCACTTGCATTAAGGCCCTGTACTGGCGTATCGAAGACCTATCATCTCGATCAGCCGCTCGAACTGAGTCTGGGGTAAGGCCTTTGTGAGTGGATCAGCAGTGTTATCTTCCGTAGAAACTCTCCGAGCCTCGATCTCCTGGCGACCCACGATCTCCCTGATCAGGTGATACTGCCTCAAGATGTGTCTGGACTTCTGATGGGACCTGGGTTCCTTCGCTAAAGCTATAGCCCCATTGTTGTCGCAATACAGCGGTATTGGATCAACAATGGATGGAACCACCTGAAGTTCTGTTAAGAACTTCCTTATCCAGACGGCTTCTTTTGCGGTATCTGCAGCAGCGATATATTCCGCTTCCATTGTTGAGTCAGCAACGGTTTCCTGTTTGGAACTCTTCCAACACACCGCCCCTTCATTGAGGGTAAAGACATAACCCGACATGGACTTGGAATGATCCTTGTCACTCTGGAAGCTGGAGTCAGCAAAGGCCTCGATCTGGAGGTCTTTTCCACCATACACCAAGAACATCTCCTTAGTCCTTCTCAGGTACTTGAGAATGTTCTTTACTGCTATCCAGTGTTTCTCCCCAGGGTTTGACTGATACCGGCTTACCACACTCAGTGCATAAGCTACATCTGGTCTGGTACACAACATCGCATACATTATAGAGCCTACCGCAGAAGCGTAGGGTATAATAGACATGCGATCCCTTTCCAAATCAGTCTTGGGAGACATCTCTTTGGAAAGGGTGATCCCGTGACAAGCCGGTAGATTACCGCGCTTGGAATCTTCCATACTGAATCTTTTCAGTATGGTGTCGATGTACCTGGACTGTGAGAGTCCCAGTATCCTCTTGGATCTGTCACGATAGATCCGGATCCCCAGAATGTATGAGGCATCACCCAGGTCTTTCATGGAGAACCTGTGTGACAAGAACCCTTTGACAGATTATAGCATAGGAATGTCATTTCCTATTAAGAGAATGTCATCCACGTATAAAATGAGGAATACTACAGTTCTCGCTACAAATCTACTATAGATGCATGGTTCATCTGGATTTTTGATAAAGCCAAATTCTTTGACCGTCTCATCAAAACAGATGTTCCAACTCCGCGATGCCTGCTTTAGTCCGTAGATGGACTTAAGCAACTTGCACACCTTTCCGCTGCTCCCACTCTGAATGAAATCCTCTGGCTGGTCCATATAAACACACTCCTCTAAATTTCCATTTAGAAAAGCGGTCTTTACGTCCATCTGCCAAATCTCATAATCGTGGAAGGCAGCAATGGCAAGAAGGATCCGAATGGATTTCAGCATAGCTACTATAGAAAAGGTCTCATCATAGTCCAAACCAGGTCTTTGACGAAAACCCTTTGCAACCAGTCTAGCTTTATAGGTCTCAACCTGTCCATCTACACCAATCTTCCTTTTGAAGATCCACTTGCATCCTACGGGTTTTACCCTATCTGGAGCAACGTCCAACGTCCATACTTTGTTGGTGTACATGGACTCCATTTCGGTCCGCATTGCATCCAGCCATTTTACCGAGTCAATGCTCTGAATGGCCTACTGGAAGCTAGTCGGCTCATCATAATCAATGATGCAATCCTCTCTATCCCCGTCTATGAGAAAACCGTAGTATCTCTCGGGCGGATGAGACTGCCTACTACTCTTGCGGAGCGGCGTAGGAATGTCATGTTCTTTTGAACCCTCTGGTTCTACTAAGCTTTCAGTAATAGTCTGTGGTTCTGGAATTTCTTCCAGTTCTATTTCGCTTCCGCTTGTTTCGTTTTCTAAGAACTGGTGTTCCAGAAAATGGGCATTACGAAAAACAATGATCTTTTGTTCCTCTGCGTAATAGAAGAGATACCCCCTGGAGTTCTTTGGGTATCCCACAAACTTGCACAGTACTGAGCGTGCCTCAAGTTTGTCCGCATGCTGCTTTTTGACAAAAGCCGGACATCCCCAGATCTTCAGATATTGAATATAGGGTTTCTTCCCACTCAATATCTCATATGGTGTGGTAGGCACAGTCTTAGTTGGAACTCGGTTCAAAAGGTATGCAGCTGATTCTAGTGCATATCCCCAGAATGATCGCGGTAACTCAGTGTTACTCATCATGGAACGTACCATATCCAATAGGGTCCGGTTCCGTCTCTCCGATACACCGTTATGTTGCGGGGTGTATAGAGGAGTAAGCTGAGAGAGAATTCCATTCTCTTTTAAGTAATCCAGGAACTCGGCACTTAAGTATTCACCACCTCGATCCGATCTCAGTGTCTTGATACTTTTGCCGGTTTGTTTTTCTACTTCATTCTTATATTCCTGAAATTTTCCAAAGGCTTCGGATTTATGTTTCATTAAGAAGACATAACCGTACCTTGAAAAGTCATCCGTAAAAGTAATGAAGTAAGAATAACCGCTTCGCGCATGTGTAGACATTAGACCGCACAAGTCGCTGTGTACGAGTCCTAAGAGCTCGCTCGCTCTTACTCCGTGCCCAGTGAACGGAGTCTTTGTCATCTTTCCTTTGAGACAGGATTGACAAGTGGCATACGATTGATATTCGAACGGATCCAAATATCCTTCTGTATGTAACTTCGTCAACCTTCTCTCATTGATGTGACCCAGTCTACAATGCCATAAGAAAGTCTGATTTATTTCCGGAGACTTTTTTTTGTGTGTATTCTGGACATTGAAAATCTGTGGTTGGTTTAGTACGTATATACCATTGCTTAATGTACCTGACCCAATCAGAACATGATTAAGGTGAATGTTTACAGCATTACTTACAAACGCAAATTCATAACCTTCTTTAGAAATCAAAGATACAGAAATGATATTACAGGTTGCGTTGGGTACAAAAAAGCGATTACGTAAAATCAAAACATGTCTATCTGACATTCCCAGGTGATAGTCCCCCACGGCCTTAGCATCCATGCTAGCTCCGTTTGCAACTTTGAGGGTCATGTCACCTGCCTTCAAAAACCTACGGTTTCTCAATGCCTGCAAAGAATTACAGATATAAGATCCTGATCCGGTATCCAATACCCAGGAAGTAGAGTTTATTGATAGACAGTTTTCAATAACATACACACCTGAAGCTGAAGCCGCAACTTGCTTCAGATCCTGTGTTCTGGCTTTCTAAGCCCTGCAATCTTTCTTCCAGTGCCCACTCTTATGACAGTAAAAGCACTCTTCCTTCCCCATAAGTTTCCCCGCTATCTTTGTTGCTTTTGCCTTTCCCTTCGTATCCACTTTACTAACACTGCCCCTTGGTTTGGCGGGAGCTTTCTTCTTCTTTCCCTTGGCTTTCGCCTTGGACCTAGAAGAGGAAGATCTTCCTACAAACAAAGTGGATATTTCCCTACCTTTCTGTAGGGTGCCCTCTGCACTCCTCAGCATGTTGAGGAGTTCTGAAAGTTCAACTTCTTTTTCTTGTAAGTTGAAGTTCAGGATAAACTGGGCGTAAGTGGAAGGAAGGGACTGAAGAATCAAGTCCGTATAGAGCTCATTCTCCAACGTGGTCCCAAGGTCCGCGAGCTCCTCTATGAAGCCAATCATCTTAAGCACGTGTTCCGCTACCGATGATCCGACGGCCAATCTTGCCGAAAATAACTTCTTCGACACTTCGTATCTTGCGATACGAGATTGCTCTCCATACAGTTCTTTTGTATGGAGAAATATGGATTCGAGGTCCATATTCTCATGCCTCCTCTGATGTTCGTTGTCTATAGAGGCAAGCACGAGGCACTTGGCCTTCGCGCAATCGATTTCCCAGGTCTTACGGATTTCCCTATCCGTGACGCTAGTTTTGGGACCTGGGACAGGGGGAGCTTTGGTGGTAAGGAGATACCCCAACTTGTCATAAGTGATTTCCATTTTGACATTCCTGAGCCAATCTTTGTAGTTTGGCCCTGTCAGTATGTTTTTATCTAGTAGTAACTTAAGTCCGGTCATGATGTTTGGTCGCTGCAATTAGGAGAGAGAGAAGAAACACTTTAGCATGATGCTCTTGCAAGTTTAGAGTGGTTTTTAATTTGTCTAAACATGATGGCTCCCACTGTCTCTCGAATCCCTCCTCAAACCAAAAAGGAAGAATTAGTCAGGATCAATCTCACCGTACAATACTTGCTTAACCATTCGGCCAGGCTGGTGTCGGTACTTCGAGGGAGGTTTTCCAACGCTTTCGCGAAATTCCTTAATTAAATAACCTCTTTTCCCTGTGGGCGTAGCCCCGCTAACACCTTTCTAGACACCTACTTGGTTTATAGCATTGATCGTTAAGTGAGAAATTTCCCGAGGAGTAGCATATACTTACAGTAGGATCGGGATCCAAATATCATCGCGTGACAAAACTGAAGGAATCCTACCAGAATCATCACACTCCAAATGGTATGCAGCGCTAGCAAGTTTCAGTTCTTTTGAAACTCCCGATATAGATTTTTGCCCCATGCTCTTATGACCTTGGCGTGAGGTCAAAATGTCATAAGTCACATGTCAAGTTCTTCCCATCATTATCCAGGTTAATTTGAACCCACCCGTACCTACCCTTAACGTAGGCCAAAATGGCAGTACGACTGTCTCAAACCAACGCATTCTATCTATGCAACAGATAAATATCCGGCAGCTACCAATCACTATGCCTTGGCGTGAGGTCAAAATACATAGCTTGAATACTATCGAATATTTAACTGAAATGATGGAGGGCTACGGATGGTTTTGGCAAAACCGTGAACGTAGTGAACTTGATATAATCGATGGAACGAGATAGCTTTTAAAAGGAGTGGCTTAAGCTCCGCGTTTAAAAGTTCTTTTTGAAAAGAAACCGAGTGGTTTTGAAAGTGTTCCAACGACTTTTACTTGGTTTATTTTTCTTGCATTAATTCTAATGCGTCCCATCATTTAATCCTACCATCGCAGAAAACAACCAAAATATGACGTACGCTTATGCCATCCGCATTCGCCACGGGGCTCCGTCATTACCCGTTAGGTTACTTAACTAACGACAGAGCAGGGGCTGGACTAGCGCGGATGCAAAACATAAGCAACGCCTAAATAATATCATATATAGATATATTGCAATGATAGCCATTTCAGATCACAGATGAACACATTGGATATACTAGGAATCCGCAATTCGTACGAGCCTGTAACGAAAAGCGGATTACACGGTCGCGATGAATAGCCAATACCCTACCCTAGACCCCTACGGGTGCGGCAAACTACCCGCCAAATATCCGAAGCGGAGCAACCTCCCTCAACGACGTGAGTAGGCCGCACTTCGAGATACCCGGTAGTTTGTGCACCCCACCTTGGGTCTATCTTAGGAGCAAAAACAGTAAAAAGAAATTATACAATGACGGCTACAACCCCGACCCGGTTGTGCGGCCATACAAATAATATTACATCAATTTACATATTACATGAATTGAAAGATAAAAGAAAACTCTCATCTCACAACCCCCGGCTATTCACCCGCGACAATCCAATGAATTCATATACACATACCATCAATATTACAGATCCCAGATATGTATAACCCCCACTAATCGACGTATAACGATTAGCGGACGTTCGATACATATAACACATCATAAATATATACCCGTCAGCTTAAGTCTTTAGAAGTTCGATCAAAATACGGATTTTTAGGCCCCAAACACAAATTTTTCTTGCTGGAAAATCTGGGCAGAAAAATCATATTTTAAAAATCCAAAAACAACCCCAGAAACACTCTGCAGGAAATTTGCACCACGGCCGAGTCAACTCGGCCGTGGATCCGCGGCGGGAGCATGCTCCCGCCGCGGTTCCGCGGCTCGTTGACCGAGTCAGTGGACCAAATTTCTTGGGTGTTTCATAAAAAGCCTGAGTCAATTTTTGGTGCATGATTTATTAATTTTTGAACAGAATACAGAATCGACAGAAACTTGATTTGTCGGGGATTTTTCGCGACTTTTTCTTCGATCGAATTTCTAGTTACTTTGTTAACATGTTAGATAGTGTTTAACCTGGCTCTGATACCACTGTAAGTCCATGCTACCTCTTCCGGTACTTACGGGCTTGCGGAAATGATGAAAAACGATTTTCAAGAGGTGGTAACATGGACTCAAAATACGGATCTTTGTTAAACAACTAACTAACAAACCTAACAAGAGTTTTACCTACTCGGTTAGGGGGTTATACCTTTCTTGAACTCCTTCATCTTCAACTCTTTCCGGTGTACGGATCGGCCTCACCTCGTCGTCTCCTTGCGCCGAAGATGGATCCACCTGAAAGCTTCTACCTTTGGCTTCTTCTTCGAACTTGAAGAAACTAGAACACTTGGTTTGCTAAACCTTGTGAACTAGGATGAGTAGAGAAGTGATATGGGTTTTCTTTTATCTCTAAGGCAATGTTTCTCAACTCATGAGAGGGTGTTGCCTTGAGCTAGAGAGAGCAAGAGGAAGAGCAAGAGGGAGAGCTCAAGCAAAAGAGAGAAATGAAATAAGAGAATCAGTAACTCTTTTGCCATCCAAGCTCTCATAATCCAAAACCATCATAACAAAAATAGTAATCAAGTATTATGTGATGGTTCAAGTCAAAATGGCTATATCATTTCATGCACTCATTTTGCAAAAACAAACAAGCAAGCAAAAGTCTTTGCCATGAAATGATAGCCATTGTCATGATGATGGTCAACTAGTCCAACCTAGTCAACCGGTCAACAAAGTCAACAAGTCAACAAAGTCAACCCCTCAACAACCATGTCACCATAATACTTAATTAATATTATTGTTAATTATATTTCTTATTCTCATTAAGGTTTAGCCAAAAGTCAATAGTCAACAGTCAACAGTCAACAACCCCAATGAGAATCCTCTGCCTCTGTCTCTCTGTCAACTGTGCATACACACCCGCATCCGCGTTCCGAGGAACACGAATACAAACGAGATAAAACCAATCCCAAAATGTACACTAGGATCTGGCTTAAACCAAAGCCCGCTAGTGTTAACTGTCCGGACACCAAACGTGCACAAGTGCACGGATGTGACCGAACCCTGTCGCAAAACCATGCGACTTCTACTCTTTTGCCTAAAGGCGAACAGCTTTCTGTGTGGGACTCTAAAGACTCGACACTACGCTGGCAGTAGGTTTAACCACAGACCGCAAGCGGCACTAGCTGTGCGTAACGGTCCCCAGGTAGATGCCGACAAGAAGACTGACGAGGTGAAACCCATCTGAACTCCTACTGAGCCTGAATGTGACAATCTCCGTACAGTCCGGTCTGTTCGTCTGATACATCGCATGGCGGGCCTAGGGGGCGGTAAACGTCAGTCCCTTAATAGCGGTACAAGTCGTGTCGGAGTGAAGCCCAGAACACCCTGAGATAGCACTGGAAACCTACCAGTATATCTCGCTTGCCCTGGCCAGGGACTACTCGTGTAATGGCTCTCCTAGACACAGCGCGATGTCAACCCCCAATACCGGGAGAGACGAATCCTGTCTAACCGTCACTGCCTCCAAGTGCTTCGGGACCGCACCCAAAAACTACCTGTTTGCACGACTCCTTTGAGCCATGGTAGGGTAGTAATCAAAGTACAGTGGGAACACACTCGAGGCAAAGTGACAGTGTCAAGTCAGCGGACTAAGCTGTACTCATGTCACCTGAGAACTGATAACTGACGATAGGTATAGTACCAACCAACAGTTCCCGACGAGTCCTGTCCAGTGTACTCGTAACCTAACGAGCACCCGCATACTATCTCAAGTACGACGTACTGACGGCTGTGGGACAGGCCGTCTCCCACACTGGGATGAGAAGCACATACGCTAGTCTACTCCGGAGTATCGATGCCCTGTCTCGATAGTCCTGTGACTAGGGACCTGCATAAGGATGTGCTTATAGATTACCCAGCCCCCACGAGTGTGACTGCCATCACAACGCTGGTAATCAAGCAAAGATCCTAAGGGCTCCACTAATGTCTATAGGTGATATACTAAAATAAACACGTGTACACATTAAAGTAGAAACAAACCAAGTAGCATACTACTATATTGAGCAAGATTGTCTATACAAGGTGAATATCCCAAGCTTTCATTAAGTAATATACAAACTAGTATGATACAGTAATGGCCTCTAGGGTATATACACTAACAGATTTCATCTCTGTTCTTCCAAGAATTTAATTCTTTACCTTTAAAGATGAAGAAAATGATCTTCTTTCTTCAAAAGCTTGCCTTTCTTTCTCTTTGAGTTCTTTCTCAAAGTTTGCAGAGAGTTCTCTCTATGTGAGACTTGAAGTCTTGGGGCCTTTATATAGGGCCAATTGATTTGTTAAGTTAGTTACAGAGATTTTTCTCTGATTGATCTGGGGATATTTCCCCATCGTTGGATCTTTAATCCTAAGGCCTCTGTTTTACAGAAGATAATTTTCTTATTTTAATAAGATTGGAAATATCTTTCTAGAACAGAATTTTAATTCTTATTAATTAATAATTTATTATTTAAATTCCAGTGCTGGCGCAATTGGCGCTAGCGCGCCTGCGTTTGACACGTGGCGCGCACCGCAGGGCGCAGCGCAACTGCGCTAGCGCACCTATGTTTGACACGTGGCGCGCAGCGCAGAGCGCAAGGGTTCTGAAGCGTTGCTTCATTTTAAAATTTGAATTTTGAAACAGGGCTTTGCTCTGATTGGGGGTGCGCTGCCTTGAGCGCAGCGCTCCTGGCGCTGGCGTGTCTGCTTTTGACACGTGACGCGCAGCGCAAGAAATCTGAAGCGTTGCTTCAATTTTTGAATTTTGAAATTCAAACATAGCTTTACTCTGATTGGGGGAAACAAGGGTATAACAGTTACATAATATAATAAGAATGCAATCAAATACGATACGAATAAAATATGGACAGCCGGTGTCATATAACTTGCAAAATTCACTATAAATCACACGAGCAGAATTTAGCAAAACAATATAAAAGGCATATGAAGTATATTTTATTAACCAAGCCGTAAAATTAGTTTCATATCAATAGACATTCAGATTAAGAATTTATCATCATTTTAAATCAGCGATTAGTTGCTGGAATTCCAGTTTCAGAATTGGAAGTCCAACTTCACGCGCCGTTTACTATAGATTATGTTTAGATTCAAGTGTTGCTACAGTTGAACAAAACCTATCTCTATCTGTTAGGTTTCTAGCGCATCAAGCGGATCGGTAACAACCTCTATGCACTAGGAGATATATTCAGTTTAGTGTTAAGGTATATGACCTATCACTGCAGAAAACTGCAGGACATGTCGTCAAACTAAAATATAATTAAAATATCAAATGACAGTAAAATTGAATGAGACTAAAACCATAAGTTATATAACTTAATTATCTACGCGAAAATATAGTCTTCCATGTATTTTCAGATTTATACAGTGATGAATAGGTGTTTCAAAACAGGCATTAATATAAAATATTGCTCCGGACTGCAGTCCAGAGCCGTATTTCTCTCGCATTTTCCATATCATAACCCGGCCGTATTAAATAACTATTTACATAGGGTTAAAGTTTATCGAGTTGGCTTCGATATGAGCCCTATAATATCATGTTTCGGTTTGTATTTATTTTACAATGAATTTAACAAAGCGACGAGCACATAAATTTCCAGATTTAACGACGCCTATTGGGATACCATTTCATGATATAAACGTCAATCTTTTAGGTCTAAAATTCTACAAGATATTAGTTAATAAGAAATTGGAACTATTGATCACAATATATGAGCAATTTAAAAAGGGTTTTCGTTTAGAGTTCCGTATCGAACACTTAGTATGTGTATACATGTATCGGTCGACCACCATTTATTCATATGAATTCTAAAATGAGATTCATATGATCAATTGACCCGAGCGGGGTTCGATTCAACATAATCAACATGATGATTCAATATATCCGTATTTAATTATAACCTAACGCTACATACACGCACATGCACATATACGCATAAATACCTCTATTTATATAATATTAATTTGTAAATTATAGGAGCATGATAAAGCAAAGGAAAAGATTCCACTTTCCTTGAGACGCTGATATAGAAGCGTCTCAACGTGCAGGGTTCGTCTCGACACACGAGATGGTGCGATACTAGACATGGTGCATGGTGTGTGCGCGATGCGTGGCGACCCAGTACTGGATGCGGTGGCGACGCGGTCATGATACGGTAATGGGCGTGGTGACGATGCAGAAATGACACGGTACTGGGTACGGTCTTGGCTCGGTGCGTGTTGCGAGTGTGGCATGGCGTGACACGGGAGTGGGCACGTGGGTGGTGCGGTGCTGGGCACGAGGGCGACTCGAAGTGGGCACGGTGTAGGGTGTTTTTCGTCACCCCATTGAGATGGGAATGCGTGAGCGCTTTTCAGACGCATTACAGATTCCCCCTGCCTAGGGTAGGCTGGGGTTTATTGATTGTGGGGATCCGAATCTCCGACAGCCGCGGACTAAGCTGCCGTTAATTACCCCTCGCCTTTGGAGCGAGGAAACCTCCGATTGACGGGTCAAACAAGCCATGCGAACTCAATGTGCAGTTGCGTACGTGTTTTGAAGGGGTTTTGGATATATCAAAGGCCCCGCAGAGTTTTTACGGAGGTCCCGCTACCTGGATAGCGGGCTGGGGTCAAGGTGGGCTAGCAGCACACTTGCGGGGTGCGGGGCAGCGCCCCGTTAGAAATTAGAATTTTTTTTTAACGGGGACGGTGTTGTGGAGTGTGTGTGTGTGTGTGTGTGTGTGTGTAAAGAAAGGGCATCCAAAGGATGCGTGGGAGAAGGCCAGCGCAAGGCGCCAGCGAAAAGTAAAAGGGGGTGCTTAGCCCCCCGTACTGGGAGTTGTACTCTAATTGACCTTTGGGAGTTAAACTCCTTAAAAAAAAGGATGTATTATTATTGTCAATTTATTCTTATGGAGTTAAACTCCCAGAAACTTTGATTTGTGGAGTTAAACTCCAAGAAATCCTTGTAAATGCTTAAGGGGACCCCTTTCTTCTCCCCTGAGCCTTGGATCTTTCCCAAAATGGGATCTCTGGAGATGGGTCTCCTTCCTCCTCTTCTGTCGGCCAGATCGGCACACGGGCGCTGGGCGCATGGTGCCAGCGGAAAGTAAAAAGGGGGGCTCAGCCCCCCGTACTGGGAGTTGTACTCCAATTGACCTTTGGGAGTTAAACTCCTTAAAAAAGGATGTATTATTATTGTCAATTTATTCTTATGGAGTTAAACTCCCAGAAACTTTGATTTGTGGAGTTAAACTCCAAACAATCCTTGTAAATGCTTAAGGGGGCCCCTTTCTTCTCCCCTGAGCCTTGGATCTTTCCCAAAATGGGATCTCTGGAGATGGGTCTCCTTCCTCCTCTTCTGGCGGCCGGATCTTGGAGAACAAGAGGGGGTGATATTTAAAAATCTCCCCTTTTTGAGATCTAATGGAAAATCCGAGCTCCCTTTGATGGGTTTTGTGGTGGAAAACTATTTATTTTTGGAAAAGGAAGAGTAAAACTCTTGATTTAATTGAAAATGGAAAGAAGGTTTAGAACCTTGAGGAAGGAGAAGGAGGCATAAAAACCCTAGAGTTTGAGAGAATGAAAAGTGTATCTTTTATTCATCATCATATTGTCTTATATAGGCTTACACATTTACATATAGCCCCTTGGGCTTTACAAAATGGCATTTTGCCCATCCCATGCCTCATGTGCTCATTTCTTTTGCACATAAGCCATGTGCTTTACAAAAATTTGGCTTTATGCTCATTTTGCTTACATTCATGCAAAAAATAAAATAAAAGAAATACACCAAAATTATTTATTACAAAATTTTTATTTTGGTATGGGGGAGGCCGACCGCGGGCCTCGACTTGGGCATGGGCCCACTTTCTTGGGCTTGGGCCCGCTTACTTGGGCTTAGGCCCGCTTACTTGGGGTTGACCTTGACTTTGACTTGGTCAACTGGGGTGCAAATTTTGACTCCAACACACGGTGGTTCAGGAAAGTGGGCATGAGGACCTGGCACAGCGGAGGCACGATTGTAGCAAGGTGCAAGTGTTGCGGTGGCACAAGGCTGGCACGGCTGTGGCACAGTGGCAGCGGCAAGGAGGCAGCGACGGCAAGGATACTACCAGAGATGAATTGCAGCAGGGTGAGGAGCTCGAGAGGACTGTTTGTGGTGGGTCAGGTTGAAGGGGCTAGAGGGAGCTTGAGGGGGTCGTCGGTGAGGAAGTGGAGGGTTGCTTGTACACCCTAGCATGTTTATACAAAAATAATTGGTATTCTAAGACTTGCTTTATATTTTCCTACTTTATTCACTTGGGTTGCAAGTGATTCGTATGGTAGTAGTCGTTACCCGAACTGCATGTATGGAACTCAGTATAGTACTAGATTTTATTTGATCAATGAAACTGTATCTATGTGAATCTAGTGTATTATATATATATATATATATATATATATATATATATATATATATATATATATATATATATATATAGCCACAAGTTATGGATAAATTATAATTTTTTACTAACTGACATTGCATGCCTAATCACCTCATATCTTATTTTGCTTTTATCTATTATGATTAAATCTTAAGATATCTAACACCAAATAAAGCGGTGATGGGTTTGTCGAAGGTGGCAAGAGGAGGTGCCAGCGATGGTGGCTATGGATTCAGCGGCGGCTAAAGGGGAGGAGCTCGATGGTCGTCGGAGCTGGTAGCGAGAGGAGTTAGAGGCGTCGAAGGAGGCGGTGGGGGTTGTTGCAGGCGGTGACGGCGATGGAGCTCTCGACGACGGCTAAGTGGTTTGCTCAGATGTTTGAAGTTGGGTTCGAGGAGTGGTCGAGGTGTTGGTAGTGTGGAGTGAGGAGGGTGGTGATGTGGTTGAGGAGGAGTAGGGGTGTTTGCTGGGTAGCCGGAGGCTCGTCAGCGTCCATGAGGTGTAGCGAAGGAGCTCGAGTGCAATGGTGAGGAGAGGAGGTCGGGGAGCTAGGTGCTTGATAGTGGTTGAGGGAGGAGCTCTGGCGGTGATTAGCGCCGTGAGGTAGTGGGTCGACGGTGCAGGGAAGCTCCGAATAGGGTTGTGAGGAGGGAGGGAGAAAGAGACAGAGATAGATCGAGAGATAGAGATTTAAAGAGAGGGAGTGAGGCTGATGATGCTCAATAACGGTAATTCCTTATATCATGACACGTGGCGAATGACGTGTCACATGCGTAAGTCAGTTAAGCCCCTGAGGGCCACGGAGGGAGAACCGGTGTGCTACAGTGGGGGCTTCCCTCAAACCCTGTCTCCGAGGTTGCACCCCACTCCTTGCCCCCGAGCACTTCAGCAGCCAAGCCAACTGTCCCTTTGCTCCACTCCGAGCTATCACAGGCCCGAGCTTCCTCGGCCATCCGACTCGCCTCCGAGCCTTCCTTCAGGCTGAGCTTCTTCGCCCTCCCGGCTCGCCTCCGAGCCATCCTTCGGGCCGAGTTTCCTCGCCCTCCCGGCTCGTCTCCGGGCTACCGCAGAACCAAGATACTTCGGCCTCCCGCTCGTCCCCGAGCCTCCTACCGAGATCACCTTCCTCGGTCTCACCGACCGACCAACGACACCAATCGCTGGCGCAACCGCCTTACCTCCGCGAATCTCGCTATGCACGAGATATCCACCGGCCACGTCCTACGTCACACGCCATCACGATCCCCATTAACGAGCCTGTCTCGTCATTAATGCGGGATCCCGCCTATCATGCGGGCGTGATGCCGGGAGCATAACGACCGGCGTGATTCTCGCGCCTGCCTGCCTGTTGCCACCACTATATAAACCCCTCTTTCAGACGATTCAAGTAAGTCATTTTCTCCTCACTAGGCCGTTACTTTGCTCAAATATCCGATCTAACTTGATCGTCGGAGGGTCCTCGGTGGTACAACCACCCCGGGACTTCCTTGCAGGTAGCTCGGCCTCAACCACCTCAAACCCATTGAGAGTCCACAGGCTTTAGGAGGCAACCTCCAACCCAATCTCAGCCGTCCATCATCGCCAACAGCAGATCTACGGAAGGTAACATCTTGACGTGATCCGACATCCGCAGCTGGCGCCATCTGTGGGAAAGAGTTCCACTCAACAAAAGTTCATCTTCCAATCTACTTCATGGCGAGTGATCACCGTAGCGACCCATGCATTAGCTGACGCCCCACTCACAATGGGGACGCGGACGGATCGCCTCTTCCTCCGAATGCTATTCACCCCCTGTCTGCACGGATCGATAGGCTCGCGTCTGTCATGGACACCTTTATCCGTGTCCAAACGGCTGGGTAAATGATTAAGTGTGTTTTTAACGATCAAAACTATTTTACCGCAATCAAGAACGGCGTCGCATGAAGCTAGCCGGTGAGTACGGGTCGATCCACAGGGATGTGTAATTTTCCTAAGTGTTCTTACGAGCTGATTCAAATGGGTGTTTGGTCTTTTAATTTAATCTAAAAAAAAGAACTAAGTTGTGCAGTGGTTAAGAAACTTGCTAGGGTTAGGTTTAAGGTAGAGTTGATAAGATTTAATGTCACACCTCTTTCAATACCCTAAATGAGATCTTTTAGAAGTTATAGCAACTATTAGAAAAAGGGATTAAGATGATTGGGAAGAAACGAGTTTCCTCCTCTAGATCCTTGTCCGTCCTTTCCTAATATTTGCTCTAACTTTCATGGAAGACATGCATGTCCGGTCCTTTATACTACGGTTTCACCGTTACCTCGTGGGTAGGGTGCCGTAGGGAGCGGATCATGCATGCATGCATGAAGTTCTAGTTATTAAAAATAATCGGGCACGAAAGAGATGAGAGATCTTCATCTCTCATTCCCTCTCTTATTCCTAACCCTAACAAGCGAGGAAATTACTCGCTCATTAAGGGATTTATTAAAAACATTATTTTGAGATTCATTTTTAGATCTATTGGATTAATTTCCTACTGCAATTTTAAGAGATTCTATACTAGAATTACTTAAGGCAAAGGAATGATTTATCTAAGATAAGAATTAAATTAGAGAGCTAGGGCAAAGAATGAATTGTAAACTAGGGCAGAAATTGAAATGAACTTACAGGAAATGATGCTCTTCAATCCTCAAAAGATTCTGAATTTTTATTAATTGAAAAGAGGCACCGATGCTCTCCATAAAGAAATCTATATTTTATTATTAAAAGGAGGCATGGGAGATTACAATGATTTGGGTTCTATTTATAAAGAGATAGAAACCCTAGGTTACAATTGATCCGCACGTCTACAATTACAAATTTGCCCTTAGGTTAACTTTCCAGTGCCGCCACAACATTTTAGTAAAAAATTCTACGAATCCGGGCACTAGACAGCCGTGGAACCGCGGCATTGGTGGGCTTGGAACCGCGGCCCTTTGATGAGATCACTTCCTGAAAATTCCTGTGATGACTTCTGAATTTTTGGTGTCTCTGTTTCTATGGTTCTTTTCTTCATTTGGATTCTAGATCTTCTCCAGATCTTTCAATGAAAACTTGCAGTGGTCTTTTAACCGTTTGCCTTGACATTTTGGACCTTGCGTTGCCTTGTTGATTGTGAACTGTTCTTCGTCTATGCTTGACTAGGATCCTTCTACTTGTTGGTCAAAGTCCACTTTTTCATCATCTTTACATTGTTTTCACTATTTTCTGTCCAAGAACCTGTAACCTGTAACATGTAGCAGACATGCGTCAAAAGCACCTGTTTATTTATAAAAAGAATAAGAATGGAGAATATAATAATGCAATATTATGGTGTGAACAAATACCCCCAAACTTATCTTTTGCTCGTCCTCGAGTAAACTTATTTTTATTCACTAAAATCCTAACCACACTTTCACAGGGAAACGCGATTGCACTGAACACGTGCAACAAGCCGTTAAACCTCTAGGTGCCCTTAGTAGGAGGAGTGTTGTCTCCTGAGGGTTTTCAGCGGATACTACCCATAAAATCCTATCAACTCGGCCCATTGACTTTTGTTCTCCAATTAAGTTTTCCAACAAGGAATTCTATTATCTTCCACTTGTAAATTATTCATCCATATTCTTCACACTTCCTCATCATTTAACTTAAGATTATATATGTTCTGCAGACCTATTTAGCTTTCGGCATTTCTTAAGTTTTCCTTCTAGGGTTACATCTCCACTTAGAAATTTCTATCAACTATACTAAAGATACAAGTTCTATTCTTTATTCCTTTCTCTTATCTAAACTCTAATCACATATCCCCACGTGTGTGTATAAATCACCCTTACACTTGGAAATTCAAATCAAGCAATTGTACTCTTGTCCGTTGTCCAAAGCACTTATTAATTGGTGAATTTTTAAATGAATTTTGCATACACATCCTTCATGCAACCGTTAATACTTCTTGAGGTACCAACGACCGATTACAAAATGCGTTTTCACCTTAAAGCGTAATTCCTAGTCTTGCAACACCCAAGAATTTAGCAGTGACTCCCAAACCAGTTGGTCTAAGGCACTAGGTGATGAGGCACCCTCGCTAAATATTTTTCTTTTTTTTTGCAGCCTTAAGTAATTACAAAAACCAGTGTTCATTTTTTTTTATTCACACTTGTATATTTTTTTTCCATCATACTAAGGACTTTAGACAAGAGCATTTCAAGGTCTCCTCTACTATTCCAAGTTTCAAGGTGCGTGATTGTGCAATTTGTAGGGTATACATTTTTAGAATCTAGACTTAAGCTAGGAATTATTTTTCAAACTTATACTTTAATAAAATATCAATACTTTTCCTTTGTTTCGACTTAGCCCAAGAAATGAACCCAAAATTTGCCTATTTCTAAATAAACTATAAAGGCATATACTTTCTACCGTTAAACTTTAAGGAAGGTTATTTTTAGGGTTTTTAATTTACTAAGTCTAAGATCTAGTTGTTCCTCGCCAGTTAACCTATTTGTCAAACTTAAATCAAATATGCCAAAATTGAATACATTAATTTTTATAATTTTTGAAATTTTTCAAATTTTTATGGGTTTTCAAATAAGTATGCAAATGCAAAAATATGTACAAATGAATGCGAAGGAAGAAGGCGTACCGAGCATACCCCCAAACTTGAACTTGACAGTGTCCTCACTGTCATGCTAAACCAAGAGGGTCAAAATGCCGGCACTCCCCTATTTATTTATTTATAAAAAAAATTATATTTTTTTTAATGTTTTGAAATTTTTTTTTGTTTATTTTTTTATAGAAAAAGAAAACAAATATATATACATATATACAACAAGGTTCCCCCCAAACTTAAGCTTGGCCTTACACAAGCCAAAGGTTAGCACCAACCATTCAAAAATCTTATCGTGGTAATGGTCGAGTTGGTGAAAGAATGGAGTGGAAAGAAAAGAGATGAGAAGCACACGAGACCGTGTGGAGGTAGAAACGGGATACGGTCTCGGTGGGGAAGAAGAATGGCGGAAAAGAGAAAGAAGGGGCGCGTGATCTTGAGGGTGTAAATTGAGTGAATAACTTAGCGCAATTTGTGATGACCTAACCTATCAACCCATCGAGAAATGGGGTCAAATCCCTCAAGATCCGCAAGAAAACATGGGTACGCCGAACTTGGTATAGGAGATGAAAGCGTAACGGTCTCTTGTACGGTCGGAACAATAGGAAGGACGAAAGGGAGTGAATTAGGGATAGTATCATTCTCACCGTAGTAAACTGTCTCGAACTTAAAAGATTCCATTAATGGTTCGAAACTACTGTAAGCAACCGAGTCTGATGGTTCGACTAACTCATCTGAAAATGTAAAGGACTCAAACTCGGGCGGTGAGATATCAACATTGTCCGAAAAAGTGAAACACTCGTAGGTGTTATCGGCTGTGAGAACTGTGTCAGATTCAAAGGAAAATTTTTCAAGCTCACAGTCTTCAAGCGTGAAACTAGGCGTGGTCGGAACGATGGAAAGGAGGGAGGGTGATTTAGTTAATGGTTCAAGAGGATGAATTGGAAAATCCAACACATCAAACAAAAATGGTTCAACCTCAATATTATCCTCAATACTCTCCTCGATACTATCCTCATAATTCTCCTCAATATTTAGCCTATCCATGCTATTATCATCAAAATCAAGACGCATATGAAGTTCGGGAGAAACAATTAATGACTCGGGATGATGAATTGGACATAAAATTTCAATCAAATCGACAGGTTCATCATCCGAAATATTCCCGGCGTCTATATCCTCAATCAAGTGAAAATCTATTTTTTCTGACACCTCATCAAAAGCATGGATATTTATCGATTTAGGTTCTAGAGTGGAGGTGTAAAGATCGAAAGGATTAGGTGTGGTTTCACTCGAAAGGGGTTCTTCACAATTTGGCAAATCTAACACTACAAAGTCGCACAACTCATCATTTTGGATACATGTTTGAAAATTGGAGTTGTTGGATTCAATTGGGTATGGGTAGGTTTGATTTGGAAATCCTCTCACATTCTTGCTCTGTCCAACCGCCTCCTTATACATTGAAAAATTTGGAGCTAGTGGGAAACTAGCTACCGGTTCACTAGGTTGCATAAGGGCTGCTACGGACGCTTCCACGTTCCTAGTCATTTTGTTTGTTGCTAAGATATAAGCCTCCAACGACTCTTCCAAACTAGACTTAGGTGGTGAGGGGGTTTCGGTAAAAGATTCGAAGTTGTTTGGATATGTGAAACTCCCAACAGGCTGTGTAGAAACAGGGTCTAGTAAAGGTGGGAAAGTCGGGTAGGACTGGTAGGAAGTGGGTGGTTGGACAGGGATAGGGTCAACATGTGGATAACAAGGTGAATAATCGTGTGGATCCCTAGAACTAGATGAGTGGAGAGGGATGAAAGATTGGCTGCGAGATTGAGCAATATGCTCAGCAATGGACATCGGTTTAGGAGTGACAGAAGGACTTGAAAAAGTGGTATCAACATTTGGAGATGGTAAAGGTTGATTTGGTTGACACAAAGTGGGTAGAAGAGTCGAACTATTTCTCCTAGACGCCTCTATTTGATCTTTCAAAGATATTTTTGGTAAGGAAGGATCGTCTTTAAATTGACCGAACAAATTGACGTACGACGCAAAATTAGGTTCGGGATACCAAAGTTCGGCAAATGATTTATTATGTGGGGCACCCATGTTAGAAGAAAGGGGAAAAGAAAGAATGTTTGTTGTGGTGCAAGGATTTATTTGCGGTAAAAATTGGCAAGTTTTTTTTTTTTTAATAAAAATTTCCCCCCCCTTTTATTTTATTCTTTTTCTCTTTATTTGGAAAAATTGTTGCACAAAGATTTTCGAGAAAAGATATGCAACAGAAAATTTACTTGCAATCTATTTCTGATTTAAACGAGGCGCAAAAAAATCCTGCACAAGACTTGTTATTTGGAAAGAGAGATTTTTAAAGCGCACCAAATCCTGCAGGCATTTTTCAGAAATTATATGGAGATTTTTGCAAAGGAGGAAAAGAGAGACTTACAGAAAATTTTGCAGAAGATGTCGTCACCAGAACGCAGCTATTCCGCGGCCAAATGGGGGTTCCCACCGCGGTTCCGCGGCGGGAAAGTCGGCGCGGATCCCCAAAATTTTTTGTTGATTCTGATGTGATGAAACAGCCGCGTAACCGCGGTTCTAATAGTGGTACAGCCGCGGAAAGGCGGTCAGATGGAGGGTTTAGATCTCTGAATTTTCTCTGCTCCTTGGCTGTTGTAATCTTTCATTGTTAGGATCGTCTATTTACTGTTTCGCCTTCTAAATATTTCCAGATCCGAATTTGTTCCTGCAAGATTCACACAACAAAGTACCCTTTCCAAAAAAAATAACAATTGATATATTTTTATAATTTTTGGATTTTTTAGATTTTTATGACTTTTTAAATTTATGATTAACCCGAAATTGCAAAAAGGAAATTTCTACGCCATCCCCGGCAACGGCGCCATTTGATTTGGTCTCAAAAACTATCTATTACCGCAATCAAGAACGGCGTCGCATGAAGCTAGCCGGTGAGTACGGGTCAGTCCACAGGGATGTGTAATTTTCGTAAGTGTTCTTACGAGCTGATTCAAATGGGTGTTTGGTCTTTTAATTTAATCTAAAAAAAAGAACTAAGTTGTGGGATGGTTAAGAAACTTGCTAGGGTTAGGTTTAAGGTGGAATTGATAAGATTTAATATCACACCTCTTTCAATACCCTAAATGAGATCTTTTAGAAGTTATAGCAACTATTAGAAAAAGGGATTAGGATGATTGGGAAGAAACGAGTTTCCTCCTCTAGATCCTTGTCCGTCCTTTCCTAATATTTGCTCTAACTTTCATGGAAGACATGCATGTCCGGTCCTTTATACTACGGTTTCACCGTTACCTCATGGGTAGGGTGCCGTAGGGAGCGGATCATGCATGCATGCATGAAGTTCTAGTTATTAAAATAATCGGGCACGAAAGAGATGAGAGATCTTCATCTCAATTTCCCTCCCTTATTCCTAACCCTAACAAGCGAGGAAATTACTCGCTCATTAAGGGATTTATTAAAAACATTATTTTGAGATTCATTTTTAGATCTATTGGATTAATTTCCTACTGCAATTTTAAGAGATTCTATACTAGAATTACTTAAGGCAAACGAATGATTTATCTAAGATAAGAATTAAATTAGAAAGTTAGGGCAAAGAATGAATTGTAAACTAGGGCAGAAATTGAAATGAACTTACAGGAAATGATGCTCTTCAATCCTTAAAAGATTCTGAATTTTTATTAATTGAAAAGAGGCACCGATACTCTCCATAAAGAAATCTGTATTTTATTATTAAAAGGAGGCATGAGGGATTACAATGATTTGGGTTCTATTTATAAAGAGATAGA
Organism: Agapanthus africanus; assembly: GCA_030015575.1. Classification (NCBI taxonomy): domain Eukaryota; kingdom Viridiplantae; phylum Streptophyta; class Magnoliopsida; order Asparagales; family Amaryllidaceae; genus Agapanthus; species Agapanthus africanus. Next base: position 26,113,081 of record CM057338.1, read on the forward strand.
AACCCTAGGTTACAATTGATCCGCACGTCTACAATTACAAATTTACCCTTAGGTTAACTTTCCAGCGCCGCCACAACATTTTAGTAAAACATTCTACGAATCCGGGCACTAGACGGCCGCGGAATTGCGGCATTGGTGGGCTTGGGCCGCGGTTCCGCGGCCCTTTGATGAGATCACTTCCTGAAAATTCCTGTGATGACTTCTGGATTTTTGGTGTCTCTGTTTCTGTGGTTCTTTTCTTCATTTGGATTCTAGATCTTCTCCAGATCTTTCAATGAAAACTTGCAGTGGTCTTTTAACCGTTTGCCTTGACATTTTGGATCTTGCGTTGCCTTATTGATTGTGAACTGTTCTTCGTCTAGGATTGACTAGGATCCTTCTACTTGTTGGTCAAAGTCCATTTTTTCATCATCTTTACATTGTTTTCACTGTTTTCTGTCCAAGAACCTGTAACCTGTAACATGTAGCAGACATGCGTCAAAAGCACCTGTTTATTTATAAAAAGAATAAGAATGGAGAATATAATAATGCAATATTATGGTGTGAACAGTAAACCCCCCAGGTCGCCGCTCCCCCAGCTTGGGATCGGGACCCCTACAAGGGTCGAGAAGACACCGCCCACGCCTGTGCGACCGAGCACCACCTTGCTATCTCCGTCGGCCACAGATCCCCCGCGGCGACCAACTCAATGACTCACTGGGAAACTCTGACGCCGCGCAATTCTGAGTTTTTCCAGCCATGCTCATCCATTCTGGACGAGACTGTCATCATAGCTCTGAGATCGGGTCTTAGGCATAAGGAGTGGCTCCGCTCCTTTGCATTAGCGCAACCTAAGACCATGACCGAGGTAAAAAATTGGACCGAGAGAGAGATCCAACTGGAGGCCAAGGTGAACGCACACCTTCCCCAGGCCGACCAAGCCGACCAAAAAAAGAAGGGCGGGGAAGAGAAGAAGAAGGCCGGGCATCAAACCTGCTCAGCCCATCCTTAGCAGGCCTCTTACGGCCCCTCCCGAGCTAAGGATCAAAGCCCTCGCCAAGAGGCGACCGATCAGCTACCCTGCTTGGCTATCCCTGGCTGGTAGTTCTCTACCCCACAACGCCAGGGATCGAAGCCCTCGCCAAGAGGCAACCGGGCTCGCCCTTGTTCGGTTATCCCTGGATGGTAGTTCCCTACCCCGCAACGCTAAGGATCGAAGCCCTAACCAAGAGGCAACCGGGCTCGCCCTTGCTCGGTTATCCCTAGCTGGTAGTTCACTATCCCACAACGCCAGGGATCGAACCTTCACCAAGTGGCAGCCGAGCGGCTACCCTGCTCGGCTATTCCTGGCTGGTAGTTCGCTACCCCGCAACGCCAGGGATCAAAGCCCTCACCAAGAGGCAGCCGAGCGGCTACCCTGCTCGGCTATCTCTGGCTGGTAGTTCACTACCCCACAACGCCAGGGATCAAAGCCCTTGTAGGGTTCCTTGGCACGCTAATGAGGTCTCACAAGGCATCAACCATGCCAATTTCAAATTTTACAAGTGTCGAGAAACCCTAATACGGATCGTTAACTAGAATTTTAGGCGAAACAAGCAACTAGTTAACAAATTAACTAAGTGAACGGAAATACAACCTTTGTAGATCCGGTTCTCCACGTCCATAGCTCCATGATGAAGTCTCCTTGCTGTCCAAATCAAATCCTGGGCTCTAGCGTCGGCTTCATCGGAGAAATGGGCGGGCTAGGTCATCAACTACGATGCCGAAGATGATCTACGTCGAGGCATCACTAGATCAAGCTTCCACTTCACCAAGTCATGAAACTTGTGAAGAAAACACCCTATACTACTTGGCAAGAGGTAGAGGATGAAGAAATAGGAGGTGGGTTCACTTTAGAATTGAATTTCTCACTCATTTTCACTAGTTGCCATTGATGGTAGCTAGCTTTTTCTTCTTGAAGAAGAAGAAGAAGATGAAGATAATGATATGATAAGAATAATCAAAAAGAAAAGAAAAATGAATTCTTATCATATGCAAACCATGGTTAGGTGTAGAGAATAAACTAGGGTTAGGTCAATGGTTAGGGTTAAGCATGAAGACAAAAAATGGTGACTTAGTCAAAGCTTCATGAAGCTTCAACATGCATCCAAAGAAAGCCACCATTTTTCTTTTCTTTTGCCAAAAAGAAATAAATAAATAAATGAATAAATAGATATGAAAAACAAAACCCTGACCATTTAAATAACCATGGTTTAATCTTTACACAAACTCAAGTAAGCATGTATCATCAAACATGATACAATCAAGTGCACAAAAGTATATCACATATACAACTTGTGAACTTCAAGTGAGAAAATCCATTTAAAGTGAACCAATACTAGTTAATGCAAAGTAATATATCAAATATATAATTATGCATTAAATCATTAAATCAACACTTGATTCAATGATCCGGTCATGTCGCACACAACCGACTAGTATACAATGTATCAATTTATCGAATCAATCCTTGATTCGATAACTAGGTTATATCGCATACAACCATTCGACACATTCATCGCGAGAATGAAATACGGTATCACATAGACGCATTATTCTCGGTCCCGCACATATCTCATATGCGCTCCTATTTCGTTTCGCTTGAGCCAGGAAACCTCTGTGTAGGACTCTAAAGACTCGTCAATACGCCGGTAGCAGATGATGATCATATCAAGCACCCACAAGCCGCAAGCGGTCTGCTAAACGTAACGGCCACCCGGGTATTGAGCGATCAGAAGATCGACGAGCAATCCCGCTCACACTCCTGTGAATCCAACCAGTAACACTTACCGTACAGTCCGGTCTCGTCGTCTGATATGTTGCATATCTCGCCTAGGGGTGGTAAACGTCAGACCCCAGTAGCTCGATAAGTCGTGTCGATATGAGGTCTATAACAGTTCGAGAAACTACTGGTAACACTTACCAGTAAATCTCAGCAACCCTGGCCAGGGATTTCCGGTTATAGCCAATCGAACACAGCGCAACATCAACTCCCTATACCGGGAGAGACGAATCCCCTCCTATCGCTCATTGCCTCCATGTGATTCGGGACTGTACCCAAAAACCACCGTTTTGCACGCCCTCTTGGACGTGGTAAGGTGGAAATCAAAGCACAGTGGGAACCACACAAGACTCTATGACAATCTCGGGTCAACAGACTACTCTGTACCAGTGTCACCAGAGAACTGCTATCTGACGTAAGGTATAATACCATCTGGGAGTTCTCGGCGAGTCCGTCCAGTGTACCCAGTCTCCACTGAGCACCCGTATATCATCTCTGATGTCAAACACCGATGGATATGGGATCATCCATCGCCCATCTGTATGGGTCGAGAAGGTATACGCTAGTCTACTCTGGTATATCGATGCCCTGTCTCGATACACCCATGACTAAGGACCTTGAAGGATGTACTTATGGATTACCATGTCCCCACTAGTATGATCCGCATCATAGTCCAGGTAGTAAAGTACACATCCTAAGGGCTTTACCAACATGTAACAGAGAGACAATCAATGTACACGTTAAGGTAAAGAGTAACCAGATAGCATACTATCATGTCGAGCAAGAAAGTCCTCCCTATATATGTCCCAGCATCCACTACAATATACATCCAATGTACAGTAATGGCCTCTAGGGCATACATATAACTAACAATCTCCCACTTGCACTAGGGCCATCTGATAGCAGTGGTTGTAGTATCTCATACTCAACCATCCCATAAAAGTCTCTCTCTGGGAAAAGGCCTTTGTGAGTGGATCCGCCGTGTTGTCCTCTGAGTCTATTCTCCTAACCTCGATCACCCTGGAGATCAACCATCTCCATGATCAGGTGATACTGCCTTAGAATATGTCTGGATCACTGATGGGACGGACGTTCCTTGGCATAAGCCACAACTCCATTGTCACACAATGGGAGGAACTAAGTTCATCTCATGAACAAATGTACATCCAGACTGCCTCTTTGGTAGCATCTTAAGTAGCGATGTATCGAGCCTTTATCGTTTAGTATGCCACGGTATCTAGCTTGGAACTCTTCCAACATACCGTCCCTTTACTAAGGGTAAAGACAATGCCCGCGACTGATTTTCAGTCGTCCTTATCACCCTGGAACCCTTCCAGTGATTCTCCCCAGGATCGGTTGATACCATCTCACTACAACTAGTGAGAATCCTAACATCCAATTAGATCTATCTCATAGATCCTGAACCCAGGATTTAGGAGGTATCACTTTGATCCTATATGGAGAATCATTGTGATAAGCGGAGATTGACCGAGCGTAGCATAGGAAACTCCTTCCCTATCAAGAGTATGTCATCCACGTACTCTACGAGGATCATCACCATACTCCCTACTACCCTTTTGTATATACAAGGTTCATCTACCATTTTGATGAAGTCAAACTCTTTGACTACCATATCAAAATAGATGTTCCAACTCCGCGATGCCTGCTTTATCCTATAAAACATCTTGCACACGTTTCTGCTGCTCCCACTGTCTACGAAGCCCTCTGGCTGTGTATTTATAGACGTTCTCTTCTAAAACATGATTTAGAAAAGCAGTCATGGTACCCAACCGTCAGATATCGTAGTCATGGTATGTAGCCGTGGCAAGTAGGATCTGAATGGACTTAAGCATAGCTCCTTAGAAAAGGTTTCATCATGATCCATACCTGGTTAATGATGCAAACCTTTAACAAGTCTAGCTTTGAAAGTCTCAACTTTTCCATATACACCAAGTAATCTTCTCAAGATATACTTGCTCCTTATGGGGATTTAACCCTTCAGATATAGCAACCAAAGTCCATACTTTGTTGGTGTACATGGATTCCATCTCAGATCGCTAAGCATCCTGCCATTCTTACAGAGTCCCACTCCTGATGACCAGCTCGAAACTAGTTGGGTCATTATCTCATGATGCAATCCTCGCTCCCACTGTCATAGAGAAACAGAAGTATCTCTCAGGTGGGTGAGAAAACCTTACTAGATCGGCGGAGAGGCTGAGGTTTGTTGGTAACTATTGAATCCTTTGGTTCTATCAAATCATCAGCTGTAGTTTGTATAGCTGGAACCTTTCCAGTTCTACATTACAGACCTTGCCTCGAGCTTGTCCGGATTTTGCTTTTAGACATAGGCCGGACAACCACAAATCTTAACTAACTTAAGATATGGGCTCTTCCCTTTCCATATCACATATGAAGTGGTAGGCATCTGATTTGATCAGAACCCTGTTCAATAGGTATGCAACTTCATAAGTGCATAACTCCCAAAAGGAAATAGGAAACTCAGTAGTACTCATCATAGAGTACACCATATCACATAGGGTGCTATTGCTCTGCCCCGATATACCATTGTGCTATGGTGTATACGGAGGAGTAATGCTGAGAGAGAATCTCATTCTCCTTTAGAATAATCCAGGATTTCCGTGCTCAAGTGTTCTCCTGCTCGATCTCATCAAAGGACATAATACTTATACCCGTGTTTTGGTTTTCTACTTCTAAATCATATTCTGTGAATATCTCAAAAGGTTCGGACTTGTGTTTCAACAGGAACGTATGTCTGAATCTTGAGAGATTATCAGAGAATGTAACGAAGTACAAAAAACCAGTCCTGGCATATGTAGACAGGGGACCTTACATACATCAACATGTATCATCCCAAGAGTTTACTAACTCTTTCTCTGTTTCCAGTAAACAGAGCTATGGTCATCGTATCTTTGTGACATGACTGGCAAGTTTCATAAGATGTAAATTCAAACAGATTTAAATATGCATCTAAATTTAACTTTAGCTAGTCAGGTCGCATTGATATGACCTAGTCTACAATGCCTCAAGAAGGATTCGTTCATTTCTGAACTCTTCCTCTTGTGTGTGTTCCATATACTAAAGAACTGTAGTTTGATTTAGAACATCAATGCTTTTAGATAACGTGCCTGATCCGATCAACTTTTGATATAGGAAATGTTCAAAACATTATCCAACAATACAAAATTATATCCTTTCTATACTAATAAAGAGACTGACATGATTTTGTATATCAGGTTCGGTATCTAATAACATTCGTTCAAAATCAATGTATTTGGAATACAGGGTGACAGTGACCAACAGACTTGGCTGCAACACTTGCCCCGTTTTCTGCCTCATGAAACTTATCACCCGTTCTCAGTTCTCTACCTTTCTGTAGCCCTATGTAACAGATTACATATCTGGAATCCTGATCTGGTATCACATACCCAGGACGTAGAGGATACTAAGAAACAGTTCTTTGTAACAAACACACCCGAAGATGATGCATCAGCATGCACTCTCTTCGTTTGGGCGGCACGGGAATTCTGGTAATCCCCAATTTCCTGCTCTGTCTTATAACAATTATAAGTTGGAGCGGGACCAACGTTCCCCAGCTCAGTATAACAAGCGGGTTCGGTCAAATATCCGTATTATTATCTTGATTAAGGCGTGATATGGTCGCTACCTGGAGAGAGAGAGAAGAAAACACTCAGCGTGCGCTCTTGTAAGATCAGATTGGTTATTATTTTATCTAATCAGGATGGCTCCCACTGCTTTTTATCAAATCTTCCTTCAAACCCTAAAAGGAAAGACTAGCCGGGATTAACTACACACTACAAGTTCGCCAATCTTTCAGCCAGGCCAGTGTCGGTACTTTGAGGGAGGTCCCCCGTGCTTTCGCACGAACCTAATTAATGTAAACCTCGTTTTCCCAGAGGCGTAACCTCGTTAACACCTTTCTAGACACCTACTTGATCGGCTAATTATAATGTGTAAAACTCTCCCAGGAGTAACAATTACTCGCAGCGGGTATCGGGATCCAACTATCTCATAGAAGGTATGCAATCTCATTGCAAATTTCAACACTTGAAATTCCCGATAATATTTTGCCCCTAGCGTGCTATGACCTTGACGCATGCCAAACAACCCATAGTCCGCTAGTCAAGTTCAACCCGTACATTTCTTGATTGAATTAAACCCACCCGCACGACCCTTGACGCATGCCAAACAACGCCGTACGAATACCCTAATCCAATCGCATCGTATGCTAGCAGATAAGCACTAGTTAGCTACCGTACACTACGCCTTGACGCATGCCAAACAACCGCAGCACGAATACTAACTAGTACTTATCTGAAATGACGGAAGGATACGACAGGTTTTTCTGAAAACCTATTGCGTAATGAACTTGATATCGTTGTAGAATCAAATGATTTTAAAATGGAGTGTTTTTGAAGCTTTTCTAGTTTTGCTAAAGGAGTCACTCCCGGTGAAGGGATCGTCGGTCCTTTCCTCGTCGAATGAGGTGCGGGATATATCATATATATCACTGTGCAAAGCAAAAACACTTAAAAAGCAATCAAAAGACAAACCGAGTGTGTAGCATCTACCAGTTATTGCTAAAGGAGTCACTCCCGGCGAAGGGATCTCGGTCCTTTCCTTATCGAATAAGGTGCAGGATATATCATATATACCGCTGTGCAAAGCAAGAACTGTAGCTACCTATTTTATTTTTGAAATTCGATTCTACAACATCTTAGGTTTCTTTTATTTCATTAATCTTATTAATGAAGTCCCATCATTTAAATACCTAAACATCACAGATAAATACGATGTACACTTATGCCATCCGCATTCGCCTCGATATCCCTTCGTGCACCGTTAGGTTAGGTAACTAACGGCAGAGCGGGGCAGGGCTAGCGCGGGTGTAAAACATAAGTAACGCCTATATAATATATCATATATACTATATAAAGTATCCATCACAGAACATATCACATGATCACATCACAGATATCGCAGCAGAAGAATCATATGAAATATTGGATATTCTAGGACGTCCGTGTTTTCAATACGAGCCAGTATAAAACACGGATTCCACGGTCGTGATGAATAGCCAAACCCACACCCCTGGACCCCTACGAGAGCGGCAAGCAACCCTACCAATTCTAGAGTTAGGAGACCCGGACTCGACTCCTCGAGTTGGTCTCCCATTGGACTCCAGAACCCGGTTACTTGTGCTCCCCTCCTTGGGTCTATCCTAGTGCGGAAAAGTAAATAATATACAAAGGGTGACACCTTCCGCAACCTGGAAGTGCCCCAATAAAAGAATATTACATACAAGTTTTTACATGAATGAAAATGAAAAACACTCATCTCACATAAAAAAAACCCCGGCTATTCAAACACGACGATCCAATATAACATATCCATCAACACATAACATCGCATGTCATCAACGTAAGTAAATATGCGCATCCCAATTGTCGTTGACATATAGCAACGAAACCGGCGATATCACATATTACACTTACGGTCACAGAAAAGAAAATGTAAAACTACAACATTTGGAATCCGCAACCACCTCAGACATCGCATGCCTGACCAAATGAATTCCTTAGACATCGCATGCCTAACAATTATAAACCCCGCATTTTAGTCTCAAAATCGAAAACACTTTTCAATATCAAGTCGGGCAATTCAACAAGATTCCCGACATCCTGATCGAATGCTCGTCGCAAACTTTAGTAGGCGGCCGCACCCCCGATACCGTCGACGAAGTGCACCAAGGCGGAACACCGCTGCCGCGAGCACCCGAACGGATGCTTTCGGCGACGGGGTTCTCCTACAGTCACTTGGTCGGGGCAATGGAGTGAGGCTGTCTATTAAGTTTACCCGGCGAATATCCGCGTACGCTACGTGATTGCGACGGACTTTTGATCACATCAAAATTCCGTGGCAACCGATCAAGTGAGACTAAACTGCTATGTTTATAACATTCATTCAGTTATCTCATAACTTCTTGTGAATTCCAATTATTGTATCACATTCCGGATAAGATAGAAAATGTTAAACTTTTCGATCGAACAATCGAACACCCAAGTTTTCCTGATACAGCTCAACTCATGAAATAAGTTCAAAGACATTCACTTCATGCCTCAGTACCAACGGTCCAGCCGTAGAAGGGTCAAGCCAACGCCTCACATGTGGCACGCCGTACTGCCCTAAACCCTAAGGTTCAAAGGGCAGTTCAAGACGGTCACATAATCGAGTTAAGGTTTGTTGTCTTCTAGAGGGACCATCGCGTTACTTGCACTACTTAGAACGTCTTTAAACCATGGAAAAATCCAACACTTGGAAATTTCCCGACAGGGAAAAAATTGGGTATTTATATCCGGTCTAACTGTTTAACATATTCAAAAATTATCCGGAAAAGCACACAGACAAAATTAGACAATCCGATCGAAATACCGAGTCCCTAATACAATCCAGAAAACTCAACTCTTGAGTAAATTTTAAAAATTCCCATAAAACTCAGCATTTAAATAAAGAAGTTACTGTGCAAAAATGGTTGACTGAAGAGACTAAATGGGCGCGGAACCGCCGCAATAGGCGGCTAATGCCGCGGTTCCGCCGCGCTTTAGAAAGATCATTAGGTAATTTTTGCACCGTAATTCTTAGAATTTCCTGATGAATTTTTTAAGCATTTTTAATTTGGAAAAAACCCAGTTTTCAGAAAAAGTCCAGAGAGCATATTTTGTGTTAGGGTTTCGGTTCGATCGGACTTCTAACTCCGTTTACGCATCGCCTAAGGCTCTAGCTAGGCTCTGATACCACTGTAGGGTTCCTTGGCACGCTAATGAGGTCTCACAAGGCATCAACCATGCCAATTTCAAATTTTATAAGTGCCGAGAAACCCTAATACGGATCGTTAACTAGAATTTTAGGCGAAACAAGCAACTAGTTAACAAATTAACTAAGTGAACGGAAATACAACCTTTGTAGATCCGGTTCTCCACCTCCATAGCTCCATGATGAAATCTCCTTGCTGTCCAAATCAAATCCCGGGCTCTAGCGTCGGCTTCATCGGAGAAATGGGCGGGCTAGGTCATCGACTATGATGCCGAAGATGATCGAGGCATCACTAGATCAAGCTCCCACTGCACCAAGTCATGAAACTTGTGAAGAAAACACCCTATACTACTTGGCAAGAGGTAGAGGATAAAGAAATAGGAGGTAGGTTCACTTTAGAATTGGATTTCTCACTCATTTTCACTAGTTGCCATTGATGGTAGCTAGCTTTTTCTTCTTGAAGAAGAAGAAGAAGATGAAGATAATGATATGATAAGAATAATCAAAAAGAAAAGAAAAATGAATTCTTATCATATGCAAACCATGGTTAGGTGTAGAGAATAAACTAGGGTTAGGTCAATGGTTAGGGTTAAGCATGAAGACAAAAAATGGTGACTTAGTCAAAGCTTCATGAAGCTTCAACATGCATCCAAAGAAAGCCACCATTTTTCTTTTCTTTTGCCAAAAAGAAATAAATAAATAAATGAATAAATAGATATGAAAAACAAAACCCTAACCATTTAAATAACCATGGTTTAATCTTTACACAAACTCAAGTAAGCATGTATCATCAAACATGATACAATCAAGTGCACAAAAGTATATCACATATACAACTTGTGAACTTCAAGTGAGAAAATCCATTTAAAGTGAACCAATACTAGTTAATGCAAAGTAATATATCAAATATATAATTATGCATTAAATCATTAAATCAACACTTGATTCAATGATCCGGTCATGTCGCACACAACCGACTAGTATACAATGTATCGATTTATCGAATCAATCCTTGATTCGATAACTAGGTTATATCGCATACAACCATTCGACACATTCATCGCAAGAATGAAATACGGTATCACATACACGCATTATTCTTGGTCCCGCACATATCTCATATGCGCTCCTATTTCGTTTCGCTTGAGCCAGGAAACCTCTGTGTAGGACTCTAAAGACTCGTCAATACGCCGATAGCAGATGATGATCATATCAAGCACCCACAAGCCGCAAGCGGACTGCTAAACGTAACGGCCATCCGGGTATTGAGCGATCAGAAGATCGACGAGCAAGCCCGCTCACACTCCTGTGAATCCAACCAGTAACACTTACCGTACAGTCCGGTCTCGTCGTCTGATATGTTGCATATCTCGCCTAGGGGTGGTAAACGTCAGACCCCAGTAGCTCGATAAGTCGTGTCGATATGAGGTCTATAACAGTTCGAGAAACTACTGGTAACACTTACCAGTAAATCTCAGCAACCCTGGCCAGGGATTTCCGGTTATAGCCAATCGAACACAGCGCAACATCAACTCCCTATACCGGGAGAGACGAATCCCCTCCTATCGCTCATTGCCTCCATGTGATTCGGGACTGTACCCAAAAACCACCGTTTTGCACGTCCTCTTGGACGTGGTAAGGTGGAAATCAAAGCACAGTGGGAACCACACAAGACTCTATGACGATCTCGGGTCAACAGACTACTCTGTACCAGTGTCATCAGAGAACTGCCATCTGACGTAAGGTATAATACCATCTAGGAGTTCTCGACGAGTCCGTCCAGTGTACCCAGTCTCCACTGAGCACCCGTATATCATCTCTGATGTCAAACACCGATGGATATGGGATCATCCATCGCCCATCTGTATGGGTCGAGAAGGTATACGCTAGTCTACTCTGGTATATCGATGCCCCGTCTCGATACACCCACGACTAAGGACCTTGAAGGATGTACTTATGGATTACCATGTCCCCACTAGTATGATCCGCATCATAGTCCAGGTAGTCAAGTACACATCCTAAGGGCTTTACCAACATGTAACAGAGAGACAATCAATGTACACGTTAAGGTAAAGAGTAACCAGATAGCATACTATCATGTCGAGCAAGAAAGTCCTCCCTATATATGTCCCAGCATCCACTACAATATACATCCAACGTACAGTAATGGCCTCTAGTGCATACATATAACTAACAGCTCTCACCAAGAGGCAACCGGGATCACCCTTGCTCGATTATCCCTGGCTGGTAGTTCACTATCCCACAACGCCAGAGATCAAAGCCCTCGCCAAGAGACACCGGGCAGCAAGCCTGCCCGGCCCGTCCTTAGCAGGCCTCTTACGGCCCCTCCCGCGCTAAGGATCGAAGCCCTCGCCAAGAGGCAGCCGAGCAGCTACCCTGCTCAGCTATCCCTGGCTGGTAGTTTCCTACCCCGCAATGTCAGGGATCGAAGCCCTCACCAAGAGGCGACCGAGCAGCTACCCTGCTCGGTCATCCATGGCTGGTAGTTCACTACCCACCAATGCCAACGATCCAAGCCCTCGCTAAGATGCACCGGGCAGCAACCCTGCTCGGCCCATCCTTAACAGGCCTCTTATGGCCCTTCCCATGCTAAGGATCAAAGCCCTCGCCAAGAGGTGACCGAACAGCTACCCTGCTCGGTCATCCATGGCTGGTAGTTCACCACCCCACAACGCCAGGTATAGAAGCCCTCACCAAAAGGCAACCGGGCTTGCCCTTGCTCGGTTATCCCTGGCTGGTAGTTCACTACCCCACAACGCCAAGGATCGAAGCCCTCACCAAGAGGCAGCTGAGCGGCTACCCTGCTCGGCTATCCCTGGCTGGTAGTTCACTACCCCGCAATGCCAGGGATCAAAGCCCTCACCAAGAGGCAACCGGGCTCGCCCTTGCTCGGTTATCCCTGGCTGGTAGTTCACTATCCCACAACGCCCGGGATCGAAGTCCTCGCCAAGAAGCACCGGGCAGTAAACCTGCTCGGCCCGTCCTTAAGGATCAAAGCCCTGGCCAAGAGGCACCGGGCAGCAACCCTGCTCGGCCCGTCCTTAGCAGGCCTCTTACGGCCTCTCCCGCGCTAAGGACCGAAGCCCTCGCTAAGAGGAAACCGGACTCGCCCTCGCTCGGTTATCCCTGGCTGGTAGTTTGCTACCCTATGACGCTGGGGATCAAAGCCCTCGCCAAGAGGCACCGAGCAGAAACCCTGCTCGGCCCGTCCTTAAGGATCAAAGCCCTCGCCAAGAGGCATCGGGCAGCAACCCTGCTCAGCCCGTCCTTAGCAGGCCTCTTACGGCCTCTCCCGCACTAAGGATCGAAGCCCTCGCCAAGAGGCAGCCGAGCGGCTACCCTGCTCGGCTATCCATGGCTGGTAGTTCCCTACCCCGCAATGCCAGGGATCGAAATCCTCACCAAGAAGCGACCGAGCAGCCACCCTGCTCGGTCATCCATGGCTGGTAGGTCACTACCCACCGATGCCAAGGATCCAAGCCCTCGCCAAGAGGCACCGGGCAGCAACCCTGCTCGGCCCGTCCTTAGCAGCCTCTTATGGCCCCTCGCGCTAAGGATCGAAGCCCTCGCCAAGAGGCAGCCGAGCGGCTACCCTGCTCAGCTATCCCTGGCCGGTAGTTCCCTACCCCGTAATGCCAGGGATCGAAGCCCTCACCAAGAGGCGACCGAGCAGCTACCCTGCTCGGTCATCCATGGCCGGTAGTTCACTACCCACCGACGCCAAGGATCCAAGCCCTCGCCAAGAGGCACCGGGTAGCAACCCTGCTCGGCCTATCCTTAGCAGGCCTCTTATGGCCCCTCCCGCGCTAAGGATCAAAGCCCTCGCCAAGAGGCGACCGAACAGCTACCCTGCTTGGTCATCCATGGCTGGTAGTTCACTACCTACCGACGCAAAGAATTTGAAGCCCTCCTCACGAGGCCGCCGAGTTTCTTCCTGCTCGGCGCATTTCCAGCGGGCAGCCTCCTGCCCATCAGACGCTGAGGATCCGAAGCCCTCTTCATGAGGCAGCCGAGTTTCTTCCTGCTCGGCGCATCCCCAACGGGAAGCCTCTTGTCCATCAGACGCTGAGAATCTGAAGCCCTCCTCACGAGGCCGCCGAGTTTCTTCCTGCTCGGCGCATCCCCAGCGGGCATCCTCCTGCCCATCAACGCGGCGGGTACGAAGCCCTCCCCGCAAGGCCGCTGAGTAGCTTTCTGCTTGGCGCATCCGCAGCGGGTAGCTTCCTACCCTACAAAGACACGGATCCAAGACCCGCCGAATAAACTCATACTCAACACGCGATCAGCGCCTCAACTCAGACAAAGGGAGGATACTGACCTTCCCATACTCGTCCTTCGTTCGACTCATACTTGATGCGCGACAACAAAAACACCGTGTCGTCCCCGAACATTCCACCACGAGGAATTACCAGCGCCAAGCCGCACAGAAAGAACCAAGCAGTCCACTCTCGACCCGACCCACAAATAGATCGGAATGATAGTGGGGGGCTAATGATGATGCTCAATAACGGTAATTCCTTATATCATGACACGTGGCGGATGACGTGTCACATGCGTAAGCCAGTTAGGCCCCTGAGGGCTACGGAAGGGGAACCGGTGTGCTACAGTGGGGGCTTCCCTCAAACCCTGTCTCCGGTTGCACCCCACTCCTTTCCCCCGAGCATTTTAGCAGCCAAGCCAACTGTTGCTTTGCTCCAGTCCGAGCTATCACAGACCCGAGCTTCCTCGGCCATCCGGCTCGCCTCCGAGCCTTCCTTCAGGCTGAGCTTCCTCACCCTCCCGGCTCGCCTCCGAGCCATCCTTCGGGCTGAGCTTCTTCGCCCTCCCGGCTCGTCTCCGGGCTACCACAGAACTAAGATACTTCGGCTTCCCGCTTGTCCCCGAGCCTCCCGCCGAGCTTACCTTCCTCGGTCTCATCGACCAACGGCACCAATCGCAGGCGCAATCGCCTCACCTCCGCGAATCTCGCCATGTGCGAGATATCCGCCGGCCACGTCCCGCATTCCACGCCATCACGATCCTCCATTAACGAGCCTGTCTCGTCATTAATGCGGGATCCCGCCTATCACGAGGGCGTGACGCCGGGAGCGTAACGGCCGGCGTAATTCTCGCGCCTGCCTGCCTGTTGCTACCACTATATAAACCCCTCTTTCAGACGGTTCAAGTAAGTCATTTTCTCCTTATTAGGCCGTTACTCTGCTCAAATATCCGGTCTAACTTGATCGTCGGAGGGTCCTCGGTGGTACAACTACCCCGAGACTTCCTTGCAGGTAGCTCGGCCTCAACCACCTCAAACTCATTAAGAGTCCACATACTTCAGGAGGCAACCTCCAACCCAATCTCAGCCGTCCATCATCGTCAACAACAGATCTATGGAATGTAACATCTTGACGTGATCCGACATCCGTCAGAGACGGTTGAGGAAATGATGGAGGAATGGCGAGGAGCTCGGGAGTAGTCGGGGCATGGACGAGATCGTGGGTGGGCACGGGTCGTGCGGAGACGGGCGCGAGGAATGAGGAAGAAGTGGTCGTTGGGTTTTAAATGGAGAGAGAGAAAAGAGAGGGGGAAGAAGGGCGAGTGGGTTCGGGTCTGGTCGATCGGGTGAAGGAGGTTAGGCTTGGGTTTGGGTCATGGGTCAGGGGGTTATGGTGTGTGTTTAAGTTTAGGATAAAAGAAAAGTGAGGGGGGAGAGTGAGAGATGGGTTTAGGTTTAGGAAAAATTAGAAATTAGGAAATGAGAAAAAGAAAAATACAGGAAAATTGTTTAGGAAAAATATTTTAAAAGAAATTATTATTATTAATATGGAAAATCAAATTCGAGATGCTGGTTATTACAGTTATAGTAAATACAAAAGACAGAAAATCTAAAAATTTTCGTAAATCTCGCGAATTTTTTGCGCTACAACATGCAAAATATTTAATTTTTAAGAAAACAAATATTTTTGGAATTTTTTAAAATATCACGGTTTTTGTGTATTGTAGTAAGCAAAACATTGAAAATAGTAGGGGGAAAACAAATTTTAATATTTTTGTAAATTTCATGATTTTTATGTCGTGCAAAAATATTGAAAGAAAGAAAACAAAAAAATGAAGATTTTTGAAAATTTTGCGATTTATGTTTGCTTTGTAGCTTGTAGAATATTGAAAAACTGTAGAAAGCTTTTTATTAAAATTTCATAATTTTCATGTGCTATATACAGAAAGCAAAAAACTGAAAAATCGAAGAAATTTTCTTTTCTGGGCTGTTGAAAATTTTGAGAAACCAAGATATATTAGAATTTTTTAAAATAATGCAATTTTCCAGTGATCTAAGCAAATAATAAAAAACAGAAAAAAAATCAGAAAATTATATGATTTTTGAAAATTCCGTCTATTATATCATACAAAATATTGAAAAAACACGAGCAGAAATAATTTTTTTTAGATCGTTGAAAATTTAATGATTATCATGCCTATGAGGAAATTATTTCACGATTTTCGTTTGTAAATTATTTTTGAAAAACTGAACAAACTAGAAAATTTCGAGACATTTTGAAAATTTCAAGATTTTTGATATGGCCTGCAGAATAAATATTGAAAATTTGAAAAAATTGATTTTGTATTAAATTGCAAACAAATATTCAATCAAGTTCTTGAAAAACCAAGGAAAACAGAAAAGTTTCAGAGATTTTCATAAATTTCTTAATTTTCATGTTCTATATATGACATTCAAAATGTTGAAAAATCGAATTATCCGTTTACAATTTTGAAAATTTCTTGATTTTCGGTTGTTATGACAAGCAAAATATTTTAAAACAGACGATTTTTTTTTGAAAATTTCACGATATTCATTGACTTATTGCATGCAAAATATTAAAAATATATAAGAAAACTGAAAATTTTATGATTTTTGTGTGATATGACTATCAAAATATTTTTAAAATTTGAAAAATTAATAGAAAATTTTGAGATTTTTAAAATTTCGCTGTTTTCATATGCTTGCATGGAAAATATTGAAATTTTTTAAGAAAACAAAAATAAATGTTTTAAAAAACTTTCATAATTTTAATTTGTATGCTGCAACAAGAAAAAAACTGAAAATGAAATAAAAAAAGAAAATTTTGAGATTTTTGAAAAATGCACGATTTTCTTACTTTATAGGATGCAAAATATTAAACAATTGGTACAAAAATTTTCTTAAGTTTGAAAATTTAGCGATTTTTTTTATTATTATAGCAAAATATTTGAGAAACAAATAAAACATGAAATTTTTTTGAAAATTTCTCATTTTTGGTGTGTAAAATATTGAAAATTTTAAGACAACAGAATTCTGGGAATTTTTGAAATTTTCGTGTGTTATTTAGCAAGCAAAAAATTGGAAAACCGAATATTACATAAAATTTTATGATTTAATTTCACGACTTTTGTATGCTTTTACCTATAAAATATTTTTAAAAAACATAGAAAAACGGATTTAGATATTTGAAAATTCCGTGATTTTCATATGCTATATATATAGAATGAAAAATATTAAAAACCTAACGAAAAATGCCGAAGTATTTGTAAGATAATCTTTTATATATTTTTACATATGAATTTCATAAATATGAGATATCAATAAACTTTTAAATTAATTCGAGTCTTAAATTTTGGATTTAGTACCCAGTGTGAGGCCTCGCTGGTGGTTGAGAAAGATTGATGTCAGAGCATTTTAATGGATCATTGAACCATTTTAATGGATAATGTTATTATGACTATATAATGATTGATTGCATTGAAAACTATAATGTGGAAAGAAACCAGTTGTCGCTCAAAGTGGAGGTGAAAATTATTTTTGTTTTTTTTGAGTGAATGTGAGAACTCAAGAAGGTAGATGTACTAAAAACACTTTCAGTAACTTGTGGGTTTATGGCCTCAATTTTGAATGTGACACAATATGTTAATAGTTAGTTGCATCTCTAAAGAGAATATAGTGCCTTGTGTGGTCCAAACCTTTGAAATTTCTTTCATTGAGATGGAAATACACCTTTTGAAGATATGGCTTGCACTTGTTCAACTTATTGTCATTTTGAAGACAAAATTGCATGCTTGGGATCATATGATTTTTGTGAACTTTTACTTTGAATTTTGTTTCCTTTAATAAGAAAAATCTCAAATTACTTTGACTTTTACGGTATTTCTTTTTTCATTTTTTTGTAAAATAGAAGATTGGATACCTATCCCTCAAACTATACTCGAAAAGTTGAATGATAGTTTTGATATAAAAACGGGTGAGAATATATTTCTAAAATTGATCGATAGCTAGGCTCCCCCAAGTTCCATTAAGTGAAGCTTAATGCAAATAAAAAATTAGAACACAAAAATAAGAAATACCATCACACACAAAACTCCTATAATGAAAATAAATAATAAAATAGAAAAAGCAATAATAAAATTACGCATGACACTGCCCTCAAAGAGAAACTACTAACAAATTAAGGAATTTAAGGCATTGCCAAAAACAACTTTGTTTAGGTCAGGATCCAGCTCCTGATTAACATAATCTACAGAACCACTGAAAGTTATTGATTGCTTCATTCTAATAATATTCGGCCGAATCCAACATGATCACTGGTTAGAGCGCAACTAATAGATTTACCTATTTCAAAACTTCAAGAAGGTAAATTTAAATTCATGGCTAAATAAAACCAAAACAATTTCAAGGGAAATTTTTTTTTATAATCTTGGCACTCATGTTCATTACTTATATCTCCTATCAAAATATTCAAACAAACACATACAATTTCCAAATAACCAGATTTATATTTCTCACTGGAGATCATCAATGTAACATGCATATTCATGAGGCATCCATGAGATGAGGATGAAATAAAACAGCATGAGAGCCAGATTTTCGCATTTTTTTTTCTACAGCTACATGTAATATTAGTTTGCTATTTACATGTGCAAATCCTGCTCATTCACATGCAAGTATAGAAACAACTTCATCTTTCTTTCATACAAAAAAACAAAAACAAAAAAAACACAAGCAGCTAGACATCATCTTTGCTTTCTCTCTTATCTCGGCTTCTTTCACTAATCAATTGGAGAGTTGATAAGAGCAGCCATCAAGTCTTGCAACACTAGCGCCGCGTCGCTGTAATGCTCCTGAGTTAGAGAGATGCTCCTGCTCTTCACTGCATTGCCCAGCTGTATTTTCATAACACGCACACCAACAAAAGAACCCCCATATATAAGATCAGTATCATTCCTTGTGTAAATAAACGATTTTTTTGGCACGTGCTACACATGAGTAACAAATCTTGAAATTGGTTTTGTTATCTCTACAAAGATGAACTTTAATACTATAACAATTATTTTCTACAAAAAAATTATTATTTTTGAAGGACTCGTATTATTCCCCCCTTTTAAATGAGTAGCATAATGCTCCATGAAAACATCTTTTGGCTTTTTATTAGGCTATGATACGAGTAATTGCAAATTCTCTTGTAAAGGATTTGCATTATAATAGTGTGAAAAAAAGATAATTAACCATGCAACACTACCAATTCAAGATCATGAGATGCAACATTTAAGCAATTTATACCCATTTTGTAGCAACATTATTTTCTAGCAGGAAATTATCAAAAGGTCGACAAATTTTGATGCATGCACTACTAAAACAAATAGAATACACATTAAACAAGGATCATAATTAACAAAGGAAATTTGCAAGTCAATGATTATGTTGTGCTATAACATCTGCTCACCAAATTTGACCTAGGACCCCATAATTGTTGGTCCCTTCTCCAATTTAATTTCAGGGTCAATTAAAGATTAAAGAAACAATTGGGCCAAACACCCCCTTTACATCTCAAGATTAGATGCTTGTGATCTCAATATTTTCAGATAATATATTCCAACTACTTTCCAATAACTTGCATTCTTTACAATACCACCTGTCTATAAGTACGCAAAAAAAAACTTAGATTGTAAAAATTTACCTCTTCCATGTAGTAAAACAATCTGTTGGCGAGGTCCGTGAGGGTCTTTTTACGATCGTCGCAAGCACCCGAGATGACCCTATTGAGATCGCAATACAAGAAAGTCGATTTGAGGCTAAGATCCCTTCTCATGAGGTCCCAAGAGTCCTCATCATCATCAATCAAATCATCCTCCTTCGAAAGGAAATCGAACGCGCACTCCCGAATCCGATACATGCTCCCTTTCCATTCAATCCCCTCCATTGTCTATCTTGCTTCTTCTTTTTTTGCTTTCTACAAAAGCAAATATATATAACACAACAAATCAACTTGTTGGGGGTTCTTTAAAAGCGACTAATTTTCTTGAAAGTGAAACATTGAGGGGCAAAATGGTAAAACGGAGAAGGGTCCAAGCTTGGAAAAGGATGAGTACTAGTGGTGTTGGCCTCATGAGACCACAAGGGTGGTAGGAATATTCAAAGAAAAGCTACATTATTAATTTGGGAATTGTCTTATGCTTGGGAAAGAAGAAAGGCACCAAATAATGGATAACCAATAGGAAAAAGATGGGTTCATGAGAAAAGCATTTGGCTAAGACATTCCTAGCCATGAAAATTACTATAAAGATTAATGAACAAAGTATAGGATACTTGGATGAAGAGGAAGGATCAATTAGGCTCTCTCAAAGTGCATGAGATGTCAAACTTGCCCATTTGAGAAATATTAATTTATTGCAAAAAGGGTGATGAGCAACAAAGTGGGTCTTAATTGTTTCATTCATGTTGTGATAAATGCAAAGGAATAATAAAAAATTTCGTAGATAAAAAGGCTAACATTTTAATCTATAGATAAAAAAGGAGCATAGAATATAAAGCAGAAAAAGATTGATCGAAAAAAAAGAAAAAGAAAAAAAGAAAGTGAACGGAGCAATGAAATGTCGATGAAGGATGTTTTTTATGAACAAAATCAAAAAAAGGCATAACATATAAACTCTTGACATCCTTTAAGAATAAAGGTAGCAATTATTAACAACTTTGAGACCCATATATAATTATTCATCTACAACGACAACTATTTCACTTTCCTTGATTAAGATCATCTATACATGAGAAAAATCAAGAAAACCCATAAAATAAAATAAAAAATTATATGAGTCCTTTGATTCAAGGACCCCAATTAACAAACATACATTAAAAAGGGTTTCCTAATGGCTTAACAAAAATCTACAAGTAGAATAAAACCCCATGCGATGAAAAATTAATAACAACAAAAATAATAGAGAAAAATGGAGAGAGCAAACTACCCAACCTCGAATTCCTCAAAAAAGAACAAAAAGAACAACTGGGTTTTGCTCTGATTGTATGTACGATGAAGTATTACAACTAATTATTTATGTTATTTTAACATAAGATGGTAGAAAAAGGGACAGGGGTGTACCTCAAAATAATACGAATTGTTGGGTACAGATTAAAATGTAGAGAGAGAGAGAGAAGAGAGAGAGGGCTTACTAATTTATACGATCAAGCAGTAGGTGTTAGTAGGATTAGGATTCCATTTTAATCAACTTTTTTTGTATTTAATCTTGAGAGAGAGAGAGAGAGAGATTATTGATTTGGGGATTTTAAAATTAAATTCTGTGGCTGCTGGAGAGAGGAGAGATAGAGAGAGAGAGAGTTGGGTGGCGCCCTGAAAGGAGGCTGAGCCTCAGCGGTCGGATCGGCGTGCCCATCGAGATTTCACCACCCGGATCCGCTATGGACACCATCACAGGGAGCTTTATGTCTTTTTACTCAACCCAATCGCATTTCACCATGTTATCTTTGTTAAACTGGGGCCCACCTTTTTATTAATTAATTTTTAAATATTTTTGGAGAATAGATAATCGTTCTGATATTTCCTTTTAGACTGTTCTGATAATTTTGTTTTGTTTTGTACAATGTTTTTTCATTAACAAGAATAAATAATGCTGCAAAATGTTTTAAATGCAACAAGGAAAAAAATAAATAAAATTAAAAGAGTAAATTATCAGAAAGCGCCCGGCCAGCTTCAAACCTGTGTAAAAAACCCTGGGCTTTTTGCATACGAGTTGCGTGTAATATCTATAAGCAGTTGCAGTTGCAGTTGCTTATAATATTTAAACAGTAGCATGTAATATCTAAGAAGTTGAGAAAATACAAGACATAAATGAAATAGAGGTCGTGAGTTGTTTTCACAAAAATTTTGAAGAGCAGGTCCTTCTCGACCGTTTTGAAAATTACAGGGAATTTTAAAGAACTCTCGGGACGGGACGTTTTTTTTTTTGATAATTTACCCAAATAAAAATGGAGAAATGGTGTTAGCATAGGAGTAGTTGCAATGTGGACAGACTGGGTCAGGTATGAATTGATGCATTGATCAAATGTCACATGTTTGATTGATAGTGATATGCTGCTTACATTGGCCTCACTTACCATATATTATATAACTCACCCCCTATTATGGGTCAGTCCATGTGGTCAATGTAAAACAAGGGTTTTGAAACCATGACCGTAAAACTATGGTTTTGAAAGCAAACCATATTTTGAGATGTGTTCGGAAGAAACGATATGAAAGTATAGGAGGCCTCACCATTGTAATTTAAAAAATGTATTAAAAGGGATGCCTACTATTTATTGCTTTTTTAATTAAAAAAACCAGCACACTCACAACCCTTTAATTAAAAAATAAAAATAAAAAGTGGATGCCCTTTCTCCCCACCTCTCATGGAGCAGTGGGAACACCGCTCCCCCGAACGGGGAGCAGCGAACGGCCCTATGCCACCATATTTATCTGCCCCCAGGGACCCCCACCAACTTTTAACCAAAAGAAATATATCTAAATTGCAAAAAGTATTAACAACAGAAAGAAAAAAACCTTCATATCTTTTGTGAACATAGAGAAATATCATCATCTATTTAAGCAACAATCTGACCTCTCTTTAACATGAACTATAAATATTTGTTTTCAAATTACCCTCCATCAAAACATTAAAGATGCAAAATATTTTTCTAGCAAATCATGAATCACTGCCCAATTAGGGACAAGGGAGGGCCGGCATGGAGCTCTAATAGCGCACCCAAACTCAGCTACATGGCCCATCATTCCTGCCAATTAATGCCTTGCTTGGTTTCAAGATCGCGCTATTGAGCTCGGTTCAATACACATTATTATAAGAAATACAATATTATTTAGTGGAGCGATAAAATGCAAACTGATTCATGTTTTTTTAAATCATTGTTGCTTTCCTGAACCTGGGGTCTTGCTATTCTGCATATTCGTAATAGAAAGCAGAACAAATTGTTCTCAATGAAATCAACAAATTCACACTAATAAAACTATGAAACCCTACCATGATTTCTCTCCACCTTGCTTCACAATGTACACCATCCTAGTAACTGCAATTCCTATTTGAAACACAACCTTGAATAAAAATACATACAAAAAAGGTTTTCAAGAAAATGAAAAGAAAAGAAAAAAAGAATATTCCGCTGTAAAGTGATCTCACAAGCCTTATTCAGTAGACGTGTTTAGCATGGCATCGCTCCCTGCTGCAGACCTTGTACTGCTTAAACTGCGAACTAGACCGCCATCTACTGAAGCTGGAGGGCTTGAGATCCTTGAGTTTGTGCCAGATTCGAGCTCAGCTGTTCGCTCGATGTGTTCAAAGCATGGCAGTGAGGGCAGTAGTATGTTATGTGTGGAAAATCTTCTTTCCTTGCTAGCCCTGCAAATATTCCATCATCAGAATCAGATTGTCTCCTTTTATATACATGTGATACAAAGTTTTGTACCATGTGCTATGCATGTACAACAAAAAAAATTCCTTGTACAAATCAAACCTTGCAAGAGTTTTTGTTTATTTATTCTGAGTAGGGATTAACCCTAAAAATCAATCCAAATTTAGAGTATTTAAGGGAATATCTGTAATAACAACCCAAATGGCAAATCCCCTAGCGGTTTGCATTATTAATGTTTTAAAAATATTTCTTAGTAAACGGAGAGCCCTAGCATCATAATAATTTAAACCCAAATGGCAAATCCCAAAAATTAGATAAGAGAATATTTACTTTGTTATTTATTGGATTTATTAATTTGTTTTAATCGAAGCCGTTGAAAACAAAGAGTAGATCCCACGGCTGTTATTTAGGTTCGTGAATTTAAAAACGCGAACTCGCCCTAACGGATCCATAATATATAAATATATATATATATATATATATAGAGAGAGAGAGAGAGATGTCTCTACATCTAGCCATATCTCTAGTATAATTCACATGGGAAAATGTGTGGTCCCCACCGCATGTGCATTGAACCCACATGGTTTTCCATGTGATTTGGCCTTGAGATGTAGAGAAGTTCTCTACATCTGGATCTAGATACATTTTCCTCATATATATATATATATATATATATATATATATATATATAGAGAGAGAGAGAGAGAGAGAGAGAGAGAGAGCTTCCACATAGTTTAACATTAAAATGCTACAACTAAAATGCTGTTTCTCCTGTAAGTAAAGTAACAGAACACGTCATAGAATTATTAATTTCAGTTAAAGAAACCAATTATTCTTTTTTTTTTTGTTGAATGAATGTAATTTTTTGGAAGCAAAGTTGTTTGAATGTACCATTGTGCCTGAGGCAGTTGCCACATATAAGGGCATAGCTATGTGACGGATCCTCTCCAACAAGAAGGGCAGCAAGGCGACCAATCCATCCGCCATCACTTGGGCTTGGCCCTCTATGATGTTCAACAACCATTTGATTCTGAGCAGCAGTGATCTCATTAGGCACTTCGCTCATAGATTGAGGTGTGCCAATACTCACGTTGCTATTATTACGAGAAAGAGACCGTTTCCTGTTCCGGAGACCACTAGATTGCACTAGTTCCACATCATTGCTTTTAGCCGACGGCCCATCTCCTAGAAAGAGTTTAAGACCTGAATCTGTGCCCAATTTGGATGCAAGAACACTTGCTGCAGCAGCCTTTGCAGCGGGATCAAGGTCATACCTCTGGGTTGAATAGAATTTAAGGCATCAAATCAGTATGTTGTGATACAGCGCTTAATTTGGATACAACATCAAAATTAATTTAGAAACTCACTTGAATAAGTTCCTGTATATTGTAAAAGTTCGTACTCTCTTTAAGCTCATCAAGCTTCGCTTTAGTTTCAGCACGCAACCTTTCGAGTGTCTTTTGATCCTTGCGGTCAACTGAAAAACAATAAGAATATTTTTTAGTACCTGATCACACCATTCACATTTACAAGTACATACTAACCTAAAATATAGATGCTAATCAGTGCTCAATTAACCTTATAACAATTCCATCTATCAACATCTATGAAGAACGAAAACAAAAAATGCCCCATCTGTCTTGGCCATTTGAATTTACTATCAACAGTTGCAGTATATTGCAGATGAAATGATCAGACATCTAACAAAATAATATTCTTAATGCATTGCCCGCATTGTCTGACAAGATACAGGCTGTAACATGTATTAATTTTAATACACGAACGAGAGGTGCTGGCTATATATTTATTTATATGAGGGCACATATGGGCTTTCAACTTAAACGAATTCACATACGGGCTTTCAACTTAATCGGGTTCCATCCAAACGGACTTGAGCCTTCTTGTTGTTTGGGGGGGAGGGGGGCATTTGTATATTATACTCATGTATCTCTCATATCTCTCATAGTTTTTCCAGTATGGGACTATTCATCCACATATCTCAACAACATGTATATGCATCAAAAGGTTTCTCTTTATGAAGGGCATCTTCAATCGTACTGTTTTACAAAAGGCACTTGCAGCAAAGAAGCTTCAGGTAAGAAACTGGCCAAGAAGATGGAGATGGTAGCTTACCTGCTTTAAAGCAAGTTGATGACAGGTCTAACATCCCGTTTATAGCAGTCTTGCAGTCTTAAGCAATTTTATTTTTTTAAAAGCGCAGGCAACTGTGTTAGGCAAAAGAAGCTGTCTGACGGCTTCAATTTAAAGATAGGCACTAGAATAAAGTGGCTTAAGCACCTGACCCAAAATTTTAACTCAAGTTGGTTGAAGAACATGTCTAAGATCCCCTTTTAGCAGTCAACAGGACGACCAAACATCAATTATAAGCAATGTATTAAAAATAGCTGGCAGCCATGTAGGCAAAAGCGGACTCAGACAGCTTCATTTAGAAGAAACACACTAGAATTAAGCGGCCTAATTGCCTGGTCCAAAAGCTACACACTAGGATTATTATCCAACTAATGTTACTTTTATTACATTGTTTCTTCGATCATGCATATTAAATATGCTTTAAATAACTAATTCACATTTTTCTAAAATAATGGTGAATTACTCATGCTTTTCATTCCAATTTCATGCATAAGTATTTGATTTCAAAAAAGTAAAATCGCTTAGAGACCAAATTGCTAAGCAGTGCCCCTACTGTCCAACATGGCCTAGCGCTTCTACAACATTAAATATATGCAAGAACAATATAGATATAAGAACCCTAACTAAAAGGTCCCAGTTAAAACTGAAATCCTAGGATACAGAAGTGAGCAAATTCATTTCTATACATAAAACATATAAGAAAGAACCTCCAACATCTCACCTTGCCTCTTTGTGTTAATTATAAATGAACTTTATTCAAATCAGGATGAGGTTAGATTCGCATCTCGGTAATAAAGAGTTACAGAACGACGTTTTCACATTGTCAGATTTAGACACCCCACCGCACACCCCCAAAATAAATAATAAGTAAAATAAAAATTCATGTTTTTTCTTTCCTCGTGAACCTTTTCTTTGAAATGAGATACCTTAAAAATGAGACATAGCACATTCTTTATTTGCATCCAAAACATACTTGGGTGCCAAAACTTGCATAGAGGCGGGAAACACAAAACCGACCAGTTCGACACTTCGGCAAGAACCCTAGCTGCTTTGTGACTGGAAATGCAATACAACTTCCAAGATACTTCTCAACAAAGAAAGATTAATAGTTTAATACTATACAAAGAGAGAACAAGGCTTCGTGTAACCATCTTAAGGCCAAGAATTCACAGAAATATTATGTAAGGAGTGGACTGTTTCTCTTTGAGTGAGAAAAATAATCGAGGTGAAAAAATAGCTTAAAACAAAAAGGCCATGCACTTGTATGGTCAAGCTACTTCAAGACAAATGAGAGGGAAAAGGCAAATAAAAGATTTGTCTCTAAATGAAATGAAAGAAAATGATATGGCTCAGCTTAAGTATGTTAATCTGTTCTGAAAAAGGAAGAAACTAAAAAATAAAAAAAACAACCTTAATGTTAGATCTGAATCACGTTTTATCTTTTCAATTACCTACTGTTTTAGTTATGTAGTTTTATTTCTAATGGCTTATCTTAGTTGACGTTTTTTGAAGTAGAATTGCGTGGAGATTTGACCTGACGAGCACTTATCACTTATCAGTTAATAGATTGACCAAAATTGGAGTCAGCTTATAGAGCTGTGAAATTTTGCTAAGAAAATCTACAATGTGTACTCCAAAAACATCTTCTGAGTGTTCTTAGCCTCTCTCTGATATTCTACTCTCTAGCTCTCTTCTCTTTTCCTTAAATCTATCCTTCCTGTCTCTCTTCCACAAAATTTATCACTTCGCTATCTAATTCACTCATGTTTTTCTATCAAAGCAAAATGCAATCCCACCCAACTCATAAAGTTACAATCAAATAATCAATAGCAGCTGTCTAATCAACAACTTCCCATTGAATCCCAACCTATTACCAACAGTCAAAATAAACCATCTACCAGGAGAAAGAACCATGACTTCTGATATTAACTAATTTTAGACTATAACTAACGTTCAGAAACCCTGGGCAAGACATTATATATATCCTCAATCTTTGATCAAGCTGTACATTGACCATGTTACGAACTTTATATTAATATGACGTGTTCACTGAACTAAACTAAAGTCTTTAGTTTTGCCCCCATAATGACTAGAATATAGAAATCCGAAAATAAAACTTCACAACGTGACTTCCACAGTTCCACGTATATTACATTGCATGCACATGTAGTGTGTAAAAGCATCATGGAGGTAAAATTAAAAACAAGACGTATCCCAGTGGGCATAATTATAAAGCTTTAATCGCTGTTAAGAAGTGATTATTATTTCTAGTGTGCAACATAATTGTTTAATCCATTTCTGGAGCAAATCTATCAGTACATTCATGTTTCGGTTAAGATTATCCTCAAGAAAACTTCTGGAAAACTTAAAAGGATTATAACGATGAGATAAAGGACAATGGTGCATTAAACAAGCTTATGTCCTAATTCGCTTAAGAAACATTTGAGGGTGGTATCATTTGATGGACCCGTGACCATATATATGCAATAAACTGGTGCTGGCTTGAATTGATACTCTTTCATGGCTCCACAGTTATAACATGTTTAGTTATGGTACAAAAAGCAATGTTCGGTTCCCATAGATCCATCAATCTGGTTTGTCAGTTCAAACCAACAATGGCCTACTAAAAATAAGTCAAGAAAGCTAAATGAAGCATAAAACCCTAACAAGGCAAGGAAAAAAAAGTATGAGATAGATGATCAATTACTAAAGGAAATTTAGATTATAAAAGAGAAAAAAAGATACATAACAAAAGAAGTATCAAGTTCAAGAAAGTTACACATTCTTGTCAAGCGAACAACCGCGGTATATATAGCAAGAAATAAACCAGGCGAAAGAATTGCAGGCAAAGATTGTACTGACTTCATCTTCCAGCTCAGATCCAATGACCTTAATGTAATGAAAGCATAAGCGATGGCCATCACCTGCTAATAAAAAATAATATTAAAAGAAGAAGCCTACTTTAAACAAAATTCTGTCAAATCCACATGATCAAAACATAATTTCATCATGGACAATAGAATAGAGATGGTCTTGTTACATATAGAATGTGTAACAGAATATATTATAACCGAGTGACTATATTGAAAGTAAATCTGAGTATCTCAACAACTCAAATAGACAAGGTGCGGAAATCATCAGAAATCTCATTATTTTCAAAACACGCCCAATTTACTCTTGAATCATGATGGTCCTCTCTTTATCTAGACCTTTTCCAAGCATCAAGGAACCATGAATGATTTCTACTTGATGCATGACTGAGATATAAATTGTTGTATACTTTCTCAACCTACAAAAATGGATATGTAGGAAGAAGTGAAACCAGCATGGGAAAAAACTACAAGCTCCAAGGTCAGACAACCACATATCATCTCTTATTCGGATGTCTCATATACATATGGGCATTCCAATCCTAACAGAACAATGGTATGGTACCCCATCAAACACACCATTTCATGGTTATTGCATCCACATAATTACATGGAATCATGTCTAGTGTCAAACCACCATTTCTAGTCAGTGAGGTTTTCCCTGTGGAACTGAAGCCCTATAAATGATATCTTGAAGACATCCTAAAAACATCTAGGATATTGCCTGCAAGGTTCTTTCGTGTCTAGAGAATTCCCTGTTATTCTTATATCCTATTGCCCTATTGTATATTTTCATGTTCATAATTTCCCTTTCCACAAAAGTGTACATTGATCCAACCCATACCCTGCTATATACAAAGCCTATTTATCAAACCCCTTTGACAAGAACAATAATCATTGATTTCATATATACTTTCTCTTTCATAATGGTTTACCCTTGTACCTATATTCCTATGCACTTCTAAAAATAAACCTTCCATTTCTCGTACTGTTGCCAAGCTTGTGCACATATTTAACCCAGACTAAGTTCCAAAGGGAACTGCCACAAAAAGCACATCGATGTTGAGTAGTGATGCACAATATTAGAGTGGACCAAACCCAATTGGTTTAAATTAGGTATAGGTAGTGGTTCAGCCACTTTTATTTCTTCACTCACTGTATATATGGCCTTTGAGCATTTGGTTTAGTGTTGGAAGACCGGGTGTTGCTAACTGCTTGGACAAAAAGGCTTTGATGCTCTATTCTAATATAATCCCTTTGTGTGAGGTTGAGTTCATTTTCTTCCTCTTGGGTTTGAGAATGTCTTAAGCGCTCGAATAAGGTAAGGAAGAGATAAGGTATCCCATTTGCTCTTATAAAATTTGACGAGAGCTTTAAAGAATGCAGCACTTTTGTCATCCTTTCTCATTCTCATGGTAAATCATCCTTTTCGTCTTCTCCTGTCGAGTTGTCTTGTGCACAATCCTTGTGTTTCTCGTTATTTTTGTTAATTAGCTAGTTGTTAATCACTGCTATAGTTATGAACTTTACGTCTTTCTCCATACACCAAATCAGCTGGCTTCCGCAAACAAGTGTTTGATATATTGCCTAGCTCAAATTAGTCAATGTTTTATTGGGCGATTGTGGTAACACTTCAATCCCCATGAATATATAATAACCAACACAATGCATAATCAAAAAACAAAACTTGATCCAATGACATTAAGAAACAACTCGCCTCCACGATCAGGGAGAGGACGATGATGTTCCTCGACATCTTCCTTGATCTGACGGCCCTCCGCTTGATCCTGGAATGAACAGCAGCCTCCTCGTTCGATAGATGCTGCAACCTCTTCCCGTAATCCTCGTTCCTCGATCCAAACACCCCTCTCCAGATCCTCGACAAAACCCCATCCTTCTTCTTCTTCACCGCCGGCGGCGACGCAGGCGCCGACGCCTCGGAATCCCTTCTCTGATCGGCGGCAGACATAGCCGGATCCTCCCCCGCCGCCGGCTCCGCCATTCCCTGAAGGAAAAGCAGAGATCGAATCAAGAAATCAACGAAACCCTAGATCTGAGAGAAACACGCACCAATCCTTTTAGAGAGATAGAGAGAGAGAGAGAATCGCCCTGATGCCAAGGCTTCCTTGCTTTTTGAGAAGCGCAAGACTACGCGTACACTCTCTCTTTTTCTTGGGACGAATAAAGAAACAAAAATGGAGCCTGAGATTAAGCATGGCTAATGAATCCAGGCGAACCGATTCGCTTCGCCATTCGTCTGCCTTGCTTCTCAAGCGAAGCGGGTCGGGCTCGCTTCGCCTGCCAGGCGAGACGAGGCGAGACGAGCCCAACAGTGCACGGGCTCGAACCCACTGGCCGGTTCCCCTAAAGGCAACGTCAGGCGAAACGAGCGGGTTCAGGGAAATCAATTCGTATGGGACTTAATTTTTTTTTTTTAAAATTGAAAATTAAGCTAAAAATGAAAATTAAACCAAAATTTTATTAAAATAAATCAAATTACAATTTTATAATACAATTTATTGTTATTTTATATTAAAAACCGGATTCAATCGGGTTGCCTACGTATCCCTCCTAAATATTGAGCTCAATGGGAGAGAATCAGGTCTACATAGTTTTTTTTTTCCGACCATTATAGATCCTACTCCCTACTTATTGGCGCCGGTTGTGGTTTCTCTTTTGGTATTGGTCCAGTCCGATCCTGTAAGCTCCTTAGGTAGATAATTCGAATCCAAAGTGATTGCATTTTGTTTCCTGACAGTTGCCGCTTCCCAATCTTGCGAGCAAATCATACACTCCATTTGTGTCGTTCGTTAAATTGCATCTCTTTTCGCTTAATATCCCATTGTCTGTATTAAAAACACTTTCCGACGCTACTGTGGACACTCAAATGGTTAGTAAATCACGGGCCATGGCAGAAAGCACTGGATACAAATGTCTGTGGTTTTTTCACCGGGCTAAAATATCAAAATCATTTTGTAACAATTCTGAAATTTATGTACAGATTTTCCTGTTATTGTACAGAAAAAAGTATTACAAACTGTGTATGAGTTAAGAGTTATTTTTGTTAAATAAAAATAAGAAATAACTTGTAGTTCACTAGTAAAATCTCTACATTACTGTGACATAGTATGTATGTTTGAATCCCATCAGACCAAATTATTTTTAGATTTTTTCATTTTAATTTTTGGAAGCCCAAGAGTTGCACGTGCAATACACGGAGAAATTAAAAGTTTCAGAAAAATCAAACAGGCGTAATGAGGTATACACACCCAAATACCCACGTGGCACGAATCTCGAGACGATTGCCTCAATCCCGACTGGCCGTTTCCCCCCAATTGGTCTGCGCCGACGATTTGATTGAGCCCAAATAGCTCCGTGCTTTGGCCACACCCCCCTTAACCCCCCTGCACTGTTTGGTTTCCCTGCAATCAAATATAAACCCTTCAATTCATCATTTAACATCTTTTTAATACTTTTTAATCCAAATTTTTAATTCCCAAACCTTAATTCTCCATTATAAATACCATCTCATGCCTTAACTCCATTTCTAGCAAAAATTCATCAGTGCAAGTGGAGTCAGCAACCACGTTCCTTCCGTCGAAAATCAAAACCGTTTCCGGAGCTCCCGCGACGCCACGAAACCCCTTCCCTTCTTCCCTACCCTTTTCTCGATATTACCAAACCGTAAGTCCCTCTCATTTCTCTTTCTTTTCATCTCATTTTATCTCCTAATCATATATTGGTAAAGTGGAGTTACTTCCGGTACATTTCTTTTTAAAACCTAGAACTCTCTTTCTCTTTATACATAAGTCAAACTAATTTTACCACCCTACATGTAACTTTAATTACAATCTTTTAGCTTTAAGTTTAACTAAAATTTTCATGTGAAACAAATATAAACGAATTTTTTCATTAAAATACCTTGAATTTTAGTATAAATCTCTTTTCGATAATTGTTTAAACAATACGTTTAGGAAAACTTTACAGACTAATAACCTACCCCACACACACACTTTGGTTTCATAGCACGATATATATATATATATATATATATATATATATATATATATATATATTTGGTTGGTTCAAAGAATAACTTTTACAATAAAATACCACATCTTTTAAAAACCGAGTTTCTTTTAAAGCGATATTTTGTAATTCTTGGCAAATACGTCTCTACAACCCTCGTCAGGGGACCCACTAATGGATGGTGCAGATTATTGCACATTCTTGGGATAGTAGAGCGAGATGCAGAACTCCTCATGAAGTATTCGATCTCGAAAGAAAATAAATACGTTTTTTTTAAGAAACGCGAATTTTCTAAACAAAATTAATTTTTGAAAAATTATATAACAATTATAAATCCGCGTTTTCAATAAAAATATGTTATGAAACTATATTTTAAAATGAAATATTAAAATATTAATAAAATACAACCAAGTTACCAAAAAGGGCTTAGATTTCAATAAAATACCATAAACTTTTAAAAGCTAAGTATTTATTATTAAAATACCCCAATAATTAAAATACATACTTATGAAAACCCTAAATATTATAAATCACCCTCAAGTCTTATTTTTAAACTATATTAAAATATTTTTCATAAAACCCTCTCGAGATATGCAAAACAATATTTTAAGAACTTTAGTTTAATATAGGTTTAACCGGGATCAATTCTCTTGAGCCCCAGGGAGCCGGAGAAAGTGAGTGCTTGCCTATCCAGATTAGACAATTTAACAGAGTTATCAATGACAATTGTATTGGAAAAAAACACAAATCCTGCCGTCCATGTGCAGTAGTTACCGATTACTCCTGAACCTAAGAAAGTCAAGAGTTAAATCCGTTCACAAGTGTCTGACTCAATCTGAGTCCAAATTCAAAGCAGAATCCAAAATCAAACACGAATTTGAATACTTAATCATGAACTTGAATACTCGAATTTAAACATCAAACTCAAACTTGTATACTTGATTCGACTTGACCGAACCATGGTTATAACGTGACATGAACTTGATATGACTACTTGAACATATGATTATATTCTGAACATGAACCTATACATTTTATATCCATGAATTCGGTTAAGACCTATATTCTTAATCTATATAATACAATACAATACGCGGGAATAAAGGGGTAGATTGGTACAGAACATATATCATGACACGAGAGGTCACTTAAAAGACACCTACATAAATTCACGTGCCATTGTCCCATGGGTTATGACGGGGCCTTGTACCACATGTTAGCATGGTCCACGGGATAAGATGGACTCCTCTCGTATACATGAATACATTCCTTATCAAACTATAAATAACCACGTTAGAATAACTATCTTATACCCGTGAATGATTGTATACAACTTTACCTGTTCATTTCACATTACATATTATTTTCCCTTACTTCTTTTGGGACTTACCGAACGCTAGTTCGCTGACGACATTCCTCTCTGTTTTATTTCTTTGGAATGTTTGTCAGGAGAACCGGATTCTGAGGAGATAGAGCCGAGTCAGGAGAACTTGGACCAGCTTGCTGCACAGCCAGATTACTAGCTCCTTCCAGGCTGCACTTACTTTTAGTATGCCATTATTTAGGCATTTGCTTTTATTATTGTATATTTTATTTCATACAGTTGTATATAAAGTTGAATGTAAATAAAGTTGTTGTTTCATATTATTACTCTTGTCATTCTTGTTTATTGTTATATTGCTTAATTACGCTTAACGTATTTATTTTCATGTTAAATACGTTGCGGGCTTACCACGTCACTGTTTCTGTCTACTGAGAAGCGGGGCATGACAGGTTTTGTTGGCGGCCCATGCAGGTCAATTCTGCATGAAGTCTTAAGCAATATATCAAAAGAATTATAAGAATCAGCAACTATACATTCCTTACATTTCAAATTTCTAGAATCTATCCTAACATTTCCTTTCTATCAAGGTGATGGATTCTCCCAACAACACAAATACCAATGTCAATGGCAACACACCACCACCTACTTTACTACCTCCTCCTACCGTTGCTGCTCCAATCAATGAACATACGGTGCTTTTAGAAGCCATCAAAAGTCTTCTGGAGGGCCAGCAGCAGCAGATTGCTATTCTCATGAACCGCCTGGAAGCCGAAGCACCTGAAGTAAAGCAATTCCTGCATTGCATCCAAGAAAATTTTCAGGGAAAGAGAGTCCTCTTGAGGCTGAAGAATAGGCCCAGAGTATAGAGGACAACCTTGCCGCAACACAGGTACAGACATAGCTTGGGTTCGTGTGGCTAAGCTCCAGCTCACAGACAATGCAAGAGTCTGGTGGAAAGCTGAGGAAAGCCGTCTCACACAACCAATAAAGTGGAAGACGTTTCACGATCTGTTCGATGCGAAGTTCTTCCCCGAGACTGTCCGTTTTGAGATGGAGCAACAGTTCATCCACCTGCAATAAGGCTCCATGTGGGTAAATCAGTGGATGAATATGATACCGAATTCATCATGCTTAGCAGGTAAATAATTTGTATCAAATTCTGTTCCGTAAAACACATCTCTATCCTGACATCATCATCTTATCAGGTCCGCGGCACATTTGATCTCGACCAATGAGATTCGGGCTAGACGATTCCAACAGGGTTTAGACCCGGAGATTAGGCGGCATTAGCCATAGGCGACTACCCAACTCATGAAGCCGTCCTGAAGGCAGCACGTCGTTACGAAGCTATGGTCAAGAACAAGGGTAAGCCCCAAACAGCTGGAATCAAACGCCCTGCTACACAGATGACAGGAGGAGCCTCTTCTAGGCCGACTTTTGCACTCAGGAGGCCAGGAGGATCATTTAACCGGTCCGGTCCAGATTTCTGTTTCTACTGCAAGAGAACTGGACACCTGGTGAAGAACTGCAGGTGTGCAAACGGCCTGTGTTTGATTTTTGGCGCATCTACTCACGCGATATGAGTATGCCCATATCGTTTTAACATAGCACCAGCACCTAGACCCGCAATCACAGTCCCCCCAGAGGCCAGCTATTCAGGCACCTGCACCCCGCCTAGCTCTTCCTGCACCAGCTCCACGTGGACCAACTACACAGCCTCATCGTCAATTCCATCAGGTACAGAGAAACGTGCCTCAAGGGCAAAGAAGTGTGCCTCTGGAAAGGAGGAATGTATCAAGACGACAGGCTTTTACAATGACGGTTGAGGAGGCCGAAGCCACAGGACAAGTCATCACTGGTAAAATCCCCCATCCTTTCAATCTTTCTATCCTTATGTATCGTTATACTTTTCTTATATCTAAACACAATCTCACCCAACTTAGCTACTATACTAGTAGCCACCCTACCTGCACTCGCACTTTTCGACACTGGAGCTTTACACTGCTTCATGTTACAATGATTCGTGAGAACGCACACGATCCCGTGAAGCCACTCATTTCAAACTGGAATGTCAGTTTCGGAAATGGAGTCTTGAAAGCAACTTTGGGGTATGATCAGTGCCCGGTTGTAGATTGCGGTCGAGAATTCCACACAAATTTCAAAGTACTGGACATACCAAATTTCGATGTTGTGTTGGGAATGGATTGGCTGGGAGTATTCTATGCTACTATTGACTGCCGTCAAAGGAGAGTGGTATTTGAGATACCAGATTACCCAGTCTTCTATTTCAAAAGTGGAGATAGAACCTTGGAGCTAGGAAGCTACCGTGCTAAACTAAAAAATGCAGAAGTGTTCTCTCTACCGGCAGAAAAAGAAAAGCCTAAAATAGTTCGAGAGTTCGAAAATGTGTTCCCAGAAGACATATCAGGTTTGCCTCCTAATCAATCTCTTGAGTTTAGTATTGATTTACAACTTGGTGCACAACCTATAATCAAAACTTCATACCGATTAAGTCCGGAGGGATTGAACGAGATCCGCATTCAGTTGGACGAATTACTTGCAGGGTGTTTTTCGTCACCCCATTGAGATGAGAATACGTGTCGCTTGACAGGCATATTACAGATTCCACCTGCCTAGGGTAGGCTAGGGTTTATTGATTGTGGGGATCTGAATCTCCGGCAGCCGCGGACTAAGCTGCCGTTAATTACCCCTCGCCTTTGGAGCGAAGGAACCTCCGATTGACGGGTCAAATTGGTCATGCGAACTCAATGTGCAGTGTTCGTGTGTTGTGTTTTGAGGGGTCTTGGGTATTGTAAGAACCCTAAACTTTCTGTACAACTTTTTTTTAAAAAAATACAGAAAGGGGTATTTTTGCCTGAGCACAAATTATAAGTTTGTTTTGCTTTTTAATAGCAAGAAGGAGCTTGTAGCTTATTGGTAAGACCTTACACTGCTGAACCAAAGCACTAGAGTTCAAATCCCATTAGCCACATTATTTTTAATATTGATTTCTTTTAATCTTTTTAGAATCCCAAAGGTCTACACGTGCTAAACCCGTAAACCCAAAAGTCACACTAAAAACAAACGAGCTCAGGGGGTAGACCAAACGATGATCGACACGTAGTGGCGAGAATTGGCCCGACTCGCCGGAATCGGGCCGGCGGAGAGCGTGACTCGGCCGGCGACGCCGGCCGACTCGGAGTCAAATCCGATTTTCTTCTTTTGGCTCGGTGTCTTTGGCCTCCCCTTAACCCCTGTTATGTTTAAATATCCTGCACATTAACAGAGACCTTAAAACCTAACTAAAACTATTTTAATGCAATCTTTTAATTCATTTTTTCTATCAAACCCTAATCCTAGAATTTCCCTATAAATACCACACCTAAACACACACCCCTCACTCATAAATTCTGTCTAAACTCTTAAGAAAACTCTTTAGAATTTTTGTGTACAAATGGAGTTAGCGAAGGGCGAAGCTCCGGCGATTTTCCGACGACGACCCTAGGAGCTCTCGGCGACGAAACGATGCATCGGCACCTCCTACGTCTGCCTCTTCCTTTTTTCTAATCCGCAAACCCGTAAATCCCTCCCCCCTCTTCTCCTTTCTATTCTTAAAACACGTATTTCTAAAACCCGACGGAAGCGGAGTTAACCCGACTTTCGATTCGGTTTTTGTTAAAATTCCACCTTTTTCTTAAATACAAACATACCAAACCCTCACATCTTGACTATTAAATATTAACAAAATATCATGAACATGTTTCATAGCAAAATATTTCATATTGTAATTTTTATCGTATTTTCTCAGTAAAATACTATATAGTTTAGTTTTGACATTAAAACATCACATTTCTTGCTATACTTTTAAATAGATCACGAGATAATGACCTACCTCCTCACAACACTCATATACAATATAGCACGATACCCTTCGGGAATATAGAATACGGGAATACGAAATTACACTTAAATACCTTTATCTTATAAAAAAAACATTTTTCTATAAGATTATGTATTTTAAATAAATTTTTGCAAAGCGCCGCTACAACTCATTTTGGGGAACCCGTTCAGGATGGTGCGGATTATCGCACATCTTCGGACGTAGTAGTGTGAGATACAGATTTCCGCAAGGAGCATTCGGTCTCGAAAGATTTAAAAATACAAACATCTTAAGAAAATGAGATTTCTAGGAAAATAATAAAATAAATTATATATATATATATATATATATATATGTATGTATCATCAAAATATTTATTTTTGATTTAGTATAAATATTCCAACTTTTCTAAATAAAAAAGAATCACTTTACATGAAAATACAATGCAATTCCATACAAGTTCAATATTACAGATAAATACTATATATTATGAAATTAGGTTTTATTCACTAGAAATGTCACATATATAAAATCTACATCTATGAAAACTCTAAAGACGATAATTAAATACTTGGGGTGTATTTTGAAAACTATACAAAATTATTTTTACATAAAACCCTCTCAAGTTCTATAAATTACTCTAAGGACCCTAGTAACTATAGGTTTAAGCGGGACCAGTCTCTTGAGCCTCAGAGAGCCGGAGATATAGGTGCTTGCCTATTTAAGTTAGACAACTTAACAAACGGTGTTATCAACACGGTAATCGTCTTTGAAAAAGACACAAATCATGCCACCCATGTGCAGCGGTTACCGATAACATCAAAACCTAATCTAGGACTTCAATTTCTTTTCTAATTGTCTGACTCAGACTGAGTCTCTTTATAAATAATCTGACTTGAATATAATTCAAGTACAAACTATAATTCAATATGTATCCATGAATCCATATAATCAATCTATCAATCTATACAACTTGACAGAACCGAACCATGGATATACATCCATCTACATGATTATCCAGTACATCCATTTCCATTTATACGATATCATGGTTTCGGCAAGTCTTCCATTTACAACACAAGTCATCCATCTATATACAATATATAATTCAAACAATACAACAATATAAACAAGACATCGCGGGGTTTAAAGGGATAGACTGGTACAGAATATGTTAAAGGTGGCACGAGATGGTCACTTAAGACGTAATTACATCTATGCCGTTGTTCCTGTTCCCCTCCGAAAGACGGCGTGACGGACGTCTTGCCTGAAATTCGGGGCAGATGCTAATTGGTGCTATCCGTCTACCTCTCCGAAGATGCCAAGTTGATTTATGGCACCGCATATCGAAGGTTTAAACGGATGCGTCCGATGTAGCAGATTTCGTCAGATTCTCCCTCGCTTGAGGGGTTTTTGATTGTGGGGACGCTCTTCCCTGCAGGCGCAAGCCCCTACAGTTAATTACGCTACCGCATTGCGGTAACAACTTTCTCCTTCTCCAGATGATCACTTCGTGTCGTGTGTGTTTATTTTGTGTTTGGTTGCCCGTGGATTGTATACGGAGACTGAGTTATGTCGTCGCCCGTAGGGCGTGGACTAGTCCAAATCCGTATTATCTTAGATTTAGGTTTGGGGGTTTGGGTTTAAGGATACGTTAGCCTCATTTGAGACTAAGATCGACTTAAACATTTGTTAAGGATACGTTAGTCT
This sequence comes from Agapanthus africanus, assembly GCA_030015575.1. NCBI lineage: Eukaryota > Viridiplantae > Streptophyta > Magnoliopsida > Asparagales > Amaryllidaceae > Agapanthus > Agapanthus africanus. The sequence goes on from CM057338.1 coordinate 26,152,417, forward strand.
AATTTTTAGACTAAGATCAACTTAACGGGATCGTTTAGATCCAACAAGAGCGCAATTAAGGGGGGCCCTGTTGCTTAGTTTAATGACATTGCGGTCAATAGGTAGTTTAAGGATATTGCCGTCCATAGGTAGTTTAAGGACATTGCGGTCCAATGTTAGTTTTAAGACATTGCGGTCAAGGTTAAGGACATCATAGTCCATGGGTTTAAGGACTCCACATTCCGGCGTTAGTTTTAAAACGTCACGGTCAAGGTTAAGGACATCATAGTCCGTTGTTAGTTTTAAGACATTCCGGTCAAGGTTAAGGACATCATAGTCCATGAGTTTAAGGACCCCACAGTCCGTATCAATGTGTGGTCATCGGGACCCGTCACCTCTTTGAAGACGTTGAGGGATTACAACGCCAAGTATCAAAGGAGTGAAGAGATGTACCCTTAAACCAAGGTAGATTAAATGATCTTTGGCCCAATTTGGAACCAAGACCGCTTAATTATATTATGAGCCCATTAGCCCAGTTAATTTTGAATTGAGGACTTATGGCCAGCTTGGGCTAAGTCCAATCATGTTTAGAGTATTGGCCTTCTGTTGGTTCATTGAAGGAGAGGCTTTGCCTCTAGAAACTTAGCCCATTGGGCTGAAGTTAGTGTTAAACACTTAAGACCAACAATGTTGAACACTGAGATCAAGATTAGCAAGTTAGTGTTTAACACCAAAAGATAGTCAGTGTTAAACACTAGCAATAGAGATATCAAATTAGTGTTTAACACTAAGGCAAATCAGTGTTTAACACTAAGGCAAATCAGTGTTAATCACTAGGAACAGAGATTTTAAATTAGTGTTAAACACTAAATAAAATTCAGTGCTAAACACTGCAAATAAAGTTTTTTTTTAAATTAGTGTTTGAACACTAGAGCAAATCAGTGTTAACACTGGATACAGAGATTTTAATTTAGTGTTAAACACTAAGGCAAGAGGGGTCACGTGGTAGCACGTGAGAGCGCCCTGCTTCCCTTTATTTTGTTCTGTCAAAAGTATTGAATACTTTGAAGTATCACGTGCTGTCACGTGATGGGAATTTGGGTGTTTGTCTGTTAGAGCTTCAGTCAAGGGGTCACGTGGTAGCACGTGAGAGCGCCCTAGAGCTCTTTTCTGTTTCTTTTGCCTTTTTCTCTGTGTGCTCCAGGGGTCACGTGGGGCACGTGAGGCGTTGCCTCAAAGCTCTTTTCTGTGGATCTTTACAAAGGTCACGTGGTAGCACGTGATTCTGGTTCTTTGTATGCTTTAAAGATTTGTTCATCTTTTAAGAATTAAATTCTTCATAGGGTTAAACCCTAGCAATAAACTTTAGAGGAATTAAATTCCTGTGAGTTTTAGAGAATTAAGTTCTTAATTAGGGTTAAACCCTGGATCTGTCCATTTTTAAGGAATTAAATTCTTATAATATAGGGTTAAACCCTAATTTTATCTCAAAGGAATTAAATTCCTATAATTCTGTGAAAATTGAATTCTCAAAACTCAATTTCTCCTCTATGTTTTAGATCTGCATGGTAGGATCTCAACCCAATGAGAATTAAATTCTCAATTCATGGGGAGATGTGCACTTTACAGATCCTCCACCAGAGAAAGAACTAAGTTCTTTTTTTTATATTAAGAGTTAAACTCTTTTGAGAATTAAATTCTCTTTTAAAGCCACTCTTTTCTTACCTAGGGTTTTTCTTTTTGTAGAGAATCAAATTTTTCCTTCTGAATTTTCCAGATTCCAAGGCTCTATCTCTCTCTCTCTCTCTCTCTCTTTTAATTCTCTCCTTTGGCTCTTATTTATAGGAGAAGGAAAAGAATCAATCTGTTTTAGTGAATCTTTCATTGAAAGATTTGATTTGTTTATTGAGAGATTTGATTTATCTTCATCATTAATCTGGGCCTTTAGATTATCAGGTGAATTTTATTCACCATTGGATTTTAAATCCAAAGATATCTCTTTGTTATTTCGGTTAGATTTAGGGGGAAATCTTTCCAAACCCAAGGTTTTTCCATAAATTGGTGATATTTAATCACCTTTAGATTCTTAATCCAACGGTTTCAGATAATTCTTTTTCATTTTGGAAAGATTTGAAAGATCTTTCCTCAGAATTTAATTCTTGTTAAAGAATAAGGCTTTTAAAGCCGGTCACGTGTGGCCACGTGACCCCTGGTCACGTGTAAGCACATGACCCTTGGAATGGGCTTCTTTCCTTCCGCGCTCTGTTCTCTGGCCGCTGCTTAACCATCACGTGCCAACATGTGACCACAGGTCACGTGTGAGCACGTGATGCTTCTTCTGAAGCTTTTTCTTGATTTTGAATCAGGGGATGAATGTGCTCTGTGCCGCTGCTTTAAGCGTCATGTGTCAACACGTGACCGCTGGTCACATGCTAGCCTGTGATGCTTCCTCTGAAGCTTTTTCCTGATTTTAAATCAGGGAACAAATTCCCCCACAACGTTGTTCTCACGTGCCTGCACGTGAGTGCAACGCTGTCTCTTTTGTGACCGTCGGATCTGCTTTGGGAGTAGGGTAGATGAAACGTTTCTCATCCCATCCTATAAATGCCCATGTCCTTTCAGAAGAGCCTCCACTTTGCTCATCTTCCTCCTTTGAGAACTTCCTTTTTTTGAGAATTTAATTCTCTTTTTCCAGAGCTTAGTTCTCTGCCTTGAAAATTTTTCAGAGTTTAACTCTTTTGAAGGATTCCCTTTTCCTCAGGTAATGCTCTTGAACGAACGAAGAAATTTCATACATAAAACTCTCTGGATTTTAAATCCACATCAAGGGTTTGACCCTTTTAACATGAACCCATTTTCTTCAAGTTCTTCAACAGAAATATAAAACCATTTAATCTTCACCAGTAAATCTCCTTAGGGTTCATCTGATCCTTTAGGGAGATAATGATGTTGGTTGCTTTTTTATGGAATTTAATTCCATCCCCAAGAGGTTTCGGCTCTGGAACAGAACTTTTATGGGAATTTAATTCCCTTTTTCAAAAAGGAATCTAATTCCTATGAAGAACTAAGTTCTTCCTAGAGAACTTCATGGGTTTTCCTTGCCCTGAGTTCTCTTTCTCAACCGGGAGGAAGAAGTTTGTAATGAATTTCCATGATCGTTATTTCAGGTATCATGGATGCCCATTTATATGATCTTGATGAGATCATTTCTTACGGGAATATCTGTGCACTGGGCCGCAGCTAGAACCAGGAGCTCACCAACGCTCAATGTGCTGAGATCATGAGCCGCTTTGACGAGTACAATGGTCGGCTACTCCCTCGCCGCTCTTCTCTTCTGAGACTCATTGTGCTGGCGATCTGGGAGGCTCTCCCTCTCTTTTGCACCGGCGTGCCGCTCAGGGCATTGGACGCCGCCGAGGATAAGGTACATTCGGTGTACTTGATGAGCCTAATCTCGAAGAGGAGGCGAGACAACCTCATCGATCTCTTGCACCAGGCTTTTCAGCAGTCGGCCATACTTGCTGCCTATCGGAGGGTAGAAGACATTCGTGAGGACCCCGACGCTTGTGACCGTGAAAGAAAACATACTCGGATGGTTCGAAATGCTTGGAGGATCTTGGACAAAGCCACGTTTGAGTTTCTCAATCCATGCCCCGTGTCTGAGGTCTTGCCATTGTAATCGTTCTTTTTATTCTGTATGAACTTCTTAAAGTATGAATGATAAGTTTTATCGTGCCCTTTTGTGTTTGCATGCCTTTTTCGCGGAATTTTGTCATTTTTGCTATTGTTGCTGCTGATATGTTTAATGTGTAAAGCACTATTTCACTTTTCAGTATACGTCAAGTTTGGTGCTCACGTGCTCTGCACGCGGGGTCCCTTTGATGGGGCTGTTTAATTTTTCATGCCATATTATCTGTGTACAGCATTTAATGCTAAAAAGGAGCCTTGGAAATAGTCCCATCTCCTTGATTTCCAATGCTTTCCCTTTTTAGGCCTCGGAAATAGTCCCACCATGCAATATTCCCCATGCGCGGCACCTAATGCCTCTCTTTATAACCTGAGGCCATGGCCTTCTTTTTCTCTTCACAGAGAAATTTATTCTCAATTTAGTGTGATTTATTTTGAGGAAACAACTGAGTGCCATGGCCTGCAACCACCCCCGTGCTCTTCGACAGCCGTGGGAAGTGCGTATTGAGGAGATGATTCCTCGCTTTGCTGCACGATTGGTGGATCCCCTCCTTACTGACGACGAATGCGACTCGGCAACATATGAACTCTCGATTCGTAGGGGGTCCCCTCTCCCAGTGGGCTCCCTCTGGCTCCGGATGATTCTTGCTGCCGTGCTTGCCGACATCCCTCCTCACCCGGCAGAGATGACCCTGGCGATGCTTGACGCGGCTGAAGAAAAGCTCGAGGGTTTTCACGAAGCGTGCCTGATTACTCAGGATTTGAAGGATTGCTCGATTCACCTGTTGAGCCAAATAAGAGCCCGGCGGGCTATCATGTCTGCTTTTGCGGACGAACATGGCGCCAATCGGTGGGAGTGACTCCTCGCGAGAACCGTCGCTTCGATGTGTTGGAGAAAGCAGAGAGAGAGATGGAGAATTTTGTTCTTTGTTTTGTTAACCCTTGTGCTACTGATCCTGTGTTCGGTGACCTTTTCCCGCTAGCATAGTATATTCACATTAGTTTTCGCATGCTTTATGTTGAATTTTTATGTGTGCTGGGTACTCGTATGTATGTCTCGCTTGCATAAATGAGCTTTGTATTCTTCCCATGAGAACTTTCTTTAATTGCGAACATTATTATTATGTTGTGTGCACATCAGAGCTTCGGGTATCATTTCTTTTCGAATATTCATATAGTTGCGAATGCATGCTTGATAGGATACACATCGGAAATTTTTCTTGTTGTTTCCCATACCACGTGATGTGCGCGCGCTTTAGATCAACTATTAACGTCGAATGGAGGCTTTGCTTATATGGTCTCGAGCGTACATGTCCTATTTCAAAGGCTGTGGCTGCGAAGGCGGGCTTGCGTGGTCTGATAGAGCGATGTGCGGTGAACTTGGTGTCGTGCGAGAAGAGGTTTGGCTGCAAATTCTCGGAGAGGGGGCTGGCCTCTAAGGTGTTGAGCGAGCTTCAAACCAGCCTCACAGCCAAAGCCAATAAAGCGTATGAACTCTGGCGGGTACTTCAAGAGTCTATCAGAGAGGTGGTGGCTCTTGATAAAGCTGCCGGGTTCACTCGCGAAAGGGTCGAGGCTTACAAGGCTACTGAGAAAGAGCTCGAAGGTCGGCTCGCCTCGTATCAGGCCCAGCAGGCTTAGGCGGAGGCCCGTCTTCTGGCGATCTTGAATCATGAAGCCGTGGCTCAGCAAAAGAAGGATGAGCTAGCAAAATTGCTAAATCGCCCGCCGGCTTAAAACTTGTATCTTTTCCTTTCTTTTTGTACATACTCATGAATGAGAGTATTTTCTTTTTGTTCTTTCATGAATTGTACTTTGTATCCACTTTGGTTTATGAATAAAAGACATATTTTTCTTCTCAATGGTGTGTCTCTTTTCATTGAATGTGTTCTGCGGACAATTTATCTTGGTCTCCTTGCAGGATAGCGATGGCTTAGGATTCAAGGTTAAGGGTCCTGTCGACTGAGGCTTTTGAACTTTATAAGCCGTGAGGGTCTCATAAAGAGCTTTTCTCCCTACAGGTCGAGAGGATCCAATTGGTGTAAGTTCACCTTAAGAATCGTGAGGATTCTTAAGCGGGTTTTCCCTTGGGAGTCGTAAGGATCTCATAAGAGAGTTTTCTTACTTACAGGTCGTGAGGACCCGCAAGTGCTGGGTGCGGTTGCCCTTATCCGTATTTCACGGGGTCAGGGGTTGCTTTGGGATGTTTTTCAAGGTACCTTAGTTTAAAGACATCGCGGTCAAGGTTAAGGACCTCATAGTCCGTGGGTTTAAGGACTCCACGGTCCAAGGTTAGTTTTAAGACATCACGGTCAAGGTTAAGGACGTCATAGTCCGTGGATTTAAGGACTCCACAGTCCAATGTTAGTTTTAAGAAATCACGGTCAAGGTTAAGGACATCATAGTCCGTGGATTTAAAGACTCCACAGTTCGATGTTAGTTTTAAGACATCACGGTCAAGGTTAAGGACATCATAATCCGTGGATTTAAGGATTCCACAGTCCGATGTTAGTTTTAAGACATCACGGTCAAGGTTAAGAACCTCATAGTTCGTGGATTTAAGGACTCCACAGTCCGACGTGTGGTTACTGGGACCCGTCACCTCTTCGAAGACGTTGAGGAATTACAACGCCAAATATCAAAGGAATGACGAGATGTACCTTTGAACCAAGGCAAAATCGGTCTAGAATCATCATGGTTGATCGTTAGTTTTAAGACATTACGGTCAAGGTTAAGGACATCATAGTCCGCGGGTCTAAGGACTCCACAGTCCGATATTAGTTTTAAGACATCACGGTCAGGGTTAAGGACCTTATAGTCCGTGGATTTAAGGACTCCACAGTCCGATATTGGTTTTAAGACATCACGGTCAAGGTTAAGGACCTCATAGTCCGTGGATTTAAGGACTCCACAGTCCGACGTGTGGTTACTGGGACCTGTCACCTCTTCGAAGACGTTGAGAAATTACAACGCCAAATATCAAAGGAATGACGAGATATACCCTTGAACCAAGGCAAAATCGGTCTACAACAATCATGGTTGATCGTTAGTTTTAAGACATTACGGTCATGGTTAAGAACATCATAGTCCGTGGATTTAAGGACTCCACAGTCCGATATTTGCTCTGGATGCTTCATACGGGTTCACTGCCGTGCTTTGCGAGGACCAGGCTCCGCTCTGGACGTTTTCCACGGGGTCATAGAGTGACGTTATCCGCGTTCCACGTGACCAGGAATTTTGCTCTGGATGCTTCACACGGGTTCACTGCCGTATTCTGCGAGGACCAGGCTCCGCTCTGGATGCTTCACACGGGTTCACTGCCGTGCTCTGCGAGAACCAGGATCCGCTCTGGACGTTTTCCATAGGGTCAAAGAGTGACGTTATCCGCGTTCCACGTGACCAGGAATTTTGCTCTGGATGCTTCCCACGGGTTCACTGCCGTGTTCTGTGAGGACCAGGCTCCGCTCTGGACGTTTTCCATGGGGTCAAAGAGTGACGTTATCCACGTTCCACGTGACCAGGAATTTTTCTCTAGATGCTTCACACGGGTTCACTGCCATGCTTGGCGAGGACTAGGCTCCGCTCTGGACGTTTTCCACGGGATCAAAGAGTGACGTTATCCGTGTTCCACGTGACCAGGAATTTTGCTCTAGATGCTTCACACGGGTTCACTGCCGTGCTTGGCGAGGACTAGGCTCCGCTCTGGACGTTTTCCACGGGGTCAAAGAGTGACGTTATCCGCGTTCCACGTGACCAGGAATTTTGCTCTGGATGCTTCCCACGGGTTCACCGCCATGTTCTGCGAGGACCAGGCTCCGCTCTGGACGTTTTCCATGGGGTCAAAGAGTGACGTTATCCGCGTTCCACATGACCAGGAATTTTGCTCTAGATGCTTCACACGGGTTCACTGCCGTGCTTGGCGAGGACTAGGCTCCGCTCTGGATGTTTTCTACGGGGTCAAAGAGTGACGTTATCCGTGTTCCACGAGACCAGGAATTTTTCTCTGGATGCTTCCCACGGGTTCACTGCCGTATTCTGCGAGGACCAGGCTCCGCTCTGGACGTTTTCCACGGGGTCAAAGAGTGACGTTATCTGCGTTCCACGTGACCAGGAATTTTGCTCTGGATGCTTCCCACGGGTTCACTGCCGTGTTCTGCGAGGACCAGGCTCCGCTCTGGACGTTTTCCATGGGGTCAAAGAGTGACGTTATCCGCGTTCCATGTGACCAGGAATTTTGCTCTGGATGCTTCCCACGGGTTCACTGCCGTGTTCTGCGAGGACCAGTCTCCGCTCTGGACGTTTTTCACGGGGTCAAAGAGCGACGTTATCCGCGTTCCACGAGACCAGGAATTTTGCTCTGGATGCTTCCCATGGGCTCACTGCCGTGTTCTGCGAGGACCAGGCTCCGCTCTGGACGTTTTCCACGGGGTCAAAGAGTGATGTTATCCGCGTTCCACGTGACCAGGAATTTTGTTGATTATATCCGCATTTCACGGAGTTGGGATTTGACTCTCTGTGGGAGTACATCGTCGAGTCATGGAACTGGGAGTTGCCACTGTTCCGTTTTGCTTGTTGTTGTGTCTGCTGTAATGAGACGAGTGTTGAGAGGATCTCTAGGCTGTCTGTGAACCATTGAGATTTGGCTTCTTCTTCTGATGAAACCTGGGGAGGAGGAGTGTGATTCCTTCTTCGTTTGCGCCCCTGGATTGTATACAGGGATTGATGTAACATCACCTGTAGGGCAAAACTTTCATTTTTATTTTATTTCTTTTTCCGCGATGCTCTATCATTTCAGCTTTTATACCGCGAAGGTCGCGATTGCCGCATTATTTTGGCTATTTTTTTCGCGGTGCCCAATCATTTCGGCTATTTATTTTATTTTTTACTCACTGCTTTTTATTGCGAGTTGCCCAATCATTTCGGCTATTTTTCATGCATACATTTTTACTTGCTGATTTTGTCGCAAGTTGCCCCATCATTTCGGCTATTTCGTATGCGTGCGTGGCTTGCTGGCTTTTCGCTGCAAGCTTGGATTTAGACACCGATTTTAGCATCAGCATCGCTACGACTGGGATATTGCCAGGAGCGAATCATCATTTGCCTCTGTCGATGTCGAACAAAGGTGGCTTAGTAAACAGGGTTAAGGGTTCTGTCGACTAAGGCTTTTGACTTCATGAGCCGTAAGGGTCCCACAAAGGTATTTCTCCCTACAAGTCGTGAGGATCTTGTAGGTGTGTTTTCTCCTTGGAAATCGTGAGGATTCCTAAGTGCATGTTCTCTTGTAAGTCGTAAGGATCTTACAAAAGGGTTTTCTCCTTATAAGTCGAGAGGACTTACAAGGGTTTTTCACCATATAAACATATCCTTAGTCACGGATGTGACTCGGTTAGGGAAATGTTTATTCGCGCCCGTGGATTGTATACAAGGGTCAGTATTGAGCCACTTGTAGGGCAATATTGAAGGTTGTGGGGGGGGGGCTGCTTAAGAACAGGTTTGGGTCTCTGTAACTTAAGACTTTCAAATCTTATGAGCCGTGAGGGTCCCATAAGAGAGTCTCCTTATGAGTCGTGAGGATCTCGCAAGTGTAATTTCTCCTTAGGAATCGTGAGGATTCCTAGTGTGTTGCTCCCTTGTGAGTCGTAAGGATCTCACGCGGGTGGTTTCTCTTTACAAGGTCGTGAGGACCCTGCAAGTGTCCTTTAACGAGGTTGCGCCTTTTCGGGTTTTCACAAACACTCGCCGGTAGCCCTGCTGTTTTTACTCACGGAGCCCTTTCGGGTTTTCATCCGTGCCCATTTCGCTTATGGACATACCGTTTTATTTTTATTATATTATTTTTTTTATATATATTTTTTGTATCGGTTTTGAGACGCTGCAATCCAACGCAGTTTATTGACATCTCGGTCAACGGTTAGTTTTAGGACATAGTGGTCCATTGTTAGTTTAAGGACATTTCGGTCCGTTGTTAGTTTAAGGACATTTCGGTCCGTTGTTGTTAGTTTAAGGACATTTCGGTCCGATGTTGAAGAAGGCCGGTTACTACCTATAGGGTTCGGGCTTAGGAAGACAGCGAGCGGACATAGTCGTCGTCATCTATCATTGACCTAGGCCCTGACCCGTTAAGCGTAGTATTTCTTCAGGAAGCGACCATTTATTGGCCTGAAAGGTCTTTCACCGTGCATATCCATGAGTAGATACGCTCCGCCCTGGTAGACCTTGTCTATGATGTACGGGCCTTCATAATTCGGTTCGAATTTTTCCCGCTTGGCGCGATTGGGGATCATAGGTCTTTTGACCACTAACACGAGTTCGCCTTGGTGGAATGTCCTCGGCCTGGTCAATCTTTCGTATGAGCGCGTCATCTTTGCTTTGTAAGCCTCCAGATTTTGTTGCACTATGAGTCGGGTTTCATCAAGGGCGTCAAGCTCCTCAAGCCAAAGGTGAGCATTTTCTTCGTCCGTCATCTCGTAGTGGACTGCCACTCGTAGAGAAGGTAGCTCTATCTCGAGGGGGAGTACTGCTTCTGTACTGAATACCAACGCATACGGCGTTGTGTTCGTGGCCATCTTGAACGTAGTTTGATACGCCCAGAGAGCTTCTTGTAATCTTTCGTGCCAGTCCTTCTTATTTCGGGATACCGTCTTCTTTACGATCTTCGTCAAGGTCTTGTTGAAAGCCTCAGCTAGACCGTTAGCTCGCGGATTATAAACTGAGGAATATCTCCAGTCTATGTTGTGTTGTTGTGCGGAGCGGCTAATCTTGTGGCTTCTGTAGGCTGGCCCGTTATCGGAGATGATTCGTCTCGGAGTTCCGAACCGATAAATGACATGCGTCTTGAAGAAATGGAAGATATTCTCCGTCTTCACTTCCCTCAGCGGTACTACTTCTGCCCATTTGGAGAAGTAATCAGTTGTCGCTAGGATGAAACGATGTCCCCTGGATGATGCTGGTTCGATAGGGCTGACTATGTCAGTTCCCCACATCTCGAATGGCCAGTTAGCCACCGTCGGATGCAGAGGATTTGGGTGCTGATGGATAAAGTCTCCATGAATCTGGCATGAGTGGCATTGCTTCGCATATTCGAGGCAGTCCTGAATCATCGTGGGCCAATAGTAGCCCATTCGTTTGATCTTCAACTTCATCTTCGGTCCGGCTTGGTGAGAACCGCAGAGTCCGTTGTGAACTTCTTGGACGACTCTTTCTTCTTCTTCGGGTCCCAGGCATCTCAACCACAGGGAATCAAATGACCTATTGTACAGAGTGTCATTGACGAAGGCAAAAGATAGGGCTCGCTTCATGAGCTGGTGTCTTGAGGACGCATTTTCAGGCGTTCGACGGGATTTGAAGTAGTCTATGAAGACTTCTCTCCAATCTTCAACCTTTTCTTGGTCATTTATTTGCAGGGCCGTCTTCTCAGTTGCTTCCTTTTCCTCGGATGATTCTGGCGATATTTCTGCCGAAGCAAGAACCCGACGGCTTTGTACCACGATTCTTACGTCATCGAGGTTTTCGTCAGCCAGCTCTTTAGCAAGCTTGGCTAACGCGTCCGCTTTACTATTTTCCGCACGCGGTATGCTTTCCAGTATGTAGGAGGAAATTTGAGTCAGCAGTTGCTGTACTCTCTCTCCATACTTCACCAGCTCTGGCTTGCATGTCTGGTAGTCGCCGTTTACTTGACTAACGACCAGCTGGGAATCTCCGTATATGAGGAGGTTTTCAACTCCCATGTCGATGGCGATCTCGAGGCCTACTATCAAAGCTTCGTACTCGGCTTCATTGTTCGTCCTCGGCTCTGTCAAGGAGAAAGCAAAGCGCATGATCCCTCCTTGTGGAGTTACGAAGATAAGGCCTACCCCCGATTTGATTATAGGGGTGCTTTGTTTGCGCTTCTTCACGGAAGATGCTCCATCGAAATAAAGCTCCTATCTGGTATCACTTCCGTCGATCGCGTCAAACGCATGTTCGTCTGGCAGATCGCAATTCAGAGGAGAATCAGCAGGTATCGGATGCTCGGCGAGGAAGTCGGCGATGGCTTGGCCTTTGACTGCTTTAAGAGGTTGATAAGTTATCGAGAACTCCATCAAGAGCAAGGCCCATTTAGCGAGTCGACCGGTCAATATGGCCTTCGACATTAAATATTTAAAGGGGTCCACCTTTGATATAAGACGGACTTCATGCGCTAACGCATAATGCCGGAGTTTCGTTATCGCGAAGATCAACGCCAGGCAGTGTTTTTCGATGAGGGAGTAGTTGCTTTCTGCCCCCAGAAGAACTCGACTTAAATAGTAGAGCGCTCTCTCTTTCCCTTGGTCGTTCTCTTGTGCCTATAATGCGCCCAAGGAACCTTCGAGGGCTGTTGTATAAAGAATAAGGGGCTTTCCCTTGACCGGAGCGGCCAGCACTGGCGGGTTCTACAGATACTGCTTGATTTCGTCCAGCGCACCTTGGCATTTGTGATCCCAGATGAACGGGGTTCCCTTCTTCATCAGGTGGCTGTAAGGGCGGCACTTTCCTGAAAGGTTGGCTATAAATCGCCTGATGTACGCGAGCTTCCCTTGGAGAGACCGCAATTGTTTGAGAGTCCTTGGCGGTGGCATTTCCATGATCGCCTTGATCTTCGACGGATCTATCTCAATGCCTCGGTGCCGGACAATGAATCCTAGGAATTTGCCTGAAGACACCCTGAATGCGCATTTGAGGGGGTTCATCTTCAAGTTGTATTGCCGAAGGCGTTGAAATACAGTCTTCAAATGCTCTAAATGCTCTTCGTATGACATGCTCTTGACCACGAGGTCGTCGATATAGCATTCGACGATTTCATGTATGAGGTCATCAAAGATCTTTGTCATGGCCCTCTGATAGGTGGCACCGGCGTTCTTTAGACCGAAGGGCATCACCTTGTAGCAGAATATACCCAAAGGGGTCCAAAAAGCGGTATGCTTCTGGTCTTCGGGATGCATCTTTATCTGATTATACCCTGATGAGCCGTCCATGAAAGAGAAAACCTCGTGAGTGGACGTGTTATCTATCATTAGCTCGGTGACCGGTACTGGGAAGTCGTCCTTCGGGCAAGCTTTATTGAGATCTCGGAAGTCCACGCATATACGCACTGTCCCATTTTTCTTCATTACCGGGACGATGTTGGCGATCCAATCCGGGTACTGAACTTCCTGGATAAACCCAGAGTCGATCAGCTTCTTGACTTCGGCGTTGATGCTCATCTCAAGCTCGAGCCGCATTCTTCTCGGCGCCTGTTTGACTGGCTTAACGTCCGGGGATACCGCCAATTTATGGAAAGCTATTTCTGGATCTAGTCCTGGCATTTCGGAATAGTTCCATGCGAAGCAATCTCTATGCTGCATAAGTACGTCTTTTAATGCAGCCACCTTTTCTTCAGATAGCAGCTCGCTGACGAATGTCGGTCGCGGGTCGTTTACCGTTCCCAACTCAATCTTCTTGAGGTTATCTGCAGTAGTATGTATGCCATCTTCCAGCTCTTTTGGCGCTGGCGGAAATTCTGAGATTACCTCGTCGTCATTGCTGTTTTCAAAGCACCAGGGAAGGTCATTCGTGTTCTCGAGCTCTTCTTTTGATACCGTTATCATATGACAGGCGCGGGCTCGCTTCCAAGACCGATGTGGGTCTGGTTCTGCTCTTGTGGCTTTGGGTTCGTGCTTCTGTGGCGGCGTTACCCTTCAGCTGCTGGATAGAGCAAACCTGTCTTGCTGGTACTGGTCTTCGACCCATTTCTTGAAGGTGAAGCAGTCTTCGATAGGGTGTCCTATGGCTCGGTGATAAGAGCAATAGCTCGGATGAGAGACCTCGTTAGCTTGCTCAGGATACTTAGATTCTGGAAGTGTAATCATTCGATGCTTTAAAGCGAGATCGAGTATCTTCTTCGTCTTGTCTTGAGGGAAAGAATACGCTCGACTCATCTTCTTCATGAGGGGCAAATCCGGACCGCGCAATACCCGATCACATGACTCTTTGATCCTGCGTTGTCGTTGTCGACCTCCTTTTCCGCTTTTTGACTCACTTCTGCTTCTGCATCGGGCCTTTTGCGCAACGGGTTGACAGGGAGGAGCATCTTCATCTTTTGCAGCCTGTTGAAACGGACGTTGCGTCCTGGCTTTCTCGTAGATGGCCATCTCGCGATTATGTTCGTCCCGAGCTTTTTGGCCTGCTCTCCTGATAAGCTTGTCCATTCGTTCTTCAAACGACGGACTCGGCACTTCGATTGCGGGATCTAGTTTTGATGAGGGGTTGGCATTTCCCGACAGGGCATTCTCTTCTTCATCGAAGTTATATATGGCGTAGCTACCGTGGACTCATTCCCGTTTCTCGGGTCTCACATATCCAAGCCCAAGCGTTTCCATTCTCCCGTTGGGCAATTTGCGCTGAGTCCCACGGACATCCCAAATCCTGTTATAGAATCGCGCTTGTCGAATAGTCTGTTTTAAGGGCACCCCTTGGCGCTTTAATAGCCTTTTTAAACCGTTTGTGTAATATCTAGGCAGACGGATGGGCTAGAGCCCGTCGAGTGTAGAATCCGCGCCGTGCCAGATTTCTTTCTCCACTCTTATTTCCGTGGACCGGTAGAATAGGATCGCCCTTTCACCTTTTCGCCTGGGAGGGACGTAAAATGTCTGCAGGTCTTGCACATTGTAAGTTTCAAGTGCGTCAAGGTCTTTGCAGTGCTCCCGCGGAACCATAGTAATTTTCAAACTCTGATCATCGCCAGGGGATGCTTGTATTGACGGCCGACTGGAGAACACAGCATTAACCTCATCTTCCGAATCACTTCCGAAGATCAATATGGGGGCGGACGGTCCCGAGTTGCTGCGTCGAGACGGCCCAGCGTAAACTATCTCTTCTTCTTCTTCGGTATCACTCCCGAAAACAGGAATGGTGGCAGCGGCTTTGTTCTCCGGTTTGTGACACCTTTCCGTGTCCTCGAAATCTGGCAAAAAGTACTTTGCATCTTCGTACTTGCGGACTTCGTTTACGGAGAACGGGTTCAGCTCACCTGTTACGGTGTACTCGAGACCATTCTTGAAATACTTCATACACCGATGTTGCGTAGAAGGGATGATGTTGTACTCGTGTAACCAAGGACGACCGAGCAAGGCGTTGTAGCAGGTCTTGGCGTCAATGACGTGAAACTTGATGTCCGTGACGAGTAGTCCGAAGCGTAATGTTAGTATTACAGATCCGAGAGTCCGTGACGACTGGGAGTCAAAACCGGAGATGGTAATTTTTTCCCGAGCGAGGTGCTGAACGCTCATGCAGATTTCCTTCAACACTCGAACATTAAGGAGATTGATGGAGGATCCATTATCAATCAGGATTTTGCCTATCTTAATATCGTGGCAGTATCCAGAGATGTACAGGGGACGATTGTGGTCACACGTACCAAGGAGAAGGTCTTCATCACCAAACGTGACGTTGGCTGTGTGCACTTCCTCCAGTTCATCCTTCATTCTCTGTTCGGTGAGGAAGGCTTGGAATTGCTTGGGCTCTTGTAGCGCCTTGATTAATGAATCTCTCGCTTCTTTTGATAATAAGAGGGCGTCGAGAATGCTGAGCTGCGAAGGTAGCTTCCTTAGGTGCGCTAGGATGTTTTAGTCCACCTTACTCCTCTTGAGCGGGTCCTTGGCAGTCAGCTCTTTCACGACTTGGTCGTCTAAGGCGATATCCTCAGCGACCTTTTCCTTTCCTTTATCTTTTCTAGTTGCGGGCCCGAGATTCTTTTCCGGGAGCGTGCGATTGCGCAGCTGAGTGTTTTCGCAGGTCTCTGGTTCTTCCTTTTTCCCTAAGGCGGATTCTTTAAAGAGAGGGCCCAGAGTCATTTCCTCATCAGAGTCGCTCCCAAAGGTGAGAACTTGTGATCCTCCGGCGTTGACCGTGTAACAGTCGCCGGTAGCTCTTTTATGACCTTCGGTCGTACTTCTCTGCTCCCGACGAGTTCCGCGTTTCATTCGCTTAAAATGTTGCCGGTGGGCAACATACCCCTGCCACCATGTCTTAAAGGCGTCACATTCCTCAATAGGGTGTGAAATCTTCCGATGATACGAGAAGTAATTAGGATGCATCTCCGCTCCATTGCGAGTGTTCTCTTCCGAGGGCGGTAGCTTCATTCCTATTGATATGGCTTTAGCAAACCTTTTCCTCGTCTTGAATCTGTTTCTATCCGCATCGGATGTCTTTTGATCTGGCGGGGGTGCTTCGACCCTTTCGTTTAGTCGTCTGCGTTTGGCTCCTTCTGATGCGGCCATCTCACGCTCCCGATCGGTTTTGCTTTTCAAACGAATCTCGTCTAGAAAGGCGTCGATCATTTCATCTGTCGGCCATACAAGTTCTGGCTCAGGCTGTGCCCCCAGTTTCTCATCGTCCGTAAACGAGTAGGAAATCACATGACAGCTCGCCTCATATCCCTTGGATTCATCCGACGAGCTTTCTCCATCCTCCTCCTCCTGAAAGACGTGGTTGAGGAACTCTTGGAGTGTGATGGGAGTCCGTGCCTTTTGATTGTACTCCTCCAGCGAGTCAATCTGTTTCTGCAAGTCCGTGCGTTTGTCTCCAGGCTTCACGGGCTTCTTGGATTTCTTCTTCTTTTTCCTTGAAGATTTTGACGGCTGGTTGTGAGTGCTCGGGCCATCACCACCAATCTTTGGAGTTGGGCGCGGCTTCAGTATCCCTTCAATGATCTGGGGTTCCAGTGGGTTCTTCCACCTGATTGCCGGGCACATATGAAGATCATTCAGCATTCTTTTGGTTTTTGCTGAAAGCATGATTTCCCATGGAGCTTCTTCAATGAAAGAGCAAGTTGCCCCTGGTGTGTCCGTCTTCTTAGGAGTGTGCGGTTGTGGCGGGTTCACCTTCCACTTCTCGGACAGCGCAAACTTGCCCTGTAGGTATTGATCTTCAATCCATCCTTTGAAGACGAAGCAATCCTCAATCGGATGGCTTACCGTTTGATGGTAAGGGCAATAATTGGGGTTATTCACCTCACTGGGTTGCGGCGGTCGCCTTGGGTTTGGCAAGTTGATAAGCCTGTTGCGTACTGCCAGCTCGAATAGCCTCTTCGTCTTATCCTGCGGGAATGAGTAGGGGCGCTTCATTTTCTCATTATAATACTGCTGTTTTTTTTCCAGTTGGTCCGCCAGCTTTGGGGCACTGGCTTGCTGCTGAGCGTTCGCAACGTAGGTTGCCTTCCCTTTACCCTTGTCATTCCGAGGTTCCGGCTTCGGGGGAGACGGTCTGTGACCCATCTGGTCCATCTGGGCCAACTTGTCGATCAAAGCCTGGAACGTGGTTGGCTTAAGGAACATCATGAACTGTGAGATGGTTGCGTGAGGATCTAGGGTACCCATGAACATGCCCACCGCGGGCGCTTCCTCAATGCGTTGTTCGCATTTCGACCACAAGTTTCGCCAGCGTATAGCGTACTGGACCAACGTCTCGCCTGGTTTCACCCTGGCATTAATCAACGCCGTTATCGGGGTGCGTTCACTGGCGCTCGTGAATCGCTGCGTAAATAGCAGCTCCATCTCAGCAAATGTCTTAATAGAGTCATTTGGGAGTTCGGAGTACCACTCGAATGCTGTCTCCGATAAGCTGCCGACAAACTGGCGAAGCAGCAGTTTATCGTCGCCTCCAGTATTGCCACAAAGCGCCCTGAACTGGGCCACATGTTGATGGGGATTGCCTGTCCCCTTGTAGACATGGAATTTCGGTATTGTATAGCCCGGCGGGTACTTGATCTGATCATACCAGCTCGGATATGGTCGCCCTGTTCTGACAACCTGACCGGCTGCCTCAGTCGTCTGGTGAACCCGTATCTGCTGAGCTATATATTCGTCCAAGTCAGCTTTGGAGATTGTCTCCTCCTTAGCTGTTGAAAGAGCCGGAGGTAGGTTTGACGTTTCTCCCCTGTTATCTTCAAGGACGATCGAGGGATCTTCAGCAGGAGGGTCTTGTTGGATCATCATACCCACCATATCCTGGAACAGAAGGGCCATTCGTTGTATATTGGCTGCTTGTTCCGCAGCTTCTCTATCCTTCTTTTCCAGTATCCTACGAAGGAATTCAGCGTCAGTTTCCTGCTCCTGGCGTTGATCCGAGGATGCTTCGGGGTTTTCTTTTGGCCTAGTGAGTGCAGCCATCGCATTCATCATTTCTTGGAGCTTCTGCTGCTGCTCCTGAGCTTTAGTCACCGATCGCGTGAGCGGTCGATGACCTGTAGATGTACGGTGTCCTCCTTCCCGGATGCCATGTAAACGGTATGCACCACCATGTCCCCAGACTTAGGGCGTTTAGGCTTATTGTCTTTGACATTAGCTGTAGGCGTAGGGACCTTCTCCGGCTTTTCTCTCTTTTGAGTAGTCGACGTGGAGGGAGCCGTTGCAGCAGGCACCCAAGTGGTTGTCGTCCTTTGTGATTTGACAGGACGGTTCTTTTCTTCCTGAACTTTCACCTTCTTCTGCCGGTGAGAGTGATCTTGAATGATTACTGAGTCCTGAACTCGTCGCCAGACCTTGTAAATTTTGGAGGACAGCCGTTGAGGGGGCTGCTCCGGCTTCGCTTCTGTAACACTCTCTGCAGGTGGAGGAGATCTTTTTAGCGTGGCAGTTGGGGAGTTCTTGCATACCCTCCTTAGCGGTTCAAAACTGTTCTCAGTTGGAACAGCAGCATTAACTTCCACTATTGGAGCCGGTGGAGTTAGTCCTGAGGGGGAGTTGCCCCCGGCCTTCCTTACTCGGTGCCAGTGGCGATGTCGAGCGTGCCGAGCCGTTGGAGCTGGTCCGGTGATGGGGATGGTTTCGTTTTGCACCCTGTCTGTATGAGACACCGCTGGTGCCAGCCTCTTGAAGACTGACTTCTTTTAAGTGGCGGAGTTCAATCTGTCAAAAACAGACCCTCGAGCAGGAGCAGGAGCTGGAATAGTCAGCCTTGAAAAGACCGACTCTTTAGTAGGAGAAGCCGTTTTGACGACTTCAGGAATGGAGATGGCTGTCTCCTTTGCGATGGCCATGTCAGGAGTCATGGACTTTTTGGCAGGCCTATTAGGGTTCAGGTTCAGCCTGGTAAAGACCGAGCCTGCCGGCTTGACATTGGACGACCCGTTGAGAGGGGCCGTTATAGCAGTGAGCCGATCGAAGACCGACTTCTTTTGCGCTTCCGCTGCGGGCACTGGAATGGTGAAGCTTGCAGGCGGGAGCATGGTCCCGAAGAACAGACTGGTGGTGGCCTGAGCCATCTGTTCCACCGGCATGGCAAGGATGGAGGCCGCTTGAGGCCCATAGGCTACACCTCCAGGTGAGGCGGAGCGTCTGTTGCACTTGCATTTCGAGCAGCTCGAGCAGTTGGATGCCATTGATGCTTGATTTCTGCGCCAGGAAAAAGTCCAAATCTTAGTAACTTGAAACCCAAAGGCAACCATTAACAAACCGCGATTCGTTCGCGAAGACGACACACGAAGTGTGGAGTGGAAAGAGGAAAAGGTCCCACCGGGCGTGCCGGAATCTGTTCCCCTCCGAAATACGCCGCGACAGACGTCTTGCCTGAAATTTAGGACAGATGCTAATTGGTGCTATCCGTCTACCTCTCCGAAGATGCCAAGTTGATTTATGGCACCGCATATCGAAGGTTTAAACGGATGCGTCCGATGTAGCAGACTTCGTCAGATTCCCCCTCCCTTGAGGGGTTTTTGATTGTGGGGACGCTCTTCCCTGCAGGCGCAAGCCCCTG
Organism: Agapanthus africanus; assembly: GCA_030015575.1. Classification (NCBI taxonomy): domain Eukaryota; kingdom Viridiplantae; phylum Streptophyta; class Magnoliopsida; order Asparagales; family Amaryllidaceae; genus Agapanthus; species Agapanthus africanus. The sequence goes on from CM057338.1 coordinate 26,171,833, forward strand.
CAGTTAATTACGCTACCGCATTGCGGTAACAACTTTCTCCTTCTCCAGATGATCACTTCATGTCGTGTGTGTTTATTTTGTGTTTGGTTGCCCGTGGATTGTATACGGAGACTGAGTTATGTCGTTGCCCATAGGGCGTGGACTAGTCCAAATCCGTATTATCTTAGATTTAGGTTTAGGGGTTTGGGTTTAAGGATACGTTAGCCTCATTTGAGACTAAGATCGACTTAAACATTTGTTAAGGATACGTTAGTCTAGTTTTTAGACTAAGATTAACGGGATCGTTTAGATCCAATAAGAGCGCAATTAAGGGGGGCCCTGTTGCTTAGTTTAATGACATTGCGGTCAATAGGTAGTTTAAGGACATTGCGGTCCATAGGTAGTTTAAGGACATTGCGGTCCAATGTTAGTTTTAAGACATTGCGGTCAAGGTTAAGGACATCATTGTCCATGGGTTTAAGGACTCCACAGTCCGGCGTTAGTTTTAAGACGTCACGGTCAAGGTTAAGGACATCATAGTCCGTTGTTAGTTTTAAGACATTCCGGTCAAGGTTAAGGACATCATAGTCCATGAGTTTAAGGACCCCACAGTCCGTATCAATGTGTGGTCATCGGGACCCGTCACCTCTTTGAAGACGTTGAGGGATTACAACGCCAAGTATCAAAGGAGTGAAGAGATGTACCCTTAAACCAAGGTAGATTAAATGATCTTTGGCCTAATTAGGAACCAAGACCGCTTAATTATATTATGAGCCCATTAGCCCAGTTAAGTTTGAATTGAGGACTTATGGCCAGCTTGGGCTAAGTCCAATCATGTTTGGAGTATTGGCCTTATGTTGGTTCATTGAAGGAGAGGCTTTGCCTCTAGAAACTTAGCCCATTGGGCTGAAGCTAGTGTTAAACACTAAAAACCAACAATGTTGAACACTGAGATCAAGATTAGCAAGTTAGTATTTAACACCAAAAGATAGTCAGTGTTAAACACTAGCAATAGAGATATCAAATTAGTGTTTAACACTAAGGCAAATCAGTGTTAATCACTGGGAACAGAGATTTTAAATTAGTGTTAAACACTAAATAAAATTCAGTGTTAAACACTGCAAATAAAGTTTTTTTTTAAATTAGTGTTTGAACACTAGAGCAAATCAGTGTTAACACTGGATACAGAGATTTTAATTCAGTGTTAAACACTAAGGCAAGAGGGGTCACGTGGTAGCACGTGAGAGCGCCCTGCTTCCCTTTATTTTGTTCTGTCAAAAGTATTGAATACTTTGAAGTATCACGTGCTGTCACGTGATGTGAATTTGGGTGTTTGTCTGTTAGAGCTTCAGTCAAGGGGTCACGTGGTAGCACGTGAGAGCGCCCTAGAGCTCTTTTCTGTTTCTTTTGCCTTTTTCTCTGTGTGCTCCAGGGGTCACGTGGGGCACGTGAGGCGTTGCCTCAAAGCTCTTTTCTGTGGATCTTTACAGAGGTCACGTGGTAGCACGTGATTCTGGTTCTTTGTATGCTTTAAAGATCTTTTCATCTTTTAAGAATTAAATTCTTCATAGGGTTAAACCCTAGCAATAAACTTTAGAGGAATTAAATTCCTGTGAGTTTTAGAGAATTAACTTCTCAATTAGGGTTAAACCCTGGATCTGTCCATTTTTAAGGAATTAAATTCCTATAATATAGGGTTAAACCCTAATTTTATCTCAAAGGAATTAAATTCCTATAATTCTGTGAGAATTGAATTTTCAAAACTCAATTTCTCCTCTATATTTTAGATCTGCATGGCAGGATCTCAACCCAATGAGAATTAAATTCTCAATTCATGGGGAGATGTGCACTTTGCAGATCCCCCACCAGAGAAAGAACTAAGTTCTTTTCTTTATATTAAGAGTTAAACTCTTTTAAGAATTAAATTCTCTTTTGAAGCCTCTCTTTTCTTACCTAGGGTTTTTCTTTTTGTAGAGAATCAAATTCTTCCTTCTGAATTTTCCAGATTCCAAAGCTCTATCTCTCTCTCTCTTTTTAATTCTCTCCTTTGGCTCTTATTTATAGGAGGAGGAAAAGAATCAATCTGTTTTGGTGAATTTTTCATTGAAAGATTTGATTTGTTTATTGAGAGATTTGATTTATCTTCATCATTAATCTAGGCCTTTAGATTATCAGTTGAATTTTATTCACCATTGGATTTTATATCCAAAAATATCTCTTTGTTATTTCGGTTAGATTTAGGGGGAAATCTTTCCAAACCCAAGGTTTTTCCATAAATTGGTGATATTTAATCACCTTTAGATTCTTAATCCAACGGTTTCAGATAATTCTTTTTCATTTTGGAAAGATTTGAAAGATCTTTCCTCAGAATTTAATTCTTGTTAAAGAATAAGGCTTTTAAAGCCGGTCACGTATGGCCACGTGACCGTTGGTCACGTGTGAGCACGTGACCCCTGGTCACGTGTAAGCACGTGACCCTTGGAATGAGCTTCTTTCCTTCTGCGCTCTGTTCTCTGGCCGCTGCTTAACCATCACATGCCAACACGTGACCACAGGTCACGTGTGAGCACGTGATGCCTCTTCTGAAGCTTTTTCTTGATTTTTAATCAGGGGATGAATGTGCTCTGTGCCGCTGCTTTAAGCATCACGTGTCAACACGTGACCGCTGGTCACATGCTAGCACGTGATGCTTCCTCTGAAGCTTTTTCCTGATTTTAAATCAGGGAACAGTTCCGTGGTATTATCGACGGAGCCTTGTATTCCATTTGCTTTTAGTCTTTGGCATATAGAGACTCCTCTCGTATACACTGGCCTCTTCTGTACCAAGCTACAAACAACAACGTTAACAATAGATGCAACATTATAACAATATAATGTGACTTTAAAAGTTATACTCTCTCTCTCTCTGTCTATTCTACTTCTCCCTTATCTTTTGGACTTACCGAGCGATTGTTCGCTGACGACATTCCTTCTCTTTCTTCTTTGGAATGTTGTCAGGTGGTTCGGAACTTCAGGAGATCGAGCCTACCAGCGAGGACTTGGATGAGCTAGCCTATGACCCAGAGCTTTAGATTCATTGTACACATTTCATTCCAGTACTTTCCATTTCTGTTCTGCCACTGTTTAGGCATTGCTTTCATTCAGATATATTTACTTTTCCATGTATTGTACAAAAGAATGTTAATAAATAAAGTTGATGTTCATTACATTTGTCTCTTGTGTATATTTCTTTTATATTGCTTAGATACGCTTAGCGTATTTACTTCTGATTAAATACATAGCGGCCTCGTCGCGTCCTCTGCCCGTACACCGGGAAGTGGGGCGTGACAGGTTTTGTTGGTGGCCCATGCAGGTCAGAGCTGTATGGAACCCTACCATGCAGTTCAGCTCTGCGTGGACGATCTAAGCAATATAACACAAGAACCGGCAACTGAAAATATTGTTTACAATTTATACTTCTTGAATATTATCATTTCATATACTTTGAATCTGTCCTAACCCAAAATTTTCATTCAAGATTATGGATTCCCCGAACAACACCAGCACCAATGTTAAAAACGCACCTTCACTACTACTACTCACACCTACCGTCCCTGCTCCGATCAACGAGCAGACGGTTCTGCTTGAGGAGATCCGCAGCCTTCTAGAGGACAGCAGCAGCAGACTGCTCTTTTAATGAACCGTCCTGAGGCAGAAGCACCTGGGGTGAAGCAATTCAGAGCTTTGCACCCCAAACAGTTCTCAGGAAAAGAGAGCCCACTGGAAGCTGAGGTATGAGCTTAGAGCATCGAAAATGATCTGGCAGCGGCACAAGTGCCAGAAATAGCTTGGGTCCGTGTTACGAAATTACAGCTTACGGACAATGCGTGGGTCTGGTGGAAGGCGGAAGAAAGCCGTCTTGATCAACCCATCGAATGGAAGACTTTGCGCGACATGTTCAAGGCAAAGTACTTCCCTGAGACTGCCAGGTTCGACATGGAACAGTAGTTCATCCATCTGCACAAGGTTCAATATGGACAAAATCAGTAGATGAGTATGACGCTGAGTTCACCATGCTCAGTCGATTTGCGGCACACCTGATACCGACGGATGAGATCAGAGCCCGTCGATTTCAACAAGGTTTAGATTCCGAGATCTAGGCTGCACTAGCCACATGAGATTTTCCGACTTATGAATCGGCTCTGAAAGCTGCCCGCCGTTATGAGGCAGTGGTAAAGACGAGGGGCGGACCTCAATTTGTAGGAGTTAAGTGCCCTGTCAACCAGATGGAAGGAGGAGCCTTTTCAAGGCCAACTGTTGAACCCAGAAGACTGGAAGAAGCCAAAATCATCAAAGCCTCGACTTTTGCTTCTATTTCAAGAGGGAAGGACACTTATGGAAAGACTGTAGGCGCACAAAAGGCCTATGTTTAGTTTGTGGCGCGTCCAATCACGGAATTGGAAACTGTCCTTATAGACGCAACCCAGCTCACACACCCACCAACAACCCGCAGCGGCCAGCTATCCAGGCTCCTGCACCTCGTCTAGCACTCCTTGCTCCATCACTTACACAGCCTACTCGCCAATTCCAATAGGTAATGAGGGACATGCCTCGAGGGCAGAGAAACATGCCCCAAGAACAAAATATGCCCCCAGCCAGGAGGAATGTACCACGGCGTCAAACATTCACATTAGCAGCCATAGAAGCCGAGGCTGTAGGTCAAGGTAACACTGGTAAGTCTCTTTACCATTTTTAAAACCCTTACACCACCTTGTTATTTTTCATCACTATCAGTACTTCAGTCACTAAACTTTCCTTGAATCTGTTACACTTTCCTTTTACAAATTTCGAGAACGAAATTTTTATAAGGAGAGTAGAATGTAACAACCCTAAACTTTCTGTATAACCTTTTTTTAAAAATATAGAAAGGGGTACCTTTGCCTGAGCATAAATTATAAGTTTGTTTTGTTTTTTAATAGCAAGAAGGAGCTTGTAGCTCATTGGTAAGACCTTGCATTGCTGAACCAAAGCACCAGAGTTCAAATCCCATCAGCCACATTATTTTAAATATTAATTTCTTTTAATCTTTTTATAATCCCAAAGGTCTACATGTGATAAACCCTTAAAACTAAAAGTCACACTAAAAACATACGAGCCCAGGGGGTAGACCAAATGACGATCGACACGTGGCGGGGAGAATCGACCCGACTCGCCGGAATCGGGCCGGCGGAGAGCATGACTTGGCCGGCGATGGCGGCCGACTCGGAGTCAAATCCGATTTTCTTCTTCTGGCTCGGTGTCTTTTGGCCTCCCCTTAACCCCTGTCATGTTTAAATATCCTGCACATTAACAGAGACCTTAAAACTTAATTAAAACTATTTTAATGCAATCTTTTAATTCATTTTTTCTATCAAACCCTAACCCTAGAATTTCCCTATAAATACCACACCTAAACACCCCCCCTCACTCACAAATTCTGTCCAAACTCTCAAGAAAACTCTCTAGAATTTTTGTTTACAAGTGGAGTTAGCGAAGGGCGAAGCTCCGGCGATTTTCCGACGACGACCCTAGGAGCTCCCGGAGATGAAACGACGCACCGGCACCTCCTACGTCTACCTATTCCTTTTCTCTAATCCGCAAACCTGTAAGTCCTTCCTCCCTCTTCTCCTTTCTATTCTTAAAACACGTATTTCTAAAACTCGTCGGAAGCGGAGTTAATCCGACTTCCGATTCGGTTTTTGTTAAAATTCCACTTTTTTCTTAAATACAAACATACCAAACCCTCACATCTTGACTATTAAACATTAACAAAATATCATGAACAAGTTTCATAGCAAAATATTTCATATTGTAATTTTTATCGTACTTTCTCAGTAAAATACCATATACTTTAGTTTTGACATTAAAACATCACATTTCTTGCTATACTTTTATATAGATCACGAGGTAATGACCTACCTCCTCACAACACTCATATGCAACATAGCACGATTCCCTTCGGGAATATAGAATACGGGAATACGAAATTACACTTAAATACCTTTATCTTATATAAAAAACATTTTTCTATAAGATTATGTATTTTAAATAAATCTTTGCAAAGCGCCGCTACAACCCATTTTGGGGAACCCGATCGGGATGGTGCGGATTATCACACATCCTCGGGCCTAGTAGTGCGAGATGCAGACCTCCGCAAGGAGCATTCGGTCTCGAAAGATTTAAAAATACAAACATCTTAAGAAAATGAGATTTCTAGGAAAATAATAAATTAAATTAAATTATATATATATATATATATATATATATATATGTATGTATCATCAAAATATCTATTTTTGATATAGTATAAATATTCCAACTTTTCTAAATAAAAAAGATTCACTTTACATGAAAATACCATGCAATTCCATACAAGTTCAATATTACAGATAAATACCATATATTATGAAATTAGGTTTTATTCACTAAAAATGTCACATATATAAAATCTACATCTATGAAAACTCTAAAGACGATAATTAAATACTTGTGGTGTATTTTGAAAACTATATAAAATTATTTTTACATAAAACCCTCTCAAGTTCTATAAATTACCCTAAGGACCCTAGTAACTATAGGTTTAAACGGAACCAGTCTCTTGCGCCTCAGGGAGCCGGAGATATGGGTGCTTGCCTATTTATGGTAGACAATTTAACAAACGGTGTTATCAACACAGTAATCGTCTTTGAAAAAGACATAAATTCTACCGCCCATTTGCAACGGTTACCGATAACATCAAAACCTAATTCAGGACTTCAATTTCTTTTCTAATTGTCTGACTCAGACCGAGTCTCATTATAAATAATCTGACTTGAATATGATTCAAGTACAAACTACAATTCAATATGTATCTATGAATCCATATAATCAATCTGTTCAATTTATCAATCTATACAACTTGACTAAACCGAACCATGGATATACATCCATCGACATGATTATCCAGTACATTCATTTCCATTTATACGATATCATGGTTTCAGCAAGTTTTCCATTTACAACACAAGTCATCCATCTATATATAATATATAATTCAAACAACACAACAATATAAACAAGACATCGCGGGGTTTAAAGGGGTAGACTGGTACAGAATATGTTAAAGGTGGCACGAGGTGGTCACTTAAGACGTAATTACATCTATGCCGTTGTTCCGTGGAATTATCGACGGAGCCTTATATTCCTTTTGCCTTTAGTCTCTGGCATATAGAGACTCCTCTCGTATACACTGGCCTCTTCTGTACCAAGCTACAAACAACAACGTTAACACTAGATGCAACATTATAACAATATACTGCAACTTTAAAAGCTACTCTCTCTCTCTGTGTCTATTCTACTTCTCTCTTATTTTTGGGACTTACCGAGCGATTGTTCGCTGACGACATTCCTTCTCTTTCTTCTTTGAAATGTTGTCCGGTGGTCGGACCTTCAGGAGATCGAGCCTACCAGTGAGGACTTGGATGAGCTAGCCTACGACCCAGAGCTTTAGATTCGTTGTACACATTTCATTTCAGTACTTTCCATTTCTGTTCTGCCACTGTTTAGGCATTGCTTTTATTTAGATGTATTTACTTTTCCATGCATTGTAAAAAAAAAATGTTAATAAATAAAGTTGATGTTCATTACATTTGTCTCTTGTGTATATTTCTTTTATATTGCTTAGATACGCTTAGCGTATTTACTTCTGAGTAAATACATAGCGGCCTCGTCGCCTTCTCTGCCTGTATACCGGGAAGCGGGGCGTGAGAGGTATATCGGGGGCCTCACAAAGTTTACAGCGGTCCCGCTACCCGAATAGCGGGCTGGGGGTCAAGAGGGCTAGCAGCTCCCTTACAGGGTGCAGGGCAACGCTCCGTTAGAAATTTTTTCTAACAGGGAAAGTGTTGTGGAGTGCATATATAAAAAAAGGTGAATAGCATCCAAAGGATGCATGGGCGCCGGCGCCTCACGTGTCACGCCCTGCTTCCTAAAATATGGAATACGAGGGGTGATAAGGCCAACCATGCTCCTACGGTCAAGAAAATATCCTGCCGTAATCACACTTCGGTTTCTAGCATTACGCGGTAATCAGTAATCAGTGCATAGGTAATGAGAAATGCAGTCACTAATTCTATCAAAACAGATATGAGATATACCAGATAGAGATCAAGAGAAAGATAGCGCTGGTGTCACCGATCTAGATGTCCGCAATATCCTCAAGGTACGACAGATCCTGATCCGAGCTAAGTCCGCTTCTCACTCTGAGCATGTATACTCAGGTCGTCAGAGCGACACAATAGCAATATATATAAATACATATGTAAACACGTGCAATGATGATGAACATGAAACAGTAAACATGGAGTTATGAAATAAGTATGAAGTAACCGGTACAGGTAAACAATAAAGCAGGTATATCGAATCAGTAATCAATGCAATGTCCATATCACTAAACCTATCAGTCTCTAAGTCTCACTGTCTAGGTCGCTAAACCTATCGTTAGTCTAACTGTGAGCGTCAACCACTGCAGGAGTATTCCCAACCCAAGGGTAGGCCCCAGGGGAAAGGGAACACGGGCCCGAATCACGCTCGAAATTTTTTCTAACGGGGAAAGTGTTGTGGAGTGCATATATAAAAAAAGGTGAATAGCATCCAAAGGATGCATGGGCGCCGGCGCCTCACGTGTCACGCCCTGCTTCCCAAAATATGGAATACGAGGGGTGATAAGGCCAACCATGCTCCTACGGTCAAGAAAATATCCTGCCGTAATCACACTTCGGTTTCTAGCATTACGCGGTAATCAGTAATCAGTGCACAGGTAATGAGAAATGCAGTCACTAATTCTATCAAAACAGATATGAGATATACCAGATAGAGATCAAGAGAAAGATAGCGCTGGTGTCACCGATCTAGATGTCCGCAATATCCTCAAGGTACGACAGATCCTGATCCGAGCTAAGTCCGCTTCTCACTCTGAGCATGTATACTCAGGTCGTCAGAGCGACACAATAGCAATATATATAAATACATATGTAAACACGTGCAATGATGATGAACATGAAACAGTAAACATGGAGTTATGAAATAAGTATGAAGTAACCGGTACAGGTAAACAATAAAGCAGGTATATCGAATCAGTAATCAATCCAATGTCCATATCACTAAACCTATCAGTCTCTAAGTCTCACTGTCTAGGTCGCTAAACCTATCGTTAGTCTAACTGTGAGCGTCAACCACTGCAGGAGTATTCCCAACCCAAGGGTAGGCCCCAGGAGAAAGGGAACACGGGCCCGAATCACGCTCGCTAATAATCAATAATATCACCCATACGACTCCCAAAATCGCTGTATATGACGGCAGTGGGACTCTCGAGATTCCGTTGATCGAATTCACACTCGAAATACCCCACACCCGCGGTCTATATCAAACACCGACCATGAACCCAAATACTAGTCGCTCCATGACAAGTCTACGCGAGAACTGGAGACATGATCTCCATCATGCATATTTCGACTGGTATCCAAGATAAATGGACAGTACTCGATGTCTTACCTATGAAACCAATATAAGTGCTTCCACAACCATCCCATTCCAGCTATAGTTACACCTATATATGTCCCATAGGCGTCGATAATGCAATAATTTAACTGGTTCCGCAAATTGTGTACAAGTACGTGTCACTTCACTTATTCATTCACGCTTTAACACTAACGTACTTTCCACAATCCAATCACTAATATTTATCACTGGGTAATGTAATACGGTCACTAGGTTATCAATGTTTATGACCACTATTCAAATGAGGATATAACCGCTACATGATATGATAAGAATGCAATTAATTGTAATACGAATAAAATATAGCAGCCAGTGTCATACCACTTGCAAAATTTACTATAAGTCACATGTATAGAATTAAGCAAAACAACATAAAAGGGGTAAGCAGTATGTTTAATTATCTGTCCATCAAAATTAGTTTCACGTCAATCGGATTTCAGGTTTGATAGTTATGGCCATTTCATTTTAAGTGTTTACTGCTGGAAATCCAATTTCTGAACTGGATGTCCGTTTCGTAACACGTTTTACTCCCAGTGGGAGCATAAATAGGTGATACTACAGTTGGATAATATTTAGGTTTATTAGTCAGGTTACCAACGCATCAGACGTATCGATAATATCCACTGTGTGCTGGGAGTTATGCATTATCTAAAATCGGGATCTGCATTCTGTCCCTGCTTGGGACAGCCGTATGTACTGGTGGTTTAAAATGCGATTAAAATAGCAAACGATCATAAAAACGAATGAAATCACTTTCAATGATTAGTTGATAGATTTATATTCACTGAGGTATAGGGTTCCACATAATACCATTTTCACACAGAGATGTAAAAGCATTTCCAATAAAGTGTTGGCAAGCGGTACTGCTCTGGACTGCAGTTCAGAGCCGCACTCCTGAACAGTTTCCGTCACTGCTATAAAGTAGAAACAGATTGTAACTTATATGGGGTTCTAGTTCGTCGAGTCGTCTCTCATATGAGCCCTCGAACATAACATTCTGGTGTGTAACCAATTTATTATGATTTTCACAAAATTCAGGTACGAAAATTTTCAGATTTGACGGATCTAAATGGGGATGACATTTCACGGTGTTAAAGTCCGTATTTTTAACCCAACTCTTAACACAGTATTCTTTATCGCTAGTGTAAACCGTTGTGCTTACGTTCCATCATAACATATAAGTTTTGATTTAGGAATTTTTGTCGAGCACTTAACTAGCGTACGATTATTAAACGATGTAGATACGTATACAATAATATCATTACGATTTAAAACCTAATGATCCCCTAAATAGAATACTAGCATGTAAAGCAAGTGATCGGGTTTTCACTTGCCTTCGGTCGCTGATATAGAAGCGACACCGCTTATGGACTTCGTCTCGACACACGAGACGATGCGATGCTGGACACGTATGCGACGTGGGCGCGATGCACGGTGACTCGGTACTGGATGCAGTGGCGACACGGGCGTGATGCGGCAGTGGGCGTGGTGATGACATGGGCATGATACGACACTGGACACGGTCTTGATTCGGTGCGTGGTACGGGTGTAGCACGGCGCGAGCACTGGATCGAGTACGGTGTGGCACGGGGCTGGCACAACGTGGCACGGGGTGTGGGTACGAGACGCAACACGTCTGGATACGCGGTGGCACGGAGGTGGGCACGGTGTGGCACGGACACGACACGGCTTAGGTTCAGCACAGCTAGCGATGGCACGACGGTGATGGGGCTGAGGTAAAAGGCTCGGGATCTCGGGGAGAGGCTTGGTGTCGCGGCGGGGGTGGTCGGTGCTCGGGTGCAGGGGCAAAAGGGAGGTTGCAGAGGAGGAGTTGGTGGGTTGCTGTGGTGATGGCGAGGGGGTAGGAAGGGTGAAGACGAGGGTGGTGGCACGGGTCCGGTGATGACGACGTGGAGGCGGTTGGAGGTGCCATCGATGGTGAGGGGAGCTCGAGCTCAAGGGGTGTGCAGGCGAGGCTGGGGCTCTGGTTTGGGTTCGGGTTGAGGGTGATGGTGGTGATGAAGGGAAGAGTGGAGTGAGGTGAGGTCGAGGAGGATATGAAGGGGATAAGGAGGTCGCAGGGGAGCTCGTCGGCGATAAGGTCTACGGTGAGGTGGTGAACGACGGCGGTCGTGGTGGCTCAAGGAGGAAAGGACGGGGTGGTGAGGAAGTGGAGGTGGCCGACAGCAAGGGAGTGCTTGATGGTTGATAGAGGAAGGAGGTATCGTCATTGGCGGTGGTGGCTTGTAGGGATGGGAGGAGAGAGAGAATGCGAGAGGAGGGGTAGTTGTGAGGAGAATGGTGTCGTGGAGGAGCGCGGGTCGTGGGGCGAGTCGAGCGGGAGAGGAACGGACGTAGGGCGATGGAGAAGGAGGGTAGTGGTTTGAGCGAGGCGTGGGGGCTTGTTGGGGCGAAGACGAGGTCGCGGGGGTGCGGGTCATGGGGAAATTTGGCGGGAAAGAAGGAGAAGGAGAAAAATAAGAAGAAGAAGGGGGAGAGGGGGTGCTGGGCCGGGTGTGGATAGGGTTGGGGAACGGGCTGGGCTTGAAGTGGGCTAGAAAAATAAGAATTAGGAAAAAAATAAAAGGTTGGGGTTTATTTTGGGGTAAAGATTTATAAATTAGGTTATGTAAAAATACAGAAAATTATGTAGAAAATTTGGGGGAAAAGTATTTATGAAAATACGGTTATGATATACACGGAACTGGGTATTACATCACGTGTCCGGCACGCAGGAGCTGTGCGTTGGCGCCTCACGTGCCCGGCACACAGGCGCTGGGCGCCGGCGCCATACGCGGCTTAACCCCTATACCGGGAGTTGTACTCCCAATTGATTTTTGGAGTTAAATTCCTAAGAGAAGGACACAGGGGCTTAGCCCCTGCACTATGAGTTGTACTCTCAATTGACTTTTAGAGTTAAACTCCTAAAAAGAAAGACTAAGGGGCTTACCCCCTGCACTAGGAGTTGTACTCCCAATTGAATTTTGGAGTTAAACTCCTAAAAAGAAAGTTTTTTTTTCCGGAGTTAAAATCCCAAGAGATTTTCGGAGATGATGAAAGCGGACCCTTTTCTTCTCTCTTGAGCCCTAGATCTTCTCTTGAGCCTTGGATCTTCCTAAAGTGGGGTTTTTGGAGATGGGTCTCCTTCTTCCTTCTCTCTGTTGGCTGGATCTTGGAGAAAAATAGGGATGAGACTTAAAAATCACCCCTTTTATGGATTTGATGGAAGATCCGAGCTCCCCTTCAAGGGTTTTATGGTGAAAAACTGTTTCTTTTAGGAAAAAAGAGAGTTAAACTCTTGATTTAATTCAAGAAAAGAGAAGAAGGTGTAGAACCTTGAGGAAGAAGAAGGAGACACAGAACCCTAGACTTTTTTGAGAGAATGAAAAAAGTTCTCCTTGATTTTTTCATCATGTTTGCCTTTATAGGCTACACACTTTACATATAACCCCTTGAGCTTTGCCAAAGGACACTTGTGCCACCTCACGCCTTATGTGCTTATCTCTTTTTGCACATAAGCCATGGGGTTTACAAAATTTTGGTTTTTTGCCCATTTTACATACATTTGTTTATATATCAAAAAAAGAATTACATTAAACTAATTTATGGCTTCATTCTTTTTGTTATGGGGCCGGTCCCTTCCATGCTCGGTCTTGATCTGGGTTTGTGCCCACTTGGCTTGGGGTTGACTTTCATTTTGACTTGGTCATCCGGGGTGTAATTTTTGACCCCAACAAAGTGCCTCCCATCAATAAATGCATACCACGCGTGTGGGTTATGCGCATGAAATTGATGGATCTTGTTCTATATGGAACTTGATTTGGTTGGGTTCCTTTTTGACAACGTGAAGGGTCGATGCTGCCATTTTAGCGACTTGGACGGTCGATACTGCCATTTTAGTGACGTGGACGGTCGGTGCTGCCATTTTAGCGACGTGGACGGTCGGTGCTGCCATTTTTGCGACTTGGACGATCGGTGCTGCCATTTTTGCGATTTGGACGGTTGGTGCTGCCCTTTTATCGACTTGGACGGTCGGTGCTGCCTTTTTTATGACTTGGACGGTCGGTGCTGCCCTTTTTGTGACTTGGACGGTAGATGCCTTGCTCCGTTTCTTGCGGTGTTGGGGTTGAAGTTGACTTGCTCCGCTTTCTGCGGTGTCAGGGTTGATTTGATTTATTTTGGGTGTTCTCTACCCGTCCAACGGGACTTTTGAGCTTGGAAGCGCTACCGGGTGGGACATTAATTTGATCTGTTTGATTTTTGCCTTGTTTGGCGTGACTTTTGAATATGAGAGGAACTTGGAATTTGGATTTTGTTTGGCATTAGCATTGCTGCACTGGAATAATGCCAGGATCAACTCATCATTTGCCCTTGGGAAGACTTGGGATTTGGTTTTTTTTTTGGGTCGGCATTAGCACTGCTAACCTTGAAGCGTAGTGTCAGGAGCGACTCATCATTTTCCTTTGGGAAGACTTGGGATTTGGGTTTTTTGGGTCGGCATCAGCATTGCTGCACTGGAATAATGCCAGGAGCAACTCATCATTTGCCCCGGGAGGACTTGGGATTTAGTTTTTTGGTCGGCATCAGCACCGCTAACACTGAACCGTAGTGCTAAGAGGGACTCATCATTTGTCTTTGGGAAGACTTGGGATTTTGGTTTTGGGTCGGCATCAGCACCGCTAACACTAAAGCAATGTCAGGAGCGACTCATCATTTGCCGTTGCCCGTTGGGGAGCGATGGCTTAGGAGACAGGTTTAGATCTTTATCACCTAAGACTTTTCAATTTTATTAGCCATAAGGGTCTCATAAAAGCATTTTCTCCCTACGAGTCGAGAGGATTTCGTAGGTGTATTTCTCCCTAGGAATCATGGGGATTCCTAAGTGTGTTGCTCCTTTGTGAGTCATAAGGATCTCACGCAGGGATTTTCTCCTCACAAGGTCGAGAGAACTTTGCGAGTGTATTTCATCTCTTTTTCTCGAGTTTGCGCCCTTTCGGGTTTTCACAAACTCGCCGGAAGTCCTGCTGTTTTTACTCACGAAGCCCTTTCGGGTTTTCATTCGTGCCCGTTTTGCTTGTGGACATACCTCTTTTTTACATTGGCGGATTTTCATCGCTGGTGGGACTTTAAATGTAGTCTCGCCGGTAGGAATTGGAAGAGATAGGGGTCGTTTATGCCCATGGATTGTGTATGGTTTTACATGATGTATGATCCAGACCGTAGGGCCGGTGTCACGCCCCGCTTCCCAGTGTACGGGGAAGGGACGTGGTGATGCCCGCTACGTATTTACTCAGAAGTAAACACGCTAAGCGTATCTAAGCAATATAAAGTAAATGTACACAAGAAAAATGACAATAGATGTAATTGAACAACAACTTTTATTTATTAAACATTTCTTTACAAGCACAACTGGAATGTAAATACATGAATGGAAAGCAATACCTAAACAATGGCATAACTGAAATGAAAATATATACAAGTGACTATAGCTCGGGGTCTTCAGAGTACTGCTCAGGGGTCTGCTCCAAGTGCTCCTGGATGGTCTCGAACTCCTTAGAGTCGGGTCCTCCTGACAACATTCCAAAGAAGAAGAGAAATAAGAATGTCGTCAGCGAACAATCGCTCGGTAAGTCCCAAAGAAAGGAAGAAGTAGAATAGACAGAAAAGAGTACAACTAGTAATGTTTAATTATAATATTAACGCAGTTGTTTGTAGCTTGGTACAGAATATGCCAGTGTATACGAGAGGAGTCCAACTTACACCGTGGACTTTGGTAACCCGTAGTACAAGGCTCCGTCGAAAATACCACGGAACAACGGCATGGATATAATTACGTCTTAAGTGACCACCTCGTGCCACCTTTAACATGTTCCGTACCAGTTTACCCCTTTATAAACCCTATAATGTCTTATGTATTGATTGTATTATTTTGTTATATAGATGGATGAATTGCCGAAACCATGATATCAGTAAATAGAATGGATATAAATGGATAGTCATGTAAACGGAGTATATCCATGGTTCGGTTCAGTCAATATAGATTGATATAGATTGAATAGACGGATTCATGCATTCATGTTGTATTGTAGTTCATGTTTTAATCATATTCAAGTCAGATTGATTAGATTGAGACTCAGTCTGAGTCAGACACTTTGAACAGAAATTGAAATCCCGAATTAGTTTTGATGTTATCGGTAACTGCTGCACATGGACGACAGGATTTGTGTCTTTTATCAAGACAATTAACGTATTGATAACACCGTTTGTTAAATTATCTACCTTAGATAGGCAAGCACCCACATTCTCCAGCTCCCTGAGGCTCAAGAGAATTGGTCCCGCTTAAACCTATATTTACTAGGGTCCTTATTGTAATTTAGTATAACTTGAGGGGTTTTTATGTAAAAATAGTTTTGATATATTTTCAAAATATACCTCAAGTATTTAATTATTGTCTTTAAGGTTTTCATAGCTGTATATTTTATAAAAGTGTAATTTCTAGTGAGTAGAATCCAGTTTTCATTATATATAGTATTTTATTGAAATATTGGAATTTTGCATTGAATTGAAATGGTATTTTCCTGTAATGGTGATTCTTTTGATTTAGAAAACTTGGAATATTTGTATAATATATTTAAAATAAATCTTTTGATAATACTCATATATATATTTATATATTTACTAAAAATAAATTTTATTTATTTTCTAGAAATCTCATTTTCTTAAAAATAGCATTAAAAATTCCATCGAGATCGAATACTTCTTGCGGAGGTTTGCATCTCGCTCTACTAGGCCCGAGGACGTGAGATAACCCGCATCATCCCGATCGGGGTTCCCTAAAATGGGTTGTAGAGGCGTAATTATAAGGAATTAATGAACACTCTTTTTAAAGAAAATGGTTTTGTAATAGTTTAGGGTATTTATTTGTAAAAGCGTATTTCCCATAATCTAGAATTTCAAAGTTCATCGTGCTATGTCCAATATGCGTGTTGTGATGAGGTAGGTCATTACCTCGTGAGTTTTCTAAAGGTAATACGGTAAAAAGAGGATAACAATATCGTTTGTAAATATGATGGTATTTTAATGAAAAAAATGAAATAAAGTTGCAACATGAAATATTTTGAGATGAATCTTATTCTAATGTGTTTATTTATATTTGTTAAACATTATATGAGAGTATGCTATTTTATGGTTTAAGAAAAATAGAATTTTTAAAGAAAAGAGAGTCGGAAGTCGGAATAACCCCGCTTCCGACGAGTTTGAAAAGGAGAAGTTTTTAGTATAGCAAAAGAGAAGGAGAGAGGGGACTTACAAGCTATTAAGATAGATGGGAGAAGGAGGAAGCTAGAAAAGCGCCGGGGCGTCTTTTCGTTGCCGGAAACTGCTCGAAATTTCGTCGGAACTTCGCCCTTTGCTAACTCCACTTGCACAACTTGAGACTTGGAAATTTTATAGAGTTTTTGTGAGGAAATTCTGAATGAGGTGGGGTGAAATGTGGTGTGGTATTTATAAGGAAAATTAGGGTTTAGGATAATGAAGAATAGAATTAAAATGTTCATTAAAAATGGATTAAAGAGGGGATTTATCATTCTCTAGATAAATGCAGAGAAATCAAAGAACATGGGGTAGTGGGGGTAGTCCAAGGGATGCTAGGGTTAAATTTTGGGAGCATTTGGTACGGTTTGGACCGATGGTGCCGGCCCAAATCACGATCTCACCGGTCCAATTTGGGTGGGTTGGGTCTGGATTCTTGCCACGTGTCATGTTCAGTGTATACAACATTTTGCACATGTTTGTTTTTGTTGTGACTTTTCATTTTATGTGTTGTGCACGTGCAAACCTTTGGGCTTCTAAAAGATTAAAAGAAAAATCAATAAAAATAATATGTGGTTGAGAGGATTCGATTATAGGGGCTACGTCACAGCAGTGCAAGGCTTTACCAATGAGCTACAAGTGCTTTCTTGCTGTTCAAAAGCAAATCAAATTTATAACTTGTGCTCAGGCTTAGGTATTCCTTCTGTATTTTGGAAAATTTTTTGTATAGAAAGTTTAGGGTTGTTACAGCCGGTGTGCTCAATTCGCTTGTGACTTGGAGTATTCATACATAGTATTTTTTGAGATATCGGCTATTGATGGGTGACATGGGCCATTCTCCCTCGGCATTTATCAGTTGGTACGATCCTCCATCAAACACTTTCTCGATGATGTATGGTCCTTCCCAGTTTGGCTCGAATTTTCCTTTGGCATATCGATTGGGGATGATCAGTCTTTTGAGGACCAACACCAATTCGCCTTTCTTAAAAGCGCGGAGACGGGTCATCTTATCATAGGCCCGCGACATTTAGGTTCGGTACAGCTCCAGATTTTGCTGCATTGCGAGCCTCTTTACCTCGAGCGTATCGAGCTCTTTGAGGCGAAGGAGGACATTTTCCTCTTCCGTCAAACCATGCTGACAGCCATTCTGAGGCTTGGAACTTCGACTTCGAGTGGGAAGATTGCTTCCACTCCGAAGAGTAGTGAGTATGGAGTGGACTGAGTTGGAGTACGATACGTGGTACGATACACCCACAACGCCTCATGGAGCTTGAGATTCCAGTCTCTCTTGTTGGCTGAGGCATTTTTCCTTAGGAGCTTGCATAGAGTTTTATTGAATGCTTCGGGTAGCCCATTGGCTCTTAAATTATAAATGGAGGAATATCTCCAGTCTATCTTGTGCCGAGTAGCGAACCTTGAGACTTTGAAGCTTTTGAAAGAAGGCCCGTTGTCAGATATGATTCTTCTCGGTGTACCGAAGCGGTATAGAATATTATGCCGGAAGAATGTCAGAATATCTTCTGTCTTGACTTCTTTTAGCGGGATAGCTTCAGCCTATTTGGAGAAGTAGTCAGTTGCGGCCAATATGAACCGGTGGCCTTTGGATGACGGAGGATCAATTGGACCAACTATGTCAGTGCCCCAAACTTCGAAGGGCTATGATGCCACCGTATGATGCAGTGGATTGGGATGCTTATGAATGAAGTCACCGTGAATTTAGCAGAGATGTCACCTCTTCGCATGATCTTCGCAATCTCTTATCATGGTAGGCCAGTAATACCTAAGCCGTTTGATTTGAAGCCGCATTTTGAGGCCGGATTGGTGAGCTCCGTAGACGCCTGAGTAAACTTCTTTCATAAATTTTTGGGCTTCGGCCGAGGACAGACATCTGAGCCAGAGTTGGTCATATGATCTGCGGTATAGCGTATTATTTATAAACACGTATCGAAGAGCTCTCTCCTTCAGCTGAATTCTCGCAGATTTTCCTTCGGGCAGTTTGTTGTATCGGAGGTACTCTATGAAGGGTTCTCTCCAATCGAGCTCATCTTGGATGATCAGAGCTTTTTTGGCAGGGTTGCTCTCTTGTTCTACGCTTTCTTCTTTACGCAAAGAGACCGAAGGTAGAATTTGCCGGCTTCTGACTGTTATCAGAATTTCATCCATATCGGGATCAGCTAGCTCCTTGGCTAAGCGAGCGAGTACATCATCTTTTCCATTCAACATCCCAGGAACTCTCATCAGTTCAATGTGGGTGAACTGTTTCATAAGCTCCACCAGCCGACTACTGTTTCGAGCTAACTCGGGTTTGTATATCTTATAGTCACCGCTTACTTGGTTGACGACAAGCTGGGAATCATTGTAGACTCGCAGCCGAAGGATTTCCATTTCTATGGCGAGCTCCAGACCAGCTATCAGAGCCTTGTATTCAGCCTCGTTGTTTGTGCGAGGCTCGGTGAGAGCAAAAGAACTTCGTAGGGTTCCCATCGATGGCATGATGAACACCAATCCTATCCTTACTTTTATCTGTGGGACGCTTGATTTGCTAGAGGTCCTAATTGATGAGGCTCCATCGAAGTACAGCTCCCAACATGGCTCGTCATCCTCGAGATGTAGCACTTGTTCGTCGGGTAACTCGCAATTGAGCGGTGACCCTTCTCGTATGGGATGAGCAGCAAGAAAGTCGGCGAGGGCTTGCCCTTTTACTGATTTCTGAGGAGTATAGATTATGTCAAATTCAAGCAGGATGATAGCCCCTCTTGCCATTCTACCGGCTAGGCTTACTTTGGTCATTAAGTGTTTGAGCGGGTCGACCTTAGAGATCAGCATAACCCGATGGGCAAGAAGATAGTTGTTCACCGCCGAAAATCGGGAAGACAAACGTCTTGCCTGAATTTGGGGGTAGATGCTATTTGGTTTTATCTGTTCACCTCTCCGAAGATGCCAAGTTGATTTATGGCACCGTATATCGGAGGTTTAGACAGATGCGGCCGTTGTAGCAGACTTCGTCAGATTCCCTCTCGTGTACGGGGAGTTTTTTATTATGGGGATTGATTGATCTAAAAAACTATCTATTAACCGCAATCAAGAACGGCGTCGTTTTGCAGCTAGCCGGTGAGTACGGGTCGGTCCACAGGGATGTGTAAATCTCCTTTAAGTTCTTACGAGTTAATTCCAAATGGTGTTTGGATTTATAATTAAACCTAAAAATTGAAGTTGTATGATACTAGGATTAGAAACTTGCTAGGATTAGGTTTAGGGAAAATTTGGTAAACAAAGATCTACATCTCTTTCCATTGCCATTAATTAAATATATCATATTAGTGTTATGGTAAATATTTATAAAGGGGATTAGGATGATTAGGATGATTGATTCTTCCTCTAGATCCTTGTCCTTCCTTTATTAATCTTTACCCTAACCTCCATGGAAAACCTTAAAATCCGGGCCTTTAGACTACGGAATCACCGTTACCTCGAGGGTAGGGTGCCGTAGGGAGCGGAATAAGAAGGTATGTATGGAGTTCTAATGTTCATAAAAGATTGGCAACGAAAAGAGATGAGAGATCTTCATCTCTCAAATCCTTCCCTATTCCTAACCCTAACAAGCGAGGAAACTACTCGCTCATTGAAGGGATGAAGAAAGACATGATTTTATTAAAGAGAGAAAACATCTATTGCAAGTTAATAAAATTCTAAACTAAATTAAACTAAGGAAAGAAAATAATTTACCTAGGGCAGATATTAAAAAAACTATAACTAGGGCAAGAAAAATAACCTACTTACGATTGATGCGCTCTAACTTCAAGAAAACAGAATTTTATTCATGAATAGAGGCATGAGAAAATACAAGGCTTTGGGTTCTATTTATAGGACATAGAAACCCTAGGTTTACAATTGCTCCGCATGTCTACAATTACAAATATACCCCCAGGAAATCTTTCCATAGACTCCAAGTCATTTTGGTAAAATTTTCTCTGCATGAAGGCTTTAAAGGGCCGCGGAACCGCGGCATTGGTGTGCTTGGGCCGCGGTTCCGCGGCCCAATGGTGAGTTCATTTCATGGTTTTTCTTGGGCTGTCTTAGTGTCTTTTGGGCTTCCTGGTTCTTTATTCCTTTTATCAATTGGGCTTCTGTATTAATTCCAGATCTTCAGTGAACACTTTGCAATAGATCTTTTAACCGTTTTTCTTGCAAATTTGGATCTTGCGTTGCCTTGTTGATGGTGAACTGTTCTTCTTCTGGGCTTTACTAAGATCTTCCTATTTGTTGGTCAAAAATCCTTCTTTTGTGTCGTCTTTTGTGTTTTTCACTGTTTTCGCTCCCAGAACCTGTAACCTGTAACATGTAGCAGACATGGGTCAAAAGCACCTGTTTTTATTCTTAAATGAATAAGAATGGGGAATAAAAAATGCAATATTATGTTATGAACAAATACCCCCAAACTTATGTTTTGCTCGCCCTCGAGCAAACTTATTATTTTATTTATTCTCTATAAAAATCTAACCTAGCCGCACTTTCGCAGGGAAACGCGATTGCACTGAGCACGTGCAACAAGCCGTTAAACCTCTAGGTGTCCCTAGTAGGAGGAGTGTTGTCTCCTGAGGGTTTTCAGTGGATTACACCCACAAAATCCTATCAATTCGGCCCATTGACTTTTTGTTTTCCAATTAGGTCTTCTAACAAGGAATTCTATTATCGTCGACCCGCAAATTATCCACCCATATTCTTCACACTTCCTCATCATTTAACTTAAGATTATATATGTTCTATAGAATTACTTAGCTTTCGGCATTTCTTAAGTTTTCCTTCTAAAGTTCCATCTCCACTTAGGAATTTCTATCAACTCTACTAAATATACAAGTTCTATTCTTCATTCCTTTCTCTTGTCTAAACTCTAATCACATATCCCCACGTGTGTGTAAATGTCATCCCTACACTTGGAAATTCAAATCAAGCAATCATACTCTCGTCCATTGTCCAAAGCACTTATTTATTTGTGAATTTTTAATTGAATTTCGCTTACACATCCTTCATGCGACCGTTAATACTTCTTGAGGTACCAACAACCGATTACAAGATGCGTTAGCACTTTAAAGCGTAGTTCCTAGTTTTGCAACACCCAAGGCTTTTAGCAGTGACTCCCAAACCAGTTGTTCTAAGGCACTAGGTGATGAAGCACCCTCGCTAAATATTTTTCTATTTTTTACAGCCTTAAGTAATCACAAAAACCAGTGTCCATTTTTTTTAATTCTTTATTCACACTTTTTTTTCTTTTATTCTCATTGTGCTAAGGACTTTAGACAAGAGCATTTCAAGGTCTCTTCTACTAATCCAAGTTTCAAGGTGCGTGATTGTGCATTTTGTGGGGTATACGTTTTCAGAATCTAGACTTAAGCTAGGAACTATTTTTCAAACTTATACTTTAATAAGAACATCAATACTCTTCCCTCATTTTGACTTAGCCTAAGAAGTGAACCCAACATTTGCCTATTTCTAAATAACCTACAAAGACATATACTTTCTACCGTTAAACTCTAAGGAAGGTTATTTTTAGGGTTTTTAATTTGCTAAGTCTAAGATCTAGTTTTTCCTAGCCAGTTAACCTATTTATCAAACTCAAGTCAATTAACCAAAATTGAATACATTAATTTTTATAATTTTTGAAAATTTTCAATTTTTATGGGTTTTTCTGTTTTCTAATTTTTTATAATTTTTGAAATTTTTCAAATTTTTATGATTTTTTATATAAAGATGCAATGCAGAAATTAAATATGCAAAAGGAAAAGAAAAATATATACAATATGCAATGCAAAAGATAACTATATACACTACCCTCTCCCCCAAACTTAAGCAAAGCAGTGCCCTCACTGCCCAGCCCCACGCCGCGCTCGTGAGCGTGAACGTGATCGTTCCCCTCTAGCCAAAAGGGTTTGAATACCCCTCTCAATTTCCGTCAACCGACGGTCGTGATCTCGTGCTGTTGCCCGAAACTCATCCCTCAAGGAATCAATTCTTCTTACCGTTCTCCGCATCAATCGTGCATGCTCTTGAGGGGTCAGTTCTTCCCCGCTCGATGTCGAGCTAGAGCTAGGGGTGTGTGCGGGAATATTCTCTGCCGGTTCTGTTCGTGACCAAATATCAGTAAGTCTAGAGTAGGACGAAGTAACGCTCTCAACGAGTGGTCGAACCGGAACTCCGTCAATCATGTATGAATCAAATTCCTCGACGGGGAGGAAATAACGGCAGAGTTGGGTGACTAGCATGGGACATGGGCAGATGGTACCCCTTTTCCCTGCACCTATAGACTGGAGCAATACAGTGCACATGTCGAACCGTGGATTTTTCGTCATTAGTGTGTGTACGACATGTAATGAGGGGGTGAAAAAAGTCGTGTTGTGCGAACTGCCAAAGATGTTGTTTTGTGCCTACCGGCACACAGTAAAAACGTTAGCGAAAAGGGTCCGTGCTTGGATACCCTTACGCGGCTCTCTCGCGCAGTCATTCCCCATCAAGGGCATATAATCCTCAAAGTGTAAGGGGTGGTCATGTGCGGGCACACGAGGTATGAGTGTGACTTCGTGGATCATATCCTTATCAATGTGAATTACGCGATCTCCCAATTTATTTTAATGTAGCCTAAGTTGTCTAGACTATTATCCTCCATTGATTCATAAAACAGGGCCACTAGTTCAGGTAGGGCAAACGCAGAGGAGTGATTATAGGTCAGGAAATTCCATCCCCTCTGCTCTATTTTATGTGCAAAATATCTACCGTACACTTCGTGCGTGAAAACTGGGGTAAAATCTCTCTCAAATTGCATTTTATGTGCCATAATAATTTTACAGAAAAATTATGCTAAAAACAGAGAGTAATATGACAGATTTATCTCCCCTGAAAATTTCAGGGGGCGACGACACCAGACGGCGGTGGAAGAGCGGCGGGAGGCGGCTACTGCTGCGGAACCGCGGCGTTCTGGCTGCGGCGGTGCGAGAATTTTCTGGAGCAGGTCGGTGGCGGCGGCTAGGGATTTTTGGAGAGAAAATATTAGGGTTATGAGGACAGGATGGCTCGGGTCTCTTTAAACAGAGGGGAAAGAGGGTTATTGGAAGAAAACACCCTAAAAAATGAGGATTTTATTTGTAAATTAAAAATGTCAGCTCTTAATTTTGAAAATTTGCAATTAGGTCCAAAAATATTTTTTTAATTATTTTTTTATGGTATTTTGTGATTATATATTTACAAATTATATACACACCCCCAAATTTATTTGAAATAATGTTTTGGAAAAAAAGGAAATTTGGGGGTGAAAGTGGAGGAATATCACTCAGTGTAGATCGGCTCCTGCAAGAACAGGAGCTCCTCCGAAGGGTCCGCTGTGAGGAACGGTTTCAATTGATGCCCATTTACTATGAAAAGCGTACCGTCCTCCGGGTTCTCAAGATCAACCGCACCGTGCGGATAAACGGTGCCGATTACAAAAGGTCCCTTCCACCTAGAACGGAGCTTGCCGGGGTGATAATGTAACCGAGTATCATAAAGTAAAACCTGTTGACCAGGTTTAAATGTCTTTCGCAAAAGGTTTTTATCATGGAACACCTTAGCTCGGTTCTTAGCAATCAAGGCATTATCATATGCCTCATCCCGCGGCTCTTCTAGTTCATTTAACTGCAGCTTTCGGTTGCTGCCCGCATCTCCTAAAGATAGATTCAGCTCTTTAATAGCCCAAAATGCCTTGTGCTCAATTTCTATTGGGAGGTGGCAAGGCTTCCCGTAAACAAGCCGGTATGGAGACATGCCAAGATAGGTCTTGTATGCAGTACGGAAAGCCCATAGTGCATCGATTAGTTTTAGTGACCAATCTTTACGGTTTTTAGAAACCGTTTTCTCCAAAATTTACTTAATTTGCCGATTCGAGACCTCGGCTTGCCCACATGTTTGGGGATGGTATGGCGTTGACAGCTTATGGGTGATAGAATACTTGCGCATTAAGGACTCAAAAGTCCTATTGCAAAAGTGAGAACCATTATCACTTATTATCGCGTGAGGGTGCCCAAATCGAGAAAAGATGTGTTCTTTAAGAAATCGAACGACAACCTTGTTGTCATTCGTTCGACTAGGCACAGCCTCGACCCACTTTGAAACATAGTCAACCGCCAAAAGAATATACACATTTCCAAAAGAGTTAGGAAATGGTCCCATGAAATCTATACCCCAAACATCAAAAATATCTACAACCAAAATTAGTTGGAGCGGCATTTCGTTTCTTCGCGATATCCGGCCCAAGTGTTGGCACCGGGAGCAAGTTTTGCAGTATTCGAATGCATCTTTGAAGAGTCGTGGCCAATAGAAACCACACTGCAAAACCTTCTCGGCTGTCTTCTTTGGGCCAAAGTGCCCGCCACATGCTTGATCGTGGCAAAAAGACAGCACACTCTTAACCTCGGTTTCCGGTACACACCGACGAATGATTTGGTCAGAACAATATTTAAAAAGATAAGGTTCATCCCAGTAAAAATGCTTTACTTGGGACAAAAATCGAAGTTTATCTTGTTTCGACCAATCTTTAGGTATCAAGCCGGTGGCTAAGTAGTTTACAATATCGGCGAACCATGGTTCGCAAGAAACGGTCAAGAGTTGCTCATCGGGAAAAACATCAGTGATAGGAAGTTCAAGAGTAGGCGAAGAAGGAAGTCGTGAAAGGTGATCGGCCACTACGTTTTCACATCCTTTTTTGTCCCTTATAACAAGGTCAAATTCTTGCAGCAAAAGGATCCAACGTATTAGCCTAGATTTAGCATCCTTCTTCGCAAAAAGGTGGCGAAGAGCTGAATGATCAGTGTACACTATAACTGGAGAGCCGATTAAATAAGGCCGAAATTTTTCAAGTGCAAACACAACCGCTGAAAACTCTTTTTCTGTTGTTGTGTAATTTAATTGGGCCTCATTTAATGTTCGGCTAGCGTAATAAATTACGTGCGGCATCTTGTTAATGTGCTGTCCAAGAACAACACCAATGGCAAAATCTGATGCGTCGCACATAATTTCGAAAGGGTGCGTCCAGTCTGGAGATGAAAGAATGGGCGCAGAAATGAGTGAGTGTTTCAGAGACTCGAACGCTTCCATGCATGTTGAGTCGAAAACAAATGTAGTGTCCTTGGCCAATAAGAGAGTCAAGGGTCTAGCAATCTTGCTAAAGTCCTTGATGAACCGTCTATAAAAACCGGCATGACCAAGAAAAGCTCGGATATCTTTGATGCATTTGGGAGGAGGAAGATTAGAAATGACTTCAATTTTGGCTCTATCAACCTCTATGCCGTTTTTCGAGATGACATGTCCTAAGACAATGCCTTCTCGTACCATAAAGTGGCATTTTTCCCAATTCAAAGTTAGGTTCTTCTCCCTACAGCGGGTAAGAACCGCGTCAAGATGTCGTAAACACTCATCGAAGGAGTCACCAAAAATGGAGAAATCATCCATAAAGATTTCCAAAAACTTCTCCACCATGTCCGAAAAAATTCCCATCATACACCGCTGAAATGTAGCGGGTGCATTGCATAACCCAAAGGGCATGCAACGATAAGCAAAAGTGCCAAATGGACAAGTAAATGTAGTCTTGTCTTGATCCTCTTTGGCTATGGGGACTTGGTTATAACCGGAATAGCCATCTAGAAAACAGTAGAACTCATGCCCCGCCAATCGTTCTAGCATTTGGTCAATGAAAGGCAAAGGAAAGTGGTCCTTCCTTGTCGCGGCATTGAGTTTTCGGTAGTTAATGCAAACTCGCCACCCAGTTTGGGTGCGAGTAGGAATTAACTCATTTGCCTCATTGGTAATGACCGTGATGCCCGACTTCTTTGGCACGACATGAATGGGGCTAACCCATTGGCTATCCGAGATAGGGTAAATGATACCGCTATCAAGACACTTAACAATCTCCTTCTTGACCGCCTCTTTCATAATAGGGTTGAGGCGTCTTTATGGATCCCTTACCGGCTTGGCATCATCCATCAAGTGTATATGATGTTCAACTATGAGGGGACTAATCCCCTTGATGTCCGCCATAGACCAGCCGAAAGCTTGCCGATTATTGTGTAAGACCGTTAAAAGAGCCTTCTCTTGCTCAAGAGCTAGAGAGGTCGATATGATAACTGGTAAGGTCTCATTCTCACCTAGATAAACATATTTTAAGTGCGACGGCAAAAGCTTTAGTTCGAGTTTAGGTGGTGAAACAATAGATGGTAACAATGGAGTAACTGTTTCAAACTCGAAGGATTCCATCAAAGGTTCAAATCGAGTGTACGCTACCGAGTCGGATGGTTCAACTAACTCATCCGAAAAAGCAAAAGACTCAAACTCGGGTGGAGAGTCTTCAAGATCGTCAACAAAGGTGAAACACTCATAATCTTTGTCCGTTGTGAAAACTGTGTCGGATTCTAGGAGGAACGCACCAGTGGCGTCAACATTGCTGTGATCAAACATAAAATTTTCGAACTCACATTCCTCCTCCGCGATCTCATTGATCGAGCAAACATCAAGTATGCTAGAATTAGGCTCGCAAGGCTGACTTCCTAACTTGAAAATGTTGAGCTCAACTGTCATATTGCCAAAAGATAGATTCATTGAACCATTACGACAGTTGATTACCGCGTTAGAAGTCGCGAGGATTGGTCGACCAAGTATCACCGGAATTTGACTCCGGGGGTTAGCGACAGGTTGTGTATCCATAACAATAAAGTCAACGGGGAAAATGAAATCCCCTACTCTAATTAACACATCCTCCAACTCTCCCATAGGATGGGTGATTGATCGGTCGGCCATTTGGAGAGTGCAATGAGTGGGCTTAAGCTCTCCAACGCCTAATTGTTCGTACACAGAATAGGGTAGCAAATTGACACTAGCACCAAGATCTAATAGTGCTCTATTGATGTTCTTGTCCCCAATTGTAATCGAAATAATAGGACAACCGGGGTCCTTGTGCTTTGGGGGTAAAGAATTGACAAGAGCATCACTAACAGCACTAGCCACAAAAACTTTCTTTGGTACTTGTGACTTCCTCTTTTTGGTGCATAAGTCCTTTAATATTTTTGCATATGAAGGAACTTGTTGGATTGCATCCAAAAGAGGGATATTTATGCTAACCTGTTTGAACAACTCTACAATCTTCTCCATCTGCGGAGTTGGTTTATTGGATCTCAGCCGATTTGGAAAAGGAACATTTTGAAAAGTTGTTGAGTCTAATTTTTGCGGATCAGATTGTTGAGTTGGAACGGAACCCCGTGTAGATGTGTTCGTGTTGTGAGAAGAGGGTCCGTTCGAGCTAGAAGGAGTAGAGCCGTTGGAAGGGTGGAGAATAGGCTCTAACGAAGAAGAAGAAGAAGAAGGTGAAGAAGATGAAGAAGGACCACCGGCAGGGGTGTCATGGTTAATACCCACATTGTTATGCAACACTTTTCCGGATCTCAACGTGGTCACTGCATTTACGTTATGATTCTGCTGTTTATATGCAACATGTGCGTGACCGGGATTTGGAAGTGGTTGAGACGGAAGCTTTCCTTTCTCTCGCTCTTTCAACGCAGCATTGAGTTGTGCAATTTGTGCCTCAATAGATTTGATGCTTTGATCGTGTGAGGCACTGTTTTGCACCAAAGATTGAATAGAAGTCTCTAATCTTGCTGTAGATTGTGTAGATTGCTTTAGGAAAGCCTCTAGACTTCTTTCGAGCGAGCTAACCTTGTCATTATTAGGTTGAACAAAATTGTTTGGTGGGTGGTAAGTGTTAGGCACAAAATTGTTCACTTGATCGGGGTAAGGTTGCTGTTGGAAAGGTTGTTGAAATTGAGTTTGTGGAGGTGCTTGTTGTAGAGGAGGAGGCCTTTGAAAATTGTTATTTCCTTAGAATTGTTGATTTTGGTTCCAAGCGAAATTTGGGTGGCTCTTCCATCCCGGATTGTATGTTGAAGAATATGGATCGTTTCTTTGTCGTTGCTGAAAGGCAGCATTGACTTGATCCTGTCCTTGAGTAGATGCAGTGTAAGGACATTCTTCTGTGAGATGTGATGGATCCGAACAACAAGCACAAACAGTTCGTGGAGGCACAACAGGGGCAGGAGAAGGTGCTGAGATTTTGGTCTCAAGCGCTTCTAGCTTTTTCGTAAGAGCGGCCATCTCGGCCTTCATAGCAATCGACATCTCTACTTGATGTATGCCTGCCCTAGGTTGACCAATAGAAGAAGATGATGATGTGGTCTTGGTGCTCTCCCGCTGAATTGTTTGTTCACTAAGATCCTCGAGAAACTGCCACGCCTCCTCACTAGACTTGGATAGAAAGTGACCTTGACAAATGGTTTCGAGCAACTGCTTCGTTGCCGGGTTCAATCCCTCGTATAATGTTTGGCAAAGTTGCCAACTTTCGATCCCATGGTGAGGGCATTGAACGAGTAGGTCTTTGAATCTTTCAAAAAATTTCCAAAATGGTTCGGAAGGAAGCTGTGAAAATTGTATAATCTCATTACGGATTTTAGCAGTTTTGTGATGAGGATAGAACTTTTTAAGAAAAGCTTTCACAAACTCGTCCCAATTTCTAATTGAATGTGATGCGGTGCTGTATAGCCACTTCTCGTCTAGGTCACATAAGGTGAAAGGAATGACCCTTAGCCTTATAGTGTCATCACTTAATTGGGTAGTTTTCATCATGGCGCAAACGTTTTGGAATTTGTTGATAAAGATATATGCATCTTCGGATTTCAAACCATGAAACTTAGGCAGCATATTGATGAAGTGGGGTTTGATCTCAAAATTGTCCCCATTAGCCGGTGGGAGGGAAAGACAAGTAGGAAGGGCGGTGCGGACGGGGTAGAAAAGATCCTGGAGCGCGACTCGTGCGGGCGCTTCAACAGGCTGGTGATTCGGGTTATTCGCACCTAACGGAGGTGGAATCATTCCCGTCGGTAAGGTGTTGTTAGGATCGTATCCCGACATACCTTCGGAAGAAGAATTTGATGGTGAAAGTGAAGAAGTGTGATTTCGACTTCGGAGTCGAAAGGTTCGTCAGTCGGTACCAACGAAACACGGACTAATCGGGCGCTCGGGTCCCTAGTCCAACCGGACATACACCAAAAGGGTTAGTGTAGTCGAAAGATGAAAGACAGAATGTGGAGGTAAGAAAACGTCAATGAGAAGAAGTGGTGTAAGTGAGTGCAATGATTCTTTAGCGACAAGTTGCAAGTTTTGAAAAGATTTTTTTCCTTTTTTTCTTTCTAAGTGAGCTTTTGCAAAATTTTTTTTGAAAAGAGACTTGTGATACAAATGTAATTAACCACACATGCACAATCAGGCCTAGATCTAGGGTCACCTAGGTTAGCTAGACAGCTCCTAACTGTTCCAAAGGGCTAGAGATAGGACCTCAAACCGCCTCTTCACCGCCAATTACGGCCAGGTAAGTGCCAGGTAAGTGGGAAGGAACCACGCTGTGGGCCTAATTAAAAACCACTAGCCTTGACACACTTGCCTAGGCACCGCAAAGTCAGGTTAGGATAAACAGCCGATGCCTATACTAGTCCTCTGTCCTATTGAGCGCGACGTCCTTAGGGCTGAGTCAAATATTTTTTAATTAAGAGTGGTCAATGCAAATGCTTTAAGTGATTTCTGGGGTCCTGGGAAGGGTGATGAAATCCCCACCCAATCTGAATTGGTCAATAGCCCCTTAAAGTCAGATTAAAGTATGCAAAACAGTAAATCACTTGCAATCAATTATTTTTTAGCGCGACACAAAGAATCCTGCAGAAGATTTGGCAAAAGATATATGGGGATTTGCAGAGGGGAGAATGAGAAAACAAACAGTGCAAATTTTTCACAGAGAAGGCTCCAGAAGACCGCGGAACCGCGGTTTTTACAGGGTTATTGCGGCGAGGTCGCGGCGCAATGGAGGCTTCAGGTGTCCAAATTTTCTCAGCTGCTCTGTACTCTCCAGATCCTCCTGTTTTGATGTATCTTTTTCTGTTTTGCCTTCTGTGTTTTTCAGATCCGTCAAACCTGCAAAGATTCACAAAGAAAACCCTTCAAACAATAAAAGATGATAGAATTTTTATATTTTTGATTTTTTCAGATTTTTATGATTTTTTATATATAAAGATTAACCCAAAATTACAAAAAGAAAATTTTACGCCATCCCCGGCAACGGCGCCATTTGATTGATTTAAAAAACTATCTATTAACCGCAATCAAGAACGGCGTCGCTTTGCAGCTAGCCGGTGAGTACGGGTCGGTCCACAGGGATGTGTAAATCTCCTTTAAGTTCTTACGAGTTAATTCCAAATGGTGTTTGGATTTATAATTAAACCTAAAAATTGAAGTTGTATGATACTAGGATTAGAAACTTGCTAGGATTAGGTTTAGGGAAAATTTGGTAAACAAAGATCTACATCTCTTTCCATTGCCATTAATTAAATATATCATATTAGTGTTATGGTAAATATTTATAAAGGGGATTAGGATGATTGGGATGATTGATTCTTCCTCTAGATCCTTGTCCTTCCTTTATTAATCTTTACCCTAACCTCCATGGAAAACCTTAAAATCCGGGCCTTTAGATTACGGAATCACCGTTACCTCGAGGGTAGGGTGCCGTAGGGGGCGGAATAAGAAGGTATGCATGGAGTTCTAATGTTCATAAAAGATTGGCAACGAAAAGAGATGAGAGATCTTCATCTCTCAAATCCTTCTCTATTCCTAACCCTAACAAGCGAGGAAACTACTCGCTCATTGAAGGGATGAAGAAATACATGATTTTATTAAAGAGAGAAAACATCTATTGCAAGTTAATAAAATTCTAAACTAAATTAAACTAAGGCAAGAAAATAATTTACCTAGGGCAGATATAAAAAAAACTATAACTAGGGCAAGAAAAATAACCTACTTACGATTGATGCGCTCTAACTTCAAGAAAACAGAATTTTATTCATGAATAGAGGCATGAGAAAATACAAGGCTTTGGGTTCTATTTATAGGACATAGAAACCCTAGGTTTACAATTGCTCCGCACGTCTACAATTACAAATATACCCCCAGGAAATCTTTCCATAGACTCCAAGTCATTTTGGTAAAATTTTCTCTGCATGAAGGCTTTAAAGGGCCGCGGAACCGCAGCATTGGTGCGCTTGGGCCGCGGTTCCGCGGCCCAATGGTGAGTTCATTTCATGGTTTTTCTTGGGCCGTCTTAGTGTCTTTTGGGCTTCCTGGTTCTTTATTCCTTTTATCAATTGGGCTTCTGTATTAATTCCAGATCTTCAGTGAACACTTTGCAATGGATCTTTTAACCGTTTTTCTTGCAAATTTGGATCTTGCGTTGCCTTGTTGATGGTGAACTGTTCTTCTTCTGAGCTTTACTAAGATCTTCCTATTTGTTGGTCAAAAATCCTTCTTTTGTGTCGTCTTTTGTGTTTTTCACTGTTTTCGCTCCCAGAACCTGTAACCTGTAACATGTAGCAGACATGGGTCAAAAGCACCTCTTTTTATTCTTAAATGCATAAGAATGGGGAATACAAAATGCAATATTATGTTATGAACAGGGATGCTCTTCCCTGCAGGCGCAAGCCCCTGCAGTTAATTATGCTACCGCATAGCGGTAACCACTTTCTCCTTCTCCAGATGGTCACTTCGTGTCGTGTGCATTTGTTTTATTTTTGGTTGCCCGTGGATTGTATATGGAGACTAATTTATGTTGTCGCCCGCAGGGCGTGGATTAGTCCAAATCCGTATTTTCTTAGATTTGGGTTTGGGTTTGTTTTAAGGATCGTTAACCTCATTTGAGATTAAGATCAACTTAAATGCTTTTTAAGGATACGTTAGTCTAATTTTAGACTAAGATCTACTTAACAAGATTTTAGGATCATTTAGATCCAACAATAGAGTATTTGGACTCTATCGTTTTAGTTTAAGGACGTTGCGGTCCATTGGGTTTAAGGACATCGTAGTCTGTATGGTTTAAAGATATCATAGTCTGTAAGGTTTTAGTTTACCCATTTGGGGATGCACCAAAAGTTATTGGTTATCGGGACCCTCCATCTCTCTGAAAACGTTGAATTATAACGACATGTGTCAGAGGTATGAAGAGATGTACCCTTGAACCAATGTTGGTTGGGAGATCTATAGTCAGGTTTGGGACTAAGACCAATTAAAGAGATTGTGAGGACATGGGATCGGTTGATCTGAATTAGGGACTTGTGGCCAACTTGGGCTCAGTCCACCCAGTTTTGAATAAAGTGTTGAACACTTGTTTGGGCTCAGTCCCTTTTTTATTCAACAATGCTGAGCATTGATTTGGGTTCTGATACCCCTTTTCTTTTTTGTCTTTTATTGAGTATTGAACACTTTTTATAGCGCCGTGGCTTTATTTACAGAGCGCTTTGTAATTCCTTAGCGCCCACATGAGGAGCACATGGAGCGCTTGGCGCTGAGCGCCAGATTTTGAAGCACTAAGGCGCTTCTTATAAAATAGCACCCATGTAAGGAGCGTGTGGAGCGCTTGGTGCTGAGTGCCAGACTTGGAGCGCTAAAGTGCTTCTTTTAAAATAGCACCCACATGAGGAGCGCTGGGCGCTGAGCGCCAGACTTGGAGCGCTAAAGCGCTTCTTTTAAAATAACGCCCATGTGAGGAGCGCGTGGAGCGCTGGGCGCTGAGCGCCAGACTTAGAGCGCTAAAGTGCTTCTTTTAAAATAGTGTCCACGTGAGGAGTGCGTGGAGCGCTGGGCGCCAGACTTGGAGCGCTAAGGCGCTTCTTATAAATTGGAGCGCTAAGGCGCTACTTTGGCAGCTCTGATCAGTTCGGTGCTCTGAGAATTAAATTCTCGTTTATGAGAGATTTTGTCTCATGAATCTAAGAACTAAGTTCTTCTTTTATGAGGAGATGCTATGATCTCTTTTGTTTTTCTTTATGAGAGATTTTGTCTTATGGATCTGTGATCTAGAAAAAGAACTAAGTTCTTATAATGTGAGAGTTAAATTCTCAAATGTGGAGGAGATGTTATGATCTCTCTTCTTTTTAATTACCTTGAAGAAAATTCTTCTTCTTAGAGCTTGCTCTCCTCTTTTTCTTTTCTGAGAACTTGAAACTTATAAGGAGGTTTTTCTGTTTAAGACTTGAAGTCTTGGGTCGTTTATATAGGGGAGGCTGATTTGTAGAATCAGTTAAGGAAATCCCTCATTGAGAGATCTCTGATTAATTTGGGGATGTTCCCCACCATTGGATCTTTGATCCAAGGGCCTCTGTCTTACAGAAGACATTTTTCTTGTTTCTAGCAAAGATTGGGAAAATATTTTTGTAGCGTTTTGAAAATCGTTTCGGTGAAATTTCGGAAAATCGGAAAAATAAGGGGGTTTTCTGTAAAAAGTCAAAATGCAAATATCTTATTATAAAAATTAAATATACATATTCTACCTATGTAATTGCTAGTATTTGGTGTTTATTGAGCCACTGATGAAATTTCAAATTTTCTGAAAAAAAATTTATTTTATTATTATTTTAAGCCGTCACTAATACATTTAATTAGGGAAAATTACAAATTGGAATGAGTTGAAACAAATTTTGTGCATCATAAAACTTTAAATAAAATTTTATCGTGTGGTTTTTGAAACGAAATCGTTTGCCAAAACGGTTTAGAAAATATCGAAGAAAAAGGCTTTTTTCGGTGAAATTAGTGTTAATGGGAATTGGGGTATAACATTTATCATTTTTCCTCACCCATACACCCATAACTCACCCTCTCTCCCTCTCCCCATGTGGCCGACCCCACCATGACAGCCCTCCCCCTCTCTCTCTCCAATCACAAAGAAAAGAGAAGAAAAGAAAAGAAAATGATAAAAGAAAATGTGGACTTTGACTTTCCCACTTTCTCCACCTCACTCTCTCTCCTCCCTCACTCATTTCCCCTCCCCATTCTGGCCGAAAACAGCAAATTCCTGCAGCCCCTCCCCTCTTAATTCCCTCACCTCATCTCTCTCCAAAAATCTACAAAAAAATTCCATGAAAAATCAAGCAAACCTCACCGAAATCAAAATCTAACTCCTACCCATTATTCTTTATCCCATCTAGCATGGATCTTGGGGCATAGAAGCTAATTTGGGAGGCTAAATTGCATGTAGATCTACAAGTCTTGGAGGTATAAATCTTGTCCAAATGGTTAAATTGTTGGTATTTTGCTTAAGCTAAAGTAGTTAAACGTTGTTTGGGTTTCTAATTTAAAGTGAGGGTTTGTGAAATTCAAGAGAAGGATTTGAATCATGTTAGGGTTGTGATAAATTGATGATGGTTGTGATATGTATTTTAGCATCTTATGATATGCAAATCTAGTCTAGTAGTTGTTTTGTATATTGTCACTTAAAATTGTTAAAATTGGAGTTTTAACAAACTAGGTTTTTGAAAATGGTTAAATAATTGGGTTTAAAAATGTAATTAGGTTTTTCATGACTTCATTAACATTATTAAGTGTAGCTTAATACTTTAGTTCATGAAAATCCAAGCTAAATTGTTGTTTGTGCTTTTTGCTATTAAATTGTGAAAATTTGGGTATATTGTAAACTAGAATTTTGGGATTAATGGAATTTAATGAGATTAAATTATGGAAATTGTTTTTAGGACTTATTTAAGATGTTTAATAAGTATTATGGCCATTAGATTGTTTAAACGTCGAGTTTGGTACTAAAATGGGTAATTTGTGCTTGCTAGATTTTCGGAAAAATGGCTTTTAAAGTGAATTT
Source organism: Agapanthus africanus (assembly GCA_030015575.1). NCBI lineage: Eukaryota > Viridiplantae > Streptophyta > Magnoliopsida > Asparagales > Amaryllidaceae > Agapanthus > Agapanthus africanus. The sequence goes on from CM057338.1 coordinate 26,207,429, forward strand.
GGGGTTTTTGTGAATTTTTAAGCTATTTTATATTATAATTAGTGTTCGTGAATGCGCAAATGAGTGTGTTTGGATTTTTCATGAGGGTTTGACGTTTGTACGTCGACATCGAGGGTTGGTTTGGCTATTCTTGCATGCGTAGGCGATAGGTTTTGACCTATGCATGATACGCGTGCCGATTTGATTTTCGTATGCCATTTCGATTTCGAATTTGGTTTTAATGCGATACGATACATTGTGGCATGTAGGTACCCCCATGTGGACTTCGAGACGACAAGTAAGCGCGTGGCGACGTCGGCACCGGCGAGCGAGGACCAGGTGAGTAGATTTATATCTACGGGGAGAAGTCGGGTGGATGGCGTTTAGCACCCCCGCAGTCCGTGGTGGTGTATACGGATGCGTATACACACCAACAATTATTATATGTTATTTGGGATTAATAACGATGTTTAGGATGGATATTGGTGTGTTGGATTATTTTAGTGTCGCGAACCCTAGGGTAGTGTTGCACTACACATACACACATACATACTTGCATACATTCCTATTTATATGTGCTCATGGGATTCTTTATAGTTATGTGTTCACATGGGTATGGGACTATGTGTTCACATACGGATTTGAGGATGATACTTGGGATTGAGCTGAGTCGATGAGATTTGTTTGTGGTTGTGATATCGGTGATATGGCAGGATTCGTACGTGAGGTACGTCCTGGTGTTATAGCGGATCTTGGGGCGGCGATACGGGTGAATAGTGTTATAAATAAAATGGTCGACATGTGATCGTGATATGAGGCATGATATGCTAGGATATTGATATTAGGCCGTATCGGGCGATGTATACCCCTTGATGATGATATGTGCTGACGATATCGGTTTGTACGAGATTGTCGATCAGTAGTCAGATCATGAGTATATTGAGGATATTAGTATTGTACTAGACATAGGTCAGTACCCTAGACTATGATCTTGGATAAAGAGGATACCAGAGGAATAGTGTGAGGAATATGATATTGATCCGTACCCAGATTTGGGGATGCCGTACGACGGATTTACGTACGAGCTATATCTTGATGATTGATCCGCACTCTTGACTTGGGATGTCTGATTATAGATATAGTATCGGATATGATATTATTGAGGCGGGATCACCGACTAATATATATACAGGTATGTATATGTATCGACTCAGATGTTAGGCGGTTTCCTTACCTGTAGTCTAGCTTGTAGCTTAGCCCTTTAGTTTAGTTAGTTGTTAGATTAAATTCGGTTCCTACCTATTTCAAACCTTACGAATCGTGCGTATTTTAAAAGACAAGTCAAGGGATTCTACGGATATTTCAAAAAAAAAAAACGTATCTTTTCTTAAAAATACCGTAGCCCCTATTTTCAAAACCCCACGATTCGTGTTATTTCAAAAGGCACCATTGTAGGACTTATATTAGGTTAAATCAGATTAGTTATCGTTGCGTCTAGTATTCAGCTCCCGCTCATTATTGTTGTTTGCTCCGCATCACATGCTTATATTATGCTTCATATTCTACTGTTGATATCTTGTGGTTAGGACACCAGCACCATTACCGATGATGCGTATGTACCACGTACACTTACTTGCCGGCTCACACACATCTTCATCTGTAATTGCCATGTCACGTACACCTTAGAAAATATTATTGCTTGACATAGCCTGTTAGCTAATAGTTTAGACATGATATTAGTGTACTTGCCTTATATGTTAGTTTATACATTGTAGTTATTACCTGCTACCTCATGCATACTGTTATTCATTGTTATGCCGCATTCATGGATTCTCATGCATATATTCACTTTTTACGTGCTATTGAGGTTTTGGATTCGGATTTCCATGAGATTTTCTGGATTTGGGGAAAACCGCAAAACATGTACAAACTTCTTCTTTCTCTTTTTAAATAAAAAAGCGTGGTTTTTCCCATGATGTATGAGTCGTCCACCATGAGTTTGCTGATGGATTTCGAGACCCGATTCGAGGAGTTGGATGAACCGTTTCGGGTACATGGTGGACCCGGTAAGGTATCCCGGGGCAAGAAGCTCGTGGTGATGACGATGAGCCTGGCAGGGGGAGACTACCTACCGGTGATTTTACCCGACGCGTCGGATATCCGAAGGATACCGTCGTGGTCTTGAGATGGATGGTAGGGGCCGGTCTGGACTGACGGCGCCCTAGATATTGAGATTGAGACATTGAGATTTCGAGATATTGAGCTACTGAGATTTGATGATACAGGCCAGTCCGGATAGCCAGAGCCTGAGATTTTGAGACATTGAGATTTATGTTTTGTGTCGATGCTAGACACTGTTGATGCTGATTTCATTTATGATACCTCATTTTAAAAATACAAGGGAAATCGCACTAAATTATGAAAACAGTTTCATCATTTACATGTATTCTGTTTTCATGCATTCATATCTCATTCATATGATATATTGCTACCTGAGGCACTGACACGAGCACTTGGTATTACCGTTGCTTAGAGGTATACCCTAGCCATTGATATAGACTGCATGTTATATATATTTTAAGGATATATTATGATCTTTGACCTAGGTTGCGTTATTTATGCGATTTCTGTGCGTAGATGTTTTTCTATTCACGAGTTGGCAACTCACCCCCGTTGTGCCCCAGTTTCTTGCAGGTTTGCCGTACAGGTTTCATTACGACTTGCGGGCATAGTTTCTTTCGGGTGATTTGCTAGTAGGTGGGTTTACTTGTATCGTACCCCCCATTATATAACTTGTATATTATTACTCTGTTGTATCTAGAAGTTCCATCAACCAAACATGTATTTATTTCAGAGATAGAGACCTGTGATGTTATTCTTTCGACCTTAGAGTCGCGCGTTTTATTTCTGTGGTTTTCTTGTGGTTTTGAGTTTTGACCCTCGCCGTTGGCGTTGTATATTATATTGCTTATGTGGTTGTGACCGTCGATTGACGAAGAGCTAGCTCCCGCTTGGGGATGCCTTTTATTGATTTCGTATACTATTCATGTTGTATCCCGTTTGGGGGACAGTATTTACAAAGGAGACTCTGCCGAAATTTTCAGTAAATTTTTGATATTTTTAAAAACCGCATAATTCGGCTTATGCTATTGAAACTACTTGTTTTAAATTGGTTTTCCTTCACTCTACTACTTTTCTTGGTTTGGTTTTCTGGGTTCTCGGTTTACTTAGATTACGTACGCCTCGAGACGTTCGTAGTTTAAGTGCCGGTCATGTTCCGTACATTCTGGACGTGACAATTTTCCCATACAGAACTTATTCTGTATCTTGGTGATTTTTAATCACCATTGGATCTTTGATCCAACGGTGCTATGATTTACAGAGCACAATCTTTCTTGTTTGGAAAGATTTGAGGAGTATTTCCTCAACAGAATTTTATTCTGGTAATTTGATGATTTATCATCTTTGTTGGATCTTTGATCCAATGGTGGAGAACATTTAGTTCTTGCGCTGGTGCTCTCGTGCTTTGCACGTGAGGCACTGCCTCAGAGTCTTTGACTCTTGGCGCTGGCACTCTTGTGCAAGGCACGTGAGGCGCTGCCTCCTAAGAGTTTAACTCTTATTTAATAGATTTCTTTTTGTGCTTTGCATATTGGCGCCCGCGTGAGGAGCATATGGGGTGCCATCATAGGACTTAATTCTATCCGAGGCAGTACCTACATGCTTTGCATGTGGAGTTTCTCCTTTATTTTTATTTTTATTTTATTTTTATTATTTTTTTTAAGGGAGCAAGCTTTGAGCCAAAATTTTGGCGGGAATAAATGCCCCCCTATTTTGCCCACGTAAGTATGTACGTAGGTGAAGTAGTGCAATTTTACGTGTGACCAGAGAATTGATGGTTTAGGAGACAAGTTTAGGGTCCTTGTAGCCTAAGATTTTTTCCATCTTCATGAGCCGTAAGGGTCTCAAGAAAGTTTTCTCTCCCTACAAGTCGAGAGGATCTCGTAAGTGCAAATTCTCCTTAGAAATCATGAGGATTTCTAAGTGTTAATCTCCTCCGTGCGTCTTAAGAATCTCACTCGGGTATTTTTCCTTACGAATCGTGAGGACCCGTAAGTAGCTTCTTTATTTCATTGCCGAATGTGGCTTTGGCTAATATGGCCCGTAGATAGTCCATCTTGACCTCTTTGTAGGGCTGCGATGGCTTAGGAAATGGTTCAGGTCTGCTGCCTAAGACTTTCTTCTTTATTTCATTGCCGAATGTGGCTTTGGCTAATATGGCCCGTAGATAGTCCACCTTGACCTCCTTGTAGGGCTGCGATGGCTTAGGAAATGGTTCGGGTTTGCTGCCTAAGACTTTTCAACTTTATGAGCCGTGAGGGTTCCATAAAGACTTTTCTCTCTACGAGTCGAGAGGATCTCGTAGGTGTAATTTCTCCTTAGGGGTCGTGAGGACTCCTAAGTGCGTTTTCTCTTGAGAATCGTAAGGATCCCACAAGAGAATTTTCTTCATGCGCAGGGGCGCTAATTTTCCCGCAGGTTGAGACGAATCAAAAGATTCTTGCAAAGACACTGATTTCTTTACAGGTCGAAACGAATCGAGAGGTTCTCACCAAGGACGCCGATTTCCCTGAATCGAGATATTTTGGCCAAGGATACTGATTTCCCTAGAGGTCGAGACGAATCGAGAGATTCCTGCAAAGACACTGATTTCCTTGCGGATCGACGCGAATCGAGAGTTTCTCGCCAAGTATTCCGATTTCCATGAATCGAGTGGTCTGTGAGTTGATTTGATTCCAAGACGGGGTCATTTGCTGACGTATTTCTGCGACGGGGTCATTGGCTGACGTATTTCCGAGACGGGGTCATTTGCTGACGTATTTCCACGACGGGGTCATTTGCTGACGTATTTCTGCGACGGGGTCATTGGATGACATATTTCCGAGACGGGGTCATTTGATGACGTATTTCCGCGACGGAGGTCATTTGCTGACGTATTTCCGAGACGGGGTCATTTGCTGACGTGTTTCCAAGACGAGGTCATTGGATGACGTGTTTCTGGGACGGAGGTCATTTGCTGACGTATTTCCGAGACGGAGGTCGTTTGCTGACGTGTTTCCGAGACGGGGTCATTGGATGACGTATTTCCGAGACGGGGTCATTTGCTGACGTGTTTCCGCGACGGGGTCATTTGCTGACGTGTTTCCTAGACGGGGTCATTTACTGACGTGTTTCCGAGACGGGGCATTGGATGACATGTTTATGAGACGGAGGTCGTTTGATGACGTATTTCCAAGACGGGTGTCGTTTGCTGACGTATTTCCAAGACGGGTGTCGTTTGCTGACGTGTTTCCGCGAAGGGGTCATTTGCTGACGTGTTTCCGAGACGGGATCATTTGCTGACATGTTTCCGAGATGGGATCATTGCTGACGTGTTTCCGAGACGGGGTCATTTGCTGACGTGTTTCCGCGACGGGGTCATTTGCTGACGTGTTTCCGAGACGAGGTATAACGTTTCCAAAATAATAAAATATTATTTTCGGGAATTTTTATAATTTAATATTATTTTAATAAATATTTTAATATTCCGGTATAATTAAATACAAATAAATGGGGAAATTTTTTGGAAAATTATGGAAAATTCTAAAATAGGGTATTTTATGGAATTATGCCATTTTAAAGTTTTTAAGACTAGTTATATGCTAATTTAGTGTTAATCGCGATTAAAAATCGCTAATTGGATTTTTAGCATTTTTGTGCAAAAATGTGCACATATCATTTTCCACACTTGTTACACTTGTATTACATTTCATTGCCATGGTTTTTCATTTGGGTTCACTATTGGAGTGTGAAGGAAAAGAAAAGAAAAGGAAAAAGTAAGTGATGATGAGAGAGAGAGAGAGACCAAGTCAATCCCCACTTTTTGAACCATGTTCCCATCATTTCCCCTTCTCATTCTCTCTCCTCTTCCTCACCTTGAGCTGCTGCTGCTCCCTTTCCCTTTCTCTCCCTCTTCATGAAACCCTAGATCCACAATGAAATCAACCCCAAAACCCCATTCCCACTTCACAAAACTTGCTCCCAAGCTCACTAGCTACACATTGAACCTAGCAAGATTGGATTTGGAGGACTTTGAGCAACTCAAGAATTTTCTTGAAGAAGGTAATTTCTGCACCTATTAGAGTAGTATTTCATTTCCTTGTGCATCTATTCTAGTTTGTATCGATATGGTGTTGTTTGGTGGTTTTGTGAAACATCAAGTTAGGGTTTAGGGTTAGACCTGAAATCAAAGTGAAATTGAGGCTTGTTGTGACCTTAGAACTCCTTGTGTGATGCTAATTTGGACCCAAACCTGAGCTAGAACACAGAATACGGAATTACGGAATCGATATCGGGGAAAACTGTGAATCTGTGATCGTAATTAGGAATCTGCTATCACCCCGAGACCCCAAAAATAAAACTGAGTTGACAGTGAGATGTGCAGGCACCATAGAACCACCACACCAAACCCTAGCCCCCAACTCAAATGTACGGCCGCCAATTAATTCCTTCTGGCCGCAATTTGCGGCCAGAGCAGGAGGAAACCGTCTCGATTTTGGTGCATGGCCCTATTTCCTCTATTCTTGACCCTGGGTATATCTAGTTTTGACTGATTCCATCTAGGGTAAAATCTGGGTTGATTTACTTGAGTTGGCGTATGATTTACGACTTGTTTTAGCATGGATTTTGGTATTTTGTGATTCGTTTCTGTCGGGTGGCGTTTGGACGTCAACGACAAGTGGATATTGAACGTGTTTACATGCGAGACGATAGGTTTTTACCTATGCGAGTAGCGTGTGCTATTTTGGTTTCCGATGTGATTTTCATGTGCTTTAGCGTTGTGATATACTTGTAGGTACCCTACGTGATGTTGAGGCAAAGAAGATGAAGATGGCGACATCGGCACCGACACATTAGAAGCAGGGTGAGTAGATTATATCTACGGGGAGAAGTCGGGTGGATGGCGTATAGCACCCCCGCAGTCCATGGTGATGTATACGAATACGTATACACACATACATTTATTATGTGTTGTTTAGGATTATTGATGGTAATAATGGTATTATTGGTAATAAGGATGTATTGGTTTAGTATAGTGCGAAACCCTAGAGTAGTGGTTGCACCCACACATACACGTGCACATATACTTGCATGCATTCTTTCATTTATCTGTGCGCATATAGAGGTGTGTATATCTACACATAGGTATGGGACTATGTGTTCATATACGGGATTGAGGATGATGCATGGGGTTGAGATGAGTCGATGAGGTTTGTGATGTGATATGATGGTAGTGATACCGGATATGTGATGTGATGAATGTGTTATTGACCCGTACCCAGCTATTGGGATGCCGTACGACGATTTACCGTACGAGCTTTATATTGATGTTAGATTCGCACTCATGACTCGAGGATGTTATATGATATATTGTATCGTACGTGACACTATCGAGGCGAGATCACCGACTATATATATATATATGTATATCGACTCAGATTTAGGTGGTTTCCATACCCCTCCCGATTGACTTGATTGTTGGGTTCGTAGTTCGCATAGTAGGCGTTAGACTAGACCCGAGTCATACCTATTTCAAAACTAACGAATCGGGGATATTTTAAAGATAGGCAGAAGGGTTTATACGGATATTTTCAAACGACGCATCTTTTCTTAAAACACCGTAGCCCTTATTTTACCAAAAGCCCTGATTCGTCTTATTTCAAAAGGCAAGGCTGCAGGATATATCTATTGAGGCAGGTTCTCTACTGTTGCGTTGATTATTCGATTCCGCATGTTCATGCTATTTGCATTGCATCGCTTGTATTGTTGATATATTTCAGTCATGCTGCTAGGACACCAGCACCATTATCGATGATGCGTATGTTCCACGTACACTTGTTTGCCGGCTCACACACTTCATCATCGATAATTGCCATGTCACTACACTGTAGTACTGTTGCATTCAGTGTATGTTGCTTACATTTCTTTACATATCGCATACATCATGCTTTCTGATTATACGCATTGAGATATGTTGTTTCCATGATATTTCTGGTTTTTGGGAACCGTGGGTGTTTCAAAAAGAGAATATGTAATTGTTTCAAAACCCGGTTACCCTTGATATGATATTTCAATGCGTCCACCATGTGTTTTCTCGGTGCTGAGAGCGACATGTGTAACCCGATTCGAGGAGGCGGATGAGGCCGATTGCGGGTACATGGTGGACCCGGTATGGTTCCCCGGGGCAAGAAATGTTTTTCGTGGAGTAGACGATGAGCCTGGCAGGGTGGCGAGTACCTACCGGTGATTGGTTGGACCTGGCGGTTATCCGGAGGATACTGACCAGAGTCGATAGATGGATATGGGCGTACTGCCGGGGCCGAGGGCCGATACCGCAGACAGAGCCCGTGGGCCGATCCGGACTGATGGAGCCCGATATATGAGGATTTACGTGCCGATGCTGGGCACAGTTTTCATGATGTTTTCGAGTGTCGATGCTGGGCACTCCGGTTCCATGATTTTGACGTGTCGCGAGGGACACAGATGGTTTATATCCTCATATTATTCCCATGCACATGATTTATGATATTTACATGCATGACGGTTATTGTCATTGGGTGACGATTGGACGGGATCCACGTATATGCAGATTTGACTACATTGATCATACCCCACATTTATGATATGCTATTACCTGAGGCACTAGCATGAGCACTTGGCACTACACTCATGTATAGAGATTACATTGCCAGTTTAGCATGCTTCAGCTTTATTCATATTGAGATTTATATATATCTGATCGTATTGACCTAGGATGGGTCATGCATTCGATCTCTGCTTGTAGATATTTTCTATTCACGAGTTGGCAACTCACCCCCGTTGTGCCACAGTTCTTGCAGGTTTTTGCCGTACAGATTCCATAGCAGCATTTCTGGCACACTGCTTCCTTATGGGTGACTTGCTTGGGTAGGTGGGTTCTTTCGTATCAGAACCGCCATTGTACATGTATTATTCATTGTATCTAGAATTCCATCAACCAAAACTTGTATATTGTTTCAGACTTAGAAAACAGTGTTGTATTATTTCGACCTTAGAGTCGCGCTTGTAGTATTACGGTTTTCTGGCTGTTTTGAGTTCTTTTTGGGTTTTGATCCTCGTCCTTTGGCGTTGTATATTATTATTGCTTGCGTGGTTGTGACCGTCGATTGACGAAGAGCTAGCTCCCGCTTGGGGAAGCCTTTTATCATTTCATATATATTATTCTTGTTGTACCCCGTTCGGGGCCAATTTTTACAAAGGAAACTCTGCCGAAATTTTCAGGAAAGGTTACATATTTTTAAAAATGCATATTCGGCTTAGTTGCTTAAAAACTTTGATTTTCGAAACATGATTTCTTTACTTCTTAAAACCAGTTTTCCTTATTTACTCTTTAAATGGTTTTAGATTTCTGGGCTTTTGGCTTACTTGGATCAGATGGGGTCCTATAAACTTCATATGGTTCAAGGGCCAGTCACGTGCTCTTTCGGGTCGTGACAAAGTTGGTATCAGAGCGCTAGGTTGACCTTGGTTCGAGTCTAAGTTTGACTATGTGGAGCCTAGGGCGTTATCTATATACGGAACTTAGGCTTGACCTTACGGAACTTAGACTTAGTCGAGGGGGTATTAGACCCGAACTTTCGTCGCGTAGGATGACCCTTGGTTGATGGAATAGGTGACTAAAGTAGAGTGGCGTACCGTGGGTATGTTCCGCGGCATACTTACGACACGCCACTCCGCTTAAGAAACCTTAGGTTGTACATTTCCTTGCACCGTATTATATTCCTTCCTATGATCTATCCTCATCGATACTGGTTATGGTTTTGCCGCCACGATTGCATTGGCAGAGTGAGCTACGGCTCGAGTTGCGTCAGCATAAGCTCGTCGTGGACGAGGACTGACCAGGGCGTAATTCCAGAGACATATGATTGTATATTGAGGAGTCTTCTTTTTGTGTTTTCACGACATGAGCGTTGGATTGATCGCTTTTATGAGATTTTCGGATGTGCTGATCGGCACCAGAGGATTGAGCCACTGATAGAGGCCAGCCAGGATGTGATGACCGTTGATATTATCGCTTATCCAGGACGATCGAGGCGTTGTTCCGCGCACGGACGAAGGAGCCAGTTGTTGCTGCGGAAGATGAGATATCGCCCAGATGATCGGAGCTACTGCAGCATGAGCATATTCTTAGAGATATGATAGTGAGTCGCTAGTCATCGAGGATTAATGACTAGGACATATGGTTCGTTCGCTTACCCCGACGCAAGGTCATCAGATAGATTGTTTCCAGCTAGAGGCGACTTCACGCAGATTCGTTGAGAGTCGATTGAGACGATCGAATGTCAGGAACCCATTTTCCAAGTTTAAAGTATTCGGAAAGACATGCAAGCGATTCTATGGACCCTCTAGAAGAATGAAACCCTAACTCGACATAATGACCGTGTGAAAGCCTTTGAACCTTAGGGTTTGCGGCAGTTCCGCGGCGCCATTAGTGAGGCTTGGGTTTGCCCTTCTACGGCTGGACCACCGATGCTGTGGTATGTACTCGATACTATTAATCTGTACCCGAGATGTTGAGCTCTTGGGGGATTGTGAGGTTCTGACGAGTCGATCGGATGGTTCGACATCTTTTGGATATCGTGATGGGACACTGCTTGGGAGACTCCAGATGCGAGCATAGCCGTTGGAGCGCAGTCTGTGTAGCCGAGGAGATGAGTCCGAATCGGTTGATATTGAAGCAGAGTGGAGTAGATGTTCGCATGAGATTTCGACGAGATGACGTTCCACTTCGCTGACATCAGAGATGCGATACGCACGCTGAGGACGTGATCAGCTAGATATCTCCTACTGAGTGACGAAGATACCGAGTTCGTGATTTCGAGTCCGTGTTAGAAACTTCGGAGGGACCGTAGCCGAGGACATTGCAGTGCGCAGATAGAGACGCGATGTCGAAATGGTCGATGATACAGACAAGCGGGACAAGAAGTTCGTGCGAGATGCAGACGAGCTGGTGCTACACCCCGTTAAGATTAAAGGTCGGATATGCATACAGAGGCGCAGGAATGCGACCAGCTTCTGAGGAGATGTTGTACTAAGGGCGTGGATGTCCAGAAAGCGAGGAAAGATTACGCCAGAGTACCAGCCTCCGTACAGTTTGGCTTAGGCGAGATCAGAAGAGACCTTGAGCAGGGATTCCTTCTAATACACTGCTGCAAGAAGATTTGCATCAGGAGCCGATGTGTGAAGTGCATTTAGAGGACCAGAGGTCGGCGCTAGAGATGTGCTGCTTTACGAGCGGTCGCGCGGATTGACCGAGTGATGACCTGAAAAGTGCCAGAACGGAATCGTTCCTGTCAGCACACCTGACCGGGCCGATGAGCTGATGGATTGCGAGATTGGTAATCTACAGGAAAGATCAGGAACCAAAGGCAGAGGACGCCAGCCGCGAGCAAGAGGCAAGTAGATATCTTGCGCCGCTAGCATCGGATGTACCGGCACCTTCTCGACCTCGAAGGAGGATATACCGACGACGGTATTTATGATTTATGATTTATGATTTGTGATTTTGTGATGTGACTATCACGTATCCGTCACTTGGGATTTCGGTATTTTTGCGATCTATTTGCATGATTTAGTATTGATGACTGAGTTCCATGATATTTGATTTTGTGCACCATGGTTGCACTTACTGGGTATTCATATTTTGTGCGGAGTTATTACTCTTGAGGTATTGATTGTGATTTCATGCCTATTTTATGCCGGTGATTTGATTTACGCTTCCAGCGTAGTTTTCATGTACTATTAGTGTTTTGATTTGATTCGTGCACGATGGATGCACCGATTTGGATTTTCGCGCATGTTGGGCGCATGTTTTGAGATACGATTTTGGTGCACACCTGATGCACTAAATCGAGATTCTTCCTGCATGTCAGACGCACCGGATTTTGGCTGTCAGGCACACACGTTGCCTATGACAGATGCTTTGTGCACACCCGTTGCACCTAGATGTTGTTTTGTGCACCTGTATGGCACATATATGGATTTTGATTTCCGTGCGCACCAGACGCACAGGGTGGTGTTATGTGCATTTTTGGGACTTATTCCTTTTGGAGCAGTACATTTTTATGATATTGGATATTGTTTTCATACTGAGCAGGACTAGTCAGAGGACAGTACTTGGATATATTTTGCATGCATTGATAGTTCGAAAGGATTTCCAAGAGCGAGCTATGGGCTCGATATATATATACCTACGTGTCCGATATGACACGAAACGTTTAAAAACGAGGAAACCCTTCTAAATTGTTTTCAAAACGGCGGAACGTACCTATTAAACAAAGGATATATATATATATATACGTATATAGTTATTTTCTTATGAAAAACGTCCGCCACTGTGCAGTGTTACGCGCATCGCACATCGACTTAAAAAGATTTGGCATGCATTTACATCAGCTATTTACATGTATAGATTGGATGTCTACATGTATAGTTCTGATCTATATCATATTGGTTTTGGATTGGATTTGACGTTTGTGTCTTTACCATGACTCCGATGATTGCGGAATGCTTGATGGAGTGTTGCTTTTGAGTTATCTGCTCTGTGCTCATGTGCTTGCATTGCGCTATGATACGTTTTATGTATTGCTGATTTCGGAGCCCCGACGACTTGGAATTTGTATAGAAATATTTTAATATTTGGGGGTTTAAGTTTAAATTCGGGGACCGAATTTCTTTAAGGGGGGTAGATTGTAACGTTTCCAAAATAATAAAATATTATTTTCGGGAATTTTTATAATTTAATATTATTTTAATAAATATTTTAATATTCCGGTATAATTAAATACAAATAAATGGGGAAAATTTTTGGAAAATTATGGAAAATTCTAAAATAGGGTATTTTATGGAATTATGCCATTTAAAAGTTTTTAAGACTAGTTATATGCTAATTTAGTGTTAATCGCGATTAAAAATCGCTAATTGGATTTTTAGCATTTTTGTGCAAAAATGTGCACATATCATTTTCCACACTTGTTACACTTGTATTACATTTCATTGCCATGGTTGTTCATTTGGGTTCACTATTGGAGTGTGAAGGAAAAGGAAAAAGTAAGTGATGATGAGAGAGAGAGAGACCAAGTCAACCCCCACTTTTTGAACCATGCTCCCATCATTTCCCCTCTCATTCTCTCTCCTCTTCCTCACCTTGAGCTGCTGCTGCTCCCTTTCTCTTTCTCTCCCTCTTCATGAAACCCTAGATCCACAATGAAATCAACCCCAAAACCCCATTCCCACTTCACAAAACTTGCTCCCAAGCTCACTAGCTACACATTGAACCTAGCAAGATTGGATTTGGAGGACTTTGAGCAACTCAAGAATTTTCTTGAGTTGCCAAAGGAGGTAATTTCTGCACCTATTAGAGTAGTATTTCATTTCCTTGTGCATCTATTCTAGTTTGTATCGATATGGTGTTGTTTGGTGGTTTTGTGAAATATCAAGTTAGGGTTTAGGGTTAGACCTGAAATCAAAGTGAAATTGAGGCTTGTTGTGACCTTAGAACCCCTTGTGTGATGCTAATTTGGACCCAAACCTGAGCTAGAACACGGAATACGGAATTACGGAATCGATATCGGGGAAAACTGTGAATCTGTGATCGTAATTAGGAATCTGCTATCACCCCGAGACCCCAAAAATAAAACTGAGTTGACAGTGAGATGTGCAGGCACCATAGAACCACCACACCAAACCCTAGCCCCCAACTCAAATGTACGGCCGCCAATTAATTCCTTCTGGACGCAATTTGCGGCCAGAGCAGGAGGAAACCGTCTCGATTTTGGTGCATGGCCCTATTTCCTCTATTCTTGACCCTGGGTATATCTAGTTTTGACTGATTCCATCTAGGGTAAAATCTGGGTTGATTTACTTGAGTTGGCGTATGATTTACGACTTGTTTTAGCATGGATTTTGGTATTTTGTGATTCGTTTCTGTCGGGTGGCGTTTGGACGTCAACGACAAGTGGATATTGAACGTGTTTATATGCGAGACGATAGGTTTTTACCTATGCGAGTAGCGTGTGCTATTTTGGTTTCCGATGTGATTTTCATGTGCTTTAGCGTTGTGATATACTTGTAGGTACCCTATGTGATGTTGAGGCAAAGAAGATGAAGATGGCGACATCGGCACCGACACATGAGAAGCAAGGTGAGTAGATTATATCTACGGGGAGAAGTCGGGTGGATGGCGTATAGCACCCCCGCAGTCCGTGGTGATGTATACGAATACGTATACACACATATATTTATTATGTGTTGTTTAGGATTATTGATGGTAATAATGGTATTATTGGTAATAAGGATGTATTGGTTTAGTATAGTGCGAAACCCTAGAGTAGTGGTTGCACCCACACATACACGTCCACATATACTTGCATGCATTCTTTCATTTATCTGTGCGCATATAGAGGTGTGTATATCTACACATGGGTATGGGACTATGTGTTCATATACGGGATTGAGGATGATGCATGGGGTTGAGATGAGTCGATGAGGTTTGTGATGTGATATAATGGTAGTGATACCGGATATGTGATGAGATGAATGTGTTATTGACCCGTACCCAGCTATTGGGATGCCGTACGACGATTTACCGTACGAGCTTTATATTGATGTTAGATCCGCACTCATGACTCGAGGATGTTATATGATATACTGTATCGTACGTGACACTATCGAGGCGAGATCATCGACTATATATATATATGTATATCGACTCAGATTTAGGTGGTTTCTATACCCCTCCCGATTGACTTGATTATTGGGTTCGTAGTTCGCATAGTAGGCGTTAGACTAGACCCGAGTCATACCTATTTCAAAACTAACGAATCGTGGATATTTTAAAGATAGGCAGAAGGGTTTATACGGATATTTTCAAACGACGCATCTTTTCTTAAAACACCGTAGCCCTTATTTTACCAAAAGCCCTGATTCGTCTTATTTCAAAAGGCAAGGGTGCAGGATATATCTATTGAGGCAGGTTCTCTACTGTTGCGTTGATTATTCGATTCCGCATGTTCATGCTATTTGCATTGCATCGCTTGTATTGTTGATATATTTTAGTCATGCTGCTAGGACACCAGCACCATTATCGATGATGCGTATGTTCTACGTACACTTGTTTGCCGGCTCACACACTTCATCATCGATAATTGCTATGTCACTACACTGTAGTACTGTTGCATTCAGTATATGTTGCTTACATTTCTTTACATGTCGCATACATCATGCTTTCTGATTATACGCATTGAGATATGCTGTTTCCATGATATTTCTGGTTTTTGGGAACCGTGGGTGTTTCAAAAAGAGAATATGTAATTGTTTCAAAACCCGGTTACCCTTGATATGATATTTCAGTGCGTCCACCATGTGTTTTCTCGGTGCTGAGAGCGACATGTGAAACCCGATTCGAGTAGGCGGATGAGGCCGATTGCGGGTACATGGTGGACCCGGTATGGTTCCCCGGGGCAAGAAATGTTTTTCGTGGAGTAGACGATGAGCCTGGCAGGGTGGCGAGTACCTACCGGTGATTGGTTGGACCTGGCGGTTATCCGGAGGATACTGACCAGAGTCGATAGATGGATATGGGCGTACTGCCGGGGCCGAGGGCCGATACCGCAGACAGAGCCCGTGGGCCGATCCGGACTGACGGAGCCCGATATATAAGGATTTACGTGCCGATGCTGGGCACAGTTTTCTTGATGTTTTCGAGTGTCGATGCTGGGCACTCCGGTTCCATGATTTTGACGTTTCGCGAGGGACACAGATGGTTTATATCCTCATATTATTCCCATGCACATGATTTATGATATTTACATGCATGATGGTTATTGTCATTGGGTGACGAGTGGACGGGATCCACGTATATGCAGATGTGACTATATTGATCATACCCCACATTTATGATATGCTATTACCTGAGGCACTAGCACGAGCACTTGGCACTACACTCTTGTATAGAGATTACATTGCCAGTTTAGCATGCTTCAGCTTTATTCATATTGAGGTTTATATATATCTGATCGTATTGACCTAGGATGGGTCATACATTCGATCTCTGCTTGTAGATATTTTCTATTCACGAGTTGGAAACTCACCCCCGTTGTGCCACAGTTCTTGCAGGTTTTTGCCGTACAGATTTCATAGCGGCATTTCTTGCACACTGCTTCCTTATGGGTGACTTGCTTGGGTAGGTGGGTTCTTTTGTATCAGAACCGCCATTGTACATGTATTATTCATTGTATCTAGAATTCCATCAACCAAAACTTGTATATTGTTTCAGACTTAGAAAACAGTGTTGTATTATTTCGACTTTAGAGTCGTGCTTGTAGTATTACGGTTTTCTGGCTGTTTTGAGTTCTTTTTGGGTTTTGATCCTCGCCCTTTGGCGTTGTATATTATTATTGCTTGCGTGGTTGTGACCGTCGATTGACGAAGAGCTAGCTCCCGCTTGGGGATGCCTTTTATCATTTCATATATATTATTCTTGTTGTACCCCGTTCGGGGCCAGTTTTTACAAAGGAAACTCTGCCGAAATTTTCAGGAAAGGTTACACATTTTTAAAAATGCATATTCGGCTTAGTTGCTTAAAAACTTTGATTTTCGAAACATGATTTCTTTACTTCTTAAAACCAGTTTTCCTTATTTACTCTTTAAATGGTTTTAGATTTCTGGGCTTTTGGCTTACTTGGATCAGATGGGGTCCTATAGACTTCATATGGTTCAAGGGCCAGTCATGTGCTCTTTCGGGTCGTGACACGAGGTTATTGGATGACGTGTTTCCGGGACGGGGTCATTTGCTAATGTGTTTCCGAGACGGGGTCATTGGATGACGTATTTCCGAGACGTGGTCATTTGCTGACATGTTTCCGCGACGGGGTCATTTACTGACCTATTTCCGAGACGGGGTCATTGGATGACATGTTTCCGAGATGGGGGTCGTTTGCTGACGTATTTCCGAGACGGAGGTCGTTTGCTGACGTGTTTCCGAGATGGGGTCATTTGCTGACGTGCTTCCGCGACGGGGTCATTTGCTGACGTGTTTCCAAGACGGGATCATTGCTGACGTGTTTCCGAGACGGGGTCATTTGCTGACGTGTTTCCGAGACGGGGTCATTGGATGACGTATTTCTAAGACGGAGGTCACTGGCTGACTTATTTCCGCGACGGGGTCATTGGATGACGTATTTCCGAGATGGGGTCATTTGCTGACGTGTTTCTGAGAAGGGGTCATTGGATGACGTATTTCCGAGACAGGGTCATTTGCTGACGTGTTTCCGAGACGGAGGTCATTGGCTGACGTGTTTCCGCGACGGGGTCATTAGATAACGTATTTCCGAGACGGGGTCATTTGCTGACGTGTTTCCACGATGGGGTCATTTGCTGACGTGCTCCGCTTTCTGCGGTGTCGGGTTGACTTGCTCCGCTTTCTGCGGTGTCGAGGCTGACTCTAGGTTGTCTGTGAACCGTAGAGTCTTGGAACTGGGGATTTTGCCGTGGTTCCGATTGGGGGTGTCGCGTCCGTGCCCTGCTGGCATGAGGAGGAATGCCGTTGTTGGTCTTTTGGGATGCATATGTTGCTGTCGAGATCCGACTTTCCCTTTGACAGAGTTTGTCAGGACATGTGGTTCCCTGTTCATTTACGCCCATGGATTGTATACATGGGTCAGTATGGACTTACCTGCAGGGTAAAAGTTTCATTCTTTCATTTTTTGAATTTCTTTCCGCGATGCTCATCTTTTCATCTTTTTTATATCGCGAAAGTCGCGATTGCCCAATCATTTCGGCTATTTTTTGCGGTGCCCAATCATTTTGGCTATTTTTCTTTTCCTTTACTCGCTGCTTTTTATTGCGAGTTGCCCAATCATTTTGGCTATTTTATATGCATATATTTTACTCGCTGATTTTTATTGCGAGTTGCCCAAACATTTCGGCTATTTCATATGCATTTTCTTTTTTGTGAGTATGGAACTCAAGATCTGATACCAATCTTAGCATCAGCATCGCTGCGACTGGAATATTGCCAGGAGCGAATCATCATTTGCCGTGAAAGGACTTGGAATTTGATACCGATTTAGGCATCAGCATCTCTACAACTGGGATATTGCCAGGAGTGAATTATCATTTGCCTTTGTCGATTTAAACAAAGATGGCTTAGCAAACAGGGTTAGAGTCCTGTCGACTAAGGCTTTTGACTTCATGAGCCATAAGGGTCTCATAAAAGTGTTTCTCCCTACGAGTCGTGAGGATCTCATAGGTGCGATTTCTCCTTAGGAATCGTGAGGATTCTTAAGTGTATGTTCTCTTGTAAGTCGTAAGGATCTTGTAAGAGTGTTTTCTCCTTGTAAATCGAGAGGACCTACAAGTGTTTGTTCATCTAATGAGGGCATTCCTCGTCGTTGGTGGGACTTGGCAAGGAAATGATTATTTGTGCCCGTGGATTAAATACAAGGGTCAGTATTGAACCGCTTGTAGGGCAGTCTGGGAAAAGTGATGGCTTAAGAACATGTTCAGATCCCTGTAACTTAAGGCTTTTTAATCTTATGAGCCGTGAGGGTCTCATAAGAGGGTTCTCCTTACGAGTCGTGAGGATCTTGTAAGTGTAATTTCTCCTCAGGAATCGTGAGGATCCCTAAGTGTGTTGCTCCCTTGTGAGTCATAAGGATCTCACGCAGGTATTTTCTCCTTACAAGGCCGAGAGGACCTTGCAAGTGTGCATAAAATTTTTAACGAGTCTGCGCTCTTTCGGGTTTTCACAAACTCACCGGTAGCCCTGCTATTTTTACTCACGGAGCCCTTTCGGGTTTTCATCCGTGCCCATTTTGCTTATGGACGTACCGTTTTTTTTGCGTCAGCCCAAGGTTGTTGCGGTTTGTGGTAGTTTTAGAGACGTTTCGGTCCGTCGCTAGTTTTAGGACATTGCGGTCCATAGTTAGTTGTTGGATATATGTATGCCCTAGAGGCCATTATATGATAGTGGATGTATTTATACATGTATATATATAGAGAGGACATTCTTGCTCGACATGATAGTATGCTATCCGGTTACTCTTTATCTGACATGTTCACTTGATCATGCTTTTATTCATTTGTACATGTTGATAAAGCCCTGAAGATATTTGCTTGACTACTATGATTATGATGGAGATCATACTAGTGGGACATGTGTAGTTTATAAGTATATTCTGAAATGTCCCTAGTCGTGGGTGTATCGAGACGGGGCATCGATATTCCAGAGTAGACTAGCGTATACGATACCAGACCTATCAGATGGGCGATGGATGTTCCCATATCTATTGATGTTTGAAATCGAGATCGTATGCGGGTGCTCAGTGGAGACTAGGTACACTGGACGGACTCACCGAGAACTCCTATATGGTATTATATCTATCATCGGATAGCAGTTCTCAGATGACACTGGTACTTGTTAGTCTGTAGATCCGAGATCGTCATAGAGTCTCATATGTTCTCCCACTGTGATTTGATTTCCACCCTACCACGGCTCTACTGAGTAGTGCAAACAGGTGGATTTTGGGTACAGTCCAGAGACACATGGAGGCAATGAGCGATAGGAGGGGATTCGTCTCTCCCGGTATTGGGGTTTGAAGTTGCGCTGTGTACGATTGGCTATATCAGTAAGTCCCTGGCCAGGGCTGTTGAGATTTACTGATAAGTGTTATCAGTAGTTTCTCGATCTGTTCTAGACCATTCATCGGCACGACTTATTGAGTTATTGGGGTTGACGTTACCATCCCTAGACTCGATATGCAACATATCTGACGAAGAAACCGGAATGTACGGTAATGTTACCAGTTGGCTCGACGGGAGTTTTGACAGGTTCACTTGTTTTCTTCTGATCGCTCAATACCCGGGTGGCCGTTATGTTTAGCTGACCTCTTACGGCTTGGGGGTGCTTGATATGATCATCACCCACTACCGGCGTATTGACGAGTCTTAGAGTCCCACAGAGGAGTTTCCTAGCCCAGGCGAAACGATGTGGTGTGCATATGAGATATGCGCAGGGGACCCGATTAATGCGTGTATTTGTAACAACTCCAATTTTTGTATACTTAAATTTGAATTAAATTTGAAGTATACTTGGAGTATTAATGTTGCTGATAACACTTTAAGTATCTATCTCTCTACAATAATTACAAGAAGGAGCTTGTAGCTCATTGGTAATACCTTGCACTGCTGAACCAAGCCACCAGAGTTCAAATCCCATACCCCACATTATTTTTAATATTGATTTTTTTAAAACCTTTAGAATACTAAGAGTTTACACGTGCATATCTCACAAAAACCCCACTACACCCAAACATGTAACACTTGCAGGAGTTAGATGAACCGTCGGGGGGATCCAGGCCACCGGACTCGGTCGGGAATCGGCCAACTCGGCCTTGACTCGGCCGACTCAGTGATCCGACCGAGTCACGGCCGAGTCACCCCCGATTCGGCCGATTCCGGCGATGGTCATAACATGAAAGTTGTGTCTTTTCATATTCCCTACGCACCTGCAAAGTTTCAGCCTCATACCACTTCCAGAGCTCTTAAAAAACCCCAATTACTCCACTTTTAATACATTTTATCACATTTTTATTTTTAACTTTTCATCTACCCTAACCCTATAAATACCAACCCTACACACTACCCTCTCACCCCCAAAATCTTGAGCCACTCTCTCAAAAGTTTTCCAAGAAGTGTGTGCTTTGAAAACAAGTTCGCGGCGAAGCTCCGACGAGATTCTGACGGAATTCCGGCGACGTGCTTTGAAGCAACCGGCGACGAAACCACCCCTCGGTCTTTCTCCCTAGTTCTCTTAACTCTTTAGAAGAGCTTAAAACCCGTAAGTCCCATCCCTCTCTCTCTTTTCTATTTCTTAAAATACGGAAATATGAAACCCGACGGAAATCGGAACAAACCGATTTCCGATGCGGTTTTTCTACAAAATTCCACTTGTCACCTAATCCATGATACCTACCCATATACATGATGACTATTAATCACATAGAAACCAATTTAAACAAAGTTTCTCACATGAAATGATAGCTTTCTTGTAAAACCGTATTCTTTTCATAAAAATACCATAAAGTTTGTTTTTATTGTTCTAAATAAATCCCTCACTCCTAAATATGTTTATCTTGATCACTAAACTCGTAGAAATCAATTTCAATGAAATTTCACACATAAAATGATAACGTTTTCAAATACCGTATTCTTGCGCTTTAATACCTTTAAGTTTAATATATCATGTTTTACCTCTAAACTTCATCAGAACTTAAAATAAGTCACGAGGTAATGACCTACCTCTACACACACACACATATAACCTTAATTGATAAACGTCAAAACATAGAATACGAAAATACAAGACTTTTCACTAAAATACCATTTTCTTTATAAACCTTTTCTAAAAAGTTCTAAGTTGTTTACAATTTTTAAAACAATATCTTTTAATAGGAAAATACGATATGTCATGGACATCGATCGTTTATCTAAACTGACTTTGTGGTGTCTAGGCTAGGTAAGTGAGCTTGGGTAACTTTAAAAGGCCCGTCTCACGATTCGTGAGCGGATCCCTCCCTCCTCACTTGTACTTACCTGGCCACAATTGGCGGTGAAGAGGCGATTTGAGGCTTCTAATGATTTGTCGTTTAGATCCTTAGAAATAGGCTAGTTGGCTTAGGAAACCCTAGAAACTAAAATACAGAAAACTATACTCTTTTACAAATAAATACCTTTTATTTATAAAACCGTTTTTCTAAATGAATAGTATTTGTTAAACCTAAGCAAAGTGCCACTACAACCCACTTTGGGGAACCCGTTAGGGATAGTACGGTTCATCGTGCACCCGCGGGCTAGAAGTGCGAGATTCAGACCTCCGCAAGGAGCATTCGGTCTCGAAAGGTTTAAAATACGGCATTTAAGAAAAATGAGATTTTGGGAAAATAAAATATTTATTTAAAATTATTCATGTGTTAATATATATATAATTATCATTTAAACATCTATTTTATCATAAGATAAAGTTTCCACTTTTTTCTAAAAATTACAAGATTAAAAGTTACATTAAAATACCATGAATTTCAAATAAATAAATTAATACTTTTATTAGGATATATTCACTAGAATAACACAAATAAAATTTACACTCATTATAACTATAAAGACGAATAATAATTACTTGAGGTGTATTT
Organism: Agapanthus africanus; assembly: GCA_030015575.1. NCBI lineage: Eukaryota > Viridiplantae > Streptophyta > Magnoliopsida > Asparagales > Amaryllidaceae > Agapanthus > Agapanthus africanus. The sequence continues at coordinate 26,229,736 of CM057338.1, forward strand.
TGAAAACTATACAATATTACTTTTTACAATAAACCCCCTCAAGTTTTATAAATTACAATAAGGCCCCTAACAAATATAGAACTTCAAATTATCTTTCTTTTAGTCTGACTCGGGTTAGAGTCTGACTATTTCTGACTTGAATATGATTCAAGTCAATCTATATTCTGTATATTTCAACTCAAGATGAATACATGAATCCCAGGATCCAGTTAACAATCTATATAACCTGACTGAACCGAACCATGGACATATTCCTTTTACATGTTTTCCAATATTCCAGTTACATGACTCTACGGTTATAACCGTTTCCTGGTATCATGGTTTCGGACAGTCGGTTAATCAATCTTACAATCAATACAATTTTACAAGACAACAATACTGTTAAAAACACTACGGGGTTTAAGGGGTAGATTGGTACGGAAGATGTTAAAGATGGCACGAGGTGGTCAGATTAATACACCTAACCTGAATCCCATTGCTGTTGTACCGTGGCATAACGGTTCCTTGTATTACACGTGCCTTAGTCTCTGGCAAGTGAGACTCCCCTCGTATACACTGGCATTCTTCTGTACCAAGCTACAAACAACAGCGTTACATAATATTACAACAATAGTTTACACTGTAAAAATGTATCTTCTTATTCTGTCTTCTCTACTTCCCTCTTACCTTTGGGACTTACCGAGCGATCTGTTCGCTGACGACATTCTGTTCTCTCTTCTTTGAATGTCGTCAGGTGACTTGGACCCGGCAAAAGTAGAGCCAACAGAAGAAGACTTGGAGCAATTTGCCGACGACCTAGCAGTATAATTTCATTGTACACTTTTCTTTTCAGTACTTTCCTTTTCCTGTTATGCCACTGTTTAGGCATCTTTATTTCAGTTGTATTTTCCTTTCCATGTATTGTACAAAGAATGTTAATAAATAAAAGTTGCTGTTCTTTTTATACTCTTGTCTCTTGTGTATTTATATTGCTTAGCTACGCTTAGCGTATGTACTTCTGAGTACATACGTAGCGGACCTCGTCGCGTCCACTTCGCCGTACACTGGGAAGCGGGGCGTGACAGGTTTTGTTGGTGGCCCATGCAGGTCAGAGCTGTTTGAATCCCTGTCATGCAGTTCTGGTCTGCGTGAACAACTTAAGCAATATAACACAAGAACCAGCAACTAAAACATTCTTTACAATTCATATTCCTTGAATCTTGCAAATCTCTATTCTTTGAATCTTATCATTTCATATATTTGAATCTGTCCTAACCCAAATTTTTCTTCAAGGTCATGGATTCCCCAAACAACACCAGCACTAACGTCAACAACACCCCTCCAGCACTACCTCTCACACCAGTTGTTCCTGCACCACCCACTGAGCAAACGATGCTATTTGAGGCGATCCGCAGTCTTCTCGAGGGACAACAACAACTTTTGAATCGTCCTGAGACCGATGCACCGGGAGTAAAGCAATTCAGAGCTTTGCACCCAAAGCAGTTCTCTGGTAAAGGAAGCCCTCTTGAAGCGGAAGAATGGGCACAAAGCATCGAAGACGATCTGGCAGCAGCTCAAGTGCCAGACCACGCTTGGGTCCGAGTAGCGAAGCTACAGCTCACGGATAATGCTTGCAATTGGTGGAAGGCGGAAGAAACCCGTCTGGTACAGCCAATTGAATGGAAGACATTTTGCGAGAAGTTCGACGCGAAATATTTCCCTGTGACTGCCAGGTTTGCAATGGAGCAGCAGTTTATTCATCTACAGCAAGGATCAATGTGGGACAAATCGGTAGATGAATACGACGCTGAATTCACCATGTTGAGCCGGTAAGATATGTCACAATAGTTCCATTTTAATTATCACATACTACACAGCTAACACAATCTTTAAACAGATTCGCGGCACACCTGATACCGACGGACGAGATCAGAGCCCGTCGCTTTCAGCAAGGTTTGGACACAGAGATTAAGGCTGCTCTAGCCACAGGAAAGTTTTTGACTCACGAGGAAGCCTTAGAAGCTGCCCGCAGTTATGAGGCAGTGATAAAAGAGAGGGGCAGACCTCAGTCTGCTGGAGTCAAATGCCCTGCCAATCAGATGGCAGGTGGAGCCTCTTCCAGACCTCCTTTCGTGCCAAGGCGACCTGGAGTACCAACCCATCGTCCTAGCCCAGCCTTTTGCACCTACTGCAAGAGAACTGGACATATGATGAAGGACTGCCGTCGAGCCAACCGCCTCTGCTTAATCTGCGGTTCAGCTACTCACGGTATTGGGTCTTGTCCCCAAAGACAGAACCCAGTTGCTGCACCCAGGCCAGCAAATACTTATCAGCAGCGACCGGCTCTTCAGGCACCTGCTCCCAGACTTGCACTGCCTGCACCACCCAGGGGACCACAAGCTGCACCACCTCCTCGACAGTTCCATCAAGCTCAAAGGAACATTCCGAGGAATGCTCCTCAGGCCAGGAGGAATGTGCCAAAGCGCCAGGCTTTCATGATGTCTGTGGAAGAAGCTGAGGCCACTGGCCAAGTCATTACTGGTAAACTTTCCTTCTCAAACTTATCTTTTAGTCTTGTTTATCTACACACTTTCCCTATACCTAAAACCTATTCCATATACCTTAGGTACAATCCTAGTAGCTTCACTACCTGCACTTGCACTGTTTGATACTGGAGCATCCTATTGCTTTATGTCGCAACGGTTTGTCCGAACCCATGCGATTCCAGTCTCACCGCTTGTATCCAGTTGGAACGTCAGTTCCGGAAATGGTGTTCTAAAGGCAACTATGGGATACAGTATGTGTCCAGTCGTCGTCTGCAGTCGAGAGTTTTATGCTGACTTCAAGGTACTGGACATACCGAACTTCGATGTGGTTCTAGGAATGGACTGGCTTGGAACCTTTTATGCTACCATCGACTGTCGTCAAAGGAGGGTAGTATTTGAGATTCCAGATCATCTGGTCTTCTATTTCAAGAGTGGAGATCGTACACTGGAACCAAGTACCTACAAAGCAAAGCCAAGAGAAGCAATAGTTGAAGCAGCTCAAACAGAGGAAGAAGCAAGACCGGAGGTAGTTCGAGAGTTCAATGGTGTATTCCCTGACGATATATCAGGTTTGCCTCCCGATCGAGCTCTTGAATTCAGTATTGACTTAGTACCAGGAGCACAACTGGTGATCAAAGCACCGTATAGACTATGTCCGGAAGGATTGAAGGAAGTTCGAACACAGTTTGATGAATTACTGGCGAAGGGATGGATTCGTCCCAGCACTTCAAGTTGGGGAGCACCTGTACTATTGGTGAAGAAGAAGGAAGGTTCATACAGAATGTGCATCGACTATAGGGCCTTGAACGAAGTTACTATAAAGAATAAGTATCCACTCCCACGCATCGATGATTTATTCGATCAGCTAAGTGGATCTTGTGTCTTCTCTAAACTAGATCTTCGTTCAGGTTATCATCAAGTGAAGGTCAAGGAAGCTGATATTCACAAAACAGCTTTCAGAACTCGCTACGGACATTATGAATTTTTAGTAATGCCATTTGGAGTGACCAATGCACCAGCAATCTTCATGAACCTTATGAATCAAGTTTTCCGGGAGTATTTAGACAGGTTCGTTGTCATCTTCATCGACGACATCCTGGTATATTCTAAGAATCGGAAAGAGCATGCGGAGCATCTACGAATTGTCCTGGAAACTCTTCGTCAACATCAGCTTTATGCCAAGTACAGTAAGTGCGAGTTTTGGCTAAATCAAGTTGGTTTTCTTGGACACATCGTATCAGGAGAAGGAATTTCTGTGGATCCAGCAAAAGTTTCAGCAGTCAGCGAATGGCCTACGCCAAAATCAGTGAAGGATATTCGGAGTTTCTTGGGTTTAGCTGGATATTACAGAAGATTCATTGAAGGCTTTTCGAAGATAGCAACACCCCTGACCAAGCTCACACGAAAAGATGAAGAATTTGTGTGGTCAGAAGCATGCGAGCAAGATTTCGTAGAACTCAAGTCAAGACTGACATCTGCACCTATTCTCGTAATACCGGATCAATCTGGAGGATTCAAAATACATTGTGATGCATCCGGTAAGGGATTAGGATGTATTCTACATCAGCACGGTAAGGTTGTGGCTTATGCTTCAAGACAACTGAAGACTCATGAGCGCAATTATCCGACGCATGATCTGGAGTTGGCAACCGTTATTTTCGCTCTCAAGATTTGGCGCCACTACTTACTTGGTGAATGAGTGAACATCTACACAGATCATAAAAGTCTGAAGTATGTGTTTACTCAGAAGGAGTTGAATATGCTGCAGAGAAGATGGTTAGAGCTTATGGCGGACTTTGACATCAATTTGCAATATCATCCAGGAAAGATGAACGTAGTACCTGATGCTCTTAGTCGCCAACCATTAGCAATGAATCTCACCGCCCAGTGGAAGCTGCAGCAAGACTTACATCAGATGGAGATCGAACTAGTCATGCCAGGTGATGTTTCAAGTTTGATGAATCTACAAGTTCAATCAACCATTGTCAATCAGATCAAGGCAGCACAAGCCAGCGATGCTAAGTTTAAAAAGATCAGAGAACAAGTGGAGAATGGACTCAGAACAGATTTCATCATCCATGAAGACGGATCTTTGAGATACGGCAGCAGATTGTGTGTACCAAAGGGTCCTGTTCGGGAAGAGTTAATGAAAGAAGCTCACAGCTCTCCCTATTCAGTACATCCTGGAGGTACCAAAATGTACAAAGATTTACGTCAGAATTATTGGTGGCATGGAATGAAGCGTGAAGTAGCCAGAAGTGTCGCAAAATGCTTGGTGTGTCAGCAAGTAAAGGGTGAACATCACAGGACAGCTGGACTACTTCAACCGTTACCAATCCCAGAATGGAAGTGGCAGCATATCATGATGGACTTTGTAACTGCCCTTCCTCGCAGCACAAAGGGTAACGATGCGATTTGGGTCATTGTGGATCGACTCACAAAGTCGGCTCACTTCATCCCATTTCGAGTTGGCCAATCAACTGAGACATTAGCAAAGAAGTACATGGAGGTAATAATCTAAATTAAAATTTAAAAAAACTCTTCATAATGTACTATCTCTGATACCCATAAACTCATACAGGAAATTGTGAGACTTCATGGAGTACCAGTCTGCATTGTCTCCGATGGTGACACCAGGTTCCGATCGCAATTTTGGCAGAGTCTGCAAGCTAGCTTGGGAACAAGTCTGAACTTCAGCACGGCTTATCATCCACAAACAGATGGTCAGTCGGAACGAACTATTCAGATCTTGGAGGATATGCTCAGAGCATGTATGCTCGACTTCAAAGGATCGTGGGAAGATCACCTGCACCTTGTGGAGTTCGCATACAACAACAGCTACCAAGCAAGTATAGGAATGGCACCTTTTGCAGCATTATATGGAAGGAAGTGTCGATCACCATTAAGTTGGGACGACATCGGAGATAGGGAACTCCTTGGACCAGAGATGATAGTAGCGACCGTTGATGTGGTTCGTACTATCAAGGAAAGAATGCGCATAGCCCAAGATAGACAGAAACATTGGGCTGATGCAAAGAGACGACACTTGGAGTTTCAGCCAGGAGACCATGTATTCTTGAAGATATCTCTGAACCGCGGAGTGATCCGATTTGGAAGACGGGGTAAGCTAAGTCCGAGATATATTGGACCGTTCGACATACTCGAACGAGTCGGTGAAGTGGCGTACCGTTTAGCGCTTCCACCCTCATTGGAAGGAGTGCATAACGTGTTCCACATATCCCAACTCAGAAGGTATGTGAGTGACCCCAGCCATGTACTTGATCATTCCGAGCTCACTATACAGCCCGACTTGTCTTGTGAGCAACAACCTGTGGAAATTCTGGATAGAAAAGTGAAGACACTTCGGAACAAGGAAGTTAACTTAGTCCGGGTAATGTGGAGAAAAGACACTCCAGGAGAATCCACGTGGGAAAGGGAAGATGAGATGCGTGCAAGATATCCGCACCTTTTTGTAAACTAGTCCTCAAATAAAAGTTGTAAATTTCGAGGACGAAATTTTTGTAAGGAGGGTAGATTGTAACAACTCCAGTTTTTGTATACTTAAATTTGAATTAAATTTGAAGTATACTTGGAGTATTAATGTTGCTGATAACACTTTAAGTATCTATCTCTCTACAATAATTACAAGAACGAGCTTGTAGCTCATTGGTAATACCTTGCACTGCTGAACCAAGCCACCAGAGTTCAAATCCCATACCCCACATTATTTTTAATATTGATTTTTTAAAACCTTTAGAATACTAAGAGTTTACACGTGCATATCTCACAAAAACCCCACTACACCCAAACATGTAACACTTGCAGGAGTTAGATGAACCGTCGGGGGGGATCCAGGCCACCGGACTTGGTCGGGAATCGGCCAACTCGGCCTTGACTCGGCCGACTCAGTGATCCGACCGAGTCACGGCCGAGTCACCCCCGATTCGGCCGATTCCGGCGATGGTCACAACATGAAAGTTGTGTCTTTTCATATTCCCTACGCACCTGCAAAGTTTCAGCCTCATACCACTTTCAGAGCTCTTAAAAAACCCCAATTACTCCACTTTTAATACATTTTTTATTACATTTTATCACATTTTTATTTTTAACTTTTCATCTACCCTAACGCTAGCCTAACCCTATAAATACCAACCCTACACACTACCCTCTCAACCCCCAAAATCTTGAGCCACTCTCTCAAAAGTTTTCCAAGAAGTGTGTGCTTTGAAAACAAGTTCGCGGCGAAGCTCCGACGAGATTCTGACGGAATTCCGGCGACGTGCTTTGAAGCAACCGGCGACGAAACCACCCCTCGGTCTTTCTCCCTAGTTCTTTTTACTCTTTAGAAGAGCTTAAAACCCGTAAGTCCCATCCCTCTCTCTCTTTTCTATTTCTTAAAATACGGAAATATGAAACCCGACGGAAATCGGAACAAACCGATTTCCGATTCGATTTTTCTACAAAATTCCACTTGTCACCTAATCCATGATACCTATCCATATACATGATGACTATTAATAATATAGAAACCAATTTAAACAAAGTTTCTCACATGAAATGATAGCTTTCTTGTAAAACCGTATTCTTTTCATAAAAATACCATAAAGCTTGTTTTTATTGTTCTAAATAAATCCCTCACTCCTAAATATGTTTATCTTGATCACTAAACTTGTAGAAATCAATTTCAATAAAATTTCACACATAAAATGATAACGTTTTCAAATACCGTATTCTTGCGCTTTAATACCTTTAAGTTTAATATATCATGTTTTACCTCTAAACTTCATCAGAACTTAAAATAAGTCACGAGGTAATGACCTACCTCTACACACACACAAATATAACCTTAATTGATAAACGTCAAAACATAGAATACGAAAATACAAGACTTTTCACTAAAATACCCTTTTCTTTATAAACCTTTTCTAAAAAGTTCTAAGTTGTTTACAATTTTTAAAACAATATCTTTTAATAGGAAAATACGATATGTCATGGACATCGATCGTTTATCTAAACTGACTTTGTGGTGTCTAGGCTAGGCAAGTGAGCTTGGGTAACTTTAAAAGGCCCGTCTCACGATTCGTGAGCGGATCCCTCCCTCCTCACTTGTACTTACCTGGCCACAATTGGCGGTGAAGAGGAGATTTGAGGCTTCTAATGACTTGTCGTTTAGACCCTTAGAAATATGCTAGTTGGCTTAGGAAACCCTAGAAACTAAAATACAGAAAACTATACTCTTTTACAAATAAATACCTTTTATTTATAAAACCGTTTTCCTAAATGAATAGTATTTGTTAAACCTAAGCAAAGTGCCACTACAACCCACTTTGGGGAACCCGTTAGGGATAGTACGGTTCATCGTGCACCCGTGGGCTAGTAGTGCGAGATTCAGACCTCCGCGAGGAGCATTCGGTCTCGAAAGGTTTAAAATACTGCATTTAAGAAAAATGAGATTTTGGGAAAATAAAATATTTATTTAAAATTATTCATGTGTTAATATATATATAATTATCATTTAAACACCTATTTTATCATAAGATAAAGTTTCCACTTTTTTCTAATAATTACAAGATTAAAAGTTACATTAAAATACCATGAATTTCAAATAAATAAATTAATACTTTTATTAGGATATATTCACTAGAATAACACAAATAAAATTTACACTCATTATAACTATAAAGACGAATAATAATTACTTGAGGTGTATTTTGAAAACTATACAATATTACTTTTTACAATAAATCTCCTCAAGTTTTATAAATTACAATAAGGCCCCTAACAAATATAGAACTTCAAATTATCTTTCTTTTAGTCTGACTCGGGTTAGAGTCTGACTATTTCTGACTTGAATATGATTCAAGTCAATCTATATTCTGTATATTTCAACTCAAGATGAATACATGAATCCCAGGATCCAGTTAACAATCTATATAACCTGACTGAACCGAACCATGGACATATTCCTTTTACATGTTTTCCAATATTCCAGTTACATGACTCTACGGTTATAACCGTTTCCTGGTATCATGGTTTCGGACAGTCGGTTAATCAATCTTACAATCAATACAATTTTACAAGACAACAATACTGTTAAAAACACTACGGGGTTTAAGGGGTAGATTGGTACGGAAGATGTTAAAGATGGCACGAGGTGGTCAGATTAATACACCTAACCTGAATCCCATTGCTGTTGTACCGTGGCATAACGGTTCCTTGTACTACACGTGCCTTAGTCTCTGGCAAGTGAGACTCCCCTCGTATACACTGGCATTCTTCTGTACCAAGCTACAAACAACAGCGTTACATAACATTACAACAATAGTTTACACTGTAAAAATGTATCTTCTTATTCTGTCTTCTCTACTTCCCTCTTACCTTTGGGACTTACCGAGCGATCTGTTCGCTGACGACATTCTGTTCTCTCTTTTTTGAATGTCGTCAGGTGACTTGAACCCGGCAGAAGTAGAGCCAACAGAAGAAGACTTGGAGCAATTTGCCGACGACCCAGCAGTATAATTTCATTGTACACTTTTCTTTTCAGTACTTTCCTTTTCCTGTTATGCCACTGTTTAGGCATCTTTATTTCAGTTGTATTTTTCTTTCCATGTATTGTACAAAGAATGTTAATAAATAAAAGTTGCTGTTCTTTTTATACTCTTGTCTCTTGTGTATTTATATTGCTTAGCTACACTTAGCGTATGTACTTCTGAGTACATACGTAGCGGACCTCGTCGCGTCCACTTCGCCGTACACTGGGAAGCGGGGCGTGACAGTATGTGATGCCGTATATTAATTGGGCATTTTATTATTGGTCGAGTCGTATGAGATATGACCGGTTTGTTAAATCAAGTGTTGATTTAACATTTACTAAATAGCTCACTTTGTTTAAACCCTTTTCTTTCTTGTATGCATGCATGTATGCATATGTTTATGTTGATGCACATATTGATGAGCATGCACACATACATGCATACACTTGTGTGTATCATGGTTGTTGATACACTTGTGGTGGCAATGCAAGACTCACATGGAAGTATTAATCTATATAATTATTTTTGAGTTAATGAAAATAGAATTAATTCATGGTTGAGATTAATTCTTCATTCATTACTTAACCTTGCATTAACTATGAGTTAATTTCCTATGGCTCTCATTACTCTAAAATAAATATCTAGATATTTATTAACCCATGGTTTAAAGTGAGAAGGATTTAATATATATATTATTTTCATTTTCATTTTTTCTTTTTTATCATTATCTCTTTGAGCTCTAGCTTGCCATCATCTTCTTCCTCCTTTCTCTTGCTCTCTTGACTTTGTTAGTGAGTAAGATAGAGATAAAGATAGGGTTTTGAAGTGAGAAAACAAACCACATCATCATTCTACACTAGTCTAGCCAATTAGTCTAGAGTGTTAGCTTCATCTTCATATTTTGATCAAGTGGAGCTTGGACAAAGAGAACTCCGGATGGATCATCGTGGACTCGGAAGATCACTAGCAAGCCCGTTCAAACTCTTAAGTAGCCAAGGAGTCAAGCAAAGAGAACTACAAAGGTTGTTTTCTCTTTACTTAGTGTTATATTACTTGTAGTATGTGATACTACTTTATTTGTTACTTTAAATTTCTAGTTTGATCCTTGGTTAGTTTGCTTAGCACCCTTAAAAACTATATTGTAGCATGTTTGATACATTACAAACCCTTGTGAGGTGCTAGGTAAATACAACAGTGGTATCAGAGCCAGGCTAGAGTATTAGAGTAACCTAGACGACGTTAAAACACTTCCAACGAACATCCATTGCCTGAAAAAATTATTCTCTGGAAATTTTTCAAAAAGTTAGAATTTTTCACATTAAAAATATTCAGAAAATCATGCAGGTAATTCTATGGACCCTCTAGAAGAACGATACCCTAACTCGATTAAATGACTGCGGAACCGCGGCAGAAACCTGGTTTTGGCGGCAGTTCCGCGGCGCCGTTTGTGAGGCTCGGGTCGGCTGTTCTATGGTCGGTCCATAGGTACTGTGGCATGTTTCTGGGTAATTTTAATACTGCTCAGGTGTTGAGCTTCTCTTTGGATTTTTGGGTCATTGATCGATCGATCAAATAGTTTAACATCGCCTTGTTTATTTGCATATATTGACATGAGATGTTATATGTTGCTGTGAAATGATGTATAGGATCGTCGTGATGAATGGCCGGGGGTTTTATCTGAGATGAGAGTTTTCTTTTCATTCATGTAAAATTTATTTGTATATAATATTCTTTTATTGGGGCACATCCGGGTTGAGGATGATGTTTCCTTCAATGTATATTATTTACTTTTCGGCATTAGGATAGACCCAAGATGGGGAGCACAAGTGACCGGGTTCTAGAGTCCAGAGGGATGCCATCTCGAGGCGTCGAGACCGGGTTTCCTAACTCCAGAATTGGTAGGGTCACTTGCCGCTCTCGTAGGGGTCTAGGGGTGTGGGATTGGCTATTCATCACGACCGTGGAATCCGTATTTTCTATTGTTAGCTAAATACAAAATACGGACGTCCTAACATATCCTATATTTTCATATATGTGCTTCTGCTGTTTATATTCTGTGATGTGATCGCTTGATGTATCTGAGACGAATGCAATATTATATATGAGATATATAGTAGACGTTACTTATGTTTTGCACCCGCGCTAGTCCCGTCCCGGTATGCCGTTAGTTAAGTAACCTAACGGTGCATAACAGAACATTGTGGCGAATGCGGATGGCATAAGCGTACGCTGTATTTTTTTTTCTTTTCTGTGATGGCTTAAGGACTTAAATGATGGGACTACATTAATGAGATTAATGTAAAGAAAATAAACCTAAAAGAAGTTGTAGAATCGAATTTGAAACCCACTCGGCTTTTTACGAAAAAGCTACATTTCAAAATTGCGGAGCTTAAGCCACTCCTTTTGAAAAACCATTTGATTCTACAATGATATCAAGTTCAAAGCGTTAAAGGTTTTCTTAAAAACCATCCGCAACCCTCCGTCATTTTAGGAAGTAGAGTACTTAGTATTCGTGCTACGTTTGTTGACTATAGCTAAGGCGTAGTGTACGGTAGCTAAGTGATGTCTTCCTACACTGCATATGATGCAGATTAATTACGACATCCATATGAATTTGTTGACCATAGTTAAGGGTCATATGGGTGAGTTTAATTAATCATGAAATGACGGGTAGAACTTGACTAGTGCTTGTGATTTGTTGACCATAGTTAAGGTCATAAGTGCTAGGGGTAAAACCCATATCGGGAGTTTCAAGAGTTGAAATTTGCAATGAGATTGCATACCTTCCATATGATGGTTGGATCTCAATCCCACTGTGAGCAAGAGTTGCTCCCAAGAGAGTTTTACGTTTTACAATTAGCTAACCCATTAGGTGTCTAGAAAGGTGTTAACGGGGCTACGCCTCTGGGAAGACGAGGTTTATATTAATTAGGTCCATGCGAAAGCACAGGGAACCTCCCTCAAGTACCGAAACTGGCCTGGCTGAACGGTTAGCGAAGTTGTATACTGGAATAAATCCTGGCTAGTTTCCTTTTAAGGTTTGAAGGAAAATTTGATAAAAGAAGTGGGAGACATCTATTAGATAAGATAATAATCAATCTGATCTTTGCAAGAGCTTTCGCTGAGTGTATTATTTTCTCTCTCTTAATGGAAGATACCAATGATAGGACTCAAGCTTCTACTAGATAAAAATAAACTGAATGGGACCAATTATAAAGACTGGCTGAGGAACATTAACATTGCCTTGACTTATGATAAGGTATCATATGTCCTCACGGCCCCAGCCCCAGCCGTCCTAGGTCCTAAATCTTCAGTTGAGGATAAGGAAATCCGCAAGACATGAGACGCTGACTGTGCCAAGGCTAAATGCCTTGCGCTTGCATCGATGGATAACATACATCAAAAGCAGCACGAGCAGATGGATGTCCAATCCATTTTTCTCCATACAAAAGAGTTGTATGTGGAGCAATCTCGTGTCATACGATACGAAACATCTAGAAAGCTGTTTCAGATGCGGATGGCTCCTGGCACACCAGTAGGTGAACATGTTCTGAAGATGATAGCTCTTATAGAAGAAAGTGAGGACCTCGGATGGACAATGGAGAATGGACAATATATTGATATTGTTTTACAGTCTCTCCCCCCTGCCTTTGCTCAATTTTTAATTAACTTCAACATGCACAACATGGAGAAGGCACTACCTAAACTCCTCAATATGTTGAGGAGTGCAGAGAGCATGCTCAAAGCAGTGAAGACTCCCGCTTTGATTGCTGGGCCATCTTCTTCCTCTCGCCCGAAGGCCAAGGCCAAGGGAAAGATGAAGAAGAAACCCACCAAACTTAGAGGTGGGGAATCGGGGAAAGGGGAATGTTATCACTGCCAAAAATCGGGACACTGGAAGCGCAACTGCACTGAGTACTTGGATCTCAAGAAGAAGAAGCATGGTGATGTTTCCTCTTTAGGTGTGTTTGTGACAGAAAACTGTTTTTCTATAAACTCTGCTTCCTGAATATTAGATACCGGTTCAGCTTCTCATATTTGCAATTCCATGCAGAGGCTGAGAAATAGCAAAGTTTTGAAGACAGGTGACCATACTCTCCGGGTTGGAAATGGTTCCAATGTACATGCGGTTTTAGTGGGAGAGTATCACCTGGGGTTGCCGTCAGGGTGTATATTGGTTTTGAACCCATGTTATTATGTACCCACTATACTTTGTAATATAATATCCATTTCTTTGTTAGACAATGAAGGATATAATTTTGTATTGTAGAATAATGTTATGAATATTAATCTGAATCAAATGTTGGTTGTGGTACACTTAATAACGGGATATACGTCCTAAATCAACACACAGTTTTCAGCATACAACACACTAATAAAAGAAAACTTTCAGAAATAAATAAAGCTTTTTTTGGCAATGTAGACTTAATCATATTAACGAAACAATACTAAACAAGCTACATAAAGATGGATATTTAAACCCTTTTGAATATAAATCTTATGCGACTTTCCAGTCTTGTATCAAGGGTAAAATGACCAAATCTCCATTCACAGGACACGGAGAAAGAGCTACTCAGCTCTTAGCCTTCATACATAGTGATGTATGCGGGCCAATGTCTAAACAGGCTAGAGGCGGTTTTTCTTACTTCATAACTTTTACTGATGATTTCTCAAGGTTCGGTCATGTGTTTTTACTAAAGCATAAGTCTGAAGCTTTCGAGAAATTCACTGAGTACAAAATTGAAGTAGAAAAAAAACCGGATTGAGTATCAAAATGCTTCGATCAGATAGAGGTGGGGAGTATCTCAGTACAGAGTTTGCAGAATTTCTAAAAGAGAATGGGATTCTCTCAGCTCACTCCTCCTTACACACTATAGCACAACGGTGTGTCAGAACGACGGAATCGAACCCTATTAGATATGGTTCGTTCCATGATGAGTGATGTTGAGTTACCTGTCTCATTTTGGGGGCATGCATTGGAGACTGCAGTGTTTCTATTGAAAAGGGTTCCATCCAAAACCGTGTCTACCACGCCATATGAGATATGGCATGGGAAGAGACCATCTCTTAAACGAGTTAAGATTTGGGGTTGTCCGGCCTATGTCAAAAAGCAAAATCCGGACAAGCTCGATACACGGTCAGTCATGTGTAATTTTGTGGGGTATCCAAAGAATTTCTATGGATATCTGTTCTACCATAAGGAGGAACAAAAGGTGTTTGTTTCTCAGTATGCCACATTTTTAGAAAAAGAATTTTTTACAAATGATACAGATGGCAGTGTGGTAGACCTAGAAGAAGTTCTAGAAACACAAATTACAAATGACGACTTGGTGAACCGGCTGTTGCAACAGAGACAAATGAACCTCAACCACTCCGTAGATCTGGTAGGACTTCTCGCCCACCGGAGAGGTACTACGGTTTCCTCATTGATGGTGATAGAGAAGATTGCATCATGGAGGATGATGATCCTACCAGTTTTCAGCAAGCTATCACGAGTGGAGACTCTGTGAAGTGGCTGGATGCCATGAGATCTGAAATGGAGTCTATGTACACCAACAAATTATAGACTTTGGACGTTGAACCCTCTGGGATAAAACCCGTAGGGTGCAAATGGATCTTTAAAAGAAAGATTGGTGTAGATGGGCAGGTGGAGACCTATAAGGTAAGACTTGTGGCGAAAGGATTTCGTCAAAGACTAGGTCTGGACTATGACGAAACTTTTTCTCCCGTAGCCATGCTTAAATCCATTCGGATCCTACTTGCTATTGCTGCTCACTATGACTATGAAATCTGGCAGTTGGACGTTAAAACTGCATTTCTAAATGGTGATTTAGAAAAATGCGTTTATATGGATCAACCAGAGGGCTTCATTGACAGTGGGAGCAGCGGGAAAGCATGTAGATTGCTCAAATCCATTTATGGATTGAAGCAGGCATCATGGAGCTGGAACATCTGTTTTGATGATGTCATCAAAGAGTTTGATTTCATCAAAAATCCAGATGAACCTTGTGTTTATAAGAAGGCTGTAGGGAGAGCTGTCACATTCCTCATATTATAGGTGGATGACATTCTTCTGATAGGAAATGACATTCCTATGCTGTAGTCGGTCAAATCGTTCTTATCACAAAGGTTCTCCATAAAGGACCTGGGTGATGCCACGTACATATTGGGCATTCGGATCTATAGGGATAGATTCAAAAGGTTATTGGGATTGTCCCAAACTAGGTACATCAACACCATGCTAAAGAGATTTAGTATGGAAGACTCAAAGCGGGGAGCCTTACCCGCTTGCCATGGAGTCACTCTCTCCAAGGATTTTTGCCTAAAGACTGATGAAGAGAGAGCTCGCATGAGCATTATACCCTATACTTCAACCGTAGGATCTATAATGTATGCGATGTTATGTACATGCCCTGATGTAGCTTATGCACTAGGTGTAGTAAGTAGGTATCAGTCCAACCCAGGGGAGAATCACTGGATAGCTGTGAAGAACATTCTTAAGTACTTGCGAAGGACTAAAGAATTATTCTTGGTGTATGGTAATAGAGATCTCCAAATGGAGGCCTTTACTGATTCGAGCTTCCAGAGTGATAAGGACGACAACAAATCTATCTATGGGTTTGTATTTACCCTCAATGGATGGGCGGTGAGTTGGAAGAGTTCCAAATATGATACCGTTGCAGACTCTACGATGGAAACTGAGTACATTGCTGCAAATGATGCCGCAAAGGAAGCAGTCTGGATGAGGAAGTTCGTCTCGGAGCTAGGAGTAGTTCTAACCATTATTGATCCAATACCATTGTATTGTGATAATAATGGGGCTATGGCGTTAGCCAAGAAGCCCAGGTCCTATCAGCGGTCCAGATACATCCTTAGGCGATATCATTTGATCCGGGAGATAGTTGATCGCCGAGAGATCAAGATTCAGAGAGTAGATAAAAAGAATAACACCGCGGATCCGCTCACCAAGGCCCTCCCTCAGCGGCAGCATGAGTGACTTTTTGAGATGTTGGGTATGAGATACGCCAATAACTGGCTTTAGTGCAAGTGGGAGATTGTTGGATATATGTATGCCCTAGAGGCCATTATATGATAGTGGATGTATTTACACACACACACACACACATATATATACAGAGAATATTTTTTCTTGACATGATAGTATGCTATCTGGTTACTCTTTATCTGACATGTTCACTTGATCATGCTTTTATTCATTTGTACATGTTGATAAAGCCCTGAGGATATTTGCTTGACTACTATGATTATGATGGAGATCATACTAGTGGGACATGTGTAGTTTATAAGCATATCCTGAAATGTCCCTAGTCGTGGGTGTATCGAGAAGGGGCATCGATATTCCAGAGTAGACTAGCGTATATGATACTAGACCCATCAGATGGGCGATGGATGTTTCCATATCCATTGATGTTTGACATCGAGATCGTATGCGGGTGCTTAGTGGAGACTGAGTACACTGGACGGACTCACTGAGAACTCTTATATGGTATTATATCTATCGTCGGATAGCAGTTCTCAGGTGACACTGGTACAAGTTAGTCTGTAGACCCGAGATCGTCATAGAGTCTCATGTGTTCTCCCACCGTGCTTTGATTTCCACCCTACCACGGCTCTACTGAGTCATGCAAACAGGTGGCTTTTGGGTACAGTCCCGAGACACATGGAGGCAATGAGCGATAGGAGGAGTTTCGTCTCTCCCGGTATTGGGGGTTGATGTTGCGCTGTGCACGATTGACTATATCAGTAAGTCCTTGGCCAGGGTTGTTGAGATTTACTGATAAGTGTTATCAGTAGTTTCTCAATCTATTATAGACCATTCATCGGCACGACTTATTGAGTTATTGGGGTCGACGTTGCCATCCCTAGACTCGATATGCAGCATATCTGACGAAGAGACCGGACTGTATGGTAATGTTACCAGTTGGCTCGACGGGAGTTTTGACAGGTTCGCTTGTTTTCTTCTGATCGCTCAATACCCGAGTGGCCGTTACGTTTAGCTGACCTCTTACGGTTTGGGGGTGCTTGATATGATCATCACCCACTATCGGCGTATTGACGAGTCTTAGAGTCCCACAGAGAAGTTTCCTAGCCCAGGCGAAACGATGTGGTGTGCATATGAGATATGCGCAGGGGACCCGATTAATGCGTGTATGTGATACCGTATATTAATCGGGCGTTTTACTATTGGTCGAGTCGTATGAGATTTGACCGGTTTGTTAAATCAAGTGTTGATTTAACATTGACTAAATAGCTCACTTTGTTTAAACCCTTTTCTTTCTTGTATGCATGCATGTATGCATATGTTTATGTTGATGCACATATTGATGTGCATGCACACATACATGCATATACTTGTATGTTTCATGGTTGTTGACACACTTGTGGTGGCAATGCAAGACTCACATGGAAGTATTAATCTATATAATTATTTTTGAGTTAATGAAAATAGAATTAATTCATGGTTGAGATTTATTCTTCATTCATTACTTAACCTTGCATTAACCATGAGTTAATTTCCTATGGCTCTCATTACTCCAAAATAAATATCTAGATATTTATTAACCCATGGTTTAAAGTGAGAAGGATTTAATATATATATTATTTTCATTCTCATTTTTTCTTTTTTATCATTATCTCTTTGAGCTCTAGCTTGCCATCATCTTCTTCCTCCCCTCTCTTGCTCTCTTGACTTTGTTAGTGAGTAAGATAGAGATAAAGATAGGGTTTTGAAGTGAGAGAACAAACTACATTATCATTCTACACTAGTCTAGCCAATTAGTTTAGAGTGTTAGCTTCATCTTCATCTTTTGATCAAGTGGAGCTTTGGAGCTTGGACAAAGAGGACTCCGGGTGGATCATCGTGGACTTGGAAGATCACTAGAAAGCCCGTTCAAACTCTCAAGTAGCCAAGGATTCAAGCAAAGAGAACTACAAAGGTTGTATTCTCTTTACTTAGTGTTATATTACTTGTACTATGTGATACTACTTTATTTGTTACTTTAAATTTCTAGTTTGATCCTTTGTTAGTTTGTTTAGCACCCTTAAAAACTATATTGTAGCATGTTTGATGCATTACAAACCCTTGTGAGGTGCTAGGTAAACACAACATTAGTTTAAGGACATTACAGTCCATTGTTAGTTTAGGGACGTTTCGGTCCGTCGCTGCCGTTTTGGAGACAGCGGTTTCGCTGGATACTACTTATAGAGTTTGGGCTTGGGAAGATAGCGAGCGGACATAGGTATCGTCATCTATCGTTGACCTAGACCGTGACTCGTCGGGTGTAGTATTTCTTCAGGAACCGACCATTTATTGGCCTGAAGAGTCTTTCGCTATGCATATCCATGAGCAAGTAAGCCCCACCTTGGTAGACTTTGTCTATGATGTACGGACCCTCATTGTTCGGCTCGAATTTCCCTCGTTTGGCACAATTGGGGATCATAGGTCTCTTGACCACTGGCACGAGTTCGCCATGGCGAAATGTCCTCGTCCTGGTCAAACTCTCGTATGAGTGTGTCATCTTTGTTTTGTAAGCCTCCAAGTTTTGCTGCGCCATGAGACGGGTTTCATAGAGGGCGTCGAGCTTCTCAAGTTGAAGATGAGCATTCTCTTCGTCTGTTAGCTCGTAATGAACCACCACTCATAGAGAGGGTAGCTTTATCTCGAGGGGGAGTACCGCTTCTGCGCCGAATACCAACGTGAATGGCGTTGTGTTTGTGGCCGTCTTGAACGTGGTCCGATATGCCCAGAGAGCTTCATGCAGTCTCTCGTGCCAATCCTTTTTATTTTTGGACACCGTCTTCTTTATGATCTTTGTCAAGGTTTTGTTGAAAGACTCAGCTAGACCGTTAGCTCGGGGATTATAAACCGAAGAGTATCTCCAGTCTATGTTATGCTGTTATGCGAAGCGGCTGATTTTGTGACTTCTGTAGGCCGGTCCGTTGTCCGAGATAATTCATCGCGGAATACCGAACCGGTAGATGACATGAGTCTTGTAGAAATGGAGGATATTCTCCGTCTTCACTTCCCTTAGCGGCACTGCTTCTGCCCACTTAGAAAAGTAATCGGTCATTGCTAGTATGAACCGATGTCCTTTAGAGGATGCTGGTTCGATGGGATAATTATATTCGTATTTTCGGACTTCGTTCACAGAGAATGGGTTTAGCTCTCCCGTAACGGTGTACTCAAGGCCGTCTTTGAAATACTTCATACACTGGTGTTGTGTAGAAGGGATGACGTTATATTCGTGTAACCAAGGCCAACCAAGTAGAGCATTGTAGCAAGTCCTAGCGTCGATGACATGAAATTTGATGTCTGTGATGAGAAGCCCAAAGCGTAATGTCAGTATCACGGACCCGAGCGTCTGCGACGACTCAAATCCAGAGATAGTGATTTTATCTTGGGCTAAATGTTGAACGCTCATGCAGATTTCTTTTAGCACCCGCACGTTGAGAAGGTTGACAGAGGACCCGTTGTCAACAAGTATTTTCCCTATTTTGATGTCATGGCAGTATCCAGTGACATATAAAGGGCGGATTTGGTCGCACGTACCAAGGAGAAGATCCTCGTCGTTAAATGTAATGTTAGCCGTGTGTACTTCTGCCAGTTCATCTTGCATTTTCTTCTCTGCGATGAAGGCCTGGAACTGATCGGGCTCTTGTAACGCCTTGACCAAGGAATCCCGTGCTTCTTTAGACAGAAAGAGGGCATCCAGTATGCTTAGTTATGATGGTATCTTCCTCAAATGCGCTAGGATATTGTAATCCACCTTGCTTTTCTTAGGCGGGTCTTTGGCTGCGAGCTTTTCGACGACCCCATCATCGAGGGCAATCTCTTCATGGATTTTCTCCTTCCCCTTGTCTTTTCTGTTCGAACCTTTGTTTGAAGGTCCGAGATTCTTTTCAGGCAACGTACGATTATGTAGCTGAATGTTCTCGCAGTTCTTCATCTCTTCTTCTCTTCTAGAGGTGGATTCCTTAAAGAGGGGGTCAAGGGCCATTTCTTCGTCAGAATCGCTTCCGAAGGTGAGGACTTGAGGTTTCGGCCTTATCGGGGTGGCATCCACCATGTGACAGTTACCAGCTGTTCCTTTACGCTCATTGGCCGTGCTTCTCTGTTCCCGACGAGCTTTGCGCTTCAATCGCTTGACGTGTTGTCGGTGGGCGACATATCCCTGCCACCAGTTTTTAAAGGCATTGCACTCTTCGGTAGGGTGCATGATCCTCCGATGATATAAGCAGTAGTTTGGATGCCCATCCGCTTTGTCAAGGTGTATGCTGCCGGGAGTATTTCCTTTAAAAGGTGGCAGTTTCATTCCCATCGACAGGGCTTTAGCGAACCGTTTCCTCATCTTAAGCCTGCTTCTGTCTGCCACGGGCGTGTTTCGATCTGGTTGGAGTGTTTCAACCCTTTCATCCTGTCGCCGACGTTTGGCTTTTTCGAATATGGCCATTTCGCGTTCTCGATCAGTTTTGCTCTTCTGACGGGCTCCATTCAACAACATGTCAATCACCTCGTCTGACGGTTCCAAGAGTTTCGGTTCTGGATCTGCCCCCAGTTTCTCTGCATCAGGAGCTTCTTTGCCCTTTATTGATGAGTGGGAGATCATGTGGCAGCTCGCCACATACTCCTCGGGCTCTTATGAAGAATCGTCTTCTTCATCAGCGTTATCGTCTTCATTCTCAAGAACATGCTTGAAGAATTCGTCCAATGTAATTGGGGTCCGTGCCTTCTGGTTATATTCTTCCAGTGCATCGATATATTTCTGCAAACCTATACGGTTGTCGTCGGATTGGACGGGCTTCCTGGCCTTCTTCTTTTCCTTTAAAGACTTTGGAGGTTTGGCCCGAAGGTTCTGTCCACCATCACCAACTTTCAGAGTTGGGCGTGGCTTCAGCATTCCCTCAATAATCTCAGGCTCCAGCGGGCTCTTCCACCCAATCGCCGGACATGCTTGAAGGTCCTTCAGCATTCTTTTAGTCTTAGCTGAAAGGGCCACCTCCCATGGAGCTTCCTTTATAAGTGAGCATGATGCCCCCGGCGTGTCCATCTTTTTAGGAGCGTGTGGTTGTGGCGGGTTCACCCTCCAGATTTCGGACAGTGCGAACTTGCCCTGTTGGTACTGGTCTTCGATCCAACTTTTGAAGATGTAACAATCTTCGATTGGGTGATCCAATATTCGGTGGTAAGGACAGTAATTGAGGCTGTTAACGTTGCCTGATTGCGTTGGGCGTCTCAGCTCTGGCAGAGTGATGAGCCTGTTGCGCAGTGCTAGCTCGAATAATCTCTTCGTCTTATCCCAAGGGAACGAGTAAGGGCGTCTCATCTTTTCTTCGAGTGATCGCTGTTTATCGTTTTGGTGAGCGACCGGCTTCGGGCCACTCGGTTGTTGCTGAGCGTTGGCGACGAAGGTCGCTTTCCCTTTCCCCTTCTCATTCTGAGGATCCGTCTTTGAAGAGGACGGTCTATGGCCCATCTGGTCCATTTGGGCCAGCTTGTCGATCAAGGCCTGAAAAGTGGTCGTCTTGAAGAACATCATGAATTGGGAAATGGTTGTCTGAGGGTCAAGGGTCCCCACGAACATGCCCACGGCAGGAGCTTCCTCTATGCGCTATTTACACTTTGACCATAGGTTCCGTCACCGAATGGCGTACTGAACCCAGGTTTCTCCCGGCTTCACTCTAGCGTTAATTAGTGCGGTGATCAAGGTGCGCTCGCTAGCGCTTGTGAATCTTTGTGTAAACAGTAGATCCATTTCTGCAAATGTCTTGATAGAGTCATTCGGGAGCTCGGAGTACTATTCGAACGCTGTTTCCGACAAGCTGCCAACAAACTGGTGAAGCAGCAGTTTGTCGTCAACCCCAGTATTACCGTACAGAGCCCTGAATTGAGCAACGTGCTGGTGTGGATTACCCGTTCCTTTATACACATGGAATTTAAGGATCGTATATCCTGACGGATACTTTATTTGATCGTACCAATCCGGATAGGGTCGTCCAGTCTTGACGATTTGGCCGGCCGCTTCGCTCGCCTGATGAGCTTGTATCTGTTGAGCTATGTAGTCGTCAAGGGCGGCTTTGGAGATGGCCTTTTCCTTGGCTGTTGATAGAGCCGGAAGAGGGTTTAATGTCTCCCCTCTGTCGTCTTCAAGGATTATTGGAGGGTCATCGGCTGGAGGATCCAGCTGTATCATCATCCCGACCATATCTTGAAACAAAAGCGCCATTTGCTTTATGTTAGCCGCTTGTTCCGCGGCCTCTTTGTCTTTCTTCTCGAGCATCCTTCGGAGGAACTCGGCGTCGGTTTCCTATTCCTGGCGTTGATCCGATGACATCTCCGGGCTTTCTTTTGGCCCAGTGAGCGCGACTATCTTTGTCATCATCTCCTGAAGTTTCTGCTGTTGTTGCTCCTGAGCCTTTGTCACAGATTGGGTGAGTGGTCGATGACCCATAGAATTACGGCTATCCTCCTTCCCGGAATCCATGTAGATGGTGTGCACTACCATACCCCCAGACTTGGGGCGTTTGGATTCAGTGTCTTTGAGATTCGTCGCAGACGCAGGGATCTTCTCTGGCCTTCTCCTTTCATGAGTGGTCGACGTTGAGGGGGCTGTTGTGATAGGCACCCGGGTAGACGATACCTTCCGTGGCACAGCAACGGGATGGTCCTTCTCTTGCCAAACCTTCATTTTCTTCGGTCGGCGGGAGTGGTCTTGGTTAATTACAGAGTCTTGGATTCTTCGCCAGACCCTGTGGATTTTGGAGGATAGCCGCTGAGGGGGCTGTTCCGGCTTTGCCTTTGTAACGTTCTCCACAAGTGGAGGAGATCTTTTTAGCACGGAGGTCGGAGAGTTCTTGCGCATCCTCTTGAGTGGTTCAAAACTGTTCCCAGTTGGAACAACAGCATCAACTTTCACCGTTGGAGCTGGTGGGGTAAGTCCGGAAGGGAAACTGCCCCCAGCTTTCCTCACTCGGCTCCAGTGGCAACATAGAGCATGTCTTGCAGACAGTACTGGCTCAGTTACGGGGATGGATTCATCATGCCCTCTGTTCTGGTGAAGGGTTACTGTTGGTGCCAGCCTATCGAAGACAGACGTCCGCTGAGAAGAAACGTCCAACCCGTCGAAGACTGACCCTTGGGCAGGGGAAGCAGCTTTGGTGACTTCGCTTGAAGTGGGAGTTGGAACGAACAGTCTTGTGAAGACCGATCCTTTAGCAGAAGAAGCCCCTTTTACGACTTCGTCCGTCGGAGTTGGAATGGCTATCTTCTTCGAGATGGCTCCTTCAGGTATTGCAGGCTTCTTTACGGGCCTACTGGAGCTCAGGCTCAGCCTGTCGAAGACTGATGCAGTAGACCTGGAATTGGACGACCCATTGAGAGGGGCCGTGGTAGTTGTAAGCCGATCGAAGACCGACTTCTTCGGAGCTTCCTGTGACGGCATTGGGACGCTGAAGCTTGCCGGTGGGATCCCAAAGAACAGTCCAGTGGTGGCCTGAGCCACCTGTTCCACTGGCATGGCAAAGATGGAGGCCGCTTGGGGCCCATAGGTCACTCATCCAGTAGGGAAGGAGTGGGAGTTTTTGTTGCAATTAGTGCAGTTGGAAGCCATTTTCTCTGCACGGGAGCAAGACACTAAATCTTAGTACCTCGAATCCAGGGGCAACCATATCAAACCGCGATTCGTTCTCGAACACGACACACGAAGTGTGGAGTGGAAAGAGGAAAAGGTCCCACCGGGCGTGCCAGAATCTGTTCACCGCTGAAAACCGAAAAGACAAACGTCTTGCCTGAATATGGGGGTAGATGCTATTCGGTTTTGTCTGTCCACCTCTCCGAAGATGCCAAGTTGATTTATGGCACCGTATATCGGAGGTTTAGACAGATGCGGCTGTTGTAGCAGACTTCGTCAGATTCCCCCTCGTCTACGAGGAGTTTTTGATTGTGGGGACGCTCTTCCCTGCAGGCGCAAGCCCCTGCAGTTAATTACGCTACCGCATAGCGGTAACAACTTTCTCCTTCTCCAGATGGCCACTTCGTGTCGTGTGTATTTGTTTATTTTTGGTTGCCCTTGGATTGTATATGGAGACTAATTTATGTTGTCGCCCGTAGGGCGTGGATTAGTCCAAATCTGTATTTTCTTAGATTTGGGTTTGGATTTTTTTTAAGGATCGTTAACTTCATTTGAGATTAAGATCAACTTAAATGCTTGTTAAGGATACGTTAATCTAATTTTAGACTAAGATCTACTTAACAAGATTTTGGGATCATTTAGATCCAACAAAAGAGTATTTGGACTCTATCATTTTAGTTTAAGGACGTTGTGGTCCATTGGGTTTAAGGACATCGTAGTCCATGAGGTTTAAAGACATCGTATTCTGTATGGTTTAAAGACATCGTAGTCTGTAAGGTTTTGGTTTACCCGTTTGGGGATGCACCAAAAGTTATTGGTTATCGGGACCCTCTATCTCTCTGAAAACGTTGAAAAATTAAAACGACATGTTTCAGAGATATGAAGAGATGTACCCTTGAACCAATGTTGGTTGGGAGATCTATAGTCAGGTTTGGGACTAAGACCAATTAAAAAGATTGTGAGGACATGGGCTCGATTGATCTGAATTAGGGACTTGTGGCCAACTTGGGCTCAGTCCACCCAGTTTTGAATAAAGTGTTGAACACTTGTTTGAGCTCAGTCCCTTTTTTATTCAACAATGCTGAGTATTGATTTGGGTTCTGACACCCCTTTTCTTTTTTGTCTTTTATTGAGTGTTGAACACTTTTTATAGCGCCGGGGCTTTATTTACAGAGCGCTTTGTAATTCCTTAGCGCCCACGTGAGGAGCACGTGGAGCGCTTGGCGCTGAGCGCCAGACTTTGGAGCACTAAGGCGCTTCTTATAAAATAGCGTCCACGTGAGGAGCGCGTAGAGCGCTTGGCGCTGAGCGCCAGATTTGGAGCGCTAAAGCGCTTCTTTTAAAATAGCGCCCTACGTGAGGAGCGCGTGGAGCGCTGGGTGCTGAGCGCTAGACTTGGAGCGCTAAAGCGCTTCTTTTAAAATAGCACCCACGTGAGAAGCGCGTGGAGCGCTAAGGCGCTTCTTATAAATTGGAGCGCTAAGGCGCTTCTTTGGCAGCTCTGATCAGTTCGGTGCTCTGAGAATTAAATTCTCGTTTATGAGAGATTTTGTCTCATGGATCTAAGAACTAAGTTCTTCTTTTATGAGGAGATACTATGATCTCTTTTGTTTTTCTTTATGAGAGACTTTGTCTCATGGATCAGTGATCTAGAAAAAGAACTAAGTTCTTATGACGTAAGAGTTAAATTCTCAAATGTGGAGGAGATGTTATGATCTCTCTTCTTTTTATTTACTTTGAAGAAGGTTCTTCTTCTTAGAGCTTGCTCTCCTCTTTTTCTTTTCTGAGAACTTGAAACTTATAGGGAGGTTTTTCTGTTTAAGACTTGAAGTCTTGGGTCCTTTATATAGGGGAGGCTGATTTGTTGAATCAGTTAAGGAAATCTCTCATTGAGAGATCTCTGATTAATTTGGGGATGTTCCCCACCATTGGATCTTTGATCCAAGGGCCTCTGTCTTACAGAAAACATTTTTCTTATTTCTAGCAAAGATTGGGAAAATATTTTCCCATACAGAACTTATTTTGTATCTTGGTGATTTTTAATCACCATTGGATTTTTGATCCAATGGTGCTCTGATTTATAGAGCACAATCTTTCTTGTTTGGAAAGATTTGAGGAGTATTTCCTGAACATAATTTTATTCTGGTAATTGATGATTTATCATCTTTGTTGGATCTTTGATCCAATGGTGGAGAACATTTAGTTCTAGCACTGGTGCTTTGCACGTGAGGCGCTGCCACAGAGTCTTTAACTCTTGGCGCTGGCGCTCTTGTGCAAGGCACGTGAGGCGCTGCCTCCTAAGAGTTTAACTCTTATTTAATAGATTTCTTTTTGTGCTTTGCACATTGGCGCCCGCGTGAGGAGCACATGGGGCGCCATCATAGGACTTAATTCTATCCGAGGCAGTACCTACATGCTTTGCATGTGGAGTTTCTCCTTTATTTTTATTTTATTTTTATTATTTTTTTAAGGGAGCAAGCTTTGAGCCAAAATTTTGGCGGGAACAATAGTGTCTTAACTTTTTCACGGAAAATATCAGGGTCAGACACAGTTTTTCGATCGGGGAATAGTTATGTTCCACCCCGACTAACGTTCGACTGAGATAGTAAAGGGCATTCTCTTTTCCCTCCTTATGTTCTGGGCGAGGAGCGCACCGAATGACTCATCTAGCGCGATAGTATAGAGTATCAACGGTTTATTTGGAATGGGAGCAGCAAGCACTGGAGGGTGCAGCAGTACTGTTTGATATTTTCGAACGTTTCTTGACATTCGGCATCCTAGACGAAAAGAGCTCCTTTCTTCACAAGCTTCGAGAAGGGACTGCATCTTCCCGATAGGTTCGAGATTAACCTTCGTATGTAAGCGAGCTTGCCTTAAAAGGATCTTAGATGCGTCAGATTCTTCGGAGGAGGCATCTCTATGATGGCCTTTATCTTTGATGGGTCGACTTCGATCCCCCAATGTCGGACTATGAAGCCCAAGAATTTTCCTGATGACACGCCAAAAACGCACTTTAAAGGATTCATCTTCAGATCGTGTTCCCTTAGTATGGTGAAAACGGTCATGATATCTTGGATGTGATCGGTCTTGGATTTAGTCTTGACGACCAAATCATCAACATGACATTCGAAGAATTTATGGATTAGGTCATCAAAGATATTTGGTCATTGCCCTTTGATATGTAGCACCTGTGTTCTTTAATCCGAATGACATCACCTTGTAGCAGTATATCCCGACTGGGTTTTGAAATGCAGTGTGTTTCTCATCCTCGGGCAACATCTTGATTTGATTTTATCCAGTCGAGCTATCTATGAAAGTGAACAGCTCGTAATTTGAGGTATCATCGAACATCATTTCCATGACCGGAAGAAGGAAATCGTCTTTAAGGCATGCCTTATTGAGATCCCTGAAATCGACACAAACCCGTATCTGCCCGTTCTTCTTTTTCACTGGGACGATGCATGCGATCCAGTCCGCATATTTCTCTTCCCTGATGAAGCCGGCATCGATGTGTTTTTTGGTTTCCTCGATGACCTTTTCTTCCAGTTCCCTTCTCATTCTTCGAGGAGCTTGTTTGACTGGCTTAACATCAAGAGATATAGCCAGCTTATGCATGGCCACTTCAGGGGAAAGGCCAGGCATTTCTTTGTACATCCACGTGAAGCAGTCGGCGAACTCATGCAGCAGGGCGACTATTTGCTTTTTCATTTCCTCTGACAAGAGCGAGCTGATGTAGGTCGGCCTTGGATTATCGGGCGTTCCTAAATCAACCTCGGTCAGCTCGTTGAAGGTTGCTTGTCTGCCATCTTCGAGCTCTCGAGGAGCTTCTTCTGGCTCGGCTATCTTGTCATCATTATTTGAACTTTCGCTAGCTTCACCAAAATGGATTATGTAGCATGATTTAGAATCTGGTTGACTGAAACTTATGCCCCGTCTATCTGGAATTCGTCCATCGATGAGTGCTCGGATCTGAGGTGGATGCCATAACTACTCATAAAACTTCGCTTCGGATTTCATTTGATATAACTGGCATCCGCACTTTTTAAATATTACCGCATCTCGGGCGCATAATATCTGGGATTGAGGACGTCTCTTATGCCTCTCTAATAGGGAAGGCACATGACAGACAAATCGTTCGGGTGCATAACAGGATTTGACCCATAAAACAGAATGCTCTTTTGTCCACTTTTCCTTCTGGGAACGTACAAAGTTTGCAGTTGGTTCACGGTAGAGATCGACAAAGTATCTAACTCCTTGCATGTAACGTTTTAGAAATCGTTTATGCGAATTTTCCGTTAATAGGTAAAATAAACAGTGTTTTCCGTAAAAACTTAGAAGTGATCATTTTTCAGTATAGAATTAACTGTACCTAGTTTAACTAGGAAAATGCTAGTTTGCGGTATTTAGTTGGTCACTTGAAAATTTTAGTTCACTTAAATATTTTTCCTTAATTAAAATATTATTATAATCTTTTAATTATGCACTTAATTAGTGGTAATTACAAATTTGATTGGGTTAATTATGCTAATGTGAATCCATGCTAACTTAATCACAAGATTAAGCACTTTGACTTCTTTGCAAAATATCCTAGAAATATTTAGATATTTTGTTGAAATTAAAGGAAATTTTAAATAAAGGATTAAGAGGGGGCATAGTGAGGTGTATTATTGAGCTTTATTATTGTTTTAAACCTAGATCTTTCTACACATTTCCACAACTTTCCCCCATTTTCCTCTAGCTTTGGCCGAACCCCCTTGCTTCCCTCTCATTTTTCTCACCCCATTTTCACTTTTAAATGCTCTAATAATTCATCAAAAATCATCAAATAATCTCACAAACTCAAAAACAAATCCAAACCCATTATTCTTTAGCCTTAACCAAGCTTGGATTTTTATGAAAGTTAGCATTTTGGAGGCTATTTTGGAAGTTTAGTTGCAAGTTTGTGAATCAAGTGTGAGGTATAAATCCTAACCCTAAGTTTTAATTGTTGTTTAAATACCTTAATATAGTTATTAGATATTTAAATAAAACTTTAATTAGCTTGTTTTGGAATTTCTACAAAGGGTTATGAAGATCAAGTTAGAGTTTGATTGTTTGAAATGATTAATGGAGAAGTTTAGACTTGGAAAACTTAACATAGTTGTGAGATTGTTAAATGATATTTTTTCTAATTATCTAATTAAGCTTAACTGCAAACTAACTTTTACTAAATCTTATATGGGTGAGATTAAAATTGTAGTAAAGATTTGTGTGACTTAATTAAGCTACTTTGTGATGATTGTGATTGCTAGAATTGTTTAAACTTCTACACTTGACTTAAAATGATTAAAAGTTGCTTACTAGGTTTTCGGTAAAATTAGGCGTGGGTTTCAATTGACGTTGCGATATTATATATAGTATCTTCCACGATATATATTGTGTTGTGAATATGCGATCGGTACGATCGGGGTCTAGGCTTGGTGGTTGTGTCATCCTAGCTAGGGTTGTGCCGATGTCGTACGCGTTTTGTACACTAAGTGCACAGTGTGTATATCTTGTGGACGTTATCCTTGCGTTTCGTTGTCTTGTGTCGGCGCAGGATATTTAGCCTTATGTGTTGTGTTTGTGAAATTTTAGGATCGCAAGCGGGGATTTCGGACGCTGCGAAGAAAGGGAAGCAGGTGGTCGGATTTTCTTCGCTCGAGATCATCGGTGAGTAGATTTAACATCTATGAGGAAATCGCCCGTATGGCGTTATGCGTCAGGGCTGGATATGATATTAGAGCTGCATGTTTATACGCATATGAGCTGATTGCGCATGAGTATCATTGCATATTATTACCTGTTGTGCCTTGACTTGGTACCTGCTGGATACTGCACCATTACTGACGGTTCATGTTGCACGAGCAATAAATTGTATGCTACACCCACACCGTTGGAAATTTCCATGACACACGCAACACATACCTTGCTATAGCTACTTGTACATCATGCATACATACTTACATGTACACCCACATATCTTGCTATAGCTACATGTATATCATGCATACGTACTTACATGTACACCCACATCCCTTGCTATAGTTACATATACCCCTATGTGGTATTGTATTGTCATTGACATTGAGTCGTTGATTATTGTGCTATTGCGCATATGAAATACATCATACATACATGTTTACATGTAGATACACATATCTTGCTATAGCTACATGTACACATCATATGATATTGCACTTGATTTCGGAGGAATTGGGAACCGCATAATATATTTAATAACTTGATGCATTTAAATTACGGTTTTCCCTTGATATGCTCATATTACTGTTCTATGTTGCATATATCATGTTTCATGGATTACGCATTGAGATATGGATTTCATGTGATTTATGGATTTCAGAACCGTGGGGGTATTTCAAGAATTTATGTATTGTTTGAAAACCCGGTTTCTCTTGATATGATATTTCAGTGCATCCACCATGAGTTTTCTTGGTTCTGAGACTTGTGTTAGAAACCTGATTCGAGGAGCGGGAGGCACCGTCTGTGGGTACATGGTGGACCCGGTATGGTTCCCCGGGGCAAGAGGTGATTCTCGTGGTGTAGACGATGAGCCTGGCAGAGGGAGTATTACCTACCGGTGATTGTATAGTAGATGGATATGAGGACCGATCTAAGGATGCGACGTCTGAGATATGAGGATTTACGTGTCGATGCTGGACACAGGTTTCATGATGTTTCGAGTGTCGATATTGAACACTCAGGTTCCATGATTTTGATGTGTCGTTGATGGACACACGAGCTATATATCCTTATATATATATACACACACATGCACATGTTTTCATGAGGTTTCGGGTGTCGATGTTGGACACTCAGGTTCCATGAGATTTATAGATTTGAGGGCCGATCAGAGTGACGGCGCCTGAGGTATTGGGATTTGGGGTGTCGTTGATAGACACCAGGATTTTCCACGACGATGATTCATTGATGATGTTATGTTTTATCCCATACTCAGCATTTATTTGATATGCACTGCTTCATGTATTTGTAGTACATGATGGAGTATCTTGATCATGATTGTTGCATATCCATATTGCTATACTTATGCTATCAGATTACATGATTATCGCTGTTCGTGCATACTTGCGATTACAGTATGATATTATTTACTATTCATGAGTTGGCAACTTACCCCCGTTGTGCCACAGTGTTTTGCAGGTTAGACCCTCAAAGTAGTCACGGCAGGGCTTCTTATTATCTCTACTTTTGCTGATACGGCTACGGTTGGCTGTGAGGCCTTTTGCTATAGGTGGGTTTGCGGTTATCCGATGATGTTCATTATTTATCTTTTGTATCTAGTACTCTCTATCTACAACTTCATGTATTTGACTTAGAGACGAGTTGTGAGGATCGATGTTGTATTATTTTGTGACTCTGGGTGCTGTGCTCGTGGGAGCCGGCCTTGTTATAAAGTTTTACCTTCTTATACTGTTTTCATTTATATTTCTTCGCTACGGCGTCGTATATATGCTTGTGGTGGTTTTTTCCGCCGTTGGGTGTAATTTGCTCCCGTTTGGGGATGCTTTATTTTATATTCTATGTTGTACCCGTTTTTCGGGGCTAGTTTTTACAAAGGAGGTGCTGCCGAATTTTTTAAGAAAATAAACTTAAGTTTAAAGATTTTTACTTGAGGTTTCCGAGGGTTTTTAACTATGTTTTCTTCACTTATCTCTTTTTGGGGTGGTTTAGATTTCTGGGTTTCGGCTTACTTAAATTGTATAAGCCTGTTGACGCCACGTGGTTTAAGTGCCGGTCACGTGCCTAAATTTGGGTCGTGACAAAGTTGGTATCAGAGCGCTAGGTTGTACCTGTCGGAGTGTAGAATGACCTTGGTATGATGGAGTAGGTGGCTTAAGCAGAGTGACGTAGCGTGTGTATGTTCCGCGGCATACTTACGACATGGTACTCCGCCTAAGTGACCTAGGACTGATTGCTTGAAATTCCTTCCGTAATTATATACATCCTTACGATTCGATTTCTATGTTCTTATCGAATTCTATTTTCATTTATAGCCATTATGCCGCTGAGGACTACGAGGGCACAGAGAGCGGCCGTGAGGGCCGAGGTCAGAGTTGACTCGTCTGAGACGAGGACTGACCAGGGCGGTTCGTCTATTGTACCGGAGCAGATTGATCCACTTTCGACGGATCGTATTACGAGGCTAGAGGCCGGTATGCAGGATTTGCGCCAGATGATGGGGTCATTGGTTGAGGCCAGTCGAGTACAGAGACAGGAGGTTGTTCCACCTGTTGCGGGGACCGTGATGGTGCCTACTGTTCAGGCAGTTGTACCTGCAGCTATAGAGGTGATCACCGTATCACTATCGGAGTTCATGAGGCTGAGGTCTCCGGTTTTCACTGGCACTGATGCAGCTGAGGATCCGCAGTTGTTTATCGATCAGATGGCCAGGATATGTCGTTCGCTGAGATGCTCTGACGCGGGATGGGTAGAGTTCGGGATTTTTCGTCTGGAGGGTCTGGCCCAGAAGTGGTGCGAGTCGTTAGAGAAGGGCAGAGCCGCGGGTCTTGCTCCTATGACCTGGGCTGAGTTTGTGACGGTGTTTCTCACCCGTTTTCTTCCGCAGAGCATCAGGGATGCTTGAGCGCGCAGCTTCGAGTCGTTACGCCAGACTCCGGGTATGACGGTGGCTGAGTACGATGTGCAGTTTACCGAGCTAGCTGTGTATGCTCCGTATTTGGTAGCTACTGAGGAGATGCGGATTAAGAGGTTTGTTCGAGGCCTGCTTACCCAGTTGTTCCTCGCTATCAGTATTCAGCATTGTGACACGTATGCAGCAGCGGTGGACGCAGCCCTATTGGTTGAGGAGCGTCTTTCCGAGACGTCGGTTGTTCTGGAACCGAAGAGGGTTCGTACCGGTGTGTCAGCACGGAGACAGACGTTTATACGACGTGACGGATTCCGTTCAGGCACGGGGAGTAGCAGAGACGTAGGATGAGAGGCCAGTTATTCAGCACTTATCCCAGGAGGGCCAGCAGTCGACGTATGGGTGCTTTGGGTGTGGCATTCTACATCACCTTGTTAGGGATTGTACCACGATAAGCCAGAGAGAGGAAGCCGTACCACATGTTACCTTACCACCTTCTCCACCTCAGAGAGCGTTGCCTCTTGCGCCTGTTGTTACTACGCGTCAGACTTATGCTCAGAGAGGTCGTGGTCGCGGAGGGTTTGTTCAGAGAGGACGGGGTGGCAGAGGCAGAGGACAGCCGGTTTCCGTTAGAGGGCAGGCTCGAGTGTTTGCCTTGACTCATCAGGACGCTGTTAGTTATATGTATACCCTAGAGGCCATTACTGTACATACGTTGTATATTATAGTGGATGCTTGGACATATATAGGGAGGAATTTCTTGCTCGACATGATAGTATGCTATCTGGTTACTCTTTATCTTAACATGTATTCTGATTGTCTCTATGTCACATGTTGATAAAGCCCTTAGGATGAGTACTTGACTACCAGGACTATGATGTAGATCATACCAGTGGGAACAGTGTAGTCGCCAAGTACATCCTTCAAATGTTCCTAGTCGTGGGAGTACCGAGACAGGGCATCGATACTCCAGAATAGACTAGCGTATGCGCTTCTTGACCCATATGATGGGCGATGGATGATCCCATATCCATTAGTGTTTGACATCAGAGAAGGTATATGGGTGCTCAGTGGAGACTGGGTACACTGGACGGACTCGCCGAGAACTCCCAGATGGTATTATACCTCACGTCAGATGGCAGTTCTCTGGTGACACTGGTACAGGTTAGTCTGTAGACCCGAGATCGTCATAGAGTCTTGTGTGATTCCCACCGTGCTTTGATTTCCATCATACCATGTCCAAGAGGGCGTGCAAAACGGTGGCTTTTGGGTACAGTCCTGAATCACATGGAGGCAATGAGCGATAGGAGGGGTTTCGCCTCTCCCGGTATAGGGAGTTGATGTTGCGCTGTGATCAATTGGCTATAACTGGAAATCCCTGGCCAGGGTTGCTGAGATTTACTGGTAAGTGTAATCAGTAGTTTCTCGAACTCTTATGGACCTCATATCGACACGACTTATCAAGCTACTGGGGTCTGACGTTTACCACCCCTAGGCGAGATATGCGACATATCAGACGAAGAGACCGGACTGTACGGAAGTGTTACTGGTTGGATTCACAGGAGAATGTACAGGCTTGCTTGTTGATGTTCTGATTGCTCAATACCTGGGTGGCTGTTACGTTTAGCTGACCGCTTGCAGCTTGTGGGCGTTTGATATGATCATCACCTACTGCCGGCGTATTGACGATTCTTTAAAGTCCTACACAGAGGTTTCCTGGCTCAGGCAAAACGGAGTAGGAGCACATATGTGATATGTGCGGGACCGAGAATATTACGATATGAGATATCGTATTCCATTCTCGCGATATGAGATATCGGCCGGGTATATGTGATATAGCCGGGTCATCGGATCAAGTGTTGATTCGATGAACTGATACAGATTATAATAGTCGGTTATATGTGATATAGCTGGATTATCGGATCAAGTGTTGATTCGATAATTTAATGTATAATTATATATGTGATATATTAAGTTACATTAACTAATATAAGCTCACTTAAAGATTCTTTTTCTCACTTGGATAATACATTGATATATATGTGATATATGTTAATTGTATTATTTTATTTTGTTACAATAAATATTGTATATGTGATATATAATATTGTAACATGTTAGGGTTACAAATGCAACATGTTTTGTGGAGTTTAAATATGGTTAGGGTTTGGATTAGGGTTAAGCTTGGATGGATCTTTCATGAAGCTTCATGAATCTTTGACTTTGACCATTGATATTTTGTGTTGATATTTATTAACCCAACCCAAACCTTTTACCTTAGTTAACTCTCTACAAGGGTTAAGCCTTCATGATTGACCCATGGTTGATTTGTAACAATAACTACAATTCATTATTCATCAAAAAATGAGATTTCTTCTTCTTCCTCCTTTGAAAAAGCTTACTAGCTTTTTGGTATGTGATGATTTTGAGTGAGAAATTGAAAAAAAATGAGAGCTAAATTCCTACTTCATCATCCTCATCTATTCTAGCCACTTAGATTATGGTGTTTGCTTTGCTAATACTTGATTAGTGAAGTAAGAGCTTGGGCTTGAGTTTCTTCAAGGTAGATCATCTTTGTTGTTGAAGATTGGAAGTAAGCTTGCATCTTTCTCTTCATGGAGCCTCTCAAGAGTCCGGGTACTTGATGATCGCAGCGAAGGGACCTTAACACGGAGCTTATGAAGCGAAGGAGCGGACTACAAAGGTTGTAATCCCAAACTCTTAGAAGTAAATTTGTTTACTTGCTATGTTTACCCTATGTCTCTAGTTAAGATCTTGGTTAAGGTTTGTTTAGCACTCCAAAAATTTCAAAGTGCTTGCCAAAACCTTGCTAAGGTGCTAAGCCATCCCTACAGTGGTATCTGAGCCAACCTAGAGCATCAGGCGATGTGTAGACGAAGTTAAAAGTCCGATCGAACCCCGAAATATGATTTTGGACCCCTTCTCTGGAAATTTTTTTAAAAGGTAGTTTTTTCCGTATTAAAAATACTCAGAAAATTAAGCAAGTGATTCTATGGATTTCTGTGAAGTACGACAACCTAACTCCATCACGTCACCGTGGAACCGCGGCCAAACCAAGCAATTGGCGGTGGTTCCGCGGCCGAACATGATGAGTGAGGGATCGTACTTTAATAGTACATCCGTAGGTATTACTACATG
The DNA here is from genome assembly GCA_030015575.1 of Agapanthus africanus. Lineage (NCBI taxonomy): Eukaryota > Viridiplantae > Streptophyta > Magnoliopsida > Asparagales > Amaryllidaceae > Agapanthus > Agapanthus africanus. Next base: position 26,265,248 of record CM057338.1, read on the forward strand.
CTTCTGGGAATTTTTAATATTACTCAAGTGTTGAGTTTTTTGGAGATCTAAAGAATTCGTTGATTCGATCGGAAAGTTTAACATCGTTTAGTTTTTCCGGGTAATTTGGAACGTGTTAAAATGTTCGAACGGATATCAATAAGTCATTTTTTCCCCTGCCGGAAAATTTCCAAGTGTTGGATTTTTTCCTTAGTTAAAGAACATTCACAGTCGTGCAAGTAACGCGGCCTCTAGAAGAACACAAAGCTTAACTCGATTATGTGACCGTCTGAACCGCCTCTAAACCTTAGGGTTTGGGGCAGTACGGCATTGCCTCATGTGAGGCGTTGGTTTGACCCTTCTACGGCTGGACCATTGGTACTATAGCATGTGATGGATGCTTTTAAACTAAGTTCAAGTGTTGAGCAAAAAGGGAAATTTTGGGTGTTTGTTGATTTGATCAGAAAGTTTAACATTGTCTATTTATCTGGAATGTGATACAATATTTGGAATCCACAAGTAGTTATGAGATAACTAATTTGAATGTTATAAATCTAGCAGTTTTTAGTCTCATTTGATCGGTTGCCACGGGATTTTGATGTGATCAAAAGTTTGTCGCAATCATATAGCGTACGCGGATACTCGCCGAGTAAACTTAATAGATAGCCACGCCCCATAGCCCCGACCAAGTGATTGTAGGAGAACCCCGTCGCCAAAAGCATCCGTTCGGGTGTTCGCGGCAGCGGTGTTCCGCTTTAGTGCACTTCGTCGACGGCATCCGGGGATGCGGCCGTCTACTAAAGTTTGCGACGAGCATTCGATCAGGATATCGGGAATCTTGTTGAATTGCCTGACTTGATATTGAAAAGAGTTTTCGATATTGAGACTAAAATGCGGGGTTTATAATTTTTAGGCATGCGATATCTAAGGAATTCATTTGGTTAGGCATGAGATATCTAAGGAGGTTGCGGATTCCAACTGTTGTAGTTTTACACTTTCTTTTCTGTGACCGTAAGTGTAATATGTGGAGTATCGCCGGTTTCGTTGCTATACATCAACGACAATTAGGATACGCATATTTACTTACGTTGATGACATGTGATGTTATGTGTTGCTGTGATATGTTATATTGGATCGTCGTGTTTTGAGTAGGCGGGGGTTTTATGTGAGATGAGGGTTTTTATTTTCATTCATGTAAAATTTATTGTATGTAATATTCTTTTATTGGGGCACTTCCGGGTTGAGGATGATGTCACCATTGTATATTATTTACTTTTCCGCATTAGGATAGACCCAAGGCGGGGAGAACAAGTAAACGGGTTCTAGGGTCTAGTGGGAGACCATCTCAAGGAGTCGAGACCGGGTCTCCTAACTCTAGAACTGGTAGGGTTGCTTGCCGCTCTCGTAGGGGTCTAAGGGTATAGGATTGGCTATTCATCGCGACCGTGAAATCCGCGTTTTATACAGGCTCGCATAAAACACGGAAATCGTAGTATATCCAATATTTCATATGTTATCTTTTGCTGCAATGTTCTGTGATGAGATCATATTACTACCTGAGACAAATGTTTATATTATATATATGAGATATATGTTATATTGCGGATTTCGTTTCAAATGTGATGCTTGTGAAGCATAATAAAATGGGACTTCATTAATGAGATTAATGAAACTAAAAGAAACCTAAAGATGTTGTAGAAACTTGTTTAAAAACTGGTAGCTCTAGTTCTTGCTTTGCATAGCGGTATTCCTTGTAGAATATCGAGCACCTTATTCGATAAGGAAAGAGCCGAGATCCCTTCACCGGGAGTGACCTCTTTAGCGAAACTAGCAGATGCTACAAACTCAGTTTGTCTTTTGATTGTTTTTATAGTTTTTGCTTTGCATAGTGATATTTGTGAAATATTCTGCACCTTATTCGATGAGGAAAGAGCCGAGATCCCTTCATCGGGAGTGACCTCTTTAGCAAAACTAGAAAAGGCCTCAAAAACATTCCATTTAAAATCACTCGATTCTACAACGATATCAAGTTCATTACGCAAAGGGTTTTCTTAAAAACCTGTCGTATCCCTCCGTCATTTCAGATAAGTACTTCATAGTATTCGTGCTACGTTTGTTGGCTTTCGTCAAGGCGTAGTGTGCGGTAGCTATTTATGCTTATCTGTATAAGCATATGATACGATTGAGTTAGGGTAGTCATGCGACTTTGTTGGCTTTCGTCAAGGGTCGTGCAGGTGGGTTTAATTCAATCGGGAAATGACGGGTTGAGCTTGACTAGTAGCCTATGGTTTGTTGGCTTTCGTCAAGGTCATAGGATGCTAGGGGTAAAACATTATTAGGAATTTCAAGTATTGAAATTTGCAATGAGATTGCATACCTCCTATGAGATAGTTGGATCCCGATACCCGCTGCGAGTAAGAGTTACTCCTGGGAAAGTTTTACACATTACAATTAGCCGATCAAGTAGGTGTCTAGAAAGGTGTCAACGGGGTTACGCCCCTGGGAAAACGAGGTTTATTTTAATTAGGTCCATGCGAAAGCGTGGAAAACCTCTCTCAAAGTACCGGCACTGGCCTGGCTGAAAGATTGGCGAACTTGTAGGGTGTAATTAATCCCGGCTAGTCTTTCCTTTTAGGGTTTGAAGGAAGATTTGACTAAAACAGTGGGAGACATCCTGATTAGATATATTAATAACCAATCTAATCTTGTAAGAGCATAAGCTGAGTGTTTTCTTCTCTCTCTCTCCAGGTAGAGACCATGTCACGCCTTAAATCAAGATAATAATACGGATGTATTGACCGAACCCGCTTATTATACTGAGCTGGGGAACGTTGGTTCCGCTCCAACTTATAATTGTTATTCGACAGAGCAGGAAATAGGGGATTACCAGAATTCCCGTGCCGCCCAAAACGAAGAAAGTACATGCTGATGCATCTTCTTCGGGTGTGTTCATTACCGAGAACTGTTTCTCAGTATTCTTTACGTCCTGGGTATGAGATACCGGATCAGGATCCCGCAAATGTAATTTGTTACATGGGCTACAGATAGGTAGAGAACTGAGAACGGGTGATAAGTTTCAAGAGTTGGAAATGATGCAAGTGTTGCAGCCAAGTCTGTTGGCAGTTATCACCCTGTGTTACCCGAATACATTGATTCTGAACGAATGTTATTAGATACCGAACCTGATATGCAACATCATATCAGTCTCTTTATTAGTAAAGAAGGATATAATTTTGTATTATTGGATAATGTTTTGAACATTTCCTATATCAAGAGTCGATCGGTTCAGGCACGTTATCTAAAAGCACAGACGTTCTAAATCAAACCACAGTTCTTAACGTACAGAACACACACACAAGAGGAAGAGTTCAGAAATGAACGAATCCTTCTTGAGGCATTGTAGACTAGGTCATATCAATGCAACCCGACTAGCTGAAGTTACATAAAGATGCATATTTAAATTAGTTTGGATTTACATCTTGTAAAACTTGCCAGTCATGTCATAAAGATAAGATGACCACAGCTCCGTTTATTGGAAACAGAGAAAGAGTTAGTGAACTCTTGGGATTGATACATGATGATGTATGATAGTCCCATGTCTACATATGCCAGGACAGGTTCTTTGTATTTCATTACATTCACTGATGATCTCTCAAGATTCAGACATATGTTCCTGTTGAAACACAAGTCCGAAACTTTTGAGATAATCACAGAATATAAGTTAGAAGTAGAGAATCAAAAACGGGTATAAGTATTATGTCCTTTGATGAGATCAAGGAGGAGAATACTTGAGCACGAAACTTCTGGACTATTCTAAAGGAGAATGAGATTCTCTCTTAGCATTACTCCTCCGTATACACCACAGCACGTCGGTGTATCGGGGCGGAGCAATCGCGGCCTATGTGATATGGTGTGCTCTATGATGAGTACTACTGAGTTGCCTATTTTCTTTTGGGGTTATGCACTTGAGAAGTTGCATACCTATTGAATAGAGTTCCAACCAAATCAGATACCTACCACTCCATATGTGATATGGTATGGGAAGAGCCCATCTCTTAAGGAAGTTAAGATTTGGGGTTGTCCGGCCTATGTCAAAAGAAAAATCCGGACAAGCTCGAGGCAAGGTCAGTTCTGTGGAAGTTTGTTGGATATCCTAAGCATTCGCAAGGGAATATCTTCTACCAAACTGAGGAACAAAAGATGTTTTGATTCTCAGCATGCCACCTTTTGGAAAGGAAATTTCTTGTGAAGAAATTAGTGGTCATAAGGTAGAACTGGAAGTAGTTCCAGCTAAAACAAACTACAGTTGATGATTTGGTAGAACCGGAGGATTCAATAGTTTCCAACGAAGCTCAGCCTCTCCGCCAATCTGGTAGGGTTCCTCATCCACCTAAGAGATACTTCCGTTTCTCTATGACAGTGGGAAAGAGGATTGCATCATGAGATGATGACCCAATTAGTTTCGAGCAGGCCATCAGGAGTGGGGACTCTGTGAGAATGGCTGGATCCTTAGCGATCTGAGATGGAATCCCTATACACCAACAAAGTATGGACTTTGGTTGCTTTATCTGAAGGGTTAAATCCCCATCAGGAGCAAGTATATCTTGAGAAGATTACTTGGTGTACATGGAAAAGTTGAGACATTCAAAGCTATGCTTAAGTCCATCCAGATCCTACTTACCACTGATACATACCATGACTACGATATCTGGCGGTTGGGTGTCATGACTGCTTTTCTAAATAGTGATTTGGAAGAGAGCGTCTATAAGCACACAGCCAGAGGGCTTCGTAGACAGTGGGAGCAGCGGAAATGTGTGCAAGATGTTTTATGTAATAAATCAAGCATCGCGAAGTTGGAACGTCTGTTTTCATGTGGTAGTCAAAGAGTTTGACTTCATCAAAATGGTAGATGAACCTTGTATATACAAAAAGGTAGTAGAGAGTATGGTGGTGATCCTTATATAGTACGTGGATGACATACTCTTGATAGGGAATGAGTTTCCTATGCTACACTCGGTCAATCTCCTCTTATCACAAAGATTCTCTATAGGATCAAGGTGATACCTCCTAAATCCTGGGTTAAGTATCTATGAGATAGATCTAATTGGATGTTAGGATTCTCACTAGTTGTAGTGAGATGGTATCAATTGATCCTGGGGAGAATCACTGGAAAGGTTCCAGGGTGATAAGGACGACTGAATGTCAGTCGCAGGCATTGTCTTTACCCTCAGTGGAGGGTCGGTATGTTGGAAGAGTTCCAAGCTAGATACTGTGACTTAGTAGACGATTAAAGGCAAGATACATCGTTACCAAGGATACTACCAAAGAGACAGTCTGGATATATAAGTTCATGAGATAAACTTCGTTCCTGCCATTGTGTGACAATGGAGTTGTGGCTAAGGCCTAGGAACCCCCGTCCCATCAGAGATCCAGACATATTCTTATGCAGTATCGCTTGATCATGGAGATGGTTGATCTCTAGGGAGATCGAGGTTAAGAGAGTAGACACAAAGGACAACAGCGCGGATTCACTCAGAAAGGCCTATTTCCCAGTAGAGACTTTTATAGGATGGTTGAGTATGAGATACTTCAACCACAGCTGATTGTTGGGTATGCGATACCAAAACAGATGGCCCTAGTGCAAGTGGGAGATTGTTAGTTATATGCATGCCCTAGAGGCCATTACTGTACATACGTTGTATATTGTAGTGGATGCTTGGACATATATAGGGAGGACTTTCTTGCTCGACATGATAGTATGCTATCTGGTTACTCTTTATCTTAACATGTACTCTAATTGTCTCTATGTCACATGTTGATAAAGCCCTTAGGATGAGTACTTGACTACCAGGACTATGATGCAGATCATACTAGTGGGGACAGTGTAGTCGCCAAGTACATCCTTCAAATGTTCCTAGTCGTAGGAGTACCGAGACAGGGCATCGATACTCCAGAGTAGACTAGCGTATGCGCTTCTTGACCCATATGATGGGCGATGGATGATCCCATATCCATTGGTGTTTGACATCATAGAAGGTATACGGGTGCTCAGTGGAGACTGGGTACACTGGACGGACTCGCCGAGAACTCCCAGATGGTATTATACCTCACGTCAGATGGCAGTTCTCTGGTGACACTGGTACAGGTTAGTCTGTAGACCCGAGATCGTCATAGAGTCTTGTGTGATTCCCACCGTGCTTTGATTTCCATCATACCACGTCCAAGAGGGCGTGCAAAACGGTGGCTTTTGGGTACAGTCCCGAATCACATGGAGGCAATAAGCGATAGGAGGGGTTTCGTCTCTTCCGGTATAGGGAGTTGATGTTGCGCTGTGATCGATTGGCTATAACTGGAAATCCCTGGCCAGGGTTGCTAAGATTTACTGGTAAGTGTTATCAGTAGTTTCTCGAACAGTTATGGACCTCATATCGACATGACTTATCAAGCTACTGGGGTCTGACGTTTACCACCCCTAGGCGAGATATGCGACATATCAGACGAAGAGACCGGACTGTACGGAAGTGTTACTGGTTGGATTTACAGGAGAATGTACAGGCTTGCTTGTTGATCTTCTGATTACTCAATACCTGGGTGGCTGTTATGTTTAGTTGACCGCTTGCAGCTTGTGGGTGTTTGATATGATCATCACCTACTGCTGGCGTATTGACGATTCTTTAGAGTCCTACACAGAGGTTTCCTGGCTCAGGCAAAACGGAGTAGGAGCACATATGTGATATGTGCGGGACCGAGAATATTATGATATGAGATATCGTATTCCATTCTCGCGATATGAGATATAGGCCGGGTATATGTGATATAGCCGGGTCATCGGATCAAGTGTTGATTCGATGAACTGATACAGATTATATTAGTCGGTTATATGCGATATAGCCGGATTATCGGATCAAGTGTTGATTCGATAATTTAATGTATAATTATATATGTGATATATTAAGTTACATTAACTAATATAAGCTCACTTAAAGATTCTTTTTCTCACTTGGATAATACATTGATATATATGTGATATATATTAAGTGTATTATTTTATTTTGTTACAATAAATATTGTATATGTGATATATAATATTGTAACATGTTAGGGTTACAAATGCAACATGTTTTGTGGAGTTAAATATGGTTAGGGTTTGGATTAGGGTTAATCTTGGATGGAGCTTTCATGAAGCTTTGACTTTGACCATTGATATTTTGTGTTGATATTTATTAACCCAACCCAAACCCTTTGCCTTAGTTAACTCTCTACAAGGGTTCAGCCTTCATGATTGACCCATGGTTGATTTGTAACAATAACTACAATTCATTATTCATCAAAAAATGAGATTTCTTCTTCTTCTTCCTTTGAAAAAGCTTACTAGCTTTTTGGTATGTGATGATTTTGAGTGAGAAATTGAAAACAAATGAGAGCTAAATTCCTACTTCATTATCCTCATCTATTCTAGCCACTTAGATTAGGGTGTTTGCTTTGCTAATACTTGATTAGTGAAGCAAGAGCTTGGGCTTGAGTTTCTTCAAGGTAGATCATTTTTGTTGTTGAAGATTGGAAGCAAGCTTGCATCTTTCTCTTCATGGAGCCTCTCTAGAGTCCGGGTACTTGATGATCGCAGCGAAGGGACCTCAACACGGAGCTTATGAAGCGAAAGAGCGGACTACAAAGGTTGTAATCCCAAACTCTTAGAAGTAAATTTGTTTACTTGCTATGTTTACCCTATGTCTCTAGTTAAGATCTTGGTTAGGGTTTGTTTAGCATCCCAAAAATTACAAAGTGGCATGTTTGATGCTTGCCAAAACCTTGCTAAGGTGCTAAGCCATCCCTACAGACGCGCATGCTTCCAATGCAGTGGTTTTAGGTACTCTTTCTGTATGTTCTTTTGAAGCACACATTTTATTTGATCCGGGATCTACGCATTCGTATGTTTCTACACACTTTGTGCCAAGGTTAGGCCGAGAGTCGTGTTTGCTAGATCGGCCGCTTGTCGTGACTACCCCTGTTGGCGAGTCGTTTGTTGCGCGACACGTGGTTCGGTCGTGTGCCGTTCTTATAGGAGATAGAGATTTGTCCGTCGACTTGATCTTTCTTGAGATGTTGGACTTTGACGTTCTCCTGGGCATGGACTGGTTAGCTACTTGTTACGTGTCCATGGACTGCCACGAAAAGATATTCAGGTTTTGTTTTCCCGGCGAGTCAGTTCTTGTTGTGCAGGGGGACTGTGGTGCCGCCCCTCACAGTTTGATTTCTGCCCTTTGCGCTAGTCGGCTTTTGAGGAGGGGATGTCGGGGATTCTTGGCTTTATTCATGATACTGGAGCCACAGTAGAGTCGTTGGACCGGGTTCCTATCGTGCGAGAGTTTCCCGTTGTTTTTCCCGATGAGTTACCTGGTTTGCCGCCAGAGCGCGATATTGAGTTTTGCATTGATCTGATTCCCGGCACGGGGCCTATTTCTATACCGCCTTACCGGATGGACCCGGCGGAGCTTAGAGAGCTTCAAAATCAATTGCGAGAATTGCTTGATAAGGGACTTGTGCATCCGAGTGTTTCGCCTTGGGGAGCTCCTGTTCTGTTCGTCAAGAAGAAGGACGGCAGTTTGAGGCCGTGTATTGATTATCGTCAATTGAACCGAGTTACAGTGCGGAATAGGTATCCTTTACCTCGTATTGACGATTTATTTGATCAGTTCCAGGGTGCGAAACATTTTTCTAAGATTGATTTGCGTTCGGGTTATCATCAGTTGTGGGTTCGGAAGGATGACATTCCGAAAACTGCTTTTCGTACATGCTACGGGCATTATGAGTTTTTGGTGATGTCGTTCGGACTCACTAATGCCCCTGCAGCGTTCATGGATTTGATGAACCGGATTTTCAGGCCGTTCCTCTACTAGTTTATTATTGTGTTTATTGATGATATTCTGGTCTACTCTAGGAGTCGAGAGGAGCATGAGCAGCACTTGAGAATTTCTTTGCAGACTTTGAGAGAGCACCAGCTGTATGCTAAATTCTCAAAGTGCGTATTTTGGCTTGACAGAGTTGACTTCCTGGGTCATGTGGTGACGGGAAACGGTATTCTTGTGGACCCGAGGAAGATCGAGGCTGTACAGCTTTGGCCCAGACCTGTATCTGTGACAGAGGTCCGCAGCTTTTTGGGTTTAGCTGGTTATTACCGCCGTTTCGTGCAGGATTTCTTGAGTATCGCTGCACCGCTGACCGGACTGACCAGGAAGGATGTTCCTTTTCTTTGGACTGAGGCATGCGAGTAGTATTTTCAGCAGTTGAAGACTCGGTTGACGACTGCACCCGTTTTATCCTTGCCTTATGGATTGAGCGGCTATGTTGTTTACTGTGATGCTTCTCGAGTGGGGCTCGGTTGTGTATTGATGCAGCATGATAGAGTTATCGCTTACGCTTCTCGGCAGCTGAAGAAGCATGAGCAGAATTATCCCACTCACGATCTTGAGATGGCCGTGGTGGTCTTTGCGTTGAAGATTTGGAGACACTACTTGTATGGGGGGTCGTGTCAGATTTTCACGGATCACAAGAGCTTGGAGTACATCTTCCAGCAGTGGGATCTGAATCTGAGACAGCGCCGTTGGATGGAGCTTTTAAAGGATTATGATTGTGAGATCTTTTATCACCCGGGCAAGACGAATGTGGTAGCTGATGCTTTAAGTCGTAGGCCCGGGGGTAGCTTGTCCCAGTAGAGCGCAGATCTTGTGCGATGGTAGAGTACAGTTTGAGTTCACTTCCACTGGGGGATAGCTTGCTCACGTCCGCGCCCGTCCACTTCTACTTGATCGTATCCATGAGGCGTAGCCCAGCGATGCCCGTTTGTCTGAGATTCTTGAGCTTGTTCGACATGGTTCAGATTCGGAGTTCATGATTGATGACCAGGGTGTGCTACGTTATGAGACTCGCTTGTGTGTACCAGATACCAATGGGTTGAGATGCGAGATCCTAGAGCAGGTACATCAGTCAGCCTTTAGCGTTCATCTAGGTTCCACCAAAATGTACCGTGACTTAAGAGACATTTACTGGTGGGCAGGGATGAAGGGTGATGTTTCAGACTTTGTTTCGAGGTGCCTGACTTGTCAGCAAGTCAAGACTGAGTATCAGAGACCGGCTGGAGAGTTGCATCCTTTATCCATTCCGGAGTGGAAATGAGAGCAGATTTCCATGGACTTCGTTGTGGGTCTACCCAGGGCCAGTCGAGGGTATGAATCCATTTGGGTGATTGTTGACCAGTTGACGAAAGCGGCTCACTTCCTTTCAGTGAAGACCACTTTCGGTTATGCTCAGTATACTCAGTTGTATATAGATGAGATTGTGCGTTTGCACGGCGTTCCCACATGCATCGTATCCGATAGAGGAACCCAGTTTACTAGCCGTCTTTGGCAGAAGCTTCAGGAAGTTTTGGATACCCGGTTGAGTTTTAGCACCGCTTTTCACCCACAGACCGATAGTCAGTCGGAGCAGACTATACGGACTCTGGAGAATATGCTTCGTGCGTGCGTGCTTGATTTTGGGGGTAGTTGGGATCGTCACTTGCCGTTGATAGAGTTCTCCTATAATAACAGTTATCAGGAGATGATTCAGTTGGCGCCTTTTGAGGCTTTGTATGGCAGAAAGTGTCGATCGCCAGTCTGTTGGACCAAACTTAGCGAGAGTAGGATTTTGGGACCCCAGCTAGTTCAGGAGACTACGGAGAAGATCCAGCTGATTCAGGACAAGATGAGAGCAGTCCAGTGCAGACAGAAGTCTTATGCCGACCATCGTCGTCGCAGGCTCGAGTTCGTAGTGGGGGATCATGTATTCCTACGGATTTCTCCGATGAAGGGCGTGATGAGATTTGGGAAGAAGGGGAAACTCAGTCCCAGATTTGTGGGTCCTTTCGAGATCCTTGAGCGAGTTGGTGCCGTTGCCTATCGTTTGGCACTTCCGCCCAGTTTTCCTGATGTTCACCCCGTTTTCCATGTGTCGATACTTCGTAGATACCTTCATGATCCTTCTCACATGATTCAGCACCAGACCGTTCAGCTAGAGCGCGATCTTTCGTTCACCGAGCAGCCGGTAGTTATATTGGATCGGCAGGTGAAGAAACTTCGGTCAAAGGTCTTGCCATCTGTGAAGGTTCTTTGGCGTGGCCCTACTAGTGAAGAGGTCACTTGGGAGGCCGAGAGTGAGATGTGGAAGAAATTCCCTCATCTCTTCGAAGGTACGCGTAGTTAAAATTTTAAATTCGGGGACCGAATTTCTTTAGGGGGGGGGGGAGATTGTAACGTTTTAGAAATCGTTTATGCGAATTTTCCGTTAATAGGTAAAATAAACTGTGTTTTCCGTAAAAACCTAGAAGTGATCATTTTTCAGTATAGAATTAACTGCACCTAGTTTAACTAGGAAATTGCTCGTTTGCGGTATTTAGTTGGTCACTTGAGAATTTTAGTTCACTTAAATATTTCCTTAATTAAAATATTATTATAAGCTTTTAATTATGCACTTAATTAGTGGTAATTACAAATTTGATTGGGTTAATTGTGCTAATGTGAATCCATGCTAACTTAATCACAAGATTAAGCACTTTGACTTCTTTGCAAAATATCCTAGAAATATCTAGATATTTTGTTGAAATTAAAGGAAATTTTAAATAAAGTATTAATAGGTGGCATAGTGAGGTGTATTATTGAGCTTTATTATTGTTTTAAACCTAGATCTTTCTACACATTTCCACAACTTTCCCCCATTTTCCTCTAGCTTTGGCCGAACCCCCTTGCTTCCCTCTCATTTTTCTCACTCCATTTTCACTTTTAAATGCTCCAATAATTCATCAAAAATCATCAAATAATCCCATAAACTCAAAAACAAATCCATACCCATTATTCTTTAGCCTTAACCAAGCTTGGATCTTCATGAAAGTTAGCATTTTGGAGGCTATTTTGGAAGTTCAGTTGCAAGTTTGTAAATAAAGTGTGAGATATAAATCCTAACCCTAAATTTTAGTTGTTGTTTAAATACCTTAATCTATTTATTAGATGTTTAAATAAAACTTTAATTAGCATGTTTTGGAATTTCTAGAAAGAGTTATGAAGATCAAGTTAGGGTTTTGATTGTTTGAAATGGTTAATGGAGAAGTTTAGACTTGGAAAACTTAATCTAGTTGTGAGATTGTTAAATGATATTTTTCCTAATTATCTATTTAAGATTAATTGCAAACTAAATTTTACTAAATCTTATATGGGTGAGATTAAAATTTTAGTAAAGGTTTGTGTAACTTAATTAAGCTACTTTGTGATGATTGTGATTGCTATAATTGTTTAAACTTCTACACTTGAGCTAAAATGATTAAAAGTTGCTTACTAGGTTTTCAGTAAAATTAAGCGTGGGTTTCAATTGACGTTACAATATTATATATAGTATCTTCCACGATATATATTATGTTGTGAATGCGCGATCGGTACGATCGGGGTCTAGGCTTGGTGGTTGTGTCATCCTAGCTAGGGCTGTGCCGATGTCGTACACGTTTTGTGCACTAAGTGCATAGTGTGTATATCTTGTGGACGTTATTCTTGCGTTTCGTTGTCTTGTGTCGGCGCAGAATATTTAGCCTTATGTGTTGTGTTTGTGAAATTTTAGGATCGTAAGCGGGGATTTCAGACGCTGCGAAGAAAGGGAAACAGGTGGTCGGATTTTCTTAGCTCGAGATCATTAGTGAGTAGATTTAACATCTACGGGGAAATCGCCCGTATGGCGTTATGCGTCAGGGCTGGATATGATATTAGAGCTGCATGTTTATACGCATATGAGCTGATTGCGCATGAGCATCATTGCATATTATTACCTGTTGTGCCTTGACTTGGTACCTACTAGACACTGCACCATTACTAACGGGTCATATTGCACGAGCACTAAATTGTATGCTACACCCACACCGTTGGAAATTGCCATGACACGCGCAACACATACCTTACTATAGCTACTTGTACATCATGCATACATACTTACATGTACACCCACATATCTTGCTATAGCTACATGTACATCATGCATACATACTTATATATACACCCACATACCTTGCTATAGTTACATATACCCCCATGTGGTATTATATTTTCATTGACATTGAGACGTTGATTATTGTGCTATTGCGCATATGAAATACATCATATATACATGCTTACATGTAGATACACATATCTTGATATAGCTACATATACACCTCATATGATGTTGCACTTGATTTCGGAGGAATTGGGAACTGCGTGATATATTTAATAACTTGATGCATTTAAATAACGGTTTTCCCTTGATATGCTCATATTACTGTTCTATATTGCATATATCATGTTTCATGGATTTACGCATTGAGATATGGATTTCATATGATTTATGGATTTGAGAACCGTGGGGGTATTTCAAGAATTTATGTATTGTTTGAAAACCCGATTTATCTTGATATGATATTTCAGTGCGTCCACCATGAGTTTCCTCGGTTCTGAGACTTGTGTTAGAAACCCGATTCGAGAAGCGGGAGGCACCATCTGCGGGTACATGGTGGACCCGGTATGGTTCCCCGGGGCAAGAGGTGATTCTCGTGGTGTAGACGATGAGCCTGGCAGAGGGAGTATTACCTACCGGTAATTGTATAGTGGATGGATATGAGGACCGATTTGAGAATGCGGCACCTGAGATATGAGGATTTACGTATCGATACTAGACACAGGTTTCATGATGTTTCAAGTGTCGATGTTGGACACTTAGGTTCCATGATTTTGATGTGTCGTTGATGGACAAAGGAGGTAGATATCCTTATACACACACACACACACATGCACATGTTTTCATGAGGTTTCGGGTGTCGATGTTGGACACTCAGGTTCCATGAGATTTACAGATTTGAGGCCGATCAGAGTGACGGTGCCTGAGGTATTGGGATTGGGGGTGTCGTTGATAGACACCAGGATTTTCCACGATGATGATTCATTGATGATGTTATGTTTTATCTCATACTCAACATTTATTTGATATGCACCGCTTCATGTATTTATAGTACCTGAAGGAGTACCTTGATCATGATTGTTGTATATCCATATTGCCATACTTATGCTATCAGATTGCATGATTATCGCTGTTCGTGCATACTTGCGATTACAGTATGATGTTATTTACAATTCACGAGTTGGTAAGTCACCCCCATTGTGCTACAGTGTTTTGCAGGTTAGACCCTCAGAGTAGTCGCGGCAGGGCTTCTTATTATCTCTAGTTTTGCGGATACCGCTACGGTTGGCTGTGAGGCCTTTTGCTATAGGTGGGTTTGCGGTTATCCGATGATGTTCATTATTTATCTTTTGTATCTAGTACTCTCTATCTACCACTTCTTGTATTTGACTTAGAGACAAGTTGTGAGGATCGATGTTGTATTATTTTGTGACTCTGGGTGCCGTGCTCGTGGGAGCCGGCCTTGTTATAAAGTTTTATCTACTTATGCTGTTTTCATTTATATTTCTTCGCTATGGCGTCGTATATATGCTTGTGGTGGTTGTTTCCGCCGTTGGGCATGATTTGCTCCCGTTTGGGGATGCTTTATTTATATTCTATGTTGTACCCGTTTTTCTGGGCTAGTTTTTACAAAGGAGGTGCTGCCGAATTTTTTAAGAAAGTAAACTTAAGTTTAAAGATTTTTACTTGAGATTTCCGAAGGTTTTTAACTATGTTTTCTCTACTTATCCCTTTTTGGAGTGGTTTAGATTTCTGGGTTTCGGCTTACTTAAACTGCGTACGCCTGTTGACAACACGTGGTTTAAGTGCCGGTCACGTGCCTAAATTTGGGTCGTGACATTGCACATCTGTTCCGGCACCCTTGTGATAGCTATGGATCCTTCTGTAATCTCGAAGGTTTCTCTTAGCTTTTCTTTTGCATGAGGGCCCAATTCACATAGGAGTTGTGAAGCGGGTCCTCTTCCTCCGACTCTTCCGTGTCGCTGCCAAGATGAGGGCGGATTTTGCTGCCAGATGAGCCTTCAGTATCCGACTCATCCGTATCTCTACCGAAACGATGGCGAGTTTTAAGGAAGGATAGACTTCCAGCGTCGGACTCATCAGTATCACTGCCGAAACACGGGAGTACTTGGGGGTTTTTTCTTTTGAAAGTGACAGCCGGCTCGGATTTGCTTTTGAGTTTCCGGACCGCTCCGTCCTCAATTAGTTGTGGCTTAGGATTTTAGGGGTTCACAAAGTACCGAGAATCTTCATATCGGAATTCATGCACTCTGAATGGCCGGATGTCTCCGTCAACGTGTCTTTCTTCTCCATTTTTAGTATACTTCATGCATTGATGGAGAGTTGACGGAACGATGCCGTAATCGTGGAGCTACGGCCGTCCCTAGAGAATTTTATAAGACGTGTCAGCATCGATCACATATATCTTATCTTCGGTTGGCAGATCCCCAAATTTCATTTGCAGAGCTATTGACCCCAGAACTTACTGGCAGTTTTGATTGAAACCTTGAATGACAATCCTTTTCCTTGACAGGTGTTGGACGTTCATTGACAAACTCTTTAGAGTCCGCAAGTTTATGATGTTTACTGAGGATCCCGGATCAATCAATATGCAATTAATCCGATCTCCATCGCTGTACCCGGTCACGTAAAGCGGCTGGTTATGCTTAGCTGTTCCTAGTAGCTGGTCTTCGTCCTTAAACGTGACTGCGGCGGTATGCAGAGTGTACTGGGTTTCTTTCATATTAATTTCCGCAAAGTGAGCCTTGTACCACTCGGGGTTTTGTAGAGCGTGAATGAGAACATCTCTAAGTTCTTTAGATAGGACCAAGGTATCGTAGATGCTCAGGAGAGACGGAAGCTTACGGAGATGGGCCAAGACATTATAGTCCATGTTCACCGCCGGAAGACGGACCGGGACGTCGAGACGTCCGTCTTGAATCCTGAGGGCAAATGCTATTTGGATTTATCCGTCCACCTCTCCGAAAATACCAAGTTGATTTATGACACCGTATATCGGAGGTTTGGACGGATGCGGCCGTTGTAGCAGACTTTGTAGATTCCCCCTCGTTTATGAGGGGTTTTTGATTGTGGAGACGCTCTTCCCTACAGGCGTAACCCCCTTCAGTTAATTACGTTACCGCATCACGATAACCACTTTCTCCTGCTCCGGAAGATCACTTCGTGTCGTGTGCGTATTTTTGTTTTTATTTTGGTTGCCCGTGGATTGTATATGGAGACTAATTTATGTCGCCGCTCGTAGGGCGTGGATTAGTCTAAATCCGTATATTTTAGATTTGGTTTTTTTTAAGGACCGTTAATCTATTTTGAGATTAAGATTGACTTAAATGTATGTGAGCATTTGGGGCACGATTTGTTTTTGGTAAGGATACATTAGTCCAATTTGAGACTAAGATCCACTTAACAAGATTTCAGGATCATTTTTATTTAGGATCCAACAAAAGAGCATTTAGGCTCTATTATTTTAGTTTAAGCACGTTTTGGTCCATTATCGCCATTTTGGAGGCGAATGTTAGTTTAGGGACATTTCGTCTTTTATTTATTTTGCGCACACGTGTATTTGTTACGTGACGAAGCGAATAATGGTAATATGGAATGCACCCAATTTGGGGTACGATCCGATTTGAGGTGTGCACGTCAATTTGGAAGTGCACAAAAGAGGAGTTGGTTTTCGGGACCCGACACATTTCTGAACACGTTGAAGAATTACAACGACATATATTAGAGGTGTGGAGAGATGTACCCTTAAACCAAATCCCATATTTGAGGGGAAAAATGGGACTGTTGTAGACCTAAGAAATGTTAGTCATATTTGAAACTAAAAATTATCTTAGGAGATATAAGATGAATATCATTAGGGATATCATCAGTGGGAGACCACTAGTCATTTTTGAGACTAAGGTCAGTTTGGAAAAACACGAGCAATATGGGCTCGGTTATTTTAGAATCAAAGAGGTTTAACCTCAGGAAATTTAGCCAATTTGGGCTGAGATTGGGTTTCCATAAATACCCAACAGTGTTAAGCACTGAGGAATACAGTGCTCACGTGCGTTTCTCGTGGGCACTGGATTAGTGTTAAACATTAGAGTTTTGTGGCGCTCACGTGACACGCGCGAGACACCTAAATATGGGCACTGCCCATTAGGTTTATCTCCCCCCTTTTTTACAGAATTGCTAAGCACTTGGCTAACGTTCTCGTGCAGAACATGTGACTGCCCCTTTTCTTTTTGATACTGGGGTGCTTTAACACTCACGTGGGAAACACGTGAGGTAGTTTTAGTTGCTCTCTTTGTTCGTTTGAAGCATTCACCTGGGAAACACGTGAGCCTTCAAAATAGTGCTAAGCACCAACGATTCTGGTTTTGAAGATCTTGGATCATCATAACTGTTTTTTTTATGGAAGAACTAAGTTCTTTATATATAGGGTTAAACCCTAATTTTTGGAGGAATTAAATTCCTATATGTTCTCGTTCTTCTTCTGAATTTTTTTTATAATTTAATTCTTTTTCTCTAGGTTTTGAATCTGCAGGCCAAAATCTCCCCGATGAGAATTAAATTCTCAACTTGTGGGGAGATTTGCTTCTACAAATCTCAACCGGGGAAAGAACTGAGTTTTTAAATGAAGGGTTAAACCCTTAGGCAGGTAAAGGAGAGACAATATGATCTCTGTTATTTTACCTCTGGTTTCAATGAGGAAAGTCTTTTTCTTTAAGAATTAAATTCTCTTGTTCTCTTAAGATCTCACTGTACACTTTTTTTTTTGCAGAAGCTTCTAAAAAAATTCTCCCCCTTTTTCTTGTTTTCCCCTTCTATTTATAGAATACGAGTAAAGATCAATTTGTTAGGAAAATCTCTGATTGAGAGATCATGATCAATCCAAAATGATCTCTCGGATCACTTGGTGAGTTTTATTCACCATTGGATTTTTAATCCAAAGGCTCTCTGCTTAACAGAGAAGTTTTCTTGTTTATTTAACAAGATTAGGAAATATCTTTTCAAATTTAGAATTTTGTTCTATCAGATGATCGGTGGGTGATTTGAGAATCACCGTTGGATCTTTGATCCAAGGGTCCTCTGTTTAACAGAGAAGATTTTTCTAATTTGAGAAAGATCAAGGAAATATTTCCCACATAGAATTTAATTCTATCTTGCTAAAGAGTGCAGTAGAAGAGCTCACGTGTTTCACATGCGACCCTTAGCATGGGTTTCAGTATACTTTATTTTCAGCGCATATAAACTCTCACGTGTTTGATATGTGTGGCCTTTTTGGCTTGCCAATCATTTGATTGCATCGTCTATATGCTTTGCATATAGGCGCTCACGTTTTTAACACGTCCCTACTACAATAAGGGATTGCCCCTGCGGATTTATCCGTAGGAGCAAAGCACAGCCTCTACGGATATATCCGTAGGGGCAAAAAAATACACCGTAGGTCCAAAGGCCGTAGGTGCAAGTCTTCGCCCTGAACATGCCCTTACCGAGTAATAATTGCACATACGCCTTAATCCGTAAGGACACTTATCCCTACGGAGTAATCCGTAGGGCCTGATAAATATTTTTATTTAATGGTTTATAAAATAAAATAATTGCCCCTACGGATATATCCGTAGGGCCTGATTGGTGCCCCTACGAATACATCCGTACGTCCAGACAAATGTCCCTACGGATAAATTCGTAGGGGAAAGTTTTACTGAGTCCATAGGGACAAAATATCAGGTATCCTAATATTTTGTCTCTACGGCTAACTGTGTAGGGGCAAACATTGGACCTACGGATTAATCCGTAGGTGCAACAGATGGCCCTACGGATAAATTCGTAGGGACAAAATATCAGGTTTTTTTTTAAAAAAAAAGGCTTCCTGTTTTTTCCCCGCCATGTGCAAAATAATATATACATCATATAACCAAATACAGAAATATTCATAATCAACATCTCACGCATAATATATAAAAGAAATAAACAAACAGAATACGATATCAAACTAAATCATCGTGAACAAGCAAACAACAACCAATATCGTCCAAAATTTATACAATATGTATCAGATAAGTACATACATCCTCAAAATTATAAATAAAGCTACCCTAGCTCGTTACAGCTCCTCCACCTCTGATAATCGCCGTAATCTGGCGCATCTCCTCTTCGGTGCAGCTCTGAGTCGTCAAAAAATCGACTAATGAAGGAGCGGACTGTGCGAGAGTCTGAGCGGGATGTGGAGCTGCAGAAGTGATCTGAGCAACCGTAGCCGAGGTAGTGGCTTGTGGAGCCGCAGCCGAAGTAACCTGTCTCACTTATTAAATTTTGTGTGTAATAAACGAGTAAGAACGGTGTATTAGATTTTAGTCGAGTTCGTATCATTATCAGGTTATTGTGAAACCCCAATCTAAGAATACTTAGGGACTTAGGTCTCGTTTGGGTATCTAGTTTGGAAAGCCGTAGTTTATTTTAATTAGATAGTTTTATGTAAGTATGATTAATCAAAGCTAAGTCTAAAACCAAATAAGTTCAGGCTACTAATATTACATATGTTATTATCTATAATGTGATATAATATTTTACTATTAAGTAGTATATGTACCATCTCCTTCAACTCCTCGACAGTGGTCTTCAAGGCGGCAACATTATGCTCTAGACGTCGCTCATGGGGGGTAGGGGAAGTAACCGCCGGAGTGGAATCCAACCTTATATGGGCCCTACTAGGACCCAGTCCCCGACTTCTTTCCCAACCTCTGTGGTGCCCTCCGTATGCGGCATCTAGGACTGGGGTCAGCAGCATCGGATCAGTCTATCCAGTAAAATTGATCCCCGATGCCTCCTCCTGCTCCACCACTCACTCCTACACCCATATTAACCATTAAAATATAAGTATATCATTTAAATTTGAACTTTTCAAAACAAAAATTTCAAATTTGTTGGGATAAATATTAACACTTACGCAATACTCCTGGATAGCGGTGTCGGGGAATTGAAGCTCGCCCATGGCGGGATCTGTTGAGGTGCCGTGGACGGCAAGATACGCGGTCAGCACGCTCGGTGTACCACCATGCGCCAGGGTCTGAGCTCTCTGCAATTCGCAAATTTTTTTACATATATTATAAAATAACTCTTAATATTACATTATATCAAAATAGATCTATTGTAATTTACCGATGCCTCCATGGCATGAGTAATGTTCCTCGAGCCACCTGTATAAGTGGGGTGACCCCTCTTCGCCGACTTCCTATTCTCTTTATTTTGATCAGCCTGTTTCTGCACAACACATTCGGATTTAGTTTTCTAATTAAGCAACACAAAAAAATAAATTATATACTAAACAATGAATTACATTTAAATTACAGACCTGTTTACGCTGAGAGTCGAAATATAGGCACAAGAGAGGCCATGTATCTATGTCGACTCTCGCAAAGGCCGGAGTATGTAGGAGAGACGCTCTCTCTGCCTCGGGGGTCGCCATCCACAGGGAATAGCATTCGATCTTCAGCTCGTTTCTATCGTATCGGACCTTTGATTGCATGTTCTTCATCAGGCCATTGTACAGAGCGTGAAGATCGAGCACTCTCTCAGGGTGATCAGGATCGGGTACAGGCTAAAAGTTGTAATCCAACTACAAATACAAAAAAACAATGTATTTAAATTGCAGGTGTTAAATAATAATAAATATATTGGATAAGTCAAATGAAAATATATATTAATACCCGAGCCTGATCCCAGAAGATGGCAAATGAGTGCCGGTGCTGATCGCCCCACTCAACGTGAAGTGGATACTTCTTCACGAGGAGACTCTCATCGCCCATATATCGGCCGAACCTCTCGGCATAATCGCCGATATAGCGATAATTGGGGGTAAAGAAGAGAGGGAATGCTGCCTCCCCCTAACTCTGTCAGTACTCAGCCTGTGGAACTGATTCGGGCCTTGAGTCCCCTTTTCGGGATGGGGCTGCCCTACATCTACAAGAAATATCAAGACAATCAATATTAAGACAAAGTGGTATTAAGAAATCTAAGGTTTAACGAAAATTAAAGTGCGATATATACTTCCGGCGACAGCTGATTGTAAAGATTTTGCGTGTTTTGAAATCAAAGAATAGAATATACCGCAATCAAGACGGTGTCGCTTGGTAGCTAGCCGGTTGAGTACGGGTCGGTCCACAGGGAGATGGATTCCTTTTCTTTATGTTCTAACGAGTTAATCCGATCAAGTCGGGTTTTGTTTTACGATCTAAGAATGAGATTAAATTGATTAAAAGTCTTGCTAGGGTTAGGATTAGGTTAGTTTGGAAAAGGGATTCTACCCACTGCTTTCAATGCCCTAATGAAGAATATAGGTGTTAGGGTAATAGTCAATAAAGGGGATTAGCACGACTAGGAAGAAACTAAGTTTCTTCCCTTTGGTCCTTGTCCGTCCTTTCTTAACTCTTAGCCCTAACCTCTATTTAAATCAATCACAACCGGTCTAACTAGGGAATCACCGCTACCTCGTGGGATAGGATGCCGTAGTGAGCGGTGTGTGATTCATTTAAATAGAGTCCGTATTGATTAAAATTATGGGGGGAAAGAAAGGAGTGAGAGAGATTTCCTTCTCTCAAACCTTCCCTATCCTAACCCTAACAAGTGAGGAATTACTCACTCATTAGGAAGGTGACAATCAAATTCATTTTTTATAATTTTTAATATTAGAAAAATAAATTGCAGATAATTAAAAGAACAGATAAAACTTGCAGGAATTAAAATTGCAGATAAAAAGAATGCAAGATAAAAATAAAAAAAATACCTTTATTGATGACCTCTCAACGATTCATTACAAAATGAGAATTAAATCTAGAAATTTAAAAGAATTTAAGAACTAAAGAGAGACATCTCAAAAGAGACACCCAAAAGAGGCACACTCTAAAAGAGGCTGCAGGCTTTCTTATTTATAGATAGGAGAAACCTTAGGGTTTACATCTGATCCATACAAGAAATTACAAAACAACCCCAAAGACCGAGTCAAAGCACCAACACCCCACCGACACGTGCATTGTACGGCCGCGGAACCGCGTCGGAATAGCCTGTTTGACCGCGGATCCGCGGCCATTTGATGGGCTCATGGGCCCAATTCTTCAGAGTTTCTCTGTGTTGCTTTTATCTTCTGTTTTCTTCACTTGGTTCCTCAGAATCTTTTCTACTTTCTTCCAGATTTCCAACAGTGCAGAATTATGTAGACTTTTACCGTAAGCTTCACATTGAAGTCTTGAATCTTGTGTTCCCTTTATGCATTGAACTGTTTACCGATCTTCATTTGTTCCTTGAACTGTTAGGTGGCATCATAAGGATTCATCTATTGTTGGTCGTAGTCTCACATTTGTAGCGAATTTTCATGAATTTCACTGTAACGATCTGAGAACCTGTAACCTGCAACTATTTAGCAGACATGGATCAAAAGCACCTATTTATTTGTAATATGATTAAGAATGGGCGATATAATAATGCAAAATTCTGATATGAACAAATACCCCCAAACTTATCTTTTGCTCGTCCCGAGCAAAGCCAATTTTATTCTCGAAAAATCCCAACCTCACTTTCGTAGGGAATTGCGATTGCACTGAGCTCGTGCAACAAACCGTTAAATCTCTAGGTATCCCTAGTAGGAGGAGTGTTGTCTTCTGAGGGTTTTCAGCGGATACTACCCAAAAAATCCGATCAATTTGTCTTGTTTAATTTTCATTCTTTAATTTGGTATTCTAGTAAGAAATTCTATTATCTTCAACCTAGAAATCATCAACCCATATTTTTCACACTTACTTATCATTTAACTTAAGATCGTATATGTTTTGCAAATTTATTAAGCTTTCAGCATCTTTTGAATTTTCCTTCTAAGGTTCCATCTCAACATAGGAATTTCTATCATCTCTACTGAAGGTATAAGCCCTATCTTTCATCCATATCTCTCATCCATATCTCAATCATATATCCCTACGTGTGTGTATGTATCACCCCTACACTTGGAAATTCAATTCAAGCTATCATACCCTTGTCCATCGTCCAAAGTATTTTTAGTTGGTGAATTTTAGATGAAATTGCTCACACATCCTTCATGTGACCGTTAATACTTCTTGAGGTACTAACGACCGATTACAAAATGTGTTCGCGCATTAAGGTGTAATTCCTCGTCTTGTAATACCTAAGGCTTAGCAGTGACTCCCAAACCAGTTGGTCTAAGGCACTAGGTGATAAAGCACCCTCGCTATATTTTTTATTTATGCTGCCTTAAGTAGTTACAAAACCAGTGTTCATTTTTTTATGTCTCTTTATTCACACTTGTACTTTTATTTTATTTTCCTTCATACTAAGGATTTTAGACAAGAGCATTTCAAGGTATCCTCTACTATTCTAAGTTTCAAGGTGCGTGTATGTGCTAATTGTAGGGTATATATTTTCAGAATTTAGACTTAAGGTTTAGAATTATTTTTCAGACTTATACTTCAAATAAAAATTTCAATACTCTTCCCTTATTTTGACTTAGCCCAAGAATTGAACTCAAAATTTGCCTATTTCTAAATAAATTATAAGAACATATATTTTCTATGGTTAAACTTTAAGAAAGGTTATTTTTAGGGTTTTTAATTTACTAAGTTTAGGATCTAGTTTTTCCTAACTATTCAACCGTCATGTTGAACTTAAGTCAAATATGGCCAAAATTGAACTTTTCAATTTTTATAATTTTATAATTTTTTTTTGATTTTTATGGATTTAAAAATAAGTATGCAAATGCAAAAATATACAATTGAATGCGAAGGAAGAAACTTTACTGAGCACACCCCCAAACTTAAACTTGACAGTGTCCTCACTGTCAGGCTACACCAAGAGGGTCAAAATTGTCGGCACTCCCCTGTTTATTTTTTTTTAATTTTATTATTATTAACAGAAAAAGAAAACAAAATATATATACAAAAAGGTCCCTCCAAACTTAAGTGAAACAGTGTTTCCACTGTTGAAGCATTAAATTTCAGAGTTAGGGAGGAGAAAAACACAATATCAAGCTATACAAGGCCTTACACAGGCTAAAGGTTAGCACCAACCATTCAAAAAATTTATCGTTATAATGATGTGGTTGGTGAAAGAATGGAGTGTAGAGAAAAGAAATGAGAAACACACGAGACCATGTGGAGATAGAAGCAGTATACAGTCTCGGTGGAAGAGAAGAATGGCGGAAGCGAAAAAGAAATGGTGGTGGTTCGACTTCTTCAGGTAGGGGTTGATTAATCACAAAATCCGTGTCGTTTAGGAATGCAAGTTCGTCAGCAAAAAGTTCTTCAAAACTCTCATCGATGTAATTGAATATTTTGCTGTCAGTAAGTTTTGTGCTAGAATTTATCATACTTGATTTGTCAAAAATTATGGAGGTAGGAGACTCGAAAAACTTATCTACCTCATTTTCAAAAGTATCCAAATCAAGTTAACTTTCTGGAATGATCAAACTTGAATTATCGGATTCTGGTTCATTAATACTCGCTATCATTAAAGGAAGATTAGAAGAAGAACCAGAGAAAGTGGGAGAAAGCAGTGGAATACGAATTTGAGGGTGGAAATGGTGTGTATAAATTAGCACAATTTGTAATGACCGATGTGTAAAAAACGATTGTGCTAATCTATCAACCCACTGAGAAATGAGGTCAAATCCCTCAAGATTCGTGAGAAAACATGGGTACGTCGAACTTGGTAAACCAGACATTGAAAATGATAGTGTAACGGTTTCTTGCAAGGTCGGAACGAGGATGGAGGGAAGTGATTGAGGAAGGGTATCGGTTAAAGATTTAGGAGGGTGTACACAGTCAGTGGAAGGGACAGGATGCATTGGAAAATCCGACTCATCAAGCAAAACCGGTTCATCCTCAATACTATCCTCAAAATTCCCCTCAAAAGTTATCTCATCCATGCATTTATCATCAAAATCTAGACGCATATGGGGGTCGGGAAAAACAATTAAGGACTCGGGATGATGATTTGGAGAGAGAAACTTATCCAAATATGTGGGTTCATCATCCAAAATATTCCCAGCGTCAATATCCTCGATCAAGTGAAAATTAAATTTCTCAGACACCTCATCAAAAGCATGGATATCAATCAATTCAGGTTCTAGAGTGGAGGTGTAGAGTTCAAAAATATTTGTGATGGTTTCACTCGAAAGGGACCCTTCACAATCAGGTAAATCAAACACTATAAAGTCGCACAACTCATTAAGCATTCTAACTTCAACTGGTGAATCATTTGGGACACTTGATAGATATTCAAAACCGGAGTTGTGGGATTCAATTGGGGATGGGTAGGTTTGATTTGGAATGGTGCACAGCTCACTCTCACCACTCAAATTCTCAATCTGTCCAACCGCCTCATTATACATTGGAAAATTTGGAGCTAGTTGGAAACTAGCTACCGGGTTACTAGGTTGTATAAGGGCGACCATGGACGCATTCAAATCCCTTATCTGTTGTCTTGACGCTACCAAAAAATCTTCCAACGACTGTTCCAAACTAGACATGGGTTGTGACGGGGTTTCGGTAAAACATTCAAAGTTGTTTGGATACGTCAAACTCCCAAATGGCTGTGTAGAAGCAATGTCTAGGGAATGTGCAACAGTTGGGTAGGATGGATATGAATTGAATGGTTGGACAATATTAGGATCAACATTTGGATAAAAAGATGAATGGAATTGTTGATTCAAAGAAATAGAAGTGTTGAAAGGAGTGAAAGATTGGTTACGAGATTGTTCAAGTTCAGCAATAGACATGGGTTTCGGTGTTACAACAGGACTCGAAAAAGTAGTATCAACGTAAGAAGGTGGTGAAGGTTGAAATGGTTGATACAAGGTGGATTGCGGAGTCCAACTGGATGCCCTAGACGCGTCTATTCGATCTTTCAAAGAAATTTTGGGCATGGAGGGATCGTCCGAAATTCGACCAAAACAATGAGCGTAGGAAGTAATGTCTGGTTGAGGGTACCAAAGTTCGGCAAGAGTTTTGCAAGGTAGGGTACCTATGATGTGATGAGAGAAAGGAGAAGAAAAAGAATGTGATATTTTTTTTATTTTTTAAAAAAAAATTGTTTGTTTTTCGAGTTTTGAAATTTTTGAAAGTGTTTTTTTTTTAGAAAGAGTTTTGCACAAATTTGTATGGAACTACGGCACAATCGCAATTTAAGCATGCACAATTAAGCCTAGAGTTAGGGTCTCCTAAGTCAACTAGACTGCTCCTAACTGTTCTAAAGAGACAAGTTGTGAGATATCCCTCAAATCGCCTCTTCACCGCCAATTGTGGCCAGGTAAGCACAAGTAAAGAAAGGAGGGATCCGCTCACGAATCACCGTGAGACGGGCCTTTTAAAATTACCTTTCCTACTTGTCTAGATAAGCACCACAAAGTCAGGTTTAGATAAACGACCGATTGCCCACAACCTTCCTTTGTCCTAATGAGCGCGACAGTCTTTAATTGGATGAGTCTAAATATTTTTTAATTAACTCGAGGGTGATGCATATGCTTTTTGTGATTTTTGGGGTCTTAGGAAGGGTAATGAAATCCCCACCCAATCTGGATTGGTGTTATAGCCCCTTAAAAGTCCGTATTAATTATGCAAAACAGTTAACACACCAAAAATCTAAAACACTTGTAATTTTTTTTTATTTGGCAGCGCAAAGAATCCTGCACAAAAAAAATTTATGGGAGAGGGAGAAGAATTTTGCGCAAAGAACCCTACAGGAAATTTTTTTAGTAGAGTTCAGAGGGTAGAAGAGAGGACAAAAATACTTACAGAGAATTTTGGGATGCTGACGTCACTGGTTGACCGCGGTTCCGCGGTCAAACGCTTGGATCCGCCGCTGTTCCGCGGTGGTTAAGTTGGTTTGGATCTCCAAAAATTTTCTGTTGTCTGTTGTGATTCTCCTCTGTCTGTTCAGATCTTCTGTTTGTTGATTTATTCACTGGTTTTTTCCAGATCTGAATCAGTCCATCTTCTTTTCCTGCGTAATTCACACAATACCTCTAAAAAAGAACAAGATTAATTTATTTTTATTTTATTTTATTTTATTTTTTTATTTTAAAATTTTTCAATTTTTATAATTTTTAAATTTTTTATTTTTTTATTAAACCGAATTTACACAAAGAAAGAGACTATCGTCTCCCCGGCAACGGCGCCATTTGATTGTAGCGATTTTGCATGTTTTGAAATCAAAGAATAGAATATACCGCAATCAAGACGGTGTCGCTTGGTAGCTAGCCGGTTGAGTACGGGTCGGTCCACAGGGAGATGGATTCCTTTTCTTTATGTTCTAATGAGTTAATCCGATCAAGTCGGGTTTTGTTTTACGATCTAAGAATGAGATTAAATTGATTAAAAGTCTTGCTGGGTTAGGATTAGGTTAGTTTGGAAAAGGGATTCTACCCACTGCTTTCAATACCCTAATGAAGAATACAGGTGTTAGGGTAATAGTCAACAAAGGGGATTAGCACGACTAGAAAGAAACTAAGTTTCTTCCCTTTGGTCCTTGTCCGTCCTTTCTTAACTCTTAGCCCTAACCTCTATTTAAATCAATCACAACCGGTCTAACTAGGGAATCACCGCTACCTCGTGGGATAGGGTGCCGTAGTGAGCGGTGTGTGATTCATTTAAGTAGAGTCCGTATTGATTAAAATTATGGGGGTAAAGAAAGGAGTGAGTGAAATTTCCTTCTCTCAAACCTTCCCTATCCTAACCCTAACAAGTGAGGAATTACTCACTCATTAGGAAGGTGAGAATCAAATTCAATTTTTTTTAATTTTTAATATTAGAAAACTAAATTGCAGATAATTAAAAGAACAGATAAAAATTGCAGGAATTAAAATTGCAGATAAAAAGAATGCAAGATAAAAAAAATACCTTTATTGATGACCTCTCAACGATTCATTACAAAATGATAATTAAATCTAGAAATTGAAAAGAATTTAAGAACTGAAGAGAGACATCTTAAAAGAGGCACCCAAAAGAGGCACGCTCTAAAAGAGGCTGTAGGCTTTCCTATTTATAGATAGGAGAAACCTTAGGGTTTACATCTGATCCATACATGAAATTACAAAACAACCCCAAAGACCGAGTCAAAGCACCGACACCCCACCGACACGTGCATTGCACGGCCGCGGAACCGCGGCAGAATAGCCTGTTTGGCCGCGGATCCACGGCCATTTGGTGGGCTCATGGGCCCAATTCTTCATGGTTTCTCTGTGTTGGTTTTATCTTCTGTTTTCTTCACTTGGTTCCTCAGAATCTTTTCTACTTTCTTCCAGATTTCCAACAGTGCAGAATTATGTGGACTTTTACCGTAAGCTTCACATTGAAGTCTTGAATCTTGTGCTGCCCTTATGCATTGAACTGTTTACTGATCTTCATTTGTTCCTTGAACTGTTAGGCGACATCATAAGGATTCATCTATTGTTGGTCGTAGTCTCACATTTGTAGCGACATTTCATGAATTTCACTGTAACAATCTGAGAACATGTAACCTGCAACTATTTAGCAGACATGGATCAAGAGGACCTATTTATTTATAATATGATTAAGAATGGGCGATATAATAATGCAAAATTCTGATATGAACAACAGCAGCTCGAGCCTGGGCCCGGGCAGTAGCACGAGTGGGACGATAGTTCCTCCGGTGCGGAACAGCCGGTGACTTGGACGTGGACGCATCCCCTCCAACTAGAAAATAAACATTGACGATAAAATTACATGAAGTTCATGTTTATTCTTAGAGGATATGTAAAATGAATAAATATTTTATATTTATTCATACTAATCTGCAGACTGAGCAGAGGGTACGGAAGTGGCCCCTGCGCCAGATGTGGAAGCACTACCTATAATTAGACAAATAAAAATAGATTATATAAGTAATTGCAAAAAGAATATGTAGATCAATAATATAACATTCTAAATCAATATGCATGCACTATAGGATATATAAACATACCCGCAGGTGCAGTGGTGGCCTCTACCCGAGATGTGGAGGCACCACCTACAGCTAGACAATAAAAAAATGATTATCTAAGTAAGAGCAAAAAAAATGGTGTGTATATTTATGATATAACATTCTAAATCAATATGCATGAACTATAAGATATATAAACATACCTGGAGGTGCAGGAGTGGCCTCTGCCTCTGATGTGGATGCACCACCAACTGCTAGACAATCAAATATTGACTATATAAGCAATTTTGAAAAAAATATGCGTGTATATCTATAATATTACATTCAAAATGAATATGCGTGCAATATACCTGGAGGTGTGGCAAAGTCCACATGGAAGGAGTCATCCGAAGGGGTCTCCGATCGGGGTGCAAGACCGGCCCTCTGAAGCTCCCTGTGCAGCTCTCCGGGCGGCAGAACCGCTCCGCCTCTTCCACGGCTGGTGCTCCTGCCGTCCCTCGCTGCTCCGGTCATCGTCATCAAATCTGGAAAAGAGTACAATCATTGCGTATGCATGCTATATATGTATAGATCGTAAAAATGTGAAGTAATAATATAACATTACTAATAACATTTTTTGTTTCGTGGACACATTAGACATATCTACTTGGATTTTATCATTGATATCATTTCTAACCCACGTAACTTCACGATCAGCCGAAGATAACCCGTCTTTTGAAATAGACGGTCGGAGCACTCTAAGTCTTCTCTCTTCTTCGTCATCATCGCTATCCTCCATACGATCCTCGAATTCTGGGACATCGTAAACATCCCTGGGTTTCGAACGGCATAAGACACTATCCTGGATGCTTCAAGCACTGTGAGTAGTATACTTAGAACGCTTGGTCCGGAAAGATAAATGGATCGTTCTGACCGTAAAATCAAAATGCGTTCACACTAGTCAATTCAAATCCATATTTCCAAGTCCTGAGATT
Source organism: Agapanthus africanus (assembly GCA_030015575.1). Classification (NCBI taxonomy): domain Eukaryota; kingdom Viridiplantae; phylum Streptophyta; class Magnoliopsida; order Asparagales; family Amaryllidaceae; genus Agapanthus; species Agapanthus africanus. The sequence goes on from CM057338.1 coordinate 26,295,154, forward strand.
GTTTCTTCACTTATCCATATCGGTTTGTGTATCGTACCAAGTACATTGAAATATATAAAACGGTTCTGATCGTCCAGGATATTGGATGCCAAGTATGCAATTTAAGTATCCATAATAAATCACACCATCCGATCCTACCGTCGCAATCCCACTATTCTGAGTGGTTCGAGATGTTTCTATATCCTTAACTTCAAATTTGTATCCAAGGACACCGAATCCTTTATAATATGCAACCTCCATACTAGGAAACTGAGCTAAACATCTTGAATCATTCTCTAATGATGTAGACAAGTTCGGATCGTGGATCTGACAAAATAAATTTTACGACAAATATATAATGACATATGTTCAGATTAAGACTGGTAGCAATAAAATATTATTCGAACTTACATGATCTGCAACCCAATCGCAAAAATTATCCTGATAATATTTTTCCAATCGTTCATCATTCCAATCAGGATACCCCTCACGTACCTCGTTAAAATGATTTCTGTTCTTATCAATAAATTATGACATTATTATTATATCGTTTCACACACACACACAAATATAACAATTAATCCAAAAAAATTTACTCTCTAATTTCTTCAAGACATGCGCTATTGAGGAGGATAAACCGATATATCTTGTTAATAAACATAGTGTCTACTCTCTTATAATCAGCTTTACCATATGGCCCGTCCTGAATTCTCCGAGGCCGGTTAAGTTTTGTCTCAATGTTCTCGTCCAGATAGCGGGAACAAAATGTCGTTGCTTCATCTAGAAGATAATTTTGCATGATAGAACCCACTGGTCGATTTCTATTGCGCATATACTTTTTTAGAGTGCAGAGGAATCTAAAGAAAAATATGTTAAATAAATAAATATGGGCATATAGGACAAAAATAATTTTACAAATTGCGTGAAACAAAAAATTCTACGTACCTTTCGACGGGATACATCCATCGATATTGTATCGGTCCGACCAACTTAGCTTCAGTTGCAAGATAAACCGTCAGGTGTATTATGATATTGAAGAATGACGGTGGGAAAATACGCTCAAGCTTGCAAAGTATCAACGAAATAGAATTTTCTAGATTCTCCAGCGTCACATTATCAAGGGTTTTAGCATACAATTATCTAAAAAGTAATAAAGGTCATTGATTACTAGACCAACCGATTTGGGAAGGGAAGTCCCAAGGGATAATGGAAGAAGATGCTTCATAATAACATGGTGATCATGACTTTTCAGCCCATCGTTATTGCCTTTCACAATTTTTATCATCTTGCTAAATAATCCCGAGAAACCTGTAGGAACTTTCAAATCATGCAACACCTGCAACAATCTTTTCTTCTCTGGTTGTGACATATGATACGCGGCATTGGGAAGTTCAAACTTGCCTGGTTTACCCGCGATCGGTTTAAAATGCAATTCACTTCTAATTTCCCAGTCCTGAAAATCCATCCGAGCACGGAGGTTGTCTTTCGATTTTCCGTCTTTACAAAGAAGCAAGTTGAGTACGTTCTCGGATACTCCCTTCTCTATGTGCATGACGTCCAGATAATGACGCACTAAATTTGTTGACCAGTACGGAAGCTTGAAGAAAATGCTTAACTTGTTCTAGTAGGGTGGTTTCACCTGTTTTGCCGGATCTATCCCGAAAGTCATATTATTATAACCATCCCACTGAATAGTCACGTCCTATGCGGACAATGAGGCCGGAGGCCCAAGAAGCTCCTGATGACCATCAAAGTGAGCAGCGTCTAACCTGTAGGGATGGTCTAGTGGCAGAAAACGCCGATAATCGCAATAACAAACCTTCCTGCTAAAATTCAAAAATTTCGATGTTGTATATTGATGGCAATAAGGGCATACTTTCTGACCATGTACAGACCAACCTGATAGCATTCCATACGTAGGATAGTCATTAATTTTCCATATTAAAGCCGCACGCAATGTGAAGGTTGTATCTGTGTTTGCATCGTAAATCTCTATACCATCAATGAATAAAGATTTTAACTCATCAATCAGAAGTCGGAGATAGACATCGATATTGTTTTCCGGTGAGTTTGGTCCGTCGATAAGAAGAGGCATCATAAAGTAGGATTGTTCCATAGCCAATCAAAGCGACAGATTATAAACTATCATTACAACGGGTCATGTGCTGTGGCTTCCAGCCATATAGTTGAATGGGCAGAAGAAATCACTAACGAGTCTGAGCATGACATTGCGAGGATCACTACTAAATATTTCGTGCCTCTTATCGAAATTCTTCCATGCCGGTAAATCTCTTGGATGACTCATTTTTTCATCTTCACTTGGAGGAGCACAGTGATGCCAAATTATTGCCTCAGCTGTTTTCTTGCACCTGAATACCCTCTGCAGCCTCTGTGTTATGGGAAAATATCGTGCTATTGTTTACCGCCGAAAACAGAGACGAAACCGGGATGGGTCATCTTTCCTGAATTTGGGGGCAGATGCTATTTGGGTTTATCCGTCTACCTCTCCGAAGATTCCAAGTTGATTTATGGTACCGTGTATCGGAGGTTTGGACGGATGCGGCCATTATAGCAGACTTCGTCAGATTCCCCCTCGTTTACGAGGGTTTTTGATTGTGGGGCTGCTCTTTCCTGCAGGCGCAAGCCCCTGCAGTTAATTATGTTACCGCATCACGATAACCACTTTCTCCTGCTCCAGCAGTTTACTTCATGTCATATGTGTTTTTTTTATTTTTGGTTACCCATGGATTGTATACGGAGACTAATTTGCGTCGTCGTCCGTAGGGCGTGGTTAGTCCAAATCTGTATATTCTTAGATTTGGGTTTAGTTTGATTTAAGGATCGTTAACCTTATTTGAGATTAAGATCAACTTAAATGTTTGTTAAGGATATGTTAGTCCGATATTGGACTAAGATCTACTTAACGGGGGTTTAGGATCATTTTTGATCCAACAAAAGAGCATTTGGGCTCTATCGTTTTAGTTTAGGGACATTACGGTTCATAGATCACCATTTTTTGGGGTGAGGATTTAGTTTAAGGACATTAGGGTCCATAGCTAGTTTAAGGACATTGCGGTCCATTGGGATGTGGTCATGAGTTTGGGAGTGTACCAAAGAGCTGTTGGTTATCGGGACCCTCCACCTCTATGAAGACGTTGAAGAATTACAATGACATGTATCAAAGGTATGGAGAGATGTACCCTTGAACCTAACTCCAGATTGAAGGGAAAGATTATGATGGAATAAACACCATTTTAGATACCATCTGTTAGGAGATCATTAGTCATTTTTGGAACTGAGATTGATTTGGGGAGACCTGAGCATAGGAAGGCTCGGTTAATTGGTGATCAAAAGAGTTTTGGCCTCGGGAGACTTGTCTAGTTTAGGCTAGGGTTGGTCTATCATAGTATTAAACACTAACATCTGCTTGGCGCTCACGTGCTCCCACGTGAGGCTCTAAAGCAGTTTAAACACCGAAATTTGGAGCGCTCACGTGTGGCACGCGAGGCGCCTAAGAATTGGACACTGCTACTTTGGGTTCATTACCTTCTAAGTGCTGGGCATTATTAGGGGGTCACGTGGGATCACGTGAGGCGTCCTAAAAATGTAAACTGTCTTTAATTTATTCCCCCTTTTTCCTTTTATAAGTGATAAGCACTATTAAGGGGTCACGTGAGGCGTCCCAAAAATAGGAACTGTCTTTGATTTATTCCCTTTTTCTTTTATAAGTGCTAAGCACTATTAGGGGGTCATGTGGGATCACGTGAGGCGTCCCAAAAATGGGAGCTGTCTTTGTTTTATTCCCCCTTTTCCTTTTATAAGTGCTAAGCACTATTAAGGGGTCATGTGGGATTACGTGAGGCGTCCCAAAAATGGGAACTGTCTTTGATTTATTTTCTTTTTCTTTTATAAGTGCTAAGCACTATTAGGGGGTCACGTGAGGCATCCCAAAAATAGGAACTGTCTTTGATTTATTCCCTTTTTCTTTTATAAGTGCTAAGCACTATTAGGGGGTCACGTGGGATCACGTGAGGCACCCCAAAAATGTGAACTGTCTTTAATTTATTCCCCTTTTCCTTTTATAAGTGCTAAGCACTATTAGGGGGTCACGTTGGATCACGTGACTCGATCTCAATCGCTCCTTTTTGTTCCTCAGAGGTGCTCACGTGGTAACACGTGATCTGTCATTATAGCGTTGAACGCTAATATGCATGTAGCTCTTGATCTGAGTTTTGAGAATTTCAGGTCCCTTATTTTTATAAGAATTAAATTCTTTTATAGGGTTAAACCCTAGTTTTATCAGAGGAATTAAAATTCTATATCTTTTGGAAAAATTAAATTCTTCAAAACTTAGTTCTTTCCCCTAAGTTTTGAGTCTGCATGACAGAATCTCCCCGATGAGAATTAAATTCTCAACTTGTGGGGAGACCCGCTACTGCAGACCTCAACTAGAGGAAAAACTAAGTTCTTTTTGAAGAGTTAAACTCTTGAAATGGCGAAGAAGAGATAAAATGATTTCTATGTCTTTCTTCTTACCTAGGGTTTCTTTTTCTAAAAGAGAGCTTTTCTTTCTTTTTTTTTGTTTTCTCAAATCTTATGGGGGGTCTCCTCTGTGCCAGACTTGAAGTCTTGGGTCTTTTATATAGTAGAGGCTAGTCGGTTGATTTAGTTAAAGAAATCTCTCATTGAGAGATCTTAATTGATTTGGGGATTTTATCCACTGTTGGATCTTTGATCCAAGGACTTCTTTTTTACAGAAGATATTTTTCTTCTTTTTAACAAGAATGGGGAAATATTTTCCTATACAGAGCTTATTCTGTGGCTTGGTGATTTTTTAATCACCATTGGATTTTTAATCCAACGCTACTCTATTTTATAGAGAGTAATCTTTCTTGTTTAGAAAGATTCAAGGAAATATTTTCGAAATAGAGTTTTGATCCCTTTACTTAGAATTTAATCTTATCGGTTCCGAAGGCATTTGAGACCACTCACGCGTAGCACGTGACCCCACAGAGTTAAACTCATTTGTGTATGTGCAACAACCAAAAGAGGGCATCACGTGCTGACACGTGAGCCTTCCTTGCCTGTCATTTGTTTTAAAAGGCACCTATATACTTTGTCTATAGATGCTCACGTGCTTGCACGTGAGGCTTAATTTCAGCCTTAATAATTAAGTGTAATGCCTATAATCTTTGCTCCAAGTCGCATCACGTGTGGGCACGTGATGCTCCATTAGGGGAATTTTGCCCATCGCCTTTTTTCTCTTATTTTGTTTTATAAGGGAACAAATACCCCCACAGCGTTGTTCTCACGTGACTTGCTCGTGAGTGCAACGCTGTCACCCTTATAGCCGTTGGATCTGCTTAGGGGAACGGGGAGATGAACCGCCCTCGTCACGTCTTATAAATGTAAGGGGTCCTTTCTTTGGGAAGCCTCCGTTCCTTCATCTTCTTCCTTCCATGTCTTCTTTGAGAATTTAATTCTCTTCTTCAGTGCTTAGTTCTCTGCCCATTGAAATTTCAGAGTTAAACTCTGTCAGAAAAAGAAACCTTTTTTAGGTAAAGATCTTGAACAACAAAGAAACCTTTTCCTTAAAATTTTCTCTGGATTTTAAATCCACCATAAGAGCTTTGCTCTCTTCTGAATCCCATCTCTTAGAGATCCAAAGATGTGATCTTTGAGTAGTAAACCTCAATGTCTTGGGCATTCCTCCTTTGATCTTTAAGGATTCATGGCATTGTAATTTTATTTTTCGTTTCCTCATCATAGGGGTTTCTGGAATTTAATTCCACCGTATAAAAGGAATTTAATTCCTCACCAAAGAGCTTAGCTCTGAAAGAACAAGAGGGCCCTTTGGGAATTTCATTCCTTGGTGTTCTTTAGAATATTTTCATAGGGTTTTTTCCTTATCTGCACAAATTTAAATTTGTTGGGTGTTTTAACAGAACTTGTTTTCTCTGTGAGGATGTCAAGAGTTTTTAAAACTCCCATGTCTATTTGATGAGAATCTTTTTTTATTCTTACAATGATTGTCCTGTCTCATCATTTGTGAGCCGCCACATTGATTTTGTGGGGTTCATTAGTTTTGCAATCAGTGGTCCCATGGAACAAACTTTCTGTCGTTTCCCTCTGTTGTTATATATATATATATATATATATATATATATATATATATGTTTCATTAACGGCTTTTCTTTCCCTTATTTTAGGAACAATGGCTTTTCTTCCCTACTTTCCCTTTACTCGCTCAGACACCGCTTTTCCGCAATCGCCGTCGGATGAGGAAGCTATGGCGATGATCAGGGCCCATGACAGGGACTATACTAGTTTACTCTTGTGGGGATTCTGGTATGGTCACATCATCCGGGGCTGCCGCAGCTTTTCTTGCGAGGTGCCAAGAGATCCTTTCTGCCCTATACCGCTGATGGAGCGCCTGCAGACCGCTTATGTGGTGGAGGCGACTAATTGGACTCCTACAGGCCGGCTTGAGCCATCAACAACCGGGATACCCAACTAGCCCCTGCCGTCCATAGATATCTTGGGGCGCCGTATCTGTCAAGGTGAAGCCCAACCCTGGGGGCAAGTTTATAAAGTAGGGCTTACCCCTCGCCACCTAATAGGCTATCTTCCCCGGGCTCGGTATGTTCTTTCCACCCACCGTGCACGGTTGCTGAAGGTGGGGCTATATCAAGCGGTGTACGCGTCTCTCTTCCATTACCAGGACCCTCACGTCTGGTGGGTTAAAACTTTTCTGAACCAATGGAATCTTCCCACCAACACCTTCTTGCTAGGGGATCGCGAGGTCTCTTTCTCACTGGAAGAGTTTTATGAGATTTCTGGACTACCAATCAGGGGAGAGAATTATGAAGAGCTGATGCCTCTCGACGAGTACGTGTACGCGACCATGCCGGCTATGCTTGATAGCCTGACGACTGAAACCGCCGTCCGCCATAAGTACCCCAGTTTAATCAAGGATCTGGGTATTTTTGAGAAGCTGTTCGCGAAGTCCGAGGGGTAGGGCATCACCTTTGAGAGCTTCATCGCCTGCTTCATCCATAAAGACGCTTTATCCAAAGAGGCTCCGAAGTTTGCGACCATTCACAACCCTTTTGGGTTTGGGTTGAATAAACTGCCGACCAAAGAAGAAAACTTGCCACAGTTTTATATTCTGATTTCGTCGGCCGTGTCCTTCGATGCGATTGTGGTCCCTGGCATGGACGAAGAGACCTTCTTTGTTGGCTTCATCAGCCTTTGACTCGGTTGGTTTGCCATTCCGACGCATCGACGCTTCATGAGAGCTTCTTTCTTCTACCCCGCTCATCGCGTAGCTGAAGGGGCACAATTGGCCGTCGGTATTGCGGGACCGTCGCACCTATACTATGGATTAAGCGTTGCGGCCAATACTTCGACTCCAGGTGCGGATGTTGTGAATTTCTCTCTCCATTACTTCACGTCGTGGATCAAGATGCACGTACTGGGAGCATTTGTAGCACATCGGCGGCCAGATTTCTATACCTTTCCATGGGTTATGAGGTTGGTGGATGCTTTTACCCCCGATCCGACTCAGCTAGGGGCCCTCCGCGTGTTACTCAACCTGTATTCAAATGAGGGCGGGATGGTATTTAGTGACCGAGTCCTCTCTGCTCCTGCGGGGCCCATTCAACAGCTTTTTGATCTATCAAAAGGGGGAGCGCCATCTTTAAAGCCAAAAGAGATTATGCACCTATACTCGATTTGGCTGGGCTACTTGGTATTCCGTCAGAATAACGCGGCTCTTTTTATGCGGTACAATCTGCACCGCTTTGCCTAGCAATTGGGTTATAACTAAGGTGTACCTTTCGAGGCGTTCTTAGTTGAGCCCACTCCGTCTCTGGAAGTCATTCGTGACGTCATTCATCATTTTATGCGGCTGAACATTGTTCCCGCCAAAAATTTCTGCGCAAAAGAGCCCAAGGTATCAAATGGCAGTGATACGTTTAAGAAAATGTGAACCAGTATTTTCCGGGCTGTATTTTGACAAACTTCTGAATGTGAAACATCTAATTTCTGATGGTATCGAAAGCGTCTCAAAAAATCTTTCGATTTGATATATTATGGGCCTCATAATTCATCCGGGATCAAAAGTTATGAGCAAATATCCTATGCACGTGTAATTTAAGGAAGAAAATGCGAACCAGTATATTCCGGGCTGTATTTTGATAAACTCCCGAATGAGAAACAGCCAAATTCTGATGGTATCTAAAGTGTCTCGAAAAATACTTCGATTTGATATATTATGGACCTCATAATTCATCCGGGATCAAAAGTTATGAGTAAATGTGCTACGCACGTGTAGTCTAAAGTAATGCTCTACTACATGTGGGATGAATTTTTAGTCCCACATCGGGAGAGATCCCTTCTCTACCACTTCCATATAAATAAGAGGGGATACCTCTTAGAAAAGGATGGGTATTCCATAATACTCAAAGGAGATTATTTCGAACTTACTCCCCCCATATGCGCAAGCGTCATGTGCGCCACGTGCACCGCACGTGGGAGTATTCCATAATACTCAAAGGAGATTATTTCTCCATAGGAGCTTGCTCCCCCCATAATGCGCATATGCGCAAGCGCCATGTGCTGCACCACATGCCATGTACGTGCGCCCGCCACATGCGCGCCACGTGCAACGCACGTGAGCCAAACACGTTCAACGAACGTGGAAGTATTCCATAATACTCAAAAGAGATTATTTTTCCATAGGAGCTTGCTTTCCCCATAGTGCGCATGTGCGCAAGCGTCATGTGCGCCACGTGCACGCCACGTGCACCGCACGTGGGAGTATTCCATAATACTCAAAGGAGATTATTTCTCCATAGGAGCTTGCTCCCCCCATAAGGCGTATATGCGCAAGCGCCATGTGCACCACATGCCATGTACGTGCGCCCGCCACATGCGCGCCACGTGCAACGCACGTGAGCCAAACACGTGCAACGCACGTGGAAGTATTCCATAATACTCAAAAGAGATTATTTCTCCATAGGAGCCAAACCGAGGTGTGGTTTCGTCGCCGGTTGCTTCAAAGCACGTCGCCGGAATTCCGTCAGAATCTCGTCGGAGCTTCGCCGCGAACTTGTTTTCAAAGCACACACTTCTTGGAAAACTTTTGAGAGAGTGGCTCAAGATTTTGGGGGTGAGAGGGTAGTGTGTAGGGTTGGTATTTATAGGGTTAGGCTAGGGTTAGGGTAGATGAAAAGTTAAAAATAAAAATGTGATAAAATGTAATAAAAAATGTATTAAAAGTGAAGTAATTGGGGTTTTTAAAGAGCTCTGGAAGTGGTATGAGGCTGAAACTTTGCAGGTGCGTAGGGAATATGAAAAGACACAACTTTCATGTTGTGACCATCGCCGGAATCAGCCGAATCGGGGGTGACTCGGCCGTGACTCGGTCGGATCACTGAGTCGGCCGAGTCAAGGCCGAGTTGGCCGATTCCCGACCGAGTCCGGTGGCCTGGATCCCCCCGACGGTTCATCTAACTCCTGCAAGTGTTACATGTTTGGGTGTAGTGGGGTTTTTGTGAGATATGCACGTGTCAACTCTTGGTATTCTAAAGGTTTTAAAAAAAATCAATATTAAAAATAATGTGGGGTATGAGATTTGAACTCTGGTAGCTTGGTTCAGCAGTGCAAGATATTACCAATGAGCTACAAGCTCCTTCTTGTAATTATTGTAGAGAGATAGATACTTAAAGTGTTATCAGCAACATTAATACCCTAAGTATACTTCAAATTTAATTCAAATTTAAGTATACAAAAATTGGAGTTGTTACAATCTACCCTCCTTACAAAAATTTCGTCCTCAAAATTTACAACTTTTATTTGAGGACTAGTTTACAAAAAGGTGCGGATATCTTGCACGCATCTCATCTTCCCTTTCCCACGTGGATTCTCCTGGAGTATCTTTTCTCCACATTACCCGGACTAAGTTAACTTCCTTGTTCCGAAGTGTCTTCACTTTTCTATCCAGGATCTCCACAGGTTGTTGCTCACAAGACAAATCGGGCTGTATAGTGAGCTCGGAATGATCAAGTACATGGCTGGGGTCACTCACATACCTTCTGAGTTGGGATATGTGGAACACGTTATGCACTCCTTCCAATGATGGTGGAAGCGCTAAACGGTACGCCACTTCACCGACTCGTTCGAGTATGTCGAACGGTCCAATGTATCTCGGACTTAGCTTACCCCGTCTTCCAAATCGGACCACTCCGCGGTTCGGAGATATCTTCAAGAATACATGGTCTCCTGGCTGAAACTCCAAGTGTCGTCTCTTTGCATCAGCCCAATGTTTCTGTCTATCTTGGGCTATGCGCATTCTTTCCCTGATAGTACGAACCACATCAACGGTCGCTACTATCATCTCTGGTCCCAGAAGTTCTCTATCTCCGATGTCGTCCCAACTTAATGGCGATCGACACTTCCTTCCATACAATGCTGCAAAAGGTGCCATTCCTATGCTTGCTTGGTAGCTGTTATTGTACGCGAACTCCACAAGATGCAGGTGATCTTCCCACGACCCCTTGAAGTCGAGCATACATGCTTTGAGCATATCCTCCAAGATCTGAATAGTTCGTTCCGACTGACATCTGTTTGTGGATGATAAGCCGTGCTGAAGTTCAGACTTGTTCCCAAGCTAGCTTGCAGACTCTGCCAAAATTGCGATCGGAACCTGGTGTCACGATCGGAGACAATGCAGACCGGTATTCCATGAAGTCTCACAATTTCCTGTATGAGTTCATGGGTATCAGAGATAGTACATTATGAAGAGTTAAAATCTTAAATTAGATTATTACCTCCATGTACTTCTTCGCTAGTGTCTCAGTTGATTGGCCAACTCGAAATGGGATGAAGTGAGCCGACTTTGTGAGTCGATCCACAATGACCCAAATCGCATCGTTACCCTTTGTGCTGCGAGGAAGGGTAGTTATAAAGTCCATCGTGATATGCTGTCACTTCCATTCTGGGATTGGTAACGGTTGAAGTAGTCCAGCTGTCCTGTGATGTTCAGCCTTTACTTGCTGACACACCAAGCATTTTGCGACACTTCTGGCTACTTCACGCTTCATTCCATGCCACCAATAATTCTGACGTAGATCTTTGTACATTTTGGTACCTCCAGGATGTACTGAATAAGGAGAGCTGTGAGCTTCTTTCATTAACTCTTCCCGAACAAGACCCTTTGGTACACACAATCTGCTGCCGTATCTCAAAGATCCGTCTTCATGGATGATGAAATCTGTTCTGAGTCCATTCTCCACTTGTTCTATGATCTTTTGCAACTTAGCATCGCTGGCTTGTGCTGCCTTGATCTGATTGACAATGGTTGATTGAACTTGTAGATTCATCAAACCTGAAACATTACCTGGCATGACTAGTTCGATCTCCATCTGGTGTAGGTCTTGCTGAAGATTCCACTGGGCGGTGAGATTCGTTGCTAATGGTTGGCGACTAAGAGCATCAGGTACTACGTTCACCTTTCCTGGATGATATTGCAAATTGATGTCAAAGTCCGCCATGAGTTCTAACCATCTTCTCTGCCGCATATTCAACTCCTTCTGAGTAAACACATACTTCAGACTTTTATGATCTGTGTAGATGTTCACTCGTTCACCAAGTAAATAGTGGCGCCAAATCTTGAGAGCAAAAATAACAGCTGCCAACTCTAGATCATGCGTCGGATAATTGCGCTCATGAGTCTTCAGTTGTCTTGAAGCATAAGCCACAACCTTACCGTGCTGATGTAGAACACATCCTAATCCTTTACCAGATGCATCGCAATGCACTTCGAATCCTCCAGATTGATCCGGTATGACAAGAATAGGTGCAGATGTCAGTCTTGACTTGAGTTCTACGAAAGCTTGCTCGCATGCTTCTGACCACACAAATTCTTCATCTTTTCGTGTGAGCTTGGTCAGGGGTGTTGCTATCTTCGAAAAGCCTTCAATGAATCTTCTGTAATATCCAGCTAAACCCAAGAAACTCCGAATATCCTTCACTGATTTTGGCGTAGGCCATTCACTGACTGCTGAAACTTTTGCTGGGTCCACAGAAATCTCTTCTCCTGATACGACGTGTCCAAGGAAACCAACCTGTTTTAGCCAAAACTCGCACTTGCTGTATTTGGCATAAAGCTTATGTTGTCGAAGAGTTTCCAGGACAATTCGTAAGTGCTCCGCATGCTCTTTCCGGTTCTTTGAATATACCAGGATGTCGTCGATGAAGATGACAACGAACCTGTCTAAATACTCCCGGAAAACTTGGTTCATAAGGTTCATGAAGATTGCTGGTGTATTGGTCACTCCAAATGGCATTACTAGAAATTCGTAATGTCCATAGCGAGTTCTGAAAGCTGTTTTGTGAGTATCAGCTTCCTTGACCTTCACTTGATGATAACCTGAATGAAGATCTAGTTTAGAGAAAACGCAAGATCCACTTAGCGGATCGAATAAATCGTCGATGCGCAGGAGTGGATACTTGTTCTTTATAGTAACTTCGTTCAAGGCCCTATAATCGATGCACATTCTGTATGAACCTTCCTTCTTCTTCACCAATAGTACAGGTGCTCCCCAACTTGAAGTGCTGGGACGAATCCATCCCTTCTCCAGTAATTCGTCCAACTGTGTTCGAACTTCCTTCAAACCTTCCGGACTTAGTCTATACGGTGCTTTGATCACCGGTTGTGCTCCTGGTACTAAGTCAATACTGAATTCAAGAGCTCGATCGGGAGGCAAATCTGATATATCGTCAGGGAATACATCGTCGAACTCCCGAACTACCTCCGGTCTTGATTCTTCCTTTGCCTGAGCTGCTGCAACTACTGCTTCCCTTGGCTTTGCTTTGTAAGTACTTGGTTCCAGGGTACGATCTCCACTCTTGAAAAAAAAACCGGATGATCTGGAATCTCAAATACTACCCTCCTTTGACGACAGTCGATGGTAGCATAAAAGGTTCCAAGCCAATCCATTTCTAGAACCACATTGAAGTTTGGTATATCCAGTACCTTGAAGTCAGCATAAAATTCTCGACTGCAGACGACGACTGGACACATGCTGTATCCCATAGTTGCCTTTAGAACACCATTTCCGGAACTGACGTTCCAGCTGGATATAAGCGGTGAGACTGGAATCGCATGGGTTCGGACAAACTGTTGCGACATAAAGCAGTGGGATGCTCCAGTATCAAACAGTGCAAGTGCAGGTAGTGAAGCTACTAGGATTGTACCTAAGGTATATGGGATAGGTTTTAGGTATAGGGAAAGTGTGTAGGTAAACAAGACTAAAAGATAAGTTTGAGAAGGAAGTTTACCAGTAATGACTTGGCCAGTGGCCTCAGCTTCTTCCACAAACATCATGAAAGCTTAGCGCTTTGGCACATTCCTCTTGGCCAGAGGAGCATTCCTCGGAACGTTCCTTTGAGCTTGATGGAACTGTCGAGGAGGTGGTGTAGCTTGTGGTCCCCTGGGTGGTGCTGGCAGTGCAAGTCTGGGAGCAGGTGCCTGAAGAGCTGGTCGCTGCTGATAAGTATTTGCTGGCCTGGGTGCAGCAACTGGGTTCTGTCTTTGGGGACAAGACCCAATACCGTGAGTAGCTGAACCGCAGATCAAGCAAAGGCGGTTGGCTCGATGGCAGTCCTTCATCATATGTCCAGTTCTCTTGCAGTAGGTGCAAAAGGCTGGGCTAGGACGATGGGTTGGTACTCCGGGTCGCCTTGGCACGAAAGATTGTCTGGACGTGGCTCCACCTGCCATCTGGTTGGCAGGGCGCTTGACTCCTGCATACTGAGGTCTGCCCCTCTCTTTTATCACTGCCTCATAACTGCGGGCAGCTTCTAGGGCTTCCTCATGAGTCAAAAACTTTCCTGTGGCTAGAGCAGCCTTAATCTCTGTGTCCAAACCTTGCTGAAAGCGACGGGCTCTGATATCGTCCGTCGGTATCAAGTGTGCCGCAAATCTGTTTAAAGATTGTGTTAGCTGTGTGATATGTGATATCTAAAAATTGAACTATTGCGACATATCTTACCGGCTCAACATGGTGAACTCAGCGTCGTATTCATCTACCGATTTGTCCCACATTGATCCTTGCTGTAGATGAATAAACTGCTGCTCCATAGAAAACCTGGCAGTCTCAGGGAAATATTTCGCGTCGAACTTCCCGCGAAATGTCTTCCATTCAATCGGCTGTACCAGACGGGTTTCTTCCGCCTTCCACCAATTGCGAGCATTATCCGTGAGCTGTAGCTTCGCTGCACGAACCCAAGGGTGGTCTGGCACTTGAGCTGCTGCCAGATCGTCTTCGATGCTTTGTGCCCATTCTTCCGCTTCTAGAGGGCTACCTTTACCAGAGAACTGCTTTGGGTGCAAAGCTCTGAATTGCTTTACTCCCGGTGCATCGGTCTCAGGATGGTTCAAAAGTTGTTGCTGTCCCTCGAGAAGGCTGCGGATCGCTTCAAATAGCATCGTTTTGCTCAGTGGGTGGTGCAGGAACAACTGGTGTGAGAGGTAGTGCTGGAGGGGTGTTATTGACGTTAGTGCTGGTGTTGTTTGGGGAATCCATAACCTTGAAGAAAAATTTGGGTTAGGACAGATTCAAATACATGAAATGATAAGATTCAAAGAATAGAGATTTGCAAGATTCAAAGGACATGAATTGTAAAGAATGTTTTAGTTGCTGGTTCTTGTATTATATTGCTTAGGTTGTTCACGCAGACTAGAACTGCATGACAGGGATTCATACAGCTCTGACCTGCATGGGCCACCAACAAAACCTGTCACGCCCCGCTTCCCAGTGTACGGCGAAGTGGATACGACGAGGTCCGCTACGTATGTACTCAGAAGTACATACGCTAAGCGTAGCTAAGCAATATAAATACACAAGAGACAAGAGTATAAAAAGAACAACAACTTTTATTTATTAACATTCTTTGTACAATACATGGAAAGGAAAATACAACTGAAATAAAGATGCCTAAACAGTGGCATAACAGGAAAAGGAAAGTACTGAAAAGAAAAGTGTACAATGAAATTATACTGCTGGGTCGTCGGCAAATTGCTCAAAGTCTTCTTCTGTTGGCTCTACTTCTGCCGGGTCCAAGTCACCTGACGACATTCAAAGAAGAGAGAACAGAATGTCGTCAGCGAACAGATCGCTCGGTAAGTCCCAAAGGTAAGAGGGAAGTAGAGAAGACAGAATAAGAAGATACATTTTTACAGTGTAAACTATTGTTGTAATGTTATGTAACGCTGTTGTTTGTAGCTTGGTACAGAAGAATGCCAGTGTATACGAGGGGAGTCTCACTTGCCAGAGACTAGGGCACGTGTAGTACAAGGAACCGTTATGCCACGGTACAACAGCAATAGGATTCAGGTTATGTGTCTTAATCTGACCACCTCGTGCCACCTTTAACACCTTCCGTACCAATCTACCCCTTAAACCCCGCGATGTCTTGTTTGTATTGTTATCTTTTAAAATTGTATTGATTGCACGATTGACTGACTGACTGACCGAAACCATGATATCAGGAAACGGTTATAACCGTAGAGTCATGTAAATGGAATACTGGGAAACATGTAAATGGAATATCCATGGTTCGTTTCAGTCAAGTTATATAGATTGTTAACTGAATTCAAGGATTCATGTATTTATATTGAGTTAGAATATAAAAGAATATAGATTGACTTGAATCATATTCAAGTCAGAAATAGTCAGACTCTAACCCAAGTCAGACTAAAAGAAGGTAATTTGAAGTTCAATAATTGTTAGGGGCCTTATTGTAATTTTTAAAACTTGAGGGGGTTTATTGTAAAAAGTAATATTGTATAGTTTTCAAAATACACCTCAAGTAATTATTATTTGTCTTTATAGTTATAATGAGTGTGGATTTTATTTGTGTTATTCTAGTGAATATAGCCTAATAAAATTATTAATTGATTTATTTGAATTTCAGGGTATTTTAATGTAACTTTTAAACTTGTAATTTTTAGAAAAAAGTGAAAACTTTATCTTATGATAAAATAGGTGTTTAAATGATAATTATATATATATTAACACATGAATAATTTTAAATAAATATTTTATTTTCCCAAAATCTCATTTTTCTTAAATGTCGTATTTTAAACCTTTCGAGACCGAATGCTTCTTGCGGAGGTCTGAATCTCGCACTACTAGCCCGCGGGTGCACGATGAACCGTACTATCCCCAACGGGTTCCCCAAAGGTGGGTTGTAGCGGCACTTTGCTTAGGTTTAATAAATACCATTCATTTAGAAAAACGGTTTTATAAATATAAGGTATTTATTTGTAAAAGAGTATAGTTTTCCGTATTTTAGTTGTTAGGGTTTCCTAAGCCAACTAGCCTATTTCTAAGGTCTAAACGACAAGTCATTAGAAGCCTCAAAATCGCCTCTTCACCGTCAATTGCGGCCAGGTAAGTGCCAGGTAAGTGGGAAGGAACCACAGTCGTGGGCCTAATTAAAAACCACTAGCCTTAGTCACACTTGCCTGGACACCACAAGACAGTTTAGATAAACGATCAATGTCCATGACCTATCGTGCTTTCATTATAAAAGATTTTATTTAAAATTGTGTACAACTTAAAGCTTTCAAGAAAGATTTATAAAGATAATGGTATTTTAGTGAAAAGTCCTGTATTTTCGTATTCTATGTTTTGACGTTTATCAATTAGGGTTATATTTGTGTGTGTGTAGATGTAGGTCATTACCTCGTGACTTATTTTAAGTTTTAATGAAGTTTTAGAGGTTAAATATGATATATTAAACTTGAAGGTATTTAAGCGCAAGAATACGGTATTTGAAATTAGGGTGAGGGTGAAGGTTAATTAGGTAGGGTTAGGGTTAGGGTTAGGTTTCAGTTTAGGGTTTGGTTTAGGGTGAGGGTGAAGGTTAATTAGGTAGGGTTAGGGTTAGGGTTAGTTAGGATTAATTAGGTAAAATTGGGTTGATGATGATTAGGGTTAAGGCTAGGATTAATTAGATTAATTAGGGTTAATTTTGGTTTAGGCTAGAGTTAATTTGGGTTGGGGTTTGGGTGATGATTAGGGTTAGGTTGATTTGGGTTAGGGTTTGGGCTTTGGTTAATTTGGGTTAATTAGGTAAAATAGAATGTATTTGTGTTAGGGTGTTGATTAGGGTTTATTTGGGTTAATTTTAGGTTGATTAGGGTTTATTTGGGTTAGGGTGATGATTAGGGTTAATTTAGGTTAATTAGGTTAATTTGGGTTAATTAGTTTAATTTAGGTTAATTTTGGGTTAATTAGGAATAATTTGAATTATGGTGATGATTAGGGTTTAATTTTGGTTTAATTAGGGATAATTTGGGTTAGGGTTTAGGATGCACTAGTTCCTTCAGTAGGATACTCGATGATAACGTAAACGCACAAGTTTACCGTAAACTTAACCCTTCATATAAGAACTTAGTTCTTCGTCTGGTTGAGATTTGTAGAAGCAAATCTCGCTACAAGTTGAGAATTTAATTCTCATCAGGAAGATTTTGTTCTGCAGATTCAAAACTTAGGGGAAAAGAACTAACTTAAAAAAAAACAGGAACATATGGGAATTTAATTCCTCCAAAAATTAGAGTTAGGCTTTATAGTGCACTAGTTCCTTCAGTAGGATACTCGATTATAACGTAAACGCACAAGTTTATCATAAACTTATCTCTTCATATAAGAACTTAGTTCTTCCTCTAGTTGAAATTTACAGAAGAAAATCTCCCCACAAGTTGAGAATTTAATTCTTATCGGGAAGATTTTGTTCTGCAGATTAAAAACTTAGGGGAAAAGAACTAAGTTAAAAAGAAATAACATGAATATATGGGAATTTAATTTCTCTAAAAATTAGGGTTAGGGTTTAGGGTGCACTAGTTCCTTCAGTAGGATATTCGATGATAACGTAAATGCACAACTTTACCATAAACTTAACCCTTCATATAAGAACTTAGTTTTTCCTCTGGTTGAGATTTGCAGAAGCAAATCTCCCCACAAGTTGGGAATTTAATTCTCATTGGGGAGATTTTGTTCCGCAGATTCAAAACTTAGGCGAAAAGAACTAACTTAAAAAGAAATAACAGGAACATATGAGAATTTAATTCCTCCAAAATTAAGGGTTAGGATTTAGGATGCACTAGTTCCTTCAGTAGGATACTCGATGATAACGTAAACACACAACTTTACCGTAAACTTAATCCTTCATATAAGAACTTAGTTCTTCCTCTGGTTGATATTTGCAAAAGCAAATCTCCCCACAAGTTGAGAATTTAATTCTCATCGAGGAAATTTTGTTCTACAGATTCAAAACTTAGGTAAAAAGAACTAAGTTAAAAAGAAATAACAGGGACATATGGGAATTTAATTCCTCCAAAAATTAGGGTTAGGGTTTAGGGTGCACTAGTTCCTTCAGTAGGATACTCGATGATAACGTAAACGCACAAGTTTACAGTAAACGCACAAGTTTACAGTAAACTTAACCTTTCATATAAGAACTTAGTTCTTCCTCTTGTTGAAATTTGCAGAAATAAATCTCCCCACAATTTGAGAATTTAATTCTTATCGGGGAGATTTTGTTCTGCAGATTCAAAACTTAGGGGAAAAGAACTAAGTTAAAAAGAAATAATATGAACATATGGGAATTTAATTCCTCCAAAAATTAGGGTTTAACCCTATATAAAGAACTTAGTTCTTCAAAAAAATGATGATGATCCAAGATTCTCAAAATCGAAATCTTGATGATCATCAATGACTAAAAATGTCATTAACAGGAGATCAATATCTCTAAGAAAACACAAGAATGGCTTGATGACTCGTTAGTGCTTAGCACTATTTTGAAACCTCACGTGTTTCCCACGTGAGTGCTTCAAACGAACAAAAAGAAATAACAGGAACATATGGGAATTTAATTCCTCCAAATGTTTGGGTTTAACCCTATATAAAGAACTTAGTTCTTCAAAAAAATTATGATTTATACTTTTCAACCCTACACAAAGCACATACACACTAACAACCATAAACTTAAGCGAAATCATAAATTGAAACACAGATACACAGAATACAACTCAAACTTGGGTATCTTTAAATCTAACTTTGTTTATCGATAATTTATTCTTTTCGACGACAAACTTGTATCTACGGATTTTCTTCTTTGTAAGTAACCATCTCGTTCTTAGATTTCTCAATATAGTCATCATAACCTACAATTTATATGTTATACAGTCTAACATGGCCCATGAGTACATCGGAGTTAAGGACTGGATGTACGTGGATTGGCAACAACGTATGCAACCTAAGTTTGTCGTAGGAGTTGCTGCTTTCATTGAATTTGCACGTGCACATAATAAGATCGTGTCAGAGAAGATTCTCTGCCCGTGCGATAGATGTGAGAATAAGTACTGGCAGAAGGTAGAATTCTTAGAGCTTCATATCGTTAAACATGGTTTTATTAGACTATATATAACTTGGCTATATCACGGAGAAGGATAAAAAGAAGATAGTAATGCGGCAGAAGAAGAAGGAGAAGATGGTAATGCGGCAGAAGAAGAAGACGGTAATTCTTTCCAGGAGAAGAAATGGTGAATATGATAGAGGTTGCCTTAGGTGATAGTATTCGTACCGAAGATGACATTCCTTCCGGTCAAGGACCGCATGCGGATAAGTATGAAAAGTTCATGAAAGATGCTAGAAAACCAATTTACGAGAATGCAAAGTATTCCACCCTATCATGGTTCATCCAACTTTTCCAGATTAAGTGCCTAAATGGATGGAGCATTAAGTCATTCACGATGCTTCTAAAGTTCTTGAAAGATTCTATGCCCCCGGGAAATAATATGCCCGACAGCTGGTACGGAGCCCAGAAGATGATGTCTGATTTGGATCTAAAGTGTGAGAAGATTCAAGTATGTCCTAAAAATTGCGTGTTGTACCAGAAAGAGAATTCAGATTTGAAAGAGTGTCCAACATGCGGAGAGGCCAGGTATAAGCCGAAAGATTTTGATAAGAAGTCCGATATACCTGTGAAGATAGCTGTTCCCTTATTAAACAAAAAAGAAGAGAAAAAAGGCGATGGGAAAAATTCCCCTAATGGAGTATCACGTGCCCACACGTGATGCGATTTGGAGGAAGGATTATAGGCATTACGCTTAATTATTAAGGCTGAAATTAAGCCTCACGTGCAAGCACGTGAATATCTATATACAAAGTATATAGGCGCCTTTTAAAACAAAAGACAGGCCAGGAAGGCTTACGTGTCAGTACGTGATGCCCTCTTTTGGCTGTTGCACATATGCAAATGTGTTTAACTCTGTGGGGTCACATACTACACGTGAGTGGTCTAAAATGCCTTCTGAGCCGATAAGATTAAATTCTAAGTAAAGAGATCAAAACCCTATTTGGAAAATATTTCCTTGAATCTTTCTAAATAAGAAAGATTACTCTCTGTAAAACAGAGTACCGTTGGATTAAAAATCCAATGGTGATTAAAAAATCACCAAGCCACAGAATATGCTCTGTATGGGAAAATATTTTCCCAATCTTTTTAAAAACAAGAAAAATATCTTCTGTAAAACAGAATTCCTTGGATCAAAGATCCAACGGTGGATAAAATCCTCAAATCAATTAAGGTATTTCAATGAGAGATTTCTTTAACTAAATCAACAGACTAGCCTCTACTATATAAATGACCCAAGACTTCAAGTCTTGCATAGAGGAGACCCCCCATAAGATTTGAGAAAAAAAAAGAAAAAAAGAAGAGCTCTCTTTTATAAAAAGAAGCCCTAGGTAAGAAGAAAAACATAGAGATCATTTTATCTCTTTTTCGCCATTTCAAGAGTTTAACTCTTCTAAAAAGAACTTAGTTCTTTATCTGGTTGAGATCTTCAGAAGCAGATCTCTCCACAAGTTGAGAATTTAATTCTTATAGGGGACATTCTGTCATGTAGACTCAAAACTTAGGGGAAAGAACTAAGTTTTGAAGAATTTAATTCTTCCAAAAGATATAGAAATTTAATTCCTCTGATAAAACTAGGGTTTAACACTATAAAAGAATTTAATTCTTATAAAAATAAGGGACCTGAAATTCTCAAAACTCAGATCAAGAGCTCCATGCATATTAGCGTTCAATGCTATAACGACAGATCACGTGTTCCCACGTGAGCACATCTGAGGAACAAAAAGGAGTGACTGAGATTGAGTCACGTGATCCCACATGACCCCATAATAGTTCTTAGCACTTATAAAAGGAAAAGGGGAATAAATCAAAGACAGTTCACATTTTTGGGGCGCCTCACGTAATCCCACATGACCCCCTAATAGTGCTTAGCACTTATAAAAAAGGGAATAAATCAAAGATAGTTCCCATTTTTGGGACGCCTCACGTGATCCCGCGTGACCCCTTAATAGTGCTTAGCACTTATAAAAGAAAAGGTGAATAAATCAAATACAGTTCCCATTTTTGGGACGCCTCGCGTGATCCCACGTGACCCCTTAATAGTGCTTAGCACTTATAAAAGGAAAAAGGGGAATAAATCAAAGACGGTTCCCAATTTTGAGACGCCTCACGTCATCCTATGTGACCCCCTAATAGTGCTTAGCACTTATAAAAGAAAAAGGGAATAAATCAAAGACAGTTCCCATTTTTGGGACGCCTCACGTGATCCCTTAATAGTGCTTAGCACTTATAAAAGGAAAAGGGGGAATAAATCAAAGACGGTTTACATTTTTGGTATACCTCACGTGATCCCGCGTGACCCCCTAATAATGTCCATCACTTATAAAAAAGGGGGAATGAACACAAAGAAGCAGTGCCCAATTCTCAGGCGCCTCACGTGCCACACGTGAGCACTCCAAATTTCAGTGTTTAAACTGCTTTAGAGCCTCATGTAGGAGCACGTGAGCGCCGAGCAGATGTTAATGTTTAACACTATGATAGGCCAACCCTAGCTTAAACTAGACAAGTCTCCCAAGGTCAAAATTCTTTTGATCACCAATTAACCGAGCCTTCCTATGCTCAGGTCTTCCTAAATCAATCTCAGTTCCAAAGATGACTAATGATCTCCTAACAGATGGTATCGAAAATGGTGTTTATTCCACTATGATCTTTTCCTTCAATCTAGAGTTTGGTTCAAGGGTACATCTCTCTATACCTTTGATACATGTCGTTGTAATTCTTCAATGTCTTCAGAGAGGTGGAGGGTCCCGATAACCAACAGCTCTTTGGTACACTCCCAAATCCATGAGCACATCCCAATGGACCGCAATGTCCTTAAGCTATATATGGACCGTAACGTCTTTAAACTAAACCCTCACCCCAAAAAATGGTGATCTATAGACTGTAACGTCCCTAAACTAAATCGATAGAGCCCAAATGCTTTTTTGTTGGATCAAAAATGATCATAAACCCCCGTTAAGTAGATCTTAGTCCAATATCGGACTAACATATCCTTAACAAACATTTAAGTTTATCTTAATCTCAAACAAGGTTAACGATCCTTAAATCAAACTAAACCCAAATCTAAGAATATACGGATTTGGACTAATCCACGCCCTACGGGCGACAACGCAAATTAGTCTCCATATACAATCCACAGGCAACCAAAAATAAAACAAACACACACGACATGAAGTGAACTGCTGGAGCAGGAGAAAGTGGTTATCGTGATGCGGTAAAGTAATTAACTGCAGAGGCTTGCGCCTGCAGGGAAGAGCGTCCCTACAATCAAAAACCCTTCGTAAACGAGGGGGAATCTGACGAAGTCTGCTACAACGGCCGCATCCGTCCAAACCTCCGATACACGGTACCATAAATCAACTTGGTATCTTCGGAGAGGTGGACGAATAAACCCAAATAGCATCTGCCCCCAAATTCAGGCAAGACGATCCATCCCGGTTTCGTCTCTGTTTTCGGTGGTAAATAGATTCTGGCACGCCCGGTGGGACCTTTTCCACTTTCCACACCACACTTCGTGTTTCGTGTTTTTCCGCGATCAAATAATCGCGGTATATATGTTTGTGTTTTCCCTTAGGTGATGGGATACTGAAACCGGTGTATCGTCTCTATGAAGAATGGTGTTTGCTTCTACCCTAACAACTCAGGCTCTGTCATATCTAGTGGAGTCAAGTATGGACCACTCGCGGTCTTAAATCTCTGCAATCCGGCTCTTCAAGAAATCAACTGGCTTCTCTTCAGGTCGATACTCCCACCTCCCACACTCGGTGCCTCAACGTCGAAGGAGGAGGCCCAGAAGAAGTCTGTCTTCTACAGGCTGGATCCCTAAGCAGCAGGTTTGCCGACGGAATCAGTCCTCAAACAACTGGCACATGCTAAGGACCAAGGTCGATGCAGGGGGAAGAATATTCAAGCTCTCAAAGGAAACAGGGGGCAGGCTTGGCAAAATCCTGAAGCTAATCAAATCCCGGCTGTAAGAAACGATCGACGTCGATATCGGCATCATACAAAATGAGCTGGGGGCAGTTCTCCGTATGGTCATGTTTCAACCCCAGTGGTGAATGTTGTTATTGCAACTGGGAACAGCTTCAAACTGTTGTGAAGGGTCAGACAAAATTCTCCTACTGCAATATTGAAGAAATCTCAGCAGCCCATGGAGATCCCATTAGAGCAGAAACCAGTTCGCTCCCTAAAAACAACTTTCCTCATCTATATATAAGGTATGGAAGCAGGTGAAGGTCTCTGTCATCAACCGCGGCTTTTCCTCTAGGGGTCGGCCAAATTCTGACAAATCCCGTTTCAAATACAATGGGACTCATCCCAAGACGAATCCTGATACAGCGGTTCCTCCGAAAAACCAAAGCGGCTTCTCACAAAAAAAGAGGCCTATTAAAGCTCAAGTGTCCAAGGTAAACTCCAAAGGCCAAAACTCCAAACACCCCAAGCCTGGGGGCATGACAGTTTATACAATCCATATGGTGAAATCCAAAGACGAAATTCGAGCTTCTACTAGTCACCGACCTCAAACTCGGTCCCTGACAAAGGTTCAACTGCAACGTGAAAAGCTGCAGGAGATGCTCGCTTAGGAGGCAGCAAACGGTAATCTATCGCGTAAGGAAAATCCCGAGGACGCTCCCGAAGAAAGAATAGAGAAGGATATTGATTTCCTAAAGCACGATATGAAAAAGGGAGATGCAGAAGCGGCAGAAATTTCCACTCAAATGAACTAGATGGCCCTTCTGATTCAGAATATGGCCGGAATAATGGTTCAATTGGAACCACTGGTAGATGAACCGCCAGTAATCGGTCTTAAAGACAAGGGTGACATTTCAAATTCTCTGTAAACCTCATCAACGGCTGAGGAGGAAATGATTCCTAAAGAAAAGCTGGATACATATATCGCTCAGCAAATTAAAGCTCACTACACCAGTGAAGCCGCAAATAGATCAATCAAGATTGGTTGACCGTATCCGACGTGGTACGATCAAATACAGTACCCTCTAGAGTACACACTTCCAACGTTCCACAAGTACAAAGGAACTGGGAATCCCACCAGCACATTGCACGATTTAAATCCATGTGCGGCAATTCTGGAGGAAATGACATACTACTCCTCCAACAGTTCGTCAGTGGTCTGGCGGGTATCGCCTTCGAATGGTATGCAGAACTCCCAAAAGATTTCGTGAAGAGCTTCGACGAAATGGATATGCTCTTCTGTCAAGGATTCGCTAATGAGAATGAACATAGTACCGTGACAGCGCTGGTCAACGAAAGGGTTGGACCGAATGAGACTTGGATTCAATATGTTAGCCGATGGCAAAATCTCTGGTCAAATGCAAGCAACGCATCGATGAAGTTGCAGTCTTGGGAATGCTCATAGACACCCTTGACCCAAATTCAAAGGCGTCTCCGTATATGTCCCTCTTCAAGCCGACGACCTTCCAAGAACTCATGGATAAAATGGCTCGATTGGATCAAATGGGTCAAGACACTTTCTCATCCGATGTTAACGAGTGAAAAACGGAGACAAGATGGCGTTTTTCGCCTACGCTTAACATAAATAAGTGGCTCCGAAATAACCTGTCGCTAAAATAGCGACGGCGTGGGTACTCGTTTCCCCCGAGATACACACAGGGGGCATATTTCTCATTGGCGGAAAAATCTCTATGTAGAATGGTCCTTTCTTATCAAAGGACAGGAAGGATATTAAGGGGCCTACAAACAGGTCCTACAATCTAGTGAAATGCCCTGCTAAAAAAAACGGTACGTCCACAAGAAAAA
Organism: Agapanthus africanus; assembly: GCA_030015575.1. Lineage (NCBI taxonomy): Eukaryota > Viridiplantae > Streptophyta > Magnoliopsida > Asparagales > Amaryllidaceae > Agapanthus > Agapanthus africanus. Next base: position 26,320,399 of record CM057338.1, read on the forward strand.
TGGGCACGGATGAAAACCCAAAAGGGCGCCGTGAGTACAAACTGCAGGACTGCCGGCGAGCTTGTGAAAACCCGAAAGGGCGCAATCTCGTTAAAATAAAAACACCTGCACGGTCCTCTCGACCTTGTAAGGAGAAAACACCAGCATGAGATCTTTATGACTCACAAGGGAGCAACACACTTGAGGATCCCTACGATTCCTAAGGAGAAATTACACTTACGAGATCCTCACGACTCGTAAGGAGAATTCCCCTCTGTGAGACCCTCACAGCTCATAGGATTCAAAAGCCTTAAGTAACAGGGATCTGGACCTGTTCTTAAGCCGTCATATCCCCTAAATTGCCCTACAGGCGGTCCTTATTGACCCTTGTATACAATCCAGGGGCACGAATAAATATTTCTTTGCCAAGTTCTACAAATGGCAAGAAATATCCCCATATGGTGAATAACACTTGTAGTTCCTCTCGACTTATAAGGAGAAAACACTCTTGAAAGATCCTTACGACTTACAAGAGAAGACATCACTTAGAAATCCCCATGATTCTTAAGGAGAAAATACGCCTATGAGATCCTCACGACTCGTAGGGAGAAAACCCTTTATGAGATTCTTACGACTCATAAAGTCAAAAGTCTTAGTCGGCAGGATCCTAACCCTGTCTACTTAGCCACCTTTGTCTAAATCGACAGGGGCAAATGATGATTCGCTCCTGACATTATCCAAGTTGTAGCGATACTGATGCCTAAACAGGTGTCAAACTCCAAGTCAACCTCTCCGGAAAATGCCGTCCCTACAACCATCTAATGAAGAAGGGGACCCTGTTCGTCTGGGATCGTAAATGCCAAAATACACTGGACGAAGTCAAGAAATATCTGCAGAACCCGCAAATACTGACCGCTCCGGTCAAGGGAAAGCCCCTCATCCTGTATACGATAGCCCTCGAAGGTTCTTTAGGCGCACTATGGGCACAGGAGAACGATCAGGGAAAGGAGAGAGCTCTCTATTATTTGAGTCGAGTTCTCTTGGGGGCAGAAAACAACTACTCCCCTATCGAAAAGCATTGCCTAGCACTAAACTTCGCGATAACGAAGCTCAGGCATTATGCCTAGGCACATGAGGTCCATCTCATATCAAAAGTGGATCCTCTCAAGTATTTGATGTCAAAAGACATACTAATAGGAAGGCTTGCCAAATGGGCCCTCCTCTTGATGGAGTTCTCGATAATATATCGATCCTTTAAGGCAGTAAAAGGCCAAACCATCGCCGACTTTCTTGCTGAGCATCTGATACCAGCCGACTCTCTCTTAAATTTTGAATTGCCGGATGAACATGCGTTCGATACAATCGAAGGGAAGACGAAGGAAAATAATGTCCAATGGGAACTCTACTTCGATGGAGCGTCTTCCATAAAGAAGCAAAAGCACAATACCCCCATAATCAAAGCTGGGGTAGGCCTTATCTTTGTGACTCCATGAGGAGGGATAATACGTTTCGCCCTTTTCTTAACAGAGCCAAGAACAAACAACGAAGCGGAATATGAAACTTTGATAGCATGTCTTGAGATCGTTATTGACATGGGAATCGAAAACCTCCTCATATATGGAGACTCCCAGCTGGTCGTTAGCCAAGTAAATGGCGACTATCAGACGTGCAAGCCAGAGTTGGTAAAATATGGCGAAAGAGTGCAGCAGCTACTGACACAAATCCCCTCTTACATATTGGAAAGCATACTGCGGGTGGAAAATAGTAAGGCAGATGCATTAGCCAAGCTTTCTAAGGAACTGGCTGACGAAAACCTCGATGATGTAAGGATCACTCTGCAAAGCCGCCGGATTCTCGCACTAGCAGAAATATCTCCGGAGTCGTCTGAAGAAAAGGAAGCGGCCAAGCAAGCAGCCTTCCAAATAAAAGACGAAGAAAATATGAAGGATTGGAGAAAAGTATTCATAGACTATTTCAAATCCCATCGAACACCTGAAAACGCGTCTTCAAGACATCAGCTCATGAAGCGCCCTGTCTTTCACCTTCGTCAATGATACTCTTTATAAGAGATCATTCGACTGTCTGTGGTTGAGAAGCCTGGGACCAGAAGAAACAAAAAGGGTCGTCCATGAAACTCAAGTCGGACTCTACGGTTCTTATCAAGCCGGGCTAAAGATGAAGTTGAAGATCAAGAGAATGGGTTACTATTAGCCTATGATGATCCAGGACTGCCTCGAATATGCGAAGCAGTGTCACTCGTGCCAGATTCATGGGGATTTCATCCACCAGCATCCGAATCCGCTACACCTGACATTGGCTAGCTGGTCGTTTGAAATGTAGGGAACTGATATAATCGGGCCCATCGAGCCAGCATCGTCCGGGGGACATCGGTTCATATTGGCAACAACCGATTACTTCTCTAAGTGGGCAGAGACAGTACCCTTAAGGGAGGTGAAGATGGAGAACATCCTCCATTTCTTCAGGACACACGTAATCTACCAAATCGGCACTCCACGACGGATTATCTCCGATAATGGGCCAGCCTACAGAAGCCACAAAATCAGTCGCTTCGAAAGCAGCATAAAATAGATTGGAGATATTCTTCAGTCTATAATCCTGCGCTAACGGTTTAGCTGAGGCTTTCAACAAAACCTTGACAAAGATCATAAAGAAAACGGTGTCCAGAAATAAAAGGGACTAGCATGAGAGACTGCATGAAGCTCTTTGGACGTATCAAACCACGTTCAAAACGGCCAAGAATACAACGCCATTCGCGTTGTTATTCTGCACGGAAGCAGTACTTCCCTTAGAGATAGAGCTACCCTCTCTACGAGTAGCAGTTTGATACGAGCTGATAGATGAAGAAAATGCCCATCTTCGGCTTGAGGAGCTCGATGCACTCAATGAAACTCGTCTCATGGCGCAGCAAAACCTGGAAGTTTACAAAGCAAGAATGACGCGTTCATACGAAAGACTAACTAGGCCGAGAACATTTCGCCAAGGCGAACTCGTACTAATTGTCAAAAGATCTATGATCCCCAACCGTGCAAAGTGGGGGAAATTTGAGCCGAACTACGAGGGTCCGTATATCATAGACAAGGTCTACCAAGGTGGGGCCTACATGCTCATGGATATGCATAGCGAAAGACCCTTCCGACCAATAAACGACCGGTTCCTTAAGAAATACTACGCTTGACAAGTCACGGCTCAGGTTAATGATAGATGACGACGCCTATGTCTGCTCGCTATCTTCCTGAGTCAAAAATCTAAAAGTAGTGTTCAACAATACTCCACCCTAAACATGGAGATCTATGGACCTAGATGTCCCTAAACTAACAATGGACCGAGATGTCCCTACACTAACAATGGACCGAGATGTCCCTGAACTAACAATGGACCGCAATGTCCATAAACTAAATACGCCGCCTCAAACACGGCGATAGTGGAATTCAAGTCTACAGGTCCCAGTGGCAAAGACTGCAAATCGAATCCCGCCGGCTGCATAGCTGCCCCGGTGGCGAAGTCCCCCATAAGTTCCATTGGAAAAAAAAGGTACGTCCACAAGCGAAATGGGCATGGATGAAAACCCGAAAGGACACCGTGAGTAAAAACAGCAGGGCAACTGGCGAGTTTGTGAAAACCTAAAAGGGCACAATCTCATTAAGATAAAGACACCTGCAAGGTCCTCTCAACCTTGTGAGGAGAAAACGCCTGCATGAGATCCTTACGACTCATAAGGGAGCAACACACTTAGGGATCCCCACGATTCCTAAGGAGAAATTACACTTACGAGATCCTCACGACTCGTAAGGAGAATTCCCCCCTACGAGACCCTCACGGCTCATAGGATTCAAAAGCCTTAAGATACAGGGATATGAACCTGTTCTTGAGTCATCACACTCCCCAAGTTGCCCTACAAGCGGTTCAATATTGACCCTTGTATACAATCCACGGGCACAAACAAATGTTCCCTCACCAAGTCCCACCAATGATGACGAATGTTCTCATGTGGTGAACGACACTTATAAGTCCTCTTAACTTGTAAGGAGAAAACACTCTTGTAAGATCCTTACGACTTGCAAGAGAAAATATCGCTTAGGAGTCCTCACGACTTCTAGGGAGAATCTATACCTACGAGATCTTCATGACTCGTGGGGAGAAATACCTTTATGAGACCCTTACGGCTTGTAAAGTCAAAAGCCTTAGTGAACAGGATCCTAACCCTGTTTGCTAAGCCACCTTTGTTCAAATTGATAAAGGCAAATGATGATTGGCTCCTAGCAATATCCCAGTTATAGAGATACTGATGTCTAAATCGGTATCAAATTCCAAGTCCTTTCACAGCAAATGATGATTCGCTCGTGGAAATATTCCAGTCGCAGTGATGCTGATGCTAAGATTAGTATCAGATCTTGAGTTCCATACTCGCAATAAAAAAATGCATATGAAATAGCCGAAATGTTTGGGCAACTCGTAATAAAAATCAGCAAAATATATGCATATAAAAATAGCCGAAATGTTTGGGCAACTCACAATAAAAAAAGCAGCGAGTAAAAAGAAAAAAACAACCGAAATGATTGGGCACCGCAAAAAATACCCGAAATGATTGGGCAATCGCGACTTTCGCGATATAAAAAGATAAAATGATAGAGCATCGCGGAAACAAAAAAATGAAAATGAAACTTTTGCCCTGCAGGTGAGTCCACATCGACCCCTGTATACAATCCATGGGTACTGATTGATCGTTTTCGTGTCCTGTTTAGAATGTTTCACAACCAAAGAAATTTATACCGCAATCAATTGACGGTGTCTGTTGTAGTTTCGTCAATGAGAACGGATCGTCCACTGAGAAAGTGTGATTTGCTCGTTATTGATTTAGTTGAGTCGAAAATTAAAAGATAAAAGAAATTGCAATAAAATTGATTCAAGATTTGTGAGTTTTTATTTTCAAGAAACTTAAAGAAAGTAAAGATCTAAAATCAAGAATCAAGAAATGTTCCCAAATTGTTTGAATTTTCAAGATTTGTAAAGAGGCTTGTAGGAATCGATCCAATCGATAGTGATGATGAATACTTATGATTACAAATTCTTATCTATTGAAGATTTGTTGCTAGATCGATGACAATCAACGAGGTTTAGGGATCTATTGAAGAAACTAGGGTTTCTTCATCCTCATCCCTTGTCCATTCGTTGATTAGCATTCAAATTCTAGCCTCTAGGAAATTCAATCATCGATCGTTGATCTCTAATTTAGAGCGAAAACATTCAAGAAAGCATCTCGCTCAAAACTGTTAGTTATATGTGTGCCCTAGAGGCCATTACTGTACATACGATATATATTGTAGTGGACGCTTGGACATATATAGGGAGGACTTTCTTGCTCGACATAATAGTACGCTATCTGGTTGCTCTTTATCTTAACATGTACTCTGATTGTCTCTATATTACATGTTGATAAAGCCCTTAGGATATGTACTCGACTACTGGGACTATGATGAGATCATACTAGTGGGGCCACGGTAGTCGACGGGTACATCCTATAACTGTTCCTAGTCGTGGGAGTATCGAGATAGGGTATCGATACTCCAGAGTAGACTAGCATATGCGCTTCTTGACCCATATGATGGGCGATGGATGATCTCATATCCATTGGTGTTTGACATCAAAGAAGGTATACGGGTGCTCAGTGGAGACTGGGTACACTGGACAGACTCGCCGAGAACTCCCAGATGGTATTATACCTCACGTCAGATGGCAGTTCTCTGGTGACACTGGTACAGAGTAGTCTGTAGACCCGAGATCGTCATAGAGTCTTGTGTGATTCCCACTGTGCTTTGATTTCCATCATACCACGTCCAAGAGGGCGTGCAAAAAGGTGGCTTTTGGGTACAGTCCCAAATCATATGGAGGCAATGAGCGATAGGAGGGGATTCGTCTCTCCCGGTATATGGAGTTGATGTTGTGCTGTGTTCGATTGGCTATAACTGGAAATCCCTGGCCAGGGTTGCTGAGATTTACCGGTAAGTGTTATCAGTTGTTTCTTGAACTGTTATGGACCTCATATCGACACGACTTATCAAGCTACTGGGGTCTGATGTTTACCACCCCTAGGCGAGATATGCGACACATCAGACGAAGAGACCGGACTGTACGGGAGTGTTACTGACTGGATTCACAGGAGAATGTACAGGCTTGCTTGTTGATCTTCTGAGCGATCAATACCTGGGTGGCTGTTACGTTTAGCTGACCGCTTGCAGCTTATGGGTGTTTGATATGATCATCACCTGCTACCGGCGTATTGACGATTCTTTAGAGTCCTACACAGAAGTTTCTTGACTCAGGAAAAACGGAGTAGGGGAACATATGTGATATGTACGGGACCGAGAACAATACGTGTATGTGATACCGTATTAGATTCTCGCGATATGAGATATCGGCCGGGTATATGTGATATAGCCGGGTCATCGGATCAAGTGTTGATTCGATGAACTGATACAGATTATATTAGTCGGTTATTTGTGAAATAGCCAGATTATCGGATCAAGTGTTGATTCGATAATTTAATGTATAATTATATATTTGATATATTAAAATTATATTAACTGATAGAAGCTCACTAAAAGATTCTTTTTCTCACTCGGGTAATACATTGATATATATGTGATATATGTTAATTGTATTATTTTATTTTGTTACAATAAATATTGTATATGTGATATATAATATTGTAACATGTTAGGGTTATTAATGCAACATGTTTAGTGGAGATTAAATATGGTTAGGGTTTGATTTGGGTTAATCTTTTCTAGAACCTTCTAGAAGGTTTTGTTTTGTTTTGTGCAAAGATATTTGTTTTGATATTTTGCAAGATATTTGTTTAACCCAACCTAACCCTTTAACCTTAGTTAAATCTCTACAAAGGTTACTTGAACCATGGTTGCATTTCTAACCTTACTTGACTTTCATTATTCATCACAAAAGAATTATTATTCATTCATCTTCTTCTTCCTTTTTGCAAAGCTTTCTTGCTTTGATTTTTGTGATGAAAGTGAGTGAGAATAAGAAAAAAAATGAGAGCAAAAATCCTACTTTATCATCCTCATCTACCCTTGCCATTTAGATGAGGGTGTTAACTTCATTTGGTGAGTGGGAGCTTGTGTTAATGAAACTTCAAGGTAGATCATCTTTGTTATCGAAGATCGAAAACAAGCTTGCATCTTTCTCTTCGTGGAGCCTCTCTAGAGTCTGGATGCACGATGATCGCAGCGAAGGGACCTCAACACGGAGCTTTAGAAATGAAGGACAGGATCTACAAAGGTTGTAATCCCTCTCACTTAGTGTTAAAGTGTTTAACATGTTTGTTTCGCCTAATCTCTAGTTTAAAAATCTTGGTTAGGGTTGTTCGGCACGTCTAAATTTTAAATCGGGCATGATTGATGCCTTATAGACCCTTGTAAGAGTGCCTAGTAACCCTACAAAAACTAGGTCGCCTTTGATTTAATTTTCTAAAGTTTACAAAACTCATAAGACTTAAGAATCGTTCAAGAATTTAGTCATCATCATCTACCTATTTTCTCGATTCCTCCACAAGCGGAGTTTTCACTCAAACATCATGAAAAAGATAACAATCAAGAATCGATAACTCTTCATAATGCTCAAATGTAAAGAAAAGCAAGATCAAGAATTTTCACCTTTTATTAAATCGATGTTTCGTTACAATACACTCAAAGACTACAAGATTTGAGGATGAACTAAATCATCGAACTAGCTTCGCATCGTCTTCTTGAGTCGCGGATCATCGTGGATCTCTTGCTCGGATGAAAATCGGCGTTGCTTCAAAAGGCTCATTGGATTTTTGCTCAATTTGGTACTCGATGAATCTTGATTTGGTTTTAGAATTGGATTCGGGCTAGGGTTTTTGGTTTACAAGTTGTGTCACTCAACTTGTGTGTAGAATTGTAGAACAACCTTTTTAATGAAGCCATGGGTCCCGTTTTATAGCTTTCCCTTTAGCTTCCCCTAGAAGCTAGGTTTAGCTTCCTTTAGAAGCTAAGCTAGGTTTAGTTTTCTTTAGAAGCTAAGCTAGGTTTAGCTTTCCTTGTAAGCTTGGTAGTTAAGAAGAAACTTCTAGATTGAGTTAGTTATTTAGCTTACAAGAGAAGCTTGGTTGTTATGAGGCTTTCATAGAAAGCTAGGTAGTTATAGGAAGCTTCTAGGTTAAGGTAGTTAGCTAGCTTACATGAGAAGACTTGCTGTTGGAGTGAAGCTTCTGGAGATTTCTAGGGACTTTGAATAAGTTTTATAGTTGAGAAGAGAAGCCTCGGGAAGAATGCTGCCGCCAACGAGTCGGATCGGCCGCGGATCCGCGGTGGATCGGCCAACTCCGCTGCGTATCCGCGGCCATTTCGTGCGATCAATGCATGAAATCTTCAGGGTATGTTTGTGTTGGCTTTATGGCACTTTTCTGATATCTGGAATATTTTTATACTTTCTTGTTCACTGTCAGATTTCAAGTCTTGGACTTGGCGTATTTTATCAGCACTTTTATGATTCCGGCTCTTTTACCTGGAGAATTTCCTGCACACAATCTCGAGACAAGTGTTGCGATATACAAAAGATCATGCGTGCAATAATAAACACTCAATTTCTCTCAAAATGCTGGTTATAATGTATAACACATGTTATTTGATATTTTACAGACAAATTGCTAATATGTGCTATATTTATACCAAACACCTTTAGATGATTGCAAAGAGTAGGGAAATTGATGTGTTAAAAATGCAATATTTTCGACTGATCAGGTACAAACGAAAAGGGAACCACATTTTCCCACCAGGCTCCATCAGATAGAGAGCCAAATCTCGACGGCAACATCTACAACCTAGAGATCAACAATGATGTTTCTTCTCCACTCCAACAGAATGCAGACGCAACGTCAACAACCGACCTTAGGGTCAAAACAATGGAGTCATGGAAAAGTCCCTAGTTCCAAGACTTGACGGTTCACCAACAACCTAGAGACAATCTCGAGATTCGTTGCAATATGGCGGGCACAATGTCAATGAGCGAAGCAAAGGAAGATCCCTAGCTTCAGGGTCTCGACGGCAACATCTACAGCCTAGAGATCAACAACGACGTTCCTTCTCACTCCAGCAGGATGCAGATGTAACGTCAACAACCGACCTTAGGGTCAAAACAGTGGAGCCATGGCAAAGTCCCTAGTTCCAAGACTCGACAGTTCACAGACAACCTAGAGACAAGCTCGACATTCGTCGCAATATTGCAGATGCAATGTCAACAAACGAAACAAAGGAAGATCCCTAGCTTCAGGGTCTTGAGGGTAACTCAAATGAGACCTGAAAGACTATCAGAGATCATCCTACACAAGCGCAGGGTTGTCATGGCTCCCAAACTGAGCCTAACCTCAAGTAAAAAGAGGCATGGATCCCTAACGCTTGCTCTGCCGACGGTAATATCACCTGGGAGATTACTTGAAGATATCTTGTCCAGCCTCCGAAGGGATCAGAGACATAACAGTTGCGGGGCTACTCGAATAGAAAGATTGCATATCGGGGAATATATCGGCCAACGCGACGGTACGACGGACAAATACCCTAGTACCATAGACCCTAATGGACTTCTATCAGCAGAGGTTAACTATGACGTTAGGACATTCTTGCGAGAACTTCTCGATTCGTCTCGACTCGTAGGGAAAATAATGTCCCTGTGAGAAATTCTCGACTCGTCTCGACTCGTAGGGAAAAGCCTTAGGCGGCAGATATCAACCTGTTTCCTAAGCACTGAGGCCCTGAAAGTGAGTCCAAGATGGAATATTGCATACTATCCATGGGCCACACTCTCCGAAGTCGAATATCGACAAGGAGGGAAAAAACCACTTACGAGCCCTCTCGACTTGTAAGGGGGAAAATTCTCTTGTGAGATCCTTACGACTCTCAAGAGAAAACACACTTAGGAGCCCTCACGACTCCTAAGGAGAAAATACACCTACGGGATCCTTTCGGCTCGTAGGGAGAAAAGTCTTTATGAGACCCTAATGGCTCATAAAGTTGAAAAGTTTTAGGCGGCAGATCCAAACCTGTTTCCTAAGCCATCGCTGCCTTACAAAGAGGTCAAGATGGACTATCTACGGGCTACGTTTGCCAGAATTACATGCCAATATGAAATAAAATATGTCTTTTATTCATGAATTTAAATGAATACAAGGTACATTTCATAAAAGAATAAAATGAATACAGAATACTCACATTCAGGAGTGAATACAAAAAAAGAAAAGGAAAATATGCAAAAAAAAGAGAAAATCTTCAAGCCGGCGGATGGTGCAACAGGCCAGTAAGTAAGTCATGCTTCCACTGGACCTCGGCTTCAAGCTCCGTAATTGCGGCAAGACGGGCCCCCGTCTGAGTCTGCTGAGTCTGATATGAAGCAAACCGATTCTCAAGCTCCCTTTCGGCAAATTTGTGGGCCTCAACCATCTCGCGAGTAAAGATAACGGCTTTATCAAGGGCCACCACCTCCGTGATAGCATCTTGAAGCACCCGCCAAATTCCGTACGCATGGGTAGTCTTGGCAGTAAGCTGAGCCTGAAGTTCCCCCAAAGCATTCGAAGCTAACTCCCTCTCCAAAAATTTCCGATTAAGCCTCTTCTCGCACGACTGCAGATTGGCTGCGCACTGTTCGATCCATCCCCGCAGGATCGCTTTCCCAGTTAAAATGTCAGAAGGAAGGCGTATGCACTCAAGCACATGTAGACAAGCCTCCACTCGACGACAATACTCAACCCAAACATGTACCAATGTTTCGTCATGATAGGTGGCAAGAAAAAGCAAGGAAGTGTTGGCTTCGGCAGCAAATTCTTTGGATGTCACAGAACTACCAGCGCAAAGATCCTCAATGAGAGCTGACAAGGAGTGAATGCTTTGTTTCGCCATCCGCTCAGACGCACATCGGGCGTATGGGTCCGGTGGCATAGCAATTCGAGACTCTAACGGGATCAGGGTTGGCAAAGCTATCAAGATTTATGAACAGTCAGCGAAATTGGAAAACATGGAATAAACAAAACAATGCCAAGGATAAAGCTTTACTTACCCACAGTCGTGCAAGGGGGGTTTGAAAGATCCCCAGGCCCATCGAGGATCTCAACTTCGTCATAAGCTTCCAGAACTGTAGAGTGCATATTAGCATCGTTATAAAAAAATGATAATAAAACAAAGGGGTCAAAGAACGCTGACCTTGCCCGGAAGACAGGACTATGCTTTGCGGGGATATTTCTTGTAAGGCAGCCATGTTGAGTAGACGCTGGAAGGACTTCCTGGGAGATAGATCCATGATGGACGCCGCCAATTCCCGCAGTTCTGAAAGAAAGAAGGGTTTAGATAATGGAGAGATCATTAAAATGAAATATAGAAGATTACCTTCGATACTTCGCCCGCCTTGAACCGGAGGGATAGCAGCTTCAGCAGCCTCCTCCACACCCTCAGGTGCATCACTGGAGATATTTGCTAGCATGGCAGCTTCCAATTCGAAAACAGCAGCCTCCACTGCAGGCTCTGAGGAGGCAACAGCGGTCTCAGTGATCCTTTCTACGATCTCCAGGACGCCACCAGTGAGACCCACTGGATCTACGGCCGGTAAGGTCACCTCTGCTGGAGGAATAGGTACCGAAGGAACAAAAGCTGCCACCGGAAGCTCCACAGCAGGAACAGCGGCTGTAATGATCTCCTCTACACCTGTCGGTGCGTCATGAGAGACATTCGTAGAGTCCACAGTTATGGCCCGATCTAGATTCAAATACTTTTTCACCGCCGAAGTCCCTGCAAAGTTTTCACGAAAATGAGAAAACATAAAAATAATATAGACTATTCGCTAAAAGAAGGACATGAGAAAGACGCATACCAATGCGCCAAGGAGCTTGAAGTGTGGCTTTCTCCAGACGTTTTTCCTTCCTTGCTATGTCGCTCATCGAGGTTCAAGTGCAGACGAATGACTGCCGGTCTTTAAGGCAAGTTTGTCTTCGGAGACAATCGTTATGGGCTGTTTGAGGGCCCGTTCTTCTTCCATCAACAAAGGACCCATGTGTACCCGTCGTAACGATGGATCAACATCATAGAAGATAACTGGAGGGTAGGGTTTTTTCGGGATGCACACGTTCTCGGTCTCATCCTGTGAGCGCCTTAAAACCTCAGCCAATTGTGCGGCTTCTTCGGCGGATGAGCCAAGATAAATAAGACCGGCGTCCGACTCCTCCATGGCTATTGGCTCGTCCTGAATGAATGGCTCGGACTCAAGTAAGGTGTCCAGTAAACCGACGACCGATCTCTTCCTCCTCTTAGAGCTTGTGCTAGCACTGACCGAAAAACGCTTCCTTCCCCTCGACATTTTAGCGCGACGTTGACCAACCTCGCTTCCGGTATCCCCTTTTGGTGATACCACCGTGGATGACACCGCCAATGATGACGCTGCTGCTGATGACACTACCACTGGCGCTTCATTGGAGCCTTTTCTTGAGCTCTAGTGCGCATTGGCATCCCAGCAGTGCGAGGAGTCGATTCTGTTTCTGCGGCCTTCGGGATAAGAACCACGCTGCTATCCCTCAATGGAGGGCGAACCACTGTCCGCGGTCGCAATGAAATGCAAGTGGCTTGGGTCGGAGCTGAAGCTGTGCATTCGAAGAGTACCCGCTTCTCCTTGGCAATGACATGACCGACTCGATGACGATACCAACCGGTAAAAGACCCCACACACCTTGGAAGGTAGTCGGATTCAGGGATCATGAAACGGGATTCGGTGTTTATTCTCCGCCGAACACAGGGACGAGACTACGTAGGTCCGTCTTGCCTGAATTTCGAGGACAGATGCTATTAGGTGCTATCCGTCCACCTCTCCGAAGATGCCAAGTTGATTTATGACACCATGTATCGAAGGTTTAAATGGATGTGGCCGATGTAGCAGACTTCGTCAAATTCCCCCTTATTGAGGGGTTTTTGATTGTGGAGACGCTCTTCCCTGCAGGCGCAAGCCCCTGCAGTTAATTACGCTACCGCATAGCGGTAACCACTTTCTCCTTATCCAGATGGTCACTTCGTGTCGTGTGTGTTTGTTTTGTTTTCTAGTTGCCCGTGGATTGTATACAGAGACTAATGTATGTTGTCGCGCGTAGGGCGTGGATTAGTCCAAATCCGTATTTTCTTAGATTTAGGTTTTTGGTTTGGGTTTAAGGATACGTTAGTCTCATTTGAGACTAAGATCAACTTAAACGTTTGTTAAGGATACGTTAGTCTAATTTTTAGACTAAGATCAACTTAACGGGATTATTTAGATCCAACAAAAGAGCATTTGGGCTCTATTATTTAGTTTAGGGACATTGCGGTCCATTGTTAGTTTAAAGACATTACGGTCCAAGGTTAAAGACATCACAGTCCATGGGTTTAAGGACCCCACAGTCCGAGATTAAGGACATCATAGTCCATGGGCTTAAGGACCCCACAGTCCGAGGTTAAGGACATCATAGTCCATGGGCTTAAGGACCCCACAGTCCGTGGAATGTCTGGTTGTCGGGACCCGTCGCCTCTCTGAAGACGTTGAAGGATTACAACGATAAATATCAGAGGAGTGAAAAGATGTACCCTTGAACCAATATTGGTTGGGAGATCTGTAGTCCAATTGGGACTAAGATCTGAAATTTATGAGCATATGGGCTCAATTAATTTGAATGAGTGTTTTATGGCCAACTTTGGCTCGGCCCACTCAGTTAAAATGTTAAACATTTGACAATGCTGAGCATTGATCTGAGTTCTGACAATATTTTTGTCTTTTACTGAATGCTGAGCAATCATCATAGCTCTAGGCTTTATTTATAGAACAATTTATGTTCTTTTTAGCGCACACGTGAGGAGCACGTGGTGTGCTTGGCGCTTTGCGCCAGTCAAAGAGTGCAGAGCGGTTCTGCTGGGTAGCGCACACGTGAGGAGCACGTGGCGCGCTTGGCGCTGAGCGCCAGTCCATAAGCGCAAAGCGCTATATGTTAAGTGGTGCACATATGAGGAGCACGTAGTGCGCTTGGCGTTGAACGACAGTCCATGAGCGCAAAGCGTTATCTGTTAAGTGGCGCCCACGTGAGGAACACGTGGTGCGCTTGGCGCTGAGCGCCAGTCCAAGAGCGCAAAGCACTATTTGATCAATTTTATGATCTGAGAAAATAAATTCTCGCTTATAAGAGACTTTGTCTCAAGATTCTAAGAACAAAGTTCTTATTTTATAAGAGATTTTTCAATCTCTTATTTGGATGAAAGGCTTTTCCTTTATGGATCTGTAATCCTAAGAGAATTGACTTATTCTCTCCTCTTTATTTTATAATGAGATGTTCATGATTTCTTTGTATAAAAGACCTTAATCTTATAGATCTATGATCTGTGAGAAAAATTATGTTCTTCTTCTTATTTTATGATGAGATTCTTTAATCTCTTTATGAAAGACCTTGATCTTGTAGATCTATGATCTTAAAGAGAGAAGTGAATTCTTCTTTTTAATATGAGATGATTTCATCTCTCTGTTCTTTTTACCTTGAAGAAAATCTTCTTCTTCTACCGAGAGCTTGGCTCTTCTTTCTGAGATTTTTCAAAGTTTGTGGGGGAGGGGGGGTTCCTCTCTATGTTTATGTATCTTCTGTTTCTTTTTCCTTTTTTTTGAAAAGAAGGATCATTGGTCATTGGGACCCACCACCTCTCCGACGACACTGAGAGATTACAGCGCCATATATCGCACGTGTGGAGGGATGTATCCTTTGAACCATGTCCCACTCTGTAACAACTCCAATTTTTGTATACTTAAATTTGAATTAAATTTGAAGTATACTTGGAGTATTAATGTTGCTGATAACACTTTAAGTATCTATCTCTCTACAATAATTACAAGAAGGAGCTTGTAGCTCATTGGTAATACCTTGCACTGCTGAACCAAGCCACCAGAGTTCAAATCCCATACCCTACATTATTTTTAATATTGATTTTTTTAAAACCTTTAGAATACCAAGAGTTTACACGTGCATATCTCACAAAAACCCCCACTACACCCAAACATGTAACACTTGCAGGAGTTAGATGAACCGTCGGGGGGATCCAGGCCACCGGACTCGGTCGGGAATCGGCCAACTCGGCCTTGACTCGGCCGACTCAGTGATCCGACCGAGTCACGACCGAGTCACCCCCGATACGGCCGATTCCGGCGATGGTCACAACATGAAAGTTGTGTCTTTTCATATTCCCTATGCACCTGCAAAGTTTCAGCCTCATACCACTTCCAGAGCTCTTTAAAAACCCCAATTACTCCACTTTTAATACATTTTTTATTACATTTTATCACATTTTTATTTTTAACTTTTCATCTACCCTAACCCTAGCCTAACCCTATAAATACCAACCCTACACACTACCCTCTCACCCCCAAAATCTTGAGCCACTCTCTCAAAAGTTTTCCAAGAAGTGTGTGCTTTGAAAACAAGTTCGCGGCGAAGCTCCGACGAGATTCTGACGGAATTCCGGCGACGTGCTTTGAAGCAACCGGCGACGAAACCACACCTCGGCCTTTCCCCTAGTCCTCTTTACTCTTTAGAAGAGTTTGAAAACCCGTAAGTCCCAATCTTCCCTCTTTTCTATTTCTTAAAATACGGAATTACGAACCCCGACGGAAATCGGAAAGATTTCCGATTCGGTTTTTCTACAAAATCCCACTTGTCACCTAATCCATAATACCTACCTATATTCATGATGACTATTAATCACATAGAAACCAATTTAAACAAAGTTTCTCATATGAAATGATAGCTTTCTTGTAAAACCGTATTCTTTTCATAAAAATACCATGAAGTTTATTTTTCTTCGTTTAATCAATTCCCTCATTCCTAAATATGTTTATCTTGATCAATAAACTTATAGAAATCAATTTGAATGAGCTACCGAAGAATGCACGGCCTTTAAAAAATGGTGACAAAGGTATGTCGCTCACAGGAAACACTTCAAGAGGATGAAGCGTGAAGCTCGTTGACAGCGAAAAAGTACGACAGACGAACGTGGAAGAGCTGCCGGCAACTGTCACATGGTTGATAGCAGGAGATCGCAAGTTCTCACCTTCGGGAGTGATTCTGAAGAAGAAATGGCTCTCGGCCCTCTCTTCAAAGAATCCACTTCAGGAAAAGAGGAAGAAAAGAAGAGCTGTGAGAGTATTCAGCTGCGTAGTCGCACGTTTCCTGAAAAGAATCTTGGACCTACAAATAAAGGATCGAACAAAAAAGATAAGGGGAAGGAAAAAGTCCTTGAAGATATCGCCCTCGATGACCGATTCGTCGAAGAGCTGGCAGCCAAGAACCCGCCCAAGAAAAGCAAAGTGGATTACAGCGTCCTAGCACACTTGAGGAAGATACCCTCACAGCTGAGCGTCTTGGATGCCCTTCTATTGTCTAAAGAGGCGCGAGTTTCCCTGATCAGGGCACTACAAGAGCCCGAACAGTTTCAAGCTTTCCTCACCGAAGAAAAGATGAAGGACGAGCTCGAAGAAGTTCACACAGCTGACATCACTTTCGGCGACGAAGATCTCCTCCTCGAAACGTGCGAGCATAACCGTCCCCTCTATGTCTCTGGGTATTGCCATGATATCAAGATAGGGAAGATCCTAATTGACAATGGGTCCTCTGTCAACCTTCTCAACGTGAGGGTGCTAAAGGAAATTTGCATGAGCGTGCAGCACCTAGCTTGAGATAAAATCACCATCTCCGGGTTCGAATCCCAGTCATCACGGACGCTCGGGTCTGTGATACTGAAATTACACTTCGGGTCGCTCATCACTAACATCAAGTTCCACGTCATTGACGCCAAGACTTTCTACAACGCCTTACTCGATAGGCCTTGGTTGCACGAGTACAACATCATCCCTTCTACTCAACATCAGTGTATATGAAGTATTTCAAAGATGGTCTCGAGTACACCGTAATGGGGGAGCTAAACCCATTCTCCATGAATGAAGTCCGCAAATACGAGGATGCAAAGTATTTCCTGCCAGACTTTGAAGACACGAAAAGATGCCATAAACCGGAGAATAAGAAAAAAGCTATCACCACTATTCCGGTCTTCGGGAGTGATACCGAGGAGGAAGAAGAGACAGTCTATTCGGGGCCGCTCCAATGCAACAAGCCGGGACCATCTACCCCTATTCTGGTTTTTGGCGGTGAATCTGAAGACGAAATCAACGCAGTGTTCTCGGTCCGTCCATCGGTGCAGGCCCTCACTGGAGATGATCAGAGTTTGCAAATCGCCATGGTTCCGCCAAAGCATTAAAAAGAGCTCGACGCATTTGATACCTATAGTGTGCAAGAACTGCAGACGTTCTACATCCCTCTCAGGCGAAAAGATGAAAAGGCGATCCTTTTTTATCGATCCGCGGAAACCAAAGTGGAGAAAGAAATCTAGCATGGTGCTGATTCTACGCTTGACAGGCTCCAGCCCATCCGTCTGCCCAAATACTACACAGAAAGATTAAAAAGGCCGTTGAGGTGCCAAGGCGTGCGCTTCAAACAGACTGCTCAACAAGCTCAGCTCTACAACAGGATCTGGAACATCCCCGGAACTCAGCGAAAATTACCCAACGGGAGAATGGAAATGATCGGGCTTGGATATGTTCGATCCAAGAAACGGGAGCGATTCCATGGCTGCTACGTTATACATGATTTCGATGAAGAAGGAGATGCTCTGTTAGAAGACACTGCGATTGAACCAAAACGAGATCCTGCCGTAAAAATGCCAAGTCCGTCGTCTGAAGAACGGATGGACAAGCTAATAAGGGAAGCGGGTCAAAAGGTCCGGGATGACCACAACCATGAAATGGCCATTTACGAGAAAGCCAGAATGCAGCGCCTCCTTCAGTAGACTACGGAGAATGACGATGCCCTTCGTCGCCAGCCCGTCATACAGAAGACCCGACACGGAGGCAAGAACAAGTCAAAGAACAGAAAAAACGTTCAGCGGCGGCAAAACGGATCCAAAAGGCCACGCGATCAAGAAAATGCCAACCGGAACCCGTTGCTAATGAAGAAGATGGGTTGAGAATATTCCTTCCCTTAAGACAAGACAAGGAAGATATTCAAGCTTGTCATGAAACATCGAATGATGACACTCCCGGATTCTCGGCACCCCGATCAAGCAAGTGAGGATCATCACCCGGACTATTGCTCTTATCACCGAGCGATAATACATCCTCTTGAAGACTGCTTCACCTTCAAAGACTGGGTTGAAGACCAGTATCAACTCGGCATGTTCGCTCTATCTGACGGTTGGAGGGTAACCCTACCACAAAAAACACGAGCCGAAAGCAACGCATACGGCAAGAATAGAACTAGACCAACATCCGTCCTGGAAACGATCTCGTACCTATCACGCGATAATGCTGTCAGAAGAAGGAGTACGTAAGGATATGGATGACCACTCCTGGTGCTTCAAAAATGAGGATGAAGATGAGTTGATCTCAGAACTTCTACCGGTGCCAAAAGAGCTGGAAGATGGAATATATACTACTGCGGACAACCTAAGGAAAATCAACTTAGGGACTGTTTCCTGATTTAAAATCAGGAAAGCTTCTGGGAAAAGCTTCAGAAGAGGGTCACGTGCTTACACGTGACTAGCGGTCACGTGTTGGCACGTGACACCTAAAAGCATCATCAAGTCAAGTTCAGTTTCCTGACTACGCTGAAGAAAATGGGCTTCAGAAAGAGTCACGTGCTCCCACGTGACCAGGGTCACGTGGCGACACGTGACGTATGAATGCAAACGTCAAAAGGCACACCAGTTCCCTGATCAAGTCAAGGAAAAGGCTTCAGAAGAGGTCACGTGCTTCCACGTGACCAGGGTCACGTGTTGCCACGTGACGTTCAAGACAGCAGACTCGTTCTCCAGTTGAACCAAGGAAAGAGAGGGTTCAAACAAGGGTCACGTGCTCACACGTGACCAGGAGTCACGTGGCAGCACGTGACGTTTAAGCAGCAATCAGAAGACAGAGCGCAAAAGAAAGGAAAAGGCTCATTCCAAAGGGGGTCACGTGCCCACACGTGACCATGAGTCACGTGGTCACACGTGACCGGCTTTCAAAGCCCACTGTGTTAACAGAATTAAATTCTGAGAGAAATTCGAATCTTTCCAAAGGAAAGCGGCTATCTGGAACCAATCAAATTAAAGATTCAGAGGTGATCTATCTATGGGAAAATCTCGGGTTTGGAAAGATTTCCCCTTTAAATCTAACCAAAATAACAAAGGAGAATCTCTGGATTTAAAATCCAACGTTGAATAAAATTCACCTAATAATCCAAAGGTCCAAAATGAATGATGGATGCAAATCAAATCTTTCACGAAGATTCGTCAAAAACGGATTGATTCGCTTGCTTCTCCTATAAATAGGAGCCAAGAGACATACATATGGAGACATGCGCAGAGAAGAAAAAAGAAAAAAGGAGGAGAGCTTTGATACTTTGAAAAGACTCGGATCTTCTGCAAAAACCCTAGGTAAGAAAGGGAAGGCCTTTTGAAAGAAAGAGAATTTAATTCTCAACAGAGTTTAACTCTGATAATGTAAAAACAGAAGAACATATTTCTTCTCTCTTTGATAGAGGATCTGCAAAGTGCACATCTCCCCTTAAGGTTGAGAATTTAATTCTCAATGGGTTGAGATCCTGCCATGCAGATCCAAAAACATAGAGAAGAAATGCAAGCACGAGAATTTAATTCTCACAGAACTATAGGAATTTAATTCCTTTAAAAATAAAAGTAGGGCTTGACCCTATATCATGGGAATTTAATTCCTTCAGAACAAAAAAGAAACAGGGTTTAACCCTAATTAAAAAACCCAGTTCTGTTGAAACATCGGGAATTTAATTCCCTTAATCATAATTTAACAGAGGGTGGAAGTTTAAACTCCTTAAAAACTTTTGTTAGGGTTTAACCCTATTCAGCCCTTCACATATATGAGGAATTCAATTCCTACAGAAAATTCAGAGTTAAACTCTATTCCAGAATACAAAGTCTTCGAAAGGAAGTAGGAATTTAATTCCTCTGAAATTTACAGTTCGAGGAATTTAATTCCTGAAAGAAGATTAACAAAGCCTCTAAACAAAATACATAGAGGCAGGGTCACGTGTCATCACGTGACCCCCCAAGAGATCTACAAGAAAGCCCCTTTGAGGCAGCACACCACGTGACCCACGTGACCCTCGGCAGTAGCTCTAATACATATGCATTTGAATGCCCATCACGTGATGGCACGTGATGCTCTGAAAGACGCGATAATCTCAGCAGAATAAATGAAGGGAGGGCGCTCTCACGTGCTGCCACGTGACCCCTCTTGCCTTAGTGTTTAACACTAAATTGAAACTCTCGAACCTAGTGTTAAAACACTGTTGGGCCTTAGTGTTCAACACTAATTAAAAAGTTTTATTTGCAGTGTTCAACACTGATCTGTTTTAGTGTTTAACACTAATTTGAAAAGCCTTGTTGCTGGTGTTAAACACCAATTATCTCTTAGTGTTAAACACTAACTTGTCAACCTCATTCCCAGTGTTCAACACTGATTGCTCTATAGTGTTTAACACTAGGCTTTGACTCAATTGACTAAATGGATGGAGGCAAAGCCTCTCCTGATTGGACTTAGCCCAAGATGACCATAAGTCCTCAATTTGTGATTAACTGGTCCAATGGACTCATAACATAATTAATTCGTCTTGATCCCAAATTGGGCCAAGGACTATTTAATCCACTCCGGTTCTAGGGTACATCTCTTCACTCCTTTGATACTTGGCATTGTAATCCCTCAATGTCTTCAAAGAGGTGACGGGTCCCGACAACCACACATCGATACGGACTGCGGGGTCCTTAAACCCGTGTTTAATGCAAATTCCTGGTTACGTGGAACGCGGATAATGTCACTCTTTGACCCCGTGGAAAACGTCCAGAGCGGAGCCTGGTCCTCGCAGAACACGGCAGTGAACCCGTGTGAAGCATCCAGAGCACATACCGGACTGTGGGGTCCTTAAACCCATGGACTACGACGTCCTTAACCTTGACCGAGATGTCTTAAAACTAACAATGGACTGTGGGGTCCTTAAACCCATGGACTACGACGTCCTTAACCTTGACCGAGATGTCTTAAAACTAACAACGGACCGCAATGTCCTTAAACTACCCATGGACCGCAATGTCCTTAAACTACCCATGGACCGTAATGTCCTTAAACTAGAACAATAGAGCCCCAAATGCTCTTTTGTCGGATCTAAACGGTCCCGTTTAAGTTGATCTTAGCCTTAGAGATGGCTAACGTATCCTTAAACCTTCAAACAGAGTGGACTATAAATCCCCCCAATTAATCCTGGCTCGAGGGTACATCTCTGAACTCCTCTGACATCCGTCGTTGTAATCCTTCAACGTCGTCAGAGAGGTGACGGGTCCCGACGGCCATACATTCATGGACCACTATGTCCCTAAACTGGAACATTAGAGTCCAAACGCTCTTTTGTCGGATCTAAACGATCTCGTTAAGTTGATCTTAGTCACAAAGTTAGACTAACGTATCCTTAACAAGCGTTTGAGTTGATCTTAGCCTCAAGTATGGCTGACGTATCCTCAAACCAAACCCCCCCAAACCCAAATCTAAGATAATACGGATTTGGACTAGTCCACGCCCTACGGGCGACGACCTAACTCAGTCTCCGTAAACAATCCACGGGCAACAAAATACAAAGCAAACACCCACGACACGAAGTGACCATCTGGAGAAGGAGAAAGTTGTTACCGCAATGCGGTAGCGTAATTAACTGCAGGGGCTTGCGCCTGCATGGAAGAGCGTCCCCACAATCAAAAACCCCTCATTCAAGGGGGAATCTGACGAAGTCTGCTACATCGGACGCATCCATCTAAACCTCCGATACACGGTGCCATAAATCAACTTGGCATCTTCGGAGAGGTGGACGGATAGCACCAATTAGCATCTGCCCCGAATCTCAGGCAAGACGCAGTGTCGCGCCGTCTTTCGGAGGGGAACAGGGACGGCAAACGACCCGAGGCCTACGTTCGTCAGTGAGCTGCTGTCCGAAGAACAGGTAGCTATGCTAAGAGACGTGCTCATGCAGTATAAAGACTGCTTCGCATGGAACTACTCCGAGATGCCGGGGCTAGATCTGGAAATAGCTGTGCATAAATTGGCGATATCCCCGGACGTCAAGCCAGTCAAACAAGCACCGAGGAGAATGCGGCTCGAACTTAAAATGAGCATCAACGCCGAAGTCAAGAAGCTAATCGACTCTGGCTTTATCCAAGAAGTTCAGTATCCTGACTGGATCGCCAACATTGTCCCAGTGATGAAGAAAAATGGGACGGTGCGCATCTGCGTAGACTTTCGGGACCTCAACAAAGCTTGCCCGAAGGATGATTTTCCCATACCGGTTAGCGAGCTGATGATAGACAACACGTCCACTCATGAAGTCTTCTCCTTCATGGACGGATCATCAGGGTACAATAAAATAAAGATGTACCCCGAAGACCAGAAGCATACCGTTTTCCGGACTCCCCTGGGAATATTCTGCTACAAAGTGATGCCTTTCGGCTTGAAGAATGCCGGCGCTACCTATCAGAGGGCCATGACAAAGATTTTCGATGACCTCATACATGGAATCGTCAAATGCTATATCGATGACCTCGTGGTAAATAGCAAGTTGTACGAGGAGCATTGGGAGAATCTGAAGATCGTGTTTTAGCGCCTTCGGAAATACAACCTGAAGATGAACTCTCTGAAATGCGCGTTCGGAGTTTCCTTGGGCAAATTCCTAGGATTCATCGTACGACACCGGGGTATCGAGATAGACCCGTCGAAGATCAAGGCGATCATGGAAATTCCTCCTCCAAGAACTCTCAAGTAACTGCGGTCTCTCCAAGGGAAGCTCACGTATATCCGACGGTTCATAGCTAACCTCTCCGGCAAATACCGCCCCTACAGTCATTTAATAAAGAAGGGGACCCCATTCGTCTGGGATCGCAAATGAAAAAGCGCACTAGACGAAATCAAGCAATACCTGTAGAATCCTCCGGTACTGACCGCCCCGGTCAAGGAAAAGCCCCTCATCTTGTATACAGCCGCCCTTGAAGGTTCTTTAGGCGTGCTATGGGCACAGGAAAATGACCAAGGGAAAGAGAGCTCTCTACTATTTGATCGAGTTCTCCAGGGGGAAGAAAACAACTACTCCCCTATCGAAAAACACTGCATGACGTTAATCTTCGCGATAACGAAGCTCAGACACTATGCTTTGGCACAAGAGGTCCATCTCATATCCAAGGTAGATCCTCTCAAGTATTTAATGTCAAGAGCCATACTAACAGGATGACTCACTAATTGGGCCCTCCTCTTGATGGAGTTCTCGATAATCTATCGACCCCTCAAAGCAGTGAAAGGCCAGGCCGTCGCCGACTTCCTCGCCGAGCATCCGATACCTGCCGATTCACCCCTAAATTGTGAACTGCCGGAAACAATCGATAGGGAGAGAGGAGGGAGTGATACCTGATGGGAACTCTACTTTGATGGGGCATCTTCCATGAAGAAGCGAAAGCACAACTCCCCCATAATCAAATCTGGGGTAGGCCTCATCTTCGTGACTCCAAAAGGAAGGATGATGCGCTTTGCCTTTTCCTTGACAGAGCCAAGGACAAACAATAAAGCGGAATATGAAGCTTTGATAGCAGGTCTTGAGATCGCTGTCAACATGGGAATCGAAAACCTCCTCATATACGGGGACTCCCAGCTAGTCGTTAGTCAAGTAAACGGCGACGATCAAACGTGTAAACCAGAGTTGGTAAAGTACGGTGTGAGAGTGCAACAATTGCTGACTCAAATCCCTTCCTATGCCCTCGAAAGCATACCGCGTGCGGAAAATAGCAAGGTAGATGCGTTAGCCAAACTCGCTAAAGAACTGGTTGACGAACACCTCGATGACGTAAGGATCGTTGTATAAAGCCATCGGGTTCTTGCGCCAGCGGAAATATCTCCGGAGCCGTCTGAAGAAAATGAAGCGACCAAGCAAACAGCTCTGCAAATAGAGGACCAGGAAAAGGCCAAGGATTGGAGAGAAGTCTTTATAGACTACTTCAAATTCCATCGAACACCTGAAGATGCATCCTCAAGGCACCAGCTCATGAAACGAGCTCTGTCCTTCGCCTTCGTCAATGATACTCTATATAAGAGATCGTTCGACTCTCTGTGGCTAAGATGCCTGAGACCAGAAGAAGCAAGGAAAGTTGTCCAAGAAACTCACGACGGACTCTGCGGTTCTCATCAAGCTGGGTCATAGATGAAGCTGAAGATTAAAAGGAAGGGCTACTATTGGCCCATGATAATTCAGGATTGCCTCGAGTATGCGAAGCAGTGCCATTCATGCCAAATTCATGGAGACTTCATCCACCAGCATCCAAACCTGCTACACCCAACGGTGGCAAGCTGGCCGATCAAAATGTGGGGAGCCGACATAATTGGGCCCATCGAACCAGCGTCATCCGGAGGACATCGGTTCATATTGGCGACAACCGATTACATCTCTAAGTGGGCAGAAGCGATACTGCTAAGAGAAGTGAAGACGAAGAACATCCTTCATTTCTTCAAGACACACGTCATCTATCGGTTCGGCACTCCGCAATGGATTATCTCCGATAATGGCCCAGCCTACAGAAGCAGTAAAATCGATCGCTTCGCACAGCAGCATAGCATAGACTGGAGATACTCTTCGGTCTATAATCCCCTAGCTGAGGCTTTCAACAAGAACTTGACGAAGATCATAAAGAAGATGGTGTCTAGAAATAAAAAAGACTGGCACGAGAGGCTGCATGAAGCTCTCTGGGCGTATCGAACCACGTTCAAAATAGCTACGAATAGAACTCCATATGCGTTAGTATTCGGCATAGAAGCAGTAATTTCCTTAGAGATAAAGCTACCCTCTCTACGAGTGGCGGTTCATCACGAGCTAACAGATGAAGAGAATGCTCGTCTTCGGCTCGAGGAGCTCGACGCCCTCGATGAAACTCGTCTCATGGCGCAGCAAAACCTAGAATCTTACAAAGTAAGGATGACACGCTCATACGAGAGATTGACTAGGCCGAGAACATTTCGCCAAAGCGAACTCGTGCTAGTGGTCAAGAGGCCTATGATCCTCAATCGTGCCAAACGGAGGAAATTCGAGCCGAACTATGAGGGCCCATACATCATAGACAAAGTCTTCCAAGGAGGGGCCTATCTACTCATGGACATGCATGGCGAAAGACCTTTCAGGCTAATAAATGGCCGGTTCCTGAAAAGATACTACACCTGACGAGTCACTGCCTAAGTCAACGATGGACGACGACACCTATGTCCGCTCGCTATCTTCCCAAGCCCAAACTCTATAAATAGTATCCAGCGAAACCTTGCCTCAAAATCTCTACCGAACCAAAACGTCCTTAAATTAACAATGGACCGTAACATCCTGAAACTAACGACAGACCGAAACGTCTTTAAACTACTAAAAACCGCAGCATCCTAGGGCTGACAAAAAAAACAAAATATATATATATATATATATATATATATATATATAATATTTAAAAAACGGTACGTCCATAAGCAAGATGGGCACGGATGAAAACCCGAAAGGCTCCGTGAGTAAAAACAACAGGGCTACCGGCAAGTTTGTGAAAACTCGAAAGGGCGCAGAATCGTAAAAAATTCATGCGCACTTGCAAGGTCCTCTCGACCTTGTAAGGAGAAAATACCAGCGTGAGATCCTTACGACTCACAAGGGAGCAACACACTTAGGAATCCCCATGATTCCTGAGGAGAAATTAAACTTACGAGATCCTTATGAATCGTAAGGAGAACCCTCTTATGAGACCCTCACGACTCATAAGATTCAAAATCCTTAAGCTATAGGGATCTGAACCTGTTCTTAAGCTGTCACATTTCCCAGACTGCTCTACAAACGGTTTAGTATTGACCCTTGTATACTATCCACGGACACAAATAAATGTCTCCCCCACCAAGTTCCGCCAATGGCGCGAAATTTTCCCGCCTGGTGAACAACACTTGTAAGTCCTCTTGACTTATAAGGAGAAAACGCTCTTGTAAGATCCTTACGACTTATAAGAGAACACACACTTAAGAATTCTCATGATTCCTAAGGAGAAATCGCACCTATGAGATCCTCATGACTCGTAGGGAGAAATATCTTTATGAGACCCTTACGGCTTATGAAGTCAGAAGCCTTAGTCGACAGGATCCTAACCCTATTTGCTAAACCACCTTTGTTCGACATCGACAGAGGCAAATGATGATTCGCTCCTGACAATGTCCCAGTAGTAGCGATGTTGATGCCTAAATCGGTAACAAATTCCAAGTCCTTTCACGGAAAATGATGATTCGCTCCTGGTAATATTTCAGTCGCAGCGATGCTGATGCTAAGTTTGGTATCAGATTCCAAGTTCCATACTCGCAGCAAAAGTCAGCGAGCTATAAATGCATATGAAATAGCCGAAATGATAGAGCAACTTGCAACAAAATCAGCAAGTAAAAGATATGCATACAAAAATAGCCGAAATGATTGGGCAACTCGCAATAAAAAGAAGCGAGTAAAAAGAAAAATAGCTGAAATGATTAGGCACCGCGAAAAATAGCCGAAATGATTGGGCAATCGCGACTTTTGCGATAATGATAGAGTATCGTGAAAAGAAATAAAAAAAATGAAACTTTTTGCCCTACAGGCGAGCCCATACTGACCCTTGTATACAATCCATGGGCATAAACCAAGAAGGAACCACATTCCCCAACAGACTCTGTCAAAGAGAGAGCGGGATCTCAACGGCAACATCTGCATCCCAAATGACCCCGTCGCAGAAATATGTCAGCCAATGACCTCCGTCTCGGAAATACGTCAGCAAATGATCCCGTCGCAGAAATACGTCATCCAATGACCCTATCGCGGAAATACGTCAACAAATAATCTCGTCGTAGAAATACGTCAGCAAATGATCCCGTCGCGGAAATACGTCAGCAAATGACCCCGTCACGGAAATACGTCATCCAATGACCCCGTCGTGGAAATACGTCATCCAATGACCCCGTCGTGGAAATACGTCCGCAAATGACCCCGTCGTGGAAACACGTCAGCAAATGACCCCGTCGCGGAAATACGTCAGCAAATGATCCCGTCGCGGAAATACGTCAGCAAATGATCCCGTCGCGGAAATACGTCATCCAATTGCCCCGTCTCGAAAATACATCAGCCAATGACCCCGCCTCGGAAATACGTCAACTAATGACCTCTCCGTCGGAGCAACGCTTCGACTAGGAAACAAGTCGACTCACCAACCACTTACGAGTCCTTTCGACTTGTAAGGGAAAAAATTCTCTTGTGAGATCCTTACGACTCTCAAGAGAGAACGCACTTAGGAATCCTCACGATTCCTAAGGAGAAAATACACTTACGAGATCCTCTCGACTCGTAGAGAGAAAAATCTTTATGAGACCCTCACGGCTCATAAAGTCGAAAAGTCTTAGGCAGCAGACCCGAACCTGTTTCCTAAGCCATCGCTACCCTACAAAGAGTTCAAAGATGAATTATTATCTATTATCTACAGGCTACATTTGCTAGAGCAACATGACAACAACACAGCAAGGAAAAGAAGGTGATAGTACAAGATAGAAGAAAATGTGTCCTTTATTCATGAATTCGATTGAATACGAGATACATCATATAAAAAAAATGAAATGAATACATGTTATTCATAAGTTAAAAATTTTCAATTGATACAAGGACGACTATTGGCAAGGAGGCATTTTCAACAAGTCGGCAAGCCGCTCACGCACTCCTCTTAACTCTTTTTCATGGTCAGCCGCTGTGGCCAGCTCCTCTTCGACTCGAGCCCATTGCTGCAAACAGGATGAAACCTTCTCATCGATCTCCCGCTGAGCAGCTTCGCGACTCTGCGTAACCCGCTCAATGAAGTCGAGATTCTACCTCAGTGCCAGCCCGTCCGAAATGCATCGTTGCAGATTATCAAAGACAGCTTTCAGTTGCGCAACATTCGCTTTGACCTCGGCACGCAGCCGGACAGATTCGCTTGAAGCCTCCTTGCGTTCTTTCTGCCTCAAGGCCGCCTCTTGTTCAAAATGGTGAAGCAAAAGAATACTCTGCTCAACCCATGCAGTTTGCTAGGAGTTCAAAGCCAATACCTCCAGAGCGGGACGCCTGAGCTCAATCTCATGCAGGCAGGCCTTGATCTGTCTGCAATAATTAACCCAAGATTCGACGACGCCCTCGTTATGGAAGTGCACAAGCGTCACTAGCATCGGATTAACCTCAGAAGAAAAATCTGCAACGAATGCAGGGGCCTCCGCGTCAAGCTCCTCGATAGATTCACTCAACATACGCAGGCTGGTCACAGCGCCCTTGGAAGATGTACGTCTAGAAAAGGGCTCTGCCGGCATTAGGATGCGAGACTCGAGGGGAGCTGGAGCCGGTGCGATTGCTGCAAAATGAATAACGATTAAAAGCTGACTCGTGAAATAAAGAAATCACACGAGCGATGGAGTCTACTATACCGATTGCGACAAGTGGCAAAGTTGGGGGTACCGGAGGCGCGACTATTCTCTCGTCCCCTCCTCCAATCTGTAACGCTGCAATCAATTCAAAGAAGAATTAGCAACGACATGGTTGCCTATAAAAGAAAGGAAAGGATGTCGGTTAAAGACTATACTCACCGACACCAGCTGGTGGAGCAATCTCCGACTGGAAGGAGAAATGCAGGCTCAGTACCTGATATAGATGGTCAAAAAGGACTCCTGCAAAGTTGCGATAACATACTGTCAATACAAGGAAGATGTTATTCACAATTGAACCAAATAAGTCGCAAACCCATACCTTCCAGCATTTGAAAGGACATGGGAGAAGACGAAGGGACGGCTAGCATCAGAGTAGCGACTGGTGACGCTTCATCAGATGGTACAACCTTAGGACTCACCACGCCTGTACTCAAGACGAACAACATATCATTGGAAAGGCTGAACAAGATTGAAAAGCTTGAAAATAGCGACTCAGCAATTACCTGGTAAATCAGAGACCGAAACCATGGCGGAGGCATCACCGGGTGCAACAGCTTCTTCGCTCTCCTTCAGTGGAATAGTTTCGGCGCTTGTGGTTCCATCCCCTGACTCGACAAGAACCGTCGTGACACTCATGATGCCCGTCGATAGCAGGGAACCACAAGGAGAAAGAGCGGTGGTTTGGGCAGTCCCTAACTCCCGAGAGAGAGTAGCCGCTTTGGGCTCTATGGTCGCCGTCATCTCACCTGCCACCTCATCGCCAGGACTTGGCCTTGCAGGATATGGTATATAAAAATTTGAAGATCAAATTCTAATAAAAGATTCAGCGTTACGTTACCTTAAGGCGTCTTTTCGATTTCTTCTCGAGCCTCGCGCATAACCTGTCTATGGGTGGTAGACAGGGTAGCTGGAGCATCCTTTGAAGAAATAGAGACGGATGGGGTAGTGCTTGAACCTGCACCCACGGCCAAGCTAGCATTACGTTCCTTCGCCGCACGCTTCCTACGCTTCTTGTCGGTCTGAGAGGTGAGGAGCGATCTCCTCAAGACCTCCGTTAAAGGAATGCCATCGTCCGGACCAAGCTCTGCCTCTGGAGCCGCTACGGCATCTGTCATCGGCTGTTTAAGTGAAGCCTCTTGCAGTACTGGTAGGGGAGTTGGGGCCATAATAGTCGGCGTTGGAAGCGTCGCCACATCACCGCTCGGGATCGGCACCGCACTTGGGATAACCCGCGGCAAGGCAGTCCCTGTAACAAAATAAAGGAGGGGGTCAGACTACAGATGAAGAAAAAGGGAATGAAGGCACAATGAGCCGAAGTATACCAAGGCCCAAAGAAGCACGAAGCCTTTCATCATCTTCAAATGTTTTGAGGGAAGCCGCAAGAGCCTCTTCGACAGAGATACCTGTTGAAGAAAAAGACATTAGTAAAATTAAGGAAGGAATGAACGCGGAAGAATTTAACTGAAGTATACCTGACTGTACGATAGCGATTATTTTTGCTTCATCCGAGCCAGTCGCTCGGAAGCCACAAGGGCAGCTTGAAGATCGGTATCATCTACAGGCGCGATAAATAGACCCTCATTGGTCCCGTACTCACTTAAGCCTTCACTGTAAGGAGCATGAGGCTCCTGGCCGAATGCAAAATCCGTAGAAAATAGCAAATTCTTCTTCTTCTGTGAGAGGACGCCGGCAGCCGGCAACAGGAGTTTGCGCTTGGTGGGCAACTTTAGGCGACGCGTCTCGATCTCTGTACCCATGCCAGACTCAGGAGACACTGCAGCCACTGTTTCAACAAGCACGCGAGGTAGAGGCTTATCAGGAAAGGCGCGCGGGACCACCACCGCAGCAGCTCCTCTCAAGGAAGGATGAACGATAGTCCGTCGCTTCAAGGGAACGGCTGGATTACCAGCTGGGACAACACCCTTGCGATCAAGCAATAATCGCTTTTCTTCCCTGATAACTGCACCCATCGTGTGCTGGTACCACGCCACATATACGTTCAGGACCTTCGGTACGCAACTCGGCTCAATGATAAAGAAGTTAGACCCAGTGTTAAGACGCATGAAATGGTGTAGCGCATTACGGATACCCTCTTCCGTGGCAGCCGGCTCAGCTAGGAAGGCCTCAAGCGGGACACCCTGATTATAGCTTGATTGTTGAGCGAAACGATGCGGGTTGTATCTTATGAACAATGCTGAATCGTTCTGCCTAAACACTAGAAATCCCGACCTGATTGAATATAAGTGAAGAATCTCCCGAGCTTTCAAGGTAGAAGCCCCGTCTTTGAAGGTATCCCGCAGCGGCTGCACTGTCTTAGCGGATTCCTTGCCGATAGTTGAAACCTTATTGACAAAGGTCATGCCCTCCCCGACCGTACGCGGGCGAAGAACCAAGCCCCGTGCCTCTCGCTGAGTCGGTTCCAAAGCGGAAGCGTCAACTAGCCGCATAACCCGAGGAAAGTTATAACTTTCGTAAAAACGGGACCTCTTGTGGATTCCAAAGGCGCCGAGCACATGTAGCTCGAGCCACGAAGTGAAATAATGCATTGGGAAGTTTACGGGCTGCACCCCCGTTGAGTGATGTCTGCCGCCAAGCTAAGGCCATGATACAGGTAAGCCAGCCCAGCGACCCCGAAGGCCACTTGCATCCCAATAACCATTCGGTAAGCTGGGTAGAAGACGGATGGCCTTATATGACGAGGGTGCATTGGGAGCACAAATCAGCTTATCCATAGCCCTAGGAACCCCAAAAAGAATGCCTCTTCGTCGATGTCAGAAGCTGCGAGCTCTGCGAAAGAGACGACCGGGGTGTCAGGGAGAAAGAAATTCCTCTGATCCGCTTCCGCTGCCAGCTGGTTGCCCAAACCAAAGCCAAAAGGATCGTCGAGTTTGGCGAATTTCGAGGCTTCCTTCGACAGGACTTATGGGCGGAGAAAACGGGCGATGAAATCTGTGAAGTTAACCCCATGGCTTCCGGATTCGAGAAATAGACTCTTATAAATATTCAACACCTTAATCAGACTTGGGGCTTGATGTTGAATGGCATTCTCCGGGGTAAGGCCCATCACCACTGACTTGGAGGCAAAGATGTACTCATCAGAAGGAAGTAGCTCCTCGTAATGTTCTCCCCTGACAGGCAAGCCGGAGATCTCCGCGAATTCCTCCAAAGAGATTGAGACTTCCCGATCTGATAGAAGAAAGGTATGAGTCTGAAAGTTCTATTGTTCCACGAAAAGTTTGACCCACTATACAGGGGGCATGGAATACTGGAAGAGAGACCCATAAATCGTGGGGTACAACTCGAGCTTTAGCAGCTGCGATTTCTTGGCCGACAAAATGTACCGGGCCCACTGCAAATATCCGGCTGGATGGCGAGGAGTCAAGCCTATCATGTACGGCTGTCCCCAGGGGCGCGACTCGCCTTGACATATATGTCACCCCAGAGTATCCAAAGCCATCAGTGGTTGTACGGGTATTGCGGCCATAGAGGGCTGAAGGCAACCCTCCGAAGTCCAGTTGACCTCCTCTACGGCATAGTTCCCTGGGGGTGAGTCGGCGTAGTGGATCGCCGAAATGGGCTCCGAAGGCACCGCGCAAGAGAAGCTGCGTCGACCTCGGATGATTTGATTGTACTACGACCCCCATAGATGAAAAGACTTCCGCTCCGGGTCATGATCTTTGATGAGAGCGAATACTTCCCTATCCACGGGTGCGTCAGCAAACGCTCTCCGGACGAACGAGCGGGAAGGAAGTGTCAAAAGACATGGTACCTGCGTGAGAACGAACAAGGATTAGCTGTCAAAGCTACAGTCCAAATTCTGACACTTGGTACTTAAAAATTTGTACTACACTACAATGCAGTGGAGAGGGACCAAAGAGGACCCACGAAATCAAGGTGATGGCCCATCATTGATGAGACAGTCACTCATCAAATAGGAAATCCTAAAAGGATTCTCATTTAATGATAGGCCCCTCGGGCCGAGGAGTAAAACTCCCTTGGGAGCAACGCTCTGCAAAAGAGAGTGACATCTGTTAACTTTAATGATGAAGGGAATAAAAATTCCCCCAAAACATTCTGAAGAGCTATGCTCTGTGAAGATGATGGAGTAACCCATCAAAAACCCTAAAAAAGCAAAGCTTTACTAAGTTAAAAACTCCAAAATCTTCAAGATCTATGAACAAACTCTAAGAGTTCTTCATGGAAGATGAACAGATCTATGATCTAAATATGAGCATGGCTCTGTTAATGGGTAAAACCCGAAAAAAAATTTTAAGATCTAAGATCTGAGAAGAGCAAAGCTCTGTTAATAAGTTCATCCTTACCAAATTTGGGCAGAGTTTTGACTCTAAGAAATTTCTTTAGGCAGAGAGCTTAGCTCTGAAGGAGAATTAAATTCTCAAGAACAAGAAAATAAGAAGATGAACAAGAAGTCATCTCAAGGGCCAAAGACCCTATTTATAGGCGCTGGAAGTCGATCCAACTTCCAAGTTGATCTAAAGGCGGGGAGGCTGCCACCGCTGCACTCACATGTGAGCCACGTGAGCGCAACGGTGGGGGGCATTTGTTTCCCCCAATTAGAAAGCAAAGCTCAATTCAAAATTCAAAATTTAAAATGAGGCAGCACCTCATAAGAGCGCTCGCACCTAGAGCACCAGCGCTAAGAGTCAAAGACTCTGTGGCTGTGCTCACGTACAAAGCACGAGAAAGCTAACGCTAAGAGCGCCAGAGTCAAAGACTCTGAAGCAGCGCCCACGTGCAAAGCATGAGAGCGCTAGCGCCAAGAGTTCTAGCGCTAAAGACTCTGAAGCAGTGCTCACGTGCAAAGCATGAGAGCGCTAGCACCAAGAGCGCCAGCGCTAAAGACTCTGAGGCAGCGCCTCACGTACAAAACACGAGAGCGCCAAGCGCTAGAACTAAATGTTCTCCACCATTGGATCAAAGATCCAACTGAGATGAATAAATCATCAAATTACATAATTCAATTATGTTGAGGAAATACACCTCAAATCTTTCCAAACAAGAAAAATTATACTCTGTAAATCAGAGCACCGTTGGATCAAAGATCCAATGGTGATTAAAAATCTCCAAGATACAGAATAAGTTCTGTATGGGAAAATACTTTCCCAATCTTGTTAATAACACGAAAACTATTTTCTGTAAAACAGAAGCCCTTGGATCAAAGATCCAATGGTGGGAAATATTCCCCAAATCAATCAGAAATCTCTCAATGAGAGATTTCCTTAACTGATTCAACAAATCAGCCTCCCCTATATAAAGGATCCAAGACTTCAAGTTTTGTACAGAAGAATCCCCCCTAAACATCAAGTTCTCAGAAAAGAAAAAGAGAAAAGCAAGCTCTAAGAAGAAGAAATTTTCTTCAAGGTAAATAAAAAGAAGAGAGATCATAACACCCCCTTTATATTTGAGAGTTCAGCTCTCACATCAGAAGAACTTAGTTCTTTTTCTAGATCACAGATCTACAAGATCAAGTCTTTCACAAAAAACAGAGGAGATCAAAGTATCTCCTCACAAAAAGAAGAACTCAGTTCTTAGATTCATGAGACAAAGTCTCTTATAAATCGAGAAATTAATTCTCAGAGCACAGAACTAATCAGAGCTGCCAAAGAAGCACCTTAGCGCTCCAATTTAAAAGAAGAGCTTTAAGTGCTCCAAGTTTGGCGCTCAGGGCCAAGCGCACCACGTGCTCCTCACGTGGGCGCTATTTTATAAGAAGCGTCTTAGCGCTCCAATTTAAAAGAAGATCTTTAGCGCTCTAAGTCCGGCGCTCAGCGCCAAGCGCGCCGCATGCTCCTCACGTGGGCGCTATTTTATAAGAAATGCCTTAGCGCTTCAAGTCTAGCGCTCAGCGCCACGTGCTCCTCACGTGGGCGCTATTCTAAAGGAAGCACTTTAGCACTCCAGTGCTCCAAATCTGGCGCTCAGCGCCAAGCGCTTTACGTACTCCCTACGTGGGCGCTATTTCAGAAGAAGCACCTTAGCGCTCCAAGCCTGGCACTCAGCGCCGAGCGCTCTGTACATAAAGCGCTCTGCGCCATAAAGAGTGTTCAACACTCAATAAAAAACAAAAAGAAAGTGGGTGTCGGTACCCCCAATAAATGTTTAGAAGTATGTGCACAGAGAAAGGACTATGTCCTAACAAGTGTTTAGCACTTTATAAAAAAGAAAAGAAATGACAGAAACTCAGTGGGCTCAGCCCAAGTTGGCCAAACTCATAATCAACTGAGCCCATGTGCTCTTTATTGGAGTCAATCCCAAACAAGATTATCAAATCTTTGATGAACATTCACTAGTTCAAGGGTACATCTCTCCACACCTCTGATACGTGTCGTTGTAATTCTTCAACGTCTTTAGAGAGGTGGAGGGTCCCAATAACCAATAACTTTTGGTGCATCCCCAAATTGGCTAAACCAGAACCCCACAGACTATGACGTCTTTAAACCCTATAGACTATGATGTCTTTAAACCATACAGACTATGACGTCTTTAAACATGGACTATGATGTCCTTAAACTCCACGGACTACGATTTCCTTAAAACCAATAGACCGCAACGTCCCTAAACTAAAACGATAGAGTCCAAATACTCTTTCGTCAGATTTAAATGATCCCAAAATCCTGTTGAGTAGATCTTAGTCTAAAATTAGACTAACGTATCCTCAACAAACATTTGAGTTGATCTTAGTATAAAACAAGACTAACGGTCCTTAAACCAACCTAAACCCAAATCTAAGAAAATACGGATTTGGACTAATCCACGCCCTACGGGCGACAACATAAATTAGTCTCTGTATACAATCCACGGGCAACCAAAAATAAAACAAACACACACGACACAAAGTGACCTTCTGGAGAAGGAGAAAGTGGTTATCGCTACACAGTAACGTAATTAACTGCAGGGGCTTGCGCCTGCAGAGAAGAGCGTCCCCACAATCACCCTCACAACGAGGGGGAATCTGACGAAGTCTGCTACAACGGTCGCATCTGTCCAAACCTCCGATACACGGTGCCATAAATCAACTTGGCATCATCGGAGAGGTGGATGGATAAAACCAAATAACATCTTCCCGCCAAAGTTCAGGCCAGACGTCCCAACGTCCCAGCCGCGTCTTTCGGCGGTGAACAGATTCGTCATCGGAATCTCCTCGGAACTTCGTTGGAACTTCTCCCTTTGCTAACTCCACTTGCACACTATAGGACTTGAAAGTTTTTGAGAGTTTTGACGGGGAATTTCTAAGTGAGGAGGGATGAAATATGGTGTGGTATTTATAGGGGAAATTAGGGTTTAGGGGGTGAAAGAATGCATTAAAATTGGATTAAAGGGGCATTTTATTATTCTCAGGATAAATTCAGAGTAAACAAACAATATGGGGGAAGTGGGGTAGGCCAAACGGTGCCAGGGGCAAAAATTTAGACCATTCCCGATGGGGGGACCGGTGGTACCGGTTTCTGGGCTAATCTCGCCGGTTGGATTGGTGGGGTCAGGGCTGGGATTCTCGCCACGTGTCATGGTCTGTTGGTATACCCCAGTGCACGTGTTTGATTATTCTGTGTCTCTTCAGTTTATGTGTAGTGCACGTGTAAACCCTTGGGCTTCTAAAAGATTAAAAGAAAAATACAATAAAAATATATATGGCTGGGGCGATTCGATCACAAGGGCTACGCCACAGCAGTGCGAGGCTTTACCAATGAGCTACAAGTGTTTTCTTGCTGTTCAAAAGCAAATCAAATTTATAACTTGTGCTAAGACTTAGGTGTTCCTTTCTGTATTTTTGAAAAATAATTCATACAGAAAGTTTAGGGTTGTTACATTCTACCCTCCTTATGAAAATTTCATCCTCGAAATTTGTAAAAGGAAAGTGTAACAGATTCAAAGCAATTTAGTGATGGAACTAATGTTAGAGCATGAAAAATATTTGGAAGAATGAAAGAATGCAAAAGTTTTGGTAGGATTGAAAAATAGGTGAGGGAATTACCAAGGTTACCTTGGTCTACGGTCTCGGCTTCTACGGCTGCTAATGTGAAAGCCTGACACCGGGGCATATTCCTCCTAATTGAAGGCACATTCCTCTGTCCTTGGGGCATGTTCCTCTGCCCTCAAGGCATGTTCCCCAGTGCTTGATGGAATTGACGTAGAGGCTATGCAGGAGGTGGAGCTGGGAGTGCAAGACGAGGTGCAGGAGCCTGGATAGCTGGCCGCTGTAGGTAACTGTTATGGGTTGAAGTTGGATTGCGTATATAAGGACATGTTCCAATTCCATGATTGGAAGCGCCGCAAACTAAGCACAGACCTTTTGCACGCCTACAGTTCTTCCACAAGTGTCCATCCCTCTTGCAATAGAAGAAAAAATCTGGACTTATCTGGTTATTGGTTTCTTCCGGTCTCCTAGGTTCAATAGTTGGCCTTGAAGAGGCTCCTCCTGCCATCTGAGTGCCAGGGCACTTCACTCCGGCAGATTGGGGTCTGCCCTTCCTCTTCACTACTACCTCATATCGACGGGCATCTTTCAAAGCCAAATCATGGGTTGGGAAATCCCCTGTAGCTAAGGCAGCTTGGATCTTTAGGTCCAAGCCTTACTGAAATCTTCTAGCCCTGATCTAAGCAGTCGGTATGAGATGGGCCGCAAACCTGTTACGGTCTTGCATTAGTTGTGTAGTATGTGATATAAAATCGAATATTGAGACATATCTTACCTACTGAGCATTGTAAATTCAGCATCATATTCATCTACTGATTTGGTCCACATAGAACCCTGTTGTAGGTGGATGAATTGTTGTTCCATATCAAATCGGGCAGTCTCAGGGAAGTGGATTTTTAATCCAACGGTGCTCCTCTTTACAGAGCACAATCCTTTTTGTTTGGAAAGATCTAGAGAAATATTAGGGTTTTTGATTTCCCTTTTAATTAGAATTTAATTCTATTAGTTCAGATGGTTTGGGAGTTTATCACGTGTTAGCACGTGACCCCATTCAAATTAGAATTTAATTCTATTGTTTCAGAGGGTTTAAAAGCCTATCACGTGTTGGCACGTGACCCCCTGTCACGTGTGGGCACGCGATGTCCCATTTAGGATTTTCTTTCCATTAACTCAGAGAGTTTTAAGAACCTATCACGTGTTGGCACGTGACCCACTGATTAAGCAATTAACCAGAATTTAATTTTATTATTTTAAAGAACTCGGGAACTCATCACGTGTCGGCACGTGACCCCTGGTCACATGTGGGCACGTGATATCCCATTGGGTTTTTTTCTTGATGTTTTATTATATCTTTTAATTCCTTTCAGTGGGTTTTAAAGCCCATCACGTGTGGACACGTGACCCCATTTGATTAAGATTCAATTCTTATTATTTCAGAGTCCTCAGGAAGTCATCACATGTCGGCACGTGACCCCCGATCACGTGTGGGCACGTGATGCTCCATTGGGGTTTTTCCTTGTATTTTATGAGGGAACAGGAAGTACTTCACGTTGAACATGTCGCGAAAAGTCCTCCATTCGATCGGTTGTTCAAGATGACTTTCTTCCGCCTTCCACCAAACTCGTGCATTTTCAGTGAGTTGCGGCTTTGCAACTCAAACCCAAGCGATCTCTGACACTTGTGCCGCTGCCAGATCATCCTCGATGCTCTGAGCCCATTCTTCCACTTCTAAAGGGCTCTCTTTCCCTGAAAATTGCTTTGGGTGCAATGCCCGGAATTGCTTTACTCCGGGCGCTTCTGCTTCTGGACGGTTTAGTAAGATAGCAGTCTGCTGCTGCTGTCCTTCCAGGAGGTTGCGGATTGCCTCAAGTAGTCATGTCTGCTCATTGATAAGAGCAGCGACGGTAGGCGTAAGCGGTAGAGGTGGTGATGTGTTGTTGAAGTTGGTACTGGTGTTGTTTGGAGAATCCATAACCCTGAAAGAAAAATTTGGGTTAGGACAGATTCAAAATATATGAAATTGGAAGATTTAAGGAATATGTAAAGAATGTTTTTAGTTGCTGGTTCTTGTTTTATATTGCTTAGGAATTCATGCAGAATTGACCCGCATGTCCATGCATAACTGACCTGCATGTCCATACAAAGCTGACCTGCATGGGCCGCCAACAAAACCTATCACGCCCTGCTTCCCGGTGTACGGGGAGAGGACGCGGCGAAGCCCGCTGCGTATTTACTCAGAAGTAAACATGCTAAGCGTATCTAAAAAATATAAAGTAAAGTATACAAGAGACATGAATATAAATGAACAGCAACTTTATTTATTAAACATTCTTTTATAGGTACAACCGAAATGTAAATACATGAGTAGAAAGCAATGCCTAAATAATGGCATAACTGAAATGAAATAAATGTATAAGTAAAGTCTAATGCTCCGGGTCTTCAGTGTACTGCTCCAAATGCTCCTGGCTGGTCTCGAGCTCTAGTGCATCCGATCTACCTAACAACATTCCAAAGAGGAGGAGAAATAGGAATGTCGTCAGCGAAAAATCGCTCGGTAAGCCCTAAAGATGAGTAGAGATAGAATAGACAGAAAGAGAGTATAACCTGTGATGTTTGATTATAATGTTAACGCAGTTGTTTGTAGCTTGGTATAGAAAATGCTAGTGTATACGAGAGGTTTCCAACTTACATCGTGGATTTTGGTAACCCGTAGTATAAGGCTCCGTCAAAAATACCACGGAACAACGACATGGATGTAATTACATCTTAAGTGACCACCTCGTGCCACCTTTAACATATTCCATACCAGTCTACCCCTTTATAAACCCTATAGTGCCTTATTATATTAATTGTACTGATTGTATTGTATTGTCTGTGGTAAATGGAAGACTTGCCGAAACCATGATATCAGTAAATGGAATGGATATAAATGGAGAGTCATGTAGACGGAGTATATCCATGGTTCGGTTTGGTCAATATTGATTGATATATATTGAATAGATGGATTCATGTTGTATTGTAGTTTATACTTGAATCACATTCAAGTCAGATTAATTAGATTGAGACTCAGTCTGAGTCAGACACTTTTGAAAAGAACTTGAAATCCTGAATTAGTTTTTATGATATCGGTAACTGCTGCACATGGACGGTAGGATTTGTGTCTTTTTCCAAGACAATTACCGTGTTGATAACACCATTTGTTAGATTGTCTATCTTAAATAGGCAAGCACCCATATCTCCGGCTCCCTGAGGCTCAAGAGACTGGCATCGCTTAAACCTATATTTACTAGGGTCCTTATTATAATTTAGCATGACTTGATAGAGTTTTATGTAAAAATAGTTTTGATATATTTTCAAAATACACCTCAAGGATTTACTTATCGTCTTTAGGGTTTTCATAGTTGTATATTTTATAATTGTGAAATTTCTAGTGAGTAGAACCTAATTTTCATAGTATAGGGTATTTTATTGAAATCTCAGTATTGTTTTATATTTGGATGGTATTTTCATGTAATGGTGATTCTTTTGATTTGGAAAACTTGGAATATTTATATAATATATTTAAAATAGATATTTTGATAATAGGTATATATATATAAATTTTATTTATTTTCTTGTAAAAATCTCATTTTCTAAAGAAAAATGCATTAAAATTCCATCAAGATCGAATTCTCCTTTCGGAGGTCTGCATCTCGCTCTAATAGGCCTAAGGATGTGCGATAATCCGCACCATCCCGAACGGGGTCGCCAAAAGTGGATTGTAGAGGCGCAATTGCAAGAAATTGTTTAATATATCTTTTTAAAGAAATGGTTTTATAAGTTGATGGTATTTATTTGTAAAGTCGTGTTATCCCATGAAAATATTCCCAAAACTTCATCATGCTATGTCAATAATGTGCGTTGTGATGAGGTAGGTAATTACCTCGTGAGTTATCTAAAGGTAAAACAAGTTTTGTGTTGTTTTATGTCGTAAATGAAGTATGTGGTATTTTACCGTAAAAATACAATAAAAATTGCATAAAAGAATATTTTGAGATGAAACTTGTTTTAAAATGTTTGTTAATGTTTGTTAAACATTATATGATAGTATGGAATTTTATTGATTAAGAAAAGTAGAGTTTTGTAGAAATACCGAATCGGAAGTCGGATTAACTCCGCTTCTGTCGGCTTTTAGAATTTCAAGTTTTTAGAATAGAAGATGAGAGGGGGAGAGGGGACTTACTGGCTTCTGGACAAGTGAAGGGAGAGAGGAAGACTAGGGAAGTGTCGAGGCGTCTTTTCGTTGTCAGAATCTCCTCGGAACTTCGCCCTTTGCTAACTCCACTTGCACACTATAGGACTTGCAAGCTTTTGAGAGTTTTGACAGAGAATTTCTAAGTGAGGAGGGATGAAATATGGTGTGGTATTTATAGGGGAAATTAGGGTTTATAGGGTGAAAGAATAAATTAAAAATTGCATTAAAATCGGATTAAAGGGGCATTTTATTATTCTCTGGATAAATTCAGAGTAAACAAACAATATGGGGGAAGTGGGGTAGGCCAAACAGTGCCAGGGGCAAAAATTTAGACCATTCCCGATGTGGGGGAGGACCGGTGGTACCGGTTATTGGGCTAAACTCACCGATTGGATTGGTGGGGTCGAGGCTGGGATTCTCTCCATGTGTCATGGTCTGTTGGTATACCCCAGTGCACGTGTTTGATTAAGTTTACGTGTAGTGCACGTGTAAACCCTTGGGCTTAAAAAAGATTAAAAGAAAAATAAAATAAAAATATATGTGGCTGGGGGGATTCAATCACAGGAGCTACGTCACAGCAGTGCAAGGCTTTACCAATGAGCTACAAGTGTTTTCTTGTTGTTCAAAAGAAAATCAAATTTATAACTTGTGCTCAGGCTTAGGTGTTCCTTTCTGTAATTTAAAAAAAAATCGTACAGAAAGTTTAGGGTTGTTACACATGTCGACAGCGATCTCGAGACCTGCTATCAAGACTTCATATTCAGCTTCGTTATTAGTCCTTGACTCCGTTAAGGAAAGGGCGTAATGCAGTATCCCTCATTGCGGAGTCACGAAGATAAGGCCTACTCCGGCTTTGATTCTGGGGGTGTTGTGCTTTCGCCTCTTCAAGGAAGATGCTCCATCGAAGCAGAGTTCCCATTGGGAATTATTTTCTTCCTTCTCTCTTTCGATTGTGTCGAACGCATGTTCATCCGGAAACTCACAATTTAAGGGGGAGTTGGCTGGTATCGGATGTTCTGCAAGAAAGTCAGCGATAGCCTGGCCTTTCACCGCATTGATAGGACGATACGTTATCGAGAACTCCATCAGGAGGAGGGCCTATTTGACAAGCCTTCCTGTTAGTATAGCCTTCAACATTAGATATTTGAGAGGATCCACCTTTGATATAAGATGAACCTCATGTGCCAAGGTGTAGTGTCTGAGCTTCGTTATCGCAAAGATT
This sequence comes from Agapanthus africanus, assembly GCA_030015575.1. Classification (NCBI taxonomy): domain Eukaryota; kingdom Viridiplantae; phylum Streptophyta; class Magnoliopsida; order Asparagales; family Amaryllidaceae; genus Agapanthus; species Agapanthus africanus. The sequence continues at coordinate 26,362,426 of CM057338.1, forward strand.
AGTACCAGACAATACTTTTCGATGGGGGGGTCTTTCCCCTAATCAGAGCAAAGCACTGTTTGAAATTTAAATTTTTAAATGAAGAAACGCTTTAGATGCAGCGCCAAGTGCGCTGCGCTCTAAGCAGCGCGCCACGTGCAAAGCACGTGTGCGTCAGCGCTAGGTGCGCTGCGCCCTAAGCAGCACGCCACATGCAAAGCACGGGTGCGCTAGCGCTGAAACTAAAATCTCCCCACCGTTAGATCAAAGATCTAATAATAATGATGAATCATTAATTAATCAGAATTAAATTTTGTTAAGGAAAGATTCCTCAAAATCTTTCCAAACAACAAAATTGTGCTCTGTAAATCAGAGCACCGTTGGATCAATGATCCAATGGTGATTAAAAAATCACTAAAAATACAGAATAAATTTTGTTTAGAAGATTTCCCAATCTTTGTTAAAAACAAGAAGATTACCTTCTGTAAATCAGAAGCCCTTGGATCAAAGATCCAATGATGGGAAATTCCCCAAATCAATTTGAGAAAAGATCTCCTTAACTGATTGAACAAATCAGCTTGCCCTATATAAAGGCCCCTAGAATTCAAGTCTCATATACAGAAGTATAGAGAGAAACCTTCTCAAAAACTTTGAGAAATTCAAAGAAGAAGAGCCAAGCTCTCAGAGAAAGAAGAAAACTTTCTTCAAGGTAAAAAAAAGAATGGTGATGAACATAGAGATGAAATCATCTCGTAATTAATTTAAAAAGAAGGATTCACTTCTTTAAAAGATCATAGATTTAAAAAGACAAAAAGTTTTTCACAGAGAGATCAAAAGATCTCATCATAAAATAAAAAGAAGAATTTACTTCTTTCTCACAGATCATAGATCCATAAAGGCAAAACCTTTCGTCAACATAAGAGATTGAAGAACTCTTGTTCTTAGAATCTTGAGACAAAATCTCTTTTTAAATCACAAAATTGATCACATGCGCCTTTGCGCTCTGGAACTGCGTTTTGCGCTCTTAAACTGCGCTTCTGCGCTCTTAGGCTGGCGCTCAGCGCCGAGCGCGACACGTGTCACTTTGCGCTCTTGAAATAGCGCACTACGCTCATGGGCTGGCACTCAGCGCCAGGCGCAACACGTGTCAATCACGTGTGCGTCATTAAACTAATAGAGCTCTACGCTCGTAACCTGGCGCAATGCGCCCATCATCTGGCGCTCAGCGCCAAGCGCGACACGTGTCCCTCACGTGTGTGCTACTCGGCAGAAGCGCACTGCGCTCTTTGACTGGCGCAAAGCGCCAAGCGCGCCACGTGTCGCGCTGATGGAGCATAAATTGTTCTTTAAAAAGCCTAAGGCTATGAGGAATGCTCAGCATTCAACAAAGACAAAAACACTGTCAGGGCCAAGCCCAAATAAAGGCTCAACAGCTCAAAAATGAAAATGTTAAACATTTTGACCTGATTAGACTTAGCCCAAGATTGGCCATAAGTCCTCAACTCATATTAATTGAGCCCATCTGCTTATAAACATCTTAACAGATCTTAGTCCCAAATTGGACTACAGATCTTTCAACCAACTCAAATTGGTTCGAGGGTACATCTCTTTACTCCTCTGATATTTGTCGTTGTAATCCTTCAACGTCTTCAGAGAGGTGACGGGTCCCGAAAACCATACAATTTATGGACTATGATGTCCTTAACCTCGGACTGTGGGGTCTTTTAAAACCCATGGACCGAGATGTCCTTAAACTAACAATGGACCGAGATGTCCTTAAACTAACATTGGACCGAGATGTCCTTAAACTAACAATGGACCGAGATGTCCTTAAACTAATTATGGACCGAGATGTCCTTAAACTAACAACGGACCGAGATGTCCTTAAACTAACGATGGACCACCATGTCTTTAAACTGGCATTCGACCGCAAAGTCCCTAAACTAAAACAATAGAGCCCAAATGCTCTTTGTTGGATCTAAATGATCCTGTTAAGTAGATCTTAGTCTAAAATTAGACCAATGTATCCTTAACAAATGGTTAAGTTTGACCTTAGTCTAAAAGTAGACTAACGTGTCCTTAACAAACTGTTAAGTAGATCTTAGTCTAAAATTATACTAACGTATCCTTAACAAACGTTTAAGTTGATCTTAGTCTCAAATGGGGACTAACGTATCCTTAAACCCGACCCCCAAACCCAAATCTAAGAAACTACGGATTTGGACTAATCCACGCCCTATAGGCGACAACATAAATTAGTCTCCGTATACAATCCACGGGCAACCAAAAAACAAAACAAACACCCACGACACGAAGTGACTGTATGGAAAAGGAGAAAGTGGTTACCGAGATGCGGTAGCGTAATTAACTGCAGGGGCTTGCGCCTACAGGGAAGAGCGTCCCCAAAATCAAAAACCCCTCATCATGAGGGGGGAATCTGACGAAATCTGCTACATCGGCCGCATCCGTTTAAACCTTCGCGATGCCATAAATCAACTTGGCATCTTCGAAAAGGTGGACGGATAGCACCAATTAGCATCTACCCCGAAATTCAGGCAAGACGGACTCGAGCGATCACGTCTCCGTGTTTCGGAGGGGAACAGATTCTGGCACGCCCAGTGGGACCTTTTCCTCTTTCCACTCCACACTTCGTGTGTTGTGTTCATGAACGAATCGCGGTTTGATATGGTTGCCCTTGGGTTCGAGGTACTAAGATTTGGTATCTTGCTCCGTGCAGAAAAAAGAAGATCAATGGTTTCAACCTGCACTAACTGCAACTCTCGCTCCGTCCCGTCCAGGGGAGTGACTTACGGGCCCCAAGCAGCCTCACTGTTCAAGATGCCGGTGGAGCAAATCACCCAGGCTACCACTGGACTGTTCTTTGGGACCATGATCCCGCCGATGAGCTTCAGCGCTCCCGTACCATCACAAGAAGCTCCCAAGAAGTCAGTCTTTGATCGGCTTGCAACTACTGCGGCCCCGCTCAATGGGTCGCCCAACTCTACTGCCTCAGTTTTCAACAGACTGGGCCAGAACGCCAACAAGCCTGCGAGACCTAAAGCAGCCATCCCAAAGCGGATAGCCATCCCGGCTCAAGCAAACGAAATTATCAGAGAGGCTTCTTCTGCCAAGAAGTCAGTCTTCACAAAGCTGGCCGTTCCGACTCCCGCTCCAAGCGAAGTCACCCCTGCCCAGAGGTCCGTCTTTGACAGATTGGACATTACTTCTCAACGAGCTTCGGTCTTTAAGAGGCTGACGCCGGCAACGACCCTTCGCCAAAACAGGGGGCATGAGGAAGTCACCCCTACAGCTGAGACAATCCCAACGGCTCGACACGCTCGATGTCGCCACTGGCGCCGAGTAAGGAAGGCTGGGGGCAATTCCCCTTCTGGACTGACTCCGCCAGCTCCCATGGTGGAAATCAATGCTGCTGTCCAACTGGGAACAGCTTTGAACCGCTTAGGAGGGTTCGCAAGAACGCTCCGACTGCCGTGCTGAAAAGATCTCCTCCACCTATGGAGATTGCTACAGAAAAAAGCCGGAGCAGCCCCCTCAGAGGCTTTCTTCCAAAATTTACAAAGTCTGGCGACGGGTCCAGGAATCGGTGATTAACCAGGACTACTCTCGCCGGCCAAAGAAGCTTAAAGCTCAGCAAGAAAAGAGCCATCCCGTGGTACCACAGAAGATGTCATCCGTCTGGGTGCCCGTTGCAACGGCCCCCTCAACATCAACCGCTCACAAGAGAAGGAGGTCGGAGAAAGCCCCTGTGACCGTGGCAAACTGCAAAGACGCTGAATTTAAACGCTCCGAGTCTGGGGGCATGGTGACACATACCGTTTATATGGCTTCCGGAAAAGAGAAAAGCCGTGTTTCTATGAGTCATAGACCGCTTACCCGATCGATAACGAAGGCTCAGGAATAACAGCAGAAGAAACTCCAGGAGATGCTGACTGCAATGGCCGCACTCACTGGGCCAAAAGAAAATCCAGAAACCTCAGAGCAGCGTCGGAAACAAGAAACTGATACTGATTCCTCCGAAGAATGCTTGAGGGGAAAAAGAAAGAGGCCACGGAACAAGCGGCCAACATAAAACGAATGGCTCTTTTGTTCCAAGACATGGCCGAGATGATGTTACAGCCGGAACCTCCAGCTGAAGACCCCCCGATTATCATTGAAAACGACAGAAGGGAGACATCGAACCCTCCTCCGGCTCTTTCAGCAGCCAAGGAGGAGACCATCTCCAAGGACGCTCTAGATAATTACATTGCTCAGCAAATACGAGCTCACCAGGCGAATGAAGCGACCGGCCAAATCGTTAAGACTGGACGACCATATCCAGGATGGTATGACCAAATAAGGTACCCGCCGGGATATACGATCCCTAAATTCCATGTATATAAGGGGACGGGAAATCTGCATCAGCATGTCGCCCAGTTCAGGGCTCTATGTGGCAACACTGGAAGTGATGATAAACTTCTGCTCCGCCAATTTGTCGGCAGCCTGTCGGAGACGGCGTTCGAGTGGTATTCTGAACTTCCAAATGACTCTATCAAGACATTTGTGGAGATAGAGCTACTATTCACCCAGCGATTCGCGAGTTCTAGTGAACGCACTTCAATAACGGCATTGATCAATGCCAGGGTGAAACCTGGCGAAACATGGGTTCAATACGCAATACGATGGCGGAATTTGTGGTCAAAATGTGAGCAGCGCGTCGAAGAAGCGCCGGCAGTGGGCATGTTCGTAGGCACTCTTAACCCTCAAGCAACTATTTCCCAATTTATGATGTTCTTCAAGCCGACCACGTTCCAGGCCTTGATTAACAAACTGGCCCAAATGGACCAGATGGGTCATAGACCGTCTCCTTCAAAGCCGGAGCCACGGAACGAAAAGGGCAAAGGGAAAGCAACCTTTGTCGCAAATGTTCAACAGCCGCCCAGTGGCCCAAAACTAACTGATCGCCTGGACGAGAGACGACGATACTATAATGAGAAAATAAAGCGCCCTTATTCGTTTCCCTGGGACAAAACGAGGAGATTGTTCGAGTTGGCAGTGCGCAACAGGCTCATCAATTTGCCGGATCCAAAACGTATGTTGTAACCAGGCGATGTCAACAATCCTAATTATTGCTCATATCACCAAGCGATAGGCCATCCGATTGAAGATTGCTTCGTCTTTAAAAGATGGATTGAGGACCAGTATCAACAGGGAAAATTCGCACTGTCCGAGAAGTGGAAAGTAAACCCGCCTCAACCGCATGCTCTTAAAAAGGGGGACACACCGGGGGCATCAAGCTCTTTTGTGGAAGAAACTCCATGGGAGGTCGTTCTTTCAGCCAAGACTAAAAGAATGCTGAAGGATCTCCAAACATGTCCGGCGATTAGGTAGAAAAATCCACTGGAACCTGAGATCATCGAGGGAGTGCTGAAACCGCGCCCAACTCCAAAGATTGGTGGTAATAGCCAAAGCGCTCACATCCAGCCGTCAAAGTTTTCGAAAAAGAAGAAGAAAGCCAAGAAGCCCGTGAAGCCTGGTGAAAAAAGCACGGACCTGCAAAAATATATCGACACGCTGGAAGAATATAACTAGAAGGCGTGGACCCCAGTCACACTCCAAGAATTTCTTAGCCACGTCCTTGAGGACGGAGACGACGACAACGGAGAAGACTCGTCAGATGAACCTGAAGATTATATGGCAAGCTGCCATGTAATCTCCCACTCGTTAATAAACGATGAAGAAGCTTCTTATGCAGAGAAACTGGGGGCAAATCCTGAGCCGGAACTTCTAGGGCCATCAGACAAAATGATTGATGCATTCCTGGAAGAAGATCTTCTTAAAAGCAAAGCTGCTCGAGAGCGTGAGATGGCCATATTTGAAAAAGCCAAACGCCAGCGACTGGACGAAAGGGTTGAAACACTCCCACCAAATAAAATTACATCCGCCGCAAATAAAAGCAGGTTCAAGACGAGGAAGAGGTTTGCCAAAGACATATCGATGGGAATGAAGCTGCCACCCTCCGAAGGAAACACTCCTGGTGAAGCGGAAATACATCCTAGCTACTGCTTATATCATCGAAAGATTGCGCACCCCACCGAAGAGTGCAACGCTTTTAAAAGATGGTGGCAGGGATATGTTGCTCACCGGCAACATTTCAAGCGGATGAAACGCAAAACTCGTCGGGAGCAAAGAAATACGACCGAGGAGCATAAAAGAACTACCGGCAACTGTCACATGGTCGACGCTGGGGGATCGCAAGTTCTCACCTTCGGGAGTGACTCTGATGAAGAAATGACTATTGGCCCTCTCTTTAAAGAATCCACCTCAGGAAAAGAGGAAGAACCGAAGAGCTGTGAGAATATTCAGCTGCGCAATCGTACGCTGCCCGAAAAGAATCTCGGGCCTGCGAACAGTGGGTCGATTAAAAAGGATAAGGGGAAAGAAAAGGTCCCTGAGGACATTGCCCTAAATGATCAAGCTGTCAAAGAGCTGACAGCCAAGAACCCGCCAAAGAAAAATAAGGTGGACTATAATGTTCTGGCACACGTGAGGAAGATCCCCTCACAACTAAGCATTCTCGACGCCCTTTTGGTATCTAAAGAGGCAAGAGATTCTTTAATCAAGGCGCTGCAAGAACCCGAACAGTTCCAAGCTTTCCTCGCCGAAGAAAAGATGAAGGACGAGCTGGAAGAAGTGCACACGGCCGATATCACCTTCGGTGATGAAGATCTCCTCCTCGGGACGTGCGAGCATAACCGCCCCCTCTATGTCTCCGGATACTGTCATGATATTAAGATAGGAAAAATCCTGGTTGACAATGGGTCCTCTGTCAATCTTCTCAATGTGAGAGTGTTGAAGGAAATCTGCATGAGTGTTCAACACCTCGCTCGTGATAAAATCACCATTTCCGGGTTTGACTCCCAGTCATCATGGACGCTTGGGTCTGTGATACTGATGTTACGCTTTGGGCTGCTTGTCATGGACATCAAGTTTCATGTCATTGACGCTAAGACATGTTATAACGCTTTGCTCGGCCGGCCTTGGTTACACGAGTACAACATCATTTCTTCTACACAATATCAGTGTATGAAGTATTTCAAGGATGGTCTCGAGTACACTGTGACAGGAGAACTAAACCTATTCTCCGTGAACAAAGTCCGCAAATATGAGGACGCAAAATACTTCCTGCCTGATTTCGAAGACACAGAAAGATGTCGCAAACTGGAGGACAAGAACAAAGCTATCACCACTATTCCGGTCTTCGGGAGTGACACCGAGGACGAAGAAGAAATAGTTTATTCAGGGCCGCCCCAATGCAACAAGCCGGGACCATCTACCCCTATGTTGGTCTTCGGCAGCGACTCGGAAGATGAGGTCAATGCTGTATTTTCCGCTCGACCATCAATGCAAGCCCTCGCTAGCGATGAGCGGAGTTTGCAAATTGCCATGATTCCGCAAGAGCATTACAAAAAGCTTGACGTGCTTGATACCTATAGTGTGCAAGAACTACAGACATTCTACGTCCCTCCCAGGAGAAGAGATGAAAAGGCGATCCTCTTTTTCCGATCAACGGAGACCAGAGTGGAAAAAGAAGTCTAGCATGGTGCGGATTCTACGCTTGAAAGGTTCCAGCCCATCCGTTTGCCCAGATACTACACAGAAGGATTAAAAAGGCTGTTGAGGCGTCAAGTCATACCCTTCAAACAGACTACTCGACAAGCCCAGTTCTAAAACAGGATCTGGAGCGTCCCCGGAACTCAACGAAAGTTGCCCAACGGGAAAATGGAAACGATCGGGCTTGGATATGTTCAATCCAAGAAACGAGAGCGATTCCGCGGCTGCTACATCATACATGACTGATGAAGAAGGAGATGCTCTGTGGGAAGATGTTAATCCTGAACCAAAACGAGCTCCCGCCGTGAAAATGCCAAGCCCGTCGTTCGAAGAACAAATGGACAAGCTTATAAGGGAAGCGGGCCAAAAAGTTCGAGACGACCATAATCGCGAAATGGCCATCTACGAGAATGCCAGGACGCAGCGCCTCCTTCAGCAGGCTACGGAAAATGACGATGCTCTTCGTCGCCAGCCCGTGATACAAAAGACCCGACGCAGAGGCAAAAATAAACCAAAGAACGGGAAAAGCGTTCGACAGCGACAAAGCGGGAAAAGAAGCCAGGCGATCGAGAATCGAGCAACCAGGATTCATCTCTTATAAAGAAGATGGGTCGAGCGTATTCTTTTCCCCAAGACAAAACACAGAAGATATTCGATCTTGTCATAAAACATCAGTTGATGACACTTCCGGAGCCCAAGCACCCCGAGAAAGTAGGAGAGGTCTCTCACCCAGTCTATTGCTCCTATCACCGAGCGATAGGACATTCTATCGAAGATTGCTTCACATTCAAAGACTGGGTAGAAGACCAGCATCAGCAAGGCAGGTTCACTCTATCCAGCAGTTGGAGGGTAACCCCACCGCAGAAGCATGAACCCAAAGCCACAAGAGTAGAACCGGATCAACATCGGTCTTGGAAATGATCTCGCACCTGTCACGTGATAACGATGTCAGAAGAAGAACCCGAGAATATGGATGACCTCCCCTGGTGCTTCGAAAACAATGATGACGAGGTGATCTCAGAATTTCCACCGGCGCCAAAAGAGCTGGAAGATGGGATACATACTACTGCAGACAACCTCAGAAAGATCAACTTAGGGACGGCAAACGACCCGCGGCCGACATTCGTCAGTGAGCTGTTGTCTGAAGAAAAAGTGGCTACGCTCAAAGATGTGCTCATGCAGTACAAAGATTGCTTCGCATGGAACTATTCCGAGATGCCGGGACTAGATCCAGAGATTGCTGTGCACAAATTGGCGATATCTCCGGACATCAAGCCGATTAAACAAGCACCGAGAAGAATGCAACTCGAGCTTAAGATGAGCATCAATGCCGAGGTCAAGAAGCTAATCGATTCCGGCTTCATCCAAGAGGTTCAATATCCTGACTGGATCGCCAACATCGTCCCGGTGATGAAGAAAAATGGGACGGTGCGCATATGTGTGGACTTTCGGGATCTCAACAAAGCTTGCCCAAAGGACGACTTTCCAGTACTGGTCACCGAACTGATGATAGATAATACATCCACTCACGAAGTTTTCTCCTTCATAGATGGCTCATCAGGATACAATCAAATAAAGATGCATCCTGAGGACCAGAAACATACTGCTTTCCGGACCCCTTTGGGTATATTCTGCTACAAGATGATGCCTTTCGGCCTAAAGAACGCCGGTGCCACCTATCAGAGGGCCATGACGTAGATTTTGATGACCCCATACATGAAATCGTCGAATGTTATATCGACGACCTCGTAGTTAAGAGAAAATCATACGAGGAACATTTAAAGCATCTGAAGATCGTGTTTCAGCGCCTTCAGAAATACAACTTGAAGATGAACCCTCTCAAGTGTGCATTCGGAGTTTCCTCAGGCAAGTTCTTGGGATTCATCGTCCGACACCGAGGCATCGAGATAGACCCATCAAAGATCAAGGCGATTATGGAAATGCCTCCGCCAAGAACACTCAAGCAGCTGCGGTCTCTCCAAGGAAAGCTCGCATATATCCGGCGATTTATAGCCAATCTTTCCGGCAAATGCCGTCTCTACAGTCATCTAATGAAGAAGGGGACCCCTTTCGTCTGGGATCGCAAATGCAAGAGCGCACTGGACGAAATTAAGCAATACTTGCAGAATCCGCCAGTACTGGCCGCTCCCGTCAAGGGAAAACCTCTCGTCCTGTATACAACAGCCCTCGAAGGTTCTCTAGGCGCATTATGGGCACAAGAAAACGACCAAGGGAAGGAGAGATCCCTCTACTATTTGAGTCGAGTTCTCCTGGGGGCAGAAAAAAATTACTCCCCCCATTGAAAAACACTGCCTGGCGTTGATCTTCGCGATAACGAAGCTCAGACACTATGCGTTGGCACGCGAGGTCCATCTCACATCAAAGGTGGATCCTCTCAAATACTTGATGTCGAAGGACATATTAACGGGGCGGCTCTCTAAATAGGCCCTGCTCTTGATGGAGTTCTCGATAACTTATCGTCCTCTTAAGGCAGTGAAAGGCCAGGCCATCGCCGACTTCCTCGCTGAGCATCCGATACCTGCTGACTCTCCCTTGAACTGCGAATTGACAGACGAACACGCGTTTGACACGATCGACGGGGAGAGAAGAGAGAATGATACCCAGTGAGAACTCTACTTCGATGGAGCATCTTCCATGAAGAAGCACAAACAAAGTACCCCCACAATCACGTCCGGAGTAGGCTTCATCTTTGTGACTCCACAAAGAGGGATAATGGGCTTTGCCTTCTCCTTAACAGAGCCGAGGACGAATAATGAAGTCGAATATGAAGCTTTGATAGCAGGTCTTGAGATCACTTTAGACATGGGAATCGAAAACCTCCTCATATACAGAGACTCCCAACAGATCGTTAGTCAAGTAAATAGCGACTATCAGACGTGCAAGCCTGAGTTAGTAAAGTACGGCGAAAGAGTACATCAACTGCTGACTTGAATCCCTTCCTACACCCTGGAAAGCATACCGCGTGCGGAAAATAGCAAGGCGGATGCACTAGCCAAGCTCGCTGAAGAACTGGCCGATGATAACCTCAATGACGTGAGGATCGTTGTGCAAAGCCGTCGGGTTCTTGCACCGGCAGAAATATCTCCGGAGTCGTCCGAAGAAAAAGGAGCGACCGAGCAAATGAACCTGCAAATAAAAGGTCATGAAAGGACTGAGGATTGGAGAGAAGTCTTTATAGACTACTTCAAATCCCGTCGAACACCTGAAGATGCGTCCTCAAGACATCAGCTTATGAAATGAGCTTTGTCTTTCGCCTTCGTCAATGATACTCTGTATAAGAGGTCATTTGATTCTCTGTGGCTAAGATGCCTGGGACCTGAAGAGACAAAGAGAGTCGTCCAAGAAACTCATGATGGACTCTGCGGTTCTCACTAAGCTGTCCCGAAGATGAAGCTGAAGATTAAAAAGATGGGCTACTATAGGCCCACGATGATCCAGGACTGCCTCGAATACGCGAAGCAGTGCCACTCGTGCCAAATTCATGGAGACTTTATTCACCAGCATCCAAATCCACTACATCCAACGGTGGCTAGCTGGCCGTTCGAAATGTGGGGAACCGACATAATCGGGCCCATCGAACCAACATCGTCCCGAGGACATCGATTCATTTTGGCGACGACCGATTACTTTTCTAAGTGGGCAGAAGTCATACCGCTAAGAGAAGTGAAGACGGAGAATATCCTCCATTTCTTCAAGACACATGTCATTTATCGGTTCGGCACTCCGCGATGGATTATCTCCAATAACGGGCCAGCCTATAAAAGCCACAAGATCAGTCGCTTCGCACAACAACATAACATAGACTGGAGATATTCATCAGTCTATAATCCCCGAGCTAACGGTCTAGCTGAGGCTTTTAACAAGACCTTGACGAAGATCATGAAAAAGACGGTGTCTCGAAATAAGAGGGACTGGCACGAGAGACTATATGAAGCTCTTTGGGCGTATCGAACTACGTTCAAAACAGCCACAAACACAACGCCGTATGCATTGGTATTCGGCACAGAAGCGGTACTCCCCCTCGAGATAGAGTTACCCTCTCTACGAGTGGCAGTTCACTACGAGCTAACAGACGAAGAAAATGCTCACCTTCGGCTTGAGGAGCTCGATGCCCTTGATGAAACCCGGCTCATGGCGCAGCAAAATCTGAAGGCTTATAAAGTAAAGATGACGCGCTCATATGAGAGATTGACTAGGCCGAGAACATTCCGCCACGAAGAACTCGTGCTAGTGGTCAAAAGACCTATAATCCCCAATCGTGCCAAGCAGGGGAAATTCGATCCGAACTATGAAGGCCCGTATATCATAGACGAAGTCTACCAGGGTGGAGCATATCTACTCATGAACATGCATGGTGAAAGACCTTTCAGGCCAATAAACGGTCGCTTCCTAAAAAAATACTGCGCCTGACGAGTCACGACCTAGGTCAACGATAGATGACGACGCCTATGTCCGCTCGCTATCTTCCTAAGCCTAAACTCTGTAAGTAGTAGTCGGCTTCCTTTTCTAGGACCGAAATGTCCTTAAACTAACGATGGACCACTATGTCCTAAAACTGGCGTTGGACCGAAAAGTCCTTAAACTAACAATGGACCACTATGTCCTAAAACTAGTTGTTGACCGAAACGTCGATAAACTACTATGTACCGCAGCATCCCGAGGCTGAAAAAATAAATATAAATAAAATAAAAATAAAAAAAAGAAGAACACGGTATGTCTATAAGCAAAAGGGGCACGGATGAAAACCCGAAAGGGCTCCGTGAGTAAAAACAGCAGGGCTACCGGCGAGTTTTTTTGAAAACCCGAAAGGGTGCAATCTCGTTAAAAGACACTTGCAAGGTCCTCTCGGCCGTGTGAGGAGAAACCACCTACGTGAGATCCTTACGACTCACAAGGGAGCAACACACTTAGGGATCCCCACGATTCCTAAGGAGAAATTACACTTGTGTGATCCTCACGACTCATACGGAAAACCCTCCTATGAGACCCTCACGGCTCATAAGATTCAAAAGTCTTAAGCTACAGGGATCTGAACCTGTTCTTAAACAGCCATCACAATCTCCAATGCTGCCCTACAAGCGGTTCAGTATTAACCCTTGTATACAATCCACGGGCGTGAATAAACATTTCCCTAACAAAGTCCTACCCACGACTAGGGATATGTCTACATGGTGAACAACCCTTGTAAGTCCTCTCGACTTATAAGGAGAAAATACTCTTGTAAGATCCTTGCGAATTATAAGAGAACACACACTTAGGAATCCTCACGATTCCTAAGGAGAAAACGCACCTACGTGATCTTCACGACTCGTAGGGAGAAACACCTTTATGAGACCCTTACGGCTCGTAAAGTTAAAAGCCTCAGTCGACAGGATCCTAACCCTGTTTACTAAGCCACCTTTGTTCGATATCGACAGAGGCAAATGATGATTCGCTCCTGGCAATATCCCGGTTGTAGCGATGCTGATACCTAAATCGGTATCAAATCTCAAACTCGCAGTGAAAAGTCAGTGAGCCACAAATGCATATGAAATAGCCGAAATGATGGGGCAACTTGAAAATCAGCAAGTAAAAATGTATGCATGCGAAATAGCCGAAATGATTGGGCAACTCGCAATAAAAAGCAGCGAGTAAATAAAACAAATAGCCGAAATGATTGGGCACCGTGAAAAAAATAGCCGAAATGATTGGGCAATCGCGACTTTCGTGATATAAAAGCTGAAATGATAGAGCATCGCAGAAAAAATATATATATAGAATGAATTTTTACTCTACAGGTGAAATCACATCGATCCCTGTATACAATCCAGGGGCACAAGAAAGGAGGGAACCATACCTTCCCCCTAGGCTCTATCCGAAAAAGAGCCAAAGCTCGACAGTTCACAAAGAAGCTTGGAGATCATCTCAACATTCGTCTCATTTCAACAGACACAACATCAACAAATTGGAGCTGCGGCGAAGTTCATAGTTCCATGACTCGACGATGCACAGACAACCGAGAGTCAACCTCCGACTCCATAAAATGCGGATAAAGTCAACAAATCCTGGTTACGTGGAACACGGCCTATGTCAATCCTAACCCCGTGGAAAACGTCCAGAGCGGAGCCTGGTCCTCGCAGAACACGGCTATGTCAATCCTGACCCCGTAGGAAGCATCCAGAGCAAATCCTGGTTTCGTAGAACACGGCCTATATCAATCCTGACCCCGTGGAAAACGTCCAGAGTGGAGCTTGGTCTTCGCAGAACACGGCTATGTCATTCCTGACCCCGTGGGAAGCATCCAGAGAAAATCCTGGTTTCATGGAACACGGCCTATGTCAATCCTGACCCCGTGGGAAACGTCCAGAGCGGAGCCTGGTCCTCGCAGAACACGGCTATGTCAATCCTGACCCCGTGGGAAGCATCCTGAACAAATTCCTGGTCACGTGGAACACAGCCTATGTCAATCCTGACCTCGTGGGAAACGTCCAGAGCGGATCCTGGTCCTCGCAGAACACGGCTATGTCAATCCTGACCGCGTGGGAAGCATCCAGAGCAAATTCTTGGTCACATGGAACACAGCCTATGTCAATCCTGACCCCGTGGGAAACGTCCAGAGTGGAGCCCGGTCCTCGTAGAACACGGCTATGTCAATCCTGACCCCGTGGGAAGCATCCAGAGCAAATTCTTGGTCACGTGGGACACGACCTATGTCAATCCTGACCCCGTGGGAAACGTCCAGAGCGGAGCCTGGTCCTCGCAGAACACGGCTATGTCAACCCTGACCCTGTGGGAAGCATCCAGAGCAAATTCCTGGTCACGTGGAACACGGCCTATGTCAATCCTGACCCCGTGGGAAACGTCCAGAGCAGAGCCAGGTCCTCGCAGAACACAGCTATGTCAATCCTGACCCCGTGGGAAGCATCCAGAGAAAATTCCTGGTCACGTGGAACACGGCCTATGTCAATCCTGACCCCGTAGGAAACGTCCAGAGCGGAGCCTGGTCCTCGCAGAACACCGCTATGTCAACCGTGACCCTGTGGGAAGCATCCAGAGCAAATTCCTGGTCACGTGGAACACGGCCTATGTCAATCCTGACCCCGTGGGAAACGTCCAGAGCAGAGCCAGGTCCTCGCAGAACACAGCTATGTCAATCCTGACCCCGTGGGAAGCATCCAGAGAAAATTCCTGGTCACGTGGAACACGGCCTATGTCAATCCTGACCCCGTGGAAAACGTCCAGAGCGGAGCCTGGTCCTCGCAGAACACGACTATGTTAATCCTGACCCCATGGGAAGCATCCAGAGCAAATCCTGGACACGTGGAACACGGCCTATGTCAATCCTGACCCCGTGGGAAATGTCCAGAGCGGAGCCTGGTCCTCGCAGAACACGGCTATGTCAATCCGACCCCATGGGAAGCATCCAGAGCAAATCCTGGTCACGTGGAACACGGCCTATGTCAATCCTGACCCCGTGGGAAATGTCCATAGTGGAGCCTGGTCCTCGCAGAACACGGCTATGTTAATCCTGACCCCGTGGGAAGCATCCAGAGCAAATTACTGGTCACGTAGAACACGGCCTATGTCAATCTTGACCCCGTGGGAAACGTCCAGAGCAGATCCTGGTCCTCGAAGAACACGGCTATGTCAATCCTGACCCCGTGGGAAGCATCCAGAGCAAATCCTGGTCCCGTGGAACACGGCTAGAGTAAATCTCGACCCTGTGGGAAATGCCCAGAGCAACCCCTGACTCCGTGAAATGCGGATAATGTTAACCCCATCAATCACTTACGGGTCCTCTCGACCCGTAAGGAAGAAAACTCTCTTGTGAGATCCTTACGACTCTCAAGAGAAAACCCACTTAGGAATCCTCATGATTCCTAAGGAGAAAATACACCTACGAGATCCTCTTGACTCGTAGGGAGAAAAGTCTTTATGAGACCCTCACGGCTCATGAAGTTGAAAAGTCTTAGGCAGCAGATCTAAATCTGCTTTCTAAACCATCTCTACCTCTCGAAAAATTCAAAACGGAATGCTCTCTCTATCATCTGCAGGCTAAGCTTACTAAAGTGACATGCCGGTAACAAAGAAAAGAAGAAAGCAAGAGATGACATAAGATATCACGAAAGAAATGTATCTTTTATTCATAAATTCAATTGGGTACAAAATACATCATATGAAAGAACAAAAAATGGATACATTTTATTCAAAATTACAAATGGTGCAAAAAAAATTATTGGGAGGGAAGCGTTTTCAATAAACCAATCAACCGCTTGCGCACTTCCCTCAGCCCCTTTTCATGGTCAGCTACCGCGGCCAACTCTGCTTCAACCTGAGCTCGTTGCTGCAAATAGGATGAAAGTTGCTCTTCGACGAACCGCTGAGCTGCCCCACGATTCTGTGCATCTCGCTCAATGAGGTCGAGCTTTTGCCTTAGTGTGAGCCCGTCAGAAATACATCGTAGAAAGCTTTCGAAGATAACTTTCAGCTATGCAGCGTTTGCTTCAACTTGAGCATGCAATCGAGCAGATTCGCTTGAAGTCTCTTCGCACTCCTTATGCTTTAAGGCCGCTTCCTGTTCAAGATGGCGGAAGTAGGGAGTGCTCTCCTCGACCCATGCAGCCCGTTGAGAGTTCACAGCCAGGACCTCAGGAGCAGGACGTCCGACCTCGAGCTCATGCAGACAAGCCTCAATTTTCCTACAGTGATTAACCCAAGACTCAACGACGCCCTCGCTGTGAAAGTGAACGAGCGTCGCCAGCATGGCATTAACCTCAGCAGCAAAATCTGCAGCAAGGGCAGGAGTCTCCGCGTCAAGCTCCTCGAGATGATCACTTAACATACGCAGACTATTCACAGCGCCTTTTGAAGATAGACGTCGAGAAAAGGGGCCTGCTGGCATTATGATTCTAAACTCGAATGAAGCTGAAGTCGGTGTTACAGCTGCAAAGAAAATCACAGTCAAATAACGGTTCAGGAAATTAAGGAGGTTCATGAACAACGCAGTTTACTATACCGGCT
Organism: Agapanthus africanus; assembly: GCA_030015575.1. Lineage (NCBI taxonomy): Eukaryota > Viridiplantae > Streptophyta > Magnoliopsida > Asparagales > Amaryllidaceae > Agapanthus > Agapanthus africanus. Next base: position 26,379,037 of record CM057338.1, read on the forward strand.
GCAGCAAGTGGCAAGACCGGGAGTACCGGTGGTGCAACTGTTCTTTCGTCTCCTCCTTCGATCTGTAGGGATGCAATCAAAACGAAGAAGAATTAGAAACGATTTGACTGCCCGTAAAAGAAAAGAAAAGACGTTAGCTAAAGGCTGTACTCACCAGCTCTGCTAGAAGAGGCAATCTCTGACTGGAAGGAGAAATGTAGGTGCAGCACCTGATACAGGTGATCAAAATGGACTCCTGCAAGGATGTAATAATGCAATTTCAGTACATAAAGTATATTGCCCACAATGAAACCGATGGGTCACAAGTCCGTACCTTCCAGCATTTGAGAGGATACGAGAGAAGACAAAGGGGCGGCCACCGTCAAAGTAGCAACTGGCGATACTTCCTCGGGTGGCACAATCTCAACGCTCACCATACCTGCATTAGAAGTGAAAGAAATACTGTCAGGAGAGATTGAAAGAAATTGCAGAACGAAAAGGAAAGCATTGACCCAAAATCTACCTGGTAAGTCACCGGTCGAGACCGCAACAAGGGCATCACTGGATGCAACGACTGCCTCACCCTCTTCCAATGGAATGGTCTCACCACCCATAGCATCATCCCCTGACTCTACGAGAGCCGTCGTAATGCTCGCGATGCCAGGAGATGGTAGAGAACCGCAGGCGGAAAGAATGGCGATCGGGGTAGTGCCAGATTCCTGAGAAAGAGTGGCTACCTCAGGCTCGGTGGTTATCGCCATTTCACCCACCACTTTCTCATCAAGATTCGGCCCTGCAGGATAGAATATATGAGAATCTGAAAATTAAAACTTTGACAAAAGAACTCAATATTACATTACTATGGGTCGGTCTTTCAACGGCCTCTCGAGCCGCACATGCTGCATGTCTGTGAGCGGTAGACAGGGCGGCCGAAACATCCTCTGAAGGAGTAGAGGCAGGGGTAGCAGCGCTTGAACCTACACCCGCGGCCAAGGCAGCGTTATGCTCCCTTTCCGCGCATTCTACGCTTCCTTTCTGCCTGGTCTGTGAGGGCAAATCTTCTCAAGACCTCCGTCAACGGGACGTCATCGTCCGCGCTAATAGTTAACTCTGGAGCCATTATGTCATCCATCATCGGTCGTTTGAGTAAAGCCTCTTTCGGCAGTGCTGAGGAGGCCGGGACTTCGATAGCTGGCCCTGGAAGCATCTCCGCATCACCCTGCGAGATTGGCATTGTAGTCCCTGCGATAAGATAAGAAGGGGTCAGATTGTCTATAAGAAAGGCGAACGAAGGCGCAAAGAGCCGAAATATACCAACGCCCAGCGAAGCGCGAATCCTCTCCTCCTCCTCGAAAGTCTTGAGGGAAGCCGCTAGAGCCACTTCAGTGGAAATGCCTGTTGGAGAACGAGTGTCAGTCAAAACATCATAACAAAAACCTAGAAGCAAAAAGGTACGATTGAAGCTTACTTAATTGCGTGAGGGCGGCCAGACCCGCTTTGTGGCTTGCTGATCGCTCAGAAGCGGCAATGGCAGCTGCCAGATCAGTATCGTTCGGTGCTATAAATAGACCCTCGTTGGTCCCATATTCGCTCAGGCCCTCGCTATAAGGAGCATGAGGCTCCTGGCTGAGTACAACGTCTACAGAGAGAATCGATTTCTTCTTCCTCTTCTGCGAGCGAGTGCCCATCGCCGCAAGCACAAGTTTACGCTTTGTGGGCACCTTGGGATGACGAGTCCCGATATCTGAACCCACGTCAGACTCGGGGGAAGCTACAGTCATCGTTTCCACGGGAGCCCGGGGTATCGGTAGCTCGAGCCTGTCATGTAGGACTTCGATCGAGGCAACTTCTCTTAAGGGAGGTTGGATAATGGTCCGTCGCTTCAAAGGGACGTTTGGATCACCGGCAGGGTGTGCACCCTTGCGATCGATCAACAATCTCTTTTCCTCCCTGATGACGGCACCCATTGCGTGTTGATACCACGCCACATATACGTTTAGGGCCCTAGAAACACAACTTGGTTCGCTAATAAAGAAATTGGGCCCTGTGTTTAGGCGCATGAAGTGGTGCAAAGCGCTCCGGATACCCTCCTCGGTATAAACTGGTTCCGCCAAGAATGCCTCGAGCGGGACGCCCTGATTATAACTTGATTGCTGGGCAAAACGGTGGGGATTGTATCTCATGAACAGAGCCGGATCGTTCTGCCTGAACACCAAATACCCCGGCCTGATGGAATATAGATGGAGAATTTCCCGAGCTTTCAGGGTAGAAGCTCCATCCTTAAAAGTGTCCCGCAACGGGTACACCGTCTTAGCAGACTCCTTACCGATGGTCATGACCTTATCAACAAAGGTCATGCCGTCCCCGACGGTATGTGGGCGAAGGATTACACCTCGAGCCTCTCGCTGACTTGGCTCCACAATGGAAGCGGTGACCAGCCGCATGATCCGGGGAAATTGCAAGTTTCATAGAAATGAGGCCGCTTGTGCATTCCAAAGGCACCGAGCACATGCAATTCAAGCCATGAGGTAAAATAATGCATCGAGAAGTTCACGGGCTGCACCCCCGGCTGAGCGGTATCGGCCGCCAAACTAAGGCCGAGATACAAATGAGCCAGCCCGGCAATACCAACGGCAACTTGTCTCCCTTCAACCATCCGATGAGCTGGGTAGAAGACTGACGGCCTCATGTAGCGAGGGTGCATGGGAAGCACGAACCAGCTTAACCACAAACCAAGGAACCCTAAAAAGAATGCTTCCTCATCGATGCCCGGAGCAGCAATTTCTGAAAAAGGGACGATCGCAACGTTTAGAAGAAAGAATCCCTTTTGATCAGCTTCCAATATTGGCCGGCGATCCAATCCAAAGTCGAAGGGATCATCGAGTGTGGCAAACTTTTCACCTTGTCTTGATAGAACTTCTGGGAGAAGAAAACGGGCGATGAAATCCGCAAAGCTAACCCCATGGCTTCCAGATTCAAGAAATAGGCCTTCGTAAATGTTTAGCACCTTGATTAAGATAGGGAATCGGTGATGAATGGCATTCTCTGGTTTTAAACCCATCATCACCAGTCGACTGGGAAACATATTCATCAGGGGGAAAGATCTCCTCATAATGCTCCCCTCTGACAGGCAAGCCGGAGATGTCCGCAAACTCTTCCAGAGAGATGGAAATTTCCCGATCTAGCATAAGGAAAGTATGAGTTGGAACGTTCCATTGTTCCCAGAAGGCTTTAACCCACCATGCGGGAGGTGTAGAGTACTGGAACAGAGAAGTATAAATCGCAGGATACAACCCAAGCTTCAGCGGTTCTGACTTCTTTACCGATAGGATATATCGGGTCCACTGCAGGTACCCAGCCGAGTGACGGGGAGTCAGACCTATATTGTAAGGCTGTCCCCAAGGGCGCGACTCACCTTGGCATATACGCCGCCCTAGAATGTCCAAAGCCATCGGCGGTTGTACAGGTATTGCAGCCATAAAATGCTGAAAACAACCCTCTGAAGTCCAATTAACCACCTCCATAGCATAGTTCACCGGGGGTGCGTCAGCATAGTGGATCGCCGAGATAGCCTATGAAGGTGTTGCGCAAGAGAAGCTGCGTTGACCCATGATGATATGGTTATACCATGTTCCCCACAAATGAAGATTCTTATGTTCTGGGTCATGGTCTTTGATCAGCGCAAGAACCTCTCGGTCTACGGGCGCCTCAGGAAATCCGCTTTCTGAGTAGACGAATGGAAAAGAAGTGTCGAAAGACATGTCACCTGCGTGAAAAAGAACAAAAGTCAACCCTCAGTGCTATAATTTAAACTCTGACACTTGGTACTTTAAAATTCGTACCGCACTGCAATGCAATAAAAAGGGGACCAAAGGGGGACCCACAAAATCTAGATGACAGTTCATCATTAATAAGACAGCCTCATCATTTGATGAGACTGTCAGTTAAATGAGGAAATCCTCAATTGATTCTCATTTAATGAGAAATCCCTCGGGCTAAGGAGTAATCTCCCCTTGAGAGCAGTGGTCTGTGACAGAATGAAACCTGTCAAGTTCTAATAATGAAGGAATAAAAATTCCTCAAGAGCCTGGCTCTGTAAAAATGATGGAAAAACCCATCAGAAAAATTGAAATCAATTTTTTGATATATGAATTAAAATTCTGAGATCTCCAAGATCTATGAACAAACTCTGTGAGTTCTTCATAAGAGATTAACAAATCTTCGTTATCTAAAAAAGCAAAGCTCTGTTAATGGGTCAAGAAACCCTCAAAAGGTTTTCTTTAGATCTAGGATCTATGAAGAGCAAATCTCTGTTAATGGGTAAAACCCTAATAACATTTTTTAGATCTAAGATCTATGAAGAGCAAAGCTTTGTTAATGGGTGAAACCCTAGATTATTAAAAGTTTTAATCTTTACCAAAATTTTGACAGAGTTCTGCCCTTATGAAAGTTCTTAAGCCAAAGAGCTACGCTCTGCAAGAGAATAATAATTCTCAGAAGGAAGAAGATGAAAAATGGTCATCTCAGAGGGCCAAGGGTCCTATTTATAGGCATTGAAATGCCTTTTCAACTTCTGAGTTGATCCAAGGGCGCAGACGCTGCCACCGTTGCACTCACATATGGGCCACGTGAGCGCAATGGTGGGGGGCATTTGTTTCCCCCAATCAGAGCAAAACTCTATTTGAAATTTAAATTTTGAAATGAAGCAACGCTTCAGATGCAGCGCCACGTGCGCTGCGTCCTAAGCAGCGCGCCACGTGCAAAGCATGGATGCGCTAGCGCTAGGTGCACTGCACTCTAAGCAGCGCACCATGTGCAAAACACGGGTGCGCTAGCGCTGGAACTAAAAGCTCCCCACCGTTAGATCAAAGATCTAATAATAATGATGAATCATTAATTAACCAGAATTAAATTCTGTTAAGGAAAGATTCCTCAAAATCTTTCCAAACAACAAAATTATGCTCTGTAAATCAGAGCACCGTTAGATCAATGATCCAATGGTGATTCAAAAATCACTAAAAATACAGAATAAATTCTATTTAGAAGATTTCCCAATCATTGTTAAAAACAAGAAGATTACCTTCTGTAAATCAGAAGCCCTTGGATCAAAGATCCAACGATGGGAAATTCCCCAAATCAATTGAAGAAAAGATCTCCTTAACTGATTGAACAAATCAGCTTGCCCTATATAAAGGCCCCTAGACTTCAAGTCTCATATACAGAAGCATAGAGAGAAACCTCCTCAAAAACTTTGAGAAATTCAAAGAAGAAGAGCCAAGCTCTCAGAGAAAGAAGAAAACTTTCTTCAAGATAAAAAAAAGAATGGTGATGAACATAGAGATGAAATCATCTCGTAATTAATTTAAAAAGAAGGATTCACTTCTTTAAAAGATCATAGATCTACAAAGACAAAAATTCTTTCACAGAGAGATCAAAAGATCTCATCATAAAATAAAAGAAGAATTTACTTCTTTCTCACAGATCATAGATCCATAAAGGCAAAGCCTTTCGTCAACATAAGAGATTGAAGAACTCTTGTTCTTAGAATCTTGAGATAAAGTCTCTTTTTAGATCACAAAATTGATCACATGCGCCTTTGCGCTCTTGAACTGCGCTTCTGCTCTCTTAGGCTGGAGATCAGCGCCGAGCGCGACACGTGTCACTTTGCGCTCTTGAAATAGCGCACTACGCTCATGGGCTAGCGCTCAGCGCCAGGCGCACCATGTGTCAATCACGTGTGCTTCATTAAACTAATAGCGCTCTGTGCTCGTAAACTGGCGCAATGCGCCCATCATCTGACGCTCAGCGCCAAGCGCGACACGTGTCCCTCACGTATGCGCTACTCGGCAGAAGCGCACTACGCTCTTTGACTGGCGCAAAGCGCCAAGCGCGCCACGTGTCGCGCTGATGGAACATAAATTGTTCTTCAAAAAGCCTAAGGCTATGAGGAATGCTCAGCATTCAACAAAGACAAAAACACTGTCAGGGCCAAGCCCAAATAAAGGCTCAACAGCCCAAAAATGAAAATGTTAAACATTTTGACCTGATTGGACTTAGCCCAAGATTGACCATAAGTCCTCAACTCATATTAATTGAGCTCATCTGCTCATAAACATTTTAACAGATCTTAGCCCCAAATTGGACTATAGATCTTTCAACCAACTCAAACTGGTTCGAGGGTACATCTCTTTACTCCTCTGATATTTGTCGTTGTAATCCTTCAACGTCTTCAGAGAGGTGACGGGTGCCGACAACCATATATTTCATGGATTATGATGTCCTTAACCTCGGACTGTGGGGTCCTTTAAAACCCATAGACCGAGATGTCCTTAAACTAACAATGGACCGAGATGTCCTTAAACTAACAATGGACGGAGATGTCCTTAAACTAATTATGGACCGAGATGTCCTTAAACTAACAATGGACCGAGATGTCCTTAAACTAACGATGGACTACCATGTCCTTAAACTGGTATTCGATCGCAAAGTCCCTAAACTAAAACAACAGAGCCCAAATGCTCTTTGTTGGATCTAAATGATCCTATTAAGTAGATCTTAGTCTAAAATTAGACTAACGTATCCTTAACAAATGGTTAAGTTTGACCTTAGTCTAAAATTAGACTAACGTGTCCTTAACAAACTGTTAAGCAGATCTTAGTCTAAAATTAGACTAACGTATCCTTAACAAACGTTTAAGAGTAACGTATCCTTAAACCCGACCCCCAAACCCAAATTTAAGAAACTACGGATTTGGACTAATCCACGCCCTACAAGCGACAACATAAATTAGTCTCCGTATACAATCTACGGGCAACCAAAAAACAAAACAAACACCCACGACATGAAGTGACCATCTGGAGAAGGAGAAAGTGGTTACCGCGATGCGGTAGCATAATAACTGCAGGGGGTTGCGCCTGCAGGGAAGAGCGTCCCCACAATCAAAAACCCCTCATCATGAGGGGGAATCTGACGAAGTATGCTACATCGGCCGCATCCGTTTAAACCTTCGATACACGATGCCATAAATCAACTTGGCATCTTCGAAGAGGTGGACGGATAGCACCAATTAGCATCTGCCTCGAAATTCAGGCAAGACGGACCCGCGCGGTCGCGTCTCCGCGTTTCGGAGGGGAACAGGGAGTAGCTGTTTTCTGCCCCCAAGAGAACTCGAATCAAGTAGTACAGAGCTTTTTCCTTTCCTTGGTCGTTCTTCTGTGCCCATAACGCGCCTAGAGAACCCTCAAGGGTTGTTGTATATAGGATGAGGGGTTTTTCCTTAACTGGGCGATCAGAACCGGTGGATTTTGTAAGTGCCGCTTGATTTCTTCTAGTGTGTTTTGGCACTTTTGATCCCAGACGAACATGGTCCCATTCTTGATTAGATGACTGTAGGGACGACATTTTCCCGAGAGGTTAGCTATGAACCGTCGTATATACGCGAGCTTTCCTTTTAGGGATCGCAATTGCTTGAGGATCCTTGGAGTGGGCATTTCCGTAATCGCATTGATCTTTGAGTGATCAATTTCGATACCCCAGTGTCGTATGATGAATCCCAAGAATTTGCCCGAGGAGACTCCAAACACGCATTTTAGAGGATTCATCCTCAGATTATACTTCCGAAGACATTGGAACACTATGTTCAGATGTTCCCATTGTTCCTCGTAAGATTTTCTTTTCACTACCAGGTCGTCGATGTAGCATTCGACAATCTCATGGATGAGGTCATCGACGATTTTCGTCATGGCCCTCTGGTAGGTAGCGCCAGCGTTCTTTAAACTGAAAGGTATCACCTTGTAGCAGAATATACCCAGCGGAGTATGGAAGGCGGTATGTTTTTGGTTTTCAAGATGCATTTTTATTTGGTTGTATCCTGAAGATCCATCCATGAAGAAGAAAACCTCATGAGTAGACGTGTTATCGATCATCAGCTCAGTAACAGGTACTAGAAAGTCATCCTTTAGGAAATCTTTGTTGAGGTCCTGAAAGTCCACACAGATGTGCATCGTCCAATTTTTCTTCATCACTGGAACGATATTAGCAATCCAGTCAGGATATTGAACTTCCTAGATAAAGTCAAAGTCAATTAGTTTCTTAATTTCGACGTTGATACTCATCTCGAGTTCGAGCCGCATTCTTCTTGGCGCTTGCTTGACTTGCTTGAAGTCCGGCGATATGGCCAATTTATGTACTGCTACTTTTGGATCTAATCCCGGCATCTCGGAATAGTTCCATGCGAAACAGTTTTTATATTGCATGAGCACACTTTTTAACGTGGCTACCTGTTTTCTAGATAGCAGCTCATTGACGAACGTGAGCCTCGGATCGTTTTTCGTCCCTAAGTCAATTTTTCTTAGGTTGTCCGCCGCGGTGTGTATCCCGTCTTCAAGTTCTTTTGGTGCTGGTGGAAATTCTGCTATCACCTCATCCTCGTCTTCATTTGTGAAGAGCTTGAAAAGGTCATCCATAGCCTCATGCCCTTCCCCTTCTGAAAATGTTATCACATGGCAGGTACGAGTCTTCTTCCATTCTTGATGCTGGGTTGGTCCTATCCTTACGATATAGGTTTTCTTTGGCTCATGTTTTTGTGGTGGGGTTACCTTCCAGCTGTCGGATAAAGCGAACCTGCCTTGTTGATACCGGTCTTCAACCCAGTCTTTGGAGGTAAAGCAATCTTTAAGGGGATGTCCTATTGCTTGGTGATAAGAGCAATAATCCGGGTGATGGACCTCGTTCATTTTTTCGGGGTGCCGAGACTTCGAGAGTGTTACCATTTGATGCCTTATGATAAGGTTGAATATTTTCCTTGTTTTGTCTTGAGGAAAAGAGTATTCCCGACCCATCTTCTTGATAAAGGACGGGTTCCAACCATGTTCTTCTTGATAACGCGGGTTCTTAGATCTGCCTTGTTGTTTGCGAATGTTGTTTGCACTATTTGTCTTGTTTTTGACTCTATTACGGGATTTTTCCTTTTTGCAAGGACATACAGCGAGCTGGGGATGGAGGGCATTGTAGTCTTCTTTCTCCGCGGATTGCCGGTTGAGGCATTGCGTCTTTGCCTTTTCATAAATAACCATTTTGCGACTGTGTCTATCCCGAATCTTTTGACAGGCATCTTTTATTAGTTTGTCAACTTGTTCTTCAAACGATGGGCTTAACGTTCTTAGAGTGGGATCTCGTTTAGTTTCAACGTCACAGCTATTTAGAAGAGTGTTCTCTTCTTCACCAGAGTTGTTTATGGCGCGGCAGCTTTAGAATCGTTCTCGTTTCTGGGACCGAACGTATCCGAGCCCGGTTTTTTCCAGCTTCCCATTAGGCATCTTTCGCTGGGTCCCAGGGATATCCTAATATTTTTGTAGAAGTGAGCTTGTCGAACAGTTTGTTCGAAGGGTATACCTTGGTATCTTAATTGTCTTTTCAATCCATCCGTGTAGTATTTTGGCAGACGGATTGGTTGAATCCTATCAAGTGTAAAATTGGCACCGTTCCAGACTTCTTTCTCCACTCTGGTCTCCGTAAATTGGTAAAAGAGGATCGCCTTTTCATCTCTTGGCCTGGGAGGCACGCAGAAAGTTTGTAGTTCATGTACGCTATATGTATCGAGCGCATCAAGTTCCTTATAATGCCAAGGCGGAACCATTGTGATTTGAAGGCTCTGATCTGCTTCATCAAGGGTTTGCACTGACGGGCGGATGGAGAACACTGGGTCGGCCTCATCCTCAGAGTCACTGCCAAAGACCAGAATAGGGGTCGATAGTCCGGGCTTGTTGTTTTCTTTCTGGGTTTGCCCCAAATAGACTATTTCTTCATCTTCCTCGGAGTCGCTCCCAAAGATCGGGATAGTGGAGACGGAATTCTGTTTATCCTCCAGTTTATGACACCTCTCCATATCTTCGAAGTCCGATAAGAAGTACTTTCCATCTTCATATTTTCGGACCTCGTTTACGGAGAATGGATTCAGCTCCCTTGTGACGGTGCATTCCAAACCATCCTTGAAATATTTCATACACTGATGTTGTTTAGAAGGGATGACGTTGTACTCATGCAGCCAGGGCCTGTCGAGCAGAGCATTATAGCAAGTCTTGCTGTCAATGACATTAAATTTGATGTCGGTAACGAGCAGCCCGAAGTGTAACGTCAGTATTACGGACCCAAGCATCCGCAACGACTGTAAGTCGAACCCAGAGATAGTAATTTTTTCTCGGGCCAAGTGTTGAACGATTATGAAAATCTCCTTTAGAACTTTCACATTGAGAACATTGATGGAGGATCCGTTGTCGGCAAGGATTTTTCCTATCTTGATGTCGTGGCAGTATCCAGTGATGTATAACGGGCAATTATACTCGCACGTTCTAAGGAGGAGATCTTTATCACTGAATATAATGTCAGCTGTAAGAACCTCCGCCAGCTCGTCCTTCATCTTCTCTTCTGCAAGGAAAGTTTGGAATTGATCAGGCTCATGTAATGCCTTGATTAAAGAATCTCGTGCCTCTTTGGACAGGAGGAGAGCATCCAATATGCTCAGTTGTGAGGTTATTTTCCTCAAATGTGCCAAGACATTGTAATCCACCTTATTTTTCTTAGGCGGGTCCTTCACTGCGAGCTCTTTGACAACTCCCTCATCAAGGGTGATTTCCTCAAGGATTTTTTCTTTCCCTTTGTCTCTTTGGCTCGAACCTTTGTTTGTAGGTCCGAGGTTCTTTTCAGGCAGCGTGTGGTTACGCAGCTGAATGTTCCCACAGTTCTTCTTTCCCTCTTCTTTTTCGAAGGTGGAGTCTTTGAAGAGAGGGTTGGGGTCATTTCGTCCTCAGAGTCGCTCCTGAAGGTAAGAACCTTGGTTTTAACCCCTTCCGAACTAGTATTAACTATTTGACAGTTGCCAATTGTTTTCTCACACGCACTTGACGCACTTTTTTGCAGTCGACGAGCTCCGCGCTTCATCCTCTTGAAGTGTTTTTGATGGGCAACATATCCTTGCCACCACTTCTTGAAAGCACTGCATTCTTCGGTGGGGTGGGTAATCCTCCTATGATATAGGCAGTAGTTTAGATATGAATCCTCTCCATCAAGGTATATGACCCCGAGAGTGTTTCCTACCAGAGGTGGCAGTTTCATTCCCACTGACAGAGCTTTGGCGAATCGCTTCTCTATCTTGATCCTGCAATTGTTTGCTGCAGGTGTGCTTTGGTCTGGTCGGGGTACTTTATGACTCCTCATTTCCGCAGCTTGTTCATCTTGACGCTGACGCTTAGCCTTTTCGTATATGGCCATTTCTCGTTCTCGGTCAGCTTTACTCTTCCGAAAGGCTTCGTTTAATAGCCTATCGATCGGGTCTTGTAACAGTTCCAGGAATTTTAGCGCCGATCCTGCCCCCAGTTCCTCTGCGTGGTTTTCTTACGCTGAGGGAACTTCTTCGCCATTTAACGACGAATGGGAGATCATATAGCAATGTTGGGAATTCACCCGCACGCGCAAACGCGTATATTTTGGAAACGGATATGATTTTAAGGAAATGGAATGCGCACGCGAGATCGTTCTCGTTTTAAAATTTATAAACCGCAAGTGCACGGCGCGTTGTAGCAAGCCGACAAATACGGGTCGATCCGCAGGGAATTGTGTATTAGGTCTTGTGATTTAAGGTTCAACAAATAACGAATGGGTTGGTTTTGTCACTAAAAATAGAAAGAATATGAAAACAAAGAAAAGCAAGAAAAGAAGCTAAGAAAGAAATGGTTGTGGCTTTGGCTCGGAAGGTCGAATCGCGACGATTCCTTCGACGCTCCCTTGATCATGAGTTGTCCGTCCTTACGTCGATCCCGGCATGAAGCATGACTTGTCAAGGCGGTTGCGAAGCACAAATCATCAAATTCCGATATTCGCCGCAAAACACGAAACGAGTTCGTTTTGTTCACTTACCATTTGTATGTCCGAACTTAGGGTATCAACACTAAGCACGAGGGGTAGCAAGCTTACCACAACAACAAAAACACAAATTAGTTAATGAGAGCAAATGATTTTAGTGTTGAGTTTGCTAAGTGTTAGTGATAGTATATAGTATATGAAACCAAGAGATTATCAAGCACTTGATCACAAAATACCATATCTAAACCTAGCAATCTTAACACTAAATTGATTTTAACTTAAATATTGAAATGGGGAAAGGGAGTGAATATGGTATATGAGGAGGTTACAAAGTAACCATATTTCAAAATACCATATCACATCAATACATAAACAATCTTTAAGTTAGAATCATATTAAAGCACATTAAACATTAGTAAGAGGAGGAGGAGGCAAAGCCTTTCATCTTACTTCCTTACCATTACCACAACCAAAAGATATTAGTTAAGCATAATAAAAAGAAAAGCAAATAAGAACAAGAAAAATAAATAAAAGAAACAACAATATTATTAACACTTGAAAAAGAGGTACAGGATATTGGTAACTTTTTCAACCTCCATAATGAAGCTTTCAAGAGAAAGCTTCAAGAGTGAAGAAGAAGAAGAGACCAAGTTAAAGCCCACTCACTCTCAAGCCTAAACCAAAAACAAAAGAAACTATCAAAATGTATGAGACTATATGGATATGAGAGAGAGTATGAGAGAGCATGAGAGAGCCCTTCCCTTGCTCACTGATCTTTCTTTTATAGGCACCAAAAAAGATTAAACAAGTAATAAAAATAAGGTGATGTGACTGCAAAGAAGGGATAGAAAAAAGATGGGGACAAATGGGGCAAGGAGGCCGGCGAGCTCGAATTATTTGGGGGTGTGGCCGGCCAAAATCCAAGATAAGGAGCTCGTGTTGGTTTTGTGGTCTTGTGTCAACTCCAACATCATCCAGGTGCTGTTTGATTTGTTTAAAATAACCTGATTTGCATTTAGAGATTTGGAGGGAAACTTGAAGCAATATATCACATCAACAATTTTAGCATTTATCATACATGTCCCCTCACTTGCACAAGCCATCATTTGTGTGGCATGGGTAGCCCCACCATGGTCCATCCCAAAGAGCTAGTATCACACATGTATTGTGTTGGACCAAAAATTGTGTGCACACTTGTTTATTGCAAAAGAGCTCTTTGGATATCGGTCGGTTCTCTGTTCTGATTGCAGCGTCGGCTCCCAAACGCTATATCAGTGATATTGAGTGTGTTTTCAGTGTTGCGTCACGAATACCTGTAATCTGTAATTACTGAGCAGACACTGGTTAATAGTACCGATATATAACAAAATAGATAATGAATGAGCATTATTAAAATGCAGTTTTCTGAGATGAACAGGCAACTTGCTGCATAGTCTTCGGTTTCTTATGATGAGTCATTTTTCTTCTCGCTGTCACCATCTTTGTTCTTAAGAATATGCTTGAAGAACTCTTCGAGGGCGACCGGTGTTCGCGCCTTCTGGTTGTACTCCTCTAGCGCGTCAATGTATCTTTGTAAGTCTTTGCGTTTATCATCATACTCGGCAGGTTGCACAGGCTTCTTGGTCTTCATCTTTTTTTTCGAAGACTTTGAAGGCTTGACTTGGGGATGTTGCCCTTTGTCGACAGTTTTCGGTATAAGATGCGGTTTCAGCATCCCTTCAATGATTTCCGGTTCAAGTGGTCTTCTCCACCTGACTGCCGGATATGCCTGGAGATCCTTCAGCATTCTTTTGATTTTAGCTGAAAGAACGACTTCCCATGGGGCTTCTTCCGCGAGCGAGCATGATGCCCCAGGCGTATCCACCTTTTTAGGAGTGTGCTTCTGAGGCGGGTTCACCATCTAGTTCTCAGACAGCACGAATTTCCCCTGTTGATACTGGTCCTCGACCCAGTTCTTGAAGACGTAGCAATCTTCAATTGGGTGGCTCACCATTCTGTGATAGGAGCAGTAGTTGGGGTTGTTGACGTCGCCGGGTTGCGGTGGACGCCGTGGGTCTAGCAATATGATGAGTTTGTTGCGCACTGCCAACTCGAACAGTCTCCTCATCTTGTCATGGGGAAACGAGTAAGCGCATCCTAGCCTTTCTTCCAAGGATAGGCGTGGTTGTGCATTATTTTGGCGAGCAACCGGTTTCGGGTCACTCGGTTTTTGTTGAGTATTGGCAACGAAGGCCGCTTTCCCTTTACCCTTAGCATTTCAAGGGTCCATTTTTTAGGAGGAAGGCCCGTGGCCCATCTGGTCCATTTAGGCCAGTTTTTCGATCAGAGTCTGGAAAGTGGTCGACTTGAAGAACGTCATGAAATAGGACACAGTTGTTTGAGGATCAAGAGTCCCAATGAACATGCCCACGGCGGGAGATTCTTCGATGCGTTATTCGCATTTTGACCATAGGTTCCGCCACCGGATCGCATATTGGACCCAGGTTTCTCCTAACATCACCTTGGCATTGATTAATGCCGTGATCGGGGTACGCTCGGTTGCGCTGGCGAACCGCTGTGTGAACAGCAGTTCTATTTCTGTGAATGTTCTCACGGAGTCATTTAGGAGCTCCGAATACCATTCAAAGGTCGTCTCTGACAGGCTACCAACAAACTGGCGAAGCAACAATTTGTCATTGCCTCCAGTGTTTCCGCACAAAGCTCTGAACTGAGCGACGTGCTGATGTGGGTTGCTTGTCCCTTTGTACACATGGAACTTGGGGATCGTATATCCCGGCGGGTACTTGATTTGATCACACCAGCCTGGATACGGTCACCCAGTTCTGACGATTTGGCCAGCCGCTTCACTAGCTTGATGTGCTCGTATTTGTTGAACAATATAATCATTAAGAACATCCTTAGGGATTGTTTCTTCCTTGGCCACTGATAGCGCCGAAAGGAGGTTTGATGTTTCCCCTCTGTCGTCCTCAACAATTATCGGTGGATCTTCGGCTGGAGGTTCTGGCTGGATCATCATTCCAACCATGTCCTGGAACAGAAGCACCATCTGCTTTATGTTAGCAGCTTGTTCTGCGGCCTTCTTATCCTTCCTTTCAAGTACCCTTCGTAGGAACTCTGTATCGTTCTCCTGCTCTTGACACTGTTCAGATGTCGATTCCGGGCTTTCTTTCTGCCCGATAAGTGCTAACATTTTGATCAGCATTTCCTGGAGCTTTTGTTGTTGTCATAGGGGTGTAAACGAGCCGAACTCGAGCCAGCCAAGCTCGGCTCGAGTTCGGCTCGTGGTTCTTTTTGTCGGCCCAAGTCCGGCTCGTTTAGTTAATCGAGCTAGAGATGCTCGGCTCGAGTCCGGCTCGATTAAACATGCCCAGCTCATGTTCGGTTCATTTGTGGCCCATTAACTAAACGAGCCGAGTTCACGAGCCGAGCTCAACTGAGCTCGGCTCGTTTTCAGCTCATTTACTCATATTAATAGTATCTTCTAAGAAAAACACATAATTAACAATAATGCTTAAAACTCAGGGTTTTGAGATATGGAAAAATTAAAAAACATTAACATCTAGAGCATTGAATGGGTCTAAGTGTTTGGTTTTATATTTATCTCAGTACACTTTATATACTGTCATTTAATTGAATTAAGTGTTCTGAGAGTTGTATAGAATCTGCTATATATTACATATTACTGTTTTTTTTCAAATTGTGTAACCCAGCCGAACCCGAGTCAATACCGAACAAGCCTGGCTGAGCTCGAGTCCGGCTCGTTTAATAAACGAGCCAGGTTTTCTGGCTCATGTCCGGCTCGTTAATAAATGAACCGAATTTGAACGAGCCAATACCGAGCCGAACCTTAATTGAACCCGAGCTGGCTCGTTCAATTACCACCCTTAGTTGTTGATCCTGAGCTTTCGTCAACGACCGAGTTTGCGGCCGATGAACCACAGAAACACGGCTTTCCTCTTACCCAGAACCCATGTAAACCGTGTATACGATCATGCCCCTAGACTAGGGGCGTTTGGGTCCAGCGCCTTTGGAATTTGCCGCAGTCAGTGGGATTTTCTCCGGCCTCGACCTTTTGTGGGAGGTCGAAGTTGAAGGAGCCGTTGTAACAGGAACCTATGTAAAAGACACCCCTCCCTGTAAGATGGAGGGATATTCTTTCTCTTACCGAACCTTCATTTTCTTCAGTCGGAGAGAGTAGTCTTTGTCGATTACAGAGTCTTGGACTTTCCGCCAGACCCTGTGAATTTGGGAGGAAAGCCATTGGTGGGACTGCTCCGGTTTTGTCTGCATTATGGCTTCTGCAGGCGGGGGAGGTTTCTTCAGTACCGCGGTTGGAGAGTTATTTCGCGCCCTCTTAAGCAGATCAAAGTTGTTCCCGGTTGGAACAGCAGCGTCAACTTCTACCATTAGAGCCGGCGGAGTGAACCCAGAGGGGGAGTTGCCCCTAGCTTTTCTCACTCGGCGCCAGTGGTGACGTCGATCGTGTCTTGTATATGGGACCGCCTCAGTTTTGGAAGTGGCTGTGGCGTGCCCTTGGTTTTGTTAAGGAGCTCTAGCAGTTTTAAGCCTGTTAAAGACGAACGTCCTTGGCAAGATTTGATTGGAGACGGTCGGCCTCTCGAAGACCGATCGCCCGACTGGTGAAGCACTGATTGACACGAAAAAGTGTGTTTGTTTGTAGTTAACCGCAATCAATAACGGTGTCGCGTGTAGCTAGACCGAGATGAGTACGGGTCGTCCTCTGGGAAACGTGGAACCTTTTACTCTTACTTTAGATGTGTTGAAAAAGAGAAAGAAATAAGAATTTTGTTGAATGGTTTCTAGATCTACGTTAAACAAGAATGTAAAATATAGATCTAGATTATTTTAAAGATGTAGTAAATATAATAAGAAGGCTTGTAGGGTTCGTTAGGATTTAGTAGTTATGGACGATTAATTAAAAGTTACCCTTTTTATCCATTAATAGATTTAGAACTAGAACGACGGTGATGCGTGTAGATTAAGGTTTCTGGAGGGAAAAGGAATCCCACTCTTAACCCTTATCTTGACACGGAACTCCGTTCATATCTAGCCTTTACCAAAACAATCATTAATCTAATCTCTAATCGAGGTCGGAACTAGCAAAGAATTGCTAGCGCGCCCGATTAGGATGTTAATGATTCTTTTGATAAAGTTCCTAAACTTTATAGGACTTAAAAAGGGTTTAGTTATTTTCATCATCCATTAGCCTACACTAATCCTACGAACCCTAACAAGCGGAGAATTACTCGCGCATGTTGGGAGAAGAAGATGAAAAGACAAAGAGGGAAAACATAATGTAAAAAACAATTAAATAAAATAACTACCTTTATTAATCGACTTGAACAAACTACACTTTAATCCGTAGAAAATGATTACAAACTAGTTGCTTCTCGATCTTTCCTAAGGAGGTAGTCGAACAGTCGATGATCAGCCTGGATGCGTGAGCGTCGGGAGCTTCGTGATCTCTTCGGTTTGATAACTTTTCCAAGAGGCTCTCGGTGCTCTTTTATAATGCAAAGCCAGAATCTTTTAGTTGGAAACTTGGTAAAATTCAACAAAGATTGATACCCCAAATTTTTACCAAACGATCTCTCTATATTGCCGCGGATCCGCGGCCAACAGGGGGGTTTGGCCACGGTTCCGCGGCTAATGGTGGGGATCTCTTGATCATTTTTCTTGGACTTTGTGATTTTGACATGTGGCAATCCTAGGCACCTTCAGAATTCAGAAATCTTCTCTCGGTTGCTCCCAGATTTGGTCTCCAAGTTTTGCTTCTTAATTTGGCAAGTTTTCTTCAACAACTTGATTTGTTTGATAAATTCTGCATAACAACTTGAAAAATTCTGCACAATAATCTCAAATAATATTTAGTAGACTTAGTTCTACTAAAATTAGGTCAATGAATTTATTTGCATACATTTTCCTACCAAATGCTAATTAAAATATATTAACACATGGAAAATGGTGTTTTAACACATAAACCCTCATATGTATAATATATTATATTAAAGTCCTTTTTCAATATGAAAATGGTAGGAAAAATGTAATACAAATGTGCAGTTTTATTAACTGAACAAATACCCCCAAACTTATCTTTGATCGTCCCGAGCAAACTAGTTTATTAAAGAGGAGAAAAAGAAAGGAGAAAACTAAGCACACTTTCGTAGGCAGACACGATTGCACCGAGCACGTGCAACAAGCCGTTAAACTTCTAGGTGTCCCTAGTAGGAGGAGTGTTGTCTCCTGAGGGTTTTCAGCGGATTACACCCACAAAATCCTATAATAAAAGAGAGATGGTGAAATTTACATATAAAGATAAGAATCATAAAAGAAAGGCCTTGAAAATAAGAGTTTCCAACTATACTAACTTTTCAGTTGTCATGAGCCCTATCTTAATAGTCATGAAAAAATGTTAGAAATCACATCATCCCTCAATAAAACATCGTCTTTATTCTTCATTCCTACCTTTCATCCAAACATCGATCATATACCCCTACGTGTGTGTAATGGACATCCCTACACTCGGAGAATTCAATTCAAGCTATCATACTCTTGTCCATCTACCTCAGTACTTTTTAACTTGATGAATATTTAGATTTGCTCACACATTTTCATGCGACCGTTAATACTTCTTGAGGTACTAACCGACCGATTACTCATGTGCTTGCTGATTAGGTGATAATATTTTCCTCGTCTTGCATCACCCAAGGCTTAGCAGTGACTCCCAGACCAGTTGGCCTTAGGGCACTAGGTGAAGAGGCACCCTCGCTATATTTTTTTATTGCTGCCTTGGCGATACAAAACCAGTGTTCATTTTTTTCTTTCACCATTTTTATATTTTCTTCATTTTTTTCCTTCATACTTAGGCTTTTAGACAAGAGCATTTCAAGGTATCCTCTACTATCCCGAGTTTCAAGACGTGTGTAAGTGCTTATAGTAGGGTATCAACATTCAAATGTTTGGCTTCCAGAATAGAAACTATTTTTCAGACTTATTTTTGTCCTCAGATTAGTGACTTCCTTCATCTTACTAACCTTTGGGACAACGGCTCATAACTACTTATTACTAGTTCGTTTAAGAAAACTTCTAATTTTCTTGGTTTTCTTAAATTATTCCTATCTTTTGGATGTAATTTTTCACTTTCTACTTTTTTGTTATAAAAGAAGAAAAAAATTTGAAATTTTTTTGAAAATGTTGTGCTTATGCAAAGTATGGTGCAAATTGATGCGTATATAAGCACAAACCTCCCCCAAACCTGTTTACAGCAGTGTCCTCACTGATGTCATCCGCTAAGCTCAAAAACCTGTATACTTGGGAGGAAATTATTAATGGGGGCAAGAATATATGAAAGTGAAAATCCTCCCCCAAACTTATTTTAGGCTCACAATTTTGTAAAAATCATTTTCTTTCAAGAGCCAAAATATACCACCCCCCCAAACTTGAGTTAAACAATTTTAATCTTTTAAAATCATAAGAGGGGGTCAAGGTTATTGGTCAATGCCAAGCTTTGCAAAGACCGAAGGTCAACATCAACCATTCAAAAAATTTATCAATGAAGCACCAAGGTTGATGGAAGAACATGTCACCTTTTGACGTGAAGAAGTGGGGAGGTGACAAGAGGTGGAATGGAAAATGATTGCGTCTCAATTTGGAGAGACGACACAGTGATAGTAATGATGGATTACTCGCATTATCATGATTGTCCAAAAGAGGGGGTGGAGGTACAATTTCTTCATCTTGGAGTTGATTCATCTCAACACCCATGTCTTGTAAAAATGCGAGTTCATCAGCGAAAATTTCCTCAAAACTTTCATCGATACCCCGAAGAATAATGTCATCAGAAAAAATGGGGTGATCGTCAGACTCTATAAAAAGTGCCTCATCAGTGTTAGATGTTGATCCGGACAACTTGGTGGAAGAGTCCGTATCAAGCAACAACATATGAAAAGAGTCAGTATCATGAGGTTGATCGAATTCGCTACTGTCGACATCCATTAATTCGACAGAACACACATGAGCATAGGGTTCGGAGGGTTCACTTCCCAACTTGTAAATGTTAAGCTCAATTGACTTCTTTCCAAAGGATAGGGTCATAGAGCCGTTTCTATAATTGATTACTGCATTGGAAGTGGCCAAAAAGGGTCGACCGAGTATCACCGGGATTTGATTGCGTGGGTTCGCCACAGGTTGTGTATCTATAACGATAAAGTCCACGGGAAATATGAATTCCCCGACTTTGATTAACACATCCTCTAGCTCACCCCTAGGTTGGGTGATAGATCGATCGGCCATCTGAAGAGTGCAATGCGCAGGTTTTAACTCTCCAATCCCTAATTGCTCATAAACAGAATACGGAAGCAAGTTAACACTAGCACCTAGATCGAGTAAAGCACGATTGATATTTTTACCCCCAAAAGAAATAGAAATTGTAGGACTTCCGGGGTCCTTTCGTTTCTTGGGTAGTTGTTGTGTAAAAGCAGTGCTCACATTACTCGCAAGGAAAACTTTTTTAGGTACTTGAACTTTTCTCTTCCTAGTGCACAAGTCCTTTAAGATTTTTGCATATGACGGAACTTGTTGAATAGCATCTAGGAGAGGAATGTTTATGTTAACTTGCTTAAAAATTTCCACAATCTTCTCCATTTGTGGACTTGGTCTGTTGCCTCTTAACCTGTTTGGATAAGGTGCTTTATCAATAATGGTTTGGTCCAACATTGGAGAGGATTGTGGGGACGGATTCGATCCCAAAACTGGAGTGGGAATCGACTTAGATAGATTTGGTGAAATGGGCGAAGGGTTTGAGCCTTGGGGAAACGGAGAATAGGCTCAGGTGAAGGTGGGAGACTAGACGAATAAGGGGAAGAAGAAGAAGCTGGGGTATCATTGGTGTCACTATCATCACACTGCTCACCCACTCGGTTATTCAGCACTTTTCCCGATCTCAACGTGGTAACAGCACATACATTATAACTTTGTGAATGGCCAGGATTCGGTAGGGGTTGAGATGGGAGTTTCCCTTTCTCTCTCGCACTCATTGCGGCGTTTAACTGTGCGATTTGGTTTTCTATTGATTTAATACTCTCACCATGGGAGGAGGAGTTTTTCGTTAGGGCATCAATAGAAGATCTCATCTCAGCCGAAATTTGCATGGATTATTTCATGAACATATCCAAAGTTTATGCAAGTGAGTTGTCAGTACCGGCCACTTGTGGTGTAGAAATGTTGACCGGATTTTGGAAATTCTGTGACTGAAAGGGGGGCTGATTCTGTGGTTGTGGTTGGTGTGGAGGAGGTCTTTGATAATTGCTTTGTTGGTTTTGATTCCAAGCAAAGTTAGGATGATTCCTCCATCCTTAATTGTACGTGGAAGAATAAGGGTCGTTTCTAGGTCGCTGCTGAAAAGCAGCATTAGCTTGAAACGAAGCATTCATAGGACATTCTTCCGTAAGTGTGAAGGATCCGAACAGCAACCACAGACGGTCTTAGGAAGCGTGACCTGATTTAGGGAGAATGATGAAAATTTGTTCTCAATAGCATCGAGTTTCTTCTGTATCGCTGCCATTTCGGCTTTTACTGCGATAGAAACATCGAGCTGGTGAATACCTCCCTTAGTTGAAGGTGGTCTTACGCTTTTCCACTGCAAAGTGCTTTCTGCGAGATCTTCCAGATATTTCCATGCTTCACCGTCATCTTTAGACATGAAATTGCATTGACACATTGTTTCAAGCATCTGCTTTGTCGCTGGATTAATGCCCTCATATATAATCCGACATAAATCCCATCTTTGTATTCCGTGATGGGGGCATTGGACAAGCAGATCCTTGAAACGTTCAAAGCACTTCCAAAATGGTTCATTGGGAAGCTGGGTGAACTGGTTGATCTCGCTCCTAATGTGGGCAGTCTTATGATTTGGGTAAAACTTCTTAAGAAATGCTACGACGAATTCATCCCAATTAGTGATAGAGTGTGCGGCAGTATTATAAAGCCATTTTTCTGCCATGTCGCACAGTGTAAATGGGAGAAGACGTAAGCGCATAGCATCTAAAGTCAATTATGAAGTACCCATCATTGCGCATACGTTTTCGAATTTGGTGATGAAAACATACGCGTCTTCCGACTCAAGCCCGTGAAATTTGGGCAGCAGGTTGATGTAGTGGGGTTTAATTTCAAAATTATCCCCGTTAGGTGGTGGAAGAGATAAACAAGTAGGAAGGGGACCACGAATAGGATAGCATCTCTCTTGGAGAGAGATGCGCGGTGGATTCTGCTCACCTGCGGGCAGTGGCAGCGTGGTGTTATAATTAGATGGAGTGACGTCCATCTCGGTCGTGTGTGGTGGGGGAAAAGAAGATGAAGAAGTACCGACTTCGGCGTCAATAGCAGGAACGCGGACAAGACGGGCACTAGGATCCCGTGTCCAGCCGAGCATGCACTAAGCGGGTTTAGTGCAAGTGGCAGCGTGTGTGTGATTTTAAAATTGGCTTATTTTGAAAAAGTGGGACTCAAGACAAATCACCCTAAGATGCACAAGCAACCCTAGAACTAAGGTCACCTAGGTCCAGTCTCTAGACCGCTCCTAGACTTCCAAAGGACAAGCCGCAGGATAAATCCTCTACCGCCTCCGTACTACCCTTGTATCCAGGTAAGTGCCAGGTAAGTGGGAAGGAACCACGTCATGGGCCTAATTAAAAACCACTAGCCTTTGACACACTTGCCTAGGCACTACAAAAGTAATGCGGATAAACGATAGATTACCCACGACCTTCCTCTGTCCTTATTGAGCGCGACAGTCCTTAGAGTCTGGTCTAGATATTTTTTAAATTAATGAAGGGTTGATGCTATATGCTCAGTTTGTGATTTGTGGGGCTTAGGAAGGGTGATGAAATCCCCACCTAATCTTGATTTGGTCTTTGCCCCTTAAAATCCGTATTAAATATGCAAAACAAAACCAATCACAAAACTTTTGCAAAAAGATTTTTTTTGAGCGACGCTATTTTGCAAAGAATCCTGCAGAAAATAGATTTTATTGGATTTGAGAGGAGAGAGAAGGAGTTGAGAATCTTACCAGAGAAGTGTGAAACCCTAGATCTCCCGTTTCCTCAAGTCCGTGACTCCAGATTCCCTCGCAAAATTCACACACAAATCGTTAAATATGCAATTTGCAGTTTTGTTTTAATAATGATATGAATCGTCTAAGAATTCAACACAAATAGTAATAATAAAAAATTACGCACGTATCCCCGGCAACGGCGCCATTTGATTGACACGAAAAAGTGTGTTTGTTTGTAGTTAACCGCAATCAATAACGGTGTCGCGTGTAGCTAGACCGAGATGAGTACGGGTCGTCCTCTGGGAAACTTGGAACCTTTTACTCTTACTTTAGATGTGTTGAAAAAGAGAAAGAAATAAGAATTTTGTTGAATGGTTTCTAGATCTACGTTAAACAAGAATGTAAAATATAGATCTAGATTATTTTAAAGATGTAGTAAATATAATAAGAAGGCTTGTAGGGTTCGTTAGGATTTAGTAGTTATGGACGATTAATTAAAAGTTACCCTTTTTATCCATTAATAGATTTAGAACTAGAACGACGGTGATGCGTGTAGATTAGGGTTTCTGGAGGGAAAAGGAATCCCACTCTTAACCCTTATCTCGACACGGAACTCCGTTCATATCTAGCCTTTACCAAAACAATCATTAATCAAATCTCTAATCGCGGTCGGAACTAGCAAAGAATTGCTAGCGCGCCCGATTAGGATGTTAATGATTCTTTTGATAAAGTTCCTAAACTTTATAGGACTTAAAAAGGGTTTAGTTATTTTCATCATCCATTAGCCTACCCTAATCCTACGAACCCTAACAAGCGGAGAATTACTCGCGCATGTTGGGAGAAGAAGATGAAAAGACAAAGAGGGAAAACATAATGTAAAAAACAATTAAATAAAATAACTACCTTTATTAATCGACTTGAACAAACTACACTTTAATCCGTAGAAAATGATTACAAACTAGTTGCTTCTCGATCTTTCCTAAGGAGGTAGTCGAACAGTCGATGATCAGCCTGGATGCGTGAGCGTCGGGAGCTTCGTGATCTCTTCGGTTTGATAACTTTTCCAAGAGGCTCTCGGTGCTCTTTTATAACTCAAAGGCAGAATCTTTTAGTTGGAAACTTGGTAAAATTCAGCAAAGATTGATACCCCAAATTTTTACCAAACGATCTCTCTATATTGCCGCGGATCCGCGGCCAACAGGGGGGTTTGGCCGCGGTTCCGCGGCCAATGGTGGGGATCTCTTGATCATTTTTCTTGGGCTTTGTGATTTTGACATGTGGCAATCCTAGGCACCTTCAGAATTCAGAAATCTTCTCTCGGTTGCTCCCAGATTTGGTCTCCAAGTTTTGCTTCTTAATTTGGCAAGTTTTCTTCAACAACTTGATTTGTTTGATAAATTCTGCATAACAACTTGGAAAATTCTGCACAATAATCTCAAATAATATTTAGTAGACTTAGTTCTACTAAAATTAGGTCAATGAATTTATTTGCATACATTTTCCTACCAAATGCTAATTAAAATATATTAACACATGGAAAATGGTGTTTTAACACATAAACCCTCATATGTATAATATATTATATTAAAGTCCTTTTTCAATATGAAAATGGTAGGAAAAATGTAATACAAATGTGCAGTTTTATCAACTGAACAAGCACTTTTGACGGCTTCATTTGCAATAGGAATTGGGAGGGCTATCCTTTTTGAGGTAGCCCCTTCGGGAATCACGGGCTTCTTTGTAGGCCCGCTTGAGCTTTTGCTCAACCTATTAAAGACTAAGACCCCCTTTTTGGATGGTTCGTTGAGAGGAGCCGTTGTGGTCATCAGTCGGTGGAAGATCGACTTCTTTGGAACATCGAGTTGCGGCGTTGAGGCACCGATGCCGTGGGAGCATGGTCCTGAAGAACAATCTGGTAGTAGCTTGAGTTACCTTCCCCACCGGCATTGAAAAGATGGAGGTCGTTGTTCATATCATAATATTGCATTATTATATTCCCCATTCTTATTCATTTTATAAATAAACAGGTGCTTTTGACCCATGTCTGCTACATAGTTGCAGGTTACAGGTTCTCGGAACAAAACAGTGAAATTGATGAAAAGACGATGCAAAAGTGAGACTACGACCAACAAATGAAAGAATCTTGATCAAGCCTACAGTTGGAAAATAAACGAAGATCAGTGAACAAGTTTACAAAGAACAAAGGCAGTGCAAGGTTCAAGACTGGGACACGAAGCAAGCGGTAAAGTCCACAAAATTATTCACTGTGGAAATCTGGAAGAAATCTAGAAGACAATCTGAGAAACCAAGTGAAGAAATGAGAAGAAAAATGCAACCAGAATGATCCCTAAAAAGAACAGCCAACAAGCTCCCCATATGGCCGCGGATCTGCGGCCAAACAGAGGTTTTGGCCGCGGTTCCGCGGCCATAAGGAACCCGTGTCGGTGCAAAATCCGTGCGTCGCCCGTGTCGGTGGGAAAT
Organism: Agapanthus africanus; assembly: GCA_030015575.1. Classification (NCBI taxonomy): domain Eukaryota; kingdom Viridiplantae; phylum Streptophyta; class Magnoliopsida; order Asparagales; family Amaryllidaceae; genus Agapanthus; species Agapanthus africanus. Next base: position 26,404,427 of record CM057338.1, read on the forward strand.
GTAACAGCATGGCGGTGCGTTGACTAGTCTTCTTAGGGGTAAAATTGTAAATGCAGACGTGAATCAATTATAACCCTAGGGTTTCTATAATCTATAAATAGAAACCCTAAACCTCTTTTTGGGGTATGCCTCTTCTTGTGCCTCATTGTAAATCTCAAATTCAGATCTATAAATTTCTGTAAAGAATGAAGAGTGCATCAAATTAGAGTAAGTTTTCAATTCTTGCCCTAGTTAATTTTATTATCTGCCCTAGTATAATTTTCTATTCTTGCCCTAGTTTAGATTTAATTCTCTGCCCTGGTTAATCAATTTAGAAATGTTTTTCAATTCCCTAATGAGTGAGCAGTCTCCTCGCTTGTTAGGGTTAGATTTGGGGAAGCCTTGAGAGATGAAGATCTCTCACCCCATTCTTGTCCATCACACGTTTTTATAGGACTCCATGGATACATGCACACACCGCTCCCTACGGCACCCTATCCCATGAGGTAGCGGTGATACCGTAGTATAAAGGACCGGTTGAGCGTGTCTTCCATGGAGGTTAAGGTAAGGATTAAGAAAGGAAGGACAAGCACCTAGAGGATGAAACACCGTTTCTTCCCGATGGTACTAATCCACTTTATTAATAATTACCATAACACCTAATAGATCTTAATTAGAGCATAGAAAGCGGTGAGGAAATCTTCAATTTCCAAACTTAACCTAAACCTAACCCTAGCAAGATTTAGATAAACTTTAGTTTTTAGATTTAATCAATACGACACCGTTTGGAATTAACTCGTTAGAACGATTAGAGAATATACAAAATCCCTGTGGACCGACCCGTACTCGCCGGCTAGCTACCAAGTGACGCCGTTCTTGATTGTAGTTAACAAATTCTTTGAGAACAATCAAATGGCGTCGTTGCCGGGGATGGCGTGTTATTTTCTTTTTGCAATTTCGGGTTAATATAAAATTAAAAAAAATCATAAAAAACTGAAAAATTAAAAAAATATAAAAATTTATCATCTTTTATTGTTTGAAGGGTATTTTTGTTTGAATTTTGCAGGACCGAAGAACAAATTCAGATCTGGAAAAATCCAGAGATCGAAACAGAAAACAGCAGATCTGAACAACAGAGAAAAATCACAACAGAGCAACAAAAGAAGTTGGGAGACCTGAATCGACTTTTGTACCGCGTTTCCGCCGCATTGAACAGGCTTTGACCGCGCATCCGCGGTCAGGAGGTGACATCATCATCTCCAAAAATTTCTCGGGAACCGTGCAGCCTCCTCCACCGCGCGACCCCCCTTCAGGACGCGGAACCGCCGCGACCTGGTGACTTCAGCTGGTGGAAAAACCTCTGTGAGCTTTCTCTCTCCTCTTCAAATCCCAATATCTCCTTTGTAAAATCTCCTGCAGCATTCTTTGCGCCAAAAATTTTCTCCCCTTCCAATAATTGATCTTGTGCAGGATTTTTTCTCCCCTTTCAATAATTGATCTTATGATCGGTAAGCCTTCTTCCTTCGCATTCATATGTATATTTTTGCATTTGCATACTTATTTTAAAACCCATAAAAATTGAAAATTTTGAAAAATTATAAAAATTAAAGTATTCAATTTTGGCCTTAATCGACTTGAGTTTGACAAATAGGTTAACTAGCTAGGAACAACTAGATCTTAGACTTAGTAAATTAAAAACCCTAAAAATAAGCTTTCTTAAAATTTAACGGTAGAAAGTATATATCTTTGTAGTTTATTTAGAAATAAGCAAATTTTGAGTTGACTTCTTGGGCTAAGTTAAAACAAGGAAAAAGTATTGATATTTTAATTAAAATATAAGTTTGAAAAATAATTCCTAAGCTTAAGTCTAAATTCTGAAAATATATACCCTACAAATTGCACAAACACGAACCTTGAAACTTGGAATAGTAGAAGAGACCTTGAAATGCTCTTGTCTAAAAGTCCTTAGTATAAAGGAAAATAAAATAAAAATTCAAGTGTGAATAAAGAAATAAAAAAATGAACACTGGTTTTTGTAATTACTTAAGGCTGCAAAATAGAAAAAATATTTAGCGAGGGTGCTTTATCACTTAGTGCCTTAGACCAACTGGTTTGGGAGTCACTGCTAACGTCTTAGGTGTTACAAGACTAGGAATTACGCTTTAATGTGCAAACACATTTTGTAATCGGTTGTTGGTACCTCAAGAAGTATTAACGGTCGCATGAAGAATGTGTGAGCAAATTTCATCTAAACATTCACCAATTAATAAGTGCTTTGGACGACGGACAAGAGTATGATAGCTTGATTTGAATTTCCAAGTGTAGGGGTGATATATACACACACGTGGGGGTATGTGATTGGGACTTAGATAAAAGATAGGGATGAAAGATAAAACTTATATCTTTAATAGAGATGATAAAAATTCCTAAGTTGAGATAGAACCCTAGAAGGAAAACTTAAAAGATGCTAAAAGCTAAGTAAGTCTACAGAACATATATAATCTTAAGTTAAATAAAAAGGAAGCGTGAAAAATACGGTGGATAATTTGTGAGTCGAAGATAATAAAGTTTTTTGTTAGAAAACCTAATTGGAGAATAAAAATCAAAAGGCCGAATAGATAGGATTTTGTGGGTAGTATCCACTGAAAACCCTCAGGAGACAACACTCCTCCTACTAGGGACACCTAGAGGTTTAACAGCTTGTTGCACGAGCTCAGTGCAATCGCGTTTCCCTGCGAAAGTGAGGCTAGGTCTTTTTCGAGAATAAAACTAGTTTTGCTCGAGGACGAGCAAAAGATAAGTTTGGGGATATTTGTTCATATCATAATATTGCATTATTATATTCCCCATTCTTATTCATTTTATAAATAAACAGGTGCTTTTGACACATGTCTGCTATATAGTTGCAGGTTACAGGTTCTCGAAACAAAACAGTGAAATTGATGAAAAGACGATGCAAAAGTGAGACTACGACCAACAAATGAAAGAATCTTGATCAAGCCTACAGTTGGAAAATAAACGAAGATCAGTGAACAAGTTCACAAAGAACAAAGGCAGTGCAAGGTTCAAGACTGGGACACGAAGCAAGCGGTAAAGTCCACAAAATTATTCACTGTGGAAATCTGGAAGAAATCTAGAAGACAATCTGAGAAACCAAGTGAAGAAATGAGAAGAAAAATGCAACCAGAATGATCCCTAAAAAGAACAGCCAACAATTTCCCCATATGGCCGCGGATCCGCGGCCAAACAGGGGTTTTGGCCGCGGTTCCGCGGCCATAAGGAACCCGTGTCGGTGCAAAATCCGTGCGTCGCCCGTGTCGGTGGGAAATGTAACGGCATGGCGGTGCATTGACTAGTCTTCTTAAGGGTAAAATTGTAGATGCAGACGTGAATCAATTGTAACCCTAGGGTTTCTATAATCTATAAATAGAAACCCTAAACCTCTTTTTGAGGTATGCCTCTTCTTGTGCCTCATTGTAAATCTCAAATTCAAATCTGTAAATTTCTGTAAAGAATGAAGAGTGCATCAAATTAGAGTAAGTTTTCAATTCTTGCCCTAGTTAATTTTATTATCTGCCCTGGTATAATTTTCTATTCTTGCCCTAGTTTAGATTTAATTCTCTGCCCTAGTTAATCAATTTAGAAATGTTTTTCAATTCCCTAATGAGTGAGCAGTCTCCTCGCTTGTTAGGATTAGATTTGGGGAAGTCTTGAGAGATGAAGATCTCTCACCCCTTTCTTTCCCATCACACGTTTTTATAGGACTACATGCATACATGAACACACCACTCCCTACGCCACCCTATCCCACGAGGTAGCGGTGATACCGTAGTATAAAGGACTGGTTGAGCGTGTCTTCCATGGAGGTTAGGGTAAGGATTAAGAAAGGAAGGACAAGAACCTAGAGGAAGAAACACCGTTTCTTCCCGATGGTACTAATCCACTTTATTAATAATTACCATAACATCTAATAGATCTTAATTAGGGCATAGAAAGCGGTGAGGAAATCTTCAATTTCCAAACTTAACCTAAACCTAACCCTAGCAAGATTTAGATAAACTTTAGTTTTTAGATTTAATCAATCCGACACCGTTTGGAATTAACTCGTTAGAACGATTAGAGAATACACAAAATCCCTGTGGACCGACCCGTACTCACTGGCTAGCTACCAAGCGACGCCGTTCTTGATTGCGGTTAACAAATTCTTTGAGCACAATCAAATGGCGCCGTTGCCAGGGATGGCGTGTTATTTTCTTTTTGCAATTTTGGGTTAATATAAAATTAAAAAAAAATCATAAAAAACTGAAAAATTAAAAAAATATAAAAATTTATCATCTTTTATTGTTTGAAGGGTATTTTTGTTTGAATTTTGCAGGACCGAAGAACAAATTCAGATCTGGAAAAGTCCAGAGATCGAAACAGAAAACAACAGATCTGAACAACAGAGGAAAATCACAACAGAGCAACAGAAGAAGTTGGGAGACCTGAATCGACTTTTGTACCGCGTTTCCGCCGCATTGACCAGGCTTTGACCGTGCATCCGCGGTCAGGAGGTGACATCATCATCTCTAAAAATTTCTCGGGAACCGTGCAACCTCCTCCACCGCGGAACCGCCGTGCGACCCCCTTCTGGCCGCGGAACCGCCGCGACCTGGTGACTTCAGCTGGTGGAAAAACCTCTGTGAGCTTTCTCTCTCCTCCTCTGCAAATCCCAATATCTCCTCTGTAAAATCTCCTGCAGGATTCTTTGCGCCAAAAATTTTCTCCCCTTCCAATAATTGATCTTGTGCAGGATTCTTTGCGCCGCGCTATAAAAAAAATTTGTTTGCAAGTGATTGTGTTTACTGCTTTGCATATTTTTAAAACTAACTTTAAGGGGCTTGAAACCAATCCAAATTGGGTGGGGATTTCATCACCCTTCCCAGGACCCCAGAAATCACATAAGGCATATTGCATTGACCATCATATTAACTAAAAAATATTAGACTCAGCCCTAAGGACTTCGCGCTCAATAGGACAGAGGAATAGTTGTAGGCATCGACCGTTGATCCTAACCTGACTTTGTGGTGTCTAGGCAAGTGTGTCTAAGTCAAGTGGTTACTTAATTAGGCCCACTACTTACGTGGTGGAGTACCTCCCACTTACCTGGCACTTACCTGGCCACAATTGGCGGTGAAGAGGCGGTTTGAGGTCCTACTTCTTGCCCTTTGGAACAGTTAGGAGCTATCTAGCTGACCTAGGTGACCCTATATCTAGGCCTGATTGTGCATTTGTGGTTGATTGAATGTGTGTCTAAGCCTTTTATCGAAAATCTTTTTTGCAAAAAGCTCCACATAAAAAAAACACAAAAAGAAAAAAAAGGGGGGGAATTTTTTTTTTACAAAAAAAACTTGCAATTTTGTCGCGAAGAAATCCGTGCACCCCACATTCTTTTTCTTCCCCTTCTTACATTATGGATACCCCACCTCCCAAAACTCTTGCCGAACTTTGGTACCCTCATCCAAACTTTGCTTCTTACGCGAATTGTTTTGGTCGAATTACGGACGACCCCTCCATGCCTAAAATTTCTTTGAAAGATCGAATAGAAGCGTCTAGGAGAAACAGTTCGACTACGCAATCCACTTTGTATCAACCATTTCAACCTCCACCACCTTCTTACGTTGATACCCCTTTTTCGAGTCCGGTTGTAACTCTGAAACCCATGTCTATTGCTGAACACATAGAACAATCTCGTAACCGATCTTTCACTCGTTTCAACACTTCCAGTTCTTGGGATCACCAAGTCCATTCATCTTTTTATCCAAATATTGATCCTACTCCTGTCCAACCATTCAATACCTACCAGTCCTACCCAACCTTCACACCTTCCCTAGACATTACTTCTACACAGCCATTTGGCAGTTTTCAAAATCCACACAATTTTGAATCTTTTACTGAAACCCCTTCACAACCCATGTCTAGTCTGGAACAGTCGTTAGAAGCTTATATGGTAGCGACAAACCAAATGATAAGGAATGTGGATGCGTCCGGCCGCCCTTATGCAACCTAGTGAACCGGTAGCTAGTTTCCAACTAGCTCCAAAAATTCCAATGTATGATGCGGCAGTTGGACAGATCGATAATTTGACTGGAGAAAGTGAGCTATACACCCTTCCAAATCAAACCTACCCATACCCAATTGAATCCCACAACTTCGGTTTTCAATCAAGTGTCCCAAATGATTCACCAGTTGAAAATAAAACGTTTAATGAGTTGTGCGACTTTGTAGTGCTTGATTTGCCAGATTGTGAAGGGCCCCTTTCGAGTGAAACCGTCACCAATCCTTTTGATCTCTACACCTCCAATCTAGAACCAGAATTGATAAATATCCATGCTTTTGATGAGGTGTCCAAAAAAATTGATTTTCACTTGATTGAGGATATTGACGCCGGGAATATTTTGGATGATGAACCCGTAAATTTGACTGAAATTTTATCTCCAATTCATCATCCCGAGTTATTAAATATTGTTAGTGTATATGCCCTAGGGGCCATTATTGTATCATACTAGCTTTTATATTACTTAATGGAAGCTTGAAATATTCACAGTTATATAACAGTATTGCTAAACACGGTAGTATGCTACTTGGTTTTATCTATCTTAATATGTGTGTATGTATTGATAGAGCCCTTAGGATCTTGCTTGACTACCAGCGTTGTGATGGCAGTCACACTAGTGGGGGCTGGGTAGTCTACAAGCACATCCTTTTTCAGGTCCCTAGTCGTAGGATTATCGAGACAGGGCATCGATACTCCGGAGTAGACTAGTGTGTACGCTTCTCATCCCAGTTGGGGAGATGGTCTGTCCCACAGCCATCAGTACGTCATACTGGAGATAGTATACAGGTGCTCGTTGGGTTATGGGTACACCGGACAGGACTCGCAGGGAACTGTTGGTTGGTATTATACCCGTCGTCAGTTAAACAGTTCCCAGGTGACATGAGTACAGCATAGTCCGCAGACTTGACACTGCTACTTCACCTAAAGTGTGTCCCACTGTTCTTAGATTGCTACCCTACCACGGCTCAAAGGAGTCGTGCAAACAGGTAGCAGTTGGGTGCAGTCCTGAGCACTTGGAAGCAGTAGTGGTTAGACAGGATTCGTCTCTCCCGGAATTGGGAGTTGATATCGCGCTATGTCTGGAGAGCCATTACGCAAAGTCCCTGGCCAGGGAAAGCGAGATTTACTGGTAGGTTCCAGTAGTTTCTCAAGGTGTAATGGGCTACACTCCGACACGACTTATACCGCTTTTAGGGGACTGACGCTTGTCGCCCCCTAGGCCCGATATGCGATAGTCCTAGACGAACAGACCGGACTGTACGGAGATTGTCACATCAGGCTCAGTAGAAGTTTGGATGGGTTTCCTCATCGGCCTTCTTATCGACATCTACCTGGGGACCGTTACGTACAGCTAGTGCCGCTTGCGGTTTGTGGTTAAACCCACTGCCAGCGTAGTAGTCGAGTCTTTAGAGTCCCACACAGAGAGTTTCCCTGCTCCAGGCGAAAAGATATAGAGGTCGTATGGTTTACGACAAGGGTTCGGACACGTACATGTTTTTACGCACGTGCGATATTCGGACAGTTTTTACTAGCCGGCTTTGGTTTAAGCCGGATTCTAGTATCGGATTATTGGATTTATACAGTCTAAAGTTTTTCCGTGTTTTCACGGATAGGAGGGGCGTTCTCGTAATTTGGCGGGAAGCTTCTAGAAGGATGATGACTTGGGGGTTTAGGTGGCATAAGCATTAAATGATTTAGTGACTCATTTGTGTGATTCATCCATGTCATTAATGCATCATTAAATGGTTAATGACTCATGTAGTGAATCACACATATTGAATTAATGAAGCATGATGATTAATCATTTTATTTATTTATTTTGATAAATCATTATGCTTCATATATTCAAGAGAGATCATTATCTCATTATCATTCTCTTGCTTACCTTCTCTCTCCTCAAGCTCTCTCTCTTCAAACCCTAATCCCCCCCTCTCATGTGTTGAGATCAAGGAATAGATAGACTAATTAATCCATAACCTCACTCTATATCACCTAGGTGCCTTTGATTAGCAACTAAAGAAACCTAGTTACCTCAAGCTTAGAGGTGAAGCATGGAATAGAAGCTCTCGGGTGGATCGTCTATTACATAGAGGAGGCCGAGGAGGAGGTGGATAACGAAAAGACGAAGGACTAGGTTCACTAGGTATAATCTCTTTTCATAGTAGTTAACAACTCCTATGTATATGTTAGTTACAGTTTAGCAAAGATTCTTCAGTTAGTCGATGTTAGTTCATAAAACAAGATTGTTTTTCATATTTCCGCCTCCCCGCAACTCGTAGGGTGTTGTACGTCGACTTACAGTGGTATCAGAGCCTCGCTAAATAATAATTAACTCATTAGCAAAGTCGTTACAATTTCGAACGCAAAACGAACCGGAAAAAACATCGAAATCATCAAGTTTCTGTCGAATTTAAAATGAGGTCTAAAAATTTTTCAGGGGCCTCTAAAAATACAAGCTGGGAAATATAAGAATACTGGAGAAAATCGGGTGCATGAATCGGCCAAACAGCCGCGGAACCGCGGCCGATCCCACCGATCCGCGGCCGAGTTGGGGCCGATTCAGCCCAACTTTCCCCATAACTCTTCTGTGATGTTTTTTGTTTTTTCTGGATTGTTATTTTCTGCTCAAGTCTCAGGTACACAGAGAAGTTTTGGAGTAGAATCTAAAGTGTTTACTCGATCGAAATTATACGATTTTTGCTAATTTGATTATATCTGTGAACTGTATAATGTGTTCGTAAACCTCCCCTAACTGCTAGTATGTCGGTTGGCAGGGGGTTGCATATTTCTGTAATGATTTTACTGTTTGTGATTATGAACTTGATTGGATTGTTGTGATGATTAGCCGGGGTTTGAGATGGGTTATCATATTCATTCATTCGATGTATTGTAATATGTTGTAATATTATTTTGCGGGGCACATCCAGGTTGCGGTTGTAGCCACCGTTGTATTATTTCATTTTACTGTTTTTGCTCCTAGGATAGACCCAAGGTGGGGTGCACAAACTACCGGGTACTTTGAAGTGTTTAGTGGCCTACTCACGTTGTTGAGGGAGACCGCTTCACTTCGGGTACTAGGAGGGTAGTTTGCCGTACCCGTAGGGGTCTAGGGTGGGGTAATGGCTATTCATCACAACTGTGTAATCCGTCTTTCGTTGCAGGCTCAAAAAGAAACGCGGATTGCTTGCATATCCAATAATGTTCATCTGTGATCTGGAATGCCTATTATTGCGTCTAACGAATGTACAATATCTATAAATGATAGCTATTTAGACGTCACTTATGTTTGACACCCGCGCTAGCCCAGCCCCCGCTCTGTCGTTAGTTAAGTAACCTAACGGGTGATGACGGGACCCAGTGGCGAATGCGGATGGCATAAGATGACGTTGTATTTTTGTTGTTTTCTGCAATGATAGGTTAATTGATGGGACGCATTATATTAATGCAAAGAAAATAAACCAAAGTTGAATCGTTGGAACAGTTTAAAAGAAACCACTCGGTTATTTTAAAACAGAGGATATTTTTTAATTGCGGAGCTTTAACCACGCCTTTTAAAAAGCTATCAGGTTCTTTCGATCATATCAAGTTCACTACGTTCACGGTTTTGCCAAAACCATTCGTAGCCCTCCGTCATTTCATTTGGGTATTCAGTAGTATTCAAGCTATGTATTTTGGCCAAAGTCAAGGCATAGTGTTTGGTAGCTGCTGGGTATTCATTTGTTGCATAGATAGCTGAGTTGGTTTGGGACAGTCGTATTATCATTTGACCAAAGTCACGGGTATGTACGGATGGGTTCAAATTAACAAGATAATGATGGGTAGAACTTGACATGTGACTTATGACATTTTGACCAAAGCTAAGGTCATAAGAGCTGGGGCAAAAAATATATATCGGGAATTTCTAAAGAAACTGAAATTTGCAAAGAGATGCATACCATTTGGAGTTTGATGAATGTTGGTAGGATTCCTTCAGCATTATCATACGATGATATTTGGATCCCGATCCTACTGTGAGTATATGCTACTCATCAGGAGATTCGTCACTTAACGATCAATGCTATAAACCAAGTAGGTGCCGAGAAAGGTGTCAGCGGGGCTACGCCCCCAGAGAAAAAAGGTTATTTAATTAAGGAACTTCGCGAAAACGTTGGAAAACCTCCCTCGAAGTACTGACACCAGCCTGGCTGAACGGTTAAGCAAGTATTGTACAGTGAGAATAGTCCTGGCTAGTTCTTCCTTTTTGGTTTGAGGAGGGATTCGAGAAACAGTGGGAGCCATCCAGTTTAGATAAACTAAAAACCACTCTAAACTTGCAAGAGCATCATGCTAAACTGTTCCCCCTCTCTCTCATTGCAGCGACCCAAAACATGACTGGCCTTAAGTTACTATTAGAGAAAAATATATTGACAGGGCCAAACTATAAAGATTGGCTGCGGAATGTCAAAATGGTTTTGACCTATGACAGATTGGGGTATGTCCTTACCGCTAAGGCACCTGCTGTCCCTGGTCCCAAATCCAGTAATGCGGATAAGGAAATCCGCAAAACCTGGGAGTTAGATTGCACGAAGGCCAAGTGCATCGTGCTTGCCTCGATGAATAATGAACATCAGAGGAGGCACGAGGATATGGATCTTGATGCCATATTTCTCCATACAAAGGAACTTTATGGAGAGCAATCTCGTATAGCAAGATACGAGACCTCAAAGAACTTGTTTCAGGCGAGATTGGCCGTCGGATCATCGGTAGGAGAACATGTCCTAAAGATGATTGGCTATATAGAAGAGCTTGCAGACCTTGGGACGACTTTGGATAATGAGCTCTATACAGACTTGATTCTCCAGTCCCTCCCTTCCACCTACGCCCAGTTTATTCTGAATTTCAACATTCAAAGAAAAGAAGTTGATCTTCCAGAACTCCTTAACATGTTGAGGAGTGTAGAGAGCACCTTGCAGAAGGTAAGGGAAACATACACTATGTTTGTTCGCGGTGCTTCTTCTTCCGGGTCCAAGGCTAAGGCCAAAGGAAGGAAGAATAAGGCCGCCACCAAACCTAGAGAAGGTGTTAGTAAGGTGGGAGCGAAGGGAAAGAAAAAGATTGCAGTGCTAATAGTGGCCAAGGATGAGTGCTTCCATTGTCATAGGAAAGGGCACTGGAAGAAAGATTGCAAGTCGTGGAACGCCAAGAACCAGGAACCGAAGCAAGCTGTGGCTTCGACTTCAGGTGTGTTTGTAATTGAGAATTGTCTGTCATTCAACTCTACTTCCTGGGTATTGGATACCGGATCAGGATCTCATATATGCAATTCATTGCAGGCACTGAGAAACCGTAGGGTGCTGAAGGATGGTGATATGGCCCTAAAGGTTGCTAACGGAGCTAGCGTGGGAGCTGTGTCCATAGGGGATTATCACCTGGGATTGACAAGTGGACATTTTTTAGTTTTGCATAACTGTTTTTGTGTACCCAGTTTAACGTGTAATATCATATCAGTTTCCTTGTTATCAAATAAAGGTTATGATTTCACGTTTGTAAGCGATGTTGTTAACATCCACCTTAATCATAGTTTGATTGGGTCCGGTACACTGGATAACGGTAGATATGTCTTACACCAATTACAAATTTTCAATGTCCAGAACACACTAAAAAGAAAGTCTCCATATACAAATAAGGCTTTCTTATGGCATTGTAGACTAGGTCACATCAATGAGACAAGGTTAACTAAGTTACATAGAGAAGGATATTTTGATTCGTTCGAATATCAATCTTATGCCACTTGTCAATCATGTCTTAAAGGAAAGATGACAAAGACTCTATTCACTGGACATGGAGTAAGAGTGAGCGAGCTCTTAGGACTCATACACAGCTATATATGTGGTCCAATGTCTACACATGCAAGAGGTGGTTTTTCCTATTTCATTACTTTTACGGATGATTACTCTAGGTACGGATTCATTTTTCTGATGAAAAATAAATCCGAGGCTTTTGAGAAATTCCAAGAGTATAAGAATGAAGTAGAAAACCAAACCGGCAAAAGTATCAAGACACTAAAATCTGATCGAGGTGGTGAATACTTAAGTGCCGAGTTCCTAGGTTACCTAAAAGAGAAAGGAATTCTCTCTCAGCTTACTCCTCCATACACTCCACAGCATAACGGTGTATCGGAGAGACGGAATCGAACCTTATTGGATATGGTACGTTCCATGATGAGTAATGCTGAGTTACCACGATCTTTCTGGGGTTATGCGCTAGAATCAGCGGTATATCTTCTGAATAGGGCTCCTACCAAGACTGTGCCTACCACGCCATATCAGATGTGGAGTGGGAAGAAACCCCATCTTCAGCATCTGAAGATTTGGGGATGTCCAGCTTTTGTTAAAAAGCAGCATATGGACAAACTCGAGGAACGATCAGTACAGTGTAAGTTTGTGGGATATCCAAAGAACTCCAAGGGGTATTATTTCTATTACGCAGAGGAACGAAAGGTTTTTGTTTCTCGTAATGCCCATTTTCTAGAACAACAGTTTTTAGAAAAGGAAATATGTGGGAGCAAAATAGAACTGGAAGAAATTCCAGAACCACAAACCACTACTGAAAGTTTGGTAGAACCAGTAGTTCAAGAAGAACAGGACATTCCCGCACCCCTCCGCAGGAGTAGTAGGCCGTCTCATCCGCCTGAGAGATACTACGGTTTTCTCATAGATAGGGATAGAGAGGATTGCATCATTGATGATGATGAACCTACTAGCTTCCAGCAGGCCATCCAGAGCCGCGACTCGGTACGATGGCTAGATGCAATGCGGACCGAAATGGAGTCCATGTACACCAACAAAGTATGGACTTTGGACTTTGCTCCAGATAGGGTAAAACCCATAGGATGCAAATGGATCTTCAAGAAAAAGATTGGTGTAGATGGACAGGTGGAAACCTATAAGGCTAGACTTGTTGCAAAGGGTTTTCGTTAAAGACCTGGTTTGGACTATGACGAAACTTTTTCTCCAGTGGCTATGCTCAAATCCATTTGGGTCCTTCTTGCTATTGCCGCCTTCCATGATTATGAGATCTGGCAGATGGACGTAAAGACGGCTTTTCTAAATGGTAATTTGGAAGAGTGCGTCTATATGGATCAGCCAGAAGGCTTTAATCAGAGTGGGAGCAGCGGGAAAGTATGCAAGCTGCTTAAGTCCATTTATGGACTCAAGCAGGCATCGCGGAGTTGGAACATCTGTTTTGATGAAACGGTCAAAGAATATGACTTTATCAAAAATCCAAATGAACCATGTATATATAGTAAAATTGTAGCACGAACTGTCGTATTCCTCGTCTTGTACGTGGATGACATTCTATTGATAGGAAATGACATTCCTATGCTACAATCTGTCAAAGGATTCTTGTCACACAGGTTCTCCATGAAAGACCTGGGTGATGCCTCTTACATTCTGGGGATCCGGATCTATCGTGATAGATCCAAGAGGATGCTGGGACTTTCGCAGTCCAGGTATATCAACACTATACTGAAAAGATTCAGTATGGATGATTCTAAGCGCGGTAATCTACTGGCTTGTCACGGAATCACCCTCTCCAAAGACTGATTTGGAAAGGGAACGCATGTCTATTATACCCTACACTTCTACGGTAGGCTCTATAATGTATGCGATGTTGTGCACCAGACCAGATGTAGCTTACACACTAGCGTGGTAAGCCGGTATCAGTTGGACCTAGGGGAGAAGCACTGGATAGCAGTAAAGAACATTCTCAAGTACCTGAGAAGGACTAAGGAGATGTTCTTGGTTTACGGTGGAAAAGACCTCAAGATCGAGGCCTTTGCTGATTCCGGCTTCCAGAGTGACAAGGATGACTCCAAGTCCATGTCAGGTTATGTCTTTACCCTCAATGGAGGGGCGGTGTGCTGGAAGAGTTCCAAGCAGAACACCGTTGCTGACTCGACGATGGAAGAGGAGTATATTGCTGCTTGCGATGCCGCAAAAGAAGCGGTCTGGATGAAGAAGTTCCTTACAGAACTTCAGGTGGTTCCTACCATTGTTGATCCAATACCGCTGTATTGCGACAACAACGGAGCTATAGCTTTAGCGAAGGAACCCAGGTCCCATCAGAAGTCCAGACACATCTTAAGGCGGTATCACCTGATCAGGGAGATCATAGATCGCCGGGAGATCGAGGTCCGGAGAGTTGCTACAGAGGAGAACACTGCTGATCCATTCACAAAGGCCTTACCTCAGATTCAGTTCGAGAGGCTACACGAGATGATCGGTCATCGATATGCCAGTACATGGCCGTAGTGCAAGTGGGAGATTGTTAGTGTATATGCCCTAGGGGCCATTATTGTATCATACTAGCTTGTATATTACTTAATGGAAGCTTGGGATATTCACAGTTATATAACAGTCTTGCTAAACATGGTAGTATGCTACTTGGTTTTATCTATCTTAATATGTGTGTATGTATTGATAGAGCCCTTAGGATCTTGCTTGACTACCAGCGTTATGATGGCAGTCACACTAGTGGGGGCTGGGTAGTCTACAAGCACATCCTTTTTCAGGTCCCTAGTCGTAGGATTATCGAGACAGGGCATCGATACTCCGGAGTAGACTAGTGTGTACGCTTCTCATCCTAGTTGGGAAGATGGTCTGTCCCACAGCCATCAGTACGTCGTACTGGAGATAGTATACAGGTGCTCGTTGGGTTACGGGTACACCGGACAGGACTCGCAGGGAACTGTTGGTTGGTATTATACCCGTCGTCAGTTAAACAGTTCCCAGGTGACATGAGTACAGCATAGTCCGCAGACTTGACACTGCTACTTCGCCTCGAGTGTGTCCCACTGTTCTTAGATTGCTACCCTACCACGGCTCAAAGGAGTCGTGCAAACAGGTAGCAATTAGGTGCAGTCCCGAGCACTTGGAGGCAGTAGTGGTTAGACAGGATTCGTCTCTCCCGGTATTGGGAGTTGATATCGCGCTGTGTCTGGAGAGCCATTACGCAAAGTCCCTGGCCAGGGCAAGCAAGATTTACTGGTAGGTTCCAGTAGTTTCTCAAGGTGTAATGGGTTACACTCCGACACGACTTATACCGCTTTTAGGGGACTAACGCTTGCCGCCCCCTAGGCCCGATATGAGATAGTCCTAGACGAACAGACCGGACTGTACGGAGATTTTCACATCAGGCTCAGTAGAAGTTCGGATGGGTTTCCTCATCGGCCTTCTTATCGACATCTACCTGGGGACCGTTACGTACAGCTAGTGCCGCTTGCGGTCTGTGGTTAAACCCACTGCCAGCGTAGTAGTCGAGTATTTAGAGTCCCACACAGAGAGTTTCCCTGCTCCAGGCGAAACGATATAGAGGTCGTATGGTTTTACGACAAGGGTTCGGACACGTACGTGTTTTTACGCACGTGCGATATTCGGACAGTTTTTACTAGCCGTCTTTGGTTTAAGCCGGATTCTAGTATCGGATTATTGGATCTATACAGTCTAAAGTTTTTCCGTGTTTTCACGGATAGGAGGGGCGTTCTCGTAATTTGGCGGGAAGCTTCTAGAAGGATGATGACTTGGGGGTTTAGGTGGCATAAGCATTAAATGATTTAGTGACTCATTTGTGTGATTCATCCATGTCATTAATGCATCATTAAATGGTTAATGACTCATGTAGTGAATCACACATATTGAATTAATGAAGCATGATGATTAATCATTTTATTTATTTATTTTGATAAATCATTATGCTTCATATATTCAAGAGAGATCATTATCTCATTATCATTCTCTTGCCCACCTTCTCTCTCCTCAAGCTCTCTCTCTCTCTTCAAACCCTAATCCTCCCCTCTCATGTGTTGAGATCAAGGATTAGATAGACTAATTAATCCATAACCTCACTCTATATCACCTAGGTGCTTTTGATTAGCAACTAAAGAAACCTAGTTACCTCAAGATTAGAGGTGAAGCTTGGAATAGAAGCTCTCGGGTGGATCGTCTATTACATAGAGGAGGACGAGGAGGAGGTGGATAACGAAAAGACGAAGGACTAGGTTCACTAGGTATAATCTCTTTTCATTGTAGTTAACAACTCCTATGTATATGTTAGTTATAGTTTAGCAAAGATTCTTCGGTTAGTCGATGTTAGTTCATAAAACAAGATTGTTTTTCATATTTCTACCTCCCCGCAACTCGTGGGGTGTTGTACATCGACTTACAAATATTTCTCCCGAACTTCATATGCGTCTTGATTTTGATGATAATTGCATGGATCGGATAACTTTTGAGGAAAATTATGAGGATAGTAGTGAGGAGAGTATTGAGGATAGTATTGAGGATGAACCAGTTTTGTTTGATGTGTCGGATTTTCCAATTCATCCTCCTGAACCTTTAACTGTTATACTTCCTAAATCTAACCCCCTCCTTTCCATCGTTCCAACCACGCAAAAGATCACGCTTGAGGACTGTGAGCTTGAAAAATTTCTGTTGGATCACAATAGTTTTGACGCCACTAGTGCGTACCTCTTTGAATCTGACACGGTTCTCACAGCTGATAACGATTACGAGTGTTTCACTTTTTCGGACAATTTTGAAGACTCACCACCCGAGTTTGAGTCCTTTGAATTTTCAGATGAGTTAGTTGAACCATCAGACTCGGTTGTTTACAGTCATTTCGAACCATTGATGGAATCCTTCAAGTTCGAGACAGATTACTTAGGTGAGAATAAGACTATCCCTAACTCACTCTCTTTCGTCCTTCCTATCGTTTCGACCATGCAAGAATCCGTCGCGTTTCCATTTTCAATGGATGATTTACCAAGTTCAAAGTACCCATGTTTTCTCGCGAATCTTGAGGGATTTGACCCCATTTCTCGACGGGTTGATAAATTAGCACAATCGCTTTTAACACATCGGTCATCACAAATTGCGCTAATTTATTCACTCAATTTACACCCTCAAGTTCGTGCTACACTTCTTTCTCTTTTCCGCCATTCTTCTCCTCTACCGAGACCATATTCCACCTTTCTTCCTATACGGTCTCGTGTGTTTTTCAACTCCTTTCTCTACACTCCATTCTTCCACCAACCCGACCATTATCACGATAGAATTTTTGAATGGTTGGTGCTAAGCTTTGGCCTGTGTAAGGCCGTGTATAGTTTGATTTTTCGCCCCCCTAACTCTAAACTTTAACGCTTAAAACAGTGGAAAAGCTGTCTCACTTAAGTTTGGGGGGGACCTTGTTGTATGTATATTATTTTGTTTTTCTTTTAACAATAAAAAAAATTGTAAATAAATAAACAGGGGAGTGCCGACATTTTGACCCTCTTGGTGTGGCATGACAGTGAGGACACTGTCAAGATTAAGTTTGGGGGTATGCTCGGTAAGCCTTCTTCCTTCACATTCATATGTATATTTTTGCATTTGCATACTTATTTTAAAACCCATAAAAATTGAAAATTTTGAAAAATTATAAAAATTAAAGTATTCAATTTTGGCCTTAATCGACTTGAGTTTGACAAATAGGTTAACTAGCTAGGAACAACTAGATCTTAGACTTAGTAAATTAAAAACCCTAAAAATAACCTTTCTTAAAATTTAACGGTAGAAAGTATATGTCTTTGTAGTTTATTTAGAAATAAGGCTAAGTTAAAACAAGGAAAAAGTATAGATATTTTTATTAAAGTATAAGTTTGAAAAATAATTCCTAAGCTTAAGTCTAAATTCTGAAAATATATACCCTACAAATTGCACAAACACGAACCTTGAAACTTGGAATAGTAGAAGAGACCTTGAAATGCTCTTGTCTAAAAGTCCTTAGTATGAAGGAAAATAAAATAAAAATTCAAGTGTGAATAAAGAAATAAAAAAATAAAAACTGGTTTTTGTAATTACTTAAGGCTGCAAAATAGAAAAAATATTTAGCGAGGGTGCTTTATCACTTAGTGCCTTAGACCAACTGGTTTGGGAGTCACTGCTAACGTCTTAGGTGTTACAAGACTAGGAATTACGCTTTAATGTGCAAACACATTTTGTAATCGGTTGTTGGTACCTCAAGAAATATTAACGGTCGCATGAAAGATGTGTGAGCAAATTTCATCTAAAAATTCACCAATTAATAAGTGTTTTGGACGACGGACAAGAGTATGATAGCTTGATTTGAATTTCCAAGTGTAGGGGTGATATACACACACACGTGGGGGTATGTGATTGTGAATTAGATAAGAGGTAGGGATGAAAGATAAGACTTATATATTTAATAGAGATGATAAGAATTCCTAAGTTGAGATAGAACCCTAGAAGGAAAACTTAAAAAATGCTAAAAGCTAAGTAAGTCTACAGAACATATATAATCTTAAGTTAAATAATAAGGAAGCGTGAAAAATACGGGTGGATAATTTGTGAGTCGAAAATAATAGAGTTTCTTGTTAGAAAACCTAATTGGAGAATAAAAGTAAAAAGGCCGAATTGATAGGATTTTGTGGGTAGTATCCGCTGAAAACCCTCAGGAGACAACACTCCTCCTACTATGGACACCTAAAGGTTTAACGGCTTGTTGCACGAGCTCAGTGCAATCGCGTTTCCCTGCGAAAGTGAGGCTAGGTCTTTTTCGAGAATAAAACTAGTTTTGCTCGAGGACGAGCAAAAGATAAGTTTGGGGGTATTTGTTCATATCATAATATTGCATTATTATATTCCCCATTCTTAATCATTTTACAAATAAACAGGTGCTTTTGTCCCATGTCTGCTACATAGTTGCAGGTTATAGGTTCTCGGAACAAAACAGTGAAATTGATGAAAAGACGATGCAAAACTGAGACTACGACCAACAAATGAAAGAATCTTGATCAAACCTACAGTTGAAAAATAAATGAAGATCAGTGAACAAGTTCACAAAGAACAAAGACAGTGCAAGGTTCAAGACTGGGACACGAAGCAAGCGGTAAAGTCCACAAAATTATTCACTGTGGAAATCTGGAAGAAATCTAGAAGACAATCTGAGAAACCAAGTGAAGAAATGAGAAGAAAAATGCAACCAGAATGATCCCTAAAAAGAACAGCCAACAAGCTCCCCATATGGCCGTGGATCCGCGGCCAAACAGGGGTTTTGGTCGCGGTTCCGCGGCCATAAGGAACCCGTGTCGGTGCAAAATCCGTGCGTCGCCCATGTCGGTGGGAAATGTAACGGCATGGCGGTGCGTTGACTAGTCTTCTTAGGGGTAAAATTGTAGATGCAGACGTGAATCAATTGTAACCCTAGGGTTTCTATAATCTATAAATAGAAACGCTAAACCTCTTTTTGAGGTATGCCTCTTCTTGTGCCTCATTGTAAATCCCAAATTCAGATCTTTAAATTTCTGTAAAGAATGAAGAGTGCATCAAATTAGAGTAAGTTTTCAATTCTTGCCCTAGTTAATTTTATTATCTTCCCTAGTATAATTTTCTATTCTTGCCCTAGTATAGATTTAATTCTCTGTCCTAGTTAATTAATTTAGAAATGTTTTTCAATTCCCTAATGAGTGAGCAGTCTCCTCGCTTGTTAGGGTTGGATTTGGGGAAGGCTTGAGAGATGAAGATGTCTCACCCCTTTCTTGCCCATCACACAGTTTTATAGGACTCCATACATACATGCACACACCGCTCCCTACGGCACCCTATCCCACGAGGTAGCGGTGATACCGTAGTATAAAGGACCGGTTGAGCGTGTCTTCCATGGAGGTTAGGGTAAGGATTAAGAAAGGAAGGACAAGAACCTAGAGGAAGAAACACCGTTTCTTCCCGATGGTACTAATCCACTTTATTAATAATTACCATAACACCTAATAGATTTTCTTTAGGGCATAGAAAGCTGTGAGGAAATCTTCAATTTCCAAACTTAACCTAAACCTAACCCTAGCAAGATTTAGATAAACTTTAGTTTTTAGATTTAATCAATCCGACACCGTTTAGAATTAACTCGTTAGAATGATTAGAGAATACACAAAATCCATGTGGACCGACCCGTACTCACCGGCTAGCTACCAAGCGACGCCGTTCTTGATTGCAGTTATCAAATTCTTTGAGAACAATCAGTCGTATTGAGCCGTAAGTCACTCCTCTAGTTGGGGCGGAACGGGATTTGCTGTTGCAGGTTGTGCAGTTAGAAGCCATTGATGTTCTATTCTTCTCTACAGGAACAAGACACCAAATTATAGTACCTCGAATCCAAGGGCAACTATAGCGAACCGCAATTTTGTTCGCGAAACACGACACATGAAGTGTGGAGTGGAAAGAGGAAAAGGTCCCACCGGGCGTGCCAGAATCTGTTCATCGCCGGAAGACGGACCGGGTTGTCAGGACGTCCGGCCTGAATCCTGGGGGCAGATGCTATTTGGATATATCCGTCCACCTCTCCGAAGATGCCAAGTTGATTTATGGCACCGTATATCAGAGGCTTGGACGGTTGCGGCCGTTGTAGCAGATTTCGTCAGATTCCCCCTTGTTTATGAGGGTTTTTTGATTGTGGGGACGCTCTTCCCTGCAGGCGCAAGCCCCTGTAGTTAATTATGTTACTGCAACGCAATAACCACTTTCTCCTACTCTGGAAGTTCACTTCATGTCGTGTGTGTGTTTTTGTTTTTATTTTGGTTGCCCATGGGCTGTATACGGAGACTAATTTATGTCGTCGCCCGTAGGGCATGGATTAGTCCAAATCCGTATATTTTAGATTTGGGTTTTTTTAAGGACCGTTAATCTATTTTGAGATTAAGATCGACTTAAATCTATGTGAGCATTTAGGACTCGATTTGTTTTTGTTAAGGTACATTAGTCCAATTTGAGACTAGGATCCACTTAATAAGGTTTCAGGATCATTTTTATTTAGGATCCAACAAAAGAGCGTTTGGGCTCTATTACTTTAGTTTAAGCACGTTTCGGTCTATTATCGCCATTTTGGAGGCGAATGTTTGTTTAGGGACATTTTGGTATTTTATCCATCTTGCGCATACGTGTATTTGTTATACGTGACGAAGCGAACAATGGTAATATGGAATGCACCCAATTTGGGGTACGATCCGATTTGAGGTGTGCACGTCAATTTGGAAGTGCACCCAAGAGTTGTTGGTTGTCACGACCCGCCACCTCTCTGAAGACGTTGAATAATTACAACGACATATATCAAAGGTGTGGAGAGATGTACCCTTAAACCAAATCCCATATTTGAGGGGAAAAGGAGCTGTTGTAGACCTAAGAAATGTTAGTCATGTTTGAGACTAAAAATTATCTTAGGAGATATAAGATGAATATCATTTGGGATATCATCAATGGGAGACCACTAGTCATTTTGAGACTAAAGTCAGTTTGGGAAAACACGAACAATATGGGCTCGGTTAGTTTAGAATCAAAGAGATTTAACATCAGGAAATTTAGCCAATTTGGGCTGAGATTGGGTTTCCATAAATACCCAACAGTGCTAAGCACTGAGAAATACAATGCTCACTTGTGTTTCTCGTGGGCACTGGATTAGTGTTAAAGACTAGAGTTTTGTGGCGCTCACGTGATACGCGTGAGGCACCCAAATATGGGCACTGCCCATTGGATTTTATCTCCCCTTCTTTTTTTACAGAAGTGCTAACCACTTGGCTAACGTTCTCGTGCAGAACAAGTGACTGCTCCTTTTATTTTTGATACTTGGGTGCTTTAACACTCATGTGGAAAACACGTGAGGCAGTTTTAGTTGCTCTCTTTGTTCGTTTGAAGCACTCACGTGGGAAACACGTGAGGCTTCAAAATAGTGCTAAGCACTAACGATTTGGGTTTTGAAGATCTTGGATCATCACTTTTTTTATGGAAGAACTAAGTTCTTTATATATAGGGTTAAACCCTAATTTTTGGAGGAATTAAATTCCTATATGTTCTTATTCTTCTTCTCTTTTTTTTTATAATTTAATTCTTTTCCTCTAGGTTTTGAATCTACAAGGCAAAATCTCCCCGATGAGAATTAAATTCTCAACTTTTGGTGAGATTTGCTTCTGCAAATCTCAACCGGGGAAAGAACCGAGTTCTTAAATGAAGGGTTAAACCCTTAGATAGATAAAGGAGAGACAATATGATCTCTTTTTTTTTACCTATGGTTTTAATGAGGAAAGTCTTTTTCTTTGAGAATTAAATTCTCTTGTTCTCTCAAGACCCCGCTGTACTCCTTTTTTTTTGCAGAAGCTTCTAAAAAAATTCTCCCCCCTTTTCTTGTTTTCCCTTCTATTTATAGGATAAGAGAAAAGATCAATTTGTTAGGAAAATCTCTGATTGAGAGATCATGATCAATCCAAAATGATCTCTCGGATCACTTGGTGAATTTTATTTACTATTGGATTTTTAATCCAAAGGCTCTCTTTTTAACAGAGAAGTTTTCTTGTTTATTTAACAAGATTAGGAAATATCTTTTCAAAATTAGAATTTTGTTCTATCATGATCGGTAGGTGATTTGATAATCACCGTTAGATTTTTGATCCAAAGGTTCTCTGTTTAACAGAGAAGATCTTTCTAGTTTGAGAAAGATTAAGGAAATATTTCTCACATAGAATTTAATTCTATCTTGCTAAGGAGTGCAGCAGAAGAACTCACATGTTTAACACGTGACTTCTAGCATGGGTTTTAGTTTGCTTTATTTTCAGCGCATATAAACTCTCACGTGTTTGACACGTAAGGCCTGTTTGGCTTAACAATCATTTAATTGCAATGCTTATATGCTTTGCATATAGGCCCTCACGTGTTTAACACGTGTGGCTCTTTTTGCCCATTTGGTTTTAACTGCAGCGCCTATATGCTTTCGCATATAGGTGCTCACGTGTTAAACACGTGAGACTCTTCTAGCCCATTTGTTTTTAACTGCAGCGCTTATATGCTTTTGCATATAGGTGCTCACGTGTTTAACACGCGAGACTTTAATAGTGGGGAATTTTCCCTTTTTCTTTTTCTTTTTTTTTCTTCCCTTTTTTTTATGAGGGAACAGTTCACTGAGGAAGGACTCAGGTTTTCTTGAGCAAGCTTTCCGCCATCTTCTTCGTTAGCGACTTGTTTTTCCTTTCTTTTTGGGGCATTACCCTGATTTGGCAGTAAAGCCCTGCCGCTTATGAGCTGGATTGGGTTGGTCTTTATGGCGAGCTCGTCGTCCTCTTCGGGAAAATATAACTCTTCCTCAGAGTCGCTACCAAGGTGGACGACGTAGCAGGTCACTATAGGGACCTCGTCATTGGAGTCTTCTTCTAACTCCTCCTGAATCTCAGCCGCTTCTACGGGGAAGAACTCCTTCAATTAAATTAGAGTTCTTTCGTTTTGTTCATAGTCTTCAAGAGAATCGATATATTTTTGAATGGTCGATCTCTCTACAAACACTTTTTCGCGTCGAGCCGCACTTTTCTTCTTCTTGAGCTTTTTGGACATTGGGCCTGATTGAGCCGAATTGGCAGCTGGAACGGCGGGTTCCTTCTGCCCCTCCCATTCTATTCTGGGCTCTTTCTAAAGTAGGTTTAGCATCTTCTGCATCTTATTAGAGATGTGCATACTCCAAGGAGGCTGCGGCGAGTCGGATTCATTTCTCGAAGCAGCGGATTCAATCGTTCGCTCCCAAAAGGCTTCATCTTCTGTCTGTATAAAGTTGGTGGTTGCAGCTTGATTGTTCACCAACACACTCTTGGACAACT
The DNA here is from genome assembly GCA_030015575.1 of Agapanthus africanus. Classification (NCBI taxonomy): domain Eukaryota; kingdom Viridiplantae; phylum Streptophyta; class Magnoliopsida; order Asparagales; family Amaryllidaceae; genus Agapanthus; species Agapanthus africanus. The sequence goes on from CM057338.1 coordinate 26,428,168, forward strand.
CGATCTCCCCATTCTTATACTGCTTCTCGACCCGGTCTTTGAAAATATAGCAATTCTCGATCGCATGGCTCACTACTCTGAGGTACGGGCAATATAGAGGATTGTCGGTCATTTTGGCTTCGTGAGGTCTTTTCGACTCTGGCAATTGTAGACCGTTGTTCAAGGAATCTTTGAATATTTTGTGGACCTTGTCCCTTATGAAAGAGTAAACCTTGTTCTTTTTCTTCTCTAGGAAAGGCCCTTCTTCTCCCAGCACTGGCTTTCAAGACCGGTTGGTTTTGGATTCGCTTGCCTTTCACTTGTCTTCATTGTCGGACGCATTGAAGACATTAGTATTGCTGTAATTCCTGCTTCTACGGTTGTCGTCCCTCTTTTTCTTCCAAGTCTTGTCTCTCTGAGAGTCCAGAGTAGACTCTTGCTTTGAGCGTTCCAGCATTTCGACTTTCTTGGTCAGCTCCTGAAATGTCTTGAGGCCTGTTGTACACAAGAATGGGACCATCCAATTGCTGAGGTTCTGTTCAGTTGAAAATATCGCACATTTGATATAAAATTTTCCTTACTTTTGTTAAATATTTAAAGGTGTTTATTATAAATATGAAACATATGAGATTTTATCTGTAAAAATATCTATTGTCATATGTTTATATATTATAATTAACATTATAAAGGAAAATATATGCATATAATATTTTTATTATGCATATCATATCAAATATTCTAATCAAGGTTCTTTAAAAGATATAATATCATACACATGGTTAGAATAATATCTCTATAATAAATATTACTAACATTATTCATGGAGATATTGTGCAAGATTTGGCTCAGGTCAGGAGATCGGGATATCGAGATGTCGGGAATCAAAAATCTGCCGATGAAGTTTAATTAAAATCGAAGAATCAATACTGGCAGAGACTCAGGAAATATTTTCAAATTCCAGACATCACATAAATCTCCACGTGTCACTATGAGAAGGCCTCAGAAGTTTGGAACCTTGATCCCTCTAACCCACCGTGGTTCCGCGGCCAAAGCATGAATATTACGGTGGTTCAGCTGCCGTTCTGAGGAGTTAGTGTTTGGGATTTTTTGGGTAGGATTGCGTCAACAAATAACCATATTATGGATCTAGGGTTTCTACTTCCAGGTCTATATAAAGGACCGAGGGTTAAAACTAGAAATCACCACCTTTAACACGAAGCAAATCACCGTCAAAGAACAAGAGATCCACGACAGGTCCGCGATTTGACGTGATAGAGCGACGTGAATATCGACGGAACATCTACTTCCTACGAGGCAGAGATTAAGAGCAACTTCTTCTTCTTGTAATCTAAACTCGAAAGATTTGTACTTGTAAAGTTGATTAATTAAAGTAGATTGTTAGCTTAATTATTTCGCATTTACTTTCCGCATTTAATTTCTGCATTATGATTTCCTTCTCTATCTTTTTCTTCTTCTCCTCCAAACATGCGTGAGGAATTCTACGCTTGATAGGGTTCGTAGGATTAGGGTAGAACAATGGATGAGAAAATATTTTAACTTCTTTTACATCTTATGATGTTTATAAAGTTTAGCAAAAGAATTGTTAACATCATAATCGGACGCGCTATCAATTTATTGATAGTCTTGACCGCGATTTGAGATTAGATTAACAATTATTTTGTTAAGGGCTAGACATGAATAGAGATCAATGAAGGGACAAGAGTCAATAGTGGGGAAACCCTAGTTTCTTTCAAGAACCCTAATTCCCATTCATCACTATCAATCTAGTTTTAAATCTATCAAAAGATAAAAGGAGTCATCTTTATTAGTCATCGATCAACTACTAAATCCTAACGAACCCTACAAGCCATCTTCTTATATATTCTACATCCATGTTCAACATAGATCTAGAATCACTCTCTCTATTTCTAATCAACTCGTCTAAAGCAAGATTAAAAGTTCCGCGCATTCCCGAGGACGACCCATACTGATCTCGGCTAGCTACATGCGTGTTAGTTATATGTATGCCCTAGAGGCCATTGCTGTACATACGATGTATATTGTAGTGGATGCTAGGACATATATAGGGAGGACTTTCTTGCTCGACATGATAGTATGCTATCTGGTTGTACTTTATCTTAACATGTACTCTGATTGTCTCTATATTACATGTTGATAAAGCCCTTAGGATATGTACTCGACTACTGGGACTATGATGAGATCATACTAGTGGGGCCACGGTAGTCGACGAGTACATCCTATAACTATTCCTAGTCGAGGGTGTATCGAGACAGGGCATCAATGCACCAGAGTAGACTAGCGTATACGCATCTTGACCCATATGATGGGCGATGGATGATCCCATATCCATCGGTGTTTGACATCAAGGATGGTGTACGGGTGCTCAGTGGAGACTGGGTACACTGGACGGACTCGCCGAGAACTCCCAGATGGTATTATACCATACGTCAGATGGCAGTTCTCCGGTGACACTGGTACAGAGTAGTCTATCGACCCGAGATCGTCATAGAGTCTTGTGTGATTCCCACTGTGCTTTGATTTCCATCATACCACGTCCAAGAGGGCGTGCAAAAAGGTGGCTTTTGGGTACAGTCCCGAATCATATGGAGGCAATGAGCGATAGGAGGGGATTCGTCTCTCCCGGTATAGGGAGTTGATGTTGTGCTGTGTTCGATTAGCTATAACCGGAAATCCCTGGCCAGGGTTGCTGAGATTTACTGGTAAGTGTTATCAGTAGTTTCTCGAACTGTTATAGATCTCATATCGACATGACTTATCGAGCTACTGGGGTCTGACGTTTACCACCCCTAGACGAGATATGCAACATATCAGACGACGAGACCGGACTGTACGGGAGTGTTACTGTTTGGATTCACAGGAGAATGTACATGCTTGCTTGTTGATCTTCTGAGCGCTCAATACCTGGGTAGCTGTTACGTTTAGCTGACCGCTTACAGCTTGTGGGTGATTGATATGATCATCACCTACTGCCGACGTATTGACGATTCTTTAGAGTCCTGCACAGAGGTTTCTTGGCTCAGGCAAAACGGGGTAGGAGCACATATGTGATATGTGCGGGACCGAGGATAATGCGATATGTGATACCGTATTATATTCTCGTGATATTTGATATCAGCCGGGTCATCGGATCAAGTGTTGATTCGATGAATCGGTACGGATAAATATTAGCCGGTTATATGCGATATAGCCGGATTGTCGGATCAAGTGTTGATTCGATGATTTAATGTATAATAATATATATGATATATTAAATTGCATTAACTAATATTTGCTCACTAAAAGATTCTTTTTCTCACTCGGGTAATACATTGATATATATGCGATATATGTTAAATGTATTATTTTATTTTGTTACGATAAATATTATATATGTGATATATAATATTGTAACATGATATGATAACTACTGTAACTTGTTTAGTGGAGTTTAAATATGATTAGGGTTTGGATTAGGGTTAAGCTTTCTAGATGTTTCTAGAAGCTTTTCTTTTTGTCGTGATAAAGATATTTGTAAGTGACTCATGCTTTAACCCAACCCAAACCCTAACCCTAGTCAATTCTCTACAATGGTTAAGTCAACCATGGTTGCATTATTCTTCATATCATTTCATTTACTATTCATCACAAAAGGATTCTAATATTGTTCATCATCTTCTTCCTTCTTCTTCTTAGCTTGAAATGGTTTCTTGCTTTGATTTTTGTGATGGATAAATATGAGAAAAAGATAAATAAAGAGAGAGAAAATCCTACTTCATCATCCTCATCTTCCCTTACCATTTAGATGAGGGTGTTCACATCATTTCATGAGTGTTAGCTTGTGTTAAAGAAACTTCAAGGTAGATCATCTTAGTATCGAAGATCGGAAGCAAAGGTTGCGTTTTTCTCTTCGTGGAACCTCTCGAGAGTCAGGATCCCGATGATCGCAGCGAAGGGACCACAACACGGAGCATATGAAGTGAAGGACCGGATCTACAAAGGTTGTAATCCCTCTCACTTAGTGTTAAAATGTTTAGCATGTTAGTTTTCGCCTAATCTCTAGTTTAAAGTTCCGTATTCGGGTTGTTCGGCATGGCTAAATTTTTAATCGGGCATGGTTGATGCCTCGTAGACCCTTGTGCGCGTGCCTAGCAACCCTACAGTGGTATCAGAGCTACTAGGCATTAGATGTCGACCTATGGGGGGTTCTCACTGTGTGACAGTGTGGCGAAGCATAGGCTCTTACCCCCAGGGTGTCCCAAGACCGGAAGGTGTTCCGGCGGGTTGTAGTCCTCATGAGGGGGCATGCGTAAAAAGTAGCTGCTGAGGGACCCGTTGGTGCCACGGTGACCCCATTGGATGGGGTTGCTGCCTGACCTACAGTGGTATCAGAGCCAAGCTAGAGCTTTAGGCGAAGTCTAGACGAAATTTAAAGTCCGATCGAAACCCCGATAAAACCCGCTCTCTGGACTTTTTCTAAAAACTGGGATTTTTCCACATTAAAAATGCTTAAAAAATTCATCAGGGAATTATAAGAATTACGGTGCAAAAAGTTTTTGATGAACAGTATAAAGCGCGGCGGAACCGCGGCAGAAGCATGCCTTCTGCGGCGGTTCCGCGGCGAAATGATGACGTCAGCATCTCCTGTTTGCACAGTAACTCCTATTTTAATATGCTGGATTTTCTGGGAATTTTTAATATTTATTCTCCTGTTGAGTTTTCTGGGGTTGTTTAGGGATTCGATGATTCGATCGGATTATCAGATTTTGTCTATGTGTGTTTTCCGGATAATTTTTAGAAACTGTTAAAAAGTTCGAACGGATATCAATAACTCACTTTTTCCCCTGTCGGAAAATTTTTCAAAAGTTGGATTTTTTCTCGTGTTTAAGAATGTTCTAAGTCGTGCAAGTAACTCGGTGGACCGTCTAGAAGACAACAAACCTTAACTCGATTATGTGACCGTCTTGAACTGCCTTTTGAACCTTAGGGTTTGGGGCAGTACGGCGTGCCACATGTGAGGCGTTGGTTTGACCCTTCTACGGCTGGACCATTGGTACTGTGGCATGTGTTGGATGTTTTTAAACTGATTTCAAGTGTTGAGATATATTGGGGAAATCTTGGGTGCTTGATGATTCGATCGGAAAGTTTAACTTTTTATATTTATCTGGAATGTGATACAATATTTGGAATCCACAGGCAGTTATGAGATAACTGATTTGAATATTATAAACATAGCACTTTAGTCTCAGATGATCGGTTGCCACAGAATTTTGATGTGATCAAAAGTCTGTCGCAATCACGTAGTGTACGCGGATACTCGCCGGGTAAACTTAATAGACAGCCACGCCCCATAGCCCCGACCAAGTGACTGTAGGAGAACCCCGCCGCCGAAAGCATCCGTTCGGGTGCTCCCGGTAGCGGTGTTCCGCCTTGGTGCACTTCGTCGACGGTATCGGGGATGCGGCCGTCTACTAAAGTTTGCGACGAGCATTCGATCAGGACGTCGGGAATCTTGTTGAATTGCCCGACTTGATATTGAAAAAGAGTTTTCGATAATGAGATTAAAATGCGGGGTTTATAAGGAATTCATTTGGTTAGGCATGTGATGTCTAAGGAGGTTGCGGATTCCAACTGTTGTAGTTTTACACTTTCTTTTCTGTGACCGTAAGCGTAGTATGTGGTGTATCGCCGGCTTCGTTGCTATACATCAACGACAATCGGGATACGCATACTTGTTTACGTTGATGATATGAGATATTATGTGTTGCTGTGATATGTTATATTGGATCGTCGCGTTTTGAATAGCCGGGGGTTTTATGTGAGATGAGAGTTTTTTCTTTTTCATTCATGTAAAATTCATTTGTATGTAATATTCTTTTATTGGGGCACTTCCAGGTAGCGGAAGATGTCACCGTTGTATATTATTTACTTTTCCGCATTAGGTAGACCCAAGGCGGGGAGCACAAGTAACCGGGTTCTAGAGTCCAGTGGGAGACCATCTCGAGGAGTCGAGACCGGGTCTTCTAACCCTAGAATTGGCAGTGTTACTTGTCGCTCTCGTAGGGGTCTAGGGATGTGGGTTTGGCTATTCATCGCGACCGTGGAATCCGTGTTTTATACAGGCTCGTATTGAAAACACGGACATCCTAGTATATCCAATATTTCATATATGTTCTTCTGCTGCAATGTTCTGTGATGAGATTATATTACTGCCTGAGACGAATGTTTATATTATATATATGAGATATATGTTATATTGCAGATTTCGTTTCAAAAGAGATGCTTGTGAAGCATAATAAAATGAGACTTCATTAATGAGATTAATGAAATAAAAGAAACCTAAGATGTTGTAGAATCGAATTTCAAAATAAAACAGGTAGCTACAGTTCTTGCTTTGCACAGCGGTATATATGATATATCCTGCACCTCATTCGATGAGGAAAGGACCGAGATCCCTTCACCGGGAGTGACTCCTTTAGCAATAACTGGCAGATGCTACACACTCGGTTTGTCTTTTGATTGCTTTTAATAGTTTTTGCTTTGCACAGTGATATATATGATATATCCCGCACCTCATTCGACGAGGAAAGGACCGACGATCCCTTCACCGGAAGTGACTCCTTTAGCAAAACTAGAAAAGCCTCAAAGACACTCCATTTCAAAATTCATTCGACCCTACAATGATATCAAGTTCATTACGCAATAGGTTTTCAGAAAAACCTGTCGTAGCCCTCCGTCATTTCAGATAAGTTGTATATAGTATTCGTGCTGCATTTGTTGGCTTTCGTCAAGGTGCAGTGTGCGGTAGCTATATGCTGCTTATCTGCTAGCATACGATGCGATTGGATTAGGGTAGTCGTGCGGCTTTGTTGACTTTCGTCAAGGGTCGTGCGGGTGGGTTTAATTCAATCAAGAAATGTACGGGTTGAACTTGACTAGCGGGCTATGGTTTGTTGGCTTTCGTCAAGGTCATAACACGTTAGGGGCAAAATATTATTGGGAATTTCAAGTGTTGAAATTTGCAATGAGATTGCATACCTTCTATGAGATAGTTGGATCCCGATACCCGCTGTGAGTAAAAGTTACTCCTGGGAGAGTCTTACACATTACAATTAGCTGATCAAGTAGGTGTCTAGAAAGGTGTTAACGGGGTTACGCCCCTGGGAAAACGAGGTTTACATTAATCAGGTTCGTGCGAAAGCACGGGGGACCTCCCTCAAAGTACCGACACTGGCCTGGCTGAAAGATTGGCGAACTTGTAGCGTGTAATTAATCCCGGCTAGTCTTTCCTTTTAGGGTTTGAAGGAAGATTTGATTAAAACAGTGGGAGACATCCTGATTAGATATATTAGATAACCAATCTAATCTTGCAAGAGCATACGCTGAGTGTTTTCTTCTCTCTCTCTCTCCAGGTAGCGACCATATCACGCCTTAATCAAGATAATAATACGGATATATTGACCGAACCCGCTTGTTATTCTGAGCTGGGGAACGTTGGTCCCGCTCCAACTTATAATTGTTATAAGAAAAAGCAGGAAATTGGGGAATACCAGATTTCCCGTGCCGCCCAAACGAAGAAAGTGCATGCTGATGCATCATCTTCGGGTGTGTTCATTACACAGAACTGTTTCTCAGTATCCTTTACGTCCTGGGTATGTGATACCGGATCAGGATCCCGCATATGTAATCTGTTACATGGGCTACAGATAGGTAGAGAACTGAGAACGGGTGATAAGTTTCATGAGACAGAAAACGGTGCAAGTGTTGCAGCCAAGTCTGTTGGTCACTATCACCCTGTATTACCTGAATACATGATTCTGAACAAATGTTATTAGATACCGAACCTGATATACAAAATCATATCAGTCTCTTTATTAGTAAAGAAAGGATATAATTTTGTATTATTGGATAATGTTTTGAACATTTCCTATATCAAGAGTTGATCGGTTCAGGCACGTTATCTAAAATCATTGACGTTCTAAATCAAACTACAGTTCTTAGTATACAGAACACACACAAGAGGAAGAGTTCAGAAATGAACAAATCCTTCTTGAGGCATTGTAGACTAGGTCATATCAATGCGACCCGACTGGCTGAAGTTACATTTAGATGCATATTTAAATTAGTTTGAATTTACATCTTATGAAACTTGCCAGTCATGTCACAAAGATAAGATGACCATAGCTCTGTTTATTGGAAACAGAGAAAGAGTTAGTGAACTCTTGGGATTGATACATGCTGATGTATGAAAGTCTTCTGTCTACACATGCCAAGACTGGTTCTTTGTACTTGTAGGGTTCCTAGGCACCCTAATGTGGTCTCACAAGGCATCAACCATGCCAATTTCAAATTTTAACGGTGCCGAGAAACCCTAGATACGGATCGTTGGCTAAAGTTTAGGCGAAACGAGAAACTAGTTAACAAATTAACTATAAAGAATACGGAAATACAACCTTTGTAGATCCGGTGCTCCACCTCCATAGCTCCGCAACGAAGTCCTTTGCTGTCCAAAAGGAATCCGGGCTCTAGCGTCGGCTTCATCGGAAAATAGGCGAGCTAGGTCGTCGATGTCCATGCCGAAGATGATCTACGTCGAGGCATCGCTAAATCAAGCTCCACCTTCACCAAGCCATGAAAACTTGTGAAGGAAACACACTCTACTACTTGGCAAGAGGTAGAGGATGAAGAAATAGGAAGTGGGTAGACTTTAGAATTGGATTTCTCACTCGTTTCCATCAATCACCATTGATGGAGCTTGCTTTCTTCACTTGAAGAAAAGAAGAAGAAGAAGAAGCTAATTATGATAAGTTATTTAATAATAGAAAAAGAATTATCCTTATCATAACTTAAACCAAGGTTAGATGTAGAGAGTTAACTCAAGTTAGATGAATGGTTAGGGTTTTAATAAGAAGACAAAAAGGTTACATAAGTCAAAGTTGCATGAAGCTACAAGAAGCTTCATGTAAGAAAGCAACCTTTTTATTTTCTTTTCACTTTTTCTTTTAATCCAAATTAAAAGATAATTGCATGAATAAATGAATAAAAACCTTAACCATTTATTTAACCAAGGTATTAACTCTTTACACAAACCCTAGCTATCATATATCATCATACATGATACAAGCATGTGCACAAAACTATATCGAATATACAATGTGCACATCCGAGCGAGAAAATCCATTTAAAGTGAACCGATACTAGTTAATGCAAAGTAATATATCAAATATATAATTATACATTAAATCATTAAATCAACACTTGATTTAACGATCCGGTCATATCGCATATAACCGACTAGTATCCTATGTATCGGCTTATCGAATCAACCTTTGATTCGATAACTAGGGTATATCGCATATAACCTAATCGATACATTCATCGCGAGAATGGAATACGGTATCACATACACGCATTATTCTCGGTCCCGCACATATCTCATATGCGCACCTATTTCGTTTCGCTTGAGCCAGGAAACCTCTGTGTAGGACTCTAAAGACTCGTCAATACGCCGGCAGCAGGCGATGATCATATCAAACACCCACAAGCCGCAAGCGGTCTGCTAAACGTAACGGCCACCCGGGTATTGAGCGATCTGAAGATCGACGAGCAAGCCCGCTCACACTCCAGTGAATCCTACCAGTAACACTACCGTACAGTCCGGTCTGATCGTCTGATATGTCGCATATCTCGCCTAGGGGTGGTAAACGTCAGACCCCAATAACTTGATAAGTCGTGTCGATATGAGGTCTATAACAGTTCAAGAAACTACTGGTAACACTTACCAGTAAATCTCAGCAACTCTGGCCAGGGATTTCCGGTTATAGCCAATCGAACACAGCGCAACATCAACTCCCTATACCGGGAGAGACGAATCCCCTCCTATCGCTCATTGCCTCCATGTGACTCGGGACTGTACCCAAAAACCACCATTTTGCACGCCCTCTTGGACGTGGTAAGATGGAAATCAAAGCACAGTGGGAACCACACAAGACTCTATGACGATCTCGGGTCAACAGACTACTATGTACCAGTGTCACCAGAGAACTGCCATCTGACGTAAGGTATAATACCATCTGGGAGTTCTCGGCGAGTCCGTCCAGTGTACCCAGTCTCTACTGAGCACCCGTATATCATCTCTGATGTCAAACACCAATGGATATGGGATCATCCATCGCCCATCTGTATGGGTCGAGAAGGTATACGCTAGTCTACTCTGGTATATCGATGCCCCGTCTCGATATACCCACGACTAGGGACTTTGAAGGATGTACTTATGGACTACCATGTCCCCACTAGTATGATCCGCATCATAGTCCAGGTAGTCAAGTACACATCCTAAGGGCTTTAGCAACATGTAATAGAAAGACAATCAGCATACACGTTAAGGTAAAGAGCAACCAGATAGCATACTATCATGTCGAGCAAGAAAGTCCTCCCTATATATGTCCCAGCATCCACTACAATATACATCCTATGTATAGTAATGGCCTCTAGGGCATACATATAACTAACAATCTCCCACTTGCACTAGGGCCATCTGTAGCAGTGGTTGTAGTATCTCATACTCAACCATCCCATAAAAGTCTCTCTCTGGGAACAGGCCTTTGTGAGTGGATCCGCTGTGTTGTCCTCTGAGTCAACTCTCCTAACCTTGATCACCCTGGAGATCAACTATCTTCACGATCAGGTGATACTGCCTTAGAATATGTCTGGATCACTGATGGGACGGACGTTCCTTGGCATCAGCCACAACTCCATTGTCACACAATGGTTGGAACGTAGTTCATCTCATGAACCAATATACATCCAGACTGCCTCTATGGTAGCATCTTAAGTAGCGATGTATCCTGCCTTTATCGTCTAGTAAGCCACGGTATCTAGCTTGGAACTTTTCCAACATACCGTCCCTCCACTGAGGGTAAAGACAATGCGTGTGACTGACTTTCAGTCGTCTTTATCACCCTGGAACACTTCCACTGATTCTTCCCAGGATCGATTGATACCATCTCACTACAACTAGTGAGAATCCTAACATCCATTTAGATCTATCTCATAGATCCAAAAACCCAGGATTTAGGAGGTATCACTTTGATCCTATGTGGAGAATCATTTTGATAAGCGGAGATTGATCGAGCGTAGCATAGGAAACTCTTTCCCTATCAAGAGTATGTCATCCACGTACTCTACGAGGATCGTCACCATACTCTCTACTACCTTTTTGTTTATACAAGGTTTATCTACCATTTTGATGATGTCAAACTCTTTGACTAATTCATCAAAACAGATGTTCCAACTCCGCGATGCCTGCTTTATCCTATAAAGTATCTTGCACACGTTTCCGCTGCTCCCACTGTCTACGAAGCCCTCTGGCTGTGTACTTATAGACGCTCTCTTCCAAATCATCATTTAGAAAAGCAGTCAAGACACCCAACCGCCAGATATCGTAGTCATGGTATTTAGCCGTGGCAAGTAGGATCTGGATGGACTTAAGCATAGCTACTTGAAAAGGTTTCATCATTATCCACGCCTGGTCGATGACGAAAAACCTTTCTCTAGTCTAGCTTTGAAAGTCTCAACTTTTCCATCTACACCAAGTAATCTTCTCAAGATATACTTGCTCCTGATGGGGATTTAACCCTTCAGATATAGCAACCAAAGTCCATACTTTGTTGGTGTACATGGATTCCATCTCAAATCGCTAAGCATCCAGCCATTCTTACAGAGTCACACTCCTGATGGCCAGCTCGAAACTAGTTGGGTCATCATCTCATGATGCAATCCTCGCTCCCACTATCATAGAGAAACCGAAGTATCTCTCAGGTGGGTGAGGAACCCTACTAGATTGGCGGAGAGGCTGAGGTTCGTTGGTATCTACTGAATCCTTTGGTTGTACCAAATCATCAGCTGTAGTTTGTATAGCTGGAACCTTTCCAGTTCTACATAACAGATCTTGCCTCGAGCTTGTCCGGATTTTGCTTTTAGACATAGGCCGGGAAACCCCAAATCTTAACTAGCTTAAGACATGGGCTCTTCCCTTTCCATATCACATATGAAGTGGTAGGCAACTGATTTGATTTGAACCCTATTCAATAGGTATGCAGCTTCATAAGTGCATAACTCCCAAAAGGAAATAGGTAACTCAGTAGTACTCATCATAGAGCACACCTTATCATATAGGGTGTGATTGCTCCGCCCCGATATACCATCGTGCTATGGTGTATACGGAGGAGTAATGCTGAGAGAGAATCTCATTCTTCTTTAGAATTGTCCAGGATTTCCGTGCTCAAGTATTCTCCTCCTCGATCACATCAAAGGACATAATACTTATACCCGTACTTTGGTTCTCTAATTCTCGCTTATATTCTGTGAATATCTCAAAAGGTTCGGACTCATGTTTCAACAGGAACATAGATCTGAATCTCGAAAGATCATCAGAGAATGTAATGAAGTACAAAGAACCAATCTTGGCATGTGTAGACAGGGGACCTACATACATCAACATGTATCATCCCAAGAGTTCATTAACTCTTTCTCTGTTTCCAATAAACAGGGCTGTGGTCATCTTATCTTTGTGACATGACTGGCGAGTTTCACAAGATGTAAATTCAAACTGATTTCAATATGCATCTACATGTAACTTCAGCTAGTCGGGTCGCATTGATATGACCTAGTCTACAATGCCTCAAGAAGGATTCGTTCATTTCTGAACTATTCCTCTTGTGTGTGTTCCATATACTAAGAACTGTAGTTTGATTTAGAACGTCAATGCTTTTAGATAACGTGCCTGAACCGATCAACTTTTGATATAGGAAATGTTCAACACATTATCCAACTATACAAAATTTTATCATTTCTTTACTGATAAAGAGACTGATATGATTTTGTATATCAGGTTCGGTATCTAATAACATTCGTTCAGAATCAATGTATTCGTAATACAGGGTGACAGTGACCAACAGACTTGGCTGCAACACTTGCCCCGTTTTCTGCCTCATGAAACTTATCACCCGTTCTCAGTTCTTTACCTTTCTGTAGCCCTATGTAACAGATTACATATCTGGGATCCTGATCTGGTATCACATACCCAGGACGTAGAGGATACTGAGAAACAGTTCTTTGTAATGAAAACACCCGAAGATGATGCATCAGCATGCACTCTCTTCGTTTGGACGGCACGGGAAATCTGGTATTCCCCAATTTCCTGCTCTGTCTTATAACAATTATAAGTTGGAGCGGGACCAACGTTCCCCAGCTCAGTATAACAAGCGGGTTCGGTCAATAATCCGTATTATTATCTTGATTAAGGCGTGATATGGTCGCTACCTGGAGAGAGAGAGAAGAAAACACTCAGCGTGCGCTCTTTCAAGAATAGATTGGTTATTATTTTATCTAATCAGGATGGCTCCCACTGCTTTTTATCAAATCTTCCTTCAAACCCTAAAAAAAAGACTAGCCGGGATTAATTACACACTACAGGTTCGCCAATCTTTCAGCCAGGCCAGTGTCGGTACTTTGAGGGAGGTCCCCCGTGCTTTCGCACGAACCTAATTAATGTAAACCTCGTTTTCCCAGAGACGTAACCTCGTTGACACCTTTCTAGACACCTACTTGATCGGCTAATTGTAATGTATAAAACTCTCCCAGGAGTAACTCTTACTCGCAGCGGGTATCGGGATCCAACTATCTCATAGAAGGTATGCAATCTCATTGCAAATTTCAACACTTGAAATTCCCGATAATATTTTGCCCCTAGCAGCTATATGACCTTAACATAGTCAACAAATCATAAGTGCTAGTCAAGTTCAACCCGTCATTTCCCGATTGAGTTAAACCTACCCGCACGACCCTTAACATAGTCAACAAAGTCGCACGACTACCATAATCTAATCACATCATATGCTTATGCAGATAAGCACTAATTAGCTACCGCACACTACGCCTTAACATAGTCAACAAACGTAGCACGAATACTAACTAGTACTTATCTGAAATGACGGAGGGCTACGACAGGTTTTTCTGAAAACCTATTGCGTAATGAACTTGATATCGTTGTAGGATCGAATGAATTTTGAAATGGAGTGTTTTTTAGGCTTTTCTAGTTTTGCTAAAGGAGTCACTCCCGGTGAAGGGATTGTCGGTCCTTTCCTCGTCGAATGAGGTGCGGGATATATCATATATATCACTGTGCAAAGCAAAAACTCTTAAAAGCAATCAAAAGACAAACCGAGTGTGTAGCATCTGCCAGTTATTGCTAAAGGAGTCACTCCCGGTGAAAGGATCTCGGTCCTTTCCTCATCGAATAAGGTGCAGGATATATCACATATACCGCTGTGCAAAGCAAGAACTGTAGCTACCTGTTTTATTTTGAAATTCGATTCTACAACATCTTAGGTTTCTTTTATTTCATTAATCACATTAATGAAGTCCCATCATTTAAGTACCTAAACATCACAGATAAATACGACGTACACTTATGCCATCCGCATTCGCCTCGATGTCCCCTCGTGCACCGTTAGGTTAGGTGACTAACGGCAGAGCGGGGCAGGGCTAGCGCGGGTGTAAAACATAAGTAACGTCTATATAATATATCATATATACTATATAAAGTATCTATCACAGAACATCACATGATCACATCACAGATATCGCAGCAGAAGAATCATATGAAATATTGGATATACTAGGACGTCCGTGTTTTCAATACGAGCCAGTATAAAACACGGATTCCACGGTCATGATGAATAGCCAAACCCACACCCCTAGACCCCTACGAGAGCGGCAAGCAACCCTACCAATTCTAGGGTTAGGAGACCCGGACTCGACTCCTCGAGATGGTCTCCCACTGGACCCTAGAACCCGGTTACTTGTGCTCCCCTCCTTGGGTCTATCCTAGTGCGGAAAAGTAAATAATATACAACAGGTGAAAACTTCCGCAACCTGGAAGTGCCCCAATAAAAGAATATTACATACAAGTTTTTACATGAATGAAAATGAAAAACACTCATCTCACATAAAAAACCCCGGCTATTCAAACACGACGATCCAATATAACATATCCAGCAACACATAACATCACATGTCATCAACGTAAGTAAATATGCGTATCCCAATTGTCGTTGACATATAGCAACGAAACCGGCGATATCACATATTACACTTACGGTCACAGAAAAGAAAGTGTAAAACTACAACAGTTGTTATCCGCAATCACCTCAGACGTCGCATGCCTGACCAAATGAATTTCTTAGACATCGCATGCCTAACAATTATAAACCCCGCATTTTAGTCTCAAAATCGAAAACACTTTTCAATATAAAGTCGGGCAATTCAACAAGATTCCCGACATCCTGATCGAATGCTCGTCGTAAACTTCAGTAGGCGGCCGCACCCCCGACGCCGTCGACGAAGTGCACCAAGGCGGAACACCGCTACCGGGAGCACCCGAACGGATGCTTTCGGCGACGGGGTTCTCCTACAGTCACTTGGTCGGGGCTATGGAGTGAGGCTGTCTATTAAGTTTACCCGGCGAGTATCCGCGTACGCTACGTGATTGCGACGGACTTTTGATCACATCAAAATTCCGTGGCAACCGATCAAGTGAGACTAAACTGCTATGTTTATAACATTCATTCAGTTATCACATAACTTTTTGTGAATTCCAATTATTGTATCACATTCCGGATAAATAGAAAATGTTAAACTTTCCGATCGAACATTCGAACACCCAAGTTTTCCCGATACAGATCAACACATGAAACAAGTCTAAAAACATTCGGTTCGTGCCTCAGTACCAACGGTCCAGCCGTAGAAAGGTCAAGCTAACGCCTCACATGTGGCACGCCGTACTGCCCCAAACCCGAAGGTTCAAAGGGCAGTTCAAGATGGTCACATAATCGAGTTAAGGTTTGTTGTCTTCTAGAGGGACCATCGCGTTACTTGCACTACTTAGAACGTCGTTAAACTACGGAAAAGTCCAACACTTGGAAATTTCCCGACAGGGGAAAAATTGGGTATTTATATCCGGTCGAACTTTTTAACATATTCTAAAATTTATCCGGAAAGCCACACAGACAAAATTTGATAATCCGATCGAACATTCGAATCCCCAAAACAACCCTGAAAATTAAAACTCTGGAAAAAATATTAAAAATACCCAGGAAAACCAGCACTGATAAATAGGAGTTACTGTGCAAACTTCAACTCATAACACGACAAACAGGCCGCGGTTCCGCCGCACGAGCCATGCTCGTGCCGCGGAAGCGCGGCGCTTTAATGGAATTAGGGCATCGAAATTTACAGTAACTCTTAGATATTCCTGCTGATATTTCTACATATTTTTAATACTGAAAAATCCCCGTTTTCAGAAAACGTCCAGAGAGCACATTTGAGTTGGGGTTTCGGGTTCGTTCGGGTTTCAAACTTCGTCTGGACTTCGCCTAAGGCTCTAGCTAGGCTCTGATACCACTGTAGGGTTCCTAAGCACCCTAATGAGGTCTCACAAGGCATCAACCATGCCAATTTCAAATTTTAACGGTGCCGAGAAACCCTAGATACGGATCGTTGGCTAAAGTTTAGGCGAAACGAGAAACTAGTTAACAAATTAACTATAAAGAATACGGAAATACAACCTTTGTAGATCCGGTGCTCTACCTCCATAGCTCCGCAACGAAGTCCTTTGCTGTCCAAAAGGAATCCGGGCTCTAGTGTCGGCTTCATCGGAAAATAGACGAGCTAGGTCGTCGATGTCCATGCCGAAGATGATCTACGTCGAGGCATCGCTAAATCAAGCTCCACCTTCACCAAGCCATGAAAACTTGTGAAGGAAACACACTCTACTACTTGGCAAGAGGTAGAGGATGAAGAAATAGGAAGTGGGTAGACTTTAGAATTGGATTTCTCACTCGTTTCCATCAATCACCATTGATGGAGCTTGCTTTCTTCACTTGAAGAAAAGAAGAAGAAGAAGCTAATTATGATAAGTTATTTAATAATAGAAAAAGAATTATCCTTATCATAACTTAAACCAAGGTTAGATGTATAGAGTTAACTCAAGTTAGATGAATGGTTAGGGTTTTAATAAGAAGACAAAAAGGTTACATAAGTCAAAGTTGCATGAAGCTACAAGAAGCTTCATGTAAGAAAGCAACCTTTTTATTTTCTTTTCACTTTTTCTTTTAATCCAAATTAAAAGATAATTGCATGAATAAATGAATAAAAACCTTAACCATTTATTTAACCAAGGTATTAACTCTTTACACAAACCCTAGCTATCATATATCATCATACATGATACAAGCATGTGCACAAAACTATATCGAATATACAATGTGCACATCCGAGCGAGAAAATCCATTTAAAGTGAACCGATACTAGTTAATGCAAAGTAATATATCAAATATATAATTATACATTAAATCATTAAATCAACACTTGATTTAACGATCCGGTCATATCGCATATAACCGACTAGTATCCTATGTATCGGCTTATCGAATCAACCTTTGATTCGATAACTAGGGTATATCGCATATAACCTAATCGATACATTCATCACGAGAATGGAATACGGTATCACATACACGCATTATTCTCGGTCCCGCACATATCTCATATGCACACCTATTTCGTTTCGCTTGAGCCAGGAAACCTCTGTGTAGGACTCTAAAGACTCGTCAATACGCCGGCAGCAGGCGATGATCATATCAAACACCCACAAGCCGCAAGCGGTCTGCTGAACGTAACGGCCACCCGGGTATTGACCGATCTGAAGATCGACGAGCAAGCCCGCTCACACTCCAGTGAATCCAACCAGTAACACTACCGTACAGTCCGGTCTGATCGTCTGATATGTCGCATATCTCGCCTAGGGGTGGTAAACGTCAGACCCCAATAGCTTGATAAGTCGTGTCGATATGAGGTCTATAACAGTTCGAGAAACTACTGGTAACACTTACCAGTAAATCTCAGCAACCCTAGCCAGGGATTTCCGGTTATAGCCAATCGAACACAGCGCAACATCAACTCCCTATACCGGGAGAGACGAATCCCCTCCTATCGCTCATTGCCTCCATGTAACTCGGGACTGTACCTAAAAACAACCGTCTTTTACGCCCTCTTGGACGTGGTAAGATGGAAATCAAAGCACAGTGGGAACCACACAAGACTCTATGACGATCTCGGGTCAACAGACTACTCTGTACCAGTGTCACCAGAGAACTGCCATCTGACGTAAGGTATAATACCATCTGGGAGTTCTCGGCGAGTCCGTCCAGTGTACCTAGTCTCTACTGAGCACCCGTATATCATCTCTGATGTCAAACACCAATGGATATGGGATCATCCATCGCCCATCTGTATGGGTCGAGAAGGTATACGCTAGTCTACTCTGGTATATCGATGCCCCGTCTCGATATACCCACGACTAGGGACTTTGAAGGATGTACTTATGGACTACCATGTCCCCACTAGTATGATCCGCATCATAGTCCAGGTAGTCAAGTACACATCCTAAGGGCTTTACCAACATGTAACAGAAAGACAATCAGCATACACGTTAAGGTAAAGAGCAACCAAATAGCATACTATCATGTCGAGCAAGAAAGTCCTCCCTATATATGTCCCAGCATCCACTACAATATACATCCTATGTATAGTAATGGCCTCTAGGGCATACATATAACTAACAGTACTTCATTACATTCTCTGATAATCTCTCAAGATTCAGACATGTGTTCCTGTTGAAACACAAGTCCGAACCTTTTGAGATATTCACAGAATATAAGTTAGAAGTAGAGAACCAAAATACGGGTATAAGTATTATGTCCTATGATGTGATCAAGGAGGAGAATACTTAAGCACGGAATTCCTGGACTATTCTAATGGAGAATGAGATTCTCTCTCAGCATTACTCCTCCGTATACACCACAGCACGTCGGTGTATCGGGGTGGAGCCATAGCACCCTATGTGATATGGTGTGCTCTATGATGAGTATTACTGAGTTTCCTATTTCCTTTAGGGAGTTATGCACTTGAGAAGCTGCATACCTATTGAATAAGGGTTCAAATCAAATCAGTTGCCTACCACTTCATATGTGGAAAGGGAAGAGCCAGTATCTTAAGCCTGTTAAGATTTGGGGTTGTCCGGCCTATGTCTGAAAGCAAAATCCGGACAAGCTCGAGGCAAGATCTGTTATGTAGAACTGGAAAGGTTCCAGCTATACAAACTGCAGCTGATGATTTGGTAGAACCAAAGGATTCAATAGTAACCAACGAACCACAGCCTCTCCGCCGATCTAGTAGGGTTCCTCACCCACCTGAGAGATACTTCGGTTTCTCTATGACAGTGGGAGCGAGGATTGCATCATGAGATGATGACCCAACTAGTTTCGAGCTGGCCATCAGGAGTGGGACTCTGTAAGAATGGCTGGGTGCTTATCGATCTGAGATGGAATCCTTATACACCAACAAAGTATGGACTTTGGTTGCTTTATCTGAAGGGTTAAATCCCCATCAGGAGCGAGTATATCTTGAGAAGATTACTTGGTGTACATGGAAAAGTTGAGACTTTCAAAGCTATGCTTAAGTCCATCCAGATCCTACTTGCCACGGCTACATACCATGACTATGATATCTGGTGGTTGGGTGTCATGACTGCTTTTCTAAATGATGATTTAGAAGATACATCTATAAGTACACAGCCAGAAGGCTTCGTAGACAGTGGGAGCAGCGGAAACGTGTGCAAGATGTTTTATATAATAAAACAGGCATCGCGGATTTGGAACATCTGTTTCGATGTGGTAGTCAAAGAGTTTGACTTCATCAAAATGGTAGATGAACCTTGTATATACAAAAAGGGTAGTAGAGAGTATGGTGGAGATCCTCGTAGAGTACGTGGATGGCATACTCTTGATAGGGAAGAAATTTCCTATGCTACGCACGGTCAATCTCCGCTTATCACAAGGATTCTCCATATAGGATCAAAGTGATACCTACTAAATCCTAGGTTTTGGATCTATGAGATAGATCTAATTGGATATTAGGATACTCACTAGTTGTAGTGAGATGGTATCAATCGATCCTGGGCAGAATCACTGGAAAGGTTCCAGGCTGATAAGGACGACTGAATGTCAGTCGCAGGCATTGTCTACACCCTCAGTGGAGGGACGGTATGATGGAAGAGTTCCAAGCTAGATACCGTGACATACTAGACGAGTAAAGGCAAGATACATCGTTACCAAGGATACTACAAAAGAGGCAGTCTGGATATTTATAAGTTCATAAGATGAACTTCGTTCCTACCATTGTGTGACAATGGAGTTGTGGCTTCAGCCAAGGAACTACCGTCCCATCAGAAATTCAGATATAATTCTTAGGCAGTATCACCTGATCATGGAGATGGTTGATCTCCAGGGAGATCGAGGTTAGGAGAGTAGACACAGAGGACAACAGCGCGAATCCACTCACAAAGGCCTTTTTCCCAGTAGAGACTTTTATGGGATTGTTGAGTATGAGATACTTCAACCGCAGCTAATTGTTGGGTATGCGATACCATAACAGATGGCCCTAGTGCAAGTAGGAGATTGTTAGTTATATGCATGCCCTAGAGGCCATTGCTGTACATACGATGTATATTGTAGTGGATGCTAGGACATATATAGGGAGGACTTTCTTGCTCGACATGATAGTATGCTATCTGGTTGTACTTTATCTTAACATGTACTCTGATTGTCTCTATATTACATGTTGATAAAGCCCTTAGGATATGTACTCGACTACTGCGACTATGATGAGATCATACTAGTGGGGCCACGGTAGTCGACGAGTACATCCTATAACTGTTCCTAGTCGAGGGTGTATCGAGACAAGGCATCAATGCACCAGAGTAGAATAGCGTATACGCATCTTGACCCATATGATGGGCGATGGATGATCCCATATCCATCGGTGTTTGACATCAAGGATGGTGTACGGGTGCTCAGTGGAGACTGGGTACACTGGACGGACTCGCCGAGAACTCCCAGATGGTATTATACCATACGTCAGATGGCAGTTCTCCGGTGACACTGGTACAGAGTAGTCTGTCGACCCGAGATCGTCATAGAGTCTTGTGTGATTCCCACTGTGCTTTGATTTCCATCATACCACGTCCAAGAGGGCGTGCAAAAAGGTGGCTTTTGGGTACAGTCCCGAATCATATGGAGGCAATGAGCGATAGGAGGGGATTCGTCTCTCCCGGTATAGGGAGTTGATGTTGTGCTGTGTTCGATTGGCTATAACCGGAAATCCCTGGCCAGGGTTGCTGAGATTTACTGGTAAGTGTTATCATTAGTTTCTCGAACTGTTATAGACCTCATATCGACATGACTTATCGAGCTACTGGGGTCTGACGTTTACCACCCCTAGGCGAGATATGCAACATATCAGACGACGAGACCGGACTGTACGGGAGTGTTACTGTTTGGATTCACAGGAGAATATACAGGCTTGCTTGTTGATCTTCTGAGCGCTCAATACCTGGGTAGCTGTTACGTTTAGCTGACCGCTTACAGCTTGTAGGTGATTGATATGATCATCACCTACTGCCGGCGTATTGACGATTCTTTAGAGTCCTGCACAGAGGTTTCTTGGCTCAGGCAAAACGGGGTAGGAGCACATATGTGATATGTGCGGGACCGAGGATAATGCGATATGTGATACCGTATTATATTCTCGTGATATTTGATATCAGCCGGATCATCGGATCAAGTGTTGATTCGATGAATCGGTACGGATAAATATTAGCCGGTTATATGCGATATAGCCGGATTGTCGGATCAAGTGTTGATTCGATGATTTAATGTATAATAATATATATGATATATTAAATTGCATTAACTAATATTTGCTCACTAAAAGATTCTTTTTCTCACTCGGGTAATACATTGATATATATGCGATATATGTTAAATGTATTATTTTATTTTGTTACGATAAATATTATATATGTGATATATAATATTGTAACATGATATGATAACTAATGCAACTTGTTTAGTGGAGTTTAAACATGATTAGGGTTTGGATTAGGGTTAAGCTTTCTAGATGTTTCTAGAAGCTTTTCTTTTTGTCATGATAAAGATATTTGTAAGTGACTCATGCTTTAACCCAACCCAAACCCTAACCCTAGTCAATTCTCTACAATGGTTAAGTCAACCATGGTTGCATTATTCTTCATATCATTTCATTTACTATTCATCACAAAAGGATTCTAATATTGTTCATCATCTTCTTCCTTCTTCTTCTTAGCTTGAAATGGTTTCTTGCTTTGATTTTTGTGATGGATAAATATGAGAAAAAGATAAATAAAGAGAGAAAAAATCCTACTTCATCATCCTCATCTTCCCTTGCCATTTAGATGAGGGTGTTCACATCATTTCATGAGTGTTAGCTTGTGTTAAAGAAACTTCAAGGTAGATCATCTTAGTATCGAAGATCGGAAGCAAAGGTTGCGTCTTTCTCTTCGTGGAACCTCTCGAGAGTCAGGATCCCGATGATCGCAGCGAAGGGACCACAACACGGAGCATATGAAGTGAAGGACCGGATCTACAAAGGTTGTAATCCCTCTCACTTAGTGTTAAAATGTTTAGCATGTTAGTTTTCGCCTAATCTCTAGTTTAAAGTTCCGTATTCGGGTTGTTCGGCACGGCTAAATTTTTAATCGGGCATTGTTGATGCCTCGTAGACCCTTGTGCACGTGCCTAGCAACCCTACAGTGGTATCAGAGCTACTAGGCATTAGATGTCGACCTATGGGGGTTTCTCACTGTGTGACAGTGTGGCGAAGCATAGGCTCTTACCCCCAGGGTGTCCCAAGACCGGAAGGTGTTCCGGCGGGTTGTAGTCCTCGTGAGGGGGCATGCGTAAAAAGTAGCTGCTGAGGGACCCGTTGGTGCCACGGTGACCCCATTGGATAGGGTGGCTGCCTGACCTACAGTGGTATCAAAGCCAAGCTAGAGCTTTAGGCGAAGTCTAGACGAAATTTAAAGTCCGATCGAAACCCGAAACCCCGATAAAACCCGCTCTCTGGACTTTTTCTAAAAACTGGGATTTTTCCACATTAAAAATGCTTAAAAAATTCAGCAGGGAATTATAAGAATTATGGTGCAAAAAGTTTTTGATGAACAGTATAAAGCGCGGCGGAACCGCGGTAGAAGCATGCCTTCTGCGGCGGTTCCGCGGCGAAATGATGACGTCGGCATCTCCTGTTTGCACAGTAACTCCTATTTTAATATGCTGGATTTTCTGGGAATTTTTAATATTTATTCTCCTGTTGAGTTTTCTGGGGTTGTTTAGGGATTCGATGATTCGATCGGATTATCAGATTTTGTCTATGTGCGACACCGTTATTGATTGCGGTTACTACTACAAACACTTCTTTCACACATCAATCAAATGGCGTCGTTGCCGGGGATACATGCGTAATCTTTTTTCTTACTATTCGTTATGAATTCTTATTCGATCTATATCATAAAATAAAACAAAACCACATCTTACATATTTAACGATTAGTGTGCAATTTTTGCGAGGAAATCTGGAGTCATTAGAACGAGGAATTAGAGATTCAGACACTTTCAAAATATTCCAGAGGAGCAAGAGGGTGCACTAAAGAAAAATTGTCAAAAGACTCAATCTTTGTGCCGCGGAACTGCGGCAATAGTATGACTTTGGCCGCGGAACCGCGGCGGAGTTGGGGAATCGTGCCTCCAAACTCCTCTTGTTATCTCTTCATATCTTTTTCTCTCCTCTGAAATCTAATAATTTTATTTTCTGCAGCATTCTTTGCAAAATATCGCCGCTCAAAAAAAATCTTTTTGCGTATTTTGTTATTAGTTTGTTTTTGCATATTTTTAATACGGACTTTAAGGGGCAAGACCAAAATCCAAATTAGGTAGGGATTTCATCACCCTTCCTAAGCCCACAAATCGCAAACGAGCATCCGCATAACCCTATATTAATTAAAAAATATCTAGACCAAGACCCTAAGGATCATCACGCTCAATTAGGACAGAGGAAGGTCGTGGATAATCTATCGCTTTTCCGCATTATTTTTATGGTGTCTAAGGCAAGTGTGACTATGGAAAGTGGTGATTCATATAGCGGATACCTCCCACTTACCTGACACTTACCTGGCCATAAGAGTGATAAAGAGGTGGTAGAGGATTGATCCTGCGGGTTGTGGTTTGGAAGTCTAGGAGCAGTCTAGTGCTTGACCTAGGTGACCTTAGTTCTAGGGTTTGCTTGTGCATTTTGTGATTTATTGAGTCAACCCTCAAGTCCCACTTTCAAAGCAAAACAATCCAACTAAAGCTTAAATCTTTCCCCTTCCTCTTTCCTCTTACGTTCTTATAATGGGTAACCCAAACAGACGAACTCTTGCCGAGCTTTGTTATCCAGAACCAGATATTTCTTGTTTTCGTAATTGCTTTGGTCAAAATTCCGACTCTACCATGTCTTTAAGAAATCGGATAGAGCAAGCAGAAAGAAACAGTTGGACACCTCACTCCAGGTCCTATCAACCGCATCAAAATTCTGCATCTTCTTATGTTGATACTCTATTTAAAGCATGTGAGGGAACTTCTAAACGCATGTCCATCGTTGAGCATATGACGAGGGCTAAAGGCCAATGTTTCAATCCGGTCAAACCGATAGGACAACAAACACCATCACTTTCTAAGGAAGATATTGCTACTTGTTTTGCGGCGTATATGACATCTGTTGCAAGTCGCCAACCAACAAACCAATATCAATATTCTTCTTATCACACAATGTTGATTCTACTCTTGTCCAATTTTCACAACCATTCGATTCCTATCAATCCTACCCGACTTTTACACCTTCTCTAGACAATTCTTCTAATCGGTCATTTGGGAGTTTTACCTATGCACAAGAATTTCAATCTTCTGCTGAAACCCCTTACCGACCC
This sequence comes from Agapanthus africanus, assembly GCA_030015575.1. Taxonomy (NCBI): domain Eukaryota; kingdom Viridiplantae; phylum Streptophyta; class Magnoliopsida; order Asparagales; family Amaryllidaceae; genus Agapanthus; species Agapanthus africanus. The sequence continues at coordinate 26,453,125 of CM057338.1, forward strand.
ATGTCTAGTCTTGAACGGACAGTGGAAGAATTTCGGGTAGCATCGCGCCGCCATATAGAGGAATTGAATGCGTCCATGGCCAACCTCATACAACCCAACGAACGAGCAACTAGTTTCCAACTAGCTTAAAATTTTCCAATGTATGATACGGCAATAGGACAAATTGAGAATTTAGATAGTGAGAGAGAGCGGTACACCCTTCCAAATCAAACCTCCCCATCCAAAATTGAAATCCACAACTCTAGCTTCACAAATCTATCGAGTACACTAATTGATTCACCAATTAAAGATAGAAGGTTTGATGAGTTGTGTGACTTTGTAGTGTTTGATTTATCCGATTGTGAAAGGTCCATTTCAAGTGAAACCACACCCAATCCTTATGATCTCTACACCTCCACTCTAGAACCAAAATTGATTGAAAACCATGCTATTGATGAGGTGTCTGAGAATTTTAACCTTTGCTTGATTGAGGATATAGACTCTAGGGATATATTCGATGATGAACCCACAGTTTTGGATGAGTTTTTCTCACCAATTCATCATGTCCTTTCACCTCTGTGTGAACATCATCTCGAACCATTAACTGTTTTTCCCAAACCCCATATGCGTCTGGAAATTGATGATAAATGCATGACCGAAAAGCAGAACGAAATTCAGCCTTCATTTCCCACATCTGGTTCAACAATGCTCGACACACAAATTCGTTTACCGATTTCATCGCCCACTTTTTTGGTTCGTCTAATCTTCCTTTAATTTTATCGAGTGTTGATGACTCACACTCCGACATTTCAAGTTCAATAATTCTAGAAAGACCACTTGATTTAGACCCCTTTGAGAATGAGATGGATGAGTTTTTTAAGGCTCCTACTTCTATAATTTTTGACAGATCAAGTTTATTGAATCATGGCGCGACACTTATTAACATTGAAACGTTCAATCGGACCATCGATGAAAGTTTCGAAGATATTTTCGCTGACGAACTCGCATTCCTAAAAGACACGGATTTTGTGATTAATCAACCTCCAACCGAAGAAATTGAACCACCACCATTTCTTTTTATCCCATACGAGAATGTGACTATTCTACCCATTCCTAATCATTCACATTCTCGTTTTCGTTCACTATCACTATTCCATCTCTACCAACCAAGACGTAGACCCGATCGATTCCGCCTCCTATCTCCCCACTTCTTCAAATCTCTGATCTTCCACCAACTATATTGTTACATTGATAAATTCTTTGAATGGTTGGTGTTGAATTTTGGTCTTTATAAAGTTTTGCATGGACCAATAACTTTAACCCCCCCCCTCATAATTTTAAAATGCTTAATACTATTTTACTCAAGTTTTGGGGGGGGGAAGAATCTTTTGGCTCTTGAACGAAAAGAAATTTTTTACATAATTATGAGCCAATAATAAGTTTGGGGGAGGATTTCACTGTCATTTATTCATGCCCTCGTTACTAATTTTTCCTCCCAAGTCTACAGTTTTTAAGCTTAACAGATGACATCAGTGAGGACACTGCTGCAAACAGGTTTTGGGGAGGTTTGTGCTTATTCACGCATTATTTTGCATTATACTATATATAAGCAAAAGAAAAATTGGATAATAAAAGTTTGAAAGTGAAAAATTTATATATGAAAGATAGGAATAGTTTAAGAAAAGCAAGAAAATTAGATATTTTCTTAAACGAAACTAGTAATAAGTAGTTATGAGCCGTTGTCCCAGGGGTTAGTAAGATGAAGGGAATCACTAATCTGAGGATAAAAATAAGTCTAAAAAACAGTCTCTATTCTTGAGGCTAAACATTTGAACGTTGATACCCTACTATACGCACTTGCACACATCTTGAAACTTGGGATAGTAGAGGATACTTTGAAATGCACTTGACTAAAAGCCTTAAAAAAATATAAGCGGTGAAGAAAAAAAATGAACACTGGTTTTGTAATTGCTTTAAGGCAGCATAAAAAAATACAGCGAGGGTGCTTTATCACCTAGTGCCTTAGACCAACTGGTTTGGGAGCCACTGCTAAGTTTTAGGTGTTGCAAGACGAGGAATTATGCCTAAATGCGCGAACATATTTTATAATCGTTTGGTTAGTACCTCAAGAATTATTAACGGTCGCATGAAAGATGTGTGAGCAATTTCATCAAAATTATTCACCGACTATAAAGTGCTTTGGAAGATGGAAAAGAGTATGATAGCTTGAATTGAATTCTATAAGTGTAGGGATATTTTTTACACACACATAGGGGTATATGATCGATGTTTGAAAGATAGATGGGGAGGAAGACTAAAGGCGATGTTTTATTGAGTGATGATGTGATTTCTAACATTTTTTCATGACCATTGAGATATGGCTCATTGCAACTAAAAAGCTAGTGTAGTTGGAAACTCTTATTTTCAGGTTCTTTTTTTATATATTCTTATCTTTGTATGTAACTTTCATCTTCTTTATTTTATTATAGCATTTTGTGGGTGTAATCCGCTGAAAACCCTCAGGAGACAACACTCCTCCTACTAGGGACACCTAGAGATTTAACGGCTTGTTGCACGTGCTCAGTGCAATAGTGTTACCTACGAAAGTGTGCTACTTAGGTTTTTCTTTTTTCTTTTTCTCCCTCTCTTTAATAAATGTTTCCTCGAAACGATCAAAGTTAAGTTTGAGGGTATTTGTTCAGTCGAAAATATCGCACATTTGATATAACATTTTTCTTACTTTTGATAAATATTTAAAAGCGTTTATTATAAATATGAAACATATGAGGCTTTATCTGTAATATCTATTGTCATATATTTATATATTATAATTAACATTATAAAGGAAAATATATGCATATAATATTTATATAATATTTTTATTATGCATATCATATCAAATATTCTAATCAAGATTCTTCAAAATATATAATATCATACAAATGGTTAGAATAATATCTCTATAACAAATATTACTAACATTATTCATGAAGATATTGTGCAAGATTTGGCTCAGGTCAGGAGATCGGGATATCGAAATGTGGGGAATCAAAAATCTGCCGATGAAGTTTAATTAAAATCGAAGAATCAATACTGGCAGAGACTCAGGAAATATTTTCAAACTCCATACATCACATAAATCTCCACGTGTCACTATGAGAAGGCCCCAGAATTTTGGAACCATGATCCCTCTAACCCATCGCGGTTCCGCAGCCAAAGCATGAATATTGTGGCAGATCCACCGCCGTTCTAAGGAGTTAGTGTTTGGGATTTTTTGGGTAGGATTGCATCAACAAATAACCATATTATGGATCTAGGGTTTCTGCTTCCAGGGCTATTTAAAGGACCGAGGGCTAAAGTTAGAAATCATCACCTTTAACACGAAGCAAATCACCGTCAAAGAACAAGAGATCCACGACAGGTCCGCGATTCGACGTGAATATCAACGGAACATCTACTTCTTACGAGGCAGAGATCGAGAGAAATTTCTTCTTCTTGTAATCTAACCTTGAAGGATCTGTACTTGTAAAGTTAATTAATAAAGGTAGATCATTAGCTTAATTATTTCGCATTTACTTTCCGCATTTAATGTCTGCATTATGATTTCATTCTCTATATTTTCTTCTTCTCCAAACATGCGTGTGCAATTCTCCGGTTGATAAGGTTCGTAGGATTAGGATAGAACAATGGATGGGAAAATATTTTAACTTCTTTTACATCTTATGAAGTTTATAAACTTTAGCAAAAGAATTGTTAACATCCTAATCGGGCGCGCTATCAATTTATTGATAGTCTTGACCGCGATTTGAGATTAGATTAACAATTGTTTTGTTAAGGGCTAGACATGAATAGAGATCAATGAAGGGACAAGGGTCGGTAATGGGGAAACCTTAGTTTCTTCCAAGAACCCTAATTCTCATTCATCACTATTAATCTAGTTTTAAATCTATCAAAAGATAAAAGGAGACATCTTTATTAGTCATCGATCAACTACTAAATCCTAACGAACCCTACAAGCCATCTTCTTATATATTCTATATCTGTGTTCAACATAGATCTAGAATCACACTCCCCTATTTCTAATCAACTCATCTAAAACAAGATTAAAAGTTCCACCCATCCCTGAGGACGACCTGTACTCATCTCGGCTAGCTACACGCGACACCGTTATTGATTGCGGTTACTACTACAAACACTTTTTTCATATATCAATCTAGTTCCAAATGAGGAGGCTGACGGATTGGTCCTGCTCGAGCGGCGGTTCGCACTTGACAGTGAGGTTGCACCATCGGGCAATAAAGTCTATGTTGCTTCATTTTTCCCCGGCTTGGTTCTCACGAGATCAGCAATGGAGATTTTGTCATTAACACTCATGAATCTTTGTCGAAATAGAGACTCCATTTGGACGAAAGTAGTGACGGACCCGTCTGGTATACTTTCATACCAGTCGAAAGCGACACCAGTCAGGTTGTTGACAAACTGACGAAGAAGGAGTGCATCATTGCCCCATGTATTTCCGCACGACGCTTTAAAGTGGGTGACATGTTGATTCGCATTCCCCGTACCATCAAATCTTCCGAACTTAGGTATGACGTAGCCGCTGGGGAACTCGATCAGATTGTACTGTGCGGGATATGGCCGTCCACTAATGCCAACTTCTTTCCGAGCCTCGTCTTTAGCCACCAATGTTTTGACTTTGCTGGTGACCAATTCCATTATCCGATCTTGTGTTAGCAGGTTGCTATCTGGGGCCAAGGCGTCCCCAGAAGCGGAATGTGGTCGGCTTTCATGCGGCTCGCCCAATCTTGGACCCAAGGAGACAGGTATCGGTTGCTTCGGATTGTCATCACTCGGCTCATGAGTAGAGACTTGTGCTTGATTGGGAGGCGCCCGAGCAATTTGAGCCGTGAGTTGCATCACAACATTCTTCAGGTCATCAATTTTTGAATAAAGTTTGGCCATCTCTTTATCTTTACTCCTAAGTTGTTTTCGAAGCTCTTGAAGCAGCTCTTGTTTTGCAGTCCTGGGGTGAAAAGTCGGCTCTTCCTCTCTATCCGAGCTTGACTCTGTTGGATATAGTGGCCTCAAGGCAATTATTGTAATTGAAGGCATGCGATTATGATAATTGATGGAGGACCTATATAGGTAGAACAATCTTACTCGAAATGATAGTATGCTATCTAATTTGTCTTTATCATTGTTGTGTATACGTTTTACTTATTATTACGTGTCGCTAATACATAATGATGAAGCCCGTAGGATTCTTGCTTGACAACCAGAATTATGATGGTGATCATATACGTGAGAGCTGGGTGGTCTATAAGCACATCCTTAAATGTCCCTAGTCGTGGGAGTATCGTGACTGGGCATCGATATTCCAGAGTAGACTAGTGTATACGTTTCGAGACCCCGACAAGGGGCGGTGGCTGGTCTCACAAGACATTGGTGTTATGTCACCTAAGATAGTATACAAGTGCTCACTGGAGGTGAGTACACTGGACGGACTCGCCGAGAACTTCTAGATGGTATTATACCTATCGTCAGATGGAAGTTCTCAGGTGGCATGAGTACAGGTTAGTCCTTTGACCTGAAGTCATCATTTGTCTCATGTGAGTTCCCACTGTACTTTGATTAGTACCCTACCACGGCTCAAAGGAGTCGTGCAAACAGGTTTTAGTTGGGTACAGTCCCGTGCCATATGGAGGTAGTGGTCGACTGTCAGGGATTCGTCTCTACTGGTATTAGGAGTCGATGTCGCGCTGTGTTCGGTTGGCTAGCACCAGAAATCTGTGGACACGGTAGGAGAGATTTACCGATAGCTGATTAGTAGTATCTCAGTTAGTGATGAGCTAGATTCATACACGACTTATCAGGTTAGTAGGGGTCTAACGTTATCCACCCCTTAGACCCGATATGCGATACTCTTTGACGAAGAGACCAGAATGTACGGAGATTGTCACATTCAGGCTCAGTAGGGTAAGGACGCACTTGATTGTCGACCACCCTTTCGACAACTACCTGGATAGCGTTACGTACAGCTAGTGCCGCTAACGTGCTTGTGGTTAAACCCACAGCCAGCGTATTTTTGAGTCTTTAGAGTCCTACACAGAGGGTTTTCCCGGTTCAGGTAACAGATGTAGGAGCCGTACGTTGGTACGTGCAGGGGTCCGATTAAATACATGTACGCGATACATAGACTTTAATCGGACGGTTGATAATACTAGCCGGCCTAGGATTAAACCGGCTTATTAAATCGGGTTTTGATTTAATAATTTATATATATATTTTGATACATATATTTTAATATTGTTCACTATTCATTTTCTCTCTTTGGTGCTATCCGTATTTTTATACGGATTGTCGTATATGTAGCGATACATATACGAGGTGAAGTATTCCGTATTTATACAGGAATGCTTCTAGAAGAAGAAGACAACATATTTATTTTTCTATTTAGAAAAATAAAAAGGGAAATGAGGAGGAAAATGAGAGTTATGAAGCATGGTGCAAATATTGTAGAGAGGTATGGCTTTATTTTTTATTGTCAAAATCCATTTGGATGCACTATTGCACCATGGTTGGTTTTTATAGCCATGCTTTTCTACACTTGATCACTTGATGAGATTTTCTTCTTCTTGATGTTTTCTCTTCTCCTTCTCCTTCTCCTTCTTCTTCTTGCTCCCATTTTTGAGTAAGATTCTAGAGAGAAAAATTTAGTGGGGTTTTCCTACATCACCGACCATCCAAATCTAGCGAATTTGGGTCGTCAGTTAAAGCATCCTCCGTGTTCTCTCGGGTGGATCGTCTTCGGCAAAGGGTGTTCGATTCTCAAGCGCGATCTCGGCGGCTATGAGCTTGGATGGGTCTTCCAATATTGGGTGGACACGCGACAAAGGTTGTATTTCTCAAACCTTGCATGCTTGGTTTGCTAGTTTAGGAGTTTGGATCGATTCTAGGTTCGGGGCTCCTTCGTGTTTGCTTGAAATTTTTGTTCGCCATCCGTGCCTCCGCTGCGCCGCGAGCATTAGGAAACCCTGGAGTGGTATCAAAGCCTCCCAAACACCTTACACTATCTAGTTACAACATTAGAATTCACGTTTTTTCAGGCATCGAAAATTGTCGAAAAAACAGTCCCGAATTTTTGAGTTTTGAGATATTTGCACACCCCGCAGGCTCTCGGTTTGAACCGAGAAGATGCGGGGTGGTGCGTGGGCACCCCGGGGAGATCCCAGGGGGACCGAAAGGCTGTTCCCACTCCTTAAGACCACCACAAGGTGGTCTTAGGGGTGAGGACCCGAAACTGCCCCTCCATGGGCAATTTCGAGTCTGCCTCACCCTTTGGCCACTTCGTGGTGGCCTCGGGAGTGGGGTACCCCCTCTAATCTCCCCGACTCGAAGTTAATTTCGTGCTCTAACTCCCCGTGGAGGTTCGGACGCGTTTCGTTTTGATTCGGACTTCCGAATTGGCTCAAAACTCGACTTTTTTGGATGTTTAGTGCACTTGGTTTTTTATCCTTGGTAAATTTGGGATGTGCGCTAATTGTGTTTTGGAATTCTATTGTCATGACTTCATTTGCTTTTGTGGATATGTTGTGAACGTCGTCTAATTGCTATATGTTCATTTAGACGGGGTTGCACACATTCTGATGTTGGTTGCTTCTGTGGTTATATATATATATATATATATATATATATATATATATATATATATATATATATATCGTGATGGATAGCATTGTGTGCAATATTAGATGTACAGTTCAGATTCATTTGTATATTGATTTTTGCGGGGCGAGCGTCCGACATGTGGACGGCCGTCACTACCAGTTTGTATATTCGTTTATTGGGGAACGACCGGGTTGAGGTTGATGTCGCCATTGTATATATATTTTATTTTCTGTACTAGGATTACCTCACGGAGGAGTGATCGAATAGTCGGGTTCTAGAGGGCAACGGGCCCACATCTCATAGCGTTGAGACCGGGGAGCTTACTCTAGAATTGGCGGGCTATTCGTCGCACTCGTAGGGGGTATAGGTTGACCCACGGAGGGGTGCTCAAGTTACTGGATTCCGTGAAGTGCTGGGTGGCCCATTCACTTTGTTGATTAGGGTTGCCTCACTTCGGGGATTAGCGGGTAACTTGCCGCACTCGTAGGGGTCTAGGATCTTCATTGCACTGGCTATCCACACGACCGGGGAACATTGCGTCTCATTTATGGCTCAAATGAAACACGGGGCTCCTAGATTATCCGCTTTTCCATATTGTTGTTCGCACACCTGTGATGATTTTTATCTGCCAGTGATGATTATTATCTGCCTGCGATGTTGATATATAGATATATATATATATATATATATATATTATTATATATATTATATATTATATATATATTATATATATTTAGTAGATACTTCTATATGTTTTGCATCCGCTCTGGTCTAGCCCCCGCTCTGCCGTTAGTTAAGTAACCTAACGGTGCATGACGGGGCCCTGTGGTGAATGCAGATGGCATATAGAAAGCATGTTATTTTAGTTTTTTCTTTTGTAGTTTGGAAACATAAAATGATGGGAATGCATTATCAAAATAATGCAAGGAAAAATAAACCTAAATGATGTTGTAAGAACCAATTTTAAAACTACTCGGTGTTCTTCAAAACTCATGGTTGTATTCTTTTGCTTTGCATAGAGGTATTCGGTTAGGAATATCCCGCACTCATTCTATAAGAGAAGAGCCTTGATCCCTTTATTAGGAGTTCACTCTTAAGCAAAAGTTTATGTTACTAATTTTAAAAAGCGGAGCTTAAACCACTCCATTTCAAAGCCACTCGAGTTCCTTCAACGATATCAAGTTCATTACGTTAAAGTTTTTTCGCCAAAAACCAGCCGTAGCCCTCCGTCATTTCAGATAATTATCTCGTAGTATTCGTGCTATGTACGTTGGTCTCTATCAAGGCATAGTGTACGGTAGCTACGTGATACTTGTCTGTAGCATGGATATGCGATTATCTAAGACAACCGTATAGTCACGTTGGTCTCTATCAAAGGCTTGTGCGGGTGGGTTTAGATCAATCTTGGATAATGACGGGTTAAACTTGACTAGAGACTTATGGCACGTTGGTCTATTTCAAGGCCATGAAGTCGTTAGGGGCAAAAAGCATATCGGGAGTTTCAAACATACGGGGAACTTGCTAGGCATACGCATACTTTCTGGAGTGTGGTGACTTGAGTGGATTCTGTCAGGTCATCACATGATGATAGTTGGGTCCCATTCTCACTGATGAGTACGTATTACTCTTCGAGAGATTTTTCACTTAAATGATCATGACTAGTTCTCTTTTTAGGGTTTGAAGGAGAATTCGAGGAAACAATGGGAGCTATCCTGATCAGATAAAGTGATAATTAATCTGATCTTGATAGAATGCACGCTGAATATTTCTTTTCTCTCTCTCTGGTACAGCGACCCCTGACTTACCTTAAAAACTCATGAACCAATTTGACCGAACCTTCTTACACCTTCTGGTTTTGGCTTGTCTCTATTGGCGACAAAATCGTATATATCCCTGCTACTCCTACTTTACCCCTTGCATTTCTTCAGAACACGTCGTATCACTATGATGATCCCTATTGCTTGGAACGGCCATCGTATAATTACATACGAACTCGAAGAAGTTACATCAGTCGAGGATGGCCATAGGTTCTGAAGAAATTGAATAGGATTATTCGGTTGTCTCTTCCCTTTACCTTCTATCAGGTTGCGAGAGTTCCTTGTATTAGGAGAGTACACCTGTTACGCTTATTGGATAGTTTTCTTCCAAATCTCATGTTGGTGCCGAAAGATAGGGAAAGAAGAAAACCAGTTAGCGCAGGAACGGTGTGTAGAAGGTAAGATGTAGAGACATATAAAGGGATTGAAGTGAGGACAAAGGAAATTGCGACTACTGTCATGAATCTGGATAATGGAAAATGCATTACTAAGAATACCTGACCATCCCCTATGAAACATTTTTTCATGTTTCAGTATTTCTGTGTACATGTAAAAGAGAACTGTTTTCCCAATTAATTCTGACTCCAGGGTATGTATTTACCATATTTGGATCTCATATCTATACGGTGTTACAGATGATGAGTAGGAGCAGAATATTGGGAAATGGGCAATTTGATCCTCAATATCGGAATTCGTTGTAATTGGTGATATTGGATTAAATCGCCTGGTTTTTGCCTGCTGCAAATATTTGGTTTCGAATAACCGTTGTTATGCACCAGATTTTAAAATGAAATATATATACCTTTATTTTTATAAAGTGAGATATACATTTTGAAAAATGTGTTGTAAACATTTACCTTTATCAGTTGAGGATAAGGTAAGGTGTATTGAATAACGGTGTAAGATATTCTTAACCAAATACAATTTTCTACTTACAAAACACAAATTTTAAGTTGGTATACTCTTGGGACTTATACATGGAGATGTATGTTGTCCAGTGTCCTTCAGGACAAAGGGTTGGTACTTTTACTTAATTCAGGATTACCGTTGAGTTCTCTTGTTTTAGACATGCATTCGTAGTAATGCAAGATCCAAAGATTTTGAGAAGTTTGCAGGTATAAGAATAAAGTAGAGAACCATGCGTTGGAAGTATCGGGATTCTTCGAGGTGATCGAAAATGTAGATACTTATGCTGGGTATTCCATTATAGTAATATCGAGAACTTGATTCTCTCACAGGTTACTCATCGGTAGACACGCTTCATGATAAGTAATGTTGTATTGGCCTTTTTCCATTAAGTGATATGCACTGGAAACAGCTGCATGATTTTTGAATCTGATTCCATCTAAATTAGTATGCCTTGATTCTATATGGATATAGAATGGTTGCATATCTTGAGGTCGTTAAGATATGGAGTTATATGATTTCTGTTTAAAAGCAGAATCCGGAAAAATTCGAGGCTCGCTTCGGTAATGGCGGTTTGTGGATTATCCCGAGCATTCGCTAGGATTTTGTTTCTACAATTTTCAATATCAATAATTATATTGTTCTTAACTCGCCACATTTTTATAAAAGGATCTTTTTGCAAAAGAAACTAGTGAGAGTATGGTAGAATTGGAAGCGATTCCAGAATCACCAACGGTTACTGAAAATTTAGTAGAACCTAAGAATTCAATTGGACTTGACAAACCGTTAGCCACTCCGCAGATTTTAGTAGGTGACCTCAGACACCCAAGAGATATTTCGGTTTTCTCATAGACGGTGACAGAGAGGTCGGCATCATGGTGATGATGACCCTACTAGTTATCAGTAGGTCATAGGAAGTGGTAACTTCCAGGTGACCAGATGCTTCATATCTAAGATGGAACCCATGCACTTCAGCAAATTATGGATTTTGGATTTTGCTGGGTGCTCTTGAAAGGATAAAACCCATTAAGAGCAAGAAGATCTTTCGAGATCTGTGCAGGTGGAAAAGTGCTAACCTAATAAGGCTAGATTTGTTTTAAAGAGTTTTCATCAAATACCCGTTGTGGATTGTGATGTGCCTTTTATATCAGTGTCTATGCTGAAGTCTATATGGATATGTTTTGGCGCTGATGCAGTTCATGGTTATGATATCTGGTAGGTAGGTGACTATAACGTCTTTCCAAATGAGATTTTGGAAGTATGCGTGTATATGACTCTGCTAGAGGGTTATCGTAGTCAGTGGGAGCAGCGGAAGGTGTGCAAGATATTTATGTCTATTCGTAGACTAAAGCAATGATAGCGGAGATAGATCATCTGTTATGATGTGACAGTCAAGGTGATTGACTTCGTCAAAGTAAAGGTGAACCTAGTAATAAGGATATAGGGAGTACTGTCCATGTTTTAGATGACATACTCCGGATATGAAGTGATGTTCCTATACTACAATCGGCCAGATTTTAGTTGTCACACGGTGTTTTCTCCACGTTGGATATGGATAGTATATCAGGAGTTCTGGCGACTAGATCTATGATTTTAGATCTAGATTTAGGAGGTTTTCCAAATCGGGTACCTAGACATTATTCTAAAAGTATTTTAGAATGGACGACTCCTGGCGTGGTGGTATACCCGCATGTGATGGGATCATCCTCTCTAAAAAAGATGTCTTTTTGACTAATGAAAAAAGGGGAGGCATGAATGACACATCATTTGCTTAGGTAATTGAGCCAATCATGCAAAGTATTGTACAACACCAGATATTGCTTTTGCACTAGTTGAAACAAGCATATATTAATCCAATCCTCGAGAAACAAAGGGAAGCGGTAAAGAACATATGAGGATGTTCTTGGTATATGGTAACAGCAGCCTTCCTCAGAAGGTGGTTATCATTTCAGGCTTCCAAGGTGACGTAGATGACAAAGATACTGTCGGAGTTATGAGTTTATCCTCTTCTGAGGATCAGTATATTGGATAGTGTTCCAGTAAGGATACTGAGGTAATCATGGTGCAGGATGCTGGTTATAACTCAACAGAGGATACAGCCCAAGAAGTTTGTTGGATAGGAGTTGTTCATTGATGAACTTGATCCCATAAAGTATTCAGACAAATTCTTATGGCGGGGTATCGCTCAGTTTAGGAGATTGTTGATCTCTGCAAAGTTTAGATATAGAGAGAAGAAGTTGAAATATTATAGCGGATCCACTAACTGAGACTATTTCTCGAACGCGGATGTTCCTCAAATGAGATTTGAGAAATTGATTAGTAGAGAAGTTGGGTATTCGATAACATACGGGATGTAGGCATGCGATGCCATAATAATTATCCTTATGTGCAAGTGGGAGATTGTTGGATATAGTGCCCTCAAGACAATTATTGTAATTACAGGCACGCGATTATGATAATTGAGAGAGGATCTGTAACACCCTAGTTCATTTATACCAGTTCTATTTTGGGTATTTCTTTATTTATGGCTAATTCTTGATTTATTGTGTTTTGGATGTGAATAGTATAATTAGCATCTGTATTTGCATCCGACCCGACCCGCTTGCTGGAAACCCGTCTTGATTCCTGTTTGTGATTTATCTCGGCTATTTATGGGGATCCGTGCACCTTCATATTTTTTAGTTTATACTGCATACTGGCATTATATCTGACATCTGCATTTTTTTAATAAAACAAATAAAGTCAAATAAAATATTTTAAAAATATCTAGCATGGCCTGCATGATACCCCTAACCCTGTCGTAGCGTCCGTACATCGTGTTCTCATCCCGTTCAATGAAACGGACCCGTTTTAATAGCTACGTGCATGCTACATGTATCCGTTCTTGAGGGTATGCATTTTCGTTACCCGGATATCATTTTTTTGTTTTGGTTGACACGTATATTAACCGTATTTTCAAATCATAATTTTAGACCCGATCCGGGCGTCTTTTGGACTATTTTGTATTTAGCCTAAAACTCAAATTTTATTAATATTATATTCTTATTCTAAACAGTAAAAATCAATACCTTAACTGTTTAATATTATATATTACGTTTATATATATATTTTTAAAAATCTTTTAAATCACTGTCCTAATACCCTAACAACCTCACCGGCTCTCTCTCTCTATCTCTTCTCATCTATATATATATCCTTTTAAATTTTCTTAACCCTATTTCTTTTTAAAACCCACTGTTCCCCCCACGTCCTTTCTCTTCTTCCCCAGTGCTTCTCCCGCCTTCGCCTCAACCCTAACCCACGCCCGTGACAGCCTCGTCGTCGCCACCACCGCCGACCCCTCGCCTCCATCATCTCGTCACCATCTCCCCTTCTCGACCTTCTCATCTCCTTTCTTTCCCCGACGCCTCTCCCCCGCTCAAACCCAGCACCCGAACCCGACCTCACCGCCCTCGTCGCCGTCGCCCCTCGCCGCTCCACCCTTGACGTTTACCTCCTCCACTCATCTCCCCGACCACCTCACCTCCCTCCCCTTCACCGCCGACGAAACCCCTGCACATCCCCGTGCAAACCCACTGCAACCTAGGAACCCACGACCTAGCCTCACCTACTCCTCACCGCCAACCACCCTAGTCGGCCTCACCCTATCGCCACCACCTCATACTCCTCACTCCACCTTTCTCCCAACACCAGAGCATCTACCCTGCACAGAACCCGCAACCCCACTACCCTTGCCGTGAACCCTCGCCGGAAAAACCTCGACTCGTCATCACCTTCTCTCGCCTCCTCTGACCCAGAGCTCCAAACCAGAGCCTAAACCCAGACCTTCTTCTTCTTCTTCTTTCTTCTCTTGATTTCTTGGTTTCTTATTTCCGCTCACAACCGGTGTCGTCGCCAACGATCCAGGCGACCCAGTGGACATCCCCAGCCAGCGTGGTCGTGTTCTTACTTTGCCTGGTCCTGTCCCGTGCACGCGTGTGGATATTGCGATGTTTACCCGACGTCGGACGTGTCGTACGCATCCGTCGTGAGATCCGATCAGGCAAGTTTACCTTACTACATGCTATGATACATATTTTGTATCCATATGAATAAAAATATCACATGTTGACTGCATTGTACATCCATATTATTGTTTTACTGTTTTTGAATATCCATACGCATCCATATCATTAATTACATATCAGGTTGCATGCAAGTAGCTTGATACAGGCTATATTATTATACTCGCATCTATATTAATAAGAATATTGCATGCTTATGGTATTGTGCATCCATGTTACAGTTTTACCGTTTTCCGATATCTGTTCGCATCCGTATCATTTATTATATATCTAGTTGCATGCCAGATCATATTATTTCATATTACTGTTATATTAGCACCCCATTCTTGATAACGTGTATCCTACGTAGTTATGGAGTTGTAGATGTAATCCCTGATAGATACTTGTGTATCCGTGTCGTACTGTGCATCCATGCTTTATCGTGCATCCGTACTTGCTATAGTTTTATTATGTGCATCCGTTGATACATTGTGCACCACCTGACATGAGCTGATACACCACTGCTTGACTTGATACCTGATCATGTTACTAATGCCGACAACCCTGACTGGTTGTCCCGATGGACGTTACTGTTGTCTGTATAGACAAAACCTGTACCTGTTTGATCCTGTGATGGTATTAGATATCGATTGGCAATACCTGATTTGAACACATAACCTTGGGGTAGGGGGAAATCAAGAATGTAACCGAACGTAACTCAGAGGGCTATTATATTATTTGTCGTTTTTCTGGGCGTTACGGAATATATTGTTTGCCGTTTTTCCCGGCGTTACGGAATAATCCTGTTACCGTAGTCCCGTGGGGAATGAACGGGGCATAGACCGATGGGTTACGATGAGAATTACATTAATTGATTTTGAAGACTTTAGAATAGATAACCCGGTAGTATAGATTAGATTACGCATTGCACTTCACTTGTACGTATATTCATTGTTGCATATCCATGCTTACTGGTTACATTCATGTCATTGTTTATATTCATGCCTGCATATCTCGTGTATCCTGTTCATTTATTATTGTTTGATATTATGACGCACTGACGTCTGGGTTTTGCATGGCCCAGATCCTTTATCTCTTTCGTAGGCTGATCAGGAGTATTTCAGCCGACAGGCCGAGCAGTGAGGATCTTGTTAGTATTTAGCTTTGTTTAGTTTAGTTTTCTTTCAGCATTTTCATTTTCTGATGTGAGCCCGTATTTGGGACGTACTTTCCAGATGCTATTGTTTATTGGATTTATTGCTTCCGCATATTATTTCTTGACTCATTTATTCTAGCTTATGGACATGTACTAGATAGTTTATTTTATTTTATTGTTCTTGATATCTTATAGACAGCCGTAATATGACTGTGGAAGGACGTTTCCTAGCCACAGGTAGCATGGTTGGCTCTGTCACGTGCCGATCTTAGTGCACTCTGGGAAGCGGGGCGTGACAGGGTTTATTGGTATCAGAGCCATAGGATTTAGGTTAATCGGGTTTGATTCTTTTGTAGTTGGGTATTGGACCCAATACACGAATCAGAAAACCCGTAATTAGGAACATGTCCTGCCACATTGTTATCGTGATTTTTGAA
This sequence comes from Agapanthus africanus, assembly GCA_030015575.1. Classification (NCBI taxonomy): domain Eukaryota; kingdom Viridiplantae; phylum Streptophyta; class Magnoliopsida; order Asparagales; family Amaryllidaceae; genus Agapanthus; species Agapanthus africanus. Next base: position 26,469,131 of record CM057338.1, read on the forward strand.
TCATATATTTCTCTTGACCCTTGTCTTGACGTTATGCAAACAACTTTGCATCTCGACGTGAAACCATCTGGTTCCCTATTGTTTCTTTCTATTCTGATACTAGGATTTGGGTGACTTGAACGGAGTTATGTGATTGTAATTATGAACTGCAGCATGGTTAGAATGCGGTACTCTATTTAGTAACTTGGAGTCCTAGTCTTGATTCACTTCCTTGTTTTAAGGCCATTGTATTACCTTACTTCTCTCGGTTTCATTGCTTACCAGTTTATGTTTTATCGCAAGTTTTGAATCTTGTTTACCATACTGATCCTCTTCGGTGTCTTGGTTTCAGGATCATGGCTGATAGAGAACTGAGATCGTACCAGTGGCGTGTTGATGACGCCGCACTGCTTGGAGTAATTCGTGGGATGCTGGAGAACCAGAAGCGGCAAACCGAGCTGAACCAGCGGCAAGCCGAAGCTTTTCAGAAAGGTTTACGGACCGTTCAGCAGTCCGTAGACAATGTTGCGGCCAAACCAATACAGCGTGTGGGTACCGTGGCGGATTTCAGGAGGCTTAGTCCGTCCACTTTTACTGGTTTGGAGGAGCTGTTGCCAGCGGAGCAGTGGCTAGTCGATACGGAGAATCTGCTAGTTGCAGCACAGATTCCGGAGGACCAGATAGTGGATGTCGTACGCATCCAATTGGTGGATTATGCCCGTGAGTGGTTGCTTGTGGAAGAGACCCGTTTACCTAAGCCGATCAGTTGGGCAACTTTCTCGCAGAGTTTCTTGGAGAAGTTCTTTCCGCAGACTGCACGGGAAGAAATGGAAGAAAAGTTTATCAGTTTGAAGCAGAATGGCGGATTCGTGGATGTGCATGCGGCTGAGTGGACATGGCTCAGCCGATTCGCGGGACCTTTGGTGGCCAAAGAAGCTGATAGGGCACGAAGGTTTATGCGCAGTTTGGACGTGGAAATCCAGAGGCACGTTATATCTCTGGGATTGACCACTTTCTCGCAAGTTCTTAAAGCAGCCAGAGAGCAGCAGAGCTTATCAATGAAGACAGGAGGTACGCAGCAGCAGGCAGTTATGGTACGGAAGCCGGCTTTTACGCCGAACCGAGCTCCTATACGCAGAGATATTCCAGTGAATCGACGTAGTGTTGTACCTATGAAGAGGCCTGTCGTACCCGAGCAGAAAGGAAGGGTGTTTTGCGAATACTTCCAGCGATCGGGTCACTTTCAGAAAGAGTGTCGAAAGAGACTTGGACTTTGTCTTATTTGCGGATCAGCTGATCATACCATTGATACTTGTCCGTCGAAGCTACGTTTGAAAGAAGATACTTAGAGGCCACCGCAGAAGCTGATTCAAGGACAGAAGCAGATAACTCAAGGGCGCAATCAAGCTCGAGCCTTTACTCTGACAGCCGAAGTGGCCAAGGCTTCGGGGGAAGTCGTTTCAGGTATCCTACTTGTTCATGATTTTCCCGCATTAGCATTATTCGATTCTGGTGCATCCCATTGTTTTATGTCGTCCAAGTTTGTTGTTGCACACTCGATTTCTTGCACAGCCCTGTCTTGTTGTTGGGACATACACACTGGGAATGGGAAGATCATATCTAATAGCGAGTGCAAGGATTGTTCAGTTGTTATTTGCGGACGAGAATTATTTGCAGACTTCTTGGTGATCGATACCGGCAGTTATGATGTTGTCTTGGGAATGGACTTTCTCGGCACTTTCCACGCTCATATTGATTGTAGGGCAAAGAAAGTGATTTTCCAGATTCCCGGACATGCGAGTTTGTTTTTACTGGAGGTAGCAGTTCTGTCGGGCTAGTCGAGTTTAGGGCTAGGCCGACAGGCGTCGTTCTTTCGTCGATGGAAGTTGATAAAGAAAAAGCGCCAGCTGTAGTTTGAGAGTTCATGGACGTGTTCAAGGACATCTCGGGTTTACCGTCAAAACGAGATGTGGAGTTCGCGATCGATCTTGTTCCTGGTGTAGCGCCAATATCAAAGACGTACTATCCGATGGCACCAGTGGAGTTGGAAGAAATAAAGAAGCAGGTTGCTGAATTGCTAGAGAAGTGTTGGATTCACAGCAGCAATTCACCTTGAGGAGCTCCAGTTCTTCTAGTCAAGAAGAAAGATGGAACAAGGAGAATGTGCATCGATTATCGAGAATTGAACCGGGTGACTATTAAGAACAAGTACCCGATCCCTCGCATTGGTGAATTATTCGAGCAACTCAGTGGCGCGAGGGTATTCTCGAAGCTGGATTTGCGATCCGGATATCATCAAGTTCGAGTTAAGTCAGAGGATATTTGCAAGACTGCGTTCCGAACTCGATATGGACATTACGAGTATTTAGTGATGCCATTCGAACTCACGAATGCACCGGCGATATTTATGGACTTGATGAACCGAATCTTTTCACCGTTCTTGGACCAGTTTATAGTGTTGTTCATCGATGATATTCTGGTCTACTCGAGGAGCCTAGAAGAGCATGCTGAACACTTAAAAATCGCACTGCAGATATTGAGGCAAGAAAGATTATATGCAAAGATGAGCAAGTGCGAGTTTTAGCTTGAAGAAGTGAAGTTTTTGGGGCATGTCGTATCCGGAGATGGAATCACCGTTGATCCTGAGAAGATTGCAGCAGTTCAAGATTAGCCGGTTCCGAAGAACGTAGCAGAGATCAAAGGTTTTCTTGGACTTGCTGGATATTACAGAAGATTTGTGGAGAATTTTGCTCGTTTAGCTGAGCCTTTGACCAAGCTTATGCGAAAGGAAGTACTATTCGTATGGACGGATAGATGTGCGTAAGCTTTTGAGGCGTTGAAGCAAAGATTGATAACTGCTCCTATTTTGACCGTACCAGACGGTTCCGGAGGATTGGTGATTCACAGCGACGCATCTGGGAAAGATTTGGGATGTGTTTTGATGCAGCATGGGAAGGTTATATCCTACGCATCGAGACAGTTGAAGACCCATGAGAAGAATTACCCAACTCATGATTTGGAGCTTGCAGCAGTGATTTTCGCTTTGAAGATTTAGAGACAATACTTATTGGGCAAAAGGGTCGAAGTATTCACCGATCACAAAAGCCTAAAGTGCGTGTTCATACAGAAAGAGCTCAACATGAGACAGTGCAGATGGTTGGAGCTGATGGCTGACTATGATCTTGATCTCAAGTACCATCCGGGGAAAATTAATGTAGTGTCGGATGCACTTAGTCGATTGCCAGCAATTCGGATGTTGACTACACAGAAGGAGCTTATCGAAGATTTTCAGAGATTCAAGTTGGAGATCGTGCCACCGCATTCTTTGGGACAGTTGATGCAGCTGCAAGTACAGTCGTCGTTGATCGATAATATTAAAGCAGTACAGTGGCACGATCCAAGATTGCAGAAGTTTCGAGAACAGGTTGAAGCGGGACTTCGAACTGACTTGTTGATTCATGAAGATGGTTCGTTGCGATATGGTAGCCGTTTGTGTATGCCGAAAGGAGACATTCGTGAAGAAGTTATGAAGGAGGCACACAGTTCTGCATATTCCGTACATTCAGGAAGCACGAAGTTGTACCGTGATCTATGACAATATTTCTGGTGGGAAGGCATGAAAAGGGATATCGCCCGCTTTGTAGCGAAGTGTTTGGTGTGTCAGCAAGTCAAGGCTGAACATCAAAGGGTAGCTGGTTTATTGCAACCACTTCTGATTCCTCAATGGAAGTGGGAACATATAACCATGGATTTCGTGATAGCTTTACCGCAGAGTCCAAAGGGCAATAATGCAGTTTGGGTGATTGTTAATCGATTGACCAAGGCAGCTCATTTCATACCGTTTCGAGTTGGTCAGTTAACGGAAGCGTTAGCAGAGAGGTACATGTAGGAGATTGTGAGATTGCATGGAGTACCTGTGAGCATCGTCTCCGACTGTGATACCCGATTCTTATCACACTTCTGGAGGAGTTTACAGGAAAGTTTGGGGACGCGATTGAAGTTTAGCACCACTTATCATCCTCAGACAGATGGCCAGTCAGAAAGAACGATCCAAACTCTTGAAGATATGTTGAGAGCTTGCATGTTAGATTTCAAGGGTTCATGGGAGGATCATCTACACTTGGTGGAGTTTTCTTACAATAACAGCTTTCAGGCGACTATTCAGATGGCTCCATTTGAAGCATTGTATGGTCGCAAGTGTCGCTCACCTGTTTGTTGGGACGATGTTGGAGAACGAAAATTGTTGGGACCAGATCTTGTCGTGCAAACAGTAGAGAAAGTTAATACTATCCGGAATCACATGAAGGCAGCACAGGATCGGCAGAAGAGTTGGGCCGATACATCGAAAAGACCTCTAGAGTTCGCTGTTGGTGATCTTGTATTCTTGAAGATATCACCGACTAGAGGAGTGATTCATTTTGGAAGTCGAGGCAAGCTTAGTCCTTGATTCGTTGGGCTTTTCGTGATTATTGAGCATGTTGGAGAAGTGGCTTATCGATTGACTTTACCACCATCTTTGGCGAGTGTTCATGACGTGTTTCATGTATCTCAACTCCATAAGTATGTTCGAGATGAAACACACGTACTAGATCATTTGGAGCTGACTGTAAGGGAGGATTTGACCTATGAAGAACGACCGATGTCGATTGTTGATCGAAGAGAAAAGGTCCTCAAGAACAAGGTTATCCCTCTCGTACTTGTTTCAAGGGGAAATCGCTCGCATGAAGAATCGACTTGGGAACGAGAAGACGAGATTCGACAGAAGTTTCCACACCTCTTCTCATAATTTCATGTTTGTTTGTTTTTCTTGTTCCGGGAATTTCGAGGACGAAATTTTTTTGTAGTTGGGTATAATGTAACACCCTAGTTCATTTATACCAGTTCTATTTTGGGTATTTCTTTATTTATGGCTAATTCTTGATTTATTGTGTTTTGGGTGCGAATAGTATAATTAGCATCTGTATTTGCATCCGACCTGACCCGCTTGCTGGAAACCCATCTTGATTCTTGTTTGTGATTTATCTCGGCTATTTATGGGGATCCATGCACTTTCATATTTTTTTTTTGTTTATACTGCATACTGGCATTATATCTGACATCTGCATTTTTTTAATAAAACAAATAAATTCAAATAAAATATTTTAAAAATATCTAGCATGGCCTGCATGATACCCCTAACCCTGTCGTAGCGTCCGTACATCGTGTTTTCATCCCGTTCAGTGAAACGGACCCGTTTGGATAGCTACGCACGCTACGTGTATCCATTCTTGGGGGTATGCATTTTCGTTACCCGGATATCATTTTTTTATTTTGGTTGACACGTATATTAACCATATTTTCAAACCATAATTTTAGACCCGACCCGGGCGTCTTTTGGATTATTTTGTATTTAGCCTAAAACTCAAATTCTATTAATATTATATTCGTACTATTCTAAACCATAAAAATCAATACCTTAACTGTTTAATATTATATATTACGTTTACATATATTTTTTTTAAAATCTTTTAAATCACTATCCTAATACCCTAACAACCTCACCTGCTCTCTCTCTCTATCTCTTCTCATCTATATATATATATATATATATATATATATATATATATATATATCCTTTCATATTTTCGTAACCCTATTTCTTTTTAAACCCCACTGTTCCTCCACGTCCTTTCTCTTCTTTCCCAGTGCTTCTCCCGCCTTCGCCTCAACCATAACCCATGCCCGCGACAGCCTCGCCGTCTCCACCACCGCCGACCCCTCGCCTCCATCATCTCGTCACCATCTCCCCTTCTCGACCTCCTCTATTTCCCCGACGCCTCTCCCCCGCTCAAACCCAGCACCCAAACCCGACCTCGCCGCCCTCATCATCGTCGCCCCTCGCCGCTCTACCCTCTACGTTTACCTCCTCCACTCATCTCCCTGACCACCTCACCTCCCTCCCCTTCACCGCCGACGAAACCCCTGCACATCCCGTGCAAACCACTGCAACCCTAGAACCCACGACCTAGCCTCACCTACTCCTCGCCGCCAAACACCATAGTCGGCTTCACCCCGTTGCCACCACCTCATACTCCTCACTCCTCCTTTCTCCCAACACCAGAGCATCTACCCTGCACAGAACCCGCAACCCCACTGCCCTTGCCGTGAACCCTCGCCGGAAAAATCTCGACTCGTCGTCACCTTCCCTCGCCTCCTCTGACCCAGAGCTCCAAACCAGAGCCTAAACCCAGACCTTCTTCTTCTTCTTCTTTCTTCTCTTGATTTCTTGGTTTCTTGTTTCCGCTCACCACCGGTGTTGTCGCCGATGATCCAGGCGACCCAGTGGACATCCTCAGCCAGCGTGGTCGTGTTCTTGCTTTGCCTGGTCCTGTCCCGTGCGCGCGTGTGGATATTGTGACGTTTACCTGACGTCGGACGTGTCGTACGCATCCGTCATGAGATCCGATCAGGCAAGTTTACCTTACTACATGCTATGATAAATATTTTGCATCCATATGAATAAAAATATCACATGTTGACTGCATTGTACATCCATATTATTGTTTTACTATTTTTGAATATCCGTACGCATCCATATCATTAATTACATATCAGGTTGCATGCAAGTAGCTTGATACAGGCTATATTATTATACTCGCATCTATATTAATAAGAATATTGCATGCTTATGGTATTGTGCATCCATGTTACACTTTTACCGTTTTCCGATATCCGTTCGCATCCGTATCATTTATTATATATCTAGTTGCATGCTAGATCATATTATTTCATATTACTGTTATATTAGCACCCCATGCTTGATAACGTGTATCCTACGTAGTTATGGAGTTGTAGATGTAATCCCTGATAGATACTTGTGCATCCGTATTGTACTGTGCATCCGTGCTTTATCGTGCATCCGTACTTACTACAGTTTTATTATGTGCATCCGTTGATACACTGTGCACCACCTGACATAACCTGATACACCACTGCTTGACTTGATACCTGATCATGTTACTAATGCCAACAACCCTGACTTGTTGTCCCGATGGACATTACTGTTGTCTGTATAGACAAAACCTGTACCTGCTTGATCTTGTATTGGCATTAGATATCGATTGGCAATACCTGACTTGAACACATAACTTTGAGGGTATGGGGAAATCAAGAATGTAACCGAACGTAACTCAGAGGGCTATTATATTGTTTGTCGTTTTTCCAGGCGTTACGGAATATATTGTTGCCGTTTTTCCGGGCGTTACGGAATAATCCTGTTACCGTGGTCCCGTGGGGAATGAACGGGGTATAGACCGATGGGTTACGATGAGGATTACATTAATTGATTTCGAAGACTTTAGAATAGATAACCCAGTAGTATAGATTAAATTACTCACTGCACTTCACCTGTACGTATACACTTCATTGTTGCATATCCATGTTTACTGGTTACATTCATGTCATTGTTTATATTCATGCCTGCATATCTCGTGTATCCTGTTCATTTATTATTGTTTGATATTATGACGCACTGACGTCTGGGTTTTGCATGGCCCAGATCCTTTATCTCTTTCGCAGGCTGATCAGGAGTATTTCAGCCGACAGGCCGAGCAGTAAGGATCTTGTTAGTATTTAGCTTTGTTTAGTTTAGTTTTCTTTCAGGATTTTCATTTTCTGATGTGAGCCCATAATTGGGACGTACTTTCCATATGCTATTGTTTATTGGATTTATTGCTTTCGCATATTATTTCTTGACCCATTGCTTATGGACATGTACTAGATAGTTTATTTTATTTTACTATTCTTGATATCTTATAGACAGCCGTAATGTGACTGTGGAAGGATGTTTCCTAGCCATAGGTAGCATGGTTGGCTCTGTCATGTGCCGATCTTAGCGCACTCTGGAAAGCGGGGCGTGACAGGACCTATACAAGTAGAACAATCTTACTCAAAATGATAGTATACTATCTGGTTTGTATTTATCATTGATGTGTATACGTTTTACTTGTTATTACATATCACTAATACATAATGATGAAGCCGTAGGATTCTTGCTTGATAACCAGTATTATGATGGAGATCATATACGTGAGAACTGGGTGGTCTATAAGCACATCCTTAAATGTCCTTAGTCGTAGGAGTATCGAGACTGGGCATCGATATTCCGGAGTAGACTAGTGTATACGTTTCAAGACCCCGACGAGGGGCGGTGGCCGGTCTCACAAGACATTTGTGTTATGTCACCTAAGATAGTATACAGGTGCTCACTGGAGGTGAGTACACTGGACAGACTCGCTGAGAACTTATAGATGGTATTATACCTATCGTCAGATAGAAGTTCTCAGGTGACATGAGTACAGGTTAATCCTTTGACCTGAAGTCGTCATTTGTCTCCTATGAGTTCTCACTGTACTTTGATTACTACCCTACCATGGCTCAAAAGAGTCGTGCAAATAGGTTTTAGTTGGGTACAGTTCCGAGCCATATGGAGGCAGTGGTCGACTGTCAGGGATTCGTCTCTCCTGGTATTAGGAGTCGATGTCGCACTGTGTTCGATTGGCTATCACCAGAAATCCGTGGCCACGGTAAGGGAGATTTACTGATAGTTGATCAGTAGTATCTCAGTTGGTGATGAGCTAGACTCAAACATGACTTATCGGGTTAGTAGGGGTATGACGTTATCCACCCCCTAGACCCGATATACGATACTCTTTTACGAAGAGACCGAACTGTACGAAGATTGTCACATTCAGGCTCAGTAGGGTAAGGATGCACCTGATTGTCGACCACCCTTTCGACAACTACCTGGATAGCCGTTACGTACAGCTAATGCCGCTGACGTGCTTGTGGTTAAACCCACTGCCAGCGTATTGTCGAGTCTTTAGAGTCCCACATAGAGGGTTTTTCCGATTCAGGAGACAGATGTAGGAGCCGTATGTTGGTACGTGTTGAGGTCTGATTAAATACGTGTACACGATACACGGACTTTAATCGGACAGTTGATAATACTAGCCGGCTTAGGATTAAGCTAGATTATTAAATCAGGTTTTGATTTAATAATTTATATATGTATTTTGATACATATATTTTAGTATTATTGTTCACTATTCATTTTCTCTCTTTGATACTATCTGTATTTTTATACGGATACGTGTATATGTAGCAATACATATACCAGGTGAAGTATTCTTTATTTATACGGGAATGCTTCTAAAAGAAGAAGACCTCATATTTATTTTTCTATTTAGAAAAAAAGGGAAATGAGGTGGAAAATGAGAGTTATGAAGCATGGTGCAAACATTGTAGAGAGGTATGGCTTTATTTTTTATTGTAAAAATCCATTTGGATGCACTATTGCACCATGGTTGGTTTTTATAGCCATGCTTTTCTACACTTGATCACTTGATGAGATTTTCTTCTTCTTGACTTGCACATGCTCCATGATTTCTCTTCTCCTTCTCCTTTTTCTTCTTGCTCCCATTTTTAAGTAAGATTCTAGAGAGAAAAATTTAGTGGGTTTTTTCTACATCACCGACCATCCAAACCTAGCGAATTTGGGTCGTCGGTTAGAGCCTCCTTTGCGTTCCCTCGGGTGGATCGTCTTCGGCAAAGGGTGGTCGATTCTCAAGCGTGATCACGGTGGCTACGAGCTTGTAGGCGTCTTCCAAAATTGGGTGGACATGTGACAAAAGTTGTATTTCTCAAACCTTGCATGCTTGGTTTGCTAGTTTAGGAGTTTGGATCGATTCTAGGTTCGGGGTTCCTTCATGTTTGCTTGAATTTTTTGTTCGCCGTCCGTGCCTCCGCTGTGCCGCGGGTACTAGGGAACCCTGTAGACTCCACATGGACTGAGGGATCTTTCTGCCTATGGGCCTCATCGAGAGGATTTTCATCATCCAGCGGAGGCGGCTGATCTTGGGAAGCGGCATCCAAATTCAAGCCAGATTGGACTTAGGATGTGGTGGCCCCATCCTTGCTTTTGCTGTGCAAGTTGTCACTGGGACGCCTACCCACCATATAAACCGTATGGATTACAAATCCAGCCGTCCTTTCATTATTGACAGTTGATTTCATGGACTGCTGTCGTGGCCCCTCTGTTTCGTTAACGGAAAATTGATTGGAGATGGCTGGCCTGACCGGATTCTTGAGTGGTGCTGGCGCTTCATTTCTGTATTTGCCCCGCTGCTTTCACGTGGCACAGAGCACTTGATAGACTCTTGAAGAGACGGTGTTATGCTTTCTCCATTGGGGCTGGGACACGTCTCTTTGTAGCATCATTCAGACTATTGTCTTCTTGATTCTGACGGTCATGGCATTTTTCTGAACCCACTTCAGAGGTTCGAAGGAATTTCTGACTTTTACGTCCGACTCAGCCGTCGTCACGGGGTAACCCTGCTCTTGGAACCTCACAAGACTCCACTTGGCCGGAGTCCTGGTCCTTTTGTTGGCTCGATACATGAGCCGCTTTTGTCTCAGCCTCTCTGTTTTGAGCACCTAGCAGGCTTTGGCCCTTCGGGAAGATGCCATGGACCGATTGATAGAGAGTCCAGAGAAAACGCCTGCTCGTGCGATTGTCAAGGGCACCATCTGAGCTTACTGGAGATGTTTTGTGGCTCCATTGGTGCTGACGGCCTTTCCCCCAGTCGAAACAGCGGAGAGCCGTTCGAATATAGATTTGCATTTAGGGTGGGATGCTTTGGCGACCACAACGTTCGGCCTCCTGCCCCTTGAGGTCGGATTGGCCGCTTGGTTTGCCGTGACCTCCGCCAGATAAGCGCTTCCGACAGGGTAGATGATGACAGAACTAAATTGACGAGGTGGCTTCTCCCATTGCCGACTGAGACTTGCAGGGAGAACCACGCGGGCATTGATCTTGACCACGTACTGGATCGGGGTCATATCAGAAGCTGAAGACATCGTCGTTGAAAGTTGATTGCTGCACGAAAAAGTATTATTTCAGTACAAACATTGTTATATATGTTAAATGAGTTCGCATGAACGTTTGACCCGAGTATGGGAGGAGAGAAAGATCCCACTGGCGTGCCAGAATCTGTAGGGTGTTTTTCGTCACCCCATTGAGATGGAAATACGCGTCGCTTGTCAGGCGTACTACAGATTCCCCCTGCCTAGGGTAGGCTGGGGTTTATTGATTGTGGGGATCCGAATCTCCGGCAACCACAGACTAAACTGCCGTTAATTACCCCTCGCCTTTGGAGCGAAAGAACCTCCGATTGACGGGTCAAACTGGTCATGCGAACTCAATTTGCAATGTGCATGTGTTGTGTTTTGAGGGGTCTCGGGTATATCGGGGGCTTCGCAGAGTTTACGGGGATCCCGCTACCCAGATAGCAGGCTGGGGGGTCAAGGAGGCTAGCAGCCCCCCTGCAGGGTGCGGGGCGACGCCCCGTTAGAAATTTTTTCTAACGGGAAAAGTGTTTTGGAGTATATATATAAGAAAAGGTGAATAGAGTCCAAAGGACTCATGGGCACCAGCGCCTCACGTGCCCGGCACGCAGGAGCTGTGGAGCGCCGGCGCCATACGTGCCCGGCACGTGGGCGCGGGGCGCCAGCGCCACATGCGTCCGGCACGTTGGCGCTGGGCGTCTGCGGAAAAAGGGGCTTAGCCCCTGTACTGGGAGTCGTACTCCTAATTGACTTTTGGAGTTAAACTCATGAGAGAAGGATAAAGGGGCTTAGCCCCTGCACTGCAAGTTTTACTCTCAATTGACTTTTGGAGTTAAACTCCTAAAAAGAAAGACTAAGGGGCTTAGCCCCTGCACTTGGAGTTGTACTCCCAATTGACTTTTGGAGTTAAACTTCTAAAAAGAAAGTTTTTTTTCCGGAGTTAAACTCCCAAGAGATTTTCGGAGATGATGAAAGGGGACCCCTTTCTTCTCTCTTGAGCCCTAGATCTTCTCTTTAGGCTTGGATCTTCCTAAAGTGGGGTTTTTGGAGATGGATCTCTTTCTTCCTCCTCTCTGTTGGCTGGATCTTGGAGAAAAGGGGGTGAGACTTAAAAATCACTCATTTTGCGGATTTGATGGAAGATCCGAGCTCCCCTTCGAGGGTTTTATGGTGAAAAACTGTTTCTTTTTAGAAAAAGAAGAGTTAAACTCTTGATTCAATTCAAGAAAAGGGAAGAAGGTTTAGAACCTTGAGGAAGGATAAGGAGGCACAGAACCCTAGACTTTTTTGAGAGAATGAAAAAAGTTCTCCTTGATTTATTCATCATGTTTTCCTTTGTAGGCTACACACTTTACATATAACCTCTTAAGCTTTGCCAAATGTCACTTGTGCCATCCCATGCCTTATGTGCTTATCTCTTTTTGCACATAAGCCATGGGGTTTACAAAATTTTGGCTTTTTGCCTATTTTAAATACATTTATTTATATATATATATATAAAAGAATTACATTAAACCAATTTATGGCTTCATTTTTTTCATGGGGCCGGTCCCTTCCATACTCGGTCTTGATCTGGGCTTGTGCCCACTTGGCTTGGGGTTGACTTTGATTTTCACTTGGTCATCCGGGGTGTAATTTTTGACCCCAACACTACTGTAGAAAGTTTGGATCCGACCCATTACTTCAAGTTTGGGATCTCCGGTGTTACTCATGAAGAAGAAGGAAGGTTCTTACAGGATGTGTGTGGATTATCGAGCTCTGAACGAAGTGACGATTAAGAACAAGTATCCACTACCGCGCATCGATGAACTTTTTGATCAGTTAAGTGAGTCTTGTGCCTTTTCAAAACTAGATCTTCGTTCAGTTTACCATCAGGAAAAGGTCAAAGAGTCCGACATTCCGAAGACGGCGTTTAGGACCTGTTATGGCCATTATGAATATCTCGTAATGCCATATGGAGTGACCAATACACCTGCTATCTTTATGAACCCGATGAAACAAGTTTTCCGAGAGTACTTAGACAGGTTCGTTGTCATCTTCATCGACAATATCCTGATGTATTCAAAGAATCGGAAGGAACACGTCGAGCACTTACGGATTTTCCTGGAGACATTACGACAACATCAGCTCTACGCCAAGTGCAACAAGTGTGAATTTTGGATAGATCAAGTTGGATTTCTCGGACATATTGTTTTAGACGAAGGAATCTCTATAGATCCAGCTAAGATGTCAGTTGTCAGTGAGTAGCTGAAACCAGAGACGGTGAAAGATATACGAAGTTTCTTGGGATTAGCAGGATACTACCGACGATTCATCGAAGGATTCTCAAAGATCGTAGCACCCCTGACCAAGCTCACACACAAAGAAGAAGCATTCGTGTGGTCAGAAGCATGTGAAAAGGCTTTTGTAGAACTCAAGTCGAGGTTAACCTCTGCACCAATCCTTGTAATACCGGATCAGTCTGGCGGATTCGTTGTGCATTGTGATGCGTCCAGTAAAGGATTACGATGTGTTCTACACCAGCATGGAAAAGTTGTGGCTTTTGCATCAAGACAATTAAAGGTCCATGAACGTAACTATCTAACACATGATCTAGAATTGGCAGTCGTCATGTTCGCACTCAAGATTTGGGGCTACTATCTTTTGGGAGAACGAATGAATATATACATGTTCATAACAGAATACTGCATTTTATACCGCCCATTCTTATGCTCGTGTGTTTATAGGTAGGTGCTTTTGATCTGTGTTTGTTACATATTTTCAGATTACAGGTTTCCAGTACAAATATTGCAAATCAAGACAAAATCTCCACAGTTACACCAAATACAGAACATCTGTTGACAACAGATAAAAGCCGGGTTCCGGTCATCCATATCCGTCCAGTGCTGCATACCGGTTCCTGAGACAAGACATATGACAGCGGTCATTCGTGTCTCGGACAAGCACAGAGCACGAGAGGGGCAGCACAAGAATCAATGGGTGCGCGGAGCTCGAGGGAGAAAAGGTCAAAAGTATTATTTTTGTTGCCACTTTGGACCATTGCAAATCTGATGCAACTGTGAAAGCATACTGCAATTTGGTATATGTACAATAACATAGGACAGAGAACCAGGGGAGCACACAAAATTTGGTGGCCCAACTCATCAAGACGGCCGCGGATCCGCGGCCTAAGCAGGCTTAGGCCGCGGATCCGCGGCCATGTGGGGTCCTCTCTCTGTCGAATTTCAGGGGCAGTTTGGGGACTTCATATTAAGGCAGATTGTTGCCCTAGGTTTTCAGTTCACCTCCTATAAATACCCCAGAACTTGCCAAGCTTTGGTGTTCAATTCTTTGTTCTTCTTTCTTTTTAGGATTTAGTCTTTTTCTTCTTCTTCTTCATTCTTTTTTCCATGAAAATTGTAGTGAGAGCTTTTTGAGTGGGAGATCAATGAAGATGAGGGCTTTTTGTATCATTCTCTTTTGTTTCTTCTTCCCCTTGAGATTCTTGCTTTCTCTTGATCATTCAACCTCTTCATTGAGCTTGAATGGTTAAGGGTTAGCTATTGATCTCAAGGGTCGTATTTTCTTATGGAATTAGCGCTTCATTTCACATGCGTTCTCTACCCTTCTCTTGATCTTGCAACCTCTTAATTGAGCTTGCAAGTTTAAGGGTTGGCTATTGATCCCATGCTTGTCTTGAGTTCTAGTTTCTTGTTCTTTTTATCGCTTTTTATTACTTGCTTATTATTATCTTGCTTTACTTTCTTGCAATTTAATTCATGCACTTAATTACTTGTAATCTTTTCTTTTCTTTGTTCTTTTCTTTTACTCTCTTTTGTTCATTTTGTGAATGGTTGTAATTACCGTTGTTAAGAATAAATACGGTATTGTAAGTTAAGATTTTCTTTTCTCATTTCCTTTTCCCGTTATTCTCCATTGAACTCCGCCCAAACGTTACGCAAGCGCTCCGTTAGGCACCCTACCCTGACAAGGTAACGGTGATTCCTAACCGCGACCGGTTGCGTTCGGTTTGGCCGGAGGTGAAAGCAAGAGACAAGAACGGAAGGACAAGGGTAAATAAGCCGTATTCCACGAATACCGCGCTTAAATCCCCTAATCCACGTTGTTGCCGATTGCTCTAGTTTCAATTGGTCAAGACTCGGCTCAAAGGTTTTGAGTACGGATTTCTTTAGCTTACATTATCGTATCTTTTCTTAACAACTTTATACTTGCAAATAAACACATAGGTTAGATCAAACAAACATACAGATTCTTTATTGACTCGTCTAAGACAAGAAAGGACATACAACCATCTCCCTGTAGATCGACCCGTGCTCAACCGGCTAGCTGCATAGCGACACCGTCTTGATTGCGGTTAACTTTAATTCTTACAATCAATACACTGAACACAAGAGTCTGAAGTATATATTTACTCAGAAGGAACAAATCATACGGCAGAGAATATGGTTAGAACTCATGGCAGATTTCGACATCAACCTACAGTATCATCCTGGAAAGGTGAACATAGTTCCCGATGCCCTTAGTCACCAGCCATTAGCAATGAACCTCACCGCTCAGTGGAGACTACAACAAGAATTGCATGGATTGGATATTGAAGTAATTGTGCCAGGTAACGCTTCATATTTGATGAACTTACAAGTCTAGTTCACTATTGTAAATCAGATCAAGGCAGGTCAAGAAAATGATACCAAGATACAAAAGATCCGAGAACAAGTAGAAAGTGGACTACGAACTGACTTCATCATTTACGAAGATGGATCCTTGCGATATGGAAGCTTTTTATGCATACCAATCGGACCTGTTCGAGAAGAGTTGATGAAAGAAGCTCACAACTCTCCTTATTCTGTACACCCCGGTGGGACGAAAATATACAAGGATCTACGGTAACACTACTGGTGGTATGGAATGAAACGCGAAGTATTAAGGAGTGTAGCCAAGTGTTTGGTGTGTCAGCAAGTGAAGGCTGAACATCACAGAACTGCTGGTCTATTTCAGCCATTACCAATCCCAAAATGGAAATGGCAGCACATTACCATGGACTTCGTGACTGCTCACCCTCGCAGCATGAAAGGTAACAACGTAATTTGGGTTATTATGGATCGACTCACCAAGTCGGCTCACTTTATTCCATTTCGAATTGGTCAGTCAACCGAGACGTTAGCAAGAAGTACATGGAGGTGAGTATAAATCTAAAGTAAGATTTAAATCTTCAAGATATACCATATTTTATACCCATAAACTCATACAGGAGATAGTGAGATTATATGGATTCCCTGTTTGCATCGTCTCCGATCGTGATACAAGATTCCGATCAATTTTTGGCAGAGTCTGCAAGCTAGTGTAACATCTCTAAACTTTCTGTACAATTTTTTTTCAAAAATATAGAAAGAGGTACTTTTGCTTGAGCACAAGTTATAAGTTTGTTTTGCTTTTAAACAGCAAGAAGGACCTTGTAGCTCATTGGTAAGACCTTGTACTGCTGAACCAAAGCACCAGAGTTCAAATCTCATCAGCCACATTATTTTTTTATATTGTTTTCTTTTAAATTTTTAGAAGCCCAACAGCCTATACTTGCATAACTCGTAAAAACCAAAAGTCATATATAAACAAACTGGCCCAGGGGGTAGTCCTATCGACGAGGGACACGTGGCCCCCAGACCCGGCCTGACTCGGCCGGATCGGGCCGGCGACGCGGCTGACTCGACCGGCGCCGCCAGGTTGACTTGGTTGAATCCGAGTTGACCCTTCATGAAACTTGTGTCTCTTTGCCTTCTGAAAACCCCTGTACACTTTAAAAACCCTACATTATTACAGAGAATTAAAAATCAAACTAAAACTCTTTTTAATGCAAAAATTTAATACATTTTCTTTCACACCCTTTCACCTACCCTAACCCTAGTTTTTCCTATAAATACCACACCTAAACTCACCCCTCCTCACTTCCAAAACTCTGTCCAAAATCTCAAGAAAAATATCTAGACCTTTGTGTGCAAGTGGAGTTAGCGAAATGCGAAACTCCGGCGAACTTCCGACGACGACCCTAGGAGCTCCTGGCGACGAAATAACGCACCGAAACCTACTTCCACTCCCTCTTCCTCTCCTCTAAACCAAAATCTAGTAATTCCCTCCTCCCTCTACACTTTGCTATTCTTAAAACTCGTATTTTTAAAAACCCGACGGAAGCGGAGTTAGTGAGACTTCCGATTCGGTTTTCTTTAAAAGGTCTCAATTTTCTTAACTACAAACAGACCAAACTCTCACATCTTGACTATTAATCATTAACAAAATATCACGAACAAGTTTCATAGCAAAATATTTCATATTGCAATTTTTATCGTACTTTTTCAGTAAAATACCATGTAGTTTAGTTTCGACATTAAAATATCATATTTCTTACTATACCTTTAAATAGATCACGAGATAATGACCTAGCTCCTCATAATACTTATATGCAACATAGCACAATACCTTTTAGGAATATGGAATACGGGAATACGAATTTACACTTAAATACCTTTTACTATTAAAACCATTTTCTACAAGATCACGTATTTTTACAAATATTTGCAAAGCGCCGCTACAACCCATTTTGGGGAACCCGTTTAGGATGGTACGGATTATCGCACATCCTTGGGCTTAGTAGTGCGAGATACAGATCTCCGCAAGGAGCATTCGGTCTCGAGAGATTTAAAAATACAAATATGTTAAGAAAATGAGATTTCTAGAAAAAAAATAAATTAAATTATTTATATATATATATGTATGTATATATATCATCAAAATATCTAATTTTGATATAATATAAATATTTCAACCTTCCTAAATCAAAAGAATCACCTTACATGATAATACCATGAAATTCCATACAAGTTCAATATTACAAATAAATACCCTATATTATGAAAATTAGGTCTTATTCACTAGAGATGTCACATATATAAAATTTATATCTATGAGAACTCTAAAGACGATAATTAATTACTTGAGGTGTATTTTGAAAACTATACAAAATTATTTTTACATAAAACCTTCTCAAGTTCTATAAATTACCCTAAGGACCTAGTAAATATAGGTTTAAGCGGGACCAGTATCTTGAGCCTCAGGGAGCCGGAGATATGGATGCTTGCCTATTTAAAGTAGATAACTTAACAAACGGTGTTATCAACACGGTAATCGTCTTTGAAAAAGACACAAATCCTGCCGCTCATGTGCAGCGATTACCGATAACACCAAAACCTAATTCATGATTTCAATTTTTTTTCTAATTGTTCTGACTCAGACTGAGTCTCATTATAATAAATCTGATTTGAATATGATTCAAGTACAATCTACAATATAACAATTCAATATGAATCCACATATTCAATTTGTTCAATCTATCAATCTATACAACTTGACTAAACCGAACAATGGATATACATCCATCTACATGATTATCCAGTACATCCATTTCCATTTATACGATATCATAGTTTCGGCAAGTCTTCCATTTACAACACAAGTCATCCATCTGTATACAATATATAATTCAAACAATACAACAATACAAACAAGACATCGCGGGATTTATAAAGGGGTAGACTGGTACAGAATATGTTAAAAGTAGCATGAGGTGGTCACTTAAGACGTAATTATATCCATGCCGTTGTTCCGTGGTATTATCGACGGAGTCTTGTATTCCATTTGCTTTTAGTCTCTGGCATATAGAGACTCTTCTCGTATACACTGGCCTCTTCTGTACCAAACTACAAACAACAGCGTTACCTATATAATACAACTTTAAAAGCTACTCTCTCTCTCTCTCTGTCTATTCTATTTCTCCCTTATCTTTGAGACTTATCGAGCGATTTTTTCGCTGACGACATTCTCCTTTTTCTTCTTTGAATGTCGTAAGGTGATTCGGACCTTCCAGAGATTGAGCCTAGCACTGAAAACTTGGACCAGTTTATTGATGATCCCGAGCTGTAGTTACACTTGTACATTTCCTTTACATTCTGTATTTTCCATTTATGTTATGCCACTGTTTAGGCATCACTTTATTCCATGTATTTACTTTTCCATGTATTGTACAAAAGAATGTTAATAAATAAAGTTGCTGATTATTACATTTGTCTCTTGTGTATATTTCTTTTATTGCTTAGTTACGCTTAGCGTATTTACTTCTGAGTAAATACGTAGCAGCCTCGTCGCGCCCTCTGCCCGTACACCGGGAAGCGAGGTGTGACAGGTTTTTTTGGTAGCCCATAAAGGTCAGAGCTGTATGGAACCATTCCATGCAGTTCAGCTCTGCGTGAACAACCTAAGAAATATAACACAAGAACCAACAACTAAAACATTCTTTACAATTCATATTCCTTGAATCATATCATTCCATATACTTTGAATCTGTCCTAACCCAAATTTTTCTTTCAAGATTATGGATTCCCCAAACAACACCAGCACCAACTTCAACAACACTCCACCACCACTACCAATCACACCTGTCGTCCTTGCTCCCATCAACGAGCAGACAGTTCTACTTGAGGCAATCCGCAGCCTCTTAGTAGGAAAGCAGCAACAGACTGCTCTTTTAATGAACTGTCCCGAGGCAGAAGCACCTGGGGTAAAGCAATTCAGAGCTTTGCACCCCAAACAGCTCTCAGGAAAATAGAGCCCATTGGAAGCTGAGAAATGGGCTCTGAGCATCGAAGACGATCTGGCAGCAGCAAAAGTGCCAGAGATAGCTTGGGTCCGTGTTGCGAAACTGCAGCTCACAGACAATGCACGGGTCTGGTGAAAGGCGGAAGAAAGCCGTCTTGATCAACCCATAGAATGGAAGACTTTCTGAGACATGTTCGACGCAAAGTACTTCCCTGAGACTGCCAGGTTCGACATGGAACAGTAGTTTATCCATCTACAACAAGGTTCAATGTGGACAAAATCAGTAGATGAGTATGACGCTGAGTTCACCATGCTCAATCGGTAAGATATGTCTCAATAATTCGACTCTTCAATATATCACATACTACACAGCTAACACAAGACAGTAACAGGTTTGCGGCCCATCTCATACTGACTGCTGAGATAAGAGCTAGAAGATTTCAACAAGGGTTGGACCCGGAAATCCAAGCTGCTCTAGCTACAGGGGATTTCCCAACCCATGATTTGGGTTTGAAGGCTGCCCGAAGATACGAGGCAGTAGTATAGAGAAAGGGCATACCTCAATCTGCCAGAGTGAAGCGCCCTGCCAATCAGATGGCAGGAAGAGCCTCTTCAAGGCCAACTGTTGAACCGAGAAGACCGGAAGTGACAGATAACCAGTTGAGTCCCGAATTTTGCTTATATTGCAAGAGAGAAGGACACTTGTGGAAGGACTTTAGGCGCGCAAAAGGCCTATGTTTAGTTTGTGGCGTATCCAATCACGGAATTGGAAACTGTCCTTATAGACGCAACCCAGCTCACACACCCACTAAGTACCCGCAGCGGCCAGCTATCCAGGCTCCTGCACCTCGTCTAGAACTCCCTGCTCTACCACATGCACAACCTACTCGCCAACTCCAATAGGCAATGAGGGACATGCCTCGAGGACAGAGGAATGTGGCCCCAGCCAGGAGAAACGTGCTCCGGCGACAGGCTTACACCTTAGCAGCCGTAGAAGCCGAGACAGTTGACCAAGGTAACACTAGTAACTCACTTTCACATTTTTAAAAGCCTTGTATCACTTTGTTATTCTTCATACACTACCAATAGTTCTATCACCAAACTTTCCTTGAATCTGTTACACTTTCCTTTTACAAATTTCAAGGACGAAATTTTTATAAGGAGTGTAGAATGTAACATCCCTAAACTTTCTGTACAACTTTCTGTAAAAAAAAATTTCAAAAATACAGAAAGGGGTACTTTTGCCTGAACACAAGTTATAAGTTTGTTTTGGTTTTTAACAGCAAGAAGGAGCTTGTAGCTCATTGGTAAGACCTTACACTGCTGAACTAAAGCTCCAGAGTTCAAATCCCATCAGCCACATTATTTTTTTATATTGTTTTCTTTTAAATTTTTAGAAGCCCAAGAGCCTACACATGCATAACTCGTATAAACCAAAATTCACATATAAAACAAACTGGCCCACAGGGTAGACCTATCGACGAGGGACACGTGGCCTCCAGACCCGGCCTGACTCGGCCGGATCGGGTCGGCGGCGCGGCTGACTCGACCGGCGCCGCCGGGTTGACTCGGTTGAATCTGAGTTGACCCTTCATGAAACTTGTGTCTCTTTTCCTTCTGAAAACCCCCGTACACTTTGAAAACCCTATATTATTACAGATAATTAAAAATCAAATTAAAACTTTTTTTAATGCAAAAATTTAATACATTTTCTTTCACACCCTTTCACCTACCCTAACCCTAGTTTTTCCTATAAATACCACACCTAAACTCACCCCTCCTCACTTCCAAAACTCTGTCCAAACTCTCAATAAAAATCTCTAGACCTTTGTGTGCAAGTGGAGTTAGCGAAATGCGAAACTCCGGCGAACTTCCGACGACGACCCTAGGAGCTCCCGGCGATGAAACGACGCACCGGAACCTACTTCCACTCCCTCTTCCTCTCCTCTAAACCAAAAGCCAGTAATTCCCTCCTCCCTCTACACTTTTCTATTCTTAAAACTCTTATTTTTAAAAGCCCGACGGAAGCGGAGTTAGTCCGACTTCCGATTCAGTTTTCTTTAAAAAGTCCCAATTTTCTTAACTACAAACAGACCAAACTCTCACATCTTGACTATTAATCATTAACAAAATATCATGAACAAGTTTCATAGCAAAATATTTCATATTGCAATTTTTATCGTACTTTTTCAGTAAAATACCATGTAGTTTAGTTTCAACATTAAAATATCATATTTCTTGCTATACCTTTAAATAGATCACGAGATAATGACCTACCTCCTCACAACACTCATATGCAATATAGAACAATACCTTTCGGGAATATAGAATACGGGAATATGAATTTACACTTAAATATTTTTTACTATTAAAACCATTTTCTACAAGATCACGTATTTTTACAAATCTTTGCAAAACGCCGCTACAACCCATTTTGAGGAACCCGTTTGGAATGGTGCAGATTATCGCACATCCTTGGGCTTAGTAGTGCGATATGCAGACCTCCGCTAGGAGCATTCGGTTTCGAGAGATTTAAAACTACAAATATCTTAAGAAAATGGGATTTCTAGAAAAATAATAAATTAAATTATTTATATGTGTGTGTGTGTGTATGTATCATCAAAATATCTAATTTTGATATAATATAAATACTCCAACCTTCCTAAATCAAAAGAATCACCTTAATGATAATACCATGAAATTCCATACAAGTTCAATATTACAAATAAATACCCTATATTATGAAAATTAGGTCTTATTCACTAGAGATGTCATATATATAAAATTTACATCTATGAAAACTCTAAAGACGATAATTAATTACTTGAGGTATATTTTGAAAACTATACAAAATTATTTTTACATAAAACCCCCTCAAATTCTAAAAATTACCCTAAGGACCCTAGAAAATATAGGTTTAAGCGGGACCAGACTCTTGAGCCTCAGAGAGCCGGAGATATGGGTGCTTGCCTATTTAAGGTAGACAACTTAACAAACGGTGTTATCAACACGATAATCGTCTTTGAAAAAGACACAAATCCTGCCGCTCATGTGCAGCGGTTACCGATAACACCAAAACCTAATTCAGGATTTCAATTTCTTTTCTAATTGTTCTGATTCAGACTGAGTCTCATTATAATAAATTTGACTTGAATATTATTCAAGTACAATCTACAATATAACAATTCAATATGAATCCACATATTCAATCTGTTCAATCTATCAATCTATACAACTTGACCGAACCGAACCATAGATATACATCCATCTACATGTTATCCAGTATATCCATTTCCATTTATACGATATCATGGTTTCGGCAAGTCTTCCATTTACAACACAAGTCATCCATCTATATACAATATATAATTCAAACAATACAACAATACAAACAAGACATCGCGGGGTTTATAAAGGGGTAGACTGGTACAGAATATGTTAAAGGTGGCATGAGGTGGTCACTTAATACGTAATTACATCTATGCCGTTGTTCCGTGGTATTATCGACGGAGCCTTGTATTCCATTTGCCTTTAGTCTCTGGCATATAGAGACTCCTCTCGTATACACTGGCCTCTTCTATACCAAGCTACAAACAACGGCGTTAACTATATAATACAACTTTAAAAGCTACTCTCTCTCTCTCTCTCTCTCTGTGTCTGTCTATTCTATTTCTCCTTTACCTTTGGGACATACCGAGCAATTTATTCGCTGACAACATTCTCCTTCTTCTTGTTTGAATGTCGTCAGGTGATTCAGACCTTCCAGAGATCGAGCCTAGCACTGAAGACTTGGACCAATTTATTGAAGATCCCGAGCTATAGTTACACTTGTACATTTTCTTTACATTCTGTATTTTCCATTTATGTTATGTCACTGTTTAGGCATCGCTTTATTCCATGTATTTACTTTTCCATGCATTGTACAAAAGAATGTTAATAAATAAAGTTGTTATTCATTACATTTGTCTCTTGTGTATATTTCTTTTATTGCTTAGTTACGCTTAGCGTATTTACTTCTGAGTAAATACGTAGCGGTCTCGTCGCGCCCTCTGCCTGTACACCGGGAAGCGGGGCATGACGGGTTTTGTTGGTGGCCCATGCAGGTCAGAGCTGTATGGAACCCTATGATGCAGTTCAGCTCTGTGTGAACAACCTAAGTAATATAACAAAAGAACCAGTAACTAAAACATTCTTTACAATTCATATTCCTTGAATCTTATCGTTCCATATATTTTGAATATGTCCTAACCCAAATTTTTCTTTCAAGGTTATGGATTCCCCAAACAACACCAGCACCAACTTCAATAACACTCCACCACCACTACCAATCACACCTGCCGTCCCTGCTCCGATCAACGAGCAGACGGTTCTGCTTGAGGCGATCCGCAGCCTCTTAGAAGGACAGCAGCAGCAGACTGCTCTTTTAATGAACCATCCCGAGGCAGAAGCACCTGGGGTAAAGCAATTCAAAGCTTTGCACCCTAAACAGCTCTCAGGAAAAGAGAGCCCATTGGAAGCTGTGGAATGGGCTCAGAGCAACGAAGAAGATCTGGCAGCAGCACAAGTGCCAGAGATAGCTTGGGTCCGTGTTGCGAAACTGTAGCTCACAGACAATGCACGGGTCTGGTGGAAGGCGGAAGAAAACCGTATTGATCAACCCATCGAATGGAAGACTTTTCGAGACATGTTCGACGCAAAGTACTTCCCTGAGACTGCCAGGTTCGACATGGAACAGTAGTTTATCCATCTACAACAAGGTTCAATGTCGAAAAAATCAGTAGATGAGTATGACGCTGAGTTCACCATGCTCAGTCGGTAAGATGTGTCTCAATAATTCGACTCTTCAATACATCACATACTACACAGCTAACACAAGACTATAACAGGTTTGCGGCCCATCTCATACCGACTGCTGAGATAAGAGCTAGAAGATTTCAGCAAGGGTTGGACCCAGAAATCCAAGCTGCTCTAGCTACAGGGGATTTCCCAATCCATGATTTGGCTTTGAAGGCTGGCCGAAGATACGAGGCAGTAGTAAAGAGAAAGGGCAAATCTCAATCTGCTGGAGTGAAGCGCCCTACCAATCAGATGGCAGGAGGAGCCTCTTCAAGGCCAACTATTGAACCGAGAAGACCAGAAGTGACAGATAACCAGTTGAGTCCCGACTTTTGCTTATATTGCAAGAGAGAAGGACACTTGTGGAAGGACTTTAGGCGCGCAAAAGGCCTATGTTTAGTTTGTGGCGCGTCCAATCACGTAATTGGAAACGGTCCTTATAGACGCAACCCAGTTCACACACCCACCAAGTACCCGCAGCGGCCAGCTATCCAGGCTCCTGCACCTCGTCTAGCACTCCCTGCTCCACCACATGCACAATCTACTCGCCAACACCAACAGGCAATGAGGGACATGCCTCGAGGACAGAGGAATGTGCCCCCAGCTAGGAGAAACGTGCCCCGGCGACAGGCTTACACCTTAGCAGCCGTAGAAGCCGAGACAGTTGATCAAGGTAACACTAGTAAGTCTCTTTCACATTTTTAAAACCTTTGTATCACTTTGTTGTTCTTCATACACTACCAATAGTTCTTTCACCAAACTTTCCTTGAATCAATTACACTTTCCTTTTACAAATATCGACGACGAAATTTTTATAAGGAGGGTAGAATGTAACATTCCTAAACTTTCTGTACAACTTTCTGTATAATTTTTTTTTCAAAAATACAGAAAGGGGTAATTTTTCCTGAGCACAAGTTATAAGTTTGTTTTGCTTTTTAACAACAAGAAAGAGCTTGTAGCTCATTGGTAAGACCTTGCACTGCTGAACCAAAGTACCAGAGTTCAAATCCCATCAGCCATATTATTATTTTATATTGTTTTCTTTTAAATTTTCAGAAACTCAAGAGCCTACGCGTGCATAACTCATAAAAACCAAAATTCATATATAAAACAAACTGGCCCAGAGGGTAGACCTATCGACGAGGGTCACGTGGCCCCCAGACCCGGCCTGACTCGGCCAGATCGGGCCGGCGGCGCGGCTGACTCGACCGGCGCCGCCGGGTTGACTCGGTTGAATCCGAGTTGACCCTTCATGAAACTTGTGTCTCTTTGCCTTCTGAAAACCCCTGTACACTTTAAAAACCCTACATTATTACAGAGAATTAAAAATCAAATTAAAACTCTTTTTAATGCAAAAATTTAATACATTTTCTTTCACACCCTTTCATCTACCCTAACCCTAGTTTTTCCTATAAATAACACACCTAAACTCACCTCTCCTCACTTCCAAAACTCTGTTCAAACTCTCAAGAAAAATCTCTAGACCTTTGTGTGCAAGTGGAGTTAGCGAAATACGAAACTCCGATGAACTTCCAACGACGAACCTAGGAGCTCCCGGCGACGAAACGACGCACCGGAACCTACTTCCACTCTCTCTTTCTCTCCTCTAAACCAAAAGCTAGTAATTCCCTCGTCCCTCTACACTTTTCTATTCTTAAAACTCGTGTTTTTAAAAACCCTACGGAAGCGGAGTTAGTCCGACTTCCGATTCGGTTTTCTTTAAAAAGTCCTAATTTTCTTAACTACAAACAGACCAAACTCTCACATCTTGACTATTAATCATTAACAAAACATCATGAACAAGTTTCATAGTAAAATATTTCATATTGCAATTTTTATCGTATTTTTTCAGTAAAATACCATGTAGTTTAGTTTCGACATTAAAACATCATATTTCTTGCTATACCTTTAAATAGATCACGAGATATGACCTGCCTCCTCACAACACTCATATGCAACATAGCACAATACCTTTCGGGAATATGAATTTACACTTAAAAACCTTTTACTATTAAAACCATTTTCTACAAGATCACGTATCTTTACAAATCTTTGCAAAGCGCCGCTACAACCCATTTTGGGGAACCCGTTTGGGATGGTGCGGATTATCGCACATCCTTGGGCTTAGTAGTGCGAGATGCAGACCTCCGCAAGAAGCATTCGGTCTCGAGAGATTTAAAGATACAAATATCTTAAGAAAATGAGATTTCTAGAAAAATAATAAATTAACTTATTTTTATAAATATATATATATGTGTGTGTGTGTGTGTGTGTGTGTGTGTGTGTATGTATGTATGTATGTATATGTATCATCAAAATATCTAATTTTGATATAATATAAATATTCCAACCTTTCTAAATCAAAAGAATCACCTTACATGATAATACCATGAAATTCCATACAAGTTCAATATTGCAAATAAATACCCTATATTATGAAAATTAGGTCTTATTCACTAGAGATGTCACATATATAAAATTTACTTCTATGAAAACTCTAAAGACGATAATTAATTATTTGAGATGTATTTTGAAAACTATACAAAATTATTTTTACATAAAACCCCCTCAAGTTCTATAAATTACCCTAAGGACCCTAATAAATATAGGTTTAAGCGGGACCAGTCTCTTGAGACTCAGGGAGCCGGAGATATTGGTGCTTGCTTATTTAAGGTAGACAACTTTATAAACGATGTTATAAACACGGTAATCGTCTTTGAAAAAGACACAAATCCTGCCGCCCATGTGCAGCGGTTACCGATAACACCAAAACCTAATTCAGGATTTCAATTTCTTTTCTAATTGTTCTGACTTAGACTGATTCTCATTATAATAAATCTGACTTGAATATGATTCAAGTGCAATCTACAATATAACAATTCAATATGAATCCACATATTCAATTTGTTCAATCTATCAATATATACAACTTGACTGAACCGAACCATGGATATACATCCATCTGCATGATTATCCAGTACATACATTTCCATTTATACGATATCATGGTTTCGGCAAGTCT
Organism: Agapanthus africanus; assembly: GCA_030015575.1. NCBI lineage: Eukaryota > Viridiplantae > Streptophyta > Magnoliopsida > Asparagales > Amaryllidaceae > Agapanthus > Agapanthus africanus. Next base: position 26,496,492 of record CM057338.1, read on the forward strand.
TCCATTTACAACACAAGTCATCCATCTATATACAATATATAATTCAAACAATACAACAATACAAACAAGACATTGCGGGGTTTATAAAGGGGTAGACCGGTACAGAATATGTTAAAGGTGGCACGAGGTGGTCACTTAAGACGTAATTACATCCATGTCGTTGTTCCATGGTATTATCGACGGAGCCTTGTATTCCATTTGCCTTTAATCTCTGGCATATAGAGACTCCTCTCGTATACACTGGCCTTTTCTGTACCAAGTTACAAACAACAACGTTAGCTATATAATACAACTTTAAAAGCTACTCTCTCTCTCTCTGTGTGTCTATTCTATTTCTCCCTTATCTTTGGGACTTACCGATCGATTTGTTCGTTGACGACATTCTCCTTCTTCTTCTTTGAATGTCGCCAGGTGATTCGGACCTTCCAGAGATCGAGCCTAGCACTGAAGACTTGGACCAGTTTATTGAATATCCCGAGCTATAGTTACACTTGTACATTTCCTTTACATTCTGTATTTTCCATTTATTTTATGTCACTGTTTAGGCATCGCTTTATTCCTTGTATTTACTTTTCCATGCATTGTATAAAAGAATGTTAATAAATAAAGTTGATGTTCATTACATTTGTCTCTTGTGTATATTTCTTTTATTGCTTAGTTACGCTTAGTGTATTTACTTCTGAGTAAATACGTAGCGGTCTCGTCGCGCCCTTTGCCCGTACACCGGGAAGCGGGGCGTGACAGCTAGCCTTAGAATGAGTCTGAATTTCAGCACGGCATATCATCCACAAACGGACGGACAGTCCGAGCGAACAATTCAGATACTGAAAGATATGATAAGAGCCTGTATGTTAGACTTCGGAGGTTCGTAGTAAGATCACCTACACCTTGTGGAGTTTTCATACAACAACAGCTATCACGCAAGTATTGGGATGACACCATTCACAGCACTCTATGGACGGAAATGCCGTTCCCCGTTGAGTTGGGACGACGTTGGAGATCGTGAACTCCTTGGACCAGAGATAATCGTGGCAACTGTGGACGTGGTTCACACGATCAGGGAAAGGATGCGAATAGCCCAAGACCGACAGAAACATTGGGCAGATGCAAAACGTCGACATCTGGAGTTCCAACCTGGAGACCATATATTCCTGAAGATCTCTCCAAACAGATGAATGATCCGTTTTGGCAAGAGGGATAAAATCAGTCTAAGATACATAGAACCATTCGATATACTTGAACGAGTTGGAGAAGTGGCATACCGTTTAACATTACCACCCTCATTAGAAGGAGTGGACAACGTGTTCAAGATATCCCAGCTATGACGATATGTGAGCAACCCCAGCCACATACTTGATCACTCAGAGCTCACAGTATAGAATGACCTAACATGTGAGCAACAACCAGTTGAGATCCTAGACCGAAAAGTGAAAACATTAAGGAATAAGGAGGTAAACTTGGTCCGAGTGATATGGAGAAAGGATTCGCTAGGAGAATCAACATGGGAACGAGAAGAAAATATGCGTACACGTTACTCTTACCTTTTTCAAAATTAGTCCCTATGTAATTGTAAATTTTGAGAACGAAACTTTTATAAGGAGGGTAGAATGTAACGACTCTGAAATCACTGTACATAATTTTCCTATTATTGTATAGAAAAGAGTATTAAATCATGTGTAAGAGTTAAGAGTTATTTTTGTTAAATAAAACTAAGAAACAACTTGTAACTCACTGGTAAAACCTCTACACTGCTGTGACATAGCCTGTGCGTTTGAATCCCATCAGACCCAATTATTTTTAGATTTTTTCTTTTTAATTTTTGGAAGCACAAGAGTTGCACGTGTAATATACGAAGAAATGAAAAGTTTCAGAAAAATCAAACAGGCGTAATGAGGCGTACACACCCAAATACCCACATGGCACGAATCTCAAAGCGATTGTCTCAATCTTGACCGCCTGTTCCCCCAATTGGCCGGCGCCGACGGTTTGATTGAGACCAAATGGCTCCATGCTTTTCACCCCGCTTTGACTCCCCTTAACTCTCCTGCACTGTTTGATTTCCCTGCACTCAAACAAAAACCCTTCAATTCACCATTTAACACATTTTTAATGCTTTTTAATCCAAAATTTTAATTCCCAAATCCTAATTCTCCACTATAAATACCATCCTATGCCCTAGCTCCCTTTTATTCTAAAAATTTCTAGCAAAACCATCTCAAAAGTTCCTAAGTGCAAGTGGAGTCAAGTGGAGTTAGCAACCAAGCTCCTTCCGTTGAAAATCGAAACCGTTTCCGCAGCTCCCAAGACGCCATGAAGCCCCCTCCCTTCTTCCCTACCCTTTTCTCGATATTACCAAATCGTAAGTCCCTCTCATCTCTCTTTCTTTTTATCTCATTTCATCTCCTAATCATATATCGGTAAAGTGAAGTTACTTCCGATACATTTCTTTTAAAAACCTAGAACTCCCTTTCCCTTTATACATAAGTTAAACTAATTTTACCATCCTATTTGTAACTTTAATTAAAATTTTAAACTTCAAGTTTAACCAAAATTTTCATGTGAAACAAACAAAACGAACTTTTTCATTAAAATACCTTGAATTTTAGTATAAACCACTTTTCAATAATTGTTTAAACAATACCTTTAGGAAAACTTCACGGGGTAACGACCTAACCCACACGCACACTTTGGTTTCATAGTACGATATATATATATGTGTGTGTGTGTGTGTGTGTGTGTGTGTGGTTCAAAGAATAGCTTTCACAATAAAATACCAAATCTTTTAAAAACCGGATTTCTTTTAAAGCGGTATTTTGTAATCTTTGGCAAATACGTCTCTACAAGTTTCGTTAGGGGACCCTCTAATAGATGATGTGGATTATCGTACATCCTTGGGATAGTAGAGGAAGATGCAGAACTCCTCACGAAGTATTCGATCTCGAAAGGAAATAAAATACGGTTTTTTTAAGAAACACGAATTTTCTAAACAAAACTAATTTTTGAAAAATTATATAACAATTATAAATCCGTGTTTTCAATAAAAATATGTTATGAAACTATATTTTAAAATGAAATATTAAAATGTTAATAAAATACCACCAAGTTACCAAAAAGGGCTAGTTTTCAATAAAATACCATAAACTTTTAAAAGCTAAGTATTTATCATTAAAATACCCCAATAATTAAAACACATACTCATGAAAACCCTAAATATTATAAATCACTCTCAAGATTTATTTTTAAACTATATTAAAATATTTTTCATAAAACTCCCTCGAGATATGCAAGACAATATTTTAAGGACTCTAGTTTAATATAGGTTTAAACGGGATCAATTCTCTTTAGCCCTACAGAGCCAGAGAAACTGAGTGCTTGCTTATTCAGGTTAGACAACTTAACGGAGTTATCAATGACAATTGTCTTGAAAAAAGACACAAATTTTGCCGTCCATGTCAGCAGTTGCCGATTACTCCTGAACCTAAGAAAATCATGAGTTAAATCCGTTCACAAGTGTCTGACTCAATCTGAGTCCAAACTCAAAGCAGAATCCAAAATCAAACACGGACTTGAATACTTGATCATGAACTTGAATACTCGAATTCAAATATCAAACTCAAATTTGTATACTTGACTCGATTTGACCGAACCATAGTTATAACGTGATATGAAATGGACTTGAATACTTGATCATGAACTTAAATACTCAAATTCAAATATCAAACTCAAATTTGTATACTTGACTCGATTTGACCGAACCATAGTTATAACGTGACATGAACTTGACATGACTACTTGAACACATAACTACATCCTGAACATGAATCTGTACATTTTATATCCATGGATTTGGTCAAGACCTATATTCTTAATCTATACAATACAATACGCGAGGATAAAGGGGTAAATTGGTATGGAACGTATATCGTGACACGAGAGGTCACTTAAAAGACACCTGCATGAATTCACGTGTCGTTGTCCCGTGGGTTATGACGGGGCTTTATACTACATGTTACCATAGTTCACGGGGTAAGATGGACTTCTCTCGTATACATGAATACCTTCCTTATCAAACTACAAATAACCATATTAGAATAACTATGTTATACCTGTGAATGATCGTATACAACTTTACATGTTCATTTCACATTACATACTATTTTCCCTTATTTCTTTTGGGACATACTGAGCGCTAGTTCGTTGACGAAATCTCTCTCTATTTTCTTTCTTTGGAATGTTCGTCAGGAGGACCGGACTCTGAGAATATAGAGCCGAGCCAGGAGGACTTTGACCAGCTTGCTGCACAGCCAGATTACTAGCTTCTTCCAGCCTACACTTATTTTCAGTATGCCATTGTTTAGGCATTTGGTTTTATTATTGTATTTTTTATTTCGGACCATTGTATGTAAAGTTGAATGTAAATAAAATTATTGTTTCATTTTATTACTCTTGTCATTCTTGTTCATTATTATATTGCTTAATTACGCTTAACGTATTTATTTTCATAGTAAATACGTTGCGGGTTTCCCACGTCACCGTTTCCGTCTACTGGGAAGCGGGACGTGACACATTTATAGTATAATTTACATCTGAATCAGTTTGTAAATATATTATTAACTCATTTAAAAATGATGATAATGAGGCCACAGGGCCTCGTGTCTTTTTCTTCTGTTGAATAAGTATTAAAACTGGAGTTGTAGCACATGAACTGGTTGCGGCCGATGGTCTACTAGTTCTACCAGAAGAAGATCGTGCAAAATACAAATCAAACACTTCATCTAAATTACTTTTAATGATGCTAACATAAGCATCAATATCTACAGTAGGCCTAATGGCCGTGTGGAACCCGGTTAAAAGAGCCTATAAACCTTCTAATTTAATTTAAGGTTCATTACCGAACATAAACGGTAAATGATTAGAACTTCAGAGAAATACTTAAAAATCTTAGATAGCTTAGCAAGTATAACAAGGTGAAGTAATGGATTTTCGACGTGACTAGTAAAATATTGAGCTATATTATACAATTTAGAGACAAGAATATAAGAAGTGGGGGTATAAGTAGCAGAAAATCGCTTGGTTGCTATTTTAAAAGTCATAAGAAAATCTTTAAAAGTTCTGCAACCGTCCAAATGATCCTCTGTTAAGTGGTTTTCTACAGGCATAGCTTCATCCCACATGTTACTAATAATTCGAGCAGTTTTTAATACAGTACGAAGCATGTTATATATACTATTCCACCCATCGGCCACATATTTTTTAAGAGACGGCCTTACCCTGCTGCCAGGCAGATTTGTATTCATCTTTCCTTTTTCCAGAACTTTTAATAGACCTACATGCATATTTAATTGTTTGAATATATGTACTGCATACGGTATATGCATCCTGTACAATAAGGTAAAGTATATGATATGCACAACGAATATGAAAAAAACACTGCAAATTGGTTTGTACAGACTAATAAGTTCAGTAATAACATAATTATTGTTGTTACTATTATCGAAAGAAATAGAATTTTTTTATTTACACAATGATATTCTTCTAAAGTATATCTAATTTTAGAAGTTATATGAAAAGCATTATGTGGGTATGGAAATTATCTAAAGGTAATAATTTTTTTTTGCAAAAATCAGTCAGAATATATCATTTGTGCAGTAACACAGATCCAGAGAAGTTCCCTTCTATCCGTCCAAATATCAGAAGTTAATGAAATACTGGTATCTAAAGAAATAAGAGTAGCAATTAATACCTGTTTACTGTCGCTGTAGAGGCTAAAACAACGAATTTTAAGTGCAGTCCTCGGAACCATTTTGTATGTCGGTTGTAATGCCATTTGAACGTACCGCTCAAAAACCGCGCTTTCTCCGAATCCGAGAACATGTTCTCTGCCATAACATATCTTGTCTTTTCCGAAACATTTAAATCATGATTATATTGAAAAAGACCTTAACCGACCAAACCAACTTGTGTTTGTATAGTGGAGGAACCGACCTGGTCTCGTAAGTGTTTTTTTGTATGCTTATACAAACTACCGGTGCCGGCACCTTCCTTGCGTTTATATTGATTGCCACAATAGTTTCAAATTACGTATCTAACACCTTTTAATTTAAGCTTTATAATGATCCCAAATATTACTTGTAGTGGCACGTTTCTTAGGTTCTCTAGATGTATGTGTGGATCCTTCTGCTTGTTGTTTTATTTCGGGATGAGGAGATTGGATTTGATGCGTATCGGATGAACCCTCCATGTATAATGAGAGCTAATAAAATAAAAACAAGAAATTAGTAAGAGAGTAGAATTTTATAATAACAGTAGACTGAGCAGAGTGGAATGAGTCGGTCGGAGGCTGGAGCTTCGAAAACTCAGAATCAGAGGATCAGATCGGAGCTTCTCTTCTTCAAAACTTGAAAATCAGACAAGGCTTTAGAGATGAAAATTTTGGAGATAGTATTTTTGTAAAATTTGGGAGAGAAAATGGGATGGAATGAGAAGAAATAGAGATGTGGGTATTTATAGGGTTTTTAGGTTTTTAAATTTTTACCCGTTAGCAGTTTTTATGAGACGAGGTGACGACGCGATTTTTTTCCCGTCGTTTTGCCTTGGGACTTGGGACCAACCGTTGGTCCCAAGTATCAGGGTGAAACGGCACGGAAAAATTCACGCTGCCTCACCTACGAAACATGGGTCGACCATTGGACCCGGGTTTCGAGATAAGGCGGCGCGAATTTTCTCGCACCGTCTCGCTAGGCGTAAAAAAATTCGTGCCGCTTCGCCTATCAATTTTGGGCCGTGTTGATCGTTAGGCTCAAATCCCGAGGCAAACTCGGACGAGGCAAAGCGACGTGAACCGAGTCGACGACTCGTGACGAATCCGGCCGAGTCACGAGACGAGGCAAGGCGGTGTGACGAGTTAGCCGAGACGAACTTCAACGACACACCACCAGTGATTGCCAGAACCGACTCGTCTCGTCTAACTCATCACGGAAAGGCGAATCGGTTCGCTGACTCGTACGAGTCAGTGACGAGGCGAGGCGAGACAGCGCAATTCGCCGGCGATTCGCTTCATTAGCTGGGCTCAGCTGAGATTGAGAGAGAAAAAGGATTGGGGGTCGTTTTTGTAATCTTTTTTGAGAGCTGGGTCCCGTTTTGGGAAATGCCCGCGGCTTTATTTGTAAAATTGCTATTTCGCCATTGAAATTTTATCAAATAGGAATAGCTTCTTATGCTATCCGATTAATTTTGTATACCCACATAACCAAAATATTGGTTTAATTATTTTTCTTTATATCGATATCTAACTTAGAATATATGCACGTGCCAAACATGTGAAAGATAATAGAGAATTGAATTACTAGATGGAACATATAATTTAGAGGTGTAAAATGGACATATGGGGCCATCCGCAGAGAGGTTAAATGGGTTTGAATAAAATTATCCGGAGTGAAATGAATGCTAAATGTTGTGCGCGTCATCTAACCCATGTACGGCTGGTGTGTGCGAGCGGTCATCTAAGCGGGTTATTTAATCAAAGTGTGAACAATTTTTTTAATTATATTTTTGGCTTATTCTTATAAGGGTATTTTTGGCTTATTCTTATAAGGGTAAATTGTCACAAAAAAAAACCTTCCTGAAGAACCTTTTTTAGTTGTCAAAAATCCCCGGCCTCGAAACAGCTGTTAAAACCTTCTAAAAAGGCTTTTAGTTGTCAATAAACCTCTTACATGTGATATCTAATAGTTGCATGCTATATCTAGTTTCCTGCGATATTTAAGCAGTAACCAGCGATATCTAAACAGCCTTTTGTGCTATCTAAACCGTTTCTTACGATATCTAAATAGTTTGTATAAATTGGTTAAATATAACAAGCTACTATGTAGATATTGCAGAAAAAATTTCCAGGGATTTTATGACTGCTGCTTCGAGGTCAGGGTTTTTTTGACAACAGAAAAACTGCCTTGTTTTTTTCTTTTACAATTTACCCTTCTTATAAATATCCTTGCCGTCTAGGCTAATTACTAAAAGCCTACTTTTACTAATTCTCGTTGCGCATTACCTCCCCTAAACTTAACTTTTTATTCCATTGCGCATTACCACCCCTAGACTTAACTTTTTATTCCATTACGTATTAACTACCATGTAATTTATTTACGTTATTTTACAAGGGAAAACAATAGAAATCATGTATTTGTATCATTCAAAGGTTACTAATAGTTATTGCACGCGGAAATCATTACCAGTAGTCGACTGCTATTATAAACAACAGAGAAGGGAGGCATGACATGCGGTGCTTTTACATTTAATCCAATTTAAATGTTCAAAAGAAAAAAAATCCTCGATCCTAAAATGGTTCACGTCATCGATGCTTTTGATATAAGAAAATCTTCAAGGATCAACAGCCATAAAAATATCTCATCCATACTACAATAAAATCAACAGCTATGAAAAAATCCATCATAAAAATTCTATAATTACTGTGCCAAAGACGCTAGTAATATATAGCATAAACAAAATATTTGTAACAAAGATCAAGACCTTGATTTGGCCATCAGTCGCAAATACTAATTCATTCTATTGTCATAGAAGATAAATAAGTTTTTAAAATAACACATCATCAATTCTTAACTTTGGATTTTAAAGCTCTTCAGACTTTCTGAATAGGAAAACATAAGCATTTTCCTCAGCAGCACTTTATCATAAAAATTCTTCATTTTAAGCACCTGGGCAATCATTAAGGTTGAAATGCTACTCTCTTGTCCTCCTGTTCCTTTTTAAAGGTATAATTTGCTGAGTATCTTGTGAAAATTCTGCATATACAACAAAAATGATGCCATGGAATCAGTATGAACACTTGGAACTTCAACTTTGCAACATTGATATATTTACCTTTTTCTTTACCTTCTCTTTCCGTAATTTTTGAGGTCGAGACTTCTTGACACCTTGTGACAGACGGTGCACAAATGATCTCAAGCTCTCTAAACGGCACTTGTTTCCTCTTATATAAGAACTCCCCCGATCTATAATTTTTCTGCACCACAAAATCATGTACATATAAATTTAGGCTTAAATCGGAAAAATTACCAAAAACTTTACCTCTATGGCCACAAACTACTAAATCCTTTTTAAATGTACAAGAAACTACCACAAAACTTTTTAAATGTACGAGAAACCGTCACGAAACTTTCAAAAACTATGAAAAACTACCATGATTAAGGTGCCACGTTAGCAATAATTACAAGAAACTTCCACAAACATTTCAAACCATGGTAGTTTCTCGTAATTTGGAGAGTTTTTGGTAGTTTGTTGCCACAAGGGTTAAGTTTTGGTAGTTTTTTTGATTTAAGCCTATAAATTTACATACTATACATGTGTTCAAAGATTTAACATAGTCAAACAAAAAAATCATACCTGGAAAAGTTTTCGCCAATCAGCATCACTTGCGATCACAATTTGCCGAGTAGGACACCAATTAAAACCTGCACGGCTCAAAATTGTATTCACCAAATTGTATTCCTTCTTATATGATTTCAATCGATATTTCAAGTGGCGAGCTTCATAATTCAGCTTTGTGGCTCCATTGAACTTTTCCACCATATCATCCCATGCAGCCTTTCGAAAGCTGAGCTTGTTTTTTTGGCCATCAAGGGAGTGTCGCACCATTAAACTAATAAGCAATTTGTCATGCTCGCTTTTCCAGCAAAGCCAATCGTGGTGCGAAGTTGAAACATTAGCTGCATTCCTATTTTCAATTCAACGAGAAATTTAAAAATATAAGCAGTCAGTAGTCATCAAAAGATAGTAGTATTTCATAAATTACAAAAGGAACGAAGCAGGATGTCATTGACGATCCAATTCATACACCAGAAAAAATGTGCAAAGTTGAATAATTTAGCTGTTCTAATGACTGGTTTTCTCGAGGATAATAGTCGTTTAGCTGAATAAAAAATTAACTTAACAGGAAGATACTAATAATATAACAAACTAAACTAATAGGAGAAGTTGCATACAATAAGTAATAGTACTCGCATAAGTTTTATTGTCCGGAAGTAAATTAACCTTCCTCGTATGTATACTGTTGAAGGTAAAATAACGTTGAAGCTTGGGTACTTTAATGAAATGCAGACGACAGAAACAATGCGGATCAAATTCTTAAAGCTGTTGGTTTGGAAGCCAAAGAGTTCAGGGAGAAATGACTCATGAAACTTGTGCAAATTTGTGGGCAAAAGCAGATGAAGAAGTAGAACTGCAAGATCAAGAGCGTCAAGAAACGGAAATCACAACAGGAGAAATACAAAGAGATGAGAATTTTCGAATAAAAGATAGCAGACTCAAACAAAGAGGACAACAAGAACAAAAAAGAGGACCATGGCAATCATTAGAGGAAAAAAAATTCCAAACAAGAAAATGTACAAGGAAAGGTGCGAGACATAAAACCACTACAAAAGAAAATCAAAATACAAAGGCCAGAAGACAACTTCGAAAGGATATATTGATTGACAATCAAAATTAATAATTGATGTGTGAAAACAGAAAGCAAGGTATACCTATGTACCTGCATGGCTGTGTGTGGCTGTGTGTGCATGTGCATGTGCGTGGTGTGCGCGCTTATGCGTGCTGGTGTGTCTGTGTGTACGTGTATCCGTATGTGTGATGCCAACAAAGCCTGCGATTATTTCAATGGATAAACACGTATTTTAATGAGAAGAGTAAGCTCGTTGAAACTTGATTCCGCTTTATGGAGAAGCAAGTGAAGTAATAAGGATATCAACTTAAATTGTGTCACACATCGTGTTAAACATAGTATTTGAGGAAAATAACTCAAAAGAAGGACTTGTCATTTTACTAAATCTCAACATCTCACAACCAAGTCCCTAGCATCTGTACTAAATCAACTGAAGCCAAAATCCTGAACAAGCCAAAGCTATTGATATGAATTGTTGATCGTTATCATTTATGTGCCTTTTCATATTAATAGAAAATATTGCACGAGAGGGACTTGTCGTAATCCAAAATGACCAATTGGCATCAACAAATTTTCCTAGATAGCTTGGGGAAATGTCCAGTAGAACGGAGGATCATATATTTTCTATAGCAAATGCCGTTCCAACTCTTAGAAATTAGATAAAACCAAGGGCGAAATCAAATCTATTCCCATGATTGCTATTGTTAGAAACCATTGAATTTTGGAGATGAAAAATATTATTAACGATTGATCAAAATGCAATGTACAATATGCCTCTCTCTCTCTCTCTCTCTCTCTCTCTCTCTCTCTCTCGCGAACAAGATGAAAGCCTAATACGTAATATACGTAAAACGTAAATTCCAATATAAAAAGATAAATACAAAATGATATAAAAGATATGCATATTTTAACAGCCCCTCAAACTCACGGTGGATCATAAATCGAGAGTTTGAATAAGAAATGCATAAGTTGGGTACGTGTTTGAGGTTTCGTAAAGAGATCGGCCACTCGATCTGTGGAATGGATGTAGGCAGAGTCGCTCCATCTGCTTGACGAAGGTTTAGATGAATCTCCATCGGCGTAGCTCTAGAAGTATTGTCAGTAATATTAGAATCGTCAACCGTGGCTCGTGCAAGATGATCAGAAATATACTTCAGTTTTGACAGAAGATAGCCACGTGGAGAGTAAACAACTTCGATCCCCAAGAAATAGTCCATAATATCTAATACAATTATATTCAAATATCTTATAATCTAACTGCTATGAATCGTCAATTCAACAAATTATGTTTAACAGGAAATCTTAATAAGTTGTAGATCCCCCCCTCCCCCACCCCCCACCCCCCGCCAAAAAAAACAACAAAAAAGTGCCTTATCTTACAAATATCAAGAATCTCTCTAAAGGAGTTGAAGCTTTCTTCTCTAAAGTATCGTATGATGCATCGTTTTATTTTCTAGGGGTAGTTGGATGTAAAAAATTTGTGGCAATGTATAGAGATGCTTCGATGTGTCTAGAATATTCATGGATACCCTTTGATCTGAAAGACAAAAATTAATGGTTATTACTGAATAAAAAAATATCTCGACACGCTGTTTGGATTTCTGTTTTCTTATTCTTTTGTCATGTAATCAAACAATGAGAGTGAATTGACAATTCAGAAATACCATAATTGAAGTTGGGAGCAACAAGCATGTATAGCATAATATTTGTGCCCAAAAAAGAGGAGCTGAGGAACTCACAAGGGAAATAGAGTGTTGGCATGTGGATAGATTTGTAACCAATAGTATTTGTAAAAACCATAAGTAGGAAGATCACCACAGGTTGTCGAAAAAGTCCGATCCTTTAGATTGTAAGCTACGATCTTTCCATGTATACTTAACAATAAACGGTCTCCAACTCCATCCTCTTCTCCATGAAGGAACATAAGAACCTTCAGATACAGGATTTTCTTTCCTTTCGCTTCTGGGTATACATCCACAATATCATCAAGATCAACGCGGTACAACATGGACCACTCCAACGACTTAGACTCCATCTCGAAAATATCAACACGTGAATTCATATACCGCATCCCATCACTAACATCGGAACTGGTAGCGATCCAGTGCAAATTCCCTTTAGATTCACCGACACATATTTGCCCCCTCGCATTCGCACCTTGCAAGGGAAGCAGCATGCGGCCGAACCGCTCCGTTGCCAAATCCAAACGCAAGATGAAAATTCCACAACTCCAAAGTATACCTCCCTTCCAATACACACCCCCAAACACCCGCTCCATGGGAAGGACATCATCATCATCATAGATACGCTTCCATGACCAAGTTTCCGAAAAGAATATGTTCATATAAGGCGTTCTTGTTCGATCGCAGTAGCTGGCGGTAAATATCTTGAAGTGTGGCGATACAGAGGGATCAAAGGCGAGGCAGAACTCATTGTGATGGATGTCTTTAGGAAAGGGAATGACGCAATGTTCCTTGGTGGTGGGATTACAAACGGAAAGTAAGAAGCAACTTACTCCGCGGGTGCGTCGGGAGTCTAAGATGCACAGGATGAGGCCGTTGCAAGAGTGGACGATCTTGGCAGAAACACCATTGGTGTCTATAAAGCAGAGGGAGCGATCAAACAATGGCGATTGGTTCCTTCCGTTTACATGAAAGAGCTCTGGTTCGAGACTGCAGCAGCTGATATAGAAGCTGGAGGTGGAGATCGGGGAGATTGAGGAGTGGGTTCTCATGAATTGGGGATCGGTTGTTAGAGACAGCCATTGCTTCGAAACGCACCTGAATCTTCCCACAGACTTTGCAGGCAACCGACCAAGAATCTCGGACAAGATGTCGTCGTGCAAGGACGGCATTACATATATTGAGGTTTTCAACGATTATAGTGTATCTTAAACAACCGTGCGTATTGGTTGTTGTATCATTAAATTATCCAATTGAACATGAATTTCACCTGATGCTGCTAAATAACAGAAATTTCAGTTAAATCGAGGAAGATCGATTCAGAGTAGATTTTATACAAACAAATCGATAGGAGTCAAAGTAGTTTGATTTATCTCTAATTTCACTGGATTTTACCATATAATCAGGAATTTTTAAATAATAAAAAAAAATAGGACAGTAATGGTTTATAAACGCACCTGAATTTTCCATATCATCTATTTCGCTTGATCTTTAGGGTTTTAAGGGAAGGAGAAGGGCGATGGTTTTGTTGAAATTCCTTTTGAACTTTTGTTTTGTTTCGTTTTTAACCATCTCCCACGATTTTCTCTTTCCAATATCTCATACACCATTTCTGATTTGTCGTTTGTATATCTAGTTAGGATCTTTAAAACTTGGGCAAATTGTCAAAAAGCACCCAGCCCGCTCGGGAAATTTATAGGAAGGGGCTACTGTTCAAGTGAGAAAACCCCTGGGTCACATTTCATTCAGACTTTTATTCGCTCCAACTGCTTAGATATTAAAGACAACTTCTTAGATATTACAGATGACTAGTATAGGAGGGAGGGGTTAATTGGTCCCGGGTTTTTTTTAACAAGAGCAAAAGGCCGAGGTTTTTTTTTCACAAGTTTTAACCGGGCATGGGGGTTTTTGACAATTTATCCTTTGGAGTCAACTTTGCCAAACCCCATCTTACGGACCCACTTCATTTTAACCTAATCGAAAGCATATTTTCAAAAATCATGTTGCCAAACTAGGCCTTAAGAAGAAAAGAGGGAAAAGGAGAGATCTAAATTCCAGAATAGATGTTTTGTAGTTGTAACAGCCCTAATTTTCTTATACAATTTTCCATACAAATTTTTTAATTGTTTTTTTAAATATCCTTAAAGGGGTATTTATTGCCTGAGCACAAGACTTAAGTAATTAATTAGCAATTTAATTTTACGAAGGAGCTTGTGGCTCATTGGTAATACCTTGCACTGCTGAAACAAAGCCATCAGAGTTCAAATCTCATGCCCCATATAATTTTTAAATATTTATTTTGTTTTAAATTTTATAGAAGCCCAACAGTCAACACGTGATAACTCCAGCATTTCCCACTACACCTCAAAATGTAAATGCAGTAGAGCCTACATCCTGAGACTCCCCACCTCCCAACACCTCGACTCGGCCGGCGGACCGACCTACTCGGGCCAGCGCCGCCGACCGGACTCGGCCGAACCGCCGAGTCGTCAACTACAAATTTGTGTCTTTTCCTCTCCCCTACTCCCCTGCACATTTCATTTTCTCAGATCGGTTCCAGAGACCTTTGAAATCCCCATTTACTCCATATTTTAATGAATTTTAATATATTTTTACATTTTTTTAATTTAAATTCTTCACCTACCCTAATCCTAACCTAACCCTATAAATATCACCCCTACCCTCTACCCTCTCACCCCTAAACTCTGAGCCAACTCTCTAAAATTTCCAAGAAACTTGTATACTTTGAAAACGAGCACGAAGCGAAGCTACGGTGAAATTCCCAGCGAACTTCCGGCGATCGTTTTAGGAGCTCTCGACGACGGAACGACGCACCACCGACTCCTTACGAACCATCTCCCTCTTATAGCTGTCCAAAACCCGTAAGTTTCATTTTCTATCTCTCTTTTCTATTCTAAAAATACGGATTTACAAAACCCGACGGAATCGAAACAAATCCGATTTCCGATTCGGTTTCTTATAAAACTTCACTTCTCGTTAATACAATTATGCTTAAACTCTCTCATGTTGACTATTAAACACTAATCAGCCAAATTGATCAAGTTTCATTTCATAAAATGATGGCTATTTCACTTTATCGTTTAAATACCATATTGTTTCAATTATACATTTAACTTCATTAAACTTGCTATACTTTTAAGTAGACCACGAGGTAATGACCTACCTCCTCACACACTTATATGCAACATAATACAATTCCCTCGAGAACTTAAAATACGGGAAAACAAACATTGTCATTTAAATACCCTTTACTTAATAAAACCATTTCTAAACGATTTAGTATTGATACATCTTTACAAAAATATAACCTTTGAGCTAATAATAAAAATATCTAGACTCGGCCAATTAAGGACTGTCGCACTCATTAGGACAGAAGAAGGTTGTGGGCATTCAGTCGTTTATCTAAACCTGACTTTGTGGTGCCTAGGCTAGACAAGTGAGAGAGGTAACTTTAAAAGGCCCGTCTCACGGTGATTCGTGAGCGGATCCCTCCTTTCTTCACTTGTACTTACCCGGCCACAATTGGCGGTGAAGAAGCGATTTGAGAGATATCTCACAACTTGTCGCTTTGGACCAGTTAGGAGCATTCTAGTTGACTTAGGAGACCCTAGAACATAGAATACGGGAAATTGACATCTTTACAAATAAATACCATTTACTTAATAAAACCGTTTTCTAAACGATTTAGTATTTATACAATCTTTGCAAAGCGCCGCTACAACCCATTTTAGGGAATCCGTTCGGGACGGTGGGGATTATCGCATATTCTCGGGCTTAGTGGTGCGAGATTCAGACCTCCGCAAGGAGCATTCGGTCTCGAAAGATTTAAAATACGACATCTTAAGAAAATGAGATTTTTAGAATATAAAATATATATTAAAATTATTTTTGTATAAATATATGTATATTTATCATTAAAATACCTATTTTGTTATGATATAAGTATTCCACCTTTTTCTAAAAATCACAAGAATCAATTTTACACTAAAATACCATAAATTCCACATAAATCAATATTACAAATAAATACCTTTATTTATGAAATTAGGATATTTTTACTAGAAATATCACACTATAAGATCTACATTCATTACAACTCTAAAGACAATTAATAAATACTTGGGGTGTAATTTGAAAAGTATATAAAAGTGTTTTTACATAAAACCCCCTCAAGTTCTATAAATTACACTAAGGACTCTAGTAAACATAGGTTTAAGCGGGACCAATCTCTTGAGCCTCAGGGAGCCAGAGAAGTGGGTGCTTGCCTATCTAAACAAGACAACTTAACAACGGTGTTATCAATACGGTAATCGTCTTGGAAAAAGACACACATCCTGCCGTCCATGTGCAACGGTTACCGATAATATCAAAACAATCAGGACTTCAATTTACTTTTCTAATTGTCTGACTCAGAGTGAGTCTCGGTATAATCTGACTTGAATATGATTCAAGTACAATCTACAATTTACAATTTACAATATTCCAATTCAACATGAATCCATGAATCCAATTATCAATTTATACAACTTGACTGAAGCGAACCATGGATATACATTCCATTTACATGATCTCTAGTTTACATCCAATTACATGATTCTACGGTTACATCTGTTACAGATATCATGGTTTCGGTCCGTCATCCAATTATATAATCTATACGGTCTACAATACAATACAATCAAAACACTACGGGGTTTAAGGGGTAGACTGGTACGGAAGGTGTTAAAAGTGGTACGAGACTGCAAGATTTAAGACACCTAATATGAATCCAATTGCCGTTGTTCCAGACCTTCTATCGGAGTCTTGTACTCTATATTCCGTTTGCCCTGGTCTCTAGCATATTGAGACCCATCTCGTATACACTGGCATTCTTCTGTACCAAACTACAAACAACAGCGTTAACAAAATATTATAACAATATAATACAACTTTAAAAGCTATCTTCTCATTCTGTCTATTCTATTCTTCCTTATCTATAGGACTTACCGAGTGATCTGTTCACTGACGACATTCTCTTTCTTTCTTCTTTGAATGTCGTCAGGTGATTTGGACCCGTCAGAGATCAAGCCCACTGCTGAAGACTTGGACGAGTTTAGTGAAGACCCCGAGCTCTAGTCATTGTACACTTTCCATTCAGTACTTTTCTTTTCTGTTATGCCATTGTTTAGGCATTGCTTTTTATTTCAGCTGTATTTACTTCCTATGTATTGTACAGAAAGAATGTTAATAAATAAAGTTGCTGTTCAGTTTATATCTCTTGTCTCTTGTGCTTACATTTATATTGCTTAGATACGTTTAGCGTATTTACTTCACAGTAAATACGTAGCGGCCTCGTCGCGTCCTCAGCCCGTATACTGGGAAGCGGGGCGTAACAGTTGTTATTACAACTGTAAAATGAATGTTTTCTTCATAGAATTCGGAGTTTAGAAAACTTTAATTTGATTGGAGTTTTGTAAGCTCCGGTTATCTTGAATTTGAAATTTAGATAGCTGGAATTTTATAAACTCTAGAATTCATTGTCAAACATGTCATAATTAAGATTTTGGAGTTAAACTAAGATAACTTTATGAAACTCCAGTCATCTGTACTATTATAACTATAATACAAGAGATCTTTCACATCATGATCTTATTTTTCAAGGAAAAGTTAAAATATAAGATTATTTCAAGATGTCCATCTTCTCCTCTCTCTGCTTTGCAATTATTTCTACAAATCTTAATACACACACACATGCATCACATGTGCAAATAATCCACAGGATAAATGGCATTTAAATACCCAATGTTTCACTTAATTGACAGATAAATATCTATAATTCTAAAACTGACAGACAGATACCCAAAGGTTTTTCCTCTGCTAGCACTTTACTATCTGATGCTAGTCATTAGAGTGCTAAAGTAAACATTGGGAGTTTATCTGCTAGTTTTAGAATCGTGATACTTGATACAGGGGTGGATCCTCTATAGGGCGAGCTAAGACGGCCGCCCAAACTGAATCGAGAAATTCGTTATATATATGTTGGTATATGTGATAAGAGAAACTCACCATTGCCGGTTCCAAATCCAGATAAGAAAGGGTGAGGGTTTTAGTAAGCCTGCAAAAGCCAACGTAAAACTTTGTCATATTCTATGACATGAACCACTATAAGAATATCGTTGGGATGTCCCCTGCTCAGTGACACATTATATCGGATCTCGAGTGTAGCGTTAAGTATGCAAGGGTTTTTAGGTCGTCGTCCGGAAGCAGCGCACTACATCGGACCTTGGGTATAGTGTCAAATAAGCAAGGGTTTCATAGGATTCGTCCAGCCTCTTGGAATATAGGTTCCTTCATGGGTAGATTAACATAATTAGTGGAGACGATGATTAGGAGAGAGTATTATGTGTTTCCAAGAAATTAAATAGGTAGGTGAAAAAGATAGAGTTATAAAACTCAGTGGTTATAAGATTTGGTATACGGGTAGAGATAAAAAGCGTAATGGGGCAGGCATAATCATAGATAAACGGTTGCTTGAGGATATAGTTGAGATTGAGAGAAAAAGTGATAGGAATATACTAGTTAAGCTTATTTTAGGTGAGGAGATTTTTAATATTATTAGTGCTTATGCACCACAAATAGGTCTTAATGACGTTAGTAAACGTCAATTTTGGGAGGATTTAGACGAGATGGTGCAAAAGATACCAAGTAGAGAGAAGTTATTTATTGGTTGGGAACTCAATGGACATGTAGGTACTAATTGTGGTTGTAACGACCCTAAAATCCCTGTATATTTGTATCATATTCAATGTATTTATAAGGGTGTGTTTTAGCTCTAACTATGAGTTATAAGTTAAGTTTACTAAATAAAAGTAAGAAACAATTTATAGCTCACTGGTTAAAACTCTCTACTGCTGTTTTTTAGCTTACGCGTTCGAATCCTATCAGCCCCAATTATTTTAATATGTTTCTTTTTAATGTTTTGGAAGTCCAAAGTTTGCACGGGCATTATACAAAGAAGCGAAAAGTTGCGACAGAACTAAACTGGATAAATGAGATGTTAAAACCAATTGAAACCCATGGCATGAACTTCAAGACCAACGCTTCAATCTTGGCCGCCCAAAATCCACATTTAGCCGCTTCCTGCAGCCAGGATACATCCAATTTTTTCCGTGCTTCCCCCGTGTGATCTTTGAACTCCCCACTACCCCTTTTTACACTTTTAATTCTCTATAACCAGAGAGTTGCCAGCCTCTTCATCTACCTTATTAACACCATTTTAAATTCATTTAAATTCATTTTTTAATTCACATACTCTCATATTCCTCCCTATAGATACCTAGTCATCCTAGCTTACTCCTCATTTCTGAAATTTTCACTAAATTTCTCTCTAAAGTTCTCAAGTCCAAGTAAAAGGCGTCAAGCCTATTCACAACATTGTCCACTTGTCGGCCATTCAAGTTCATTCCTCCAAGCGTCTTCAACTCGACCTTCTCGCCTCGCTAGTCCCGGTTTCTCAACCAAACCTTCTTCTCTCGTTCAAACGCGCAACCCGTAAGTCTCCTTCTATTCTATTCTCTTGACTCCAACCGTAACTTCTCTTCTTGACTCTACTGTCATAACCCATATGTAATCTATACTAAATTAAACTTTTTAAAAATACTTTTGGACTTGCTAAACAAATTTTTCATGTTAAAAATTAGGAAAAATAAATTGCCAAGCTTACTGTTTCCTGATTTAAAATCAGGAAAGCTTTTGGGAAAAGCTTCAGAAGAGGGTCACGTGCTTACACGTGACTAGCGGTCACGTGTTGGCACGTGACACCTAAAAGCACCATCAAGTCAGGTTCAGTTTTCCAACTACATCAAAGAAAGAGCTTCAGAAAGGGTCACGTGTCGGCACGTGACATTTAAATGCAAGCGTCAAAGGCACACCGGTTCCCTGATCAAGTCAAGGAAAAGGCTTCAGAAGAGGTCACGTGCTCCCACGTGACCAGGGTCACATGTTGCCACGTGACGTTCAAAGCAGCAGACTCGTTCTCCAGATGAACCGAAAGAGAGTTCAAACAAGGGTCACGTGCTCACACGTGACCAGGGGTCACGTGGTGGCACGTGACGTTTAAGCAACGATCAGAAGACAGAGCGCAAAAGAAAGGAAAAGGCTCATTCCAAAGGGGGTCACGTGCCCACACGTGACCATGAGTCACGTGGTCACACGTGACTGGCTTTCAAAGCCCATTTTGTCAAACAGAATTAAATTCTGAAGGAGAATCGAATCTTTCCAAAGGAAAGCGGCTATCTGGAAACGATCGAATTAAAGATTCAGAGGTGATGAAATATCATCTATCTATGGGAAAATCTCGGGTTTGGAAAGATTTTCCCTTTAAATCTAACCAAAATAACAAAGGAGAATCTCTGGATTTAAAATCCAATGGTGAATAAAATTCACCTAATAATCCAAAGGTCCAAAATGAATGATGGATGCAAATCAAATCTTTCACGAAGATTCGTCAAAAACTGATTGATTTGGCTGCTTCTCCTATAAATAGGAGCCAAGAGACATAAAAAAGGGATATACGCAGAGAAAAAAAAAGAGAAAAGAAAGAGAGCTTCGATACTTGGAGAACTTGGATCTTCTGCAAAAAACCCTAGGTAAGAAAGGGAAAAGCTCCTTGAAAGAAGAAGAGAATTTAATTCTCAACAGAGTTTAACTCTGATACATAAAAACAGAAGAGTATATTTCTTCTCTCTTTGATAGAGGGTCTGCAAAGTGCACATCTCCCCTTAAGGTTGAGAATTTAATTCTCAATGGGTCGAGATCCTGCCATGCAGATCCAAAACATAGAGAGGGAATGCAAGCATGAGAATTTAATTCTCCCAGAACTATAGGAATTTAATTCCTTTAAAATAAAATTAGGGCTTGACCCTGTATCATGGGAATTTAATTCCTTCAGAATAAAAAGAAACAGGGTTTAACCCTAATTAAGAACTTAGTTCTGTTGAAACAACGGGAATTTAATTCCTTTAATCATCATTTAATAGGGAATGGGAATTCAATTCCTTAAAAAAGCTTTGTTAGGGTTTAACCCTATTTGGTTCTCCACATATATGAGGAATTTAATTCCTACAGAAAATTCAGAGTTAAACTCTATCCCAGAATATAAGTCTTCGAAAGGAAGTAGGAATTTAATTCCTCTGAAATTTACAGCTCGAGGAATTTAATTCCTGGAAAAAAGATTAACGAAGCCTCTAAACAAAATACATAGAGGCAGGGTCACGTGTCATCACGTGACCCCCCAAAAGATCTACAGAAAGCCCCTTTTGAGGCAGCACCCCACGTGATCCACGTGACCCTTGGCAGAAGCTCTAATACATAGGCATTTGAATGCCCATCACGTGATGGCACGTGACGCTCTGAAAGACACGATAATCTCAGAATAAATGAAGGGAGGGCGCTCTCACGTGCTGCCACGTGACCCCTCTTGCCTTAGTGTTTAACACTAAATTGAAACTCTCGAACCCAGTGTTAACATACTGTTGGGCCTTAGTGTTCAACACTAATTAAAAAGCTTTATCTGCAGTGTTCAACACTGATTGCCTTAGTGTTTAACACTAATCTGAGATCTTCATTTGCAGTGTTCAACACTGATCTGTTTTAGTGTTTAACACTAATTTGAAAAGCCTTGTTGCTGGTGTTTAACACCGATTATCTCTTAGTGTTAAACACTAACTTGTCAACCTCATTCCCAGTGTTCAACACTGATTGCTCTGTAGTGTTTAACACTAGGCTTTGACCCAATTGACTAAATGGATGGAGGCAAAGCCTCTCCTGATTGGACTTAGCCCAAGATGGCTATAAGTCCTCAATTTGTGCTTAACTGGGCCAATGGACTCATAACATAATTAATCGTCTTGACCCCAAATTGGGCCAAGGACTATTTAATCCACTCCGGTCCTAGGGTACATCTCTTCACTCCTTTGATGCTTGGCATTGTAATCCCTCAATGTCTTCAAAGAGGTGACGGGTCCCGACGACCACACATTGATACGGACTGCGGGGTCCTTAAACCCGTGTTTAATGCAAATTCCTGGTTACGTGGAACGCGGATAATGTCACTCTTTGACCCCGTGGAAAACGTCCAGAGCGGAGCCTGGTCCTCGCAGAACACGGCAGTGAACCCGTGTGAAGCATCCAGAGCACATAACGGACTGTGGGGTCCTTAAACCCATGGACTACGACGTCCTTAACCTTGACCGAGATGTCTTAAAACTAACAACGGACTGTGGGGTCCTTAAACCCATGGACTACGACGTCCTTAACCTTGACCGAGATGTCTTAAAACTAACAGTGGACCGCAATGTCCTTAAACTACCCATGGACCGCAATGTCCTTAAACTACCCATGGACCGCAATGTCCTTAAACTAAAACAATAGAGCCCCGCATGCTCTTTTGTCGGATCTAAACGGTCCCGTTTAAGTTGATCTTAGCCTCAAAGATGGCTAACGTATCCTTAAACCTTCAAACAGAGTGGACTATAAATCCCCCCAATTAACTCTGGCTCAAGGGTACATCTCTGAACTCCTCTGACATCCGTCGTTGTAATTCTTCAACGTTGTCAGAGAGGTGACGGGTCCTGACGGCCATACATACGTTGGACCTCTAGGTCCCTAAACTGGAACAATGGAGTTCAAACACTCCTTTATCGGATCTAAACGATCCCGTTAAGTTGATCTTAGTCACAAAGTTAGACTAACGCATCCTTAACAAACGTTTGAGTTGATATTAGCCTCAAGTATGGCTGACGTATCCTCAAACCAAACCCCCAAACCCAAATCTAAGATAATACGGATTTGGACTAGTCCACGCCCTACGGGCGACGACATAACTCAGTCTCCGTAAACAATCCACGGGCAACAAAACACAAAACAAACACCCACGACACGAAGTGACCAGCTGGAGAAGGAGAAAGTTGTTACCGCAATGCGGTAGCGTAATTAACTGCAGGGGCTTGCGCCTGCAGGGAAGAGCGTCCCCACAATCAAAAACCCCTCAAGCGAGGGGGAATCTGACAAAGTCTGCTACATCGGACGCATCCGTTTAAACCTTCGATACATGGTGCCATAAATCAACTTGGCATCTTCGGAGAGGTGAACGGATAGCACCAATTAGCATCTGCCCCGAATCTCAGCGCCAAGATACAGCAGTCCTGTGCGCCGTCTTTCGGAGGGGAACAGATTCTGGCACGCCCGGTGGGACCTTTTCCTCTTTCCACTCCACACTTCGTGTGTCGTGACTCGCGAACCAATCGCGGTTCGCCAATGGTTGCCCTTGGGTTTCAAGATACTAAGAATTGGCGTCTTGCTTATTGCAGAAAGCAAAGGATCGATGGCTTCTACTTCCATGAAATTCTCCAACTGCTCAGGCTGCAATTGCAGCCAACGCTCTGCCTCGCCAGGAGGTATAGCCTACGGACCCCAAGCTGCTTCGCTATTCACAATGCCCGTGGAACAGGTCACTCGCGCCACCACAGGATTGTTCTTTAGGACCATGCTCCCACCTACAGACTTCACCGCTCCAGCGCTGACAACGGAAGCTCCCAAGAAGTCGGTCTTTGATCGTCTTACCCCTGCCGCGGCTCCTCTCAACGAGTCGCCCAACGTCAACGCCTCGGTCTTCTCTAGATTGGGCCAGAAATCCTGCGAACCCATCATGGGACCTACAATCTCAGAGAAGGCTGCTTCTAAGAAGGTGCCCGCTCCTGCCCCCGAAGTCGTCAAGGCAGCTTCTCCGGCCAAAAGGTCGGTCTTTACAAGATTAACGGCTTCAGCTCCCGCTCCTACTGCCCAAAGGACATCGGTCTTTGACAGGCTAATACCAACTGCGACCCCCCACCCAGACAGGGGGCAAGACGAAACCATTCTTACCGCTGACCCTACACCGTCCGCTCGACACGCTCGACGTCGCCATTGGCGCCGAGTAAGGAAGGCTGGGGGCAACTCCCCCTCCGGGTTGACTCCATCGGCCCCGATGGCAGAGGTTAATGCTGCTGTTCCAACTGGGAACAGCTTTGAAATGCTAAATAAGGTGCGAAGGAATTCTCCTACGGCAGTGCTGAAGAGGTCTCCTCCCTCATTAAAAAAGGTTGTCGAAATAAAACCCGAACAACCTCGATCTCCTCAACGGCTGTCTTCCAAAATCTATAAGGTTTGGCGGCAGGCACGGGACTCGATCATCGATCCAAACTTCTCCCGCCAACACAAGAAGCTGAAAATCCAACCGGAAGCTGGTCACCAGGTTAAACCCCAAAAGGCTGTCTGGACGCCCACCTCAACGGCCCCCTCAACCTCCATGGCTCATAAAAGGAGGAGGCCACAGAAAACCCCACAGCATGCAACGACGGCTAAAAGCACTGAGCCCAGACGCCCTAAGTCTGGGAGCATGGTGGTCCACACTGTTTACATGGCCTCTGGAAAAGAGGAAAGCCGCACGTCTACGGGCCACCGACCGCTAACCCGATCCGTGACGAAGGCTCAAGAGCAGCAACAAAAGCTTCAAGAAATGATGAATGCTATGGCCGCGCTCACCGGGCCAAAAGAAAACCCAGAAACATCCTCAGACGCACGCCGGAAGGAAGAAACCGATGCTGAATTCCTTCGCCGGACACTGGAGAAAAGGGATAAAGAGGCTGCTGAACAAGCGGCCAATATACAACGGATGGGCCTCCTCTTCCAAGATGTGATAGGAATGATGATCCAGCAGGACTTACCCGCCGAGGATCCCCCAATCGTTCTTGAAGACGACCGAGGAGAAACGTCAAATCCACCACCAGCCCTCTCAACGGCCAAGGAGGAGGTAATCTCTAAGGCTGACTTGGCTGACTACATAGCCCAGCAGATCCGGGTTCATCACGCGACTGAGGCAGCTGGTCAAGTCGTGAAAACGGGACGGCCGTATCCGAGCTGGTACGACCAAATCAAATACCCGCAAGGCTATACGATACCAAAATTCCACGTGTATAAGGGGACCGGCAATCCCCATCAACATGTCGCCCAGTTCCGGGCCCTCTGCGGTAACACCGGCGGTGATGATAAACTGTTGCTCCGCCAGTTCGTGGGCAGCTTATCAGAAACTGCGTTCGAATGGTATTCGGAACTCCCGAACGATTCTATCAAAACGTTCGCTGAAATGGAGCTGTTGTTCACTCAGCGATTCGCAAGTGCCAGCGAACGCACTCCAATAACTGCACTGATTAATGCCAGGGTAAAACCGGGCGAAACCTGGGTCCAGTACGCCATACGCTGGCGGAACTTGTGGTCGAGATGTGAGCAACGCATTGAGGAAGCACCTGCGGTGGGCATGTTCGTGGGAACTCTAGACCCTCACGCAACTATCTCCCAGTTTATGATGTTCTTTAAGCCAACCACATTCCAGGCTTTGATCGACAAGTTGGCTCAGATGGACCAGATGGGTCATAGACCACCTGCCCCGAAGTCGGAATCTCGGAATGACAAGGGTAAAGGGAGGGCAACCTTTGTTGCGAATGCCCAGCAGCAACCTAACGCCCCGAAACTGGCAGATCAACTCGAGGAAAGGCGTCGGTATTATAATGAGAAGATGAAGCGTCCCTACTCGTTCCCACGGGACAAGACGAAACGGCTATTCGAGCTGGCAATACGCAACAGACTTATAAACCTGCCAAATCCAAGGCGGCCGCCGCAACCCACCGAAGTGAATAACCCTAACTATTGCCCTTACCATCAAACGGTAGGCCATCCGATTGAAGATTGCTTCGTCTTCAAAGGATGGATTGAAGACCAATACCTCCAGGGGAAGTTTGTACTGTCCGAAAAGTGGAAGGTGAACCCCCCACAGCCGCATGCTCCTAGGAAATCGGATACACCGGGGGCAACATGTTCTTTTATTGAAGAAGCTCCATGGGAGGTCGTGCTATCAACTAAAACCAGAAGAATGCTGAGAGACCTTCATGCGTGCCCTGCGATCGAATGGAAGGACCCTCTTGAACCTCAAATTATCAAAGGGATGCTAAGGCGCCGCCCGACTACAAAGACTCACGATAAGAGCCCAGATACTCACGCCCAATCGTCAAAATCTTCGAAGAAAAAGAAGAAGAAATCCAAGAAGTCCGTGAAGCCTGGAAAAGAGCACACGAACTTGCAGAAGCAAATCGACGCACTGGAAGAGTACAATCAAAAGACGCGAACCCCTGTCACACTGCAAGAGTTCCTCAACCACATCTTTCAAGAAGAAGATGATGGAGAAAGCTCGTCGGATGAATCCGAAGGATATGTGGCGAGTTGTAACGTAATCTCCCATTCGTTTACCGATGATGGGAAAACTCCTGGCACTAAAAAGTTGGAGGCAGAGCCTGTACCAGAGCGTGCATGGCCAACAGATGAAATGATCGACGCTTTTCTAGACGAGATTCGTCTAAAATGTAAAGCGGACCAGGAGCGTGAGATGACCACGTCGGAAGGAGCCAAATGCGGGCAACTGAACGAAAGAGTTGAACTACCCCTGCCAGAGCGTAAGGCATCCGAAGTAGACAAGAAGATATTCAAGACGAGGAAAAGGTTTGCCAAAGCCATGTCAATGGGAATGAAGCTACCACCCTCGGAAGGAAACACACACGATGGGGTAGAGACGCACCCTGACTATTGCACATATCATCGGAGAATATCACATCCCACGGAGGAGTGCGACGCCTTTAAGATATGGTGGCAAGGATATGTCGCTCGTCAGCAACATGTTAAGCGCATGAAACGCAAGAGCCGTCGGGAGCGAAGAAGTACTGTCGATGGGCACAACAGAACGACTGGCAACTGTTACATGGTTAACGCCAGGGGGTCACAAGTTCTCACCTTTGGGAGCGACTCTGACGAAGAAATAGCTCTGGGCCCTCTCTTTAAAGAATCCGTTTTGGGGAAAGAAGAAGAATCGGAGGCCTGCGAGAACATTCAGCTGCGCAATCGCACACTCCCAGAAAAGAATCTCGGGCCCGGGAATAGAAGGGATAAGGGAAAGGAAAAGGTCTCTGAAGATATCACTTTAGATGACCAAGTCATGACGGAGCTGGCTGCCAAAGACCCTCCTAGGAAGAGTAAAGTGGACTATAACATCCTCGCGCACCTAAGGAAACTGCCTTCTCAGCTTAGCATTCTCGATGCCCTCCTACTATCAAAAGAAGCGCGAGACTCACTAATTAAGGCGTTACAAGAACCTGAGCAATTCCAAGCCTTCCTCACCACTGAAAAGATGAAGGATGAACTGGAGGAAGTGCATACAGCCGACATCACTTTCGGTGATGAAGACCTCCTTCTCGGGACATGCGACCATAACCGTCCCCTATATGTCTCCGGATACTGCCATGATATCAAGATAGGCAAGATCCTGGTGGATAATGGATCCTCCGTCAACCTCCTTAATGTTCGGGTGTTGAAGGAAATCTGCATGAGTGTGCAACACCTCGCTCGTGACAAAATCACTATCTCCGGTTTCGATTCACAATCGTCACGGACTCTCGGATCTGTGATACTAACATTACGCTTTGGACTTCTCGTCACAGACATCAAATTCCATGTCATTGACGCCAAGACCTGCTACAACGCCTTGCTCGGTCGTCCTTGGCTACACGAGTACAACATCATCCCTTCTACACAACATCAGTGTATGAAGTACTTTAAGGACGGTTTCGAGTATACCGTAACAGGCGAGCTGAACCCATTTTCCGTGAACGAAGTCCGCAAATACGAAGATGCGAAATACTTTTTGCCAGATTTCGAGGATACAGAAAGGTGTCGCAATCCGGAGAACAAAACCGCCGCCACCATCCCGATTTTCGGGAGCGATACCGAAGAAGAGGAAGAGATAGTTTATGCAGGGCCATCTCGACGCAACAACCTGGGGACGCCCCCCCCGTGTTGGTCTTCGGAAGTGATTCAGAAGATGAAGTTAATGCTGTGTTCTCCAATCGGTTGTCAATACAAGCACCCCCTGGCGATGACCATAGTTTGCAAATCACCATGGTACCGCGAGAACACTACAAGGATCTCGACGCGCTTCAGGCTCACAATGTGCAGGACCTGCAAACATTTTACGTCCCTCCCAGGCGAAGGGGCGAGAAAGTGATCCTATTCTACCGATCCTCAGAGTCGAAAATAGAGAAAGAGATCTGGCATGGCGCGGATGCTACGCTTGACAGGCTCCAACCCATCCGTCTGCCCAGATACTATACAAATGGATTAAAGAAGCTATTGAAGCGCCAAGGAGTACCCTTAGAACAGACCGGTCGGCAGGCGCGGTTCTACAACAGGATTTGGGATGTCCCCGGGACTCAACGCAAATTGCCCAACGGGAAGATGGAAACACTCGGGCTTGGATACGCAAGAGCCGGAAAATGGGAACGGGCCCACAGTAGCTACACCATATATACCTTTGATGAAGAGGAGGACGCCCTGTCAGGAGATGCCAACCACCCATCAAAACTAGACCCCGCAATTAAAGCGCCGAGTCCGTCGTTGGAAGAGCGAGTGGGCAAGCCTATCAGGAAAATGGGTCAGGAAGCTCGGGAAGACCACAACCGCGAAATGGCCATCTACGAGAAGGCCAGGACGCAACGTCTATCTCAACGTGCTGCAAAAGAAAAAGACGCTTATCCTCGTCAATCCGTTGTACGAAAGGCCCGACGCAGAGACGGAAATAAATCAAGAAGCGGCTCGGGTTTGTCCCTCATGAAGAAGATGAGTCGAGCGTACTCCTTCCCCCGAGACAAAACGGGGAGGTTACTTAACCTCGCCATAAAACATCAAATGATCACGCTTCCAGAGTCTAGACATCCTGAGCAAGCTAGCAAGGCCTCTCATCCGAGTTATTGCTCTTATCACCAAGCCATAGGACATCCTACCGAAGACTGCTTCACCTTCAAGAACTGGGTCGAGGACCAGTACCGACGGGGCAGATTCGCTTTATCCGACGGCTGGAATGTGACGCCACCGCAAAAGCATGAGCCCAAGGCCGCAAGAGCAGAACCGGGTCCACCTCAGTCCGGGGAGCGGGTTCGCACCTGTTATACGATTACGATATTAAGAGAAGAGCCCGAGAACGTAGATGACCTTCCCCGGTGCTTTGAGAACAGCGATGATGAGGGGATCTCGGAATTTCCGCCCGCTCCAAAAGAACTGGAAGATGGTATACATACTACTGCAGATAACCTCAAGAAGATTGAGTTGGGATCGGCAGACGACCCGCGACCGACATTTGTCAGCGAGCTGTTATCCGAAGAAAAGGTGGCTGCGTTAAAGAACGTGCTTCTACGGCATAAAGATTGCTTCGCGTGGAACTACTCCGAGATGCCAGGATTGGACCCAGAGATTGCTGTGCATAGATTAGCAATATCCCCAGATATCAAGCCAGTCAAGCAGGCGCCAAGGAGGATGCGACTCGAGCTTGAAATGAGCATCAACGCCGAAGTCAAGAAGTTGATCGATTCTGGATTTATCCAAGAAGTCCAATACCCCGACTGGATCGCCAATATCGTCCCGGTAATGAAGAAGAATGGGACGGTACGCATATGCGTGGATTTCAGGGATCTCAATAAAGCCTGTCCAAAGGACGATTTCCCGGTGCCGGTAACCAAGCTAATGATAGATAACACGTCCACTCACGAGGTTTTCTCCTTTATGGACGGTTCATCAGGATACAATCAGATAAAAATGCATCCCGAAGACCAGAAGCACACCGCTTTCCGGACCCCTTTGGGTATATTTTGCTACAGGGTTATGCCCTTTGGTCTTAAGAACGCTGGCGCTACCTATCAAAGGGCCATGACAAAGATCTTTGATGACCTCATACACGACGTCGTCGAGTGCTATATCGACGACCTCGTAGTAAAGAGCATGTCATACGAAGATCATTTAAAGCATCTGAAGACTGTATTTCGACGCCTTCGGCAATATAATTTGAAAATGAATCCCCTCAAATGCGCGTTTGGAGTCTCCTCGGGCAAATTTCTGGGATTCATCGTTCGACACCGAGGTATTGAAATAGATCCGTCAAAGATTAAGGCGATCATGGAAATGCCTCCGCCAAGAACCCTCAAGCAGTTGCGGTCTCTCCAAGGGAAGCTCGCATACATCCGGCGGTTTATCGCTAATCTTTCGGGCAAATGCCGTCCTTACAGCCACCTGATGAAAAAGGGAACTCCATTCGTTTGGAATCACAAATGTCAAGGTGCACTGGACGAGATCAAGCAGTACCTGCAGAACCCTCCAGTGTTGGCTGCTCCAATGAAGGGAAAGCCTCTCATTCTTTACACGGCCGCCCTCGAAGGTTCTTTGGGCGCATTATGGGCACAAGAGAACGATCAGGGGAAAGAAAGAGCACTTTACTACTTAAGTCGAGTGCTGCTGGGGGCAGAAAGCAACTATTCCCCCATTGAAAAGCACTGCCTGGCGTTGATCTTCGCAATAACAAAGCTTAGACATTACGCATTAGCACATGAAGTCCGTCTTATTTCGAAGGTGGACCCTCTCAAATATCTGATGTCGAAAGCCATATTGACGGGACGACTTGCTAAGTGGGCCCTGCTCTTGATGGAGTTCTCGATAACATATCAACCTCTCAAGGCCGTGAAAGGCCAGGCCATTGCCGACTTCCTCGCCGAGCACCCGATACCGGCCGATTCTCCTCTGAACTGTGATTTGCCGGACGAGCATGCATTTGATGCGATTAGCGGCGGAAGCGCCCGATGGGAACTCTATTTCGATGGAGCATCCTCCATAAAGAAACAGAAACAAGGTGTCCCAATGGTCAAATCAGGGATAGGCCTCATCTTTGCAACTCCACAAGGAGGGATAATGCGCTTCGCCTTCTCCTTGACAGAACCGAGGACAAACAATGAAGCCGAATACGAAGCTCTGATAGCAGGCCTCGAAATCGCCATCGACATGGGAATTGAAGACCTCCTTATATACGGGGATTCTCAGCTGGTCGTTAGTCAAGTAAATGGTGACTACCAAACGTGCAAACCGGAGTTGGTGAAGTACGGGGAAAAGGTGCAACAACTATTGACCCAAATTCCCTCCTATACTTTGGAGAACATACCGCGCGCGGAAAACAGCAAAGCAGACGCGTTGGCTAAACTTGCTAAAGAACTGGCTGACGAGAACCTCGATGACGTCAGAATCGTGGTACAAAGCCGTCAAGTGCTCGCCCCAGCAGAAATATCTCTGGAATCATGCGAAGAAAAGGGAACAACTGAGCAGACGACCCTACAAATAAAAGACCATGAGAAGGCCGAAGACTGGAGGGAAGTCTTCATAGACTACTTTAAGTCCCACCGAATGCCCGAAGAAGCGTCCTCAAGACATCAGCTCATGAAACGAGCTTTATCTTTTGCTTTTGTCAACGATATTCTATACAAGAGATCATTTGATTCTCTATGGCTGAGATGCTTAGGACCTGACGAAGCAGAAAGAGTCATTCAAGAAGTTCATGACGGACTTTGCGGTTCTCACCAAGCAGGCCCAAAGATGAAGTTAAAAATTAAACGGATGGGTTACTATTGGCCCACGATGATCCAGGACTGCCTCGAGTATGCGAAGCAATGCCACTCATGCCAGATTCATGGAGACTTCATCCACCAACATCCGAATCCACTGCATCCAACGGTGGCTAGTTGGCCATTCGAAATGTGGGGGACTGACATAGTAGGCCCCATTGAGCCAGCATCATCCCGGGGACACCGTTTTATTCTGGAAACAACTGATTACTTCTCCAAATGGGCAGAAGCAGTACCACTGAGGGAAGTAAAGACGGAGAATATCCTCCATTTCTTCAAGACGCACGTCATCTATCGGTTCGGGACTCCACGGCGGATTATCTCCGATAACGGGCCGGCCTACCGAAGCCATAAGATTAGCCGCTTCGCACAGCAGCACAATATAGACTGGAGATATTCTTCGGTTTACAATCCACGAGCTAACGGTCTAGCCGAGGCCTTCAATAAGACCTTGACGAAGATCATAAAAAAGACCGTTTCCAGGAATAAGAGAGACTGGCACGAAAGGCTGCAAGAAGCCCTTTGGGCTTATCGAACCACATTCAAGACGGCCACGAACACAACGCCGTACGCGTTGGTATTTGGGACTGAAGCAGTGCTCCCCCTCGAGATAGAGTTACCCTCTCTACGAGTAGCAGTCCACCACGAGCTGACGAATGAAGAAAATGCTCACCTTCGTCTTGAGGAGCTTGATGCTCTCGACGAAACCCGGCTCATAGCGCAACAACATCTAGAGGCCTACAAAGCAAAGATGACGCGCTCATACGAAAGATTGACCAGGCCGAGGACATTCCGCCAAGGCGAACTTGTACTAGTGGTCAAAAGACCTATGATCCCCAATCGTGCCAAGCGAGGAAAATTTGAGCCAAACTATGAAGGCCCGTACATCATAGACAAGGTCTACCAGGGTGGAGCCTACCTACTCATGGACATGCACGGTGAAAGGCCTTTCAGGCCAATAAACGGCCGCTTCTTAAAGAAGTACTATGCTTAATGAGCTGCAGCCGGGGTCAATGATAGATGACGACGACTATGTCCGCTCACTATCTTCCTAGGCTCAGACTTTACAAGCAGCAGCCGGCCTTCCCATAACGGCGGACCGAAACGTCCTTAAACTAACGGCGGACCGAAACGTCCTTAAACTAACGACGGACCGAAACGTCCTTAAACTATCAACGGACCGAAACGTGCTTAAACTAACGACAGACCGAAACGTCCCTAAAACTACTACCGCAGCATCTTTAGGCTGACGAGATAAAAAAGAAAAAAATAAAAATAAAAATATATGAAAAAGAATAAAAAAAAAAGGTACGTCCATAAGCAAAATGGGCACGGATGAAAACCCGAAAGGGCTCCGTGAGTAAAAACAGCAGGGCTGCCGGCAAGCGTTCGTGAAAACCCGAAA
Source organism: Agapanthus africanus (assembly GCA_030015575.1). NCBI lineage: Eukaryota > Viridiplantae > Streptophyta > Magnoliopsida > Asparagales > Amaryllidaceae > Agapanthus > Agapanthus africanus. Next base: position 26,529,606 of record CM057338.1, read on the forward strand.
GGGCGCGACCTTGTAAAAAAAAAGGTGAAAAAGTAAAAAAAAAAGGGGGGGGTATGTCCGTAAGGAAAATGGGCACGGATGAAAACTCGAAAGGGCTCCGTGAGTAAAAACAGCAGGACTACCGGCGAGTGTTTGTGAAAACCCGAAAGGGCGCAACCTCGTTAAAAGACACTTGTAGGGTCCTCTCGACCTTGTAAGGAGAAACCACCTGCGTGAGATCCTTACGACTCACAAAGGAGCAACACACTTAGGGATCCTCACGATTCCTAAGGAGAAAATACACTTACGAGATCCTCACGACTCGTAAGGAGAATTCCCTTATGGGACCCTTACGGCTCATGAGATTTGAAAGTCTTAAGATACAGAAACCTGAACCTGTTCTTAAGCAAATCCTCCACAACCTTCGATATTGCCCTACAAGAGGCTCAATACTGACCCTTGTATACAATCCACGGGCGCGAATAAACATTTCCCCAGAAAGTCCAACCCTTGTAGGTCCTCTCGACCCATAAGGTGAAAACCCTCTTGTAGGATCCTTACGACTTACAGAGGAACATACACTCAGGAATCCTCACGATCCCTAAGGAGAAAATACACCTGCAAGATCCTCACGACTTGTAGGGAGAAATACCTTTGTGAGACCCTTACGGCTCATGAAGTCAAAAGCCTTAGTCGACAGGACCTTAACCCTGTTTGCTAAGCCACCTTTGTTCAACATCGACAGAGGCAAATGATGATTCGCTCCTGGCAATATTCCAGTTACAGCGATGCTGATGCCTAAACCGGTATCAAATCCCAAGTTCTTTCATGGCAAATGATGATTCGCTCCTGGCAACATCCCAGTTGCAGCGATGCTGATGCCGAAATCGGTGTCCAAAATCCGAGCTTGCGGCGAAAAAGCTAGCAGGCCACACATGCATACGAAATAGCCGAAATGATGGGGCAACTTGCAATAAAAATCAGCAAGTAAAAAAATATATGCATAAAACAAATAGCCGAAATGATTGGGCACCGCGAAAAATAGCCGAAATGATTGGGCAATCGCGACCTTCGCGATATAAAAAGCTGAAATGATAGAGCATCGCGGAAAGAATAGAAAAAATGACGAAAGAATGAAATCTTTGCCCTACAGGTAATGTTACATCTATCCCTGTATACAATCCAGGGGCGCAAACAAAGAAGGAGTCGTACTCCTCCCCCAGGTTTCATCATGAGAGGAAGCCAAATCTCGACGGTTCACAAATAACCTGGAGATCATCTCGACGCAGCAGACACAACATCAAGCGAAATGGAACAGCGGCAACCCCCAGTTCCATGGCTCGGCGATATACATATCACCAAGAGTCAAACCTTTATTCCGTGAAATGCGGATATATCTAGTGCAAAATTCCTGGTTACGTGGAACACGGATAATGTCACTCTTTGACCCCGTGGAAAACGTCCAGAGCGGATCCTGGTCCTCGCAGAGCATGGCAGTGAACCCGTGCAAAGCATCCAGAGCGGAGCCTAGTCCTCGCCTAACGCGGCAGTGAACCCGTGTGAAGCATCTAGTGCAAAATTCCTGGTTACGTGGAACACGGATAATGTCACTCTTTGACCCCGTGGAAAACGTCCAGAGCGGATCCTGGTCCTCGCAGAGCATGGCAGTGAACCCGTGCAAAGCATCCAGAGCGGAGCCTAGTCCTCGCCTAACGCGGCAGTGAACCCGTGTGAAGCATCTAGTGCAAAATTCCTGGTTACGTGGAACGCGGATAATGTCACTCTTTGACCCCGTGGAAAACGTCCAGAGCGGATCCTGGTCCTCGCAGAGCATGGCAGTGAACCCGTGCAAAGCATCCAGAGCGGAGCCTAGTCCTCGCCTAACGCGGCAGTGAACCCGTGTGAAGCATCTAGTGCAAAACTCCTGGTTACGTAGAACACGGATAATGTCACTCTTTGACCCCGTGGAAAACGTCCAGAGCGGATCCTGGTCCTCGCAGAGCATGGCAGTGAACCCGTGCAAAGCATCTAGAGCGGAGCCTAGTCCTCGCCTAACGCGGCAGTGAACCCGTGTGAAGCATCTAGTGCAAAATTCCTGGTTATGTGGAACGCGGATAATGTCACTCTTTGACCCCGTGGAAAACGTCCAGAGCGGATCCTGGTCCTCGCAGAGCATGGCAGTGAACCCGTGCAAAGCATCCAGAGCGGAGCCTAGTCCTCGCCTAACGCGGCAGTGAACCCGTGTGAAGCATCTAGTGCAAAATTCCTGGTTACGTGGAACACGGATAATGTCACTCTTTGACCCCGTGGAAAACGTCCAGAGCGGATCCTGGTCCTCGCAGAGCATGGCAGTGAACCCGTGCAAAGCATCCAGAGCGGAGCCTAGTCCTCGCCTAACGCGGCAGTGAACCCGTGTGAAGCATCTAGTGCAAAATTCCTGGTTACGTGGAACGCGGATAATGTCACTCTTTGACCCCGTGGAAAACGTCCAGAGCGGATCCTGGTCCTCGCAAAGCATGGCAGTGAACCCGTGCAAAGCATCCAGAGCGGAGCCTAGTCCTCGCCTAACGCGGCAGTGAACCCGCGTGAAGCATATAGTGCAAAATTCCTGGTTACGTGGAACACGGATAATGTCACTCTTTGACCCCGTGGAAAACGTCCAGAGCGGATCCTGGTCCTCGCAGAGCATGGCAGTGAACCCGTGTGAAGCATCCAGAGCGGAGCCTAGTCCTCGCCTAACGCGGCAGTGAACCCGTGTGAAGCATCTAGTGCAAAATTCCTGGTTATGTGGAACACGGATAATGTCACTCTTTGACCCCGTGGAAAACGTCCAGAGCGGATCCTGGTCCTCGCAGAGCATGGCAGTGAACCCGTGCGAAGCATCCAGAGCGGAGCCTAGTCCTCGCCTAACGCGGCAGTGAACCCGTGTGAAGCATCTAGTGCAAAATTCCTGGTTACGTGGAACGCGGATAATGTCACTCTTTGACCCCGTGGAAAACGTCCAGAGCGGAGTCTGGTCCTCGCCAAGCACGGCAGTGAACCCGTGTGAAGCATCCAGAGCAAATACCGGACTGTGGAGTCCTTAAAATCCACGGACTATGACGTCCTTAACCTTGACCGTGATGTCTTAAAACTAACGATCAACCACCCCGATTCCCTACAGACTTTGCCTTGGTTTAAGGGTACATCTCTTCGCTCCTTTGATGCCCGGCGTTGTAATTCCTCAACGTCTTCAAAGAGGTGACGGGTCCCTGCAACCAAACACCGGACTGTGGAGTCCCTAAATCCACGGACTATGAGGTCCTTAACCTTGACCGTGATGTCTTAAAACTAACAGCGGACTGTGGAGTCCTTAAATCCACGGACTATGAGGTCCTTAACCTTGACCGTGATGTCTTTAAACTACGATACCTTGAGAAACCCCCGACTCCGTAAAACACGGACAAGGGTGACCGCATCCAACACTTGCAGGCCCTCACGACCTGTAAGGAAGAAAAACTCTCTTGCGAGATCCTTACGACTCTCAAGGGAAAACCCGCTTAAGGATCCTCACGATCTCTAAGAAGAACCTACACCTATGGGATCCTCTCGACCTGTAGGGAGAAAAACTCTTTATGAGACCCTCGTGGCTCGTAAAATGCAAAAGTCTTAGGAAGCAGATCTTAACCCTGAATCCTAAGCCATTGCTGTCCTGCAAGAAGATCGAGATAGAATATCCGCAGAATACATTCAATAAAAAGGGGGACACACCATTGAGAAGGAAAAATGTATCTTTTATTCATAAACCAAAATGGGTATAAGGTACAATTCATGAAAGAAACAAAAAGAAAATACTCTCATCCATGAGTATGTACAAAAAGGAAGGAAAAGATACAAATGTTTCAAGCCGGCGGGCGATTCAGCAGCTTGGTCAGCTCATCCTGCTTTTGCTGGACCACGGCTTCATGACGCAAGATCTCCAAAAGACGAGCCTCTGCTTGAGCTTGCTGAGCTTGATACGAAGCGAGCCGGGCTTCAAGCTCTTTCTCAGTGGCCTTATGAGCCTCGACCCTCTCACAAGTGAACGTGGCAGCTTTATCGAGAGCCACAACCTTATGTTCGCTACGTATCGCTCTATCAGGCCACGTAAGCTCGCTTTCGTAACCACAGCAAACGCGCTAACATCGTCTGATGTGAAAGGCAACAAGAAAAGTTTCCGACATATTTCAAGCATACGTTAGCAATCATATGAGTATTCAAAAAGGGAATAATAATAATAATAATAGCGTTTGCAATCGCATGAACGTTCATAATACCCAAAATGGTCTGATGCGCAGGAAAGCGATGGTAGCATTTGCAATTAAAGAAAGTTCTCATGAGAAGAATACAAAGTTTATTTATGCAAGCGGAAACATACATACTAGCACCAAACCTACACGGAATCTCGGCATAAAGCGTAAAAAAGGAGGGACTAATTTAAAAATGTTCTAAGCTAACGGAAAAGGTCACCAAACATGGGATCAACGGCACAGGGGTTAATGAAGCAAAGGACAAAATTCTCCATCTCTCTCTCTGCTTTTTCCAGCACGTCGAAGCGACGGTTCTCACGAGAAGTCGCTCCCCATCGATTGGCGCCGTGTTCGTCCGCGAAAGCAGACATAATAGCTCGCCGGGCCTTTATCTGGCTCAGCAGATAAATTGAGCAATCCTTCAAAGCTTGAGTAATCAAGCATGCTTCATGAAAACCCTCGAGCTTTTCTTCTGCCGCGTCGAGCATCGCCAGGGTCATCTCCGCCGGGTGAGGAGGGATGTCGGCAAGCACGGCCTTGAGAATCATCCGGAGCCAGAGAGAACCCATCGGGAGGGAGGACCCCCTACGGATCGAGAGTTCATGCATGGCTGAGTCGCATTCGTTGTCGGTAAGGAGGGGATCCACCAACCGAGCAGCAAAGCGGGGGACCATTTCCTCAATAGGAACTTCCCATGGCTGTCGACGAGCATGAGGGCGATTGCAGGCCATGGCGCTCGTTTGTTTCTCAAGACAAGTTACTCCAAGATAAAAAAATAATAATAATATAAATCTCTTTGTGAGAGGAAAAGGGAAGCTATAGCCTCATATATAAGGAAATGCATTAAGTGCTGTGCGCGGAAAATCTTGCATGGTGAAGCTATTTCCAAGGCCCAAAAAAGGAAAGGCATCGAAAATCAAGGAGATGGAACTATTTCCAAGGCCCTTTCTTCTGCGTCTAATATTGTGCACTGAAAATAGGGCATGAGAAGATTTTGTGAACAGCCACATCAAGGGACCCCACGTGCAGACTACGTGAGGACTAAACCTGATGTACACAAAAGAAATGGAGTAGCACCCTGCATATTGAAAGCACCAACAACAACAGTAGCAAAATGATAAAATCCCAGAGAAAAGACATGCAAACATAGAAAGACATAATAACAATTGTCACTCATACTTCAAGAGGTTCATACAAAACACAGAGGACACATTTACAATGGTAAAACTTCAGATGCGGGGCATGGGTTGAGAAACTCAAAATTAACTTTATTCAAAATCTTCCAAGCATTTCGAACCTCCCGAGTATGCTTCCTTTCACGATCACAAGCATCGGGGTCCTCACGAATGTCCTCCACCCTCCGATAGGCGGCAAGTATGGCCGACTGCTGGAACATCTGATGCAGGAGATCAATGAGATTATCCCGCCTTCTCTTTGAGATCAAGTGCATCAGATACACCGAGTGTATTTTATCCTCGGCGGCGTCCAATGCCCCAAGCGGCACACCAGCACAGAATAGAGGGAGAGCCTCCCTGATCGCCAGCACGATCAGCCTCAGAAGAAAAGAGCGACGGGGGAGTAGCCGATGGTCGTACTCATCAAAGCGGCTCATGATCTCGGCACATTAAGCATCGGTGAACTCCTGGTTCTGACTGCGGCCCAGTGCACGAATATTCCCATAGGAAATGATCTCGTCAAGACCATACAGATGGGCATCCATGATACCTGAAATAAAAGTCATGAGATTCATTAGAAAACTCCTGTTCCATTAATTGCAGAAGAACAAACTAGGGCCAAGAGACCCCAGGAAGCCTCGGCGTGAAGAAATCAAGTCCTTCATTGGAATTAAATTCCTTATTGAGAAAAGGGAATTAAATTCCCAGAAACATTTTTGATGGAATTAAATTCCATAGAGTTGAAACGCCATCATCATCTCCCCAAGGATTATCTAAACCCTAAAAGATCTACAGTTTGAAGGTTAAGCGGCTTCATGTTCTTATGGAAAAATATGAAGAAAAAAGGGTAAAAACCCTTGTTTTGGATTTAAAATCCAGAGGAATGTGAAGGTCCATCGTTGTCTAAGAACATTACCTGAGGAAAAGAAATCTTTTCGAACAGAGTTAAACTCTGCAGACTGTTTCAAGACAGAGAACTAAGCTCTGGAAACGAGAATTAAATTCTCAAGGAAGAAGTTCTCAGAAGAAGAAGATGAACAAAGTGAAGGCTCCTATGAAGAGACAGAGGTATTTAAAGAAGGCAATGAAAACGTTTCATCTCCCCAGATCCCTAGAGGAATCCAACGGTCACAAGAGGTGACAGCGTTGCACTCACGTGCAGACACGTGAGAACAACGCTGTGGGGGCATTTGTTTCCTGATTTAAAATCAGGAAAGCTTTTGGGAAAAGCTTCAGAAGAGGGTCACGTGTTGGCACGTGACACCTAAAAGCACCATCAAGTCAGGTTCAGTTTTCCAACTACATCAAAGAAAGAGCTTCAGAAAGGGTCACGTGTCGGCACGTGACATTTAAATGCAAGCGTCAAAGGCACACCGGTTCCCTGATCAAGTCAAGGAAAAGGCTTCAGAAGAGGTCACGTGCTCCCACGTGACCAGGGTCACGTGTTGCCACGTGACGTTCAAAGCAGCAGACTCGTTCTCCAGATGAACCAAGGAAAGAGAGTTCAAACAAGGGTCACGTGCTCACACGTGACCAGGGGTCACGTGGTGGCACGTGACGTTTAAGCAACGATCAGAAGACAGAGCGCAAAAGAAAGGAAAAGGCTCATTCCAAAGGGGGTCACGTGCCCACACGTGACCATGAGTCACGTGGTCACACGTGACTGGCTTTCAAAGCCCATTTTGTCAAACAGAATTAAATTCTGAAGGAGAATCGAATCTTTCCAAAGGAAAGCGGCTATCTGGAAACGATCGAATTAAAGATTCAGAGGTGATGAAATATCATCTATCTATGGGAAAATCTCGGGTTTGGAAAGATTTTCCCTTTAAATCTAACCAAAATAACAAAGGAGAATCTCTGGATTTAAAATCCAATGGTGAATAAAATTCACCTAATAATCCAAAGGTCCAAAATGAATGATGGATGCAAATCAAATCTTTCACGAAGATTCGTCAAAAACTGATTGATTTGGCTGCTTCTCCTATAAATAGGAGCCAAGAGACATAAAAAAGGGATATACGCAGAGAAAAAAAAAGAGAAAAGAAAGAGAGCTTCGATACTTGGAGAACTTGGATCTTCTGCAAAAAACCCTAGGTAAGAAAGGGAAAAGCTCCTTGAAAGAAGAAGAGAATTTAATTCTCAACAGAGTTTAACTCTGATACATAAAAACAGAAGAGTATATTTCTTCTCTCTTTGATAGAGGGTCTGCAAAGTGCACATCTCCCCTTAAGGTTGAGAATTTAATTCTCAATGGGTCGAGATCCTGCCATGCAGATCCAAAACATAGAGAGGGAATGCAAGCATGAGAATTTAATTCTCCCAGAACTATAGGAATTTAATTCCTTTAAAATAAAATTAGGGCTTGACCCTGTATCATGGGAATTTAATTCCTTCAGAATAAAAAGAAACAGGGTTTAACCCTAATTAAGAACTTAGTTCTGTTGAAACAACGGGAATTTAATTCCTTTAATCATCATTTAATAGGGAATGGGAATTCAATTCCTTAAAAAAGCTTTGTTAGGGTTTAACCCTATTTGGTTCTCCACATATATGAGGAATTTAATTCCTACAGAAAATTCAGAGTTAAACTCTATCCCAGAATATAAGTCTTCGAAAGGAAGTAGGAATTTAATTCCTCTGAAATTTACAGCTCGAGGAATTTAATTCCTGGAAAAAAGATTAACGAAGCCTCTAAACAAAATACATAGAGGCAGGGTCACGTGTCATCACGTGACCCCCCAAAAGATCTACAGAAAGCCCCTTTTGAGGCAGCACCCCACGTGATCCACGTGACCCTTGGCAGAAGCTCTAATACATAGGCATTTGAATGCCCATCACGTGATGGCACGTGACGCTCTGAAAGACACGATAATCTCAGAATAAATGAAGGGAGGGCGCTCTCACGTGCTGCCACGTGACCCCTCTTGCCTTAGTATTTAACACTAAATTGAAACTCTCGAACCCAGTGTTAACATACTGTTGGGCCTTAGTGTTCAACACTAATTAAAAAGCTTTATCTGCAGTGTTCAACACTGATTGCCTTAGTGTTTAACACTAATCTGAGATCTTCATTTGCAGTGTTCAACACTGATCTGTTTTAGTGTTTAACACTAATTTGAAAAGCCTTGTTGCTGGTGTTTAACACCGATTATCTCTTAGTGTTAAACACTAACTTGTCAACCTCATTCCCAGTGTTCAACACTGATTGCTCTGTAGTGTTTAACACTAGGCTTTGACCCAATTGACTAAATAGATGGAGGCAAAGCCTCTCCTGATTGGACTTAGCCCAAGATGGCCATAAGTCCTCAATTTGTGCTTAACTGGGCCAATGGACTCATAACATAATTAATCGTCTTGACCCCAAATTGGGCCAAGGACTATTTAATCCACTCCGGTCCTAGGGTACATCTCTTCACTCCTTTGATGCTTGGCATTGTAATCCCTCAATGTCTTCAAAGAGGTGACGGGTCCCGACGACCACACATTGATACGGACTGCGGGGTCCTTAAACCCGTGTTTAATGCAAATTCCTGGTTACGTGGAACGCGGATAATGTCACTCTTTGACCCCGTGGAAAACGTCCAGAGCGGAGCCTGGTCCTCGCAGAACACGGCAGTGAACCCGTGTGAAGCATCCAGAGCACATAACGGACTGTGGGGTCCTTAAACCCATGGACTACGACTTCCTTAACCTTGACCGAGATGTCTTAAAACTAACAACGGACTGTGGGGTCCTTAAACCCATGGACTACGACGTCCTTAACCTTGACCGAGATGTCTTAAAACTAACAGTGGACCGCAATATCCTTAAACTACCCATAGACCGCAATGTCCTTAAACTACCCATGGACCGCAATGTCCTTAAACTAAAACAATAGAGCCCCGCATGCTCTTTTGTCGGATCTAAACGGTCCTGTTTAAGTTGATCTTAGCCTCAAAGATGGCTAACGTATCCTTAAACCTTCAAACAGAGTGGACTATAAATCCCCCCAATTAACTCTGGCTCAAGGGTACATCTCTGAACTCCTCTGACATCCGTCGTTGTAATTCTTCAACGTTGTCAGAGAGGTGACGGGTCCTGACGGCCATACATACGTTGGACCTCTAGGTCCCTAAACTGGAACAATGGAGTTCAAACACTCCTTTATCGGATCTAAACGATCCCGTTAAGTTGATCTTAGTCACAAAGTTAGACTAACGCATCCTTAACAAACGTTTGAGTTGATCTTAGCCTCAAGTATGGCTGACGTATCCTCAAACCAAACCCCCAAACCCAAATCTAAGATAATACGGATTTGGACTAGTCCACGCCCTACGGGCGACGACATAACTCAGTCTCCGTAAACAATCCACGGGCAACAAAACACAAAACAAACACCCACGACACGAAGTGACCAGCTGGAGAAGGAGAAAGTTGTTTCCGCAATGCGGTAGCGTAATTAACTGCAGGGGCTTGCACCTGCAGGGAAGAGCGTCTCCATAATCAAAAACCCCTCAAGCGAGGGGGAATCTGACAAAGTCTGCTACATCGGACGCATCCGTTTAAACCTTCGATACATGGTGCCATAAATCAACTTGGCATCTTCGGAGAGGTGAACGGATAGCACCAATTAGCATCTGTCCCGAATCTCAGCGCCAAGACACAGCAGTCCTGCGCGCCGTCTTTCGGAGGGGAACACTTACCTTTCTTGCAAACTTTATTCTACACTCAATTCATGAATATTTCCTTCACTTTAAAAATATATTTCTTGTGACATTTTAGTTTAACGATTAAATATCATAGACTTTATTTCTCGTACACATCATGCGTGTGGTAACGACCTATCCCTTCCGTACATATGGAAAACATAACACGATGCTATAGCTATAAGTTTTTTCAAAAAGAAACGTATTATATTAAAATAGCCTCACTTTCTAAAATACGTTTTAAAATCATTATTTTAAATCTTTTGAAAATACGTCTCTACAACTCTCGTTAGGGGACCCGTTTGTGGATAGTGCGGGTTATCACACATCTTTGGGATAATAGAGCGAGATGCATAACTTCTCACGGAGAATTCAGTCCCGAAAGGAATAAAATATGGTTTTAAAAAAATATGACTTTTTAAAACCAGTTAAATAATTGGAAACTTATTTAAATCATATATTTGTATTTTCTAATAAAACAAATTGTGAAAACTAGATTTTTTAAATGAAAAGTTTAAATATTTTTAAGAAAACATCCTTAAGTTTCCAAAAGATGGATTTTTCATTAAAATACCATAAACCTTCAAAGCAAGGTTTTGACACTAAAATAACGCCAAAAACTAAAATATAATTTTATAAAACTCTTGACTTTTTAATTAACATGTTTTTAACAAAAAACACCTTTGAGGTTTATTTTTAAATTAAAACATTTTAAATAAACCCCCTCGAGAAATGTAAACATGTAAAAACATACAATAAACGCATTAATAAATTTATAAGGACTTTAAATTAATAATGGTTTAAGCGGTACCAATTCTTTAGGTCTCGGGAGCCAGAGAAAATGGGTGCTTTCCTATCTATCCTAAATAACATTAAAAAAAATTATCAATGGCAACCGTCTTTGAAAAAGACACAAATCCTTCCACTCATATGCAGCGGTTGCCAATTATTTCCCAAACTAAAGATCTCAAAATGTTAAATATTTTTAATAAGATATGTGTAGAACCTGAACTCAAATTCGAACTTGACTTGAATTCCTATCGAACTTAAACTCGAACTTGAACCCAAATTCGAACCGAATCTAGAATTTGAACATTTGATCTTGACTTGATTTGACCTGAATCATGAATATGACTTGATATGAATACTGAATACAATATGAACCTGAACCTGTACTCCTTATATTCATGAAATCGGTCAAGACCTGCAAATTTGAACTATACAATAAAATACGCGGAGATAAGGGATAGGTTGGTGAGAAACGTATGTCGTGTCATGAGGGGTCACTTTAAAAGACATCTCTTGAATATACTTTTATCGTTGTTCCGTGGGATTTGACGGAGCCATATACTCTCTTGTACCTTTGGTCTACGAGTAAGCTGGACTACTCTCATATACACGGATACCTTCCTTATCAAATTACAAACAACCATGTTAGAATAGCTAACCTTATACATATAAATGTCATTGTAGAAACCCTAAACTTTCTGTACAGAATTATTTCAAAATAAAGAAAGGATTACCTTAGCCTGAGCACAAGTTATAAATTTAATTTGCTTTTGAATAGCAAGAAAGCACTTGTAGCTCATTGGTAAACCCTTGCACTGCTATAATGTAGCCCCTATGTTCAAATCCCTCCAGCCACATATTATTTTTATTGATTTTTCTTTTAAACTTTTAGAAGCTCAAAAGTTTGCACGTGCACTGTATGTAAAATGAAAAGTTACAATAAAAACAAACATATGGAAATTGTTATTTATACAGCCTTGGACACGTGTCTTCAATCCAACACCCCGACCCCACAAATGGACCGGCAAGATTCCCCTGGTGGCCGGCGCCGCCGATCCAACCCATTCCAAATGCTACAATTTTTTTAACCCTAGTATCCCTTGGTCTATCCCACTACCCTCATGTTGTTTGATTTCTCTGCAATTATCCAGAGAGTGATAATTCCCCTATTAAATCCATTTTTAATACACATTTTAATTCCATTTTTCATTACCCTAAACTCTAATTTATCCTATAAATACCCTTACCCTTTATCCCTCCTCATTCAGAAATCTAGTGCCAAAACACTCTAAAAATTCATAAGTCCAAGAAGTTGTACAAGTGGAGTTAGCTCAAGGCAAAGTTCCGGCGACGTTTCGGAACAAATCCGGCGACAAAACGACTCCCCGAAGATTCCATAAGTTTCCTCTACATCTCCTCTTTCTTTCTAATCTGTAAGTCCCACTTTCCCTCTTCTCCGTCTATTAAAACGAATTCCATTTTCAAAACTAGTCGGAAGCGGAGTTAATCCGACTTCCGTTTCTAATTTAATTAAAAACACCATTTATCTTAATAACAAATTTACAATCTTTTTGTATATTGTTTAGAAATCATAAACAAACATACTAGAATAAGTTTCATCTCAAAATAATATATATTGCAACTTTTATTTCAGTTTTACGGTAAAATACCATCATGTTTACATACGACATTGCTTATTCATTTTGATCATATTACCTTTAGAAAACTCACGAGATAATGACCTATCTCATCACAACACACATTCTTGACATAGCACGATAGCTTTTGGAATATTAGTTTGTGGGATAAATACGAGTTTATATTTAAATACCATAAACATTCAAAAACCGTTTTCTTTAAAAGTGTATTATTTAATTCCTTGCAAATGCGCCTCTACAACTCATTTTGGGGAACCCCGGTCGGGATGGTGCGGATTATCGCACATCCTCAGGCCTAGTAGAGCGAGATGTAGACCTTCTCATGGAGCATCCGATCTCGATGGAATTTTTAATGCAATTTTTAAGAAAAATGTGATTTCTATTTAATAAATAAGTTATATTTTTATAAATATATATATATATATATATATATATATATATATTATCAAGATAACTACTTTAAATATACAATATATATATTCCATGTTTTCTAAATCAAAGGAATCGCAAATTTCTTGAAACTGCCATTACAAATCAATACAATTCAAATATTACACTATAATACCATATACTATTCAAATTAGGTTTATATCCACTAGAATATTTCATTTTATAAAAATTGCATCTATGAAAATCCTAAAGACGATAAATAAATACTTGAGCTTTATTCTGAAAATATATCAAAACTATTTTCCATAAAACCCCCTCAAGTTATATTAAATTATAATAAGGACCCTAATAAATATAGGTTTAAGCGAGACCAATTCTCTTGAGCCTCGGGGAGCCGGAGAATATGGGTGCTTACCTATCTAAGATAGACAAACTAAAAACGGTATTATCAATACGGTAATTGTCTTGGTAAAAGACACAAATCCTGCCGTCCATGTGCAGCAGTTACCGATAACATCAAAACTAATTCAGGACTTCAATTCTGTCTAAATGGTCTGACTCAGTCTAATCTGAAATCAATCAATCTATCCTTGAATATGATTCAAGTATAACTCCATTTCAACATGAATCCGTTTATACCAGAATTCAATTTATATCAACATATCTCGACCGAACCGAACCATGGATATACTCTAATTATATATGTAACAACCCTAATTTTCTTATATACTTTTTCCTATACAAATTTTTAAATTAATTTTTTCAAAATCCATAAAGAGGTATTTATTGCCTGAGCACAAGACTTAAGTAATTAATTAGCAATTTAATTACAAGAATGAGCTTGTAGCTCATTGGTAATACCTTGCATTGCTGAACTAAGCCACCAGAGTTCAAATCCCCTGCCCCACATTATTTTGTTTTAAATCCTTTGGAAGCCTAACAGTCCAAACACCATAACTCCCAACACTTGAACTACACCTGAAAAAGTAAATATACTAGAGCCTTCACCCGACGACCCACCACCTCCACGACCCCCGACTCGGCCGAGTCCCCAACACCAAAGATGCGCCTCTTCACCTACCCTACCCCCTGTATACTCCAAATTAATGGATCGGTTCCCGAGACTTCAATATACCCTATTTACTATGATTTTTAATGAATTTTCTATATTTTTACATTTTTTTATTAAAAACCCTTCACCTACCCTACCCATAGCCTACCCTATAAATACACCCCCTACCCTCTACCCTCTCATCCCAAAATCCTGAGCCCACTTTCTCAAAATCTTCTCAAGAGTTGTGTACTTTGAAAACAAGTTCGCGGCGAAACTCCGACGAAATTCCGGCGGAAATTCCGGCGACGTTTTTAGGAACAACCGGCGACGAAGCAACGCCTCGGCAACCCCTTTAGTCCCCCCTCACTCCTTGGCTTAATCGAAACCCATAAGACCCATTCTATCTCTCTTTCTTATTCTCTAAAATACGAAATTACAAAACCCGACGGAATCGGAACAAATCCGATTTCCGATTCGGTTTTCTATAAAATTTCACTTCTCACCAATTCAATCATGCTTAAACATCTTATTGTTTACTGTTAAACATTTAATAAATTATTTGAACAAGTTTCATCACATGAAATGATAGCCTTTTTAATTTATCGTATTTTTCACTTAAATACCACAATATTTCGATTTCACATTTAATCTCCTTAACTTTGCTATACATTTAAAGTAGAACATGAGGTAATGACCTACCTCCACACACACGCATATACAACCTAAAACGATATCATCAAAAACTTAGAATACGATAAAACAATATTTTCATGTAAATACCATATTCTTAATAAATCCATTTCTAAAAGTTTTAGCTTTGATACACTTTTAAATAAATATCTCTTATTAGGAAAATACGATAAGTTGTGCACATCGATCGTTTATCTAAACCTGATTTTATGGTGTCTAGGCTAGGCAAGTGAGAGAGGTAACTTTAAAAGGCCCGTCTCACGGTGATTCGTGAGCGGATCCCTCCTTTCCTCATTTGTACTTACCTGACCACAATTGGCGGTGAAGAGACGATTTAAGGCATCTAACAACTTTTCGTTTAGACCATTCAGAAATAGGCTAGTCGACTTAGGAAACCTTAGAATCTAAAATATGGAAAATTTACATTTTACAAATAAATACCTTTTACTTTATAAAACCGTTTTCTAAAGTATTAGTATTTTACAATCTTTACAAAGCGCTGTTACAACCCATTTTTGGGGAACCCGTTCGGAATGGTGCGGATTATCGCACATCCTCGGGCTTAGTGGTGCGAGATTCAGACCTCCGCAAGGAGCATTCGGTCTCGAAAGGTTTAAAATACGACATCTTAAGAAAATGAGATTTTTGGAATATAAAATATTTATTAAAATTATTTTTGTATAAAAATATGTATATTTATCATTTAAATATCTATTTTATTCTAATATAAATATTCCATCTTTTTCTAAAAATCACAAGAATAAATTTTACGTTAAAATACCATGAACTTCAAATAAATCAATATTACAGATAAATACCTTTATTTATAAAAAAAACTAGGATATTTTCACTAGAAATGTCACAATATAAAATCCACCCTCATTACAACTCTAAAGACGAGTAATACATACTTGAGGTGTATTTTGAAAAGTATATAAAAGTATTTTTACCTAAAACCCCTTCAAGTTTTATAAGTTACCCTAAGGACCCTAGCAATTATAGGACCTCGATTTACATTTCTAACTGTCTGACTCGGATTTGAGTCTGATCATTCTGACTTGAATATGATTCAAGTCAATATACAATCTACAATATTCCAATTCAATATGAACACATGAATCCATGAATTCAATTATCAATCTATATGAGTTGACTGAACCGAACCATGGATATATTCCACTTAGATGGTTCTCCAGTTATTCCATTTACATGACTCTACGGTTTCATCCGTTTACTGATATCATGGTTTCGGTCAGTCTTTCAATTATACATTCAATACAATTTACAGTACAAAACAATACAATCAAAACACTGCGGGGTTTAAGGGGTAGACTAGTACGGAATATGTTAAAGATGGCACGAGGTGGTCACTTAAGACGTAATTACATCCATATCGTTGTTCCGTGGTATTATCGACGGAGCCTTGTACTTCAGGTTACCAAGGTCCCCGGTGTAAGTGGGACTCCCCTCGTATACACTGGCATCTTCTGTAGCAGGCTACAAACAACAGCGTTAATACAACATTACAATATTATAATACAACATTAAAAGCTACTCTCTCTCTCTCTCTTACTCTCTGTCTATTTCTCCCTTATCTTTGGGACTTACCGAGCGACCTGTTCGCTGACGACATTCTATTTCTTTCTTTTTTGAATGTCGTCAGGTGGTTTGGACCCGGCGGAAATCGAGCCATCTGCAGAAGACTTGGACCAGTTTGCTGAAGAACCAGAGCTCTAGTTTCATTGTATATTTTCCATTTAGTACTTTTCATTTCCTGTTATGCCACTGTTTAGGCATCTTTTTATTTCAGTTGTATTTCCTTTCATGCATTATACAAAGAATGTTAATAAATAAAAGTTGCTGTTTTTATTATATCTTGTATCTTGTGTATTTTCTTTTATATTTCTTAGTTACGCTTAGCGTATTTGCTTCTGAGTAAATACGTAGCGGGCCTCGTCGCGTCCCCTTCTCCGTACACTGGGAAGCGGGGCGTGACAGGTTTTGTTGGCGGCCCATGCAGGTCAGAGCTGTATGAATCCCTATCATGCAGTTCTGTTCTGCGTGAACAACCTAAGCAATATAACACAAGAACCAGCAACTAAAACATTCTTTACAATTCATGTTCCTTGAATCTTACAATTTCATATTCCTTGAATCTTATCATTTCATTTGAATCTGTCCTAACCCAAATTTTTCTTCAAGGTTATGGATTCCCCGAACAACACCAGTACCAATGTCAACAACACACCTCCACCACTACCACTCACACCTGCCGTTCCTGCTCCACTCAACGAGCAAATGGTTCTGCTTGAGGCAATCCGCAGCCTCCTAGAGGGACAGCAGCAGCTCTTAAACCGTCCCGAGGCTGAAGCACCTGGGGTGAAGCAATTCAGAGCTTTACATCCCAAACAGTTCTCAGGAAAGGGAAGCCCACTGGAAGATGAGAAATAGGCTCAAAGTATCGAGGATGATCTGGCAGCAGCACAAGTTCCAGAAATAGCTTGGGTCCGAGTTGCAAAGCTGGAATACATGGACAATGCACGGAACTGGTGGAAGGCGGAAGAAAGCCGTCTTGATCAGCCTATTGAATGGAAGACTTTTCGTGAGAAGTTCGACGCGAAGTACTTCCCTGTGACTGCCAGGTTTGCCATGGAGCAGCAGTTCATTCATCTACAACAAGGTTCGATGTGGGACAAGTCAGTAGATGAGTATGACGCTGAATTCACCATGCTCAGTCGGTAAGATATGTCACAGTATTTCAAATTTTTGATATCACATAATACACAGCTAACACAAGACCGTAACAGATTTGCGGCACACCTGATTCCGACGGATGAGATCAGAGCCCATCGCTTTCAACAAGGTTTGGACACGGAAATCCAGGTTGCATTAGCCACAGGGAAATTTCCGACTCACGAGGATGCTCTGGAAGCTGCCCGCCGTTATGAAGCAGTGATAAAGGCAAGGGGCAGACCTCAATTTGCAGGAGTGAAACTGTCACGCCCCGCTTCCCAGAGTACGCTAGATTGGGCACGTGACATAGCCAACCATGCTACCTGTGGATAGGAAGTATCCATCCACAGTCACATTACGGTTGTAGAGATATCAAGAACAAGATAAAACTATCTAAAACATGTCCATAATCCAGAATAACAGGAGTCAATAATAAATAAATGCGGAAGCAAATGATCCAATACAAATAACTGAAAAGTGTGTCCCATAATGCGGGCTCACACCAGGAAATAAATGCAGGAAATAAAACTAACTACTACTGAACTCACAGCTCAGCCTGCTGGCTGAAGTACTCCTGCTCGGACTGCAACAGCGGTACGGAATCTGGGCCATGCAAAACCCAGACGTCAGCACGTCATGTCAACCAGTAATATAATATGAAAATGTAACAGGCAATGCAAAATAAGCATGAATAAAGCAATAATGTGAAACAAGCAGTGCAGGGTAGTGTGCAGTGGGTAACTAAACTGTTCTATCAGGTTTCCTAGTCTAAAGTCTTTGAAATCAATTTGATGAATCGTCGATGTAACTCAATAGTATCCCGTACATACCCGGGATCACGGCCATAATATTCTCGGCTGCAGCCGAGATATGCCGCTAGGCACAAACAGGAAAGTGTACACTCGATAGTATCCCGTACATACCCGGGACCACGGCCACAATATTCTCGGCCGAAACCGAGACATGCCGCTAGGCACAAAACAGGAATGTGTACACTCGAACAGGTAGTGAACTGTCGAGTTACAAGTCAGGTTCACCTTTGATTTCCCCATACCCCCAAGTTATATGTGTCAGGTCAGGTATTCGGTAATCAAGAACTAATGCCAACACAGGATCAGGTAACAGCAGGTTTGTCTGGATAGACAACAGGAATGGTCCATGAGGACTACATGTCAGGTTTGTTGGCATTAGGCACGAGGTCAGGTAACAGGTCGGGTCATGGTACATCAGGTCAAGTCAATAGTAAACAGTACCATGTCAGGTGTATCAATATATACCATGTGCAACAAAGTCAAGTCAAGATATAACAATATCGTGGGTGTGCTCACAAACTGATATATAATCGAACAGGGGATTAACAGCAGGAAATAAGCAATAAGTTAAACAACAATAAGCAGTTTCATTCAATCACAAGAGTGCATTAATACAGTGCAGCCGTTTTATTATATTAACAGGTTTGAGCACCCTTAGCGGTGCAATAGTTTAAATGATGATGCAATACAGTTATATCAAGCCTTTGAATACGAATGTCCGAATGTAATAGAACTACATGGGTAAGTGCTACCATCTATTAAACAGTAAAATGTGATTAACGAATAAACTTGGTTATTAGGTTTAAACTAGCAAACTGTAGATTTTACGTTAACTGTAAACTGATATATGTCATATTGCAACCAAATGAGAAACGACTATACCAAGTTAAGTTTTACAGGTTTAATGTGTTAAACCTATATAAATATATAGTATAGCATGTAGCAAGTGATACTTGCCTCGACGGGTCGCGAACCGGGAAAAACAGAACGTACGTCGGCGGGGAAACACGCGACGGACGCACGGTTCACGGATTGAACCCAAACGACGAACCAAGGGACCTCACGGGTCAGAGCACTCCGCTGGATCGTCAGGACACGTCACCGTCACGGCCGGATTCCGGCGAGCACAAAAACAGTAAATAGGGTTTCAAGCGAGTATAGACTTTGGAAAGAAGGAAAAGACCAGAGAAGAAGATGATGGGGGAAATACTCACTGGTCCAGAGGGTACTTGCGATGACGGCGAGATCGACGGCGGCGAGGACGGCATCTCCGGCGATCTGCAAAACTTCCAGCGACTGTTTTCAGTTCTGGAAAAAGAGAAGAGGAAAGGAAAGGTGGAGGGGCACTTACAAGGTGTTTAGAGGTGGTTGGGGCTCGTCGGGGACGGCAAGGGGCGGCGCAGGGGGTCGCCGGCGACGTTTCAGGCAGCACAGGGAAGTCGCGGGGGTAGCTGGGGTCGCTGTTCTGGTCAGGGGGTGCACCGGGAGAAGGAGAGTGATGGTGAGGGAACCACGGCGAGGTGTTGGTCGGCGGCGCGGAAGGCGACGACGAGGGCCGCCGGTGAGGAGGTTGCTGCAGGAAACTTCTGCAGGTGGCCGCAGCAGTTGCGCAGGGGAGGAAACAAGGGTCGGTTGAGGCGAGGAGGCGGAGGCAAGGGCGACGGTGGCGCTGGCGCCGGCGTCGGGGCTGCGGCGGCGACGGTGAAGGCGGCTAGGGTTAGGGTGCGCTGGTTTTCTCGCGTTGGGTTCTCGCGCTCGGGAAAAATGTGAGGGGAGAAAGGAGTTATAAGTATATATATAGGAGAGAGAGAAGCTAGAGAGAGAGAGATAGAGAACGATTGAGAGAGAGAAAGAGATGTGAGAGGTAGAGAGAGAAAGATAGAGATATACTGGAGGGGGCCCACGGGAAAAAAAACTACGCTGATTGGCTGGGGGGATAAAGATTCGTGGGCTAAAAAAAATACATTAAAGATTTTCAGAATTAGTTACACAGTGAAATATATATATAACGAAATATTATATGGTTTGAATATTATATTAAATTTGGGATTTTGGCGCTAAATGAAATATTTCCAAATCGCGCCCGGGTTAGGTCCAAAAATTCGAAATTTAAATAATAGGATTTTAAGCGGATTCCAAATTTTAAAATGAGGTATTTTATGATTAAAAAGCATACCCCCAAGATGGACACCTGTACGCACGCGTAGCCGTCTAAACTCGCTCGTTTCACCGAACGGAACGAGAACTCGATGCACGGACGCTACCACGCGGCTAGGGGTGTCGAGTAGGCCAAGATGGATATTTTTAATTTTATTTTAGGTGCTAAAATTTGTTATATGCAGAAATGACTTTTCCAGATAAAATTTTACAGTAAGCCCCAAATAAGCAAGATAAATGAAATAAGTACTATCTAATACTCAACCAGTAACAGAAAAATAGTAGTATTGGGCTCGGGTGTTACATAATAGTGTACCCACTATAAAAAGAATTTCGTCCTCGAAATTCCAAGAATACAAGATAGAAAACTACAGAAAAAGGTGAGGAAACTTCTGCCGGATCTCATCTTCTCGTTCCCAATTGGACTCCCCATGCGATCGATTATCCCAAGAAACAAGCACAAGGGGGATAACCTTGGTCTTAAGAACCTTTTCCCTTCGATCCACGATTTCCACCGGTCGCTCTTCATAAGTCAGGTCTTCCCGTACTGTTAACTCCGAATGATCCAAAACGTGTGTTTCATCTCGAACATACTTACGGAGTTGAGATACGTGAAACATATCGTGCACACCTGCCAAGGACTGCGGTAACGCCAAACGGTACGCTACCTCTCCAACACGCTCCAATATCTCAAAGGGTCCAACAAATCGAGGACTAAGCTTTCCTCAACTCCCAAAACGAATCACCCCTCTAGTCGGTGATATCTTCAAGAATACCATATCACCCACGGCGAACTCTAGAGGTCTTCTTAACGTATCAGCCCAACTCTTCTGTCGGTCTTGAGCTGCCTTCATATGCTTTCTGATTGTGTTAACCTTCTCAACTGTCTGCACTACCAAATCTGGTCCCAACAATCTTCGTTCACCGAAATCATCCCAATAAACAGGTGAACGGCACTTACGACCGTACAAAGCTTCAAACGGAGCCATCTGGATAGTTGCTTGAAAACTGTTGTTGTAAGAAAACTCCACCAAGTGTAGATGATCCTCCTACAAACCCTTGAAGTCTAACATGCACGCTCTCAACATATCTTCAAGAGTTTGGATCGTTCTTTTTGACTGACCATCAGTTTGAGGATGATAAGCTGTGCTAAACTTCAAACGAGTCCCCAAACTTTCCTGTAAACTCCTCCAGAAGTGTGATAAGAACCGAGTGTCCCGATCGGACACGATGCTCACCGGTACGCCATGTAATCTTACAATCTCCTGCATGTACCGCTCTGCCAAAGTCTCCGTTGATTGACCAACCCGGAAAGGAATAAAGTGAGCTGCCTTGGTCAATCGATCAACAATCACCCATACTGCATTGTTGCCCTTTGGACTCCGCGGTAAAGCCGTCACGAAATCCATAGTTATATGTTCCCACTTCCACTGAGGAATCGGAAGTGGCTGCAATAAACCAGCAACCCTTTGGTGTTCAGCCTTAACTTGCTGACACACCAAGCACTTAGCCACAAAGCGAGCAATCTCCCATTTCATGCCTTCCCACCAGAAATGCTGTCGAATATCTCGGTACATCTTTGTGCCTCCTGGATGTACAGAATAAGCTGAACTGTGTGCCTCCCTCATAAGCTCTTCACGAACGTCTCCCTTTGGCACACACAAACGGCTACCATACCTCAACGAACCATCTTCGTGGACCAGTAAATCTGTTCGTAGTCCAGCTTCAACCTGCTCTCGAAACTTTTGCAGTCTAGGATCCTGCGATTGTGCTGCTTTAATTTTCTCAATTACAGACGACTGTACTTGCAATTGCATCAACTGTCCCGTAGAATGCGGTAGCACAACCTCCAAGTCAAATCTTCGAAAATCTGCAATGATCTCCTTCTGCGTAGTTAACACTTGAATTACTGGTAATCGGCTAAGCGCATCCGGCACGACGTTAACCTTCCCCGGATGGTACTTAAGATCAAGATCGTAGTCGGCCATCAGCTCCAACCATCTACGCTGCCTCATATTCAACTCCTTCTGAGTGAACACATACTTCAAACTCTTGTGATCTGTAAAAACTTCGACTCTCTCGCCCAAAAGGTAGTGTCTCCAAATCTTCAAAGCGAAGATCACAGCCGCAAGCTCCAAGTCATGAGTCGGATAATTCTTCTCATGGGTCTTCAATTGTCTTGATGCATATGCTACGACCTTCCCATGCTGCATCAAAACACATCCCAATCCTTTCCCAGATGCATCGCTGTGAATCACCAATCTTCCGGAATTGTCTGGTACGGTCAGAATAGGGGCGGTTATCAACTTCTGCTTCAACGTCTCAAAAGCTAGCGCACAATTATCCGTCCATACAAAAGGTACCTCCTTGCGCGTAAGCTTGGTCAACGGCTCTGCCAAACGAGCGAAGTTCTCCATAAATCTCCTGTAGTATCCGGCTAATCCAAGGAAACTTCTTATCTCAGCTACACTCTTTGGAATAGACCAATCTCGAACTGCTGCAGTCTTTTCGGGATCGACGGCGATTCCATCGCCCGACACAACATGCCCTAGAAACTTCACTTCCTCCAGCCAAAATTCGCACTTACTCATCTTCGCATACAATTTCTCATGTCTCAATGTCTGCAGTGCGATCTTCAAATGCTCAGCATGCTCCTCAAAGCTCTTCGAGTAAACCAGAATATCGTCAATGAACACCACAATAAACTGGTCCAAGAACGGTGAAAAGATTCGGTTCATCAAGTCCATGAATATTGCCGGCGCATTCGTTACTCCGAAGGGCATCACTAGGTACTCGAAATGTCCATACCGAGTTCGAAACGCCGTCTTGTAAATATCTTCTGCTTTCACTCGGACCTGATGATATCCGGATCGCAAATCCAGTTTCGAGAATACCCTCGCGCCACAAAGCTGCTCAAAAAGTTCTCCAATGCGAGGGATCGGATACTTGTTCTTAATAGTTACCCGGTTTAATTCTCGATAGTCGATGCACATCCTTCTCGTGCCATCCTTCTTCTTTACTAGAAGAACTGGAGCTCCCCAAGGCGAGTTATTGCTTCGAATCCAACCCTTTTCAAGCAATTCAGCAACCTGTTTCTTTACTTCTTCCAACTCTACTGGCGCCATTGGATAATACGCTATAGATACTGGCGCTGCACCAGGAATAAGGTCAATCGCGAACTCCACGTCTCGCTTCGGCGGTAAGCCCGATATATCTTCAAATACGTCCATAAAATCGCGAATAACTGCCGGCTCTTCACCACTATCAACTTCCATTGCTGCAAGAATATTGTTTGTCAGCCTAGCCCTAAACTTTGACTGGCCCGACAGAACTGCTTCCTTACCGCAACTGCTGTCTGCATCGTTGGCAGCTAAAGGTCCAGCGAATCTACCGAGTCGTCCATTCTGCTGCATGCACAACTACGGGTGCTCCATTCTGCCTTAGCCCAATAAACTTCTCTTCCATTTCCTCCCGTGCAGTCCGCGGGAAGAACTTCTCCAGGAAACTCTTAGAAAAATCCGCCCAATTGATCGGCTTGGGCAAGCGGGTCTCTTCCACAAGCCACCACTCTCGGGCGTAATCCACTAGCTGAATGCGTACCACATCAACCCTGTTGTCCTCTGGAATCTGTGCCGCAATCAGCAAATTCTCCGTGTCGACTAGCCACTGCTCTGCTGGCAACGGCTCCTCTAAACCAGTGAATGTAGACGGACCCAAATGTCTGAAATCTGCCACAGTCCCTACTCGGTCAACTGGTTTAGCTCCAGCGTTGTTTACAGACTGCCGAACGATCTGCAAACCTTCCTGAAACGAGTCCGCTTGCTGCTGGATTAGCTCGGTCTGTTTCTTTGATTCTCCAGCATTCCTTTTATCACTCCAAGCATGGCGGCTTCGTCCACACGCCTCTGGTATGTCTTCAATTTCTTACCGGCCATAATCCTGAACTCAAAATACCCAACATTAGCATGATGATAGATTTGAATATAGATCAAGGTTAGAACTCCAAGATACTTAAATAGAGTACCGTATTGTAACTATGCCGCGGTATCATAGCCACAATTACTTAACTCCACCCAAGTCGCCTAAGTCCTAGGGATAACAAGAAATCAGGTTTTCGAGTCGACATGCAAAGTAAGTTTGCACGTCGTAAAAGATATAATCAGGAAGAATGTGATTCAAGAATGGTAAATGGCAAAGTGGCAGGACATGTTTCCTAAACACGGGTATTCTGATTCGTGTATTGGGTACAATACCCAACTACAAAAAATCAACCCAACTAACCTATGTCTCTGATACCAAAAGAACCATGTCACGCCCCGCTTCCCAGAGTATGCTAGATTGGGCACGTGACATAGCCAACCATGCTACCTGTGGGTAGGAAGTATCCATCCACAGTCACATTACGGCTGTAGAGATACCAAGAACAAGATAAAACTATCTAAAACATGTCCATAATCCAGAATAACAGGAGTCAATAATAAATAAATGCGGAAGCAAATGATCCAATACAAATAACTGAAAAGTGTGTCCCATAATGCGGGCTCACACCAGGAAATAAATGCAGGAAATAAAACTAACTACTACTGAACTCACAGCTCAGCCTGCTGGCTGAAGTACTTCTGCTCGGACTGCAACAGCGGTATGGAATCTGGGCCATGCAAAACCCAGACGTCAGCACGTCATGTCAACCAGTAATATAATATGAAAATGTAACAGGCAATGCAAAATAAGCATGAATAAAGCAATAATGTGAAACAAGCAGTGCAGAGTAGTGTGCAGTGGGTAACTAAATTGTTCTATCAGGTTTCCTAGTCTAAAGTCTTTGAAATTAATTTGATGAATCATCGATGTAACTCAATAGTATCCCGTACATACCCGGGATCACGGCCACAATATTCTCGGCTGCAGCCGAGACATGCCGCTAGGCACAAACAGGAAAGTGTACACTCGATAGTATCCCGTACATACCCGGGACCACGGCCACAATATTCTCGGCCGAAACCGAGACATGCCGCTAGGCACAAAACAGGAATGTGTACACTCGAACAGGTAGTGAACTGTCGAGTTACAAGTCAGGTTCACCTTTGATTTCCCCATACCCCCAAGTTATATGTGTCAGGTCAGGTATTCGGTAATCAAGAACTAATGCCAACACAGGATCAGGTAACAGCAGGTTTGTCTGGATAGACAACAGGAATGGTCCATGAGGACTACATGTCAGGTTTGTTGGCATTAGGCACGAGGTCAGGTAACAGGTCGGTCATGGTACATCAGGTCAAGTCAATAGTAAACGGTACCATGTCAGGTGTATCAATATATACCATGTGTAACAAAGTCAAGTCAAGATGTAACAATATCGTGGGTGTGCTCACAAACTGATATATAATCGAACAGGGGATTAACAGCAGGAAATAAGCAATAAGTTAAACAACAATAAGCACTTTCATTCAATCACAAGAGTGCATTAATACAGTGCAGCCGTTTTATTATATTAACAGGTTTGAGCACCCTTAACGGTGCAATAGTTTAAATGATGATGCAATACAGTTATATCAAGCCTTTGAATACGAATGTCCGAATGTAATAGAACTACATGGGTAAGTGCTACCATCTATTAAACAGTAAAATGTGATTAACGAATAAACTTGGTTATTAGGTTTAAACTAGCAAACTGTAGATTTTACGTTAACTGTAAACTGATATATGTCATATTCCAACAAAATGAGAAACGACTATACCAAGTTAAGTTTTACAGGTTTAATGTGTCAAACCTATATAAATATATAGTATAGCATGTAGCAAGTGATACTTGCCTCGACGGGTCGCGAACCGGGAAAAACAGAACGTACGTCGGCGGGGAAACACGCGACGGACGCACGGTTCACGGATTGAACCCAAACGACGAACCAAGGGACTTCACGGGTCAGAGCACTCCGCTGGATCGTCAGGACACGTCACCGGCACGGCCGGATTCCGGCGAGCACAAAAACAGTAAATAGGGTTTCAAGAGGGTATAGACTTTGGAAAGAAGGAAAAGACCAAAGAAGAAGATGATGGGGGAAATACTCACTGGTCCAGAGGGTACTTGCGACGACGGCGGCGAGGACGGCGTCTCCGGCGATCTGCAAAACTTCCAGCGACTGTTTTCAGTTCTGGAAAAAGAGAAAAGGAAAGGAAAGGTGGAGGGGCACTTACAAGGTGTTTAGAGGTGGTTGGGGCTCGTCGGCGACGGCCAGGGGCGGCGCAGGGGGTCGCCGGCGACGTTTCAGGCAGCACAGGAAAGTCGCGGGGGTAGCCGGGGTCGCTGTTCTGGTCATGGGGTGCACCGGGAGAAGGAGAGTGATGGTGAGGGAACCACGGCGAGGTGTTGGTCGGCGGCGCGGAAGGCGACGACGAGGGCCGCCGGTGAGGAGGTTGCTGCAGGGAACTTCTGCAGGTGGCCGCAGCAGTTGCGCGGGGGAAGAAACAAGGGTCGGTTGAGGCGAGGAGGCGGAGGCGAGGGCGATGGTGGCGCTGGCGCCGGCGTCGGGGCTGCGGCGGCGACGGTGAAGGCGGCTAGGGTTAGGGTGCGCTGGTTTTCTCGCGTTGGGTTCTCGCGCTCGGGAAAAATGTGAGGGGAGAAAGGAGTTATAAGTATATATATAGGAGAGAGAGAAGCTAGAGAGAGAGAGATAGAGAACGATTGAGAGAGAGAAAGAGATGTGAGAGGTAGAGAGAGAGAGATAGAGATATACTGGAGGGGGCCCACGGGAAAAAAAACTACGCTGATTGGCTGGGGGGATAAAGATTCGTGGGCTAAAAAAAATACATTAAAGATTTTCAGAATTAGTTACACAGTGAAATATATATATAACGAAATATTACATGGTTTGAATATTATATTAAATTTGGGATTTTGGCGCTAAATGAAACATTTTCAAATCGCGCCCGGGTTGGGTCCAAAAATTCGAAATTTAAATAATAGGATTTTAAGCGGATTCCAAATTTTAAAATGAGGTGTTTTATGATTAAAAAGTATACCCCCAAGACGGACACCTGTACGCGCGCGTAGCCGTCCAAACTCGCTCGTTTCACCGAACGGAACGAGAACTCGATGCACGGACGCTACCATACGGCTAGGGGTGTCGAGTAGGCCAAGATGGATATTTTTAATTTTATTTTAGGTGCTAAAATTTGTTATATGCAGAAATGACTTTTCCAGATAAAATTTTACAGTAAGCCCCAAACAAGCAAGATAAATGAAATAAGTACTATCTAATGCTCAACCAGTAACAGAAAGGCCTGTAGGTGCGACACTTGTGGAAGGACTGTAGGCGCGCAAAAGGCCTTATTTCCCCAGTCAGAGCAAAGCTATGTTCAAATTCCAAGATTTGAAATGAAGCGACGCTTCTGTTTTCCCCAATCAGAGCAAAGCTCTGTTCAAATCCCAAGATTTGAAATGAAGCGACGCTTCCTTCCCCCAATTAGAGCAAAGCTCTGTTTTGAATTTCAAAATTCAATAATTGAAGCAACGCTTCAGATCCCGTGCGCTGCGCGTTGCATGCCACGTGTCAAAAGCAGACGCGCTAGCGCTAGGTACGTTGCGCCCTAGGCAGCGCACCCCTAATCAGAGCAAAGCTCTGTTTTAAAATTCAAATTTTAAATTGAAGCAACGCTTCAGATCCAGCGCTCTGCGCTATGCGCCAAACACAGGTGCGCTAGGACAGTTGCACTGCGCTCTGCACTGCGTGCAACGTGTCAAACACCGGCCACGTGTCAAACACAGTTGCGCTGCGCTAGCGCAAGGTGCGCCCACGCTGGAATTAAAAATTCCCCACCGTCAGATCAAAAGATCTACTAATAATAAATTATTAATTAATCAGAACTAAAATTCTGTTATGGAAAGATTTTTCAATTTTATTAAAACAAGAAGATTATATTCTGTAAAACAGAAGCCTTAGGATCAAAGATCCAATGGTGAGAAATATTTCAAATCAATCAGAGAAAGATCTCTCAAAACTGATTTAACAAATCATTTGGCCCTATATAAAGGACACTAGATTTCAAGTCTAATAGAAAAAAAGAAGAGAGAAAAACCATCTGCAAAAAGAAGAGCAAGCTCTTAGAAAAAAGAAGATTTTTCTTCATCTTCAAGGTAATGAACTATGTTCTTGAAATAACAGAGATGAAACCATCTCGTAAAAGGAAGAACCATCTTCTAAAAAGATCAAAGATCTAAGAAAAAGACCAAGGTCTTTAAGAAAGAAAAGATCAAAAAGATCTAATCATAAAAAGACTAAAAGAAGTATTTTACTTCATTCACAGATCTCTTGATCTATAAAGGAAGACCCTTTTATAAAAAACAAGAACTTTTGTTCTTGGATCTTGAGGAAAAAGCCTCCTTTGAAGAACATAAATTTGTTCTTTGATCTTAAAATTGATCAAATGCGCCTTGCGCTATTGAAAAGTGCCTTGCACTTATGAATTGCGCCTTTGCACTTCTTAGACCAACGCTCAGCGCTAAAACCTGCCACGTGTCAACCATAGACACGATCTGCGCTTTGCGCTCCTGAAAATAGCGCACCGTGCTCTTAGGCTGGCGCTCAGCGCCAAGCACACCACGTGTCACTCACTGGCGCACCCACAAACTAGCGCAGCGCGCTCATAAATTAAAAGCGCAATGCACTAACAAACTAGCGCTTAGCGCTAAGCGCGACACGTGTCCTCTTCGTGTGCGCTACCCGACGGAAGAGCAATGCGCTCTTTGACTGGCGCAAAGCGCCTGGCACGCCACGTGGCGCACTGTCAGAACACACATTGTTCTGATGAATGCTATGCATTCAATATAAGAAAAAAAATGTCAGAGCCCAATACTTAGCATTATTAAAAGGGCAGGGCCCAAATAAAGGCCTAATGGCCAGAAAAAAAATAAAATGTTAAACATTTTTAACTGGACTTAGCCCAATTCTGGTCATAAGTAATCAACTTAAATTGGACTGAGCCCATCTGCTCTTCCAATCAATTTACACTCGGTTCGAGGGTACATCTCTTTACTCCTCTGATATCTGTCGTTGTAATCCTTCAACATCATCAGAGAGGTGACGGGTCCCGACAACCACATATTACGACGGACTGTGGAGTCCTTAAATCCACGGACTATGATGTCCTTAACCTCGACCGTGATGTCTTAAAACTAATATCGGACTGTGGAGTCCTTAAATCCACGGACTATGATGTCCTTAACCTCGACCGTGATGTCTTAAAACTAACATTGGACTGTGGGGTCCTTAAACTCATGGACTATGATGTCCTTAAGCTCGACCGTGATGTCTTAAAACTAATATCGGACTATGGAGTCCTTAAATCCACGGACTATGATGTCCTTAACCTCGACCGTGATGTCTTAAAACTAACATTGGACCGTGGGGTCCTTAAACTCATGGACTATGATGTCCTTAACCTCGACCGTGATGTCTTTAAACTAACATCGGACTGTGGGGTCCTTAAACTCATGGACTATGATGTCCTTAACCTCGACCGCGATGTCTTTAAACTAACATTGGACTGTGGGGTCCTTAAACTCATGGACTATGATGTCCTTAACCTCGACCGCGATGTCTTTAAACTAACAATAGACCGAGATGTCCTTAAACTACCAATGGACCGAGATGTCCTTAAACTAATTATCGACCGCAATGTCACTAGACTAAACAACAGAGTCCAATTGCTCTCTTGTCGGATCTAAACGATCCCGTTAAGTTGATCTTAGTCTAAAATGAGGCTAACGTATCCTTAACAAACGTTTAAGTTGATCTTAGCCTCAAAAGAGGCTAACGTATCCTTAAACCCAAACCCCCCAAACCCAAATCTAAGAAAGATATGGATTTGGACTAGTCCACGCCCTACGGGCGACAACATAACTTAGTCTCCGTATATAATCCACGGGCAACCACAAACAAAACAAACACCCACGACACGAAGTGACCATATGGAGAAAGAGAAAGTTGTTACCGCGATGCGGTAGCGTAATTAACTGCAGGGGCTTGCGCCTGCAGGGAAGAGCGTCCCCACAATCAAAAACCCCTCAAACGAGGGGGAATCTGACGAAATCTGCTACATCGGCCGCATCCGTTTAAACCTTCGATACGTGGTGCCATAAATCAACTTGGCATTTTCGAAGAGGTGGACGGATAGCACCAATTAGCATCTGCCCCGAAATTCAGGCCAGACGTCCATCGCGTCTCTGCCGCGTCTTTCGGAGGAGAACAGATTCTGGCACGCCCGGTGGGACCTTTTCCTCTTTCCACTCCACACTTCGTGTGTCGTGTTCGTGAACTAATCGCGGTTTGCTAATGGTTGCCCTTGGGTTTCGAGATACTAAGATTTGGCGTTTTGCTTGGTGCAGAAAGTGAAGGATCGATGGCATCCACTTGTACAAAATGTTATAACTGCAATTGCAACCCACGCTCCGCCTCATCTGGAGGCATAGCCTACGGGCCCCAAGCAGCCTCTTTGTTCACAATGCCGGTGGACCAGGTGACTCAGGCCACCACTGGTTTGTTCTTTGGGACCATGGTCCCACCGGTGAGCTTCACCGCTCATGTGCCAACGCCGGAAGCTCCCAAGAAGTCGGTCTTCGATCGGCTTGCTACTACCATGACCCCTTTCAACGGGTCGCCCAGCTCCAGCACCTCGGTCTTCGCCAGACTGAGCCTGAACTCCGATGGGCCTGCCAAGAAGCCCAGGACACCTGAAGTGGCCATCCCAAAGAAGATAGCCATCTCTGCTCCTGAAGTCGTCAAGGCGGCTTCTCCTGCCAAAGAGTCGGTCTTTATAAGACTGACTATTCCGGCTCCCGTTCCTGCTCGAAGGTTTGTCTTTGACAGATTGGATACCACTACTCAAAAGACATCAGTCTTCAAGAGGCTGGCACCAGCAGCGCCTCATCTGGACAACAGGCAAGACAAAACCATCCCCATCGCCGAACCAACACCGTCAGCTCGACAAGCTCGACGTCGCCACTGGCGCCGAGTAAGGAAGGCTGGGGGCAACTCCCCTTGTGGGCTAACTCCACCAGCTCCAACGGTGGAAATTAATGCTGGTGTTCCAACCGGGAACAGCTTTGAGCTGCTGAATAAGGTGCGTAGGAATTCGCCTACCGCCGTATTAAAAAGATCTCCGCCGCCGATGGAGACCGTCATAGAAATGAAGCCGGAACAGTCCCCTCAACGACTGTCTTCTAAAGTTTACAAAATCTGGCGACAAGTCCGAGAGTCGGTGGTTGATCAAGACTATCCCCGCCGGCAGAAGAAGCTAAAGGTCCGACAGGAAGAAAACCGTCCCAGTGAGCCGCAAAAGACAACAACCACTTGGGTGCCCGCTACAACGGCCCCCTCCACGTCGACTACTCAAAAGAAAAGGAGGATAGAGAAAGCTCCTGTAAACGTGGCAGACCACAAAAACACCGAGCCCAAACGCCCTAAGTCTGAGGGCATGGTGGTACATACTGTTTACATGGCTTCCGGAAAAGAGGAAAGCCGCACTTCGACGGGCCACTGACCGCTCACCCAATCAATAACAAGGGCTCAGGAACAACAACAGCAGAAGCTTCAAGAGATGCTGACTGCAATGGCCACACTTACCGGGCCAAAAGAAAGCCCGGAGGCGTCATCGGAACAACGTCATGAACACGAGACTGATGCTGAATTCCTTCGGAGAATGCTCGAAAGGAAGGACAAGGAGGCTGCGGAACAAGCGGTCAACATAAAACAAATGGCCCTTCTATTCCAGGATATGGTGGGCATGATGATCCGGCCGGATCCCCCAGCCAAAGATCCTCCAGTAATAATTGAAGATGACAGAGGAGAAATATCGAATCCTCTGCCGGCTCTGTCAACAGCCGAGGAGACAATCTCTAAAACTGTCCTGGATGACTATATTGCTCAGCAAATAAGAATTCAACAGGAAAATGAAGCAGCCGGCCAAGTTGTTAAAACTGGATGACCGTATCCAGGCTGGTATGATCAGATAAAGTACCCGCCGGGCTACACGATCCCGAAATTCCATGTGTACAAGGGGACAGGCAATCCCCATCAACATGTCGTCCAGTTCAGGGCCCTCTGCGGCAATACTGGTGGCGATGATAAGCTCTTGCTCCGCCAATTCGTCGGCAACTTATCGGAGACGGCATTCGAGTGGTATTCCGAACTTCCAAATGATTCCGTCAAAACTTTCGCGGAAATGGAGTTGTTGTTCACCCAACGATTTGCAAGTGCTAGTGAACGCACCCCAATAACGGCATTGATCAATGCCAGGGTGAAGCCGGGCGAGACATGGGTTCAGTACGCAATCCGATGGCGGAACCTATGGTCGAAGTGCGAACAGCGCATCGAAGAAGCACCAGCGGTGGGCATGTTCGTGGGCACTCTAGACCCTCATGCAACTATTTCACAGTTCATGATGTTCTTCAAGCCGACCACGTTCCAGGCTTTAATAGACAAGCTAGCCCAAATGGACCAGATGGGGCATAGACCGTCTCCTTCGAAGCCGGAGCCGCGGAACGAAAAAGGTAATGGGAAGGCGACCTTCGTTGCAAACACCCAACAGCAGCCTAGTGCTCCAAGATTAACGGATCAATTGGAAGAGAGACGGCGCTATTATAATGAGAAAATGAAGCGCCCTTACTCATTCCCGCGGGACAAAACGAAGAGACTATTCGAGCTGGCGATGCGCAATAGGCTTATCAATTTGCCGAATCCAAGGCGACCATCGCAACCCAGCGAAGTGAATAATCCCAATTATTGCCCTTACCACCAAACGGTAAGTCATCCGATCGAAAATTGCTTCGTCTTTAAGGGATGGATCGAGGATCAGTACCTACAAGGTAAGTTTGCGCTGTCGGAGAAGTGGAAAGTAAACCCACCACAGCCGCACACTCCTAAGAAGATGGATACACCGGGGGCAACATGCTCTTTTGTTGAAGAAGCCCCATGGGAGGTGGCTCTTTCGGCTAAAACCAAAAGGATGTTGAATGATCTCCAGACATGCCCGGCGATCAGATGGAAGAATCCGCTGGAACCCCAGATCATCGAAGGGATGCTGAAGCCGTGCCCAATTCCAAAGATTGGTGGTGATAGCCAAAACTAGCACACCCAGCCGTCGAAATCTTCGAAGAAGAAAAAGAAATCCAAGAAGCCCATGAAGCCTGATGACAAGAGCACGGACCTGCAGAAACAAATCGACGCGCTGGAAGAATATAACCAGAAAGTGCGGACTCCAATCACACTTCAAGAGTTTCTCAGCCACGTCCTTGAAAACGGAGATAATGGAGAAGACTCATCAGATGAATCTGAAGATTACATAGCAAGTTGCCATATGATCTCTCACTCGTCTACAGACGATGAAGAAGCTTCTTACACAGAGAAACTGGGGGCAAATCCCGAACCGGAGCTTTCAGGGCCATCAGATGGAATGATCGACGCATTCCTAAATGAAGCTTTTTCGAAAAGCAAAGCTGATCGAGAGCGTGAGATGGCCATATTTGAGAAAGCCAAATGCCGGCGGCTGGACGAAAGAGTTGAAACACTCCCGCCAGATCAAAGTACATCCATCACGAACAAAAACAAGTCCAAGACGAAGAAAAGGTTTGCTAAAGCCATATCAATGGGGATGAAGCTGCCATCCTCCGAAGCGAACGCTCTTGGTGAAGGAGAAACACATCCTAGCTACTGTCTATATCATCAAAAGATTTCGCACCCCACCGAAGAGTGCAACGCTTTTACAAGATGGTGGCAGGGATATGTTGCTCACTGGCAACGTTTCAAGCGGATGAAACGCAAAACTCGTCGGGAGCAGAGAAGTACGACCGAAGAGCATAAAGGAACTACCAGCAACTGTCGCGTGGTCAACGCTGGGGGATCGCAAGCCCTCACCTTCGGAAGTGACTCCGACGAAGAGATGACTCTTTGCCCTCTTTTCAAAGAATCTACCTCGGAGAAAGAGGAAGAACCGAAGACCTGAGAAAACATTCAGCTACGCAATCGTACGCTACCCGAAAAGAATCTTGGGCCCTCGAATAGTGGGTCAAATAGGAAAGATAAGGGAAAAGAAAAGGTCTCCGAGGATATCGCCCTAGATGACCAAGTCATGAAAGAGTTGACCGCCAAGGAAAAGTAAGGTGGACTACAGCGTTCTGGCGCACTTGAGAAAGTTACCCTCACAGCTCAGCATTCTCGACGCCCTTTTACTATCAAAAGAAGCAAGAGATTCATTGATCAAGGCGCTACAAGAGCCAGAACAATTCCAAGCTTTTCTCGCCGAAGAAAAGATGAAGGACGAGCTGGAAGAAGTACACACGGCCGATATCACCTTCGGTGACGAAGACCTCCTCCTTGGAACATGTGAACACAACCGTCCCCTATATGTCTCTGGCTACTGTCTCGAGATCATGAAATATGTAACGGAACTTTATACGGTTAACTTGAAATCCAATACTTTCGATTCCATTTAGAGATTTAATAGGAAATGAATAAATTAGCATAAGAATAGTTTAAATAGCATGCAGCAAGTTTCACTTGCCTCGACGGGTCGTGATACGGAAAACGGAACGTTACGCGTCGGTGGGGAAAAGTCGCGACGCGCGCACGGTACACAGAAAGAACCCAAACGACGAACAGTGGAGTCACACGGGTCGCAGGTCCTCGTTGGGTCGTCGAGAAACGTCGTCGGCACGGTCGGATTCCGGCCACCAAAGCAAACAGTAAACACAGTGAACATTAAAGATGCAACAGGAATGCATGAACTGGAACCAAAGCAAAGTGACAGAGATCGAAGGATATCGAGGAAGGAACTTACCCACTGGATTGTAGAGGGATGGCTGCGTCGTCGGTGAAGGTCGTCGGCATTCCGGCGAGGGTGTAGGTGCTCGGGTAAGAGGTTAGGGTTGCGTTAGGTGGGGTTACGTTGCAGGGTTTAGTGCTCAGGAAAGAGCAGAGGAAAGGAAGAGAGGGAGAGGAAGAAGGTGATGATGAGATGAAGGAGTCGGAAGCGACGAGGTGGTGGTGGAGAAAGGAGTTATGGTTGATAGGGTTTTTCTCGGGTGTGTGTGTGCAGGGGGCGAGGCTCGGGAGAAGGAAAAGAAGAGGAAGAAGATGAAGACGAGGAGGAGGAAGTTGAGAAGAAGAAGATGAGATGGAGATGGCGACGAGGTCGGGTTCGAGTAGGTAGAAGAGGCAGCTAGGGTTAGGGTTTGTGCAATGGGTTTTCTTGCGCGAACAGAAGGAGAAGAAGAAATATATAGAGGGAGGTGAGCAGAAGAGAGGGAGCGGTGACGGGATCTCTTCTCACCGCGAGAGGAGTGAGAGAGAGACGCGAGAGGAAAGAGGAAGAGAGAAGCGAGAGGAGAGAGAGAGAGGAGGAGAGAAGATTTTGTCTCGTAGTGGGGGGTGAGAGAAAACGAAGAAGAGAGAGAATAAGAAAAGGAAGAGAGAGAGAGACGAAGGTGGGGCCAGCGACGAGGGAAGGAGTGCTCTGATTGGTGAGGGGAAAATTTTTGTTTAGGTATAAAAAAATTTTTAGAAAGATTTATTTCTGGTGAAAGGATTTCCAACCCAACTAAAAAAATATTCTATGCAGCTGAATATGTTAAATAAAATATTAAATAATCAAATTTGGCGGGCTACAAAATATTTCAGAATTGCGCCCGGATCGAGTCCAAAAATTTGAATTTGAAATATGAAATTTATTGGCGGGTTCCAAAAATTAAAATGAAGGATTTTATAATTAAAAAGCATACCCCTAAGAACGGACGCACGCGCGTGCGCGTAGACGTCCAAACACGTCCATTTCACTGAACGGGACGAGAACACGATGCAAGGACGCTACCACAGGGTTAGGGGTAACGAGCAGGCCATGACAAGTATTTTTAATTTATTTTAAAAGACTTAAATTGTTATATGCAGAAAAATGACATGTCGGTGTAAATTATAACTAGTATCGGCTAAAGCATGATAAATGAAATAAATACCACACACTACACATACGGTAACTGAAATTTATAGAACTGGACTCGGTTGTTACAATCTCCGGGTCTAACCCCTACTGAAATCGTCTGGCCCTGATCTCAGCAGTCGGTATAAGATGTGCCGCAAACCTGTTATGGTCTTGTGTTTGCTGTGTAGTATGTGATAATAGAAATTCGAATATTTAAGACATATCTTACCTGCTCAACATGGTGAATTCAGCGTCATACGCATCCACAGATTTGGTCCATATCGAACCTTGTTGCAAGTGGATGAATTGCTGCTCTATGTCGAATCGGGTAGTATCGAGGAAATATTTCGCGTCGAACATCCCGCGAAAAATCCTCTATTTGATCGGTTGTACAAGACGGCTTTCTTTTGCCTTCTACCATACCCTGGCATTGTCAGTTAGTTGCAACTTTGCAACTCTTACCCAAGCTATCTCTGGCATTTGTGCTGCTGCCAGATCGTCTTCGATCGACTGAGCTCATTCTTCAACTTCCAAAGGGCTCTCTTTCCCAGAAAATTGCTTAGCTTGCAGTGCCCGGAATTGCTTCCCTCCAGATGCTTCCGCTTCTGGACGGTTCATGAGTATAGCAATCTGCTGCTGCTTTCCCTCCAAGAGGCTCTTATTGCCTAGAGCAGTACCATCTGCTCGTTGATCGGAGCTACTATGGTAGGCATAAGTGGAAGAGGTGGTGGTGTGGTGTTGTCATTGGCGTTCGTGGTCGTATTATTCGGGGAATCCATAACCTTGAAAGAAAAATAGGGTTAAGATAGAATTCAAGAAATAGAAAATGTAAAGAATATTTTAGTTGGTGATTATTGTGATATATTGCTTAGCTTTCCATGCAGAACTGACCCTGCATGGTAAGGTTCTATGCAAAACTGGTCTGCATGGGCCGCCAACAAAACCTGTCATGCCCCACTTCTCAGTGTACGGTAAGGGAACGTGACATGGCCCGCGACGTATTTACTCAGAAGTAAACACGCTAAGCGTAAATAAACAATATAATATAAATGTATATAAGAAAGACATGAGATGTAAATGAACAACAACTTTTTATTTATTAAACATTCTTTACAATGCAACTGAAAAGTAAATATAATATGGAAAGCAATGCCTAAACAATGGCATGAACTGAAAGTAAAGGTATATACAAGCGACTAAAGTTTTGGGTCTTCTACGAACTGCTACAAGTCTTCTGAGCTGGGCTTGATCTCCAAAGAGTCGGGTACTCCTGACAGCATTCCAAAGAAAGAATAGAAAATGAATATTGTCGGCGAACAATTGCTCGGTAAGTCCCAAAGAGAGATAGAAATAGACTGAACAGGTAAAGAGAATATATCTGGTATAATGTATGATTATTATGTTAACGCAGTTGTTTGTAACTTGGTACAGAATATGACAGTGTATACGAGAGGAGTCCAACTTACCCTGTGGACTATGGTATATGGAATACAATGCCCCGTCAAAACTTACGGGACAACGGCAACGAATATTCAGGTTATGTGTATTAAAGTGACCGTCTCGTGCTACTTTTAACACATTCCGTACCAATCTACCCCTTAAAAACCCCGTAATGCATATTGTATTGTTTGTAGTGATTTGTATATATAAGTCTTGCCGAAACCATGTTATCAATTGTTCATGTAAACAGATAAGGATATAAACGGATAGTCATGTACACAAGTCAATGTATATCTATGGTTCAGTCAAAACAATTCATGTTGATATAGATAGTATTCTGGTATAAATGGATTCATGTTGTATTGGAATTACATTTGAATTGTATTTAAGAATGGATTGTATTCAGATTAGACTGAGACTCAGATTGAGTCAGACTCTTAAACAGAATTGGATTTCTGAATTAGTTTTGGAGTTATCGGTAACTGCTGCACGTGGACGATAGGATTTGTGTTTTTTTCCAAGACAATTACCGTATTGATAAGCCCCTTTTTTTAGTTGTCTACCTTAAATAGGCAAGTACCCATTTTCTCCAGCTCCTTGAGACTCAAGAGAATTGGTCCCGTTTAAACCTATATTTATTAGGGTCCTTATTGTAAATTAATATAACTTGAGGAGGTTTTATGAAAAATAGTTTTGATATGTTTTCAAAATAAACCTCAAGTATTTAATTATCGTATTTAGGGTTTTCATGGATGTAATTTTTAAAAGTGATGAGATATTCTAGTGGATATAAACTTAAATAGTATATGGTATTTAAGTGTAAATTGGAATTGTATGGATTTGTGATGGTATATTCATGAAATTTGTGATTTCTTGTGTTTAGAAAACATGGAATTTATTATAAATATAAAACAGATATTTTGATAATATATATATATATATAATTATTAAAAATAGAATTTATTTATTAAATAGAAAATCACATTATTCTTAAAAATTGTATTAAAAATTCAATCGAGATCGGATGCTCCGTGAGGAGGTCTACATCTTGCTCTACTATTCCCGAGGACGTGCGATAATCCGCACCATCCCGATCGGGTTCCTCAAAATGGGCTGTAGAGGTTTAATTGCAAGGAATTTAATTAAAACAATCTTTAAAATACGATTTTATTAGTTTAGGGCATTTTAATGTAAAATTTGTATTTGTCCCACCAAACTATTATTTTCAAGTCATCGTGTTATATCATGATGAGTGTTGTGATGAAATAGGTCTTTACCTCATGAGTTTTCTAAAGGTAATATGAGCAAATATAATGAAAATAATGTCGTAGGTAAAGTTTGTGGTATTTAAACGAAAAAGTGAAATACAAGTTGTATAGCATGGTATTTTGAATTGAAACTTGTTCTAAATATTGTTTTATAGTTGATAAACAAGATATAAAGAAATGGTTAATTTGTTATTAAAAAAAGTTAGGTTTTTAACAGATTTAAAATTGGAAGTCGGAATAACTCCACTTCCGACGAGTTTTGAAAAGAGAGCTTTTTAGAACAGAAAGAGAGGAAAGAAGAGGGGACTTACTGGTTGAGAAGAGAGAGGGGAGTTATAGGAATGGTTTGAAAGCGTTGTGGAGTCACGGTGTCACCGGATTTGTCCCGAGTTGTCACCGGAAGATGACCTTGGGTTAACTCCACTTGTATATCTTATTTGACTTAGAAAATTTTGAAAGTTTTGATAATGGATTTCAGAATAAAGAAGGCTATGGTGTGATGTGTTATTTAAAGGATTGAATTAGGGTTTAGGGAATTAAATATGAGAATTAAAATGCATTTAACATTGAATTAATGGGTGATTTTAATTCTCTATTAATTTGCAGGAAAAACAAACAGAAAAGGAGTAGTGGGGGGAGGCCAAGGGGTGTTAGGGCAAAATTTGGAAGCATTACCATCGGGGGGGCCCGGCGGCGCCGGCCCCAAGCGAAATCTCGCCGGTCGTGTGGGTTGGGTTGGGTCATGGATTGCTGCCACGTGTCATGTTCAGTACATATAACATTTTCCACATGTTTGATTTTAGTGACTTTTCATATTTACGTGTGTAGCACGTGTAACTTTTGGGCTTCCAAAAAGTTTAGAAGAAAAATCAATAAAATAATGTAGCTGAGAGGATTTGAACACAGAGACTGTGTCACAGCAATGCAAGGCTTTACCAATGAGCTATAAATATTTGCTTGCTGTTTTTGAACAAATTAAATACTTATAGCATATTCAGGGTTGCAAATACTCCATTTAGTACTTTAACTTTTAATAAATTTTGTCCATTATAAACAGAGTCGTTACAAGAATGCTTGGCTCCGAAGAAATATATCCACAGAAGATGTATGTAGAGAAAATGCGCATGCTTTGTTGGATGTATAGTAACACTAGAAAAAATAAGGTGCGAAATGAGAATATTCGTGCAAAGGTTGATGTAGCACCTATAGAGGAATATATATTGGAAAATCGCCTAAAATGGTTTGGTCATGTGCGACATAGATTTACGGAAGTATCGGTTCGACGAATGGATATTATCGATTTAGACCAAAAGAGCGAAAAGGAGACCGAAGAAATCATGGATGGAGGCGATACGAAAAGATATGGATGCCAAAGGCCTTAATGAAAGTATATTGTTTGATAAGAGTGAGTGGA
The DNA here is from genome assembly GCA_030015575.1 of Agapanthus africanus. NCBI lineage: Eukaryota > Viridiplantae > Streptophyta > Magnoliopsida > Asparagales > Amaryllidaceae > Agapanthus > Agapanthus africanus. Next base: position 26,570,087 of record CM057338.1, read on the forward strand.
GACGGAGGATTCATGTGTTCTATCTGGCGTGATTCTCATGTTGGTTCATGTAGCCTACCCCATATGCTTGCGATCAAAGGCTCAGTTGTTGTTGTTGTATATGTGATAGGATCTTAATAAATAGACTTAATTAAAAAAAACCAAACTTTTTAGCTAAAATACAAGAAACCCCCCAAAAATATTAGAATACACAAGAAATTACCATATAAATTTCAACATACATAAGAAACTATCACAAAAACTTTCAAAAATTACGAGAAACTCCCAAAAATCAGGTGTCGCGTTAGCAATAAATGGCACAAAACTGCATACCAGGTCTTTCTTTAAAAACATACACTTTACCACAAAAATTTAATTCCATAAGTTTTTTTGTGTATATTTCTCATAATGCGTCCGGGTCTTTCTTCACCAATTTTTTTCACTAAAATTTTTTCTTAAATTTTTTCCTCTCCGAACCTTTTCCGCTCCTTTATTTTCCAAAACCTCTAATTCAAAATATAATCTGCCTTTTCTCTACTGAGGGGGTGAAGATTCAAGAGAGTAATGATTTTTAGAAAATGTCAAGAATTAAGTGGCTAGCAGAATGGGGACAAAAACACATGCTATTTTCTACCATCACCAAAGTTAGAAGACGTCATAACAAAATTTTGAAGATTCAAGCTCCTGATGGCACTTGGATTGAAGGGCAAGACAATCTTATCAACCTAGCAGTGGAACACTACAAAGTTGCTTTTGCTTCTCAGGGACCTGTACATTCATATGATTTTAACTCTATTATTCCCCCCATAATCTCTGAAACCGATAACAATTTCCTTACTGCAGTGCCTACGAAGATGAGCTCAAAAACTGCATATATTCAATGGAGAGTGACAGTGCTCCAGGCCCAGATGGGTTTTTAGTGTCTACAGTGTTTTTTGGGAGATAATCAAAAGTTATTTACTGATTGCAGATAGGCTCTCTTCTTGTTTGCCAACTATTATTTCTTCTCGACAGGGAGCTTTTATTAAGGGTAGGTGATGATGCTCCATATCGGCGATCTGCGAGATCAGGACACGTGGCACGTGTCCCAGAACTCAGAAGAGAGGGCCCACACGGGCCGATCAGGCCACCCCTGTACCCGACCTACAAGCACAAAGCTGGCTCACCTCAGGGACCCCTGCAAATTAGCCTCCTCGGCTTCTCAGCTCGCCTCCGAGCTACCGCAGGACCAAGATACCTCGGCCCTCTCGCTCGTTTCCGAGCTCTCCCGCCGAGACCATCTTCCTCGGTCCCTCCGACAGACCAACTCCACCACTCACAGGCGTAACCGTCGCTCCGCAAATCTCGTTATGCGCAGATTCTCCGCCAGCAACATCCCACGTTCCACGCCATCACGATCCCCATTAATGGGCGATCCGCTCTTTACGCGGGCGTGACGTCGGGAGCGTAACTGCCAGCGAGATTCTCGCGTCTGCTGCTGCATGCCACCACCGCTATATAAACCCCCATCACAGAAGGGTCAAGTAAGTCCTTTTTTATGCTTTCATGCTGTTACTCTGCTCGGATCTCATCACTAACTTGAGCGTCGGAGGGTCCTCGGTGGTACCAAACCACCCCGGGACTTCTTTGCAAGTACTTGGCAACAGCTTTCTCATCTCAGCTCTTCCTCCAAAAACCCATTGAGACCCACACGCAACGAAGGATAAACAGCTAAGTTCATCGTGAGATCAACGGAAGACAACATCTGACGGAAGCCTGAAAAGGAGCTCCATCAATTGGCGCCGTCTGTGGGAAACGAAACTCCACAAAAAAACAATGTTGGCCTTCCGATCTCCATCCCCATGGCAAGCGATCACCCTGAAGATCCAGATACCAGCCGCCGCCTCCCCCTCACCGGAGGCGCGGGTGAACCTCCTCCAGCGACCGTCATCAACGCCCTCGCCGGCCGAATAGACCGACACCCCCTCCCTTGACGGGGTCGCACAGAGGGGGCTCGCCACGGCGGCTCGAGGGCCACCTCGCCCAAGGATCTAAGCCCTCACTAAGAGGCAGCCCAGCAGCTACCCTGCTCGGCTATCCCTGGGGGGTAGCTTCCCTACCGCAACGCCAGCGATCAGAAAGTCCTCCCGGAGGCAGTCGAGCCCGAGGATCCCTCGCTCGGCTATCCCTGGCGGGTAGCTTCCCTACCGCAACGCCAGGGATCAGAAAGTCCTCCCGGAAGCAGTCGAGCCCGAGGATCCCTCGCTCGGCTATCCCTGGCGGGTAGCTTCCCTACCGCAACGCCAGGGATCAGAAAGTTCTACCGGAGGCAGTCGAGCCCGAGGATCCCTCGCTCGGCTATCCCTGGCGGGTAGCTTCCCTACCGCAACGCCAGGGATCAGAAAGCCCTCCCAGAGACAGTCGAGCCCGAGGATCCCTCGCTCGGCTATTCTTCAGGACAAAAGCCCTTGCCAAGAGGCACCGGGCAGTAACCTTGCTCGGCCAAGGGTCCTTGGTAGGTTTCTTACAGCCCTATAGCTCTTCCCGCACCAAGAACCAAAGTTCTCCCAGAGGCAGTCGGGTCCTTGCTCGGCTATCCCCGGCTGGTAGCTTCCTACCACAACCGACAGGGATCAAAATCCTCGCCAAGAGGCACTGGGCAGTAACCCTGCTCGGTCCCCGTCCTGAAGGATCAAAAATCCTCCCAGAGGCAGTCGAGCCCGAGAATTCCTCGCTCGGCTATCCCTGGCGGGTAGCATCCCTACCGCAACGCCAGAGATCAGAAAGTCCTCCCAGAGGCAGTCGAGCCCGAGGATCTCTCGCTCGGCTATCCCCGGCGGGTAGCTTCCCTATCGCAATGCCGGGGATCAGAAAGCCCTCGCCAAAAGACACCGAGCAGCTATCCTGCTCGGCCATCCTTCGCAGGCCTCTCAGGAACCCTCCAGCGTCAAGGATCAAAGCGCTCGCCAAGAGGCACCGAGCAGCTACCCTGCTCGGCCATCCTTCGTAGGCCTCTCAGGGACCTTCCAGCGTCAAGGATCAAAGCCCTCACCAAGAGACACCGAGCAGCTACCCTGCTCAGCCATCCTTCGCAGGCCTCTCACGGCCCCTCCAGCGTTAAGGACCAAAGCCCTCATCGTGAGGCCGCCGAGCTCCTTCCTGCTCGGCGCATCCCTAGCGAGCATCTTCCTTCCCATCAGATGCTGAGGATCTCAAGCCCTCACCGCGAGGCCGCCGAGTTCCTTCTGCTCGGCGTATCCCCAGCAAGCATCCTCCTGCCCATCAGATGCCGAGGATCTCAAGCCTTCACCGCGAGGCCTCCGAGTTCCTTCTGCTCGGCGCATCCCCAGCGGGCATCCTCCTGCCTATCAAACACTGAGGATCTGAAGCCCTCACCGCGAGGTCATCGAGTTCCTTCTGCTCGGCGCATCCCCAGCGGGCATCCTCCTGCCCATCAGACGCTGATGATCTGAAGCCTTCACCGTGAGGCCGCCGAGTTCCTTCTGCTCGGCGCATCCCCAACGGGCATCCTCCTGCCCATCAGACGCCGATGGTCTGAAGCCCTCATCACGAGGCCGCCGAGTTCCTTCCTGCTCGGCGCATCCCCAGCAGGCATCCTCCTGCCCATCAGATGCTGAGGATCTCAAGCCCTCACCGCGAGGCCGCCGAATTCCTTCTGCTCGGCGCATCCCCAGCGGGCATTCTCCTGCCCATCAGACGCTGAGGATCTGAAGCCCTCATCGCGAGGCCGCCGAGTTTCTTCTGCTCGGCGCATCCCCAGTGGGCATCCTCCTGCCCATCAGACGCTGAGAATCTTAAGCCCTCATCGCGAGACCGCCGAGTTCCTTCCTGCTCGGCGCATCCCCAGCGGGCATCCTCCTGCCCATCAGATGCTGAGGATCTCAAACCCTCACCGTGAGGCCACCGAGTTCCTTCTGCTCGGCGCATATCCAGCGGGCATCCTCCTGCCCATCAGACACTGAGGATCTGAAGCCCTCATCGCGAGGCCGCCGAGTTCCTTCTGCTCGGCGCATCCCCAGCGGACATCCTCCTGCCCATCAGACGCTGAGGATCTCAAGCCCTCACCGCGAGGCCGCCGAGTTCCTTCTGCTCGGCGCATCCCCAGCGGACATCCTCCTGCCCATCAGACGCTGATGGTCTGAAGCCCTCATCGCGAGGCCGCCGAGTTCCTTTCTGCTCAGCACATCCCGAGTGGGCATCCTCCTGCCCATCAGACGCTGATGGTCTGAAGCCCTTATCGTGAGGCCGCCGAGTTCATTCCTGTTCGGCGTATCCCCAGCGGGCATCCTCCTGCCCATCAGACGCTGAGGGTCTGAAGCCCTCATCGCGAGGCCACCGAGTTCCTTCCTGCTCGGCGCATCCCCAGCGGGCGTCCTCCTGCCCATCAAACGCTGAGGGTCTGAAGCCCTCTTCGTGAGGCCACCGAGCCCCTTCCTACTCGGCGCATCCCGACGGGTAGCTTCCTACCCAACAAAGACAAGGATCAAAGTCCTTCCAGACTCGACTACCCCTGGCCGGTAGCTTCCCTACTCACAACGCCAAGGGTCAAGACCCTCGCCAAGATCAACCGAGCAGCTTCCCTGCTCGGTCATCCCCAGCAGGCATCCTCCTGCCCAACAGACGCTGCGGGTTTGTAGCCCTCATAACGAGGCCACTGAGCCCATCACATGCAGCGGATCCGAATCCCCAACGAAAGACATCAGGTCTATCCAAGTCTGAGTAATTCCCCCTCGACTTCGGGGCCATGGAGATGCCTCCTTCTCAGCAGCGCTTGGCACACTCGGCAAGTGATCGAAATCAACTCGACGACCGATCGCTCCACATGTCACGCCCACACTGGGCTGCGCCCCATCTGTCCACAGGTCTGCACATGTCGCGTCGGCCAACCGGCGCTCGACACGTGAACCTTCACTTCAGTGGCAGGACGCCTGAACCAGCGCACCTTCCTTAAATGCAGAGATTTCGCCCTGATTCGCTGGCAAAAAAGGCAGCTGACAGCCCGGAGACGCGTCCTGACGAAATCTTAGGAAGGAACTCTCCCCGGGCGGTCCGGCAGTCCACTCTTGGCCCGACCCGCCAGCTGGTCGGGACAAGAGTGGGGGGCTAATGATGATGCTCTATATCAGCGATCTGCAAGATCAGGACACGTGGCAGATGACGTGTCCCAAAACTCAGAAGAGAGGGTCCACAGGGGCCGATCAGGCCATCCCTATACCCGACCTACAAGCACAAAGCTGGCTCACCTCAGGGCCCCCTGCAAATTGGCCTCCTCAGCTTCTCAGCTCGCCTCCGAGCTACCGCAGGACCAAGATACCTTGGCTCTCTCGCTCGTTCCCGAGCTCTCCCGCCGAGACCATCTTCCTCGGTCCCTCCGACCGACCAACTCCAACCCTCACAGGCGTAACCGCCGCTCCGCAAATCTCGTCATGCGCAGATTCTCCGCCAGCAACATCCCACGTTCCACGCCATCACGATCCCCATTAATGGGCGATCCGCTCTTTACGCGGGCGTGACGTCGGGAGCGTAACTGCCGGCGAGATTCTCGCGCCTGCTGCTGCATGCCACCACCGCTATATAAATCCCCATCACAGAGGGATCTAGTAAAGCCCTTTTTTACATTGTTATGCTGTTACTCTGCTCGGATCTCATCACTAACTTGAGCGTCGGAGGGTCCTCGGTGGTACCAAACCACCCCGGGACTTCTTTGCAGGTACTCGGCAACAGCTTCCTCATCTCAGCTCTTCCTCCAAAAACCCATTGAGACCCACACACAACGAAGGATAAACAGCTAAGTTCACTGTGAGATCAACGGAAGACAACATCTGACGGAGGCCTGAAAAGGAGGTCCATCAGTAGGGATATAACTGACAGTACTGCCCTCACTCAAGAAATGGTGCAGGATTTGAGTAAGAAATCGAGGGGTCATAATATTATTTTCAAGCTAGACATGGAAAAAGGCTCTTGATAGGATGCAGTGGCCTTTTTATTTTTCACATTCTTGAAGCTTTTGGGTTTTCAGCTCAATTCATAAAGTTGATCAAAGGTTGTCTAAGCAATCAATGTTTCTCTGTGCTTGTTAATGGCCAGTTGGGTGGCTACTTTCATGGCTCTAGAGGTATGAGGCAAGGTGATCCCCTTTCCCCTGCTTTATTTATCATCGCAACTGAATTTCTCAGTAGAGGGGTTGAGAAATTGATCATGTCCAATGGAAAGCTGATACCTTATAAATGCAATCAATGCTTTTTACACTGCCAGGAATTGTCCTACGAGTATTAGTGACAGAATTTCAACTCATGCAAGCCAGCATTTCAAAGGCAAATTGACCTAAAGATCATCTATTATGAAGAATTGATTGGAAAAATCAGAGCTAGACTTCAAAGCTGGCAAAATAACTTTCTATCCTTTGCAGGAAGACTCGTGCTTATTAAACATGTCTTGATGTCCATGCCATATTCTAGCTGCCTGCAACCCTCCTGCTACAGTTCTTTCTAAAATCAGCTCAATTAGAGCTAAAATTTTCTGGAATGACTATTATGATTCTAGGCGTCATCACTGGATAGCATGGGGAAAAAAATTGCAAACCTGCTGAAGAGGGAGGCCTTGATGTCAGAAGCTTAGCTGAGGTTGCATTGGCTTATAACATTAAGAAGACCCGGAAGTTTGAAGAGAGAGAGAGAGAAAAACAATTCTCTTTGGTCTCGATTTTTGAAGGGAAAATACACAAAGAACGATGTCCTGATTGCTCCTAGCACCTCATCCCCTATGTGGAGGAAAATTTTCTCTTTACTTCCAAAGATTAAAGAACACTCCAAATGGCTAATTGGTCAAGGAAATATTGATTTCTCGAGGACTACATGGCACGAGGAAACTCCTTTGGATTCCTATGCTACTGATAATGTTAGTTTCTGACCTATCAACACAATCTTGTCCAGCGAAGGCTGGAATTTCTCAAATCTTGAACATTTGCTGCCAAATGAGATATTGGATGATTGGGTGGCTAATAATCCACCTTTTTTCTCAAAAAAACGAGATATTGGATGATATTAGAGCCAAAAATTACAATACTAGCATCGAACCAGATTGTTTGATTTGGAAGCCAAGTCCTCAAGGGTTTTTCTCTCTCTCAAGTCTGCCTGGGATATTGTCAGAAGCCATAGTCCTGCTATCCAGCATGCTAAATTTCTCAAAAACAAGCATATCCCTAAAAACATGAGGATATTCACCTGGAGATTATTCTCAGAAGCCTTGCCTTTAGATTTGGCAGTTCAGAGAATTGGTTTCTCTCCCCCTAGCATGTGCGTATGCTGCAATACCCACTCACAAGAAGACTTTGAGCATCTATTTCTTACAAGTGAGTTGGCTACTGCTCTATGGAACAAGGCTTTGACATCTTTAGATTTGAATTCTTGTGCATGGTGCACACTAGGTGAGTGTTTTGATTTTTGGTTCAACATTCAAAAAGTTTCATCTATTGCACAGTGGATGCCACATATATATACTACTTTGGAACCTTTGGAAAGCTAGATGTGAAATGAAATTTGAAGATCATCATCTTTTTGCTGCTGATTCTATTTGGCTGAGAATTTTGGCAGATATCAGAAACTTGGCCCAAGTTCACAAGAGGCACAGTATTATCAAATCTGAATGTTTGCCTATACTTAATAATCTTGGGATTCTTGATGTTATTTGCCCTGTTGTTAAGAGCAAACTTATTAAATGTCTTCATTGGGATAAGCCTCCTGAGGGCAAGTTGAAACTAAATGTGGATTTGAAAAAAAATGAGAAAAAGAAAAGAAGATAGTAGGTTAGTCAACTAAATTTATTAAATGGGCATTTTTGGAATAAAAAATATCTTATGGATGGAAAAATTAACACCGTTTAGGAATTTGAGGATAAAGGGCATGTTTTTCAAGTTTATAGTGGTTTTCTGCTTTTCAGTCAAATGTGAAGGGGGTTTCCACATTTTAGCCAAAGTTTAAACATTAAATATTCCAATTTCCTAAAATATATCGAATAATATACACGTGCATCGTACATGCAAAAAACTTAGTACAAATAATCGTAGCCGACTTTATATCTATAGTATTCGACCTTTACAAAATTTTAATTTCCAAATACTGATAACATTCCATATCCGGTACTGGACTCACGCCTGTATCTAATTCCTATGCATTCCAACTTTCCATATTCCCCAAATCCTTCTCCTCTTCGAAAGCTTAAACCCTAAAATCAATGGAGGAGCAAAACCCTAGGGCAGCAATCCCCTCACTCCCAGACAATCTCACGTCGGAGATCCTCCTTCGTCTACCTACGAGATCCATCGCAAGATTCAAGTGAGCTTCAAAGCTCTGGCTCTCTCTAACAACTGATCCCCATTTCATCAAAACCGATTCCTCGATCTCCCCAATCTCCACCTCAAGCTTCTATATTTGTAGCTATCTTCACAAAGCTGAGCTCTTCCATCTCAATGGAAGCAACCAACCATCATCATCATCATCATCGGATCCCTCTCTCTCTCTCTCTCTCTCTCTCTCTCCCTCCCCTTCTTAGATTTCAGAGATTGTCACGCCGAGATTGTTCACTCCTGCAATGGCCTCATCCTTTGCCGCTTGCCCAGGAAAGCCTTTGTCAAAAGACCCCCCTTTCTGCGCTCTGTTTGCAGTCCCACCACCAGAGAGCATGAGGCCATTCCTTTTCCTGGCGATCCCCAGGAATTTGAGTTGAGCCTCGCCTTAGATCCCTCCGTGCCTTAGATCCCTCCGTGTCACCGCATTTCAAGGTGCTCGCGCCCCTGGTCTATTATAGTGAAAGAAAGCTTTTTAAATACATTTTCTCCATTAGATCCCCAGGAATTTGAGGCCATTCCTTTTCCTCGCCTTAGATCCCTCTTCCTGGCCTCATCCTTCGCCGCATTTCAAGGTGCTGGTATGGGTGCCTGATTCTGATTGAGTCTGTGAGGACAAGACCCAATATTATGTGTGGATGAGCCACAGACTAAGCAAAGGCGATTAGCATGCCTACAATCCTTCGCCAGGTGTCCATTCCTTTTGCAATAGAAGAAAAAATCTGGACTGGGCCGGTTGAATGGTACTCCCGGTCTCCTGGGTACAAACGGTGTTCTGGAAGAGCCTCCTCCTGCTATCTGAGTAGCAGGGCGATTCATACCGGCAGATTGAGGCCTGCCCTTCTTCTTCACTACTGTCTCATATCGGCAGGCAGCTTTTAGAGCTAAGTCATAGGTTAGTAAATCCCCTGTAGCTAAAGCTGCTTGGATCTCCAGGTCTAACCCCTACTGAAATCGTCTGGCTCTGAACTCAGCAGTCGGTATAAGATGTGCCGCAAACCTGTTATGGTTTTGTGTTAGCTGTGTAGTATGTGATAATAGAAATTCGAATATTTAAGACATATCTTACCTGCTCAACATGGTGAATTCAGCGTCATACGCATCCATAGATTTGGTCCATATCGAACCTTGTTGCAAGTGGATGAATTGCTGCTCCATGTCGAATCGGGTAGTATCGGGGAAATATTTCGCGTCGAACAACCCGTGAAAAATCCCCTATTTGATCGGCTGTACAAGACGGCTTTCTTTTGCCTTCCACCATACCCTGACATTGTCAGTTAGTTGCAACTTTGCAACTCTTACCCAAGCTATCTCTGGCATTTGTGCTGCTGCCAGATCGTCTTCGATCGACTGAGCTCATTCTTCAACTTCCAAAGGTCTCTCTTTCCCAGAAAATTGCTTAGGTTGCAGTGCCCGAAATTGCTTCACTCCAGATGCTTCCGCTTCTGGACGGTTCATGAGTATAGCAATCTGCTGCTGCTTTCCCTCCAAGAGGCTCTTATTGTCTCGAGCAGTACCATCTGCTCGTTGATCGGAGCTACTATGGTAGGCATAAGTGGAAGAGGTGGTGGTGTGGTGTTGCCATTGGCGTTCGTGCTCGTATTATTCGGGGAATGCATAACCTTGAAAGAAAAATAGGGTTAGGATAGAATTCAAGAAATAGAAAATGTAAAGAATATTTTAGTTGGTGATTATTGTGATATATTGCTTAGGTTTCCATGCAGAACTGACCCTGCATGGTAGGGTTCCATGCAAAACTGGTCTGTATGGGCCGCCAACAGAACCTGGCATGCCCCGCTTCTCAGTGTACGGTAAGGGAACGTAACACGGCCCGCGACGTATTTACTCAGAAGTAAACACGCTAAACGTAAATAAACAATATAATATAAATGTATATAAGAAAGACATGAGATGTAAATGAACTATAACTTTTTTATTTATTAAACATTCTTTACAATGCAACTGAAAAGTAAATATAATATGGAAAGCAATGCCTAAACAATGGCATGAACTGAAAGTAAAGGTATATACAAGTGACTAAAGTTTTAGGTTTTCTACGAACTGCTACAAGTCAATGCATATCCATGGTTCGGTCAAAACAATTCATGTTGATATAGATAATATTCTGGTATAAATGGATTCATGTTGTATTGGAATTACATTTGAATTGTATTTAAGAATGGATTGTATTCAGATTAGACTGAGACTCAGATTGAGTCAGACTCTTAAACAGAATTGGATTTCTGAATTAGTTTTGGAGTTATCGGTAACTGCTGCACGTGGACGACAGGATTTATGTCTTTTTCCAAGACAATTACCGTATTGATAAGCCCATTTTTTTAGTTGTCTACCTTAAATAGGCAAGTACCCATTTTCTCCGGCTCATTGAGGCTCAAGCGAATTGGTCCCGTTTAAATCTATATTTATTAGGATCCTTATTGTAAATTAATATAACTTGAGGGGGTTTTATGAAAAACAGTTTTGATATGTTTTCAAAATAAACCTCAAGTATTTAATTATCGTATTTAGGGTTTTCATAGATGTAATTTTTAAAAGTGATGAGATATTCTAGTGGATATAAACCTAAATAGTATATGGTATTTTAATGTAAATTGGAATTGTATGGATTTGTGATGGTATATTCATGAAATTTGTGATTTCTTGTGTTTAGAAAACATGGAATTTATTATAAATATAAAATAGATATTTTGATAATATATATATGTATAATTATTAAAAATAGAATTTATTTATTAAATAGAAAATCACATTATTCTTAAAAATTGTATTAAAAATTCAATCGAGATCGGATGCTCCATGAGGAGGTCTACATCTCGCTCTACTATTCCCGAGGACGTGCGATAATCCGCACCATCCCGATCGGGTTTCTCAAAATGGGCTGTAGAGGCTTAATTGCAAGGAATTTAATTAAAACAATCTTTAAAATACGGTTTTATTAGTTTAGGGCATTTTAATGTAAAATTTGTATTTGTCCCACCAAACTATTATTTTCAAGTCATCGTGCTATATCATGATGAGTGTTGTGATGAAATAGGTCATTACCTCATGAGTTTTCTAAAGGTAATATGAGCAAATATAATGAAAATAATGTCGTATGTAAAGTTTGTGCTATTTAAACGAAAAAGTGAAATACAAGTTGCACAGCATGGTATTTTGAATTGAAACTTGTTCTAAATATTGTTTTATAGTTGATAAACAAGATATAAATAAATGGTTAATTTGTTATTAAAAAAAGTTGGGTTTTTAACAGATTTAAAATTGCAAGTCGGAATAACTCCGCTTCCGACGAGTTTTGAAAAGAGTGCTTTTTAGAATAGAAAGAGAGGAGAGAAGAGGGGACTTACTGGTTGAGAAGAGAGAGGGGAGTTATAGGAATGGTTTGAAAGCATCGTGGAGTCACGGTGTCGCCGGATTTGTCCCGAGTCGTCGCCGGAAGATGACCTTGGGCTAACTCCACTTGTATACCTTATTTGACTTAGAAAATTTTGAGAGTTTTGATAATGGATATCAGAATAGAGAAGGCTATGGTGTGATGTGTTATGTAAAGGATTGAATTAGGGTTTAGGGAATTAAATATGAGAATTAAAATGCATTTAACATTGGATTAATTGGTGATTTTAATTTTCTATTAATTTGCAGGAAAAACAAACAAAAAATGAGTAGTGGGGGGAGGCCAAGGGGTGTTAGGGCAAAATTTGGAGGCATTACCATCGGGGGGCCCGGCGGCGCCGGCCCCAAACGAAATCTCGCCGGTCGTGTGGGTTGGGTTAGGTCATGGATTGCTGCCACGTATCATGTTCAGTACATATAACATTTTCCACATATTTGATTTTAGTGACTTTTCATATTTACGTGTGTTGCACGTGTAACTTTTAGGCTTCCAAAAAGTTTAAAAGAAAAATCAATAAAATAATGTAGCTGAGGGGATTTGAACACAGAGGCTATGTCACAGCAATGCACGGCTTTACCAATGAGCTACAAATATTTGCTTGCTATTTTTGAACAAATTAAATACTTATAGCATACTCAGGGTTGCAAATACTCCATTTAGTACTTTAACTTTTAATAAATTTTGTCCATTATAAACAGAGTCGTTCCAAGAATGCTTGGCTCCGAAGAAATATATCCACAGAAGATGCATGTAGCGAAAATGCGCATGCTTTGTTGGATGTGTAGTAACACTAGAAAAGATAAGGTGCGAAATGAAAATATTCGTGCAAAGGTTGATGTAGCACCTGTAGAGGAATATATATGGGAAAATCGCCTAAAATGGTTTGGTCATGTGCGATGTAGATCTACGGAAGTATCGGTTCGACGAATGGATATTATCGATTTAGGCCAAAAGAGCGAAAATGAGACCAAAGAAATCATGGATCGAGGCGATACGAAAAGATATGGATGCCAAAAGCCTTAATGAAAGTATATTGTTTGATAGGAGTGAGTGAGGCGGAGGATTCATGTGTTCTATCCGGTGTGATTCTCATGTTGGTTCATGTAGCCTATCCCATATGCTTGCGATCAAAGGCTCAGTTGTTGTTGTTGTATATATGACAGGATCTTAATAAATAGGCTTAATTAAAAAAAACCAAACTTTTTAGCTAAAATACGAGAACCCCCCCCCAAAAAAATTAAAATACACAAGAAACTACCATATAAATTTCAACATACATAAGAAACTACCACAAAAACTTTCAAAAATTACGAGAAACTCCCAAAAATCAGGTGTCGCGTCAGCAATAAATAGCACAAAACTGCATACCAGGTCTTTCTTTAAAACATACACTTTACCACAAAAATTTAATTCCATGAGTTTTTTTGTGTATATTTCTCATAATGCGCCCGGGTCGGTCTTCACCAATTTTTTTCACTAAAATTTTTTCTTAAATTTTTTCCTCTCCGAACTTTTTCCCCTCCTTTATTTTCCAAAACCTCTAATTCAAAAGATAATCTGCCTTTTCTCTACTGATGAGGGGGGGGGGGGTGAAGATTCAAGAGAGTAATGATTTTTAGAAAATGTCAAGAATTAAGTGGCTAGCAGAATGGGGACAAAAACACATGCTATTTTCTACCATCACCAAAGTTAGAAGATGCCATAACAAAATTTTGAAGATTCAAGCTCCTGATGGCACCTGGATTGAAGGGCAAGACAATCTTATCAACCTAGCAGTGGAACACTACAAAGTTGCTTTTGCTTCTCAGGGACCTGTACATTCATATGATTTTAACTCCATTATTCCCCCCATAATCTCTGAAACCGATAACAATTTCCTTACTGCAGTGCCTACGAAGATGAGCTCAAAAACTGCATATATTCAATGGAGAGTGACAGTGCTCCAGGCCCAAATGGGTTTGTTTCGCCCAATCAGAGCAAAGCTCTGTTTGAATTCAAAAATTTAAATTTTCGAAGCAACGCTTCAAGTCTCAAGCGCAGCGCACCCAATCAGAGCAAAGCTCTGTTTAAAGGAAGCAACGCTTCAGATCCTTTGCGCTGCGCGCTCTGCGCCACGTGTCCAGCGCAGATACATTAGCGCAGCGCACCCAATCAGAGCAAAGCTCTGTTTAAAGGAAGCAACGCTTCAGATCCTTTGCGCTGCGCGCTCTGCGCCACGTGTCCAGCGCAGATACATTAGCGCAGCGCACCCAATCAGAGCAAAGCTCTGTTCAAAGGAAGCAACGCTTCAGATCCTTTGCGCTAGCGCTCTGCGCCACGTGTCCAGCGCAGATACATTAGCGCAGCGCACCCAATCAGAGCAAAGCTCTGTTTAAAGCAAGCAACGCTTCAGATCCTTTGCGCTAGCGCTCTGCGCCACGTGTCCAGCGCAGATACATTAGCGCAGCGCGTCCAATTAGAGCAAGGCTCTGTTAAAGGAAGTGCCGCGCTGCGCTCTGCGCCGTGCGACACGTGGCAACACAGTTGCGCTGCGCGACACGTGTCAGCGCAGATGCGCTAGTGCAGAAAAAGGGGCTAAGTGCCAAAGGCAATTTAGCCATGCAAAATTACATGCACTTGATAACAACAAATTAAAATACGATGCACAAGCACAACAAAGAGTTCAAATAAAAAGAACACTTAACAGATAATAAAATACTTAATCAAAACATTTATTTATTATTAAATTTAAAAAAGATCACCGAATACGGGATCAGAGAGACAAGGGTTCACAAAAAGGAAAAGAAAATTATTCAGCTCCCTCTCCGCCTTCTCCATCGCGTCGAAGCGGCGATCTTCCCGAGGGGTAGCCATCCAACGGTCGACGCCGCATTCCTGGGAGAAAGTGGCGATGACGACTCGACGAGCCCGTATCTGGCTCAGCAAGTGGAAAGAGCAGTCCCTCAAGGGTTTGGTGATCAAGTGCGCTTCGAGAAAGCACTCAATCTTATCTTCGGCGGCATCCAGCATTGCTGAGGACATCTCTGCTGGAGGAGGGGGAATGTCGGCAAGCGCCGAGGCAAGGATCATCCGAAGCCAAATGGAATTCGGAGGGAGAGGAGACCCCACACGAGTCAAAAGCTCGTGCATTGCAGCGTCGCATTGCTCGTCCGAGAGAGAAGGGTCCACCAGACGTGCAGCAAAACGAGGAACGATGTCCCGGATCGGCACCTCCCATGGTTGTCGGCAGGCATGAGGGCGGTTGCAAGCCATGATCGAAGAAGTTCTCTGAAAATGAGAGAAGAAAAGGCTCAGCCTTGAGTTATATATATAGACCCAAGCACAGAAAATTCTGTGCACAATGAAATCATTGCCAAGGCCCGGGAAATCAGAATTTTGGGAATACAAGTTTGACTTGAAAAGAGGAGATGAAGCGGCGCTTCTGATTCTCAAAAATTTAATAAATGAAGCAACGCTTCAGATCTTTTGCGCTGAGCGCAACGCGCCACGTGTCAGGCGCAGATGTATCAGCGCTGCGCCCAAGAAGACGCGCCCAATCAGAGCAGAGCTCTATTTGCCTGAAGCAACGCTTCAGTTGCGCTGCGCTCTGCGCTGCACGACACGTGTCAGCGCAGATGCACTAGCGCAGTTGCGCTACGCTCTGCGCTGCGCGACACGTGTCATGCGCTGGGGCATCTGCGCCAAATTAAATTAAGATTTTTAAGAAATCTTTTCTGTTCTTGTTGAAACAAGAAGATTTTCTTCTGCAAGGCAGAAGCCCTTGGATCAAAGATCCAACGGTAGGGAAAATTCACCAAATCACTCAGAGGATGATCTCTTTAACAAATTTAACTAATTTGTGAGCACTATAAAAAGGACCTTAGGCCTCAATTCAAAGGCATCGAGTTTTTTCTTTGAGAATTCAAGAACCCTAAACAGAAAGAACTCCGAGAAAATTTCAAGAAAGAGGTAAAGAACCTTCATGGATTAGAAGAAATTCCTTCTAAAAGACCATTAGTCTAAAACAAAAAAATATAAGATCAATGATCTTTATAAAAAAAGAAGAAAACAGTGCTTTGCACTTCTTGTGAACCTTCGGTTCTTTAAAAACGATGTAAACAATAAAAGAATAGTGCTTTGCACTTCTGCGAACCTCTGGTTCTTCGAATAAAGAAGAAATTTATTTTTTTTCTTTGATCTAATTTAGACCAAGAACTTGAACAGAGCTTTGCACTTCCTTTCTGGAATCTAAAAAGATTCTTAGTGCTTTGCACTTCCAAGTTGCGCCGCTGCGCTCTTGAGAGAGCGCCACGTGTCGGCCATAAAACACTTGCGCTAAGCGCCCTTGAGATAGAGCTTTGCTCTCCGGAATTGGCGCAACTCGCTGAGAGCGCGTCACGTGTCAGCAGCGCAACAGCGCATTGCACTGCGCTAGTGCGCTTGCGCTCATCAAAGCACGACATGTGTCATCACCATATGGACTTGCGCTCGTTACTTAGCGCAAAACGTAGATGCATTAAAAAGGGCCAAGCCCAATTAAGAGAAGGCCTAACAGGCTCAACAAAGCGCAAATGCATTATTTTAAGGGGGCAGAGCCCAAACAAGAACAAATGCTTTGCATCATTTATAAATGGGCAGAGCCCAAACAAAAATATTCAGAATGCTATGCATTTTAAAAAAAGGGGCAAAGCCCAAACGAAGTAGATACTTTGCAAATGGGCAGGACCCAAAATAAACCGATACTCTATATCTTCTGTGGGTAGAACCTAAATAAAAAAATGCAATGTTGAAATGGACTTAGCCCAATCGTGGCCATAAGTCCTTAAATTAAATTGACTGAGCAAAATGGCTCTCTTAAATCAATCCACGTCCGGTTTGAGGGTACATCTCCGAACTCCTTTGACATCTATTGTTGTAATTCCTCAACGACGTCAAAGAGGTGACGGGTCCCAACGACCATAGACTAAAAATAACGGACCGAAATGTCCTTAAACTAATAACGGACCGAAATGTCCTTAAACTAATAACGGACCGAAATGTCCTTAAACTAATAACGGACCGAAATGTCCTTAAACTAATAACGGACCGAAACGTCCCTAAACTAAAATTGGACCGAAACGTCCCTAAACTAACATCGGACCACCACGTCCCTAAACTGGCGATAGACCACCACGTCCCTAAACTGGAATATAGACCACTACGTCCTTAAACTGGCGACGGACCGAAACGTCCCTAAACTAATAATGGACCACCATGTCCCTAAAACTGGCAACGGACCGTCACGTCCTTAAACTGGCACAAAAGAGCCCAAATGCTCTCTTGTCGGATCTAAACGGTCCCGTCTAAGTTGATCTTAGCCCCAGCTACGGCTAATGTGTCCTTAGATCTTTAAATAAACAATAAAACCCCAAATCAACTTTGGATCAAGGGTACATCTCTGAACTCCTCTGACGCCTGTCGTTGTAATCCCTCAACGACGTCAGAGAGGTGACGAGTCCCGACGGCCAGATAATTAAATCAATCACTATGTTAAGTCGATCTTAGTCTAGAGCATGACTAACGTATCCTTAACGAAGGTTTAAGCTGATCTTAACCGCAATACGACTAATGCATCCTTAAAGTAAAAAACACCAAACTCAAATCTAAGCAAACACGGATTTGGACTAATCCACGTCCTACGGGCGACGGTATTACTCAGTCTCCGTATACAATCCACGGGCAACCACAAACAAAATAAACATACACGACACGAAGTGAAATTCTGGAGAAGGAGAAAGTTGTTACCGCAAAGCGGTAGCGTAATTAACTGCAGGGGCTTGCGCCTGCAGGGAAGAGCGTCCCCACAATCAAAAACCCCTCAAGCGAGGGGGAATCTGACAAAGTCTGCTACATCGGCCGCATCCGTCTAAACCTTCGATACACGGTGCCATAAATCAACTTGGCATCTTTGAAGAGGTGGACGGATAAAAACCAAATAGCATCTGCCCCGAACCTCAGGCACGTGACGTCCCGACGTCGCAGGCCGCCGTTCGGAGGGGAACAGATTCTGGCACGCCCGGTGGGACCTTTTCCTCTTTCCACTCCACACTTCGTGTGTCGTCTTCGCGAATCAATCGCGGTTTATTAAATGGTTGTCTTTGGATTTCAAGTCGCTAAGATTTGGTCTTTTATCTGGCGCAGAGAGAACTCAAGCATCCATGGATTCCCACTGCACCAAATGCGCGAAGCACCACTGCAACGGACGCTCCACCTCACCGAGAGGTGTAACATATGGGCCCCAAGCGTCCTCTTTCCTTACTCTGCCGGTAGAGCAGGTGACCCAGGCCACCACCGGCCTATTTTTCGGGACCATGGTCCCCCCTGCAAGCTTCTCTATGCCGATATCCGCACCAGAAGCGAACAAGAAGTCGGTATTCGACCGGCTCGCTGCTGCTACGACCCCTGTCAACGGGTCGCCCGCTACTAAGCTGACAGCCTCTGTTTTCACCAGGCTAGGTCAGGATCATAAAGTGGCTGTCCCAAAGAGGGCAACGGCCACAGCTTCGGAAGTCGTTGAAGCAGTTTCTCCTATCAGGAAGTCAGTCTTCACAAGATTGACGGTTCCTACTCCTCCTTCAGCTGATCAAAAAGCATCAGTCTTTGATAGGCTGACACCGGCAGTTGCCCCACTCCCAAACAAGGGGCAACAAGAAACTGTCCCGATATCTGAGCCAGTCCCAATGGCTCGTCGTGCGCGACGTCGCCATTGGCAGCGATTAAGGAAAGCAGGAGGCAACTCCCCTTCAGGGTTAACCCCGCCTGCTCCAGTGGCGGAGGTCAACGCTGCTGTTCCAACTGGGAACAGCTTTGAATTGCTAAGGAAGGTGAGAAAGAACTCCCCGATTGCTACATTGAAAAGGTCTCCTCCACCCATGGAAAAAGCTCCGGAGACGAAACAGGAACAGCCCCCTCAACGGCTGTCATCAAAAGTTTATAAAGTATGGCGCAGAGTTCAAGACTCTGTGATCGATCCGGACCACCTGCGTCACCAGAAGAAGGCGAAGGTGGAGAATAACAAAAGCTGCCCCATTAAACAGCAGGGGGCAACAAGTGCTAGAATACCCGCTTCGACGGCTCCTTCAACCTCAAAGGTCTACAAAAGAAGGAGGCCAGAGAAAGCTCCCGCAACGGCAGCAAGAGTTAACAATGGTGAACCTAAACGCCCCAAGTCAGGGGGCATAACAGTTCATACAATCTATATGGCCTCAGGAAAAGAAGAAAGTCGTACTTCTACAGGTCACCGACCGCTTACCCGGTCAGTGACCAGGTCTCAGGAGCAGCAACAAAAGCTCCAGGAGATGATGACTACAATGGCTGCACTCACGGGGCCAAAAGAGAATCCTGAGACGTCCTTAGATGAACGTCAAGAGGAGGAGACCGACGCTGAGTTCCTCCGCCGAATACTGGAAAAAAGAGACAAAGAGGCTGCAGAACAGGCGGCCAACATAAAGAAAATGGCCCTCCTGTTCCAGGACGTGGTGGGTATGATGATTCAACCAGATCCACCTGCTGGAGATTCCCCAATCATTCTTGAAGATGATAGGGGAGAGACATCGAATCCTCCACCGGCTCTATCCGCAGCTAAAGAGGATACCATATCAAAAGCTGATTTGGATGAATATATTGCTCAACAAATACGGGCGCATCAAGCGGTTGAAGCAGCCGGTCAGATCGTGAAAACGGGGCGGCCATATCCGGGCTGGTACGACCAAATCAAGTACCCGCCAGGTTACACAATTCCTAAGTTTCATGTCTACAAGGGGACCGGCAACCCCCATCAACATGTTGCCCAGTTCAGGGCACTGTGTGGTAACACTGGAGGCGACGACAAACTTTTGCTGCGCCAATTCGTTGGAAGCTTATCAGACACGGCTTTCGAGTGGTATTCCGAGCTCCCCAACGACTCTATTAAAACCTTTGCGGAGATGGAGCTGCTCTTCACCCAACGTTTTGCAAGCGCCAGCGAGCGTACTCCGATGACGGCGCTGATTAACGCCAGGGTAAAGCCCGGCGAGACGTGGGTTCAATACGCTATACGGTGGCGTAATCTATGGTCTAAGTGTGAACAACGCATAGAAGAAGCGCCGGCAGTGGGGATGTTTGTTGGAACGCTTGATCCGCAGGCAACCATCTCGCAGTTCATGATGTTCTTCAAACCGACTTCCTTCCAGGCTTTGATCGACAAATTAGCGCAGATGGACCAGATGGGCCATAAACCCCCTCTCCCGAAGCCGGACCCCCGAAACGATAAAGGAAAGGGAAAAGCGATCATCGTCGCCAATGCCCAACAACAACCGAGCGACTCGAAGCCGGCTGCTCGTCCAAACAATACACGCCCATACGTACCCCTTGAGGAAAGGATGGGACGTGCTTACTCCTTCCCCCGTGATAAAACAAGGAGGCTATTCGAGCTGGCGTTGCGCAACAGGCTTATAAATCTGCCAGATCCAAAACGTCCGTCACAACCGAATGACGTCAACGATCCTAGTTACTGCCCTTATCACAGAGTGTTGGGACATCCAATCGAAGACTGTTACGTTTTCAAAAATTGGCTTGAGAATCAATACCGTCAGGGCAAATTTGCGCTGTCTGACAAATGGAAGGTGAACCCTCCGCAGCCCCACACCTATAAGGGGACGAATACGCCGGGGGCAACATGCTCCGTTATTGAAGAGGCTCCCTGGGAGGTTGTATTATCGGCCAAAACGAAAAGAATGCTAAATGATCTTCAAACCTGCCCAGCGGTCAAGTGGAAGAACCCCTTGGAACCGCAGGTTATTGAGGGAATGTTGAAGCCACGACCGACCCCGAAGACCGATGGTGGTAGTTCAAGCGTTCATAGCCAACCGTCAAAATCTTCGAAAAAGAAGAAGAAGAAATCTAAGAAGCCCGTGAAGCCTGGCGACAAGCGCACGGACTTACAAAAGCAAATCGATGCGCTGGATGAATATAACCAAAAGGCGCGAACTCCCATCACGCTCCAAGATTTCCTTGATCACGTCTTCCAAAAAGAAGATGAAGGAGAAAGTTCATCGGATGGATCTGACGAATATGTGGCAAGCTGTCATATGATCTCCCATTCGACCACGAACGATGAAGGAACTTCTGGCACTGAAACGCTGGGGGCAAATGCCGAATCAGGAACCCCAGGGTTACCGGTTGAAATGATTAATGCGTTTCTTAATGAAGCTCGGTTGAAAAGCAAGGCTGATCGAGAACGCGAGATGGCTATATTCGAAAGGGCTAAGCGTCAGCGACTTGAGGAAGGAGCTGAAATGATCCCGTTGGAGCAAAATGCCTCCACCACTGACAAAAGCCAATTCAAGATAAAAAAGAAATTTGCTAAGGCCATATCGATGGGCATGAAGCTACCACCCTCTGAAGAAAAAGTTACCGGCGCGGTAGAAATGCACCCCTCTTATTGCTTATACCATCAGAAGGTCTCGCATTCCACCCAAGATTGCAAAGCTTTCAATGGATGGTGGCAAGGATACGTCGCTGATCGACAACGATTTAAACGGGAAAAACGTAAAATTCGCCGAGGCCAAAGAAATACGACTAAAGAACTTGAAAGAACTGCCGGCAATTGTCACATGGTTAACACTACCGGGTCACAAGTGCCTACATTTGGGAGCGACTCCGATGAAGAGCTAGAGCTTGGCCCTCTCTTCGAAGAATCCACTTCAGGAAAAGAAAAAGAACTAAAGGCCTGCGAGAATATACAGCTGCGCAATCGAACATTACCCGAAAAGAACCTCGGACCCTTGAATAAGAAAAACAAAGGGAAAGAGAAGGTCTCTGAAGACATCGCTTTGGATGGCCAAGTTGCGGAAGAGTTAACCGCCAAGAATCCCCCAAAAAGGAATAAAGTAGATTACAATGTCTTGACGCATCTGAGAAAGCTACCCTCACAACTCAGCATTCTCGATGCCCTATTGCTATCGAAAGAAGCGAGGGATTCTCTGATTAAGGCCCTACAAGATCCGGACCAGTTCCAGGCTTTCCTAGCCGAACAAAAGATGAAGGATGAATTGGAAGAGGTGCACACAGCCGACGTTGCTTTTGGTGATGAAGACCTTCTCCTCGGAACATGTGAGCACAATCGCCCACTTTATGTTTCAGGATACTGCCATGACATAAAGATAGGAAAAATCTTGGTCGATAACGGATCGTCTGTCAATTTACTCAATGTGCGAGTGTTAAAGGAGATTTGCATGAGTGTCCAACACCTCGCCCGGGACAAAATCACCATCTCCGGTTTCGACTCTCAATCCTCAAAGACTCTCGGATCTGTGATATTGACGCTACGCTTCGGGGTGCTCGTCACAGACATCAAATTCCATGTTATAGACGCCAAGACGTGCTACAATGCTCTGCTCGGCCGACCATGGCTACACGAATACAATATCATCCCTTCTACACAGCATCAGTGCATGAAGTATTCTAGGGACGGCCTCGAGTACACAGTGGCAGGAGAGTTGAATCCATTTTCCGTGAACGAAGTTCGCAAGTATGAAGATGCCAAATACTTCTTACCGAATTTCGAAGACGCGGAAAGGTGTCACAAACCGGAGAACAAAACTAACGCAACCATCCCTATCTTCGGCAGTGACACCGAGGAGGAGGAGGATATAATTTATTCAGGTCCGTCCCGGTCCACCAGGCCAGGACCATCTGTTCCTTCATTGATCTTCGGTAGTGACTCAGAAGATGAAGTTCATGCTGTATTCCCTGCTCGGCCTTCGATACGGGCTTCTGCCGAGGAAGAGCGAAGTCTACAGATAACCTTGGTGCCGCTCGAGCATTACAAAGAACTGGATGCACTCGACACCAACAGCATAGAAGAATTGCAGACATTCTATATCCCTCCTGGACGAAAAGGCGAGAAAGCAATCCTATTCTACCGTTCTGAAGAAAACAAGGTGGAAAAGGAAATTTGGCACGGCGCGGATCCCACGCTCGACAGGCTCCAGCCTATCCGTCTTCCCAGGTATTATACCGAAGGTTTGAAGAAGCTGCTGAAACGCCAAGGGATGTCCTTCACACAGACCGTCAGAAAGGCCAAATTCTATGACAAGGTCTGGAACGTTCCCGGAACTCAATGCAAACTGCCTAACGGGAGAACGGAAACGAAAGGGCTCGGATATATTCGCTCAAAGAAACGTGAGCTAATAAACAGCTGTTATGTCATGTATGACTTTGATGAAGAAGCAGACGCTCACTGGGAAGAAACTAATCCGGAATCAGTGAAAATTCCCTATGCAAGACCTCCTAACCCATCGTCTGAAGGCCAAATGAGCAAACCTACAAGGGATGCCAGTCGAGAATCCCGAGATGATCATGATCGTGAAATGGCAATTTATGAGAAGGCCAAGACACGGCGCCTCCTTCAGCGGGCGATGAAAGACGAAAACGCCGCCCCTTGTCAACCTACTATGAAGAAAGTTCGACTCGAAGGCGGAAATAAGTTGAAAGGCAAGAGAAGCGCTCGACAACCGCAAAGCAAAGCTAAGAAGCCACGCATCCGAGAGTCAAGCGTTGTTGACCAAGCCATCATGAAGAAAATGGGTCGAGCATACTCATTTCCTCAGAACAAAACAAGGAAAATACTTGAGCTTGCTCTGAAACATCAAATGCTTACTCTGCCAGAGTCTAAACATCCTGAGCAGGCGGGCGAAGTCTCCAACCCAAAATATTGCTTTTACCATCGAGTAATAGGGCATCCACTCGAAGATTGGTTCACCTTTAAGAATTGGGCGGAGGATCAATATCAGCTTGGCAAGTTCGCATTGTCTGACAGTTGGAAGGTAGCGCCGCCGCAAAAGCACGAACCCAAAAACACAAGAACAAGACCAACCTCGCATTGGGATCAGCAGGAAACTCGCACCTGCCATGTGATAACAATATTAAAAGAAGGGTCCGAGGATATGAACAACCTCCCTTGGTGCTTTGAAAGCGGCAGCGACGAGGTGATCTCAGAATTTCCCCCAGCTCCGAAAGAACTGGAGGACGGAATCCATACCACCGCAGACAATCTTAAGAAAATTGAGTTGGGGACAGTAGATGATCCGCGACCGACATTCGTCAGCGAGCTGCTGTCTGAAGAGAGGGTGGCTGCGTTAAAAGACGTCCTTGTGCAGCATAAAGATTGCTTCGCATGGAACTATTCCGAGATGCCGGGATTAGATCCAAAAGTTGCTGTACATAGACTAGCAATATCCCCAGACGTCAAGCCAATCAAACAGGCGCCGAGAAGAATGCGACTCGAGCTTGAGATGAGCATAAACACCGAAGTCAAAAAGTTAATCGACTCTGGCTTCATTCAGGAAGTTCAGTACCCTGAATGGATTGCCAACATCGTCCCAGTAATGAAGAAAAATGGGACAGTACGCATATGCGTAGACTTTCGGGATCTTAATAAAGCCTGCCCAAAAGATGATTTCCCAGTGCCAGTTACTGAACTTATGATAGACAATACATCCACTCATGAGGTTTTCTCCTTCATGGACGGCTCGTCGGGGTATAACCAGATAAAAATGCATCCCGAAGACCAGAAGCACACAGCCTTCAGGACTCCTCTTGGTATATTTTGTTATAAAGTGATGCCCTTTGGTTTGAAGAACGCCGGTGCTACTTATCAGAGGGCCATGACAAAGATTTTCGACGACCTTATACACGAAATCGTCGAATGCTACATCGACGATCTCGTGGTCAAGAGCAAATCATACGACGAACATCTTGAGCATCTGAAGACCGTGTTTCAACGTCTTCGGCAGTACAACTTGAAGATGAATCCTCTTAAATGTGCGTTCGGGGTTTCCTCGGGCAAATTCCTGGGATTCGTTGTTCGGCATCGAGGTATTGAAATAGATCCTTCAAAGATTAAAGCGATCATGGAAATGCCTCCGCCGAGAACTCTCAAGCAACTTCGGTCTCTCCAAGGGAAACTCGCATACATACGGCGATTTATAGCCAACCTTTCAGGAAAGTGCCGTCCCTATAGTCACCTGATGAAGAAAGGAACCCCATTCGTTTGGGATCAAAAATGTCAAGGCGCACTGGATGAGATCAAGCAATACTTGCAGAACCCACCCGTGCTGGCTGCCCCGGTTAAAGGGAAGCCTCTCATTCTTTATACAACCGCCCTCGAAGGTTCCTTAGGCGCATTATGGGCACAAGAGAACGACCAAGGGAAAGAAAGAGCACTCTACTACCTAAGTCGAGTTCTGCTGGGGGCAGAAAGCAATTACTCTCCCATTGAAAAACACTGCCTGGCGTTGATCTTCGCAATAACAAAGCTTAGGCACTATGCATTAGCACACGAGGTCCGTTTGATTTCAAAGGTGGACCCCCTTAAATACTTAATGTCAAAGGCCGTATTGACAGGGCGACTCGCTAAATGGGCCCTACTCTTGATGGAGTTTTCGATCACGTATCAACCTCTCAAAGCAGTGAAAGGCCAGGCTATCGCCGACTTCCTCGCTGAACATCCCATACCCGCCGATTCTCCATTAAATTGCGATCTTCCAGACAGACATGCGTTTGACGCAATCGACAGTGGTGATAGCCGTTGGGAGCTGTATTTCGATGGAGCGTCTTCCATGAAAAAGCACAAACAAAGTACACCAATGATCAAATCGGGGGTGGGACTTATCTTCGTGACTCCACAAGGAGGGATAATGCGCTTCGCCTTCTCCTTGACAGAACCGAGAACGAATAATGAAGCTGAATATGAGGCTCTGATAGCAGGCCTCGAGATCGCCATCGATATGGGAATTGAGAGCCTCCTCATATATGGGGACTCCCAATTGGTCGTCAGTCAAGTGAACGGCGATTACCAAACATGTAAACCGGAATTAATAAAATACGGTGGAAAAGTGCAGCAACTGCTAACCCAAATTCCCTCCTACACGTTGGAAAGCATACCGCGTGCGGAAAACAGCAAAGCAGACGCACTAGCCAAACTTGCTAAAGAACTGGCTGACGAGAACCTCGACGACGTTAAAATCATAGTACAAAGCCGTCGAGTGCTCGCCCCAACAGAAATATCTCCAAAATCGTCTGAAGAAAAAGAAGCGGAAGAGGAGACAACCCTGCAAACAAAAGACAGGGAAAATACCGAGGACTGGAGAGAAGTCTTCATAGATTACTTCAAGTTCCACCGAATACCTGAAGAAGCGTCCACAAGACATCAGCTCACGAAACGGGCTCTGTCTTTCGCCTTCGTCAATGATACTTTGTATAAAAGGTCATTCGACTCTCTGTGGCTAAGATGCTTAGGACCTGACGAGGCGAGAAGGGTCGTCCAAGAGGTTCACGACGGACTCTGTGGTTCCCACCAAGCAGGCCCTAAAATGAAATTAAAGATAAAGCGGATGGGCTACTACTGGCCTACGATGATGCAGGATTGCCTGGAATACGCCGGACAATGTCACTCGTGCCAAATTCATGGGGACTTTATCCATCAGCATCCTAATCCACTGCACCCAACAGTGGCTAGTTGGCCGTTCGAAATGTGGGGAACTGACATAGTCGGTCCCATCGAACCAGCATCGTCAAAAGGACATCGTTTCATCTTGGCGACGACTGATTACTTCTCCAAATGGGCGGAGGCGGTACCGTTGAGGGAAGTGAAGACGGAGAACATTCTCCATTTCTTCAAAACGCACGTCATATACCGGTTCGGAACCCCGAGAAGGATCATCTCTGACAATGGGCCAGCCTACCGAAGTCATAAGATTAGCCGTTTCGCACAGCAGCACAATATAGACTGGAGATATTCATCAGTTTATAATCCGCGAGCTAACGGTCTAGCTGAGGCCTTCAACAAGACCTTGACGAAGATCATAAAGAAAACAGTATCCCGAAATAAAAAAGACTGGCACGAGAGGCTGCAAGAAGCTCTTTGGGCGTATCGAACTACGTTCAAGACAGCCACAAAAACAACGCCATACGCGTTGGTATTTGGGACGGAAGCAATACTCCCCCTCGAGATAGAGTTACCCTCTCTACGAGTAGCAGTCCACCACGAGCTGACGAACGTAGAAAATGCTCACCTTCGGCTTGAGGAGCTCGACGCCCTTGAAGGAACACGGCTCATAGCGCAACAAAATCTAGAGGCTTATAAAGCAAAGATGACGCGCTCGTACGAAAGATTGACCCGACCGAGAACGTTCCATCAAGGCGAACTAGTGCTAGTGGTCAAAAGGCCCATGATCCCCAATCGCGCCAAGCGGGGAAAGTTTGAGCCAAACTATGAAGGACCCTACATCATCGATAAGGTCTACCAGGGCGGGGCCTATCTACTCATGGACATGCACGGTGAAAGACCCTTCAGACCAATAAACGGTCGCTTCTTAAAGAAATACTACGCTTAATGGGCCACAGCCTAGGTCAATAGCAGATGACGACGACTATGTCCGCTCGCTGTCTTCCTAAGCCCAAGCTTTATAAGCAGTAGTCAGCCCTCTCCACATTGGACCGAAATGTCCTTAAACTAATAGCGGACCGAGATGTCCTTAAACTAATAACAGACCGAAACGTCTTTAAACTACTACCACAGCATCTTTAGGCTGACGAGATAAAAAAAAAAAAAAAAAAAAAAAAGAAAAGCGGTAAGTCCATAAGCAAAATGGGCACGGATGAAAACCCGAAAGGGCTCCGTGAGTAAAAACAACAGGACTACCGGCGAGTGTTTGTGAAAACCTGAAAGGGCGCAACCTCGTTGAAGACACTTATAGGGTCCTCACGACCTTATAAGGAGAAACCACCCGCGTGAGATCCTTACGACTCACAAGGGAGCAACACACTTAGGAATCCCCACGACTCCTAAGGAGAAAATACACTTGCGAGATCCTCACGACTCGTAAGGAGAACTCTCTTATGGGACCCTCACGGCTCATAAGATTTGAAAGTCTTAAGTCACAGAGACCTAAACCTGTGCTTAAGCAAACCCCCACGAACTTCCAATGCTGCCCTACAAGCGGCTCATATTGACCCTTGTATACAATCCACGGGCACAAATAAATATTTCCCTAACAAAGTCCCATCCATGACTAGGGATGTGCTTGTACAGCAAACAACACTTGTAAGTCCTCTCGACTTATAAGGAGAAAACCTTCCTGTAGGATCCTTACGACTTACAGCGGAACAATACACTTAGGAATCCTCACGATCCCTAAGGAGAAAATGCACCTATAAGATCCTCACGACTTGTAGGGAGAAATAACTTTGTGAGACCCTTACGGCTCATGAAGTCAAAAGCCTTAGTCGACGGGACCTTAACCCTGGTCGCTAAGCCTCCTTTGTTTGACAACGACAGAGGCAAATGATGATCCGCTCCTGGCAATATCCCAGTTGTAGCGGTGCTGATGCCGAAATCGGTGTCCAAATTCAGGTTTACAGCGAAAAGCCAGTAGGCCGCACATGCATACGAAATAGCCGAAATGATGGGACGACTTGCAAAAAAAAAAAAAAAAAAAAAAAAAAAAAAAAAAAAAGGTGTATGCATGAAAAAATAGCCGAAATGATTGGGCACCGCGAAAAATTGCCGAAATGTTTGGGCAATCGCGACCTTCGCGATATAAAAGCTGAAATGATAAAGCATCGCGGAAATAAAATAAAATAAAAGAAGAAATGATAAAACTTTGGCCCTACAGTAGAGGTCACATCGATCCCTGTATACAATCCAAGGGCGTAAACAAAGAAGAAACCATACTTCCCCAGCGGATTCTGTCAAACGACGAAGCCAAACCTCAACGGCTCATTTCAACCGAAGAAGCCAGTGACTTTAACAAAATCCTTGACTCACGGATACAAACACTCCTTGACGAGAGCCTTCTGATCCGCGTCGACCTGTAGAGCCACCAGAGTCTCCGTGGGAATCATCGACTCGTTTCAAACCCTAAGGACACAAATAATCCTTGGCGCTTGGGACACAAATAATCCCTAGCAAAATTCCTCGACTCACGGATACAAACACTCCTTGACGAGAGCCTTCTGATCCGCGTCGACCTATAGAGCCACCAGAGCCTCCGTGGGAATCATCGACTCGTTTCAAACCCTAAGGACACAAATAATCCTTGGCGCTTGGGACACAAATAATCCCTAGCAAAAATTCTCGACTCACGGATACAAACACTCCTTGACGAGAGCCTTCTGATCCGCGTCGACCTGTAGAGCCACCAGAGCCTCCGTGGGAATCATCGACTCGTTTCAAACCCTAAGGACACAAATAATCCTTGGCGCTTGGGACACAAATAATCCCTAGCAAAATTTCTCGACTCACGGATACAAACACTCCTTGACGAGAGCCTTCTGATCCGCGTCGACCTGTAGAGCCACCAGAGCCTCCGTGGGAATCATCGACTCGTTTCAAACCCTAAGGACACAAATAATCCTTGGCGCTTGGGACACAAATAATCCCTAGCAAAATTCCTCGACTCACGGATACAAACACTCCTTAACGAGAGCCTTCTGATCCGCGTCGACCTGTAGAGCCACCAGAGCCTCCGTGGGAATCATCGACTCGTTTCAAACCCTAAGGACACAAATAATCCTTGGCGCTTGGGACACAAATAATCCCTAGCAAATTCCTCGACTCACGGATACAAACACTCCTTGACGAGAGCCTTCTGATCCGCGTCGACCCGCAGAGCCACCAGTGCCTCCGTAGGAACCATCGACTCGTTTCAAACCCCAAGGACACAAATAATCCTTGGCGCTGAGGAAACAAATAATCCCAGCAAACTTCTCAACTCACGGATACAAACACTCCGTGACGAGAGCTTCTTTGACTCACATCTCGGGCAGTAAGGATTCAAAAACTTGCTTCCTGAACAATGGGACCCTGCAAGTCAATCCTAAATGGTCTCTTGCATACTATTCACGGGTCTCACTCTCTGAAGTCGATTCTCGACAAAGAGGGAAACAACCGCTTACGAGTCCTCTCGACTCGTAAGAGGGAGAAATGCTCTTATAGGATCCTTACGACTTATAAGAGAAAACCACACTTAGGAATCCTCACGATTCCTAAGGAGAAAATCCACCTATGAGATCCTCTCGATCCGTAGGGAGAAAAATCTCTATGAGACCCTCACGGCTCATAGAATTGAAAAGTCTTAGGCGGCAGATCTGAACCTGCGGCCTAAGCCATCGCCGCCTCTTGGAGAAATTAAGTTGTATGCCAATCAAGTTCATCGACAACATCATGGTGTAAAGGCAGAAAACAAAAGAACATACAAGATATTGCAAAAGAAAGTGTGTATCTTTATTCATTGACCTCAATCAAATACATGGTGAATCATACAAAAGAGCGAAGAAAGAGTACACGTTACTCAGAAAAGAAATTTTTTACAAATACACTGATACAAAGGCAGCTATTGGGAAGGAAGCGTCTTAAATAGCTCTATCAGTTGTTCGTACACCTCCTTCCATGCCTTTTCCTGATTGGATGCGACTGCTAACTCCGCCTCCACCTGGGCCCGTTGCTGTGCGACGGAGGCAAGCTGATCCCTGACGGCTTGATAAGCAGCTTCACGGCCTGGAATGTCATGCTCGGCGACATCAAGTGCCCGCTTTAATCTCAGCCCATTCGACATGCGCTCCAGAAGACCCTCGAACACGGTCTTTACCTCAGCAGCGTTCGCCTCAACTTCGGCACGCAAGCGAGCAGTTCTGCTCGAAGAATCTTGGCACTCCTTCAGCCTCAAAGCCACTTCTTGTTCCAGATGACGGAAACGAGAAGCGCTTTGCTCGAGCCATGCTTCCCGTTGAGTGCTCAAGGCCAAAGTCTCGGGGGACGGGCGCATTGACTCCAACTGATGAAGGCGAGCCTCGACCTCCCGACAATAGTTAACCCAGGAGGCAACAATACCCTCGTCATGGAAGGTGGCAAATATCGCCAACATTGGGTTAACCGTCGTGGCGAAGTCCTCAGCAGATACAGGAGCCTCGATGTCGAGTTCCTCAATGTAGTCGCTCAACATACGCAAACTATTCGCGGCACCTTTTGAGGACGGCCGTCGCTGGGAAGGGCCGCCTGGTATTGTAATGCGAGACTCGAAAGGCACCGAGACTGGAACGACGGCTGGAAAGAGACGAAATGCGATTAGATGATGATTCAATAGATATGAAGGAAGTCATTGATAAAATGGTTTACTATACCAGTGGAGACAGGTGGCAAGTCCGGAAGGACTGGTGGCACAGCCGATCTTCCTGCTCCCCCTTCGATTTGCAACGCTGCAGTCACAACAAGAGAGAGTTGGAAATAATTCTACCGCTAAAAAGACAGAGCTACCAATCGGGAACAAGTACTCACCAGCGCCACCAGACGGGGAGGCGAATTCAGATGGGAAGGAGAAGTGTGGGAGCAACACTTGATAGAGATGATCAAAAAGCACTCCTGAAAGATACAACGGTGTGACTTCAGTACATAAACTGTATATCTCAAACATAGGATTAATAAGTTATAAACCCATACCTTCCAACATCTTTGACGGTGTAAGAGAGGTGACGGGTCCCAACGACCATAGACTAAAAATAACGGACCGAAATGTCCTTAAACTAATAACGGACCGAAATGTCCTTAAACTAATAACGGACCGAAACGTCCCTAAACTAAAATTGGACCGAAACGTCCCTAAACTAACATCGGACCACCACGTCCCTAAACTGGCGATAGACCACCACGTCCCTAAACTGGAATATAGACCACTACGTCCTTAAACTGGCGACGGACCGAAACGTCCCTAAACTAATAATGGACCACCATGTCCCTAAAACTGGCAACGGACCGTCACGTCCTTAAACTGGCACAAAAGAGCCCAAATGCTCTCTTGTCGGATCTAAACGGTCCCGTCTAAGTTGATCTTAGCCCCAGCTACGGCTAATGTGTCCTTAGATCTTTAAATAAACAATAAAACCCCAAATCAACTTTGGATCAAGGGTACATCTCTGAACTCCTCTGACGCCTGTCGTTGTAATCCCTCAACGACGTCAGAGAGGTGACGAGTCCCGACGGCCAGATAATTAAATCAATCACTATGTTAAGTCGATCTTAGTCTAGAGCATGACTAACGTATCCTTAACGAAGGTTTAAGCTGATCTTAACCGCAATACGACTAATGCATCCTTAAAGTAAAAAACACCAAACTCAAATCTAAGCAAACACGGATTTGGACTAATCCACGTCCTACGGGCGACGGTATTACTCAGTCTCCGTATACAATCCACGGGCAACCACAAACAAAATAAACATACACGACACGAAGTGAAATTCTGGAGAAGGAGAAAGTTGTTACCGCAAAGCGGTAGCGTAATTAACTGCAGGGGCTTGCGCCTGCAGGGAAGAGCGTCCCCACAATCAAAAACCCCTCAAGCGAGGGGGAATCTGACAAAGTCTGCTACATCGGCCGCATCCGTCTAAACCTTCGATACACGGTGCCATAAATCAACTTGGCATCTTTGAAGAGGTGGACGGATAAAAACCAAATAGCATCTGCCCCGAACCTCAGGCACGTGACGTCCCGACGTCGCAGGCCGCCGTTCGGAGGGGAACAGGGTTTTCAGTAAAATTCTACACTGTTTTTTGGGAGATCATCAAAAGTGATTTACTGATTGCAGATAGGCTCTCTTCTTGTTTGCCAACTATTATTTCTTCTCGACAGGGAGCTTTTATTAAGGGTAGGGATATAACTGACAGTATTGCCCTCACTCAAGAAATGGTGCAGGATTTGAGTAAGAAATCCAGGGGTCATAATATTATTTTCAAGCTAGACATGGAAAAAGGCTCTTGATAGGATGGAGTGGCCTTTTTATTTTTCACATTCTTGAAGCTTTTGGGTTTTCAGCTCAATTCATAAAGTTGATCAAAGGTTGTCTAAGCAATCAATGTTTCTCTGTGCTTGTTAATGGCCAGTTGGGTGGCTACTTTCATGGCTCTAGAGGTATGAGGCAAGGTGATCCCCTTTCCCCTGCTTTATTTATCATCGCAACTGAATTTCTCAGTAGAGGGGTTGAGAAATTGATCATGTCCAGTGGAAAGCTGATACCTTATAAATGCAAACAAGGCTGTCCTGTGGTCTCACATCTTCTCTATGCAGATGATACTATCATCTTTGCTAATGGTTCCTCTTCCGGCTTGCAAAACTTATTTGATTTTCTTCACGTCTATGAAACCCGCTCTGGTCAAAGAATAAACAAATTGAAGAGTGCTTTTTACACTGCCAGGAATTGTCCTACGAGTATTAGCGACAGAATTTCAACTCATGCAAGCGAGCATTTCAAAGGCAAATTGACCTAAAGATCATCTATTATGAAGAATTGATTGGAAAAATCAGAGCTAGACTTCAAAGCTGGCAAAATAACTTTCTATCCTTTGCAGGAAGACTCGTGCTTATTAAACATGTCTTAATGTCCATGCCATATTCTAGCTGCCTGCAACCCTCCTGCTACACTTCTTTCTAAAATCAGCTCAATTAGAGCTAAAATTTTCTGGAATGACTATTATGATTCTAGGCATCATCACTGGATAGCATGGGAAAAAAATTTGCAAACCTGTTGAAGAGGGAGGCCTTGATGTCAGAAGCTTAGCTGAGGTTGCATTCGCTTATAACATTAAGAAGACCCGGAAGTTTGAAGAGAGAGAGAGAGAAAAAAACAATTCTCTTTGGTCTCGATTTTTGAAGGGAAAATACACAAAGAACGATGTCCTGATTGCTCCTAGCACCTCATCCCCTATGTGGAGGAAAATTTTCTCTTTACTTCCAAAGATTAAAGAACACTCCAAATGGCTAATTGGTCAAGGAAATATTGATTTCTCGAGGACTACATGGCACGAGGAAACTCCTTTGGATTCCTATGCTACTGATAATGTTAGTTTCTGACCTATCAACACAATCTTGTCCAGCAAAGGCTGGAATTTCTCAAATCTTGAACATTTGCTGCCAAATGAGATATTGGATGATTGGGTGGCTGATAATCCACCTTTTTTCTCAAAAAATTGAGATATTGGATGATATTTGAGCCAAAAATTACAATACTAGCATCGAACCAGATTGTTTGATTTGGAAGCCAAGTCCTCAAGGGTTTTTCTCTCTCTCAAGTCTGCCTGGGATATTGTCAGAAGCCATAGTCCTGCTATCCAGCATGCTAAATTTCTCAAAAACAAGCATATCCCTAAAAACATGAGGATATTCACCTGGAGATTATTCTCAGAAGCCTTGCCTTTAGATTTGGCAGTTCAGAGAATTGGTTTCTCTCCCCCTAGCATGTGCGTATGCTGCAATACCCACTCACAAGAAGACTTTGAGCATCTATTTCTTACAAGTGAGTTGGCTACTGCTCTATGGAACAAGGCTTTGACATCTTTAGATTTGAATTCTTGTGCATGGTGCACACTAGGTGAGCGTTTTGATTTTTGGTTCAACATTCAAAAAGTTTCCATCTATTGCACAGTGGATGCCACATATACTACTTTGGAACCTTTGGAAAGCTAGACGTGAAATGAAATTTGAAGATCATCATCTTTTTGCTGCTGATTCTTTTTGGCTGAGAATTTTGGTGGATATCAGAAACTTGGCCCAAGTTCACAAGAGGCACAGTATTATCAAATCTGAATGTTTGCCTATACTTAATAATCTTGGGATTCTTGATGTTATTTGCCCTGTTGTTAAGAGCAAACTTATTAAATGTCTTCATTGGGATAAGCCTCCTGAGGGCAAGTTGAAACTAAATGTGGATTTGAAAAAAAATGAGAAAAAGAAAAGAAGATAGTAGGTTAGTCAACTAAATTTATTAAAGGGGCATTTTTGGAATAAAAAATATCTTATGGATGGAAAAGTCAACACCGTTTAGGAATTTGAGGATAAAGTGCATGTTTTTCAAGTTTATAGTGGTTTTCTGCTTTTCAGACAAATGTGAAAGGGGTTTTCCACATTTTAGCCAAAGTTTAAACATTATATGCTCCAATTTCCTAAAATATATCGAATAATATACACGCGCATCGTACATACAAAAAACTAAGTACAAATAATCCGAGCCGACTCTATATCTATAGTATCCGACCTTTACAAAATTTTAATTTCCAAATACTGATAACATTCCATATCCGGTATTGGACTCCTACCAAACATGTATATAGGGTAACGCCTGTATCTAATTCCTTTGCATTCTAACTTTCCCTCTTCCCCAAATCCTTCTCCTCTTCGAAAGCTTAAACCCTAAAATCAATGGAGGAGCAAAACCCTAGGGCAGCAATCCCCTCACTCCCAGACAATCTCACGTCGGAGATCCTCCTTCGTCTACCTACGAGATCCATCGCAAGATTCAAGTGAGCTTCAAAGCTCTGGCTCTCTCTAACAACTGATCCCCATTTCATCAAAACCGATTCCTCGATCTCCCCAATCTCCACCTCAAGCTTCTATATTTGTAGCTATCTTCACAAAGCTGAGCTCTTCCATCTCAATGGAAGCAACCAACCATCATCATCGTCATCATCATCATCATCGGATCTCTCTCTCTCTCTCTCTCTCTCTCTCTCTCCCTCTCCCTCTCCCCTTCTTAGATTTCAGAGATTGTCACGCCGAGATTGTTCACTCCTGCAATGGCCTCATCCTTTGCCGCTTGCCCAGGAAAGCCTTTGTCAAAAGACCCCCCTTTCTGCGCTCTGTTTGCAGTCCCACCACCAGAGAGCATGAGGCCATTCCTTTTCCTGGCGATCCCAGGAATTTGAGTTGAGCCTCGCCTTAGATCCCTCCGTGTCACCGCATTTCAAGGTGCTCGCGCCCCTGGTCTATTATAGTGAAAGAAAGCTTTTTAAATGCATTTTCTCTTCCCACACCCGATTGTGGAAGTGCCTTGATGACGATAATTGCATCAATGTACGCACCATTGACCCTGTTCTGGAAGGGAAACCTACGTTGGATTGCTAGAAACTGTGTTGTGTTTTTGGATACAGAAACGGAGAATCGCCTTCCGATTCCCTCGGATGCAATGACAGGCATATCACGTACCATGGAATTCGGAGGGCGTTTGCATTGCATCACGGCTTTTGATGGACAAAATTTTAGTAATTCCCATTACTATATTTATGAGATGGAGTCTTTATTGTACCATGTCGATGTTGATGATGCTATTTTGCATTTGTGTCCGGAGGCAAAGGGAGGACATTTACCAATAAAGGCTATCTGGTTCGCGCATGGTGGAGAGGATTGAGTTGGAGACTGTTTATTGTTAGGCACACCTTACAAGGTTGTAGTGTACCATCTTAAGGACAAGCCGTTTTCGACAATTTGCAGTGTGTTATCTTCTCCTGTTGGTCCATCTTGGCATGGCATCTATCCACATGCCCACACTTCGTTCTCTATGTAAGTTCTATTGCTCTTTTGATTTTAAAAGTGTTTATGCCATACATTCCTGTTGCCTTCAAATATGGTAATATTAGTTTTTCCTAGTTGTTGTGGTGCACAAGATAAATCACACACATTGACTAGAATAGATTGAAACAGGATAGGAAAGTGAAAATTGTGAATTAGAATAGGTGTCATCGCTCTCTGTTAACTTATTTTTTCCCCCCTTGTTACAACTCCAAGAGTATACCCAGGTATAATAGGCGCTTGTAGAAAATTTAAACAACTCCGTCCCATGGCACTTCTACAGAAGATTACTTTGACTTTCTAGGGAGATTCTTGATTACTAGATTAAGCATAATTGTCCTCAAAAAATAAAAATCATCTACAACTCTGTGAAATACCCGTGAATAAATGTACTAAATTACAAATTAATTTTTTTTTCATTGTTGCTCTTTAAATCTTATTTTGTTGCATCAACAGTTTCAAGCAATATCTTTGATTTATTAGAGCTTTTGGTTCTTTGTGCACTAGTAGAAATCTAGCTTTTGGTTCTTAGTGCACTAGTAGAAATCTAGTTCTCT
The DNA here is from genome assembly GCA_030015575.1 of Agapanthus africanus. Classification (NCBI taxonomy): domain Eukaryota; kingdom Viridiplantae; phylum Streptophyta; class Magnoliopsida; order Asparagales; family Amaryllidaceae; genus Agapanthus; species Agapanthus africanus. The sequence goes on from CM057338.1 coordinate 26,606,771, forward strand.
TCGTTCTTTGCTTGTTTCTCGATAAGGTGTAATCGAATTTCACAGAGCCTGCTTTGCTCATGACAGGTTTAGTGAAACAATCACAGACTTATGTCAACAACCAACCACTTTAGTTCCAATTGGCTTTCCCCTGCTTATGAGTTAAGGAAAAAATAATTTTCTAAAGATTGTTCACTAACATCCGCAGATTTGTTAACAATATTTAACCTCTAGGCTCCCATTTCTCTTCTTTTCTCACTTAAGTATAATTCATTCATCCATTCTTTTACCTTCGATATTAGCCTTGTTCTATTTTTTTCAACTATCTTGATTTCACCATATGTTATTGATATTTTTTTGCTAGCATTTAATAATCTTGATTTTCAAACAATATGTTCATATGAAGTTTTCTTGTAGTATTTTGTATATCTGATGTTTGTTAATTGTGGCAGGATTACATCTTACTCATCATTTAGCATAGAGACGGCCTCATTCTAAAGTCTCTTTGATGATGCCCATATTGCACCTTCTTGTTCATCTTATCCTCCTTCTGTTATATCTTTTGGTTCACATAAAAACTTTCCTTTGACAATAGATTTTGTGGCTTCAGATTATATAAATTTCACTAGTGGGATTCCTTCTATCTGAGTTTTGATATGTTATTTTATACCGGATTATAAGCTTGTTGATTGTAGAAGACCTGAGCATTGTCATAAAAAATGATTTCTCTCTAATGTTTAGTTTCACTAGTTTTTTTCGGACGTCGGTCAGTTTTTTCATTCAACACATTGAATCATTGCAGTTGAACATTTGATATTCTTATCTAATATATATAAGTCTGTACATCAGTTCATTGAGGATCAATATGATGTATGCAAGGATGTGGAAATCAAAAACATAATTTGTATGTGCTATTTGAAAAGTACATTAATGTTACTATAATTTTACAAATCTCTAGTCTTCTGATCCAGCAATGCAATAATAGCACATGAACTAACCCTCAAAAAAACCATTCGTAAATTCTCAGCTTCTTCTTCATTTCCTAAACAATCTTACAAATATCGTGCTATAGGTTAATTCAAACGCTATTATTTTAGCTCATAACACAAACAGACTACTGTGATAATTATATATGGAAATTCTGCAATCATATACATCATTCAAGATGCAGACTAGTAAAGCAATCTATTTTTTCTGACATCTTATGCCATATTTTTTATGCTTAATTCATTCAGTACTATTTTATTCAATGATTATTACATTTTAACCTTTTCTGAATTGGAAATAGGAATGCTTCAAGGCCACGCCGGGATTGGGTTTGTTGGGAAAATAGCCATGACAAATTACTTATAAGTTTGATGGTAGAGCACTCACTTAGTGGCCAAAGAAACAAGTTCGGTTTTAAGAAGGGTGCATGGCTTGAAATGTTGGAAAAGTTCAATCATGCTACGAAGCTGAATTATGAAGTTAGCCATTTGAGAAACAGATTCCAATCATATAAAATGGAATATACAGCAGTGAAAAATATTTTGAGCAGTGGTGGTTTGGATTGGAATCCTTCAAGAGAAACGGCGAGGGCAAACTATCTCAAGTTATGATTTTGATTACTTAAAATATTTAAAAGCATGCCCAGTATATTCATTTTAGTTTATTGCAAACCCCTTTTAGTTTTACCGGTATAGCACTTGTACCCCACAAGTGACATAAACATCCCCTCTGTTACAATCTGACCAAAACCCTCAAATTTTAATCTAACACAAACAAGTTCTTAAATTAGGCAATAATTTGAGTTTTTTTTGTCTTTAGAGTTGTAATTAACCCTATGAGTTTAATCTGACATGATTTTATTATGCAGGTCATGTATTAGAGGAAACAAGTGCCATTTAGAGATTTATTTGCATCATCTGTGGCAAATTATCTGGAAGTTCCAATATCAAAACTGACCAACACCGATGCAAGAGGAAGAGAGGATTGCAAAAAGAAAGGTAAAGTTATCAATAGCATAGTTGAGACTGAAAATGCTCATACTGATACTGTGACCACATCCTTAGTTGTACACGCAGAATATCCACAAGATACTCAGCATTACTATTTGATATTTAAGCCTTAAGGATTTGCGAGGTGCTCGAAACAAAGATGGCTAATGATAATATCTGAGGTAAATTTCATGGTTCCTAGATATGAAATTCGAAGAGCTTAAAGTTACACAAGGTTGATAATGAGTTGTGATTGGAGACCTGTTTAATTTTTTGGACAATATAATGTTTTACCATCTGAGAATGATTATCAAAGGTTTCAATCTTTTTTGTGGTTTGAGTCGTCGGATTTGCTTTGCATGTATAATATAATTTCAAGTAGTTTCCCTATCTATATGGTTGTTGATGTCACTTCTACTAGCTTAAAATCTTCAACTTTTCCTTAAATTTACCAAAAATTGTACTGGATTATTAAATGAATTAAAAATTCAGCTATTTAGTAAGAATTATAGGTATTAGTTGGCTTATTGGCTTGGGAGATTATAGATGAAAATGCAAGCTTATTGGTTGATTTGAATTATTAACTTCCCCCCCCCCCTACCCCCCCCCTCTATGAATCAATGTAACAATATTAACATAGTGCCAAACATAGAGGCAATTCTTACAAACAAAACAAGTAATTCTTAAATTAGTAACATTAACATAATACCAAATTATAGACATTAGTTTGCACAGGCTTAGGAGCAGACTATCTTCTTACAAACAATACAAGCCACTCTTAAATTAAGGGGGAAAGCACTCAAGTTCATAGATGAAAATGCAAGCTAATCAGATTCCAGGATCTCATGGAGAGAAAAGAGTGTGCCCGAAAGAGTAGAACTTTTGCCAATCATACAAACAATTATAAGTTCCCGTTGGAGATGATGGATCGCAAACTTCTGTAAACACCTTATCTCTAAGGTTGTAGGAGACTATCTTTCCTGGCACATTTAGCAATAGTAACCCATCGCTTCGCATAAAATGAGCAATTGAAAACCCAGGACGATCCAACGATAATTTCCTGATATTGCGTCTGTACCCACTTACACAAATCGGTCGTTTTTCTATCTCATCGGCATACAAACCCATTATAGCGTCTAAATCCACTCTGCACAGCAACGACCATGCCAAACTCTCTGAATCCATTTCCGAAATGTAAAACGCGGTAGGCTTCTCATTCCTCGGCCTCCAAATTGCTTGAAGTTTTCCTCCTGATTCTCCAATGTAAACCCCCTTAAAGATTTGTTGTGTTTCTACAGGCATCGGTATCTTCTTCATGCACTCTCCCTCCACATCAAATGACAGAAGATACGATTTTCCTATCCATATCAGCGCACCATTCAAATACACGATCCTACTGAAGCAAGGAAAAGTTGAAAATTCTCTGAACGACTTTCTGTCCATGGAGAGCTTCCGCGATCGCGTTTCAGAGGAATAAACTTGAATTTGCACCCCTATGCTGACAATTTTGTTACAAGGGAACTTTGAAGCATCGAAAGCGAGACTGAAGCATTGATCAACCTTTTGGGGAACGAAAAGCTCAACAAATTCCTTGGTAGTAGGATTGCAAACATAGTACATGGATTTGTGAACAGCGCTTGTGTAGCTCGACTGCAGATGATGAGGCCGTTGCAAGAGCTCTCAACTGAGATCCGGGCTCGAGCATCACAACTAAATTGGGAATGAAGGAGAGGGTGGGATCGGGAAGTTGGGGCGAATTTGTGTATCGTGGTAGTGTGAAGTATCCTGCGGTTAAGACATAATCACGCAGGAAGAAACCAGAAATCAATGGGTGTGGATTGAAAGCAGAGTGATTTCGTATGAAGCGAGGATCAGTTGTGAGGCGAAGCCATTGCTTGCAGACGCACCGAAGTTTAGGGATCTCTTTTGCTGGAACCCGAGTGAGGATCTCGGATATGATATCTTCGTTGAGAAAGAAAGTGGTGGGCATATTTTGCATGATGATGATGCTTCATTAAAGCAAATATATAAGATTTATGTCTACTTTTCTATTTTTTTGGATGGCCGAATATATGGCTCTTTCCTTGTATTATTTGTTTGATGTTACTGGATTTAGAAGTATGTCATTGGTTTCATCTGATTTCCTTGATCTATACGTTGTGTTGCTAGGAAATGCACTTTGGTTTTCGTAATCCAAGGAATGTTTTTATTGATCAATTAATTTTAGTGCCATATAGCTTGATTTTAGAAGTGTCAAATTAATTGTTGATGATTCATTCTAAAGTAGATCAGGCTATACCAATTGTGTTATAGTTGCTTTTCTAGTCTGAGTTGCTCGTCGTGATAGCATATGTCACTTTTTTGTTAATTTTACCGGACCAGGAATCCCTTTTATTTGCATAGATCTGCTGCTATCCTGCAAGACAGATGACGGTCAAGGAAAAAGAGAAGACGGCAAGAAAATTAGGTTCTGTCTTACCAAAGTCTCTCGCTATACCTAAGGGATGTTATCTTTAGAAATCTGGAAACACAATTAGGAAGGTCCTGTAATGAGCTTTTACTGAAGGATCGGATGAGAGATGAACGACAACCAAGCGGCCATGACCTCTCTGATGCCTAAGTCGGTATAGTTTTAAGCAAATTATCAAAATGGTTTTGGCAAAAAAAATTATCAAAATGGTTGAGCTAAGAACTCTGTGTGCAAGTAGTTTTTAAATATTGTATAATGTAATAATCTTTAAAATGCACGATATATATTTGATTATTTGTAGTAATTAAAGTGATCCCTAACAAAAAATATAGTTAAACTAGTCTGTTTTGCCATTGTATGACGAATATATACTGGTTCTTCAAACAACGAATAAAACTAGCGACGAAATTCATAAACGAAGGACATCGGCCTATACTGAAAAAATTATGTCCTATGTCACTGTTAATGAATATTATCTGCTTTGAAATATAGCATATACAAAATTAATGTCAAAACAGAATCCATTGAAGCTAAATTGCTCATGTTATGTCACAGCTTTTCTTGATTCTGGAAATATGTAAAACCATATATATGCAATCAATTCAGCTGTTTATCATACCCTTTTCAAAGCATTGACATAACTGTGAAAAGTTCCTTCCACTACAACAAAACTCCGAAATTATAATGAGGGTTGAGGGTTATATTTTTATATTCTAACACGCCCCGCAGGTCCAAGGCCTTTTAGGCTGAAACCTGGGCTTTTTGCGAAGCAGTATTTTTAATTTAAATAAAACCACATTTAATGCGCGTCCAATAGGAATCGGATCTGGGTTGCTCTGATACCATATGAAGATTTCGAAGTTAAGATGAGGATTGAGAGAATATATTTTATATTCTAACAATAACAAAGCCCAAGAAAAAGGGGGAAAAGAAATGCAATATGTAGAAAGATTACTAACCTCTTTGATTACTAATTTGTGAAGGAAAGAAAAAGATGGGCAGAGAGAGAAAGAGAATGAGATCACAGAGTTCACAATTAATTTCTCTCTTTTGCTCTCACTCTCTTTCTCTCTCTGTCTATCTCCTCTTCCCTCTTTCTTCTCTCAACCCTCTAATCTTCCCATCTTTTTTACTTTCTTTTCTTCCTCTTAAATCTACCTCTCCTTGAAGATCGAACCTGCGACCTCTCATGTTGGCGAGGAAAAATCTCCCCATCCTTGTTTATTGTTGAACAAGTAATAAATACAATTTACATCTATTATATATAGGTATGGTTTGCTTTAATCTTAAGCTTTAATTTTGTTCAATCTCAATCCTAATATGTATTGTTGTTCTCCTAGAAGTGGTTAGGATTTTGGAACTTAATTTATAGGTATTTTTACTAAAAGCCCCCGCAAACCAAAACCCCCCCGCACCCCCACCCACCCAACCACCCCCCCACCCCACACACACACCAAACACACAAAAAAAAACCCAAAAAAAACCCAACAAAAACAACAAAAATGGGGTTTTTTAATACCTTGCAGCCAAAACTTTCATATCTCGAAATTTCAACCCTAAAATTTCATATTTCCAAATTTCACCCGTAAAACTTTGTTAGCCAAAAAAACTCATTTTATCTATGTTCCGTCCGAATTTAACTAGAGTTAGTGTGTTTTAATCAGAACTTAAATTATAAATGTGTTTCCTCTATCTCTCCACTTTAAAATCATATGACTTCTTCATCTTCAACTTCATTTTGGGGTATTATCTTTTTCACATAATTTGAAACTTAAAATCATTTTTATTTTTGGAGTTATCGAAAATGGTAAAAAGAGAAGCATAATACACACACACACAACTAATGAATGTGAGAAAAAGAAAAGCCATGATTTTTTATGTAAGAAAATCCCTAATTTAAAATTGAAGAGAAACACTAACTCTAACCCTAAATTAAAAAAGAAGATACCTTTGAAGGGTATTTTTGACTTTTAGTAGTCACTTAACGTTATGTTAACTAGAGTGTTGGAATATTCATAGAAGATACTTTGTAAAACTAACCAAAGAAAGATTTATGACCAACTTAAAGGTTTTAAGGGTGAAATTTAGAAATATGAATTTTTAGGGGTGATAGAAATATGGAAGTTTTAGGGGTGAGATTTAAAAAAACAAAAACATATAGCAAATTCATTATTTTTTTGGGGATTTTCGGTAACTTCGTCTGCCTTTAACATCAAAATATCAGGTTTCTCTTTAAAATATCTCCAACCTCTCTTATACATTGAGAAAACCCAATTTCTTCTCCAAATTGAAATTAGAGTTTAGGCTTTTACCACACCTTTCTCAAAATCGGTCATGAAATCAGAACTTTTTCAACGCCCTTCTCAAGCCATGAAGAAGTCAAATGCTTCTATGGCTTATTAGTTGTCTTCAGGTAAATTGTAAACCTAAAACTTATTGACACTACAAGAAAATGACATGTATTTCATCGGGGGGTTATTTCGTCGGCTATTAGCCGACGAAATAAACCCCAATCCGACAAAATAAATCCCATTATATACGAAATAAATATTAAAAATTCTGATGGGTTATTACGTCAGCTAATATCTGACAGAATAACCCAAATAAATAAAAGGCCACTGAGATCATATTGATATCCTATCTTCATCCCCAAATTTTTTTAAAAAAAAACCTAACCCGATACCCTCTCCTCCTCCCTCCTCGCTGACCCCCTCCTTGCCAACCGCCTCTTCTTCCCCCTCCTCCTTCTCAAGCCGCCGACCTCCTTTTTCGCCGACCCCCTCCTCTTTCTCCTCCTTCTCCTAGCCGTCGACCCCCTCCTAGCCGCCGAGCCCCTCTGCCGTCGACTCTTCCATCGCCGACCCCTCCTCCTAGCAGCCGAGCCCTTCTGCTGTCAACCCCTTCATCGCCAATTTCACGGTTTTTCGGTGAGTTTTCTTCGCGAATTCTTCATAAATTTTTTATGTATGTGTTGTTCGTGATATTAGGATAGAAATTTAAATGGATTAGAAATGTTTTGGAATGTAAACGTGCGGTGGATCAATAGAGGATTAGGAATGTTGTGGATGTTTTGGATAAATTTGGAATTGAAATCGAGTAGAATTTGTGGATCAGGAATGCTTTGGTAGTGGGTTGATAGAGTGTATCGAATTGGTGTAGAATTTGTAGGTGAAATGCCAAACGTGTCAAAATTTAGGATAGGTGTTGTCCAAATTTTCGGAATTTTTTTGCAGCGGAGGGAATTTCCACGAGCATATAAATATGCTCCTTTGCGAATAAGTTTCTCAACCATATCTATCGTGAATTGAATCTTGAACGGACTTCAAAATAACACGAAAATCATATACTAAGTATATGAAACTCGATGATAACATGTGTTCCCTCATGAAAAAAAATATGCGAGAAAGAAAGGGAGAAACTCCCCACTATTCAAGTCTCATGTGTTAACACGTGAGCGCCTATAAATAGGCACTGCAATTAAACCGCAACTAGGTTAAACAAGCCTCACGTGCTTCTTAGTGTATATGCCCCAGAGGTCATTACTGTATCATACTAGTTTGTATATTACTTAATGGAAGCTTGGGATATTCACAGTTGTATAGACAATCTTGCTCGAAATAGTAGTATGCTACTTAGTTTGTTTCTACTTTAATGTGTGCATGTGTTTCTTTTAGCATATCGCCTATACACATTAGTGGAGCCTTTAGGATTTTTGCTTGATTACCAGCGTTGTGATGGCATTCACACTAGTGGGGGCTGGGTAATCTACAAGCACATCCTTATACAGGTCCCTAGTCGTAGGATTATCGAGACGGGGCATCGATACTCCGGAGTAGACTAGCGTATGCGCTTCTCATCCCAGCAGGGGAGATGGTCTGTCCCACAGCCGTCAGTACGTCGTACTTGAGATGGTATGCGGGTGCTCGTTAGGTTACGAGTACACTGGATAGGACTCGTCGGGAACTGTTGGTTGGTACTATACCTATCGTCAGTTATCAGTTCCCAGGTGACATAAGTACAGCTTAGTCCGCTGACTTGATACTGTCACTTCGCCTCGAGTGTGTTCCCACTGTTCATAGATTGCTACCCTACCATGGCTCAAATGAGTCGTGCAAACAGGTAGCAGTTGGGTGCAGTCCCGAAGCACTTGGAGGCAGTGACGGTTAGACAGAATTCGTCTCTCCCGGTATTGGGGGTTGATATCGCGCTGTGTCTAGGAGAGCCATTACACATAGTCGTCCCTGCCCAGGGCAAGCAAGATATACTGGTAGGTTTTCTAGTGTTATCTCAGGGTGTTCTGGGCTACACTCCTACACGACTTGTACCGCTATTAGGGGACTGACGTTTACCGCCCTCTAGGCCCGCCATGCGATATTCTCAGACGAACAGACCGGACTGTACAGAGATTGTCACATTCAGGCTCAGTAGGAGTTCGGATGGGTTCACCTCATCAGTCTTCTTATCGGTATCTACCTGGGGACCGTTACGTACAGCTAGTACCGCTTGCGGCCTGTGGTTAAACCCACCGCCAGCTAGTGTCGAGTCTTTAGAGTCCCACACAGAGAGCTATTCGCCTTTGGGCAAAACAGAGTAGAGGTCGCATGGTTTTGCGACAGGGTTCGTTCACATCCGCGCACCTGTGCACGTTTGGTGTCCGGGCAGTTATTACTAGCGGGCTTTGGTTTAAACCAGATCCTAGTATATGTTTTGGAATTGGTTTTATCTCATTGTATTCGTGTTCCTTGGAACACGGGTGCGGGTGTGTATTCACAGTTGACAGAGGCAGAGGCAGAGGCAGAGGATTCTCATTGGGGTTGTTGACCGTTGACTTTTTCAAAACCCTAATGAGAATAAGAAATATGATTAATAATATTAATTAAGGATTATTGTGCCATGGTTGAGTTGAATATTTGACTTTTGTTGACTTGTTGACTTTGTTGACCGGTTGACCATTGTGGACTTATTGACCATCATCATTTCATTTCAATGACTTTTGTTGACTTTTTGTTCTTTACAAAATGCATTAAATGCATGAAATGATAATGGTCATTGAAACTAACCATCACAATTCTTAATTATTATTATCATCATCATTATTCTTTCTTTTGTGGGTATGGTTGTAAAAAGTCAAGCTCATTCTCACTTGATCACTCTCTCTCATCCAAAGCTCATCCTCTTCCTTTCTCTCAAAGCTCTCATGTCTCATGTGTTGAGAAGCATGAGCTATTGAGATAAAACTCTCAAAACTCTTCTCTACTCACTCTAGAGTTCTAGGTGTAGCAAGCCAAGCACTTTAATTGCCTTTCGGTTGAGGTAGGAGCTCAAGGTAGAAGCTTTCGGGTGGATCCTTCTTCGACAAAGAGGAGACTACGAGGTAGGAGCCGTTCAAACCACCCCAAGGAGCAAGAAGAGAAGGAGTTCAAGACCTAGGTATAACCCTCTAACATAGTAGTTAAACTTCTAGTTAGTTTGCTAGGTTTTTGTTTAGCAAAGATCCTCATTTCTAGTCCATGTTGCCTTGTGTCAAAAAATCGTTTTTTACCGTTTCCGCCTCCCCGTAAGAACCGGGGTGGGCAACGTGGACTTACAGTGGTATCAGAGCCAGGTTAAACAACAACTAGTATGTTAGCAAAGTATTTAGAATTTTGATCCGAGAAAAAATCGCAAAACACGTCTGAAAACTGAACTTTCTGCCGATTTTAAAACTGCTCCAAAATTAAATCCACACATCTTAAAAATCGGCTCAGGGTTTTGTAGGAACACACAGCAAAAACGAGCCACTGACTCGGTCAAAGCGCCGCGGAACCACGGCGAGAACATGCTTCTTGCCGCAGATCCGCGGCCGAGTTGACTCGGTCGTGACTCGTCTTTGCTGCAGTTTTCTCAGTGTTCTGCTTTGGGATTTTAAAGTATTTTGTTTCTATCCAGATTTTCCAGAGAACAAAGTTGTGTTTGGGGTGGTTGCAAATCCGTATTTTGATTGAAGTTCTGTAGACTTTAGCTAATGGGTTATATCTGTGATGTGATATGTGCACTGAACGTCAACTAATCGCTATACGTCGATTAGTGGGGGTTGTGCATATCTGTGATCTGTAATGTTGATGGTTTGTGTATATGAACTCGTTGGATTGTCGTGGATGAATAGCCGGGGGTTGTGAGATGAGAGTTTTCTTTGTTTTTCATTTGATGTAATATGTAAATTGATGTAATATTATTTTATGGCCGCACATCCGGGATGAGGTTGTAGCCGCTATTGTATATTATTTCTTTTATTGTTTTTTGCTCCTAGGATAGACCCAAGGTAGGGTGCATAAACTACTGGGTACCTCGAAGTGCCGAGTGGCCTACTCACATTGTTGAGGGAGGTTGCTTCACTTCGGGTACTTGGCGGGTAGTTTGCCGCACTCGTAGGGGTCTAGGGTGGGGTTTTGGCTATTCATCGCGACCGTGTAATCCGTCTTTCGTTGCAGGCTCGAACGAAACGCGGATTTTAGTATATCCAATGTGTTCATCTGTGATCTGGAATGGCTATCACTGCATCTGACGAATGTATATATCTATATATGATATCTAGTAGGCGTTGCTTATGTTTTGCATCTGCGCTAGTCCAGCCCCCGCTCTGTCGTTAGTTAAGTAACCTAACGGGTAATGACGGGGCCCCGTGACGAATGCGGATGGCATAAGCGTACGTCATATTTTCGTTGTTTTCTGCAATGGTAGGATTAATTGATGGGACGCATTAAATTAATGCAAGAAAATAAACCAAAGTAAAGTCATTGGAACAATTTCAAAACCACTCGGTTTCTTTTCAAATCAAAACAACTTTTAAAAGCGGAGCTTAAACCACTCCTTTTAAAAGCTATCACGTTCCTTCGATTATATCAAGTTCACTACGTTCACGGTTTCGCCAAAACCATTCGTAGCCCTCCGTCATTTCATATGCATAGTCAATAGTATTCAAGCTGTGTTTGTTGGCCAAAGTCAAGGCATAGTGATTGGTAGCTATTGAATATTCATATATAGCATAGATAGATGCGTTGGTTTAGGACAGTCGTACTGCTTTGTTGGCCAAAGTCAAGGGTAGGTATGGGTGGGTTCAAATTAACCTGGAAAATGACGGGTAGAACTTGACGTGTGACTTATGATTTGTTGGCCAAAGTCAAGGTCATAAGAGCATGGGGCAAAAATCCACATCGGGAGTTTCTAAAGAAACTGAAACTTGCTAGTGCTGTATACCATTTGGAGTGTGATGATTCTGGTAGGATTCCTTCAGTTTTATCACACGATGATATTTGGATCCCGATCCTACTGTGAGTATATGCTACTCCTCGGAAATCTTTCTCACTTAACGATCAATGCTATAAACCAAGTAGGTGTCTAGGAAAGTGTTAGCGGGGCTACGCCCACAGGGAAAAGAGGTTATTTAATTAAGGAACTTCGCGAAAGCGTTGGAAAACCTCCCTCGAAATACCAACACTGGCCTGGCTGAACGGTTAAGCAAGTATCGTACGGTGAGATTGATTCCGACTAATTCTTCTTTTTTGGTTTGAGGAAGGATTCGAGAAACAGTGGGAGCCATCCTATTTAGACAAAGTAAAAACCACTCTAAACTTGCAAAAGCATCATACTAAAGTGTTTCTTCTCTCTCTCCTAATTGCAGCGACCAAACATCATGACCGGACTTAAGTTACTACTAGAAAAAAATACATTGACAGGGCTAAACTACAAATGTAACACCCGAGCCCAATAATACTATTTCTGTTACTGGTTGAGTATGCGATATTGCTCATTTCATTTATCTTTCCTGTTTGGGTCTCACTGTAAAATTTTAACCGGCTAAGTCATTTTTGCATATAACAAATTTTAGCACCTAAAATGAAATTAAAAATATCCATATTGGCCTACTCGTCACCTCTAGCCGCGTGGTAGCGTCCGTGCGTCGAGTTTTCATCCCGTTCGGTGAAACGGGCGAGTTTGGACGGCTACGCGCGCGTGCAAGTGTCCGACTTGGGGGCATGCATTTTAATCATAAGACATCTCATTTTAAAATTTGGAACTCGCTTAAAATCCTATTATTTGAATTTCAAATATTTGGGCGCAACCCGGGCGCGATTTGGAAATGTTTCATTTAGCGCCAAAATCCCGATTTAATAAAATAATCTAAAAACCATAATATATTCATACTGTTAAGTTTAACCTCAGAAATCTTTTTAAATTTTCTTCCTTCGCACGCCTCAGCCAATCGCGAGCTTCCACCTCTGTTGGGCCCCACTATCTTTATTCCTATATCTCTTCCTTTTTTTCTCTCTCTCTCTAACCCCCTCTCTCTCTCTATCCCTATTTTTCCTTACGCCTTCGTCTTCGTCCAGAAATCTCATCGCGAGAATGAAACCCACCGCAACCCTAATCGTAGCCGCCTTCATCGCATCACCGCCGTCTCCTCCACCTGCGTCGCCGTCCCCTTGCCTTCGAGCATTGCCACCACCTCCATCTCTTTTTCCCTCTCTCGTTTTCCCCAAGCCAAAACCCCTCGCATCCATCATCGACTTCACCTCCGACCTCGTCACCGTCGCCTGCACCCCTTCCTCATCTCCTTGCCTCGCCGTCTTCGTCTCCCCTAGTCACCGTCACAACTCTCTCGCCCTCGCCTTCCTCTGGGTGTCCTCATCGCCGTTCTCTCCTTTTCAAAAAAAAAACCCGCATCCAACCTCTCCTTGCCGGAGTTCCGTCGACCTCGTCGTCATCCTCATATCGCCTCCCTCTATCTCTTCGTCTCCTTCTTCTTCTTTTCCTCATCCTCAAACCCCGAACCCCATCGTCGGGACCTTCACCCCGTCGTCTCAGCTCACCTCGCCCACAGCCGCTTGATCTCCGATGGCAGCGCCGTCGACGGTCCCTCGTCGGAGTTCATCTCGCGGCTCCTGCTGCCTCCGGGCGACGAGGCTGAGGGGTGCGAGCAGACCTACGGCTTCTTGCCGTGCACGACGACTGTGCGGGGAAACTTGTTCCTGATGCGTTGCTCATTTTTAGTATCTGGACTTTCTGGAAGTGAAGAGATGGCTCAAAAGCAGGTTTTGATTGGAATTGGCTTGCTTGTCGGTTCAACTGTAATGCTATTGACAATACTATGGGGCTCTTGTATTGTTGTCGCTAAGTGTGATCTTTCAGAGAATTCAACTTCAATAGATTTGCAGGATACAAAAGGGTTCAATCTTTTTGATCTCCGGATTCCGACCGTGCCGGCGATGTTTCCCGACGACTCAGCAAGGACCCCTGACCTGTGTGTTTCCATCGTGCGTCGTTTGGGCTCTTTCCGTGTGCCGTGCGCGCATCGCGACGTTTTCCGCCGACGTGAGTCGTTCCGTATTCCCGTTCTTGATCCGTCGAGGCAAGGATTACTTGCTACATGCTATGTTATCCCAATTGAATGTGTTTAACTCATAAAACTTGCAAAGATTAACTAATGTAGTTACTTTTCTTATTTGGACGAAATATGATTTATATCATGATACAGTAACCTAAACCGTATTTTGCCACTGTAACCCTAATAACAAAATTACCAGTTAATCATTTTGCTATTTAAAGGACGATAGCCATACACATATAGCTTCATTACTTTCTGTTATTGATATTGCACTACCTTGTGATTATTGCACCCCAAGGGTGCTCGAACCTGTTAATATGATAATACAACTGCACCATATTAATGCACCATTGTGATTAAATGAACTGTTATTGTTGTTTACTTTATTTCCTGCTGTGATTCCTTATTCATTTATATACCTGTTGCGAGCACACCCTCGATTGCGTTATATATTAACCTGACCCTGCTACACATGACATTACATATACCGATGCACCGGACATGGTACCCTTTACTATCTACTCAACCTGTTGTACCATAACCTGACCTGTTACCTGATCTCATGCCTAATGCCAACAAACCTGACTTGGGGTCCTCATGGACCATTCCTGTTGTCTATCTAGACAAACCTGCTTTTACCTGATCCTGTGTTGGCATTAGTTCTTGATTACTGAACACCTGACTCGACATACATAACTTGGGGGTATGGGGAAATCAAAGGTGAAACCGACTTGTAACTCAACAGTTCGATACCTGTTCTGATCAGTCTTACGGGCTCGGCCAGCCCCGGAGTGATGATGCTGACATCACTCGCCCATCCTGCTACCTATTACTGCCTAGCGGCACGTCTCGGATTCAGCCCCGAGGGTCTTGACCATGGTCCCGGGCACGCACGGGATACTATTGAGTTACATCGACGAGTCATCAATTGATTTCAAAGACTTTAGAATAGAAAACCTGATAGAACAATTTAGCTACCCACTGCACACTACCCTGCACCACTTGTTTCATATTATTGCTTTATTCATGTTTCTTTCTGCATTGCTTATTACCATGTTCATATTATATTATTGGTTGACATGACGCGCTGACGTCTGGGTTTTGCATGGCCCAGATTCTTTACCACTGTCGCCGACCGAGCAGGAGTACTTCAGCCAGCAGGCTGATTTGTGAGTTCTGTAGTGGTTAGTTCATTTATTGCATTTTATTTCCAGGTGTGATCCCGCATTATGGGACGTACCTTTCTATTATTGTATTGGATCATTTGCTTCCGCACTTATTTATCATTGACTCTGGTTATTATGGATTTGGACATGTGTTAGATAGTTTATTTATCTTGTTCTTGATATCTCTACAGCCGTAATATGACTGTGGATGGATACTTCCTACCCACAGGTAGCATGGTTGGCTATGTCACGTGCCCAATCTTGCGTACTCTGGGAAGCGGGACGTGACATGGTTCTTTTGGTATCAGAGCCATGGTTAATTGGGTTGATTCTTTTGTAGTTGGGTATTGTACCCAATACACGAATCAGAATACCCGTGTTTAGGAAACATGTCCTGCCACCTTGACCGTTTTACCATTCTTGAATCACATTCTTCCGGATTATGTCGACGTGCAAACTTACTTTGCATGTTAACTCGAAAACCTGATTTCTTGTTATCTCTAGAACTTAGGCGACTTGGGTGGAGTTAAGTAATTGTGGCTATGATACCGCGGCATAGCTACAATGCGGTACTCTATTTAAGTATCTTGGAGTTCTAGCCTTGATCCACATTCAGAATCTATCATCATGCTAATGTTGGGTGTTTTGAGTTCAGGATTATGACAGGTAAGAAGTTGAAGACGTACCAGAGGCGTGTGAACGAAGCCGCCATGCTTGGAGTGATAAGAGGAATGCTGGAAATCAAAGAAACAGACCGAGCTGATCCAGCAGCAAGCGGACTCGTTTCAGGAAGGTTTGCAGATCGTTCAGCAGTCTGTGAACGAGGTTGGAACTAGACCAGTTGACCGAGTAGGGACTGTAGCAGATTTCAGACTTTTGGGTCCGTCTACATTGACTGGTTTAAAGGAGCCGTTGCCAGCCGAGCAGTGGCTAGTCGGCACGGAGAGTTTGCTGATTGCGGCACAGATTCCAGAGGACAAAGGAGTTGATGTGGTGCGCATTCAACTAGTGGATTACGCCCGAGAGTGGTGGCTTGTGGAGGAGACCCGCTTGCCCAAGCCAATCAGTTGGACGGATTTCTCTAAGAGTTCTTGGAGAAATTCTTCCCGCGGACTGCACGGGAGGAAATGGAAGAGAAGTTCATCGGAATAAGGCAGAATGGAGCAACCGTGGACGAACATGCAGCAGAATGGACGAGACTCAGAAGTTTCGCTGGACCTTTCGCAGCCAACGATGCAGACAGCAGTTGCGGTAAAGAGGCAGTTCTGTCGGGCCAATCGAGTTTAGGGCTAGGCCGACATACAGTGTTCTTGCAGCTATGGAAGTTGATGGTTGTGAAGAACCGGTGGTAGTTCGCGATTTCATGGGCGTAGTAAAGATATATCGGGTCAACCACCGAGGAGAGACGTGGAGTTCGCGATTGACCTTATTCCTGGTGCAGCGCCAGTATCGAAATCATATTATCCGATGGCACCAGTGGAATTGGAAGAGGTTAAGAAGCAAGTTGGTGAATTACTTGAGAAGGATTGGATTCGAGGCAGCAACTCGCCTAGGGGGGATCCCGTTCTTTTAGTAAAGAAGAAGGATGGCACGAGAAGGATGTGCATCGATTATCGAGAATTAAACCGGGTGACTATTAAGAACAAGTACCCGATCCTTTGCATTGGAGAACTTTTTGAGCAGCTTAGTGGCTTGAGAGTATTCTCGAAACTGGATTTGCGATCCGGATATCATCAAGTCCGAGTGAAAGCAGAAGAAATTTGCGAGACGGCGTTTCGAACTCGGTATGGACATTTCGAGTATCTGGTGATGCCCTTCGGAATAACGAATGCGCCGGCAATAATCATGGATTTGATGAACCGAATCTTTTCACCATTCTTGGACCAGTTTATTGTGGTATTCATTGACGATATTCTGGTGTACTCGAAGAGTCCGGAGGAGCATGCTGAGCATTTGAAGATCGCACTGCAGACACTGAGACAGGAGAAATTGTATGCGAAGATGAGTAAGTGTGAATTTTGGCTGGAAGAAGTGAAATTTCTGGGGCATGTTGTGTCGGGCGATGGAATCGCCGTCGATCCCGAAAAGATTGCAGCAGTTCGAGATTGGCCTATTCCAAGAAATGTGGCTGAGATAAGAAGTTTCCTTGGTTTGGCCGGATACTACAGGAGATTTGTGGAGAACTTCGCTCGTTTGGCAGAACCGTAGACCAAGCTTACGCGCATGGAAGTACCTTTTGTTTGGACGGATAAATGTGCATTGGCCTTCGAGGCGGTGAAGCAGAAGTTGATAACCGCCCCTATCCTGACCATGCCAGACAATTCCGGAGGATTGGTGATTCACAGCGACGCATCTGGGAAAGGATTGGGATGTGTTCTGATGCAGCACGGTAAGGTTGTAGTGTACGCATCGAGACAGTTGAAGACACATGAGAAGAATTACCCAACTCATGACTTGGAGCTTGCGGCTGTGATTTTCGCTTTGAAGATTTGGAGACACTACCTTTAGGCGAAAGGGTCGAAGTTTTTACTGATCATAAGAGCTTGAAGTATGTGTTCACACAGAAGGAGCTGAATATGAGGCAGCGTAGATGGTTGGAGCTGATGGCTGACTACGATCTTGATCTTAAGTACCATCCGGGGAAGGTTAATGGTGTGCCGGATGCGCTTAGTCGGTTACCAGCAATTCAGGTGTTAACTACGCAGAAGGAGATCGTTGCAGATTTTCAAAGATTTGACTTAGAGATTGTGCTACCACGTTCTACGGGACAATTGATGCAGCTACAAGTACATTCGTCGTTGATCGAGAATATTAAAACAGCTCAATCGCAGGATCCTAGACTGCAAAAGTTTCGAGAGCAGGTTGAAGCCGGGCTACGAACAGATTTACTGGTCCACGAAGATGATTCGTTGAGGTATGGTAGCGGTGTGTGCGCGCCAAAAGGGAATGTGCGTGACGAGCTTTTGAAGGAGGCACATAGTTCAGCTTACTCTGTACATCCAGGAGGTACAAAGATGTACCGAGATATTCGACAGCATTTCTGGTGGGAAGGCATGAAACGGGAGATCGCTCGCTCCATGACTAAGTGCTTGGTGTGTCAGCAAGTCAAGGCTGAACACCAAAGGGTTGCTGGTATGTTGCAACCACTTCCGATTCCTCAGTGGAAGTGGGAACATATAACCATGGATTTCGTGACGGCTTTACCGCGGAGTCCAAAGGGCAACAACGCGGTATGGGTGATTGTCGATCGGTTGACTAAGGCAGCTCACTTTAATCCTTTTCGGGCTGGTCAATCGACGGAGACTTTGGCAGAGCGGTACATGCAGGAGATTGTAAGATTGCATGGCGTACCGGTGAGCATCGTATCCGATCGGGACACTCGGTTCTTATCACACTTCTGGAGGAGTTTACAGGAAAGTTTGGGGACTCGATTGAAGTTTAGCACAGCTTATCATCCTCAAACTGATGGTCAGTCGGAGAGAACGATCCAAACTCTTGAAGACATGTTGAGAGCATGCATGTTGGACTTCAAGGGTTCTTGGGAGGATCATCTACTTTTGGTGGAGTCTTCGTACAACAACAGTTTTCAGGCAACTGTCCAGATGGCTCCGTTTGAAGCTTTGTATGGTCGTAAGTGCCGTTCACCCGTTTGTTGGGATGATGTTGGTGAACGAAGGTTACTGGGACCAGATTTGGTGGTACAGACAGTCGAGAAGGTTAACGCCATCAGAAAGCGTATGAAGGCAGCTCAAGACAGACAGAAAAGTTGGGCTGACATGTCAAGAAGACCTCTAGAGTTCGCCGTGGGGGATTTGGTATTCTTGAAGATATCACCGACTAGAGGAGTGATCCGTTTTGGGAGTCGGGGCAAGCTTAGTCCTCGATTCTATGGACCCTTCGAGATATTGGAGCGCGTTGGAGAGGTAGCGTACTGTTTGGCGTTACCACAGTCCTTGGCAGGTGTGCACGATGTGTTTCATGTATCTCAACTGCGAAGGTATGTTCGAGATGAAACCCACGTCTTGGATCTTTCGGAGGTAACTGTACGAGAGGACCTAACTCTTGAGGAGCGACCGGTTGAAATCAAGGATCGAAGAGAAAAGGTTCTTAAGAACAAGGTTATCCCTCTTGTGCTAGTCTCTTGGGGTAATCGATCGCATGGAGAATCCACTTGGGAGCGAGAAGACGAGATCCGGCAGAAGTTTCCTCACCTTTTCCTGTTGTTAGCTATCTTGTATTCTTGGAATTTCGAGGAAGAAATTCATTTTGTAGTTGGGTATGATGTAACACCCGAGCCCAATAATACTATTTCTGTTACTGGTTGAGTATGCGATATTGCTCATTTCATTTATCTTGCCTGTTTGGGTCTCACTGTAAAATTTTAACCGGCTAAGTCATTTTTGCATATAACAAATTTTAGCACCTAAAATGAAATTAAAAATATCCATATTGGCCTACTCGTCACCTCTAGCCGCGTGGTAGCGTCCGTGCGTCGAATTTTCATCCCGTTCGGTGAAACGGGCGAGTTTGGACGGCTACGCGCGCGTGCAAGTGTCCGACTTGGGGGCATGCATTTTAATCATAAGACATCTCATTTTAAAATTTGGAACTCGCTTAAAATCCTATTATTTGAATTTCAAATATTTGGGCGCAACCCGGGCGCGATTTGGAAATGTTTCATTTAGCGCCAAAATCCCGATTTAATAAAATAATCTAAAAACCATAATATATTCATACTGTTAAGTTTAACCTCAGAAATCTTTTTAAATTTTCTTCCTTCGCACGCTTCAGCCAATCGCGAGCT
This sequence comes from Agapanthus africanus, assembly GCA_030015575.1. Lineage (NCBI taxonomy): Eukaryota > Viridiplantae > Streptophyta > Magnoliopsida > Asparagales > Amaryllidaceae > Agapanthus > Agapanthus africanus. The sequence continues at coordinate 26,626,530 of CM057338.1, forward strand.
TCCATCTCTGCTGGGCCCCACTATCTTTATTCCTATATCTCTTCCTTTTTCTCTCTCTCTCTCTAATCCCCCCTCTCTCTCTATCCCTATTTTTCCTTACGCCTTCGTCTTCGTCCATAAATCTCATCGCGAGAATGAAACCCACCGCAACCCTAATCGTAGCCGCCTTCATCGCATCACCGCCGTCTCCTCCACCTGCGTCGTCGTCCCCTTGCCTTCGAGCATTGCCACCACCTCCATCTCTTTTTCCCTCTCTCGTTTTCCCCGAGCCAAAACCCCTCGCATCCATCATCGACTTCACCTCCGACCTCGTCACCGTCGCCTGCACCCCTTCCTCATCTCCTTGCCTCGCCGTCTTCGTCTCCCCTAGTCACCGTCACAACTCTCTCGCCCTCGCCTTCCTCTGGGTGTCCTCATCGCCGTTCTCTCCTTTTCAAAAAAAAAACCCGCATCCAACCTCTCCTTGCCGGAGTTCCGTCGACCTCGTCGTCATCCTCATATCGCCTCCCTCTATCTCTTCGTCTCCTTCTTCTTCTTTTCCTCATCCTCAAACCCCGAACCCCATCGTCGGGACCTTCACCCCGTCGTCTCAGCTCACCTCGCCCACAGCCGCTTGATCTCCGATGGCAGCGCCGTCGACGGTCCCTCGTCGGAGTTCATCTCGCGGCTCCTGCTGCCTCCGGGCGACGAGGCTGAGGGGTGCGAGCAGACCTACGGCTTCTTGCCGTGCACGACGACTGTGCGGGGAAACTTGTTCCTGATGCGTTGCTCATTTTTAGTATCTGGACTTTCTGGAAGTGAAGAGATGGCTCAAAAGCAGGTTTTGATTAGAATTGGCTTGCTTGTCGGTTCAACTGTAATGCTATTGACAATACTATGGGGCTCTTGTATTGTTGTCGCCAAGTGTGATCTTTCAGAGAATTCAACTTCAATAGATTTGCAGGATACAAAAGGGTTCAATCTTTTTGATCTCCGGATTCCGACCGTGCCAGCGATGTTTCCCGACGACTCAGCAAGGACCCCTGACCTGTGTGTTTCCATCGTGCGTCGTTTGGGCTCTTTCCGTGTGCCGTGCGCGCATCGCGACGTTTTCCGCCGACGTGAGTCGTTCCGTATTCCCGTTCTTGATCCGTCGAGGCAAGTATTACTTGCTACATGCTATGTTATCCCAATTGAATGTGTTTAACTCATAAAACTTGCAAAGATTAACTAATGTAGTTACTTTTCTCATTTGGACGAAATATGATTTATATCATGATACAGTAACCTAAACCGTATTTTGCCACTGTAACCCTAATAACAAAATTACCAGTTAATCATTTTGCTATTTAAAGGACGATAGCCGTACACATATAGCTTCATTACTTTCTGTTATTGATATTGCACTACCTTGTGATTATTGCACCACAAGGGTGCTCGAACCTGTTAATATGATAATACAACTGCACCATATTAATGCACCATTGTGATTAAATGAACTGTTATTGTTATTTACTTTATTTCCTGCTGTGATTCCTTATTCATTTATATACCTGTTGCGAGCACACCCTCGATTGCGTTATATATTAACCTGACCCTGCTACACATGACATTACATATACCGATGCACCGGACATGGTACCCTTTACTATCTACTCAACCTGTTGTACCATAACCTGACCTGTTACCTGATCTCATGCCTAATGCCAACAAACCTGACTTGGGGTCCTCATGGACCATTCCTGTTGTCTATCCAGACAAACCTGCTTTTACCTGATCCTGTGTTGGCATTAGTTCTTGATTACTGAACACCTGACTCGACATACATAACTTGGGGGTATGGGGAAATCAAAGGTGAAACCGACTTGTAACTCAACAGTTCGATACCTGTTCTGATCAGTCTTACGGGCTCGGCCAGCCCCGGAGTGATGATGCTGACATCACTCGCCCATCCTGCTACCTATTACTGCCTAGCGGCACGTCTCGGATTCAGCCCCGAGGGTCTTGACCGTGGTCCCGGGCACGCACGGGATACTATTGAGTTATATCGACGAGTCATCAATTGATTTCAAAGACTTTAGAATAGAAAACCTGATAGAACAATTTAGCTACCCACTGCACACTACCCTGCACCACTTGTTTCATATTATTGCTTTATTCATGTTTCTTTCTGCATTACTTATTACCATGTTCATATTATATTATTGGTTGACATGACGCGCTGACGTCTGGGTTTTGCATGGCCCAGATTCTTTACCACTGTCGCCGACCGAGCAGGAGTACTTCAGCCAGCAGGCTGATTTGTGAGTTCTGTAGTGGTTAGTTCATTTATTGCATTTTATTTCCAGGTGTGATCCCGCATTATGGGACGTACCTTTCTATTATTGTATTGGATCATTTGCTTCCGCACTTATTTATCATTGACTCTGGTTATTATGGATTTGGACATGTGTTAGATAGTTTATTTATCTTGTTCTTGATATCTCTACAGCCGTAATGTGACTGTGGATGGATACTTCCTACCCACAGGTAGCATGGTTGGCTATGTCACGTGCCCAATCTTGCGTACTCTGGGAAGCGGCACATTATTTTGGCTTGCTTGTCGGTTCAACTGTAATGTTATTGACAATACTATGGGGCTCTTGTATTGTTGTCGCCAAGTGTGATCTTTCAGAGAATTCAACTTCAATAGATTTGCAGGATACAAAAGGGTTCAATCTTTTTGATCTCCGGATTCCGACCGTGCCGGCGATGTTTCCCGACGACTCAGCAAGGACCCCTGACCTGTGTGTTTCCATCATGCGTCGTTTGGGCTCTTTCCGTGTGCCGTGCACGCATCGCGACGTTTTCCGCCGACGTGAGTCGTTCCGTATTCCCGTTCTTGATCCGTCGAGGCAAGTATTACTTGCTACATGCTATGTTATCCCAATTGAATGTGTTTAACTCATAAAACTTGCAAAGATTAACTAATGTAGTTACTTTTCTTATTTGGACGAAATATGATTTATATCATGATACAGTAACCTAAACCGTATTTTGCCACTGTAACCCTAATAACAAAATTACCAGTTAATCATTTTGCTATTTAAAGGACGATAGCCGTACACATATAGCTTCATTACTTTCTGTTATTGATATTGCACTACCTTGTGATTATTGCACCCCAAGGGTGCTCGAACCTGTTAATATGATAATACAACTGCACCATATTAATGCACCATTGTGATTAAATGAACTGTTATTGTTGTTTACTTTATTTCCTGCTGTGATTCCTTATTCATTTATATACCTGTTGCGAGCACACCCTCGATTGCGTTATATATTAACCTGACCCTGCTACACATGACATTACATATACCGATGCACCGGACATGGTACCCTTTACTATCTACTCAACCTGTTGTACCATAACCTGACCTGTTACCTGATCTCATGCCTAATGCCAACAAACCTGATTTGGGGTCCTCATGGACCATTCCTGTTGTCTATCCAGACAAACCTGCTTTTACCTGATCCTGTGTTGGCATTAGTTCTTGATTACTGAACACCTGACTCGACATACATAACTTGGGGGTATGGGAAAATCAAAAGTGAAACCGACTTGTAACTCAACAGTTCGATATCTGTTCTGATCAGTCTTACGGGCTCGGCCAGCCCCGGAGTGATGATGCTGACATCACTCGCCCATCCTGCTACCTATTACTGCCTAGCGGCACGTCTCGGATTCAGCCCCGAGGGTCTTGACCGTGGTCCCGGGCACGCACGGGATACTATTGAGTTACATCGACGAGTCATCAATTGATTTCAAAGACTTTAGAATAGAAAACCTGATAGAACAATTTAGCTACCCACTGCACACTACCCTGCACCACTTGTTTCATATTATTGCTTTATTCATGTTTCTTTCTGCATTGCTTATTACCATGTTCATATTATATTATTGGTTGACATGACGCGCTGACGTCTGGGTTTTGCATGGCCCAGATTCTTTACCACTGTCGCCGACCGAGCAGGAGTACTTCAGCCAGCCGGCTGATTTGTGAGTTCTGTAGTGGTTAGTTCATTTATTGCATTTTATTTCCAGGTGTGATCCCGCATTATGGGACGTATCTTTCTATTATTGTATTGGATCATTTGCTTCCGCACTTATTTATCATTGACTCTGGTTATTATGGATTTGGACATGTGTTAGATAGTTTATTTATCTTGTTCTTGATATCTCTACAGCCGTAATGTGACTGTAGATGGATACTTCCTACCCACAGGTAGCATGGTTGGCTATGTCACGTGCCCAATCTTGCGTACTCTGGGAAGCGGGGCGTGACAACAAAGATTGGCTCAGGAATGTCAAAATGGCAATCATTTATGACAAGTTGGGGTATCTTCTTATCACCAAAGCTCCCCATGTCCCAGGACCTCAATCCAGCATCGCGGATAAGGAAATCCGTAAGACCTGGGAGATTGATTGCGCAAGGGCCAAGTGTATCGTGCTTGCCTCTATGGACAACGAATATCAGAGGAGGCACGAGGATATGGACCTAGAATCCATATTTCTCCATACAAAAGATCTGTATGGAGAGCAATCCCGTATCGCCAGATACGAAGTCTCGAAAAAGTTGTTTTCGGCGAGATTGGCCGTCGGATCATCTGTAGCGGAACACGTGCTTCAGATGATTGGCTACATTGAAGAGCTCGCGAACCTTGGGACCACGTTAGAGAACGAGCTCTACACTGACTTGATTTCCAGTCCCTTCCTTCCACTTACGCCCAGTTTATCCTGAACTTCAACATGCAAGGAAAGGAAGTAGAACTTCCGGAACTCCTTAACATGTTGAGGAGTGCAGAAGGCACCCTGAAGAAAGTAAGGGAAACATCCACTTTGTCTGTTGGAGGAGCTTTCTCTTCTAGGTCCAAGACGAAAGCCAAAGGAAAGAAGAAGAAGGCCCCCACCAAACCAAGGGGCGGTATTAGTAAAGTGGAAGCCAAGGGAAAGGCAAAAATGGCAAAGGTAGCGGGACAGCTTGTGGGGAAAGAAGAGTGCTTTTATTGTCATAAGGACACTGGAAGAAAGATTGCAGGGCTTGGAAGGCCAGAAACCAGGACCCGAAGCAAGTTGTGGCTTCGGTTTCAGGTGTGTATGTTATTGAAAACTGTTTATCAATAAACTCTACTTCCTTGGTATTAGATACCGGATCAAGATCTCATATCTGTAATTTTTTACAGGCACTGAGAAAGCGTAGGGTTTTGAAGGCAGGTGATATGACCCTCAGAGTTGCAAACGGAGCTGGCATGGATGCTGAGTCCGTGGGGGACTATCACTTGGGATTGTCAGATGGACATGTTTTGGTTTTACGTGATTGTTATTTTGTACCCAGTGCGACTTGTAATATCATATCTGTATCTTTAATGTCTAAAGAAAGTTATGATTTTGCATTTGTAAGCAATGTTGTAAACATTCACCTTAATCATGTTCTGATTGGGTCGGGTACATTAAGCAACGGTATATACGTATTAAACCAACCACAGATTTTCAATGTCCAGAATACACACAAAAGAAAGTCTCCAGAAATAAATCATGCTTTCTTATGGCATTGTAGACTGGGTCACATCAATGAGAGAAGGTTGACTAAGTTACATAAAGAAGGATATTTGGATCCATTCGAATATCAATTATATGCAACTTGTCAATCATGTCTCAAAGGAAAGATGACAAAGACTCTGTTTACTGGACATGGAGTAAGAGCGAGCGAGCTCTTGGAACTCATACACAGCGATGTATGCGGTCCAATGTCTACCCATGCGCGAAGTGGTTATTCTTACTTCATTACTTTTACGGATGATTTTTCAAGGTACGAATATGTCTTCTTGATGAAGCATAAATCTGAAGCCTTTGAAAAATTCCAGGAATACAAGAATGAAGTAGAAAAACAAACAGGCAAAAGTATCAAGACACTGAGATCTGATCGAGGTGAATACTTGAGTGCCGAGTTCCTGGATTACTTAAAAGAGAATGAAATTCTCTCTCAACTTACTCCTCCATACACCCCACAACATAATGGTGTATCGGAGAGACGGAACCGAACCCTATTGGATATGGTACGTTCCATGATGAGTAACGCTGAGTTGCTGCGATTATTCTGGGGATATGCACTAGAATCAGCTGCATACCTTTTGAACCGAGTTCCAACTAAGACAGTGCCTACCACACCATATCAGATGTGGAGTGGGAAGAAACCCTATCTTAAGCACATTAAGACATGAGGGTGTCCAGCTTTTGTCAAAAAGCAGCATGCGGACAAACTCGAGGCACACTCAGTACAGTGCAAGTTTGTGGGATATCCAAAGAACTCCAAGGGATATTTCTTCTATTGCGCAGAGGAACAAAAGGTTTTTGTTTCTCGTAATGCCTGCTTCTTGGAAACTGAATTTTTGGAAAATCAGATAAGTGGGAGCGCAATAGAACTGGAAGAAATTCCAGAGCCACAAGCTATTACTGAAAGCTTAGTAGAACCAGAGGGTTCGAAAGAACATGACATTCCTGCGCCGCTCCGCAGGAGCAGTAGGCAGTCTCATCCGCCCGAGAGATACTACGGTTTTCTCATAGACGGGGATAGAGAGGATTGCATCATTGATAATGATGAGCCGACTAGCTTCCAGCAGGCCATTCAGAGCGTTGACTCGGTAAAATGGCTGGATGCAATGCGGACCGAAATGGAGTCCATGTACACCAACAAAGTATGGACTTTGGACGTTGCTCCAGAAGGGGTAAAACCCGTAGGCTGTAAATGGATCTTCAAAAGGAAGATTGGTATAGATGGACAGGTTGAGACCTATAAGGCTAGACTTGTTGCAAAGGGTTTTCGTCAAAGACCTGGTTTGGACTATGACGAAACCTTTTTTCCAGTGGCTATGCTCAAATCCATTCGGATCCTTCTTGCCATTGCTGCCTTCCACGATTATGAGATTTGGCAGATAGACGTAAAAACCGCTTTTCTGAATGGAAATTTGGAGGAGTGTGTCTATATGGACCAGCCAGAGGGTTTCATTCAGAGTGGGAGCAGCGGGAAAGTGTGCAAGTTGCTTAAGTCCATTTATGGACTGAAGCGGACATCGCGGAGTTGGAACATCTGTTTTGATGAGACGGTCAAAGAATTTGGCTATATCAAAAATCCAGATGAACCATGCATCTATAGTAAAATTGTAGCACGAACTGTCTATTCCTCGTTTTATACGTGGATGACATTCCTATGCTACAATCTGTCAAAGGGTTCTTGTCACACGGGTTCTCCATGAAAGACCCGGGTGATGCCTCTTACATTCTGGGGATTCGGATCTATCGTGATATGTCCAAGAGGATATTAGGACTTTCACAGTCCAGCTACATCGACACCATACTGAAAAGATTCAGTATAGAAAATTCCAAGCGCGGTAATTTACCGGCTTGTCACAGGATCACCCTCTCCAAAGAGATGTCTCCCAAGACTGATTTGGAAAGGGATCGCATGTCTATTATACCCTACGCTTCTGCGGTAGGCTATATAATGTATGCGATGTTGTGTACCAGACCAGATGTAGCTTATGCACTGAGTGTGGTAAGCCGGTATCAGTCAAACCCCGGGGAAGAAACACTGGATAGCGGTAAAGAACATTCTGAAGTACCTGAGAAGGACTAAGGACATGTTTTTGGTTTACGGCAGAAAAGACCTCCAGATGGAGGCCTTTGCTGACTCCAGCTTCCAGAGTGACAAGGATGACTCCAAATCCATGTCGGGTTATGTCTTTACCCTCAATGGAGGGGCAGTGTGTTGGAAGAGCTCCAAACAGGAAACCGTTGCTGACTCGACGATGGAAGCGGAATATATCGCTGCATCTGATGCCGCAAAAGAAGCCGTCTGGATGAGAAAGTTCTTGACAGGACTTCAGGTGGTTCCATCCATTTTTGATCCAATATTTCTGTATTGTGACAACAACGGGGCTATAGCTTTAGCGAAGGAACCCAGGTCCCATCAGAAGCCCAGACACATCTTGAGGCGGTATCACCTAATCAGGGAGATCGTGGATCGCCGGGAGATCAAGGTTCGGAGGGTTGCTACAGAAGATAACACTGCAAATCCATTCACGAAGGCCATACCCCAGACTCAGTTCGAGCGGCTGATCGAGATGATAGGTCTTCGATACGCCAATACATGGCCTTAGTGCAAGTGGGAGATTGTTAGTGTATATGCCTTAGAGGCCATTACTGTATCATACTAGTTTGTATATTACTTAATGGAAGCTTGGGATATTCACAGTTGTATAGACAATCTTGCTCGAAATAGTAGTATGCTACTTGGTTTGTTTCTACTTTAATGTGTGCATGTGTTTCTTTTAGCATATCGCCTATACACATTAGTGGAGCCCTTAGGATTTTTGCTTGATTACCAGCGTTGTGATGGCATTCACACTAGTGGGGGCTGGGTAATCTACAAGCACATCCTTATACAGGTCCCTAGTCGTAGGATTATCGAGACGGGGCATCGATACTACGGAGTAGACTAGCGTATGCGCTTCTCATCCCAGCAGGGGAGATGGTCTGTCCCACAGCCGTCAGTACGTCGTACTTGAGATAGTATGCGGGTGCTCGTTAGGTTACGAGTACACTGGACAGGACTCGTCGGGAACTGTTGGTTGGTACTATACCTATCGTCAGTTATTAGTTCTCAGGTGACATGAGTACAGCTTAGTCCGCTGACTTGACACTGTCACTTCGCCTCTAGTGTGTTCTCACTATTCTTAGATTGCTACCCTACCACGGCTCAAATGAGTCATGCAAACAGGTAGCAGTTAGGTGCAGTCCCGAAGCACTTGGAGGCAGTGATGGTTAGACAGGATTCGTCTCTCCCGGTATTAGGGGTTGATATCGCGCTGTGTCTACGAGAGCCATTACACATAGTCGTCCCTGCCCAGGGCAAGCGAGATATACTGGTAGGTTTTCCAGTGTTATCTCAGGGTGTTCTGGGCTACACTCCGACACGACTTGTACCGCTATTAGGGGACTGACGTTTACCGCCCCGTAGGCCCGCCATGCGATATTCTCATACGAACAGACCGGACTGTACAGAGATTGTCACATTCAGGCTCAGTAGGAGTTCGGATGGGTTCACCTCATCAGTCTTCTTATCGGCATCTACCTGGGGACCGATACGTACAGCTAGTACCGCTTGCGGCCTGTGGTTAAACCCACTGCCAGCGTAGTGTCGAGTTTTTAGAGTCCCACACAGAGAGCTATTCGCCTTTGGGCAAAACAGAGTAGAGGTCGCATGGTTTTGCGACAGGGTTCGTTCACATCCTCGCACTTGTGCACGTTTGGTGTCCGGGCAATTATTACTAGCGGGCTTTGGTTTAAGCCAGATCCTAGTATATGTTTTGGGATTGGTTTTATCTCATTGTATTCGTGTTCCTCGGAACACGGGTGCGGGTGTGTATGCACAGTTGACAGAGGCAGAGGCAGAGGATTCTCATTGGGGTTGTTGACCGTTGACTTTTTCAAAACCCTAATGAGAATAAGAAATATGATTAATAATATTAATTAAGGATTATTGTGCCATGGTTGAATTGAACATTTGACTTTTGTTGACTTGTTGACTTTGTTGACCAGTTGACCATTGTGGACTTATTGACCATCATCATTTCATTTCAATGACTTTTGTTGACTTGTTGTTCTTTACAAAATGCATTAAATGCATGAAATGATAATGGTCATTGAAACTAACCATCACAATTCTTAATTATTATTATTATCATCATTATTCTTTTTTTTGTGAGCATGGTTGTAAAAAGTCAAGCTCATTCTCACTTGATCACTCTCTCTCATCCAAAGCTCATCCTCTTCCTTTCTCTCAAAGCTCTCATGTCTCATGTGTTGAGAAGAATGAGCTATTGAGATAAAACCCTCAAAACTCTTCTCTACTCACTCTAGAGTTCTAGGTGTAGCAAGCCAAGCACTTTAGTTGCCTCTCGGTTGAGGTAGGAGCTCAAGGTAGAAGCTTTCGAGTGGATCCTTCTTCGACAAAGAGGAGACTACGAGGTAGGAGCTGTTCAAACCATCCCAAGGAGCAAGAAGAGAAGGAGTTCAGGACCTAGGTATAACCCTCTAACATAGTAGTTAAACTTCTAGTTAGTTTGCTAGGTTTTTATTTAGCAAAGATCCTCATTTCTAGTCCATGTTGCCTTGTGTCAAAAAATCGTTTTTTACCGTTTCCGCCTCCCCGTAAGAACCGGGGTGGACAACGTGGACTTACAGTGCTAACACATGAGCGCCTATAAATAGGCGCTGCAATTAAACCGCAACTAGGCTAAACCGGCCTCCCGTGCCAACACGTGAGCGCCTAAACGCTGCAATTAAACCGCAAGCCTCACGTGAGGACACCTCCTTGCGTAGAATTAAATTCTACTTAATAACTTAATAAACCATTGGATCAAGAATCCAATGGTGATTAAACATAGAATTAAATTCTATTGGAGAAAATATTTTCTGTTAAACAGAGAGTTAGTGGATCAAAAATCCAAAATATTTTCTATATCTTTCTAAACAGAGAAAAATTATACTCTGTTAAACTGAGCACCCTTGGATTAAAAATCCAATGGTGATTAAAATGTCACCGCTCGATAAAATTTTATTCTCTATATAGGAGAATATCCCCAATCTTATTAAAAACAAGAACAATATCTTCTATAATAACAGAAGTTCTTGGATCAAAAATCCAACGGTGGGTAAAATTCCCCAAATCAATTCTGAAACCAATTAAAGCAATGGGGATCTCTCAATGAGAGATTTTCTGAGAATTAAACAAACTTCTCTCCACTATATAAAGAGCCCGAGACTTCAAGCCTCAAGGAGGCGGGGAGACACACACAGAGAGAGGGAAGACAGAAGTAGAGACAAAAAAAGAGAATTTGATTCTCAGCGAAGATTTGTTTCGTCAGAACATACTAGGTAAAAAGAAGAAAAAACACAGAAATTGTTCCATTCCTTCTTGGTCTCTCTAAGGGTTTAACCATTCATACAAGAACTTAGTTTTTCCTCTGGTTGAGATCTGCAGAATCAGATCTCCCCACAAGGTGAGAATTTAATTCTCATTGGGGAGATTCTGTCATGAAGATTCAAAGCCTAGGGGAAAGAACTGAGTCCAAAGAATTTAATTCTTACAAAAACATATGGGAATTTAATTTCTCTGAAAACTAGGGTTTGATCCTATATAAAGAATTTGATTCCTGCACAAACAAGAGGAGCACTTGATCCCTCAGACGATGATAATAATTTGAGACCTTCCAAACCTAATGACTAGAAATGTCATTAATATGAGATCAAAATCTCCAAGAATACAGAAGAACAGCCTGGTGATTCATTAGTGTTTAATATTATAACAAGACCTCACGTATTTTCCACATGAGTACTTCTAATGAATAAAAAGAAAAGGCCGAGACTGCCTCACGTGTTTCTGACGCGAGTGCTTAAAAGAATAGCAAGGAGCACTTCCTAAGGCAGTCACGTACTTTGCACGCGACCCCCAATCAATTGCCTAGCACTTCTGTATAAAAAGGGGAAATAAAACCCAAAGAGCAGAGCCCATATTTGGGGTGCCTCATGTGGTCACACGTGTGCGCCTCCAGAGTTCAGTGTTTAACATTGATTCAGCGCCTCACGTGGGATACACGTGAGTGCTGCATATACCGGTGCTTAGCACTGTTGGGTAACTATGGAGACCCAGACCTATCCTAAATTGGCTAAGTTTTCCCAAGGTCAAAACCTCTTCGATTTCCCATCAACCGAGCCCCATGTGCTCATGATTTCCCAAATTGATTTTAGTCCTAAACATGACTAATGATCTCTCATGATAATATCCAAAACGATATTCATCCCATGTCTCCTAAAGTAATCTTAGTCTCAAATATGACTAATGATTATTAGGTACAATAATCCATTTTCCCTCAAATACGGGATTTGGTTTTAAGGGTATATCTCTCCACACCTCTGATATATGCCGTTGTAATTCTTCAACGTCTTCAGCAAGGTGGTGGGTCCCGATAACCAATAACTCTTTGGTACACTTCCAAATTGACGTGCACACCTCAAATCAGACCGCATCCCAAATTTGGTACATTCCATATCTCCGTTGTTCACTTCGTCACGTAACAAATACACGTGCGCGCAAGATGAATGATGGACCGAAATGTCTCTAAACTAAAACTTCGCCTCAAACATGGCGATAATGGACCGCGTTGTCCTTAAACTAAAATAATCGAGCCCCAAATGCTCACATACATTTAAGTCGATCTTAATCTCAAAATAAATTAACAGTCCTTAAATAAAAAACCCAAATATAAAATATACGGATTTGGACTAATCCACGCCCTACGGGCGACAACATAAATTAGTCTCCGTATACAATCCACAGGCAACCAAAACAAACAAAAATACACATGACACGAAGTGAACTTCCGGAGCAGGAGAAAGTGGTTATCGCGATATAATTACGTAATTAACTGCAGGGGGTTGCGCCTGTAGGGAAGAGCGTCCCCACAATCAAAAACCCCTCGCAAACTAGGGGGAATCTGACAAAGTCTGCTACAACGGCCGCATCCGTCCAAACCTCCGATATACAGTGCCATAAATCAACTTGGCATTTTCGGAGAGGTGGACGGATAAATCCAAATAGCATCTGCCCCCAGAATTCAGGCAAGGCGATCTATCCCAGTTCATCTCTGTTTTCGGCGGTGAACAGATTCTGGCACGCCCGGTGGGACCTGTTGGGGTCAAAAATTACACCCGGTTGACCAAGTCAAAGTCAAAGTCAACCCCAAACCAAGTGGGACCAAGCCCAATTCAAGTGGGCCCATGCCCAAGTCGAGCTCCATGGCCGGTCTCCTCCATGCCAAAATAAAAATCATGTAATAAATAATTTTGATGTAATTTTTAATGGGCATAAAGCCAAATTTTTGTAAAGCTCATGGCTCATATGCAAAAAAAGTGAGCACATGAGGTATGGGATGGGCAAAATGCCATTTTGTAAAGCCCAGGGGGCTATATGTAAATTTGTAAGCCTATAAAAGGCAACATGATAATGAAATAAAGGATACAATTCATTCTCCCCAAAAACTCGGGTTTGTGCCTCCATCCTCTCTCTCCTAAGTTCTTCCTCTTCCTTTTCATTTTTTCCAATTAAATCAAGAGCTTGGCTCTCTTTTTTTTAAACTAAATAAAGTTTTACCATAAACCCACTGAAGGAGAGTTTAACTCTCAGATCCGATCAAAAAAAGGGAGAGATTTTCGCTACTTTCTTCTCCCTCCTCAAGATCCAATTTGAGAGAGGGAGAAAAAGGGAAACCCCCTCCCAAGACTCCATCAAGAGAAGAAAAATGGTCTCTTTTTTTATCATCCAAGATCTAAATTTTGGAGTTTCAAGATAACCCATTTTGGGTTTCTTCTCAAAAGAGAAAGGAGAAAATCTTTTGGAGTTTAACTGCACAAATAAAATTCTTTTGGAGTTTAACTCTATAATAAAAACATTTTTTTTGGAGTTTAACTCCGAATAAAATTGTTTTGGGAGTTTAACTCCAAATAAAAAAATTTGGAGTTTAACTCCATCACACAAAAAAAGATCTTTTGGGAGCCCCTGCTCTCTCTTACATGAGGAAGAGGGAACTCCTACCAAGTGGGAGCTTTCTCCCTCTCACGAGAGGGGGAGGCTCCCCATTTAGTGGAGTTTAACTCCACACTACATAAAAATCTTTTTAGAGTTGAACTCCATTTTAAATCTTTTTAGGAGTTCAACTCCATTTAAAATTCTTTTGGAGTTTAACTCCGCAATAAAAATCTTTTTTGGAATTGAACTCCATTTAAAACCCCTTTTGGAGTTTAACTCCATAATAAAATTCTTTTTGGGGAGTTTAACTCCACATTAAATGTTTTTGGGAGTTCAACTCCATTTAAAAATTCTTTTGGAGTTTAACCCCGCAATAAAAATCTTTTTGGAGTTGAACTCCATTTAAATTCTTTTTGGAGTTGAACTCCGTTTAAAATTCTTTTGGAGTTTAACTCCACATTTAAAATTCTTTTGGAGTTTAACTCCGCAATAAAAATCTTTTTGGAGTTAAACTTCATTTAAAATTCTTTTGGAGTTTAACTCCGCATTTAAAATTCTTTTGGTGTTTAACTCCACAAAAATATTCTTTTGGAGTTGCATGTAAAAAAAATTTAAAAAAAATAATTAATTTTGGGGCCTCTACGTATGGGGGAGACTCCAATCAAATGGGAGCCCTCCCCTCCCCCTCACATGAAAACACGTGAGGGAGAGGGCTCCTATTAAATGGGAGTCCTTTGGCCCCCCTCACGTGAGGGCACGTGAGGGGGAGGGCTTCCATTTAATGGGAGCCCTTTTGCCCCCGTTCCTCTCACGTGAGGGGGAGGCTCCCATTAAATGAGAGACTCTTCCCCCCTCCCCTCACGTGAGTGGAGGGAAGCCCTCTCTTTTTTTTAATTTTTTTTTCTTTCTTTCTTTTTTTATTTAAAAATAATAATAAATAAATAAAAATAAATTATAAATAATATTTTTTTTAGAAAAACATTTCTCTAAATATTTATTTATTTATTTATTATATATATATATATCTATATTTACAAATGGAACAAAGCAAAATGAACACGCCTCCATTATAATATATTAAAAAAAACACCAATGCATCACATTGAGTTCGCATGACCTGTTTGACCCGTCAATCGGAGGTTCTCCCGCTCCAAAGGGGAGGAGTAATTAACGACAGCTTAGTCCGCGGCTGCCGGAGATTCGGATCCCCACAATTAATAAACACCAGCCTACCCTAGGCAGAGGGAATCTGTAATGCGCCTGACAAATGCGCGTGTATTCCCATCTCAATGGGGTGACGAAAAACACCCTACAGATTCTGGCACGTCCGATGGGGCTTATCTCTCCTCCCATATTTTGGGTTAAGCGTTCATGCAAACTCAATCAATATACATATCGATTATATTTGAACGACTTTCCTTGGCCCCAGCTGGGGGAAAGGTCATCAACACCGATAAAGTAATAAGGCATCTCATGCAAGCTCCAGCGGTGCTCCTGACAACTGCTCGATCGGGTATCTTCTCTAAGCTCCCCGTCAGATGACCTCTAAGTCGTTAAACTGGAAACAGATGACCACCACGTCGTTAAACTGGAAACAGATGACCTCTAAGTCGTTAAACTGGAAACAGTAGACCTCTAAGTCTTTAAACTGGAAACAGATGACCACTAAGTTGTTAAACTGGAAACAGTAGACCTCCACGTCTTTAAACTGGAAACAGATGAGCTCTAAGTCGTTAAACTAGAAACAGTAGACCTCTAAGTCTTTAAACTGGGAACTGCCAACCACCACATCGTTAAACTGGGAATCGATGACCACCACGTCGTTAAACTGGGAACAGTCGACCTCTAAGTCATTAAACTGGGGATGTAAAAATGTGTAAATAAAACAAAAAATAAAAAATAAAAATAAATAAAAAGCCAAAATGATGGGGTAACTCGCAATAAAAATCAACGAGTAAAAATAAAGATAAAAATAAAGCCAAAATGCTGGGGCAACTCGCAATAAAAATCAGCGAGTAAAAATAAAGATGGAAATAAAGACGAAATGATGGGGCAACCGCGAATAAATAGCCGAAATGATAGGGCAATCGCGACCTTCACGATAAGAAAAGCTGAAATGATAGAGCAATCACGGTTAAATAAAAAAAAGGCGAATGATGAGTCTCTCCTAGTACCATATTCCAGTGCAGCGATGCCGACGCCATCCGAAACTCAAATCCCCAACGGCGAATGATGAGTCGCTCCTGGTATCATATTCTAGTGCAGCGATGCAGGCGCTAACCAAACTCTGAATGTCTCAACGACGAATGATGAGTCGCTCCTGGTACCATATTTCAGTGCAGTGATGCAGACGCCAACCAATATCCAAATTCTCAAACGGCGAATGATGAGTCGCTCCTGGTACCATATTCCAGTGCAGCGATGCAGACGCCAACCAAAATCCAATTTCCCAAAATTCTTCCAGCCCTACGGTTGGTCTCCGAATTGACTACCGTATACAATCCACGGGCTTAAATAATTCTCATCATACCTATACCCCACCGCAATCACCAGTCCAGCGGTCGGTCTCCGCCCTTGGAATTATGCTCCATCTGGAAAGACCCACTCGTGTGTCCTCACGATGCATGAGGAGAACAAAACTTGCGAGATCCTTACGACTCGTAAGAAAACGCCTTCGTGGGATCCTTATGACTCACAAAGGAAAAACACACTTGGGGGTTCTCACGACTCCTAAAGAGAAAATGCACCTACGGGATTCTTACGACTCTAGGGAGAAAATGCTTTTATGGGATCCTTACAGCCCATAAAATTGAAAAGCCTTAGGTGATAGGTATCTAAACCTGTCTCCTAAGCCATCGCTTCCCAATAGGCAAAGGCAAATGATGAGTTGCTCCTGGCATTATTCCAGTGCAGCAATGCAGATGCCGACCCCTACCCCAAAATTCTAAGCTTCCGATCCAATAGACCCCTAAGTCTTTAAACTGGGAACAGATGGCCTCTAAGTCGTTAAACTGGGAACATATGACCCCTAAGTCGTTAAACTGGAAACGATGGAGATCCCCTTATGGCAAATGATGATTCGCTCCTGGTACCATATTCCAGTGTAAGCGGTGCTGATATTAAACCAAAACCAAAATCTCCAAATCCACTCATGGCAAATGATGATTCGCTCCTGGTACCATATTCCAGTGTAGCGATGCTGATGTCAACCCAAATCAAACCAACAACCTCGGCGGCGGAATCATGCTTCGTCCCATAATGTACCTCGTGTCGAAATCATGCTTCGCCTTGGGATATCTACCTTCCCTGCCGGAATTATGCTCCGTCTCGGAATCAAGTCAACCAGCGACACTCCGCGCCGGGGACAAGTCGAACATCCAGCGACACTCCGCGCCGGGGACAAGTCGACCAGCGACACTTCGTGTCGGGGACAAGTCAACCAACGACACTCTGTGCCGGGGACAAGTCGAACAACTAGCGACACTCCATGCCGGAGACAAGTCGAACAGCGACACTCCGTATCGGGGACAAGTCGAACATCCAGCGACACTCCGTGCCGGGGACAAGTCGAACGGACAGCGACACTCTACGCCAGGGACAAGTCGAACAGCGAGCTCCCTGTCGGAATCATGCTCCACTTCGGAATCAGGTCAACTAGCGACAGTCCGTGCCGGAGACAAGTCGACCAGCGACACTCCGTGCCGGGGACAAGTCAAACATCCAGCGACACTCCGCGCAGGGGACACGTCAACTAGCGACACTCCGTCTCGGGGAAACATCGACCAGCGACACTCTGAGCCGGAGAAACGTCGACCGGCGACACTCCGCGCCGGGGACACGTCGAACAGTGACACTCCGTGCCGGGGAAATGTCACATACAGACACTCCGTGCCGGGGAAACGTCTACCACGGACACTCCATCTCGGAGACGCGTCAAGCGTCGACCATCCATGTCATAAAAAGGGCAGTGCCAGCTTCCCACAAAGCGGGAACAAAATCACTCTGTGCCGGGGGAACGTCTACCACGGATACTCCGTCTCGGAGACACGTCAAGCGTCGACCGTCCATGTCGTAAAAAGGGCAGTGCTGGCTTCCCATAAAGCGGGAACCAAATCAAGTCCCCTCCACACGAAAGAAAATCCATCGATTTCATGTACACGACCGACATATGTAGTGTGCATTTATTAATGGGAGGCACTTTGTTGGGATCAAAAATTACACCTCGGTTGACCAAGTCAAAGTCAAAGTCAACCCCAAACCAAGTGGGCCAAGCCCAGTTCAAGTGGGCCCATGCCCAAGTATAGCCCCATGGCCGACCTCCTCCATGCCAAAATAAAAATCATGTAATAAATAATTTTGATGTAATTTTTAATGGGCATAAAGCCAAATTTTTGTAAAGCCCATGGCTCGTGTGCAAAAAAGTGAGCACATGAGGCATGGGATGGGCAAAATGCCATTTTGAAAAGCCCAAGGGGCTATATGTAAATTTGTAAGCCTATAAAAGGCAACATGATAATGAAATAAAGGATACAATTCATTCTTCCCAAAAACTAGGGTTTGTGCCTCCATCCTCTTTCTCCCATGTTCTTCCTCTTCCTTTTCATTTTTTCGAATTAAATCAAGAGCTTAGCTCTTTTTTTTTAAACTAAATAAAGTTTTACCATAAACCCACCGAAGGAGAGTTTAACTCTTACATCCGATCAAAAAAAGGGATAGATTTTTGCTACCTTCTTCTCTCTCCTCAAGATCCAATTTGAGAGAGGGAGAAGAAGGGAAACCCCCTCCCAAGACCCCATCAAGAGTAGAAAAAGGGTCTCTTTTTTTATCATCCAAGATCTAAATCTTGGAGTTTCAAGAGAACCCATTTTGGGTTTCTTCTCAAAAGAGAAAGGAGAAAATCTTTTGGAATTTAACTCCACAAATAAAATTCTTTTGGAGTTTAACTCTATAATAAAAACCTTTTTTTTGGAGTTTAACTCCGAATAAAATTGTTTTGGGAGTTTAACTCCAAATAAAATTTTTTGGAGTTTAACTCCATCACAAAAAAAAGATCTTTTGGGAGCCCCTGCTCTCTCTTACGTGAGGAAGAGGGAACTCCCACCAAGTGGGAGTGTAGGGTGTTTTTCGTCACCCCATTGAGATGGAAATACGCGCGCGCTTATCAGACGTACTACAGATTCTCCCTGCCTAGGGTAGGCGGGGGTTTAATGATTGTGGGGATCCGAATCTCCGGCAGCCGCAGACTAAACTGCCGTTAATTACCCCTCGCCTTTGGAGCGAGAGAACCTCCGATTGACGGGTTAAACTGGTCATGCGAACTCAATGTGCAGTGTACGTGTGTTTTGTTTTGGAGGGGGCTTGGATATATCGGGGGGCCCGCAGAGTTTTTACGGGGGTCCTGCTACCCGAATAGCGGGCTGGGGGTCAAGGGGGCTAGTGGCCCCTTTGCGGGGTGCGGGGCAGCGTCCCGGCCCAAAAAATTTTTTGAGGGGGATAGTGTTGTAGAGTATGTGTGTGTATATATGTATACATATGTATGTATGTGTGTGTGTATATATATATATATATATAAGGGGGAAAAGTCATCCAAAGGATGCGTGGGGCCAGCGCCAGCGTTTTGAGCACAAGAGCGCTAGCGCACCACGTGTCAGCACGTGGGCGCTCGAGCGCTAGCGCTCTGAGCGCAAGAGCGCTAGCGCGCCACGTGTCAGCACGTGGGCGCTCGAGCGCTAGCGCTCTGAGCGCAAGAGCGCTAGCGCGCCACGTGTCAGCACATGGGTGCTTGGGCGCTAGCGCTCTGAGCGCAAGAGGGCTAGCGCTTTGAGCGCTAGCGCACCACGTATCAGCACGTGGGCGTTCAGACGCTACGCTTTGGGCGCTAGCGCTTTGAGCGCAAGAGCGCTAGCGTTTTGAGCGCTAGCACACCATGTGTTAGCACGTGGGCACTCGGGCGTTAGCGGTTTGGGCGCTAGCGCTCTGAGCGCAAGAGCACTAGCGCACCACGTGTCAGCACGTGGGCGCTTGCGCTCCGAGCGCAAGAGCGCTAGCGCGCCACGTGTCAGCACGTGGGCGCTCGAGCCGCAAGAGGGACTTGGTCCCTGCAATAGGAGTTGTGCTCCCAGAAATGAGCACTTATTATTCTGTATGTGTGTGTGTGTGTGTGTGTGTGTGTGTGTGAGGAGTTAAACTCCTAGAATGTTTTGAAGCTGATGAAGGGCTTCTTCCCTTAAGCCCTAGTTCTTCCCCAAAGTGGGGTTTCTGGAGATGGGTCTCCTTCTTCTTCCTTTGTCGGCTGGATCTTGAAGATCAAGAAGTAGGAGATTTTAAAAATCTCTCCTTTTTGAGATCTAATGGTAGATCCAAGTTCCTCTTTATGGGTTTGGTGGTGAAAAACTATTTAGTTTTGAAAAAGGAAGAGTAAAACTCTTGTTTAATTCAAAAGAAAGAAGAAGGTTTTAGAACCTTGAGGAAGGAGAAAGATCTCAAATCTAAAATTTTGTTTTGGAGAGAGAAAAGTTGTGAGATATTTTCATTATCTTTGCCTTTATAGGCTATACACTTTACATATAGCCCCTTGGGCTTTACACAAATGGCATTTTGGCCATCCCATGGCTCATGTGCCACTTCTTTTTGCACATAACCCATGGGCTTACAAAAAATTGGCTTTATGCCCATTTTGCATACATTCACGCACAAAAATTACATAAAAATTATTTGTTACATGATTTTTTATTTTGTTATAGCGGAAGGCCGGACGCTTCGTGTTCGGGCTCGACCTGGGCATTGGCCGACTTGCTTGGGCTTGGGCCCACCTGGTTTGGGGTTGACCTTGACTTTGACTTGGTCAACCGGGGTGCAATTTTGACTTCAACAGGGATCTTTCTCCCTCTCACGTGAGGGGGAGGCTCCCCATTTAGTGGAGTTTAACTCCACACTACATAAAAATCTTTTTGGAGTTGAACTCCATTTTAAATCTTTTTGGGAGTTCAACTCCATTTAAAATTCTTTTGGAGTTTAACTCCGCAATAAAAATCTTTTTTGAAGTTGAACTCCATTTGTAACAACTCCAATTTTAGTGTACAAAAATTTGTTTAAAAGCTAATGTATACTTGGAGTATTTGCATTTACTGTGATTATTATAAGTAATTGTTTTGCTTTTTAATAGCAAGAAGGAGCTTGTAGCTCAATGGTAATACCTTGCACTGCTGAACCAAAGCACCAGAGTTCAAATCCCATCCCCCACATTATTTTTAATATTGTTTTGTTTTGAAATTTTAGAAGTCCAAGGGTCTACACGTGCATAACTCGTAAAAACCCCACTACACATGTAAAACAAACTGGCCCAGGGGGTAGACGATGCGGTGAGGGACACGTGGCACGCCTGAACCGGCCGGATCGGCCGGCGACTCGGCCGACTCGGCCCGCCGCCGCCGGCCGGACTTTGCCGGACCGCCGATTCGCCAACATGAAAGTTGTGCCTCTTGAGCTCTTCATCACTCCCGTGTAGTTTAAATTCTTGGATCAATAACAGAGCCTCTTTAAAACCCTCATTAACCTATTTTTAATTCAATTTTTATTACATTTTCAATTCAACCTTTCACCTACCCTAACTCTAATTTTTTCCTATAAATATCAACCCTAAACACACCCTCCTCACTCCAAATTTCTGTCCAAAACTCTTAAGAAAATTCCTCGATCTTTTGTGTGCATTTAGAGTTAGCGAAGGGCAAAACTCCGGCGATCTTCCAACGACGACCCTAAGAGCTCCCGGCGACGAAACGACGCACCGGCGCCTCCTACATCTTCCTTTCCCTCTTCTCTATACTACAAACCCGTAAGTCCTTTTCTCTCTTCACCTTGCTATTCTAAAAACACGTATTTCTAAAACCCGATGGAATCGGAGTTAATCCGATTTCCGATTTGGTTCTTCCAAAAAATTCAACCTTTTCTTAAATACAATCATACCAAACCCTTACATGTTGACTTTAATCATTAAAAAATATGTTGAATAAGTTTCATGACAATATATTTCATTTTGTAACTTTTACTACTCTTTTTCAGTAAAATACCATGTAGTTTAGTTTCGATTTTAAAACGTCATAAATCTTGCTATACCTTTAATTAGATCACGAAATAATGACCTACCTCCTTACAACACTCATATGCAATATAGCACAATATCTTTCAGGAACGTAGAATACGAGAAAACGAAACTTTACATATAAATAACACTTACTATTAAAACCGTTTTCTACAAGATTAAGTATTTTTACAAATCTTTGCAAAGCGCCGCTACAAACCATTTGGGAAACCCGAATGAGATAGTGCGGATTATCGCACATCCCTGGGCTTAGTAGTGCGAGACGCAGACCTCCGCAAGGAGCATACAGTCTTGAAAGATTTAAAATACGAATATCTTAAGAAAATGAGATTTCTAGAAAATAATAAATTTAAATTATTTTATAATATATATATATATATATATGTGTATTATCAAAATACCTATTTTTGATATGATATAAATATTCCAACCTTTCTAAATCAAAAGAATCACTTTACATTAAAATACCATGAATTCCATACAAGTTCAAGATTACAATTAAATATCCTATATTATGAAATTAGGTTATTTTCACTAGAAATATCACAAATATAAAATTTACTTCTATGACAACTCTAAAGACGATAATTAAATACTTGGGGTGTATTTTGAAAATTATACAAAAGTATTTTTACATAAAACCCCCTCAAGTTCTATAAATTACCCTAAGGACCCTAGTAAATATAGATTTAAGCGGGACCAATCTCTTGAGCCTCAGAGAGCTGGAGAAGTTGGTGCTTGCCTATTTAAGGTAAACAACCTAATAACGGTGTTATCAACACGGTAATCGTCTTTGAAAAAGACACAAATCCTGCCGCCCATGTGTAGCGGCTGCCGATAACATCAAAACAATCAGCACTTCAATTCTAATTGTTCTGATTCAAACTGAGTCTCATTATAAATAATCTGACTTGAATATGATTCAAGTACAATCCACAATTTACAACCCAATATGAATCCCTGAATCTATATATTCAATATATTCAAACTATATTGACCGAACCGAACCATAGATATACTTCCATTTACATGATTCTCCAGTTACATCCATGATTCTCCAGGTACATCCATTTACTGATATCATGGTTTCCGCAAGTCATCCAATTATACAATCTATATTACAAGACAATACAAGTTGCAATACGATACAAATAATACAATACTTCGCGGGGTTTAAGAGGTAGATTGGTACAGAAGGTGTTAGAAGTGGCACAAGACTGCAAGATTTAAAACACCTAACCTATATTCTGTTGCTGTTGTACCGTGGCATAACGGTTCCTTGTACATTCCGTTCACCTTAGTCTCTGGTCTACTGAGACTACTCTCGTATACACTGGCATCCTTCTGTACCAAGCTACAAACAACATCGTTAACCATATAATACAACTTTAAAAGATACTTTCTCTCTCTGTTTATTCTATTTCTCCCTTATTTTTGGGACTTACCGAGCGATTTTTCGCTGACGACATTCTTTCTCTTTCTTCGTTGGAATGTTGTCAGGTGATCTGGACACCCAGGAGATCTAGCCTACTAGTGAGGACTTGGATCAACTTGCCAACGATCCAGAGCTCTAGCTTCATTGTACATATTTTTATTTCAGTACTTTTCATTTCTGTTATGCCACTGTTTAGGCATTGCTTTCATTCAGATGTATTTACTTTTCCATGCATTGTACAAAAGAATGTTAATAAATAAAGTTGATGTTCAGTTATATCTACTGTCTTTATCTCTTCTGCATTTTTATTTATATTTCTTAGATACGCTTAGTGTATTTACTTCAGAGTAAATATGTAGCGGCTTCGTCACGTTCTCTTCGCCGTACACCGGGAAGCGGGGCGTGACACCATTTAAAACCCCTTTTGGAGTTTAACTCCACAATGAAATTCTTTTTGGGGAGTTTAACACCACATTAAATTTTTTGGGGAGTTCAACTCCATTTAAAATTCTTTTGGAATTTAACTCCGCAATAAAAATCTTTTTGGAGTTGAACTCCATTTAAAATTCTTTTGGAGTTTAATTCCACATTTACGGATCTATGCTTATTTTCATCTCCCCGAAGCATTTCGTCGCTTGCTATGCCCTTCCTCATCTCTGGGTGCCTAGATATCCATTATAAGCCTTTCCTCATTTGAACCTCGCCATTAATGTTAAGGCTATGCCAACCTAAGGTGCTGCTAAATGGAAGGATCTTATCAACGTCCATGAATGACATATTTATATGTATGTTCCATAAAAAAAACAAAATTCATTTTTTTCTTATAATTGTTTCCGATTCACTAATTCTTATCGCTTTCGAAATGAACAAAAAGAAAAGATATGAGAACCTAAAATAAAAAATTTATTCTCACTTTTCTCGGATATTATAAATATTAAAAGAGTGAGAATTGGTTAAAATTCTTTTGGAGTTTAACTCCGCAATAAAAATCTTTTTGGAGTTAAACTCCATTTAAAATTCTTTTGAAGTTTAACTCCACATTTAAAATTCTTTTAGAGTTTAACTCCACAAAAGTATTCTTTTGAAGTTGCTTGTAAAAAAAAATTAATTTATTTTGGGGCCCCACGTGTGGGGGAAGCTCCCATCAAATGGGAGCCCTCCCCTCTCCCTTACATGAAAGCACGTGAGGGAGAGGGCTCCCAGGCTCCCATAATGGGAGCCCTTTTGTCCCCCCTTACGTGAGGGGGAGGGCTCCCATTTAATGGGAACCCTTTTGCCGCCCCCCTCTCATGTGAGGGGGAGGCTCCCATTAAATGGGGGCGTCTTCCCCCCTCCCCTCACATGAGTGGAGGGAAGCCCCCTCCTTTTTTAAGTTTTTTTTTCTTTCTTCCTTCTTTTTTTTAATCATTTTTTATTTAAAAATAATAATAAATAAATAAATAAAAATTATAAATAATTTTTTAAAAAAAACATTTCTCTGAATATTTATTTATTTATTTATTTTATATAATATATATATATATATATATCTTTTTTTTTACAAATGGAATAAAACAAAATGAACACGCCTCCATTATAATATGTTAAAAAAAACACACACACACCAATGCATCGTATTGAGTTCGCATGACCTGTTTGACCCGTCAATCGGAGGTTCTCTCACTCCAAAGGCGAGGGGTAATTAACGGCAGTTTAGTCGGCGGCTGCCGGAGATTCGGATCCCCACAATCAATAAACCCCAGCCTACCCTAAGTAGGGGGAATCTGTAATACGCCTGACAAGCGCGCGCGTATTCCCATTTCAATGAGGTGACGAAAAACACCCTATAGGACCTTTTCCTCTTTCTACTCCACACTTCGTGTGTCGTGTTTCGCGAACAAAATCGTAGTTTGCTATGGTTGCCCTTGGGTTTGAGGTACTAAGATTTGGTGTCTTGCTCCTATGCAGGAAGAAGAAGAAAAACAAATATCAATGGCTTCAAACTGCACAAACTGCAACGGCAACTCCTGTTCCGCCCTAACTAGAGGAGTGGCATATGGGCCCAATGCGGCCTCCATCTTTTCATTGCCGGTGGGGCAGGTAACTCAAGCCACCACTGGATTGTTCTTCTGGACCATGCTCCCGTCAGCGAGTTTCAGCGCCCCAGTGCCACCACAAGAAGCTCCCAAGAAGTCGGTATTCGATCGACTGGCAACCACCACGACCCCTCTCAATGGGTTGTCCAAGTCTGCCACCTCAGTCTTCAACAGGTTGAGTCGAAGCTCAAGTGAGCCCGTAAAAAGGCTCGCGATACCTGAAGGGGTTGTCCCAAAATGGATAGTCTTCCCAACTCCTCCGGCAGGTGAAGTCGTCAAAGGTGCTTCGCCAACCAAAAGATCAGTCTTCGACAGATTGGTCGTTCTAACTCCTGCTGCGGGTGAAGTCGTCAAAAGTGCTTTCCTTATCAGAATATCGACCTTCAAAAGATTGGACGTTCCCTCTCAACGGACGTCAGTCTTCAACAGGTTGACACCAACAGTATCCCCTCATCAAAGCCGGGGGCATGACAGAGCCGCTTCCACAACTGAGATGGTCCCGTCTACAAGACACGGTCGACATCGCCACTGGCGCCGGGTGAGAAGAGCTGGGGACAACTCCCCCTCTGGACTTACTCCACCAGCTCCAATGGTGAAAGTTAACGCTGCAGTTTCAACTAGGAACAGTTTTGAACCGCTAAAGGGGGTGCGCAAAAACTTCCCAACCGTGGTGCTGAAGAAACCTCCCCCACCTGCCGAAAACATGACGCAGGCAAAGCCGGAGCAGTCCCCTCAACGGCTCTCCTCCAAAATTCATAGGGTCTGGCGGAAAGTCCAGGACTCTGTGATCAACAAAGACCATTTTCGTTGACCGAAGAAATCGAAGGTTCGGCAAGAGGAAGACCATCCCCCCACCATACAGCGAGGGAATTCCTCTACACAGGCGCCTGTTACAATGGCTTCTTCAACCTCGACCTCCCACAAAAGGAGGCCGGAGAAAATCTCATTGCCTGCGGCAAATTCCAAAGGCGCTGGATTCAAACGCCCCAAGTCTAGGGGCATGATCATCCATATGGTCTACATGGCTTCCGGGAAAGAGGAAAGCCGTGCTTCCGTAGGTCATTGACCACAAACTCGGTCGTTGACAAAAGCTCAGGAGCAACAACAAGAGCTCCAGGAGATACTGACGAAAATGACAGCACTCACAGGACAGAAAGAAAGTCCAGAATCAGCAAGTAAACAGCGCCAAGGGCAGGAAACCGATATAGAGTTCCTGCGAAGGGTGCTAGAAAGAAAAGACAAGGAGTCCGTGGAACAAGCTGCTAATATAAAGCAGATTGAGCTTCTGTTCCAGGACATGGTTGAAATGATGATTCAGCCAGAACCTCCATCCGAAGATCCACCGATAATCATCGAGGACGACAGAGGGGAAACATCGAACCTCTTCCGGCTCTATCAGTGGCTAGGGAGGAAATAATCTCCAAATCTGCCCTTGACGATTACATAGCTCAAAAAATATGAGCTCATCAAGCTAACGAAGTGGCTGGCCAAGTCGTTAGAACCGGGCGACCGTACCCAGGCTGGTACGATCAAATCAAGTACCCGCCGGGATATACAATCCCTAAGTTCTATGTGTACAAAGGGACAGGCAATCCTCATCAGCACGTTGCTCAGTTCATAGCTTTGTGCGGCAATACTGGAGGCGACGACAAATTGCTTCTTCGCCGGTTCATTGGCAGACTGTCGGAAACACCATTCGAATGGTACTCGGAGCTCCCAAATGACTCCGTCAAAACATTCACAAAAATGGAATTGCTGTTCACACAGCGGTTCGCAAGCGCAAGCGAATGCACCCCGATCACAGCATTAATCAATGCCAGGGAGAAGTCAGGATAGATCTGAGTCCAATACACGATCCGGTGGCGGAACCTATGGTCAAAATGCGAACAACGCATCGAAGAATCTCCTGCCGTGGGCATGTTCATCGAGACCCTTGATCCTCAAGCGACCGTGTCCCAGTTCATGACGTTTTTCAAGCCGACCACCTTCCAGGCGGTGATCGACAAGCTGGCCCAAATGGACCAGATGGGCCACGGGCCTTCCTTCTCAAAAATGGACCCTCGAAATGCCAAGGGTAAAGGGAAAACAGCCTTCGTTGCCAATACTCAACAACAAACGAGTGATCCGAAGCCAGTTACTCACCAAAACAACATGCGTCCGCGTATATCCCTGGAAGAAAGGCTAGGACGTGCTTACTCGTTTCCCCGTGATAAGACGAGGAGACTGTTTGAGCTGGCAGTGCGCAACAAACTCATCACATTGTCGGACCCACGACGTCCATCACAACCTGGCGATGTCAACAACCCCAACTATTGCTCCTATCATAGGATGGTGAGCCACCCAATTGAGGATTGATATGTCTTCAAAACTGGGTCGAGGATCAGTACCAACAAGGGAAGTTTGCGCTATCGGAGAACTAGAGGGTCAATCCACCATAGAAGCACGCTCCTAAGAAGGTAGACATGCCGGGGGCATCATGCTCGCTCGTGGAAGAAGCTCCATTGGAAGTTGTCCTTTCAGCTAAAACCAAAAGAATGCTAAAAGATCTTCAGGCGTGTCCGGCGATCAGATAGAAAAGCCCATTGGAGCCTGATATCATTGAAGGGATGCTGAAACCGCGTTCCGCACCGAAAATAGTTGACAAGGGGCAAAACCCCCAGGTCAAGCCTTCAAAGTCTTCGAAGAAAAAGAAGAAGACCAAGAAGCTTGTGCATCCTGCCGAGTATGACGACAAGCACATAGACCTGCAAAAGTATATCGATGCGCAGGAGGAGTACAACCAGACTGCGCGGACCCCAGTCACTCTCGAAGAAGAATTCGCTAAGAGAATCAACTGGGAAAGCTCTGAGTACCATTTGAGCAATTCCAGTTGAGAAATTCCAACTCTGTAAAAGTTTTGACTCATCGGGTGAAGACATTGCGGAATAAGGAAGTAAATTTGGTCCGAGTGATGTGGAGAAGGATTCTCCAAGAGAATCAACTGGGGAAAGAGAATAGGATATGCGTACACGATACCCTTACCTATTTGAAAATTAGTCCTTATGTAATTGTAAATTTCTAGGACGAAATTTTTATAAGGAGGGTACAATATAACGACTCTAAAATCACTGTACAGAAATTTTTTTATTATTGTACAGAAAAGGGTATTACGGCCTGTGTAAGAGTTATAAGTAGATTTGTTAAATAAAAGTAAGAAGCAACTTATAGCTCACTTGTAAAGCCCCTACACTGCTGTGACATAGCCCATGTGTTCGATTCCCATCAGACACAATTATTTTTTTAGATTTTTCTTTTTAATTTTTGGAAGCCCAAGAGTTGCACGTGCAATACACGGGGAAATGAAAAGTTTCAGAAAAAATCAAACATGCGCAAAATGGAGTAAACACAGATATACCCATGTGGCATGAATCTTGAGGCAAAACCTTGAGATCCGACCGCCCAAAATGCCCATTCGGCCGCCTCCGACGGTTAGATTGAGCCCAAATGGCTCCGTGCTTTTCACACACACCCCTTCAACTCCCCTTAACTTCTCTGCAATGTTTGATTTCCCTGAAATCAAACAGAGACCCTTCATTCACCGATTAACACCTTTTTAATACTTTTTAATCCACATTTTTAATTCCCAAACCATAAATCTCCACCATAAATACCACCCATGCCTTAGCTCTTCACCATTCTGAAATTTCTAGCAAAAATTCCCTCAAAACTTTCTAAGTGCCAAGTGGAGTTAAACCCCTCGAGTGGAGTAGTAAGCCAAACTCGACGACCGGAGCATCTCCGACGAAACCACGATCCACGAGAGCTTCTTCAACCTCTTCTTAACTTTCTAAAAACCGTAAGTGTAACGTTTTGAAAATCGTTCAGGTGCAATTTCGGTTAATCGGTAAAATAACGGGTGTTTTCCGTAAAAAAGAGATATAAATATCTTTTAATATAAAATTAAATATACATATTCTAACTATGTAATTGCTAGTATTTGGTGTTTATTGAGCCACCAGTAAAATTTCTAATTTATTGAAAAAATTTCCGAAATTAATTATTTTAATATTATTTTAAGCCGTCACTAATACATTTAATTAGGGATAATTACAAATTGGAATGGGTTGATACAAATTTTGTGCATCATGACACATTAAACTAACATGTAAAATATTGTTTTTGAAATGAAATAAAATTGTCAAACGGTTTTAGAAAATATCGAAGAAAAATGCTTAAATAGTGAAATTAGTGTAAATAGAAATTGGGGTATAATATTTATCATTTTTCCCTCACCCACACTCACCCACACCCTCTCTCCTCTCCCCAAATCAGTAGCAGTCCCAGGTTGCCCTCTCATTTCCCCACTTGAATTTGCTAATAGAAAAACAAAAGAAAAGAAAAGAATAAAGAGAGAAGTTAAACGAGGTATGGGCTTTGACTTTTGGGTTGACCTAATACTTTCTTTACCTCATTCTCTCTCCCCTCTCCCCATCATTAGGCCGAGCCCCCCTCCTTCATTTCAGCAGCAGCCCCCTCCCCCTTCATCTCTTTTTCCATCAAAAAATTCATCAATTTTCATCAAAAATCTAAACAAAATTCAAATCCAAGCCCTACCCATTTTTCCTTAGCCCATTCTAACATGAATTTTGGAGAAAAGTTTGCATTTGGGAGGCTAGATTGCAAGGTTTGATCCATGGATTGTGAGGTATAAAATCTTAACCTTTTGTTAAATTGTTTGTTTTGCTTAAAAACTAAGTTAATGAAGGGTTTAAATTAGGTTTTAAATTGCGAGTCCAAGTTTGAGATTAGGGTTTCTGAAATTCAAGTTAGGGTTTTTATTATGTAATTATAGTTGCAAAGTATAATTTATCATCTTATGAAATGATAAACCTAAGCTAGTTGCTAGTTTACTAATTGTTGCATGTAAATTGTGCTAATTAAGATTTCTAGCTAACTAGGTTTTTGTAATTAATTGATAATTGAGAATTTAAAATATAGTAAGGATTTCATCACATCATTAACGTTATAATGAGTGGTTTAATACTTTAGGGCATGCAAAACCTAGTCTAGTTGTGGATTTGTGTATTGTTGCTTCGAAGTGGTTAAAATTGGGTTAATGTGCAAACTAAAAATGTTAGTTTAATACAAATTGATGAGAATAAATTATAGAAATGGTTTATATGATTTATTTAAGATGTTTAATAAGTATTATAGCCATTAGAATCGTTAAAATATTTAGATTGGTTAAAACACCAAGTTTTGAACTAAAAAGGGTATTTGTGCTAATTAGGTTTTGGTTTAATGAAATTTAGCAAGATTAAAAATCTATTAAATGTTATGTGGCCTAATTAAGATAATTAGTGAATATTGTGACCCCTAGTTTTGCCAAAACATCAAGATTTATTTTAAAACGGTTAATTTTACTTGCTAGGTTTTCGGAAAAATAGCTTTTAAAGTGAGTTTGAGGTTTTTTTGAATTTCAACCTATTTCATATTATAATTAGTTTTTGTGAATGTGCAAATGGGTGTGTTTAGGTTTTATCGCGATCAATTGGCGTTTATATGCCGATGTCGAGGGATATTTGGCGCTTTTACTTGAACGGATCCTAGGTTTTTACCTATGTGAAATTCGTATGCTGTTTTGGACTTTCATCCGCGATTTCGTTTACGATACTATATGTTTACACGTAGGTACCCTCACGAGGGCTTCGAGACGACAAGCTAGCGCGTGGCGACATCGATTTCGGCAAGCGAGGACAAGGTGAGTAGATTTATATCTACGGGGAGAAGTCGGGTGGATGGCGTATAGCACCCCCGCAGTCCGTAGTATAGTTTATGATATATATGTTGATATAGGTGTTTTATGATACGAGGATGATTATCAAGATATGATTTTTTGTTTATGGTTTAGTTTAGGATAGTTAGAAGTAAACTAGCATAACTTCTTAATCGCGAACCCTAGAATAGGTTCACACCCACACGCACACAAGCATTTGCATACATCTATTTTACATGTGCGTATATGGGGATATGTATGTATATATATATATACACACACACACACATGCGTATGGGACTATGTATATATATATATACGTATACATATACACGGATTATGAGGATAGTACTTGGGATTGGAGATGAGTCGATGAGATTGGGCTTGAGGCCGTGAGATCGGTGATGTGACAGGGTTCGTATTCGAGTTACGACGTGTTATTTTTAGCGGGTCCTTTAGGCGTGGTGTTTTCATACACACGCTAGCATACATAAATGGTATCAGTTTTGTACTAGACGTAGATCAGTACCCCGATCATGATATTTGATAAAGAGGATACCAGATGAATAATGTGATAGATGTGACATTTGACCCGTACCCAGATTTTGGAGACCGTACGACGGATTTATCGTACGAGCTATATATTGATGATAGATCCGCACTCTTGACTCGAGGATGTCATATTATATAGGGTATCGTATGGGATACTATTAAGACGGGATCACCGACTATCATACACATATATATATATATATATATATATATATCAACTCAGATTTAGGTAGTTTCCATACCCCTTCCGATTGGTTGTTAGTTAGACCTGTAGTTACCTAGTAGATGTTAGACTGGACCCGAGTCGTACCTATTTCCAAAACTAACGAATCGTGAGGATTTTAAAGACATGTCAAGGGATACCACGGATATTTCAAAAGACGTACCTTTTCTTAAAAACACCGCAGCCTTTATTTTCAAAACGCCACGATTCGTACTATTTCTAACGGCAAAACAGTATAACACAGGTGTAGCGATATAGATTCCTTATTGTTACGTTATCATTCATGTTCCGTATATTATTGTTGCAATTACTATTCATTGCTATTTATCATGTTGTTATCGTCTCATTGCATGTTTATTGTGTACTTAGTGATTATGAACCATGCTGTCAGGACACCAGCATCATTACCGATGATGCGTATATTCCACACACACTTACTTACCGGCTCACACACATCATCATCGGTAATTGCCATGTCACGTACACTTTAGAAAACACTATTTCATTAACATAGCTTGCTAACTGATAGTTGCTACATGTTTTAGCTTTCATATGCTAGTTAATTTATTGCATGATATCAGATACATCCATATATTCATTGGTTATGCAGTATTATAGAAATTTATACCGGTTTTCATTGTTTATTGATATCATGATATTGATGATTTCGGATTCTTCTTGAGATTTCTGGATTTAGGGGAAAACCGCAAGGATTTATAAACTTATTATCCTTTTAAAAATGCAAGTTGCGGTTTTCCCGTGATGTATGAGTCGTCCACCATAAGTTTTCAGGATTGCTGTTGGATTTCTAGACCCGATTCGAGAAGTTGGATGAACCGTCTCGGGTACATGGTGGGCCCGGTATGGTACCCGGGGCAAGAAGCTCGAGTTGTATTCGATGAGCCTGGCAGGGAAGCACTACCTACCGGTGATATTATTTGGACTCGTCGGTTATCCGAAGGATACCGGCCGGAGTCATGAGAGGGCTATAGGCTGATCCGTTCTGCCGGAGCCCGCGGGCCAATCCCGCAGATGATACGGATGCCTGAGATATTGATATTTGAGATTTGAGATATTGAGATTTGATATTGAGATACTGAGACTTATGTTTTGTGTCGATACTTGACACTGATTTCTCTGTTGTATTCATTGATGATACTTGATTGATATACATATAGAAATCTCATTGATTAAAGAAAACAGTTGTCTCACTCATGATATATTTTGTTTCCATTCGTAATGCATTCATACATCATATATCTGATATGTTGCTATCTGAGGCACTGACACGAGCACGTGGTATTGCACGTATATGTAGATAGATCAGGATATTTTTTGAAGATATTACTTGATATGACCTAGGATAGCGTCATGCATGCGATTTCTGCTGGTAGATGTTTTCTACTCACGAGTTGGCAACTCACCCCCGTTGTGCCACAGTTCCTTGCAGGTTTTGCCGTACAGGTTTCGTTGCGGCTTTGCTGGCACACTGTTCCTTCCGGTGGTTGCTTTGGTAGGTGGGTTCTTTTGTATCAGGACCACCATTGTATATTTATATTCAGTTGTATCTAGTAAAACTCCGTCAACCAGATTGTATATTTGATAGAGATAGAAGACCAGACTTGTCATTATTTCGACCTTAGAGTCGCGCGTTGTATTATTATGGTTTTCATGCTAATTTTGGGTTTTCTTTTGAGTTTTGATTCTCGCCCTTCGGCGTTGTATATTATATTGCCTGCGTGGTTGTAACCGTCGATTGACGAAGAGCTAGCTCCCGCTTGGGGATGCCATTTATCATTTCGTATACTATTCATGTTATATCCCGTTTGTGGGCCAGTATTTACAAAAGCGACTCTGCCGAAATTTTCAGAAAATACTTGAGATTTTAAAAATACATATTTCGGCCTATGTTGTTAAAACTACTTGCTTTAAATTGGTTTTTTCTTCACTCTACTGCTTCTTTAGTTTTAATTTCTGGGTTTTGGCTTACTTAGATTACGTATGCCTCGAGACGTTTCATAATTTAAGTGCCGGTCATGTTCCGTACTTTTCGGGTCGTGACAATGTTGGTATCAGAGCGTTAGGTTTTACCTTCGGAGTGTAGGATGACCCTTGGTTGATGGAGTAGGTAGCTTGAGTAGAGTGACGTACCGTACGTATATTCCTCGGTATACTTACGATACGATACTCCGCTTAAGAACCCTTAGGATGTATATTTCCTTGCACAGTATTATATTCCTTCCTATGATCTAGCTTCATCGGTACCAGTTTATGGTTTTGTTATCACGGTTGTACGGGTAGAGAGAGCTACGGCTAGAGTTGCATCAGCACGAGCTCGTCACGGACGAGGACCGACCAGGACGTGATTCCGGCGACACACGATTGCAGAGATGTATCGTTTATTTGTGTTTTCGCGCCATGAACGTTTGATGGATCGCTTTTACGAGATTTCTCGGACGTGTACATCAACACCAAAGGATTGGGCTACTGCTAGAGGCCAGCCAGAATGTGATGACCGTTAATGCACCGTATTTTGATGATTGAGGAACTGTTCAGCATGCGGACAAATGAGCCAGTGATTTTGGCGAATGAAAAGATATCGCCCCAGATGTTTGAAGCTAACGCCGCACGAGTTATACTTCGAGATATGATAGAAGATCGCTAGTCACCAGAGATGAAAGACTGGGACATGTGATTCATTGCCTATCCCGATGCGAGGTTATCAGATTGATTGATTCCAGCTAAAGATGACTTCACGCGGATACGTTGAGAGTCGATAGAGACGATCGAACGTCAGGAACCCATTTTCCAAGTTTAAAGTATTCGAAAAACAATGCAAGCAATTCTACGGACCCTCTAGAAGAATAAAACCCTAACTCGACTTAATGACCATGGACCACCGGTGAACCTTAGGGTTTGCGGCAGTTCAGCGGTGCCATTAGTGAGGCTTGGGTCTGCCCTTCTACGGTTGGTCCATAGGTGCTGTGGCATATATTCGATACTATTAAACTGTACCCAAGATGTTGAGCTCTTGGGGATTATGGAACCTCGACGAATCGATCGAAAAGTTCGACATCATTCGGATATCATATGATGTGATGCATTGCTTAGGAGGCTCCAGATACGAGTATAGCCGTTGGAGCACAATCAATGCAGCCACGAAAAGACGAGTCCGAAGCAGTCGATATTTGAGAAAAGTGGTGTAAGAGTTTCGTACGAGATCTTGACGAAATGACGTTCCACTCCGCTGACATCAGAGATGTGATACGCATGCAGAGGCATTGTACATGAATATATCTTCCAGGAAGAGTTGCAAGGAGTATGCAGCCGTTCCGGAATAAGATACAGATTTAGTAAGAGATGATAACTTCTGGGCAGTTCGGCAAAAACGAGACTTGGGAGAGATTTCGACAGGACCTTTCTGGAAATACTGAACGAGAAGACCTGGACGCAGGAGCGGTCATATAACGCACACCCAGTAGGCCAGAGTTCGGTATCGTCGACGAGACATGTTATGAGTAACCATGATAGTTGGCCAGAGATCTTTAGAGGATGTGTCAGAGCGGACTGCTCCGTTATCGTTTCTATATTGGACCGTTGAGCCAAGGAGCTATGTACTTAGCAATATGCAGTGAGAGATGAGAGCCTAAGGGACAGATATATCGACGACGGTATTTACGATTTGTGATTTCGTGAGTTGACTATCACGTATCCGTCACTTTGGATTTCAGTATATTTAGACGATTTATTGTCATGATTGAAACTTTGTGCACCACAGTTGCACTTGACTTTGATTTGATGTCATTAGAGATGTTGATTTTGATTTCATGCCTGTGGTATGCAGGTGATTTGACTTATCCTTTCGGCATAGTTTTCATGCACTTTTAGTATTTCGATGCGATTTTGGTGCACACCAGATGCACTAAATCGGGATTTTTATGTATATCAGATGCACCTGGTATTGCTGTCAGGCACACCGTTGCCTCTGACAGGTGTTTCGTGCACAACCGTTGCACTCAGATTTTGTTTCCGTGCACGTGTATGGCACATTCATGGATTTCGATTTCCGTGCGCACCAGACGCACGTGGCATTCATATATATATATATATATTGGGATTGATTTCTTTTGGAGCCGTATATTTTATGATACTTGCTATTTGGTTTAGTACTGAGCAAGACTAGTCAGAGGACAGATCCTAAGTATATTTTTGCATGCATTGATAGTTATCGAAGGGATTTCCAAAGAGGAGCTATGTTCCCCTCCGAATGGCGGCGCGACGCAGAGACGTCTTGCCTGAGATTCGGGGCAGATGCTATTTGGTTTTATCCGTCCACCTCTCCGAAGATGCCAAGTTGATTTATGGCACCGTGTATCGAAGGTTTAGACGGATGCGGCCGATATAGTAGACTTCGTCAGATTCTCCCTCGCTTGAGGGGTTTTTGATTGTGGGGACGCTCTTCCCTGCAGGCGCAAGCCCCTGCAGTTAATTACGCTACCGCATCGCGGTAACAACTTTCTCCTTCTCCAGATGTTCACTTCGTGTCGTAGGTGTTTGTTTTGTTTGTGGTTGCCTGTGAATTGTATACGGAGACTAATTTATGTCGTCGCCCGTAGGACGTGGATTAGTCCAAATCCGTATGTTCTTAGATTTTGGTTTGGGGTTTTGGTTTGAGGATACGTTAGCCATATTTAAGACTAAGATCAACTCAAACGTTTGTTAAGGATACGTTAGTCTAATTTGAGACTAAGATCAACCTAACGGGATCGTTTAGATCCGAAAAAAGAGCATTTGGGCTCTATTGTTCTAGTTTAGGAACATAGTGGTCCATCTCCAGTTTAGGGACATGGTGGTCCAACATTCCCATTTTGGGGACGAATATTGGTTTAAGGACGCATTAGTCCATGAGTTTAAGGACCCCACAGTCCGTATTACCAGTTTAGGGACATAGTGGTCCAACATTCCCATTTTGGGGACGAATATTGGTTTAAGGACGCATTAGTCCATGAGTTTAAGGACCCCACAGTCCGTATTAATGTGTGGTTGTCGGGACCCGTCACCTCTCTGACGACGTTGAAGGATTACAACGACAAATATCAGAGGAGTTCGGAGATGTACCCTTGTACCGGATGTAAATTGATTTGAGAGAGCAGTTGTGCTCAATTCAATTTAATTTGAGGACTTACGGCCAGAATTGGGTTAAGTCCATTTGAAAATGTTTAACATTTTATTTGTGTTTGGCCTGTCAGGCCTTTATTTGGGCTCTGCCCTTTTTAATAATGCGCTGCATTTTTTATTTGGTCTGATAGACCTTTTAATTGGGCTATGCCCTTTTTTAATAATGCATTGCATTTTTATTTGGTCTGATAGACCTTTTAATTGGGCTCTGCCCTTTTTAATAATGCACTGCATTAAATGTTCTGACAATGCCCCACATGGCTTGTCAGGCGCTTTGCGCCAATTGAGGAGCGCAAGGCGCAAATGTGGAGGTGACACGTGTCACGCGCTGGTGAGCGCAAGTCTGTTAATACAGTGCGCTGCGCCAGTGCGCTGCGCTAGTGCACTGCTGACACGTGACGCGCTCTGGTAACTTGCGCCAAACCAAGAGAGCAGTGCTCTGTTTTTAGAAGCGCAAGGCGCAGTTGTTCTGTGATTGACACGTGGCGCTCTTGTTCACACCATAATATTGTATTATTATATTCCTCATTCTTATTCGTTTTATAAATAAACAGGTGCTTTTGACGCATGTCTGCTACATATTACAGGTTACAGGTTCTTGGACAGAAAACAGTGAAAACGATGAAAAGATGATGCAAAAGTGGACTTTGACCAACTAACAGAAGACTCTTGATCAAGCCTACATCAAAGATAAAATTCATAAAGTACAAGGCAATGCAAGGTCCAAGATTACAAAGCGAACGGTTAAAAGTCCACCGCAATTATTCACTGGAGATCTGGAAGAAACATAGAAGCTATTTTAATAAAAGAACCAAATAATAGGGAAGCCCAAAGACAGAAGAGCCAACAAAGGAAATTTCAAGGCCCAATACTTCCTTTTAAAGAGACAGAGACATAAAATTTTACCAAAGCTTGGAGTCTACTTTGACTAGGTCTTCCTAAGGATATTTTGGTAAATGTAGACGTGCGAATCAATTGTAACCTAGGGTTTCCTATCCTCTATAAATAGGAACTCTAAATCATTGTAAAGGCTATGCCTCCCTATGCCTCTTTCTATGAATAAAATTTAGAATTCTTTTGGAAAGCATCGGTGCCTCTTTTCAATTCATGAATTCAGATCTGACAAGTCTTATGTTGATGTTTGGAGAGAGCTATCTGTAAAGTAAGTAATTAATTTCAATTCTTGCCCTAGGTAATTTTTCATTCCTTGCCCTAGTATAAATTCAATTCCTTGCCCTAGTTAGATAGTTAGATCTTTAATTCAATTGCCCTAGATTAATTTAGTTTTTAGATTTAATTAATCCATTCACACCGTTCGTAATTAACTCGTAAGAGCGACTAGGAAATTCACAACATCCCTGTGGACCGACCCGTACTCACCGGCTAGCTACAAACCGACGCCGTTCTTGATTGCGGTTAATAGATAGTTTTTGAGACAAATCAGCTCTCTGGTGGCTTGCGCCAATCCAAGGAGCGCAACAGTGCAAATTTCAAAAGTGTAAGGCACTGTTTAATATCTTGATCAAATTTAGATCAAAGAAAACAAGTTTTTCTTGTTCTAGAGAGGTTCTACCTCAATATTTCAAGAACCAGTGGTTCATCAAAAGGTAATGCCTTTATATAGATCAAAAGATCTAGTCATGAAGTAGATTACTTCTTTATTATTATTTTTTATTAAAGATCTTGATCTTGTTCTTAGATCATTGATCTTTTTAGAAGAAATTCTTCTTTTTTTCAAAGGTTTTACCTTTTTTCTTTCTCTCTTAATTCTTCTCAAAGTTTTTAGAAGAGCTCTCTGTATCTCTATCTCTGTGTATTTTAGACTTGGAGTCTAAGGGCCTTTATATAGTGCCAATTGATTTGTTAAATCAGTTAAAGAAATCTTTCTCTGATTGATTTAGGGATGTTTCCCTACCGCTGGATCTTTGATCCTAGGGTTTCTGTTTTACAGAAGATAATTTTCTTGTTTTAACAAGATTAGAAAGATCTTTCCAAAATTTTATTGTTTAAATTCTGGCACAGTTGGCGCAAGCGCACCAGCGCAAGCGCACCGGCGCTTGACACGTGTCGCGCAGCACAGAACGCAGCGCAACTGCGCTGACACGTGTCGCGCAGCGCAGAGCGCAAGTCATTTGAAGCGTTGCTTCCTTTATTTTTATTTTAAAACAGAGCCTTGCTCTGATTGGGTGCGCTGCCTTGGGCGCAGCGCCCCTTGCGCTGGCATGTCTGTTTTTTGACACGTGGCGCTCTGCGTGCAGCGCAAGGGATCTGAAGCGTTGCTTCAATTTTTTAATTTTTGAAATTCAAACAGAGCTTTGCTCTGATTGGGGGAAACAAATGCCCCCCACCATTGCGCTCACGTGGCGCACACGTGAGTGCGGCGGTGGCAAGATCTGATCCGTTGGATCAACTCAGGAGTTGAAGGGGCGCTCAAGCGCCTGTAAATAGGACCCTTGGTCCTCCTCAGATGATTATCATCTTCAAGAATTCTTATTCTCAGAACTTCAGAACGTTGCTCTTGCTTTCAAGAATCTTAAGAGTTAAACTCTAGAAAACTTTTAGGTAAAATTAACTTAAATTAAATTAAATTAATTTTAATTGACAGAGCCTTGCTCTCATAGATCTTTGATCTAAAAAAAACCCTTAGGGGTTTCACCAACAGAGCCTTGCTCTCAAGAATCCATAGATCTAAAGAGATCTTGTTTCAGGGTTTTTAACCCATGAACAGAGCTTTGCTCATGGACAAAATATAGATCTTTTTGATCTTTTGATGAAGAACTCTCACGAGTTTTTCATGGATCCTTAAGATCCCAATTTTTTTTAATTTTTAGGAATTAATTTTCCTTTGATGGATTTTTCCATCCTTATTATAGAGCTAGGCTCTTTAAGGAATTTTATTCCTTTGAGACCAGAGTTTGACAAGTGTCACTCTGTGACAGAGCTTTGCTCTGAAAAGGGAGATTTTCTCCTTGTCTCAAGGGATTTCTCATTTAATGAGAATATTCTTTTGGGGATCTCTTCATTAATTGACAGTCCCATGCAATGACAGGGCTGTCTTATTAACTGATGTATTGTCATCTGGATTTTGTGGGTCCCTCTTCGGTCCTCTCTACACTGCATTGCAGTGTAGTATCAAGCGTCAGGCTTTTAAAATTAAATTATGATACTGATGGCTGAATTTTGTTTTTCTTTGCAGGCAATCATGTCTGCTGATCTGTCTTTCCCATTTGTTCGCTCAGAGGAAGGATTCCCTGAGGCGCCAGTGGACCGGGAGGTTCTCTCTCTCATTAAGGATCACGACCCCGAGTATAAGAACCTTCACCTGTGGGGTAGGTGGTACAGTGAAATCATCAAGGGTCGCCGAAGTTTCGGTTGCGCAACGCCGTCAGAGCCAATCTCGTCGATCCCATACGCGGATGCACCCCCGGTGAACTATGCCGTGGAGGTTGTAAATTGGAATTCAGAGGACCTTCTTCAGCCTTCGATCGCCGCCATTCCCGTGCAGCCGCCGACAGCCGTGGACATTTTGGGGCGGCGCATATGCCAGGGTGAGGCGCGCCCTTGGGGACAAGCTTATAACCTCGGATTGACCCCTCGACAATCGGTCGGGTATTTGCCGTGGGCTAGGTATATCTTGTCGGCAAAGAAGACGCATCTGATGAAGATTGGTCTGTACCTTGCGGTCCATGCCTCACTGTTCGAGTACCCTGCTCCTCCGACGTGGTGGGTTAAGGCATTCATAGAACAATGGAACATCCCCACCCATACTTTTCTTCTGACGGACAGGGAAGTCTCCATCCCCTTGGAAGAATTCGCTGAGATTTCCGGCCTGCCGGCGAGGGGAGAGCATTATGAAGAGTTACTTCCTCCTGATGAGTATGTCTGTAAACCCTCGTTTCCATCTTAATAAAAGTTTCCTATTTTCTGAATCCCAGTGATTTCTTTTCTTTTTTTCCCCCTCGTATTTTATTGGTTGCTTAAGCTTAATATTTAAACTTTATTTTTCCAGCTCTTTTAAAATTATGGTCCGAAGCCAAAAGCTAAAATATATTTATATTTTTCCAAACCCTAAAAGCCTAAACCCAAGATTTAAATCAAAGCCAAAGTAAACTAAAACCAAAATGTTACTAATAAAATCCTAACCCAAACTATATTTAAACCTTAAGCCTAACAACTCAAAATCAAATTTTAATTATCAAATTAATTTCAAACAGCCCGCCCGTTCCCCTACTCAGCCCACACATTTTTTTAAAATAAATCCTTTAATCAAATCCCCCAGCCCGTTCCCCTACTCAGCCCACACACCTTTTTAAAAATAAATCCCTTAATCTATTTTCCCCCAGCCCGTTCTCCCCTCGGCCCACAAAAATTTTGCTAAGGGAATATTTTTTTAAAAATCCTCAGCCCAACTCCTTGGCCCGCTTCCTCAACACCCGACCCGACCCGCTCCACTCCCTATTCCCCAACGGCTCTCCCCCTTTTCCGCTCGCGAACGCCTCCTCCGCCGCAGCTCGCGCCCACGCCCACGCCCCCGTTCTGGCAACGTTTCGACCCCACGACGACGACAGCCCCTCATTCACCCTCCTTCTCCCTCTACGACTCCACCCTC
The DNA here is from genome assembly GCA_030015575.1 of Agapanthus africanus. Classification (NCBI taxonomy): domain Eukaryota; kingdom Viridiplantae; phylum Streptophyta; class Magnoliopsida; order Asparagales; family Amaryllidaceae; genus Agapanthus; species Agapanthus africanus. The sequence goes on from CM057338.1 coordinate 26,668,062, forward strand.
CATCAACCCAACTCACCTGCACACTAACCCTGCACCGAGCTCGGCCACCTTGCACCCTCGGCGCTGGCGAACTCCCCACCACATCGCCGACCACCCTACGACCTCCTCGTCATCAGCATCAACACCCACACACACCCTACACCTACACAACCGAGTCTCTCTCTCTCTCTCTCTCTCTCTCTCCCCCCCCCTCCAACTGCAAAACTTAAATCGATATCCCCACGCTGCGAACTCACTGTTGCTATCCGCCGGAGCACCGTTGTCGACCCCAGCAAGTCCCAGGCTAACCACAGAGCACCACCTCCGCTTCCAGCAAGCACTTGACGGCTCCGGGCAACTCCGACGCAAATTCCGTATCTCGAGCCAAGCTCGCGCAAATCCGTTTCACGGCGTACATCACGCGTTCGTGACGCCGCTGCTGCCGTGCGACCCCGAGACGTTTCCAGGCAAGTGTTTTACTTGCTACATGCTAAAATAATGGTAATACGAACTTAAATCATTTAGTTTATAAATTACCGATTTCCGATATATTATGCGACCTATGTGTTCGATACTAGACCCCAATGAAAATACCTGTTTAATTTGACGGAAACCGATGTTTTCTGTTGGCCCATATGATGAAGAATAACGTGTATGAATCTCGCTGGAAAATACGATTGTTAGTGACTAAAACTGATACCCCCAAATATGCCGATAAAACTAGAATTTTCCCGTATCTGAAAATGAATAAAATCACTGTAAATTATGTACATACTGGAATGATACGTTCGAGGGCTTAAATTGAAGATGACTCGATGAAATTTAACCCTATGTAAACTTCTAATGATTTCTATTCTGTAACTGTGATGATATTTAGATCGGAGTGCGACTCTGGACTGCAGTCCAGAGCGGCTCTGATTACTGTGTACTGTCCCAAGATGTGTGTCACCGTGTTTCCTGAAGTTGTATGTTACGGAACTCTACAGTGGATTAAAGATAATTCTGTTAGCTAAACAAAACAAGTGGTTCCATTCCATTTCATTGCCGTTTGCTATTTTAAACTGTAAATAAAAGGGCAGAACGTATAACTGTCCAGAACAGATTCAGAAGTGATATACTGAGGTTAAACTGTGTGTAACTTTCAACATACAGACGCGATTTAGGATCCGTCTATTGCGTTGAATACTCTATTAAAAACCCTAGATTTCATTCAACTGTAGCATCGCTAAAATCTGAACCCAACTGGGTGCAATTCGTGTCGCGAAACGGACGTTCAGTTCTGAAACTGAATTTCCAGCCGCGAGCACTTAAAATGAAACAGTTGTATCTTGAAATCCGGAATTCCAACTGAACTGAAACTAATTTTTATGAATTGCTGACTGAGTGTTCTATTTATCTTACTTGTATTATTTTGCTGAATTCTTAACATATTAATTTATGCAATTTTTGTAAGATAATGACATGCATATTGATTCATAATACACTTAGCTTAATGATGGCATACATACTCATATCATACCCCGTTTGCCATATACTTAGTGTTAGTGCGTGTTATAGTCGGTGGACATTGCATTATCGTGCGGGGTTGATGTTGGTTTAGGAGTGACGAGTATACCAATGGGAAGTGAATATTCGTGACAGTGATTGATACAGTGAGCAGTGATAAAACCGTGACATTGGTATACTTGTACACGACTAAATCAAGATCATAAATAGTGAAAACCTGGCTTTGATACCAACTAAACCATGTCACGCCCCGCTTCCCATAATACGGAAAATGAGGGATGACTAGGCCAGCCATGCTCCTACGGTCAGGGAAACATCCCGCCGTAGTCACACTTCGGCTTCTAGCATTACATAGTAATCAGTAGATAAAGCACAGTAGTAAAGGAATCACATCACTAATTTATTACATTAATAATCCATTGTTCACTAATTACAGATAATAAGAACAATTACTAACCAAGTTCAATCTCACGATCTCTTTTATGGAAAGCAGTAAAGATAGGGAGTACACCAGACTATATCTCCGTGAACTCGAAGGGTAGATCCGTCTCCTGTTAAACATGATCCTCCTTCCACTATGCGATTTCAAACATGACCTAGAGACCGATAGGGACACAGAACATATTCTGCTTCATATAGTGACATAATGATTACTTGCATTGTTCTTACACTAGTATTACCTCATTTACATGTTTATCTTATTATAATAATATTGCTATTGTGTCGCTCTGACGACCTGAGTATGCATGCTCAGATTCCGTGGAAGGACCAGCACAGGAGAAGGATCTACCCTTCGAGTTCACGGAGATATAGTCTGGTGTACTCCCTATCTTTACTGCTTTCCATAAAAGAGATCGTGAGATTGAACTTTGTAATGACCCCATAATCTTTATACATTTGTATTATCCCTCTTCAATAATATACCGTATTTATTTGTACTTGGTATTTTCCTTTTTCTATTAAATTTATTATTATTTTATTCCTCAATCTATTATGTATTTTTTTCTAGGTACAAATTCTTTTTCTTATATTTAAGTTTTTAACTTCTCATTCTTATTTTTCCTTTCATAAATATTTAACCCAAATCCATTATTTTTATTCTCTACAGCCCATCTAAAAAGCCCATTTTCTTTTTAAGCAACATCATATATTTAATTCTAATTAAATATGTGCATGAACAACCTTATAGCTCATTGGTTAAGTCTTTGCATTGTTATTCTATAAGTCACATGTTCAAATCCCCATTCTTGCAATTATTTTTTATCATTTTTTATTCTTCTCATAACCTACAAATGAGACCTTTCATTTTTAAAATGAATGGTGGCCTTTCATTTCTCTTTTAATTCTCATATTGAATGCATATATTATTATACATAATTCACCATTACACCATATTTATTGTCCTCCTCTATCTTTTCCTTCCTCACATTTTTCTATCTCTCACTTCTTCCTTTCACCTAGAGTCCAAGAAGAAGAACATGAAGAAGTCTTCAAGAAGGTCTCGCTACTAACGCGAGGCTATCGGCGGATAGACAAGCCCGGTGACAATACCGGCTTGTGCATGTAAGTCCCTTCTCTCTTTCCTTCCCTCCATCTCTTTTTTTTTCTCCTTATATTTCTCTTGTTTTATATTGCCATGAAAAACTTCCCTTGACATATCATAGTTCCTAAATAATTAATTAAATGGATACATATATAAATAATGAACACATAAACATACACACATATATAGTTTGTAAAGTCTTTTTCATTACTCTCAATTCATATGTTATGATTTCATAGTGACCAATTAGGATTGCATGTTTGTTGTTTTATTTTAAATCACTTTATTTAAAGTTTGTAAAAAAAAAATGAAGTTACGAATAAATACCATGGTTTTCTCATTTCCCACATATGACATATCAATACCATTAGTTTTAAAATAATTTTTTAAATTAATTTTTAATTCTGAAAATTTCATGAAATTTACATATGATAGAATATATTATTTTGTACACGCTGTAAAAATTTTAGATCGATCCGCATAACGGTTTAGGAATTACATCGTATTTATTCACTGATCGTAAAACAGAAAACTGCAGTTATCGGTCAATTTCTAAGACATATAACTTGGTATACCGGTATCCAAATTGAGCAAACTCAGGTGTTTTTTATATCTACATCGAATGATCTAGATTTTCTTAGTTTTATAGTTTTACTAAAAACCCATCTAAGATAAAGAAAACTGCATTACAATATTAAGTGACGGATCTGGACAGAATCTGTTCCGATTCGCACACTGTTTTTAAATTGGACATAACTCGAACACCCGATGTCCGTTTGTGACAAAATTTAGATGTGTAGATGCATCATTGATAGAACTATAATTTTCTGTATATTATATTACTTAGTAATGCATGAAACAACCTGATATAGGCTTTGCAATATAACATATAGTTACTGTCCAGAAATCTAAATTTCTGTTTTAAACGCTGATATTAAAATGATCATAACTAGAGCTTCAGAAATCCAAATCATGTGAACCTTGGTGTTTTCGATAAGTTCATCGAAATACCTACAATTTTCTAATACTTTTCATAACCTGAAAACCGATAGAAATTAACTCAAACTGCATTTTAAAAATATGTGACGGTGCCGAATAGATTCTGATCTGTTTTGCGCGACGATACGAAAACATATATATCTCTCAAACCGGTAGTCATATTTAGGTGAAACTGGAACTCACACATGCAAAACATTTAGAGCCATATTTCTGTTTATATTCCGCATTCGTTCAACTTGATTAATTAGTCGTACATAATATTTCTTTACAGCATTGTTTATGGTAGTTACTCGAATAATATACTTGACTCATTTCATGCTATTCGAACATATATACATATTTATCTTGATCATTAAATTGTTGTATGTACTTAAAGACGATAATTAAATACTTGAGTTGTATTTTTAAAACTATACAAAAGTATTTTTACATAAAACCCCCTCAAGTTTTATAAATTACCCTAAGGACCCTAGCAATTATAGGACTTCGATTTACATTTCTACGGTCTGACTCGGGTTTGAGTCTGATCATAATCCGACTTGAATATGATTCAAGTACCATATAAATCTTCAATATTCCAATTCAATATGAACACATGAATCCATGAATACAATTACCAGTTTATACAACTTGACTGAACCGAACCATGGATATATATTCCTTTTACATGTTTCCCAGTATTCCATTTACATGACTCTACGGTTATAACCGTTTCCTGATATCATGGTTTCGGTCAGTCAGTCAATCAATCTTACAATCAATACAATTTACAAGATAACAATACAAACAAGACATCGCGGGGTTTAAGGGGTAGATTGGTACGGAAGATGTTAAAGGTGGCACGAGATGGTAAGATTAAGACACCTAACCTGAATCCAATTGCCGTTGTTCCGGGTTGTATAACGGAGCCTTATACTTCCATTTGCCCTGGTCTCTAGCATACTGAGATCCCTCTCGTATACACTGGCATCCTTCTGTACCAAGCTACAACAACAGCGTTAACACCATACTGCTATAATATTACAATATAATACAACTGTAAAAGTCACTCTCTCTCTCTTACTCTCTGTCTATTTCTCCCTTATCTTTGGGACTTACCGAGCGACCTGTTCGCTGACGACATTCTATTCTTTCTTCTTTGAATGTCATCAGATGCGTTGGACCAAGCTGAGATCGAGCCACCGGTGAAGATTTAGAGCAGTTCCAGGAAGACCCAGAGCTCTAGATACTGTACCTTGTTCTTTTCAGTTTATTTCATTTTCTGTTATGCCACTGTTTAGGCATTGCTTTTCATTCCAGTTGTATTTTCTTTTCATGCATTGTATAAAGAATGTTATTAATAAAAGTTGCTGTTATTTCAATATCATTTGTCTCTTGTGATTATTTTATATTGCTTAGCTACGCTTAGCGTATGTACTTCTAAGTACATACGTAGCGGACCTCGTCGCGTCCACCTCGCCGTACACTGGGAAGCGGGGCGTGACAAACTTGGTTAGTAATTGTTCTTGTTATCTGTAATTAGTGAACAATGGATTATTAATGTAATAAATTAGTGATGTGATTCCTTTACTACTGTGCTTTATCTACTGATTACCATGTAATGCTAGAAGCCGAAGTGTGACTACGGCGGGATGTTTCCCTGGTCGTAGGAGCATGGCTGGCCTAGTCATCCCTCGTTTTCCGTATTATGGGAAGCGGGGCGTGACAATGTCTTCGCCACCAAGCCACTGGTAATGGGCCTAACACCAGAGAATGCTATTCAGCACCAGTTTCCGAGCCTGGTGAAGGTGCTGAATATATATAAAGGTCTTTATTTGGAATCGGGAGTCCGGGGAGTCGGTTTTGCAGATTTCATCGCCCGCTTTCTTCGACCGGAGATTCTATCGCAGCGGAGTGAAAGTTCGCCAAGCTCGACGACCCCTTCGGCTTCAGCTTAGATCGTCGACCAGTTTTGGAAGACAATTAAAAGGATTTCTATCTCCCCGATGCCGCCATCATGCCCTTATCAGAAATCGCCGCCTCGGGCATTGATGATGAGACCTTTTTTCTAGGGTTTCTGGGGTTATGGTTGTGCTGGTTCGCACTCCCCATGCACCCGCGCTACATGAGGCCGTCCGTTTTCTACCCAGCGCATCGGATGGTGGCTGGCATACAGTTGTCGATCGGAATTGCCGGGTTGGCCCACCTATACCATAGATTCAGCGCGGCGGCGGACGCAAATGAATCTGGGGTGCAACCTGCGAATTTCCCGATGCACTACTTCACTTCGTGGATGGAAATGCATGTGCTCAGGGTATTCGGCATTCATAAGAGCCCCTCGTTTTTCGAGAAGTGCAGACTCCCAAGAGTTATGCGGCTGATTGGCGCCTCGATTGTGAATCCGTCTCCGCGGGAGGCTAGGGGGTTGCTTCTTCGTCCGCACATGGTCGGAGCGAAGATTTCTTTCATGGACAAAGTCGTGACCATCGGCCCGGAGACCTCCAAGGCAGTGTTGGCGCTGCGTGATGGTTTCAAGGACGGGGCCTCCGTATTGAAAGCCCGGGAGATTCTTCACTTATACTCCATCCGGCCGGGCTTCCTGGTGTTCAGGAAAAACGACATGGCGCTCTTCATGGGGTATAACCCCCATCGGTTCTCCCAATAATTGAGCTATAACCAGGGGGTTCCACTGGAGGCGTTTTTGGAAGAGCCCGCGGCCACTATAGAGGGGATACGGAATGCATTACATCACTTCATGCGGCTGAACACGGGCTCCCATTTCTTTATCAGCGAGCCGAGCTGCGTTCCACAGGCCCTCAACGTGTACGTGGCTTGGTACGTGCACGCGATGGGCGCCGTCATCCGGGAAGAGAAGCAGTTATTGGTTGACCGCAAGGGTGCGTCCCCTGGCAGCGACCGCAAAGCTCCCCTGAGGCCAAGGATTCCTGTCGTTCCTCCGCTAAGAGATGCTGGAGCTGAGCCACCGCGCGTGTTGAGCCCTCCGTGCGGATTGCCCCGTGCTACCGCGGACGCGCTCCCAGCGCCCCGTGCTCCAGTGGAGACGGTGAATGTAGTTTCTCCTGAGTCTGGCATGGGCTCGGACATCGGGACCTGCCGTCCCAAGGTGCCCACGAAGCACAAGTTGATTTTGGGTGCTCCCGGGGCTCGCGTGCAGAAGAGGAAGAAGAAGTCGCTCTTCTCTGTTAACGTTGCATTTGGTCAAGAACCTCATGCCCCTTATAGCGAGGGCTTGGATGAGCATGGGACCAACGAGGGCCTATTTACGCCGCCAGACGACACCGATATGGCGGCCGCCATCGCATCTTCTGAATGATTGGCAAGGCGCGACGCGTGGTTGGCTAAACTTGCACAATCGGGTAATTACTAGTTGTATTTTTCCGTAATTGCATCGTACTTTTATCATCGTCTTTGACTAACGCTTTCCCCCCCTTTTTTTAACAGGCATTTCTACCGAAGAAGCTATCGCTGCTTCCCTCAAAACTTTCCAAGAGGAGGAATGACTCAGAGCATCCTTAGGCCTCGGTACATTTCGGTTCATTATGTATCTCCTTCTATTCCTTATGAGTAATCTGACCCCCTTTTTGTCTTACCGTAGGGACCACAAGACCTATCTCGCAAACTGATGTGGGACTTCTCTCCGGGCCAACTACCGATGTTCCGGCCTCTTTGGAATTGCCGCAAGAGACCCAACTCAAAAAACCGATGATGGATGCCTTGAAGGCTCTGGAGGCAACTCTGAACGCGGACGACGACGCCTTGCTGAAGGAGGCTTCCAAGAGGTCCGTCGTGACGGCCCGGGAGGAGAGAAAACGCTTGAGGCGCGCAACGAAGGAGCGCAGCGCTGCTTTGGCCGTTGGAGCGGGCCCAAGCGCCGTTACTCCCGCTGCTACTCCGTCCGAGGAGCCACCGGTCGCCTTGTCTACTGCTCATAGACGGGCGGTGCGTGCAGCCCGAGAAACCAACGATCAATCCACTTCAGGTAACGTGTTTTTCAAGGCTTTATTGTAAAAGTTGTAAAACTATCGGTTCTTATGCATCTTATCCTGCAGGGCCGAGTCCAACTGAAGAAGCGGCGGCGACCGTCGAGCCTGAGGGGATGGTGGAGAAGGCAGCAGCCGAAACCGAGGCGACGGTAGGCGGTGCGGACGTAGTCGCCGGGCCTGAGCTAGTGGCTGACGAGACGGCCATGCCTACTATGCCCGAGAAGGTTGTCGATGCCGAGCCCGAGGTAGCGGCAGATGAGACGGCTGCTACAGCCGAGTCTGGAGCGGCTGCGATCGATGAATCCTTGACAGCGGTGGACGAGACGGCTGCGACCGCCGAGCCCGAGGGGGTAGCGGGTGAGACGGGCATTATCGCTGAGGAAGAAATGGCCGCTCTTTCTCAAGAGTCGGGCAACGCTCCGATCATCGCTCTTCCTGCCTACGGTTCCTTGTCGTCTCCCGGTGCCGCGAGCGTGACGACGGCTCCTATGGAGTCGGGCGATGAGGCAACGGGAGGTGAACCCATGCCAATGGAGGAGGGAGACACCGCCGTTTCGGCTGGTGGCTCATCAGGTAAATTTTGGGTTACCGTCCTTTTCTTTATTCTGCAACTTTTCTGACGGCTTATCTTGTTTCTAATGCAGGTGCGGCCAGTGTTGATGCCCCATTGTTAGAGGGAGCGCCGTCAGCTACTGCCCTGACGGTGGCCACATCTCTACCCTCTCTTGCACCATCGCAAATGCTGGAAGGTATGGATTTGTAACCCACTAGTCTTATCTCTCGGCCGTATAATTCATGCATTGACGTTATACTATTGCGTCCTTGCAGGAGTACTTTTTGATCACCTTTACCAGGTGCTGCACCCGCACTTCCCCTTCCCGTCGGAGCTTGCTTTCTCCAGTAGCGCTGGTGAGTATAGTTTTCAATTGATGCCCTTTCTTTTTTCAATAATGGAATTATTTCTGATTCTTCCTTACCCTAATTGCAGTGCTACAGATCAAAGGAAGAGATGCAAGATCAGTCGCGCCACCGGTCCTCCCGGCTTTGCCGCCTCCTGCAGCTGGTATAGTAAACTTTCTCATTGATGGCTTTCTTATATTTCTTGAACCGTCATCTGATTGTGTTTTGTTTTTCAGCTGTCGTTCTGATTCCGGCCTCCTTCGAGTCTCGCATCACAATGCCGGCAGGCCCATTCTCCAGGCGTCCATCCTGAAAGGGTGCTGCGATGAGTTTGAGTATGCTAAGCGGATGCATCGAAGAGCTTGACGCAGAAGCTCCTCCATCTGCCGTAGATTTCGTTACGGAGGTTAATCCAATGCTGGCGACGCTTGAAAATTTTCATAATGAAGGCGTCGTCGAGTCTTGGGTTAATCACTGTAGGGAGATCAAGGCCCGCCTGTATCAGCTGGAGCTTATGCGTCCTGCCCCCGAGATCTTAGCCGCGAGCACTCAACGGGCGGCATGGATCGAGCAGAACGTTCCTTACTTCCGCCATCTTGAACAAGAAGTTGCTTTAAGGCGTAAGGAGCGCGGAGAGACTTCGAGCAAATCGGCCCGACTGCATGCTCAGATGGATGCAAATGCTGCACAGTTGAAGGTTATCTTTGAAGGCCTTCTGTGATACATCTCTGACGGGTTAACACTGAGGCAGCAGCTTGACGTCGTCGAGCGGGATGCACCAAATCAGGAGGCAGCCCAGCAGGCAGTTGAGGAGAAACTTGCATCCTACCTGCAGCAGCGGGCTCAGGTGGAAGCAGAAGCGGCGGTGGCAGTCGATCAGGAGAAGGTATTGAAGGAAGTGCGCGAGCAATTGATGGGGCTATTTAAGACGCTTCCTTCTCCATGAACATCTTGTATCATTTGTAATTGTAAATAAAATGTATTTGTTTCTTTTATTCTTTAACACAATATAGCTTGTACTCAATCGAATTTATGAATAAAAGATATACATTCTTCAAAATGTCTTGTGTCATTTCTCTGCCTTCTCCCTTCTTTTATTATCAGCATGTTACCTTAGTAAACATGGTCGACAGATGATAGAGCGAGCATCCCGTCTTGGCTTCTTCAAGAGGTAGTGATGGCTTAGGAGGCAGGTTCAGATCTGCTGCCTAAGACTTTTCAACTTCATGAGCCGTGAGGGTCTCATAAAAACTTTTCTCCCTATGGATCGAGAGGATCTCGTAGGTGTATTTCCTCCTTAGGGGTCGTGAGGACTCCTAAGTGTGTTTTCTCTTGAGAGTCGTAAGGATCTCACAAGAGAATTTTCTTCCTACAAGTCGAGAGGACTCGTAAGTGATTGATGAGTTGATCTACTCCCGAGTTAATGCATTGCCTCAACAGGGAGTCGAGGGTTGACTTTGGGTTGTCTGTGCACCACCGAGTCATGGAATTGGGAACTTTGCTGCGGCTCCGGTTTGCTGACGTTGTATATCCCTGCAGAGACACTGATTCCTCTACGGGTCGGCGCGAATCGAGATATTCTCGTCAAGGACGCTGATTTTCCTGAATCAAGGTATTTGCCAAGGACACTGATTTCCTCGGAGTTGAAATGAATCGAGGTATTCCTGCAAAGACACTGATTTCTCTGCGGGTCGACGCGAATCAAGATGCTCTCGTCAAGGACGCTGATTTCCCTGAATCGAGGTATTGCCAAGGACACTGATTTCCTCGGAGTTGAAACGAATCGAGGTATTCCTGCAAAGACACTGATTTCTCTGTGGGTCGACACGAATCAAGATGCTCTCGTCAAGAACGCTGATTTCCCTAAATCAAGGTATTGCCAAGGACACTGATTTCCTCGGAGTTGAAACGAATCGAGATATTTCTGCAAAAACACTGACTTCTCTGCGGGTCGACGCGAATCAAGATACTCTCGTCAAGGACACTGATTTCCGTGAATCGAGGTATTGCCAAGGACACTGATTTCCTCGGAGTTGAAACGAATCGAGGTATTCCTGCAAAGACACTGATTTCTCTGCGGGTCGACGCGAATCAAGAAGCTCTCGTCAAGGACGCTGATTTCCCTGAATCGAGGTGTTTGCCAAGGACACTGATTTCCTCGGAGTTGAAACGAATCGATGTATTCCTGCAAAGACGCTGACTTCTCTGCAGGTCGACGCAAATCGAGGTGCTCTCGTTAAGGACGCTGATTTTCCTGAATCGAGGTTGTCTCTAGGTTGTTTATGAACCGTCGAGACTTGGAGCTAGAGATTTTGCCGTCACTCCATTTTGTTTCAACCATGGGGTCTTTAATTGACATTGCATCTGCATCCTGCTGGACTGCGAAGGAACGCCGTTGTTGATTCTTAGGCTGTAGATATTGCCGTTAAGATTTGGAACTAGAGACTATGCCGTGGCTCCGTTTCGTTGCGACTCTGAGGTCGGTTGTTGACGTCATGTCTGCATCTGGTTGGAGTAAGAAGAAACGCCGTTGGTGATCTCTAAGTTGTCGATATCGACGTCGAGACCCTGAAGCTAAGGATCTTCTTTTGCTTCATTTGCTGACATTGTGTCTGCAATATTGCAACAAATGTCGAGATTGTCTCTAGGTTGTCCATGAACCGTCGAGATTTGGCTTCGCTTTCTGGTGGAGCCTGTTGGGAAGGTATGCTTCCCTATTTGTTTGTGCCCCTGGATTGTATACAGGGATCAATGTGATCTCACCTGTAGGGTATAAATTTCATTACATATATTTTTTTTTTATTCCTTTCCGCGATGCTCTATCATTTCAGCTTTTTATATCGCGAAAATCGCGATTGCCCAATCATTTCGGCTATTTTTCGCGGTGTCCAATCATTTCGGCTCTTTATTTTATTTTTACTCGCTGCTTTTTATTGCGAGTTGCCCGATCATTTCGGCTTTTTATTTTATTTTTACTCGCTGCTTTTTATTGCGAGTTTCCCAATCATTTCGGCTGTTTTTGTATGCATACATTTTTACTTGCTGATTTCGTTGCAAGTTGCCTCGTCATTTCGGCTATTTCGTATGCATGTGTGGCTCGTTGGCTTTTCGCTGCAAGCTAGGAATTAGACACCGATTTTAGCATCAGCATCGCTACAATTGGGATATTTCCAGGAGCGAATCATAATTTGTCTCTGTCGATGTCGAACAAAGGTGGCTTAGCGAACAGGGTTAAGATCCTGTCGACTAAGGCTTTTGACTTCATGAGCCGTAAGGGTCTCATAAAGGTATTTCTCCCTACAAGTCGTGAGGATCTCGTAGGTGTGTTTTCTCCTTAGGAATCGTGGGAATTTCTAAGTGCATGTTCCTCTGTAAGTCGTAAGGATCTTACAAACGGATTTTCTCCTTATAAGTCGAGAGGACTTACAAGTGCTGTTTGCTGTACGAGCATATCCCTAGTCACGGATGGGACTTTGTTAAGGAAATGTTTATTCGCGCCCGTGGACTGTATACAAGGGTCAGTATGAGCCGCTTGTAGGGCAATATCGAAGGTTGTGGGAGTTGCTTAAGAACAGGTTCAAGTCTCTGTAACTTAAGACTTTAAAATCTTATGAGCCGTGAGGGTCCCATAAGAGAGTTCTCCTTACGAGTCGTGAGGATCTCGCAAGTGTAATTTCTCCTTAGGGATCGTGAGGATCCCTAAGTGTGTTGCTCCCTTGTGAGTCGTAAGGATCTCACGCAAGTGATTTCTCCTTCCAAGGTCGAAAGGACCTTGCAAGTGTCTTTTAACGAGATTGCGCCCTTTCGGGTTTTCACAAGACTCGCCGGTAGCCCTGCTGTTTTTACTCACGGAGCCCTTTCGGGTTTTCATCCGTGCCCATTTTGCTTGTGGACGTACCGTTTTTTTTGTTTTTTTGCGAGTCTACGCCCTTTCGGGTTTTCGCAAACATTGCCGGTAGTCCTGCTGTTTTTACTCACGGTGCCCTTTCGGGTTTTCATCCGTGCCCATTTTGCTTATGGACGTACCGTTTTTTTTAACTACCACGTCAGCCTGAAGATGCCGCGGGTTGGTAGTAGTTTAACGACGTTTCGGTCATCAGCCAGTTTTAGGACATAGTGGTCCATCGTTAGTTTAACGACGTTTCGGTCTTTCGCCAGTTTTAGGACATAGTGGTCCAATGTCGCCGTATTTGAGGCGAATCTCTAGTTTACTGAATTTTCGGTCGATAGGGTTTTCCTTATGAATGAGCACGATGCCCCCGGCATGTCCATCTTTTTAGGGGCATGTGGTTGTGGCGGGCTCACCTTGCAGTTTTCGGACAGCGCGAACTTGCCCTTTTGGTATTGGTCTTCAACCCAGTTTTTGAAGACGTAGCAATTTTCGATCGGATGGCTCAATACTTGGTGGTAAGGGCAGTAATTAGGATTGTTGACATCATTCTGCTGTAGCTGGTGTTTCGGCTCCGGTAGAGTGATAAGCCTGTTGCGCACTGCTAGTTCGAACAGCCTCCTTGTTTCATCCCGGGGAAATGAGTAAGGACGTTTCAACTTCTCATAAAGGGGTTGCCGCTTGTTGCTTTGGCGAACAACCGGTCTAGGGCTACTCGATTGTTGTTGAGCGTTGGCGACGAAGGCCGTTCTTCCCTTCCCTTTATCCTTTCTGTTCGATCCCTTGTTTGCGGGTCCGAGATTCTTTCCGAGTAGCGTGCGATTGTACGGCTGAATGTTCTCGCAACTCCTCAATTCTTTCATTTCAGAGATGGATTCCTTGAAGAGAGGACCGTGGGCTACTTTTTCGTGGGAGTCGCTCCCAAAGGTGAGAACTCGCGATCCCCCGGGATCAACCTTATGACAATCGCCGGCGATTCTTTTACGCTCATCTGTCGCATTTTTCCGCTGTCTACGAGCTTCACGCTTTGTCCTGTTGAAGTATTGCCTGTGAGCGACATACCCTTGCCACCAACACTTAAACGAGTTGCAGTCTTCAGTAGGATGTGCGATCTTCTGATGATATAAGCAAAAGTTAAGATGTACGTCTGCTTCATCAAGATGTATACCGCCAGGAGAATTTTCTCTGAAAGAGGGTAGCTTCATCCCATCGATATGGTTTTGGTGAATCGTTTCCTTGTCTTGATCCTGCTTTCATTTGCGTCGGATGTACTTTGATCCGGTGGGAGTGTTTCGACCCTTTCATCTAGTCGCCGACGTTTGGCTTTCTCGAATATGGCCATCTCGCGCTCTCGATCAGCTTTGCTTTTAAGACGGGCTTCGTTCAAGAATGCATCAATCATTTCGTCTGATGGTCCTAGAAGTTCTGGCTCAGGATCTGCCCCTAGCTTCTCTGTGTAAGGAGCTTCTTCGTCATTTATTGACGAGTGAGAGATCACATGGCAGCTTGCCACATAATCTTCAGATTCATCCGACGAGTCTTCTCCATTGTCATCATCTCCGTCCTCAAGGAAGTGGCTGAGAAATTCTTGGAGTGTGACTGGGGTCCGCGCCTTTTGATTATATTCTTCCAACGCGTCAATATGTTTTTGCAGATCTGTGCGCTTGTCATCAAACTTTGCGGGCTTTTGGGTCTTCTCCTTCTTCTTCGAAGATTTTGATGGCTGGGTGCGAGCACTTTGATTATCACCAATCTTTGGAGTTGGGCGCGGCTTCAGCATCCCCTTGATGATCTCAGATTCCAACGGGTTCTTCCATCTGATCGTCGGGCATGTCTGGAGATCATTCAGCATCTTTTTGGTTTTGGTGGAAAGCACGACCTCCCATGAAGCTTCTTCAACAAAAGAACAAGTTGCCCCCGGCGTGCCCATCTTCTTTGGAGTGTGTGGCTGTGGTGGGCTCTTCTTTAGAGTGTGCGGCTGTGGTGGGCTTACTTTCCACTTTTCAGACAGCGCAAACTTGCCTTGTAGGTACTGATCCTCGATCCATCCCTTAAAGACGAAGCAATCCTCGATCGGGTGACTTACCGTTTGGTGGTAAGGGCAATAATTGGGATTATTCATCTCGCTGGGTTGCGGTGGTCTCCTTGGATTCGGGAAATAGATAAGCCTATTGCGCATCGCCAGCACGAACAGCCTCTTCGTTTTATCCCGCGGGAATGAGTAAGGGCGCTTCATTTTCTCATCATAATACCGCCGTCTCTCTTCCAGTTGATCCGCTAGCTTTGGGGCACTGGGCTGCTATTAGGTGTTCGCAACAAAGGTCGCCTTCCCTTTACCCTTGTCGTTTCGGGATTCCGGCTTCGGAAGAGACGGTCTGTGACCCATTTGATCCATCTGGGCCAGCTTATCAATTAAAGCCTGGAAGGTGGTCGGCTTGAAGAACATCATGAACTGCGAGATAGTTGCATGAGGGTCTAGGGTGCCTACGAACATGCCCACCGCTGGTGCTTCTTCGATACGTTGTTCGCACTTTGACCATAAGTTTCGCCACCATATTGCGTATTGGACCCACGTCTCGCCTGGCTTCACCCTGGCATTAATCAGTGCTGTTATCGGGGTGCGCTCGCTGGCACTCGCGAATCTTTGTGTAAACAATAGCTCCATCTCCGCAAATGTTTTGACAGAGTCGTTAGGTAGCTCCGAATACCATTCAAAGGCCGTTTCTGCTAAGCTGCCGACGAATTGGCGAAGCAGCAGTTTGTCGTCGCCTCCAGTGTTGCCGCATAAGGCCCTGAATTAAGCGACATGCTGATGTGGATTCCCTGTCCCCTTGTACACATGGAATTTAGGGATCGTATATCCTGGCGGGTAACTGATTTGGTCATACCAGCCCGGGTAGGGTCGTTCGGTTCTAACAATTTGCCCAGCCGCCTCATTCGCCTGATGAACTCGTATCTGATGAGCTATATAGTCGTCTAGTGCAGCTTTGGAAATGGTTTCCTCCTTGGCTGCTGAAAGGGACGGAGGAGGATTAGATGTCTCCCCTCCGTCGTCTCCAACAATGATTGGAGGGTCTTCAGCTGGAGGGTCCGGTTGTAACATCATCCCTACCATATCTTGGAAGAGGAGCGCCATTTGTTTTATGTTAGCCGCTTGCTCTGCGGCTTCTTTGTCTTTCTTTTCGAGGATTCTACGTAAGAAGTCAGCATCGGTTTCTTGCTCGTGACGCTGTTCTGATGATGCCTCCGAGCTTTCTTTTGGCCCGGTAAGTGCAGCCATTGCAGTCATCATTTCCTGAAGCTTCTTTTGCTGCTCCTGGGCTTTTGTCACGGATCGGGTGAGCGGTCGGTGACCCGTCGAAGCACGGCTTTCCTCCTTTCTGGAAGCCATATAACAGTGTGCACCAACATGCCCCCAGACTTGGGGCGTTTGTGTTCAGCGCTTTTACGGTTCGCCATGTTCACAGGGGATTTTTGCGACCTCCTTTTCTTTTGAGTGATTGACGTTGAGGGAGCCGTTGCAGTGGGCACCCAGCCAGCTGTTGCTTTTTCCGGCTTGACAGAGTAGTCCTTCTCCTACCGAACCTTCATCTTTTTCTGTCGGCGGAGGTAGTCTTGATCAACAACCGAGTCTTGGACTTGACGCCAGACTTTGTAAATCTTAGAGGACAGCCGCTGAGGGGGCTGCTCCAGCTTCTTCTCTGTATCATTCCTCACAGGTGAAGGAGTTCTCTTCAGCACTGCAGTAGGAGAGTTTCTGCGCACCTTGTTGAGCAGTTCAAAGCTGTTCTTGGTTGGAACAGCAGCATCGATCCCCACCGTTGGAGCTGGTGGAGTAAATCCAGAGGGAGAGCTGCCCCCAGCCTTCCGTACTCGGCGCCAGTGACGACGGCGAGCATGTCGCGTGGAAGGTGTTGGTTCAGTCGCAGGGGTGACCTCCTCATACCCCCTGTGTTGGTCAGAATTTGCTGGTATCGGCCTTTTAAAGACCGACGTCCGTTGAATGGGGACGGTCAACCTATCAAAAGCAGACTTCCGAGTAGGGGAAGCAACCTTGGTGATTTCACCTGGAACGGGAGCAGGGTTGGTTATCCGCTTCGGGACAACGCCTTCTGGTATTGCAGGCTTCTTCATGGGCCCGTTGGAGCTCTGGCCTAGTCTGTTAAAAACCGAGGCAGTGGAGTTGGGTGACCCGTTGAGAGGGGCCACGGTAGTTGTAAGCCGATCAAAGACCAACTTCTTTGGAGCTTCTTGCGACGTCATTGGGGTATTGAAGCTCATCGGTGGGAGCATGGTCCCGAAGAATAGTCCAGTGGTGGCTTGAGTTACCTGCTCCACTGGCATCTTGAAGAGAGAGGCTGCTTGGGGCCCATAAGTCACTCCTCCAGCAAGGACGGAGCGAGAGTTGCAGTTGCAAGTAGTGCAGTTTGAAACCATTAATCTTCTGTTTTCTGCACGGAGCAAGACACCAAATCTAAGTACCTCGAATCCACAGGCAACCAAAGCAAACCGCGATTCGTTCGCGAACACGACACACGAAGTGTGGAGTGGAAAGAGGCAGAGGTCCCACCGGGCGTGCCAGAATCTGTTCCTCTCCGAATGGCGGCGCGACGCGGAGACGTCTTGCCTGAGATTCGGGGCAGATGCTATTTAGTTTTATCCGTCCACCTCTCCGAAGATGCCAAGTTGATTTATGGCACCGTGTATCGAAGGTTTAGATGGATGCGGCCAATGTAGCAGATTCCGTCAGATTCCCCCTCGCTTGAGGGGTTTTTGATTGTGGGGACGCTCTTCCCTGCAGGCGCAAGCCCCTGCAGTTAATTACGCTACCGCATCACGGTAACAACTTTCTCCTTCTCCAGATGTTCACTTCGTGTCGTAGGTGTTTGTTTTGTTTGTGGTTGCCCGTGGATTGTATACGGAGACTAATTTATGTCGTCGCCCGTAGGACGTGGATTAGTCCAAATCTGTATTTTCTTAGATTTGGGTTTGGGGTTTTGGTTTGAGGATACGTTAGCCATATTTGAGACTAAGATCAACTCAAACGTTTGTTAAGGATACGTTAGTCTTATTTGAGACTAAGATCAACCTAACGGGATCGTTTAGATCCGACAAAAGAGCATTTGGGCTCTATTGTTCTAGTTTAGGGACATAGTGGTCAATCTCCAGTTTAGGGACATGGTGGTCCAACATTCCCATTTTGGGGACGAATATTGGTTTAAGGACGCATTAGTCCATGAGTTTAAGGACCCTACAGTCCGTATTACCAGTTTAGGGACATGGTGGTCCAACATTCCCATTTTGGGGACGAATATTGGTTTAAGGACGCATTAGTCCATGAGTTTAAGGACCCCACAGTCCGTATTAATGTGTGGTTGTCGGGACCCGTCACCTCTCTGACGGCGTTGAAGGATTACAACGACAAATATCAGAAGAGTTCGGAGATGTACCCTTGAACCGGATGTAAATTGATTTGAGAGAGCAGTTGTGCTCAATTCAATTTAATTTGAGGACTTACGGCCAGAATTGGGTTAAGTCCATTTGAAAATGTTTAACATTTTATTTGTGTTTGGCCTGTCAGGCCTTTATTTGGGCTCTGCCCTTTTTAATAATGCACTGCATTTTTTATTTGGTCTGATAGACCTTTTAATTGGGCTATGCCCTTCTTTAATAATGCATTGCATTTTTATTTGGTCTGATAGACCTTTTAATTGGGCTCTGCCCTTTTTAATAATGCACTGCATTAAATGTTCTGACAATGCCCCACACGGCTTGTCAGGCGCTTTGCGCCAATTGAGGAGCGCAAGGTGCAAATGTGGAGGTGACACGTGTCACGCGCTGGTGAGCGCAAGTTTGTTAGTGCAGTGCGCTGCGCCAGTGCGCTGCTGACACGTGGCGCGCTCTGGTGACTTGCGCCAAACCAAGAGAGCAGTGCTCTGTTTTTAGAAGCGCAAGGCGCAGTTGTTCTGTGATTTACACGTGGCGCTCTCTGGTGGTTTGAACCAATCCAAGGAGCGCAACAGTGCAAATTTCAAAAGTGCAAGGCACTGTTTAATATCTTGATCAAATTTAGATCAAAGAAAACAAGTTTTTCTTGTTCCAGAGAGGTTCTAACTCAATATTTCAAGAACCAGTGGTTCATCAAAAGGCAATGCCTTTATATAGATCAAAAGATCTAGTCATGAAGTAGATTACTTCTTTATTATTATTTTTTATTAAAGATCTTGATCTTGTTCTTAGATCATTGATCTTTTTAGAAGAAATTCTTCTTTTTTTCAAAGGTTTTACCTTTTTTCTTTCTCTCTGAATTCTTCTCAAAGTTTTTAGAAGAGCTCTCTGTATCTCTATCTCTGTGTATTTTAGACTTGGAGTCTAAGGGCCTTTATATAGTGCCAATTGATTTGTTAAATCAGTTAAAGAAATCTTTATCTGATTGATTTAGGGATGTTTCCCCACCGCTGGATCTTTGATCCTAGGGCTTCTGTTTTACAGAAGATATTCTTCTTGTTTTAATAAGATTAGAAAGATCTTTCCAAAATTTTATTGTTTAAATTCTGGCACAGTTGGCGCAAGCGCACCTGTGCTTGACACGTGTCACGCAGCGCAGAGCATAGCGCAACTGCGCTGACACGTGTCTCGCAGCGCAACTGCGCTGACACGTGTCGCGCAGCGCAGAGCGCGGTGCAACTGCGCTGACACGTGTCGCACAACGCAGAGGTAAGTCATCTGAAGCGTTGCTTCCTTTATTTTTATTTTAAAACATAGCCTTGCTCTGATTGGATGCGCTGCCTTGGGCGCAGCGCCCCTTGCGCTGGCGTGTCTGTTTTTTGACATGTGGCGCTCTGCGCGCAGCGCAAGGGATCTGAAGCGTTGCGTCAATTTTTTAATTTTTGAAATTCAAACAGAACTTTGCTCTGATTGGGGGAAACAAGCTATCGTCTCAGTATTTACCTACGTGTCCGTGATGACACGAAACTTTTACAAGGGAAGCCCTTCTAAATTGTTTTCAAAACGGCGGGACGTGTATGTTAAACAAAGGATATATATATATATAGTTATTTTCTCACAATGGACGTCCGCCACTGTGCAATGATACACACTACGCACAGCGATTTGAAAAAGGTTTGGCATGCATTGCTTCCAGATGTTTTAAAGATGTTTACCTGTATAGTTCTGACGTTTACAGGTATAGTTTTGATGTATATCATATTGATTTTCATTTTGGATCTTGATATAGGTGTCTTCACCATAACTCCGATGATTGCGGGATGCTTGACGGAGTTTTGATTTTGGTTTATATATCTGTTTTTCATGCGCATGCATTGCGTTACGATATGTTTTATGTATTTATGATTTCGGAGCCCCGACGACTTGATGGTTTTGCTGAAATGTATTAGTTTTTGGGGGAGTTTTAATTTAAATTCGGGGACGGAATTTCTTTAAGGGGGAAGATTGTAACGTTTTGAAAATCGTTCAGGTGAAATTTCGGTTAATCGGTAAAATAACGGGTGTTTTCCATAAAAATCGAGATATAAATATCTTTTAACATAAAATTAAATATACATATTCTAGCTATGTAATTGCTAGTATTTGGTGTTTATTGAGCCACTTGTAAAATTTCTAATTTATTGAAAAAATTTCCGAAATTAATTATTTTAATATTACTTTAAGCCGTCACTAATACATTTAATTAGGGATAATTACAAATTGGAATGGGTTGATACAAATTTTGTGCATCACGACACATTAAACTAACATGTAAAATATTGTTTTTGAAATGAAATGAAATTATCAAACGGTTTTAGAAAATATCGAAGAAAAATGCTTAAATAGTGAAATTAGTGTAAATAGAAATTGGGGTATAATATTTATCATTTTACCCTCACCCACACTCACCCACACCCTCTCTCCTCTCCCCAAATCAGCAGCAGCCTCAGGTTGCCCCCTCATTTCCCCACTTGAATTTGCTAATAGAAAAACAAAAGAAAAGAAAAAAAATAAAGAGAGAAGAAGTTAAATGAGGTATGGGCTTTGACTTTTGGGTTGACCTAATACTTTCTTCACCTCATTCTCTATCCCCTCTCCCCATCATCAGGCCGAGCCCCCATCCTTCATTTCAACAGCAACCCCCCCCCCATTTCATCTCTTTTTCCATCACAAAATTCATCAATTTTCCTCAAAAATCCAAACAAAATTCAAATCCAAGCCCTACCCATTTTTCCTTAGCCCATTCTAACATGAATCTTGGAGAAAAGTTTGCATTTGGAAGACTAGATTGCAAGGTTTGATCCATGGATTGTGAGGTATAAAATCTTGACCTTTTGTTAAATTGTTTGTTTTGCTTCAAAACTAAGTTAATGAAGGGTTTAAATTAGGTTTTAAATTGCGAGTCCAAGTTCGAGATTAGGATTTGTGAAATTCAAGTTAGGGTTTTTATTATGTAATTATGGTTGCAAAGTGTAATTTATCATCTTATGAAATGATAAACCTAAGCTAGTTGTTAGTTTACTAATTGTTGCATGTAAATTGTGCTAATTAAGATTTCTAGCTAACTAGGTTTTTGTAATTAATTGATAATTGAGAATTTAAAATATAGTAAGGGTTTCGTCACATCATTAACATTATAATGAGTGGTTTAATACTTTAGGGCATGCAAAACCTAGTCTAGCTGTGGATTTGTGTATTGTTGCTTCGAAATGGTTAAAATTGGGTTAATGTGCAAACTAAAAATGTTAGTTTAATACAAATTGATGAGGATAAATTATAGAAATGGTTTATATGACTTATTTAAGATGTTTAATAAGTATTATGGCCATTAGAATCGTTAAAATATTTAGACTGGTTAAAACACCAAGTTTTGAACTAAAAAGGGTATTTGTGCTAACTAGGTTTTGGTTTAATGAAATTTAGCAAGATTAAAAATCTAGTAAATGTTATGTGGCCTAATTAAGATAATTAGTGAATATTGTGACCCCTAGTTTTGCCAAAACATCAAGATTTATTTTAAAACGGTTAATTTTACTAGCTAGGTTTTCGGAAAAATAGCTTTTAAAGTGAGTTTGAGGTTTTTGTGAATTTCAACCTATTTCATATTATAATTAGTGTTTGTGAATGTGAAAATGGGTGCGTTCGGATTTTATCGCGATCAATTGGCGTTTATACGCCGATGTCGAGAGATATTTGGTTCTTTTACTTGAACAGATCCTAGGTTTTTACCTATGTGAAATTCGTATGCTGTTTTGGACTTTCATCTGCAATTTCGTTTACGATACTATATGTTTACACGTAGGTACCCTCACAAGGGCTTCGAGACGACAAGCTAGCGCGTGGCGACATCGATTTTGTCAAGCGAGGACCAGGTGAGTAGATTTATATCTACGGGGAGAAGTTGGGTGGATGGCGTATAGCACCCCCGCAGTCCGTAGTATAGTTTATGATATATATGTTGATATAGGTGATTTATGATACGAGGATGATTATCAAGATATGATTTTGTGTTTATAGTTTAGTTTAGGATAGTTAGAAGTAAACTAGCATAGCTTCTTAGTCGCGAACCCTAGAATAGGTTCACACCCACACGCACACATGCATTTGCATACATCTATTTTACATGTGCATATATAGGGATATGTGTGTGTGTGTGTGTATATATATATACATATGGGTATAAGACTATGTATATATATATATACGTATACATATACACAGATTATGAGGATAGTACTTGGGATTGGAGATGAGTCGATGAGATTGGGCTTGAGGCCGTGAGATCAGTGATGTGACAGGGTTCGTATTCGAGTTACGACGTGATATGTTTAGCGGGTCCTTTAGGCGTGGTGTTTTCATACACACGCATGCATACATAGATGGTATCAGTTTTGTACTAGACGTAGATCAGAACCCCGATCATGATATTTGATAAAGAGGATACCAGATGAATAATGTGATAGATGTGACATTTGACCCGTACCCAGATTTGGGAGGCCGTACGACGGATTTACTGTACGAGCTATATATTGATGATAGATTCGCACTCTTGACTCGAGAATGTCATATTATATAGGGTATCGTATGGGATACTATTGAGGCGGGATCACCGACTATCACACACACACACACACACACACACACACACACATATATATGTCGACTCAGATTTAGGTAGTTTCCATACCCCTTCCGATTGGTTGTTAGTTAGACCTGTAGTTACCTAGTAGATATTAGACTGGACCCGAGTCGTACCTATTTCCAAAACTAATGAATCGTGAGGATTTTAAAGACATGTCAAGGGATACCACAGATATTTCAAAAGACGTACCTTTTCTTAAAAACACCGTAGCCCTTATTTTCAAAACGCCACAATTCGTACTATTTCAAACAAGAAAAACGGTATAACACAGGTGTAGCGATGTAGATTCCTTATTATTACGTTATCATTCATGTTCCGCATATTATTGTTGCAATTAATATTCATTGCCATTTATCATGTTGTTATCGTCTCATTGCATGTTTATTGTGTACTTAGTGATTATGAACCATGCTGTCAGGACACCAGCACCATTACCGATGATGCGTATGTTCCACACACACTTACTTGCAGGTTCACACACATCATCATCGGTAATTGCCATGTCACGTACACTTTAGAAAACACTATTTCATTAACATAGCTTGCTAACTGATAGTTGCTACATGTTTTAGCTTTCATATGCTAATTAATTTATTGCATGATATCAGATACATCCATATATTCATTGTTTATGCAGTATTATGGAGATTTATGCCGGTTTTCATTGTTTATTGCTATCATGATATTGATGATTTCGGATCTTTCTTGAGATTTCTGGATTTGGGGGAAAACCGCAAGGATTTATAAACTTATTATCCTTTTAAAAATGCAAGTTGCGGTTTTCCCGTGATGTATGAGTCGTCGACCATGAGTTTTCATGATTGCTTTGGATTTCGAGACCCGATTTAAGGAGTTGGATGAACCGTCTCGGGTACATGGTGGGCCCGGTATGGTACCCCGGGGCAAGAAGCTCGAGTTGTATTCGATGAGCCTGGCAGGGGAGCACTACCTACCGGTGATATTATTTGGACTCGTCGGTTATCCGGAGGATACCGGCCGGAGTCATGAGATAGTTATAGGCTGATTCGTTCTGCCGGAGCCCGCGGGCCGATCCCGCAGATGATACGGATGCCTGAGATATTGATATTTGAGATTTGAGATATTGAGATTTGATATTGAGATACTGAGACTTATGTTTTGTGTCGATGCTTGAAACTGATTTCTCTATTGCATTCATTGATTGATTAAAGAAAACAGTTGTCTCACTCATGATATATTCTGTTTCCATTCGTAATGCATTCATACATCATATATATGATATGTTGCTATCTGAGGCACTGACACGAGCATGTGGTATTGCACGTATATGTAGATGGATGAGGATATTTTTTGAAGATATTACTTGATATGACCTAGGATAGCGTCATGCATGCGATTTCTGCTGGTAGATGTTTTCTACTCACGAGTTGGCAAGTCACCCCCGTTGTGCCCCAGTTCCTTGCAGGTTTTGCCGTACAGGTTTCGTTGCGGTTTTACTGGCACACTGTTCCTTCCGGTGGTTGCTTTGGTAGGTGGGTTCTTTTGTATCAAGACCATCATTGTATATTTATATTCAATTGTATCTTGTAAAACTCCATCAACCAGATTGTATATTTGATAGAGATAGAAGACCAGACTTGTTATTATTTCGACCTTAGAGTCGCGCGTTGTATTATTATGGTTTTCATGCTGATTTTGGGTTTTCTTTAGAGTTTTGACCCTCGCCCTTCGGCGTTGTATATTATATTGCCTGCGTGGTTGTGACCGTCGATTGACGAAGAGCTAGCTCCCGCTTGGGGATGCCGTTTATCATTTCGTATACTATTCATGTTGTATCCCATTTGGGGGCCAATATTTACAAAAGAGACTCTGCCGAAATTTTCAGAAAATACTTGAGATTTTAAAAATATATACTTCGGCCTATGTTGTTAAAACTGCTTGCTTTAAATTGGTTTTTTCTTCACTCTACTGCTTCTTTGGTTTTGATTTCTGGATTTTGGCTTACTTAGATTACGTACGCCTCGAGACGTTTCGTAATTTAAGTGCCGGTCATGCTCCGTACTTTTTGGGTCGTGACAATGTTGGTACCAGAGCGTTAGGTTTTACCTTCGGAGTGTAGGATGACCCTTGGTTGATGGAGTAGGTAGCTTGAGTAGTGTGACGTACCATACGTATGTTACGCGGCATACTTGTGATACGATACTCCGCTTAAGAAGACTTAGGATGTACATTTCCTTGCACAGTATTATATTCCTTCCTATGATCTAGCCTCATCGGTACCAATTTATGGTTTTGTTATCACGGTTGTACGGGCAGAGAGAGCTATGGCTAGAGTTGCGTCAGCACGAGCTCGTCACGGACGAGGACTGACCAGGACGTGATTCCGGCGACACACGATTGCAGAGATGTATCGTTTATTTGTGTTTTCGCGCCATGAATGTTTGATGGATCGCTTTTACGAGATTTCTCGGACGTGTAGATCAGCACCAGAGGACTGGGCTACCGCTAGAGGCCAGCCAGAATGTGATGACCGTTAATGCACCATATTTTGATGATTGAGGCACTGTTCAGTGTGCGGATGAATGAGCCAGTGATTTTAGCGAATGAAAAGATATCGCCCCAGATGTTTAAAGCTAACGCCGCACGAGTTATACTTCGAGATATGATAGAAGATCGCTAGTCACCAGAGATGAAAGACTAGGACATGTGATTCATTGTCTACCCCGATGCGAGATCATCAGATTGATTGATTCCAGCTAGAGACGACTTCACGCGGATACATTGAGAGTCGATAGAGACGATCGAATGTCAGGAATCCATTTTCCAAGTTTAAAGTATTCGGAAAACAATGCAAGCAATTCTACGGACCCTCTAGAAGAATGAAACCCTAACTCGGCTTAATGACCATGGAACGCCGGTGAACCTTAGGGTTTGCGGCAGTTCAACGGTGCCATTAGTGAGGCTTGGGTCTGCCCTTCTACGATTGTTCCATAGGTGCTGTGGCATATATTCGATACTATTAAACTGTACCCAAGATGTTGAGCTCTTGGGGATTATGGAACCTTGACGAATCGATCGAAAAGTTCGACATCATTCGGATATCATATGATGGGATGCATTGCTTAGGAGGCTCTAGATACGAGTATAGCCGTTGGAGCACAGTCCATCCAGCCACGAAGAGACGAGTCCGAAGCAGTCGACATTTGAGAAAAGTGGAGTAAGAGGTTCGTACGAGATCTTGATGAGATGATGTTCCACTCCGCTGACATCAGAGATGTGATACGCATGCGGAGGCGTTGTACATGAATATATCTTCCAGGAAGAGTCGCGAGGAGTATGCAGCCGTTCCGGAACAAGATATAGATTTAATAAGAGATGATAACTTCCGGGAAGTTCGGCAAAAACGAGACCTGGGAGAGACTTCGACAGGACCTTTCTGGAAATACTGAACGAGAAGACCTGGACCCAGGAGCGGTCATATAACGCACACCCAGTAGGCCAGAGTTCGGTATCGTCGACGAGACATGTTATGGGTAACCATGATAGTTGGCCAGAGATCTTTAGAGGATGTGTCAGAGTGGACTGCTCCATTATCGTTTCTATATTGGACCGTTGAGCCGAGGTGCTGTGTACTTAGCAATCTGCAGTGAGAGACGAGAGCCTAAGGGCACTAGGCGACAAGCCATGATCAGAAGGCAAGTAGATATCTTGCTCTGCTAGCATTGGATGCACCGACACCTTCTCGACTTTGAAGGACGGATATATCGACGACAGTATTTACGATTTGTGATTTCGTGGGTTGACTATCACGTATCCGTCACTTTGGATTTCAGTATATTTGGACGATTTATTGGCATGATTGAGACTTTGTGCACCACAGTTGCACTTGACTTTGATTTGATGTTATTAGAGATGTTGATTTTGATTTCATGCCTATGGTATGCAGGTGATTTGACTTATAGTTTCGGCATAGTTTTCATGAACTTTTAGTATTTCGATGCGATTTTGGTGCACACCAGATGCACTAAATCGGGATTTTTGTGCATATCAGATGCACCTGGTATTGCTGTCAGGCACACCGTTGCCTCTGACAGGTGTTTCATGCACACCCGTTGCACTCAGATTTTGTTTCCGTGCACATGTATGGCACATGTTCCCCCAATCAGAGCAAGGCTCTGCTTAAATTTTGAAAATTCAAATTTTGAAGCAACACTTCAGTTCCCGTGCGCTGCGCGCAACGCGCCACGTGTCAGAAGTTGACACGGCAGCACAACGCCCAAGACGGAACGTCCAATCAGAGCAAGGCTCTTTAAAAAACATAAGCAACGTTCAACTGCGCAAGCGCACGGCAGCGCGACACGTGTCTGCGCAGTTGCGCAAGCACTGTTGCGCAAGTGCACAACTGCGCGACACGTGTCTGCGCAGTTGCGCAAGCACTGTTGCGCAAGCCTTCCACTGCGCGACACGTGTCATTCATTGGGGAGTTGCGCAGAAACAGAATGAAAATTTAATGAAATCTTTTCTGTTCTTTCCAAAACCAGAAGATTTTCTTCTGCCTTTGGATCAAAGATCCAGCGGTGGGAAAATTCCTAAAATCACTCAGAAAAGATCTTGTTAACAAATTCAACAAATTTGTGAGCACTATAAATAGGACCCCAGACCTCATTCGAGGGGCATCAACGGGGAGAATCGACTTCTAGCAAAAAAAAAAAAGAAAAGATAACTCTTGGAGATTATTCAAGAACAAGAAAAAGAAGAAAGGTAAAAACCTTTTTTTTTTAAGAGAAAAATCTCTGAAGAACAAAGGATTTTAAAAAAAGGGAAATAAATGAAAATAAATAAATAGTGCCTTGCACTTGTTATAACCCTTGGTTCTGTGAAATCAGGGAAAACAGGAAGAAAAACTTGTTTTCCTTTGATCCAAATTTAGATCAAAAGTGCTATGCACTTTTGTTCTTAAATTTGAAAAATTCTTGATGTTCTGCACAAATGCAACCCATTATTTAAAAGGGCCTGGCCCAAATCAAATTGCAAAATAATAAAGGGGCAGAGCCCTGTTTGGATTGATTTTCTAGTCGGGCAAAGCCCAAAATAAATAAAAAATTTGGACTTAACGTATCTGCGCAGTTGCGCAAGCACTGTTGCGCAAGTGCACAACTGCGCGACACGTGTCTGCGCAGTCGCGCAAGCACCGTTGCGCAAGTGCACAACTGCGCGACACGTGTCTGCGCAGTTGCGCAAGCACTGTTGCGCAAGCCTTCCACTGCGCGACACGTGTCACCTCCACGAGCGCTTGCGCTCTTTAATTGCGCAAAGCACCTGACAAGCCGTGTGGGGCACTGTCAGAGTATTAAATGCAATGCATTATTAAGGGGCAGAGCCCAATCAAAGGTCAAATGGACCAAATAGAAGTACTGCACATTATTTTAAAAAGGCAGAGCCTAATCAAAAAGTCTAAACAGACCAAAAATAATGCTATGCATTGTTTAAAGGGCAGAGCCCAATTGAAAGGTCCAATAGACCAAAAACTATGCTCTGCATTATTCTAAAAAGGGCAGAGCCCAGTCAATGGCCTGAAGTAATGCTATGCATTATTCTAAAAAGGGGGAAAGCCCAAACAAAGGCCTAATAGGCCAAATGCAAACAAAATGTGAACATTTTTAACTGGACTTAGCCCAATTCTGGCCGTAAGTCCTTAAATTAAATTGACTGAGCACAGCTGCTCTCCTAAAATCAATTCACGACCGGTTCAAGGGTACATCTCCGAACTCCTTTGACATCCATCGTTGTAATTCCTCAACGACGTCAGAGAGGTGACGGGTCCCAACGACCACACACCCATATGGACTGCGGGGTCCTTAAACTCGTGGACCGAAACGTCCTTAAACTAATATCGGACCGAGACGTCCCTAAACTAATATCGGACCGAGACGTCCCTAAACTAACATCGGACCGAGACGTCCCTAAACTAACATCGGACCGAGACGTCCCTAAACTAACATCGGACCACCACGTCCCTAAACTAGCGCAATAGAGCCCAAATGCTCTTTTATCGGATCTAAACGGTCCTGTTAAGTTGATCTTAGTCTTAAACTGGACTAACGTATCCTTAACAAACGTTTAAGTTGATCTTAGCCTCAAACACGGCTAACGTATCCTTAAATATTCAAATGGATTATAAAACTCCCAATCAACTCTGGTCCGAGGGTACATCTCCGAACTCCTTTGATATCCATCGTTGTAATCCTTCAACGACGTCAGAGAGGTGACGAGTCCCGATGGCTATACATTAAATTAATCACTACGTTGAGTTGATCTTAGTCTAAAACAGGACTAACGTATCCTTGACGAAAGTTTAAGTTGATCTTAGCCGCAACGCGACTAATGCATCCTTAAACTGAAAACACCAAACCCAAATCTAAGTAAATACGGATTTGGACTAATCCACGTCCTACGGACGACGGCATTACTCAGTCTCCGTATACAATCCACGGGCAACCACAAACAAAACAAACACACACGACACGAAGTGAAATTCTGGAGAAGGAGAAAGTTGTTACCGCGATGCGGTAGCGTAATTAACTGCAGAGGCTTGCGCCTGCAGGGAAGAGCGTCCCCATAATCAAAAACCCCTCATCCTGAGGGGGAATCTGACGAAGTCTGCTACATCGGCCGCATCCGTCTAAACCTCCGATCCACGGTGCCATAAATCAACTTGGTATCTTCGGAGAGGTAGACGGATAAAACCAAATAGCATCTGCCCCGAACCCCAGGTACGGACGCCCCAAAGTCCAGGCCGCCGTTCGGAGGGGAACAGATTCTGGCACTCCCGGTGGGACCTTTTCCTCTTTCCACTCCACACTTCGTGTGTCGTCTTCGCGAACCAATCGCGGTTTGTTAAATGGTTGCCTACGGATTTCAAGTTGCTAAGATTTGGTCTTTTGTCTGGCGCAGAACTCAAGCATCCATGGATTCTAACTGCACCAACTGCGCGAAGTGCCGCTGCAACGGACGCTCCACCTCACCGGGAGGCGTAGCATATGGGCCCCAAGCGGCTTCCTTCCTTACTCTGCCGGTAGACCAAGTGACCCAAGCCACCACCGGCTTGTTCTTCGGGACTATGATCCCACCTGCAAGCTTTTCTGCACCAATACCTGCGCCAGAAGTGGGTAAAAAGTCGGCCTTCAACCGGCTCACTATTTCGACAACCTCTGTCGACAGGTCGCCCGCTACTAAACCGACAGCCTCCGTTTTCACCAGGCTAGGTCAGAACTATAAAGTGGCTGTCCCAAAGAGGGCAACGGCCGCTGCTTCGGAAGTCATTAAACCGGCCTCTCCCATCAGAGGGTCGGTCTTCACAAGATTGACGGTTCCCACTCCTCCCCCAGCTGGTCAAAAGGCATCAGTCTTCGACAGGCTGACATCGGCAGTTACCCCACACTCAAACAAGGGGC
This sequence comes from Agapanthus africanus, assembly GCA_030015575.1. Taxonomy (NCBI): domain Eukaryota; kingdom Viridiplantae; phylum Streptophyta; class Magnoliopsida; order Asparagales; family Amaryllidaceae; genus Agapanthus; species Agapanthus africanus. The sequence continues at coordinate 26,698,423 of CM057338.1, forward strand.
AACAAAAAACCATCTCGATTTCCGAGCCAGTCCCAACGGCTCGTCGTGCGCGACGTCGCCATTGGCGACGAGTGAGGAAAGCAGGGGGCAACTCCCCCTCAGGGATAACTCCACCCGCTCCAATGGTGAAAGTCAATGCTGCTGTTCCGACTGGGAACAGCTTTGAACTACTGAGGAGAGTGCGTAAGAACTCTCCAACCGCTACCTTGAAAAGATCTCCTCCACCTGCGGAGAGAGTTCCAGAAACAAAACAAGAACAGCCCCCTCAACAGCTACCGTCAAAGATATACAAGGTTTGGCGGAGGGTTCAAGACTCTGTGATTGACCCAGATCACTTTCGTCGCCAGAAAAAGGCAAAGGTGGAAAAGAACAAAAACCGCCCCATTAAACAGCAGGGGGCAACAAATGCTAGGATGCCCACTTCAACGGCTCCTTCAACCTCAATGGTCCACAAAAGAAAAAGGCCAGAGAAAGCTCCTGTGACACTGACAAAGTTTAAGAGCGGTGAACCTAAACGCCCCAAGTCAGGGGGCATAACAGTTCATACGGTCTATATGGCTTCTGGAAAGGAAGAAAGTCGTACTTCTACGGGTCACCGACCGCTTACCCGGTCAGTGACCAAGGCTCAGGAGCAGCAACAAAAGCTCCAGGAGATGATGACTACAATGGCTGCACTCACGGAGCCAAAAGAGAATCCTGGGACGTCCTTAGATGAACGCCAAGAAGAAGAGACCGACGCCGAGTTCCTTCGCCGAGTACTGGAAAAGAGGGACAAAGAGGCTGCTGAACAAGCGGCCAATATACAGCGTATGGGCCTCCTCTTCCAGGACATGATAGGGATGATGATACAACAAGATCCCCCGACTGAAGAACCCCCGATTGTCCTTAGGGATGATAGGGGAGAGACATCAAACCCTCAGCCCGTTCTATCAACGGCTAAAGAGGATACAATCTCGAAAACTGATCTGGACGAATATATAGCCCAGCAAATAAAGGTTCATCACGCGGCCGAAGCTGCCGGCCACGTCGTAAAAACGGGGCGACCGTATCCAGGCTGGTATGACCAAATCAAGTACCCGCCGGGTTACACGATTCCCAAGTTTCATGTTTACAAAGGGACCGGCAATCCCCATCAACATGTTGCCCAGTTCAGGGCGCTTTGCGGTAATACCGGCGGTGATGACAAGCTTTTGCTTCGCCAGTTTGTTGGAAGCTTATCAGACACGGCGTTTGAATGGTATTCTGAGCTTCCCAACGACTCTATTAAAACCTTTGCGGAGATGGAGCTGCTCTTCACCCAACGTTTTGCAAGTGCCAGTGAGCGTACCCCGATGACGGCGCTGATTAACGCCAGGGTAAAACCCGGCGAGACATGGGTTCAGTACGCTATACGGTGGCGCAATCTATGGTCGAAGTGTGAACAGCGCATAGAAGAAGCCCCTGCGGTGGGAATGTTTGTTGGAACCCTCGATCCACAAGCAACCATTTCACAGTTTATGATGTTCTTCAAGCCGACTTCCTTCCAGGCTTTGATCGACAAATTAGCGCAGATGGACCAGATGGGCCATAAACCCCCTCTCCCGAAACCGGACTCCCGAAACGATAAAGGAAAGGGAAAAGCGATCATTGTCGCTAATGCCCAACAACAACCGAGCGACTCAAAGCCGGTTGCTCGTCCAAACAATACACGCCCATACGTACCCCTTGAGGACAGGATGGGACGCCCTTACTCTTTCCCCCGGGATAAAACGAGGAGGCTATTCGAGCTGGCGCTGCGCAACAGACTCATAAATCTGCCAGATCCAAAACGTCCGTTGCAACCGAAAGACGCCAACGAGCCCAATTACTGCCCTTATCATCGAGTGCTAGGCCATCCGATTGAGGATTGCTACGTTTTCAAGAATTGGCTTGAGAACCAGTACCGTCAGGGCAAATTTGCGCTATCTGACAAATGGAAGGTGAATCCTCCGCAGCCCCACACCTCTAAGGGGACGAATACGCCGGGGGCAACATGCTCCGTTATTGAAGAAACTCCCTGGGAAGTTGTATTATCAGCCAAAACGAGGAGAATGCTAAATGATCTTCAGACCTGTCCAGCGGTCAAGTGGAAGAACCCCTTGGAACCGCAGGTTATTGAGGGGATGTTGAAGCCACGACCGACTCCGAAGATCGATGGTGGTAGTTCAAGCGCTCATAGTCAGCCGTCAAAATCTTCGAAAAAGAAGAAGAAGAAATCTAAGAAGCCCGTAAAGCCTGGCGACAAGCGCACGGACTTACAAAAGCAAATCGACGCACTGGATGAGTACAACCAAAAGGCGCGGACTCCCACTACACTCCAAGATTTCCTTGATCACGTCTTCCAAAAAGAAGATGAGGGAGAAAGTTCATCGGATGAATCCGAGGAATATGTGGCGAGCTGTCATATGATCTCCCATTCGACCACGAACGATGAAGGGACTTCTGGCACTGAAACGCTGGGGGCAAATGCCGAATCAAGAGCCCCAGGGTTATCGGTTGAAATGATTAGCACGTTTCTTAATGAAGCTCGGTTGAAAAGCAAAGCTGATCGAGAACGCGAGACGGCTATATTCGAAAGGGCCAAGCGCCAGCGACTTGAGGAAGGAGCTGAAATGATCCCGCTGGAGCAAAATGCCTCCACCGCTGACAAAAGCCAATTCAAGATAAAAAAGAAGTTTGCTAAGGCCATATCGATGGGCATGAATCTACCACCCTCTGAAGAAAAAGTTACTGGCGTGGTGGAAATGCACCCCTCTTATTGCTTATATCATCAGAAGGTCTCGCATTCCACCTAAGATTGCAAAGCTTTCGATAAGTGGTGGCAAGGATACGTCGCTGATCAACAACGCTTTAAACGGGAAAAGCGTAAAATTCGTCGGGAGCAAAGAAACACGACCAAAGAGCTTGAAAGAACTGCCAACAATTGTCACATGATTAACACCGCCGGGTCACAAGTGCCTACATTTGGGAGCGATTCCGATGAGGAGCTAGAGCTTGGCCCCTTCTTCAAAGAATCCATTTCGGGAAAAGAAGAAGAACCGAAGGCTTGCGAAAATATACAGCTACGCAATCGGACGCTACCTGAAAAGAATCTCGGACCCTTGAACAGAAAAGACAAAGGGAAAGAGAAGGTCTCTGAAGACATCGCTTTGGATGACCAAGTTGCGGAAGAGTTAACCGCCAAGAACCAGCCGAAGAGGAGTAAAGTGGATTACAATGTCTTGGCGCATCTGAGAAAGCTACCCTCACAACTCAGCATTCTCGATGCCCTATTACTATCAAAAGAGGCGAGGGATTCTTTGATTAAGGCCCTACAAGATCCGGACCAATTCCAAGCTTTCCTGGCCGAACAAAAGATGAAGAATGAATTGGAAGAGGTGCACACGGCCGACGTTGCTTTCGGCGATGAAGACCTTCTCCTTGGGACGTGCGAACACAATCGTCCCCTTTATGTCTCAGGATACTGCCATGACATAAAGATAGGCAAAATCCTGGTCGATAACGGATCATCTGTCAATCTACTTAATGTGCGGGTGTTAAAAGAAATTTGCATGAGCGTCCAACACGTCGCCCGGGACAAGATCACTATCTCCGGTTTCGACTCTCAATCCTCAAAGACTCTTGGATCTGTGATATTGACGCTACGCTTCGGGTTGCTCGTCACAGACATCAAATTCCATGTTATAGACGCCAAGACGTGCTACAATGCTCTGCTCGGCCGACCATGGCTACACGAGTACAATATCATCCCTTCTACACAGCATCAGTGCATGAAGTATTCTAGGGATGGCCTTGAGTACACTGTGGCGGGAGAGTTGAATCCGTTTTCCGTGAACGAAGTTCGCAAGTATGAAGATGTCAAGTACTTCTTACCGAGTTTCGAAGACACGGAAAGGTGTCACAAACCGGAGAACAAAACTAACGCTACCATCCCTGTCTTCGGCAGTGACACCGAGGAGGAGGAGGATATAATTTATTCAGGTCCATCCCAGTCCACCAGGCCAGGACCATCCGTTCCTTCATTAATCTTCGGCAGTGATTCAGAGGATGAAGTTCACGCTGTATTCCCTGCTCGGCTATCAATACAAGCTTCTGCTGATGAAGAGCGAAGTCTGCAGATAACCATGGTGCCGATTGAACATTACAAAGAACTGGATGCACTCAACACCAACAGCGTAGAAGAATTGCACACATTCTATATTCCTTCCGGACGAAAAGGCGAGAAGGCAATCCTATTCTACCGTTCTGAAGAAAACAAGGTGGAAAAAGAAATTTGGCATGGCGCGGATCCCACGCTCGACAGGCTTCAGCCCATCCGTCTTCCCAGATATTATACCAAAGGTTTGAAGAAACTGTTGAAGCGCCAGGCAATACCTTTCGAACAAACCGTTAGAAAGGCCAAATTCTATGACAAAGTATGGAACGTTCCCGGGACTCAATGCAAATTGCCTAACGGGAGAATAGAAATAAAAGGGCTCGGGTACATCCGGTCAAAGAAAAGGGAGCCAGTAGACAGCTGTTATGTCATGTATGACTTCGATGAAGAAGCGGACGCTCAATGGGAGGACGCTAATCCTGAGCCAGCAAAAGTTCCTGATACAAAACCGCCCAGTCCATCGTTTGAAGACCAGATGAGCAAACTTATAAGGGATGCGAGTCAAAAAGCCCGAAATGATCACGATCGTGAAATGGCAATTTATGAGAAAGCCAAGACACAGCGCCTCCTTCAACAGGTGGTGAAGGATGAAAATGCCGCTCCTTATCAACCTGCTACAAAAGAAGTTCGACGCGAAAGCAAAAACAAGTCGAAAGACAAGAAAGGCGCTCGACAACCACAAAGCAGAGCTAAGAAGCCACGCATCCGAGGGTCGAGCGTTATTGACCTAGCCCTCATGAAGAAAATGGGTCGAGCATACTCGTTTCCTCGGAGCAAAACAAGGAAAATACTTGATCTTGCTCTAAAACATCGAATGCTTACACTGCCAGAGTCTAAACACCCTGAGCAAGCAGGCGAAGTCTCCAACCCAAATTATTGCTCTTACCATCGAGTAGTAGGGCATCCGCTTGAAGATTGTTTCACCTTTAAGAATTGGGTTGAGGACCAATATCAGCTTGGCAAATTCGCGTTGTCTGACAACTGGAGGGTAGCGCCGCCGCAAAAGCACGAACCCGAAAACACCAGGATAGAACCAACTCCGCATTGGGGTTGGCAGAAAATTCGCACTTGCCACGTGATAACAATATTAAAAGAAGAGTCCGAGGACATGAACAGCCTTCCTCGGTGCTTTGAAAACAGCAGCGATGAGGTAATCTCAGAATTTCCCCCAGCTCCAAAAGAACTAGAGGATGGAATACATACTACTGCAGATAACCTCACGAAAATCGAGTTGGGGACGGTAAATGATCCGCGACTGACATTCGTCAGCGAGCTGCTGTCTGAAGAGAGGGTGGCTGCGTTAAAAGACGTTCTTGTGCAGCATAAAGATTGCTTCGCATGGAACTATTCCGAGATGCCAGGACTAGATCCAGAAGTCGCTGTACATAGACTAGCAATATCCCCAAACGTCAAACCAGTCAAACAGGCGCCGAGAAGAATGCGGCTCGAGCTTGAAATGAGCATCAACGCCGAAGTCAAAAAGCTGATAGACTCCGGCTTTATCCATGAAGTTCAATACCCTGAATGGATCGCTAATATCGTCCCGGTGATGAAGAAAAATGGGACAGTGCGCATATGCGTAGACTTCCGGGATCTTAATAAATCTTGCCCGAAGGATGATTTCCCAGTGCCAGTCACTGAACTGATGATAGACAACACATCCACTCATGAAGTTTTCTCCTTCATGGACGGCTCATCGGGGTATAACCAGATAAAAATGCATCCTGAAGATCAGAAGCATACGGCCTTCAGGACCCCTCTAGGTATATTCTGTTATAAAGTGATGCCCTTCGGTTTAAAGAACGCCGGTGCTACTTATCAGAGGGCCATGACAAAGATCTTCAACGACCTTATTCATGAAATCGTCGAATGCTATATCGACGATCTCGTGGTTAAAAGAAAATCATATGAAGAACACCTCGAGCATTTGAAGACCGTGTTTCAATGCCTTCGACAATACAACTTGAAGATGAACCCGCTCAAATGTGCGTTCGGGGTTTCCTCGGGCAAATTCCTGGGATTCGTTGTTCGACACCGAGGTATTGAAATAGATCCGTCAAAGATTAAAGCGATCATGGAAATGCCTCCGCCAAGAACTCTTAAACAGTTGCGATCTCTCCAAGGAAAGCTTGCATACATTCGACGGTTTATCGCTAATCTTTCAGGAAAGTGCCGTCCTTACAGTCACCTAATGAAGAAGGGAACCCCATTCATTTGGGATCACAAATGCCAAGCTGCATTGGATGAGATCAAGCAGTATCTGCAAAACCCTCCGGTGTTGGCTGCTCCAGTTAAGGGAAAGCCTCTCATTCTTTACACGACCGCCCTTGAAGGTTCTTTAGGTGCATTATGGGCACAGAAGAATGACCAGGGGAAAGAAAGAGCACTCTACTACTTAAGTCGGGTTCTGCTGGGGGCAGAAAGCAATTACTCCCCCATTGAAAAACACTGCCTGGCATTGATCTTCGCAATAACAAAGCTTAGACATTACGCATTAGCGCACGAAGTCCATCTCATTTCAAAAGTGGACCCTCTCAAATATTTAATGTCAAAGGCCATCTTGACAGGACGACTCGCTAAATGGGCTCTACTCTTAATGGAGTTCTCGATAACATATCGACCCCTCAAGACAGTGAAGGGTCAGGCCATAGCCGACTTCCTTGCTGAGCACCCAATACCAGCTGACTCTCCTTTAAACTGCGATCTTCCAGACGAACATGCGTTTGATGCGATCGATGGTGATAATACCCGATGGGAGCTTTATTTTGACGGAGCATCTTCCGTGAAGAAACGCAAACAAAGTACCCCTATAATCAAATCGGGGGTAGGACTCATCTTTATAACTCCACAAGGAGGGATAATACGCTACGCGTTCTCCCTGACGGAACCGAGGACAAACAACGAAGCCGAATATGAAGCTCTGATAGCGGGCCTCGAGATCGCCATTGACATGGGAATTGAAAACCTCCTCATATACGGAGATTCGCAACTGGTCGTTAGTCAAGTAAACGGCGATTACCAAACATGCAAACCGGAGTTAGTAAAATACGGTGAAAAGGTGCAACAACTGCTAACCCAAATTCCCTCCTATACTTTGGAGAGCATACCACGCGCGGATAACAGCAAAGCGGACGCGTTGGCCAAACTCGCTAAAGAAATGGCTGACGAGAACCTCGATGACGTTAGAATCATGGTACAAAGTCGTCAGGTGCTCGCCCCCGCAGAAATACCTTCGGAATCACCCGAAGAGAAGGGAGTGACTGAACAAGCGACCTTGCAAATAAAAGAACATGAGAAGGTTGAGGATTGGAGGGAAGTCTTTATAGACTACTTCAAGTCCCACCAAATGCCTGAAGATGCGTCCGCAAGACATCAACTCATAAAACGAGCTCTGTCCTTCGCCTTCGTCAATGATACTCTCTACAAGAGGTCATTCGATTCTCTGTGGCTGAGATGCTTAGGACCGGACGAATCGGAAAGAGTCGTTCAGGAAATTCATGACGGAATCTGCGGTTCACATAAAGCAGGTCCAAAGATGAAGTTGAAGATCAAACGGATGGGCTATTACTGGCCCACGATGATTCAAGACTGCATCGAATATGCGAAGCAATGTCACTCATGCCAGATTCATGGGGACTTCATCCACCAGCACCCAAATCCGCTGCATCCAACGGTAGCTAGCTGGCCATTCGAAATGTGGGGGACTGATATAGTCGGCCCCATCGAGCCAGCATCGTCTAAAGGACATCGTTTCATCCTAGCGACGACTGACTACTTCTCTAAGTGGGCAGAAGCAGTACCATTGAGAGAAGTGAAGACGGAGAATATCCTTCATTTCTTCAAAACGCACGTCATATATCGGTTTGGAACTCCGAGGCGGATCATCTCCGATAACGGGCCAGCGTACCGAAGTCATAAAATCAGCCGCTTCGCACAGCAGCATAACATAGACTGGAGATATTCCTCAGTCTATAATCCACGAGCTAACGGTCTCGCCGAGGCCTTCAACAAGACCTTGATGAAAATTATAAAGAAAACAGTGTCCCGAAATAAGAAAGACTGGCATGAGAGACTGCAAGAAGCTCTTTGGGCGTATCGAACTACGTTCAAGACAGCCACAAACACAACGCCATACGCGTTGGTGTTCGGTACAGAAGCAGTACTCCCCCTCGAGATAGAGCTACCCTCTCTACGAGTGGCAGTCCACTACGAGCTGACAGACGAAGAAAATGCTCACCTTCGGTTTGAAGAGCTTGACGCCCTTGATGAAATCCGGCTCATAGCACAGCAAAATCTGGAAGCTTATAAAGCAAAGATAATGCGCTCATACGAAAGATTGACCCGACCGAGGACATTCCACCAAGGCGAACTCGTGCTAGTGGTCAAAAGGCCTATGATCCCCAATCGCGCCAAGCGGGGAAAATTCGAGCCGAACTATGAAGGCCCGTACATCATAGATAAAGTTTACCAGGGTGGGGCCTATCTACTCATGGACATGCATGGTGAAAGGCCTTTCAGACCAATAAACGGTCGCTTCCTAAAGAAATACTACGCTTAATGAGCCACAGCCTAGGTCAACGATAGACGACGACGACTATGTCCGCTCGCTATTTTCCTAAGCTCAAACTGTATAAGCAGTAGCCAGCTTCTCAACAGCGGACCGAAATGTCCTTAAACTAACAATGGACCGAAATGTCCTTAAACTAATAGCAGACCGAAACATCTTTAAACTACTACCGCAGCATCCTTAGGCTGGGGAAAAAAAAAAAAAGGTATGTCCATAAGCAAAAAGGGCACGGATGAAAACCTGAAAGGGCTCCGTGAGTAAAAACAGCAGGGCTACCGGCGAGTGTTCGTGAAAACCCGAAAGGGCGCAACCTCGTTAAAAGACACTTATAGGGTCTTCTCGACCTTATAAGGAGAAACCACCTGCGTGAGATCCTTACGACTCACAAAGGAGCAACACACTTAGGGATCCCCACGATTCCTAAGGAGAAAACACACTTGCGAGATCCTCACGACTCGTAAGGAAAACTCTCTTATGGGACCCTCACGGCTCATAGGATTTGAAAGTCTTAAGTCACAGAGACCTAAACCTGTGCTTAAGCAAACCCCCACAAACTTTCAATATTGCCCTACAAGTGGCTCAGTATTGACCCTTGTATACAATCCACGGGCGCGAATAAACATTTCCCTAGCCAAATTTCATCCGTAATTGGGAATACGTTCGCATGGTGAACAACCCTTATAAATCCCCTCGATTTATGAGGAGAAAACCCTCCTGTAGGATCCTTACGACTTACAGAGGAACAAAACACTTAGGAACCCTCACGATTCCTAAGGAGAAAATACACCTACAAGATCCTCACGACTTGTAGGGAGAAATAACTTCGTGATACCCTTACGGCTCACGAAGTCAAAAGCTTTAGTCGACAGGACCCTAACCCTGGTCGCTAAGCCTCCTTTGTTCGACAACGACAGAGGCAAATGATGATTCGCTCCTGGCAATATCCCAGTTGTAGCGGTGCTGATGCCGAAATCGGTGTCCAATTTCAGGTTTACGGCGAAAAACCAATAAGCCGCACACGCATACGAGATAGCCGAAATGATAGGGCAACTTGCAATAAAAAGCAGTAGGTAAAATGTATGCATGCGAAATAGCCGAAATGATTGGGCAACTCGCAATAAAAAGCAGCGAGTGGAAATAAAATAAATAGCCGAAATGATTGGGCACCGCGAGAAATAGCCGAAATGATTGCGCAATCGCGACCTTCGCGATATAAAAGCTGAAATGATAGAGCATCGCGGAAATAAAAAAAATGATGATAAAACTTTGGCCCTACAGTTAAGATCGCATCGATCCCTGTATACAATCCAAGGGCGTAAACAAAGAGGGAACCATACTTTCCCAACAGGCTCCGTCAGAAGACGAAGCCAAATATCGACAGTTCAGTTCAACTCCGAAGAAATCAATATCTTCATCAAATTCCTCGACTCACGGATACAAACACTCCTTGACGAGAGCCTTCTGATCCGCGTAGACCCGCAGAGCCACCAGTGCCTCCGTAGGAACCCTCGACTCATTTCAAACCCCAAGGAAACAAATAATCCTTGGCGCTTGGGAAACAAATAATCCCAGCAAACTCCTCAACTCACGGATACAAACACTCCTTGACGAGAGCCTTCTAATCCGCGTCGACCCGCAGAGCCACCAGTGCCTCCGTAGGAACCCTCGACTCGTTTCAAACCCCAAGGAAACAAATAATCCTTGGCGCTCGGGAAACAAATAATCCCTAGCAAACTCCTCAACTCACGGATACAAACACTCCTTGACGAGAGCCTTCTGATCCGCGTCGACCCGCAGAGCCACCAGTGCCTCCGTAGGAACCCTCGACTCGTTTCAAACCCCAAGGAAACAAATAATCCCAGCAAACTCCTCAACTCACGGATACAAACACTCCTTGACGAGAGCCTTCTGATCCGCGTCGACCCGCAGAGCCACCAGTGCCTCCGTAGGAACCCTCGACTCGTTTCAAACCCCAAGGAAATAAATAATCCTTGGCGCTCGGAAAACAAATAATCCCAGCAAACTCCTCAACTCACGGATACAAACACTCCTTGACGAGAGCCTTCTGATCCGCGTCGACCCGCAGAGCCACCAGTGCCTCCGTAGGAACCCTCGACTCGTTTCAAACCCCAAGGAAACAAATAATCCTTGGTGCTGGGGAAACAAATAATCCCAGCAAACTCCTCAACTCACGGATACAAACACTCCTTGACGAGAGCCTTCTGATCCGCGTCGACCCGCAGAGCCACCAGTGCCTCCGTAGGAACCCTCGACTCGTTTCAAACCCCAAGGAAACAAATAATCCTTGGCGCTTGGGAAACAAATAATCCCAGCAAACTCCTCAACTCACGGATACAAACACTCCTTGACGAGAGCCTTCTGATCCGCGTCGACCCACAGAGCCACCAGTGCCTCCGTAGGAACCCTCGACTCGTTTCAAACCCTAAGGAAACAAATAATCCTTGGCGCTTGGGAAACAAATAATCCCAGCAAACTCCTCGACTCACGGATACAAACACTCCTTGACGAGAGCTTCCTGATCCGCGTCGACCCGCAGAGCTACCAGAGCCTCCGTAGGAATCCTCGACTCGTTTCAAACCCCAATGAAACAAATAATCCTTGGCGCTTGGGAAACAAATAATCCTAGCAAACTCCTCGACTCACGGATACAAACACTCCGTGATGAGAGCTTCTTAACCCATGTCAACTGTTCCGCTACAACTACAGACAGATCCCCGATTCGTCTCAATTTGTAAGAAGAAGTCTCTGACAGCAAGGAAGTCTTGCTTTTTGAGCAATGGGGCCCTGCAAGTCAATCCAAACTGGTCTCTTGCATACTATTCACGGGTCTCACTCTCCGAAGTCGAATTTCGACGAGGAGGGAAACAACCACTTACGAATCCTCTCGACTCGTAAGAGGGAAAATTCTCTTATAAGATCCTTACGACTTATAAGAGAAAACCACGCTTAGGAATCCTCACGATTCCTAAGGAGAAAATCCACCTGCGAGATCCTCTCGATCCGTAGGGAGAAAAGTCTCTATGAGACCCTCACGGCTTATAGAGTTGAAAAGTCTTAGACAGCAGATCTGAACCTGCGGCCTAAGCCATCGCTATCTCTTAAAAAAAAACTAAAAAACTAAGTTATCTGCCAATTATGTTTATCAAAGACAACATGCTGATAATAAGAGAATGCAGAAAGAAAAAGTGCATACAAGACATTGCAAAAGAAAATGTGTATCTTTATTCATTGACTTCAATCAAATACAAGATGAATCGTACAAAAGAATAAAGAATAGATACATATTATTTTAAAGGAAAATTTTACAAATACATTGATACAAAGGCAGCTACTGGGAAGGAAGCGTCTTAAGTAGCTTTATCAGTTGTTCGCACACTTCCTTTCAGGCCTTTTCCCGATCGGCTACCGCCGCCAGCTCTGCCTCCACTTGGGCTCGTTGCTGCAAGACCGATGCAAGCTGCTCCCTCACGACTTGATAGGCAGCTTCCCGACTTGGAATATTGCGCTCAGCTACGTCGAGTTTCCTCTTCAAGTTTAGCCCATGGGAGATGCGCTCCAAGAGACCCTCAAAGATAGTCTTCACTTGGATAGCATTAGCCTCAACCTCAGCGCGCAGATGGGCCGTTTCGTTCGAGGTCTTTCGGCATTCCCTTAGTCTTAAAGCTGCTTCTTGCTCCAAGTGGCGGGAGTGCGAAGTGCTTTGCTCGAGCCAAGTTGTGCGTTGGGTGCTCAGGGCTAAAACTTCGGGAGAAGGGCGCGTCGACTCCAGCCGGTATAGACAGGCCTCGATCTCCCTGCAGTGATTAACCCAAGATCTGACGACGCCTTCGTTATGAAAAGTTACGAGCGCCGCCAACATTGGATTAACATCCACAGCGAAATCTACGGCAGAAGGGAGAGCATCCATGTTAAGCTCTTCGATGTACCCGCTCAGCATGCCCAAACTCATCACAGCACCCTTTGAAGATGGGCGTCTCAAGAAAGGGCCTGCCGGTAGAAAGACGCGAGACTCAAAAGGGACCGGAGCCGGAACAATAGCTGCAAAACAAAACATGGTTAAACGATGGTTCAAGAGATATTTAAGGGTTACCAAAAAAGGAATTTGCTATACCAGAAGCAACGGACGGCAGAGCCGGAAGGGCCGGAAGCGCGGCAGGTCTGGTATCCCCTCCTTCGATTTGTGGCACTGCAATAAAGAAAGGGAAAAGTCAGAAATCATTCAATTGCTAGAAAAAGGGGATGAACAAAGATATTGTATTGAACGTACACTCACCAGCGCCACTAGAAGGAGAAGCAAGTTCGGATGGGAAGGAGAAGTGTGGGAGCAACACTTGATATAGATGATCAAAGAGCACTCCTGAAAAGATGCGGTGGTATGGCGTTAGTCCATGAACTACACGTTTAAAAGATTAACTTGTGAGTCGCAAATCCATACCTTCCAACATCCGCGATGGCACGAGGGAGGACGGGGAAGTGACCACCGCCAAAGCAGTAGTTGACGGTGCTCCTTCAAGCAATGGAGCGTCGGCGCTGGCCGCACCTGCAAAGACAAGCTTGTTAGAAGAGATCGCAAGATATATAAAAAAAGGAGGGAAACGATAGTAACCCGAAACTTACCCGACGAACTGCCAGCCGAGACTGAGGCAATTCCTTCCTCCATTGACATCAGGCCACCACCCGTAGCCTCGTCACCCGACTCGATGGGAACCGTTGTTGTGCTTGCAAGCCCGGGAGACGGCAAGGAACTATACGCGGGGAGGGCTATGATTGGAGTATTGCCAGATTCCAGAGAAGGAGCAGCTGGCTTATCCTCAGGAATCATGGCCACCTCACCCGCTACTCCTTCGGGTCCTGCGATCACAGTTGTCTCATCCATCGGCACCGTGACATCTCCAGCCTCAAGCACCTCGACTTCTACTGCCTTCGGCTCGACAATCATCTCATCTTCCGCCACTTCAGATGCGGCATCGATGACCCTCTCGGCAGCGGATCCTTCAATTTCTGTCTCAGGCGCCGTGGCCCCGATGACGTTGCTCACTGTCAGCTCGGGCTCGGCAAGTACCGCTTCCTCCGCTCCCCGGGGTTCGACGGTCTCCGCCTCCCCCTCAGTCGGACTTGGCCCTGCAAAAGGAATGCGTATGAGCCAACGGCTTGATAATTCTTACAACAAGTTTCTGAAAGAAATGTTACCTGAAGAGGACTTATCGTTTGCATCCCGAACCGTGCGCGCCACCTGCCTATGAGCGGTAGACAGAGCGGCAGGGGCCTCTCCAGAAGGAGTGTCGGCACGAGAAATCGTGCTAGGGCCCGCTCCCATGGCCAAAGCAGCTCTGCTCGCCTCTGCTTCAGAAGGAGTGTCGGCACGAGGAAGAGTGCTAGGGCCCGCTCCCGCCGCCAAAGCAGCTCTGCGTGCCCTTGCTTCGCGTCTCAACCGCTTCCGCTCCTCTCGAGCCGTTGAGATGGATGCCACTAGGGCTTCCTTGAGTGAGGCTCCCTCGTCCGTATATAGGGATGCCTCTAGATTCTTCAAGGCATCCTTCATCGTTTTGTCAAGCCGAGGCTCTTGCGGCAACTTTGACGAAGCTGGGACCTCAGTTACAGACTCGGGAAGGACCCCCGCGTCAATTAATACAACCCCTGCAAAGAAACAAAAGAAAGTCAGGTTGAATATCATAGAGAGACAACAAACTTTCCTTATGAAAGGGAAAGGGGTGAAACATACCAACGCCTGCTAGGGCACGCTTCTCCTCCTCCTCCTGGAAGGTTTTCAAGGATGCAGCAATAGCCTCTTCAGTGGAAACACCTGTTGAAAATGGAGCAAATGTTAGTTAAAGATAATAATACAAGGTGCAATAAAATGACAAATGAAGCGTCTGATGATTACCGGACTCAGCAAGTTTGCTTAGCATCGCTTCGAGCCTAGCCGATCGCTCCGAAGCTGCAATGGCGGCAGCTAAATTGGTGTCCTCAGGGTCTACCACGAAGCCCTCATCGCTGCCATACTCACATATAGCCCCGGCGGGAGAAGCCTCAGGCTTCGAGCTGAGGATCGCATCGAGGGAAAGGACGGACTTCTTCTTTTTCTGCTGTCCGCCAGCTTTAGATCCACCCGGAGTGGATTTGCGCTTGGCAGCCACTTTAGGGCGGCGAGTCCCGATCTCTGCCCCTCCGCCAGATCCTGGCGATACCACATCAACCGTCTTCGTGGGAGCATGGGGCGCCGGCGGTGCATCCACCGTAGTGGGCAATGGCAATCCACGCGGGGGGCTCAACACGCGCGGTCGGTCGACTCTGGCATCTTTTATCGGGGGAATGACCTGGATCCTTGGCTGCAAGGGAGCCTTGCGATCACCGCCAGGAGGCGCAGCCCTACGGTCGACCAGCAGGCGTTTCTCCATTAAGATGATTGGGCCCATAGCATGCGCATACCAGGCTACATAAGGATGAATTATTTTAGGGACGCAGCTAGGCTCACTGATAAAAAAATAGGAGCCTGTATTGAGCCGGGTGAAATGATGCATCGCATTCCTTATCCCCTCTGGGCCGACCGCGGGTGTTTCCAGAAAGGCCTCCATCGGGATCCCTTGATTGTAACCCAATTGTCGGGCAAATCGATGTGGGTTATACCTCATAAAGAGAGCCGTCTTATTCTGCCTAAATACTAGGTAGCCCGGCTGAATAGAGTAAAGGTGAAGGATTTCCCGAGCCTTCAGTACAGAAACCCCGCCCTTAAAGTCATCACGCAGCGACACCACTGATTTAGTGGTCTCGGAGCCCATGGTGACGACCTTATCCACAAAAGAAGTCTTCGCTCCGACTAGATGTGAACGCAGGAGCAGTCCCCTAGACTCCCGCGGAGGTGCAACCACGATTGAAGCCCCGACCAACCGCATAATTCTTGGGAGTTTGAATTTATCAAAGAACGGAGGAGTCTTATGGGCACCAAACACCCCGCGCACATGCAGCTCCATCCAAGAAGTGAAGTAGTGCATCGGGAAGTTAGCAGGCTGTACCCCAGGCTCATTAGCATCCGCCGCTACGCTAAGTCCATTGTAAAGGTAAGCCAGCCCGGCAATCCCTACCGATAGCTGCAAACCAGCCGCCATTCGATGCGCCGGGTAAAAGACAGAGGACCGCATGAGGCGTGGGTGCATGGGGAGCGCGAAGCTGCATAGCCATAGACCTAAGAACCCTATGAAAAAAGTCTCCTCGTCCATGCCAGGAACGGCGATCTCTGAGAAAGGGACGCTGGCAGTGCCCGGGAAATAAAAATCGCGCTGGTCATTTTCCAATGAAGGTCGGCGGTCCAAGCCGAAACCAAAGGGGTCAGCAAGCTGAGCGAACTTCTCGCCCTGCTCTGATAGGAACTCCGGGCGGATAAACGAGCAATGAAATCCGTGAAACTGACGCCCCGGTCGCCCGACTCCAAATGGAGTTCCTCATAAATCTCCAACACCTTCACCAAGCCCGGGTGCTGATGCTGAATGGCATTTTCCGGAGTTAAGTCAAATACAAGCTGCTTGGTGGCGAAGACATACTCGTCTGGAGGAAGCAGCTCCTCGTAGTGTTCTCCCCTCATTGGCAGACCTGAAATTTCAGCAAACTCCTCCAAAGAGATGGAGACTTCCCTATCCGCTGTCAAGAAGGTATGGGTGGGGATATTCCATTGTTCGATGAAGGCCTTTATCCACCACGTCGGAGGAGAGGGATACTCGAAAAGCGAGATGTAGACAGCTGAGTATAAGCCAATCGTCGTCAGGAGAGCCCTCTTCGTCGCCAAAATGTAACGGGCCCATGGCAGATATCCGGCAAGCGGTCGCGGAGTCAATCCAATGTTGTAAGCCTGTCCCCAAGGGCGTGCTTCACTCTGACAGATTCGCCTCCCCAAGATATCTATAGCCGGCGGCGGCTGCACCGGAATGGCACCGATTGCAGGCTGAAGGAGGTCGTCGGCATTCCAATTTTTAACCTCCACGGCATACTCCACCGGGGGCTTGTCCGCATAAGGGATCGTAACTATGGGCTCAGAAGGCGAAGCGGAGCTGAAGCTGCGACGGCCTTGGATGATTTGGCTATACCACCTTCCCCACAAATGGAGTCTCTTGTACTCTGGATCATGATCTTTAATCAAGGCGAACGCCACCCGGTCCACTGGTGCGTGTGGGAACCCTCCTTCTGAGCGAACAAAAGGGAAAGACAAATCTTCAGACATGTTCCCTGTAGACAAAAAAAAAAAATATATAACCGTTAGAGTTCCAATGCTTCACATGTCAAAGTCCTACATCACACTACAGTGTAGTGAGTAGGGGACCAAAGGGGGACCCACAAAATCTAGATGACGGCGCATCATTTGATAAGACAGTCCCATCATTGGATGAGACTGTCAGTCAATGAAAAAGACCCCCAAAAGAATACCCTTATTGGGGGGATCCCTAGAGACAAGGAGAAAATCTCCTCCTTTTAGAGCAAAGCTCTATCACAGAGTGACATTTGTCAAACTCTGGTCTCAAAGGAATAAAACTTCTTAAAAAGATCCTAGCTCTGTAGTAGTAATGAAAAATTATAACTCCTAGGAATTAAAATTTTTGGGATCTTAAAGGTCCATGAAAACTTTTAGGAGTTCTCTATTTGATCTATGAGCATGGCTCTGTTCATGGGTTAAAACCCAGGAACCAGATCTCTGTAAATTTTTGAGAGCAAGGCTCTGTGGATGAAACCCCAAAGGGGTTTTCTTTAGATCAAAGATCTATGAGAGCAAGGCTCTGTTGAAGAAACCCCAAAGGGGTTTTCTTTAGATCAAAGATCTACAAGAGCAAGGCTCTGTTAATTAAAATTAATTTAAATTAATTTAAATTTTTACCTAAGAGTGATTCTAAATTCTGAACTTCAAAATTCTTGGGAAGAAGCAAGAGCAAGGCTCTAAGAGTTTTTAAGCAAGAGCAAGGCTCTGAAATTCAAATTCTTGGAATTGGTAAAGAATTACCAAGGACCAAGGGTCCTATTTATAGACGCCTGCGTCTCTTCACCTGATCTCAATGATCCAACGGTCGGGGTCTTGCCACCGCTGCACTCACGTGCGCGCCACGTGAGCGCAACGGTGGGGGGCATTTGTTCCCCCAATCAGAGCAAGGCTCTGCTTAAATTTTGAAAATTCAAATTTTGAAGCAACGCTTCAGTTCCCGTGTGCTGCGCGCAACGCGCCACGTGTCAGAAGTTGACACGGCAGCACAACGCCCAAGGCGGAACGTCCAATCAGAGCAAGGCTCTTTAAAAAACATAAGCAACGTTCAACTGCGCAAGCGCACGGCAGCGCGACACGTGTCTGCGCAGTTGCGCAAGCACAACTGCGCAAGCGCACGGCAGCGCGACACGTGTCTGCGCAGTTGCGCAAGCACTGTTACGCAAGTTCACCGCTGCGCGACACGTGTCTGCGCAGTTGCGCAAGCACTGTTGCGCAAGCGCAAGCACTGTTGCGCAAGTGCACAACTGCGCGACACGTGTCTGCGCAGTTGCGCAAGCACTGTTGCGCAAGCCTTCCACTGCGCGACACGTGTCATTCATTGGGGAGTTGCGCAGAAACAGAATGAAAATTTAATGAAATCTTTTCTGTTCTTTCCAAAACCAGAAGATTTTCTTCTGCCTTTGGATCAAAGATCCAGCGGTGGGAAAATTCCCAAAATCACTCAGAAAAGATCTTGTTAACAAATTCAACAAATTTGTGAGCACTATAAATAGGACCCCAGACCCCATTCGAGGGGCATCAACTGGGAGAATCGACTTCTAGCAAAAAAAAAAAAGAAAAGATAACTCTTGGAGATTATTCAAGAACAAGAAAAAGAAGAAAGGTAAAAACCTTTTTTTTTTAAGAGAAAAATCTCTGAAGAACAAAGGATTTAAAAAAAAGGGAAATAAATGAAAATAAATAAATAGTGCCTTGCACTTGTTATGAACCCTTGGTTCTGTGAAATCAGGGAAAATAGGAAGAAAAACTTGTTTTCCTTTGATCCAAATTTAGATCAAAAGTGCTATGCACTTTTGTTCTTAAATTTAAAAAATTCTTGATGTTCTGCACAAATACAACCCATTATTTAAAAGGGCCTAGCCCAAATCAAATTGCAAAATAATAAAGGGGCAGAGCCCTGTTTGGATTGATTTTCTAGTCGGGCAAAACCCAAAATAAATAAAAAATTTGGACTTAACGTATCTGCGCAGTTGCGCAAGCACTGTTTCGCAAGTGCACAACTGCGCGACACGTGTCTGCGCAGTCGCGCAAGCACCGTTGTGCAAGTGCACAACTGCGCGACACGTGTCTGCGCAGTCGCGCAAGCACTGTTGCGCAAGCCTTCCACTGCGCGACACGTGTCACCTCCACGAGCGCTTGCACTCTTTAATTGCGCAAAGCACCTGACAAGCCGTATGGGGCACTATCAGAGTATTAAATGCAATGCATTATTAAGGGGCAGAGCCCAATCAAAGGTCAAATGGACCAAATAGAAGTACTGCACATTATTTTAAAAAGGCAGAGCCTAATCAAAAAGTCTAAACAGACCAAAAATAATGCTATGCATTGTTTAAAGGGCAGAGCCCAATTGAGAGGTCCAATAGACCAAAAACTATGCTCTGCATTATTCTAAAAAGGGCAGAGCCCAGTCAATGGCCTGAAGTAATGCTATGCATTATTCTAAAAAGGGGGAAAGCCCAAACAAAAGCCTAATAGGCCAAATGCAAACAAAATGTGAACATTTTTAACTGGACTTAGCCCAATTCTGGCCGTAAGTCCTTAAATTAAATTGACTGAGCACAGCTGCTCTCCTAAAATCAATTCACGACCGGTTCAAGGGTACATCTCCGAACTCCTTTGACATCCATCGTTGTAATTCCTCAACGACGTCAGAGAGGTGACGGGTCCCAACGACCACACACCCATATGGACTGCGGGGTCCTTAAACTCGTGGACCGAAACGTCCTTAAACTAATATCGGACCGAGACGTCCCTAAACTAATATCGGACCGAGACGTCCCTAAACTAATATCGGACCGAGACGTTCCTAAACCAACATCGGACCGAGACGTCCCTAAACTAACATCGGACCACCACGTCCCTAAACTGGCGCAATAGAGCCCAAATGCTCTTTTATCGGATCTAAACGGTCCCGTTAAGTTGATCTTAGTCTTAAACTGGACTAACGTATCCTTAACAAACGTTTAAGTTGATCTTAGCCTCAAACACGGCTAACGTATTCTTAAATATTCAAATGGATTATAAAACTCCCAATCAACTCTGGTCCGAGGGTACATCTCCGAACTCCTTTGATATCCATCGTTGTAATCCTTCAACGACGTCAGAGAGGTGACGAGTCCCGATGGCTATACATTAAATTAATCACTGCGTTGAGTTGATCTTAGTCTAAAACAGGACTAACGTATCCTTGACGAAAGTTTAAGTTGATCTTAGCCGCAACGCGACTAATGCATCCTTAAACTGAAAACACCAAACCCAAATCTAAGTAAATACGGATTTGGACTAATCCACGTCCTACGGACGACGGCATTACTCAGTCTCCGTATACAATCCACGGGCAACCACAAACAAAACAAACACACACGACACGAAGTGAAATTCTGGAGAAGGAGAAAGTTGTTACCGCGATGCGGTAGCGTAATTAACTGCAGGGGCTTGCGCCTGCAGGGAAGAGCGTCCCCATAATCAAAAACCCCTCATCCTGAGGGGGAATCTGACGAAGTCTGCTACATCGGCCGCATCCGTCTAAACCTCCGATCCACGGTGCCATAAATCAACTTGGTATCTTCGGAGAGGTAGACGGATAAAACCAAATAGTATCTGCCCCGAACCCCAGGCACGGACGCCCCAAAGTCCAGGCCGCCGTTCGGAGGGGAACAGCACATTCATGGATTTCGATTTCCGTGCGCACCAGACGCACGTGGCATTCATATATATATATATATTGGGATTGATTTCTTTTGGAGCCGTATATTTTATGATACTTGCTATTTGGTTTAGTACTGAGCAGGACTAGTCAGAGGATAGTTCCTAAGTATATTTTTGCATGCATTGATAGTTATCGAAGGGATTTCTAAAGAGGAGCTATAGTCTCAGTATTTACCTACGTGTCCGTGATGACACGAAACTTTTACAGGAGAAACCCTTCTAAATTGTTTTCAAAACGGCGGGATGTGTATGTTAAACAAAGGATATATATATAGTTATTTTCTCACAATGGACGTCCGCCACTGTGCAGTGATACACACTATGCACAGCGATTTGAAAAAGGTTTGGCATCCATTGCTTACAGATGTTTTAATGACGTTTACCTGTATAGTTCTGACGTTTACGGGTATAGTTTTGATGTATATCATATTGATTTTCGTTTTGGATCTTGACATTGGTGTCTTCACCATAATTCCGATGATTGCGGGATGCTTGACGGAGTTTTGATTTTGGTTTATATATCTGTTTTTCATGTGCATGCATTGCGTTACGATATGTTTTATGTATTTATGATTTCGGAGCCCCGACGACTTCATGGTTTTGCTGAAATGTATTAGTTTTGGGGGGTGTTTTAATTTAAATTCGGGGACCGAATTTCTTTAAAGGGGGAAGATTGTAATGTTTTGAAAATCGTTCAGGTGAAATTTCGGTTAATCGGTAAAATAACGGGTGTTTTCCGGAAAAATCGAGATATAAATATCTTTTAATATAAAATTAAATATACATATTCTAGCTATGTAATTGCTAGTATTTGGTGTTTATTGAGCCACTTGTAAAATTTCTAATTTATTAAAAAAAATCCGAAATAAATTATTTTAATATTATTTTAAGCCGTCACTAATACATTTAATTAGGGATAATTACAAATTGGAATGGGTTGATACAAATTTTGTGTATCATGACACATTAAACTAACATGTAAAATATTATTTTTGAAATGAAATGAAATTGTCAAACGGTTTTAGAAAATAATGAAGAAAAAAGCTTAAATAGTGAAATTAGTGTAAATAGAAATTGGGGTATAATATTTATCATTTTTCTCTCACCCATACTCACCCACACCCTCTCTCCTCTCCCCAAATCAGCAGCCGCCCCAAGTTGCCCCCTCATTTCCCCACTTGAATTTGCTAATAGAAAAACAAAAGAAAAGAAAAAAAAATAAAGAGAGAAGAAGTTAAATGAGGTATGGGCTTTGACTTTTAGATTGACCTAATACTTTCTTCACCTCATTCTCTCTCCCTTCTCCCCATCATCAGGCCGAGCCCCCCTCCTTCATTTCAGCAGCAGCCTCCCCCCCCCCCATTTCGTCTCTTTTTCCATCAAAAAATTCATCAATTTTTATCAAAAATCCAAACAAAATTCAAATCCAAGCCCTACCCATTTTTTCTTAGCCCATTCTAACATGAATCTTGGAGAAAAGTTTGCATTTTGGAGGCTAGATTGCAACGTTTGATCCATAGATTGTGAGGTATAAAATCTTGACCTTTTGTTAAATTGTTTGTTTTGCTTCAAAACTAAGTTAATGAAGGGTTTCAATTAGGTTTTAAATTGCGAGTCCAAGTTCGAGATTAGGGTTTGTGAAATTCAAGTTAGGGTTTTTATTATGTAATTATGGTTGCAAAGTGTAATTTATCATTTTATGAAATGATAAACCTAAGCTGGTTGCTAGTTTACTAATTGTTGCATGTAAATTGTGCTAATTAAGATTTCTAGTTAACTAGGATTTTGTAATTAATTGAGAATTGAGAATTTAAAATATAGTAAGGGTTTCATCACATCATTAACATTATAATGAGTGGTTTAATACTTTAGAGCATGCAAAACCTAGTCTTGGATTTGTGTATTGTTGCTTCGAAGTGGTTAAAATTGGGTTAATGTGCAAACTAAAAATGTTAGTTTAATACAAATTGATGAGAATAAATTATAGAAATGATTTATATGACTTATTCAAGATATTTAATAAGTATTATGGCCATTAGAATCGTTAAAATATTTAGATTGGTTAAAACACCAAGTTTTAAACTAAAAAGGGTATTTGTGCTAACTAGGTTTTAGTTTAATGAAATTTAGCAAGATTAAAAATCTAGTAAATGTTATGTGGCCTAATTAAGATAATTAGTGAATATTGTGACCCCTAGTTTTGCCAAAACATCAAGATTTCTTTTAAAACGGTTAATTTTACTTTCTCGGTTTTCGGAAAAATAGCTTTTAAAGTGAGTTTGAGGTTTTTGTGAATTTCAACCTATTTCATATTATAATTAGTATTTGTGAATGTGCAAATGGGTGCGTTTGGGTTTTATCGCGATCAATTGGCGTTTATACGCCGATGTCGAGGGATATTTGGTTTTTTACTTGAACGGATCCTAGGTTTTTACCTATGTGAAATTCGTATGCTGTTTTGGACTTTCATCCGCAATTTCGTTTACGATACTATATGTTTACACGTAGGTACCCTCACGAGGGCTTCGAGACGACAAGCTAGCGCGTGGCGACATCGATTTCGGCAAGCGAGGACCAGGTGAGTAGATTTATATCTACGGAGAGAAGTCGGGTGGATGGCATATAGCACCCCGCAGTCCGTAGTATAGTTTATGATATATATGTTGATATAAGTGTTTTATGATACGAGGATGATTATCAAGATATGATTTTGTGTTTATGGTTTAGTTTAGGATAGTTAGAAGTAAACTAGCATAGCTTCTTAGTCGCGAACCCTAGAATAGGTTCACACCCACACGCACACATGCATTTGCATACATCTATTTTACATGTGCGTATATGGGGATATGTACACACACACACACACACACACATGGGTATGGGACTATGTATATATATATATGTATACATATACACAGATTATGAGGATAGTACTTGGATTAGAGATGAGTCGATGAGATTGGGCTTGAGGCCATGAGATCGGTGATGTGACAGGGTTAGTATTCGAGTTACGACGTGATATGTTTAGCGGGTCCTTTAGGCGTGGTGTTTTCATACACACGCATGCATACATAGATAGTGTCAGTTTTGTACTAGACGTAGATCAGTACCCCGATCATGATATTTGATAAAGAGGATACCAGATGAATAATGTGATAGATGTGACATTTAACCCGTACCCAGATTTGGGAGGCCGTACTGCGGATTTACCGTACGAGCTATATATTGATGATAGATCCACACTCTTGACTCGAGGATGTCATATTATATAGGGTATCGTATGGGATACTATTGAGGCGGGATCACCGACTATCATACACATATATATATATATATATCGACTCAGATTTAGGTAGTTTCCATACCCCTTCCGATTGGTTGTTAGTTAGACATGTAGTTACCTAGTAGATGTTAGACTGGACCCGAGTCGTACCTATTTCCAAAACTAACGAATCGTGAGGATTTTAAAGACATGTCAAGGGATATCATGGATATTTCAAAAGACGTACATTTTCTTAAAAACACCGTAGCCCTTATTTTCAAAACGCCACGATTCGTACTATTTCAAACGGCAAAACAGTATAACACAGGTGTAGCGATGTAGATTCCTTATTGTTACGTTATCATTCATGTTCCCATATTATTGTTGCAATTACTATTTATTGCCATTTATCATGTTATCGTCTCATTGCATGTTTATTGTGTACTTAGTGATTATGAACCATACTGTCAGGACACCAGTACCATTACCGATGATGCGTATGTTCCACACACACTTACTTGCCGGCTCACACACATCATCATCGGTAATTGCCATGTCACGTACACTTTAGAAAACACTATTTCATTAACATAGCTTGCTAACTGATAGTTGCTACATGTTTTAGCTTTCATATGCTAGTTAATTTATTGCATGATATCAGATACATCCATATATTCATTGGTTATGCAGTATTATGGAGATTTATACCGGTTTTCATTGTTTATTGATATCATGATATTGATGATTTCGGATCCTTCTTGAGATTTCTGGATTTGGGGGAAAGCCGCAAGGATTTATAAACTTATTATCCTTTTAAAAATGCAAGTTGCGGTTTTCCCGTGATGTATGAGTCGTCCACCATAAGTTTTCAGGATTGCTGTTGGATTTCAAGACCCGATTCGAGGAGTTGGATGAACCGTCTCGGGTACATGGTGGGCCCGGTATGGTACCCCGGGGCAAGAAGCTCGAGTTGTATTCGATGAGCCTGGCAGGGGAGAACTACCTACCGGTGATATTATTTGGACTCATCGGTTATCCGGAGGATACCGGCCAGAGTCATGAGATGGTTATAGGCTGATCCGTTCTGTCGGAGCCCGCGGGCCGATCCCGCAGATGATACGGATGCCTGAGATATTGATATTTGAGATTTGAGATATTGAGATTTGATATTGAGATACTGAGACTTATGTTTTGTGTCGATACTTGACACTGATTTCTCTGTTGCATTCATTGATGATACTTGATTGATATACATATAGAAATCTCATTGATTAAAGAAAACAGTTATCTCACTCATGATATATTCTGTTTCCATTCGTAATGCATTCATATAGCATATATCTGATATGTTGCTATCTGAGGCACTGACACAAGCACGTGGTATTGCACGTATATATAGATGAATCAGGATATTTTTTGAAGATATTACTTGATATGACCTAGGATAGCGTCATGCATGCGATTTCTGCTGGTTGATGTATTCTACTCACGAGTTCGCAACTCACCCCCGTTGTGCCACAGTTCCTTGCAGGTTTTGTCGTACAGGTTTCGTTGCGACTTCGCTGGCACACTGTTCCTTCCGGTGGTTGATTTGGTAGGTGGGTTCTTTTGTATCAGGACCACCATTGTATATTTATATTCAGTTATATCTAATAAAACTCCATCAACCAGATTGTATATTTGATAGAGATAGAAGACCAGACTTGTTATTATTTCGACCTTAGAGTTGCGCATTGTATTATTATGGTTTTCATGCTGATTTTGGGTTTTCTTTTGAGTTTTGATTCTCGCCCTTCGGCGTTGTATATTTTATTGCCTGCGTGGTTGTGACCGTCTATTGACGAAGAGCTAGCTCCCGCTTGGGGATGCCGTTTATCATTTCGTATACTATTCATGTTGTATCCCGTTTGGGGGCCAGTATTTACAAAGGATACTCTGCCGAAATTTTCAGAAAATACTTGAGATTTTTAAAATACATACTTCGGCCTATGTTGTTAAAACTACTTGCTTTAAATTGGTTTTTCCTTCACTCTACTGCTTCTTTGGTTTTGATTTCTGGGTTTTGGCTTACTTAGATTACGTACGTCTCGAGACGTTTCGTAATTTAAGCGCCGGTCATGTTCCGTACTTTTCGGGTCGTGACAGTAAGTCCCTTCATCTCTCTCTCTTTCTATCTCAAACCTTATTTTTAAAACAAACCAACAAAAGAGGAGTTATCTCGGATATAGTTTTCTTTTTAATATTTGTAAGCCATGTAATAAACAAACGAGATCAAACAAACATGCTACACTAATCCTAACCTTATTCACATCAATTAGTTTTTAGTTGTAACAAATTTTCACATGAAACAACATATAGGGAACTTTTATCATTAAAATACCATGAACTTTAGTGTAACATCTTTTCGATATCTAGTATACCCAAACCCTAGAACCTTCACGGGGTAATAACCTACCCCACACGCATACTATGGTTTCATAGCACGGTATTCTAGGCATATGGGTAATTCAAAGTAAAATGTTTCTTATTAAAATACCACACCTTTACAAAAGCAGGTTTCTTTAAATCGGTATTTTGAAATCTTCGGCAATTACACCTCTACAACTCTCGTTAGGGGACCCGCTAATGGATGGTGCAGATTATCGCACATCTTTGGGACAATAGAGCGAGATGCAGAACTCATCACGGAGTATTCGGTCTCGAAAGGAATTAAAAAAATACGGTTTTTAAGAAACATGAATTTTTCTAATAAAAACTATTTTTTGCGAAAATTATATAAAATTATGAAATCCGTATTTTCAATAAGAGCGTATTAAGAAACTATATTTTTTTAAAATGAAAGATTAGAATTTTTAATAAAATACCACAAAATTTCCAAAAAGTAGTAGTTTTCATAAAAATACCACAAACTTTCAAAAAACTAAGTTTTATCACCAAAACACAACAACAATTAAAATACATGTTCATGAAAACCCTAAATGTTATAAATCACCCTCGAGGTTTATTTTCAAACTATATTAAAGTATTTTTCATAAAACCTCGTCGAAATATACAAATAATATTTAAGAACTCTAGATTAATATAGGTTTAAGCGGGATCAATTCTCTTAAGCTCCAGGGAGCCGGAGAAAGTGGGTGCTTGTCTATTAAGGTTAGACAACTTAACAAGATTATCAATGGCAATTATCTTGGAAAAAGACACAAATTCTACCGTCCATGTGCAACAATTGCCGATTTCTCCCAAACATAAGATTTTAACAATATACATCAATTCACATGAAAAGACATGAACTCAAATCCAAACTCAAATCTAAATTTGAACTCGAACTCGTATACAAACTGTAAATCCCCGTTCCCCATCTATGAAATTTTTCCTACAGTTTCCGAGTCCCCAAAGAGTATCCCCATTTTTCCCGTATTACTGCCTTATGTGAAGATTAGTACTTAAGTTCCAACATTTAAATTTTTTTCCAAAACTTTTGAACCAAAACAAAATAAACTAAACTCACCTTTAATTTAAAACAAAACCCTAACATTAAATAAGCCCAATACTCCTTTTTCCAAACAAATTAAACTTTTAATTTAAACTTTAAACCCTCAGCCCACCCATTCTTTTCTTCCAGCCCAAACCTCCATCTAGTCTCAGCCCAGCACCCCCATTCCCTTCCCCAACACAAAATAAATTATTTTCCTATAAATTAACCCACTGGCCCGAGCCCAACACTCATTTCCCCAAGGAAGTAAACATTTAATTTAAGCTTTTTCTCTGGCCCAAGCCCAACCCTCTTCCCTTTCACTGCGCCCGCTCAAACCCGACCCGGCCCGCTTCGATCCCCCATCTTCTCCCAACGTCTCTTTTCATTTCCCGCTCACTCGTTTTCCCCCGATCCGCTTTCCTCGCCGACCCACGAGGCCACGTCGCCTGCCGTTGCCCCCGACTCGCGCACCCCACGACTCGCGATCTCCTCCACCTCTTCTCAAACTCACTCCTCCCTCACCCTCTCGATCTAAAACTTCTCGAGACCTCTCTCTCGTTCACCCAAAATCTTCCCACGAACCCACTGCAACTCCCTCACCCGCTTCCCTCGACGACGAACACGACGACTGCAATCCCCCATTCATCCTCCCTCACACTCTTCTCTCCAGAAACTCACCCTCACGAGCCCCTGCACCCACCAACCGAGAATCCCTGCACGCCACCACAGCCACCCTGCACCCTCACGCCGGCGAACCCCACCACGTCGTCGACCATCCTACACCCTCCTCGTCATCAGTGTCTCCTCCACCTCCTCCCAAAAAGTCCACACCCGAGCCCCTACTCTCTCTCTCTCCCTCCAAAGCAGCAAACCCACAACACACAACCCGACACCCTGCTGCCATCGCCGGAGCGACGCCGCCGACCGTCGTCGACCCCAGCGCACTCCCTGAGATCCACAGAGCACCCCTCCACTTCCAGCAAGCATAAGACGTCTCCGGGACACTCCGACGTCAAACCTGAAACGCGAGCCAAGGTCGTGCAAACCAATTCACGCCGTTCGTCGCGCGTTCATGACGCTGCTGCTGTCGTACATCGCCCAAAATGTTTCCAGGCAAGTATTTTACTTGCTACATGCTAATCTATTCGTGTTACAAACTCAAATCGTATAAATTACAAATTTACAATTTCCGATAAATTATATGACATACCTGTTCGATGCATGATCCCAATGAAAATATTCATCTAATTTGACAGAATTGGATTTCCTATGCTGGCCCGTATGATAATGAATACCTTATATAACTTCCACTGGAAAATATGACTGTTAATGACTAAAACAAATACCTCCAAATACACCCGTGAAAACTGGAAATTCCCCGCATCTGAAAATTGTTAAAATCACCATAAATTATATACATATTGAAATGATGCTTTCGAGGGCTCAAATTGAAGCCGACTCGACGAAATATAACCCTGTCCAAGTTTCTAATGGTTTCTGTACAGAAATTGTGACGATATTTGGATCGGAGTGCGGCTCTGGACTGCAGTCCAGAGCGACTCTGATTACTGTTTACTGTCCCGTAATGCGTACCAACTTGTTTCCTGAACTCGTATGTTGCGGAACTCTGCAGGTTATTAAAGTTGAATCTATTAGCTAAACAATACAAGTGGTTTTATCCCGTTTTATCGTCGTTTGCTATTTAATCTGTAATTTAAAAGAACAGGACGTATAACAGTCCAAAGCAGAATCAGAATTGACATACTAGTGTTGCACAGTGTATAACTTTTGACGTACAGACGCGATTGAGAATACGTCTATTGCGTTAAACACCCTATTGAAAACCATAGATTTTATTCACTGTAGCGTCGCTAAATTCTGAACCCAACTGGGTGAAATTCATGTCACGAAACAGACGTTCGGTTCAGAAACTGAATTTCCTGCAGCGAGCACTTAAAATGAAATGGCTGTAACTTGAATACCGGAAACCCGATCGAACTGAAACTAATTTTGATGAACTTCTGACGGAGTGTGCTCATTATCGTATTTGTATCATTTCATTGAATTCCAAACATATGAATTTATGCAATTTTTGTAAGTTGATGACGTGCATATTGGTTCATAACATCCATGGCTTGTTAATGGCATACATACACATATCTTACCCCATTTTCCATATACATAGTGTTAGTGCGTGTTAGTGTTCAGTAGACATTGCATTATCGTGAGTGAATGATATTAGTTTAGGAGTGTCGAGTACACCAATGGAAAGTGAATGATTCGTGACAGTGATTGATACAGTGAACAGTGATAAAACTGTGCCATTGGTATACTTGTACACGACTAAATCAAAATCATAAATAGTGTAAACCTGGGGAAAAAGGGGAAATCGAAGTGGAAAGAGAATCGTATTTAGCGGGACCGTGTTTTAGAGGATGATCATTCGAGCAGTGATATATATATACTAAGTAGGATCTAGCTATCCGGCTGACAGGGTTATGTCCCGGGCATGTGGGCCGTTATCTCGGGTATGTACGAGACTCCTGTTAAACATGATCATCCTTTCCACTATACGATTTCAAACATGACCTAGAGACTGATAGGGACACAGATCATACTTTGCACCATATAGTGACATAGTGATTACACGCATTGTACTTTCACTGTTATCACCGTAATTACTTGTTTCATATCATTATTATATAAATTGCTATTACGTCGCTCTGACGACCTGAGTATGCATGCTCAGATCCCGTTGAAGAACCAGCGCAGGAGACGGATTTACCTTTCGATCTGACGGAGATCTAGTCTGGAGTGCTTTTCTTTCTTTTCTGCTTTCCATAAAGAGATCGTGTAATTGAACTTGGTTAGTAACTCTTCTTGTTTATTTGTAATTTGTGAACAATGGATTTTAATGTAATAATTTAGTGATATAATTCCTTTACTGCTGTGCTTTGTTTACTGATTACCATGTAATGCTAGAAGCCGAAGTATGACTACGGCGGGATTATTCCTTGACCGTAGGAGCATGGCTGGCCTACTCATCCCTTGTTTTCCGTATTTTGGGAAGCGGGACGTGACATGGTTTTGTTGGTATCAGAGCCGTGTTTAGTAACAAGGGATAACATTAACTATACGGTATTACATTATTTTCGTTTCACTATTCCTGATTTTCATCCTTGAATCTGATCTTATCATTTTGAATCTTCCAACGATATGACGTCCCCGAACGACCCTTCCTCGGACTCCAGTTCTCAGGACCGCACAGAAAGAATACTTAGTGCACTGACCTTTCTCGCGGAAGCTCAGGAGAGGAAGACAGACTTACTCGCTGAGGGACTCAGGGCGATTACCGCCGCAGGAGGACCCTCCGCACTCATTAACGCCCCCGAGGGCGCTACCCCACCAGCTTATCATGCTAGGGCCGGTACTGTATCAGACTTCCGACGGTTGCATCCAGCTGCATTCACAGGGCTAGCCGAACCCCTTGAGGCCGAGCAATGGCTGGTGAACATGGAAAATTTACTGACGGCCGCTAGGGTACCAGATGAAGATAGGGTGGACGTGATAAAGATCCAATTGGAAGATGAAGCCCGTACATGGTGGTCAGTGGAAGAAAGCAGGCTGGACAGGCCGATTGAGTGGGGCAAATTCAAAGTGTGCTTCCTAGATCATTATTTCCCTTCCACCGCCAAGGCAGAGATGGAGGAAAGATTCATTCTATTGAAGCAGAATGGACGTCCAGTGGACGTATATCTGGCAGAGTTCAACCGTCTGAGCCGTTTTGCTCCATACATGGTCGCCTCAGAGGCCACCACGGCCAGACGCTTCTTGCAGGGACTTGATTTCGAGCTGCAGCAGTTGATTGCATCACTGGAGTTGCAGACTTTCGCACAGGTACTCAATGCGGCGAGAGTTCAGGAGCAATTGATCAACAAGTTCAGGAAGTCCCCAGTCGTTCCAGCACGTACCCCTGCACCTTCTCGAGGAGCCATACCGGCTCACAGGCCTGGAGCGGCACAAATGAAGCGTCCGTTCGTGCCACAGCATCGCCACCAGAGACGGAACGTAGTTTGCGGCTACTGCAATAGAGATGGACATACCCAGAAGGACTGTCGCCGCGCCAAAAGATAGTGCTTGATTTGCGGATCCAGTCAGCACAGGATTAGCGGTTGCCCTGAGCGAGCAGAGATACAGGGAGGTTCTGGACCGCCGCAGCAGAGGCCACAGGAGCAGAGGCAACCCTTTACAGGTTGCGGTCAGGGACGGGCTTTCACCTTGACCGTCGAGCAAGCAGAGGCGTCAGGAAACGTTGTTTCAGGTACTCTACTCATACATTCCTTGCCAGCTAGAGTACTATTTGATTCTGGAGCAACGCACTACTTCATATCGGAGCATTTCATTGATACACACTCCATACCACATGAACCACTAACCAAGGGATGGGAGATACATACGGGTAATGGCATTATAATATCTAGTCGAGAATGTAGATCATGTCCGGTTGTAGTGTGTGGCAGGGAATTCTATGCGAATTTCCTTCTGATTGGGACAGGCGGTTATGACGCAATTCTCGGGATGGATTGGATGAGTACCTTCCATGCAGTTATTGATTGCCGTGCAAGGATTGTGATCTTCCGCATTCCCAATCACCCGGAGTTTATTTTCGAGGGCGGAAGCGAGTCTTTGGAGCCAACCAAGTACAAAGCCAAACCCAAGGAGCTGACAGCTATGGAGATTGATGAAAGCCCAGCCCCAGAGATTGTTCGGGACTTTCTGGACGTATTTCCTGAAGATCTACCAGGTCTACCACCTCCTCGCATCTTGGAGTTCTCGATCGATTTGACTCCAGGTACGACCCCAGTATCTAAGGCCCCATACAGAATGGCACCAGTTGAGTTGGCGGAGTTGAAGAAGCAAATTGAAGAACTATTGGAGAAGGGATTTATTCGGCCGAGCGCTTCACCTTGGGGTGCACCGGTTCTATTAGTAAAGAAGAAGGATGGATCGCTGCGGATGTGTATAGATTATCGGGAGCTGAACAAGGTCACAATTAGGAACAAGTACCAAATTCCGCGCATCGACGACCTTTTCGATCAATTAGGTGGGGCCAAGGTATTCTCGAAGTTGGATCTCCGCTCTGGATATCATCAAATTAGAGTAGCAGCCGAGGATGTATGCAAGACGGCTTTCAGGACCCGATACGGACATTACGAGTTCCTTATGATGCCGTTCGGTGTTACCAATGCCCCAGCGATATTCATGTACTAGATGAACAGGGTGTTTGCAAAGTACTTGGACACGTTCGTCGTTGTATTTATCGATGACATACTTGTCTACTCGAAGACCCGGGAGGAGCATGTCGAGCATTTGCGCACGGTTCTACAAATTCTTCGGGAAGAGAAGTTGTATGCGAAACTAAGCAAGTGTGAATTCTGGCTCGACAAGGTTCAGTTTTTGGGACACATCGTTTCGAGCGAAGTTATCTCGGTGGACCCGGCAAAAATAGAATCTGTCAGAGATTGGCCAATGCCGAAGTCAGTGGCCGAGATGAGGAACTTTCTGGGATTGGCAGGTTATTATCGGAGGTTCGTCCAAGACTTCTCGAGAATCGCTGAACCTTTGACGAGGCTTACACGGAAGGATGTACCATTTGCGTGGACAGAGGAGTGTACTCAGGCATCTGACACACTAAAACAGAAGTTAACCACGGCGCCTATCCTTACAGTACCAGATGATTCCGGCGGTTTGGTGATACACAGTGATGCCTCAGGGAAGGGTTTAGGCTGTGTTCTGATGCAGCACGGCCGAGTGGTTGCTTACGCCTCTCGACAACTGAGAAATCACGAGAAGAACTGTCCTACGCATGACTTGGAGTTAGCTGCAGTAGTCTTTGAGTTGAAGATTTGGAGGCACTACCTATTGGGCGAGAAAGTGGAGGTATATACGGATCATAAAAGTCTGAAGTACGTCTTCACTCAGAAGGAGCTAAACATGAGGCAGCGCCGATGGCTAGAGCTGATGGCAGATTATGACTTGGACCTTCAGTATCACCCGGGGAAGGTGAATGTTGTAGCAGATGCGCTCAGTCGCAAGCCAGCGGTCATGATGTTGACCAGTCAGAGGAGCATTATTGAGGATTTTCAGAGACTCGAGCTTGAAGTCGTTACACCGAGCGTACTCAGTCAACTTTGGCAACTACAGGTGCAGTCTTCCCTGATGGATCGCATCAAGGCTGCACAAGCGGATGACCCCCGATTGCAGAAGTTCAGAGCACAAGTAGAAGTCGGGCTGAGAACGGACTTGATCATACATGAAGATGGCTCTCTGAGATTCGGTAGCAGACTCTGCGTACCCAAGGGAGGTGTTTGAGAAGAAGTACTGGCTGAAGCGTATAGTTCGGCTTATTCTGTGCATCCGGGAGGTACGAAGATGTATCGGGATCTAAAGCAGCATTTTTGGTGGAACGGGATGAAGCGGGAAATTGCGAGGTTCGTATCCAGATGCTTAGTAAGCCAGCAGGTGAAGGCGGAGCATCAGAGGACAGCGGGATTGTTACAACCACTTCCGATACCAGAATGGAAGTGGGAGCACATTACCATGGACTTCGTGACGGCCTTACCACGGAGCCCAAGGGGCAATAACGCCATTTGGGTTATCGTCGATCGCCTCACGAAAGCTGCACACTTCATACCATTCCGAGTGGGACAGTCGACAGAGTCACTGACAGAGAGATATATGCAGGAGATAGTGCGACTTCACGGTGTTCCAGTCAGCATTGTGTCGGATCGGGACACCAGATTCGTGTCGCACTTTTGGAGGAGCTTACAGGAGAGCTTGGGTACCCTCCTCAAGTTTAGCACAGCTTATCACCCGCGGACGGATGGACAATCCGAGCGTACGATTCAGACGCTCGAGGATATGTTGAGAGCCTGCATGTTAGACTTTCAGGGTTCCTGGGAGGACCATCTGCATCTAGTCGAGTTTTCTTACAACAACAGTTATCAGGCTACCATCCAGATGGCTCCTTTCGAAGCGCTTTACGGGCGGAAGTGTCGATCCCCAGTATGTTGGGATGATGTGGGAGAGCGAAGATTACTGGGCCCCGAGCTCATTGTTCAGACAGTCGACAAGGTCCAAATGATCAGGCAGCGTATTAAGACGGCTCAAGATCGAAAGAAAAGTTGAGCAGATACCAGCAGGAGAGCACTAGAGTTTGAAGTCGGAGATCACGTGTTCCTGAAGATTTACCCTAACCGTGGAGTTATCAGGTTCGGGGGTCGGGGAAAGCTCAGTCCCCGCTTCATCGGACCTTTTGAGGTGCTAGAGCGAGTAGGAAAGGTGGCCTACCGACTTGCCTTGCCTCCATCGCTAGCTGGTGTGCACGATACCTTCCACGTGTCACAGTTGCGGCGTTATGTTCGGGATGAGAGCCATGTCCTGGACTATTCGGAGCTAGTTTTGGGTACTGATCTATCATACAAGGAGCAGCCCACTACCATCCTCGATCGCAGAGAGAAAGTGCTGAAGAAAAAGGTCATTCCGTTAGTCCGAGTGTCTTGGGGCGGTCATTCCCCAGGAGAATCCACCTGAGAGCGGGAGGAAGATATCCGTGCTCGTTTTCCACATCTCTTTGTTTAGTACTTTTGTTTCATTGTATCCTTATTAAATTTCGAGGACGAAATTTTTGTAAGGGGAGTATGATGTAAATCCCCGTTCCCCATCTATGAAATTTTTCCTACAGTTCCCGAGTCCCCAAAGAGTATCCCCATTTTTCTCGTATTACTGCCTTGTGTGAAGATTAGTACTTAAGTTCCAACATTTTAATTTTTTTCCAAAACTTTTGAACCAAAACAAAATAAACTAAACTCACCTTTAATTTAAAACAAAACCCTAACATTAAATAAGCCCAATACTCCTTTTTCCAAACAAATTAAACTTTTAATTTAAACTTTAAACCCTCAGCCAACCCATTCTTTTCTTCCAGCCCAAACCTCCATCCAGTCTCAGCCCAGCACCCCCATTCCCTTCCCCAACACAAAATAAATTATTTTCCTATAAATTAAACCACTGGCCCGAGCCCAACACTCATTTCCCCAAGGAAGTAAACATTTAATTTAAGCTTTTTCTCTGGCCCAAGCCCAGCCCTCTTCCCTTTCACCGCGCCCGCTCAAACCCGACCCGACCCGCTTCGATCCCTCATCTTCTCCCAACGTCTCTTTTCTTTTCCCGCTCACTCGTTTTCCCCCGATCCGCTTTCCTCGCCGACCCACGAGGCCACGTCGCCTGCCGTTGCCTCCGACTCGCGCACCCCACGACTCGCGATCTCCTCCACCTCTTCTCAAACTCACTCCTCCCCCACCCTCTCGATCTAAAACTTCTCGAGACCTCTCTCTCGTTCACCCAAAATCTTCCCACGAACCCACTGCAACTCCCTCACCCGCTTCCCTCGACGACGAACACGACGACTGCAATCCCCCATTCATCCTCCCTCACACTCTTCTCTCTAGAAACTCACCCTCACGAGCCCCTGCACCCACCAACCGAGAATCCCTGCACGCCACCACAGCCACCCTGCACCCTCATGCCGGCGAACCCCACCACGTCGTCGACCATCCTACACCCTCCTCGTCATCAGTGTCTCCTCCACCTCCTCCTAAAAAGTCCACACCCGAGCCCCTACTCTCTCTCTCTCTCTCCCTCCAAAGAAGCAAACCCACAACACACAACCCGACACCCTGCTGCCATCGCCGGAGCGACGCCGCCGACCGTCGTCGACCCCAGCGCACTCCCTGAGATCCACAGAGCACCCCTCCACTTCCAGCAAGCACAAGACGTCTCCGGGCCACTCCGACGTCAAACCTGAAACGCGAGCCAAGGTCGTGCAAACCAATTCACGCCGTTCGTCGCGCGTTCATGACGCTGCTGCTGTCGTACATCGCCCAAAACATTTCCAGGCAAGTATTTTACTTGCTACATGCTAATCTATTCGTGTTACAAACTCAAATCGTATAAATTACAAATTTACAATTTCCGATAAATTATATGACATACCTGTTCGATGCATGATCCCAATGAAAATATTCATCTAATTTGACGGAATTGGATTTCCTATGCTGGCCCGTATGATAATGAATACCTTGTATAACTTCCACTGGAAAATATGACTGTTAATGACTAAAACAAATACCCCCAAATACACCCGTGAAAACTGGAAATTCCCCGCATCTGAAAATTGTTAAAATCACCATAAATTATATACATATTGAAATGATGCGTTCAAGGGCTTAAATCGAAGCCGACTCGACGAACTATAACCCTGTGCAAGTTTCTAATGGTTTCTATACTGAAATTGTGACGATATTTGGATCGGAGTGCGGCTCTGGACTGCAGTCCAGAGCGACTCTGATTACTGTTTACTGTCCCGTAATGGGTACCAACTTGTTTCCTGAACTCGTATGTTGCGGAACTCTGCAGTTTATTAAAGTTGAATCTGTTATCTAAACAATACAAGTGGTTTTATCCCGTTTTATCGTCGTTTTCTATTTAATCTGTAATTTAAAAGAACAGGACGTATAACAGTCCAAAGCAGAATCAGAATTGACATACTAGTGTTGCACAGTGTATAACTTTTGACGTACAGACGCGATTGAGAATACGTCTATTGAGTTAAACACCCTATTGAAAACCATAGATTTTATTCAACTGTAGCATCGCTAAATTCTGAACCCAACTGGGTGAAATTCATGTCGCGAAACAGACGTTCGGTTCAGAAACTGAATTTCCTGCAGCGAGCACTTAAAATGAAACGGCTGTAACTTGAATACCGGAAACCCGATCGAACTGAAACTAATTTTGATGAACTGCTGATAGAGTGTGCTTATTATCGTATTTGTATCATTTCGTTGAATTCCAAACATATGAATTTATGCAATTTTTGTAAGTTGATGACGTGCATATTGGTTCATAACATCCATGGCTTGTTAATAGCATACAAACACATATCTTACCCCATTTACCATATACATAGTGTTAGTGCGTGTTAGTGTTCAGTGGACATTACATTATCGTGCGTGAATGATATTAGTTTAGGAGTGTCGAGTACACCATTGGAAAGTGAATGATTCCTGACAGTGATTGATACAGTGAACAGTGATAAAACCGTGCCATTGGTATACTTGTACACGACTAAATCAAAATCATAAATAGTGTAAACCTGGGGAAAATGGGGAAATTGAAGTGGTAGCGGGACCGTGTTTTAGAGGATGATCATTCGAGCAGTGATATATATATACTAAGTAGGATCTAGCTATCCGGCTGACAGGGTTATGTCCCGGGCATGTGGGCCGTTGTCTCGGGTATGTACGAGACTCCTGTTAAACATGATCCTCCTTTCCACTATACGATTTCAAACATGACCTAGAGACTGATAGGGACACAGATCATACTTTGCACCATATAGTGACATAGTGATTACACGCATTGTACTTTCACTGTTATCACCGTAATTACTTGTTTCATATCATTATTATATAAATTGCTATTACGTCGCTCTGACGACCTGAGTATGCATGCTCAGATCCCGTTGAAGAACCAGCGCAGGAGACGGATTTACCTTTCGAGCTGACGGAGATCTAGTCTGGAGTGCTTTTCTTTCTTTTCTGCTTTCCATAAAGAGATCGTGTAATTGAACTTGGTTAGTAACTCTTCTTGTTTATTTGTAATTTGTGAACAATGGATTTTAATGTAATAATTTAGTGATGTAATTCATTTACTGCTGTGCTTTGTTTACTGATTACCATGTAATGCTAGAAACCGAAGTGTGACTACGGCGGGATTATTCCTTGACCGTAGGAGCATGGCTGGCCTAGTCATCCCTCGTTTTCCGTATTTTGGGAAGCAGGGCGTGACACAAACTCGAACTCTAATCTAACTCAAACATGAACTCGAATCCAATCTACTCGAACCAACTTGACTCGAACCCAGATTGCAATCGC
This sequence comes from Agapanthus africanus, assembly GCA_030015575.1. Classification (NCBI taxonomy): domain Eukaryota; kingdom Viridiplantae; phylum Streptophyta; class Magnoliopsida; order Asparagales; family Amaryllidaceae; genus Agapanthus; species Agapanthus africanus. The sequence continues at coordinate 26,736,869 of CM057338.1, forward strand.
CATAACTCGCACATTACTCGACTCACTCGAATACAATCTACACCTTTTGCAATTTAGGGTTTCGGTCAAGACATGTCAATCAATCAATCACGTCAATCAAGTGTATTAGCTAGTTATATATATTATACACGGGGTGTTTGGGATAGTTTTTTGTGTGAATCCAACGGAGTTTCAGGAGTCCCGTATTAACCTCTTTTTTATTTTACTCGAATATCAGTCGGGTTGACTCATTCATAGCCTAGAATCCCAATACTAACACATGAAATGGACCCGTATTTTCTTACTCCTAGGGCCCCACTCTTGAGCTCGTGAATATTTCTACGGCTGCGTTCACACTTGGAACTTAACGTTAACATAATGAGCATCTAGAGACCTATAATATATATTTACCCATGATTATATACTCTTACTCATCATATATATATTCTACTCGTGTCATTTTCTTTACTCTTATCCATCTTTAAGACTTACCGAGCGTTAATTCGCTGACGGGCATTCCACTCACTTTTCTTCTCTTGAAATGTTCGTCAGATACTGACGAGACGGAGGAAGTTGAAGCCACAGAGGAGGACTACGACCAGATAGCTACTCAGAGCTAACTCAGCTTCATTTTTCTTCAGATTATGTATGCCACTTGTTTAAGCATTTTCCTTATTGAATTTACTTTCTAGCATAAACTCATGTACTTGTACATATTGGAAGTTGAATGTAAATAAATATATTTGTTGAAAAATTTTACGGTCTCAATTTATTCTTGCATTGTGTATTATTGTTTCAATACGCTTAGTATATTTATTTAGGGAATGACCTTCTCTGAATAAATATACCGTGGGCTTGCCACGTCACTGTTTCCGTCTATTGAGAAGCGGGGCGTGACAATTTCCCAAATTAGAATTGAGGTGAAAGTATGTTATTGAGTGTCGGCGAGTGTTGTGCCTTTTGTCTCACTTTATATCTATCTTTTGGATGTGAAAAATGAGTGGACAGAGGAAGAGAAACTAGGATATTTTCTTGGTTTATTTGTCGCAAGAGATCTACTGGCTAGTTTTTTTGTGGCTCGTCTTCTCATACTTCCGCGGGTTCTCGAGCACGCATCTTATAATGTGTATTGGTTGTTTGTTGGCTATACTTTGGAGGTTAATGCTTCAAGGAAGGGAAATACTGGATATAAGTTTAAATGATAATCTTTTTCAATACAAGTTTTATATACTTATTGTGAATATTCTGTGTTAATACTTGTCTATTGATAACACTATAGTACCTGATCGATTTTCCTGACTATCTTCCGACCCACGACGGCAGTGCCTAGTGAGCTCGAGATGGAGTGAGCTCGAGGAAGTATGAGTTTTGCTAAGAGAAAGAAAGTAATAATTACGTATTTATCGCTTTCTCTCTCTCAGTAAGACTCATATTTCGTCCTGAAAAGTACCGAATGTATGTTGATAACCATTGGTTTCATTTTAAGAAGTTGTAAATTACAATTATTTGAATGGTTTTGTAATTGAATTTGAATTGCATTCAACTGAATTGAGTTTGTGGTATTGAATTGAGGTTGTGGTGAATATATATCTTGTATATATATCAGCTTATTGAATTGAATATGTATCGATTGCTCGAAACGGTCAAAATCTACCAATTTTTTTTAATGTCTGTAACTTATTTCGTCGGCTTATAGCCGACGAAATAACCTAATACGTCGGCTTAGCCGACGTAATAAGTGTAAAATCTGGAAAAAAGCCCAGGATTTTCAAACTTTTTCTATCAGTTCCTATCCGACGAAATAATTACGATATCCGACGAAATAAATGTTTTTTCGTCGTATTTTTTCCGTCGAACATTACCCGACGGAATATATTTTTTCCCATCAGATCCCCATTTATTCCGTCGGGTGATCCCGACGAAATAAGTCTATTTTTCTTGTAGTGTGAGAAATTTTTTTTGGTTGCTCCAGATATAAGGATCCAGATGAAGAGGGATGCGGCTTCTTTTTATAGTTAAGAGATCTCCTTATGTATTTAGAAACTAAGTAAAGGTGAATCCATAACTCAAGGGTTTTTTCTGACGAAAATCATAAAGTGGAGGTAAAATGGTGTATCTTATTGGTTTTGGGAGGCAAAAAGTTAATACCAGGTTTTTTGGTGGAAGGGGGTGGGGGATGGGGGGTCAAAAAAGAATTTGCAATGTTTCGGAGGGCTACAGTTTGAAAAAACCTAATTTATGCTAAGGAGTTCCAAATTGAGTCTATACAATTACTAAAACTAGTGTTTTGCACGTGTGTGCATTGATGGTTATGCACAAAAGATTTGAGAAAGCACTTAATGATTTTGGTTAAGCTAATAAAGATTTGTGGTATAGATTTTTATAGATTTGATATAATTTGAAAGTTTATTATAGCTTTCGAATATTTTTTCCGGCGGAGGTAGCCAATTAGAACTAATGAATGGAACTGGAGTATATTGAGATAATAAAATTAATGGTGTTGATAAATTGGAGCCGAAACTAAAAATTCTATTTTTTGTGTTAGTCATGGATGGAACTAGAACTGAGACTGATTGGTCAAAAGTTCTAATTTTTGTTCAACTATATAAACACTCTCCAGCTCCACCGCTTAAAATTATTCTCACTATTTTTGTTGAACTTGATCTTCAAATCAGAACTCTTTCTTCCTCCTCTCTTGACATACATTATTTTTTTTTCCTTTTTTAAGGTTTCTTCCTCTCCTTCTCTTTTCTTCCCTTCCTCTCTCTCTCTCTCTTTCTCTGATTTTTCTTTCTCTCTTCTTCATGTCGAAGAATATCATATCAAAGATAAACCCTAAAAATTAAATCTATATTTTTTCATATACTTTTTAAGTATTTTACATCATGAGATCTATTTCTACAATTCATATGGATTAACTATTTTTATATATTTATTGAATATGTAATTCATCATTTTGTATTTTTTGTATAATTTCTTTTTTCAATATGATGGACATTAGAAAGTTTATTTAAAAGGTTAAACCTAACATTCAATTTACAAAATTGATAAATTATAAAATTTAAGAAATTGTACACCATATTTTCATTATACCTTGTTTAAATTGTAATCCAAGACACAATTTTTTTATGCCTAATCAATTTGTATTTCCAAGGATATGATACCAATAAAAATTTGTATTGCTAATTATTAATTTAAACTATTTATAAAAGTGTCATTTTCACCGATTGTTATATATAAACTAATAAACATAAATACTAATTAACTAAGTTTAATATTAAAAATAGTTTAAATAAATAAAGAAGGATGTCACATAAAAATGAAAACAGATGCATGCATAAATTTTTTGTACTTATGACATATATAAAATAAAATGAAAGGATGATGCTGATCGTATATAAAATAAAATGAAAGGATGATGCATAAGTAAAAAGTTAAGTAAAGTTCTTGATTTCAGTTCTAGCTTTCAATTCTAGTTGTTCCAAAATCCTTGAAAAAAGTCTTAGTTCCAATGAAAGTCCAAAAAAAAAGTCTGTTTTCAAAATACCAGTTCTATATGATAGTTTCAATTGAATAACAGGCCCTGATGAAATTTAAGATTTTTTCTTACTACATGACATCATGGAAATTACATCCGCAATTTCAAATTGAAGCCACCTTTCTTCTCTTATACACTCTGTATGATTAGGAATAAAATGGACATGGATGGATTTAGGGTTCTTAAATTTCGGGTTAAAAAAGGGAAAAGATCGAGCACTCCTTTAACTTTTTTTCATTAATAATTTAGAAGACGAGTGAAAAAGTTCTCTTATAAGTAGGGATGTAAACAAATCGGACACGTCGTGGATATGAGTGTTACCTATCCGTATCTAATAGCCATTGGTAGATGTAAATACAGATAAAGATGGTTATTGGAAAGTTAAATTAATATTCGTATTTGGTAGAAATTGGATACATATCTAAAAACGAATTAAAAATGATATCCATTAAAGTAAAAACAATACTGTTTTGCTTTTTTTCCATGGGAATAAGACATGTATTTTCATTTTAGGGGATGCGTTATCCTCTGTTTTGCTTTTTCTTCTTTCTTCTTTTCAGACGTCCGTAGTTTCGTTAAATCGTTGTTTAATGAAACGCGAAGGCATATTGCTTTCGTTTTAATCACAAAAAAAAAACACAATACTGTCTTTTCCTGTCTTACTCATTTTAAAATACTAGATACGGATACAGAATGGATATATGTGTTACAATATCCGTATATAATGGCTGTTCATAGATACCAATTCAAATATGGATATCCAATATTTATAGGATAACCATATTGCCAAACCTTTATTTGATAAATCCACCAAAACTTATGTATGTATAAAATTTACCCCAACCATTTCAGCCTTTTATTTTTGTCATTTATGTTGTCCTTCCTCTTGATCCTGATCCGGATCTCGTTCATGGCGTCGATGTAGCACTGCCCCGTGTCGATCGCAACATGGTCGTCATCAGTGAAATCATGAAAATCCGCAGTCTCGCGGGTTCATTGGAAACCCGATCTAGCTCTTCCATTATGTTGCCGAGTTCCTCCGGCGACGAGATCAAGATGAGATCGTCAAGGTTCTCGTCGGGAAGCTGGTACTTGATGGCACTTATCTCGCCTCCAAACACGCCGTCGATCTTGATCAGCAAATCCGCCAGGGTTGAGAAACGTCGAAGCGAGAAGATCGGGTCGGAGGAGAGAGGGAAGGTTGTGGAGAGGGAGGAGGTTGTTGGAGAGGTTGAAGAGGTGGAGTGCAGAGGAAGGAGATGGGGGGAGAGAGGATGGGGCCGGCGAGGTTGAAGGAGGAGAGGTTGGGCGTGACAACGCGGCGGGTGAAAGGTCGCAGAGGAGGAGGGGTGATGGGATGCGATTTAGCGAGGGGAATAAAGGCTAATATAGTTGGGATGCATTTTGTCCATACACAATTTTTGATGTGGATTTATCGAACAAGATTTTGGCAATATTGCGATCCAGTTCCAGTTTATATAACTATCTATTTATATGATTATCAGTATTTGATAAAATTCAATAATGAATATGGATCTCAGTAACTTAAATTCGACTAGGCCCAAATTATTAGAAATATTAATAAGTTTTTCTTTTCTCAAATACCAACATCAACAATTCACAAAATTGCAAATAAATACCATAAGTTAAACATAAAACATTGAGTCCTGATCTTCCTCTTCTCTTCCTGGTCCTTTCCTTTCTCCAACTTCCTAATCCAAGGTAATATAATTACACTTTCCTATATCAAGTTTTTCTTATGCAAATAATGCAATTTATATATCACTTTACAACACATTACAAATTATTGATCTTTAAATTAAGGATCAAATAAGGTTCGTTTCCCCCCACCTCTCTTCAAATTGGATCCAAAAGGTACAAATTTGATTGATATGGCAAGACTTTTATTCACCAGGCGAATCATTTCCCCCTTATCTCAATGCCCATCAACTACATCCAAGTGTTACAATTCATTTATGGATCCATTCAAATTGAACGAAAGGGAAAATGAGTTGTGCACATCAATTGTTTGAGTTAATGCCATCACACTCACGAACCATGCTCATAGGATTAATTCCACAAGTAGTATTCACTTGAAAGGCTTTGATATTGAGCTTGTTGATCCTGATATACGGCCTCAGAAAACAATTTAGCGAAAAGGGTATAACTTTGAAGGAAGATGAGTTGTTTGTTGAAATGACTGATAGAAATTCAGAAGAAACCGCAGGAGTTATGGACTTTGAAGAGATTGAGGATTTGAGGCTACGAAAGAAGCTATTCTACAAATTGGATAAGAATATGTGGAGTACAATGTCAATCGCCCCCTGAAGAAATCTTTAAAGCAAAAACGCGAAAAGCCAACAACGCCCGAGATAAAGAAAGAATGCAAGAAACCGGGAAATGTCAACAAAAGCCAAGGTATCTACAGAAAACAAGGAACTTGATAAACACAAATTTGTGCTCCAATATATTTTTGGTAACCGGGTCGATGTTGCGGCGAACCTCAAGCAAAAGAAACCCATAAAGGTATGGTCTGATCTTCTTAGTGATTTTTGAACATTTTAATCGATTTTCCAAGTTATCTTTCATTACATGAAGCTGAAGCGAGAGATATCTAATTATTGTTTGGTAATTTAGTAACTACACTAAAAATATTATTTAGTATTACGTTTTCCTCTATATATCTTATACAAACCTCCCGATTCCTGATGAGGCAGCTGCCTACAGTAGGCCTTCAAAGGATCCTCCCCTCCCTTTCGGGTGCAATGCACATGGACAGGAAAGATAGAGATGTGATTCTTCAAGCGTCCTTTGGGCAGCGCTGTGGGGTCCATATTTTTATTACTTTTCCTAACATGACCGGATTCATGCACCTTTTTCCACACATACGTCCCCCTAAATTACAAACTAATATTTAATTATTTGAATTATTAGATAGCCACATAACAACATCCATAATTTTCAAACCCTAGCCCCCAACATTTCTCTGACCCTAAAAATAAATGGAGGAGCGAAACCCTAGCGAGAAATCACCAATCCCCGATGATCTTACGTCGAAGATCCTCCTTCGTTTACCGGCGGATTCCGTCGCAAGATTCAGGTGCGCTTCAAAACATTGGTTGTCTCTAACAATTGGTCCCGATTTCACCAAAATTCACTCCTCAATATCCCCAATACCCATATCCTCCTTCTATTGGTGCAATGATAGACACCAAGCTGAGCCTTTTCATCTCAATGGAAACAACCAATCATCATCATCATTTGATCCATCTCTCTCCTTAGATTTCAAAGATTTTTCTGCGGAGCTCGCTCACTCCTGCAACGGCCTCATCCTCTGCTACTTACCCAAGAAAGTTGTTGACAAAGGGCAACCCTTTCTATTCCCCGTTTCCAATCCAGCTACTAGAGAGCATGACATCATTCCTTTCTCCATGATCCAAAGAATTTCTTCTTCAGCCTCGCATTTGATCCCTTCATATCTCCACACTTCAAAATTGTTGCATTCGGATATTGTTATAGTGAAGAAAAGCATGTCATGCACATTTTCTCTTCCGCAACCGGATTATGGAAGCGATAACAATATTTGGGACTATGTGAGCAACCTAAGATTTCATAGGAGTGTCTTTTGGAAAGGGAGCCTATGTTGGTTTGCGTTTGGCTGTGTTGTATGTTTGGTTATGGAAACAGAGAAATATAATCCAGAGTCACTTCCCTGGATTCCAAGTATAGAGACATCATGTATTGGGGAATCTGGAGGGCGTCTACATTGCGTCATAAAGAGTAAAAATTCCTATTACGAAATTTTTGAGATGGAATCTAGATCTTCTAGATGGTTTCGATTGTACCACATTGATGTTGATGATGCTATGTTGCATTTATGCCCAGAGGTAAGGGTAAATCAATATTTGCCATTAATGTTCTTTGGTTTGTTCATGGTGGAGAGGATGGACTTGGAGACCGTTTATCGTTAAGGTTATCTTCCAAGATTGTAGCTTATCATCTCAAGGATATGATGTTCTCCACAATTTGTAGTGAGCTTGGTCAAGGTGATTGCTACTGGTACAACATCCATCCACATGGCAACACTTTATTCCCTATGTTAGTTTTTTTGCTCTTTAATGTTATACAAACCTCAAGCAATACATGCTTGTTGTCCTCGACATTTGTCATATATATAGTTTCTACTAGTTGTGGTTTTCAAGATAATTCACTTATGGTTGCTAAGATAGAAATTAGGAAAGTGAAAAATTGGAATTAACATTGGTGCTAGTAACAGTTTCTTTGAGAAGTAATTTATCCATAAGGCATTTCTATACATTTCTACAAGTTCATACATCTCAACAGATGGCATACAATTTATATATTCGGTGACATTATCTCACGACACTTTCAGGGAAAAATTACTTGGAGAGATTCTTGTCATTTCTATGTTACAGAACTTACCAATAATTTCCTCTACAACATCTTGAAATCTTCTTTAAAAAATTTGCATGTTACAAAACAAAGTTTACTTTCCAATTCCCCCTCCTTAAAACCTAATACTGCTGCATCAACAATTCAAAGCAACAATCTTGACTTGGTATAGCTTTTTGTCTTTGAGTGGTGCAGTAAGATTATAAGGACTTGCTCCTTATAGCTGTTACTATATAAATCTAATTATTCACTATGGTTCAATGCTTCCTAATCAAGTGGAGCCAAGCTTCAGTGAGCTCGATGTGCTCATGAAAGGTGTGACTCTTTGCTAGAATAATCTCACACTTGTTGTCAACATTTAACGTCTTTGGCCTTTCATGTTTCCTACTTAACTAGTATTGCTTTTCTATCATTATTGGGATTCTTCTCTATACCAGTAACAGACTTGTTGCCAACATATAAGCCTTTTGGATCCTCTTGCTCCTACCCCCTCTCCCTCCACACACATCCTCCGCGCCTAACTATAGCTATTTTTTTATTTTTGACTGCTACTTATATTTCACTGCCAAAAACTTTGCTATTTCCATATGTCACCTCAAACTTTATATCTTCGTATATCATCTCCAAAGCATACTAGTTATTATAAATCATCATCCAGTTATGTAAACCAATTTTATTTGAAATTATTCTGTAATACGCTCATACTTTGTTTTGTCCTTTCAAAAAATCCAACAAGTTATAATTGTCTGTACGAGGAAGTGAAGAGCGACATGACACTTATATGACATTGTTTTTAAAAGGGTTATCGATTTAAGCAGTTGAACTAACTGCATTAGTTTTTTTAAGAAGCCAAGCAAAATATGAAAAAATGTGTGAAACAGTAAGGTTTAATTATAAGTATTTTAAGGTTTTGAAGGTGATATATGGAAAATATTAAGTTTCAGAGTGTTATATGGATATAGATAAGTTTTAGGGGGAACATAAGGGAAATCCTCCTATTTTTCAATTTCTAAACAATTTGTAGCCTTGCTCTATTTTACATAACTATCTTCTTTACACCTTGTGTATGTGTGTGTACACACCTGTAAAAAGTAAAAGAAAGGAGGGGAAAAACTTTTTACCCTTCACTTCCTCCTTCTCAAACACATCAACTCTTCGTCTTCTTCAAACCCACGGGCTTATGCATTGACAATCAACTTTTGAACAATTTAAACCATCGATATCTTATGTGTTAAGGATGGACTGTAGTGCTCGTCTTTGGACTTACGTTTTTAGTTTTAATGAAAATCGGTGGATTACCATTATCTTATAAAAAAAAGAATAAAATCCATAAACTCCTCTTACCTTGTACCTCTCTTCACTAAAACCATCAACACATCATCTTCTTCACCCATCAACTCTAGTTAATAATCAACTCCTCAAACCCATTTAAATCCATCGAACCTTCTACTGCTTGTGATTTCTTATATAGCTTTCATACAAATTTCAATGAGATTTCTTATGTTGGTTTTCGTCAAGTTTCTTTAGAGGATGATAAGCTTATTACCTATGAAGCATGGACATAGATACATGCATGAACATGACATATGATGACTCTATTAGTTATCATATATTTATTTATACACATGCACACATATATTTAGTTAAACAAACAAAATGCTTATCATTCATAATTAGAGCTGACTTCAATAGAACCAATTACATTGTATATCATCAATTTGAAACTTTACTCCAGCTCCAGCCCATTGGGAGAGCGATTTGAAATGCTGAATATTCTCAATTGCATCAAAATTTTCTACACCTATAACCCATATTCTTATTTTTCAACCTCATATGTCAAATAGAAGTGGCAGCCATATCCAATTTGTGCCGACATGGCCCGAATTTGTCGGACATGATGCGGGGCGGCATGTCGGACATGATGTGGGGCGGCATGTTGGAGTGTTGATGTGTCCGATATGTAAACCATGGACTCGACAAGCAAATAAGAGCGTCGATTCTTCATCGTTTCTAATTGAATCCCATTCTCTCATAAATCATTTCTATATATAAAATACAACTATCATGTGCATGGTTTGAATTTAATATAGAGGTTGCCTCGTGTTGTCGAGATGCGAAATGAAAGAATGTTGTGGGCGCCTTTTAAATTGGGTACTTTTTCTGTTTTTCTTGCATCAAGCTTGGGCATCATCATGGTTTAATTAAGAGTAATTTTAGGATTGGATTTGAACAGTGACATGAGGACTTTTAGTCCTTTGATCCTCACCTCTTCCCCAACCCAACCAAACCCCACCCATCATCAGCCTCGTAGGCGATGTCTAATGAGTTGGTAGGATAACGTATTATTTCTAGTTAAACATTACCACCATTGGTAGTTTCTTTTGATGTGAAGTTTCATAAATTTCTCGAGACATCAGTTTATTTTCTTGTTCCAACAGACTGAAGGTAAACCTTTTTATAATTTTGGCCAACATATTTATTAACATATACTAGTGATTCTGTGACTGTAATGAATAATTGTTTGCTGGAATTTGTTGCTATGTAGTTCAACTGTGCAAAACGAACTTGCTACTATACTAAAAACCTTGTGCGTTACACGCAGGAGATAAATGGTACGGAGGATGTAGTATGTAGGTTATGCATTGCACAAAAGACAAATGGTTCTCAAGTTAGTATGTGTAGGTAATGGAAACATTAAATTGTATTGCATGGTCTGGAAATATTCTTTGAAACAAAACACATTAGGGAAAATTTAATTCTCAAATTTTGTAACAGTTGTGAAAATTCCATCTTTACTGTCATTCTAGCCATAATTTCATTCTGAAAAGTATTTTCTTTTAAATTGGAAACTTGAATATAACCTTCAAAGACCAAAATTGGCAATATGTGCATAAATTCTTTTAAATTAGGCAACGATGGGAAACTTTTTAAAGTAGAAAAATACTAAGAAAAGAAAGAAAACAAAAAATTGAATACAACACTGAAGCCTCAACTTTAGAGAAAATTGTGAGCATTTCATGAAGAAACTCAAAAAAAATCATGATTTGATCCCCCATCGTCTCCATTCCAACTAATCCCCTACTCTTCATTGTTCATCCTCTTAGCTTGAAACCCTACCCAAAGCGTTCATTCAATATCAGATGAGGTTGAGATTTTCAATAAGATTAAGGTTTTGGATATCAGGCTATGGAACATGTATTAGGCAATGCGTACATAGTAATTTCGTTTAACAAAAGAGTTCAAATTCTTGATATTCAAATAACATCAAATCTTCTACTTTTAGGATTGCAAGAATTAGCTAGTGTGGTTGAAAGTTCCCTTCATCTAAGCGAATGAATTTAAAACAGCTGATGACGACGACGACAAAATCCCTCACATTTAAAGAAAACTATGAGAGATTCATTTATATTAACATTTTAACCCTAAAAAATACAAAGCAAGTGGATGGTAAGAAAAATAAAAAAACAACTGATTCTTGGTTATGCATGAAGTTATTCTTATGATTTTGCTTATCTTCGAAAAAAAAATCACTAATATATTACCTTTTATAATGCAGGAGTCGGTCGTCTCCATGGTAGATCGGTTATAAAAATCAATCCCGGTGCTTTTCAAAAGTAAAACTTAAGTACATTATTAAGAATGCAAAAATTGGCAAATAAGGGAAAGCACCCGTAAATTAAGCATATGTATTTAAGGAGGAAAAAATTCAAAGTGCTATATTATAAAAAATCTAGGTATTATAAAAAAAATTCAATGTAAAACTCAAGAAACTTGCTATGTTCAAAGCATAACCAAAACCAAGTTGCCTAATAGAACTAAGGTTGCGCTTGGCATATGAAATGAAAGATTATCGGGAATCCCCGCATTTCCGGGAATGACATGACCAGGCATCTAATTTCAAGGAATCTTGCATTAACGTGCTTGGTATACTTTAATTATTCCCTGTAATATATGTATATACAACCGTCGGCCGACGGCGAGACCGGAGAAGGGCCGATGGATGACGGCGAGACTGGCGATAAACGGACGATCGGCGATGGGCCAGTGAGTGGCCAGCAATGGGCGGTAGGGATGGCCAGCGGACTACTGGCAACGAACTACGGTTGACCGGATGCGAACGTCTGATAGTGGCAGGCCAGCCGGTGAACAATCAACGATGACCGACGAATGACCGATCAGTGGCGGGCCGGCTAGCAAACAACCGGTGATGGTCGGCAGGTGGCGAGGAAGGCCAGCGGCAGATGGTCATAGCTCATTTCATATTATGCAGGAATATTCCATGGTAATTTAGGATAGACATATGTTTTGGGAGAAATAGGATTACTGTTAAATTGGGTCATTTGATTACCATGGTAATCCTATATTTCCGGGAATTTCTTTTACACCTAAACAAACAAGACAATATTTCATGGTAATGTAGGATTATCATCTACATTATCTCCTATCAAGTGCACTCTAAGAACAAACATAAGGTTTTTGTTATATTTTCGCCATAACTATATAGGTATATTGAAAATCGAACCATGAAAAGCCAAAAAAAAAATTAAGCCACAATTGAGCCTTTTTTATATTTGTGGGCCTATATTAAACACTCTTACCCAAACTGAGGAGTCATGTTAATTAATAGCTAGCTCCAAATAGGGATAAAAAAGCATAAGTATATTATAAATGCCATAAAGGGGAAATATAGAAAAATCATGTTTTTGTCTGATTATAACCCCACTTTATGCTAATATTAAAAATAATAAACAAAGCCCTCATCTTTAAAATAATTTTGAGAGATCCATTGACATCAACATTCTAGCTCATATTAAATTACAAAGCAAGTGAATAGTAAAATCAATTGAGAACAACTAGATCATAAGCATATCTCTGTTGGTCATAGCATTTCCTCTCTTTGGGAGTGCGTGGATCGATCCCTAAGAGGGGAGCGCGTGGATCGATCTTTAAAAAGGGAAGTGCTCATAATTTAAAGCGTTCGGTGCAAATTCGTGAGGCCCCTGAGGATTATGGATCATTTGCTTAAAAAAAATTAAGAACTACTAAATATTAGTTGTGCATGAACTTTATTCTTATTATTTTGTTTTTTTATAAAAAAAAAATTGACTATATTACCTTTGCATAAATTAGAAATCCATTGTCTTAGAACCTTGATTGCATTCCAAATATGAAATATCCATAGTAGATCAGTTTCAAACTCAATCCGGTTTTAAAGATTCAAAACTTTAGCACATAATTAGGAACGCCAAAATTGGCATTAAGAGAAAAATCTCGTAAATCAAGCATATGGATTTGAGGGGGGAAAGAAATTTAATCCCTTAATTATAAAATCTAGGTGTTATTAAATAGTCTACCGTAAAACCGAATAAATTTTCGATGATCAAAACATAACCAAATCATAATCATATAAATAACAAACATGAAAAAGTTTCTTCTCTTTATCTCTGCCATGTCTTGATGGGTTTGATTGTTAAGTAATGGGTTGCATTTAAAGTTGAATCTTGAAAAGGACAAAAAATGAATCAAGCCACAATTGAGCTTTTCGATGAGTTTCATATCAAACAATATGTTACACCCAAACCGAAGAGTCATGTGAATAAACTGCCAGCTCCAAATGGGGCTAGAAAAACATAAAATAACAAAAATGCAACCCATTACTTAACAATCAATGGGGCTAGAAAAACATGAAACCCTTGCCTTTAAAGAAAATTATGAGAGATACATCTATGTTAACAATCTAGTTCTAAAAAATACAAAAAAAAGTGAAGGGTAAGCAGTAAAGAACAATTAATTCTCGGTTGTGGATAAAGCTTATCTTATTGTTTTTCCTTTTCATTAATTAAGAATCCATCATCTCAATACCTTTGATTGCGTTCCAAATATGAAATTTCCATACCAAACCAGTTATAAAAATCTATCCACGTGCTTTAAAAAAAGAACGCTAAAATACAGGAAAACCCCCTTAACTTGAAAAACATGCGTTTCAGCCTACAATACCATAAGTTTTTTATGTATATTTTTCAAAATGCGTCTCAAGCTTCTCTTCTCCAAATTCTTTTCCTGTCCTTTCAAAAAAAAATTGTCTTAAAATTTCATTGCTTTTCCAAAATCCCTAATTTAAAATATCACATACCTTCTCTTTACTCCAAATAGTAAGCATGAATTCAAAAGAATTTGAATTTGGAAAAGATGAAGAAATGAAAAAAATATTATGATAGTAAATTAAATTAATTAGAGGGGCATTTTTGGCGTAAATAAGTTTTTTGCATGGAAAAATTAACACCGTTTGGGCTTTTAGGTTAAAGTGTGCGTTTTCAAGTTTAAGAGGTTTTTCTGTTTTTTAAGCAAATGTGAGCGGGGTTCCTGCATTTAAGCCAGAAAAGAAACTCAAAACTTCAATGCATAATTAGGAATGACAAAATTATAAATTAGATAAAAATCTTATAAATCAAGCACATGAACTGCTGGGGTAAAACTTTTGAGGGATGACTCAAAGTGTTACGGGATAAATCCCAATTATTATTAAAAAAAGCTAAATTACAGGAAATATCCCTAACTTTTGCCCCAATAGCAAGAAATAACTCTAACTTTCTAAAGCCTACATTTTGCCCCCATAGTTTTAATTTATTACTAAAATCCCTTCAAATATGTAATTGAAAATTTCTAATATAATAAGAATAAGAAAAAAGAGAGATACGTTTAATAAAATATTGAAATGAAAGGCCTTTTGAGAATAAATTAAGTTAAGAGGGCATCTTAGAAAATTGGTAGTATTTCTTGTTATTGGGGTAAAAGTTACGTGTATTTCCTGCAATTTAGCCTAAAAAAACAAAGCCAATTTAAAACTCAATAAACTTACAATATTCAAGACTTAACCAAAATCAAATTGCATAATCTAACAAAAATGTGGCAAATTTTCCCTTCACTTTTGCTATATCTAGATGAGTTTGTGTAATGGGCTGTATAAAAAATTGAACCTCGAAAAAGACCAAGAAAGAAATAATCCTTAACGGAGCTTTTCTATATGGGTGGGTCCCATATTAAATACCCTCGTACACCCAAACTGAAAAGTAATGTGAATAAATCTCAAACTCCAAATGGGGTTCGAATTCTAATGGGTTTTTTCTATTAGCCCCCCATACTTTAATATTTTTCTCTGTTCCCCCTTATAATTTGTATTTACCTGTAGCCCTTCTATTAAGTTACTCCTGCAGCCTCCCTACTTCACTTTTAAAAATTATTCCTCCTCCTTCTCGGCAGCCGCCGTTCTCACCGTCGCCGTCTTCTTCCTCCTCTTCTTCAACCCATCGCCTCCTTATTCCTCCTCAACGCCACCGCCATCATCACCACTATCTTCCTCCTCCTCTTCCATCCATCGCCTCCGTCTCAACACCACCACCACCTTCTTCTTTCTCTTTTTTTTCAACCCACAACCGTCGCCGACGGCGGCGGTTGTGGGTTGAAAAAGAAAAGAAAGAAGACGGTGGTGGTGATGGTGTTGATGATGATGACGGTGGCGTTGAAGAGAAAGAGGAGGAAGAAGTTGGTGTTGATAAGTTGAAGAGGAGGAGGAAGATAGTGATGGTGGTGATGTTGACGGTGATGGTGTTGAAAAGGAGGAGAAAGAAGGTGGCGATGGTGGAGACATTGGCGACGGCGGAGGAAGAGGAATAATTTTCAAAAGTGAAGTAGGGGCTGCAAAAGTAACTTATAAGTATAGAGGAGCTACGGGTAAATACTAACTATAGGGGGAACAAAAAAAATATTGAAGTATGAGGGGGGCTAACAGAAAAAAAAAAACCCTATTCTAATATGCAGATGACATGTTTATTCATTATAGATCAAGGTGATATACAGAAGTAGAGAATGATGTGTAAAGTAGAGACATAATTTGTATTGTTAACCTTAAAAGGTATGATATGTTACTATTGTTCTCGAAATTCCTTAACTTTTTAAAATTGGACGAAGCAATTTTAACAATATATTCTCACCTCCGCTAGGCATTTGATGATGCTCGGCTCCTTGGTTTATAAAGTACGTTTTCATACCCCACCAGCTAAGCTATCTATTTGCTGTGACCCTAAAAAATTGGGACAAAGGCTTTGTTGTTGTATGCTATCTATTTATTGACGGATGCTATGCCATTTCTTGTGCAATGGATGCTATACTATTTTCTTTTGATGGTTTTTAATTTAAATTTTTGTCTTATTGGTTACAGGAATGCTCCATTGTCAAGGCAAGGATTGGATTTGTTGGAAATATGAGCATGACAAATTGCTTATAAGCTTGATGGTAGAGCAGTCTCTTAATGGTCAAAAAAATAAGCGTAGCGGATTTAAGAAGAATGCATGGCTTGATATATTGGAAAAGTTCAATGGTGCTACGAAGTTAAATTTTGAAGTAAGCCACTTGCAAAATAGATTTAAATCGTATCAAAGGGATTACAAAACAGTGAGCAATAATTTGAGCTCTGGAGGTTTGAGTTGGAATCCTTCACGCCCGGTGAGTGCAAACTAGTTTGATTGAAGGGAATCTCTCTCAAGTTGGTGATTTTGATTTCTTTTGAGTCTTCCAACTTGTCTAGTATATAAATGTTATGTATCGTGATTTTTTGATATATCATGTATTAGAGAAAGCGGTACCATATAAAGATTTGGAGATTATATTTGCATCATCTAGTGCAAGTTATCAAGAAGTCCCCATTTCAGAAATCACTGATACTGAAAGAAGCAGAAGAGAGGATAGGAAAGAGAAAGGTATAGACTATAGAAACTAATTGCATATCTCAGATTCAAGGCACGTTTATACTCAGGGCATTATTCTATTTGCTGTTGTGTATGCAGAATTTTCTCAAGATGCTTGGCAAATTCAACCATTGAAAAGGAAGAGGAAGACAATGGCCTAAAAAATTATGAATGTTATGAATTGATAATTATTTTTAAGAGCTTTGTTTGTTTGTAACAAGGAAAAAACTTATGGATGTCATCAAATGCCATTCCTAGAGACTGCTCATGTTATTCCTTAAGATTGTTGAGATCAAATTTTGTGATTTGCTTTTTTATTATCATGTTATTACAACCTTCATACAATTTGGAAGTTGTTGTCTCTATGTAGCAGGCTTTTATTAAAATTGTCATATTTAATGCTGCTGCTGTTGAGTGTATTTTTTTTATAGATGGTTGATGCAAAATGAGTTTATATTCCAACAAACGGAGGCAAGTATGTTATTTATTAATTGGTTCCATAATGTTCAAAATGTCACCAATTTTGAAAATGGATGTTGTGTTTTTCTAATGATTTTTGTGAAATTTTTCTCTTTCATTTCGTCTAACAAATTGTTTGTTTTCATTTCGTCTAATAAGATGTCACCAATTTTGAAAAACATACCGGTCTTGGTAAGTAAAAATCTTTCATTTCGTCTAACAAATTGTTTGTTTTCATTTCTTATTCTTTTGCTTCCTTATCCTTCCTAAACTCAAAGAAGCGAGACCCTTAGGTACATTTCAAATCGATGGCTCTCTCTAACAACAAATCACCCCAAGTCACCACAGCCCGCTCCTCAATTTTACCCGATCAATTTTCTTTTTCAGAAAAATAGTTGGAAAAATCCTCTATGTTTCGCTTAAATATCTTAACTAAACATACAAACACAAGAAAGAAAAAGAATTATAAGTAAAACAATGATCAATTTATTATAGCGTCATATAAGTTTACTTCAGAACTATCAAATGAATTGTTGATGATTCTAAGGTAGATTAGATTATACCAGTTGTAATGTAGCCGATTATCTGGTTTGAGGGGTGTCTTGATTGCATATGATACTTCTTGTTTTATCAGATCAGAGAATCACTTTGTTTTTCTATCTGCGGTACAAGAGAGATGATGGTAATGAAAAAAGAGACAATAATAAGAAAATTAGGTCCAAGCTTACCAAAATTCTTCAATATATATATCTGCTAGGTTGTGGTAATGATCTTTCGCTACAAGACCGGATATCAGATGGACAGCCGTCAAGCGACCAAGATTCTTCTAATGCGTAAGTCCATATGGTTTCAAGGGAGCAAACCATCTAAAAGGCTGAGTTTAGATATTTGTGCGCAATTGTATATTTTTAAATATTATCTTATGGATTAAAAATATTGTATAATGTAATTTTTTTTAAAATGTGTCTAGCGATTTATTTTATAGTTAATATATATTTAAACTTTTCATAGTAAGTTCGAGAATTTTTAAAGAAAAATACAGTTAAAACAAGAATGATTCAGCTTCGTATGACGAATAATACATACATGTTCGTCAAGCAACGTATGAAACCAGCAAGGAATTCATACAAAGAAAGATATAGAGCTGTGCTAAAAAATTTATGTATTATTTCGTTGCATGGCACTGAGATGACAACTTATAAAATTACGGAGTTCAGATTTTTGAGCATGCTAGAGTATAAAATTTTCAATATAAATCTATCAAGACTACCATGTAAACTTTATTAAATATTACTGCAGATAAGATAATAACACCAATTATTCTTTTACAAAAAAAATTGTAGAAGCACTGATTGGAGGCAGTGGTATAATGACAATACGTAGCTGATTTTAGAACAAAATTTTTTGACTGCCTTCATAAATCTGCATAATAAACTTCGGAGCCTCCGTAAACGAACATTGCGAAAAATCCGAAACTCCGGCAAAATTACCTTGTTGGCCATCAAGTAGGATTTGATTTCGTCTCAGGAAAGCTATAAAAATTGCGGTTTTCACATTCGGATGAAAAGTTATGGACTTTGAAAGTAGATCCTATGATCGGTCCTTAACTCAAAAATAATTAAACTAGAGAAATTACAATAAAAATCCTGTAAAAAATAAACTTCAAAATCTGTGTAATCTTCCTAAGGAACCCAAAATTGCGAAAAAATCCGAAACTCCACCTACGTTACCATGGGTATCGTGTAGGCCTTTCGCTGCCGTTTCCAAAAAGGCATAGATATTGCGATTCCAACATCTTTAAAAGTTATGGGATCCGGAAGTTGGCCTTCAAATCATCATCTTTTATCAGCACGTTTGAATTTGTTTCGGTCCAAATGATACATATTTTCTTCGACCAGAAAATTCTTACTTAATTGATTTACTTACGTACCTTGGTGGTGATGATGAAAACCAAGCAAGTCTAGTAATATGATGAAAGAGAGATGGACAGAGGAGGAGGAAGAGGAGGAGACTCATGAGATCATAAATTCTCTCCGCCTCTTCCTCCTCATCTGTCTATCTCCTCTTTCCCCTTTCTTTTCTTTTCTTTTCTCTACTCTCTCTCTCTCTCTGCTCTCTTCTCCTTGCATATTATATTTCGAACGATTAATATATGTTCTTGCTTTGACCCCCTCTATACATCTATTCATTATATATAGTATATATAGGTATGGTTTGCTTTAATTTTAAGCTTTAATTTTCCTATTAAGGTTCAATCTTAATTAGTCCTGATATACATCGTACTTCTCCTAATATATATGGAAACTACCTGGTTAATTTTTGGGATTCTAATTATTAATCCGAATCAATCAACAGCTATATATCCCACAACAGCCATTGTTTAATTAATTTGAATGTTGTTTAGTAAGGGCTTCCAAATGAAGTTTCTGAGTTTATGGAACTAGCATGCATTTTACACGCCCGTGTGTGTTTATATATATTAACATTTTGTACAAAAGATTTGAAAAGATTTAGCGAGGAAAATAAAGATTTTTTATTAGGATTTTTAATGAATCTATGTCCAAACTACTTTCCATATTCAAAATAGGAGTACAATTAAGATTTGGACCACCCTGCATAGTAGAATAAGATCAAACCTAAATAAGTATTTGCAAAAGAGAGAAGCAAACTTCTCTATATCTCTCTCACTCTCTTTCTCTGCCCATCTTCTTCTTTTCTTCAATTTCACGTTACTGGATTGATCCGTTTTGATAGTCATCGAGGTAATATTAAGCAATTAATTAAATTTCTACATATTGCTTCTCTCTTTAGTTTTTTTTCTTTTAATTTTTATTTTTTGCGGTTTTTCAATATTCTGCATGAATATGACAATCACGGAATTTACACAAATCCTAAATTTATTAGTTTTCTTCAAATTTACAATATTTTGCAAGCTACCAACTATGAAAATTGCGTAATTTTCAAAAATCTCAAAATTTTCTGTTTCCTTCGGTTTTTCAATATTTTGCTTAGCACATGAAAATGATGAAAATTTTCAAACTCTCAAAACGTTTTAGATTATTTTGGTTTTTCAAATATATAGCACATATAAATCATGAGATTTTTTAAAAATTTTAAAATTATTTGTATTTTTTGGTTTTTCAATATATTGTTTAACACATGATAATCGAGATATCTTCAATAATAGCAAATTTTTTGTTTGTTATAGCACACAAAAATCATGAATTTTTAAAAAATTCAAAATAAATTCAGTTTTTATTTCAAATTTTAATAGTTTGCATGATATTTGCACAAGTAATTTGATAAATCTTAAAATAATCTCAAAAATTAATTTGTTTTCTTTTGTTTAACATTTTTTTAAAGCTATATAGCATAAAAAAATCGTGAAATTTTGAAAAATCTCGAAATTTTCTATTATCTTCCGTTATATATTATTCTGCTGCTTTTATAAAGAATGAAACTTGTAAAATTTTCAAAAATCCCAAACAAAAGTCATTTGTTTTTTGAAAATATGTCACATGAAAATCGCAAGATTTTCCAAATATCATGGTTTCTTCTTTTTTCATTATTTTTGTAATACCCAGCCCATTTTTATACGCTATATCTGTATTTCTATTTCACTTATAAAATTTATTTAATTTTTCTGATAATTATTTATTTATTTCTAAAACCCCTTTTTAAACACCAAACCAAGTAAACCATCCCTTTAAATAGCCTCAAACACAAACCATATTTTATTCCTTCAGCCCATTGCTTTAAAGATTTAAATTTATTTTATTTCCAGCCCAACTCCTAAGCCCCAGCCCATTTTCTTTTATTTAAAATCTAAAACTCAAAACCTTATTTTCTCCTGCGGCCCAAGCTTCCTGGCCCACTCCCTTAATTTCTCTATTTAATTTTCCCTTATATTAATTACCGGCTCGGCCCTCACTCTCTTTCCCTTCACAATTCCCTTTTTATTTTTTTCTGGCCCGGCCCACTCTTTTCCCCAGCAGCCCGCTCCTACGCCTCCAACCCGCGCCCGCTTTCCCCGACCCGACCCGCTTCGCCCCTACTTCTTCTCCAACGGCTATATCTTTTCCCGCTCGCGACCCATTCCTTCGCCGTAACCCACGCCGTCTCCTCCGCCCACGCCCAAGCTCTTGTCGCCCACGCCCATGCGCCGTTAGCCTCGCAATCACCTCCTCATCCCTCCAACTCTCATCACTTCTCCTCCCTCCTACCCCCTCACCCAAACCCACTGCACACTCCCATTTCCCTATCACCAAGCACCCAACGTCGCACGTCCTGACGGCGACGACCACGACCCCACTTCCTCTCTCGCTCACCTCCACCCTCGACTTCCTCCTCCTACTCACCATTCCCTCAAGCCACAGCACCCAAACCCACCCGAGCTCGGCCACTGTATCTCTCGCCGGCGAGCCTCCCCTGCACCCTCCTCGTCAACATCATCATCATCGTCGTCGTAATCCTCTCTCCCTCTCTTTTGATTTTCTCACTCCCGATCTCCCTCTCTCTGTGATCTCTCCCCCTCTCTATTCCTCTGTTCTCGATCTCTCTCTCTTTCCTCTGCTCCCTCTCTCTCACTTTCCCTCCGCACTCTCTTTCTCTTTCTCCTGCTATCTCTTTCTCTCTGTTTCTCTCCCCTTCTCACTCTCTATCTCTCTCTATATATCACTCTCTCTCTCTTTCTCAATCTTTCTCTCTCTATATTTCTAACTCTTTCTCTCTCTCTCCCTCTGCAATCTCTCTCCATCGGCCTCGACAGCATCAGCAATCCCCAGTCCCGACACCATCTGAGCTCGCAACAACCCATCCTCAAGCTCGAGCCAAGCCCAAGCTTAGCCGAGACTCGTCGCGTGTTTGCTACTCCGTGCCGGGACGTGTCACTACTGCCTTAGCTGCCGCGCCATCAGTTCACCGTCTCCAGGCAAGTATTTTACTTGCTTACATGCTATTTACTCAAGTTACAATCTTAGATTACTTAAATCATAAAGTTATAATTTTAGATTAATTGGGTGTCATATCTGTTCGATACATGTTCTCATAGGAAATAATCATTTATTTTGACGGAACTCAATTGTATAGGCTGGCCCGTATGGCTGTGAATCTAGTGTGTGAGTTTCGCTAGAAAATAAGATCGTTAACGACTAAAACGACTACCCCCAAGTTTACGCGTAAAACTGGAATTTTCTTGTACCTGAAAACCGTTAAAATCGCCATAAATTGTATACACACTGGAGAGATGCGTTCGAGGGCTTAAATCGAAGCCAACTCGACGAACTATAACCTTATGTAAATTTATAATTGTTTCTGTACTTAAACTGTGACATTATTTCGATCGGAGTGCGACTCTGGACTGCAGTTCAGAGCGACTCCAGTTGTTGTTTACTGTCCCGTAATGAACACCACCCTGTTTCCTTAACTCGTAGGTTGCGGAACTCCACTGTTTATTATAGGTGAATGTGTTAGCTAGACAACACAAGTGGTTTCATCCTGTTTTGTTAACGTTGTTATTTAATCTGTAATTTAATAGATGTGGACGTATAACAGTCCAGAACAGAATCTGAGATGACATATTGGTGTTAAACAGTGTATAACTCCTGACGTTCAGATGCGATTGAAGATCCGTCTGTTGCGTTGAAAACCTTACTGAAAACTCTAGATTTAATTCAACTGTAGCATCGCTTAAATCTGATCCCAATTGGGATTTAAATGCGTTGCGAAACGGACTTCCGATTCTGAAACCGGATTTCCAGCCGTGAACGCTTAAAATGAAATGGCTATAATTAATGATCCTGGAACCCGATTGGCGTGAAACCAAACTCGCTGGATATATAACTGAACATACTATTTATTCCCCATTTATCGTTTCACTAAACTGTAACCGGATAATTTATGATAAATTATGCAAGTGGTAGATTATTGATTCATGACACCCTAATTATGCCTTACATACTGATTACGCATCATATCATACACATGTCACTGCATTGCTAACCTAGTGATAACGTGCATTACCTAGTGTTAGGTATTAGTGATGATTGTGGCAAGTACGTTAGTGTTCGTGTATCAGGGAAATAGTGAAAGTGACACGTATTTGTACACAATCAGTGAACCTTATTATTCTATTGCACTGTCGACGTCTGTGGGACGCGTGTACGTGTAACTATAAGTGGTATGGGACACTTATGGAAGCTCTTGCACGGGTGTCACAGATAAGGCACCAGACACTGCCATTTATCTTAGGTATTAGTCGGGACGTGCTTGATGGAGGTCCTGCCTCCAGTTCTCGCGCAGACTTGTCACAGACCGATTGGTATTTAGGGTTATGCTTAGCGTTTGATGTAGACCACGGGGTGTGGGGTAGTTTGAGTGTGAGTTCAACAGAATCTCGGGAGTCCCATGCCGGCTTATATATTTAGGGAGATATATGGAGATTTACAGGGTACATGATTATTACCGTGATTTACATGTTGGGCCCGTGGTCCCTTGCTCTTGGGTTCTATCCTTGGGTGGAGGACACTCGAGAATGGTTGACTCTCACACTTGGACTGACGATAGGCTTAGTGACCTGTACAGTGAGACTTAGAAACTGATAGGGATGATAGTATCGATATACATACTTACTGTGTTGACATATGTGGCATATCATTATACTGCTTTTACTGTTCCGCTGCATTGATTACTGCATGTTCATACCTATACCGTCATTGATTTACTGTTATATATATATTTATTATCACTGTTAGAATTGTCAATTGGATTTATATATATTATTACTATTGTGTCGTTCTGACGACCTGAGTATGCATGCTCAGTGTGAGGAGAGGATTTAGCCGGGACCAGGACCAGACGCACATCACGGACATCTTGATTAGCTATCCAGAGTTATACCCTTTTGTTTCCCATCAGGTCAGTTCTTATTACTGTTTTGTTCCAGTTACTGCATTTCTCATTACCTGCGCATTTTTTACTGATTACCATGTAAAGCTAGAAGCCGAAGTATGACTACGGCAGGATGTTTCCTTGACCGTAGGAACATGGCTGGCCTTGTCAACCCCTCGTATTCCGTATTTTAGGAAGCGGGGCGTGACATGGTTTAGTTGGTATCAGAGCCCAGGTTTTGCTTCGATCGGGATTGCAGTTTTCCGTGTAGAGCTTGACAATCTAAGACACCCTCAGTCTAGATTGTAAACTTGATATCCTTGATCCATATTCACATTGAGTGTTCTGCTATCCATTCGCTAGGGTTTCGGATGACTTGGCAAGGTTACGTGGTTGTAATTGCACTACCGTACTCTGTTTAAGTGACGTAGAATCCTACCGTTGATTTTCCCACTTGTAATGAATTTCATCACATCTAATATTCTTGAATCCTTGTCCAGTCCATATTATATTTTGATTTTTATAGCTTGTGCCTTATATCATCCTCAAAATCATTGTTTCAGGATCATATCTTCCAACGACTCTTCCTCTATCTCCACTCCCCAGAATCAGACCGTTGAGATTCTGAGTGTACTACAAGGTTTGAAGGAAGCCCATGAGCGAACGAACGACTTGTTAACTGAAGGACTGAAAAGGCAGGTGAGTCAGACACCATCAGAAGTCTCCAATCGTAAAGGGATCCCCGTTAGACGAGGAAAAGAGAAGAAGATGAAGCGCCAATTTGTTTCCCCGCGACAGAAGCAGCAGAAGACCCCATGTTGTGGGTACTGTAAGAGGTCAGGACACCTTCAGAGGGATTGTCGCCGCGCCCAAGGGAAATGTCTGATCTGCGGATCCAGCGAACATCTTATCGACGGTTGCCCAAAAAGAAAGGAGCTGCAAGGAGGAGACTCGACCACACTCTCCCCTTCTGCCAAGTGATGATTACTGCGTAGTTCAAACTTCGAGGATAAAGCGGACCCAACACAGGATCCAACTCGCGTGACGAGAATGCAGCGGTCTAGCAATCAAAGAAGAATTTTCATGTTTTCTAATTTCAGTGATAATGTTGTCATCATCTTAAAAATATTTCCTTCCGTTTGAAATCTTGTATCTGTCGAACCTTTAGTTGAATGCAATAAAACTTGAATCGTAATATATTCTCCAGTTCTTCCCCTTATTTATACTATTCATTATCACAGTATTATTATCCTGATTTTTCAGTTCCTGCCACCGCATATCTTTCTATACTTCATACACTCAGCTATTCTCTTGATGTATTTCACTGTCTAATCATGACTCTTTCCTTTCAGGCCATGGCCCACCCTGGAGCAGCGCCGCATCTAGATGAGGATGCATAATCATGCGTTTTCCTTAGACCGCACACTGATGAGTTCTGATGATGAGATCAACGATCCCCAGGTCAATGTCGGAAACAACAATTCAGAGGACGAAGGAGCAGCCGCCCCCGAGTTTGACATAATAGGCGATTCCGACGAAGAGGAAAGAGACCCTGAAGAGAACCCGATAGAGGAAGACCCCAAGGAAGAACCGATAGGAGAAAATCCAGTGGAGGAAAACCCCATGGAAGAGAATCCAGAAGAAGAGAATCACATGGAATCGGACCTCGATGAAGAAGCTCCATCCGAGGAAGAAGGACCATAAGATCAAGACCCTGCTGTAGAAGAACTCCCAATGGCGATCCCTGCGAGGCGATATGGGAATGGACGCCCCTAACTGAGCGCACGAGCATACCGCAACCTGCTGAATCTCCACAACCGCGATTGACGGGAATTCTTTTAGATGTTGTTTTTATCTGGCCAAATAAATCTGTGTATAATTTAGGGCCTCTTTTCGTCTTTGAGAATGCTTTGTTTAAAATCTTCTGGAATAAAATAAATTGCTGAGTTCGCTAATCTTTCGATCTTCTTAGTTCACTTGTTGCTTGATTATTTCTCCTATACAATTATTTTCCTACTGAGGTCTGTCCACCCCTACTCCCCATATTGCCTTAACCCACACTCAGATTAACTAGTACCGCACCCTGATCTTTGGAATAGGCCATCTTTCATCCTTCATATATGCCTCGTTGATATCCTTCTGGCAGGGGATGTTGATAATAAAATTTCCAAATTGACTGATCCTTTGAAAAAAATTTCACAAAATGTATCGACCGTTGCCTTCCCCATACTTTCCCCTGGTAGTCCTTTGTTGCTCACCCTTACTTCCTGTGCTGACCCGATCCCAATTTCCTTGATCTTCAGCCTAAAGCCGCCACACTCCAACCTCCTGATTGAGCCACACTTCCTTGTAATCATTACCCTAGCTAGCCCTATATCTCTTTGTGTTCTTCCTATTACCCTAAATATATATAGGGACTTTATTATTCGAAATTTAGTTTTCATTATTTTGTATTTATCAAAGGGTGTGTGTTATTAATTACTCCGTTTTATATATTTTAAGTACACTATTATTATTCTCATTTTCAGTAGCGCAACCTTACACCGCGCATATTTTGTTCCATGTTTCTTATTTTCACGATATGAGTTTTCTGAGTTATTTTAAAACTATTTGATCGATACATCGTCCTAAAATATTTTAATCTACCGACAAATCTTTCACTATTTTATTGTCGTACTTTATTTTTCGGGTATGGTGTCTACGTTTACTATTATAAATGGTTGAGCCTTATACTTATTATTTCTGCTTGCTACTTTGATAGACTTAGATGTGCACATATTTGGGTTTCGACTTTTATCGAACACGCCTTGATTATTATTGTTCGTTATTGTTACCTATATTCTCGTATACTTGTAGTTGCCCTTATAGTGTTCCTACATTATACTTATTAGACCTATCTTTGGTATGTGATTCTTACATATATATATGCACCTTCAAAATTTTGTCTACCCGTTTTAGGTAAATCAATATGTATTAGTGTTCGATATGATAACTCTTCGCTTATTATTTTATAGCTTGTTGTTTCTTTTAAATTTCGAGGACGAAATTTTTTGTAAGGGTGGTATGATGTAATACCCAGCCCCTTTTTATACGCTATATCTGTATTTCTATTTCACTTATAAAATTTATTTAATTTTTCTGATAATTATTTATTTATTTCTAAAACCCCTTTTTAAACACCAAACCAAGTAAATCATCCCTTTAAATAGCCTCAAACACAAACCATATTTTATTTCTTCAGCCCATTGCTTTAAACATTTAAATTTATTTTATTTCCAGCCCAACTCCTAAGCCCCAGCCCATTTTCTTTTATTGAAAATCTAAAACCAAAACCTTATTTTCTCCTGCGGCCCAAGCTTCCCGGCCCACTCCCTTAATTTCTCTATTTAATTTTCCCTTATATTAATTACCGGCCCGGCCCTCACTCTCTTTCCCTTCACAATTCCCTTTTATTTTTTTCTGGCCTGGCCTACTCTTTTCCCCAGCAGCCCACTCCCACGCCTCCAACCCGTGCCCGCTTTCCCCGACCCGACCCGCCTCGCCCCTACTTCTTCTCCAACGGCTATATCTTTTCCCGCTCGCGACTCATTCCTTTGCCGTAACCCACGCCGCCTCCTCCGCCCACGCCCACGCTCTTGTCGGCCACGCCCGTGCGCCGTTACCCTCGCAATCACCTCCTCATCCCTCCAACTCTCATCACTTCTCCTCCCTCCTACTCCCTCACCCAAACCCACTGCACACTCCCATTTCCCTATCACCAAGCACCCAACGTCGCACGCCCTGACGGCGACGACCACGACCCCACTTCCTCTCTCCCTCACCTCCACCCTCGACTTCCTCCTCCTACTCACCATTCCCTTAAGCCACAGCACCCAAACCCACCCGAGCTCGGCCACTGTATCTCTCGCCGGCGAGCCTTCCCTGCACCCTCCTCGTCAACATCATCATCGTCGTCGTCGTAATCCTCTCTCCCTCTCTTTTGATTTTCTCACTCCCGATTTCCCTCTCTCAGTGATCTCTCCCCCTCTCTATTCCTCTGTTCTCGATCTCTCTCTCTTTCCTCTGCTCTCTCTCTCTCACTTTCCCTCCGCACTCTCTTTCTCTTTCTCCTGCTATCTCTCTCTCTGTGTTTCTCTCCCCTTCTCACTCTCTATCTCTCTCTATATATCACTCTCTCTCTCTTTCTCAATCTTTCTCTCTCTATATTTCTAACTCTTTCTCTCTCTCTAAATTCTCTCTCACTCCCTCTGCAATCTCTCTCCATCGGCCTAGACAGCATCAGCGATCCCCAGCCCCGACACCACCTGAGCTCGCAACAACCCATCCTCAAGCTCGAGCCAAGCCCAAGCTTAGCCGAGACTCGTCGCGTGTTTGCTACTCCGTGCCGGGACGTGTCACTACTGCCTTAGCTGCCGCGCCATCAGTTCACCGTCTCCAGGCAAGTATTTTACTTGCTTACATGCTATTTACTCAAGTTACAATCTTAGATTACTTAAATCATAAAGTTATAATTTTAGATCAATTGGGTGTCATATCTGTTCGATACATGTTCTCATAGGAAATAATCACTTATTTTGACGGAACTCAATTGTATAGGCTGGACCGTATGGCTTTGAATCTAGTGTGTGAGTTTCGCTAGAAAATAAGACCGTTAACGACTAAAACGACTACCCCCAAGTTTACGCGTAAACCTGGAATTTTCTTGTACCTGAAAACCGTTAAAATCGCCATAAATTGTATACACACTGGAGAGATGCGTTCGAGGGCTTAAATCGAAGCCAACTCGACGAACTATAACCCTATGTAAATTTCTAATTGTTTCTGTACTTAAACTGTGACATTCTTTGGATCGGAGTGCGACTCTGGACTGCAGTTCAGAGCGACTCCAGTTGTTGTTTACTGTCCCGTAATGAACACCACCCTGTTTTCTTAACTCGTAGGTTGCGGAGCTCCTCTGTTTATTATAGGTGAATGTGTTATCTAGACAACACAAGTGGTTTCATCCTGTTTCGTTAACATTTGTTATTTAATCTGTAATTTAATAGATGTGGACGTATAACAGTCCAGAACAGATTCTGAGATGACATATTGGTGTTAAACAGTGTATAACTCCTGACGTGAAGATGAGATTGAAGATCCGTCTATTGCGTTGAAAACCTTACTGAAAACCCTAGATTTCATTCAACTGTAGCATCGCTTAAATCTGATCCCAATTGGGATTTAAATGCGTTGCAAAACGGACTTCCGATTCTGAAACTGGATTTCCAGCCGTGAACGTTTAAAATGAAATGGCTATAATTAATGATCCTGGAACCCGATTGGCGTGAAGCCAAACTCCCTGGATAGATAACTGAACATACTATTTATTCCACGTTTATCGTTTCACTAAACTGTAACCGTATAATTTATGATAAATTATGCAAGTGGTAGATTATTGATTCATGACACCCTAATTATGCCTTACATACTGATTACGCATCATATCATACACGTCACTGCATTGCTAACCTAGTGATAACGTGCATTACCCAGTGTTAGGTATTAGTGATGATTGTAGCAAGTACGTTAGTGTTCGTGTATCAGGAAAATTGTGAAAGTGACACGTACTTGTACACAATCAGTGAACCTTATTATTCTATTGCATTGTCGACGTCTGTGGGACGCGTGTACGTGTGACTATAAGTGGTATGGGACACTTATGGAAGCTCTTGCACGGGTGTCACAGATAAGGCACCAGACACTGCCATTTATCTTAGGTATTAGTCGGGACGTGCTTGATGGAGGTCCTGTCTTCAGTTCTCGCACAGACTTGTCACAGACCGATTGGTATTTAGGGTTATGGTTAGCGTTTGATGTAGACCACGGGGTGTGGGGTAGTTTGAGTGTGAGTTCAACAGAATCTCGGGAGTTCCATGCCGGCTTATATATTTAGGGAGATATATGGAGATTTATAAGGTACATGATTATTACCGTGATTTACATGTTGGGCCCGTGGTCCCTTGCCCTTGGGTTCTACCCTTGGGTGGAGGACACTCGCGAGTGGTTGACTCTCACACTTGGACTGACGATAGGCTTAGTGACATGTACAGTGAGACTTAGAGAATGATAGGGATGATAGCATCGATATACATACTTATTGTGTTGACATACGTGGCATATCATTATACTGCTTTTACTGTTCCGCTGCATTGATTACTGCATGTTCATACCTATACCGTCATTGATTTACTGTTATATATATATTTATTATCACTGTTAGAATTGTCAATTGGATTTATATATATTATTACTATTGTGTCGCTCTGACGACCTGAGTATGCATGCTCAGTGTGACGAGAAGATTTAGCCGGGACCAGGACCAGACGCACATCACGGACATCTTGATTAGCTATCCAGAGTTATACCTTTTTGTTTCCCATCAGGTCAGTTCTTATTACTGTTTTGTTCCAGTTACTGCATTTCTCATTACCTGCGCATTTTTTACTGATAACCATATAAAGCTAGAAGCCGAAGTGTGACTACGGCAGGATGTTTCCTTGACCGTAGGAGCATGGCTGGCCTTGTCAACCGCTTGTATTCCGTATTTTGGGAAGTGAGGCATGACAATTTTGAACAGTATGCAGCGTACGAAAATCATGAAATTTTAAAAATATTTGAAATATCTATTTTTTGTTGTTTTCCAATATTTTACTTGTTCATACTTTTGGAGCACGCCCAGCTATTAAGGTGATAAAAAGCTAAAGGTCATCGATTCCTACTAAAAAGCTAACTGAATAAAAATATTCGGTCCGAGTGACTAAAGCTCTAGATGACTTGGAACCCTTGACAACACATGAAAATCCTGAAATTTGAAAAAAAAACTCAAAATTTTTTTTCTTTAAATTATCAATATTTTGCACAGGGTAGAACAAGAAAATCGCAAAATTTTCAAAAGCCCCACGAAATTTTCAGTCTTTTTTGGTTTTTCAATATTTTGCTTTCTATCATACAAAAATCATAAAATCTTCAAAAATCTTAAGACTTTTCTGTTTTCTTTGGTTTTCAATATTTTTTGTTTACCGGCACATAAAAATAACGAAAATTTCAAAAGTCTCGGTAGTTTCTTCTTTTAAGGTAAAAAGTATGGTGAGAAACCCTCCTCCAAACAATAATCGATAGTTTCTTTATTCCTCCCTTTTCTATATTTTACATCTCAGCACAAGAGGCAAAATTTTCAAAAATAGTGTGATTTTCTAAAATCTTTAGCTTTCTGTTTTCTAAAATCTTTAGCACATGAAAATAATGAGTTTTTCAAAAATATTAAAATTTTCTGTTTTCTTTGTTTTTTATATTTTATTTGTAATACAAATGAAAATCGTGAAATGTTTCTCTCTCAATTCTTTTTTTTCAATATTTTGCATTCTATAGTATACAAAAATTATGAAATTTTTCAATATTTTTGCTTGTAAAATCTAAGTATTGAGAGAAAAAATATAAAAAGATTTTAAATTAAAAAAGTGATAAATGTTAGGTGTGGAGAAAAGAAAAAAAATTCATGGCCCAAATGTAGTTAAAGAATTAAATAGGGGCTAAATAACAATTTTTCCAATATTCTCTTATATAAAAATTTTATATGTAACATATAGATAGATGGTTGAGAGAGATTGAATCCTTTGAGTTTTAGAATCCTAGATTCAAAAAGCTTGGTTTATTGATATATAAAAAGTCAATATGCTTTGAGTTTGTAATAGAGAGAGGCGAGAATATATAATAAAGAGAGCTCAAAGCAAGAACCTCAATATGCTTCGAGTTCGTAAATATCACTCTACGGACATGGAGGAATAGTTATCGTATTATTGGATGAGAAAGTAACCCCTATATCAAACTCGTAAACAGAAACTATAAATTTTATAAAAATACGAAAACTTCTAAAACAAGGTTACAACTTTTTTAAATAGTCAAATTCCAACAATGCACAAATACGGAAAAAGTCCTTAATTCGAAAAAAATTTAAAAAAGAGAAAGACAGCTAAATTAATAAAGCTACAAAATCTGCGTAACAAACTTCGGAGTCTCCTTAATGAACTCAGAATTGCGAAAAATCTGAAACTCTGGCAAGGTTACCTTATTGGCCATCATAAATTACGATTTTGACACCCTACACTGAAAGTTACAGGCTCCGGATCTTGATCCTAAGAGCAACATCTTTTATCTGCACGCTTAAACTTATTTCAGTCCAAACGACACGGATATTGTTCAGCAACTTGCTCTATATCATGTGAGGAAATTCTTATCGCATAAAAGAAGATCAATTGGTTCACTTAAGTACCTCAAGTACCTCAATGATGATGATGAAATCGAGTTAATCTAGTAATTTGAGGAAATAATGAAGGAAAAAATTTAAGAGATGGACAGAGCAGGAGGAGATTCATGAGATCATATATTTTCATTAATTCTCTTTTGCTCTCCCTCTCTTCCTCCTCCCCTGTCTATATCCTCTTTCCCTTTTTTTTCTCTCAATTCTCTCTCATGTTCTCATCCTTTATATTGAACAAGTAAAAAATCTCAAAATAAAATTGTTTTCTTTAAATCAGAAAATCGCAAAATTTCAAAAATCATGGAATTTTCAGTTCTCTTTGGTTTTTCAATATTTTGCTTGCTACATACAAAAATCGTAAAATCTTCAAAAATCCCAAGATTTTTCTATTTTCTTCGGTTTTCAATATTTTTTTGTTTACTGGCACATAAAATTAGCGAAAATTTCAAAAGTCTCGATAGTTTCTTTTTTTTGAGGTAAAAAATATGGTGAGAAACTAGTCGATAGTTTCTTTATTCCTCCCTTTTCTATATGTTACATGCCGGCACAAGAAAATCGCAAAATTTTCAAAAATCATGAAATTTTCTAAAAACTCTAGCTTTCTATTTCCTTTATAAAAAATTAATATTTTACATGCTGTTAGCACATGAAAATAATGAAACTTTTCAAAAATATTAAAATTTTCTGTTTTCTTTAGGTTTTTTATATTTTATTTGTAATACAAAATGAAAATCGTGAAATGTTTCTCTCTCAATTCTTTATTTTTTCAATATTTTGCATTCTATAGCATACAAAAATCGTAAAAAATTTCAATATTTTGCTAATAAAATCTAAGTATTGAAAGAAAAAATATTAAGAGATTTTAAATAAAAAATGATAAATATTAGTTGAGGAGAACATAAGAAATTTACATGACCCAGATGCAGTAAGAGAATTAAATAGAGACTAGATAATAATTTTTCCACTAAGTCTCAAGCTAGATGAAAGTATATTTCAAGGAATATTCTATTATATGGGTTTTATATGTAATATACAAATAGATAGATAGTTGAGAGAGAATGAATCGTTTGAGTTTTAAAATCTTAGATTCAAAAAGTTTGGTGTATCATGTTAATGATATATAAAAAGTCAAAATGCTTTGAGTTCGTAACAGAGAGAGCTGAGAATAATAAAGAGAGCTCAAAGCAAAAATGTCAATATGCTTTGAGTTCGTAAATATCTGTCACGGCTTGTTTCCCAAAAGACAGAGAGCGAGGGTGGACGAGACCCGCAATGTATTCACACCGAGAATCACTCTTTCTCGATATGAATACGCTAAGCATCTGTATAAACAATAACATACAAATATATATACAAGAATTTAAAACATGAATATAATTTAAATAAAATCATCCAATAACATTTATAACAAATTTGAATTCAACCTGACAGGATGTTCAACAAAAAGAGTGACATAAAAAGACGTAAAGATAAATGTCTCGAACAAAAACATACTGAGAGAATACTAAAAATGGGCTTGAGAAGCAAGCTGATCAAAGTCCTCCTCGATTGTCTCGACCTAAGCTCATCGCATGCCCCAATGTCGTCTGAAGACATTCTCAAGAAAAACAAGACAACAAGAAAAGTGGAATGCCGTCAGTGAACTAAAGTTCGGTAAATCCCCTGTTAAAAAGAATAGAATTTTAAAATAAACAAAATACGTCATGGAACAATAACACAAATTTGAAGAAAAAAGCGGAAGATCAATAGAGTGTGGATCAATAAAGTCAGGCCTATATCTATCAGGAAAAATATAACTAAAGTGTCATAATATTAGTTATTATAGTGTTTTAAGTTATAAGCTTGAATTGTGCGAGTTTTACATGAAAGTCATCTTGTAGGTCAAATATCGCCCTAAAAATATCTTAACCGAATTTCGGGGACATCAAGGAAAACATAGAAAACATGTCTACATATATATAAATCGAAAGTTCAGCGAAACGAATGTCGCAAGCCCGAATTATGACCATCATAGTTGAGATGCGCAACATATTCAGAATGCAGTCTAGTTTCAGGATAGAAAATTAGTCCTATTTTAAAGTGCAGAAATAATTATTTTCCGATTTGAATTGGCAGAAGAGTAAAACGGGAAAGTTTTAGATCAGGAAGTCCCGCAAATAATACAACTGAGTTTGCCTAATTCGGGCTACTGGTTTAGGAGATAAACACATTTTGGTATCGCTGCGCAGAACAGGACAAAAACTGTCCAGCATTGTTGCAAGTTTTAGAAATGCCGATTACGATATTTTCTGTCAGTTTTCAGGAGTAGAGTTGAACTAGAAAAAGTTAGATCTTTCGATCTAATCAAAAAAATTTGAAAACACATAATTTGGATCTCTGAAACTATATTTATGAATTTTTGAAGATAGGTGTTGGAAACAGTTTTCAGAACTGCCGAAAATAAATACTATGAGAGCCGTAAAATTTAAACCAGAGATCATTTTGTTATGAAATTTTTATAGTGTACTTACAAAAATATAATTTATCTTAACTAATTTTCTTAAAATTTTCAGAAGTCAAAAATTATTTATAAAAAATATTTCGAAGGTAAAGGTATTGATATGGTTGTATTTTGAGGAAGGTCGAAAAAGAAAGTATTTATTTACGGCTTTGCTTTCTCTAAAAATTAGACATAAATAAAAAAGAGCAGCGAGTTATTATGTGAGATGAAGTATACAAAACAAGTATGTAAATAGGTTAGGCAATACATATTGAGTCGGCATAAAGGATTTCTAATATCTTATAAAAATACTTTTTTTTATAAACGATCGGATTCCATTAGAAGTCATGCAAGATGTGTGTGTGTGTGTTATGAGATGATTCAACTAACGATTACCCATCTATTGAAAATAGCTATAAGAAAATCTCAAACATCAATTAACACATGTAGTATATTAGGCTAATTAATTTAATTTAGATATTATTTTAATATGGGGTTCTCGGCATAAGAACACAAGCGTAGAACGAGCGGCGGCATGGTATGAAGAGGACGAACAAGTAGAGGAGCAAGGAAGATGGGACTTACGTATGAATAAAATAATATCAAGTACACATATAAGATATAAGCTAATGCAAGATAAGAAAGAATATAAGTATGCAAACATAATAAATAAATAAAATAAGTCGAGCATTTGCAATACTCTATGATGCTAAAGAGCATAACATAAAATAGCTAACTATATAGAGATATTAAAAGTCTATAGTTATTTTGAACGTGATAAATTGACAGTTTTAATAGGGATATAAATTTGTTCGATATATGACATGACATATTTTAATAAACAGTATACAGTCTTGGCATTAAGTGAGTTCACGAAACTCCTAATAATTTAGAATCACATAATAGTCATGATAAGATTAATATAGGAATCAACATAGATGTTCACAAAAAATATTATTAATATGTATCATGAATCTTGATAAAAAGAAACTTTTAGATTGGGGATAATCACAAGACTTGGTAGAAGTTTTCATAGACTGAGAAGAGGAGAAAAGGGAGATATACAATGAAAGAGGACTAGAATCTTTCTTAACGGATAAAAGATGTCTCGATTCGATCGATGCGATGGGTGCGTGGGATCTTCCATCTCCTTCGCTCGAGTCCTTGGGCTAGGAATTTCGGATCGGAGGTGAAGAAGAGGCAGGGGAGAAAAAGAAATTCGGAGTTGAGAAAAAGCATACGGCGGTAGAAGGGATTAGGCTTCTCTCTTCTTCTTTTTGATAAGAAAATGATGGAGGAAGGAGATTGGATTTTATTCTTTTCTTTTTTCAGTGAATAGGAGATGAGGGGAAGATAAAAATAGAAGTGAAGGGTTCCGGCATTAAAATCTTATCAATCCTACAAAATCAAAACAACAAACAAACAAATTTTATTTTTAATTAAAAGAAAATCTTTTCTCTTCTTTTAAAATACTAATAAATATTTGGCTATTAAAAAGTATGGTATTAGTTTAAAATTTGGTGATTTACAATAAAACTAAAATATTTGCTCGGGTTCAAACACGCGATCTTAAGGTTGAAACTCTTGCGTTGAAACCAACTCAACACTCAGGGATTCTTGATACAAGAATACTCTTTTAAAGATATAAATTTCAATAAGAGAGCGGAAAAGAGGATTTTCATAGAATACCACAAAGTACAAAAGTAACTGTACAAAAATAGTATTATAAAAATAGTGGTCATTACAATATCACTATATGGACACAAGAATAGTTATCGTATTATTGGACGAGAAAGTAAACCCTATATCAACAAGTAAACATAGGGAAATTATAAATTTCATAAAAATAAGAAAACTTGGAAAATAAGGTTACAACTTCTTTAAATAGTTAAATTCCAACAATGCAGCACTATCAAAAAGTCCTTGATTCGGAAAAGAAAGAAAGAAAGAGAAAGATAGCTAAATTAATAAAGTTACAAAATCTGTGTAATAAACTTCGGAGTCTGGGTAATGAACTCAGATTGTGAAAAATCCGAAAATCTGGCAAGGTTACCTACGAGCGATGACGTCTTCTCGTGGTTATTACGATGTGTATAGGTTATGCTAAGTCGTTGATTTCAATGCAGTTTTTATTACAGTTTTTTACATTCAACTTAGAACACGCATATCTCCAAGTGCAAAAGCTCAAACACCGAAAGTTCTGATTTCCGAGATAACTACAGTGAAAAAGCTGACTTTTTTCATTTACACATTTTCTTCTAAAAACGTACAGAAAACTACTTAATCTGCATTTTAGAATTATGTGACGTACCTGAAAACTGATCTGACCTGCTCTGCGCAGCACCACCATAATCCCTGTAACTCCTCCATTAGGTCTCCGATTTAGACAACCTTGGTTGTGTTATTTGCCAAGTTCCCTGATAGAAAACTTTCGTGTTGGATTCGTATTTAAATTAAAACCTGAAACTGCTCTTTTATGCTCTTGAACTTATAACATCTACCCTAGTTTGAAAAATCTGATAACTGTCTTCCACTCTTGTTTTAAGAACGCGATAACTTGATTGTCTGAAACCTAAATGAGTTAAAATTTTATTTCTGGAATATCTTGAGTGTAGTACCTACCTTTTCTCTTCAGGTCGATTTTTCTGAAAGTCGACGGAAACGTGTTTAAAATGAATTTTAGAAACTTGTGACGAATCTGGATAGAGGCAGGAAATATCCGCGCAGCTGTCATAGAAAATTCATAACTCCCTCATTCGAACCCTGAATGAGGAAAATTCAACTTTGTTATTTGCATGACTCCTTGATTTAGATTTTTCATGTTGGTGACTTTTCAAATTTTAATCTGAGACTGCATTTTCTGCTTATGAACTTGTAGCATATAATCTGTCCTAAATCTGAACTGTTACTTATTGATGCTTTATTACTACCATGTTTTCATCATGAATCTCGTGAACTTGAATTCCTGACTCGTGAATCTCGCGAATCCCATGAATCATGAACCCGAAACATCTTCATGTATCCGTGAACCCACGTTATTCTATAGGTGAACTTGATGAAATGATTGACTGGGATTTGAGGTAGTTTGAGGAATGTGTTGTGCAAATTTGCTTCGGAGTCTCCTTAGTAACACATGGATCTCGTAAATCCGTGTTGCTATGGTACCGAGCCGGAACGGTGCATTACTAACTCCTGAATCCATGTTGCTATGGTACCGGGCTGAAACGGTACAACTCCTGAAGCGGGTTGAACACACGACTTAAAGTTACGTTAGAATAATTATAACCTTCATATCGATGCCCGTGCTATATTCTTATTCATTCATGGCTTATTATCATCATGCTTACATGTCCGAGTCATATCCTATCATTATCATGTTTATATTACCGCCTTACACTTGCTTTTAAAATTATATTTGTCACGCCCCGCTTTCCAAAATACGGGATATGGGAGGAGACTAGGTCGGCTATTCTCCTATGGTCAGAGAACAATTCCGTCGTAGTCACATTTCGGCTTCTAGTATTACATGGTAATCAGTAAATACTACACAGAAGTAAAAGAAAAACATCACTAGTTTATTACATCAAATTTCATTGTTCACAGTTTACAATAGTTCGAAAGAAAAGGAAACTACTAACCAAATGCGAATACAAGATTGATTTATGGACAGCGGTAAAAGTACTGAAGATACGACCGTCTAGATCTCTGCGAGCTCAAATGGTAAGTCTGACTCATGAACTGGGTCCTCTCCAAGCTCTGAGCATGCATACTCAGGTCGTCAGAGCAACGCAATAGCAATAATATGATAACAATAATGAGGCATGAAATAAAAGTAATAACAGTAGGGACAGTGAATGCAAGTAATCGATATGTCTGCAATCAATGCAATGTATGACCTGTGTTCCTACTGGTCCCTAAGTTAATTTTGAAATCGAGTTTACGGAAAGAAGTGATCATGTTTAACGAGGGTCTCGTGCGTACCCAAGACTACGGCCCACTGTTGCCCGGGACATCACCCTATCAGCCGGACCGCTAAGTCCAAACCTAATATATATAAGAGTCGTTGTTCGAATGATCATCCTCTAAATCGCTATCTCTCTAGATACAAGTTCTTTTCAACTTCAATTTCCCCTTTTTCCTAAGGTTTCACTATCTATAAGTATGGGCTAGTTGTGTACAAGCACACACCAATAACACTGCTTTATTCACTATTCACTGTACTGTTTACTATCTTGAATCGTTCACTTTTCACTGGCGTACTCAACACAGCTAAACTGATACCACTCACGTTCGATAATGCAATATACACTAAGAATTAATAAGGGCGCTCACTATCGCTAAAGATATCACAGTCGGGTAAATTTGTGAATCATGCCGCTAAGCAAGTCATATGCAATAAGTCATTACGCGTCTTAGAAATTTAGAAAAATAATCATATCAAATCATACAATCATAATTAAGCAAATTGATACAAAAGGGGTAAGAAGTAAACTTAATTAGAAATTCAACGAAATTGGTTTCAAATCAATCGGGTTCCGGATTTACGAATTACGGTCATTTCTTTTTAAGTGTTCTCTGCTGGAAATTCAGTTTCTGAACTGAAAGTCCATTTCGTAATACAGTTTTCACCCTGTTGAGATCATAATTAGGCGACACTACAGTTGGGTAATATTTAGGTCTATTAATTAGGTTTCCAACGCACTAGACAGATCGACAATCCGCTGTGTACTGGAAGATATGCACTGTTTAAGATCAGGGTATATGTTTTGTCCCTGCTTGGGACTGCAGTATGTGACGACGAGTTAAAATATGATTAAAATAGCGAACGATGGTAAAAACAAATGAAATTGTAGGGTGTTTTTCGTCACCCCAGTGAGATGGGAATACGCGAGCGCTTGTCAGGCGTACTACAGATTCCCCATGCCTAGGGTAGGCCGGGGTTTAATGATTGTGGGGATCCGAATCTCCGGCAGCCGCGGACTAAGCTGCCGTTAATTACCCCCCGCCTTTGGGACGAGGGAACCTCCGATTAACGGGTTAAATTGGTCATGCGAACTCAATGTGCAGTGTGCGTGTGTTTTGTTTTGAAAGGGGGTTTTGGATATATCGGGAGCCACGCAAAGTTTTTACGGGGGTCCCGTTATCCGGATAGCGGGCTGGGGGTCAAGGGGGCTAGCAGCCCCTTTGCGGGGTTCGGGGCAGCGCCCCGGCCCGAAAATTTTTTGGAGGGGAAGAATGTGGCGGAGTATGTATATGTGTGAATTTGTATACATATGTATATGTATATGTATATACATAAAAAGAGGGGGAAAAGGCATCCAAGGGATGCGTGGGGCAGCACTTTGGGCGCTGTGCGCTTAGGTGCTGTGCGCTCAGCGCGCGCGCGCCACGTGTCGGCACGCGGGCGCCTTGCGCACTTGCGCAGGTGCGCAGGTAAGCGCGCGCGCCACGTGTCGGCACGCGGGCGCCCTGCGCACTTGCGCAAGCGCGCAGGTGCGCAAGCAAGCGCGCCACGTGTCGGCACGCGGGCGCCTTGCGCAGGTGCGCAAGCGAGCGCGCCACGTGTCGGCACACGGGCGCCTTGCGCACTTGCGCAGGTGCGCAAGCGCGCGCGCCACGTGTCGGCACGCTGGCACCTTGCGCACTTGCGCTGCGCGCCGGAGAGGCACAAGAGGCTTTTAGCCTGAAAAAAAGGATTTCTCAAAGGAGAAATCAGAGAGGAGTCGGGCTCCTGAATGTGTTTTGGGTTTAATGGAAGTGGTTCTTCTTCTTCCTCCTGTCGCTTGCTGGATCTTGAAGATCAAGAGATGTGAAATCTCAAAATCTCTCCTTTTTAAGATCTGATTACAGATCCAAGTTCCCCTTTGTGGGTTTTGTGGTGGAAAACTATTTAGTTTTGAAAAAGGAAGAGTAAAACTCTTGATTTAATTCAAAAGAAAGAAGAAGGTTTTGGAACCTTGAAGAAGGAGGAAAGAGCTCAGCTCTGAAACTTTTTTGGAGAGAGAAAAAGTTGTGAGATATTTCATTATCTTTGCCTTTATAGGCTATACACTTTACACATAGCCCCTTGGGCTTCACAAAATGGCATTTTGCCTATCCCATGGCTCATGTGCCATTTCTTTTTGCACATAAGCCATGGGCTTTACAAAAATTTGGTTTTATGCCTATTTTTCTTACATTTATCCGAAAATAAAATAAAAGAAAATGCAACAAAATTATTTATTACAAATTTTTTATCTTGGCATGGGGGGAGGCCGGCCGCTTCATGTTCGGGCTCGACCCGGGCATGGGCCTACTGGATCTTGGCTTGGGCCCACTTGGCTTGGGGTTGACTTTGATTTTGACTTGGTCAACCG
The DNA here is from genome assembly GCA_030015575.1 of Agapanthus africanus. NCBI lineage: Eukaryota > Viridiplantae > Streptophyta > Magnoliopsida > Asparagales > Amaryllidaceae > Agapanthus > Agapanthus africanus. The sequence goes on from CM057338.1 coordinate 26,778,021, forward strand.
GGGTGTAAATTTTTACCCCAACAAATTGCCCCCCATCAATAAATGCACACCACATATGTAGGTCGTGTGTATGAAATTGATGGATCTTTTTTCATGTGGAGGCGGCTTAATTTGGTTCCCACCTTTTGGGAAGCTGGCACTGCCCTTTTTACGACATGGACGGTCGTTGCTTGACATGTCTCTAAGACGGAGTGTCCGTGATAGACGTTTCCCTGGCCCGGAGTGATCTGGTTCCCGCTTTGTAGGAATCATGTGCTGCCCTTTTTACGACGTGGACGGTCGTTGCTGCCCTTTTAGCGACGTGGACGGTCGATGCTGCCATTTTTGCGACTTGGACGGTCGATGCTACCCTTTTAGCGACGTGGACGGTCGTTTCTGCCCTTTTTACGACTTGGACGGTCGGTGCTGCCATTTTAGCGACGTGGACGGTCGGTGCTGCCCTTTTAGCGACTTGGACGGTCGGTGCTGCCCTTTTTGCGACTTGGACGGTCGGTTCTGCCCTTTTTGCGACTTGGACGGTCGGTGCTGCCCTTTTAGCGACGTGGACGGTCGGTTCTGCCCTTTTTGCGACTTGGACGGTCGGTGCTGCCCTTTTAGCGACGTGGACGGTCGGTGCTGCCCTTTTTGCGACGTGGACGGTCGTTGCTGCCCTTTTAGCGACTTGGACGGTCGATGCTGCCCTTTTTGCGACTTGGACGGTCGGTGCTGCCCTTTTAGCGACTTGGACGGTCGGTGCTGCCCTTTTTGCGACGTGGACGGTCGTTGCTGCCCTTTTAGCGACTTGGACGGTCGATGCTGCCCTTTTTGCGACTTGGACGGTCGGTGCTGCCCTTTTAGCGACTTGGACGGTCGGTGCTGCCCTTTTAGCGACTTGGACGGTCGGTGCTGCCCTTTTTGCGACGTGGACGGTCGTTGCTGCCCTTTTAGCGACTTGGACGGTCGATGCTTGATTTGACTTGCTCTGCTTCTTGCAGTGTCAGGGGTAGACTTGACTTGCTCCGCTTCTTGCGGTGTCGGGTGGAAGTTGACTTGTTGATTTTGATTGGGTTGACATCAGCATCGCTATACTGGAATATGGTACCAGGAGCGAACCATCATCTGTCATGGAGAGGATTTTGGGATTTTGGTTTTTGTTTGGCATCTGCATTGCTGCACTGGAATAATGCCAGGAGCAACTCATCATTTGCCCCGAGAGAATTTGAGAATTGATGGCTTAGGAGGCAGGTTTAGATCCCTATCACCTAAGACTTTTCAATTTTATGGGCCGTGAGGGTCCCATAAAAGCATTTTCTCCCTACGAGTCGAAAGGATCTCGTAGGCGTATTTTCTCCATAGGAGTCGTGGGGACTCCTAAGTGTGTTGCTCCTTTGTGAGTCGTAAGGATCTCACGCGGGAGTTTCCTCCTCTCAAAGTCGAGAGGACTTTGAGAGTGCATTTCATCTTCTTTTCACGAGTTTGCGCCCTTTCAGGTTTTCACAAACTCGTCGGCAGTCCTGCTGTTTTACTCACGGAGCCCTTTCGGGTTTTCCTCCGTATTCATTTTGCTTGTGGACATACCTTTTTTTTTTTTTTTTTTAGTGGGACTTTGATTGTGGTCTCACCGGTAGGACTTAGGAGAGATTGGGATTGTTTTACGCCCGTGGATTGTATACGGTTTTGCATGATGTATGATCCAGACCGTAGGGCCAGAAAGATTTCAGGGATTTGTTGGCGTCTGCATCGCTGCACTGGAATGTGGTACCAGGAGCGACTCATCATTCGCCGTTGGGGTATGGGATTTGGAATTTGGTTGACGTCTGCATCGCTGCACTGGAATATGGTACCAGGAGCGACTCATCATTCGCCATTTGGGGACTTGGAATTTGGATCTTGTTTGGCATCAGCATTGCTGCACTGGAATAATACCAGGAGCAACTCATCATTTGCCTTGGGAGGACTTGGGATTTTGGTTTTTGGTCGGCATCAGCACCTCTAACACTGAAGCGAAATGCCATGAGCGACTCATCATTTGCCGTTGCCCGTTGGGGAACGATGGCTTAGGAGATAGGTTTGGGTCCCTACCACCCAAGGCTTTTCAATTTTATGGGCCGTGAGGGTCCCATAAAAGCATTTTCTCCCTACGAGTCGTAAGGATCCCGCAGGTGTATTTTCTCCTTAGGAATCGTGAGGATTCCTAAGTGTGTTGCTCCTTTGTGAGTCGTAAGGATCTCACGCAGGGGTTTTCTCCTCGCAAGGTCGAGAGGGCTTTGCGAGTGTATTTCATCTCTTTTCACGAGTTTGCGCCCTTTCGGGTTTTCACAGACTCGCCGGTAGTCCTGCTGTTTTTACTCACGGAGCCCTTTCGGGTTTTCATCCGTGCCCGTTTTGCTTGTGGACATACCGTTTTTTTTTGTTTTGTTTTTTTTTTGCCGCTGGTGGGACTTTAAAAGTAGTCTCACCGGCAGGATTTGGGAGAAAATAGGGGTCATTTACGCCCGTGGATTGTATACGGTTTTGCAGGATGTCTGATCCAGACCGTAGGGCCGATGTGCTCAATTCGCCTACGACTTGGAGCATTCATGTGTAGTATTTCTTGAGATATCGGCCATTGATGGGTGGCATGGGCCTTTCTCCCTCGGCACTTATTAGTTGGTAGGATCCTCCGTCGAACACTTTCTCGATGACGTATGGTCCTTCCCAGTTCGGCTCGAATTTTCCCTTGGCATGTCGATTGGGGATGATCGGTCTTTTGAGGACCAACACCAATTCATCTTTCTTGAAAGCGCGGAGACGGGTTATCTTGTCATAGGCCCGTGACATTTGGGCTCGGTATAGCTCCAGATTTTGCTGCACCGCGAGCCTCTTTTCTTCGAGGGCATCGAGTTCTTCAAGTCGAAGGAGCACGTTTTCTTCCTCCGTCAACTCATGTTGGACGGCCATTCTTAAGCTTGGAACTTCAACTTCGAGGGGGAGGACCGCCTCCACTCCGAAGAGCAATGAGTATGGAGTGGACTGAGTTGGAGTACGGTGCATGGTACGATATGCCCACAATGCCTCGTGAAGCTTGAGATTCCAGTCTCTCTTGTTGGCTGAAGCATTTTTCCTCAGAAGCTTGCATAGAGTCTTATTGAAGGCTTCGGCTAGCCCATTGGCTCTTGGATTATAGATGGAGGAATACCTCCAGTCTATCTTGTGCTGAGTAGCGAATCTTGAGACATTGAAACTCTTGAAAGAAGGCCCGTTGTCAGAAATGATTCTTCTTGGTGTACCGAAGCGGTATAGAATATTATGCTGGAAGAATGTCAGAATATCCTTTGTCTTGACTTCTTTTAGCGGGACAGCTTCAGCCCACCTGGAGAAGTAGTCTGTCGCGGCCAGTATGAACCGGTGGCCTTTAGATGACGGAGGATCAATTGGGCCAACAATGTCGGTGCCCCAAACTTCGAAGGGCCACGACGCCACTGTAGGATGCAATGGGTTGGGATGCTTGTGAATAAAATCACCGTGAATTTGGCAGATATAACATTTCTTTGCATGCTCTCCGCAATCCCGTATCATGGTGGGCCAGTAATACCCAAGCCGTTTGATTTGAAGTCGCATCTTGGGGCCAGATTGGTGAGCACCGCAAACGCCCGAGTGGACATCTTTCATGACCTTTTGGGCTTCGGCCAATGACAGGCACCTGAGCCAGAGTTGGTCATATGACCTGCGGTATAACGTGTCATTTACAAACACGTATCGGAGAGCTCTTTTCTTCAGCTGAATCCTCGCAGATTTTTCTTCGGGCAGCTTGTCATATCGGAGGTACTCTATGAAGGGTTCTCTCCAATCGGGCTCGTCTTGGATGATCGAAGCTTCTTCGGCAGGACTGCTCTCCTGTTCCGCGCTTTCCTCTTCTCGTAGAGAGACTGGAGGTAGAATTTGTCGGCTCCTGACTGTGATCAGAATTTCGTCCATGTCAGGATCAGCCAGCTCCTTGGCTAGGCGAGCGAGTATATCGGCTTTTCCGTTCAATGCTCTAGGGACTCTTGTTAGTTCGATATGAGTGAACCGTTTCATGAGTTCCACCACCCGGCTTCTGTACCGAGCCAACTCGGGTTTGTATATCTTATAGTCGCCGCTTACTTGGTTGACGACAAGCTGGGAATCACCGTAAACCCGTAGCCAAAGGATTTCCATTTCTATGGCGAGCTCCAAACCAGCTATCAGAGCTTCATACTCGGCCTCATTGTTTGTGCGAGGCTCGGTGAGAGCGAAAGAACGCCGTAGGATTCCCATTGATGGTGTAATGAACACCAATCCTATCCCTGCTTTTATCTCCGGGACGCTTGATTTATTGGAGGTCCTTATTGATGAGGCTCCATCGAAGTAGAGCTCCCAACATGGCTCATCTTCCTCGAGGTGCAGCACTTGTTCGTCGGGTAATTCACAATCTAGCGGCGACCCTTCTGGTATAGGATGAGCGGCGAGAAAGTCTGCAAGAGCTTGCCCTTTTACTGCTTTCTGAGGAGTGTAAACTATGTCAAACTCAAGTAGCATGATAGCCCATCTTGCCATTCTGCCGGCTAGGCTTGCTTTGGTCATCAAGTGTTTGAGCGGGTCGACCTTGGAGATCATCATAACCCGATGAGCGAGCAGATAGTGCCTCAGCTTCTTCACAGCAAATATCAGAGCCAGGCATTGCTTTTCGATTGGGGAGTAGTTGTGTTCCGCCCCGACTAGAGTTCGACTGAGGTAGTAGAGGGCATTTTCTTTTCCCTCCTCGTTATTCTGGGCAAGGAGCGCACCGAGTGACTCGTCCAGCGCGGCAGTGTAGAGAATCAGCGGTTTATTTGGAATGGGAGCGGCCAGCACTGGAGGGTGCAACAAGTATTGTTTGATGCTTTCGAACGCTGCTTGACATTCGGCATCCCAGATAAAAGGAGCTCCTTTCTTCATGAGCTTTGAGAAGGGCCTACATCTTCCCGATAAATTTGAGATAAACCTCCGTATATACGCGAGCTTGCCTTGAAAAGATCTTAGCTGCGTCAGACTCTTCGGAGGGGGCATCTCCATGATGGCCTTTATCTTTGATGGGTCAATTTCGATCCCTTGATGCCGGACTATAAAGCCCAGGAATTTTTCCGATGACACGCCAAAAGCGCATTTCAGAGGATTCATCTTCAGGTCGAATTCCCTCAGTCTGGTGAGAACGGTCCCAAGATCTTGGATGTGGTCAGCCTTGGCTTTAGTTTTGACGACCAGATCATCAACATAGCATTCGACGACTTTATGGATTAGGTCATCAAAGATATTAGTCATCACCCTTTGATATGTAGCACCTGCGTTCTTCAGTCCGAATGGCATTACCTTGTAGCAATATATTCCGATCGGGGTTCGAAATGCTGTGTGCTTCTCATCCTCAGGCGACATCTTGATCTGATTGTATCCAGACGAGCCGTCCATAAAGGTGAACAGTTCGTAATTTGAGGTGTCATCGACCATCATTTCCATGACCGGTAGCGGGAAGTCGTCTTTAGGACATGCCTTGTTGAGGTCCCTGAAATCGACACAAACTCGGATCTGCCCATTTTTCTTCTTCACTGGGACTATGCATGCGATCCAGTCCGCATATTTCTCTTCCCTGATGAAGCCGGCATCGATGAGTTTCTTGGTTTCCTCAATGACCTTTTCTTCCAACTCCCTTCTCATTCTTCGAGGAGCTTGTTTGACTGGCTTAGCATCAGGAGATATAGCCAGCTTATGCACGGCTACCTCAGGGGAAAGGCCAGGCATTTCTTTGTACGTCCACGCGAAGCAGTCGACGAACTCGCGCAGCAGGGCAATTATCTGCTCTTTCGTTTCCTCCGACAAGAGTGAGCTGATGTAGGTCGGCCTTGGATTATCGGGCGTTCCTAAGTCAATCTCGGTTAGGTCATCAAAGGTTGCTTGTCCGCCATCTTCGAGCTCTTGAGGAGCTTCTTCTGGCTCGGCTATCTCGTCATCATCATTTGATCTTTCGCTGGCCTCACCAACATGGATCATGTAGCACGCTTTGGAATCAGGTTGAATGTAGCCTATGCCCCGTCTATCTGGAATTCGTCCATCGATGAGTGCTCGGACCTGGGGCGGATACCATAGCCCTTCGTAAAACTTTGCTTCGGACTCCGTTTGATATAACCGGCATCCGCACTTTTTAAAGTATTCCCGCATCTCGGGCGCATAGTATCTGGGATTGAGGACGGCTCTTATGCCTCTCTCATAGGGAAGGCACACGCTAGAAAGGTCGTCCGGGTGCACAACGGGGTTTGACCTGTAAAACAGGATGCCCTTCTGTCCATTTTTCCTCCCGGGCACGTAAAGCGGCCGATTATGCTCAGCCGTTCCCAGTAGCAAGTCTTCATCCTTAAATGTGACTGCGGCGGCATAAAAAGCGTGTTGGGCTTCTTTCATATTAATTTCCGCAATGTGAGCCTGGTACCGCTCGGGGTTTTGTAGAGCGTGAATGAGAACATCTCTAAGCTCCTTAGATAGGACCAAGGCGTCGTAGATGCTCAGGAGAGACGGAAGCTTCCGGAGATGTGCCAAGACATTATAGTCCACCGAGGAAGGACTTATGTTTTCATCAATCGGTTCTCTGCCATCTTCTTCATTAGCGACTTGTTTTTCCTTCCCTTTTGGGGCGTTGCCCTGATTTGGCGGTAGAGCCCTGCCGCTTCTAAGCTGGATTTGATTGGCCGTTGTGGCGAGCTCCTCATCCTCTTCCGGAAAACAGAGCTCATCCTCGGAGTCACTGCCAAGATGGATGGCGTAGCAGGTCACTACTGGGATTTCTTCATTGGAGTCTTCTTCTAACTCCTCCAGAATTTCAGCCGTTTGTACAGGGAAGAACTCCTTCAATTGAATCAATGTTCTTTCCTTTTGTTCATATTCTTCGAGGGAATCGATATATTTTTGAATGGTCGATCTCCCTGCAGACTCTTTTTTGCGCCGAGCTGCACTTTTCTTCTTCTTGAGCTTCTTGGATTTTGAGCCTGAAGGAGCCGCATTGGCAGCTGGACTGGTAGGCTTCTTCTGTCCTTCCCATTCCATCCTGGGCTCTTTCTGAATCAGCTTTAGCATCTTCTTTGTCTTATTAGATATGTGCGTACTCCACGGAGGCTGCGATGAGTCGGTTTCGTTTGTCGGGGCAGCGGGTTCAGCTGTCTGCTCCCAGAAGGCTTCAACTTCTGTCTGTATAAAGTTGGCGGTCGCAACTTGATTGTTCACCAACACGCTTTTGGACAGCTCGATCTCTCCAGCCTTGTACTGCTTCTCGACCCAGTCTTTGAAGATATAACAATCCTCGATCGCATGGCTCACTACTCGGTGGTACGGGCAATACAGAGGATTGTCGGTCATTTTTGCTTCTTGGGGTCTTTTCGACTCCGGCAATTGGAGGCCGTTGTTCAAGGCATCTTTAAATATCTTGCGGACTTTGTCCCTCCTGAAAGAGTAAACCTTGTTCTTTTTCTCCTCTAGGGAAGGCCCATCTCCTCCCAGCAATGGCTTTCGAGACCGGTTAGTTTTGGATTCGGCTGCCTTTCGCTTTTCTTCATTGTCGGACGCATTGAAGACATTGGTACTGCTGGAACTCCCGCTTCTACGGTTGTCGTCCCGCTTGCTTTTCCAAGTTTTCTCTCTCTAAGAGTCCGGCGGGGACTCTTGCTTTGAGCGTTCCAGCATTTGGACTTTCTTGGTTAGCTCCTGAAATGTCTTGAGGCCCGCTGTACACAAGAATGGGACCATCCAATTGCTGAGGTTCCCAATGAGAAGGATGACGGACTGGTCCTGCTCCAGCGGCGGTTCGCACTTGACCGTGAGATTACGCCATCGGGCGATAAAGTCAGTGTTGCTTTCATTCCTCCCCGGCTTGGTCCTCACAAGGTTGGCAATGGAGATTTTATCACTGACGCTCATGAACCTTTGCCGAAACAGGGACTCCATTTGGGCAAAGGTAATGACGGACCCGTCCGGTATACTCGCATACCAGTCGAAGGCGACGCCGGTCAGGCTGTTGACAAACTGACGAAGAAGGAGCGCGTCATTGCCCCCTGTATTTCCGCACGATGCTTTGAAGTGGGCGACGTGCTGGTTTGCATTCCCCGTTCCATCAAATCTTCCGAACTTAGGAATGACGTAGCCGCTTGGGAACTCAATCAGATCGTACTGCGCGGGATATGGCCGCCCACTACTGCCGATTTCTTTCTGAGCTTCAGCTTCGGCCACCAATGTTTTAACCTTGCTGGTGACCAAATCCATTATCCGATCCTGTGTTAGCGGGATGGTGCTATCTGGGGCCAAGGCGTCCCCAGAAGCGGAATGTAGCCGGCTTTCATTTGGCTCGACCAGTCTTGGTCCCAAAGGAACAGGCATTGGCTGCCTCGGATTGTCCTCACCCGGCTGATTAGTAGCGGCTTGCGCTTGATTAGGAGGCGCTCGAGCAATTTGAGCCGTAAGCTGCATCACCACATTCGTTAAGTCGTCAATCTTCGAATAGAGCTTGGCCATCTCTTTATCTTTGCTCCTGAGCTGTTTTCGAAGCTCTTGAAGCAGCTCTTGCTCCGCAGTCCTGGGGCGGAAAGTCGGCTCTTCCTCGCTGTCCGAGCTTGACTCTGCATGGACCGAGGGGTCTTTCTGCCTATCATCCTCATCGAGAGGGTTTTCTTCATCCAGCAGGGGCGGCTGTTCTTGGGCGGCGGCAACCACATTCAGGCTAGATTGGGCTTGGGATGTGGTGGTCCCGTCCTTGCTTTTGCTGCGAAGGTTGTCGCTGGGGCGCCCGCCCGCCATATAGACCGTATGGATGATATATCCGGCCGTCTTTCTATCATTGGCAGTTGATTTCGTGGATCGCTGTCTTGACCCCCTTGTTTCGGTAGCTAGTAGTCGATTGAAGGCGTCTGGCTTAACCAGTTTCTTGAATGGTGCTGGCGCTTCTTTTCTGGGTTTTCCCCGCTGCTTTCGTGCGACACAGAGTGCTTCATAGACTCTTGATGAGACAGTGTCATACTTTTTCTGTTGGGGCCGGGACACGTCTCTTTGTGGCACTGTTCGGACCGCTGTCTTCTTGATTCTGGCGGTCATGGCATTGTTCTGAACCCACTTTAGAGGCTCGAAGGAATTGCTGATTCTTACGTCCGACTCAGCCGTCGTCGCGGGGCAACCCTGCACTTGGAACTTCACACGATTCCATTTGGCCGAAGCCTTGGCCCTTTTGTTGGCTCGATACCTGAGCCGCTTCTGCCTTAACTTTTCTGTTCTAAGCACCTTGCAGACTTCGGCTTTTTGGGAAGACGCCGCATACCGGTTGATGGAGGGCCTTGGAGATACGCCCGATTGTGCATTTGTTGGAGTCATCGCCTGAGCTCGTCCGCAACTTTTAATGTTGCCCTTCACATCGGAAGTCTTGCCCCCAGCTAGAGCGCCAGGGACTCGTTCAGACACCATCTTAAGTTTCGGTTGTGGTGCCTTGGCGATCACGACATTCGGCCTCTTACCCCTTGAGACCGGCTTGGCCACCTGTTCCGCTGGGATCTCTGCCAGATGAGCGCTTCCGGCAGGGTAGATGATGACAGAGCCAAACTGGCGGGGCGGTTCCTCCCATTGTCGACTGAGGCTTGCGGGGAGAACCACACGAGCGTTGATCTTGACCACGTACGGAATCGGGGTCGCTTTGGAAGTTGAATTCGTCTGGGAAGACATTGTCGTTGAAGGTTGATTGCTGCACGGAAAAAAAAAACATCATTTCAGTATAGGCAATCGATATGTATATTGATTGAGTTCGTATGAACGTTTAACCCGAAATATGGGAGGAGAGATGAGTCCCACCGGGCGTGCCAGAATCTGTAGGGTGTTTTTCGTCACCCCAGTGAGATGGGAATACGCGAGCGCTTGTCAGGCGTACTACAGATTCCCCATGCCTAGGGTAGGCCGGGGTTTAATGATTGTGGGGATCCGAATCTCCGGCAGCCGCGGACTAAGCTGCCGTTAATTACCCCCCGCCTTTGGGGCGAGGGAACCTCCGATTAACGGGTTAAATTGGTCATGCGAACTCAATGTGCAGTGTGCGTGTGTTTTGTTTTGAAAGGGGGTTTTGGATATATCGGGAGCCACGCAGAGTTTTTACGGGGGTCCCGCTACCCGGATAGCGGGCTGGGGGTCAAGGGGGCTAGCAGCCCCCTTGCGGGGTTCGGGGCAGCGCCCCGGCCCGAAAATTTTTTGGAGGGGAAGAATGTGGCGGAGTATGTATATGTGTGAATTTGTATACATATGTATATGTATATGTATATACATATGTATATGTATAAAAGAGGGGGAAAAGGCATCCAAGGGATGCGTGGGGCAGCACTTTGGGCGCTGTGCGCTTAGGTGCTGTGCGCTCAGCGCGCGCGCGCCACGTGTCGGCACGCGGGCGCCTTGCGCACTTGCGCAGGTGCGCAGGCAAGCGCGCGCGCCACGTGTCGGCACGCGGGCGCCCTGCGCACTTGCGCAAGAGCGCAGGTGCGCAAGCGCGCGCGCCACGTGTCGGCACGCGGGCGCCCTGCGCACTTGCGCAGGCGCGCAAGCGCGCGCGCCACGTGTCGGCACGCGGGCGCCCTGCGCACTTGCGCTGCGCGCCGGAGAGGCACAAGAGGCTTTTAGCCTGAAAAAAAGGATTTCTCAAAGGAGAAATCAGAGAGGAGTCGGGCTCCTGAATGTGTTTTGGGTTTAATGGAAGTGGTTCTTCTTCTTCCTCCTGTCGCTTGCTGGATCTTGAAGATCAAGAGATGTGAAATCTCAAAATCTCTCCTTTTTAAGATCTGATGACAGATCCAAATTCCCCTTTGTGGGTTTTGTGGTGGAAAACTATTTAGTTTTGAAAAAGGAAGAGTAAAACTCTTGATTTAATTCAAAAGAAAGAAGAAGGTTTTGGAACCTTGAAGAAGGAGGAAAGAGCTCAGCTCTGAAACTTTTTTGGAGAGAGAAAAAGTTGTGAGATATTTCATTATCTTTGCCTTTATAGGCTATACACTTTACACATAGCCCCTTGGGCTTCACAAAATGGCATTTTGCCTATCCCATGGCTCATGTGCCATTTCTTTTTGCACATAAGCCATGGGCTTTACAAAAATTTGGCTTTATGCCTATTTTTCTTACATTTATCCGAAAATAAAATAAAAGAAAATGCAACAAAATTATTTATTACAAATTTTTTATCTTGGCATGGGGGGAGGCCGGCCGCTTCATGTTCGGGCTCGACCCGGGCATGGGCCTACTGGATCTGGGCTTAGGCCCACTTGGCTTGGGGTTGACTTTGATTTTGACTTGGTCAACCGGGGTATAAATTTTTACCCCAACAGAAATCATCTCCAATAGTTAGCTAACAGAATAATCCTCGCAACGGTATAGGATTCCACATAATATCATTTTCATACAGAGTTATAAAAACCTTTTAATCCAGGTGTCGACAAGCAGTACTGCTCTGGACTACAGTCCAGAGTCGCACTCCCAAATAGATTTCATCATCATTTTAGAATAGAAACGAAATATAAATTACAGGTGGTTCTAGGTTGTCGAGTCGTCTTCGATACGAGCCATCGAACACAATATTCTAGTATGTATCCAAATTTCTATAATTTCACAAGTTAGGTGTATGGGGAAATTTCAGATTTGATGGATCTAGATGGGGTGTCATTCCAAGGTGGTAAAGCCTGTGTTTTCATCCCAACTTTTTACATGTTATCCTTTATCTCTAAAGTAATCTAGTAGATATAAGTTCCGCCATATTTGATTTAGTTTTTGCATGGAACACTCAACCAATATACACTAGTGACGATCGAACCCGATCTATTTGTGAAAAGTCTAACCGATATTCATACGGTCAATAAACCCAAGATGGATTTGATCCAAAATAACCAACTACAATGGCTCAAGGTATAGGTATTCGATTATACTTAACGGTATATTGATATATCTACGCAAAATTTCACATATATGTGTAGGGTGTTTTTCGTCACCTCAATGAGATGGAAATACGCGTGCGCTTGTCAGGCGCATTACAGATTCCCCTGCCTAGGGTAGGCTGGGGTTTATTGATTATGGGGATCCGAATCTCCGGCAGCCGCGGACTAAGCTGCCGTTAATTACCCCTCGTCTTTGGAGTGAGAGAACCTCCGATTGACGGGTCAAACAGGTCATGCGAACTCAATGTGCAATGTTGTATTCTGAAGATGTTTTGGATATATCGGGGGCCCCGCAGAGTTTTTACGGGGGGCCCGCTACCCGGACAGCGGGCTGAGGGTCAAGGAGGCTAGCAGCCTCCTAGCGGGGTGCAGGGCAGCGCCCCGTTAGAAATTTTTTCTAACGGGAGAGGTATTTTTAGTGTGGAGTGTCTGTGTGTGTATATATATATACACATATATACATGTATATAAGAAGGAGAAAAAGCGTCCAAAGGACGCATGGGGGCCAGCGCCTCACGTGCGTGGCACGCGAGTGCTGGACGCTGGCGCTTCACGTACTCGGCACGTCACGTGGGCACGAGCGCGCTGGCGCCTCACGTGCTCGGCACGTGTTCGGCACGTGGGCGCTAGGCGCTGCGCGCTGGCGCCCCAGGTGCTCGGCACAGGGCGCTAAGCGCTAGCGCACCGGGCGCTAGGCGCTGGGTGCTGGCGCCCCACGTGCTCGGCATGTGGGCGCTAGCGTGCTAGGCGCTGGGGGCTGACGCCCCACGTGCTTGGCACGCGGACGCTCGGCGCCAGCAGGAAAAGGGACTTGGTCCCTACACTGAAAGCTGTGCTACCGATTTGACTTATGGAGTTGAACTCCTAGAAAGAAAGATTTTTTTTATATGGAGTTAAACTCTCAGGAGCTTTGGTTTGTGGAGTTAAACTCCAAGGAATCTTTGTAAATGCTCAAGGGGACCCCTTTCTTCTCCCCTGAGCCTTGGATCTTTCCCCAAAATGGGATCTTTGAAGATGGGTCTCTTTCTTCCTCCTCCGTTGGCCGGATCTTAAAGAACAAGAAGTATGAGATTTTAAAAATCTCTTTTTTTGAGATCTGATGGGAGATCCGAATTCCCCTTTATGGGTTTTGTGGTAAAAAACTATTTATTTTTGAGAAAGGAAGAGTGAAACTCTTGATTTAATTGAAAATGGGAAGAAGGTTTAGAATCTTGAGGAAGGAGAAGGAGGCACAAAAAACCCTAGAGTTTGAGAGAATGAAAAAGTGTATATTTTATTCATCATCATGTTGCCTTATATAGGCTTACACATTTACACATAGCCCCTTGGGCTTTACAAAATGGCATTTTGCCCATCCCATGCCTCATGTGTTCATTTCTTTTGCATATAAGCCATGAGCTTTACAAAAATTTGGTTGCGAATGCTCGGGGGTTGCGGGCGATGGCGGTGGTCGGCGTTGAGGGAAGAGGAAGAAGAAGGTTGCAATGGTGAGGGACGGGGGCCCGGTGGTGGTCGTTGCGACGGGGTGGGTCGCGGTGGTGGTGGAGGTTGAAGTGGGGTGGAGGTCACAAGCTCGTCATCGGCGAGAGGAGATGGCCAGAGGGGTATTGATGGATGGGTCGTCGGAGGGATGCTGGAGGAGGAGCGGTGGATGGTTGGTCCCTGGTGAGCTCGGAGGTGATGGCTCCGGTGGTCGCGGCGGCAAGAGGAAGGAGGGCACGGTGGGATTGCTCGGTTGTGATCCCTTCTCTTTTTTTAGAGGAAAGAGAGGGAGAGGTAGAACGAGAAGAGAGAAAGTGTGTGTGTCTGTGTGTGACAGAGAGATCGAGAAGAGAGTGTGTGAGTGTGTGTGAGAGAGAGATCGAGAAGAGAGAGAGTGTGTGGTTAAAAAGAGAGAGGAAAAGAGAGAGAGAGATTTAATATAATTGAATAATAATTAATAGGATATATTAGGGTATTAAAGAGAATAATTGTGAATTAATTAGGGTTTAAATGAGAGAATTTCAAAAAGAAAGTGGCGGTTGGGGGAGGGAATTGGGTTTGGGGGTAGTGGGACTTGAGCCTTGGGCTTGGATGAGGTTTTGGTGAAACCATGTGGGTAAAATATAGGCAGGGTGTTGGGGAAAATAAATAGAATATTTGGGTATAGGAAAAATATAAATAAAATTTAAAAAATGGGTAAATTATTTATAGCAAAATTTTATTTTAAATACAGGTATTTGCGCACATAGGAAACTGGGTATTACAATATTGTTTTAATGTGGGACTTAGTGAGCGCAAATTCACCGATGGATATTCCATTTGTTTCTTCTTTCTTTGGGAATGTCTGTCAGGTGGCATAGAGGAAGTGGAGCAAGTGCTCTTTGAGGTGGAACCTGCGGAGGAGTACATCCAACAATCTTTCGTGATCGGAGTATTAGCCGTTCTTTAGCATAGTTTCTTTGGTGACTTATGATTAAAGGCTTTCTTTTAAGTGTTCATTTCAATTCCGTTGTATCTGCTATTGTCGGGCTTTGATGTAATAAATGATGTTGGATGCTTTTTAATCATTTAACTTTTAAATTCTTGCATTTACAATTCTGTTTATTTAGACGCTTAGCGTATACATGTTGAGAAGGAGTGGTTCTCGGTGGTACTATATCTGTATACGGTGGCTATCGATTGATGCGACACGTACTCATTTTTAAACTGGGTTGGACATTGTGGTACAGAATGAAAACTTAAAAATTGGAGTTGGCCCAAATCATTAGAATTAACTGGGTTTTTTTAGCCCTCTTAAAACATAGCAAATTCCTTTTTGCTCCAAAATCTTGGTATTTACTTTTTACCCTCAAACTAATAAGATACATCATTTTACCCCCTTTACGATTTCCATCAATTTTTAACGGCATAACATCAGGTTTTACTTTAAAATATTCCAACCTCTTTTCTCATTTGGAAATACGCAATCTCTTCCCCAAATTGAAACTAAGGTTTAGGCTTCTGCTTTATCTTTCTCAAAATCGGCCATGAAATCAGGAGCATCTTTAACATTCTTCTCTAGCTATGAAAAAGTTGAGTGCTGCTATGGTCTTACTTGTTGTCTTCGGGTAAATGGTAAATTTAAAATTTATGAAGAAAAATTAAAGTTAAAATTAACGGGGAGTTTTTCTGACGGAAATCGTAAAGGGGTAAAATGATGTATATTATTAGTTTTGAGGGTAAAATTTAAATACCAAGTTTTGGAGGGTTGGAAAAGAATTTTCTATGTTTTGGAGAGCCTACTAAAAAACCCAATTAACAAATACTATATTTTCTCAAATCTTAAGCTCAACAATTCACAAAATTACAAACTACCACCAAAACTTTTTACATAAAAACACCGAATCCTTTCTCTTCTTTCTTCATAGTCCGTTCCTTTTCCATCTGCAAGGCCAAGGTGATGTAAATTTACTTATATCTTCCTTTTCTACACCATTGCATCTTCTTCATATCATACCAAGTATTTATGCAAATATTGCAATTTACATATAACTACAAATTGTGGGCTATATAATTTATGGAACAAAATAGCTCCTTTTTAACCTCTCTGATGTAACTGGCGCAAAAGGGTTTGCAAATTTGATTAATATGCCAAGGCTTTTATTTATTAAGCGCATCATTTCCCCTTTATCTCAATGCCCATCAACAATTTTCAAGTGTTATAGTTCATTTGTGGATCCATCGGAATCCATTGAAAGAGTAAATGAGTTATGCACACCAATCGTTTGTGATAATGCCATGAAACCCACAAGCCATGCTCGTATGATTAAGCTGCCAAATTTAATTCCCACAAATAGTGATCACTTGAAAGGCTTTAGTATTGAGCTTGTTGATCCTGGTATATGGCCCCAAACACAATTTAGTGGAAACGATAGAACTTTGATGGAAAACGAAGCGTTCAGAGAGATATCTAATAGAGAAGAAGTGGACAAGTTTATGGACTTTGAGGAGATGGAGGATTTGAGGCCGCGGAAGATGCCAAGGCTCACACCCCAATCAGAGAGGCACTCATAGTCCTCAAGACCTCAGCTTTACCTCTATATAAGGGAGAGCCTTCTCATTTCAGAGGGCATCGAAAAATAAATCCCTCTCTTTACCTCTTGTACTCTGATATCTCTCCATTCTCTCTTGTAATATTATCTCTTCTGATAGCTACTGTACTTCGTTTCGTTGGAAGATTATACAGCTGATAATAGTACTCTTACTACACCTTATAAAGTATCTAATGCAAATATTTGTAATAACGACATTTGTATTCCCTCTTCTTTGATTATAGTAAAGGAAATATCACAACATGTGATACTCGGAACACCCTTCCTTAGTAAGATAATGCCTATAAATAAAATAGACTCACAAGGCATTTATAGCTCTTACAAAGGAGAAGAGATAATATTACAAGAGAGAATGGAGAGATATCAGAGTACAAGAGGTAAAGAGAGGGATTTATTTTTCGATGCCCTCTGAAATGAGAAGGCTCTCCCTTATATAGAGGTAAAGCTGAGGTCTTGAGGACTATGAGTGCCTCTCTGATTGGGGTGTGAGCTGTCCTCCATGATTGAGATGCTCTATAATTGAGAGTGAGCTGTCTGTCGTCTTCTGCCGACACCTTTTATGAAAAGGAATGAGCTGTCTTCGATAATTAAGATGCTCTATCATTGCACTGGTGCACTTTACAGCTGTAAATGCTCAGTTGTCTTTTGTGCGCAATCGTCATTGCTCTGATACCAATTCTAATGAATACACCTAGTTCATCAACTGCAATATCCACCAAGATTGCTCGTAATAAGAGCAAACACATTAAAAACTCAAATTTACTTGAGTATCCTTCAGACGAAGAACAGCTGAACAAATGGACAATTCCAAATGTTCCAGCTAAAGAAATTTATAATATTGGGACGTTTGATCTGTTGTCCAGACTTTCCATCAAAAGTATGGAAAAGACCATCTCTGTGGATAGCACAGAACAGACTATTCAACTCTTTGCAGAAAAGGATGTTTACAGGTTTGAAAAACAATACAAATACCTTCATATTGGTCTAATTCAAGTGGCCTTTAAACCACTTACTCTCCAAGGTTTAAATGCCTCAATATTAACATCTTTAAGAGATGCAAGATGTTTAGACTGGATCCCTTCCCTAATGGGAATTATGCAAACAAGTCTTTGTCATGGACCAGTTTACTTTGATGTTTATCCTAATTTAACCTTATCTTTAACTGACCCCAATATACTTGAGGCAGTAACCTTGAATCTGAAAACTCATGGTTATAACTTCATGAAAGGATCTGAAACTATAGCTATAATTTATAGAATCCATTATAAAGTTTTATCTACAATGGCACCCAAGGTAAAAGTCAAAACTGAAAATGGTAAAACCACGATTATTGAAACCAATCTTTTAACCTCTGGTGTTGCTACAAATAGAATTATAAAATGGGAAGAAATTGACTTTCCAGAATCTTGGGTTATAACCTCAGCAGTTCCACCTGCACCAATTATAGATACAGACATCGATCAGATAATACAGACTGATGATGGAAATATTGAAGTGAAATTTGGCTCTAATAATATAGCCAGAATTTCAGGGAAACCTTATATAGAAGGTGGTTCCAGTTCTTCTGTTTTAAGAAGATCTTTTTCCAGACCGAGCACCTCTTATAAAGATGTTAAAGGAATTAATATTTCTGACAATAATATTTCTCATCCTATCTATGAGAAGGAAAATAAAACTTCTCCTACCTCATCAGAGATGAGTTTTCACATATAAGCTTATGGATTTAAGACCAGATAGTAATCTGAGAAAATTCCTTAATAAGGAATTTATGAATAAAAAGCATACTGCTTTTAGAGAATGGTTTGGAAAAACCTTTTCTACAGATCAAATGTATCATTATAAAAATCAATATTATAAACATCTTGAAGAAAACCAATGTCTGAAATATTTTATAGACTGGTTTGTTGAATACTTTCTTAATGAACAAGAAAGAAAAATTAATGTTCTAGAAGAACATTATAAACAGTGGACCACCCAAACTGGAAAAACTGTGAGATCAATTTATCCACCAACAGAACCTTTAAGGTTATCTGGTGTTTCTACCTCTAATTTAGAGGCAACCGCTTTTATAAAGCCTCTTATTGATGATAAAATGGAAAACACTTTGAAAGAACTTCAAAAGGTTTTCAAACAGAATAATTTTTCTAATATTTACATTCAAGTAATTGGTCAACAGTTAACCAGAGTAGAATCTACTTTGGAAAGCTTGAATAATAAATTACAGGCTATGGGAATAATTGAAACTCCTGTTGTTAAAGCTGTAAACGAGAAAAATTATATTCCAATAAAACCAGCTTTAGAAATTTCAGGATATAAATTATCCAAAGATAAAAATATATCTTCAGAAATTATAAATGCTCTGGAGAAAAAGTTTAACAGTGCAAAATTAAATGTCATTGATGGAGAACCTTCTGAAATATCAGAAGAAGACTTAGAAATAAATGAGTCATCAGAAGATCAGATTAATATGTCTGACAATAATATCGTAAATACGATAAAATATCCTTTAAGGACGTTAGACAAGCATTATTATAAAAGGCCAACTCCTTTAGATGTCCTGCATGAAGAAAGCGAAGCTCTTACAACAAATTCGTATTCGGGACGAGCCATTTATGAATGGAATATTGATGGATTATCTGATAAGCAAATCCATGATACATTACATCGTATGATGATGTATGCAAAAGTATCAAAACAGCAAGGGAACTCAGATACTGATGTTGCAAGATTTATATCATGTGGATTTACTGGGATCCTGAAAGGCTGGTGGGATCATTGTTTATCCCCAGCACAAAAGGTTGAAATTTGGAACGCAGCAAAAATGGAGAATAATACTCCTGTATCTGATGCTGTTTATACTCTAATACTTACAATCCTCGATCATTTCACATGGGATGTAAGTAATCAAGCTGAGAAAGTTAGAACTTTGTTACAAAATCTAAGATGTCCTACTTTAACACATTTTAGATGGTACAAAGATACCTTTCTTAGCAGAGTTATGCAACTAGATGATGCAAATAACTCTCATTGGAAAGCCAAATTTATAGACGGCTTACCCAACCTATTTGCTGAAAGAGTTCGAACAAATCTTAGAACTCAAAATGATGGGGTCATACCCTACAATACCTTTACATATGGTCGCTTAATAAGCATCTGTGTTAAAGAAGGTTTATCTTTATGTAATGACATAAAGTTAAAAAACCAATTGAAAAGCCAGAGATTGACTGGTAAACACGAATTAGGAGAATTTTGTAGCCAATTCGCAATGGAAGATCATTATATGGATCGAAAAGATAAAAGAAAGACCAAAAGAATGGAGTCTAAACGGCCTCATTATAAAAAGAGATATAAAAGGCCATATAAACCTTCTATACAAAAAGAAGAAGGAGATAAGAAGAAAAAACCTTATAGGTTTAAGAAGAAATCTACTTCTTCAGCCACTTGTTACAAGTGTGGAAAAGTTGGTCATTTTGCCAACAAGTGTTATACAAAAAAAAAGATTAATGAAATAGAAGATGAAGAATTAAGAAAATCATTATATAAAATAATGATTAATTCTTCAGAATCTTCTGAATCCCCAGAATCTGAATCAACAGATTCCTCATCAGATGATGAAAAAATTTGTAATAATAATTGTTCCAGTAAATGTTGTAATATCAACAATAAAGAAGATTACTGGAAATCTATAGTTGAGATGAACGGTCTCAGTATTAATGTCATAACTAAAGATGACAAAAAGACCATTCTCAAAATCATTCAAGATGAACACATTCAGCCAGAACTTAAATCTAAGTTGGTTGAAGTTCTTCTTAAAGAAGAAAAGGAGAAATCTCCTGTTATTGATAATGTTTATAGATTATCAGAAGTCTTTAAAAGACAACAATCAAGAGAAGATAAGCCTGTAACAATTGCAGCCTTACAGAAACCTCAAAACAGAAATTATAGAACTGAAAGTTCAAAATAAAGATATTTTGCAAAGAATATCTATTATTGAAGGAAACACCATTATACAAGGTGAATCTTCAAATAATGAAGATGAATTTACTGAGGAAATTGTCCCAGATAAATTCCTACAAACTATTGATTTAGTATTAAATCAAAAATGGTATATTAGAATTACCCTTATAATAAAGAATGATTTGGTTATACCCGATCTTATTGCACTAGTTGATAGTGGTGCAGATTTAAACTGCATAAAAGAAGGAATTATTCCTATAAGGTATTGTGAAAGAACTACACAAACCTTGAGTACAGCTGATAATAGTACTCTTACTACACCTTATAAAGTGTCTAATGCAAATATTTGTAATAACGACATTTGTATTCCCTCTCCTTTGATTATAGTAAAGGAAATATCACAACATGTGATACTCGGAACACCCTTCCTTAGTAAGATAATGCCTATAAATAAAATAGACTCACAAGGCATTTATAGCTCTTACAAAGGAAAAAAGGTTATGTTTCAGTTTATAACTGATCCTATGATGAAAATCATAAATGAGGTAAAAAATATTTACCTGAAAGAAAATCAAATAAATTTTATTAAAGAAGAAATAACTTCTTTACAAATAAACAAACAACTTGATTCTAGTATAATAAAAACTAGAATTAAAAATTTAGAAAATGAGTTTATAACTCAAACTTGTAGTAACTTTCCTAATGCATTTTGGGAAAGAAAACAGTATATTGTCAATCTTCCTTATATAGATGGTTTTTCAGAGGAAAATATTCCTACGAAGGCAAGACCTTGCCAAATGAATCAAGAATATCTTGAACTTTGTAAAAAAGAAATTAGCGGTCTTATAGACAAAAGGCTAATAAGAAAATCAACTTCTCCATGGAGTTGTACAGTATTTTATGTAAATAATGCTGCTGAACAAGAGTGGGGGGTACCACGCCTTGTTATAAATTATAAACCTTTAAACAAAGTACTGAAATGGATAAGATATCCTCTCCCTAATAAAAGGGATCTGCTTAATAGAATAAGCAAGGCCAAAATATTTTCTAAGTTTGATTTAAAATCAGGTTATTGGCAAATTCAGATTCATGAATCTGATAAATATAAAACTGCTTTTGCAGTACCTTTTGGGCATTTTGAATGGAACGTTATGCCGTTCGGATTAAAAAATGCGCCATCTGAATTTCAAAATATTATGAATTCAATATTTAATCCTTATACTAACTTCATTCTTTCATATATAGATGATGTGCTTATTTATTCTGAGAACATTGATCAACATTTTAAACATTTAAATGTTTTTAGACATCTCATTATAAAAAATGGACTAGTCATATCTGCTCCAAAAATAAAGTTGTTCCAAACAGATATACGTTTTTTGGGACATAATATTAATAATGGAACTATTGTTCCAATTGAAAGAAGTATAGAATTTGCTTCTAAATTTCCTGACTATATTCCTAATGTTAAGCAGCTCCAAAGATTTTTGGGTGCTTTAAATTATGTAGCAGATTATTATAAAAATTTAGCTACAGATGCAGCCATTTTATATACTAGGCTAAGAAAAAATCCATCACCTTGGACAGATGACCATACTAAAGCTGTTCAAAAAATTAAAGAGACAGTAAAAAATTTACCATGTCTCCATATTGCCAATCCTAATTGGAAGAAAATTGTTGAGACCGATGCTTCAAACATAGGATACGAAGGCATCTTAAAACAAGTGGATCCTACTAATAATAAGGAAATTCTTGTAAGATTTACTTCTGGAAAATGGAATCCAGCCCAGTTGAATTATTCAAATATTAAGAAAGAAATTCTTTCTATTATCAAATGCATTTATAAATTCCAAGATGATTTATTAAACCAGAAATTCTTATTAAAAATTGATTGTAGTGCAGCCAAATCTGTGTTACAAAAAGACGTCAAAAATTTAACATCAAAGCAAATATTTGCTAGATGGCAAGCAGAATTATCTGTTTTTGATTTTGATATTGATTATATAAAAGGTACTAATAATTGTCTTCCTGATTTTTTGACCAGGGAATTTCTGCAGGATACTGCAGATGCAAACCCCGATGAGGGGACGAGGCCCAGACAGAGGGCGAGGAAGGGGAAGGAGTAATACTCCTAACAACTCCCCTTATGCGAACTGGCTTAAAATGCAAAAGCCAAAATCCATGCAAATAGACATGGAATCTGAGGCGTCATACGCCCAATCAGAATGGAAAATGCCTCATAAAAAGGCAAATAAAAATATTTCTAATATAAGTATTTACAGTCCTCAAAGTGAGGCTGAGACATCTTCAACAGGAAATATTCCTGGACAATCATTTAAAAAAGCAATTGAAGATGCTAATGACAGTTATATCTCAAAAGATAACTCTGAATAAATTATATGTTTAGAAAGGAATGATATTCCTAAGATGAATGATCCATGGTCCTTGAAAGAAAAATATATTGAGACCATTTCTTTTGTTGCATCAGCAGGAAAAACAAGGCAAGTATATGAAGCCTTGTTAATAGTTTCTGGATCAGTAGAAATAAAACACTACTATCCAAACGGGAAAGAAGGTGGAGAAATTATAAACTTCTCCAAAGCCATTATTAAAAAGATTTTTAGCCCTCATGATTGGGCCTTACACCCTAATAGGGCTAGGTCGTTCAAATTAGGAGAAGAACGACAAGAAAGCAATTATTGAGATTATATCCAAGCTTTTGAAAAGTTTTTATACTATGAAAATCCAGCGAAAAAACATTCCTGGTTTATAATTATAAAACCTGACGTTATAAAAGCAGGTATACCAGTTTGGTTTATCCAACTATGGCAAAAAATTGGGGCAGAGTTAGCCATACTGCCAAAATCAATTTTTGATCTATTTGTTCCTTGGATAGAGTCACATCCAAGATTTCATGATACCAGTGATGACTCCATTATAGAAGGAGAAAGCACCCTCCATTATTTTATAGAAAATGAGATGCCATTTATATTTAGATGGACAATTATTTCTGAGTTTAATAATAAAAATATTCCTATTCTTTCCAGAAAATTCCTTATTAAATGGTGGAATGGGATTATTGAAGAAGAAAAGGTAGCTGGCATAAAAGCAGCTATTAAGAGCAATAATAATGCTCTGGATAATAAGATTAATGAGGAATTAGCAAAGGAAAATCCAATGCTAAAATTAAAATTATCGTTTCAGAGAAAATATCCTAATATCTCTGAAGAAGAATTAATGAAACGCTGCCTAGAACATATGAAAAGGCAGTTTGAGCAAACATTTGATAATTCAGACACCAATTCTTCTACGTCTGAGAAAACTACCAAATCGGTAGAAATGAAAGAATGTTTTCAAGGACACTTCCAAGATCCAGAGGAAGATTTAAAGACAGCAGATCAGCTGTGGGAGGATCTCATGGGCTCAAGATTGAGTCAGGATAAAGGCAAGGGCCTCATGAAATAAGATAAAGAAGAAAAAGACTTTTTATCAAAACGAACGACTGCAGAAGAATCTAGCACACGGTATTTGGTAAAAGGTATCTTTGGCCCATGGTTTTCATAAAACCAGAACCAGCGACGCATGCAATGACAATTGCGCACAAAAGACAACTGAGCATTTACAGCTGTAAAGTGCACCAGTGCAATGATAGAGCATCTTAATTATCGAAGACAGCTCATTCCTTTTCATAAAAGGTGTCGGCAGAAGACGACAGACAGCTCACTCTCAATTATAGAGCATCTCAATCATGGAGGACAGCTCACACCCCAATCAGAGAGGCACTCATAGTCCTCAAGACCTCAGCTTTACCTCTATATAAAGGAGAGCCTTCTCATTTCAGAGGGCATCGAAAAATAAATCCCTCTCTTTACCTCTTGTACTCTGATATCTCTCCATTCTCTCTTGTAATATTATCTCTTCTGATAGCTACTGTACTTCGTTTCGTTGGAAGATTATAAATAAATAAAACTTTGTAAGTTTTTTCCTCTCTTGCTCTTTTATTAATTTGTTGTTAATATTGATCCTGCTGCTGTTGGTATCAGAGATACTCAAATTCTCTGACAGTCGTTCCAGCCCAGTTGAAAAATTAATGTTCTCAAATTTGATATTATAAACATCTTGAAGAAAACCACTATTTTAGTCCATTAATGATCCTACTTAGGAAAAATATCCTACAAACTATCAACTTCTAAAACATTAATTTTTCTTTCTTGTTCATTAAGAAAGTATTCAACAAACCAGTCTATAAAATATTTCAGACATTGGTTTTCTTCAAGATGTTTATAATATTGATTTTTATAATGATACATTTGATCTGTAGAAAAGGTTTTTCCAAACCATTCTCTAAAAGCAGTATGCTTTTTATTCATAAATTCCTTATTAAGGAATTTTCTCAGATTACTATCTGGTCTTAAATCAGTAACCTTGAATCTGAAAACTCATGGTTATAACTTCATGAAAGGATCTGAAACTATAGCCATAATTTATAGAATCCATTATAAAGTTTTATCTACAATGGCACCCAAGGTAAAAGTCAAAACTGAAAATGGTAAAACCACGATTATTGAAACCAATCTTTTAACCTCTGGTGTTGCTACAAATAGAATTATAAAATGGGAAGAAATTGACTTTCCAGAATCTTGGTTATAACCTCAGCAGTTCCACCTGCACCAATTATAGATACAGACATCGATCAGATAATACAGACTGATGATGGAAATATTGAAGTGAAATTTGGCTCTAATAATATAGCAGAACTTTATCCATCTCAAATTTGATATTATAAACATCTTGAAGAAAACCACTATTGAAGAAACAGCAGATCAATTTCCTTTTGCAAATTTGATTAATATGCCAAGGCTTTTATTTATTAAGCGCATCATTTCCCCTTTATCTCAATGCCCATCAACAATTTTCAAGTGGTATAGTTCATTTTTGGATCCATCGGAATCCATTGAAAGAGTAAATGAGTTATGCACACCAATCGTTTGTGATAATGCCATGAAACCCACAAGCCATGCTCGTATGATTAAGCTGCCAAATTTAATTCCCACAAATAGTGATCACTTGAAAGGCTTTAGTATTGAGCTTGTTGATCCTGGTATATGGCCCCAACCACAATTTAGTGGAAACGATAGAACTTTGATGGAAAACGAAGCGTTCAGAGAGATATCTAATAGAGAAGAAGTGGACAAGTTTATGGACTTTGAGGAGATTGAGGATTTGAGACCGCGGAAGATGCTGTTCTACAAATTGGGTAGAGATTCTAAAGAATTCGAGGAGTGCAATGTCAATTTCCACCTCAAGAAATCTTCGAAGAAGAAACGCGAAAAGCCCAAGAAGCCCGAGATCAAGAAAGAATGCAAGAAATTAGAAAAAGCCAGCAAAAGCCAACCTAATGAAAGAAAGCAAGGAACTTGAAAACTCAAAGTTGTGAAGGAAAAGAGAGTGCGAACACAAACATTTAATCAGCTAACGGCACCTTATCATATCCCTTTTTGCCTCAATATCTTCATAACAAAAGGCTCTGTAAGAGCTTCGATAATTCATCGGGTGACTAGCAAACTTTTTGCGGTTGCACATTCTATTTCTAAGGACTTGAAGTTTGATGTGGGATCGAGAAAGGATGCTAAGGTTTGTGTTGCTGTTGGCGGAGTTTTGGCTCAACGAGCGATCGAGGATGATATTCATAATGTGATTTACACACCGAGGAGAGGGGACAAAATTGAAGGGAAACTTCAGATTGTGATTCAGTCTATTGTCGATAACAGGGTTGATGTTTAAGGTGAAGCTCAAACAAAAGAAACCCATAAAGGTATGATTTGTTCTTCTTAGTGATTTCTTTACATTTCTACAGCTTTTCAAGTTTCTTTCATTACATGAAGCTGGAGTGAGAGATATCTAAATGCATATTATTTTATTTTATTCACCAAGTTTTTGAGATATCTACAGTTTTTGGAGTTTTTCTTATTTTATCTAAAATGATATTGGTTACATGTAAAATTTGGTGTATGCCTCTACCACTTTTTGAGTTTTTCTTATTTTATCTAAAAAGATATTAGTTACATATAAAATTTGTTGTATCCACAACTTAGAGGATAAAGATGGCGGATTCCGATCATCAAAGAATTGGCGGTCAATTTTTTTTGACGTCATAGAAAGAAATTTTCTCACGTGGCATCTGAGATTCCATTTTCTTTATTTGTAATCTCATTCTAAGTTTATGTAATAAAACACCGCTTGTTTGAGTGCCTAAGGTTCCCATTTTTACCCATATAATTTTTTCGTGCTACAATTTGCTTTTGTCGTGGAAGCTAATTTGCTTTTGTCGTGGAAGCTATGTCTAATTTTTCATGTTGCCATGAGTTCCTTCGACTACACCAACATAAGCTAGCCGGGCTTTTCAATGGATGATGGTTGTCGATGTCATCTCTACCAGCTTAAATTTTATAACTTTTCCTTAAATTTACCAAAATGTGTACTGAATTATTCGATAAACTAAAAACTTCAGCTATTTAGTAAGAATTATAGGTATTAGTTGGCTTATTGACTCAGGAAGTTAATTGTTTTTTTGAAGTATTATTAATATTATTTTTCTATATGAATCAACCTAATAATATTAACATGGTTACAAGGAGGCTTAATTCCAAAAAACCACCAAATACTTTGGCATAATTACGAGAAACTACCAAATTCTTATTAAATATACAAGAAACTGCCACAAAACTTTCAAATACTATGAAAATGTACCTTATGAAAAACTACCATAAATAAGATGCCACGTCAGCAATAAGGCAAGAAACTACCAAAAAACTAATAAAAATTTTATCCATGGTGGTTTCTCGTAATTTTGGAAGAAATTGGTAGTTTCTCATATCTGAGACAAAGTATTTGGTATTTTTTTGGATTTAAGCTTTCCGAATATATAGGCAGTTACAAACAAATCAAGCAACCCTTAAATTAATAACATTAACATAATGACAGGTTATAGGAGCAGACTATCTTCTTACAGACAATACAACTCTCTATAATTACGGGGGAAAGCACTCGAGTATATGTATGTTGAGGAATCTAAGGGTTTGTCAAGTCACTGTATATATTTCGGGGTGACTTTTTAAAGGTGCAAGGTTACGTTGATGCGGACTACTCGGAAGATTGAGATAGTGGTAAGAGCACGACAGAGTACGTATTCACGTTGGGGGAAAAGCGGTGAGTTGGGTCTCGCAATTCCAAAATACGGTGGCATTGTCGACTACGGAGGCTAAATACGTGGCGATCACAGAATATAATAAGAAGATGATATGGTTGTAAGGGCTACTTAAAGAATTGGGGGAAAAAACAAGACTCAATACCTTGCAGAGCGACAGCCAAACTGCGATACATTTGGCGAAGAATGCGGCATATTACTCTCGGACAAATCACATCAAGGTGCTATACCACTTCGTACGCATAGCGGTAGAAGGAGACGAGTTAACACTGCAGAAGACCACGAGAGAAAAGAATCTGGCAGATATGTCATCAAGGTTGTAGACAAAGATAAGCTAGATCTATATTGCAGGTTCGTGAGCCTCTCCATAAAAATCTGATGAGAAGAAAGTAGAGCGGAGTCATATGAAGTCTACTGGCGTTGGGAATCAAGGCTGAAGTGTCTCCAATTGGGAGATTGTTGAAATTATGGAGATACTTCAGGTAGATGTCTGGACGCGCACATAAGCGATATCAGATTTTACCAAAATTACAGTTTCTTAATTAAGGAGTGTCTTATGGCAATTTTTTCATTATGTCAGTTTTTTAATTAAGAAGGGTCTTATGACAGTTTATTAATTAAGGAGTTGGTTTGTGTATAAATATGGACCTCTTATATGTTTTATGTACAACCAAATATAAAAGAGATCATTGTATGAGAGGGTGACGGCTTAGATCTAGAGAGATTTGAAAGCAATCTCCTAGGATTTGCTCGTGGTGTACTTGATTCAAAATTATAGTAGACATTGCAGATTTCGCTCCACCGGAAGCTAATCATACGATGGATGAACCTCGTTAACAAATCTCTCGTCTCTTTGATTCTTATTTACTTATTCTCGTATCGTTATTTTTTCTTTTTGTTAATTGTGTGGTTGTTGATTGTGTGATTTAATTTTTCGTGAGTATTATTCCGTGCATCGGCTTTTCCATCCCTAACAATGTGTTCTTGCTTTGACCCCTTAATTTATATATCTATCATATATTATTAAATTTATATATATTCACGAACAATGGGATGGTTATATATATTTATATTTACCTAAGTGTAACATAAACGGGCTCTATCTAATAAAATATGTGGGACTATTTTACTCCACGTATCTCAGCACACACTCTTTCATGTTCTCCTCTCCTCTGTCTATCTCATGTTTCCTCTCTCTCTCTATATCTATATATATCTATCCATATATATATATTGAACAACTAATAATGTTATTGCTTTCACCCCTTTATATATCAATCATATATTATTAAATTTGTATATATTCATGAACGAGTGTGATCGGTTATATATATTTTTATTTATATGAGTGTAACATAAACGGGCTCCATCCAATAAAATACGTGGGACTATTTTAATGCATAAATCTCAACACACTCTTTCTCATGTTCTCATCTCCTCAGTCTATCTCCAGTGTCCTATATTTTTCTCTTAACACCCCCCCCCCCCCCCCCCCTTCCTCTCTCTGAATATTATCATCCTTTCTATTGAACAAGTAACATATGTTCTTGCTTTGATCCTTTTATATATCTATCATATATTATTAAATTTAAATATATTTACAAACTAGTGGGACGGTTATATATATTTATATTTATATGAGTTTAACATAGACACACTCGATTCAATAAAATAAGTGGGGCTATTTTAATCGGGTCTCAATATTCTCTCCCTCATCCTCTCTGTCTTTATCTCATGTTTAGCCTGTTCTCTCTCAACTCTCTCTCTCTGGCTTTGAATATTATCATTCTTTATATATTATATTGAACAAGTAATATACGTTCTTGCTTTGACCCTTTATATATCTATCATATATTATTAAATTTATATGTTCACGGGAGGCGGTTATATATATTTATATTTATATGAGCGACATAAACCCATCCAATAAAATACGTGGACTATTTTAATCCATACATCTCAACACTCTTCTCTCACATTGCACGTGGATCGTACAACATGTAGAGGCTATAGTCTCTCAGAGGCATGTAGAATGCTCTCTCTCAGAAATGTTATGACACATGTAGAGGCCAGTCTATCAGAAGCATGTATACGCTCTCGCTCAGAGAAGTTATAAAGTATGAATTCACATACAAGTGTTCAACCGAGCTCTGATAGGATATTAAATTTATATATCTTCACGAACGAGGGGGCGATTATATATATTTATATTTATATGAGTGTACACAGGCTTCTAACATAGACGAGCTCTATCCAATAATACTCAAGCCTTATATAGGTTTGACCCATGGTATGTTTTATACCAATGTATTTTTCATACTTTTTTCAATATAAGACTATTTTAATTCACACATCTCAATATATGGCTTTAATTTTAAGCTTGAACTTTCCTATTGAGGTTCAATCTTAATCCCAAAATTTATAGTGGTTCTCCTAAAATGGAAATGTGATTCGTTAGTTTTTCGAATTTTAATTTAATTTGAATCTATCCACCGGCTATCTATCCTGCAACAACCATTGTTTAATTTGATTTTTGGTTAGGAAGGACTTTCAAATTATGCTTATGCAGGTCGTTTTGCATGTGTATATATGTTCACATTTTGAACAAAAGATGCGAATTTGTGGGGGGAAAAAGATTTTAATGAGGAAAATAAAGAATTTTTTGTTCGGATTTCAGAGGTTTAATATAATCGAAAAGTTAGTTATAGTTTTTGAAAACATATTTTTCTCAAATATTTAAGATTCTTTGTGAAAATCAATTTGAAGGTCCCATACTCTTGCATTAATGGTAAAGAAGAATAGAAGATATTCAAAAAGATCCTTATAAGTAGGAATGTATATGGGTTGGATACAAAACAGATATAAGTGTTAACATATCCATATCCAATAGTTGTGGGCGAACGAAAACTCGGATACAGATATTTATAGAAAATAAAAATTACTATCCATATTTGATAAAATTTAGATACTTATGCAAATCCGAGACAAATATCAGAAAAAAAAATTGCACTTTTCTTGTCGTGGCTGAATTTAAATAGTGGATACGGATATTGATGGATCTCTAGATCTCCTTCAGTTGTTACCTTCCGTTGATTTGCAGCGAGCGCTGATGGATGGCTGAGATTGAGTTGGAGGGTTGCCTCCTGAAGCATGTGGATCTCAATGGGTTTTATGTGGTTGAGGCCGAGCTACCTGCAAGGAAATCCCTGGGTGGTTGTGCTACCGAGAACCCTCCGACGATCAAGTTAGGCGGGGTATTTTGGCAGAGTAACGGCCTATTGGGGTAAAATTGGCTTACCTGAGTCATCTGAGAGAGGGGTTTATATAGTGGTAGCCATGGGCAGACGGGCGCGAGATTTACGCCGGCCGTTACGCCCCTGGCGTTACGCCCGCGTGATAAGCGGGATTCCCCATTAATGACGAGATATGCTCATTAATGGGGGATCGTGATGGCGTGGAACGTGGGATTATGGGCGGTGGATATCTCGCGTCTGGCGAGATTAGCGGAGCCGTGGCGGAGGCGCCTGTGATCGGTGCTGTGGGTCGGTCGGTGAGACCGAGGAAGCCAAGCTCGGCAGGAGGTTCATGAACGAGCGGGAGGCTAAGGCATTTTGGATATGCAATAGCTCGGAGGCGAGCTGGAGGGCTGAGGGAACTCAGCGCGTGAGAGGGCTCGGAGGCGAGCCGAGGGTTGTTTGTAAGGTGAGCGTAGGAGTGGTCTGGAAGGCCACCGAAGGTCAGGAATTTCCTCGGGTCGAAGGCCCGGGGTATGCTTCCACTGTACCGTTCTTGATGCCTTCCCGTAAGCTCTGGGACACGTCATCTGCCACGTGCCATGATCTGGGGAATCACCAGTATTGAGCCTCATCATTAGCCCCCCACTCTCGTCTCGACCCATTCATGGGTCGGGCCGAGAGTGGTCTGACCGGTCACCCGGGATAAGCTCTTATTTGAAGATATCGTCGGTGTATATTCCCGGGTAATTAGTTGTATTTTCTCGATGATGTCAGCGGATCAGGGGAGAGATCTCGCATTAAAGAGGAAACGTCGATTCGCGCGTGCGTTCGCCGAAGCGCCAATTCACGTGTCTGGCGTTTGTAAGCTGACGCGACGTGCTGCCGGTGTCCTTTGCCCCCGATGGGATGCAACCAATGCGCGTATGACAGGTGGAGCGCCGATGGCCGTCGAATCCGAAGTGTTGTTTTGGCGGGAGACGATCGGCGCCTTAGGATGTGTACGCCGGCTACTATAAATAGAGGTGGGATCCTCTTCAGAGTCCATTTCTCATCATAATTTTCTCGTCCCTTTGGTGTCAGATCGGCGTTCTTTTCTTTAGGTCGGGAACCCTGCGTTTTCTCTTCCGAGGACTTTATTCTTTTGATCAGGTTAGATGTCTTCAACCGAGGAGTCTGTAGAAATAGTCCGGGAAGAGTCTGGGGAGTCCAATGTACCTTCCTCTTCTTCTTCTTCCTCTTTTGCTTCTTCCTTGTTCCCGCTAAAAATTTCTGCGCAAAACAGCCCAAGGTATCAAATGGCAGTGATACGCTTAAGAAAATGCGAACCAGTATCTTCCGGGCTGTTTTTTGACAAACTCCCGAATGAGAAACAGCTAAATTCTAATGACATTGGAAGCATCTCGAAAAACCCTTCGATTTGATATATTATGGGCTTCATAATTCATCCGGGATCAAAAGTTATGAGCGAATATGCTATGCACTGTTCCCTGATTAAAAATCAGGAATTACCTCAATGAGGTATCACGTGCTCACACGTGATCAATGGTCACGTGTTGACACGTGATGGTTAAAACAGAAATAAAAACAAACGGCTGAAGAAGGACCCAATTGGGGGTCACGTGCTCACACGTGACCAAGGGTCACGTGCCAGCACGTGACTAGATTTGAAAGCTTCACAGTTTAAAAGAATTTAATTCTAAAAGTCAGAAAATACCTCAACGAGGTATCACGTGCTTACACGTGACCAATGGTTACGTGTTGACACGTGATGGTTAAAACAACAACATAAACAAGCGGCTGTTAAAGGAACCAATTGGGGTTCACGTGCTCACACGTGACCAAGGGTCACGTGCCAGCACGTGACAGGCTTTGAAAGCCTTACAGTTTAATAGAATTAAAATTCTAAATTTCTCTAAATCTTTCCAAATAAGAATTAAAATTCTAAAAGCTTCTAAATCTTTCCAAATGGAAAAGGATTATGGGGACCGTTGGATTAAAGATCCAAGGATGATTAAAAATCACCAATTTATGGAAAAATCTTAAATAAAGAAAGATCTCCCTAAATCTCACCGAATTAACAAACAGAATATCTTTGGATTGAAAATCCAACGGTGAATAAAATTCACTGAATGATCTAAAGGATCATATTAATTATGAAAACAAATCAAATCTTTCAATGAAAGATTCACTAAACAATTTGATTCTTTTCTTTCTCCTATAAATAGGAGCCAAGAAGAGAAGAGAAGAGATCTACTTTTTTGGAGAGAATTTGGAGAGAGAAAACTTTGGAGATAGAATTTTGGGATCTTGAAATTACAGAGAGAAAAGAAAGGAGAATTTAATTCTCAACAAAGAAAACCCTAAGTGAGAAAAGGAAAAAAGATCAACTTCAAAAAGAGAATTTAATTCTCAAAATCTAAGAGTTTAACTCTTCTGCAAATAAAGAACTTAGTTCTTCTTCTGGTTGAAGATCTGTATAGACTACATCTCCCCATAGGATGAGAATTTAATTCTCATTGGGTTGAGATCCTGCCATGCAGATCTAAAACATAAAGGAGGAATTGAGTTTAGAGAATTTAATTCTCCCAAAATAAAACTAGGGTTTAACCCTAATTAAGAATTTAATTCTCTCCCATTCACAGGAATTTAATTCCCCTTCAAAATGAAATTAGGGTTTAACCCTACATAAGAATTTAATTCTTTCATAACAGGAATTTAATTCCTCCAAGATCATACTTAGGGTTCAACCCTACAGAGAATTTAATTTTTAAAATAAAGAGACTTGAAAGATCTCCATGCACATAAAGAACATTGGTCACGTGATGACACGTGACCCCAATCTGCAGTGATCAGAAAAGAAGGAATAAAAATAGGTCACGTGTCCCCACGTGACCCCTAAAAGGATCCCCAAAAATAAAAAGGAAATAGCTTTGAGGCAATGCTCCATGTGCTCCCACGTAACTCCCAAAACGCAGAAAGAAAAAGCAAAGGAAATATAAACTTTTGGCGCTCTCACGTGTCCCCACGTGACCCCTTAGCAGATGCGTTAACAATCAGTGCATAAATGTCCATCACGTGCCAACACGTGATACTCAAAATAAAAGTAAAAAGTGTTTAACACTTAATTGCAGAACGAAGAAAAGGAATCTGGTCCCACCTTTGGGCGCTCTCACGTATCTACACGTGACCCCTCTTTCTTTAGTGTTTAACACTAATTTGGGGATTATATTTCCAGTGTTTAACACTGATTGTTTCTAGTGTTTAACACTAAATTGAAGATTATATTTCTAGTGTTTAACACTGATTGTCTTTTAGTGTTTAACACTAATTTGAGAGTTCTACCTCCAGTGTTTAACACTGTTGTTCTCTAGTGTTTAACACTACTTTTAGCCAAACTGGCTAATTTTCCAGAGGCAAAAGTCCATCCTCCAAATGAATCTCAAAATCGAGGAAATCAAAGACAAAATGTTGTCAGAGTCCCCAAACCTCTGTTTAGCACTGCTGGATGATGAGGGGCTGAACCCAGACAAATGTCCAATGGCCCAAAGGGCCAATATTTCAAACATAATTGGACTTAGCCCAAACTGGCCATAAGTCCTCAAATCATCTTGAACTGAGCACATCTGCTCTTTCAACCAACTCCTTGGTTCAAGGGTACATCTCTGAACTCCTCTGATACATGTCGTTGTAATCCTTCAACGTCTTCAGAGAGGTGATGGGTCCCGACAGCCATACATTTTTTGGACCACTATGTCCTTAAACTGGTATTGGACCACTATGTCCTTAAACTGGCATTAGACCACTATGTCCTTAAACTGGTATTGGACCACCATGTCCCTAAACTGGCAATGGACCACCATGTCCCTAAACTGGAACAATAGAGCCCCCAAATGCTCTTTTGTCGGATCTAAACGATCCCGTTAAGTCGATCTTAGTCCCAAACTGGACTAACGTATCCTTAACAACCGTTTAAGTTGATCTTAGCCTCAAATATGGCTAACGTATCCTTAAACCTTCAAACGGACTTTAGTCCCAAATTGGACTATAGATCCCCCAATCAACTTTGGTTCAAGGGTACATCTCTGGACTCCTCTGACATCTGTCATTGTAATCCTTCAACGTCGTCAGAGAGGTGACGGGTCCCGACGGTCATATATGCAATGGACCACTATGTCCCTAAACTGGAACAATAGAGCCCCCAAATGCTCTTTTGTCGGATCTAAACGATCCCGTTAAGTTGATCTTAGTCTCAAACTGGACTAACGTATTCTTAACAAACGTTTGAGTTGATCTTAGCCTCAAATACGGCTAACGTATCCTCAAACCAAAACCCCAAACCCAAATCTAAGAAAATACGGATTTGGACTATTCCACGTCCTACGGACGACGACATAAATTAGTCTCTGTATACAATCTACGGGCAACCACAAACTAAACAAACACACACGACACGAAGTGAAATTCTGGAGAAGAAGAAAGTTGTTGCCGCGATGCGGTAGCGTAATTAACTACAGGGGCTTGCGCCTACAGGGAAGAGCGTCCCCACAATCAAAAACACCTCAAGTGAGGGGGAATCTGATGAAGTCTGCTACATCGGTCACATCCGTCTAAACCTCCGATACACGGTGCCATAAATCAACTTGGCATCTTCGGAGATGTGGACGGATAAAACCAAATAGCATCTGCCCCGAATCTCAGGCAAGACGTCCATGTCTTGGCCGCCATTCGGAGGGGAACAGATTCTGGCACGCCCGGTGGGACCTTTTCCTCTTTCCACTCTACACTTCGTGTGTCGTCTTCGCGAACGAATCGCGGTTTGTTAATGGTTGCCTTTGGGTTTCAAGTTACTAAGATTTGGACTTTTGCCTGGCGCAGAAATCAAGCATCAATGGCATCCAACTGCTCGAGCTGCTCGAAATGGAAGTGCAACAAATGCTCCGCCTCACCTGGAGGTGTAGCCTATGGGCCTCAAGCGGCCTCCATCCTTGCCATGCCAGTGGAGCAGGTAACTCAGGCCACCACTGGATTATTCTTCGGGACCATGCTCCCACCGATGAGCTTCAATGCCCCAATGACGTTGCAAGAAGCCCTAAAGAAGTCGGTCTTTGATCGACTTACCACTGCCGCGGCCCCTCTCAACGGGTCACCCAACTTTAATACCTCAGTTTTCAACAGACTGGGCCAGAACGTCTACAAGCCCGCGATACCCGAAGTTGCCATCCCAAAGCGGATAGCCATCCCGGCTCAAGCGAACGAAATCATTGGAAAGGCTTCTTCTTCCAAGAAGTCAGTTTTTACAAGGATGGCCATTCCGGTTTCCGCTCCAGGCGAGGTCCTCAAAGCTGCTTCTCCTGCCCAGAGGTCTATCTTTGACAGATTAGACATTGCTTCCCAACGGGTGTCAGTCTTCGACAGGCTAGCACCAATAACAGTCTCTCCTCAAAGCAGGGGGCATGATGAAGTCACCCTTATAGCTGAAACAACTCCATCCGCACGACATGCTCGACGTCGCTACTGGGGCCGAGTAAGAAAAGCTGAGGGCAACTCCCCCTCTGGGCTAACTCCATCAGCCCCAATGGTGGAAGTTGATACTGCTGTTCCGACCGGGAATAGCTTTGGACTGCTCAACAAGGTGTGCAGAAACTCTCCTACTGCAATGCTGAAGAGAACTCCTTCACCTGTGGAGAATGATACAGAGAGGAAGCCGGAGCAACCTCCTCAACGGCTGTCCTCTAAAATTTACAAGATC
This sequence comes from Agapanthus africanus, assembly GCA_030015575.1. NCBI lineage: Eukaryota > Viridiplantae > Streptophyta > Magnoliopsida > Asparagales > Amaryllidaceae > Agapanthus > Agapanthus africanus. The sequence goes on from CM057338.1 coordinate 26,814,185, forward strand.
TGGCGTCAAGTCCAAGACTCCATAGTGGATCAAGACTATCTCCACCGACAGGAAAAGATGAAGGTCCGGCATGAGAAGGACTACTTTGTCAAGCATGAAAAAGCAACAGCTGGTTGGGTGCCCACTGCAACGGCTTCCTCAACGTCAATCACTCAAAAGAAAAGGAGGCCGCAAAAAGCCCCTGTGAACACGGCGAACCGTAAAAGCGCTGAGCACAAACGCCCCAAGTCTGGGGGCATGGTGGTGCATACCGTTTATATGGCTTCCGGAAAGGAGGAAAGCCGCGCTTCGATGGGTCACCGACCGCTCACCCGATCCGTGACAAAAGCCCAGGAGCAGCAGCAGAAGCTTCAGGAAATGATGACTGCAATGGATGCACTTACCAGGCCAAAAGAAAGCTCGGATGTGTCATCAGAACAGCGTCACGAACAAGAAACCGATGCTGACTTCTTACACAGAGTCCTCGAAAAGAAGGACAAAGAAGCCGTAGAGCAGGCGGCTAACATAAAGCAAATGGCGCTTCTCTACCAAGGTATGGTAGGGATGATATTACAGCCGGACCCTCCAACTGAAGACCCTCCAATCATTGTTGGAGACGGTGGAGGGGAGACATCTAATCCTCCTCCGGCCTTTTCAGTAGCCAAGGAGGAAACCATTTCCAAAGCTGCACTATACGACTATATAGCTCAGCAGATACGAGTTCATCAGGCGAATGAAGCGGCTGCGCAAATTGTTAGAACCGGACGATCCTATCCGAGCTGGTATGACCAAATCAGTTACCCGCCAGGATATATGATCCCTAAATTCCATGTGTACAAGGGGACAGGGAATCCACATCAGCATGTCGCTCAATTCAGGATCTTATGCGGCAACACTGGAGGCGATGAGAAACTGTTGATTCGCCAGTTCGTCGGCAGCTTAGCGGAAACAGCCTTTGAATGGTATTCGGAGCTACCTAACGACTCTGTCAAAACATTTGCGGAGATGGAGCTACTGTTTACACAAAGATTCGCGAGTGCTAGTGAACGCACCCCGATAACAGCACTGATCAACGCCAGGATAAGGCCAGGCGAAACGTGGGTTCAATACGCAACACGATGGCGGAATCTGTGGTCGAAATGCGAACAACGCATCGAAGAAGCGCCAACGGTGGGCATGTTCGTAGGCACTCTGGATCCGCAAGTGACCATCTCGCAATTCATGATGTTCTTCAAGCCAACTACTTTCCAAGTTTTGATTGACAAGTTGGCCCAAATGGATCAGATGGATCATAGATCATCTCCTTCAAAGACGGATACTCGGAATGAAAAGGGGAAAGGAAAAGCAACTTTTGTCGCCAGTACTCAACAACAGCCAAGCAACTTAAAGCCGGTTGTCCGTCGAAACAATATGCGTCCACGCCCATCTCTTGAGGAAAGACTAGGACGTCCTTACTCGTTTCCTCAGGATAAAACGAGAAGACTGTTCGAGCTGGCAGTGCGCAACAGGCTCATCAATCTGCCGATTCCAAAATGTCCGTTGTAGCCAGGCGATGTCAACGATCCTAATTACTGCCCTTACCACCAAGCGGTAAGCCATCCAATCGAAGATTGCTTTGTCTTTAAGGGATGGATTGAGGATCAATACTTACAAGGCAAGTTTGCGCTGTCCGAGAAGTGGAAGGTAAACCCACCGCAGCCACACACTCCGAAAAAGACGGACACACCGGGGGCAACTTGTTCTTTTGTTAAAAAAGCTCCGTGGGAGGTCGTGCTGTCAGCGAAAACCAAAAGGATGCTGAATGATCTCCAGACATGCCCGGCGATCGGATGGAAGAACTCGCTAGAACCCCAGATCGTCGAAGGGATGCTGAAGCCGCGCCCAACTCCAAAGATCGATGGTGAAGGCCCCAGCGCTCATACCCAGCCGTCAAAGTCTTCGAAGAAGAAGAAGAAGACCAAAAAGTCCGTGCAGCCTGGTGACAAGCGCACGGACATGCAAAAAAAGATTGACGCGTTGGAAGAATATAATCAGAAGGCGCGAACCCCAGTCACACTCCAAGAATTTCTCAGCCACGTCCTTGAGGACGGAGATGATGACAATGAAGAAGACTCGTCGGATGAATCTGAAAATTATGTGGCAAGCTGCCATGTGATCTCTCACTCGTCAATAAATGACGAAGAAGCTCCTTACACAGAGAAGCTGGGGGCAGATCCTGAGCCAGAACTTCTAGGACCATCAGACGAAATGATTGACGCATTCCTGAACGAAGCCCGTCTTAAAAGCAAAGCTGATCGAGAGCGCGAGATGGCCATATTCGAGAAAGACAAACGCCGGCGACTGGACAAAAGGGTCGAAACACTCCCACCAGATCAAAGTACATCCGCCGAAAATGAAAACAGGATCAAGACAAGGAAATGATTCGCCAAAGCCATATCGATGGGGATGAGGCTGCCCTCTTTCAGAGAAAATTCTTCTGGTAGTATACATCTTGATGAAGCGGACGTACATCCTAACTTCTGTTATATCATCAGAAGATCACACATCCTACTAAAGATTGCAACACCTTTAAGTGTTGGTGGCAAGGGTATGCCGCTCACAGGCAACACTTCAACAGGACAAAGCGTGAAGCTCGTGGACTGGGGAAAAATGCGACAGATGAGCGTAAAAGAATTGCCGGCAATTGTCATAGGGTTGATCCCGAGGGACCGCGAGTTCTCACCTTTGGGAGCGACTCCGACGAAAAAGTAGCCCACGGTCCTCTCTTCAAGGAATCCATCTCTGAAATGAAAGAACTAAGGAGTTGCGAGAACATTCAGCCGTGCAATCGCAAGCTACCCGGAAAGAATCTCGGACCCGTAAACAAGGGATCGAACAGAAAGGATAAAGGGAAGGGAAGAACGACCTTCGTCGCCAACGCTCAACAACAATCGAGTGGCCATAGACCGGTTGTTCGCCAAAACAACAAGCGGCAACCCCTCTATGAGAAGTTGAAACGTCCTTACTCATTTCCTCGGGATGAAACAAGGAGGCTGTTCGAACTAGCAATGCGCAACAGGCTTATCACTCTACAGGAGCCGAAACACCAGCTACAACTGAATGATATCAACAATTCTAATTATTTCCCTTACCACCAAGTATTGGGCCATCCGATCGAAAACTTCTACGTCTTCAAATACTGGGTTGAAGACCAACATCAACAGGGCAAGTTCGCGCTGTCCGAAAACTGGAAGGTGAGCCCGCCACAACCACACGTTCCGAGAAAGATGGATATGCCGGGGACATCATGCTCATTCATAGGGAAAGCCCCATAGACCGAAAAGTCAGTAAACTAGAGATTCGCCTCAAATACGGCGACGTTGGACCACTATGTCCTAAAACTGGCTATGGACCGAAAAGTCCGTAAACTAGAAATTCGCCTCAAATACGGCAACGGCGGACCGCAATGTCCTAAAACTTGCAAATGACCGAAACGTCATTAAACTACTCCCAACCCGCGACATTTTCAGGCTGAGGTAAAAAAAACGGTATGTCCATAAGCAAAATGGGCACGGATGAAAACCCGAAAGGGCTCCGTGAGTAAAAACAGCAGGGCTACCGGCGAGTCTTTGTGAAAACCCGAAAGGGCGCAATCTCGTTAGAAAAAAAAGAAAAGAAAAGAAAAGAATAAGAATAAAAAAAACGGTATTGTTCCCCTCCGAAAGACGGCCAAGACGTCTTCTTGCCTGAAATTCGGGGCAGATACAAATTGGTGCTATCCGTCCACCTCTCCGAAGATGCCAAGTTGATTTATGGCACCGTGTATCGAAGGTTTAAATGGATGCGTCCGATGTAGCAGACTTCGTCAGATTCCCCCTCGCTTGAGGGGTTTTTGATTATGGGGACGCTCTTCCCTGCAGGCGCAAGCCCCTGCAGTTAATTACGCTACCGCATCACGGTAACAACTTTCTCCTTCTCCAGATGGTCACTTCGTGCCGTGGGTGTTTGTTTTGTTTGTGGTTGCCCGCGGATTGTATACGGAGACTGAGTTATGTCGACGCCCGTAGGGCGTGGAATAGTCAAAATCCGTATTTTCTTAGATCTGGTTTTGGGGTTTTGGTTTGAGAATACGTTAGCCGTATTTGGGGCTAAGATCAACTCAAACGTTTGTTAAGGATAAGTTAGTCCAGTTTGAGACTAAGATCAACTTAACGGGATCGTTTAGATTCGACAAAGAGCATTTGAGGGCTCTATTGTTCCAGTTTAGGGATATAGTGGTCCATTGCGTGTATGGCCGTCGGGACCCATCACCTCTCTGACGACGTTGAGGGATTACAACGACAGATGTCAGAGGAGTTTTGAGATGTACCCTTGAACCAAAGTTGATTGGGGGATCTATAGTCCAATTTGGGACTAAAGTCTGTTTGAAAGGTTTAACAATACGTTAGCCATATTTGAGGCTAAGATCAACTTAAACGGGATCGTTTAGATCCGACAAAAGAGCATTTGGTGGCTCTATTGTTCCAGTTTAGGGACATGGTGGTCCAATGGTTTAAGGACGCTTAAGTCCGTATATCGGTTTAAGGACGCTTAAGTCCGTGAGTTTAAGGACGCTTAAGTCCGTAGCATTGGGCTAAGTCCAATTATGTTTGAAATATTGGCCCTTTGGACCATTAGACATTTGTCTGGATTCAGCCCCTCGTCATTCAGTGGTGCTAAATAGAGGTTTGGGGGTTCTGGCCCTTTGGGCCATTAGACATTTGTCTGGGTTCAGCCCCTCATCATTCAGCAGTGCTAAACAGAGGTTTGGAAGCTCTAACAACATTTTGTCTTTGATTTCCTCAATTTTGAGATTCATTGGGAGGATGGAATTTTGCCTCTGGAAAATTAGCCAGTTTGGCTAAAAGTAGTGCTAAACATTAGAGAACAACATTGTTAAACACTGGAGATAGAATTCTCGAATTAGTGTTAAACACTAAAAGACAATCAGTGTTAAACACTGGAAATATAATCTTCAATTTAGTGTTAAACACTAGAAACAATCAGTGTTAAAAACTGGAAATATAGTCCCCAAATTAGTGTTAAACACTAAAGAAAGAGGGGTCACGTGTGGACACGTGATGGCATCAAAAAGTGGGGCCAGATCCCCTTTATTTTGTTCTGCAAACAAGTGTTAAACACTTTTTAATTTTCATAGCCATCACGTGTGGGCACGTGATGTATACCCATGCCCTGTTTTATTAAAAGATTTATTAGGGATCACGTGGTAACACGTGAGAGCGCCCAAGGGTGGGGCCAGATCTCCTCGCTTTGTTCTGCAAATAAGTGTTAAACACTTTTTGACTTTCTGGCCATCACGAGTTGGCACGTGATAAGCATTCATGCACTGATTTGTTAAGGCATTTATTAGGGGTCACATGTTAACACGTGAGAGCGCCCAGAGCCAACATTTCCCTTGCTTTAATTCTCGTCGTTTTAGGAGGTCACATGGAAGCACGTGAGGCATTACCTCAAAGTTAATTCTTTCTTATTTCCGGGGATCTCTTTAGGGGTCACGTGGGGACACGTGGCCTTAGTCTTTTGCATGCATGGAGATCTTTTGAGTTCTCTGTTATTTTTAAGAATTAAATTCTTTGTAGGGTTAAACCCTAATTATGACTTTGGAGGAATTAAATTCCTATTGTGCAAGAATTAAATTCTTAAGTAGGGTTAAACCCCGATTTCTTTTTAGAGGAATTAAATTCCCATATGTGTAAAAGAATTTAATTCTTGATTAGGGTTAAACCCTAGTTCCATTTTTTTAAGAGGAATTAAATTCCTATGGATTTGAGAGAACTAAATTCTCAATTAGGGTTAGACCCTAGTTCTGTTTCGGGAGAATTAAATTTTCTAAACTCAATTCCCCCTCTGAGTTTTGGATCTGCATGGCAGGATCTCAACCCGATGAGAATTAAATTCTCATCCTATGGGGAGATGTGCTCTGTACAGATCTTCAACCAGAAGAAGAACTAAGTTCTTTATTTGCAGAAGAGTTAAACTCTTAAATTTTGAGAATTAAATTCTCTTTTTGAAGTTGATCTTTTTCCCTTTTTCACCTAGGGTTTTCTTTGTTGAGAATTAAATTCTCCTTTCTTTTCTCTTTGCAATTTCAAGATCCCAAAATTCTATCTCTTTTTCTCCCTCCAAAAAAGTAGATCCATTCTCTTCTCTTCTTGGCTCCTATTTATAGGAGAAGGAAAAGAATCAATTTGTATAGTAAATCTTTCATTGAAAAATTTGATTTGTTTTCATAATTAATATGATCCTTTAGATCATCCAGTGAATTTTATTTACCGTTGGATTTTAAATCCAAAAATACTCTGTTTGTTAATTTTGGTGAGATTTAGGGGAAATCTTTCCTTGTATCAAATCTTTCTATAAATTGGTGATTTTTAATCACCATTGGATTTTTAATCCAACGGTCCCCATAATCCTTTTCCATTTGGAAAGATTTAGAGAAATTTAGAATTTTAATTCTATTTGGAAAGATTTAGAGAAATTTAGAATTTTAATTCTATTAAACTGTAAGGCTTTCAAAGCCTGGCACGTGCTGGCACGTGACCCTTGGTCACATGGGAGCACGTGACCCCCAATTGGTTCCTTTAACAGCCGCTTGTTTATGTTGTTGTTTTAACCATCACGTGTCAACACGTGACCATTGGTCACGTGTAAGCACGTGATACCTCGTTGAGGTATTTTCTGACTTTTAGAATTAAATTCTTTTAAACTGTGAGGCTTTCAAAGCTAGTCACGTGCTGGCACGTGACCCTTGGTCACGTGTGAGCACGTGACCCCAAATTGGGTCATCTTTCAGCCTTTTGTTTTTATTTCTGTTTTAACTATCACGTGTCAGCACATGACCATTGGTCACGTGTGAGCACGTGATACCTCATTGAGGTAATTCTTGATTTTTAATCAGGGAACAGTGCATAGCATATTTGCTCATAACTTTTGATCCCGGATGAATTATGAAGCCCATAATATATCAAATCGAAGAGTTTTTCGAGATGCTTCCAATATCATTAGAATTTAGCTGTTTATCATTCGGGAGTTTGTCAAAATAACAGCCCGGAAGATACTGTTTCGCATTTTCTTAAGCGTATCACTGCCATTTGATACCTTGGGCTCTTTTGCGCAGAAATTTTTGGCGGGAACAAATGCCGCCCACTACTTTGCCCATGTAAGTATGTACGTGGGTGAAGTAGTGCAGAGTTACGCATAGCGTATGAACGGTTTTGGGTTGGTATATAACTTTCAGAATCTTGATCTGAGAAGATAACGAGCGGACACAAGCGTCGTCATTTATCATTGACTCAAATCTCGACTCTTTAGAAATAAAGTTCCAAACTCTCAACTCCATGAGCCACACCCTTCTATTCCTTTACGTCTTACTCTGGCGTGAAGCAGTTTATATGCTCATGAGTAACTTCTCCATTTCAGTAGCTTTAGCAAGTGTGGCTCATAGATGGTTCATCTTGACCTCTTTGCAGGGCAGTGATGGCTTAGGAGACAGGGGTAAGATCTGCCACCTAAGACTTTTCAACTTTATGAGCCGTGAAGGTCTCATAAAGGCTTTTCTCCCTACGAGTCATGAGGATCTCGTAGGTGTCTTTTCTCCTTAGGAGTCGTGAGGATTCCTAAGTGCGTTTTCTCTTGAGAGTCGTAAGGATCTCACAAGAGAATTTTTCCCGCTTACAAGTCGAGAGGACTTGTGAGTGGTTGTTTCCCTCCTTGTCGATGTTCGACTTCAGAGAGTGTGACCCGTGAATAGTATGCAAGAGTCCGTTTTGGACTGACTTGCAGGGCCCCAGTGCTTAGGAAACAGGTTTTTATCCCCATTGCCTAAGACTTTTCCCTATGAGTCGAGAAGAATCGAGAATTTCTCGCAAGGATGTCCTAACGTCACAGTTAACATCTGCTCTTTACGACAGAGGTCCGTTAGGGTCTGTGGTACTAGGGTTTTGCCCGTCGTACCGTCGCATTGGCTGATGTATCCCTCGATAGGCAATCTTGCTGTTCGAGTAACCTTGCGACTGTCATGTCTCTGATCCCTTCGGGGGCTGGACAAGAAGTCTTCAAGCAATCTTCTTAGGCAGTTTGACCGTCAGAAGAGCAAGCGTTAGGAATTTTGCCATGCCGCTTTTTACTTGAGGTTAGGCTCATTTTGGAGAGCCCCGATGAGTCATAACCACTCCGCGCTGGTGTGGGATGATCTCCGATAGTCTTTCAGGCTTTATATGAGGTGCCATCAAGACCCTGAAGCTAAGAATTTATCCTTCGCTTCGTTTGCTGGCACTGCGTCTGCTGTATCGAGACGAATGCCGCAGTTGTCTCTAGGTTGTTGGTGAACCATCGAGGCTTGGAACTGGAAATTTTTCCGTGGCTCCGTTTGTTTGATTGTCGTGTCTGAACCCTGTTGGAGGAAGAACGCTGGGGTGACATCTCGTCTGCTGTATCGAGATGAACATCGAGGTGGTGACCACTCCATGTGGGATGATATCCGGTAGTCTTTTAGGCTTTATATGACTTGCCGTTAAGACCTTGAAGCTAGGAATTTGGCCTTCGTTTCGTTTGCTGGCATTACGTCCTCTATATTGAGACGAATATCGCGGTTGTCTCTAGGTTGCTGGTGAACCGTAGAGGTTTGGAACTAGGGACTTTGCCGTGGCTCCGCTGTTTGATGATGTTGCGTCTGCTGTGTTGAGACAATCGTCGAGGTGGTGACCATTCCGCACTGGTGTGAGATGATCTCCGGTTGTCTTTCAGGCTTTATATGACTTGCCGTTAAGACCTTGAAGCTAGGAATTTGGCCTTCGCTTCGTTTGCTGGCATTGCGTTCTTTATATCGAGACGAATGTCGCAATTGTCTCTAGGTTGTTGGTGAACCGTAGAGGTTTGGAACTAGGGACTTTGCCGTGGCTCCGCTGTTTGATGATGTTGCATCTGCTGTGTCGAGACGAAAGTCGAGGTGGTGACCATTCCCCACTGGTGTGAGATGATCTCCGGTTGTCTTTCAGGTTTTATATGAGTTACCATCAAGACCCTGAAGCTAGGAATTTGGCCTTCGCTTCGTTTGCTGGCATTGCGTCTGTTGTATCGAGACAAATGTCGCGGTTGTCTCTAGGTTGTTGATGAACCATCGAGATTTGGAACTAGGGATTTTGCCGTGGCTCCGTTGTTTGATTGTCGCGTCCGAGTCCTGTCGGAGGAAGAACGCTGGGGTGACATCTCATCTGCTGTATCGAGATGAACGTCGAGGTGGTGACCACTCCATGTGGGATGATCTCCAGTAGTCTTTCAGGTTTTATATGAGTTACCGTCAAGACCTTGAAGCTAGGAATTTGGCATTCGCTTCGTTTGCTTTAGCGTGTCCGAATCCTGTTGGAGGAAAGACGCTGTAATGAAATTTCGTCTGCATATGGTTGGAGTGAAGAGAAACGCCGTTGGTGATCTCTAAGTTGTCGATATTGACGTCGAGACCCTGAAGCTAGGGATCTTCCTTTGCTTCGTTGTTGACATTGTATCTGTAATATTGCGACAAATGTCGAAGTTGTCTCTAGGTTGTCTATGAACCGTCAAGATTTGGCTTCGCTTTCTAATGGAGCCTGTTGGGAAGGTATGGTTCCCTCTTTGTTTGTGCCCCTGGATTATATACAGGGATCGATGTGATCTCACCTGTAAGGCAAAAAGTTTCATTCTTTCATTTTTTTTATTTCTTTCCGCGATGCTCTATCTTTTCAGCTTTTTATATCGCGAAAATCGCTATTGCCCAATCATTTCGGCTATTTTTCTTTTTACTCGCTGCTTTTTATTGCGAGTTGCCCAATCATTTCGGCTGTTTTTGTATGCATACATTTTTACTTGCTGATTTTGTTGCAAGTTGCCCCATCATTTCGGCTATTTCATATGCATTTTTTTTGGCTCGCTGATTTTTTTTCGCGGGTAGGGGATTTGGGATCTGATACCAATCTTAGCATCAGCATCGCTGCGACTGGAATATTATCAGGAGCGAATCATCATTTGCCGTAAAAGGACTTGGAATTTGATACTGATTTAGGCATCAGCATCGCTATAACTGGGATATTTCCAGGAGCGAATCATCATTTGCCTCTGTCGATGTCGAACAAAGGTGGCTTAGTAGACAGGGTTAGGATTCCGTCGACAAAGGCTTTTGACTTCATGAGCCATAAGGGTCTCACAAAGGTATTTCTCTCTGCGAGTCGTGAGGATCTCGTAGGTGTGTTTTCTCCTTAGGAATCGTGAGGATTCCTATGTGCATGTTCCTCTGTAAGTCGTAAGGATCTTATAAAAGGGTTTTCTCCTTATAAGTCGAGAGGACTTACAAGGGTTGTTCACCATATGGACATATCCCTAGTCACGGGTGGGACTTTGTTAGGGAAATGTTTATTCGTGCCCGTGGATTGTATACAAGGGTCAGTATCGAGCAGCTTGTAGGGCAATATCGAAGGTTGTGGGGGGTTGCTTAAGAACAGGTTCAGGTCTCTGTAACTTAAGACTTTCAAATCTTATGAGCCATGAGGGTCCCATAAGAGAGTTCTCCTTACGAGTCGTGAGGATCTCACAAGTGTAATTTCTCCTTAGGAATCGTGAGGATCCCTAAGTGCGTTGCTCCCTTGTGAGTCGTAAGGATCTCACGCGGGTGGTTTCTCCTTACAAGGTCGAGAGGACCCTGTAAGTGTCCTTTAACGAGGTTGCGCCCTTTCGGGTTTTCACAAGACTCGCCGGTAGCCCTGCTGTTTTTACTCACGGAGCCCTTTCGGGTTTTCATCCATGCCCTTTTTGCTTATGGACATACCGTTTTTTTTATTCTTATTCTTTTCTTTTCTTTTCTTTTTCTAACGAGGTTGCGCCCTTTCGGGTTTTCACAAAGACTCGCTGGTAGCCCTGCTGTTTTTACTCACGGAGCCCTTTCGGGTTTTCATCCGTGCCCATTTTGCTTATGGACATACCGTTTTTTTTACCTTAGCATGAAAATGCCGCGGGTTGGGAGTAGTTTTACGACGTTTCGGTCATTTGCAAGTTTTAGGACATTGCGGTCCGCCGTTGCCATATTTGAGGCGAATTTCTAGTTTACGGACTTTTCGGTCCATGGGCCTTTCCCTATGAATGAGCATGATGCCCCCGGCATATCCATCTTTCTCGGAGCGTGTGATTATGGCGGGCTCACTTTCCAGTTTTCGGACAGCGCGAACTTGCCCTGTTGGTGTTGGTCTTCAACCCAGTTTTTGAAAGCATAGCAGTTTTCGATCGGATGGCCCAATACTTGGTGGTAAGGGCAACAATTAGAATTGTTGACATCATTCAGTTGTAGCTGGTGTTTCGGCTCCGGTAGAGTGATAAGCCTGTTGCGCACTGCTAGTTCGAACAGCTTCTTTGTTTCATCCCAGGGAAATGAGTAAGGTCGTTTCAACTTTTCATAGAGGGGTTGCCGCTTGTTGCTTTGGCGAACAACCGGTCTAGGGCCACTCGATTGTTGTTGAACGTTGGCGATGAAGGCCGTTTTTTCCTTCCCTTTATCCTTTTTGTTCGATCCCTTGTTTGCGGGTCCGAGATTCTTTCCGGGTAGCGTGCGATTGCACGGCTGAATGTTCTCGCAACTCCTCAATTCTTTCGTTTCAGAGATGGATTCCTTGAAGAGAGGACCGTGGGCTACTTTTTCTTCGGAGTCGCTCCCGAAGGTGAGAACTCACGGTCCCTCGGGATCAACCCTTTAACAATTTTCGGCAATTCTTATACGCTCATCTGTCGCATTTTTCTGCTGTCTACGAGCTTCACGCTTTGTCCTGTTGAAGTGTTGCCTGTGAGCTACATACCCTTTCCACCAACACTTAAAGGAGTTGCAGTCTTCAGTAGGATGTGTGATCTTCTGATGATATAAGCAGAAATTAGGATGTACGTCCGCTTCATCAAGATGTATACTACCAGAAGAATTTTCTCTGAAAGAGGGCAGCCTCATCCCTATCGATATGGCTTTGGCAAATCGTTTCCTTGTCTTGATCCTGTTTTCATTTGCGGCGGATGTACTTTGATCTGGTGGGAGTGTTTCGACCCTTTTGTCCAGTCGCCGGCGTTTGGTTTTCTCGAATATGGCCATCTCGCGCTCTCGATCAGCTTTGCTTTTAAGACGGGCTTCATTCAGGAATGCGTCAATCTTTTCGTCTTATGGTCCTAGAAGTTCTGGCTCAAGATCTGCCCCCAGCTTCTCTGTGTAAGGAGCTTCTCGTCATTTATTGACGAGTAAGAGATCACATGGCAGCTTGCCATATAATTTTCAGATTCATCCGACGAGTCTTCTCCATTGTCATCATCTCCGTCCTCAAGGACGTGGCTGAAAAATTCTTGGAGTGTGACTGAGGTTCGTGCCTTCTGATTATATTCTTCCAACGCGTCAATCTTTTTTTGCATGTCCGTGCGCTTGTCACTAGGCTGCACGGACTTTTTGGTCTTCTTCTTCTTCTTCGAAGACTTTAACGGTTGGGTATGAGCGCTGGGGCCTTCACCATCGATCTTTGGAGTTGGGCGCGGCTTCAGCATCCCTTCGACGATCTAGGGTTCTAGCGAGTTCTTCCATCCGATCGCCGGGCATGTCTGGAGATCATTCAGCATCCTTTTGGTTTTGGCTGACAGCACGACCTCCCACGGAGCTTTTTTAACAAAAGAACAAGTTGCCCCCGGTGTGTCCGTCTTTTTCGGAGTGTGTGGCTGTGGTGGGTTTACCTTCCACTTCTCGGACAGCGCAAACTTGCCTTGTAGGTATTGATCCTCAATCCATCCCTTAAAGACGAAACAATCTTCGATTGGATGGCTTACCGCTTGGTGGTAAGGGCAATAATTGGGATCGTTGACATCGCCTAGCTGCAACGGACGTTTTGGACTCGGCAGATTGATGAGTCTGTTGCGCATGGCCAGCTCGAACAGTCTCCTCGTTTTATCCTGAGGAAACGAGTAAGGACGTCCCAGTCTCTCCTCGAGGGATGGGCGTGGACGCACGTTGCTTTGGCGAACAACCGGCTTTGAATTGCTCGGACGTTGTTGAGTATTGGCGACGACGATCGCTTTCCCTTTTCCTTTCTCATTTCGAGAGTCTGGCTTTGGAGGAGACGGTTTATGTCCCATCTGATCCATTTGGGCTAACTTGTCGATCAAGGCCTGGAAAGTAGTTGGCTTGAAGAACATCATGAACTGTGAGATGGTCGCTTGCGGATCGAGAGTGCCCATGAACATGCTTACCGCAGGTGCTTCTTCGATCCGTTGTTCGCATTTCGACCACAGATTCCGCCATCATGTTGCGTATTGAACCCACGTTTCGCCTGGCCTTATCCTGGCGTTTATTAGTGCTGTTATCGGGGTGTGCTCGCTGGCGCTTGCAAATCTTTGTGTAAACAGTAGCTCCATCTCCGCAAATGTTTTGACAGAGTCGTTAGGTAGCTCCGAATACCATTCAAAGGCCGTTTCTGCTAAGCTGCCGACGAGTTGGCGAAGCAACAGTTTGTCATTGCCTCCAGTGTTGCCGCATAAAGCCCTGAACTGGGCGACATGCTGATGTGGATTCCCTGTCCCTTTATATACGTGGAACTTAGGGATCGTATATCCCGGCGGGTAACTGATTTGGTGATACCAGCTTGGGTAGGGTCGTCCGGTTCTAACAATTTGCGCAGCCGCTTCATTCGCCTGATGAGCCCGTATTTGCTGAGCTATATAGTCATCCAGTGCGGCCTTGGAAAGGGTTTCTTCCTTGACTGCTGAAAGAACCGGAGGAGGATTAGATGTCTCCCTTCTATCGTCTTCAACAATGATTGGAGGGTCATCAGCTGGAGGGTCCGGCTGTAACATCATCCCTACCATATTTTGGAAAAGGAGCGTCATTTGTTTTATGTTAGTCGCTTGTTCTGCGGCTTCTTTGTCCTTCTTTTCGAGGGCTCTGCGTAAGAAATCGACATCAGTCTCTTGTTCGTGACGCTGTTCTGATGGCGCCTCCGAGCTTTCTTTTGGCCCGGTAAGTGCAGCCATTGCAGTCATCATTTCCTGAAGCTTCTGTTGCTGCTCCTGGGCTTTTGTCACGGATCGGGTGAGCGGTCAGTGACCCATCGAAGCACGGCTTTCCTCCTTTCCGGCAGCCATATAAACAGTGTGCACCACCATACCCCCAGACTTGGGGCGTTTAGATTCAGTGTCTTTGCGATTTACCAAATACGCAGGGATCTTCTCCGACCTCCTTCTTTTGTGGGCGGTCGAAGTTGAGGGGGCCGTTGTAGTGGGCACCCAAGTAGCTGTCGCTTTTTCTGACTTGACAGAGTAATCCTTCTCCTGCCGAACCTTCATCTTTTTCTGTCGGCGGAGATAGTCTTGACCATTACGGAGTCTTGGACTTGACGCCAGACCTTGTAAATTTTAGAGGATAACCGTTGAAGGGGATGCTCCAGCTTCTTTTCCGTATCATTCTCCACGGGTGGAGGAGATCTCTTCAGCACTGCAGTAGGAGAGTTTCTGCACACCCTGTTCAGCAGCTCAAAACTGTTCCCGGTTGGAACAGCAACATCGATCCCCACCGTTGGAGCTGGTGGAGTAAATCCTGAGGGGGAGTTGCCCCCGGCCTTCCTTACTCGGTGCCAGTGGCGACGTCGAGCGTGTCGTGCGGATGGAGTTGTTTCGGCCGTAGGGGTGACTTCGTCATGCCCCCTGCTTTGAGGAGAGACTGTTATTGGTGCTAGCCTGTCGAAGACTGACACCCGTTGAGAAGCAATGTCTAATCTGTCAAAGACAGACCTCTAAGCAGGGGAAGCAGCTTTGAGGACTTCGCCTGGAACGGGAGCAGAAATAGTCAGTCTTGTGAAAACCGACCCTTCGGCAGGAGAAACAGCCTTGACGATTTTGGGAGCAGAGGTGGCTATCTTCCTCGGGACGGCCACTTCAGGGTTCATGGGCTTCTTACCGGGCCCATCGGAGTTCTGGTTCAGCCTGGTAAAGACAGAGGCTGCCGGCTTGATATTGGACGACCCGTTGAAAGGGGTCGGTGTAGCAGTGAGCCGATCGAACACCGACTTCTTTTGCGCTTCCGGTGCGGGCACTGGAATGGTGAAGCTTGCTGGCGGGAGCATGGTCCCGAAAAACAGACCGGTGGTGGCCTGAGTCACTTGTTCCACCGGCATGGCAAGGATGGAGGCCGCTTGAGGTCCATAGGCTACACCTCCAGGTGAAGCGGAGCGTCGGTTGCACTTGTATTTCGAGCAGCTCGAGCAGTTGGATGCCATTGATGCTTGATTTCTGCGCCAGGCAAAAGACCAAATCTTAGTAACTAGAAGCCCAAAGGCAACCATTAACAAACAGCAATTCGTTCGCGAAAACGACACACGAAGTGTGGAGTGGAAAGAGGAAAATGTCCCACCGGGCGTGTCAGGATCTGTTCCCCTCCGAAAGACGGCCAAGACGTCGTCTTGCCTGAAATTCGGGGCAGATACAAATTGGTGCTATCCATCCACCTCTCCGAAGATGCCAAGTTGATTTATGGCACCGTGTATCGAAGGTTTAAACGGATGCGTCCGATGTAGCAGACTTCGTCAGATTCCCTCTCGCTTGAAGGGTTTTTGATTGTAGGGACGCTCTTCCCTGCAGGCGCAAGCCCCTGCAGTTAATTACGCTACCGCATCTCGGTAACAACTTTCTCCTTCTCCAGATGATCACTTCGTGTCGTGGGTGTTTGTTTTTTTTGTGGTTGCCCGTGGATTGTATACGGAGACTGAGTTATGTCGTCGCCCGTAGGGCGTGGACTAGTCCAAATCCGTATTTTCTTAGATCTGGTTTTGGGGTTTTGGTTTGAGGATACGTTAGTCGTATTTGGGGCTAAGATCAACTCAAACGTTTGTTAAGGATACGTTAGTCCAGTTTGAGACTAAGATCAACTTAACGGGATCATTTAGATCCGACAAAGAGCATTTGGGGGCTCTATTGTTCCAGTTTAGGGATATAGTGGTCCATTGCATGTATGGCCGTCGGGACCCATCACCTCTCTGATGACGTTGAGGGATTACAACGACAGATGTCAGAGGAGTTCAGAGATGTACCCTTGAACCAAAGTTGATTGGGGGATTTATTGTCCAATTTGGGACTAAAGTCTGTTTGAAAGGTTTAAGAATACGTTAGCCATATTTGAGGCTAAGATCAACTTAAACGGGATCGTTTAGATCCGACAAAAGAGCATTCGGTGGCTTTATTGTTCCAGTTTAGGGACATGGTGGTCCAATGGTTTAAGGACGCTTAAGTCCATATATCGGTTTAAGGACACTTAAGTCCGTGAGTTTAAGGACGCTTAAGTCCG
The DNA here is from genome assembly GCA_030015575.1 of Agapanthus africanus. Taxonomy (NCBI): domain Eukaryota; kingdom Viridiplantae; phylum Streptophyta; class Magnoliopsida; order Asparagales; family Amaryllidaceae; genus Agapanthus; species Agapanthus africanus. The sequence goes on from CM057338.1 coordinate 26,830,518, forward strand.
TAGCAATATATGGTTGTCGGGACCCGTCACCTCTCTGACGACGTTGAAGGATTACAACGACAAATATCAGAAGAGTTCAGAGATGTACCCTTGAACCAAAGTTGGTTGAAAGAGCAGATGTGCTCAGTTCAAGATAATTTGAGGACTTATGGCCAGTTTGGGCTAAGTCCAATTATGTTTGAAATATTGGCCCTTTGGGCCATTAGACATTTGTCTGGATTCAACCCCTCGTCGTTCAGCGGTGCTAAACAGAAGTTTGGGGGTTCTGGCCCTTTGGGCCATTAGACATTTGTCTGGGTTCAGCCCCTCATCATTCAGCAGTGCTAAACAGAGCTTTTGAGGATCTGACAACATTTTGTCTTTAATTTCCTCAATTTTGAGATTCATTTGGAGGATGGACTGTTGCCTCTGGAAAATTAGCCAGTTTGGATAAAAGTAGTGTTAAACATTAGAGAACAACAGCGTTAAACACTGGAGATAGAACTCTCAAATTAGTGTTAAACACTAAAAGACAATCAGTGTTAAACGCTGGAAATATAATCTTCAATTTAGTGTTAAACACTAGAAACAATCAGTGTTAAACACTGGAAATATAGTCTCCAAATTAGTGTTAAACACTAAAGAAAGAGGGGTCACATGTGGACACGTGATGGCATCAAAAAGTGGGGCCAGATCCCCTTTATTTTGTTCTGCAAACAAGTGTTAAACACTTTTTAATTTTCATAGCCATCACGTGTGGGCACGTGATGTATACCCATGCCCTGTTTTATTAAAAGATTTATTAGGGGTCATGTGAAAGCGCCCAAGGGTGGGGCCAGATCTTCTCGCTTTGTTCTGCAAATAAGTGTTAAACACTTTTTGACATTCTGGCCATCACGTGTTGGCACGTGATAAGCATTCATGCACTGATTTGTTAAGGCATTTATTAGGGGTCACGTATTAACACGTGAGAGCGCCCAGAGCCAACATTTCCTTTGCTTTAATTCTCGTCGTTTTAGGAGGTCACGTGGGAGCACGTGAGGCATTACCTCAAAGTTAATTCCTTCTTATTTCCAGGGATCTCTTTAGGGGTCACGTGGGGACACGTGACCTTAGTCTTTTGCATGCATGGAGATCTTTTGAGTTCTCTGTTATTTTAAAGAATTAAATTCTTTGTAGGGTTAAACCCTAATTATGACTTTGGAGGAATTAAATTCCTATTGTACAAGAATTAAATTCTTAAGTAGGGTTAAACCCCGATTTCTTTTTAGAGGAATTAAATTCCCATATGTGTAAAAGAATTTAATTCTTGATTAGGCTTAAACTCTAGTTCCATTTTTTTAAGAGGAATTAACTTCCTGTGGATTTGAGAGAATTAAATTCTCAATTAGGGTTCGACCCTAGTTCTGTTTCGGGAGAATTAAATTCTCTAAACTCAATTCCCCCTCTGAGTTTTGGATCTGCATGGCAGGATCTCAACCCGATGAGAATTAAATTCTCATCCTATGAGGAGATGTGCTCTGTACAGATCTTCAACCAGAAGAAGAACTAAGTTCTTTATTTGCAGAAGAGTTAAACTCTTAAATTTTGAGAATTAAATTCTCTTTTTGAAGTTGATCTTTTTCCCTTTTCTCACCTAGGGTTTTCTTTGTTGAGAATTAAATTCTCCTTTCTTTTCTCTCTGCAATTTCAAGATCCCAAAATTCTATCTCTTTTTCTCCCTCCAAAAAAGTAGATCCCTTCTCTTCTCTTCTTGGCTCCTATTTATAGGAGAAGGAAAAGAATCAATTTGTTTAGTAAATCTTTCATTGAAAGATTTGATTTGTTTTCATAATTAATATGATCCTTTAGATCATCCAGTGAATTTTATTCACCGTTGGATTTTAAATCCAAAAATATTCTGTTTGTAATTTTTGGTGAGATTTAGGAGAAATCTTTCCTTGTATCAAATCTTTCCATAAATTGGTGATCTTTAATCATCATTGGATTTTTAATCCAACGATCCCCATAATCCTTTTCCATTTGGAAAGATTTAGAGAAATTTAGAATTTTAATTCTATTTGGAAAGATTTAGAGAAATTTAGAATTTTAATTCTATTAAACTGTAAGGCTTTCAAAACCTGTCATGTGCTGGCATGTGACCCTTGGTCACGCGTGAGCACATGACCCCCAATTGGTTCCTTTAACAGCCGCTTATTTATGTTGTTGTTGTAACCATCACGTGTCAACACGTGACCATTGGTCACGTGTAAGCACGTGATACCTCGTTGAGGTATTTTCTGACTTTTAGAATTAAATTCTTTTAAACTGTGAGGCTTTCAAAGCTAGTCACGTGCTGGCACGTGACCCTTGGTCACGTGTGAGCACGTGACCCCAAATTGGGTCATCTTTCAGCCTTTTGTTTTTATTTCTGTTTTAATTATCATGTGTCAGCACGTGACCATTGGTCACGTGTGAGCACGTGATACCTCATTGAGGTAATTCATGATTTTTAATCAGAGAACAGTGCATAGAATATTTGCTCATAATTTTTTATCCCGGATGAATTATGAAGCCCATAATATATCAAATCGAAGGGTTTTTCGAGATGCTTCCAATATCATTAGAATTTAGCTGTTTCTCATTCGGGAGTTTGTCAAAAAATAGCCCGGAAGATACTGGTTCGCATTTTCTTAAGCGTATCACTGCCATTTGATACTTTGGGCTCTTTTGAGCAGAAATTTTTGGCGGGAAAAGGTATGTCCATAAGCAAAAAGGGCACGGATGAAAACCCGAAAGGGCTCTGTGAGTAAAAACAGCAGGGCAACCGGCGAGTCTTGTGAAAACCCGAAAGGGCGCAACCTCGTTAAAGGACACTTACAGGGTCCTCTCGACCTTGTAAGGAGAAACCACCCGCGTGAGATCCTTACGACTCACAAGGAAGCAACGCACTTAGGGATCCTCACAATTCCTAAGGAGAAATTACACTTGCGAGATTCTCACGACTCGTAAGGAGAACTCTCTTATGAGACCCTCACGGCTCATAAGATTTGAAAGTCTTAAGTTACAGAGACCTGAACATGTTCTTAAGCAACCCCCCACAACCTTCGATATTGCCCTACAGGCGGCTCGATACTGACCCTTGTATACAATCCACGGGCGCGAATAAACATTTTCCTAACAAAATCCCACCCGTGACTAGGGATATGTCCATATGGTGAACAACCCTTGTAAGTTCTCTCGACTTATAAGGAGAAAACCCTTTTGTAAGATCCTTACGACTTACAGAGGAACATGCACTTAGGAATCCTCACGATTCCTAAGGAGAAAACACACTTACGAGATCCTCACGACTCGCAGGGAGAAATACCTTTGTGAGACCCTTACGGCTCATGAAGTCAAAAGCCTTAGTCGACAGAATCCTAACCCTGTCTACTAAGCCACCTTTGTTCGACATCGACAGAGGCAAATGATGATTCGCTCCTGGTAATATCCCAGTTGTAGCGATACTGATGCCTAAATCAGTATCAAATTCCAAGTCCTTTTACGGAAAATGATGATTCGCTCCTGGCAATATTCCAGTCGCAATGATGCTGATGCTAAGATTGGTATCAGATCCCAAATTCCCTACTCGCGAAAAAAAATTAGCGAGCCAAAAAAAAAATGCATATGAAATAGCTGAAATGATGGGGAAACTTGCAACAAAATCAGCAAGTAAAAATGTATGCATACAAAAACAGCCGAAATGATTGGGCAACTCGCAATAAAAAGTAGGGAGTAAAAAGAAAAATAGCCGAAATGATTGGGCACCGCGAAAAATAGCCGAAATGATTGGGCAATCGCGATTTTTGCGATATAAAAAGCTTAAATGATATAGCATCGCGGAAAGAATAAAAAAATGATGAAAGAATGAAACTTTTTGCCCTACAGGTGATATCACATCGATCAAGGGGCGCAAACAAAGAGGGAACCATACTTCCCCACCAGGTTCCATCAGAAAGCGAAGCTTAATCTCGACGGTTCATAGACAACCTAGAGGCAACCTCGACATTTGTCGCAATATCGCAGACACAATGTCAACAACGAAGCAAAGGAAGATCCCTAGCTTCAGGGCCTCGACGTCAATATCGACAACTTAGAGATCACCAACGGCGTTTCTCCTCACTCCAACCAAATGCAGACGTGACATCAACAACCGGCCTCAGAGTCGCAACGAAACGGAGCCATGGCAAAGTCCCTGGTTCCAAATCTCAATGGCCACATCTACAGCCCGGAGACCAACAACGATGTGCCTCCTCATTCTAGCAGGACATAGATGCTACACCATCAAACGGAGCCACGGCATAGTCTTTCGTTCCAAATCTCGACGGTTCACAGACAACCTAGAGACCATCTCAGCATTCGTTTCGTTACAGCAGACGAGATGTCAACGACGGTGTTCCTCCGCAGTCCAGAAGGATGCAGATACAACGTCAACAAATGACCTCATGGTTGAAACAAAACGGAGCCATGACAAAATCCCAACTCCACCTCAGCATTCGTCTCGATACAGCAGACGAGATGTCAACAATGGCGTTCCTTCGCAGTCCAGCAGGATGCAGACGCAACGTCAACGAAAGACCCCATGGTCGAAACAAAGCGGAGTGACGGCAAAATCCCAGCTCCACCTTAGCATTCGTCTCGTTACAGTAGACGCAATATCAACAATGGCATTCCTTCATAGTCCAGCAGGATGCAGATGCAACGTCAGCGAAAGACCACATGGTCGAAACCAAGCGGGGTGACGGAAAAATCCCAGCTCCACCTTAACATTCGTCTCGATACAGCAGACGCAATGCCAGCAAACGAAGCTAAGGCCAAATTCCTAGCTTCAGGGTCTTGACGGCAACTCATGAAAAGCCTGAAAGACAATCGGAGATCATCTCACACCAGCGCGGAGTGGTCACCATCTTGACGTTCGTCTCGATACAGCAGACGAAATGTCACTACAGCGTCTTTCCTCCAACAGGATTCGGACATGCCAAAGCAAACGAAGCGAAGGCCAAATTCCTAACTTCAGGGTCTTGAAGGTAACTCATATAAAACCTGAAAGACTACCGGAGATCATCCCACATGGAGTGGTCACCACCTCGATGTTCGTCTCGATACAGCAGATGAGATGTCACCCCAGCGTTCTTCCTCTGACAGGACTCGGACGCGACAATCAAACAACGGAGCCACGGCAAAATCCCTAGTTCCAAATCTCGATGGTTCATCAACAATCTAGAGACAACCGTGACATTCGTCTTGATACAGCAGACGCAATGCCAGCAAACGAAGCGAAGGCCAAATTCCTAGCTTCAGGGTCTTGACGGTAACTCATATAAAACCTGAAAGACAACCGGAGATCATCTCACACCAGTGCGGAATAGTCACCACCTCGACGTTCGTCTCGACACAGCAGATGCAACATCATCAAACAGCGGAGCCACGGCAAAGTCCCTAGATCCAAACCTCTACGGTTCACCAACAACCTAAAGACAACCGCGACATTCGTCTCGATATAGAGGACGCAATGCCAGCAAACGAAGCGAAGGCCAAATTCCTAGCTTCAAGGTCTTAACGGCAAGTCATATAAAGCCTGAAAGACAACCGGAGATCATCTCACACCAGTGCGGAATGGTCACCACCTCGATGATCGTCTCGACACAGCAGACGCAACATCATCAAACAGCGGAGCCATGGCAAAGTCCCTAGTTCCAAACCTCTATGGTTCACCAGCAACCTAGAGACAACCGCGACATTCGTCTCAATATAGAGGACGCAATGCCAGCAAACGAAGCGAAGGCCAAATTCCTAGCTTCAAGGTCTTAACGGAAAGTCATATAAAGCCTGAAAGACTACCGGAGATCATCCCACATGGAGTGGTCACCACCTCGATGTTCGTCTCGATACAGCAGACGAGATGTCACCCCAGCGTTCTTCCTCCAACAGGATTCAGACGCGACAATCAAACAAACGGAGCCACGGCAAAATTCCCAGTTCCAAGCCTCGATGGTTCACCAACAACGTAGAGACAACCGCGACGTTCGTCTCGATACAGCAGACGCAGTGCCAGCAAATGAAGCGAAGGCCAAATTCCTAGTTTCAGGGTCTTGACGGCAACTCATATAAAGCCTGAAAGACTATCGGAGATCATCCCACACCAGCGCGGAGTGGTTATGACTCATCGGGGCTCTCCAAAATGAGCCTAACCTCAAGTAAAAAGCGGCATGGCAAAATTCCTAACGCTTGCTCTTCTGACGGTCAAACTGCCTAAGAAGATTGCTTGAAGACGTCTTGTCCAGCCCCCGAAGGGATCAGAGACACGACAGTCGCAAGGCTACTCGAACAGCAAGATTGCCTATCGAGGGATACATCAGCCAATGCGACGGTACGACAGGCAAAACCCTAGTACCACAGACCCTAACGGACCTCTGTCGTAAAGAGCAGAGGTTAACTGTAATGTTAGGACATCCTTGCGAGAAATTCTCGATTCGTCTCGACTCGTAGGGAAAATTCTTTGGCAATGGGGGTAAAAACCTGTTTCCTAAGCACCGGGGCCCTGCAAGTCAGTCCAAAATGGACTCTTGCATACTATTCACGGGTCACACTCTCTGAAGTCGAACATCGACAAGGAGGGAAACAACCACTCACAAGTCCTCTCGACTTGTAAGCGGGAAAAATTCTCTTGTGAGATCCTTACGACTCTCAAGAGAAAATACACACTTAGGAGGTCCTCACGACTCCTAGGGAGAAAATACACCTACGGGATCCTCTCGACTCGTAGGGAGAAAAGCCTTTATGAGACCCTCACGGCTCATAAAGTTTAAAAGTCTTAGGTGGCAGATCTTACCCCTGTCTCCTAAGCCATCACTGCCCTGCAAAGAGGTCAAGATGGACCATCTATGAGCCACACTTGCCAAACCTACTGAAATGGAGAAGTTACTCATGAGCATATAAACTACTTCACGCCAGAGTAAGACGTAAAGGAATAAAAGGGTGCGGCTCATGGAGTTGAGAGTTTGGAACTATATTTCTTAAAAGTCGAGATTTGAGTCAATGATAAATGACGACGCTTGTGTCCGCTCGTTATCTTCTCAGATCAAGATTCTGAAAGTTATATACCAACCCGAAACTGTTCATACGCTATACGTAACTCTGCACTACTTCACCCACGTACATACTTACGTGGGCAAAGTAGTGGGGGGCATTTGTTCCCGCCAAAAATTTCTGCGTAAAAGAGCCCAAGGTATCAAATGGCAGTGATACGCTTAAGAAAATGTAAATCAGTATCTTCCGGGCTGTTTTTTGACAAACTTCCGAATGAGAAACAGCTAAATTCTAATGATATTGGAAGCACCTCGAAAAACCCTTCGATTTGATATATTATGGGCTTCATAATTCATCCGGGATCAAAAGTTATGAGCGAATATGCTATGCACTGTTCCCTAATTAAAAATCAGGAATTACCTCAATGAGGTATCACGTGCTCACACGTGATCAATGGTCACGTGTTGACACGTGATGGTTAAAACAGAAATAAAAATAAACGGCTGAAGAAGGACCCAATTGGGGGTCACGTGCTCAAACGTGACCAAGGGCCACGTGCCAGCACGTGACTAGCTTTGAAAGCCTCACAGTTTAAAAGAATTTAATTCTAAAAGTCAGAAAATACCTCAACGAGGTATCACGTGCTTACACGTGACCAATGGTCACGTGTTGACACGTGATGGTTAAAACAACAACATAAACAAGTGGCTGTTAAAGGAACCAATTGGGGTTCACGTGCTCACACGTGACCAAGGGTCACGTGCCAGCACGTGACAGGCTTTGAAAGCCTTACAGTTTAATAGAATTAAAATTCTAAATTTCTCTAAATCTTTCCTAATAAGAATTAAAATTCTAAAAGCTTCTAAATCTTTCCAAATGGAAAAGGATTATGGGGACCGTTGGATTAAAGATCCAAGGGTGATTAAAAATCACCAATTTATGGAAAAATCTTAAATAAGGAAAGATCTCCCTAAATCTCACCGAAATAACAAACAGAATATCTTTGGATTGAAAATCCAATAGTGAATAAAATGCACTGAATGATCTAAAGGATCATATTAATTATGAAAACAAATCAAATCTTTCAATAAAAGATTCACTAAACAATTTGATTCTTTTCTTTCTCCTATAAATAGGAGCCAAGAAGAGAAGAGAAGGGATCTACTTTTTTGGAGAGAATTTAGAGAGAGAAAACTTTGGAGATAGAATTTTGGGATCTTGAAATTGCAGAGAGAAAAGAAAAGAGAATTTAATTCTCAACAAAGAAAACCCTAGGTGAGAAAAGGAAAAAAGATAAACTTCAAAAAGAGAATTTAATTCTCAAAATCTAAGAGTTTAACTCTTCTGCAAATAAAGAACTTAGTTCTTCTTCTGGTTGAAGATCTGTATAGAGCACATCTCCCCATAAGATGAGAATTTAATTCTCATTGGGTTGAGATCCTGCCATGCAGATCTAAAACATAGAGGAGGAATTGAGTTTAGAGAATTTAATTCTCCCAAAACAAAACTAGGGTTTAACCCTAATTGAGAATTTAATTCTCTCACATTCACAGGAATTTAATTCCTCTTAAAATGAAATTAGGGTTTAACCCTACATAAGGATTTAATTCTTTCATAACAGGAATTTAATTCCTCCAAGATCATGCTTAGGGTTCAACCCTACAGAGAATTTAATTTTTAAAATAAAGAGACTTGAAAGATCTCCATGCACATAAAGAACATTGGTCACGTGATGACACGTGACCCCAATCTGCAGTGATCAGAAAAGAAGGAATAAAACTAGGTCACGTGTCCCCACGTGACCCCTAAAAAGATCCCCAAAAATAAAAAGGAAATAACTTTGAGGCAATACCTCACGTGCTCCCACGTGACTCCCAAAACGCAGAAAGAAAAAGCAAAGAAAATATAAGCTTTGGGCGCTCTCACGTGTCCCCGCGTGACCCCTTAGCAGATGCGTTAACAATCAGTGCATAAATGTCCATCACGTGCCAACACGTGATACTCAAAATAAAAGTAAAAAGTGTTTAACACTTAATTGCAGAACGAAAAAAAGAGATCTGGTCCCACCTTTGGGCGCTCTCACGTGTCCACACGTGATCCCTCTTTCTTTAGTGTTTAACACTAATTTGGGGATTATATTTCCAGTGTTTAACACTGATTGTTTTTAGTATTTAACACTAAATTGAAGATTATATTTCTAGTGTTTAACACTGATTGTCTTTTAGTGTTTAACACTAATTTGAGAGTTCTACTTCTAGTGTTTAACACTGTTGTTCTCTAGTGTTTAACACTACTTTTAGCCAAACTGGCTAATTTTCCAGAGGCAAAAGTCCATCCTCCAAATGAATCTCAAAATTGAGGAAATCAAAGACAAAATGTTGTCAGAGCCCCCAAACCTCTGTTTAGCACTGCTGGATGATGAGAGGCTGAACCCAGACAAATGTCCAATGGCCCAAAGGGTCAATATTTCAAACATAATTGGACTTAGCCCAAACTGGCCATAAGTCCTCAAATCATCTTGAACTGAGCACATCTGCTCTTTCAACCAACTCCTTGGTTCAAGGGTACATCTCTGAACTCCTCTGATACATGTCGTTGTAATCCTTCAACGTCTTCAGAGAGGTGATGGGTCCCGACAGCCATACATTTTTTGGACTACTATGTCCTTAAAATGGTATTGGACCACTATGTCCTTAAACTGGCATTGGACCACTATGTCCTTAAACTGGTATTGGACCACCATGTCCCTAAACTGGCAATGGACCACCATGTCCCTAAACTGGAACAATAGAGCCCCCAAATGCTCTTTTGTCGGATCTAAACGATCCCGTTAAGTCGATCTTTGTCCCAAACTGGACTAACGTATCCTTAACAACCGTTTAAGTTGATCTTAGCCTCAAATATGGCTAACGTATCCTTAAACCTTCAAACGGACTTTAGTCCCAAATTGGACTATAGATCCCCCAATCAACTTTGGTTCAAGGGTACATCTCTGAACTCCTCTGACATCTGTCGTTGTAATCCTTCAACGTCGTCAGAGAGGTGACGGGTCTTGACGGCCATACATGCAATGGACCACTATGTCCCTAAACTGGAACAATAGAGCCCCCAAATGCTCTTTTGTCGGATCTAAACGATCCCGTTAAGTTAATCTTAGTCTCAAACTGGACTAACGTATTCTTAACAAACGTTTGAGTTGATCTTAGCCTCAAATACGGCTAACGTATCCTCAAACCAAAACCCCAAACCCAAATCTAAGAAAATACGGATTTGGACTAATCCACGTCCTACGGGCGACGACATAAATTAGTCTCCGTATACAATCCACGGGCAACCACAAACTAAACAAACACACACGACACGAAGTGAAATTCTGGAGAAGAAGAAAGTTGTTGCCGCGATGCGGTAGCGTAATTAACTGCAGGGGCTTGCGCCTGCAGGGAAGAGCGTCCCCACAATAAAAAACCCCTCAAGTGAGGGGGAATCTGACGATGTCTGCTACATCGGTCGCATCCGTCTAAACCTCCGATACACGGTGCCATAAATCAACTTGGCATCTTCGGAGAGGTGGACGGATAAAACCAAATAGCATCTGCCCCGAATCTTAGGCAAGACGTCCATGTCTTGGCCGCCATTCGGAGGGGAACATTCATCTTCCTCGTCTGAGTCGGAGTCCCCCCGGGAAGTTAGGGTTAGTCATGCTTCTCGGGGTCGTGCGACGGGGGCGGTCCCCAGAGCGCAGGTTATGGGTGCTCTTGGCGCGTCATCCATGCTGAGGCATGCAGATGAACTCGCCACCATCCGGACTCGTTTCCACGTTCCTCCCGGCTACTCGCTTCGTCTAGCTGAGGAGGGGGAGAGGGCAGACCAGATACGGGGCAAGGAGATTGCCTTGTACCTGGAAGCCTTTGGGCCGGGATGCGCCTGCCCTTCTCCCCCGAGGTGAGTGCGGGGTTGAATTGTTTTGAGTTAGCCCCGGGCAAGTTAGTGCCGAACTATTGGAGGATTCTCCTTGAGTTCCTGGTCCGGTTGAAATTACGTCAGATCCCTTTCAGCCGGAGCCTTCTCATTTCTTCTCTCTGCTACAAAAACCACCCTGGCACTCGCAGGGGCGAGCCGAGCTGGGTACATCTCTTTTAGAAAACACCGGGGGAGTGCTGCCGGGTCGGGGGTCGTCGTACTACCTTCTTCCATTCACGAATGGAAGAAGAAGTTTTTGTTTGTTGGGCCGCCCAAGGGTGAGGATTGACCTGTGTCCATCTAGTGGCACATGGCCAACTGCCCGCGGGCGAGGCGGTCGAATGATCCCGACGCAGTGGCGGTGTCAGAGTGGGAGCCCTTCCCCGGGCTGATGTGTTGCTGTCTGAGCAGGCCTTTAGTTGGGCTGGGTTCAGCCCTGCTCACTTCGCGGGTAAATCAGGAGTTTTTAAGCGACATGTTTAGACTTGTGCATTCTTTCACTTTTTCTGGCATTGCTGACTACTTTGTATTTTCGTCTTATGCAGAACCCATGGACCTAGGCAAATTTCGGGCAGCCCTGGTCGAACAGAAGAAGGGGAAGAAGGCCGGAGGTGTCGGCCCTTCTCGCCCGTCGTCGGCTCCGGCTACACCGGCGGCCACTCCATCTAGGTGCGCAAGCGCACCCTGACCCCGGAGTCTAGCCATGCGCCGAACCGAAAGCGCGTTCGGGAGCAGGAGCCCTGGGCTATGGAGGTGGGAGGCGAGACCGGTTCTCTTGCGTCTCTCCTCAAGAGGTACCAGAGGACAGTGCCCCGTTCCCCGGCTTTCCCGATCGTTGTGGGCGAAGGGGAGCTTCGCTTTGAGGTGCCCTCGGGGCTCTCTGTCGCCGATAGCCTGCTCTCGGAGATGGAGAGGTCGGCCGGGGACAGAATCCCTCGGGGGACCCTCCGGGCCCAGGAGGCCGTATAGGTCAGTGTTCGCCCCTCACTCGGGTCTTCATTCAGTATTTTTGTTTGCGAGATTGGGTGCCCCCTTTTCCCTTTAACCCTCCTTTGTTTTCTTCAGGTCCTCCAGCACGTCGCCCTCGTCGTCAACATGGAGGACGACAAAATTGCCCGGGCGATGCAGGCCGTGGCAAGTTCTCCTCGCGGGAGGAGAGCTCAAGGCTGGAGCTGCAAGTGGCAATGGAGAGGTTCGCTGCCCTCGAAGACCGGATGGCGGCCGGGGATCGGGAGATCGCAAAGTGCCGAGAGACTGCCCGAGCCGCAGAGGCTAAGTTGGAAGATTCCAAGGTGCTTGTCGCCATCCTGAAGAAGACGGCGAACACCTTCCGGAGGGAGAACGAGGTGGCGAAGGAGGGGACGAGGCGTGCCGAGCTCCGAGCGTCGAAGGCGGTGGAGATCTATAAGAAGTCGGACCAGTACTACACCGGCCTCACTGGAGCCGCTGCCATCGTTTAGCACGACGCCCTAGACGCCGTCAAGGCCCTGATGCCGGAGTTCCCTGACGGCGAGCTCCGGGGTGAGTACCTCCTCGGGGATGAGGCGCAGGGGAATGCCTTCGGAAGCGCTGCAAGGGGAGAGGCCCTTGGTGGGAGCGTTGGGGAGAAGTCGGGCCACCAGCGCCGAGACTCCTGCGGTGGGCGCCGACCTTCAAGATGCCACCCCGGTTGTCACGGTGGAAGCGCGGCTCATTGAGGTTCTCCCCGGCCCCGAGGCCTGAACCTCCTCGCCTCCTTATTTTCTTTTGCGCTGAAATTTTGTAAGCCTCCGGGCGTTTTTGTAAGGCTGGGGAGCCCATAATACCTCTGTAACGGCTTTGTGAATAAAACCTTTTTGCAGTGTTGTCTGCGTGCACATTTTCCCTTTGTTTGCGGTAAAATGAATTTTTATTTGCACAGTACTGCTTTCATGACACGTTAGGTCGGAGATCGGTTCTTCGTTTAGCGATCGCACGTCGAGTTGAATTCAACCATTTGCCAAGTGTGCAAAGACCGGTGAAAGATCGGTATCTCCATGGCCCCGAAATCGAGGTGGAGATCGCTTAGTAAAGACATGTAAGAAGTCACCCGATGATGGATCGAGTAGGAAAGTTGCTCGGTAAGGAATTGCCTGCTAAGGATGGACCGAGCAGGGTCGCTGCTCGGTAGCCTCTTGATGAGGGCTTTGATCCTTAGCGTCGTGGGGTAAGAGATTACCGGCCAAGAATGGACCAAGCAGGATAGCTGCTAGGTGGCCTCTTGATGAGGGCTTTGATCCTTGGCATCGTGGGGTAAGAGATTACCAGCCAAGGATGGACCGAGCAGGGTTGCTGCTCGGTGGCCTCTTGATGAGGGCTTTGATCCTTGGCGTCGTGGGGTAAGAGATTACCAGCCAAGGATGGACCGAGCAGGGTAGCTTCTCGGTGGCCTCTTGATGAGGGCTTTGATCCTTGGCATCGTGGAGTAAGAGATTACAAGCCAAGGATGGACCGAGCACGGTAGTTGCTCGGTGGCTTCTTGATGAGGGCTTCAATCCTTAGCGCGGGAGGGCATGGAGTGGCCTGCTAAGGATGGACCGAGCAGGGTAGCTGTTCGGTGGCCTCTTGATAAGGGCTTTGATCTTTGGCGTCATGGGGTAAGAGATTACCGGCCAAGGATGGACCGAGCAGGGTAGCTGATCGGTGGCCTCTTGATGAGGGCTTTGATCCTTAGCGCGGGAGGGCATTGAGAGGCCTGCTAAGGATGGACCGAGCAGGGTAGCTGCTCGGTGGCCTCTTGGCGAGAGCTTTGATCCTTAGCGCGGGAGGGCATTGAGAGGCCTGCTAAGGATGGACCGAGCAGAGTAGCTGTTCGGATCCTTAGCGCGGGAGGGCATGGATCCTTAGCGCGGGAGGGCATGGAGTGGCCTGCTAAGGATGGACCGAGCAGGGTAGCTGCTCGGTCGCCTTTTGATGAGGGCTTCGATCCTTAGCGTCGTTGGATAAGAGATTACCAGCCAAGGATGGACCGAGCAAGGTAGCTGCTCGGTGGCCTCTTGATGAAGGCTTTAATCCTTGGCGTCGTGGGGTCAGAGATTACCAGCCAAGGATGGACCGAGCAGGGTAGCTGCTCGGTGGCCTCTTGATGAGGGCTTTGACCCTTGGCGTCGTGGGGTAAGGGATTACCGGCCAAGGATTGACCGAGCAGGGTAGCTGCTCGGTGGCCTCTTGATGAGGGGTTTGATCCTTGGCGTCATGGGGTAAGAGATTACCAGCCAAGGATGGACCGAGCAGGGTAGCTGCTCGGTGGCCTCTTGATAAGGGCTTTGATCCTTGGCGTCGTGGGGTAAGAGATTACCATCCAAGGATGGACCGAGCAGGGTAGCTGCTCGGTGACCTCTTGATAAGGGCTTTGATCCTTAGCGCGGGAGGGCATTGAAAGGCCTGCTAAGGAACCCTGCTCGGTTTTGCGAGGTTTTGTCCCACCTTCCATGGTGTGTGAACACCGGGAAGAGTGACCGTCGCGGGCGACACGTGTCATGAACGCATGGGGGGAGGCGAAGCGTAAGAGCCGCGTCGCTCCGACTTCGGTTCGCCGAGAAAGACGGGATATTCGCCGCGTGGCGGTACAGTATTGGAAGAAACGAGTGAATATTGGACTCTTGGGGCGCTGTGGGGCTATAAAACAGAGAGGGCGTGTTGATCATTCTTTTCTTCATCCCCAAAACGTAAGAACGAATGAATTCCCTTTCTCCATCCCCGAGATCATTTCTTTCGAGGACGTATACTTGTACGACCAGCTGTGCTCCGAGGAGATGCTGCAGGCGGTGATCCGGCGCGTTGAGGATCATGTCGGCCGCCTGCTTCCCAGGCGATCACCCCTACTCCAACTGCTGATGTATTCGATTTGGAGGGCATCGCCGGGGCTGCACAACTCCTTATCCGAACAACTGAAGGACGAGACGGTTGGCAAGCTGAGATCGTTATGTCGTCTCGGCCTGATCTCGAAGAGTCAGCGGGATTGATCGGTGGCACTCGTCCTCGAGTGTTACCAATTGAAGCATCTCGCCGATGGGTGCCCGCCCGCAGAGCTTTCTGGCCCGTCCGTGGCCATGAGGGTTCGCGGACAGCATCAGAGGCAGAGGTCCGAGACAGCAAGAGCTCGGTTGGCGGAAATTTGTTCGAAGTACCACGAGCAATGTTTCTTGCACCCCCTTCCCCCGCTGTTGTAGGAGTTTTTTTTTATGTAAGGCTGAGGAGCCCACAATACCTTTGAATAAATAAAATTCTCCTTTTTGCAATGCTCTATCGTGTCCTTCTTATTATTTAAGTAAAAAGAACTTAGAAGAATTTACATCGCTTTGGTGAAAGAAGAAATACACATTCATAGACATTCTTTTCAGAGGTATAGCTTGAGCTTCTCAGCGTTGTAAGGCCGTGGAAATTTGCGACCATCCTCATCTTGTAGACGATAGGCTCCGCCGGGCAGGACGTCGGAGACGAGGAAGGGATCATCCCATTTTGGGGAAAACTTATGCAGCTTGCCTTGATCGACAAACTCGTTCCTCCTTAGGACTAAATCTCCGGTTTTGAAGAAGCGACGCTTGACTCGCGCATTGTAGTAGTGGGTGTGTTTCCCTCAATAAGAGAGCAAGGCTCTGTTCAAAATTTGAACTGAAGCGGCGCCTCACGTGCAAAGCACGAGAGCGCCAGCGCCCAGAGCTAAAAAACTCTGAGGCAGCACCTCACGTGCAAAGCACGAGAGCGCCGGCGCTAGAACTAAAAGTCCTCCACCCTTGGATCAAACATCCAGCGAATATAATAAATCATCAAATTACAGAATAAAATTCTGTTGGGGAAATATTCCTCGAATCTTCCTAAATAAGAAAGGTTAATCTCAGTAAAACAGAGCACCGTTGGATTAAAGATCTAATGGTGATTAAAAATCACCAAGATAAAGAATAAGCTCTGTATGGGAAAATATTTTCACAATCTTGTTGAGAACAAGAAAAATATCTTCTGTAAAACAGAAGGCCTAGGATCAAAGATCCAACGGTGGATAAAATCCCCAAATCAATTAGAGATCTCTCAATGAGAGATTTCCTTAACTAAATCAACAAATCATCCTCCACTATATAAAGAACCCAAGACTTCAAGTCTTGGAGAGAAGAACCCCCCCTCATAAACTTTAATGTTCAAAAAGAAGAGCAAGTAAAAAGAGTTTTAACAGAGAAGAAAGAAGAAGAACTTTCTTCAAGATAAATAGAGATCATAGTATCTCATCTGTATACCCAAGGGTTTAACCCTTATAAAAGAACATAGTTCTTTCCCTGAATCTGAGATCCATGAGACAAGTCTCCCACAAATGAGAATTTAATTCTCGTAGGGATGAATTTGTTCTTAGGGATTGAAGATCCAGGGAAGAACAAAGAATTGAACTCTTCAGAAAAATGCACAAAGAAGGAAACAGCGTTGAGCGCCTCACGTGTCCCTTACGTGGGCGCTGCTAATAAAATAAAGAGTGCTTTGCACTCAGTAGTTGGCGCCCCACGTGCCCCTTACGTGGGCTCTAATAAAATGAAGAGTGCTTTGCACTCAGTGGTTGGCGCCAAGCGCCCCACGTGCCCCTCACGTTGGCGCTCATAAAATGAAGAGTGCTCTGCACTCAGTGGTTGGCGCCCAGCGCTAAGCGCCCCACGTGCTCCTCACGTGAGCGTTGTTTAACATAAAGCGCTCTGTAAATAGAGCCCAGCACCATAAAAAGTGTTTAACACTCCATAAAAAAACAAAGAAATGGGGTGAGAGTCAGAGCCCATATCAATGCTCAGCATTGTTGCATATAAAAGGGACCGAGCCCAAACAAGTGTTTAACACTTTATTCAATACTAAGTGGACTGAGACCAAGTTGACCAAAAGTCTCTAATTCAGATCAACCGAGCCCATGTGCTCACATTCTTTCTAAATTGGTCTTAGTCTCAAACCCAACTACAGATCTCCCAACCGACATTGTTCAAGGATACATCTCCCCACACCTCTGATATATCTCGTTGTAATTATTCAACGTCTTCAGAGAGGTGGTGGGTCCCGACAACCAACAATAATGGACCGCAACGTTCTTAAACTAATAATGGACCGCAAAGTCCTTAAACTAGCAATGGACCGCAACGTCCTTACACTAATAATGGACCGCAACGTCCTTAAACTACTGTGGACCGCAACGTCCTTAAATTAAACCCTTACTTCAAAAATGGTGATCTGTGGACCGCAACGTCCCTAAACTAATAACGGACCACGACGTCTTTAAACTAAAATAATAGAGCCCAAATGCTCTTTCGTTGGATCTAAATGATCCTAAAACCTTGTTAAGTAGATCTTAGTCTAAAATTAGACTAGCGTATCCTTAACAAACATTTAAGTTGATCTTAATCTCAAACGAGATTAACGATCCTTAAATCAAACCAAATCTAAATCTAAGAAAATACAGATTCGGACTAATCCACGCCCTACGGGCGACAACATAAATTAGTCTCCGTATACAATCCATGGGAAACGCAAAACAAAACAAACACACATGACACGAAGTGAACATCTGGAGCAGGAGAAAGTGGTTATCGCTATGCGGTAACGTAATTAACTGCAGGGGCTTGTGCCTGCAGGGAAGAGTGTCCCCACGATCAAAAACCCCTCATAATGAGGGGGAATCTGACGAAGTCTGCTACAACGGCCGCATCTGTCTAAACCTTCGATACACGACGCCATAAATCAACTTGGCATCTTCGGAGAGGTAGACGGATAAATCCAAATAGCATCTACCCCCAAATTCAGGCAAGATGACCTACGCGGTTTCGTCTCTGTTTTTGGCGGTAAACGGGGCGGTTTGCTGTTGATAGGCGGCAGCTCTAATCTGAGCCCGGTCCCGTTTCTCTAACAAGATGTCCAGGTTAGTTCGAAGGGCCGAGGTGTTCGCTTCGTCGTCGAAGTGCTCGACCCGGTGACTGGGGAGCCCGATCTCCGCTGGGACCATTGCCTCTGTACCGTAGCAGAGGCTGAAAGGGGTCTTCCCGGAGAGGGTTTTCTTCGACATGCGCAGGGCCCATAAGACCTGGGGTAATTCCTCGACCCAACTGTCTTGGCGTCCTTCTAGGTATGTCCGAAGACCTCGGAGGACGTCCCAGTTAGCGACCTCGGCTTGCCCATTGCATTGGGGATGTGCGACTGCGGCAAACTTCATGAGGATACGATATTCGCTGCAGAATTCCTTAACTTTTTTGTTTTCAAAATTTGTCCCATGGTCGGTGATGATACACCTCGGGATGCCGAACCGGAGTATCACGTTGTTCTGCAGGAACTTGATAGTCGTGGTGGCGTCCGGTTTTCTGATGGGAATGGCCTCAATCCATTTCGTGAAGTAGTCCACCGCGACGAGGACATACTTGTGCCCGCCTGTACCGGTAGGAAACTGGCCTATCATGTCCATTCCCCACTGGGCAAACGGCCACGGGGAGGTTAGGGCAGTTAGCTCGGTAGCCAGAAGGCGGGGTATTCTTCCATGGAGTTGGCAGCTTTTGCATCTCCTGACGAGCTTCCAGGCGTCCTGATGAATCGTCGGCCAGTAGTACCCCTGGAACAGTGCCTTCTGGATTAAGGTGCGGGCCCCAAGTTGCGCGCCGCGGACCCCTTCATGGATCTCACGGAGGACGTAGTCGGCTTCGTGGGAGTCGACACACCGGAGCAGGGGCTGAGTGAAGGATTTCTTATAGAGGTTCCTATTGCTCCAGATGAAATGGCGAGCTTTGGCTCAGAGACGGCAGGCTTCTCCCCAATCTTCTGGGAGCGTACCTTCCCTCAGGAATTCCACAAGGAGCCTTCTCAATCCCGGTCTTCTTCCCGGGCCATGTACACTTGAAGTGGCGTTGCCCCGTCTTCCACGCTGGGCCGTGGCAAGATCTCGAAGATGATGTTTCTCTTGTTGTTGGCCATATAAGATGAAGCAATCTTACTCAAGGCGTCGGCCTGGGCATTTAGCTCTCTGGGGATCTGCTCCACCTGGACTTCGTAGAAGTCCTTTCGCAATCTTCTCACCTTGGCCAGATACTTCACCATCAGAGGCTCTCGTGCCTCGAATCGTCCAGTCACTTGGCCAACGACTAGGGCGGAGTCGCTGCGGATCCGAATCGTTTTCAGCCCCAGTCCGAAGGCTATGCGCAGTCCGGTTAGCAAGGCCTCGTATTCCGCTGCGTTATTTGAGGCTTTGAACCCGAGCTTCAGAGAATACTCCATTTCTGCCTCGTTCGGGCCCCGAATGATGAGGCCGGCACCACAACCTTCCTCAGTCGAGGATCCGTCGACGTAGAGGATCCAATCAGGGACGGAGTCGGGCTTCCCATCGGCTGAGGGTTGAGCTGCAGGGGCCGACGTGGATTCCGGCTCTTTGCTCGGGATGGTGCACTCGACGATAAAATCGACCAGGGCTTATGCCTTGATAGCCTGCCTTGGGTGGTATTTTATGTCGAACTGGGACAACTCCCACCTCCATTTCTCCAAGCGGACAGAGGACTCGGGGGAGGCGAGGATAGCCCCCAAAGGCCGCTCGGTAAGAACGAGGATGGTGTGTGCCTGGAAATAGTGCCGTAGTTTCCTTAAGGCCACGATGAGTACCAAGACGATCTTCTCTATGGCTGGGTACCTCGTTTCCACGTCCTTGAAGACATGGCTCATATAGTATACCGGCTTCTAGACTCCCTCGACCTCTCGGACGAGCACCGAGCCTGCAGCTTGGTCGGACACCGCTGGATATAGCGATAGCTCGTCCCTTTCAACTGGTCGGTGTGAGCAGCGAAGGAGTCGCAAGGTGCCTCTTTAATTGCTCAAAAGAGGTCTGGCACTCCTCCGACCACTCGAACCTTGGTATCTTTCTTAGAGCTTTGAAGAACGGGAGGCACTTCTCCCCAGACCGTGACATGAAACGACTCAGAGCGGCTACCCACCCTGTCAGCCGCATGATTTCGACGTTAGTCTTGGGTGCGGCCATGTTAAGGATGGCACTGATTTTCTCCGGGTTAGCTTCGATTCCACGGTGGGTGATCATGAAGCCGATGAACTTTCCACCGGTGACCCCGAATGTGCACTTGGCGGGGTTCAATTTCATCTTGTATTTGCGGAGGACGTCGAAGGCCTCACCCAGATCCTTGGCGTGTTCGTCCGATGAGACCGATTTAACGAGCATGTCGTCGACGTAAACTTCCTTGTTCCTGCTGATCTGCGGCTTGAACATGCGATTGACCAAGCGTTGGAACGTAGCTCCAGCATTTTTGAGGCCGAAAGGCATCACCTTGTAGCAGTATACCCCCCGGTCCGTTGTGAATGCGATGAGATCCTCGTCTGCCGGATTCATATGGATCTTGTTGTAGACGGAGAAGGCATCCATGAAGCTAAGCAGCTCGTGGCCTGCTGAACTGTCGACGAGCTGATCTATAGGGAGAGGATGGTTGTCTTTCGGGCAGGCCTTGTTGAGGTCGGTGAATTCGACGCACATACGCCACTTCCCGCTTGACTTTTTAACCATGACTACGTTTGCCAACCATTCCGAGTATGGAACGTTCCGAATGAAGTTGGCGGCAAGGAGCCTGTCTACCTCGTCCTCGATCGCATTTTGCTTGATCGGGGCGAAGCTTCGTTTTTTCTGCCTGACGGGTCAGACCGTAGGGTCTACCCTGAGCTTGTGAGATATGATTTTGGGGTCGATCCCAGGCATGTCGGAAGGCGCCCAGGTGAACACGTCAGAGTTACTTCTGAGGAAGTGGACCAGGTTGTCTCGCCGAGTCCCTGTCAAGAGCGAACCGATCTGAACTGTTCCTTCATCGTCCCCTTCTACGATGGGACCTCTGTTAGTGGCTCCACCTGGGGCCCTCGGACCTCTTTTTGCTTGTCTCGAGTGTCCAGAGAACCCTTAATATCACTCTCGCCCTCAACATCATTGTTTGGCCGCTCAGACGTAGATGTTACGGTGAAGCAAACCTTTGCGGTTTGTTGTGTAAGTCTACGGTAGTGCCCCGGCCATTTTTCAGACGCCAAATGCGGAACAAAAACTTTTTAACTGGCGCTATCGCATACTATAACCCGGATCTTCCATTAACGCTAAACTAACAAACTACAAAGAGGGTAGAAAAGCTATACCGAACGATCCGAGTCCTTCGTTCTTTAACCATCATCCCACGCTTCATTGCGGCTGCTCCGATCTCCTGGCTCTTCGGTCTCCTCGTCCAAGTGGCACCACGTCAACGGATCTTTAAACGGGCTCCCGCCTCTGAACCGAGGCAACTCGGTCATCAAGTTTGCCAAAAGAGATGACCGAGAATGATGTATAGAATGAGTAGAACACTTTTTCTCGTTATATACAAAATCATGGATGAACGGTTAATGATGTTGCCTTTTGAATCGAGTAAATGAGAAATGAGCATACAAATTTCCATGAATCAAAAACCATAATCTTTTTTCTCTCAACCATATCTTTTTTATCAATTCATCATCATTCACAAATGAATGGGTCGGCCACTTATAAGGAGGAGGGAGGTGAGTGTAGGAAAAGGGGAAGGTGACCATAACATTAAATGAATGAATGATTCATTTAACACCTTGCATAAATCATTAAATGCAAATGATGAATCATTAACCCTAGTCATCAAAACCATTAAATGCACTAATGACTCACTAACCTAGTCACCATCAAGAAGCTTCCACACTCATGACTCACCCAAATGAAGAAAAGATAAATCCGCATTAAACCGAATGTTTAAGACGGGTGATGGAAAACTGGCAACTTCCAAAAGCGATCCCGAAACGAATTTCAGGATAACCCCGTAACAGTATAAACATACCCGCATTTGTATTACGACCGAATACAAATGCAACTGAGACAAAGATATTATATCTACACAGTATAATACTTGGATCCGGCTTAAACCAAAGCCCACCAGTATTATCTGCTCGAAATATGACACGTGCGTAAACGCACGTGCATTTTCCGAAGCCTGCCATAAAACCATACGGCCTCTACAACGTTTCTCCCGAACTTGGGAAACTATCTGTGGGGGACTCTAATGACTCGTCAGTACCCTGGCAGTGGGTTTAACCATAAGCCGTCAGCGGCACTAGCTGTGCGTAACGGCTGCCCACACTACTACAATATGGGGTTGCCCCTACGGATGATGAAATCCGTAGGGGCAGATTTTTCTTGCCCCTACGGACTAAGCCGTAGGGCCAAATGGTTGTCCCTACGGTGCCTGACATTTTAATTTAAAAATATTAAATCGTAATTTGTTGTTTGGCCCTACGGAGCCGCAAACCAATAACCTACGGTTATGTCCGTAGAGGCATCTAAATGGGAATTTAATAAAAAAAGGCACAGAAATGCCCTACGCCTCGATCTCTTTCCCTCTCGTTCCCAAAATTTTCTCTCGTTCCCGCGTCTCCAATTTTCTCTTCGTCGCCACCGCGCGCCCTCCGTTCTCAGCCCGCCACCGCCTTCCGTTCTCGGCCCACCACCGCCCTCGTTCTTCCTCGTCGAGTTCCTCGTCGCCGATTGCGTGCGTCGTCAACTGCCAAGCGTCTCCGTCGTCTCCTCCACTGTCTACAGGTAAGTAAATCTCCAATTAAACATAATTGTGATGATGTTAGGGCTAGGGTTCAGGGTTCGGGTAGGGATGAGGGTTAAGGTTAGGCATCGGGTTCAGTTTATGTTAGGGTTAGGGTTAGGGTTGGGGCTCGGCTGGGGCTGGGGCTGGGGTTGGGGTTTAGCTGGGGCTGGGTCTGGGATTAGGGTTAGGTTGGGGCTGGGGTTGGGGTTGGGGTAGGGCTGGGCTGGGCTGGGGCTGGGGTTAGGATTAGGTTGGGGTTGGGGTTTGCTGAATTTGGCAAACCTGAGAAGAATTTCCAGCAATTTTAGCCTAGTTTGATTACTATAATTATTGTTGATCGAGAAAATCTTGGGTCCTTCTAATCAAACATTGTTTGTTACTGTATGTCAATGAGTACTGATAAAAGAAAAAACCGATTTCAAGTGGAAATTAGGTATGTACAATGTTCTAATATAAAAATTAAGAAATCCCTTTTATTTAAATATAAAGCATATGTTTCATGTTAACAATAGGAGTTTGGCTTCAAGCATGGTTAATTATATATGGATCTATGTTTATAATTATGAAAAAGAGTATCAACTTAGAACTATCATACTATCATGTTGATCTGCATGGTGATCTGATGAATGTGTCTAAATTTTATATAATCTCCTAGAAATACCTTGATGCCTTGTATCGATAAATTTCAGGTTAATTAGTTAATTAGGCATATGGATTGTTATATTATAGGTGAGCCGAATATCAAGAAATTGTAGAATTATTGGATTTATGAGTTTTGATAAACATTGATTTGATAAAAAAAATGGTAATTTGTAATATCTTAGTTTTTCCCAAGTTAGGGCTTCAAGCCAAGGTTGTTCTCCTCATCGCCACCGCCGGTTTCGTCGCCACTGCAGTTCTCGTCGCCACCGCGGTTCAGGTCGTCGCCACCGCCGTTCAGGTCGTCGCCCAGCCCCAGCAGCCGTTCAGGTGAGTAAATCTCGAGGTAAGTTAAAGAATTTATTGGATTATTTTGGGCTTAGGGTTCATGGCGTGTGAGTTGGGGTTGGGCTGGGGTCGCGGTCGCAGTCGGGGTCGGGTTAGGGTTGGGGCAGGGGCTGGGCTGCGGGGTCGGGTTCGGGGTCGGGGTAGGGTTAGGGTCAGGGTCGGGGTCGGGGAAGGGTCAATTTATCAATTTTTTTATTGGGGGTGCGGCTGGGGCTAGGGCTGGGCTGCGGCTAGGGCTAGGGTTAGGGCTGGGG
Organism: Agapanthus africanus; assembly: GCA_030015575.1. NCBI lineage: Eukaryota > Viridiplantae > Streptophyta > Magnoliopsida > Asparagales > Amaryllidaceae > Agapanthus > Agapanthus africanus. The sequence continues at coordinate 26,854,342 of CM057338.1, forward strand.
CTGGGGCTGCGGCTAGGGCTGTGCGTCCTCCAGAGGGCGATCATAGGATCGGTGAAGTGAGGTGGCTGGATATGAGATACGATGGATTTCCATGTGTTCAATAGAACGCTGAGGGTCAGAGTCGGTTATTCATATATCTCCCAAAAAAGAATGAGTTTGTTATCAAAGGTGTATTGACTTCTACATCAAGGAATATCAGTTATATGTCATCCAGTGACTAAGTCTGTTTCTGGCCCAACCATATTTATGAATCGTTTCTTCTTTTTCCTTCTTACGTATATTTACTAGTTCAGACTGTATGCACCTCTGCAATCAACGCCGAGAACTTGTACATTATAGGTTAATAGACATATGCTATGAAATCACGGTGCATATCGAATTCATGATATGTTATAGTCCCTCATTATTTTTACTGTGGTGAGAAAGCAGTCGCTGGTGGCCACAAGCCATAGAATTGGCAGTTGTCCTACCTGCGATAACATCTTACAAATCATCAGTAGACATCTCTGTTATATTAATCTTTTAATGTCTGCATGCATGCATGTTTATTTGCATATTTCCACTTGTTTGTGCCATAGTTTTTGTGTGCATGTGTGCGTGTGTGCCACAGTTATATTTACTTCTACATCAAGGAATATCAGTCGCATGGCAGGATTTAGTCCGGTTTTGGCCTAACCGCATTTATGAATTTGTCTTTTAGATGTTTTCCTGAGTGTCACATCGTTCTCACCCAAGTTTGTAAGCCATGTTCATTATTCTTTCAATTCTTTTAACGATCTTGTTCCAAATTAACGTAATTCAAATAGCAATTCCTTGGAATTTTTTAGTCCAGAGAATCTTGATCGAGTCTCAGTTCCATATTATTGCTAGTGGATGCGTTTTGTTCAAAGAGTCTTTTCCTTTTAGTAATTTTCCTTTTTAGGGAGTTTTCGACATTGAAATCTCACTAGTTGATAATGTTAAATGAGTTCTAGTCCTAGTTTGCTACATTTTTTTTATATATAGTAGATGGTGATACTTCTTTAAGTAAAAACAAGCCTACACTTAAGCGAAATCATAAATCGAAACACACATATATAGAATACAACTCATACATGGGTATCCTCAAATCTAACTTTAATTATCGATAATTTATTTTTTTCAACGATAAACGCACACACAAAGCATATACACGGATTTTCTCCTTTGTCAGTAACCATCCCGTTCTTAGATTTCTCAATATAGTCATCATAACCTACAATTTATATGATACAGTCTAACATGGTCCATGGTACGTCAGGGTTATGGACTGGATGTATGTGAATTGGCAACAACGTATGCAACCTAAGTTTGTCACTGGAGTTTCCGCTTTCATTGAATTTGCACGCGCACTTAAAATAACAACCTTTATACTAAAAAATTATGTATGCCATTACTTAGTAGTTTATGGTTTTTAGACGCAAAAGCCATTTGAGAAATACTTTTCCTACCCACTATTAATCCATATTCTCAATATAGTCATTGAATTTGCACGCGCACATAATAAGAAGGAGAAGACAGTAATGTGGCAGAAGTAGAAGGAGAAGACAGTAATGTGGCAGAAGAAGAAAAAAATGACATTCCCTGTTCTCTGTTTCAGCATCAATCTTCTGATATGAACTAATGATGGCTTTCACATAGGCTTTTCCCTTTAGAGACTTCTTAGTGTCCAATAGAAAGCATACATCAGATTTGTGCAGGTCAGGTTCTTCTATGACTTTCAAGAGTCTCAACTGATTCTGTAAATTACACCCTAGTTGGGTGATACTTTTACCACTTCTCACTGCAGGTGCGCTCTCTAATATCCATTTTGAGATATTCAAAATGGATATTAGAGAGCGCACCTGCAGTGAGAAGTGGTAAAAGTATCACCCAACAAGGGTGTAATTTACAGAATCAGTTGAGACTCTTGAAAGTCATAGAAGAACCTGACCTGCACAAATCTGATGTATGCTTTCCATTGGACACTAAGAAGTCTCTAAAGGGAAAAGCCTATGTGAAAGCCATCATTAGTTCATATCAGAAGATTGATGCTGAAACAGAGAACAGGGAATGTCATTTTTTTCTTCTTCTGCCACATTACTGTCTTCTCCTTCTTCTTCTGCCACATTACTGTCTTCTCCTTCTTATTATGTGCGCGTGCAAATTCAATGACTATATTGAGAATATGGATTAATAGTGGGTAGGAAAAGTATTTCTCAAATGGCTTTTGCGTCTAAAAACCATAAACTACTAAGTAATGGCATACATAATTTTTTTAGTATAAAGGTTATTTTAAGTTTTCCCTTATAGAGATATGATCTAACTGCATCTATAAACTATAAGTGTTCAGAAAATTATGATAAGAAACCATAAGAAAGGGTCGTAGCCATGCATAACCTTGAATCTACATACCAAATCATGCAAAAGCATGCACTTATTGTCACCTTGCCTTGGAATATAAAATATCTTGGAAGACTATAAGCGAGCATTTAAATCTTGATAGTTTTTGACTTCAACATATATTTTCTCAAGTACCATGAAATATACTTCCTCCGTATAAACCGTTTTCAGGAAGATGGATTAATAATGACAAATTATCCATTGTGGCTCACTAGGTTAGTATTTTCTCTTCTATTGACCATCTTACTAATCTGCTTGGTAAATTTATTCGGAACCGGCTGCGAATCATTAAAATACATGCATAAGAAAGAAAGCTAAAATACAGATATATAGCATACCGATACATCGAAACTTCAAAGTTGTGATGGCAATCCAGAGATATTTATTTCTACACACGTGGTGCGCGTGCGAATGCGTCAGGCATCATGGACAAATATTTCAGAACATGGAAAGTATTATTCGTATAAAGTAATTAAAACTTTTAAACACCTTGGGTAGATATTTTCTTAGTTGATGCAATCATATCATGAGGACTAAATTTAAGCTATTATACATATGCATATGTATTTTTCTAACCTAATATATCATACACACACACACACACAGAGAGAGAGAACACCAGTTTGGTAGAGAAATCAGCTAGCAGGACCCTGAAGAAATGGAGTCCATAGCATTGCTCATCATCATCATCCATGATCCCTTTGAAAAAATATTATCAAAGGGATCATGGATGATGATGATGAGCAATACTATGGACTCCATTTCTTCAGGATCCTGCTACCTAATTTCTCTACCTACCTGGTGTTCTCTCTCTGTGTGTGTGTGTGTGTGTGTGTGATATATTAGGTTAGAAAAATACATATGCATATGTATAATAGCTTAAATTTAGTTCTCATGATATGATTGCATCAACTAAGAAAATATCTACCCAAGGTGTTTAAAAGTTTTAATTACTTTATACGAATAATACTTTCCATGTTCTGAAATATTTGTCCATGATGCCTGACGCATTCGCACGCGCACCACGTGTGTAGAAATAAATATCTCTGGATTGTCATCGCAACTATGAAGTTTCGATGTATCGGTATGCTATATATCTGTATTTTAGCTTTCTTTCTTATGCATGTCTTTTAATGATTCGCAGCCGGTTCCGAATAAATTTACCAAGAAGATTAGTAAGATGGTCAATAGAAGAGAAAATGCTAACCTAGTGAGCCACAATGGATAATTTGTCATTATTAATCCATCTTCCTGAAAACGGTTTATACGGAGGAAGTATATTTCATGGTACTTGAGAAAAATATATGTTGAAGTTAAAAGCTATCAAGATTTAAATGCTCGCTTATAGTCTTCCAAGATATTTTATATTCCAAGACAAGGTGACAATAAGTGCATGCTTTTGCATGATTTGGTATGTAGATTCAAGGTTATGCATGGCTACGACCCTTTCTTATGGTTTCTTATCATAATTTTCTGCACACTTATAGTTTATAGATGCAGTTAGATCATATCTCTATAAGGGAAAACTTAAAATAACAACCTTTATACTAAAAAAATTATGTATGCTATTACTTAGTAGTTTATGGTTTTTAGACGCAAAAGCCATTTGAGAAATACTTTTCCTACCCACTATTAATCCATATTCTCAATATAGTCATTGAATTTGCACGCGCACATAATAAGAAGGAGAAGACAGTAATATGGCAGAAGAAGAAGGAGAAGACAGTAATGTGGCAGAAGAAGAAAAAAATGACATTCCTTGTTCTCTGTTTCAGCATCAATCTTCTGATATGAACTAATGATGGCTTTCACATAGGCTTTTCCCTTTAGAGACTTCTTAGTGTCCAATGGAAAGCATACATCAGATTTGTGCAGGTCAGGTTCTTCTATAACTTTCAAGAGTCTCAACTGATTCTGTAAATTACACTCTTGTTGGGTGATACTTTTATCACTTCTCACTGCAGGTGCGCTCTCTAATATCCATTTTGAATGTAATATTATAGATATCCATGCCTGTTTATGTCAAAATTACTTATATTGTCAATGTTTGATTGTCTAGTTGTTGGTGATGCGTTCATATCAGGGACAGAGGCCACTCCCGTTCCTCCAGGTATGTTTATATATTATATATGGCATGTATATTGATTTAGAATGCTATATCATAAATATACACACATTCCTTTTACTCTTAGTCGTCCAACTCATTATCATGGGCTGATTGATGAGATTAGATTTGCGCCTGATGATCTACAAGAGCTTGTTCACTCCCTGTCATATGTGTAAGCAGCGCTATATGCGAGTTTACCTTATTAGTATGTATGTACTGAAATTAATTAATATTATTCAAATTTTGATACATGCAGATACCAGAGGAGCACATCTTCTATCTCTGTAGGTAAGGCTTTGAATTTGTTGATTTTGGTATTTCTTGTCAATTTTATAGACCAGTATGTGCTAAATATAATGTTCTGACAGTTGCTAGGGGGAAGGCAGCATTCGAGGCTGCTGACCCCAGTCCTGGACGCCGCACACGTTAGGTCCAGACGTGGCGGGGTAGGCGCAAGATTCTAGCGTTTATCAGAGGTGGAGCTGGACCGAGCTAGGCTAGCATTTTGATTCTTATTTTTTGAAACATGTATTTATTTATATGATACATATTGTACTACATTTTGAAACATTTTGGGCGATATTGATTTTGGTTTATATTTATATCATATTCAGTTTTTTGGTTTCTTTTGTATATTATATGGTTTCTTTTGGTTTCTTTGTGTTTCTTAATTAGAAAACTAAATGTTAATGCGTTGTGCAGAAACAGGCCGCTCAGAATACGGAGAACAGGAAGTCGGCGAAGAGGGGTCGCCCCATTTACACAGGTGGCTCGAGGAACATTACTCGAGCCATGGAGTTATCGGTAAATTAAGAGTTATTCTCTAATATTCTGCAATATTAAGAGTTATTCTCTAATATTTCTAATATTAAGAGTTACTTTCTAATATTGCAGACATCTCGGACCGTGGCGTCAGGTGGTACACCGAGCGTGCTGTCCGCATATCTTGCCGTCCATGGCACCTCGACAGATCCCGCCACGGGCGAGCTTCGATATCCCGACGTCGCTACCCAGGAGTACTGCGTAAGTGTTAATATTTTTTCTACCCAAATTTGAAATTTTAGTTTTGGAAGGTTCAAGTTTAAATTTTATACTTATACTTTACTGCTTAATGTGGGTGTAGGAGCGGGTGGTTGAGCAGGCCCAGGCCTCGGGGATCGATTTTACCGGACAGAACGATCCGAGGCTGCTGACCCCAGTTCTGGACGCCGCACACGGAGGGCACCACGGAGGTTGGGAGAGGCCAGGGATTGGGCCCTAGCAGGGCCCATATGAGGTTGGACTCCACCCCGGCGGTTACTTCCTCCGTCTCCAGTGACCGGCATGTCCATCATGAACTGGATAGCTTGAGGGCCAACGTTCAGGAGTTGAAGGAGATGCTGGTATGTATACTATATAGTAAAATATCATTTCATATTATATACATATCAACATATCCATAATTAGTACGTAGCTTGAGCTTATTTGGTTTTAGACTTAAGTTTGATTAATCATACATACATATGTAATTGAAATAAACAACGCTTTTCCAAACTAGATATCCAAATAGGGTTTCGAAATAACTTAATAATGATACGAATTAGAATAATAAACAGTTCTTACACGCTTCTTACACACGTTATATCCAGACGCGACAGGGTAGATCGGCCGAACCTCCACATGCATCTCCTTCGGCTGCGGCTCCGCAAGCCACTACATCGGCTGCGGTTCCGCAGACAGCTCCTGTAGCTCCACCGCCCACTCAGACTCCCACAGCCGCGGCTCCGCAAACGACTACCTTGACGGCGGCTGCGCAGACCACATCGCCGGCTCCACATGCCGCTCAGACTCCCGCTCGCGACGAATTGCAGAGTTTATTGACCGAGGAGCAGGCGCGCGTTATTCTATCGTTATTCAGAGGTGGAGCTGGACCGAGCTAGGGTAGATTTTTGGTTCTTATTTTTTGAAACATGTATTTATTTATATCACACACATTGTACTACATTTTGAAACGATATTGATATTGGTTTGTATTTATATCATATTCAGTTTTTGTGTTTCTTTTGTATATTATATATATACGTGAGATGTGATTATGAATACTGCAATATATGATTTGATTGATGTATATATTATTGTGCACAGGGCGGGAAAAAATCAAGCAGCCCATTTTTTAAAAAAAATTACAGACAATATGTACCTACGGATTAATCCGTAGACACACATGTTACCCCTACGGATATGTCCGTAGGGGCAAAATATCAGCAGTAACTGATATTTCCCACTGATCTCAGTGCCAGGGGATTGGGAAAGCCCCTACGGATATATCCGTAGGGGCCACTGCATCTCCCCTACGGCGTTATCCATAGGGGCAAAATATCAGGAATCCTGAATTTGTGCCCCTACGGAAACGTACCTACGCATATATCCGTAGAGGGTAGTACATGCCCCTACGGACATATCCGTAGGTCCAAGTAATTTATTAAAATAAACCGTAAATAATATAAAATCTTATACCCTACGGCTTAATCCGTAGGGGCAACAGGACCTACACATATATCCGTAGGGGCAAAAATTTGACCGTAGGGGCAAGTTCAGGGCCTCAACTTGCACCTGCGGCCTTTGCACCTACGGGGTATTTTTTCGCCCCTACGTATATATCCTGTTAGTGTTTATGCCCTAGAAGGCCATTACTGTATCATACTAGTTTGTATATTACTTAATGGAAGCTTGGGATATTCACATGTATATAACAGTCTTGCTAAACATGGTAGTATGCTACTTGGTTTTTCTATCTTAATATGTGAGTGTACGTATTGATAGAGCTCTTAGGATCTTGCTTGTCTACCAGCGTTGTGATGGCAGTCACACTAGTGGGGGCTGGGTAGTCTACAAGCACATCCTTATTCAGGTCCCTGGTCGTTGGATTATCGAGACAGAGCATCGATACTCCGGAGTAGACTAGTGTGTACGCTTCTCATCCCAGTTGGGGAGATGGTCTGTCCCACAGCCGTCAGTACGTCGTACTGGAGATAGTATGCAGGTGCTCGTTAGGTTACGGGTACACCGGACAGGACTCACAGGGAACTGTTGGTTGGTTTTATACCAGTCGTCAGTGAACAGTTCCCAGGTGACATGAGTACAGCATAGTCCGCAGACTTGACACTGCTACTTCGCCTCGAGTGTGTCCCACTGTTCTTAGATTGCTACCCTACCACGGCTCAAATGAGTCGTGCAAACAGGTAGCAGTTGGGTGCAGTCCCGAGCACTTGGAGGCAGTGGCGGTTAGACAGGATTCGTCCCTCCCGGTATTGGGAGTAGATATCACGCTGTGTCAGAGAGCCATTACGCAAAGTCCCTGGCCAGGGCAAGCGAGATTTGCTGGTAGGTTCCAGTAGTTTCTCAGGGTGTAATGGGCTTCGCTCTTACACGACTTATACCGCTATTAGGGGACTGACGCTTGCCGCCCCCCTAGGCCCGATATGCGATAGTCTTGGACGAACGGACCGGACTGTATGGAGATTGTCACAGCAGGCTCAGTAGGAGTTCGGATGGGTTTCCTCATCGGCCTTCTTATCGACAACTACCTGGGGACCGTTACGTACAGCTAGTGCCGCTTGCGGTCTGTGGTTAAACCCACTGCCAGCGTAGTAGTCGAGTCTCTAGAGTCCCACACAGAGAGTTTCCTACTCCAGGCGAAACGATATAGAGGTCGTATGGTTTTTACGACAAAGGGTTCGGACGCATACATGTGTTTACGCACGTACGACTTTCGGACAGTTTTTACCAGTCGGCTTTGGTTTAAGCCAGTTACTGGTATCCGGTTATTGGATTTTTACAGTCTAAAGTTTTTCCGTATTTTTACGGATCGGAGGGGCGTTCTCGTAATTACACGAGAAGCTTCTAGAAGATGGTGACTAAGGAGGTTTAGGTGGCATATACATTGAATGAGATTAGTGAGTCATGAGAGTGATTCATCATGGTCATTAATGCATCATAAATGCTTAATGACTCATGACAATGAATCACCATTAGATATTTGTGAAGCATGCTTATTCATCATGTATTATTCTTTTATTCATAAAAGAGAATGCTTCATATTTATTATGATACTCAATAATCTCATATCATTATCATTCTCACCTTCTCTCTCCTCAAGCTCTCTCTCTTCAAACCCTAATCCTCACCCCTCATGTGTTGAGATCAAGGATTAGTTAGACTAAACAATCCATAACCATCACTCTATCTCAATCTATCTTCTTTGATTAGCAATCCAAGAAGGTTAGTTGCCTCAAGTTTAGAGGCTAAGCTTGGAGTTTTGCTCTCGGGTGGATCTTCTACTACAAAGAGAAGGCCGAGGAGGACAAGGAGATCGTAAAGACGAAGGAGTTGGTTCATTAGGTATAATCCCTAAACACAGTAGTTTAGAAACACTTTGTGTTTGGTTATTTGTAGTTTAGCTTCGATTCAAGCGGTTAGTCGATGTTCGTTCACTAAACAAGTTCGTTTTTGAAAATTCCGCCTCCCCACAAGTATTGGGGTGTAGTACATCGACTTACAGTGGTATCAGAGCCTCGCTAAACAATAAATAACCTTTTTGCAAATTTGTATGAATTTCGAACGGAAAAAACGAAACCGGAAAAGCCCGAAAAATCATGTTTCTGTCGATTTATAAATGAAGTCCAAAAATTTTTCAGGGATGTTCAGAAAGCTTAAAATGATAGTAGTAGAACACACAAAAAATTTGGTGCCCTGAATCGCCTACGGAGCCGCAGATCCGCGGCGCATAGCACTGTTGCCGCCGCGGATCCGCCGCCGTTTTGACGATTCAGGGACCCATTTTTCTTGTGGTGGTTCTCTGTGATATTTGGGATTCTCTGGTATTTTTTAATTTTGCTCAGGTTTCAAGTTTACAGAGCAGTAATGGAGCAATGTTAAAAGCGTTTAATCGATCGAAATTGTACAGTATTTGCATATTGGATTATATCTGTGATTGTTTAATGTGTTCGTAAACCTCCCCTAACTGCTAGTATGTCGGTTGGCAGGGGGTTGCACATTTCTGTAATGGTTTTATCTGTTTGTGCATATGAACTGTATTGGACTGTTGTGGTGTATAGCCGGGGTTTAGTAATGGGTTATTATTTAATTCATTTGTTGTAAATGTAATTTGTTGTAATATTATTTTTGCGGGGCACATCCAGGTTGCGGTTGTAGCCACCGTTGTATTATTTCATTTTACTGTTTCTGCTCCTAGGACTGACCCAAGGTGGGGTGCACAAACTGCCGGGCGGGTAGTTTGCCGTACCCGTAGGGGTCGAGGGTGGGGTAATGGCTATTAATCACAACTGTGTTATCCGTCTTTTCTTGCAGGCTCAAAAGAAATACGGATTGCTTGCAAATCCAATTAAGTTCATCTGTGTTCTGGAATGTATATCATTGCGTCAGACAAATGTAAAATATCTATATATATGATAGCTATTTAGACGTCACTTATGTTTTACACCCGCGCTAGCCCAGCCCCCGCTCTGTCGTTAGTTAAGTAACCTAACGGGTGATGACGGGACCCCGTGGCGAATGCGGATGGCATAAGAGGACGTTGTATTTTCGTTGTTTTCTGCAATGATAGGTTAATGATGGGACGCATTATCTATAATGCAAAGAAAAACAAACCAAAGTTTAAATCGTTGGAACAATTTAAAAGAAACCACTCGGTTAATTTTAAAAACAGATATTTTTAAATGCGGAGCTTTAACCACTCCTTTTAAAAGCTATCAGGTTCCTTCGGTTATATCAAGTTCACTACGTTCACGGTTTCGCCAAAACCAGTCATAGCCCTCCGTCATTTCTTATGGATGGTCAGTAGTATTCAAGCTATGCTTGTTGGCATACGTCAAGGCATAGTGTTTGGTAGCTGCTGGGGTATTCATTTGTTGCATAGATAGATGTGTTGGTTTGGGACAGTCGTATTACCTTGTTGGCATACGTCAAGGGTATATACGGGTGGGTTCAAATTAACAAGATAATGATGGGCAGAACTTGACATGTGACTTATGATTTGTTGGCATATGTCAAGGTCATAAGAGCATGGGGCAAAAACTTATATCGGGAATTTCTAAAGAAACTGAAATTTGCAAAGAGATGCATACCATTTGGAGTTTGATGAATGTTGGTAGGATTCCTTCAACATTATCATACGATGATATTTGGATTCCGATCCTACTGTGAGTATATGCTACTTATCAGGAGATTCGTCACTTAACGATCAATGCTATAAACCAAGTAGGTGTCCAGAAAGGTGTCAGCGGGGTTACGCCCCCAGAGAAAAGAGGTTATTTAATTAAGGAACTTCGCGAAAGCGTTGGAAAACCTCCCTCGAAGTATCGACACTGGCCTGGCTGAACGGTTAAGCAAGTATTGTACGGTGAGAATAGTCCTGGCTAATTCTTCTTTTATGGTTTGAGGAAGGATTCGAGAAACAGTGGGAGCCATCCAGTTTAGATAAACTAAAAACCACTCTAAACTTGCAAGAGCATCATGCTAAAGAGTTTTCTTCTCTCTCTCCTAATTGCAGCGACCCTGAAAATGACTGGACTTAAGTTACTTTTAGAGAAAAATATACTGACAGGGCCAAACTATAAAGATTGGCAGCGGAATGTCAAAATGGCTTTGACCTATGACAAATTGGGGTACATCCTCACCGCTACGGCACCTGCTGTCCCTGGTCCCAAATCCAGCAATGCGGATAAGGAAATCCGCAAAACCTGGGATTTAGATTGCGCGAGAGCCAAGTGCATCGTGCTTGCCTCAATGAACAATGAACATCAGAGGAGACACGAGGATATGTCCCTAGATGGCATATTTCTCCATACAAAGGAACTTTATGGAGAGCAATCTCGTATAGCAAGATACGAGACCTCTAAGAACTTGTTTCGAGCAAGGTTGGCTGTCGGGTCATCGGTAGGTGAACATGTCCTAAAGATGATCGGCTATATTGAAGAGCTCGCAGACCTTGGGACGACTTTGGATAATGAGCTCTATACAGACCTTATTCTCCAGTCCCTTCCTCCCACCTACGCCCAGTTTATCCTCAACTTCAACCTTCAAGGAAAAGAAGTTGAACTTGCGGAACTCCTGAACATGTTAAGGAGTGCAGAGGGCACCTTGCAGAAGGCAAGGAAAACACCCGCTATGTTTGTTGGCGGTGCATCTTCTTCCGGGACCAAGGCTAGGGCCAAAGGAAGGAAGAAGAAGGCCGCACCCAAACCTAGAGGAGGTGTAAGTAAGGTGAGAGGGAAGGGAAAGAAAAAGATTGCGGTACCGGTAGTAGGCCAGGATGAGTGCTTCCATTGTCACAGGAAAGGGCACTGGAAGAAGGATTGCAAGGCGTGGAACGCCAAGAACCAGGAACCGAAGCAAGCTGTGGCTTCGACTTCAGGTGTATTTGTAATTGAGAATTGTCTGTCGATCAACTCTACTTCCTGGGTATTGGATACCGGATCAGGATCTCATATTTGCAATTCATTGCAGGCACTGAGAAACCGTAGAGTGCTGAAGGAAGGTGATATGACCCTAAAGGTTGCTAACGGAGCTAGCGTGGGAGCTGCGTCCGTCGGGGATTATCACCTAGGATTGACGAGTGGACACATTTTGGTTTTACATAACTGTTATTTTGTACTAAGCTTAACGTGTAATATCATATCAGTTTCCTTGTTATCAAATAAAGGTTATGATTTCACGTTTGTAAGAGATGTTGTCAACATCCACCTTAATCATGGTTTGATTGGGTCCGGTACCCTAAATAACGGTATATATGTTTTAAACCAACTCCAAATTTTCAATATCCAGAACACACTAAAAAGAAAGTCTCCAGATTTAAATAAAGCTTTCTTATGACATTGTAGACTGGGTCACATCAATGAAAGAAGGTTGACTAAGTTGCATAGAGAAGGATATTTGGACTCGTTCGAATATCAAACTTATGACACTTGTCAATCTTGTCTCAAAGGAAAGATGACAAAGACTCCATTTACTGGACAAGGAGTAAGAGCGAGCGAGCTCTTAGGACTCATACACAGCGATGTATGCGGTCCGATGTATGCGGTCCAATGTTTACACATGCAAGAGGTGGTTATTCCTACTTCATTACTTTTACAGATGATTTCTCTAGGTATGGACATGTTTTCTTAATGAAGCATAAATCCGAGGCCTTTGAGAAATTCCTGGAATACAAAAGTGAAGCGGAAAACCAAACAGGCAAAAGTATTAAGACACTGAGATCTGATCGAGGTGGAGAATACTTAAGTGCCGAGTTCCTAGGTTACCTAAAAGAGAAAGGAATTCTCTCTCAGCTTACTCCTCCATACACTCCACAGCACAACGGTGTATCGGAGAGACGGAATCGAACCCTATTGGATATGGTATGATCCATGATGAGTAATGCTGAGTTACCGCGATCTTTCTGGGGTTATGCGCTAGAATCAGCGACATATCTTTTGAACAGAGTTCCAACCAAAACTGTGCCTACCACACCATATCAGATGTGGAGTGGGAAGAAACCCTATCTTCAGTACCTGAAGACATGGGGATGTCCAGCTTTTGTAAAAAAGCAGCATCCGGACAAGCTCGAGGCACGCTCAGTAGAGTGTAAGTTTGTGGGATATCCAAAGAACACTAATGGATATTGTTTCTATTACGCAGAGGAACAAAAGGTTTTTGTTTCTCGTCATGCCCGCTTCTTAGAAACTGAATTTTTGGAAAATCAGAAGAGTGGGAGCGTAGTAGAACTGGAAGAAATTCCAGAACCACAAACTGCTACTGAAAGTTTGGTAGAACCAGTAGTTCAAGAAGAACAGGACATTCCCGCACCCCTCCGCAGTAGTAGTAGGCCGTCTCATCCGCCTGAGAGATACTACGGTTTTCTCATAGATGGGGATAGAGAGGATTGCATCATAGATGATGATGAACCTACTGACTTCCAGCAGGCCATCCAGAGCGGCGACTCGGTACGATGGCTAGATGCAATGCGGACCGAAATGGAGTCCATGTACACCAACAAAGTATGGACTTTGGACTTTGCTCCAGATGGGGTAAAACCCATAGGATGCAAATGGATCTTCAAGAAAAAGATTGGTGTAGATGGACAGGTGGAAACCTATAAGGCTAGACTTGTTGCAAAGGGTTTTCGTCAAAGACCTGGTTTGGACTATGACGAAACTTTTTCTCCAGTGGCTATGCTCAAATCCATTCGGGTCCTTCTTGCTATTGCTGCCTTCCATGATTATGAAATCTGGCAGATGGACGTAAAGACGGCTTTTCTGAATGGAAATTTAGAAGAGAGCGTCTATATGGATCAGCCAGAGGGTTTCAATCAGAGTGGGAGCAGCGGGAAAGTATGCAAGCTGCTTAAGTCTATTTATGGACTAAAGCAGGCATCGCGGAGTTGGAACATCTGTTTTGATGAGACAGTCAAAGAATATGACTTTATCAAAAATCCAGATGAACCGTGCATATATAGTAAAGCTGTAGCCAGAAGTGTCGTATTCCTCGTCTTGTACGTGGATGACATTCTATTGATAGGAAATGACATTCCTATGCTACAATCTGTCAAAGGATTCTTGTCACACAGGTTCTCCATGAAAGACCTGGGTGATGCCTCGTACATTCTGGGTATCCGGATCTATCGTGATAGATCCAAGAGGATGTTGGGACTTTCGCAGTCCAGGTATATCGACACTGTACTGAAAAGATTCAGTATGGAAGATTCTAAGCGCGGTAATCTACCGGCTTGTCACGGAATCACCCTCTCCAAAGAGATGTCTCCTAAGAGTGATTTGGAAAGGGAACGCATGTCTATTATACCCTACGCTTCTGCGGTAGGCTCTATAATGTATGCGATGTTGTGCACCAGACCAGATGTAGCTTACGCACTAAGCGTGGTAAGCCGGTATCAGTCAGACCCAGGGGAGAAGCACTGGATAGCAGTAAAGAACATTCTCAAGTACCTGAGAAGGACTAAGGAGATGTTTTTGGTTTACGGCGGAAAAGACCTCAGGTTGGAGGCCTTTGCTGATTCCGGCTTTCAGAGTGATAAGGACGATTCCAAGTCCATGTCGGGATATGTCTTTACCCTCAATGGAGGGGCGGTGTGCTGGAAGAGCTCCAAGCAGGACACCGTTGCTGACTCGACGATGGAAGCGGAGTATATAGCTGCTTGCGATGCCGCAAAAGAAGCAGTCTGGATGAAGAAGTTCCTAACAGAACTTCAGGTGGTTCCTACCATTGTTGATCCAAAACCTCTGTATTGCGACAACAACGGAGCTATAGCTTTAGCGAAGGAACCAAGGTCCCATCAGAAGTCCAGACACATCTTAAGGCGGTATCACCTGATCAGGGAGATCATTGATCGTCAGGAGATCGAGGTTCGGAGAGTTGCTTCTGAAGAGAACATTGCTGATCCATTCACGAAGGCCCTATCCCAGATTCAGTTCGAGAGGCTACTCGAGATCATCGGTCTACGATATGCCAGTACATGGCCCTAGTGCAAGTGGGAGATTGTTAGTGTTTATGCCCTAGAAGGCCATTACTGTATCATACTAGTTTGTATATTACTTAATGGAAGCTTGGGATATTCACATGTATATAACAGTCTTGCTAAACATGGTAGTATGCTACTTGGTTTTTCTATCTTAATATGTGAGTGTACGTATTGATAGAGCTCTTAGGATCTTGCTTGTCTACCAGCGTTGTGATGGCAGTCACACTAGTGGGGGCTGGGTAGTCTACAAGCACATCCTTATTCAGGTCCCTGGTCGTTGGATTATCGAGACAGAGCATCGATACTCCGGAGTAGACTAGTGTGTACGCTTCTCATCCCAGTTGGGGAGATGGTCTGTCCCACAGCCGTCAGTACGTCGTACTGGAGATAGTATGCAGGTGCTCGTTAGGTTACGGGTACACCGGACAGGACTCACAGGGAACTGTTGGTTGGTTTTATACCAGTCGTCAGTGAACAGTTCCCAGGTGACATGAGTACAGCATAGTCCGCAGACTTGACACTGCTACTTCGCCTCGAGTGTGTCCCACTGTTCTTAGATTGCTACCCTACCACGGCTCAAATGAGTCGTGCAAACAGGTAGCAGTTGGGTGCAGTCCCGAGCACTTGGAGACAGTGGCGGTTAGACAGAATTCATCCCTCCCGGTATTGGGAGTAGATATCGCGCTGTGTCAGAGAGCCATTACGCAAAGTCCCTGGCCAGGGCAAGCGAGATTTGCTGGTAGGTTCCAGTAGTTTCTCAGGGTGTAATGGGCTTCGCTCCGACACGACTTATACCGCTATTAGGGGACTGACGCTTGCCGCCCCCCTAGGCCCGATATGCGATAGTCTTGGACGAACGGACCGGACTGTATGGAGATTGTCACAGCAGGCTCAGTAGGAGTTCGGATGGGTTTCCTCATCGGCCTTCTTATCGACAACTACCTAGGGACCGTTACGTACAGCTAGTGCCGCTTGCGGTCTGTGGTTAAACCTACTGCCAGCGTAGTAGTCGAGTCTCTAGAGTCCCACACAGAGAGTTTCCTACTCCAGGCGAAACGATATAGAGGTCGTATGGTTTTTACGACAAAGGGTTCGGACGCATACGTGTGTTTACGCACGTACGACTTTCGGACGGTTTTTACCAGTCGGCTTTGGTTTAAGCCAGTTACTGGTATCCGGTTATTGGATTTTTACAGTCTAAAGTTTTTCCGTATTTTTACGGATCGGAGGGGCGTTCTCGTAATTACGTGAGAAGCTTCTAGAAGATGGTGACTAAGGAGGTTTAGGTGGCATATACATTGAATGAGATTAGTGAGTCATGAGAGTGATTCATCATGGTCATTAATGCATCATAAATGCTTAATGACTCATGACAATGAATCACCATTAGATATTTGTGAAGCATGCTTATTCATCATGTATTATTCTTTTATTCATAAAAGAGAATGCTTCATATTTATTATGATACTCAATAATCTCATATCATTATCATTCTCACCTTCTCTCTCCTCAAGCTCTCTCTCTTCAAACCCTAATCCTCACCCCTCATGTGTTGAGATCAAGGATTAGTTAGACTAAACAATCCATAACCATCACTCTATCTCAATCTATCTTCTTTGATTAGCAATCCAAGAAGGTTAGTTGCCTCAAGTTTAGAGGCTAAGCTTGGAGTTTTGCTCTCGGGTGGATCGTCTACTACAAAGAGAAGGCCGAGGAGGACAAGGAGATCGTAAAGACGAAGGAGTTGGTTCATTAGGTATAATCCCTAAACACAGTAGTTTAGAAACACTTTGTGTTTGGTTATTTGTAGTTTAGCTTCGATTCAAGCGGTTAGTCGATGTTCGTTCACTAAACAAGTTCGTTTTTGAAAATTCCGCCTCCCCACAAGTATTGGGTGTAGTACATCGACTTACATATCCGTAGGGGCAACCCTTCTTTGTAGTAGTGCCATGTACTGACCTCAAGGGAAGCCGATGAGAGAACTCATCCTGGAACCCTACTGAGCCCAACAGTGACAATATACATACAGTCCGGTCCGTTCGTCTATGAGTATCGCATATCGGCCTAGGGGGCTGGTAACGTCAGACCCCCAATAGCGGTATAAATCATGTCGGAGTGTAGCCCAGAACACCCTGAGATACTACTGGAGTACCTACCAGTAAATCACCTACCTCGGCCGAGGTTTTTGTGTAATTTCTCTCCTAGACACAGCACGATCTCACCCTCAATACCGGGAGAGACGAATCCCCTACCGATCCGCTCACTTGCCTCCATATGGCTCGGGACTGTACCCAAAAAAGACCTGTTTGCACTACTCCTTTGAGCCGTGGTAGGGTAGAAATCAAAGTACAGTGGGAACTCACACGAGACAAATGACGACCTCAGGTCGATGAACTAACCTGTACACATGTCACCAGGGAACTGCTATCTAACGATAGGTATAAATACCAACTAGCAGGTTCCCGGCGAGTCCTGTCCGGTGTACTCATAACCCAATGAGCACCTGTATATATCTTAGGTGATCCAACTGACACCAGTGGCTTGTGAGACCGACCACCATCTCTCGTCGGGGTCTCGACTGTATACACTAGTCTATTCCGGAGTATCGAAGCCCTGTCTCAAAACTCTCACGACCAGGGACCGCAATTAAGGATGTGCTTATAGACTACCCAATTCTCACGTATATGATCGCCATCATATTGTTGGTAGTCAAGCAAAATCCTAAGGGCTCTATCAGCGTGTAACAGCGATCAGTCACCTGAACCTGTACACGACTGATAAAGGCAAACTAGATAGCATACTATCATCTCAAGTAAGACTGTGCTACCGGTATAGGTCATCCTCAATCATTGCAATCACGTACCTGCGATCCAATAATTGACTTTGAGGGTACTATATTCAACAATCTCCCGCTTGCACTTAAGGCTAATTATTGCGATGTCGCATACTCACAGCCCGTGTGATACCGAACACCCAACTCCTCTACTAATCAGTTTCACAAAGCCCGTTTGTAAAACTATTGTGTTCGAGAAATAGCCTCAGTGAGTGGATCCGCCCTGATGTTTCTTTCTATGTCTCTCTTAATCTAAAGTTCGCGGAGAAAGCCATCTCCTGAATCGAGTAATACATGTCTTAGAATATGTCTGGATATCTGATGGGACCTAGTTCATAAATGAACTCCAAATCCAAACTTTTTAGACTGTATCGACAACTGAAACTAATCAGTGTCCAGCACCATGCCTCCCACAGTATCCTCTTGGACCACCTGTCCATAATACTGCCCCCTTCATCAGAGGGAATACTATAACTCTGACAATCACTCTGTCATCCATGTCATCTTTGAAGCCTGGAATGATAACCGTCCCCAAAGGAGGCTGCCGTCATCAAATCCGTAGAACATTCACTTATGTTCTAAAACTGCTTCCTTATGTTTCTTCAGGATTGGATTAATATAAACTTATCGCATCTAGTGCAAAAACAACATCTGGTGTGGTACTTGACATCTCATGATTGACTCAATTGCCTAAGCAAGTGATCTGTCAATCATGCACATCCCTCTCCCCTTTAGTCTGTAAGACACCTTTAAAGAGGGTGACTCCATCACCTGCAGGTTCACCACCATGTCAGGAGTCATCTATTCTAAAATATTATTAGAATACTGTCAAAATACCCACATTGGGAAACTACCCAAACCTATATCTAAAACCATAGATCTAGTAACCAGAATGTCTGATATTATATCCATATCCTTTTTGGAGAAACAACTGTGTGACGACCACAGTATAACCGATCGTAGTATAGGAATTTTACTTCCTACTTTGTGTATGTCATCCAAATTCTAGGACATCACATCCTACTACCTTCTTAACAGATCCATCCCTTATTCTGATGAAGTCAAACCTATGACTGTCACATCAAAAATAGATGATCGATCTCCGCTATATCTGCTTAAGTCTATAAATAGACATAAGCTACTTGCCCACTTTGCTTCCGCTGCTCCCACTGACCACAACAACCCTCTGGCAGAATAATATATACGTGCACTTCTAAAGCTAGTTTAGAACGACGCTATACTTAACCTCCTGCCGGGTCTCATAGTCTGGAACAACAGTAGTGTCAAGTCTGGGTAAACAAGAACCTCCTTGTCACCGTCTTGAGGCTACCGGAGTACCTCTCGGGTGTCTGAGGTTACCCACCATATCTGCGGAGTGTCTAATGGAATGTCAAACCTGATTAAATGTTTATGTTCTATTTAAATTTTCCGTAATCGTTTGCGGTTCTGGAATCACTTCCAGTTCTACCATACTCCCACTACTGTTTTCTGAAAAAATCCATTTTACTAAAACTGTGGCGAGTCAAGAACAATATCACTATTGATCTTCCAGATGGTAGAAAATCAATACTCGTCATAGCCAGGGTCAACCCACAAACTGCCATTACAGAAACATGTCTTGAGTTATCCAGAGTCTGGTTTTAAGCATAAGCTGGACAACTCACTGTACCTTAACATCGTTTAAGATATGAACCATTCTATATCCAATATATAAACTTTGGCACTTATTTAATTGGAACCAGATTCAAATCATGCAGCTGTCTCCAGTGCATATCAACTCAATGGAGAGAGGCTAATCAGCATTACTCAACTTAGGAACACATCCATTTATGAGTAATCTGAAAGAGAAACAAGTTTCTCAAAAACCATTACTATCATCTGAATACCACTCACAAGTATCTGCATCTTCGATCTCTTTGAAGAATCCCGATACTTGCAATACCTGGTTCTCTACTTTATTCTTATACCCACAACTTCTCAAAACTTAGACATTGTATTTCTACGAAACACTTGTCTAAAAACTAGAGAAGTCACAAGTAAACAGAACATAGTACGAGGACCAATCCTTTTGTCCTGACGGACACTAGACAACATACAATACTCTGTATAAGTCCGCTGGGTTGAATAACTCAAAACCTGTGCATCGTAGGTTGAAAACTGTACCCAGGAGATTTCCTCAAATATCACCAATTACAATGAATTCCGATATAATGAGGATGATCACCTAATTTCCAATAACTTACTCCCACTCATCATCTGTAAAATCATACAGATGTGAGAATCATACCTGGTAAATGCATACCCAGGAGTAAGTATCTAATCGGGAAAACAGTTTCCCTTTAACAATGCACAGTGAAACTGAAACATGAAAATGTTTCGTAAAGGTATCCTGGTATTCCTAGTAATGCCTCTTCCATAATCCAATTCATGACTATAACCGTATATTTCTTTGTCATCTCTCCAAATCCCTTTATTTGTTTTTATTTATTACCTTCTGTATACCCCTTTAGGCTAAGTAGTTTTTTTCCTTCCCTACCGTTCGGCACCAGCCTATGGTTTGAAAGAAGACTATCCAGTAAGCATAATAGGTGTACCCTCCTAAACCAAGGAGTACTCGCAACTTGAGAGAAGGTGATGATAAAAGACAACTGAATAATATCTTATTCTATTTCTCCCGAACTGGGGAAAAAAGCAAAGGTGTAATAGGAGTGGCAATGAAGTACGTGGTTTGGTCGTGAATGATAGCAGTCGCAATTTACTTTACCCTCTTTCTAATCCCTTTATTTTGTCTTTACATATTACCTTCTGTACACCCTACTTAGGCTAATTGGTTTTCTTCATTCCCCACCTTTCGGCACCTGCCTATGGTTTGGAAGAAGACTATCCAATAAGCGTAATAGGTGTATTCTCCTAAACTAAGGAGCTCTCGCAACCTGAGAGAAGGTGATAATAAAAGACAACTGAATAATATCTTATTCTATTTCTCCCGAACTGGGGAATAAAGCAAAGATGAAATAGGAGTGGCGATGAAGTACGCGGTTTGGTCGTGAATGATAGCAGTCGCAATTTACTTTTCCCTCTTTCTAATCCCTTTATTTTGTCTTTACATTTTACCTTCTGTACACCCTATTTAGGCTAATTGGTTTTCTTCATTCCCCACCTTTCGGCACCTGCCTATGGTTTGGAAGAAGACTATCCAATAAGCGTAATAGGTGTACTCTCCTAAACTAAGGAGCCCTCGCAACCTGAGAGAAGGTGATAATAAAAGACAACTGAATAAACCAATTATATTTCTCTTGAACCTGGATCCATCCTCGAAGAAGTCTCTTCGAGTTCGTATATAACCATACAATGGATCTATCCAATGGAAGTGGATGTTCGTAGTGATACGAGGTGTTCTGAGAAATGCAAAGGGTAAAAGAAGGAGCAGCAATGACTTATGCAACTTGGACAATCCAAAAGCCAGTATTTTAAGAAGGTTCGGTCAACTTGGTCACTGAGTCATAGTCTAGGGTCGGTCAAAGGTTGCTGCCAAAGAGAGAGAGGGAAAAGAAACACTCTGCGTGCACTCTAACCTAGATCAGAATGGTTATCACTTTATCTAATCAGGAAACCTCCCACTGTACTGTCAAATTCTCCTCCAAACCTAAAAGAAGAATCAATCGGGATCACCCGAAGAGTAAACCAACTCATCAGTGGGAATCGGGATCCAACTCTCATCGCATGATAACGTGAAGGAATCCACTCATGTTATCACACTCGAAGGTATGCGCATACCTGGCAAGTTTCAGTTTCTTTAGAAACTCCCGATATTATTTTTGCCCCATGCTCTTATGACCTTGGCGTTAGGTCAAAATGTCATAAGTCACATGCCAAGTTCTACCCATCATTATCTTGTCAATTTGAACCCATCCGTACATATCCTTGACGTTCGGCCAAAATGATAATACGACTGTCCCAAACTAACTCATCTATCTACGCAACAAATGAATACCCAGCAGCTACCAAACACTATGTCTTGGCGTTAGGTCAAAATACATAGCTTGAATACTACTGAATACCCAAAAGAAATGACGGAGGGCTACGGCTGGTTTTTGGCGAAAAACCTTTAACGTAATGAACTTGATATCGCTGAAGGAACTTGATAGCTTTTCATAAAAATATAGTGGCGAAAACCTTTGCTAAAGAGGTCACTCCCGGTGAAGGGATCTCGGCTCTTTCCTCGTGGAATGAGGTGCAGGATATTTCAACCAAATACCACTATGCAAAGCAACTTGTAATCGATTATAGTGAAGTTATTATCCTGACGCAAACTTCTGCTCAAGGGGTCACTCCCGGTGAAGGGATATCGGCCCTTGCCTCGTCGAATGAGGTGCAGGATATTCCAACCGAATACCACTATGCAAAACAAAAGGAAACGTCTTTGTAATAACACTTTTTAAAACTGTTCCAACAACGTCCAAACAGGTTTGTTTTCCTTTGCATTGATCAAAATCAACGCAGTCCCATCAATTAATCACACCAGAAAAGAACAAAAATAAAATATACGTATATGCCATCCGCATTCGTCACTGGGTCCTGTCATCACCCGTTAGGTTACTTAACTAACGACAGAGCGGGGACTGGACTAGCGCGGGTGTAAAACATATACAACATCTACTAGTATATATACCAATATACAATAATCGCTCCAGGCGTAATAAATGCAACATTACAGAAAAGTAATAAGCATCACAGAACAATACAGATAATCTGGGATCCCTGGGTTTCACAGAGCCGCTACTGAAACTCGACGTTCCCCTGGTCGTGTGGATAGCCTGTGTGTTCAGTTGATAAAACTGCACATTTGTTATTACATTTTTCCTACCATTTTCATATTAAAAAAGGACTTTATTATAATATATCATACATATGAGGGTTTATGTGTAAAAATACTATTTTCCATGTGTTGATATATTATAATTATAATTTGGTAGGAAAATGTATGCAAATAATTTTATTGACCAAATCCTAGTAGAACAAAGTCTACTAAAGATTATTTGAGTTGTTGTGCAAAAGATTTCCAAGTGTGCAGAATTTTTCAAAGACTAGAATCAAGCAAATCAAGTTGTTGAAGAAGATTTGCCTAATTAAAGAAGCAAAACTTGGAGACCAAGTCTGGAAGTAACCTCGAAAAGATTTACAAATCTAAAGGTGCCAAGGATCGCCAAATGTCACATAGAGACGGCTCCTGAAAGATGATGGACGGCCGTGATCATCAAGCCGCAGATCCGCGGCAATAGTCCCTTTATGCCGCGGATCCGCCGTAGATATAGTGAGTTGGGAGTTGAGGATTTTTGGGGAAAATCTTTTTTACATTTTACCTAATATGGAAGCAAATGATTCTGGCTTTACACTATAAAAAGGCACCGAGAGCCTCTTGGAAAATTTATCAAGCCGAAGAGATCACGAAGTCCAAGACGGCTCACGCATCCAGGTTGATCATCAACTGTTCATCTACCTCCTTCGGAAGAGTTCGAGAAGCAAACCAAGTCTTTGTAATCATTTTCTAAGGAATCAAAGTGTAGATTGTTCAAGTTGATTAATAAAGATAGTTGTTTTATTTAATTATTTTGCATTTTACATTATGTTTTCCCTCTCTATCTTTTCATCTTCTTTTTCCAACATGCGCGAGTAATTCTCCGCTTGTTAGGGTTCGTAGGATTAGGGTAGGCTAATGGACGATGAAAATAATTAAACCCTTTTTAAGTCCTATAAAGTTTAGGAACTTTATCAAAAGAATCATTAATATCCTAATCGGGCGCGCTAGCAATTCTTTACTAGTTCCGACCGCGATTAGAGATTAGATTAATGGTTGTTTTGGTAAAGGCTAGATATGAACGGAGTTCTGTGTCAAGATAAGAGTTAAGAGTGGGATTCCTTTTTCCCTCCAGAAACCCTAATCTACAAGCATCACCGTCGTTCTAGTTCTAAATCTATTAATGGATAAAAATGGTAACTTTTAATTAATCGTCCATAACTACTAAATTCTAACGAACCCTACAAGCCCTCTTATTACATTAATTACATCTTTAAAATAATCTAGATCTATATTTTACATTCTTGTTTAACGTAGATCTAGAAACCATTCTATAAAATTCTTTATCCCTCCTCTCTTTCTCAACACATCTAAAGTAAGAATAGAATATTCAACGTTTCCCTGAGTACGACCCGTACTCATCTCGGTCTAGTTACACGCGACACCGTTATTGATTGCGGTTAACTACAAACACTTTTTCGTATCAATCAAATGGCGCCGTTGCCGGGGATCGAAACCTAGACCCCTACGGGTGTGGCAAGTTACCAGCCAAAACCTGAAGCGAGGCAGCCCCCTTACAGCAAAGTGAATGGACCACCCTGCACTTCACGGAATCCGGTAACTTGAGCACCCCTCCTTGGGTCAACCTGTATCCCCTACGAGTGCGGCGAATAGTCTACCAATTCTAGAATGAGGCCCCTCTGCCTCTCAAAGCCATGAGATGCGGACCCGTTGCCCTCCAGAACCTGGCTATCCGTGCACTCCGTCACGGGGTAAACCTAGTACAGAAATGAAAAATATATACAACGGGTATATCGACCTCAGCCCGGTCGTGCCCTGAAAGAATATTATACAAATAGGCAGTGACGGCAGTCCACATGTTGGACGCTCGCCCCGCAATATCAAATGTACAAATAAACTCAAACTGCACTACCATTGCACACTGCTATCCACAACGACAAATCCGCAACATCACAGCACAACACAGAACATCAATGCGAATGTCACGTTCGTAAACCCGTCTAAAAGAACTATAGCAATTAGACGCAGTTTACCGCTCGAATGACATTCACGGTCGGAGATATAATGTAAGTACTGAAAACTAACAAGTTTAAAATTTCGATCGATAAAACTTCCCGAAGTAGGCCCCACGTACATCTGCTGTACACAAATAAAATCTGGGCCCAAAAGAAATATTCCAGAAATCACAATTTACCATGGAGAACACACTGTAGAAATTTGACTCACTGTTCTCACAATCTCGCGGCGGATCCGCGGCCAAACCCTGGTTTGGGCCGCGGATCCGCAGCCGTACTGTGGGATCACGTGACCAAATTTCACCAGTTTTCTTATAAAAGCATGCACAATTTTCTATGATGCTCAAAATGATTTTTAGACCAGATTTAAAATCGACAGAAACATTGTACAGAAAAATTGTAGTTTTCGAAATTCCGTTCGATCGATATTTTAAACGCGTTAGCACAAATTAGTAAAGCTTAATGGCGTGGCTCTGATACCAATGTAAGTCTACGGTAGCGCCCCGGACGTCTTTCAGACTTTAGAAAACGGTTTGCAAAGATGGGTTGTAGCGGCGCTTTGCAAAGATTGTAAAATACTAATCCTTTAGAAAACGGTTTTATAAAGTAAAAGGTATTTATTTGCAAAGTGTAATTTTCCGTATTTTAGATTCTAGGGTTTCCTAAGCCAACTAGCCTATTTCTAAAAGGTCTAAACGACAAGTCGTTAGAAGCCTCAAATCGCCTCTTCACCACCAATTGCGGCCAGATAAGTGCCAGGTAAGTGGAAGGCTCTCCACTACAAGTAGTGGCCCTAATTAAGTAACCACTTGCCTAGACACCAGAAAGTCAGTTTAGATAAACGATCGATGTCCACAACTTATCATATTTTCCTAGTAAGAAATATTTACTTAAAAGTGTAACAAATCTAAAACCTTTAAAAATGGTTTTATGAAGATTATGGTATTTTAATGATAATTTCGTTTTATCGTATTTTAAGTTTTGATGATATCATTTTAGGGTTGTATTAGCGTGTGTGTGGAGGTAGGTCATTATCTCGTGCTCTATTTTAAATGTATATTAAGATTAAGGGGTTAAATGTGAAATTGAAACTTCATGGTATTAAAGTGAAAATACGGTAAATTGAAAAGGTTATCATTTCATGTGAGAAACTTTATCCAAATCAGTTGTTAGGTGATTAATAGTCAACATGAATAAGTTTAGGTATTATGGAATTGGTGACAAGTGAAATTTTATAGAAAAACCGAATCGGAAATCGGTTTGTTCCGAATTCCGTCAGGTTTCATAAGTTCGTATTTTTGAGAAGTAGAAAGAAGGGAAGAATGGGACTTACGGGTTTCGATCTATACTAAGGAGTGTAGGGGAACTAAAGAAGTTGTCGAGGCGTTACTTCGTCGCCGGTTGTTTCTAAAAAACGTCGCCGGAATCTCGTCGGAGCTTCGCCGCGATCTTGTTTTCAAAGCACACACTTTTTGGAAAAATTTTGAGAGAGTGGCTCAAGATTTTGGGGGGTGAGAGGGTAGTGTGTAGGGTTGGTATTTATAGGGTTAGGCTAGGGTTAGGGTAGATGAAAAGTTAAAAATAAAAATGTGATAAAATGTAATAAAAATGTATTAAAAGTGGAGTAATTGGGGTTTTTTAAGAGCTCTGGAAGTGGTATGAGGCTGAAACTTTTCAGGTGCATAGGGAATATGAAAAGACACAACTTTCATGTTGTGACCATCGCCGGAATCGGCCGAATCGGGGGTGACTCGGCCGTGACTCGGTCGGAGCACTGAGTCGGCCGAGTCCGGTGGCCTGGATCCCCCCGACGGTTCATCTAACTCCTGCAAGTGTTACATGTTTGGGTGTAGTGTGGTTTTTGTGAGATATGCACGTGTAAACTCTTGGTATTCTAAAGGTTTTTTAAAAAATCAATATTAAAAATAATGTGGAGTATGGGATTTGAACTCTGGTGGCTTGGTTCAGCAGTGCAAGGTATTACCAATGAGCTACAAGCTCTTTCTTGTAATTATGGAGTTATTTAATTACTTAAAATGATAGCAGCAATAGTAAATACTCCAAGTATACATTAAATTTAAAGTAATTTCTTGTACACTAAAAATGGAGTTATTACATTCTTGTAGCCTGTAATTAAAAACAAAATAATTACTTATATCTTGTGCTCAGGCTAAAATACCTCTTTATGGATTTTGAAAAAAATTTAAAATTTTGTGTAGAAAAGTGTATAGGAAAATTAGGGTTGTTACATTCTTCCCTCCTTGTAAAATTTTCGTCCTCGAAATTTATAAAGGAAAGTGTAACAGTTTGGTGGCAGGACTAAAAATTGTAAAGAAGTTTTGGTCAAAATTGTGAGGGAGTTACTTGGGTTACCTTGGCTCACAGTTTCAGGTTCTATGGCTGCTAAGGTGAAAGCCTGTCGCCGTGGCACGTTCCTCCTAGCTGGAAGCATATTCCCCTGTACTCGAGGCATGTTTCTCAGTGCCTGATGGAATTGGCGATTTGGATGAGCAGGAAATCCTCGTGGAGGTAGTGCTGGGAGTGTAGGACGAGTTGCAGGAGCCTGGATAGCTGGCTGCCGCGGGTAGTTGATGGGTGGGTGTGCTGGGTTGCGTCTATAAGGACAGTTTCCAATTCCGTGATTGGACGCGCCACAAACCAAGCATAGGCCTTTTGCGCGCCTACAGTCCTTCCACAAGTGTCCTTCCCTCTTGCAATAAAAGAAAAAATCAGGTCTTAGCCGATCCTTGGCTTCTTCCAGTTTTCTGTGTTCGACAGCTGGCCTTGAAGAGGCCCCTCCTGCCATTTGAGTGGCAGGGCGTTTCACTCCTGCAGACTGAGGTCTGCCCCTTGCCTTTATCACTGCCTCATAACTGCGGGCAGCTTCCAGAGCTTCCTCGTGAGTCAGAAATTTCCCTGTGGCTAGTGCAGCCTGGATTTCCGTGTCCAAACCTTGTTGAAAGCGACGGGCTCTAACCTCATCCGTCGGTATCAAGTGTGCCGCAAATCTGTTACGGTCTTGTGTTAGCTGTGTAGTATGTGATATTAAAAATTTGAAATACTGTGACATATCTTACCGACTGAGCATGGTGAATTCAGCGTCATACTCATCTACTGACTTGTCCCACATCGAACCTTATTGTAGATGAATGAACTGTTGTTCCATGGCAAACCTGGCAGTCACAGGGAAGTACTTCGCGTCAAACTTCTCGCGAAAAGTCTTCCATTTAATAGGCTGTGCAAGACGGATTTCTTCCGCCTTCCATCAGTTGCGAGCATTGTCCGTGAGCTGTAGCTTTGCCACACGGACCCAAGCGATGTCTGGCACTTGTGCTGCCGCCAGATCATCCTCTGTGCTTTGAGCCCATTCCTCAGCTTCCAGTGGGCTCCCCTTTCCTGAGAACTGTTTGGAATGTAAAGCTCTAAATTGCTTCACCCCAGGTGCGTCAATCTTGGGACGGTTCAGGAGTTGCTGTTGTCCCTCTAGGAGGCTGCGGATTGCTTCAAACAGAACCGTTTGCTCATTGAGTGGAGCAGGAACAGCTGGTGTGAGAGGTAGTGCTGGAGGTGTGTTGTTGACGTTGGTGCTGGTGTTGTTCGGAGAATCCATAACCCTGAAGAAAAATTTGGGTTAGGACAGATTCAAGTACATGAAATGATAAGATTCAAGGAATAGAAATTTGTAAGATTCAAGAAACATGAATTGTAAAGAATGTTTCAGTTGCTGGTTCTTGTGTTATATTGCTTAGGTTGTTCACGCAGACCAGAACTGCATGATAGGGATTCATACAGCTCTGACCTGCATGGGCCACCAACAAAACCTGTCACGCCCCGCTTTCCAGTGTACGGCGAAGGGGACGCGACGAGGTCCGCTACGTATATACTCAGAAGTACATACGCTAAGCGTATCTAAGCAATATAAAATAAATACACAAGAGACAAGAGATAAAAAGAACAGCAACTTTTATTTATTAACATTCTTTGTACAATGCATGAAAAGAAATACAACTGAAATAAAAAGATGCCTAAACAGTGGCATAACAGGAAATGAAAAATACAGAAAGGAAAAGTGTACAATGAAACTAAAGTGCAGGGTCTTCGGCAAACTGCTCCAAGTCTTCTTGAGATGGCTCGATCTCCGCCGGGTCCAAACCACCTGACGACATTCAAAGAAGAAAGAAATAGAATGTCGTCAGTGAACAGGTCGCTCGGTAAGTCCCAAAGATAAGGGAGAAATAGACAGAGAGTAAGAGAGAGAGAGAGAGAGAGTAGCTTTTAATGTTGTATTATAATATTATAATATTGTATTAACGCTGTTGTTTGTAGCCTGGTACAGAAGATGCCAGTGTATACGAGAGGAGTCCCACTTACACCGGGGACTTTGGTAACCTGTAGTACAAGGCTCCGTCGATAATACCACGGAACAACGACATGGATGTAATTACGTCTTAAGTGACCACCTCGCGCCACCTTTAACATATTCCGTACCAGTCTACCCCTTAAACCCCGCGATTCCTTGTTTGTATTGTTATCTTGTAAATTGTATTGATTGTAAGATTGATTGACTGACCGAAACCATGATATCAGTAAGCGGTTGTAACCATAGAGTCATGTAAATGGAATAACTGAGAATCATGTAAAAGGAATAGGTATATCCATGGTTCGGTTCAGTCAAGATGTATAGATTGATATTGGATTCATGAATTCATGAGTTCATATTGAAGTGGAAACTTGTAGATTATAGATTGACTTGAATATGATTCAAGTCAGATTAATCAGACTCAAACCCGAGTCAGACAATCAGAAATGTAAATCGAAGTCTTATAATTGCTAAGGTCCTTAGGGTAATTTATAAAACCTGAGGGGGTTTTATGTAAAAATACTTTTATATACTTTTCAAAATACACCTCAAGTATTTATTGTTCGTCTTTAGATTTGTAATGAGGGTGCATTTTATGTTGTGATATTTCTAGTGAAAATATCCTAGTTGTAGGTATTTATCTGTAATATTGATTTATTTGAAGTTCATGGTATTTTAGTGTAAAATTTATTATTGTGATTTTTAGGAAAAAGTGGAAAATTTATATTATAGTAAAATAGATATTTAAATGATAAATATACATATGTTTATACAAAAATAATTTTTAATAAATATTTTATATTCCAAAAATCTCATTTTCTTAAGGTGTCGTATTTTAAACCTTTCGAGACCGAATGCTCCTTGCGGAGGTCTGAATCTCGCACTACTAGCCCGAGGGTGCGCGATAAACCGCACGATCCCGAACGGGTTCCCCAAAGATGGGTTGTAGCGGCGCTTTGCAAAGATTGTAAAATACTAATCCTTTAGAAAACTGTTTTATAAAGTAAAAGGTATTTATTTGCAAAGTGTAATTTTCCTTATTTTAGATTCTAGGGTTTCCTAAGCCAACTAGCCTATTTCTTAAAGGTCTAAACGACAAGTTGTTAGAAGCCTCAAATCGCCTCTTCACCGCCAATTGCGGCCAGGTAAGTGCCAGGTAAGTGGGAGGCTCTCCACTACAAGTAGTGGCCCAAATTAAGTAACCACTTGCCTTAGACACACTTGCCTAGACACCACAAAGTCAGTTTAGATAAACGATCTATGTCCACAACTTATCGTATTTTCCTAGTAAGAAATATTTACTTAAAAGTGTAACAAATTTAAAACCTTTAAGAATGGTTTTATGAAGATTATGGTATTTTAATGATAATTTCGTTTTATCGTATTCTAAGTTTTGATGATATCATTTTAGGGTTGTATTAGCGTGTGTGTGGAGGTAGGTCATTACCTCGTGCTCTATTTTAAATGTATATTAAGGTTAAGGGGTTAAATGTGAAATTGAAACTTCATGGTATTAAAGTGAAAATACGGTAAATTGAAAAGGTTATCATTTCATGTGAGAAATTTTATCCAAATCAGTTGTTAGGTGATTAATAGTCAACATGAATAAGTATAGGTATTATGGAATTGGTGACAAGTGAAATTTTATAGAAAAACCGAATCGGAAATCGGTTTGTTCCGATTTCCGTCGGGTTTCATAAGTTCGTATTTTTGAGAAGTAGAAAGAAGGGAAGAATGGGACTTACGGGTTTCGATCTATACTAAAGAGTGTAGGGGAACTAAAGAAGTTGTCGAGGCGTTGTTTCGTCGCCGGTTGTTTCTAAAAAACGTCGCCGGAATCTCGTCGGAGCTTCACCGCGATCTTGTTTTCAAAGCACACACTTTTTGGAAAAAATTTGAGAGAGTGGCTCAAGATTTTGGGGGGTGAGAAGGTAGTGTGTAGGGTTGGTATTTATAGGGTTAGGCTAGGGTTAGGATAGATGAAAAGTTAAAAATAAAAATGTGATAAAATGTAATAAAAATGTATTAAAAGTGGAGTAATTGGGGTTTTTTAAGAGCGTTGGAAGTGGTATGAGGCTGAAACTTTTCCGATGCATAGGGAATATGAAAAGACACAACTTTCATGTTGTGACCATCGCCGGAATCGGCCGAATCGGGGGTGACTCGGCCGTGACTCGGTCGGAGCACTGAGTCGGCCGAGTCAAGGCCGAATTGGCCGATTCCCGGCTGAGTCCGGTGGCCTGGATCCCCCCCGATGGTTCATCTAACTCCTGCAAGTGTTACATGTTTGGGTGTAGTAGGGGTTTTTGTGAGATATGCACGTGTAAACTCTTGGTATTCTAAAGGTTATTAAAAAAATCAATATTAAAAATAATGTGGAGTATGGGATTTGAACTCTGGTGGCTTGGTTCAGCAGTGCAAGGTATTACCAATGAGCTACAAGCTCCTTCTTGTAATTATGGAGTTATTTAATTACTTAAAATGATAGCAGCAATAGTAAATACTCCAAGTATACATTAAATTTAAAGTAATTTCTTGTACACAAAAAATGGAGTTATTACATTCTTGTAGCCTGTAATTAAAAACAAAATAATTACTTATATCTTGTGCTCAGGCTAAAATACCCCTTAATGGATTTTGAAAAAAATTTAAAATTTTGTGTAGAAAAGTGTATAGGAAAATTAGGGTTGTTACAGAGGGTCGTTGTGAGGCAGAGATATACCGTGGAGGTTCTCGTCGGTAAAAACGATCGGCTCGGCTGCTTTAGCCTTCTTCCTCGGGTGGCCGCCAGTCCCCTCGATCGGTGAGGGACGCTGAGTCTCGTCGTTTCCCGTCGTACCCCCTGTTGACACGACCATGATTTGGCCGATTGTCAACTCTCCGGGAAGGGAATGGTGCTCTTGCTCACGGTCGGCTTGCCGCTTGTTTCGCAAGTACGTTGCCAGGTGCCCCGAGCGGATTAGCTCCTCGATATAATCTCGGAGATGCTTGCAGTTCTCGGTGGAGTGGCCCTGCGACCTGTGGAAACCGCAGTAGGGGCCCCGGGTGTGCTTTGCCGCCCTATTCGAGACTGGGGGAGTTTGAAGAACCTCTCGCTCTTATCCTCCTCCAACAGTACTGTCTGGGAGACGTTGAGCGGGGTGTGCTCCTGAAACTTCGGGGAGTAGGGCTTTGGCCGCTCAATCTTCTTTTTCTCCTCCCGGGCCCTTTTTCTTCTGATCGGTTTGCTCTGTCCGGGGCAGATTGGTGTTAACCTCGGACTCGAGCTGGATCTCACGTTCGGTCCAGGCCTTTACCTCGGCCATGGTCTTAGGTTGCGCTAATGCAAAGGAGCGTAGCCACTCCTTGTGCCTAAGACTCGACCTAAGGGCCGTAATGACTATTTCGTCCCGATATTCTGGGACCTCAAGGAGGGCGTTGTAGAAGCGGGTGACGTATCCTTTGAAGGATTTTTTGTCCCCGCTCTTTATGGTGAAGATATGGTCAACGGTCCGCTTCTGCCATCTGTTCCCGACGAAGTCGCCGAGGAATTAGGTGGTCAGCTCATCGAAGGTAGAGATTGAGCATGACGCGAGTCCTCGGAACCAGTCTCGTCCGGAGCGGATGAGAGTGGCGAGGAAAGCGCGACATTGTGCGGCGTTAGAACAGTCCTGGAAACTCATCCTGACTGTGAACGCATCCAAATGGTCCTTCGGGTCGGACTTCCCATCGAAGAGTGAGACTTTCGGGGGCTTGTTCCGGGAGGAGACATGGACGACGAGTAGCTCTTTGGTGAAGGGCTTCGTGAGCGAGTCGACGACATATTTAGCCATGTCGCTTGAAGGACAATTTTCCCGATGCATGCCTTCGATCTTCTTTTCGAGGGCGTCGAGTCGGCCGTGGTATCCCGACGATTCGGCATACTCTGATTTTTGGCCTCTGCTGCCGGAGACCTACGCCTGGCCACGGCCCCGGTTCCGTTCGATGAGGTTCCTTTGGTCTCCTGGTGAGGTCGTCTTCGAGCTACCGTGGTGAGTCACGTCCATGCGACCCCGTCAAGGGAGGGGGTGTCGGTCATGCATGGGCACAGATGAGCTGACCGACACCTCCTCGAGAGGGACAGGGGCACGATTGGCCTCGGGGCGAGGCGCTCTGGCGAAAGACCTCAGTGTTGAGCTATGTGGCACCCGGCGGGTCATTGAATATGTTGGCCCAGGGGATCTGCGGCCGCCGGAGACAGCGAGGTGGTGTCCGGACGTGCTGACGCGGACAGAGTCTTCTCTCCCTCTGTAGGGGTCCCGGTTTTGAGGTGGGGGAGCGGTGACCTGGGGAGCTTGCCTAGCCGTTTGGACACGGACGAGTGCATCCACGACAGACGCGAGTCGATCTATCCGAGCAGATAGGACGTGAATGGCGTTCGGGGGAGGTGGGGATTCTCCCTCGTCTCCACTGCGGGGAGGGCGACGGCCGGTGCTTGGATCATCGCGGTGACCGCTCACCATGAAGTCGAGATCAGAAGATGAACTTTCGTTGAGTGGAACTAACTTTCCTACAGACGACACCAACTGATGGATCTCTGGATCTCCTTCAGATGTTACCTTCTGTTGATCTGCAGCGAGCGCTGATGGATGGCTGAGATTGAGTTGGAGGGTTGCCTCCCGAAGCGTATGGATCTCAATGGGTTTTATGTGGTTGAGGCCGAGCTACCTGCAAGGAAGTCCCGGGGTGGTTGTGCCACCGAGGACCCTCCGACGATCAAGTTAGACGGGGTATTTTGGCAGAGTAACGGCCTATTGGGGTAAAATTGGCTTACCTGAGTCGTCTGAGAGAGGGGTTTATATAGTGGCAGCCATGAGCAGGCGGGCGTGAGATTTACGTCGGCCGTTACGCCCCTGGCGTTACGCCCGCGTGATAGGCGGGATTCCCCATTAATGACGAGATATGCTCGTTAATGGGGGATCGTGATGGCGTGGAACGCGGGATCATGGGCGGAGGATATCTCGCGTCTGGCGAGATTCGCGGAGCCGTGGCGGAGGCGCCTGTGATCAGTGCTGTGGGTCGGTCGGTGAGACCGAGGAAGCCAAGCTCGACGGGAGGCTCGGGAACGAGCGGGAGGCCGAGGCATCTTGGATATGTGATAGCTCGGAGGCGAGCTAGAGGGCTGAGGGAACTCAGCGCGTGGGAGGGCTCGGAGGCGAGCCGAGGGTTGTTTGTAAGGTGAGCATAGAAGTGGTCTGAAAGGCCACCGAAGGTCGGGAATTTCCTCGGGTGAAAGGCCCGGGGTATGCTTCCACTGTACCGTTCTTGATCTCTTCCCGTAAGCTCTGGGACACGTCATCTGCCACGTGTCATGATCTAGGGAATCACCATTATTGAGCCTCATCGGTTATGGAAAGGATATATGTGTTACCATATCCGTATACGATGGCTGTCAATTGATGCGAAACATAGAAGTAGTCATCAGAAATGAAAATTACCATCGGTATCTCATGTTAAAGCCAATTAGAGATACTAGTATTCGAAATGATTTCCATCCCTACCTAAAGGTCAAGAACAAGGCTTAGTCATACATGTTTAAAGCTGGGCTTGGACCATGGCCCAGAAAGGAAGTAAAAATATTGTAGAGAAATTTGTTTACAAAACCTTGGAGAGCTCCCTGGAATGAGCCTTAACCAAAAAGTCAAAATTGGCGTTGGCCCAAATTGTTTGAGTAAAAAATTAATATATTTTCTTCAGCTTTACAATTCACAAAATTACAAACTCACACCAAAAGTTTGCTCTTCTCTACCATTGCATCTTCTGCATATCAAGTTTTTATGCAAATATTGCAATTTCGAAATTGTGGGCTCTATAATTTATGAAACAAAACACCTTCTTTTTACCCTCTCTGCTGTAATTGGCGCAAAAGGATTTGCAAATTTGATTGATATGGCAAGGCTTTTGTTCACTAGGCGCATCATTTCCCCTTTATCTCGATGCCCATCAACAATTTTCAAGTGTTATAGTTCATTTTTGGATCCATCGGAATCGATCGAAAGAGCAAATGAGTTGTGCACACCAACTGTTTGTGATAATGCCATGAAACCCACAAGCCATGCTCGTATGATTAAGCTGCCATATTTAATTCCCACAAATAGTGATCACTTGAAAGGCTTTAGTATTGAACTTGTTGATCCTGGTATATGGCCCCTGACACAATTTAGTGGAAAGGATAGAACTAAGATGGAAAACGAAGCATTGGGAGAGATGTCCGATAGAGCGGAAGAGGACGAGTTTATGGAATTTGAAGAGATTGAGGATTTGAGGCTGCGGAAGATGCTATTCTACAAATTGGATAGAGATTCTAAAGAATTCGAGGAGTACAATGTCAATTTCCATCTAGGGAAATCTTTGAAGAAGAAACGCGAAAAGCCAACGAAGCACGAGAACAACGAAGAATGCAAGAAATCAGAAAAGCCAATGAAGCCTGAGATCAAGAAAGAATGCATGAAGTTCGAAAAGCCGACGAAAGCCAACATAAAGAAAGAAAGCAAGGAACTTGAAAAACTCAAATTTGTGAAGGAAAAGCGAGTACGAACTCGAACATTTAATCAACTAACGGCGCCTTATCATATTCCCTTTTGCCTTGATATCTTCATAACAAAAGGGTCTGTAAGGGCTTCGATAATCCATCGGGTGACTAG
This sequence comes from Agapanthus africanus, assembly GCA_030015575.1. Lineage (NCBI taxonomy): Eukaryota > Viridiplantae > Streptophyta > Magnoliopsida > Asparagales > Amaryllidaceae > Agapanthus > Agapanthus africanus. The sequence goes on from CM057338.1 coordinate 26,890,051, forward strand.
CAAAGTTGTTGCGGTTGCACATTCTATTTCAAAGGACTTAAGGTTTGATGTAGGATCGAGAAAGGATGCTAAGGCTTGTGTTGCTGTTGGTGGAGTTTTGGCTCAACGAGCAATTGAGGATGATATTCATAATGTGATTTACACACCGAGGAAAGGTGACAAAATTGAAGGGAAACTTCAGACTGTGCTTCAGTCTATTATCGATAACGGGGTTGATGTTAAGGTGAAGCTCAAGCAAAAGAAACCCATAAAGGTATGATACTTGCTCTTCTTAGTAATTTCTTAACATTTCAATTACATGAAGCTGAAGTGAGAGATATCTAAATGCATGTTTTCTAAATTATTTTATCACCAAGTTTCTGAGTTTTTCTAACTGTAGTTCATACAGCGATATCTTAGCTTACCATTAGTGTGCAAATAGACTATTAACAATCCTGCAAATTAACCCAGAACTTTATGCATAGATATCCACATGAGCCTTTGGGTTAGTGAGGATGTTAAATTAATTCTAGGCGTCAAATAGAGTGCTAGTTTCTGGGAACTAAATTACTCCTTTCCACCGATCAATCATACTAAATCTATCCATATTCCTTAAAAAATAGATATCGGCACCACTGTTATCCTTACTGTTGCAGATAAGTGAACCTTTTGGCTGAACTTTGCGTTATAAAACTGTTTAACATTCATATAGCATTAATATTCCGTGTTGTCATTTGATCCTCGCTGATTATGAATTTATAGAAGTAGCTTAAGATTGCTCATATTTCTTTTTGTAGAGACCACAACCTTAATGATCAGTAAAGGAGCAAACAAGCTTCCGTGGAAGTCGACAGGATCTCATCGAATTTGAAAGATGCTCCGAGCTTGTAAGAACAATGTTTTTCAGCAACTAGTTTTTTTTTATTCGATTGATTTGTGTGATGTGGCTAGACCTCTTTTTAAGAAAAGTTAGTATAAAAGAAAAGAATGTAATTTTCGCAGTAATAAATTCAAATCTAAATTAAGTTTGTGATATAGTGTCTAGCTAGCTAGTAGCCAGAAGGTTCACTAATATGTTAAGGTTCAATCTAAATTCAAATTGCTCAAAATAGTTTAATAGACTTTGTGGTTCCATGTGAGTATTGGAGAGGATTTACAACACGGGGTCATGATTGAACGTAGGACGCGCTAGATCCAAGGTTTTCCACGAATCCGAATCTCTAGGATGACTCATCTTCTCCTCTGATCGAGCATGATGATGGTGCCGTTGCATGTGTTTAGCCGTCTTTCTGTGAAGAAACAACCGTTTCAACCTAGGTATGAGAGGGAAATGACAAACGATTTTCACGGGAACGTCTTTCGAACCGAGGTCCTTCGGCTTGAATCTATCGGATTTGCAGACCGAACATTTTTTAGCTTCTCATGGTCCTTTCGAAACAGAACACAGTTGTTAATGCATGCATCGATCTTGTTACATTGTAGACCAATATTTGAAATTAGCTTCTGCGATTCATACCAGTTCAGAGGTATGACATTACCGTCAGGGAATGCTTCCTTCAGCAGTATTAGAAATTCATTGAAAGACTTATTAATCCATTAGTTTGAGAACTTGATGTTGAAAAGTCGAAGAAAAAAAACATGGAAATTTTGTTGCAATTTGGATATAACGGGATTTGTGAGTCGGCTTTGTGCTTTTCAAGGACTTCATCGCCAAAGGTTTCGGCATCACCAAAGGCATCTATAAGCCCTTTCATGTCATCAAGCGGTGTAAATTCTGCATTATCTATATCAATGTCTTCATCGTCTTTGAACTCCCATTCGTCCTCTTCCACTTCTTCTACCAAACCTTGTGTGTGTTCGTCTGGCATATCGTCTTCACCCGCATCTTGCACGTTGTTCCCTCACTCTCCATAACATCATCTACGTATTCCGGTCCCGCAATCAATAGGTTCACCATGGAAATTCCATATATCGCAATCCCTCACGAAACCATATCTTACCAGGTGTATCTGAACGTCTTCCATTTTATGACGAATCATGTTAACACACTTTGAACAAGAACGGTAGATCAACATGTTCTGCGAAATTGCTTGATGACCATAGGCGTATTCGGTGAAGAACGTGACACCACCTTCGAAATACACATTGTTCCGATCCACTGTGTACATGCAGCTCTTATCATCAAGGTACATTTGCTCCATCTTTTGGAATGAATGAAAGGTACACCTATAGGATAGTAATGGAGGATTTATCAACTTTTTACATCATAAAATAACTATTTTACAACTTTTGTTTTTCACATATTTAGTTTACTGTTAACACATAGTATAGCCTCTTGAAGGAAGTTTATCTTTGGCATATGATTGAAATAGTAAAAAGGACAAATAACTTTTCTTTCCTAAGAATAGCCCAATAATTATTTAAGGCATAATATACCACAAATTTCATATTAGTTCCTAAACTTTAAGCAATATTGTAATTACCTCCACATATGCTTTATGCTTAGAGGATATCCATAAACTACTTTCATATTAATAATAGTCATGGTTAAACTATTTTCATAAACTAAAACCCTAAACTCCATCCCTTAAGGCTTTCAATTGTCAAATTATCTCCACTATTATAGTGCAAAAATAATGGGTCACTTGATTTTGAAATTGATTGATGACGCGGCTTCTTTTTATTTTAGAAAAATCAAACAAAAAAACACCCATTGATTTATTTTCAACACATGTAATTAAACATCATATAATTATTAATTATTTTGCAAGTGTAATGAAAATGATTAAATGCACCCTCAAATTTAATTCATTTATATATCGTTCATTTTGATCCTATTTGTTATCGAAATCAAACCACGCTAGAGAAGGAAGCTATTGCCTATATATTATCTAGAGCTGCCTTCATTTGAATATTAATTCTTTATACAATTTCATATTAATTTAGATAGTTCGCCCCTTCTAAATTTAATTTATGGATAGCTTAGAATGATCAAGTAAGATTATGCTCTTAGCTTTTAGACATGCATTTGATCCCTTAATGGATTATACTCTTCCAGTCTCAGTTTAATTTGTGATGCAGATCTTTTTTCCACAGCTTTGAGTTTATCAGTATGTATAGCTTAGAATGATCAATTAGGAAGATTCCATGGAAATTAATGATATATGTTGCTTGCAGTACTAGTTCACTAAATTAATTTCTATCAGGAACTGTTTAGAATTGTTTCCAACTTATTAATGTGTTATTCCCAAGTACACATAAAAATTAATCAACTTTACAAACATAGCCATAAAAACCCTAACAAATTTAGTGTTTTTCTCAAATCTAGGCTAATAATTGAAAAAAAAACTAAATTAGTGTACCAAAAAGTTAAATTTTTACTTAGAGTGGTTGATGCCCTTGAGAATTGATCGATTCTTTGGGAAAGAGACAAGTTTTGAAATTAAAAAATATTGTATTAGAAATATTTGAGATCAAGTATTTGTGAGAATAAAAGGAGAGAGGAGAGGAGATACCAGGATTACCGTAGTTTTATATAAAAAAAAACCTAGCTTTTTAAATCTTGCCTTTATTTTTTATGGTGCATTTCCGAGCCGCGGGTAAGATTTTCTGGGAAAGAGAATTATATATCTGGGAGAAAGATTTTTTAACTAGTTAATACTAGTCGTATGGAATGTGTATGGAATGTGTTCGGGGAAAAAAGGCTGTATGGAAGAATGTGCATGTGATTAAATTGATTAGATTTATAAGATATAGAAATATTTCTATAAGTTAAATAAATCTATGTTTCGCTAAATACCTAACTTTTTTTACTAATTTATTATTTTTTAATAGATTTGAGAAATTAATTATGATTTTAGAGATATTTAATTCAAATTTCAATTGTTAAAGTTTTTGTTAACCAATAATCATATCCTTAATTTTTTTTTGTCTAAATCTATATTTGTAGTTTTATAGTTGGTGATTTTATAAGATTTTCTTATATCAAAAAAATCGAAGACATAGACCAACATTGAATAAAGGCTATTTCTCATGTTTTGAATATTAAAATTTCAGAAAAAAATATGAGAGCACCCCACGGCCCTCTTCTCTTGGCATTATAATAACTAGTATTTCGTACATGCGATTCACTTGTGCATATTTTAAACAACATATATACATCACAGGCATGTGTACAATTTTATATCTTGGACAGAACATGAAAATTTCTAAAGAAATGTATAGTTCTTCAAAATTTAAATTAAATAAATGCGTTTAACGGAAATATTAGAGTTGGGAAATTTATGGGTAATACCGAATGACAAATTTATAAGGGATTATGTATAAATTTGTAAGATATATCTTTTTTGGGGCCTTTGATTATGAGAGAATGTGTAATGAATGTAAGAAAGAAGGATGATTGTTGACTTTTTATTTTCTTATTTTTGACTTTTGTGGTGGATGAGCTGGACATCTTCAATTCTCTAATTTGGCTAGGGGAATTTTCTTATTTTTTTCTTCTATTTTTGTTGATTAATTACATCATCTAAAGGCTTCTAGTTATAATAGTAAAGACTAGTGTTTTCAGCACGTGTGTTGCACGTGGTTAAAGTAATTTGATGATAAATTTCCTTATTAATTTAACTACATACATCGAGCTTATAAAATGATAATAACAAAGAAATTTAATTATGTGTGATGATGCTCAATATTGGCGACTTCCAAGATCAGGATACGTGGCAGATGACATGTCCCAAGACTCGGAAGAAAAGGCCAACGGGGGCCGATCAGGCCACCCGTACCGGCTTGCAAGCACAAGCCGGCCCTCCTCGGGGCCCCCTGCAAATCGGCCTCCTCGGCCCCTCAGCTCTCCCCGAGCTGCCGCAAGTCCAAGACTCCTCGGCCTTCTCGCTCGTCCCCGAGCCCCCCGGACGAGGCCGCCTTCCTCGGTCCTTTGACCAACTCCACTGCTCACTGGCATAACCGCCGTCCCGCAAATCTCGCCAGGCGCTGATTCTCCTCCAGCAACATCCCGCGTTCCACGCCATCATGATCCTCATTAATGGGCGATCCGCTCTCTACGCGGGCGTGACGTCGAGAGCGTAACCGCCGGCGGGATTCTCGCGCTTGCTGCTGCGTGCCGCCACCGCTATATAAACCCCCATCACAGAGGGGTCAAGTAAGCCACTTTTTATTCCGCTTAGTCATTACTCTGCTCGGATCTAGCACTAACTTGATCGTCGGAGGGTTCTCGGTGATACCAAACCACCCCGGGACTTCTTTGCAGGTACTCGGCGCTAAACCCCTCATATCACCTTTCTCACCAAAACCCATAGAGATCCACACGCAACAGAAGAACATCGCCAAAATCCACCGGGAGATCAACGGAAGACAACATCTGACGGAGACCCGAAAAGGACCTCCATCAGTTGGCGCCGTCTGTGGGAACTAACTCCACAAAACACAAAGTTCGCCTTCCGATCTCCGCCCACATGGCAAGCAGCCATCCTGAAGATCCCGGTACCAGCCGCCGCCTTCCACTCACCGAAGGCGGGGATGAGCCTCCTCCAGCGACCATCATTAACGCCATCGCAGGCCGGATAGATCGGCTACAATTCCTTGTGAAGGCGGCCGTCCGCGTCCAAACGGCCTGGCCTGGGCCCCAGATCTCCGCTCCACCGCCTCCAGAAGGCTCTGCCCCTTTCTGGACGGCTGACCACCAGCAGGCTACGACTCCTGGCCACCGATCTCTCGAGCCGGTACTCTCTGAGGCCCGCTGGGTGCCCCACGGCTCCACACCAAGGTTCGCCGCCAGAACGCGTCGCCTTGAGCCTCCTCGCGACCTTTATCCCCCTAAGGAGATATCAGTCACCTCGCCTATCCACAGGCATGGTCGACACCACCACCCTCGACGGGGCCGTACAGAAGGGGTTCACCTCGGTGGCTCAAGAGCCACCTCGCCCAGGGATCTGAGTCACCTCATCGAGAGGATCCGGGGCCGCTCTCAGACGCAGGTCACCCGCAGCAGGGTCAGGGATCCCAAGGCGCCGATTCCTCGGGATACCACAGTCGGCTCGACGCCCTCGAGAAGAAAATCGAGGGCATGCACCGGGAGGCTCACCTCTCGAGCGACGGGGCTAAGTACGCCTCCGACTCGCTTACAAAGCCGTTCACCGAGGAATTGCTCGCCGTCCATGTCTCCTCGCGCAACAAGCCCCCAAAGGTCTCTCTGTTCGACGGGAAAACCGACCCGAAGGACCATTTGGACGCTTTCACCGTGGGGATGAGCTTCCAGGACCACTCCGACGCCGCCTAGTGCAGGGCCTTCCCAGCCACCCTTATTCGCGCAGATCGGGACTGGTTCCGGGGGCTCGAGCCCCGCTCAATCTTGACCTTCAGCGAGCTGGCTACTCAGTTCCTCGGCCATTTCGTTGGGAACCGTCGACAGAAGCGCACGGTCGACTACCTCTTCACGGTTAAGAGTGGGGATAAGGAAACGTTCAAGGCCTACGTTACCTGTTTCTACAACGCCCTTCTCGAGGTGCCAGAGCACCGGGACGAGACCGTCATCACGGCGCTTAGATCTGGTCTGAGGCACAAGGAGTAGTTACGCTCCTTCGCGTTGGCGCAACCTAAAATCATGGCCGAAGTCAAGGCGTGGACCGAGCGCGAGGTTCAGCTGAAATCCGAGGTGAACGCTAACCTCCCCCGAGCAGAACGATCCGACCAGAAGAAGAGGGCTCGGGAGGAGAGGCCGGAGCGTCAGCAGCCCTAACACCCGAAGTTCTAGGAGTATACCCCCTCAACGTCTCCCTCGCAGTACTGCTGGAGGAGGCCCAGAACAAGGGGTTCTTCAAGTTCCTTTCGATCCCGCGTCAGGCCGCAAAGCGAACCCGGGGCCCCTACTGCGCTTTCCACCGGTTACTGGGCCACGCCATGGAGGATTGCAAGCAACTCAGGGACTATATCGAAGAGCTCATCCGATCTGGGCACCTCGCCGCATACTTGAGGGACAAACGGCAGGCCGACCGCGAGCAAGAGCAGTATCGCCCTCCCGCCGACCTGAACATCGGTCAGATCATGCTCGTTTCAGCGGACAGCCAGCCCGGAACTCAGGGAGCCCCATACCCTGTACCCAGCGCGGGGGCCAACAATCCTTCAGGGAGCTCGGGCCGAGCCAATAAAGTCATCTACTAGCCTGTACTTTTCTTTTAGAGCAATATAAACTCTTCCTAGGATCTGTTGTTAATTTAATAAAGATCAATGGAATATTGCGAAAAAGAAAGAAAAACCTTGTTTATTCAAAAGGTATTATGAGCTCCTCAGCCATACACGCAAAAAGAAAAGGAAATTACAACAGCGGGGAAGGGGGTGCAGCGAGCACTGCTCGTGGTACTCGGTAAAGATCTCCGCCAGCAGGGGCCTCGTGAGGTCCAACCTCTGTCCCCGGTTCCCCCCGCACGCGTCGATCCCAAGCCTCGGCTCGTAGCATTCGCGGACAAGCGCCTCTGAGCGGGCCAGCCGGTTCGCGGAGATCAGGCCAAAGCGCCTCAAAGACCGCAGCTTGCACATGGCCTCGTCATAGAGCTGCTCGGACAGGGGGTTGTAAAGCCTCGGTGACGCCCTCCAGATGGAGTACATCGGCAGATGCAGCAGGGAGGAGCGTCGAGGGAGCAGCCAGCCGAAATGGTCCTCAATACTCCCATAGACCAGCTGCACCGTGTCCGCGGTGCAGTTCTGGTCGTAAAGATACACATCTTCGAAGTGGATGATGTCGGGGATGGTAAACGGGAAGTCTTGTATTTTCGACGACCTTTTTATGAAGGATGGAAGGACCAGTACTTCTTCAGTCTTAAATAGCCCACTGCGCAGCTCAACAGTTGCCCGCTTTCGCCCAAAAGGTCGCTGCCACGCGGCGGTCATCAAACCTTCTCTGATGGAATCGAAGCGACGCGCCCTTAGCACTTCGCCTCCCCCAGCAATCAATGCACATGCTATGCGCACTGTTGGCTCGACCGTTCCTATTCCCCATGCCTACAGCTGGACGATCGGGCTACACCTCACTAAGATTCAACCCAGCAGCTACCCTGCTCGGTCACCCCTGGCGGGTAGCTTCCCTACCGCAAAGCCAGGGATCGGAAAGCCCTCCCAGAGGTAGTCGAGCTCGAGGACCCCTCGCTCGGCTATCCCCAGCGAGCAGCTTCCCTGCTACAACGTCGAGGATCAAAAAGCCCTCCCAGAGGCAGTCGAGCCCGAGGATCCCTCGCTCGGCTATCCTTCAGGACAAAAGCCCTCGCCAAGAGGCACCGGGCAGTAACCCTGACCAGTCAAGGGTCCTTGGTAGGCTTCTACAGCCCCTCCCGCGCTAAGGACTAAAGTCCTCCCAGAGGCAGTCGAGTCTTTGCTCGGTTATCCCCGGCTGGTAGCTTCCTACCACAGCCGACAGGGATCAAAGTCCTCACCAAGAGGCACTGGGCAGTAACCCTGCTCGGTCCCCGTCCTGAGGGATCAAAGCCCTCGCAAGAGGCAACTAAGCAGCTACCCTGCTCGGACATCTCCGGCCGGTAGCTCGCTACCCATGACGCCAGGGATCGAAGCCCTTGCAAGAGGCATCCGAGCGGCCACCCCGCTCAGTCATCCAAAGCTGGTAGTTGCCTACCCGTGATGCCAGAGATCAAAGCCCTCGCCAAGAGGCAACCGCGCAGCTTCACTGCCCGGTCATCCTTAGTGGGCTTCCTACTGTTGGATATATATGCCCTAGAGGCCTTCATTGTATAGAATGCTAGGGATATGTATGTACATGACAGTCTTGCTTGATATGATAGTACGCTATTTGGTTTGTCTTTATCTTAACGTATGATATATTTTACTTGGTATTTATATATATATGTTGATAAAGCCCATAGGGTGTTTGCCTGACTACCGGCGTTGTGATGGCTGTCATACTAGTGGGAGCTGGATAGTCAATAAGCACATCCTTAGATGTCCCTGGTCGCAGGAGTATCAAGACTGGGCATCGATACTCCGGAGTAGACTAGTGTATACATATCTAGACCAAGACGAGGGGCGATGGATTGGTCCCGCAGCCATTGATGGTGTGCACCTAAGATTGTATACAGATGCTCACTGGGTGTGAGTACACCGGACAGGACTCGCCGAGAACTGACTGGATGGTATTATACCTAACGTCAGATAGCAGTTCTCAGGTGATATGTGTGCAGATAGTCTGTTGACTTAAAGTCATCATTTGTCTCGTGTGAGTTCCCACTGTGCTTTAATTATTACCCTACCACGGCTCAAAGGAGTCGTGCAAACAGGTTTTAGTTGGGCACAGTCCTGAGCCACGTGGAGGCAGTGAGCGACTGTTAGGGATTCGTCTCTCCCGGTATAGGGAGTTGATATCACACTGTGGTCGGTTGGTCATTACCATAAGTCCCTGGCCAGGGCTGATTGAGAATTGCTGATGGAATGATCAGTAGATTCTCGGATGGTCTTGAGCCATACCGACACGACTTGTACGGTTATTAGGGGTCTGACGTCCACCACCTCCCTAGACCATACATGCGATACTCTTAGACGAACAGACCGGACTGCGCGGATATTGTCACGGACAGGCTCAGTAGGATTTCGGATGGGTTACCTCATCGGCTTTCTTATCGACAACTACCTGGGGACCGTTACGTACAGCTAGTGCCGCTTGCGGTCTGTGGTTAAACCCACTGCCAGCGTAGTAGTCGAGTCTTTAGAGTCTCACACAGAGATTTCCCAAACCCAGGCGAAAAGATATAGAGGTCGTATGGTTTTACGACAAAGGTTCGGACGCATACGTGTTTAAACGCACGTACGACATTCGGACAGTTTTTACTAGCCGGCTTTGGTTTAAGCCAGATTCTAGTATCAGGTTATTGGATTTATACAGTCTAAAGTTTTTCCGTGTTTTCGCGGATGCGATGGGCGTTCTCGTAATTTCCGAGAAGCTTCTAGAAGGATGTGACATGAGGGGTTAAGGTGGCATTTTCATTAATTGCTTTAGTGACTCATTCATATGATTCATCATATCATTAAATGCATCATTAATGCATCATTAATGATCTAATGACTCACTTGATGAATCACTCTTCTTGAATAAATGAAGCATGGTGAATAATCATTTAATTGATATTATTTGATAATTCATTATGTTTGATATATTCAAGTGAGAAGCTTTTGTCATATCATTATCATTTCCACCTTCTCTCTCCTCAAGCTCTCTCTCCTTCTCAAAACCCTAATCTTACCACTCATGAGTTGAGTACAAGGATTAGTAAAGACTAAACACTCCATAACCTAACTCTACATCACCTTAGTTACTTTAATTAGCAACTAGAGAAACTAAGTAACCTCAAGTTTAGAGGTAATAGCTTGGATTAGGGTTCTCGGGTGGATCGTCTATCACGGAAGGAAGCCGAGGAGGATATGGAGATCCAGTGAGGCCATAGAGATCGTAAAGACGAAGGACTAAAATCGTTTGGTATGATCTTTTTACATAGTAGCTTAGAACTCTATGCTTATTGTTAAGTATTGTTTAGAAACGATCTTCGGTTAGTTGATGTTCGCTTTATAAACATGATTGTTTTTCAAATTTCCGCCTCCCCGCAACTCGTGGGGTGTTGCACATCAACTTACAGTGGTATCAGAGCCTCACTAAACAATAATTAACACACTTGAAAAGTTGTATGAATTTCGAACGGAAAACAAACCGAAAAAAAACCTCGATATCACATAGTTTCTGTCGATTTTAAAATGAAGTCCAAAATTTTTTCAGGGACCTCCAGAATGACCAGCATGAAAATATAAGAACACACAAGAAAAATGGGCTCCTGAATCGGCCAAAGAGCCGCGGAACCGCGGCCAATCCCACCGATCCGCCGCGGATCCGCGGCCGAGTTGGGGCCGATTCAGCCCAGTTTTCTTCTGTGCATCTTTTGTGATATTTTGTATTTTCTGGTATGATTTAATTTTTGCTCAGGTTTCAGATTTGTAGAGAAGTATTGGAGCAAAATTTAATGTGTTTAATCGATCGAAATTATACGATGTTTGCTTGTTTGATTATATCTGTGAAATGTATTATGTGTTCGTAAACCTCCCCTAACTGCTAGTATGTCGGTTGGCAGGGGGTTGCACATATCTGTGATGTTATTTTTAACTGTTTGTGTATATAAACTGTATTGGATTGTTGTGATGATTAGCCGGGTTTTGTGATGGGTTATTGTATTAATTCATTCGATGTAATTGTAATAAGTTGTAATATTATTTCGCGGGGCACATCCAGGTTGCGGTTGTAGCCACCGTTGCATTATTTCTTTTTACTGTTTTTGCTCCTAGGATAGACCCAACGTGGGGTGCACAAACTACCGGGTATTTTGAAGTGTTGAGGCAGACCGCTTCACTTCTGGTACTTGGCGGGTAGTTTGCCGTACCCGTAGGGGTCTGGGGTGGGGTAATGGCTATTCATCACAACTGTGTAATCCGTCTTTCATTGCAGGCTCAAAAGAAATGCGGATTACTTGCAAATCCAATATTGTTTATCTGTGATCTGGAATGCCTATTATTGCGTCTGACGAATGTACAATATTTATATATGATAGCTATTTAGACGTCACTTATGTTTTACATCCGTGCTAGCCCAGTCCCCGCTCTGTCGTTAGTTAAGTAACCTAACGGGTGATGACGGGACCCAGTGGTGAATGCGGATGGCATAAGAGAACGTTGTATTTTCGTTGTTATCTGTAATGATAGGTTAATTGATGGGATGCATTATTATTAATGCAAAGAAAATAAAACCTAAACTGAATCGTTGGAACAATTTCAAAACCACTCGGTTTTCTTCGAAAAGCAAATTTTAAATGCGGAGCTTAAACCATTCCTTTTAAAATAAAAGCTATCACAGTTCCTTCGATTATATCAAGTTCACTAAGTTAACGGTTTTTTGCCAAAAACCATCCGTAACCCTCCGTCGTTTCAAGTAGACAGCACATCGTATTCACGCTATGCTTGTTGGCCTACGTCAAGGCATAGTGTATGGTAGCAGTGTGTTTGCCTATTTGTTGCATAGATAGATGCATTAGTTTAAGACAGACGTACACCTTGTTGGCCTACGTCAAGAGCTTGTACAATGTACTTAAATTGATCAGGACAACGACGGGTAGAACTTGACTTGCGTCTTATGATTTGTTGGCCTACGTCAAGGTCATAAGAGCTTGGGGTAAAAATCATATCGGGAGTTTCAAACATAAAGGAAACTTGCAGATTTAGCTTACCTTCTGGAGTGTGGTGACTAGAGTGGCTTCCATCTAGGGCATCATGCAATGATAGTTGGATCCCGATCCTACTGATGAGTAGGATTACTCTCGGGAATTTTTCTCACTTAACAATCAATGCTATAAACCAAGTAGGTGACTAGAAAGGTGTTAGAAGGGCTATGCCTTTAGGGAAAAGAGGTTCTTTAATTAAGGAACTTCGCGAAAGCGTTGGAAAACCTCCCTCGAAGTACCAACACCAGCCTGGCTGAAAGGTTAAGCAAGTATTGTGACGTGTGATTAAATCCTGACTAGTTCTTCTTTTAGGTTTTGAAGAAGGATTTGAGGAAACAGTGGGAGCCATCCTGTTTAAAAACCAATCTAAACATGCAAGAGCATATGCTGAGTGTTTTCTTTTCTCTCTCTCTGGCAGCTACCATGACAGGACTAAAACTATTACTTGAAAAAAATATACTGACCGGGCAGAACTATAAAGATTGGCTAAGGAACGTCAATATTGCGCTGACTTATGACAAAGTAGCATATGTTACCACCGCTGTTCCTCCCCTTATCCCCGGACCAGATTCCTCAGTTGCGGACAAGGAAGTTCGCAAAACCCGGGATCTAGACTGTGAGCGAGCTAAGTGTATCGTGCTGGCGTCCATGAACAATGAACTCCAGAAACAGCACGAAAGTATGGATATAGTATCCATCTTTCTCCATGTCAAGGATTTGTATGGAGAGCACTCCCGTATCGCAAGGTACGAGACCACAAGGAAACTCTTCCAGATGAGGTTAGCTCCAGAATCACCTGTAGGAGAGCACGTCCTCAAAATGATCATCCTCATTGAGGAACTCGCCAACCTGGGATGCGTGCTAGAGAATGATTTGTATATCGACTTGATTTTGCAGTCCTTTCCCCACACCTTCTCTCAGTTCGTGCTGAACTTCAATATGCACGAAATGGAAGCTGATCTTCCAAAGCTCCTCAACATGTTGAGGGTAGCAGAGAGCTCCTTGAAAAAAGAGAAGACCCCCGTTCTGTATGTCGGCCAATCATCCTCTTCTAAATCTAATGCGAAAGCAAAAGGGAAGAAGAAGATGAAAGCCACCAAACCGAAGGGTGGGGTCAAGAAGGTGCAGGGAACGAACAAGGCAGGAAGAGTGAAGGGAGAAAAGAACGAATGCTTTTATTGTCACAAGCAAGGGCACTGGAAGAAGGACTGTTTGGCCTTTAAAGCCAAGGACAAGAAGCAAGCTGTTGCTTCTGCTTCAGGTGTGTTCGTAATCGAAAATTGTCTTTCAGTAAACTCTACTTCATGGGTACTTGATACCGGTTCTGGTTCTCACATCTGTAATTCTTTGCAGGATCTGAGAAATAGTAGAGTACTGGGGACAGGTGATATGACTCTCCGGATGGGCAATGGAATGCATGTAGATGCTGTTGCAATAGGGGAATATCACCTAGGGTTGAATAGTGAACACATTTTGGTGTTGTACAGCTGTTTTTGTATTCCCAGTATGTTGTGTAATATTATATCAGTATCTTTGTTGTCTAATGAAGGATATAATTTTGCGCTTGAAAGAAATGTCATGAACATTTTCCTAAATCAAGAACTGATTGGGTTTGGCACACTGGAAAACGACATATACATACTTAATCAACCTCAAATTTTCAATATTCAAAACACCGCTCCCCTCCGAATGGCGGCCGAGACATGGGCGACTTGCCTGAAATTCGGGGTAGATGCTAATTGGTGCTATCCGTCCACCTCTCCGAAGATGCCAAATTGATTTATGGCACCATGTATCGAAGGTTTAGACGGATGCGGCCGATGTAGCAGACTTCGTCAGATTCCCCCTCGCTTGAGGGGTTTTTGATTGTGGGGACGCTCTTCCCTGCAGGCGCAAGCCCTTGCAGTTAATTACGTTACCGCATTGCGGTAACAACTTTCTCCTTCTCCAGATGGTCACTTCGTGTCGTGTGTGTTTGTTTTGTGTTTTGTTGCCCGTGGATTGTATACGGAGACTGAGTTATGTCGTCGCCCGTAGGGCGTAGACTAGTCCAAATCCGTATTATCTTAGATTTGGGTTGGGGGTTTGGGTTTAAGGATACGTTAGCCTCATTTGAGCCTAAGATCGACTTAAACGTTTGTTAAGAATACGTTAGTCTAGTTTTTAGACTAAGATCGACTTAACGGGATCGTTTGGATCCGACAAGAGAGCAATAAAAGGGGGCTCTGTTGTTTAGTTTAGTGAAGTTGCGGTCGGTAGGTAGTTTAAGGACATTGCGGTCCAATGTTAGTTTAAAGACATTGCGGTCAAGGTTAAGGACCTCATAGTCCATGGGTTTAAGGACCCCACAGTCCGTTGTTAGTTTTAAGACATCTCGGTCAAGGTTAAGGACCTCATAGTCCATGGGTTTAAGGACCCCACAGTCCGTTGTTAGTTTTAAGACATCTCGGTCAAGGTTAAGGACGTCATAGTCCATGGGTTTAAAGACCCCACAGTCCGTTGTTAGTTTTAAGACATCTCGGTCAAAGTTAAGGACCTCATAGTCCATGAGTTTAAGGACCCCACAGTTCGTTGTTAGTTTTAAGACATCTCGGTCAAGGTTAAGGACCTCATAGTCCATGAGTTTAAGGACCCCACAGTCCGTGTCAATGTGTGGTCATTGGGACCCGTCACCTCTTTGAAGACATTGAGGAATTACAACGCCAAGTATCAAAGGAGTAAAGAGATGTACCCTTGAACCGGGATGGATTTAATAGTCTTTGGCCCAATTTGGGATCAAGACCGATTAATTATGTTATGAGCCCATTAGCCCAGTTAATTCTGAATTGAGGACTTATGGCCATCTTGGGCTAAGTCCAATCATGTTTGGAATATTGGCTTCCTGTTGGTCCATTGAAGAAGAGGCTTTGCCTCTGGCCATTTAGCCAATTGGGCTAACGTTAATTCAACAATGTTGAACACTGGGATCAAGTTATTGTTTTAACATTAAAAGACAGTTGGTGTTAAACACCAGCAACAGGGGGTTCAAATTAGTGTTAAACACTAGAGCAAATCAGTGTCAAACACTACCAGCAGAGGCTTCAAATTAGTGTTGAACACTAAGAAATTCAGTGTTAAACACTGCAAATAAAGTTCTTTGATTAGTGTTGAACACTAAGGCCAAACAGTGTTTTAACAATATTCCAACTAAACCATGTAAACAGACTTTTATGATCTGTGTAGATGTCTCCGATAATAACCTGGCTCTGATACCAACTAAACCATGTCACGCCCCGCTTCCCAAAATACGGAATACGAGGGGTAGACAAGGCCAGCCATGCTCCTACGGTCAAGGAAATGTCCTGCCGTAGTCACACTTCGGCTTCTAGTTTATCATGGTAAACAGTAAACGATGCGCAGGTAATGAGAAATGCAGTAACTGAAGGAAACAATATAAAGACTGACCTGAAGTGGAACAAATGAATGTAAATCGGGAAGGCGTGTCAAGAAGTCTGTGATGCACGTCTAGTTCTGGTCCAGGCTAAATCTTCTCCTCACACTGAGCATGCATACTCAGGTCGTCAGAGCGACACAATAGCAATATAATGTATATAATCAAGTACAGTTCTAACAGTGGTAATGGATATGAATAACCATAAATCAATAACAGCATAAATATAAATGAGCAGGGATAAATGCAGCGGAACAGTAAAACAGTATAACGATGTGTCATGTATGTCAACACAGTATATAAGGAATGTAAATGACAGTAACCCTATCAGTCTCTAAGTCTCACTGCACAGGTCAATAAGCCTATCGTCAGTCCAAGTGTGAGAGTCAACCACTCGCGAGTGTCCTCCACCCAAGGGTAGAACCCAAGGGCAAGGGACCACGGGCCCAACATGTAACGAATGTATCACGGTGTCTATAGCACATACCCTGTAAATCTCCATATAACTCCCTAAATATATAAGCCGGCATGGGACTCCCGAGATTCTGTTGAATTCACACTTGAACTACCCCACACCCCGTGGTCTACATCAAACGCTAACCATAACCCTAAATACTAATCGATCCGTGACAAGTCTGCGCGAGAACTGGAGGCAGGACCTCCATCAAGCACGTCCCGACTAATACCTAAGGTAAATGGCAGTGTCGGATGCCTTATCTGTGACACCCGTGCAAGCGCTTCCATAAGTGTCCCATACCACTTATAGTCACACGTACACGCATCTCACAGACGTCGACAATGCAATAGAATAATAGGGTCACTGATTGTGCACAAGTACGTATCACTTTCACTTAATCACGAATACACGAACACTGACGTACTTGCCACAATCAACACTAAAATCTAACACTGGGTAAATGCACGATGTCACTAGGTTATCACTACAATGATATAGGTATGATATAATGCATGAACGGTATAAGAAGCACAACTCAGGTATCATAAAAACAACAGTCTATCACTTGCACGATTTATCATGAAACATATGTATGTAATTTAGCGAAATGATAAACAGGTAGTATTTAATATGTTCAGTTATCTATCCTTAGAATTTTGTTTCAAGCCAATCGGATTTCAGGATCATTAGTTATAACTGTTTCATTTTAAGCGCACGCGGCTGGAAATCCGGTTTCAGAATCAGGAATCCATTTCGCAACGCATTTTAATCCCAGTTGGGATCAGATTCAAGCGACGCTACAGTTGGATGAATTCTAGGGTTTTCAGTAAGGTTTTCAACGCAACAAACGGATCTTCAATCGCGTCTGTATGTTAGGAGTTATAATCAGTTTAATATTAACATGTCAATTCTGATTCTGCTGGGACTGTTATGTGTCCCGATCTATTAAATTACAGATTAAATATCAAACGGTAACAAAACAGAACGAAGCCAAATGCGTTGTCTAGCTAACAGAGTTATCTACAATAAGCAGCGGAGTTCCGCAACCTACAAGTTAAGGAAATCCTATGGTATCCAGTACGGAACAGCATGCAATGATTGGAGTAGCTCTGGACTGCAGTCCAGAGTCGCACTCCTATCCGAATATCATCACAGTTTAAATACAGAAATGTCTGGAAACTGGTATAGGATTAAAGTTTGTCGAGTTAGCTTCGATTTGAGCCTTCGAACGCACTATTCTACTATGTATATAATTTATGGTGAATTTAACGATTTTCAGGTACAGTAGAATTTCAGTTTTACGGTTAAAACTTGGGGTAGTTGTTTTAGTCGTTATCGATCACATCATCCAACAAAAATCACACACTATATTCACAGCCCTACGGGCCAACCTACACTATTTAGTTCCGTCAATTTTGATAATGTTTTCCTAAGAGAACAAGCACCGAACAGATACAGCACATAATAGTTTTAGACTCGAAACTTTATAATCTAGGCATTTAACACTTATAACTTAAATAAAATAGCATGTAAGCAAGTAAAAACTTGCCTGGAGTCGTCTTGGCGATGCACGGCAGTGGTAACGGCGTGAACGCGCGATGAGTGACGCGTGCAAGGTTCGCGGTCTTGGCTCGTGCTCGGGTTCTTGGATTCGACAGTTCAGTGGGTGTGACGGCGATGATTGCGATGAAAACGTCGACGACAGCGACAGCACGGGGCAGCGACGGCAAGGCAGCAGGGTGCTTGATTTGAGAGATGGTGCTCGACCAAGAGGGGTGGCTGGTGACACGGCACGGCAATGGAGTGCTCCAAGGTGAGGGTGGCAGTGAGGGAAGATGATTTATTAGTGTAGGTATATTTGTATATATGGAGAGAGAGAGAGAGAGAGAGAGAGAGAGCAAGAGAGGACTGGGGAGAGTTTGGGAGAGAGTGAGAGAGCTCAGGGGGAGAGGGGGAGATCGGGAGAGAGAGAGAAGGCAGGCAAGGGTGATGTCGTCGGTGGCGGTGATGATCGGGGGATGATCGACGGCAGGGGGTGGGAAGCGTGGATGGGTGCAATGAGGAGAGCTCGACGAAGGGTTGGTGCTCGGGTGCGACGAGGCCGAGGGCAAGGGTGAAGATGATGAGGTGAGGGCGATGGTTAGGTGATGAAAGAATGGAGATTGGCCTTCGTCGTCGTCGCCCGGCCAGAGATCAGGAGCTTTCTGGGATTGGCAGGTTATTATCGGAGATTCGTCCAAGATTTCTCAAGGATCGCGGAACCATTGACGCGGCTGACACGGAAGGACGTGCCGTTTACATGGACAGAGGAGTGCACTCAGGCATTCGACACTCTGAAGCAGAAGTTAACCACAGCACCTATACTTACAGTACCAGATAATTCCGGTGGTATGGTGATACACAGTGATGCCTCGGGGAAGGGTTTAGGCTGTGTTTTGATGCAGCACGGCCGAGTGGTTGCTTACGCCTCTCGACAACTGAGAAACCACGAGAAGAACTACCCTACGCACGACTTGGAGTTAGCTGCGGTAGTTTTTGCATTGAAGATTTGGAGGCACTATCTTTTGGGTGAGAAAGTGGAGGTATACACCAATCACAAAAGTTTGAAGTATGTTTTCACTCAGAAGGAACTGAACATGAGGCAGCGCCGATGGCTAGAGCTAATGGCAGATTATGACTTGGACCTTCAGTATCACCCGGGGAAGGTCAATGTTGTACCAGACGCACTCAGTCGCAAACCAGCGGTCATGATGTTGACCGATCAGAGGAATATTATTGAGGATTTCCAGAGACTTGAACTTGAGGTCATTACTCCGAACGCACTAAGTCAATTTTGGCAACTACAGGTGAAATCTTCCTTAGTGGATCGTATCAAGATTGCACAAGCGGATGATCCCCGATTGCAAAAATTCAGAGAACAAGTGGAAGCTGGATTGAGAACGGATTTGATTATACACGAAGATGGCTCTTTGAGATTCGGTAGCAGACTCTGCGTACCTAAAGGAGACGTACGAGAAGAAGTTCTGGCTGAAGCACACAGTTCAGCTTATTCTGTGCATCCAGGAGGTACAAAAATGTATCAGGACCTAAAGCAGCACTTTTGGTGGAACGGAATGAAGCGGGAAATTGCGAGGTTCGTAACCAGGTGTTTGGTATGTCAACAGGTGAAGGCGGAACATCAGAGGACAGCAGGATTGTTACAACCATTGCCGGTACCTGAATGGAAGTGGGAGCACATTACTATGGATTTTGTGACGGCCTTACCACGGAGCCCTAGAGGCAATAACGCCATTTGGGTTATCGTCGATCGCCTCACAAAAGCTGCACACTTTCTACCTTTCCGAGTGGGACAGTCGACAGAATCGCTGGCAGAAAGATATATGCAGGAGATTGTGCGACTTCACGGTGTTCCAGTCAGCATTGTGTCAGACCGAGACACGAGATTTTGTCGCACTTTTGGAAGAGCCTACAGGAGAGTTTGGGAACCCGCCTTAAATTCAGCACAGCTTACCACCCACAGACGGATGGACAATCCGAGCGTACAATTCAGACGCTCGAGGATATGTTGAGAGCCTGTATGTTGGACTTTCAGGGTTCCTGGGAGGACCATCTGCACCTAGTCGAGTTCTCTTATAACAACAGTTATCAGGCTAGTATTCAGATGGCTCCTTTTGAAGCATTATACGGGCGGAAGTGTCGATCCCCAGTATGTTGGGATGATGTGGGAGAACGAAGATTACTGGGCCTTGAACTCATCGTTCAGACAGTTGACAAGGTTCAAATGATCAGGCAGCGTATTAAGACAGCTCAGGATCGACAGAAGAGTTGGGCAGATACCAGCAGAAGGGCACTTGAGTTTGAAGTCGGAGATCATGTGTTCTTGAAGATTTCACCTACTCGTGGAGTTATCAGATTCGGGAGTCGGGGAAAGCTTAGTCCCCGTTTTATCGGACCTTTTGAGGTGCTAGAGCGAGTAGGAGAGGTGGCCTATCGACTTGCCTTGCCTCCATCGCTAGCTGGTGTGCACAATACCTTCCACGTGTCACAGTTGCGGCGTTACGTTCGAGATGAGAGCCATGTTCTGGACCATTCAGAGTTAATTTTGGGGACTAATCTGTCATACGAGGAGCAGCCTACTACCATTCTCGACCGCAGAGAGAAAGTGCTGAAGAATATGGTTATTCCGTTAGTCCGAGTGTCTTGGGGCGGTCGTTCCCCAGGAGAATCCACCTGGGAGCGGGAGGAAGATATCCGTGATCGCTATCCACATCTCTTTGATTAGTACATTATTTTTTTTGTATCTTTGTCAAATTTCGAGGACGAAATTTTTGTTAAGGGGGGTATGATGTAAATCCCCGTTTCCTTTCTAAATGAAATTTCCTATTTTCCGAATTCTAGTGATTACCTTATTCTTGACTTCGTATATTTTTTTTTGTTGGATGTTTAAAGCCCAATATTTATTCTTCCAAACCAATTAAATTTAACCCAAATTTTCTTTTAACCACTAAATTTCCCCAAACCCTTTTATCAATATCTCTCAGCCCAAATCTCATCCTTCAGCCCATTAAAAATTTCCTTAGTAAATTCTATATGAAAATCCCTGGCCCACTCTTGTTTTCAGCCCACACATTTAATTAATAAAATTCCTTATTAAATTTACCCTCAACCCATTCCCTTTTCATTTCTCCTCAGCCCATATAAAATCATTTTTCCAGCCCAATCTTTTAACTCAGCCCACGACTTTATTTTAGAGGGGGAAATTTTATTTTGTGCCGGCCCATTCCCGTTAGCCCAAGCCCGCTCCCCTTCACTGTTCTTCTTCCCTCTTCAAAATTTCCAACGGCTACCTCCCAAAATCGCGCGCGCGACCCGCCTCCTCCGCCGTCGCCCACGCCCTCGCCCTGCCGTTGCCCCACGTGGTCAATCTCTTCGCCCTCATCTCTCTAGTACTCACCAACTCCTCACCTCTCCTCTGGATTCACCGAGCCCAGAAAAAAAAAAAAAAAAACCCGAACACCCAAATTTCTCTCAAACCCACTGCCACCTCCACGCCGGCGATCATCCCACAGCGTCGCTCGACCCACGTCGACGACAACCACTCAATCCCTCTCCTTCTCTCTCCACGACTCCTCCCTTCATAACCCGAGCCCCTCTCGAATTTCCCCCTGCACAGAAACCCATTTTAACCGACGAGCTCGATTCACCACCTTACCCCTCGGTGCCGGCGAACTCCCCACCACATCGCCGGCCTCCCAACGATCTCCACCTCCTCAGCACCATCACCATCACCACGACCCCCGGCCACTGCCCAACCTATTTCCTTCTTCAAAAACTCCAAAACTCAATTACAAACATTTTGCTCACTGTGGGTTGCACTGTGCGTTGTCGGAACGACGCCGTCGACCGACGGCAAATCCAATACACTCGCTGTGGATCATCAAACATCCATCAACGTCTAGTGGCGGTGCAAACGACTCCGGAGAACCCCGACGCGAGATCCACATTTAGTTCGAGGCTCGCGGGAATCCGATACGTGGCGTATACCGCGCGTTCGCGACGACACCGCTGCCGTACGATCCCGAAACGTTCTCCAGGCAAGTATTTACTTGCTTCATGCTAAGTTATTAGTGGTACAACCTTAAAATCATATAAATTGAAATTTCCGAATAACTAAATATATTGTGGCGTATGTGTTCGATGTATGATCCCAATGGAAATATTTGTCTAATTTGACGGTAACCTATACTTTCTGTTGGCCCTTTTTTTGATGTATAACGTGTGCGAAATTCGCTGGAAAATACGATTGTTAGTAACGAAAATCGATACCCCCAAACATGTCGTTAAAACTAGAATTTCCTCGCAACTGAAAACGAATAAATACACCATAAATCATACACATATTGGAAAGATGCGTTCGAGGGCTTAATTCGAAGCCGACTCGACGAGCTTTAACCCTATGTAGGATTTTAATGATTTCTGTTCTGAAACCTTGAAGATAATTGGATCGGAACACGACTCTGGACTGCAGTCCAGAGCGTTTCTGATTAGTGTGTTCTGTCTAAAGTCCTGCGTCCCCGTGTTTCCTGAAATAGTATGATGCGGAACTTTACAGTAGTTATAGGATATTTCTGTTAGTGAAAGAAAACTAGTGGTTTCATCCCGAATCATCGCCGTTTGTTATTTTAAACTTATTTTAAAAGGGCATAACGTAAAGCTGTTCAGAACACTTTCTGAAATGACATTTGAGATTGAACTGTGCATAACTTTCAACGCACAGATGCGATTGAGGATCCGTCTGTTGCGTTGAATACTTTATCGAAAACCCTAAATTTCATTTAACTGTGACATCGCTAAATTCTGAGCCCAATTGGGTGTAATTCGTGTCGCGAAACAGATGTTCAGTTCTGAAATTGAAATCCAGCCGCGAACACTTAAACTGAAACAGTTATATCTTGGAAACCGAAACTCCAATTGAACTGAAACAAATTCTGATGAATGCTTGACTGATTGTTCTATATATCTTACCTACATCATTTTTGCTGATTTCGTAACATATTAATTTGTGAAATTCATTTTAGTTCATGACGTGCATGTTAATTCATAACATACCGAGCTTATTGGTAGCATACCATACATATATCATACCCTTGTCATATACACAGTGTTAGTGCGTGTGGACATTGCATTATCGTGCGTGATAGATGTTGGTTTAGGAGTGACGAGTATACCAATAGAAAGTGAACATTCGTGACAGTGATTGATACAGTGGATAGTGATGAAACCGTGTCGTTGGTATACTTGTACACAACTAGATCAACATCATAAATAGTGTAACCTGGGGAAAAAGGGGAAATCAAAGTGGAAAGAGTATCGTATTTAGCGGGACCGTGATTAGAGGATGATCATTCGAACTGTGATACTTATACGTGTAGGACAGGATCTAGCGATCCGGCTGACAGGGTTATGTCCCGGACATGTGGGCCGTTGTCTCGGGTATGTACGAGACTCCTGTTAAACATGATCCTCCTTCCACTATATGATTTCAAACATGACCTAGAGACTGATAGGGACACATAGCATATTCTGCATCATATTGTGACATAGTGTTTACATGCATTATTCTCGTACCAGTATTACCTCATTTACCTGTTTCACCTGATGATGATGATATTATTATTTGTGTCGCACTGACGACCTGAGTATGCATGCTCAGATCCCGCGGGAAGACCAGCACAGGAGACGGATCTATCCTTTGAGTTCACGGAGATATAGTTTGGTGTACCTTCTTCATTTACTGCTTTCCATAAAAGAGATTGTGAGTTTGAACTTGGTTAGTTATCGTTCTTATTATCTGTAATCCGTGAACAATGAAATTTCAATGTAATAAATTAGTGATGTGATTCCTTTAATACTGTGCTTATTTACTGATTACCATGTAGAGCTAGAAGCCGAAGTGTGACTACGGCGGGATGATTCCTTGACCGTAGGAACATGGCTGGCCTAGTCATACCTCGTATTCCGTATTTTGAGATCAATGGCGTGATATTCCAACTAAATCAATGGCGTGATATTTCAAAAGGAGACATCTACACAGATCATAAAAGTCTGAAGTATGTGTTTACCCAGAAGGAGTTGAATATGCGGCAGAGAAGATGGTTAGAACTTATGGCGGACTTCGACATCAATTTGCAATATCATCCAGGAAAGGTGAACGTAGTACCTGATGCTCTTAGTCGCCAACCATTAGCAATGAATCTCACCGCCCAGTGGAAGCTTCAGCAAGACCTACATCAGATGGAGATCGAACTAGTCATGCCAGGTGACGTTTCAAATTTGATGAATCTACAAGTTCAATCAACCATTGTCAATCAGATCAAAGCAGCTCAAGCCAGCGATGCTAAGTTGCAAAAGATCAGAGAACAAGTGGAGAATGGACTCAGAACAGATTTCATCATCCATGAAGACGGATCTTTGAGATACGGCAGCAGATTGTGTGTACCAAAGGGTCCTGTTCGGGAAGAGTTAATGAAAGAAGCTCACAGCTCTCCCTATTCAGTACATCCTGGAGGTACCAAAATGTACAAAGATCTACGTCAGAATTATTGGTGGCATGGAATGAAGCGTGAAGTAGCCAGGAGTGTCGCAAAATGTTTGGTGTGTCAGCAAGTAAAGGCTGAACATCACAGGACTGCTGGATTACTTCAACCGTTACCAATTCCAGAATGGAAGTGGCAGCACATTACGATGGACTTTGTAACTGCTCTTCCTCGCAGTACAAAAGGTAACGATGCGATTTGGGTCATTGTGGATCGACTCACAAAGTCGGCTCACTTCATCCCATTTCGAGTTGGCCAATCAACTGAGACATTAGCGAAGAAGTACATGGAGGTAATAATCTAATTTAGATTTAAACGAAATTCTTCATAATGTACTATCTCTGATACCCATGAACTCAAACAGGAAATTGTGAGACTTCATGGAGTACCAGTCTGCATTGTCTCCGATCGTGACACTAGGTTCCGATCGCAATTTTGGCAAAGTCTGCAAGCTAGCTTGGGAACAAGTCTGAACTTCAGCACGGCTTATCATCCACAAACAGATGGTCAGTCGGAACGAACTATTCAGATCTTGGAGGATATGCTCAGAGCATGTATGCTCGACTTCAAGGGATCGTGGGAAGATCACTTGCATCTTGTGGAGTTCGCGTACAACAACAGCTACCAAGCAAGCATAGGAATGGCACCTTTTGCAGCATTATATGGAAGGAAGTGTCGATCGCCATTAAGTTGGGACGATATCGGAGATAGAGAACTCCTTGGACCAGAGATGATAGTAGCGACCGTGGATGTGGTTCGTACTATCAGAGAAAGAATGCGCATAGCCCAAGATAGACAGAAATATTGGGCTGATGCAAAGAGACGACACTTGGAGTTCCAGCCAGGAGACCATGTATTCTTGAAGATATCTCCGAACCGCGGAGTGATCAGATTTAGAAGACGGGGAAAGTTGAGTCCGAGATACATTGGACCGTTCGACATACTCGAACGAGTCGGTGAAGTGGCATACCGATTAGCGCTTCCACCCTCATTGGAAGGAGTGCATAACGTGTTCCATATATCCCAACTCAGAAAGTATGTGAGTGACCCCAGCCATGTACTTGATCATTCCGAGCTTACGATACAGCCCGATTTGTCTTGTGAGCAACAACCTGTGGAGATCCTGGATAGAAAGGTAAAGACACTTCGGAACAAGGAAGTTAATTTGGTCCGGATAATGTGGAGAAAAGACACTCCAGGAGAATCCACGTGGGAAAGGGAAGATGAGATGCGTGCAAGATATCCGCACCTTTTTTTGTAAATTAGTCCTTAAATAAAAGTTGTAAATTTCGAGGACGAAATTTTTTGTAAGGAGGGTAGATTGTAACAACTCCAATTTTTGTATACCAAAATTTGATTTAAAATTGAAGTATACTTGGAGTATTAATGTTGCTGATAACACTTTAAGTATCTATCTCTTTACAATAATTACAAGAAGGAGCTTGTAGCTCATTGGTAATACCTTGCACTGCTGAACTAAGCCACCAGAGTTCGAATCCCATACCCCACATTATTTTTATTATTGATTTTTTAGAAAACCTTTAGAATACCAAGAGTTTACACGTGCATATCTCACAAAAACCCCACTACACCCAAATATGTAACACTTGCAGAGGGTAGATGAACCGTCGGGGGAGATCCAGGTCACCGGACTCGGTCAGGAATCGGCCAACTCGGCCTTGACTCGGCCGACTCAGTGATCCGACCGAGTCACGGCCGAGTCACCCACTTTTAGGCCGATTCCGGCAAGGGTCACAACATGAAAGTTGTGTCTTTTGGTATTCCCTACTCACCTGCAAAGTTTCAGCCCAATACCACTTCCAGAGATCTTTAAAACCCCCAATTACTCCACTTTTAATACATTTTTATTACATTTTATCACATTTTTATTTTTTAACTTTTCATCTACCCTAACCCTAACCCTAGCCTAGCCCTATATAAAGGCCCCTACCCTCTACCTTTTCCCCTCACAACTCTAAGCATACTCTCTAAAACTCTTGAGAACTTGGTGCAAAGAGCGAGAAGCGAAGCGCTGCCGAAACCGACGACGGATTCCGGCGACCGGATCAAGACCGACGTGACGTTTCCAACGAATCGGCAACCACCACACCTTTTAGAACGCTTAGCTTGTCCAAACCCGTAAGTCCCAACCTTCTACCTCTCTTTTCTATATTTGCAAAATACGACTTTTTGAAACCCGACGGAAATCGGACAAACCGATTTCCGATTCGGTTTTTCTTAAAAATTCCACTTGTCACCTAATACATATTATCAACCCTCTTGCATGTTGACTATTAATCACCCTTAAGTCAAATTTAATTGTACTTTTCCACATGAAATGACAAGTTCTTTAGAAAACCGTATTTCTTGCATAAAAATACCATCAAGTTAAATTTTAATGTTCTATTTAGATACCCCACTCCTAATCATGTTTATTTTGATAACAAAACTTGTTTCATTCAATTTGGATGAAATTTCACACATGAAATGATAACGTTTATGAATACCGTATTCTTGCACCTTAATACCCTTAAGTTTAACATAGCTTATTTCACCTTGAAACTTCACCAAAATTTAATATAAGTCACGGGGTAATGACCTACCCTTACACACACTCATTATAACCCTAATTGATAAATAACAAAAATACAGAATACGATATTATAGGACTTTTTCACTAAAATACCATAACCTTTATAACTTTTAGTTTAACCTTTAAATTGTAAACTTTTCTAAATAAAACTTATATAAAATGAAAGCACGATTGGTCATGGACATCGATCGTTTATCTAAACTGTCTTGTGGGTCTAGGCAAGTGTGTCTAAGGCTAGTGGTTTTTAATTAGGCCCACGACTGTGGTTCCTTCCCACTTACCTGGCACTTACCTGGCTGCATTCGACGGTGAAGAGGCGATTTGAGGCTTCTAATGACTCATCGTTTAGACCATAGAATATAGGTTAGATGGTCTAGGAAACCCTAAAAAACTAAAATATGGAGAACTATATACTTTTACAAATAAATACCCTATATTTAGAAAATCTTTTCCCTAAATTAAAAGTATTTATAAAACCTGAGCAAAGCGCCATTACAACCCATTCGTGGGGAACCTGTTAGGGATAGCACGGTTCATCGTGCACCCGCAGGCTAGTAGTGCGAGATTCAGACCTCCGCAAGGAGCATTCGGTCTCGAAAGGTTTAAATACAATATTTAAGGAAAGTAATATTTTTTGTAAATAAAATATTCATTTAAAAATCATTTAAGTGTTTTATTATATCTAATTATCATTTAAACACTTATTTTGTTATAATATCAAGTTTCCACTTTTTCCTAAAAATCATAGATTAAAAGTTACATTAAAATACCACGAATTTCAAATAAACAATTAATACTTTTATTAGGATATATTCACTAGAATAACACAAATAAAATTCACATCCATTACAATAATAAAGACGATTATTAAATACTTGAGGTATATTTTGAAAACTATACAAAAGTACTTTTTACATAAAACCCCCTCAAGTTTCACAAATTACAATAAGGCCCCTAGCTAATATTGAACTTCAAATTATCTTTCTTTTAGTCTGACTCGGGTTAGAGTCTGACTAATTCTGACTTGAATATAATTCAAGTCAATCTATATTTCAATCATATTCCAACACAACTTGAAATCGTGAATCCCTGAATACAGTTAACAATATATTCATTTTTGACTGAATCAAACCATGGATATTCATTCCATTATCCTGATATTCCATTTACCTGATTATACAGTTGCAACATGTTTACTGATATCATGGTTTTGGTCAGTCACTCAATTTACATATTCCATTACTACAACACTGTTAAAACATTACGGGGTTTAAAGGGGTAGATTGGTACGGAAGATGTTAAAAGTGGAATGAGGTGGTCAGATTAAGACACCTAACATGAATACTGTTGCTGTTGTACCGTGGCATAACGGTTCCTTGTACTCTCCGTTTGCACTGATCTCTAGCATATAGAGATCCCCCTCGTATACACTGGCATTCTTCTGTACCAAGCTACAAACAACTGCGTTAAACAATATTCCATAATATTCTACAACATAATACTCTAGAAAATACTGTTACTCTGCCATTCTCACTCCACTTTTCTTTGGGACTTACCGAGCGACCTGTTCGCTGACGACATTCTATTTCTTTCTTCTTTGAATGTCGTCAGGTGCGTTGGACCAAGTTGAGACCGAGCCAACAACTGAAGATTTGGAGCAGTTCCAAGAAGATCCAGAGCTCTAGACTTTGTACTTGTTCTTTCCAGTATTTCCTTTTATTATTATGCCACTGTTTAGGCATTGCTTTCTTTTTTTCATTCCAGTTGTATTTTCATTTCATGCATTGTATAAAGAATGTTATTAATAAAAGTTGCTGTTATCTCAATCTTATTTGTCTCTTATGATTATTTTATATTGCTTAGTTACGCTTAGCGTATGTACTTCTGAGTACATACGTAGCGGGCCTCGTCACGACCACTTCGCCGTACATTGGGAAGCGGGGCGTGACAGGTTTTGTTGGTGGCCCATGCAGGTCCCTCAATAGTAGGTCTGTG
This sequence comes from Agapanthus africanus, assembly GCA_030015575.1. Classification (NCBI taxonomy): domain Eukaryota; kingdom Viridiplantae; phylum Streptophyta; class Magnoliopsida; order Asparagales; family Amaryllidaceae; genus Agapanthus; species Agapanthus africanus. The sequence goes on from CM057338.1 coordinate 26,918,873, forward strand.
GTTCGAGGACGAACCATTATTCTTAGATGGGGGGAATGTAATACCCCAGAGCAGTGCGGTCTTAAGACATCATGGTGATCTGCTCTGTCCACACTCAGTGCGGTCTGTTGCGGACATCTTGGTGATCTGAGTGAGGGAGCCATTTCAGAACAATGGGATCGGGTCCTTAAAGCACATTCCGAAAGAGAACCGAACTGCATTATAAATATAATGATACCACCCTCAATTACAGAGGCGCCTTTTAAGTGAACCGGAACTACAGAAGCTTGAGAACTCCGTAGTTAAGTGTGCTCGGGCCAGGAAAGTCTTGGGATGGGTGACCTCCTGGGAAGTGGCCCCTGGTCGGGTCCGGTTCGCTCTAAAGGGAAAAACCGTGCGATTTCGGCCAGAGCGGACAATACCATCTGTACTGAGGCATGGGGCGTTACAAATTTAGTGTTAAACACTAAGACAAGAGGGGTCACGTGGTAACACGTGAGGGCGCCCTCCCTTCATTTGTTCTGCTGAGAATATCGCATCTTTTGGAGCATCACGTGCCATCACGTGACGGGCATTTAAATGCTTGTATGTTAAAGCCTCTGCCAAGGGTCACGTGGGTCACGTGAGGCACTGCCTCAAAAGGGCCTTTTCTGTGGATCTTTTCGGGAGTCACGTGGTGACACGTGACCCTGCCTCTATGTATGTTTCTTTTTTTAGAAGATCTGTTAATCCCTTTCAAGAATTAAATTCTTCGTAGGGTTGAACCCTGACAATAATTTTAGAGGAATAAAATTCCTATTTCCTTTTGAAGATTTATATTCTGAGATAGAGTTGAACTCTGAATTTTCTGCAGGAATTAAATTCCTCATATATGTGAAGAATTGAATTCTGTCATAGGGTTAAACCCTAATAAAAACTTTAAGGAATTAAATTCCCGCTCTCTTTTTAGAGAATTATTCTGAGGAATGAGATTCTGTCATAGGGTGAAACCCTAATTTCTCCTTTCTTAAGGGAATTAAATTCCTGTTATTTTAACAGAACTAAGTTCTTAACTAGGGTTAAACCCTGATTCTGTTTATTCTGAAGGAATTAAATTCCCATAACATAGGGTCAAACCCCAATTTTATTTTAAACGAATTAAATTCCTATAGCTCTGTGAGAATTAAATTCTCAAGCTTCAATTCCCTCTCTATGCTTTGGATCTGCATGGCAGGATCTCAACCCATTGAGAATTAAATTCTCAACTCAAGGGGAGATGTGCACTTTACAGATCCTCCACCAAAGAGAGAACTATGTTCTTCTGTTTTATATCAGAGTTAAACTCTGTTGAGAATTAAATTCTCTTTTCCTTTCAAAAAGCCTTCCCTTTCTTATCTAGGGTTTTCTTTTGCAGAAGATCCAAATTTCTCCAAAGTATCAAGGCTCTCCTCTTTTTTTTATGTATCGATTCCTTTCTGCCTCTATATATCTCTTTGTGTGTCTCTTGGCTCCTATTTATAGGAGAAGCAGCAGAATCAATTAGTTTTTGATGAATCTTTCATTGAGAAATTTGATTTGAATTCACTATTCGTTTGGACCTTTGGATTATTAGGTGAATTTTATTCACCATTGGATTTTAAATACAGAGATTTTCCTTTGTTATTTCAATTAGATTCTAAGGGGAAATCTTTCCAAATTCGAGATTTTTCCATAGATAGATGATATTTAATCACCTTTAAATTTTTAATTCAATCGGTTCCTTTGGAAAGATTTGAGAGGTCTTTTCTCAGAATTTAATTCTGTTAACAGATAGGCTTTGAAAGCCGGTCATGTGTGGCCACGTGACCTTTGGTCACGTGTGGGCACGTGACCCCTTTGGAACGAGCCCTCTTCTTTCTTTTTGCGCTCTGCCTTCTGGTCGCTGCTTAGCCGTCACGTGCCACCACGTGACCCCTGGTCACGTGTGAGCACGTGACCCTCGTCTGGAGCCTTTTTCTTGATTTAATCAGAGAACTGTTGTGCCTTTGCCGCTGCTTTTAAATGTCACGTGCCGACACGTGACCCTTTCTGAAGCCCTTTTCTTTAATGTAGTCGGGAAACTGGATCTGCCTTGCCGATGCTTTTAGATGTCACGTGCCAACACGTGATTGCTGGTCACGTGTGAGCACGTGACCCTTTTCTGAAGCCTCTTCCGTAGGCTTTCCGGATTTTAAATCAGGAAACAAATGCCCCCACAGCGTTGTTCTCACGTGTCTGCACGTGAGTGCAACGCTGTCACCTTTTGTGACCGTTGGATTCCTCTAGGGATTTGGGGAAATGAAACGTTTCTATCACCTCCTATAAATATTGGGGTCATTTCAGAGACGCCTCCACTTTGTTCATCTTCTTCCTTGCAAAATTTCTTCTTTTGAGAATTTAATTCTCTTCTTCCAGAGCTTAGCTCTCTGCCTTGAAAATCTTCCAGAGTTTAACTCTGTTCGAAGAGGCTTTTTCTTTAGGTAATGCTCTCGAATGAACGATGAACTCTCGCATTCCTCTGTATTTTAAATCCAAAACAAGGGTTTTTACCCTTTTTTAACAAAGAACCCATTTTTCTTCAAGCTTTTTAACCGAAGTATGAAACCATTTTAGCCTTCAAAAGTAGATCTCTTAGGGTTTAGATGACCTTTAGGGAAATAATGGTGATAATCCATGGAGCTTAACCCCGTTCATAGAAAAAATGCTTTTGGGAATTTAATTCCCTTTTTCTTAATAAGGAATTTAATTCCTATGAAGAACTCAATTTCTTCACATGGAGGCTTCTTGGGGTCTCTTGACCCGAGGTTGTCCCTCTGCAATTAATGAAACATGAGCTTTATAATGATTCTCATGACCCTTATTTCAGGTACCATGGATGACCATCTGTATGGTCTTGACGAGATCATTTCCTATGGGAATATTCGTGTACTGGGCCGCAGTCAGAACCAGGAGTTCACCGATGCTCAGTGTGCCGAGATCATGAGCCGCTTTGACGAGTACAACCATCGGCTACTCCCCCGTCGCTCTTCTCTTCTGAGGCTGATCGTGCTGGCGATCCGGGAGGCACTCCCTCTCTTTTGCACCGGCATACCACTCAGGGCCTTGGACACTGCTGAGGATAAGGTACATTCGGTGTACCTGATGGACTTGATCTCAAAGAGGAGGCGAGATCACCTCATTGATCTCTTGCACCAAGCCTTTCAGCAGTCAGCCATACTTGCCGCCTATCGGAGGGTGGAGGATATTCGTGAGGACCCCGACGCTTGCGACCGCGAGAGAAAGCATACTAGGATGGTTCGAAATGCCTGGAAGATCTTGGACAAAGTTACCTTCGATTTCCTCAATCCATGTCCTGCGTCTGAGGTCTTACCGTTGTAGTTGTGTCCTCTTTATTTTGTATGAACTTCTCAAAGTATGAATGATAAGTTTTATTATGTTTTTCCCTGTTTGCATGCCTTTCTTTGGGATTTCATCATTTTGCTACTGTTGTTGTTGATGCTTTTAATATGCAGGGTGCTACTCCATCCATTTTTTTTAGTGCACATCAAGTTTGGGCCTCACGTGTTCTGCACGTGGGGTCCCTTGATGGGGCTGTTCACAAAATTTTCCCATGCCATATTTTCAGTGCACAATATCAGATGCAGAAAAAGGGCCTTGGAAATAGTTCCATCTCCCTGATTTTCGATGCCTTTCCTTTTTTGGGCCTTGGAAATAGCTTCATCATGCAAGATTTTCCGCGCACAGCACTTAATGCACCCCTTTATATCTGGGGCAATGGCTTTCCTTTTCTCTTCACAGAGAACTTTCATTCCCATTTTAGCGCGATTTAATTCGAGAACAACTAAGTGCCATGGCCTGCAACCGTCCACACGCTCGTCGACAGCCATGGGAAGTTCCTATCGAGGAGATGATCCCCAGCTTTGCCGCCCGGTTAGTGGATCCACTCCTTACCGATGATGAATGCGGCTCAGCGATGTATGAACTCTCGATCCGTAGGGGGTCTCCCCTCCCAATGGGTTCCCTCTGGCTCCGGATGATCCTCACGGCCGTGCTTGCCGACATTCCTCCTCACCCGGCAGAGATGACCCTGGCGATGCTTGATGCGGCTGAAGAGAAGCTCGAGGGCTTTCACGAATCGTGCCTGATTACTCAGGCTTTGAAGGACTGCTCGATTCACCTGCTGAGCCAAATAAGGGCCCGGTGAGCTATTATGTTTGCTTTCGCGGACGAGCATGACATCAATCGATGGGAAGCGACTCCTCGCGAGAACCGTCGCTTTGATGTGCTGGAGAGAGCGGAGAGAGAGATGGAGAATTTTGTTCTTTACTTTGTTAACCCTTGTGCTACTGATCCCGTGTTTGGTGACCTTTTCCCGCTAGCGTAGAATATTTAAATTAGTCCCTTTTTTTGTATGCTTTATGCTGAACCTCCATGTAGGCTTGGTACTCGTATGTATGTTTTCGCTTGCATGAATAAACTTTGTGTTCTTCTTATGAAGACTTTTTTTAGTCACCAATATTATCATCACGTCGCATGCACAGCGGAGCTTCGCATATTATTTCATTTTTTTTTATAATTGCGAACGCATGCTTGACAGGATAACGTCAGAAATTTTCTTATTGCTTCCCATACCCGATGATGTACGCGTGTTTTAGCTCGACTGCTGCTATCAACCGGAGCTTATTTATACAGTCCAGAGCGTTCCTATCCTATCTCAGAGGCTGCGGTCGTGACAGTGGGCTTAAATGGCCTGACAAGGCGACACGTGGTGAACACATTGTTGTGCGAGGAAAGGGTTCAGTCGTAAATTCTCAGAGATGGAATTGGCTTCTAAGGCGCTGAGCGAGCTTTAAGCTAATCTCACCGCCAAGGCCAACAAAGCGTATGAACTCTGGCGGGTGCTTCAGGAGTCCATCAGAGAGGTGGTGGCTCTCGACAAAGCTGCCGCGTTCACTCGTGAGAGGGTCGAGGCTCATAAGGTCACCGTGAAAGAGCTTGAAGGCTGGCTCGCTTCGTATCAGGCCCAGCTGGCGCAGGCGCAGGCCCGTCTTTTGGCGATCTTAAATCATGAGGCCATGGCCCAACAAAAGCAGAATGAGCTGACCAAGCTGCTAAATCGCCCACCGTCTTGAAACATTTGTATCTTTTCCTTCCTCCTTGTATATACTCATAGATGAGAGTATTTTCTTTTTGTTCTTTCATGGATTGTAGTTTGTATCCATTTTGGTTTATGAATAAAAGATCCATTTTCTTCTCGACGGTGTGTCTCTTTTCATTGAATGTGTTTTGCGGACGATTTATCTTGATCTCTTTGCAGGGCAGTGATGGCTTAAGATTCAGGGTTAAGATCTGCTTCGTAAGACTTTTGCATTTTATGAGCCATGAGGGTCTCATAAAGAGTTTTTTTTCTCCCCGTGGGTCGAGAGGATCCCATAGGTGTAAGTTCTTCTTAAGAATCGTGAGGATTCTTAAGCGGGTTTTTCCTTGAGAGTCGTAAGGATCTCACGAGAGAGTTTTTCTTCCTTACAGGTTGTGAGGACCTGCAAGTGTTGGATGTGATCACCCTTATCCGTGTTTCACGGGGTCAGGGGCTGCTCCAGGTATCGTAGTTTAAAGACGTCGCGGTCAAGGTTAAGGACCTCATAGTCCGTGGATTTAAGGACTCCACAGTCCGATGTTAGTTTTAAGACATCACGGTAAAGGTTAAGGACCTCATAGTCCGTGGATTTAGGGACTCCACAATCCGATGTTAGTTTTAAGACATCACGGTCAAGGTTAAGGACCTCATAGTCCATGAGTTTAAGGACCCCACAGTCCGTTGTTAGTTTTAAGACATCTCGGTCAAGGTTAAGGACCTCATAGTCCGTGGATTTAGGGACTCCACAGTCCGACGTTAGTTTTAAGACATCACGGTCAAGGTTAAGGACCTCATAGTCCGTGGATTTAGGGACTCTACAGTCCGATGTTTGGTTGCAGGGACCCGTCACCTCTTTGAAGACGTTGAGGAATTACAACGTCAGGCATCAAAGGAGTGAAGAGATGTACCCTTAAACCAAAGTAAACTCAGTACAAAATCAGGGTGGTTGATTGTTAGTTTTGAGACATTGCGGTCGAGGTTAAGGACATCATAGTCCGTGGATTTTAGGGACTCCACAGTCCGGTGTTTGCTCTGGATGCTTCACACGGGTTCACTGCCGTGCTTGGCGAGGACCAGGCTCCGCTCTGGATGCTTCGCACGGGTTCACTGCCATGCTCCGTGAGGACCAGGATCCGCTCTGGACGTTTTCCACGGGGTCAAAGAGTGACGTTATCCGCGTTCCACGTAACCAGGAATTTTGCACTGGATGCTTCACACGGGTTCACTGCCGTGCTCCGCGAGGACCAGGCTCCGCTCTGGATGCTTCACACGGGTTCACTGCCGTGCTCCGCGAGGACCAGGATCCGCTCTGGACGTTTTCCACGGGGTCAAAGAGTGACGTTATCCGCGTTCCACGTAACCAGGAATTTTGCACTGGATGCTTCACACGGGTTCACTGTCGTGCTCGGCGAGGACTAGGCTCCGCTCTGGATGCTTCACACGGGTTCACTGCCGTGCTCCGCGAGGACCAGGATCCGCTCTGGACGTTTTCCACGGGGTCAAAGAGTGAAGTTATCCGCGTTCCACGTAACCAGGAATTTTGCACTAGATGCTTCACATGGGTTCACTGCCGTGCTCAGGGAGGACTAGGCTCCGCTCTGGATGCTTCACACGGGTTCACTGACGTGCTCCGCGAGGACCAGGATCTGCTCTGGACGTTTTCCACGGGGTCAAAGAGTGACGTTATCCGCGTTCCACGTAACCAGGAATTTTGCACTAGATGCTTCACACGGGTTCACTGCCGTGCTCGGCGAGGACTAGGCTCCGCTCTGGATGCTTCACACGGGTTCACTGCCGTGCTCCGCGAGGACCAGGATCCGCTCTGGATGTTTTCCACGGGGTCAAAGAGTGACGTTATCCGCGTTCCACGTAACCAGGAATTTTGCACTAGATGCTTCACACGGGTTCACTGCCGTGCTCGGCGAGGACTAGGCTCCGCTCTGGATGCTTCACAGGGTTCACTGCCGTGCTCCGCGAGGACCAGGATCCGCTCTGGACGTTTTCCACGGGGTCAAAGAGTGACGTTATCCGCGTTCTACGTAACCAGGAATTTTGCACTAGATGCTTCACACGGGTTCACTGCCGTGCTTGGCGAGGACTAGGCTCCGCTCTGGATGCTTCACACGGGTTCACTGCCGTGCTCCGCGAGGACCAGGATCCGCTCTGGACGTTTTCCACAGGGTCAAAGAGTGACGTTATCCGCGTTCCACGTAACCAAGAATTTTGCTGATTGTATCTGCGTTTCACGGGATGGAGGTTTGACTGTTGGCGATATGGATACCACAGAGCCATGGAACTGGGAGTTGCCGCTGTTCCGCTTAGCTTAGAGTTGTGTTCGTTGTTACGAGACGAGTGTTGAAACGATCTCCAGGTCTCCTTTGGCCCGTCGAGACTTGGCTTCTTCTTCTGATGAAACCTGGGGGAGAAGTATGATCCCTTTTTGTTTACGCCTTTGGATTGTGTACAGGGTGTGATGGAACATCACCTGTAGGGCATAAATTGAAACTTTTTTTTTATTTATATTTTATTTCTTTTTCCGCGATGCTCTATTATTTCAGCTTTTATATCGCGGAGGTCGCGATTGCCCTATCATTTCGGCGATTTTTCGCGGTGCCCAATCATTTCGGCTATTTATTTCATTTTCACTCGCTGTTTTTTATTGTCAGTTGCCCCATCATTTCGGCTGTTTTTCATGCATACATTTTTACTTGCTGCTTTTTATTGCAAGTTGTCCCATCATTTCGGCTATTTCGTATGCATGTGTGGCTTGTTAGCTTTTTCGCCGCAAGCTTGGATTTTAGACACCGATTTCGGCATCAGCACCGCTGCAACTGGGATGTTGCCAGGAGCGAATCATGATTTTCCTCTGTCGATGTTGAACAAAGGTGGCTTAGTAAACAGGGTTAAGGGTCCTGTCGACCAAGGCTTTTGACTTCATGAGCCGTAAGGGTCTCACAAAGGTATTTCTCCCTACAAGTCATGAGGATCTTGTAGGTGTATTTTCTCCCTAGGGATCGTGAGGATTCCTAAGTGTATGTTCCTCTGGAAGTCGTAAGGATCCTACAAGAGGGTTTTCTCCTTATAAGTCGAGAGGAATTATATAGGTTGTTCACCATATGGACATGTCCCTAGTCACGGGTGTGACTTTGCTGGGGAAATGTTTATTCGCGCCCGTGGATTGTATACAAGGGTCAGTATTGAGCCACTTGTAGGGCATAATCGAAGGTTGTGGGGGATTTTCTTAAGAACAGGTTTAGGTTTCTGTAACTTAAGACTTTCAAATCTCATGAGCCGTGAGGGTCCCATAAGAGAATTCTCCTTACGAGTCGTAAGGATCTCGCAGGTGTATTTTCTCCTTAGGAATCGTGAGGATCCCTAAGTGTGTTGCTCCTTTGTGAGTCGTAAGGATCTCACGCGGGTGGTTTCTCCTTACAAGGTCGAGAGGACCCTGTAAGTGTCTTTTAACGAGGTTGCGCCCTTTCACGTTTTCACAAACACTCGCCGGTAGTCCTGCTGTTTTTACTCACGGAGCCCTTTCGGGTTTTCATCCGTGCCCTTTTTGCTTATGGACATACCGTTTTTTTTTTCTCTTTTTTTTCTTACAAGGTCGCGCCCTTTCGGGTTTTCACGAACACTCGCCGGTAGCCCTGCTGTTTTTACTCACGGAGCCCTTTCGGGTTTTCATCTGTGCCCATTTTGCTTATGGACATACCGTTTTTTTATTATTTTTTTTATTTATATATTTTTTTTTCTTTTTCTCCTTTTTTTTATTCATCTCGTCAGCCTAAGGATGCTGCGGTAGTAGTTTAGGGACGTTTCGGTCCGTCGTTAGTTTAAGGACGTTTCGGTCCGTCGTTAGTTTAAGAACGTTTCGGTCCGTTATTAGTTTAAGGACATTTCGGTCCGTCGAGGAGAGGGCCAGCTACTACTCATAGAGCTTTGAGCTTTAGGAAGATAGCGAGCGGACATAATCGTCGTCATTTATCATTGACCTAGGCTGTGGCTCATTAAGCGTAGTATTTCTTTAGGAAGCGGCCGTTTATTGGCCTGAAAGGCCTTTCACCATGCATGTCCATGAGTAGATAGGCTCCACCCTGGTAGACCTTATCTATGATGTACGGGCCTTCATAGTTTGGCTCGAATTTTCCCCGCTTGACGCGATTGGGGATCATAGGTCTTTTGACCACTAGTACGAGTTCGCCTTGGCGGAATGTCCTCGGTCGGGTCAATCTTTCGTATGAGCGCGTCATCTTTGCTTTATAAGCTTCTAGATTTTGTTGCGCTATGAGCCGTGTTTCTTCAAGAGCATCAAGCTCCTCGAGCCGGAGGTTAGCATTTTCTTCGTTCGTCAGTTCGTAGTGGACTGCCATTCGTAGATAGGGTAGCTCTATTTCGAGGGGGAGTACCGCTTCCGTACCGAATACCAGTGCGTACGGCGTTGTGTTCGTGGCCGTCTTGAACGTAGTTCGATAGGCCCAAAGGGCCTCTTGCAGCCTCTCGTGCCAGTCTTTCTTATTTCGGGACACCGTCTTTTTCATGATTTTTGTCAAGGTCTTATTGAAGGCCTCGGCTAGACCATTAGCTCGCGGATTGTAAACTGAAGAATATCTCCAGTCTATATTGTGATGCTGCGCGAAGCGGCTAATTTTATGGCTTATGTAGGCTGGCTCGTTATCGGAGATAATCCGCCATGGAGTTCCAAACCGATAGATGACGTGCGTCTTGAAGAAGTGGAGGATATTCTCCGTCTTCACTTCCCTCAGCAGTACTGCTTCTGCCCATTTGGAGAAGTAATCAGTTGTCGCCAGGATGAAACGATGTCCCCGGGACGATGCTAGTTCGATGGGGCCGACTATGTCAGTCCCCCACATTTCGAATGGTCAGCTAGCCATCGTCGGATATAGTGGATTCGGATGCTGGTGGATGAAATCCCCGTGGATTTGGCACGAGTGGCATTGCTTCGCATATTCGAGGCAGTCCTGGATCATCGTGGGCCAGTAGTAACCCATCCGTTTAAATTTTAACTTCATCTTTGGGCCTGCTTGATGAGAAGCACAGATTCCGTCATGAACCTCTTGAATGACTCTTTCTGCTTCGTCAGGTCCTAAACATCTCAGCCACAGAGAATCAAACGACCTCTTATACAGAGTATTATTGACGAAAGCGAAAGATAGAGCTCGTTTCATGAGCTGATGTCTTGAGGACGCTTCTTCAGGCATTCGGTAGGACTTAAAGTAGTCTATGAAAACTTCCCTCCAATCCTCAACCCTTTCTCGTTCTTTTGCTTGTAAGGTCATCCGCTCGGTCTCTCCCTTCTCTTCAGGTGATTCCAGAGATATCTCCGTTGGGGCAAGCACCCGACGGCTTTGTACCACGATTCTTACATCATCGAGGTTTTCGTCAGCCGGCTCTTTAGCAAGTTTGGCCAACGCATCTGCTTTGCTATTTTCCGCGCGTGGTATGCTTTCCAAAGTATAGGAGGGAATTTGGGTCAACAGTTGTTGTACCTTTTCGCCGTATTTTACCAATTCTGGTTTGCATGTCTGGTAGTCGCCGTTTACTTGACTAACGACCAGTTGGGAGTCCCCATATACGAGGAGATTTTCAATTCCCATGTCGATGGCGATCTCGAGGCCTGCTATCAGAGCTTCGTATTCGGCTTCATTGTTTGTCCTCGGCTCTGTTAAGGAGAAGGCGAAGCGCATTATCCCTCCTTGTGGAGTTACGAAGATGAGGCCTACCCCCGATTTGATCATTGGGATACCTTGTTTGCGCTTCTTTACGGAGGACACTCCATCGAAATAGAGTTCCCATCGGGTACTACCGCCGCCGATCGCATCAAATGCATGCTCGTCCGGCAGATCGCAGTTCAGAGGAGAACCGGCAGGTACTGGATGCTCAGCAAGGAAGTCGGCAATGGCCTGGCCTTTCATTGCCTTAAGAGGTCGATACGTTATCGAGAACTCCATCGGGAGTAGAGCCCATTTAGCGAGTCGACCCGTCAATATAGCCTTTGACATCAAATATTTAAGAGCGTCCACCTTCGAGATAAGACGGACTTCGTGCGCCAACGCATAGTGCCCGAGCTTTGTTATCGCGAAGATCAACGCCAAGCAGTGTTTTTCAATGGGAGAGTAGTTGCTTTCTGCCCCGAGCAGAACTCGACTTAAGTAGTAGAGTGCTCTCTCTTTTCCTTGATCGTTCTCTTGTGCCCATAATACGCCTAAGGAACCTTCGAGGGCGGTTGTATAAAGAATGAGGGGTTTTCCCTTGACCGGCCCAGCCAATACCGAAGGGTTCTGCAGGTACTGCTTGATCTCGTCTAGTGCACCTTGGCATTTGTGATCCCAAACGAATGGAGTTCCCTTCTTCATCAGGTGGCTGTAAGGACGGCACTTGCCTGAAAGATTGGCGATAAATCGCCGGATGTATGCGAGCTTCCCTTGGAGAGACCGCAACTGTTTGAGGGTTATTGGCGGAGGCATTTCCATGATCGCCTTGATCTTAGATGGATCTACTTCGATACCTCGGTGTCGGATGATGAATCCCAGAAATTTACCCGAGGAGACTCCGAACGCGCATTTGAGGGGATTCATCTTCAAATTATATTGCCGAAGGCGTTGAAATACAGTCTCCAGATGCTTTAAATGCTCTTCGTATGACATGCTCTTTACTACGAGGTCATCGATATAGCACTCGACGATGTCATGTATGAGATCGTCGAAGATCTTTGTCATGGCCCTTTGATAGGTAGCGCCGGCGTTCTTTAGACCAAAGGGCATAACCTTGCAGCAGAATATACCCAAAGGGGTCCGGAAAGCGGTGTGCTTCTGGTCTTCGGGATGCATCTTTATCTGATTGTACCCTGATGAACCGTCCATAAAGGAGAAAACCTCGTGAGTGGACGTGTTATCTATCATTAGCTCGGTTATTGGTACTGGGAAATCGTCCTTCGGGCAAGCTTTATTGAGATCCCTGAAATCCACGCATATACGTACCGTCCCATTTTTCTTCATTACCGGGACGATGTTGGCGATCCAGTCGGGATATTGGACTTCTTGGATAAATCCAGAATCGATTAGCTTCTTGACTTCGGCGTTGATGCTCATCTCAAGCTCGAGCCGCATCCTTCTCGGCGCCTGCTTGACTGGCTTGATATCCGGGGATATTGCTAATTTATGCACAGCAATCTCCGGATCTAATCCTGGCATCTCGGAATAGTTTCACGCGAAGCAGTCTTTATACTGTAGAAGCACGTTCTTTAACGCAGCCACCCTTTCTTCAGATAGCAGCTCGCTGACAAATGTCGGTCGCGGATCATCTGCCGATCCCAACTCAATCTTCTTGAGGTTATCTGCAGTAGTATGTATGACATCTTCCAGTTCTTTCGGAGCTGGCGGAAATTCTGAGATCACCTCATCATTGCTGTTCTCAAAGCACCAGGGAAGGTCATCCATGTTCTTGGGCTCTTCTTTTAATATCGTAATCGTGTAACAGGTGCGAATCCGCTTCCAGGACTGAGGTGGATCTGGTTCTGCTTTTGCGGCTTTGGGTTCGTGCTTTTGTGGCGGCGTTACCCTCCAGCCGTTGGATAAAGCGAATCTGCCCTGTTGGTACTGGTCCTTGACCCAGTTCTTGAAGGTGAAGCAGTCTTCGGTAGGATGTCCTATGGCTCGGTGATAAGAGCAATAGCTCAGATGATAAGCCTTGTTAGCTTGCTCAGGGTGTTTAGACTCTGGAAGCGCGATCATTTGATATTTTATAGCGAGCTCGAGTAACCTCTCCGTCTTGTCTCGAGGGAAGGAATACGCTCGACTCATCTTCTTCATGAGGGACAAATCCGGACCACGCAACGCCCGATCACACGACTCTCTAATCCTGTGTCGTTGTTGTCGGCTCCTCTTTCCGCTTCTTGATTTATTTCTGCCTCTGTGTCGGGCCTTTCGTACAACGGGTTGACAGGGAAGAGCATCTTTGTCTTTTGCAGCCTGTTGAAACAGACGTTGCGTCCTGGCCTTCTCGTAGATGGTCATCTCGCGGTTGTGGTCTTCCCGAGCTTTTTGACCCACTTTCCTGATAAGCTTGTCCATTCGTTCTTCAAACGACGGACTCGGCCCTTCAATCGCGGGATCTAGTTTTGATGAGGGGTTGGCATTTCCTGACAGGGCGTCCTCTTCTTCATTAAAGGTATATATGGCGTAGCTACTGTGGGCCCGTTCCCGTTTTTCGGCTCTCACGTATCCAAGCCCAAGTGTTTCAATTTTCCCGTTGGGCAATTTGCGTTGAGTCCCAGGGACATCCCAAATCCTGTTGTAGAACCGAGCTTGTCGAACAGTCTGTTTTAAGGGTACCCCTTGGCGCTTCAATAGCCTCTTTAGTCCATTTGTGTAGTATCTGGGCAAACGGATGGGTTGGAGCCTGTCGAGTGTAGCATCCGCGCCATGCCAGATCTCTTTCTCTACTTTTGACTCTGAGGATCGGTAGAATAGGATTACCTTCTCACCCCTTTTCCTGGGAGGGACGTAAAACGTTTGCAGGTCCTGCACATTGTAAACTTGAAGTGTGTCGAGATCCTTGTAGTGTTCTCGCGGCACCATGGTGATTTGAAAACTCTGATCATCGCTAGGGGGTGCTTGTATTGACGGCCGATTGGAGAACACGGCATTAACCTCATCTTCCGAGTCACTTCCGAAGACCAACATGGGGGCGGACGTCCCCGGGTTGTTGCGTTGAGATGGCCCAGCATAAACTATCTCTTCTTCTTCTTCGGTATCGCTCCCGAAAACAGGGATGGTGGCGGCGGCTTTGTTCTCCGGCTTGCGACACCTTTCTGTATCCTCGAAATCTGGCAAAAAGTATTTCGCATCTTCGTATTTGCGGACTTCGTTCACGGAAAATGGGTTCAGCTCACCCGTTACGGTATACTCGAAACCATCCTTAAAGTACTTCATACACTGATGTTGTGTAGAAGGGATGATGTTGTACTCGTGTAACCAAGGGCGACCGAGCAAGGCGTTGTAGCAGGTCTTGGCATCAATGACATGGAATTTGATGTCCGTGACGAGCAGTCCGAAGCGTAATGTTAGTATTACAGATCCGAGAGTCCGTGACGATTGTGAATCGAAACCGGAGATGGTAATTTTGTCACGAGCGAGGTGTTGCACACTCATGCAGATTTCCTTTAACACCCGAACGTTAAGGAGATTGACGGAGGATCCATTATCCACTAGGATCTTGCCTATCTTGATATCATGGCAGTATCCAGAGACATATAGGGGACGGTTGTGGTCGCACGTCCCGAGAAGGAGGTCTTCGTCACCGAAAGTGATGTCGGCCGTATGCACTTCTTCCAATTCATCCTTCATCCTTTCAGTGGCGAGGAAGGCTTGGAATTGCTCAGGTTCTCGTAACGCCTTAATTAGTGAATCTCGCGCTTCTTTTGATAATAGGAGGGCATCGAGAATGCTAAGCTGAGAAGGTAGCTTCCTTAGGTGCGTCAGGATATTGTAGTCCACCTTACCCTTCCTGGGAGGGTCTTTGGTAGTCAGCTCTTTCATGAATTGGTCATCTAAAGTGATATCCTCGGTGACCTTTTCCTTTCCCTTATCTTTTCTATTTGCGGGCCCGATATTCTTTTCCAGGAGTGTGCGATGCGCAGCTGAATGTTTTCGCAGGCCTCCGATTCCTCCTCTTTCCCTAAAACGGATTCTTTAAAGAGAGGGCCCAGAGCCATTTCTTCATCAGAGTCGCTCCCAAAGGTGAGAACTTATGACCCTCCGGCGTTAACCATGTAACAGTTGCCAGTGGTTCTGTTGTGCCCGTCAGCAGTACTTCTTCGTTCCCGACGAGTCTTGCGTTTCATGCGCTTAAAATGTTGCCGATGAGCAACATATCCCTGCCACCATATCCTAAAGGCGTCACACTCCTCCGTGGGGTGTGAAATCTTCAGATGATATGCGCAATAATCGGGGTGCCTCTCCGCCCCATTGAGCGTGTTTTCTTCCGAGGGCGGTGGCTTCATTCCCATTGACATGGCTTTGGCAAACCTTTTCCTCGTCTTGAATATCTTCTTGTCTGCCTCGGATGCCTTTCGATCTGGCGGGAGTACTTCAACTCTTTCGTTCAGTCGCCTGCATTTGGCTCCTTTCGATGCGGCCATCTCACGCTCCTGATCCGCTTTACTCTTTAGACGAATCTCGTCCAGAAAGGCGTCGATCATTTCATCTGTTGGCCACACACGCTCTGGTTCAGGGTCTGTCCCCAGTTTCTTAGTGCCAGGAGTTTTTTCATCGTCGGTAAACGAGTGGGAGATTACGTTACAACTCGCCACATATCCCTCGGATTCATCCGACGAGCTCTCTCCATCATCTTCCTCTTGAAAGATGTGGTTGATGAACTCTTGCAGCGTGACAGGAGTTCGCGCCTTTTGATTGTACTCTTCCATCGCGTCGATTTGCTTCTGCAAGTTCGTGCGCTTGTCTCCAGGCTTCACGGGCCTCTTGGATTTCTTCTTCTTTTTCTTCGAAGATTTTGACGGTTGGGCGTGAGTACTTGGGCCATCACCACCGCTTTTTGTAGTTGGGCGCGGCCTCAGTATTCCTTCAATGATCTGGGGTTCCAGCGGGTCTTTCCATTCGACTGCCGGGCACGCATGAAGGTCCTTCAGCATTCTTTTGGTTTTAGTTGACAGCACGACCTCCCATGGAGCTTCCTCAATAAAGGAACAGGTTTCCCCCGGTGTATCTGCTTTCTTAGGAGCATGCGGCTGTGGTGGATTCACCTTCCACTTTTCGGACAGCGCAAACTTCCCCTGGAGGTATTGGTCTTCAATCCATCCTTTGAAGACGAAGCAATCCTCAATCGGATGACTTACCGTTTGATGGTAAGGGCAATAGTTAGGGTTATTCACCTCAGTGGGTTGTGGCGGTCGCCTTGGATTTGGTAGGTTTATATGTCTGTTGCGTACTGCCAGCTCGAATAACCGTTTCGTCTTGTCCCGTGGGAACGAGTAGGGACGCTTCATCTTCTCATTATAATACCGGCGTCTTTCTTCCAATTGATCCGCCAGCTTCGGGGCATTGGGTTGCTGCTGGGCATTCGCGACGAAGGTTGCCCTTCCTTTACCCTTGTCATTCCGAGGTTCCGACTTCGGGGGAGGTGGTCTATGACCCATCTGGTCCATCTGAGCCAACTTGTCGATTAAAGCCTGGAATGTGGTTGGCTTAAAGAACATCATAAACTGGGAGATAGTTGCGTGAGGGTCTAGGGTTCCCCACGAACATGCCCACCGTGGGCGCTTCCTCAATGCGTTGCTCGCATTTCGACCACAAATTCCGCCAGCGTATAGCATACTGGACCCAAGTTTCGCCTGGTTTTACCCTGGCGTTAATCAATGCCGTTATTGGAGTGCGTTCGCTGGCGCTTGCAAATCGCTGAGTGAATAGCAACTCCATTTCAGCGAACGTCTTGATAGAATCGTTCGGGAGTTCCGAATACCATTCGAACGCTGTTTCTGATAAGCTGCCCACGAACTGGCGAAGCAACAGTTTATCATCACCGCCGGTGTTACCGCAAAGGGCCCTGAACTGGACGACATGTTGGTGGGAATTGCCGGTCCCCTTGTAAACATGGAACTTGGGAATTGTGTAACCCGGCGGGTACTTGATTTGGTCATACCAGCTTGGATATGGCCGCCCCGTTTTTACGACTTGACCAGCTGCCTCAGTCGCATGATGAACCCGGATTTGCTGGGCTATATAGTCGACCAAATCAGCCTTAGAGATTGTCTCCTCTTTGGCCGTTGAGAGGGCCGGTGGTGGATTTGACGTTTCTCCCCTGTCGTCTTCAAGGACGATCGGGGGATCCTTAGCGGGTGGGTCCTGTTGGATCATCATTCCTATCATATCTTAGAAGAGAAGGCCCATACGCCGTATGTTGGCTGCTTGTTCAGCAGCCTCTTTGTCCTTCTTCTCCAATATTCGGCGAAGGAATTCGGCGTCGGTTTCTTCCTCCTGGCGTTCGTCCGAGGACGTTTCTGGGTTTTCTTTTTGCCCGGTAAGTGCGGCCATAGCATTCATCATTTCCTGGAGCTTTTGCTATTGCTCCTGAGCTTTGGTCACCGACCGTGTAAGCGGTCTATGACCTGTAGACGCACGGCTGTCTTCCTTTCCTGACGCCATGTATACGGTATGGACCATCATGCCCCCAGACTTAGGGCATCTGGGCTTAGTGTCTTTAGCTGTCGTTGCAGGCTGGGGGATCTTCTCTGGCTTCCTCCTTTTATGAGCAGTGGAAGTTGAGGGGGCCATTGGGGCGGGCACCCAGACAGCCTTTCGTGGTTTAACCTGGTGACTGGCTTCCTGTTGGACTTTCAGCTTCTTGTGCTGGCGGGAGAAGTTTGGATCGATCATCGAGTCTCGGGCCTGCCGCCAAACCTTATAGATTTTGGAAGACAGCCGTTGAGGGGATCGGGGCTGTTCTAGCTTTATTTCTGCAACATTTTTTAGTGGAGGAGGAGACCTCTTTAGCACCGCAGTAGGAGAATTCCTTCGCACCTTATTTAGCATCTCGAAGCTGTTCCCAGTTGGAACGGCAACATTAACTTCCACCGTTGGGGTTGGTGGAGTTAGCCCAGAGGGGGAGTTGCCCCCAGCCTTTCTTACTCGGCGCCAGTGGCGACGTCGAGCGTGTCGAGCGGACGGCGTTGGTTCAGCGGTGAGGATGGCTTCGTCTTGCCCCCTGTGTAGGTGGAGGGTCGCTGCTGGTGTTAGCCTGTCAAAGACCGATGTCCTTTGGGTAGCAGGAGCGGGAGCTGGAGCCGTCAATCTTATAAAGACCGACTTTTTGGCAGGGGAAGCCGCCTTGACGACTTCAGGAGCAGGACCGGTCACTTTCTTAGAAGCAGCCTTCTCTGGGATTGTAGGCCCCATTGTGGGTCCACAGGAGTCTTGGCCCAATCTAGAGAAGACCGAGGCGCTGGTGTTGGGCGACCCGTTGAGAGGGGCCGCGGCAGGGGTAAGACGATCAAAGACCGACTTCTTAGGAGCTTCCTTTGTCAGCACCGGAGCGGTAAAGCTTGTCGGCGGGAGCATGGTCCCAAAAAATAATCATGTGGTGGCTCGAGTGACCTGTTCTACGGGCATTGTGAATAGCGAAGCAGCTTGGGGTCCGTAGGCTATACCTCCTGGCGAGGCAGAGCGTTGGTTGCAATTGCAGTCCGAGCAGTTGGAGCATTTCGCAGAAGTAGAAGCCATCGATTCTTTGCTTTCTGCAATAAGCAAGACGCCAAGTCTTAGTATCTTGAAACCCAAGGGCAACCATTAGCGAACCGCAATTGGTTCGCGAATCACGACACACGAAGTGTGGAGTGGAAAGAGAAAAAGGTCCCACCGGGCGTGCCAGAATCTGTTCCCCTCCGAATGGCGGCCGAGACATGGGCGTCTTGCCTGAAATTCGGGGCAGATGCTAATTGGTGCTATCGGTCCACCTCTCCGAAGATGCCAAATTGATTTATGGCACCATGTATCGAAAGTTTAGACGGATGCGGCCGATG
Organism: Agapanthus africanus; assembly: GCA_030015575.1. Classification (NCBI taxonomy): domain Eukaryota; kingdom Viridiplantae; phylum Streptophyta; class Magnoliopsida; order Asparagales; family Amaryllidaceae; genus Agapanthus; species Agapanthus africanus. The sequence goes on from CM057338.1 coordinate 26,937,538, forward strand.
TAGCAGACTTCGTCAGATTCCCCCTCGCTTGAGGGGTTTTTGATTGTGGGGACGCTCTTCCCTGCAGGCGCAAGCCCCTGCAGTTAATTACGCTACCGCATTGCGGTAACAACTTTCTCCTTCTCCAGATGGTCACTTCGTGTCGTGTGTGTTTGTTTTGTGTTTTGTTGCCCGTGGATTGTATACGGAGACTGAGTTATGTCGTCGCCCGTAGGGCGTGAACTAGTCCAAATCCGTATTATCTTAGATTTGGGTTGGGGGTTTGGGTTTAAGGATACGTTAGCCTCATTTGAGCCTAAGATCGACTTAAACGTTTGTTAAGGATACGTTAGTCTAGTTTTTAGACTAAGATCGACTTAACGGGATCGTTTGGATCCGACAAGAGAGCAATAAAAGGGGGCTCTGTTGTTTAGTTTAGTGACGTTGCGGTCGGTAGGTAGTTTAAGGACATTGCGGTCCATAGGTAGTTTAGGGACATTGCGGTCCATGGGTAGTTTAAGGACATTGCGGTCCAATGTTAGTTTTAAGACATTGCGGTCAAGGTTAAGGACCTCATAGTCCATGGGTTTAAGGACCCCACAGTCCGTTGTTAGTTTTAAGACTTCTCGGTCAAGGTTAAGGACCTCATAGTCCATGGGTTTAAGGACCCCACAGTCCGTTGTTAGTTTTAAGACATCTCGGTCAAGATTAAGGACGTCATAGTCCATGGGTTTAAGGACCCCACAGTCCGTTGTTAGTTTTAAGACATCTCGGTCAAGGTTAAGGACCTCATAGTCCATGAGTTTAAGGACCCCACAGTCCGTTGTTAGTTTTAAGACATCTCGGTCAAGGTTAAGGACCTCATAGTCCATGAGTTTAAGGACCCCACAGTCCGTGTCAATGTGTGGTCATTGGGACCCGTCACCTCTTTGAAGACATTGAGGAATTACAACGCCAAGTATCAAAGGAGTGAAGAGATGTACCCTTGAACCGGGATGGATTAAATAGTCTTTGGCCCAATTTGGGATCAAGACCAATTAATTATGTTATGAGCCCATTAGCCCAGTTAAGTCTGAATTGAGGACTTATGGCCATCTTGGGCTAAGTCCAATCATGTTTGGAATATTGGCTTCCTGTTGGTCCATTGAAGAAGAGGCTTTGCCTCTGGCCATTTAGCCAATTGGGCTAACGTTAATTCAACAATGTTGAACACTGGGATCAAGTTATTGTTTTAACATTAAAAGACAGTTGGTGTTAAACACCAGCAACAGGGGGTCCAAATTAGTGTTAAACACTAGAGCAAATCAGTGTCAAACACAAGCAGCAGAGGCTTCAAATTAGTGTTGAACACTAAGAAATTCAGTGTTAAACACTGCAAATAAAATTCTTTGATTAGTGTTGAACACTAAGGCCAAACAGTGTTTTAACACTGGATTCAGGGGTTCCAATTTAGTGTTAAACACTAAGGCAAGAGGGGTCACGTGGTAACACGTGAGGGCGCCCTCCCTTCATTTGTTCTGCTGAGAATATCGCATCTTTTGGAGCATCACGTGCCATCACGTGACGGGCATTTAAATGCTTGTATGTTAAAGCCTCTGCCAAGGGTCACGTGGGTCACGTGAGGCACTGCCTCAAAAGGGCCTTTTCTGTGGATCTTTTCGGGGGTCACGTGGTGACGCGTGACCCTGCCTCTATGTATGTTTCTTTTTTTAGAAGATCTGTTAATCCCTTTCAAGAATTAAATTCTTCGTAGGGTTGAACCCTGACAATTATTTTTAGAGGAATAAAATTCCTATTTCCATTTGAAGATTTATATTCTGAGATAGAGTTGAACTCTGAATTTTCTGCAGGAATTAAATTCCTCATATATGTGAAGAACTGAATGCTGTCATAGGGTTAAACCCTAATAAAAGCTTTAAGGAATTAATTCCCACTCTCTTTTTAGAGAATTATTCTGAGGAATGAGATTCTGTCATAGGGTGAAACCCTAATTTCTCCTTTCTTAAGGGAATTAAATTCCTGTTATTTTAACAGAACTAAGTTCTTAACTAGGGTTAAACCCTGATTCTGTTTATTCTGAAGGAATTAAATTCCCATAACATAGGGTCAAACCCTAATTTTATTTTAAAGGAATTAAATTCTTATAGTTCTGTGAGAATTAAATTCTCAAGCTTCCAGTCCCTCTATATGCTTTGGATCTGCATGGCAGGATCTCAACCCATTGAGAATTAAATTCTCAACTCAAGGGGAGATGTGCACTTTACAGATCCTCCACCAAAGAGAGAACTATGTTCTTCTGTTTTATATCAGAGTTAAACTCTGTTGAGAATTAAATTCTCTTTTCCTTTCAAAAAGTCTTCCCTTTCTTACCTAGGGTTTTCTTTTGCAGAAGATCCAAATTTCTCCAAAGTATCAAGGCTCTCCTCTTTTTTTTTGTATCGATTCCTTTCTGCCTCTATATATATCTCTGTGTGTCTCTTGGCTCCTATTTATAGGAGAAGCAGCAGAATCAATTAGTTTTTGATGAATCTTTCATTGAGAGATTTGATTTGTATTCACTATTCGTTTGGACCTTTGGATTATTAGGTGAATTTTATTCACCATTGGATTTTAAATCCAGAGATTTTCTTTGTTATTTCGGTTAGATTCTAAGGGGAAATCTTTCCAAATTCGAGATTTTTCCATAGATAGATGATATTTAATCACCTTTAAATCTTTAATTCAATCGGTTCCTTTGGAAAGATTTGAGAGGTCTTTTCTCAGAATTTAATTCTGTTAACAGATAGGCTTTGAAAGCCGGTCACGTGTGGCCACGTGACCCTTGGTCACGTGACCCCCTTGGAACGAGCCCTCTTCTTTCTTTTTGCGCTCTGCCTTCTGGTCGCTGCTTAGCCGTCGCGTGCCACCACGTGACCCCTGGTCACGTGTGAGCACGTAACCCTCGTCTGGAGCCTTTTTCTTGATTTAATCAGAGAACTGTTGTGCCTTTGCCGCTGCTTTTAAATGTCACGTGCCGACACGTGACCCTGGTCACGTGGGAGCACGTGACCCTTTCTGAAGCCCTTTTCTTTAATGTAGTCGGGAAACTGGATCTGCCTTGCCGATACTTTTAGATGTCACGTGCCAACACGTGATTGCTGGTCACGTGTGAGCACGTGACCCTTTTCTGAAGCCTCTTCCGTAGGCTTTCCTGATTTTAATTCAGGAAACAGGGAGCTAGATAGTCAATAAGCACATCCTTAGATGTCCCTGGTCGCAGGAGTATCGAGACTGGGCATCGATACTCCGGAGTAGACTTGTGTATACATATCTAGACCCTGACGAGGGGCGATGGATTGGTCCCGCAGCCATTGGTGGTGTGCACCTAAGATTGTATGCAGATGCTCACTGGGTGTGAGTACACCGGACAGGACTCGCCGAGAACTGACTGGATGGTATTATACCTAACGTCAGATAGCAGTTCTCAGGTGACATGTGTGCAGATAGTATGTTGACTTAAAGTCATCATTTGTCTCGTGTGAGTTCCCACTGTGCTTTGATTATTACCCTTCCACGGCTCAAAGGAGTCGTGCAAACAGGTTTTAGTTGGGCATAGTCCCGAGCCACGTGGAGGCAGTGAGCGACTGTTAGGGATTCGTCTCTCCCGGTATAGGGAGTTGATATCGCACTGTGGTCGGTTGGTCATTACCATAAGTCCCTGACCAGGGCTGATTGAGAATTGCTGATGGAATGATCAGTAGATTCTCGGATGGTCTTGAGCCATACCGACACGACTTGTACGGTTATTAGGGGTCTGACGTCCACCACCTCCCTAGACCATACATGCGATACTCTTAGACGAACAGACCGGACTGCGCGGATATTGTCACGGACAGGCTCAGTAGGATTTCGGATGGGTTACCTCATCGGCTTTCTTATCGATAACTACCTAGGGACCGTTACGTACAGCTAGTGTCGCTTGCGGTCTGTGGTTAAACCCACTGCCAACGTAGTAGTCGAGTCTTTAGAGTCCCACACAGAGATTTCCCAAACCCATGCGAAAAGATATAGAGGTCGTATGGTTTTACGACAAAGGTTCGGACGCATACGTGTTTAAACGCACGTACGACATTCGGACAGTTTTTACTAGCCGGCTTTGGTTTAAGCCAGATTCTAGTATCAGGTTATTGGATTTATACAGTCTAAAGTTTTTCCGTGTTTTTACGGATGCGTGGGGCGTTCTTGTAATTTCCGAGAAGCTTCTAGAAGGATGTGACATGAGGGGTTAAGGTGACATTTTCATTAATTGCTTTAGTGACTCATTCATATGATTCATCATATCATTAAATGCATCATTAATGCATCATTAATGATCTAATGACTCACATGATGAATCGCTCTTCTTGAATAAATGAAGCATGGTGAATAATCATTTAATTGATATTATTTGATAATTCATTATGTTTGATATATTCAAGTGAGAAGCTTTTGTCATATCATTATCATTTCCACCTTCTCTCTCCTCAAGCTTTCTCTCCTTCTCAAACCCCTAATCCTACCACTCATGAGTTGAGTACAAGGATTAGTAAAGACTAAACACTCCATAACCTAACTCTACATCACCTTAGTTACTTTAATTAGCAACTAGAGAAACTAAGTAACCTCAAGTTTAGAGGTAATAGCTTGGATTAGGGTTCTCGGGTGGATCGTCTATCAAGAAAGAAAGCCGAGGAGGACGTGGAGATCCAAGGAGGCCGTAGAGATCGTAAAGACGAAGGACTAGAATCGTTTGGTATGATCTCTTTACATAGTAGCTTAGAACTCTATGCTTATTGTTAAGTATTGTTTAGAAACGATCTTCGGTTAGTTGATGTTCGCTTTATAAACATGATTGTTTTTCAAATTTCCGCCTCCCCGCAACTCGTGGGGTGTTGCACATCAACTTACACCTACAGCCCCTCCAACACTAAGAAGACAAAGCCCTCGCCAAGAGGCAACCGCGCAGCCTCACTGCCCAGTCATCCTTAGTGGGCTTCTTACAGCCCCTCCAGTGCTAGGGATCAAAGCCCTCGCAAGAGGCAACCGAGCAGCTACCCTGCTTGGTCATCCCTGGCGGGTAGCTTCCCTACCGCGACGCCAGGGATCAGAAAGCCCTCGCAAGAAGCAACCGAGCAACTACCCTACTCAGTCACCCCCGGCTGGTGGTCGATGATAGCGTTGATAGAGGTCAAAAGATGGCACCCCCCCATGGAGCCACCGTGCAGGCGCCCACTCACGCTTGGCTCAAGTACGGTATACAGCGCTATGCCCGTCACCCGCAGAGGATCCAAGACCCTAGTGAGGGGCATCAAATCTATCCAGGTCTAAGCGATCCCCCCTCGACTTTGGGGCCCATGGGGATACCTCCTCAGCAGCGCTTGGCATACTCATCGGCAAGTGATCGAAATCAACCCGATGGGCGATTGCTAGACAAGTGGCAACCATGACATGAAAACATAACGGTGCAAGTAGAGATATCTTACGAGCATTATTCACAAACAGATGGTAGAGCGTAATTCGATGGAGCCAAAGAAAAATTTTATTACTACCAAAGACAAAAGCTTTACAAAGGGTATTTTTTTGGGGCTCCCCAACCTTAAAAAATTCAAAAAACAAAATAAAAATAGGAAAATGGGGGCTCTACACCTCGGGGCCAGGTACGACCTCGAGGTCCTCGACCTCCACCACGTAACGCGCGGGGTCCTCTGTGGCTTCCTCGCCAGGAACCTCTCCCCCCTGCTCATCGGCGTCCGCGAGGGGGAACTCGGCCCGGAGATCTCCATCGGCAAACTCCGGCATCCGTGCTTTAACGGCATCGAGGGCGTCGTGCCAAATGCGGGTCGTAGCCACGGCCAAGTCGTCATAGAAGTCCTACGACTTCTTATAGCCCTCCACCGCCCTCAGTTCAACTGACTTGGCCGCCTCGGCCGCCGCCCCTAGCTCCTTTCGGAGGGTCTTCACCGTCCTCTTCAGGTTGCCGGCGAGCACCTGGGCATCCTCGAGCTTGACTTCGGCAATCACGGCAGCCTCGCGGTGCCGGGCTACCTCCCGCTTCCCGGACTCCACCTCGCCTTCCAAGGCGGCAACCCTCGCCATCGCCTCCTCCAGCTCCCGCCTGGAGCTCTCTTCTAGCGAGGCGAGCCGGCCCGCAGCCTCCAACGCCGGGGATACCACCTCGGCTTCCATACGCAGGGCGAGGGCCACGTGCTGGAGAACCTGGAAGACACGAAAAAGATCAGAAAGATGAAGGAGGCACCGAATCTCACAATGAACCAAACACTTACCTGCACGGACTCCTGGGCGTTGGACGCCAGCTGAGCCCTGAAGGTTCCCCCGAGAACTCTACCTCCGGCCGAGGTCTCTATTTCATCAGGAGGCTATCCGCAACGGACAGCCCCGATGGCATCGCGAACCGGAGGCCCCCTTCCTCCACCATGGTCGACGAGGACCGGCCTCGGGAAGGCCTCCGGGAGCTCCTCTTGAGCGGCTCCGAAGGAGAGCCAATCTCCTCTTCCGAGGCCGGGTCCTCCTAAATCCGGGCCCGCTTCCGGCCCGATACTCTGCTAGGACCCGGGGCGGGATCTGCCCCCGAGCGCTCGCAGGACACGCCACCGGAGCAGTAGAAGCCGGGGCGGGCTTCGTGCGAGAAGAACTGGTGCCCCCAGCTTTCGTAGCCTGCCTCGGCTGGCGCATGGAGGTTTTGAGCGAGACGAAATCCATGGATCCTGCACGAAACAAATACCCAACAAATCAGCGACACGAGCAAAACACAAGCCAAAAAGCTAACCTAACTTACCGACGAACTCAACGGGGCTGAGCCCTGCCCAGCTCAGAACCCTCTCGGACAGCAGCACGTCAGGTCGGGAGATGAGCTCCCACGACGCCACCCTCACCGCGGCGGGGTCATCGGACTGGTTCCCCGGCAAACATTTCCCCCTCGACCACTTGGTAGGCACGGGCCAGTCCTCGCCCTCGGGAGGGGAAACGAAGAAAAATTTCTTTTTCCAATCATGAATAGAAGAGGGCAAGGCCACGACCCCGGTCCCGGCAGCGCCTCCCGGCCGCTTCCTGAAAGAGAGATAGACCCATCTCGGATCGCCCGCTCGACTACCAGGGTGACTTTTGAAGACAAGAGAAGAATCGAGAAGGGAAAGGCTAAAGGGAACCGCCTGTAATTTCAGGCGGATCAAGAACCCGAGAAGGATCCTCCATGAGTTCAGCACTAACTAGTCAGGGGCCAAACCGAAAAAATTCAGCGCAGCGATGACCTCGGGAGAGAAGGGCAGGCGCATTCCACCCTAAGAAGCTTCCAAGTACAGGGCGATTTCCCTGCCCCGTACTTAGTCCGCCCTCTCTCCCTCCTTGGCCAGTCGGAGCGTGTAGCATGAGGGGATGTGGAAGCGAGCCCGAGCATTGGCGAGCTCGTCCTCATGCCTCACCCAGCAGGAGGGGCCAGGGGCCGCATCTGCCGCCTCCTCCCTGGAGGCGGCCCCTGCCTCACGATCCCAGGGAGAGGATCCAACCCCTGCTCTCCGAGGGGACTCAGACACAAGTAAAGGGACCCTAGAACCTACTTCTACAACGTCTACTGGCTCTACAAAGGAAGACATCTAACCTTAGAAAAAAAGGGAATCTTCAGGGGCCGAAAGCGAGAGAAAGGAGACGAGCGCCGAGCAACCAGGACTTGAGAGAGGGAAATATGAAAGAGTGGGGGCCCAAGGGTGGACCCCACCCCTGTTTATTGCTGCAAACGGCCTCATCCAACGGCGCCCGTCATCTCCCGCCGAAACGACTCCTCACGCCCAGCGGTTCCGATCGCTCCACGTGTCGATCCTGCACTGGACCGCGTCCCATCAGACGCCGCAGGCCTGCATACGTCGCGTCGGCCAATCAACGCTTGACGCGTGGACCGTCGCTTCAGTTGCAGAGTGCACGAACCGGCGCACCTTCTTTAAATGCGGAGATCTCGCCCTGATTCGCTAGCGGAAAAGACAATTGACAGCCCGAGGACTCGTCCCGACAAAGCCCTAGAAAGGAGCTCACCTCGGGAGACCTAGCAGTCCACTCCTGATCCGACCCGCTAGCTGGTCGGGATAAGAGTGGGGGGCTAATGATGATGCTCAATATTGGCGACCTCCAAGATCAGGACACGTAGCAGATGACGTGTCCCAAGACCGGAAGAAAGGGCCCACGGGGGCCGACCAGGCCACCCGTTCCCGACCTGCAAGCACAAGCTGGCCCTCCTCGGGGCCCCCTGCAAATCGGCCTCCTTGGCCCCTTAGCTCTCCCCGAGCTGCCGCAAGTCCAAGACTCCTCGGCCTTCTCGCTCGTTCCCGAGCCCCCCGGCCGAGGCCGCCTTCCTCGGTCCTCCGACCAACTCCACCGCTCACTGGCATAACCGCCGCTCCGCAAATCTCGCTATGCGCGGATTCTCCGCCAGCAACATCCCACGTTCCACGCCATCACGATCCTCATTAATGGGCGATCCGCTCTCTACGCGGGCGTGACGTCGGGAGCGTAACCGCCGGCGGGATTCTCGCGCCTGCTGCTGCGTGCCGCCACCGCTATATAAACCCCCATCACAGAGGGATCAAGTAAGCCATTTTTTATTCCACTTAGCCGTTACTCTGCTCGGATCTAGCACTAACTTGATCGTCGGAGGGTCCTCGGTGGTACCAAACCATCCCGGGACTTCTTTGCAGGTACTCGGCGCTAAACCCCTCATATCACCTTTCTCACCAAAACCCATTGAGATCCACGCGCAACAGAAGAACATCGCCAAAATCCACTGGGAGATCACCTGAAGACAACATCTGACGGAGACCCGAAAAGGACCTCCATCAATGTGCACCACACTTATAAAATAATAATGACATGACATTTAATTATGTGCATTGCATATAAATCAAATGTGGTTTTTTTGTTTGATTTCTGAATTCAAATTATTAATCAATTTTAAAATCAAATCACCTGTACTTTTGCTCTATAATATTACGCAATGCATGTGCATGTCATGTATTTAATGATTAAAATTTTGATAATTATTTTACATTTTAACATCAAATTATTTTAATCATTATTATGAACTATTAAGTGTTTGCATATGAAAAAAATATTCAAGTTAATATAATATGTTACTCAAAAAACTAGTGATTTACAGTAAGTACATATTTGTAGAGGGTGATGGGGGTTTTATGCTTTTTATTTTTCTATTTAATTTTGGGACTGTTTCTACTGTCCCAAAATTTCAATCAAAAATTTTGGTACCATATAAACCGTCTCAAAGAGATTGGAACGGTTCCGACTGTCCCTAATTCGTTTAGGACGGCGGAGGCTATTCTCACCCCAACATTTCAATTTTAGTCATCTGCAGCAGTACCTTAAACTTTTACATGTTGCCTCTTTTTATTCAATCCCTTTAAAAATAAAAATCCCCTTTTTGGGTGTTTGATGTGTATACATACACCTGATGATATGTGCATGCCCTGCTTTGAATATTTTGTATTTGGTGAGGGTAATTAGCTTCAAGGACCTATTATATTGTTTTCTTACATTCCTTTGTATGTGTGTGTGTGAGCATGAACAGTATAAGAAAACTATTTTACCTGCAAATCAGATAAATTTCATATAGCATATTGGGTTAATGATTAGTTACAAGTAGGGACCAAAACTCAACAGTTTTGAATTTCTTTTTCTACATTGTTGATTATTAGTCGGATAAAAGCTTTTAGTATAATATATACCTTACCTCCATTTTAATTTACTACTCGTATGCATCCGAGAGATAAATTAAATAACGGGACTCATATCATATATGGGCCCATGGTGTTTATCTTTCATGTCTCGGACAACATAGGGTTTGGAGTAAAAAATATAGTTTCATATATTTTATAGAATAAACTATATTTCATATCTTTTTTTCTAATGCCTGTAAAAAGGTGGATATATGATTTTCTTGAGAAAGTATGAAACTTACATGGGGGTTGTATTTTTTGGTATTTTTATTTTGAACGCCTTGATTTAAGATCCTTCTCATGTTTGTATAGGGATTACGTGCTTATAAATAAACTTTATAAATAATATTATAACCTATATCTCTACTGCACTATTATTATAATGCAAAGAGGAGGGGAGCATGTGGGGCTCTTACATTTAACTGGACTTAGATATTCGAGAGAAAATTCTTAATTCCAAGATTGTCTACATTATCTATTTTTTGCACGTGCACATGCATCACGGAAAAAAAGATTTAAAAGATTCTTAATAACTATTAGTTAAAAGTCTTATTTACTTAAAACTCTCAACCAGTTTGAGCCAGAATCAGAAAACTATCCATACATTTAAAACTGTCAAAAAACTACTAAATTTAACGGTGACAGTCTACCACCGTTAACTCCCAGTTGGTAATGACAATTCTACCCTTATCATAACAATATTAATGAATTATTAATTACAATATTAATAACTTTAATTGACTTTTAAATATTAATTAGATGATGGGTGGATGAGGAGGTCTGCGGCAGAGAAAGTCGGTGGTGCCAAGAGCGGGGGTGGACAGAGGTGTGGAGCTAGTGAAGAAGATGATGGTGATGAAGATGAAGTTGTTGATGATGATGAAGAGGTTGAGGGGTTAGGACAAGGTTGAGGGCTGGGGTGAGGGGCGGGGGTTGATGAGGAAGCAGAGGGTGGAGGCGAGGTTTGAGGGGATGTGGCGGACGTTGAGGGGCAAGGAATTGGGAGAGGGATGAGGGTGGAAGCGGAGGGTTGTGATCGCAGAGGGGAGAGTGATGATGCTCGATATCGGCGATCTCCCAGATCGTGACACGTGACAGATGACGTGTCTCAGAGCTTAGAAGAAAGGTCCTACAGGGGCCGACCAGGCCACCCCTGTGCCCGACTGGCAAGCACAAGCTGGCTCTCCTCAAAGCCCACATACATAAATTGACTTCCTCGTCCTCCCAGCTCGCCTCCGAGCTATCACAGGACTAAGATGCATCGGCTCTCCCGCTCGCCCCTGAGCTCTCCCTCCGAGGCTATTTTCCTCGGTCTCATCGACCAACCGACAGTACCACTCGCACGCGTAACCGCCGTTCCGCGAATCTCGCCATGCGCGAGATCTCCGCCGGCCACATCTCACGTTCCACGCCATTACTATCCCCATTAACGAGCCTGTCTCGCCATTAATGGGAAGATCCGCTTATCACGCGGGCGTGACGTCGGAAGCGTAACGGCCGGCGTGATTCTCGCGCCTGCTCCTGCATGTTGCCGCCGTTATATAAACCCCTCTCCCAGAGGGATCAAGTAAGCCGTTTTTACTCCACTAAGCCGTTACTCTGCTCAGATCTTGTTACTGACATGATCGTCGAAGGGTCCTCAGTGGTACCAAACCACCCCGGTACTTCCTTGCAGGTACTCGGCGCAAATTTCCTCCAACCCATTGAGATCCACACATCGCAGGAGATCACGCTCCAGATCAAATCCCAGCCGTCAATCGCAGCCATTGGCAGATCAACGGGAGACAACATCTGAAGGAGACCAGAAAGGCCCCTCTATCAGCTGGCGCCGTCTGTGGGAATCGAACTCCAGAAAAACAAAAGTTCGTCTCCCGATCTCCAACCACATGGCGAGCGATCACCCTGAAGATCCAAGCACCAGCCGGCGCCTCCCCCTCAACGGAGGCGCGGATCATCCTCCGCCGAATGACCTCACCTCCTCCTCCGTTGGCCGACGCCTCGCGGCCTCCGACAGTCGCAGGTCCCCCAAGCCGTCCCATTTAACCTCGAGGTCTCACATCAGAGAGCTTCGCCCCGAATCTCGTCGCACCCCTGTCTCTTATAAGACGGTGACGGTCAGCTCGCCTGCTTTCAGGCATGACCAGCACCCCCTCCCTCGACGGGGTCACGCACACGAGACTCACCAGGACAGCTCAGAGACGTCCTCGCCGGAGGATCTAAAGGGCCTCGCAGAAAGGAGCCGAGGCTCATCAAAAGTCATGGGCGTGTCAGCAGGAGTTCCATCAAGCCCCTACGAGACTTCGCAAAGGCCGACAGCCGCCCGATGAAGAAGGCCAGGGACCGCGAGCCGATCACTTTTGACGACGGGGACTTCCATGGAATATCTCTGCCACACAACGACCCTCTAGTGATCACTGCTCGGGTCCACCAATACGAGATGTACAGGATACTGGTCGACTCGGGTAGCACGGCGGACATCCTCTTCCACGACTGTTTTCTGCGCATGGGGCTCACCCCGGAAGACCTAAGGCCGACCCCGCACGTCCTTTCAGGGTTCACCAACCACTCCATCCCGGCGGAAGGGATGGTCACTCTGCAGTTTAACGTCGGGGAGGCCGGCCGCACGCGAACCTTGCCCGTGGAGTTCATCGTAGCAAGAATCCCATCGGCCTACAACATCCTCCTCGGTCGCCCGACGCTGAACTCACTCCGAGCCCAGATATCGACCTATCACCTGGCAATGAAGTTCCCCCTCAATCAGGGTAGGATAGGTTGGGTCTATGGAGACCAACGGGTCGTAAAGGTATGCTTCACCGAGACGTCTTCGTCCCAGCAGCCGGCCGACGGAGCCGAGGTTGGAGACGATATCAAGGGTTCGCTGGACACCCGAGACGAGCAAAAAGAGGTTCGGGGGACCCCGGTCGAACCACTGACCGAGGTGCCCCTGGCAAAGGGGGACGATGAAAAAACCGTCCAATTCGGATCACTTCTGACAGGAACTCAGCGGGAGGACCTGATCGGTTTCCTCAGGAAAAACTCTGACCTCTTCGCCTGGGCGCCTGCTGACATGCCTGGGATCGACCCCAAGATCATTTCTCACAAGCTCGAGGTTGACCTTACGGCCCGACCCGTCAGGCAGAAGAAGCGAAGCTCTGCCCCGGTCAAACAGAAAGCTATCGAAAACGAAGTTGATCGACTTCTCGCCGCCAACTTTATCCGGAATGTACCCTACTCGAAGTAGCTGGCGAATGTAGTTCTGGTCAAGAAGTCAAGCAGGAAGTGGCGCATGTGCGTCGACTTCACCGACCTCAATAAGGCCTGCCCTAAGGACAACTACCCTCTCCCTCGGATAGATCAGCTCGTCGACAGCTCGGCCAACCACGAACTGTTGAGTTTCATGGATGTTTTCTCTGGCTACAATCAGATCCGTATGAATCCGACAGACGAAGATCTTACCGCATTCACTACGGACCGGGGGGTATATTGCTACAAGGTGATGCCCTTCGGCCTTAAGAACGCCGGAGCTACGTACCAACGGTTGGTCAACCACATGTTCAAGCCGCAGATCGGCAGGAATATGGAAGTCTACGTCGACGATATGTTTTTCAAGTCCATTTAGTCGGCCAACCACGCCAAGGACCTGGGCGAGGCCTTCGAAGTGCTCCGCAAGTTCAAAATGAAGCTAAACCCCGCCAAATGCGCATTCGGAGTCACCGGGGGAAAGTTCCTTGGTTTCATGGTCACTCACCGTGGAATCGAGGCTAACCCAGAGAAAATCGACGATATCCTCAATATGGCCACGCCCAAGTCCAACGTCGAGATCATGCGGCTCACGGGGCGAGTGGCCGCTCTGAGCCATTTTATGTCAAGGCCGGGGAAGAAGTGTCTCCCGTTCTTCAAAGCTCTGAGGAAGATCCCGAGGTTCGAGTGGTCGGAGGAGTGCCAAATCGCTTTCGACCAATTGAAGAGGCACCTCGCGACCCCACCACTGCTCACCCGACCAGTCGAAGGAGACGAGCTGTCGCTGTATCTGGCGGTATCCGACCAAGCAGCGGGCTCGGTGCTCGTCCGAGAGTTCGATAGAGTGCAGAAGCCGGTGTACTATGTGAGCCACGTCTTCAAGGATGTAGAAACGAGGTATCCAGCCATAGAAAAGATTGTCTTGGCCCTCGTGGTGGCCTCAAGGAAGCTACGGCACTACTTCCAGGAACACACCATCCTCGTCCTCACCGAGCAACCGTTGGGGGCTATCCTCGCATCACCAGAATCCTCGGGCCGCTTAGAGAAGTGGAGATGGGAGCTATCTCAGTTCGACATAAAATATCGCCCATGGAAGGCCATCAAAGCGCAGGCCCTGGTCGATTTCATCGTTGAATGCACCATCCCCAGCAAAGAACTGGAATCCGCTCCAGCCCTCGCAGCCCGACACCCCATCGCGGAGAGGCCCGGCTCGATCCCTGAGTGGGTCATCTACGTCGACGGGTCTTCAACCAAGGAAAGCTGTGGTGCCGGCCTCATCATCCGGGGCCCGAACGAGATAGAAATGGAGTACTTTCTGAAGCTCGGATTCAAGGCCTGAAACAACGCGGCAGAGTACGAGGCCCTACTGGCTGGACTGCGCATGGCCTCCAGGCTGGGGCTGAAGACAATTCAAATCCGCAGCGACTCAGCCTTAGTCGTCGGCCAAGTGACCGGCCGCTTCGAGGCTCGGGAACCCCTGATGATGAAGTACCTCGACAAAGTAAAGAAGCTTCGGAAAAACTTTGATGAAGTCCAAGTGGAGCAAATACCCAGGCATCTCAATGTCCAAGCCGACGCCCTAAGCAAGCTGGCTTCGTCCTACTCGGCCAACAACAAGCGGTCTATCCTCTTCGAGACCTTGCCCTGGCCCAGCGTGGAGGACGGAGCGACGATACTCCATATATATACGGCGCGGGAAGACAACCAAGACTGGAGGAAGCCCCTCGTAGAGTTCTTAAGGGATGGTACGCTCTCAGAAGATCGGGGAGCAGCCCGCCGTCTCCGGGCCAAAGCCCTTCACTTCATCTGGAGCAATGGAAACCTTTACAAGAAATCCTTCACCCAGCCCCTGCTCCAGTGCGTCGACCCCCACGAAGCCGACTACGTCCTCCGTGTAATCCATGAAGGGGTCGGTGGCGCATACCAAGGGGCCCGAACCTTGATCCAGAAGGCATTGCTTCAGGGGTACTACTGGACCACTGTTCACGAAGACGCCCAGAAGCTCGTCAGAAGATGCAAAAGTTGCCAACTCCACGGCAGCATACCACGCCTTCCAGCTATCGAGCTGACCGCCTTAACATCCCCGTGGCCGTTCGCCCAGTGGGGATTGGAAATGATAGGCCAGTTCCCTACCGGCACGGGCGGGTACAAATATGTCCTCGTCACGGTAGACTACTTCATAAAGTGGATCGAGGCCGTCCCCATCAGGAAACCGGATGTCGCCACGACCATCAAGTTCCTGCAGAACAATCTGATATTTCGGCTCGGCATCCCAAGGTGTATTATCACCGACCACGGGACGAACTTTGAAAATGAAAAAGTGAAACATTTCTGCGGCGAATACCATATCTTCATGAAATTCGCCGCGGTCGCGCACCCCTAATGCAATGGGCAGGCCGAAGTTGCTAACCGAGATGTCCTCCGAGGTCTCCGGACCCGCCTAGATGAACGACAAGGCAGTGGGTCGAGGAATTGCCCCGGGTCTTATGGGCCCTGCGCACATCAAAGAAGACCCCCACTGGGGAAACCCCCTTCAGCCTCTGCTACGGGACCGAGGCAATGGTCCCAGCGGAGATCGGGCTACCCAGTCATCAGGTCGAGCACTTCGACAACGAAGCAAACACCTCGGCGCTACGGACCAACCTAGACATCTTGCTGGAGAAGAGAGACCAGGCTCAAATCAGAGCTGCCGCTTACCAGCAACAAACTGCTCGATACTACAACGCGCGGGTCAAGCGTCGCTCCTTCAAGACCGGAGATCCGGTCTTTCGGCGGAACGATTTCGTCGATCAAAGCAGGCTACACAAGTTTTCCCCAAAGTGGGACGGTCCTTTCCTCGTCTCCGAGGTACTCTCCGGCGAAGCCTATCGTTTACAAGACGCGGACGGACGCAATTTCCCGCGGCCTTACAGCGCCGACAAGCTCAAGATGTACCAATGAGACCAAGGCCTACGAGTGTGTACCTCTCCTTTCGCAAGACGGTGTAAATGTTCTCTAAAAATCCTTTCTATTTCAATTAAAGGGAATGTTAGAGTATTGCAAAAAGGAGGAGTTCTGTTTTTGTGATCAAAGCCATCACCTAGAGGCAGCAACTGAGCAGCTTCGCTGCTCGGTTATCCTTAGCAGACCTCCTACAGTCCCTCTAGCGCTAAGAATCAAAGCCCTCGTCTAGAGTCAGCCGCGCAGCTAACCTGCCCAGCTATCCCTGGCCGGTAGCTTCCCTAAAACAACGCCAAGGATCAAAGCCCTCGCCAAGAGGCAACCGCGCAGCTTCACTGCCTAGAGGTAGCCGAGCGGCTAACCTGTCCGGCTATCCCTGGCAGGTAGCTTCCCTACAAACAACGCCAGGGATCAAAGCCATCGCCAAGAGGCAACCGCGCAGCTTCACTGCCCAGTTATCCTTAGCAGGCCTCCTACGGCCCCTCCAGCGCTAAGGATCAAAGCCCTCGTCTAGAAGCAGCCGCGCGGCTACCCTGCCCGGCTATCCCTGGACGGTAGCTTCCCTACACACAACGCGAGTGATCAAAGCCCTCGCCAAGAGGCAACCGCGCAGCTTCACTGCCGGGTTATCCTTAGCAGGCCTTCTACAGCCCCTCCAGCACTAATGATCAAAGCCTTCATTTAGAGGCAGCCGCGCAGCTACCCTGCCCGATAGCTTCCCTACATACAACGCTAGGGATCAAAGCCCTCGCCAAGAGGCAACCACGCAGCTTCACTGTTTGGTTATCCTTAGCAGGCCTCCTACGGCCCCTTCAACGCTAAGGATCAAACCCCTCGCCTAGAGACAGCCGAGCGGCTACCCTGCTCGGCTATCCCCGGCTGGTAGCTCCCTACCCATGACGCTAGGGATCAAAGACCTCGCCAAAAGGCACCGGCAATAATCCTGCTCGGCCCCATCCTAAAGGACAAAAGCTCTCGCCAAGAGGCACCGGGCAGTAACCATGCCCGACCCTCGTCCTTAGTAGGCTTCTTACAGCCCCTCCCGCGCTAAGGATCAAAGTCCTCCTTAGAGGCGGTCGAGCCTGACCCTTGCTTGGTTATCCCCAGCTGGTAGCTTCCTACCACAACCGACAAGAATCAAAGCCCTCGCCAAGAGGCACCAGGCAGTAACCCTGCTCGGCCCCCGTCCTGAAGGATCAAAGCCCTCACAAGAGGCAACCGGACCCACCCTTGTTCGATCATCCCCGGTTGGTAGCTCCCTACCCACGACGCCAGGGATCAAAGCTCTCGCCAAGAGACACCGAGCGGCTACCCTGCTCGTTCATCCCCGGCTGGTAGCTCCCTACCCATGACGCCAGGGATCAAAGCCCTCGCCAAAAGGCACCGAGCAGCTACCCTGCTCGGTCATCCCTGGCTGGTAGCTCCCTACCCATGACGCCAGGGATCCAAGCCCTCGCCAAGAAGCACCGAGCGGCTACCCTGCTCGGTCATCCCCGGCTGGCAGCTCCCTACCCACGACGCCAGGGATCCAAGCCCTCACCAAGAGGCAGCCGAGCGGCTACCCTTCTCGGTCATCCCCGGCTGGTAGCTTCCTACCCACGACGCCAGGGATCTAAGCCCCCGCCGAGAGGCATCTGAAGCCCTCAGAGTGAGGCACCGAGCTCTCTTCGGCTCGGCGCATCTGCAACGGGCAGCCTACTGCCCATCAAATGCCGCGGATCTGAAGCACTCTCCAAGAGATATAGGGTCTATATAAGTCCAAGCGATCCCTTCTCGACTTCGGGGCCACGGAGATACCTTCTTCCTAACAGCCTTTGCACTTGGCAAGTGATCGAAACCAACTCGACGCACGATCGCCAGACGAAGAACTGACCTGACATGGAAGCTCAACAATGCAAGTCCGAATATTCTGCGAGTATTCAGACTGAACGAAAGATAATGTGCAAGCAATGAAACAGCAAAAGTTTTATTCGCTTAAAAACCAATATCTTTACAAGGGTATTGTGGGCTCCCCAGCCTTATCAAATGGCCCGGAAGCTTACAAAAAGAGAGAAGAGGAAATAAAAAAAAAGCCTAAGTCACAAACCCCCCTACGCCTCACTTCCCTCATCACTGTCTGCCGGAGGCTTGACCGCTGAGAGCGAGACCTGAGCACGGAGCTCACCATCGGCAAACTCAGGAAACTGCTCCTTGACGGCATCAAGATACTTGTTCCACGCGATGGCGGTATACTCGCCATGTTCGACGTAAAACTGCTTTGACGCCTTATAATCGGCCATCGCCTTCCTAGCCCGAACCTCAGCGACCTCGGCCGCCTGAAGCGTTTCCTCGGCATCCCTCCTGCTGGCATCTCTCTCCTTCTTCATGGCCGCGAAGCGATCGGCCAGTTCCGTCAGCTTCGCCTCAACGATTCGGTGGGACTCGCTCAGGCGACGATAGGACTCCCGACACATTAACACGGCAAGCTCCGCAGACTCCGATCGGGCTGCCAAGACATCGGCCCTCTCCCTCTCCAGATGCAGGTCAAGTCATAGGACCTCGGCCTCCAAAGAAGACTCTCCCACCGGCCTCGCAGCATGGAAAGCCCCCTCGGCCTCCATACGGGTAACAAGGGCGCAGTGTTGAAGAACCTGACGAGAAACGGATGAGAAACTTCGAGACGCTCGAGCCAAAGAAAGAAGAGTCAAAACAACATGAGAAGGAGTTCGTACCTGAGCCACCTCTTGAGCTATGGCCTCCACTTAGGCCTTAAGGGTGCCATGCGGGAGCTTGCCCCCTGCCGACTCTTCCATTCCAGCGAGCAGGCCGGCAGCAACGGAAAGCCCAGGCGGAACTGTCACGCCCCGCTTCCCAGTGTACGGTGAAAGGGACGCGACGAGGTCCGCTACGTATGTACTCAGAAGTACATACGCTAAGCGTAGCTAAGCAATATAAAGTAAATACACAAGAGACAAGAGTATAAAAGAACAGCAACTTTTATATATTAACATTCTTTGTACAATGCATGAAAAAGAAAATACAACTGGAATAAAGATGCCTAAACAGTGGCATAACAGGAAAATGAAAGTACTGAAAAGAAAGTGTACAATGAAATTATACTGCTGGGTCTTCGGCAAATTGCTCCAAGTCTTCTTGGGTTGGTTCAACTTCTGCCGGGTCCAGGTCACCTGACGACATTCAAAGAAGAGAGTAACAGAATGTCGTCAGCGAACAGATCGCTCGGTAAGTCCCAAGGGTAAGAGGGAAGTAGAGAAGACAGAATAAGAAGATACATTTTTTAGAATGTAAACTATTGTTATAAGGTTATGTTATCGCTGTTGTTTGTAGCTTGGTACAGAAGAATGCCAGTGTATACGAGGGAAGTCTCACTTGCCAGAGATTAGGGCACATGTAGTACAAGGAACCGTTATGCCACGGTACAACTGCAATGGGATTCAGGTTAGGTGTATTAATCTGACCACCTCGTGCCACCTTTAACACCTTCCGTACCAATCTACCCCTTAAACCCCGTAATATTGTTGTATTTTAAAAATGGTATAGATTGCATGATCGATTGACTGACTGACCGAAACCATGATATCAGGAAACGGTTATAACCGTAGAGTCATGTAAATGGAATACTGGGAAACATGTAGAAGGAATATCCATGGTTCGGTTCAGTCAAGTTGTATAGATTGTTAACTGGATTCAGGGATTCATGTAATCATCTTGAGTTGGAAAATTAAAAAATATAGATTGACTTGAATCATATTCAAGTCAGGAATAGTCAGACTCTAACCCGAGTCAGACTAAAAGAAAGTGAGTTGAAGTTCAATAATTGTTAGGGGCCTTATTGTAATTTATAAAACTTGAGGGGGTTTTATGTAAAAAGTACTATTGTATAGTTTTCAAAATACACCTCAAGTATTTGTTATTCGTCTTTATAGTTATAATGAGTGTGGATTTTATTTGTGTTATTCTAGTGAATATATCCTAATAAAAGTATTAATTGATTTATTTGAAATTCATGGTATTTTAATATAACTTTTAATCTTGTAATTTTAGAAAAAGATGGAAACTTTATCTTATGATAAAATAGGTGTTTAAATGATAATATAATACAAGAATAATTTTAAATAATATTTTATTTTCCAAAATCTCATTTTTCTTAAATGCCGTATTTTAAACCTTTCGAGACCGAATGCTCCTTGCGGAGGTCTGAATCTCGCACTACTAGCCCGCGGGTGCACGATGAACCGTACTATCCCTAACGGGTTCCCCAAAAGTGGGTTGTAGCGGCGTTTTGCTTAGATTTAACAAATACTATTCATTTAGGAAAAACGGTTTTATAAATATAAGGTATTTATTTGTAAAAGGGTATAACTTTCCGTATTTTATTTTCTAGGGTTTCCTAAGCCAACTAGCCTATTTCTAAGATCTAAACGATAAGTCATTAGAAGCCTCAAATCGCCTCTTCACCGTCAATTGCGGCCAGGTAAGTGCCAAGTAAGTGGGAAGGAACCACAGTCGTGGGCCTAATTAAAAACCACTAGCCTAGACACACTTGTCTAGACACCACAAGACAGTTTAGATAAACGATCGATGTCCATGACATATCGTGTTTTCATTTTAAAAGATTTATTTAGAATTGTGTACAACTTAAAGCTTTTATAAAAGATTTATAAAGAATATGGTATTTTAGTGAAAAGTCCTGTATTTTCGTATTCTATATTTTGATGTTTATCAATTAGAGTTATATTTGTGTGTGTGTAGAGGTGGGTCATTACCTCGTGACTTATTTTAAGTTTTAATGAAGTTTAGAGGTTAAACATGATTTATTAAACTTGAAGGTATTAAAGCGCAAGAATACGGTATCTGAAAACGTTATCATTTCATGTGTGAAAATTCATTCAAATTCATTTCTACAAGTTTATTTATCAAGATGAACATATTTAGGAGGGAGGGAATTAATTAAAACAAGAAAAGTAAACTTTATGGTATTTTTATGAAAAGAATACGGTTTTACAAGGAAGCATCATTTCATGTGAGAAACTTTATTTAAATTGGTTTCTAGGTGATTAATAGTCAACATGAATATGTTAGGGTATTGTGGATTAGGTGACAAGTGAAATTTTGTAGAAAAACCGAATCGGAAATTGGTTTGTTCCGATTTCCGTCGGGTTCCATAAATCCGTATTTTTTAAGAAATAGAAAGGTGAGAAGGATGAGACTTACGGGTTTAAACTCTTCTAAAGAGTAAAGAGAACTAGGGAGGAAGACCGAGGGGTGGTTTCGTCGTCGGTTGCTCCAAAACACGTCGCCGGAATTCCGTTAGGGCTTCGCCGGGAACTCGATTTCAAAGCACACTTCTTGTGGAAATTTCAAGAGAGTTTTTTTCTAGGGTTTTGGAAT
Source organism: Agapanthus africanus (assembly GCA_030015575.1). Taxonomy (NCBI): domain Eukaryota; kingdom Viridiplantae; phylum Streptophyta; class Magnoliopsida; order Asparagales; family Amaryllidaceae; genus Agapanthus; species Agapanthus africanus. The sequence goes on from CM057338.1 coordinate 26,958,840, forward strand.
GAGAAGGTAGGGGGTATGGGTTTATTTATAGGATAGCTAAGTAGGGTAGGTGAAGGGTCTTCTTTTATAAAAAAAAAATTTGTAAAAATTAAAGAAAAACATTAAAATTTTGCATTAAAAGGGTTGTATTTAACATTCAGAACTGCTACATTAAAAATGGAGTAAACCATGAGTTTCAGAAGGCCAAATGACGCAACTTTGGTGTTGGGACCCCGGCCGGCGGCGCCGGCCGCCCGCCGGCCGAGTTGGCCGATTCCGGCTGATTTCGGCCGGCGTTGGGTCCGGGGTCTCCTGACTAGGGTTTTGGCATGGTTCATTTTTGGGGTTCAGTTCACTATTTGGGAGTTATGGCCTGTGGACTTTTGGACTTCCAAGAATTTTAAAGAAAAATGTGCTAAAAATAATGTGGGATGTGGGATTCGAACTCTGGTGGCTTGGTTCAGCAGTGCAAGGTATTACCAATGAGCTACAAGCTCCTTCTTGTAATTTTTGTAAAGAGATAGATACTTAAAGTGTTATCAGCAACATCAATACTCCAAGTATACATCAAATTTAATTCAAATTTAGGTATACAAAAATTGGAGTTGTTACAATCTACCCTCCTTACAAAAATTTCGTCCTCGAAATTTACAACTTTTATTTGAGGACTAGTTTACAAAAAGGTGCGGATATCTTGCACGCATCTCATCTTCCCTTTCCCACGTGGATTCTCCTGGAGTGTCTTTTCTCCACATTACCCGGACCAAATTAACTTCCTTGTTCCGAAGTGTCTTCACTTTTCTATCCAGGATCTCCACAGGTTGTTGCTCACAAGACAAATCGGGCTGTATAGTGAGCTCGGAATGATCAAGTACATGGCTGGGGTCACTCACATACCTTCTGAGTTGAGATATGTGGAACACGTTATGCACTCCTTCCAATAATGGTGGAAGCGCTAAACGGTACACTACTTCACCGACTCGTTCGAGTATGTCGAACGGTGTAACAACCCTAATTTTCTTATACACTTTTTCCTATACAAATTTTTTTCAAAATATTTTTAAAATCCACAAAGGGGTATTTTATCCTGAGCACAAGATTTAGGTAATTATTTTTGTTTTTAATTACAAGCTACAAGAATGAAATAACTCCATTTTTAGTGTACAAGAAATTACTTTAAATTTAATGTATAATAGGAGTATTTATTCTTGCTGCTATCAGTTTAAGTAAATAAAAACCACAATAATTACAAGAAAGAGCTTGTAGCTCATTGGTAATACCTTGCACTGCTGAACCAAGCCACCGGAGTTCAAATCCCATGCCCCACACTATTTTTGTATTTATTTTATTTTAATTTTTTTTTAGAAGTCAACGGTAAAAAGGCCATAACTCCCAAAATATGTACTGGACAACAAAAAGTAAACATACCAAATTGTCCCCCCAGAAAATCCCCGGCCACTGGAAGCCTGACTCGGCCTGACTCGGCGCCGCCGGCCGGCAAATCGGCCGACTCGGTCCGGCGCCGCCGGCCGGACTTGGCCGGACGGCCGAGTCACCAACTGAGAAAAGTTGGCTCTTGACTTGGCAACCCTCTTGCACACTTATTATACCTGGATCGGTTTTAATTTGGCCAATAAATCCCTTTTACTCCTAGGTTTAATGATTTTTATATATTTTTTTTAATTAAAACCCTAACCCTAGCCTAGCCCTATATAAACACCCCTACCCTCTAACATCTTACCCTACAACTCTAAGTCCACTCTCCTAAATTCTCAAGAGAATTCGGTACGTTAGAAAAAGAGCGAGAAGCGGAGCGCTGCCGAAACCGACGACGAATTCCGGCAATCGTACTAGAACCTTCGCGACGTTTTCGACGCACCGACAACCACCACTTTCTTAGCCTCCCTAGCTTGTCCAAACTTGTAAGTCCCATCCCTTCTATCTCTATTTTCTATAAATGTAAAAATATGACTTTTTGGAACCCGACGGAAATCGGACAAACCGATTTCCGATTCGGTTTTTCTATAAATTTCCACTTGTCACCTAATACATAATATCTACCCATATTCATGTTGACTATTAATCACCCATAAACCAATTTAATCAAACTTTCTCATATGAAATGATAAGTTCTTTGCAAAACCGTATTCTTTTCATAAAAATACCATGAAGTTCATTTTTCTTAGTTTAATTAATTCCCTCACTCCTAAATATGTTTATCTTGATAAATAAACTTGTAGAAACCAATTTGAATGAATTTTCACACATGAAATGATAACGTTTTCAAATACCGTATTCTTACGCTATAATACCTTTAAGTTAATATGTCATGTTTTACCTTTAAACTTCACCAAAACTTAAAATAAGTCACGAGGTAATGACCTACCTCTACACACACTCAATATAACCCTAATTGATAAATATCAAAACATAGAATACGACATTACAGGACTTTTCACTAAAATACCCTAATCTTTATAACCTTTATTGAAAGCTTTAAGTTGTAAACATTTCTAAATAAAACCTTTTAATAAAATGAAAACACGATTGGTCATGGACATCGATCGTTTATCTAAACTGTCTTGTGGTGTCTAGGCAAGTGTGACTAGGCTAGTGGTTTTTAATTAGGCCCACGACTGTGGTTCCTTCCCACTTACCTGGCATTTACCTGGCCGCAATTGATGGTGAAGAGGCGATTTGAGGGTTCTAATGACTTATCGTTTAGACCTTAGAAATAGGCTAGTTGGCTTAGGAAACCCTAGAAAATAAAATACGGAAAGTTATACCCTTTTACAAATAAATACCTTATATTTATAAAACCGTTTTTTTTCTAAATGAATGGTATTTGTTAAACCTATGCAAAGCGCCGCTACAACCCACCTTTGGGGAACCCGTTAGGGATAGTACGGTTCATCGTGCACCCGCGGGCTAGTAGTGCGAGATTCAGACCTCCGCAAGGAGCATTCGGTCTCGAAAGGTTTAAAATACGGCATTTAAGAAAAAAATGAGATTTCGGAAAATAAAATATTGTTTAAAATTATTCTTGTATTAATATATATTTAATTATCATTTAAACACCTATTTTATCATAAGATGAAGTTTCCATCTTTTTCTAAAATTACAAGATTAAAAGTTACATTAAAATACCATGAGTTTCAAATAAATCAATTAATACTTTTATTAGGATATATTCACTAGAATAACACAAATAAAATTCACACTCATTATAACTATAAAGACGAATATTAAATACTTGAGGTGTATTTTGAAAACTATACAATAGTACTTTTTACATAAAACCCCCTCAAGTTTTATAATTTACAATAAGGACCCTAAAAAATTATAGAACTTCAAATTACCTTTCTTTTAGTCTGACTCGGGTTTGAGTCTGACTATTTCTGACTTGAATATGATTCAAGTCAATCTATATTCTTTTATATTCCAACTCAATATGAATACATGAATTCCAGAATCCAGTTAATAATCTATACAACTTGACTGAACCGAACCATGGATATATTCCTTTTACATGTTTCCCAGCATTCCATTTACATGACTCTACGGTTATAACCGTTTCCTGATATCATGGTTTCGGTCAGTCAGTTAATCAATCTTACAATCAATACCATTTTACAAGATAACAATACAAACAAGACATCGCGGGGTTTAAGGGGTAGATTGGTACGGAAGGTGTTAAAGGTGGCACGAGATGGTAAGATTAAGACACCTAACCTGAATCCAATTGCCGTTGTTCCGGGTTGTATAACGGAGCCTTGTACTTCCATTTGCCCTGATCTCTAGCATACTGAGACCCCTCTCGTATACACTGGCATCCTTCTGTACCAAGCTACAACAACAGCGTTAACACAATACTACTATAATATGACAATACAATACAACATTAAAAACTACTCTCTCTCTCTCTTTTACTCTCTGTCTATTTCTCCCTTATCTTTGGGACTTACCGAGCGACCTGTTCGCTGACGACATTATATTTCTTTCTTCTTTGAATGTCGTCAGGTGTGTTGGATCAAGCTGAGATTGAGCCCACCGGTGAAGACTTGGAGCAGTTTAACGAAGACCCCGAGCTCTAGATAATGTACCTTGTTCTTCCCAGTATTTTTTTTATTTCCTGTTATGCCACTGTTTAGGCATCGCTTTTCATTTCAGTTGTATTTTCTTTTCATGCATTGTACAAAGAGTGTTATTAATAAAAGTTGTTGTTATTTCTACATCATTTGTCTCTTGTGATTTATTTTATATTGCTTAGTTACGCTTAGCGTATGTACTTCTGAGTATATACGTAGCGGGCCTCGTCGCGTCCACTTCGCCGTACACTGGGAAGCGGGGCGTGACAGGTTTTGTTGGTGGCCCATGCAGGTCAGAGCTGTATGAATCCCTGTCATGCAGTTCTGGTCTGTGTAAACAACCTAAGCAATATAACACAAGAACCAGCAACTAAAACATTCTTTACAATTCATGTTCTTTGAATCTTGCAAATCTCTATTCCTTGAATCTTATCATTTCATGTATTTGAATCTGTCCTAATCCAAATTTTTCTTCAGGGTTATGGATTCCCCGAACAACACCAGCACCAACGTCAACAACACCCCTCCAGCACTACCTCTCACACCAGCTGTTCCTGCACCACCCACTGAGCAAACGATGCTATTCGAGGCGATCCACAGCCTTCTCGAGGGACATCAACAACTTTTGAACCGTCCTGAGGCCGATGCACCGGGAGTAAAGCAATTCAGGGCTTTACATCCCAAGCAGTTCTCTGGTAAAGGAAGCCCTCTTGAAGCGGAAGAATGGGCACAAAGCATCGAAGACGATCTGGCAGCAGCTCAAGTGCCAGACAACGCTTGGGTCCGTGTAGCAACACTACAGCTCACGGATAATGCTCGCAATTGGTGGAAGGCGGAAGAAACCCGTCTGGTACAGCCGATTGAATGGAAGACCTTTCGCGATAAGTTCGACGCGAAATATTTCCCTGTGACTGCCAGGTTCGCTATGGAGCAGCAGTTTATTCATCTACAGCAAGGATCAATGTGGGATAAATCGGTAGATGAATACGACGCTGAGTTCACCATGTTGAGCCGATTTGCGGCACACCTGATATCGACGGACGAGATCAGAGCCCGTCGCTTTCAACAGGGTTTGGACACAGAGATTAAGGCTGCTCTAGCCACAGGAAAGTTTTTGACTCATGAGGAAGCCCTAGAAGCTGCCCGCAGTTATGAGGCAGTAATAAAAGAGAGGGGCAGATCTCAGTCTGCAGGAGTCAAGCGCCCTGCCAACCAGATGGCAGGTGGAGCCTCTTCCAGGCCATTGTTTGAACCCGGGAGGACTGAAGAAATTTGCCATTACTGCCATAGAAAGGGACATTTGTGGAAGGACTGTAGGCGCGCAAAAGGCCTGTGTCTAATTTATGGCGCATCCAACCACGGAATTGGGAACTGTCCTTACAACAGCAACTCATCTCACACATACACCAACCAACCGCAGCGGCCAACCATCCAGGCTCCTGCAACTCGTCCTGCACTACCTGCTCTACCACCTGCACAGCCTACTCGCCAATTCCAACAGGAAATGAGGGACATGCCTAGAGGGCAGAGAAATAGGTCTCAAAGGCAGAATGTGCCTCCAGCCAGAAGGAATGTACCACGGCGACAGACCTTCACACTAGAAGCCGTAGAAACCGAGACTGTAGGTCAAGGTAACACCGGTAAGCCTTTTTTTCACCATCGTATCACTTTTATTCGCCAAACTTCTTTGCACTGTTACACTTCCTTTTACAAATTTCGAGGACGAAATTTTTATAAGGAGGGTAGAATGTAACAACCCTAATTTTCTTATACACTTTTTCCTATACAATTTTTTTTCAAAATATTTTTAAAATCCACAAAGGGGTATTTTAGCCTGAGCACAAGATTTAGGTAATTATTTTTGTTTTTAATTACAAGCTATAAGAATGAAATAACTCCATTTTTAGTGTACAAGAAATTACATTAAATTTAATGTATACTAGGAGTATTTATTCTTGCTGCTATCAGTTTAAGTAAGTAAAAACCACAATAATTACAAGAAGGAGCTTGTAGCTCACTGGTAATACCTTGCACTGCTGAATCAAGCCACCGGAGTTCAAATCCCATGCCCCATATTATTTTTGTATTTATTTTGTTTTAATTTTTTTTTGGAAGTCAACGGTAAAAAGGCCATAACTCCCAAAATATGTACTGGACAACAAAAAGTAAATATACCAAATTGTACCCCCAGAAAATCCCCGGCCACTGGAAGCCTGAATCGGCCCGACTCGGTGCCGCAGGCCGGCGAATTGGCCGACTCGGTCCGGCGCCGCCGGCCGGACTTGGCCGGACGGCCGAGTCACCAACTGAGAAAAGTTGGCTCTTGAGTTAGTCAACACTCTTGCACACTTATTATACCTGGATCGGTTTTAATTTGGCCAATAAATCTCTTTTACTCCTAGGTTTAATGATTTTTATATATTTTTTTTAATTAAAACCCTAGCCTAGCCCTATATAAACACCCCTTCCCTCTAACATCTTACCCTACAACTCTAAGTCCACTCTCCCAAATTCTCAAGAGAACTCGGTACGTTAGAAAAAGAGCGAGAAGCGGAGAGCTGCCGAAACCGACAACGAATTCCGGCAATCGTACTAGAACCTTCGCGACGTTTTCGACGCACCGACAACCACCACTTTCTTAGCCTCCCTAGCTTGTCCAAACTTGTAAGTCCCATCCCTTCTATCTCTCTTTTCTATAAATGTAAAAATATGACTTTTTGGAACCCGACGGAAATCGGACAAACCGATTTCCGATTCGGTTTTTCTATAAATTTCCACTTGTCACCTAATATATAATATCTACCCATATTCATGTTGACTATTAATCACCCATAAACCAATTTAATCAAACTTTCTCACATGAAATGATAAGTTCTTTGCAAAACCGTATTCTTTTCATAAAAATATCATGAAGTTCATTTTTCTTAGTTTAATTAATTCCCTCACTCCTAAATATGTTTATCTTGATAAATAAACTTGTAGAACCCAATTTGAATGAATTTTCACACATGAAATGATAACGTTTTCAAATATCGTATTCTTACTGTATAATACCTTTAAGTTAATATGTCATGTTTTACCTTTAAATTTCACCAAAACTTAAAATAAGTCACGAGGTAATGACCTACCTCTACACACACTCAATATAACCCTAATTGATAAATATCAAAATATAGAATACGACATTACAGGACTTTTCACTAAAATACCCTAATCTTTATAACCTTTATTGAAAGCTTTAAGTTATAAACATTTCTAAATAAAATCTTTTAATAAAATGAAAACACGATTGGTCATGGACATCGATCGTTTATCTAAACTGTCTTGTGGTGTCTAGACAAGTGTGACTAGGCTAGTGGTTTTTAATTAGGCTCACGACTGTGGTTCCTTCCCACTTACCTGGCACTTACCTGGCCGCAATTGACGGTGAAGAGGCGATTTGAGGTTTCTAATGACTTATCGTTTAGACCTTAGAAATAGGCTAGTTGGCTTAGGAAACCCTAGAAAATAAAATGCGGAAAGTTATACCCTTTTACAAATAAATACCTTATATTTATAAAACCGTTTTTTTCTAAATGAATGGTATTTGTTAAACCTATGCAAAGCGCCGCTACAACCCATCTTTGGGGAACCCGTTAGGGATAGTACGGTTCATCGTGCACCCGCGGGCTAGTAGTGCGAGATTCAGACCTCCGCAAGGAGCATTCGGTCTCGAAAGGTTTAAAATACGGCATTTAAGAAAAAAATGAGATTTTGGAAAATAAAATATTATTTAAAATTATTCTTGTATTAATATATATTTAATTATCATTTAAACACCTATTTTATCATAAAATGAAGTTTCCATCTTTTTCTAAAATTACAAGATTAAAAGTTATATTAAAATACCATGAGTTTCAAATAAATCAATTAATACTTTTATTAGGATATATTCACTAGAATAACACAAATAAAATTCACACTCATTATAACTATAAAGACGAATATTAAATACTTGAGGTGTATTTTGAAAACTATACAATAGTACTTTTTACATAAAACCCCCTCAAGTTTTATAATTTACAATAAGGACCCTAAAAAATTATAGAACTTCAAATTACCTTTCTTTTAGTCTGAATCGGGTTTGAGTCTGACTATTTCTGACTTGAATATGATTCAAGTCAATCTATATTCTTTTATATTCCAACTCAATATGAATACATGAATTCCAGAATCCAGTTAATAATCTATACAACTTGACTGAACCGAACCATGGATATATTCCTTTTACATGTTTCCCAGCATTCCATTTACATGACTCTACGGTTATAACCGTTTCCTGATATCATGGTTTCGGTCAGTCAATTAATCAATCTTACAATCAATACCATTTTACAAGATAACAATACAAACAAGACATCGCGGGGTTTAAGGGGTAGATTGGTACGGAAGGTGTTAAAGGTGGCACGAGATGGTAAGATTAAGACACCTAACCTGAATCCAATTGCCGTTGTTCCGGGTTGTATAACGGAGCCTTGTACTTCCATTTGCCCTGTTCTCTAGCATACTGAGACCCCTCTCGTATACACTGGCATCCTTCTGTACCAAGCTACAACAACAGCGTTAACACAATACTACTATAATATGACAATACAATACAACATTAAAAACTACTCTCTCTCTCTTTTACTCTATGTCTATTTCTCCCTTATCTTTGGGGCTTACCGAGCGACCTGTTCGCCGACGACATTCTATTTCTTTCTTCTTTGAATGTCGTCAGGTGCGTTGGATCAAGCTGAGATTGAGCCCACCGGTGAAGACTTGGAGCAGTTTAACGAAGACCCCGAGCTCTAGATATTGTACCTTATTCTTCCCAGTATTTTTTTTATTTCCTGTTATGCCACTGTTTAGGCATCGCTTTTCATTTCAGTTGTATTTTCTTTTCATCCATTGTACAAAGAGTGTTATTAATAAAAGTTGCTGTTATTTCTACATCATTTGTCTCTTGTGATTTATTTTATACTGCTTAGTTACGCTTAGCGTATGTACTTCTGAGTATATACGTAGCGGGCCTCGTCGCGTCCACTTCGCCGTACACTGGAAAGCGGGGCGTGACAAACGGTCCGATGTATCTCGGACTCAACTTTCCCCGTCTTCCAAATCGGATCACTCCGCGGTTCGGAGATATCTTCAAGAATACATGGTCTCCTGGCTGGAACTCCAAGTGTCGTCTCTTTGCATCAGCCCAGTGTTTCTGTCTATTTTGGGCTATGCGCATTCTTTCCCTGATAGTACGAACCACATCAACGGTCGCTACTATCATCTCTGGTCCAAGGAGTTCTCTATCTCCGATGTCGTCCCAACTTAATGGCGATCGACACTTCCTTCCATATAATGCTGCAAAAGGTGTCATTCCTATGCTTGCTTGGTAGCTGTTGTTGTATGCGAACTCCACAAGATGCAGGTGATCTTCCCATGATCCCTTGAAGTCGAGCATACATACTCTGAGCATATCCTCCAAAATCTGAATAGTTCGTTCCGACTGCCCATCTGTTTATGGATGATAAGCCGTGCTGAAGTTCAGACTTGTTCCCAAGCTAGCTTGCAGACTCTGCCAAAATTGCGATCGGAACCTGGTGTCACGATCGGAAACAATGCAGACCGGTACTCCATGAAGTCTCACAATTTCCTGTATGAGTTCATGGGTATCAGAGATAGTACATTATGAAGAGTTTTTAAATCTAAATTAGATTATTACCTCCATGTACTTCTTCGCTAGTGTCTCAGTTGATTGGCCAACTCGAAATGGGATGAAGTGAGCTGACTTTGTAAGTCGATCCACAATGACCCAAATCACATCGTTACCCTTTGTGCTGCGAGGAAGGGCAGTTACAAAGTCCATCGTGATGTGCTGCCACTTTCATTCTGGAATTGGTAACGGTTGAAGTAGTCCAGCTGTCCTGTGATGTTCAGCCTTTACCTGCTGACACACCAAACATTTTGCGACACTCCTGGCTACTTCACGCTTCATTCCATGCCACCAATAATTCTGACGTAGATCCTTATACATTTTGGTACCTCCAGGATGTACTGAATAGGGAGAGCTTTGAGCTTCTTTCATTAACTCTTCCCGAACAGGACCCTTTGGTACACACAATCTGCTGCCGTATCTCAAAGATCAGTCTTCATGGATGATGAAATCTGTTCTGAGTCCATTCTCCACTTGTTCTCTGATCTTTTGCAACTTAGCATCGCTGGCTTGAGCTGCTTTGATCTGATTGACAATGGTTGATTGAACTTGTAGATTCATCAAACTTGAAGTATCACCTGGCATGACTAGTTCAATCTCCATCTGATGTAAGTCTTGCTGAAGCTTCCACTGTGCGGTGAGATTCATTGCTAATGGTTGGCGATTAAGAGCATCAGGTACTACGTTCACCTTCCCTGGATGATATTGCAAGTTGATGTCAAAGTCCGCCATGAGTTCTAACCATCTTCTCTGCCGCATATTCAACTCCTTCTGAGTAAACACATACTTCAGACTTTTATGATCTGTGTAGATGTTCACTCGTTCACCAAGTAAGTAGTGGCGCCAAATCTTGAGAGCAAAAATAACGGCTTCCAACTCCAGATCATGCGTCGGATAATTGAGCTCATGAGTCTTCAGTTGTCTTGAAGCATAAGCCACAACCTTACCGTGCTGATGTAGAACACATCCTAATCCCTTACCGGATGCATCACAATACACTTCGAATCCTCCAGATTGATCCGGTATGACAAGAATAGGTGCTGATGTCAGTCTTGACTTGAGTTCTACGAAAACTTGCTCGCATGATTCTGACCACACAAATTCTTCATCTTTTCGTGTGAGCTTGGTCAGGGGTGTTGCTATCTTCGAAAAGCCTTCAATGAATCTTCTGTAATATCCAGCTAACCCCAAGAAACTTCGAATATCCTTCACTGATTTTGGCGTAGGCCATTCGCTGACTGCCTAAACTTTTGCTGGATCCACAGAAATTCCTTCTCCTGATACGATGTGTCCAAGAAAACTAACTTGATTTAGCCAAAACTCGCATTTGCTGTATTTGGCATAAAGCTTATGTTGTCGAAGAGTTTCCAGGACAATTCGTAAGTGCTCCGCATGTTCTTTCCGATTCTTAGAATATACCAGGATGTCGTCGATAAATATGACAACGAACCTGTCTAAATACTCCCGGAAAACTTGGTTCATTAGGTTCATGAAGATTGCTGGTGCATTGGTCACTCCAAATGGCATTACTAGGAATTCGTAATGTCCATAGCGAGTTCTGAAAACTGTTTTGTGAATATCAGCTTTCTTGACCTTCACTTGATGATAACCTGAACGAAGATCTAGTTTAGAGAAGACACAAGATCCACTTAGCTGATCGAATAAATCGTCGATGCGCGGGAGTGGATACTTGTTCTTTATTGTGACTTTGTTCAAGGCCCTATAGTCGATGCACATTCTGTATGAACCTTCCTTCTTCTTTACCAGTAGTACAGGTGCTCCCCAACTTGAAGTGCTGGGACGAATCCATCCTTTTGCCAGTAATTCGTCCAACTGTGTTCGTACTTCCTTCAATCCTTCCGGACTTAGTCTATAAGGTGCTTTGATCACTGGTTGTGCTCCCGGTACTAAGTCAATACTGAATTTAAGAGCTCGATCGGGAAGCAAACCTGATATATCGTCAGGAAATACATCATCGAACTCTCGAACTACCTCCGGTCTTGATTCTTCCTCTGCTTGAGCTGCTGCAACTACTGCTTCTCTTGGCTTTGCTTTGTAAGTACTTGGCTCCAATGTACGGTCTCCACTTTTAAAATAGAAGACCAGATGATCTGGAATCTCAAATACTACTCTCGTTTGACGACAGTCGATGGTAGCATAAAAGGTTCCAAGCCAGTCCATTCCTAGAACCACATCGAAGTTTGGTATATCCACTACCTTGAAGTCAGCATAAAATTCTCGACTGCAGATGACGACTGGACACATGTTGTATCCCATAGTTGCCTTTAGAACACCATTTCCGGAACTGACGTTCCAGCTGGATACAAGCGGTGAGACTGGAATCGCATGGGTTCGGACAAACCGTTGTGACATAAAGCAGTAGGATGCTCCAGTATCAAACAATGCAAGTGCAGGTAGTGAAGCTACTAGGATTGTACCTAAGGTATATGGGATAGGTTTTAGGTATAGGGAAAGTGTGTAATTAAACAAGACTAAAAGATAAGTTTGAGAAGGAAGTTTACCAGTAATGACTTGGCCAGTGGCCTCAGCTTCTTCCACAGACATCATGAAAGCCTGGCGCTTTGGCACATTCCTCCTGGCCTGAGGAGCATTCCTCGGAACGTTCCTTTGAGCTTGATGGAACTGTCGAGGAGGTGGTGTAGTTTGTGGTCCCCTGGGTGGTGCAGGCAGTGCAAGTCTGGGAGCAGGTGCCTGAAGAGCTGGTCGCTGCTGATAAGTATTTGCTGGCCTGGGTGCAGCAACTGGGTTCTGTCTTTGGGGACAAGACCCAATACCGTGAGTAGCTGAACCGCAGATTAAGCAAAGGCGGTTGGCTCGACGGCAATCCTTCATCATATGTCCAATTCTCTTGCAGTAGGTGCAAAAGGCTGGGCTAGGACGATGGGTTGGTACTCCGGGTCGTCTTGGCACGAAAGATGGTCTGGACGTGGCTCCACCTGCCATCTGGTTGGCAGGGTCCTTGACTCCTGCAGACTGAGGTCTGCCCCTCTCTTTTATTACTGCCTTATAACTGCGGGCAGCTTCTAGTGCATCCTCATGAGTCAAAAACTTTCCTGTGGCTAGAGCAGCCTTAATCTCTGTGTCCAAACCTTGCTGAAAGCGACGGGCTCTGATATCGTCCGTCGGTATCAAGTGTGCCGCGAATCTGTTTAAAGATTGTGTTAGCTGTGTAGTATATGATATCTAAAAATTGAACTATTGTGACATATCTTACCGACTCAACATAGTGAACTCAGCATCGTATTCATCTACCGATTTGTCCCACATTGATCCTTGCTGTAGATGAATAAACTGCTGCTCCATAGCGAACCTGGCAGTCACAGGGAAATATTTCGCGTCAAACTTCTCGCGAAATGTCTTCCATTCAATCGGCTGCGTAAGACGGATTTCTTCCGCCTTCCACCAATTGCGAGCATTATCCGTGAGCTGTAGCTTTGCTACACGGACCCAAGCGTTGTCTGGCACTTGAGCTGCTGCCAGATCGTCTTCGATGCTTTGTGCCCATTCTTCCGCTTCAAGAGGGCTTCCTTTACCAGAGAACTGTTTTGGGTGCAAAGCTCTGAATTGCTTTACTCCCGGTGCATCGATCTCAGGACGGTTCAAAAGTTGTTGCTGTCCCTCGAGAAGACTGCGGATCGCCTCGAATAGCATCGTTTGCTCAGTAGGTGGTGCAGGAACAGCTGGTGTGAGAGGTAGTGCTGGAGGGGTGTTGTTGACGTTGGTGCTGGTGTTGTTCGGGGAATCCATGACCTTGAAGAAAAATTTAGGTTAGGACAGATTCAAATATATGAAATGATAAGATTCAAGGAATAGGAATTTGCAAGATTCAAGGAACATGAATTGTAAAGAATGTTTTAAGTTGCTGGTTCTTGTGTATTTATTGCTTAGGTTGTTCACGCAGACCAGAACTGCATGACAGGGATTCATACAGCTCTGACCTGCATTGGCCACCAACAAAACCTGTCACGCCCCGCTTCCCAGTGTACGGTGAAAAGGACGCGGCGAGGTCCGCTACGTATGTACTCATAAGTACATACACTAAGTGTAGCTAAGCAATATAAAGTAAATACATAAGAGACAAGAGTATAAAAGAACAGCAACTTTTATATATTAACATTCTTTGTACAATGCATGAAAAAGAAAATACAACTGGAATAAAGATGCCTAAACAGTGGCATAACAGGAAAATGAAAGTACTGAAAAAAAAGTGTACAATGAAATTATACTGCTGGATCTTCGGCAAATTGCTCCAAGTCTTCTTGGGTTGGTTCAACTTCTGCCGGGTCCAGGTCACCTGACGACATTCAAAGAAGAGAGAAACAGAATGTCGTCAGCGAACAGATCGCTCGGTAAGTCCCAAGAGTAAGAGGGAAGTAGAGAAGACAGAATAAGAAGATACATATTTTAGAATGTAAACTATTGTTATAAGGTTATGTTATCGCTGTTGTTTGTAGCTTGGTACAGAAGAATGCCAGTGTATACGAGGGGAGTCTCATTTGCCAGAGACTAGGGCACGTGTAGTACAAGGAACCGTTATGCCACAGTACAACAGCAATGGGATTCAGGTTAGGTGTATTAATCTGACCACCTCGTGCCACCTTTAACACCTTCCGTACCAATCTACCCCTTAAACCCCGTAATATTGTTGTATTTTAAAAATGGTATAGATTGCATGATCGATTGACTGACTGACCGAAACCATGATATCAGGAAACGGTTATAACCGTAGAGTCATGTAAATGGAATACTGGGAAACATGTAGAAGGAATATCCATAGTTCGGTTCAGTCAAGTTGTATAGATTGTTAACTGGATTCAGGGATTCATGTAATCATCTTGAGTTGGAAAATTAAAGAATATAGATTGACTTGAATCATATTCAAGTCAGGAATAGTCAGACTCTAACCCAAGTCAGACTAAAAGAAAGTGAGTTGAAGTTCAATAATTGTTAGGGGCCTTATTGTAATTTATAAAACTTGAGGGGGTTTTATGTAAAAAGTACTATTGTATAGTTTTCAAAATACACCTCAAGTATTTGTTATTCGTCCTTATAGTTATAATGAGTGTGGATTTTATTTGTGTTATTCTAGTGAATATATCCTAATAAAAGTATTAATTGATTTATTTGAAATTCATGGTATTTTAATGTAATTTTTAATCTTGTAATTTTAGAAAAAGATGGAAACTTTATCTTATGATAAAATAGGTGTTTAAATGATAATATAATACAAGAATAATTTTAAATAATATTTTATTTTCCAAAATCTCATTTTTCTTAAATGGCGTATTTTAAACCTTTCGAGACCGAATGCTCCTTGTGGAGGTCTGAATCTCGCACTACTAGCCCGCGGATGCACGATGAACTGTACTATTCTTAACGGGTTCCCCAAAAGTGGGTTGTAGCGGCATTTTGCTTAGGTTTAACAAATACTATTCATTTAGGAAAAACGGTTTTATAAATATAAGGTATTTATTTGTAAAAGGGTATAACTTTCCGTATTTTATTTTCTAGGGTTTTCTAAGCCAACTAGCCTATTTCTAAGGTCTAAATGATAAGTCATTAGAAGCTTCAAATCGCCTCTTCACCGTCAATTGCGGCCAGGTAAGTGCCAGGTAAGTGGGAAGGAACCACAGTCGTGGGCCTAATTAAAAACCACTAGCCTAGACACACTTGTCTAGACACCACAAGACAGTTTAGATAAACGATCGATGTCCATGACATATCGTGTTTTCATTTTAAAAGATTTATTTAGAATTGTGTACAACTTAAAGCTTTTATAAAAGATTTATAAAGAATATGGTATTTTAGTGAAAAGTCCTGTATTTTCGTATTCTATATTTTGATGTTTATCAATTAGGGTTATATTTGTGTGTGTGTGTAGAGGTGGGTCATTACCTCGTGACTTATTTTAAGTTTTAATGAAGTTTAGAGGTTAAACATGATTTATTAAACTTGAAGGTATTAAAGCGCAAGAATACGGTATTTGAAAACGTTATCATTTCATGTATGAAAATTCATTCAAATTCATTTTTACAAGTTTATTTATCAAGATGAACATATTTAGGAGGGAAGGAATTAATTAAAACAAGAAAAGTAAACTTTATGGTATTTTTATGAAAAGAATACGGTTTTACAAGGAAGCTATCATTTCATGTGAGAAACTTTATTTAAATTGATTTCTAGGTGATTAATAGTCAACGTGAATATGTTAGGGTATTGTGGATTAGGTGACAAGTGAAATTTTGTAGAAAAACCGAATCGGAAATCGGTTTGTTCCGATTTCCGTCGGGTTCCATAAATCCGTATTTTTTAAGAAATAGAAAGGTGAGAAGGATGAGACTTACGGGTTTAAACTCTTCTAAAGAGTAAAGAGAACTAGGGAGGAAGACCGAGGGATGGTTTCGTCACCGGTTGCTCCAAAACACGTCGCCGGAATTCCATCAGGGCTTCGCCGGGAACTCGATTTCAAAGCACACTTCTTGTGGAAATTTCAAGAGAGTTTTTTTCTAGGGTTTTGGAATGAGAAGGTAGGGGGTAGGGGTCTATTTATAGCGTAGCTAGGTAGGGTAGGTGAAGGGTCTTCTTTTATAAAAAAAATTTGTAAAAATTAAAGAAAAACATTAAAATTTTGCATTAAAAGGGTTGTATTTAACATTCAGAACTGCTACATTAAAAATGGAGTAAACCATGAGTTTCAGAAGGCCAAACGACGCAACTTTGGTGTTGGGACCCCGGCCGGCGGCGCCAGCCGCCCGCCGGCCGAGTTGGCCGATTCCGGCCGGCGTTGGGTCCGGGGTCTCCTGACTAGGGTTTTGGCATGGTTCATTTTTGGGGTTCAGTTCACTATTTAGGAGTTATGGCCTGTGGACTTTTGGACTTCCAAGAATTTTAAAGAAAAATGTGCTAAAAATAATGTGGGATGTGGGATTCGAACTCTGGTGGCTTGGTTCAGCAGTGCAAGGTATTACCAATGAGCTACAAGCTCCTTCTTGTAATTTTTGTAAAGAGATAGATACTTAAAGTGTTATCAGCAACATCAATACTCCAAGTATACATCAAATTGAATTCAAATTTAAGTATACAAAAATTGGAGTTGTTACAGGAACCATGAAAACGGCGTCCCCTTCCTGCATGGGAATTCCCTCAGGGACCCTTGACGGCGGTGCACGAGAGATCGTCCTCTTCCTCTTAAGGGGAGTCCCGTCTTCATCTTCCCCTGCATTCCTCGTCTGGGGCTCGGAAACCCGTAGACGCCTTAGGCCGCTGCCGGGACAATCACCAGGAGCTCTCAGCGAAGCAAACGGCCCCGCCGCCGGCAGAACATTCAGCGCAGGGCTCGAGCCGGCCGGGGGCGCAGCCGCACCACTGGCCTCTCTCCGGGACGAGACACCCAAAGCTTTGGATCGATCCATAGATCCGACCTAAGGAAGAAGAGCACCGAGCTATCAGGACTTAAAGCGAGGAAAATATGGAGAGATAGGGGTCCTGGAGTGGACCCCATCCCTATTTATTGCTGCCATCGCCCTCATCCAACGGCGCCCTTCATCTCCCGCCAAAACTACTCCTCGCGTCCAACGATCCCGATTGCTTCACCCGTCGCTCCAGCATTGCATCCCATCAGACGTCACAGGTCTGCAACACATCGTATCGCCCAACCGACGCTCGACACGTGGGCCATCGCTTCAATGACGGAACGCACAAACCGGCGCATCTTCATTAAATGCAGAGATCTTGTCCATGATTCACTGGCAGAAAAGACAACAGATTGCCCGGGGACACGTCCCGACGATATCTTCGAAGGGAGCTCACCCCGGGTGGCCCGGCAGTCCACTCTCGACCCGACCGTCAGCTGGTCGGGACGAGAGTGGGGAGCTAATGATGATGCTCGATATCGGCGATCTCCCAAATCGTGACACGTGGCAGATGACGTGTCTCAGAGCTCAGAAGAATGGACCTACAGGGGCCGACCAGGCCATCCCTGTGACCGACCCGCAAGCACAAGCTGGCTTTCCTCAGAGCCCCCATGCACAAATTGGCTTCGTCGGCCTCCCAGCTCGCCTTCGAGCTATCACAGGACCAAGATGCCTCGGCTCTCCCGCTCGCCCCCGAGCTCTCCCGCCGAGACCATTTTCGTCGGTCTCATCGACCGACCGACGGTACCACTCGCAGGCATAACCTCCGCTCCGCGAATCTCGCCATGCGTGAGATCTCCGCCCGCCACATCCCACGTTCCATGCCATTACGATCCCCATTAACGAGCTTTTCTCGCCATTAATGGGAAGATCCGCTTATCACGCGGGCATGACGTCGGGAGCGTAACGGCCGGCGTGATTCTCGCGCCTGCCCCTGCATGCTGCCGCCGCTATATAAATCCCTCTCCCCGAGGGATCAAGTAAGCCATTTTTACTCCACTGAGCCGTTACTCTGCTCGGATCTTGTTACTGACTTGATCGTCGGAGGGTCCTCGGTGGTACCAAACCATCCCGGGACTTCCTTGCAGGTACTCGGCGAAAATTTCCTCCAACCCTTTGAGATCCACACATCGCAGGAGATCATGCTCCAGATCAAATCACAGCCGTCAATCGCGGCCATCGGCAGATCAACGGAAGACAGCATCTGAAGGAGACCGGAAAGGCCCCTCCATCAGAGAGGAATGAGGAGGTTGCAGAGCAGAGAGGTGGCGGTGGTGGTGGGGCCGACCGAGGGTGGGGGTCGAGAAGGGGTTGGCGGTGGTGCGTTGGAGGGCCAAGGAGGGGTGGCGGTGAGATGATAATGATGATGATGATGATGATGAGAAGAAGAAGAAGACGGGGACCGCAGAGGGTAGGAGGCAAGGAAGGGACGGCAGCGGCGGTGTGTTGCCGTGGTGGTGGCCGGAGGAGGAAGAACGAGGGTTGTTTTTTTAATTTAGAAATTAGGTTCAGGGTTAGAAGATGAATATTTTGGGGATTTTAAAAAAAAAATTCTGGCGTGGTAATTTGGCTGATGTGGCGCTGAGATGACGCAAATGTTGCTGACGTGGCGCCGTTAAATTTTGTAGTTTTCTAATCACTTCAAAGGTAATGATAGTCTTGCGAGTCTGGCTAAATCCTATTTGTGTGTTTTATGTAAATAAGCCTAGTTAAAATAATAAATTTTTATAGACTTTTGGTTAAAATAATGAAGATGGTCATACTAAATCTCCATTTAAATACATACGTGCAGTGCACGTGCAATTAATTTGCAGCATTCCAACGAAATTTGGTATCAGCTAGCCGTGTATAAATTTAAATTATAAAATTAGATAAATCTATATCCAAACTATTTTTCATATTAGAAATAGGAGTACAATTAAGGTTAGGAATAAGATCGGACCTTGATTAGGAAATCTAATTACTTATATATAAGAGATATATATGGTAGGGAGCAAAAACAAACCATATAAGAATTATGTATGAATCGTTGACGCAAATTTAGAAGGATGAGAGCATGAAGAAAGAAGAAAGAGGAGATAGACAGAGAGAGAAGGAGAGTGAGAGCAAAAGAGAAAGCAAACTTCTCTATCTAGCTCATGACTCTCTTTTTCTCTGCGCCCATCTTCTTCTTTTCTTCAATATTTTGATTGATAGGTTTTGATAATCAATGAGGTAATATTAAGCAATTAATTAAATTTCTCCATATTGCTTCTCTCTTTAGTTTTTTTTCTAAAATTTTTTATCTTTTTTGGTGTTAGGATTGTTTGGTTATGCCTAATAATTGTATGCCTACCTAATACTTTTGCTCTTGATATTCTATGGGAAAATACTTTTGGTAACGATGATTAACTTCAAGAACTTATTGTAACTATTTTGGTAAGGGGGATTTGGTCAAGCTCGATGAAATCGATCTATTACATCAAAGGAAATTTCGAGTTGCAGATGATTTCATAAAGGCTTTTAAATATGAAAACAAAGCATACATATGGAATAATAAATATTATAATGTGCATGTTTTAATTTATTGTATGGTGTTAAGTTAGTGCAATTTTTATGTGTAATCTACAAATCTATAATATATAACATATATGGATTCCTCAAAGTATAACTTTTGTGCATACATAGCAGTAGAAACCACCTCAAGTATTGTAGCTTTTTTTTGGTTGATAATTTATGATAGGGCAAAGCTCGAAAAAAAACCACTCAAACCGATCCGTCCGTCTAAACCCGAAACCCGTCCAAACCCGTTCGAAACCCAATGTTGTGGATTCAGGTTTAACGCATTGTAAACCCGTCGGGTTCGGACGGATTTTGGGTTTAGATTTTAATTTTCGGGTTGAGTATAAAATTTATTCAAAACCCATCCAATCCGGACCGGTTCACCCCTAGGCCTACGTACAAAGCAGGGGTACCAAAACCAAAATCAAGAAAAAGTGTATTGCTATATGAGTTGTAAGTCCTAATATCTAATATTTAGTAATGTAAAATAAAATAAAGAAAATCTTAAAATTCTTTTAAAATATCAACAAAAAATAAAATTGTTCGGTTTTACAATAGTTTGCTTGCAAATGTACAAAAATCCGAATATTTTTTATTTTATTCAAACTTACATCATTTTGCATACTATATATAGCACATGAATATAACACAAGAAAATAATGAAATTTCCAAATGTTTTACAAATCTCAAATTTTTTTTGTTTTCTTTGGGTTTCCATTATTTTATTTATTATAACACAAGAAAATAATAAGATTTTCAAAAATAAAATATTTTTTCTTCGGTCTCAATATTTTCCTTGATATAGCATACGAAAACCGTAAAATTTTCAAAAATCATAATTTTTTTTGTTTTCTTCCTTTCTCAATATTTTGCATGAATTTTAAAAATCATGTTGCAGTACATAACAATCATGAAATTTACAAATATCCTAAATTTATTTGTTTTCTTCTAATTTACAATATTTTGCATAGTTTTTAAAAGTTTCAAACTTTATGTTTTTTTAGTTTTTCAATATTTTTCTTGCTATAGCATATGAAAATCCTAAAAATCTTTTAAACTCCCGTTTTCTTCGATTTACCAATATTTTGCATGCTATATAACACGAAAAAATCAAGATTTTTTTTTATATTCGTCGCATTTCAATATTTTATTTGTTGTAGCACAGGAAATCGGGATATTTTTTAAAAAACCAAAATTTTCTATTTCCTTCAATATTTTAATATTTTACATACACAAACGAAAATTGCCCATTTTTTAAATATTAAAAAAAATCAGTTTGTTTAAGTTTTCAATATTTGTATAATATATTGCACACCAAAATTGCTAAATTTTAAAAAATCTCAAAAAAATTGTTTTCTTTGATTTTACAAATTTTGTTATAAGCTACATGTATAGCTCATGAAAATCATGAATTTTTTAAAAGTCTTAAAATTTTATATTTTCTTCCGTTTTATATTATTTTTCTTGCTATACAGAGGATGAAATTTGCAATATTTTAAAAATTCTAAAATCTTATGTTTTGTTTGGTTTCAACATTTTGCTAACTATGACAAGCGTAAATCTTAAAATTTTCATGATCTCAAAAAATTTATGTTCTTCACATTTTCAATATTTTGCATGACATATATAGTACATAAAAATTATAAAATTTTATTAAAAAAAACTCAAAAATAATCTGTTTTCTTCTTTTTCATTATTTGCACAGCATATGGCATAAGAAAATCATGAAATTTCAAAAATCTCGTGATTTTTTTTAATAGTTTACTTGTTCATAAATTTGGAGCACTTCCGGAAATCAAGAAGACAAAAATTTATGTGAAATAAAAAAAAGATCGTTGATTACTATTACGAACCTAACAAAACAAAAAAACCAGCTCGAATGATTGAGACTTTGGATGATTGGGAACCGTGGCAATATACGAAAATCCCCGAAATTTTAAAATACCCAAAAGTTTTGTCTTTTTATTTACAAATTTTCAATATTTACAGCATACAGAAAATCTTGAAATTTTCAAAAATCTCTGAGTCGCATAGGATTAGAAGTGAAATTATAGTTTCACATCTTTTATAGAATAAACTTTGTATTATATCTTTTTTTTAATACTGATATATGGTTTTCTTGGGAAAGTATGAAACATACATGGTGGTTGTATTTTTAAATAATTTTGTTTTGAAGGGCTCGATTTAAGATCCTGCTCATGTTTGTATTGGGATTTAGTGCTTCTAAATAAACTTTATAAATAATATTAGAACCAATATAAATTTAAATTAGAAAGTTGAAAATTAATTAGCAGCATTCTAACGGAAATTTTGTAGCAGCCGTGCATAAATTTAAATTATAAAATTAGAATCTATATCCAAACTACTTTTCATATTAAGAATAGGAGTATACAATTAAGATTAGGAATAAGATTGACCTTAATTAAATCCAATTAAGGGTTTGTTTGGTAGGAGATAATTTATGTGCTAATTCTATATTAGCATGAAATATTACCATACTTGTTTAGGCGTAAAAGATAATCCTAGAAATACAGGATTAGTATGATAATCAAGTAATATTATTTTATGATAATCTTATTCCCTTCAAAATATGTGTCTATCCTAAATTACCACGAAATATTCCCGCCTAACATGACATAAGCCATAGCCATCTGCCGTCAGGCTTCCTCGCCACCTGCCGTCCGTCGTCGGTTGTTCTCAGGCCGGTCTGCCAGCGATCGGTCGTTCGCCGGCTGTCGGTCATCACCGATCATTCACCGGCCGTTCAGCCGCTGTTCGTACGTTAATCGCCAATCGTCCGTCGGTCATTGCTGAACGCTTGCCGGTCTGCCACCGATTGGCCTTTCAACGCCGACCAGCCCTCGGTCATCACTGATCGGACGTTCGTCATCGGTCGTCCGTCGGCCGTTGCCAGACCTTCGCCGATCGACCGTTCACCGCCGGTCATCACCGATCGTTCACCGACCGTCGGGCGGCCAATCGGACGTTCGTCGCCGGTCATCCGACAGCCGTTGCCTGAAGCTTGCAGGCCCGCCGCCGATCGAGCATTCTTAGCCGGCCTCGCCACTACCTGCCAGCTCTTCTTTGATCTCGCCGCCGGTCGACAGTTGCACATACATATATTACCGGGAATGATTAAAGCATACCAAGCACGTTTATGCAAGATTCCTTGGAATTATACGTCCGTCCATCCTATTGCCGGAAATATAAGGATTCTCAATAATTTTCCATTCCATGTACCAAATATACTGTAGCCACTGCAAGAAAAAACCTTATAAGAATTGTTGAAGTATATTTAGATGGATGATAGCATAAGAAAGAGTTGAGAGAAGAAAGAGAGGAAAGAGGAGATAGACGCACACAAACACTACTTTTCTTGGTGTTTAGATTGGTTTGGATGCACCTTATAATTGTATACATCTTATGATTGTATACATACCCAATACCTTTGCTCTTAATATTTTATAGGAAATTATTTTTGATAAGGGTGATTAACTTCAAGAACTTGTTGTAATTATTTTTGGCAAGGGGGATTTGATCAAGAACAATGAAATCGACCTATTACATCAAAAGAAATTTGGAGTTGCAAATTTCATAAACACATAATTTATGAGCCGAAGCAAGCACTCCTACAGGTTGGAAAATAGCTGAGTCGGTACCAATTTTCTCTCCAATATGAAATGTCTAAGTTTAATCCCAAAAATGGGTTGATCTCAAGAGAGAGAAAATACTCTACATCGATCAAAGAAGAAGACTATGCTCCGTCTAATTAAGTTAATAAAGAAGGATGTGTTCATCAAGCTCCAATGGTTGTTCTGTGGCCGTTCGTCTCTACGAATTGAATGTTGGAAATAGCAATTCAATTCTAATTAGATTTAGTTTTGTTTTAGATTTTGAGTCACAGAGAGATTTTTAACTTTGACCTAGCAATGGCTCACACGCAGTGCCCGGCAACCAAAGACCAAAATCAAGAAAAAACATTTAAATTTAATATTTTATTGTTAATGTTTTGCAAGTTGCAATATCTTATATTTTTGAACTTCATATATAAAATATATGAAGGATTCGCTAGCAGATATAGGCAAACGAAAATCGCGATTTTTTTTTAAAATTCCAAATTCCAATTTTTTGTTTATTATAACACATAACAATCACATGATATACATAAATCCGAAATATTTTTGTTTTTTTCAAATTTTTAACATACACTGTATAGCACAAGAATGCAACGAAATTTTACAAATCTCAAAAAGTTCATTTTTTTCGATTTTCCAATATTTTATTTGCTATAGCATAAGAAAATAATTAAATTTCCGGAAATAAACTATTTTTTCTTTTTTCTTTGGTGCCAATACTTTCCATGATACAGAAATCACAAAATTTTGGACTCTCTAAATTTTCTATTTTCTTTCCTATAGAATATTATGGATGCTATAGCATATGAAAATCATCTATAGTATATGAAAATCATTAACTTTCAAAAATCTCAATTTTTCGTGTTTATACGGTTCTTAATATTTGCATGATATATAACACACGACAATCGTGAAATTTATAAAAATCCCAGAACTATTTATTTTCTTCAAATTTACAATATTTTGCAAGCTACAATTTCAAAATTGTGTAATTTTCAAAAATTTCAAAGTTTTCTGTTTTTTCAATTTTTCAATATATAGCATAAGAAATCATGAAATATTTAAAAACTCTAAAATTTTTGGAGTTTTCTTCTTTTTTCAATATTTTGTATAACACACAAAAATTATGAAATTTTCAAAAAAAAATCTCAAAAAATTTGTTCTCATCAGTTTTCGATATTTTCTTTGCTATGGTATGTGAAAATCGGCCGTCTTAAAAAATTCTAAAATTTTCTGTATTTTTCAATTTTTTAATATTTTACATTTACCCACAAAAATCGCGAATTTTTAACTAATTTTCAATATTTTGTATAATATATTCGACACAGAAATCACTAAATTATTAAAAATCTCAACAAAAAAATTTGTTTTCTTCGGCTTTACAATTTTTTTGATAGCTATATATATACCACACGAAAATTGTGAAATTTTTAAAAACCCAATTATTTTGTTTGTTATATATAGAGCATAAAACTTGCAATTATTTCAAAAATCACAATTTAATGTTTTGGGTTTTTTAACATTTTGCTTCCTATATCAATTTCTGAAAATTCTCTATTTTCTTCGTTTTCCAATATTTTGCATTACATGTGAAAATCACAATATTTTGAAAAATCTCAAAAAATTCTGTTTTCTTTCTTTTTCATTATTTTGCACAAAATTTCACACCAAAATCATGAAATTTTAAAGATCTCTGAAATTTTTGTTTTCTTCAATTTTCCAATATTTTACTTGCTCATATTTTTAGGACGTTTCGGGTATCAAAAAACACAAAAATCTAAATGAAGGAAACGAGAAAAAAGGCATTCGATTCGTGCTAAGAATCTAACAGCACATCCGGTCCGAACGTTTGAGACTCTGGATGATTGAGAACCTGCCACACATGAAAATCCTCGAAATTTAAAAATTATGCAATAATATTTTGTTTTATTCAAATTTTTAATATTTTACGCGTTGTTTGCATATAAAAATCGCGAAATTTTCAAAAATGTTGAGATTTCCTGTTTTCATGGTTTCTCATTATTTTGCTTATTAGCATACGAATATTGCGAATTCTTCAAAAATCTCAAAAAAATTCAGTTTTTTTTTTGTTTTTCAATATTTTTTGTTTTTATGGCACACGAAAATAATGAAATTTTCAAAATTCCCATAGTTTATGTTTTCGTTTCTTTTTAGATTGTCTCATTTGTGAGAAGTTTTTGATTGTGGGGACGCTCTTCTCTGTAGGTGCAAACCCTACAGTTAATTACGTTATCACGTTGCGATAATAACTTTCTCCTACTCTGATAGGTCACTTCGTATCGTGTTGTATTTTGTTTATTTTGGTTGCCCGTGTATTGCATACGAAGAGTAGTTTATGTCGTCGTCCGTAGGGCACGCATTAGTCCAAATCCGTACATATATTCTTATGATTTAGGTCAAGCATTTGCTTGACAGGGGCCATGTTGATAGCTTGGTTTTCCAACGGGAATAAGCTTAGGACGCATTTCTTCGTTGATGCGCATGCTTCGTTGGATGTGCGGTAACACTAGAAAAGATAAGGTGCGAAATGAGGATATTCTTGCAAAAGTTGGTGTAGCACCTGTGGAGGAGAAGATGCGGGAAAACCGGCTAAGATGGTTCGGTCATGTGCGACGCAGACCTATGAAAGCACCGGTTCGGCGAATAGACACTCTCGATATGGGAAATGGCAAAAGGACAAAAGAAAGACCGAAGAAAACATGGATGGAGGTGATACGAAACGATATGATTGCCAAAGGACTCAATGAAAATATATTGTTCGATAGGAGTAAGTTGAGGTGGAGGATTCATGTGTTGGACCCGGCGTGATTCTCATGTTGGTTCATATAGCCTATCCCATATGCTTGGGATAAAGGGCTCAGTTGTTGTTGTTGTAGCATAACAAAATCGTACATATTTAAAAAATCTCAAAAATTTCTATTTTCTTTCGTTTTTTTCAATTTTATGCCACATAAAAATAAAAAATGTCAATATTTTCTATTTATTTGGTTTTCTATATATATTTTTTGCAATTCCAAACTAAAACCATGAATTTTTTTCCCTAAATGCTTTTCTATTTTTATTTTTCCATATTTTGCCTCATATACATAAAAATCATGAAATTTTTCAACATTTTGCCAATAAAACCGAAACGGTGGGGGAAAAAATTAGATGAGATTCTAAACAAAAGGCCGATCAGGATTTTTCTACCATATGAACTTAATTGTATATAAAAGAATGATAAATATTGAGTAGATTGCCAAAAAAAATTCCCATAACTCAAATATAGTGAGAATTAAGTAGGATTCAGGTAACAATTTTTCCATTGAAATACAAGCTATATAAATGAATATTCTCATATAGTTTTTATATATATTATATAGATAATTGAGAAAGTTTTAGAATCCTAGATTTGAAAGGTTCTGTTTGTCATGTACCTTATATAGAAAATTTCAATATGCTTTAAGTTCGTTATAGAGAGAGCTAAGAATAATAAAGAGAGCGCAAGTAAAATTTTGAGAGGTACTCTTTCACATGATAAATTTTTTTATCTACTCTATCATGAATTATTTAATATACCAATAAAAATCGTATTGACTTACGCATAGGAGGTTTAATTCAGTGAAGACATTGGAAGAAATTAAGTAATTCATGATAGAGTAGAAAAAAAAAATTATCATGTGAAAGAGTACCTCTCAAAATTAAGCAGCCAAGATGCCTCCCATCATCTTTAATTGTAAGCATGACATCCATTCTAATGATGGTAAACCTTTTTTAAAATCAACTTCGGGTTTGGCGTTAACTATATTTCAAAAGACAAACGCTACACTGATTTTATTTACGGATCCTGACATCGGATGTTTGACATAGTTAGTTATGAACGACCACATGGAATAAGTGTAAATCATGAAGGGTGGGTCTTCCTGGGTTAAGATGCGATAAGGACCCAATCAGAGATGTGTCTACGTTCACAGCCTCATATATATGCCCTCTTGGATTGAGGTTGACCCAATCAGGGTTGTGTCTACGTTCACAACCCCATATACGCCCTTTTGGATCACCGAAGCCTATGGCATCCCAAACAACAAGAACCGTTTCGTGCTCGCTAAACGAGAACTGGAATGTAAACGAGATATATTAACTACTGTTTTTACATTGAAATGCGAGCAAATCGGTTCAGACCATCATGTTTTGAAGTATACATGTATTTAATTTAAGTTCTTATTCAAGCACAAACTGAAGCCAATAAATTTAATGCAATTCGAATCTCATCAGGTTTTTTTTCCTCTTTCTCACTTTGTTGAAAGATTTCACACCAGCTTTTGTGGCTAATTTTATGATTACAAAAAACAAAGGTCAACTTAATAAGCAAGAAACAGTGTTCAAAGAATTAAAAATCAAAACACAAGTCATCTTACTGTTCAAAATTTGTAAAATAAGAAATGCCTACGAAGATGAACGAATATCAGTCATGAAGCTTGTATGCCTTTATTTTTTTTTTTCCTTTCTCATTTTTATCAACAAGAATAATGTAGGAGGAAGTCAAATCAAAGTAAAATTACCAGTACATAAATATTGATTATAGAACAATGCGATGTCTCACAATAACCAACATCGTCATTCTAACCCTTGTCACAAAAAGGAATCAGCTATCGCAAATAAAAAGCATCAATCAAAACATTGGACACCCACCCATCAGACCAAAAAACGATCAAAAAGATTTTTAAACCGAACTCACAAGAACAGAGCAAGAGCCACATACAACACTTGCAACATATTTGCCTCACCGTGTGAATGATAGGGCCTACCCCATTAATCTTTTGCACACTATACAAAGAAAATATTCCATGAGCCCTACCTTGTACCAAAATGCTGATTTTGATACTAATACAACAAAAACCCTCGCATAAAGAAAGCCTAGGAAGCCTAAATAAACATTACAACCATACAAATAGATTGATTGTGCATCAAAGAAAGGAAGTGCTCATGGGATTGGCAAAGTAATGCTTGCGCAACTGAGATTTTGATTCACAAACACCGGAAGGAAAGAGGCTTTGGAGTATAGATGGAGGATTGCTACCAGTAGTTTGATGCATCATCTTCATGCTTATGTGGTTGTCAAGGATCATGGTTTCGAGCAGCCGCCTGCAACTCTGCGTTTTATTCAAACCATGTGTTACGTAATTGCTGGAACAAACTATTGGCATATACTCAAACCTGCATTATATTCGCTTATATTGCAGGAAGCCACCCTAATTTTTGCATATATGGCGGAATACTGTTCTAGCTTTTGAAACGCTACACTCTACCCCATACTTTTGACAGTCACTTGCATCTCCATGAACCCATCTTTTTTTTTTGACAGATGACTTGATTTCTTCCAAAATTGCCCCTCAGTATAAGGGTTAATTCAGTGAAGACATTGGAAGAAATTAAGGTTTTGGACCAAAAATGGATGACAATACAAACAAATGTTTATGCATGGGGAACAAAGTACAGCTTCAAAAGTTGGATGGCATCCTGCTATACAAGCATAAGTGTGGGGTGTTCCTCCTGAAATTTAGTACTTCTTTGAAACATTAGAATGACAGCAGAAATTAAATCGGCTTGCTGAGAACAGATATACCTGGGGATTTAAAACATCCATTTGACAAATTATATCTTCCTGCAATCACGGAAAAGTGGAGAATAAGATTATTATGAAGAGCTTGCTTTGCTAACAATAGATAGAATAATCTGGAGTGAGAATGATATATAATACAGCATGTACATAAACAAAGTGAAATGGGGTTGAGCAAAAAGCAGTAGAAGTGCTTATTTCCATAGTGAGGGGGGGTATTGGCGCTTATCGACAAATTAATTTTTTCAGAACATAGATTATTGTTTAACTTTATTATTTTTCTGCTAGACAGAACTTAATGCTGGGCATCGGATAGGCCAGGGAATGTTGGTGAATATATGTATAAGATATAAGCTCATTTATTATAAGTACTAATGCTGCATATATGTATGTGCAATATCAAATAACAAGCTGCATTAATCTCTACGGTTAAACTTTTCAGCAATTTTAAATAAATTTCTTTTTGGGTTCTAAAATTTTAGAATGTTTTAGTAATCGGTCGTAACTCATTGATACAAGCTGAATTGCGGCCAGAGCAAAATCAATATTAGCCCAAACTGAGTTTCTATACTGCTAATTGGATTAGTTCTCACCAAAAATGATGTGTTTATTGCCTTAGGGCTACAAATCCCTATTATAGCAAACCTCGTTCTCATCTTTTTTGGAGACTCCTCGTTTCAATCCAAGAGAATTTGGGGGATGTCAACCAACATTTAGGATTATGGCAATTCCTTGTGTTATCCATATACTTTATCTGCAAAATAACCAATCGCAGAACTTTTGTGAAATCTTCCATGGAGCCTTGCTTCATACCAGGCCCCATTTTGAAGGGAAAAGGCTTATATGATATACTGCCGATATCAGATAAAAAGGAGTTGACACCTTTTCCCTAATGGATCCCACTGATTTCAAAGTGAATTAAGAATCCAAGCAGGGTGAAAACACAACTCTTCATTATAAACTTATGATGGCATGTGTTAAATCAAACTTCTTTTCTCAATCCATATACACACACGTGTTTGTATCTGATATGAACACATAAGGCTGCCATGCTCAGGGAGTACTATGTACACCATATGCATATGGTCAAAGGGAACTATGCACCAAATCATGAGGACTGTATGATATAGTGCAAAGAAACAATGACTGACCTCTACAGATTCAAAAGACATTTGGGGGTCAAGATCCTGTGAATTCAGAAACAAGTATGTTTCCGATAAATGATCCACACACAAAAAATTACAAAAATTAGAACACCCTGACTGACTTCATTTGTGGCGTAGATATCATATGTAAATGATGTGATGCATACCTCTAAAACACCAGGGTTCTGCATGGCAATCCCAAGAACCCGACGTGTAAGACCCTTGTACATAATAGAATTGGTGCTTCCATCACTATTGATCCATGGCAAAATAGACCGATACACATTCAGGACACCTGAATCACAGAACAATTTGTTTTCAGATTCATTCCGCTCCGAAGAAACACACTCTTCATTCAGTTGGGTTTCAACTTGAGGTGTGCTGGGCTTTGGAGGCAAATCGAGGAGAGTGAGTTTATGTCCAGTAGATAGGCTCATGCGTGAACCATTCTCGGAGCTATCGACATCATCATGCTTTTCTCGATAAAAATGTTTTTCCCTTTTATAATTTATGCCTCGGGACCTCATGTAAGATGCCATATAATTGTCTTGATTACGATCCACGGGAAGGCCAATGAAGTACTTCAATCTATATGAAGAAGCAACAACGCGCACAGAGTTGTACGCTGGAACCTGTTATATATCATTGTTGTCAAGTCATAAAGAAGAATTGAAACCCAAATATCCGCTAAACAAGATCTATTATATTTGTCTATACTGGTAAATAATTAGCCAAACTTTGCTAGTAGCAAATGGTAAGAGGCTGAAGATTTAAGAAATACAAAGGAGAGCTGCAAAGAGACAAAATGAAATATAGCCCCAAGTTGGTAAATTTAACAAGTAGACGATGTGCTGATGACCCCAGAGGTCCAGAACATATAGTTATCTCGAGAAAATGCAAAACCGACCAAATTTTGAAATTCAAAAATACAGTATTCCAGTTGAATCAAAATTCAAAATCAAGTACTTATCTTTATTACAATTTTAAAATAGGGGTTCAATATATTTATCACCTTATGAAGTCCCCAAGTCAGAAAATAACAAACAATAAAAAAGGTTGTAATTAGCATTTAGCAATTAAGATTTTAGATTCGCCCAGAAAGGTCAGCAATTGAATATTTTGTAGGCTGCAATGACGAAAAGCATTCCTGAAGAAAATTATATAAGAATTTGTATATAGATGCAAAACATTTTTTATCGTCAGAACCCAACAAAATGCTTACAACATCAACCAAACAGTGATACCTTAAAAGCTAGCTGGAATACTTCAAGTGTCTCTATCACTACTTCAGTCAGTTCCACTCCTATATGAAAAAAGAAGTGAACATTATATAGAATCCATCCTGGGTACATAACTACACCACTTAAATATGTGCTAAAGAGAATGAAAGAGAAAATCAAACCTTGTATACCCATCACTCTGGAAATTTCTTCAATATTCAACCCTTGGTCACCAGCTTGATCGATAACAGAGCAAACAGATCTAAAATGTTCAGGGCAAAAAGTGAAAGCTTCAATTCTGCCAACAAATGATGATGCTAAATGCGCGGCATAATTAGTCATCTGATCATATGATGATTCACCAAGGGATGCGCCTGATTGATGTTCATTTCTGGAGTTATCTGACAAACCCAAACTGCTAAATGAAGATGCACAAGGTATGGTTTCCATATCTGAATAGTTCAGTCTCTTAGTATCCTCATGTGCTGATAAGAATGAATCGTTCTGTTCATCAGTAGGGCACAGGAAAGCATCAAATCTTGGACTTGTTGCACGATTTATTAATACTTTGATACCAGGAAACCCTTTTTCCCGGCGAAAATCTGCATCCATTTTCCCTTGCGATTTTTGCTTCTTATCCTTCTCATCGCAGCACACTAAGTAGTTTACTTCATTGTCCATTGCCGATAAGGATTGTGAACCTTTGGGCTCATCTGCCTCGCCAGTTCCTTCCTTTGGCAAGCCAGGTGAAATAGCAATTTCTCCTGAAGAAACAAGTGCAAAAAGGTGAAATATTTCACCACATTGTATATCTGAGCTGAGATCTATCCCTTCCTCGAGATGTTTATCTTGGTCATGAAGCCAAGTTGCAAAACTAGCTGCTCGTTTGCCAGAGTCAATTGGAAATGGAGAAGAAGATGCATTGAGCCAAAACTTCTGGGAGAGTACAGGTGGTCTATTTCCAACCCCAACAATCTGCCAAAAAAGAAAAAGCGATGGCAACAGAAATTAAAATTTGACAATATAATTGCAACAACATTAAGATAACAATCTCTAACACAGCCAAGTAAATAGTATTGAAGTCAAAAAGATAGAAAGTATGAGTTTGTACATAAATTATGTATGTGAATGCATACCACGAATTCTTTCTCTTTTAGAAAATTAAAGGCTGCAATAAGTTCACACTTAGGATACAGCTGCAATGTTTCAGCTAATGATGTTTGTACTTCAGGGGTGGCAGAATTACTTAGAAAAACCCGCTTAAGGAGCTCCACAGCATTGGCAACTGCCACCGATTCATAGACTTTCCTACGAATATCAATCCCTCTGTTGTTTGAAAGCTTCATAAACTTCCTCTGAGAATTATGAGAACTTGGCCTACTTTGAGCGCTGATTGGAAAAAATTTAGTATTACTGTTCCTGGATTCATCATGGCTGTCATCTTTGTCCCCATGGATTGATGAAATAAAACTTTGTTCCATTGAGGCAACCTGAAACAAAAATAGGTTAGGTTTTCCATTAAATTAAAAGTACAGATTTGAAGTAGAATAGGAATGACAGAGCTACTCTTTATGAAGAAGCACACAGAGATACGAGAATTGATAATTACGAATAAAAAATTATATAAATGTAGCATGCCAATTATGTGCAATTGTACTATGATTTTTAAAATTTTAATTTGTCAACCAACTCAATTGATCACTTACTTGTTCTTGAACATCTGAATTTGTTCCTTCAGTTGCAGTGTCTGGCCAGCCCTGCCCATGTTGTGAACCAGTTCTTTTGACACGTTCTAGCCTTGCCATCCTTTTGCATCTAAGAACTTCATCAACAGCCATCTTGACATCTGGATCTTCAAAATCAGCCCAGCAATTTTGCTGAGATTTTGTTCGAGAGCTATCAACACAACCAATAAGCATATTTTTAGCTTCCTCCGCTACAGTGCCTCGGATGCTCGTTGTAGAGTCACCAAGACATGGAGCATCTCCCAGCGATCTCCATGCATTGTGCAGATATTTTTCATACTGTTCTGCAAGAAGATTACAAAGTTTCATAACAGCTCTCCTTGTACTAGTATCACTATTCAGTTTGTTCATTCTTCTTCCGCATGCAAGGTGATGTGTCGGAAGATCAGGTATTGAGGACCATATAACACGATGAAACCTTTCCCCCATGAGCACACGATATCTT
Organism: Agapanthus africanus; assembly: GCA_030015575.1. NCBI lineage: Eukaryota > Viridiplantae > Streptophyta > Magnoliopsida > Asparagales > Amaryllidaceae > Agapanthus > Agapanthus africanus. The sequence goes on from CM057338.1 coordinate 26,992,419, forward strand.
GCATATTCAATAACTATTTGCCTGGAAAAGAAACACATGAAATTGAATACGAGGATTCAAAATTATATGATAGATAAATCACTGATTTCCTTCTAGAATCTATAAGGAATCCAAGAATGGTATCTTAAATCAAATCTGTGCAAGAACATTCTGCTACAAGTACATACCTGTCTAATTCGTGAGTCCATGTGAATCTCCGCTCGCGAATTGGATTTGGTGTTGAAAAAGCACCGCTCTGGATGAAAGACAAACTTGGATCATCTTCTTCATGTGGCTCAGGCTCTACAGCAGAATTATCATGGCTATTATCTCTGCCTTCTTCCATGGGATTATCATCGATCTTGTGGCCAGCTGCAATAGAGGAATCTATATCCATGTTATTTCCACCAGCATAAGGTAAAATTGACATTGTTGGTCTACATGATGCTTCTGTGTTCACAGTATTATGATCATGCTCAACTGACTGATTTTTTGAAGAACTCCTTCTTTTGGCAACAGGTTCACAATCCGTACCCATACATTTTTCCTGTTCTTTGGATTTTGAAGTCTTATATACTCTCTGGGAGCGTTTTTGTTGCTTATCATAGGAAACACGTAGTACCTGTAAGGAGCGATATGTTATAGACGGATCGCGGTAGTCGAGCATATGTCATCATGAAGAGGGTTTGAATTATTATATAGTCTTGAAAGAATTCATCAATGTCCCCCAAATTAATAGCATGGAAACATGGTTAAATCAATTTAAATGAACATCAAGCAGCAAGAAATCAAGAGATTAACATGCTGCAGAACTCTTAAATCTAAATTACTGAAAGAACCAAGATATAATCAGACTGAGGAAGTATAAGCTTTGACGTCTGAACCCTAAGCAATAAATTGAATAAGATAAATAACAAAAATAAACATAGAAAAGGGGGAATCTAATGGTAACAGATAATCCATATATGAGACAACAGTGAGCACTTAAAAATTGCATCCACTGTGATTTATTATTAGGCTGCTGCTGCTGCTGCTATATCTATTAATATTGTTGCTTTTGTTGGCACTACACTCTCCTTGTTACTGCTATAGTTACTATAATAACTGCTACTGCTATCAATATGCTGATACTGTAGAAAAGATTAGCTTCTAGCCTTGTCGTGTTTAATAAATAAAAGAAAGGCAGTCATATTATGGCTACATATTACCGGACAACTTCTGATGTTCCTGTAACTATTGTCGTAGTTGTTGATATTGTTGTTTGTTATTGTCACAGCTACTATTACTCTTAAAATCTGTTGCTAATGCTGCTCATCTACCATCACGGCAGATACATATTTCTCAAGTAATATACTATACAGAAGATAAGCCAGTGCCATAAGACATTCATATCCAATGTCTGAAATTAATATTCATAAAAATATAGCTTATTATTCCCGAAGATATAGCATGTAAACAGAATTAATGTGTAGAAAATACAGTAGAGAAAATAGACAATATTCCAACAAACCGTCGTCATCTGTAAGCTTCAAAATGACATATTGGATCAAAATTTTGTTACTACACTTTTTCTCAAAAGAAAGACAATTTTTTTACTAACCTGATGTACGGAAAGGTTGAGCTCCCTGGCAATCTTCACACATTCATTAAACGGAATTTTCTTCTCTAAGTCATCAAATTCCATTCGTCTAAGAAGCTCCATTCGTTGGTCAGCAGTCATTACTCGAATTGAAGTCCATGAACGAAAATTAAAGGCCTAGTACAAATAATGACCAAGTTAACTTCAAAATTACACACATGCACACTACAATACCAATCATATAGGACGTGAAACTGTTAAACTTCGAAGTATGCAGTAAATTGACTGTACATGTGACTTGCATATGCCAACAACAAACTGTTTGCACTAAAATATTCTAAAAGTATTAAAATATTAAATAAATCAAATGAAGAATGGTTAGCTGTTAGGTGGAAATAATCTAGTACTAACTCTGCCCATGAGGGTGCATGCAGAAGGGAGATAGCAAGTGATAACTACAGCATGATATGAGACCATTTATGCATATGCTATCAATCTATAGAGAATGTCAGAGTAAAACGGCACCACCATAATCAGCAGCACCATAAAAGTAGGCCTTGTATCATGCCGTGCTAGCCTAATTTGTACGCGAACTTGCACATATGCCACATGAATATGCATACGACTACAGAAATGGTTCAATACACGATTATCTTCTTCGTGTCAAACACTAAGGTGTACTCTAAGTAGGGAAGTAAGTGGGTCGGCTTAACGAGACCCCGTCCTGACCTTAGCATGCCCCAAATATGAATGGAGATGTTCATGAACCATGTATGAGTCTAAAAGATCCATTATGATTTTTGGGTCAAGTATGGTTGGTCAAATAAGGGTTCAACACAAACCCAACCTGTTGATGAGTATTTCTCTTTTTTATCTGATCAGGACATGCATAGCCAATTACCCAAAATACCCCGATCTCGGAAATGCACATAGATTCTAATCTCTATTCGAATTTCGCCAGGTTTTTCCTCCAATCGCTCTTTATCTCACTTCAGACATAGGAAGAGTGGTGTCTAATTTCCATCTTCTTGATTTAATTGCAGTCCACAAGAACTAGGAGAATGCCAGTTAGTCATTCAGGATTAAGGTGATCCCTCTCTTGTATATAGTTTCCTTGACCAGACATTTGCTTTGTTATCAGAGGTTGATGTCAGGTCGATGGTAATATTTTGCTATTTTTCATTTAAATTTTCTTCATAGCCATTTCATTTTGACAAGAAAAGGATTACATCAGATCTCTACATTCTAAAGCCTGCAGGTTCAATCCATCCAAATCTCATGATTATTTCTCTAGAGTAATTGCTCCACCTCTCAGAGGAAATCGGTGACCGTCTTAGACCAGATGCCAAAGGTCCATGGAGAATAACATGTCAAACTCTCAAAACTACCAGTTAAAGATCTATCACGCGAAGATACATCATCATCGGCGGTCAACTATGAAGCACGGTTCCGTAAAATATACAACAATCAATTACCTGAAATTCAAGTCTCGGAAGATGGGGCTATATAGTATTATTGCAATAAAAGCATCTACGATCAGTAGTTAACCAATGACACATGAACCACATTAAATTTGCAGGCAAGAAATTACATCGAGAAGAGGGGGAGAATCCAAAAGGAGTTGTGCTTGCCTTGCGTTAATTAGCAATAAGCTTTGACCAGAGCAGCTACAATAATGGCAAATATCCAGCTCCAATCTAGGAGTTCTCAGATACATATTGGAACATATATCTGGAGTGATGGGTGCAAGTGAAGGGTTATGGAATGGTTCTACTATTCCCTCGTTGGATTTATATAACTGGATCTCTCCTTGATGCAAATAAATATCCATACGCTTCTTTCTAGATTCCACATGCTTGATTCCAAATTAATTATAAATGACAAAATTATGAACTATAAATACTTAATATCTGTGTAAATATCAGAAAAAGTATCTTGTATCCATACTAATAGAGGGATCTTAAATAGCAGGATGGCGAGAATGATTTATATAGCCGATCCCAAAATTTTGGGATGAACGCTTGTTGTTGTATTAATATAGAGTTCTTAATGTGTCAGAACTACGCTTATACCGTTATATGGTATTAGTTATTATCCTATTGGTGCATTATTCCAAATTTCGATAGAAAATTTATTGATTTTCTAATTAACGTACAGATTAACATCCTTGTGCAACTGGACAAGTGCTACAAGGGTCTAGGAAGAGAAAAACAAAAGGCGTTAGCACTCCAAAATAAACAAACATCAACTATATATGATCAGTAAGGAAGCGGTTCAAAACCGCAGAGGTGATGGTGCTACAATGAATAAGCTATTTTACTGTAGATAAGGGTCTAAACAAGGGAACCTAGACCTTTATATTCATATCTAGGAGGTATCACATAATATGAAGAAAGCTCAGAACAGAAAAATGATATACCTAAGAACAAACCTCATTAACAACAGAACCAGGGAACGAGAGTAATGCAGATGCTGGATCAGCTTGTGCATAGCAGTACTCCAAGGTTTCCCAATATGCATTAACATCTTCCTGGCTCAAAAAGACAAAATCATGTCGAATTCTAGGACGAAGATCCAATGAGTCCATCTTTAGAGATGGTGGAACCCTTGGCAAAGGTTCTTCAATGTAAGGTTCAAGTTCAAGAGTATGCGTAGAGGTAGCATGTGGTTGCAAATCCATGCTTGCCGATCCTTGCCACACTAACTGAATCAACTGGAAATGAGGTAGGGAAAACAGTAAAAGACCAATCCTTCCATTTGTTAGATACAGATATATACTACTAGTGTTTGGACATGTGTGATGCACATGTTTAAATTAATAAGATATCTAACAATAAATGGATTTGTTAGTTTGGTAATTTAAACATATTTATGTTTCATTACTTTAAAATGTTGTTAATTTATTATCTTAAAAATTTTGAGAAGATTCGAGAAGTTAGCTGTGGTTTTTTAAATATTTTCAAAAAAAAAAAATGCCATGTGTTATTTTGAGATTTGTTGATGAACATACTTTTTCAGATTTGATCTAACCGTTGAAATTTTTGTTTACTACTAGCGTAAGAATCTCCTGTATATTTTTTTGTTTAAAGTTAAATTTTAGACTTTTATAAGTATGGGTTCTATAGGATTTCCTCATCAAAAGAGTCGATGATATGGACCATCTTAGAATTATGGAATTGTTTCGTCTTTTGAATTTTTATTTGAATAAATGTGAAAGCACAACCCCACACCCACCCCCACCCCCTCCGGAAAAAAGAGAGTTCTAATTATAATAGTAGGGAGTAGTAATATCTCCAAGGCATTAAGTGTCTGAATCTGTAAGGACACACCAAGAGTGGTCGATGGAGTATAAATAAAAAAAACATTATATATGAGCTTACTATTTTCTGATTCATGCATCGCTTTAAAAGCCAACTTCAAACCAATTTCTTGGATGATTGTCGCAATACATCTTGATCCCCATACTTTAAAGAATGGCACACCAAAGTTCATGTGATTTGCTAACCTTTGCCGATAGATCTAATGGTTTCTTCATATTAGATCATTTTTTTACCTAAGATCTATGAGCATATGGCATCAAAAACACACAAGCTTTAGCATGTCTATGTTTTAAACAATAAAGTTCACAATGGGTGGTTTAAAACTTTAAATCATCCAAAAAAAATCATGGAGCTGAATGTAGAAGCGGGTGAATAGACAAAAAGAAAAAATAAGCCCAGACCTAGAGGATCATTTCCATACATGAATGCATGCATAAACATCTATAGAATACAAGTGACAAAATCCCTAGTGAAATTCATGATGTAGACAGTAGAAGAGAGCTTGGATGTTAAATACATTATAAGAGGCTTGAAATATGGGAAAAGAAAAAGAAATTGATAGAATTGGAGATTTAATTAGGTTAGGGATGCACTTTCTGTTAACGAGGGACAAAAACATACCAATTACGAACAATTGCAATAAAAATCAAATGACTCTGAGATCGGCCGCCTAAGCGCCTACCTAGGCACCTGCTTAGGCAGGTCAGACGGCCTAGGGCACCTAGACGGCCCAACCCGCTTAAGCGACAAAACTGATTAATTCGACCAATTAGGTGAACCGCGAAGCAGTCTCCTGCGGCTTCCGCCTAGGTGGACACCTACACCGCTTTTTAAAACGTTGTGCGCATGCAAATACAAAGGTGTCATGTTGAAATGAAGTTTAAACAAAGTGACTCTTGTTACTACCAAAAGCAACGGGAAATTTGGAACCATAAAATACAGTATGTATCACAGAAGTACAGAAACTAAAGGCATAACATTATCACCTTCAACCGAAGTAAGATATTAATTATACGAGAAACCCGTCCAGTTGCATTGGTATCTAACAACTGGTTGTGTTCTGGGACTGACAGATCCATAAGCCTTAATCCAAGCCTGCATTTCTGAACCATGTCATCAATATGCTTTGCAGATCCTGCGATCTGTAAAAAGAGTTCAAGTGGCATAGCCTCTATAGCTGGACCCATAGCAAACTGGCATGTTTTGCGATGATTGTTCAGGATGTGGTCATCTTTTGTACAAAGAAAAGCGTTTTTCCAATCAGGTAAACTACTTATGTAACCCCATAAAAAGTTGTGCAAAAGCTTTGCACGAACCATCTTGGCTTGAACATACCCATTTGCACGCATAGCTTCTAATACTACTGGTTTGTCATCTACAGGAATTGGAGTTCTTTTCACATCTGTTAATACAGTGGCAGGCTGTTCTGCTGACTTGGCAGATTCTCGAGAATGAGTTTGGAACTCAAAAACTTTGTAGCTTTCATAAATTTGATTCAGGATATCTGAGGATATACTTTCAACAGAAGGATGCAAAATCACTCCTTGTTCACGGTTTCGGTTGAAATTTGTCAATGCAGGGATGGTAACTTGAGTAAGTTTACAGGATCCGTCTTGCTGGAGCTTATTCAAAGTTCGGTCTAATGTTTTCCTGTCCATCACTGTCCGTTTATCCTTCTCCAAACCCTTGAGCCATCTATACAGATCACAATATAAAATGAACTTTTCATCCTGCAGGATAGCAATGAAATGCTTGTTAAACATGACAAAGTCATTGGTAGACATTAACATCAAGAGATGGTATGTAACTATGTATTCCTTTACCATTTCAATTTAAATAACAAATGGATATAGTGGTATTCGAAATAATAGAAAATAGTTCCTATGGAATTCAAAATTGAATAGATTGCTATGATTTAGCAACAAGAAGAAGAAAATTTTTCTTCAAAATGCTTAGGAGTTTACTACATAAATAATTTTTTTCTTTATTCAGCTTTTAAGGTTCGTCTCCACTAAATTTGTGACGGTACTTCCTTAATCCAAGCTTGTTTTAGCCTATATCTAGTCCTAATCAATTCTTCAACTATGAACCTATATTCCTGATTGGTGCCATCCACAGTCCCCATCACACATGTCCCGAGTCGCAACCATTCAAATCATTCTCCCGTACATTCTCCTGAGATCTCTCCCACAATTCATGCTCAAATGAAGCTACATTTAGCATCCTATAGATGCACACAACAAATTCAACATTCTCATTGCAGTTACAACCATTTTATCGGGAGTTGATATCATATTGTTTCAACTTACAATTGCACTATATAGCATGGTTGTTACAGATACCCACATCAACATACTATTGTTCAAAGTACTACAGAAGCATTTCCACAATCCACAAGGATAATGTGTATCAACGGTTTAGGCGGCTAGGATCTGAGTGTCGGATCTTCACTCTGTCAACAAATTTTTTATAAAAAAGAATTTACATAAAATTTTCTTAGGTCGTAATTACACTTGCAACAAATTGACATATTTTTTTAACAATTTATGAAAGGATTATCAGGGAATAATGTATATTATAATAATTAATGCCAATCATAAATGAATAAAATTATTAAAAATGCATTTTTCTATCACATAAAAATTTAATAAGCTTTAGTTGCACATATTCCAGATTGTTCGCTATTCATGTAATGTATTACATCCGCATTTGCATCGCTTGAACAAGGAAGATTAATAATCAAGTTGTAATACTTGGAACAAATAGCAATACATTATTACAACCGAAAAATTATTGTGTTTTTTAAAAATCAGTTCACATGGCATTTATGTTTCAGAAAGATGCCAATTCCATAAATTTTGTGGTTTAAGACTCTTAATTTTGTTGCAATTTGTTGATCTTTTTACTTGGTTTAATTAACTGTAAGATTATTTGTTATTTGTAGTATTATTTTTCATATTATTATTTTAATTGCATTCATCTTGTGTATTAATTATGGTATTTATAGTATAGGGAAAATGGCCTGTGAATGTCACGGCCAAGTGGCTATGAATGCATCGCATAGCCCCAGGGATGGGCCCCGTCCCAACTTAAACCCAAGGCCCACCCCCAACCCCCCTTTCCCCCTTTGGGGCATGAACGCTCACAGCCAACTTGGTTGTGAATTTTTACAGCCCCGCTAACCTCTTTATAGTATAGTGTTTCTTGAAGAAGTACTATAGTATACTTTTGATATCCCAAATAGTTTTAACACTAATTTAAATATAATCAACCACTATTGGCCATATGGGTCCAACTTCAATAGTAGCAACCAATATTGGACGATATCAGTCAATAAGGGACCATTACGGTTTGATACCGGCTTTTGGGGGCAGTTATAGTATTGGCAGGTTAAAAATCTTATACAACTATCTATTGGTATCAGTCTTTTCCTAATCTTGATTTCCGCTTTAAACTTCTTGCTTTAACTCTATAAACAACTAGGACTTGATCTCGGCATCATGAACTGATAAATAATTGGTTGTGAGCATTTAAATTAATCACTAGGAGGAATTTCTTGACCATAAAGGCAAACTATACAACAATTCGCTAAAAGATAAATTTCATGTTGTTCTTTTTGGTCTCATGAATTCCAATGCCTGTAGATTTCTAAGCTTTCTTCCATGTTTCTGTTTTAAACATGTACTCTTCTTTAGCATCATCAACAAGTGTAATATCATCAACAAGCAACATGCACTATGCCCGGTAGTCTATCTACAAAGCATGCAAAGAGATTAGCAAATACTGTCAGTCCTTGATGTCAACATATTGTGAAGTGCATCTTTCGCATCCAATTGAATGTAAGCATCCAAACTCCTAATACTTCATCATACAAATCCCTAGGCATACTAGACTCAGTTCTCTTCTAAAACCTTCCAGTTACCACCCTCAAGAGCCCACTCGAAAACCTTTTCTAAAGTAATGAACATCACTCAATGGTTTCATCTTCCCAGATCTTTCCATCAATTGTTTAAGTAAACAGGATCCATCGCAAACCTTGTCCCATTACATGCAGTGAGATCTTAACATGATGGTGAGAATCCACCACGATATTAGAAATGACCATTATGAACAAGTGGCGGCTTTATAAATTGCTCCAAACTAAGATCAAATCTAGCCTTGTTAACAAATTTGGCTAAGGCCTCAACTCTCCAAATTGTAGAGAGGGGGGATCAATAATTTAATCATAGAAGCAGCCAGCAGGTGCATCTGAAGACAGGTTTACTCAAGAAAATTTACAAAAAACATAATTTCCTCAAATTGTTTTATATTGGTTCTTTTAATAATAAAATAGATGAAGCACTTGGCTAACAATGCATTAAAATCTGCCATCAATTGCTGAATATTGATAATATAAAAGAATAGAGATAGTACCTTCAATCTTTCACATATACATCGTTCCCTCCTTTCACCGATAGATGTGACAATTTGATAGCACAGAGCTCGCTTTGATGACATAGACGAAACTGACTGTGTCCTTTCTGATGCAAGAATGTAAGAATCGGTTTCGGTCAAAGCAGTGCCAATTTGAGTATCATTACCGCTAATGGTAAGCTCATTTGTCAAGTTCTGAGGTACGGTGCAGCACATAGTAGCTTGACAATTTGCATCAAGTTTATCACAGGTATCATGCACTGTGAAATCTATTTGTGCACTGTGGCTTTTCAGTTTCTGGGAGTGCAGATCTTCAACTTGAAAAGAAGAATCTGACCGATCGACATTTGGGGATGATTCGCCATATGGAATTATATTGCTAGATGTAGAGAGCTCATTTTTAATTGGAACCTCTTGACTGTTGCCTGAAGAAATATTAGCAGAATACTGCTTGTAATTTTTGCATGTCCAAATTCGATAAAGCACTGTTTTGTTAGGTTTTTCAGACTCCATGCACATTCCAAACCTTGAACACATGCCACTAATTCGAAGATACATTTTCTTAGAATTGAGCCCAAGTCGTCTGCAGATCTGCTTATAACATATAAAATATATATGTGAGATATGGCGAGATGTGTTGTGTACAAAGTAGTGTATAACACCAATGTGTATCGCAATATTGCTATTTAGGAAACAATATTTGCTCTCCTTTTATCCTCATTTGGCATGGTCCACTACAAGAATCCTTTTTCTCCATTAAAGTATTTTCTTATTAATAAACTTAACAAGCAAAAATTATTTTCAGTATATAATCACACTTATGGAGACTAATATATAGTAGCAGTCTGGAATGAAGTTTGTGAAGAACAATAACAGATAAAGGGAAAAAAAATCACATCTTAGAGATAATCAATTGGGTAAACCAGTCTCAAACATTTTGTCGGTCGTATTTGAAATTGCACCTAGGACTTGGGAGGTAAACTGCATTTCCCTAAGATTCACTTTAAATAATTTATGAAGCCATCATGCACTTAGTAACCTCTTAGTCTACAAAAAGAAATTTCATAATACTATTATTAGGATGATTAATATGATTCAATTCTCTGATTTGGGCTATGTGGTGAAGGTTAAACATTAATCAAAGTTCAAATAAATTGCGAGTCTTTATTTTCTAACCTTCTGTACGGGCTGACAAATAGATTGTGAATCTTTCCATATGAGAGATATTTGCATGTTCGCGGAAACTGATATTAGATGAAAAGTGTAAGAAAACATGGGGGGGGGGGGGCTAGTGTAACAGAATAAAACGTCGGTTTGGTGATTGGTTTTAGCCAGGGTTTTTTTTTGGCAAGTCGGTTAAACAACATGGTGGGTTTGATGAAATAAGACAAGAATAGAACCTTATTCCCAGGCTTGAAAAAACGTATATACTACAAAATTGGTCAACAAACTTATAAATTACCTCAAGGAGTGTGATTCCTTTAGTTCCTTCAGCATCAACCATGTCATATATACGATGCTCTATAGGAAGCTCAAGGAACTGATCCGTGACATGTCCTCTCTTTCCATGTTTCACTAAATTGTCTTGGTCAAAACCATCATACCAAGATGTACTCGGCTTTGATATAAAATCATTTGGATCAAATTTCTTCAATAAGCGTAAACATTGGACATCCTACAATATTATAACAAAACACGATCATGTAAACCAACTATAGGATAGAAAGAAATAGACGAGACAGAGAAGATCTGGAAATGCTTCAAACAATGTTTTCACTAAACAAAAGATGTCAGTAAGAAAGTATAGAGGAGGGGGGAGAGGGGGGGTAAAAACAACTCGCAATTCAGGAAGAAAAAATAAAGCCATAAGCAGAAAACCTAAAGCCACCTGTTATTAACACCATCTAATAAAGGTGTTTACATTAATGATCCCCTCCTTTCCCTTGGCTGTGTATGGTTTTCATTCAATAACCTCAACATCCCTTGTGCAAATTCTGATCCTCCTCGGGTAGTTACATGCGAAGTTTATGCATCCCACTATTCTGTGAATCAAATTCTGAATTCAACTCACATTTGCTTGTATAGTGTATTTGTATGCAGTCACTTCTATTATATTATATAGCAACTTCACATTGAATGGAGAGCATAATATCAAAAAAATTATAATACATAACATTAGATGAAATTATTGACAAACCATAAATTTTCAATTGAACTTTTCAGCTTGCAAGTTAATACCTTGTGAGATGAAATAAAAATCACAACATAGACATGAGAAGAACATAAAATGATTTGGGCAAAATTACCTAGGGTTTTCGCTAGCGATTCTATAGACTTGAGAGGAGAGTGGCGAGAGGAAAACGTTTGTATTTTAGAAGGGGTTTTGGGACAGGTATTTTTAGAAAAAACCTTAAAACCTGACCCATGAAGCTTGTATTATAACCCACTTAAGCACCACCTAGACCAGAGAGCCCACTTAAAAGCTTAAAACATCTAGACCGTTTAATACAACCGCTTATAATAAAAACGGAATAGCTTGAGCCCGCTTCCGCTTCCTAGACCGCTTTTTAGAGCATTGTTCCTAACTACATTTTTCTCTTGCCGATGCCAAACATCAATGCTGCACTATAGTCACCATCGTGGTCATACTGCATGTGACCACCAGACGAGTCAAGTTAGTCAGCATTTTGCAAGAATCAATGGATGAATGATTAACAAATTTCCAATTGGATAGTTTCCAAAAAACTTCACATGGAACTGGATATTTGATAATTTATTTTAGTATGAGAAGCACAGGTAATGGAGCATGGCACATACAAAAGGTCTTAAAAAGCTGGCATAAATCAATAGTAAGAAAAGTAGAGAGAGAGGCAGTTGGCCATATGACTTGAGTCAAATATAGTTGAAGCTTAAGTGCTGAACCATATACTGATCAACCAATGCAGTTTTAGGCCGTGTTGAAAAAACGGAATATTTGGCCGTATTCGGATTCGGTGGCAAAACGAACGAACACAATAGTTGGTCAAATATGCGGTAAACTAAATATTCGCAACACAAACCGTATATTTGGATGAATAACACGAAAATTAAGCACAAAATAAAAAAAATAGAACTAAAAATCAATTGTGAGATCCACAACTTAATTAAAAGATAAGTGGGATCCACACTTATTATTTCACAAACACCCTCTCCTCGTTTCTCTGTCCTCGTCCTTCTTTCTCGACCGAGACTCAAATACACAATCTTCCGATTTAGTTCGGTGGCCTTACCATTAGTCCATGGATATATTAGTTTTCTATATCTTTATATTTTTTTGAATTTTTTATATGTAATATTTATATGAAAATATTGATGGCCGCCTAACATGAATAAACCGAGCATTCACCGAATACACCGGATATTCTTTATTCGCTAGCCAACCGAACAAACTCCGAATTTATTCTTTACAACATTGGTTTTAGGCATAACCCATTACCTACCCTCCCATCAACTTCTGCTTGAAATTTCTCCACAAGGTTAGCATCTTCCAGCCTAGTGACGACCTGCAGTTGAGTTAAATAAGGAGAAAATAATAAATTAATGATCTTCAAATATGCGAGGGATGCATCTTGCTCAAAATCAAAATAAGGAAATGTAACTTACAGTTCTCCATGCTCTATGCCCTCGCGTCGTCCTATAACCAAGTTCCAACTTGATCATTGATACGACAAGGACCTTCCACAAAATAACACCAAATGTACAAAATCAGCACCTGAAATGAATGGCCAACTATAGGATACAGTAGAACACTTATGAATGACCTTCTCAGTTGCTTCTTGTAGTTTATCACAGACAGCTTTCATCGCTGGTAGATAATCCTTAATAAGCACATCTTCCTTCTCATATTCTCCTTGAGAAGCATCTCCAAATACAGAACTCTTATCTCCATTACCAATACTTTCAACAATATCTGTCCAGGCTGGCTTTGTAATCTCAATTCTCTGTTGGGAGTTTAAGTTCACAGTTTTTGCATACCGATACAAATGTAACAGATGTGTATGCGCTAAAGGAATATTTTTCTGCCTCTTTTCTACTTCGCTACCCAGTTCTTTTTCCCTAACTATAGTTGACTGTTTGACAATCAATTGTTGGGACTCGAGATTCCTCACTTGGTAAAAAAAGTTGTTCCCTTTGATGCCAAATTCTTTAGCTAGATCGCTCTGGGTTATTCCATTAATTCTGCACATAGATATACGCATAAATTAGAGGGAGGAGCCTGTAAACCTCTTATAAAAAATGTCGCTGCCCTTCTCTCTCTAAAAGGTTTATCGCATTGTCAATCTTGATTTTTAGTTTCTACACGTCTCTAAATCACTAAAGAAAAATGAAAAGAAAACTTTTAGCAGCTTCAGGTATATCTTTGCAACAGGAAAAAAGAGGAAATAGAAAATCACCACATCATGCCAGCGTAGTAGTTTGCAAGCGAATTATGGAATTAGTTTGATGGGGGACACCATACACAACAAAACTCCATTGTAAAGTTTAATTAGTTAATCAAAAACCCATCAAACAATTTTATTACAAGAAAAAAATATTTTAAGCTAATCTAACCATAACGATAGAATAGAATTTTGATCAAGAAATCATAGACAAAAAGAAATATATTTTTCAAATAATATTTTTTTTATGTTGCATAGGTTGAAGGCATTTCATCATTGCTTCATTATCGATAGTATCAAATATGTCTCTTCCAACGCAGAAATTTATCCAATCATCTTGCATCCGATTAGGAAATGAATTTTGCACAATATTTAGTTGGTTAAAAATATTTTAGGTGTCATAGTTGCAGCTTGCAATGTCAATAAGAGCCAAAAATGAGAATGGAGAATACGTTTTTCATCTAAACCAATTTATGAAAATTTGAAAATAAGTTTAACTATCCCAGATTGTATATTTACACCAACTATACACATGCTTTTCAACAAGTTACACTAACTTATTTCTCAGCATATCTGGCGATGTAGAAATTTGTTCAGACCATATAACTATAGAAATTCTTTGATATCATTGAAGGCAGTTAGCTTAGAGCTAGAAATCCTTAAATGTCGTTAATAAGTAAAACTGCACTTTTTCAAGCTCCACTGGTTAAGATACTAGTTTTTTTAACTGTATCAATTTTGGGTAAATTCACGCTATGAATTTATCATACTAGTTTTATGAAAAATAATTACTTAGATGCAGAAAATTGGCTCCAGTATAGTCAATCGCCTGGACCAGAAAGACACCCATCAAGCCCAAACTCACTAAAGGTGAAAAAGGATGTGTTGTTTTCTCGGTCAATGGATTGAAAAGAGAGTAAGGCTGAGACTTTAAGCAAGTGAAGCTATATGAAACTTATAAGAGGTCAAACGAGTCAAGCTGATATTTTCGAAAGTTGTTGAGCTGAAGATGGCCGATGTCAAGGATATATGAAGATTTTACACAAGGGCCAAGGCCTTGCTACCCAAAAACCTACATCATTTCCTTTCTCCTCGAATAGAGCTTACATAATAAATTTGTTGTGACAATCGAAACACGACAATTCCATGAAGCTGGCATACAAACTTTTTACTCACATAAACTCGTTTCTCAAACCCCTAAATTATACTTTTTACAGAAAAAAACAGCAAAAAAGCGAAATTATCAAACCTTGCAGATGCGATCCGCTCAAGAGTGCGCCTCTGATCCTCGGAGATCTTCCCATTCAAATCATCGAGCCCCATAAAACTACCCCTGAGCTGCTCGTCCGCGACGATCCTTAGCCCTAACCTCTCCGATTCATCCAAAGATTGGATCTTTGGGTGCTGAGGATCGATCGAAGTCGCATCGACGCAGAATCTGAGGACGGGGAGAGAGAGGAGGCGAGCCCAGATGGTGTGCTTGATGGAAGACGAAGGGTTGAGGTTGGAGGAGGAGAGGGCTGGGGCTAAGCACGGCCAGAGATTGGCGATTGGGATTCCGGTTGCGCCTCGAGCGCAGATCTCTTCTAGGGCTGCGTTGATTATTGAATCCATGGGAAAAAAGTTGGGGTTTCGGAAGTGGGAATTGGAGTTCGCCTTTTTGTCGAGGTTTGGAGAGAGGAAGAGAATTCGGCCCGCATAAATACGGTATTCTTATTAATTGCAGAATAATGCCCAAAGATTTCGCCCTTTCATTTTAGGGCATTTTACTATTTTATAAAAAAATCATCCTTGTTAATTACTAAAGAGTTCGCTCATATTTCATATTCTCTCCGTCCTTTTTTACTTATCAATTTGGAAGAATGTACAACGATTAAAGAAAACATTATTACTTTCTTAATACCAACAATTAATCTACTAACACATCACTACTATAAAAAATTCATACCATTTCCGCTCTCAACTATTAAGGAAATCACTTTTTAATATAAACAATTAATTTTCTATGTTATTTTTGGTATCGTATCATTTATTGATATCTTCATCATTAATGATTTTCTCGTTAGTCCAAAAACGTCAAATAAAGTGAGACACTTTTCTCTCTCCAAATTGACAACTAAAAAGAGATGGAAGGAGTATTTACTTAAAGAACCGTTCATATATTTAAATTGCACTAAAAACCTTCATTGGTTTTCCATAAAAAATCAGCATCTCCTCAAGAATATGGAACTGAAGCTTCTGCTTGGGCTACTCTTTTGCCTTTTAGCTATTTAAGTGGGTCTTTCCTCAAAAAAAAGAACCCACGTCCTTGTTTAATTAGACATTGAGATTTAGCGCAGCCAAAGAAACATTCTCCTTTCAAATGAGGTGCCCATGAACCATAAACATGCAATTGAAGAGACAACGGCACTCAACAGGCTCGTTGTTGAAAAAGGTCAAGAAAGAATAACCGATTTTCATGATCAATTTAAGAAATCTTTGATTGAAACCCTATTCCTAAAGCAAGTTTAGAGGAAAAATGAATTTGAAAAAACAAGTGGGGTTGGGAAGGTTTAAAACCTTGGCATGATGCTCATCATCAGCCACCTAACGGAACAATGGAAGATACCAAAAAAGGTTTTCTTTTTGGTGTGTTGAGGGTTTTTTTTATGCAACTTAAATGCAGGGTTCTTTTGAGTAAATACGAAATATGAAGGGGCTTTTATCGGTTAGCAAAACATGATGGCTAAAATTCCTTTATTTTAATACCATGTTGTATCTGTTTCTTCTGGCCTAGATTAAAAAGTTCTTATGGATCATAAGTAGATTTTGTGGTGGAAATTGAATTATATTCCATGATTTTTAGCTTTTGAATTCGGGAATTCTTCTTTTTAGGTGGCTTCTTCGGGAGTCGAAGCATCAACATCAGTGTGGAAGGATTTACTGTAAAAGCTATGATCTTTAAGGTTTTTTTTTACTTTTTTGGGGCCTTTTAAAGCCAGTGTTCTATTGCGAGGCATACATACATATATATATATAGAGAGAGAGAGAGAGTAAATTAAGCTTGCAGCTGAGTGTAGAGAAGCTCTATGTGTTTCTCACGTTAAAACGCGTGTTCCTCTCGTTACTCTCTCATCCACCTCTCTTGAAGGTTGAAAAAATAGGGGGAAAAAGAGAAGAAGCCTTCAGCTCCGGTTCCTCTCTTTCGATTACTCCTCCATCCATCTCCATGGCTCTCGATCGAGAGATATCGCGCACCCGTGGTGATCTCTCTCTCGCTTGACCTTGGATCTCTCGCTTCTCTCTCGCTCGACTCGCCTAGGGTTTCTCCTCGATCTCTGCCCCAATCTCAACCTGAAAACCTCACTTTCGATCGCGGCTCTCTTACTTCAATTTCAAAATCAATTTGATTTCGGTTTTTATTTTTCCATATCGCAGCCTAAGGTTTCTTGGGCGTGGTGATATCTCATCATCTCCAGGTATTTTTAGAAAATTATATAAATTTTGATTTTTTTCCACTAATATTTTGTGAAATTCCATCTTGATTTTACTTTAGATTATGTGATCCGTTTGACTTTGAAATTTAGGAATTTTACAATTTTGCTTTAAAATTTATTCAATTGGCTTGGCTTTTCAATTGTGGGATTATGTTGTCGACATGGTTGTTGCTTTGCCTATGAAAATACATGTTTACGGTGGGTTTTTTGGTCTACAATTGTTGAGAATTCATGAGAATTAGTTGGGTTGGCTCTTATTTTGATTGGATTTGGCAACCAAGGAATGAAACTTTTTATAACTCGTTGGGAAAATGCTGGTTTGGTTTTGATTTTGCTTCAAATTAGATGGTTGAGCCAAGTTTCCTGCTTTCTATTAAATTGGGAAATCAGTGGTTTGGCTTCAAATTTTGTCAGAATAATATTTACTGGTGATGATGATAATATAACCTATATAGAATATAATTTTGGGCTTCAAACTTAGTAATTGGCAACCATTTTCTGTGAGTAGATGGAGGGTCATGTACCTATGTTTGATATGATGAGATATAATTGCATCCATAGTGTAGGGTGTTTCTCGTCACCCCATTAAGATGGGAATATGCGCGCGCTTGTCAGGCGTACTACAAATTCCCCCTGCTTATGGTAGGCGGGGGGTTTATTGATTGTGGGGATCCAAATCTCCGGCATCCGCGGACTAAGCTGCCGTTAATTACCCCTCGCCTTTGGAGCGAGAGAACCTCCGATTGACGAGTTAAACTGGTCATGCGAACTCAATGTGCAGTGTACGTGTGTTTTGTTTTGGAAGGGGGGTTTTGGATATATCGGGAGCCCCGCAGAGTTTTTACGGGGGTCCCGCTATCCGGATAGCGGGCTGGGGGTCAAGGGGGCTAGCAGCCCCTTTGCAGGGTGCGGGGTAGCGTCCCGGCCCAAATTTTTTTGAGAGGGATAGTGTTGTAGAGTATGTATGTGTGTATACATATATATAAAATAAAAAAGGGAAAGGGCATCTAAAAGATGCGTAGGAGAAAGCGCTAGCGCTTTGGATGCTGGCGCTTTGAGCGCAAGAGCACTAGCGCTTTGAGTGCTAGCGCCCCACGTGTCAGCACGCTAGCGCTCTGGGCGCTAGCGCTCTGAGCGCTAGCGTCCCATGTGTCAGCACGTGGGCGCTTGGGTGCTGGCGCTCGGGCGCTTTGAGCGCAAAGGCTAGCGTTTTGAGCGCTAGCGCCCCACGTGTCAGCACGTGGGCGTTCGAGCGGCAAAAGGGATTCGGTCCCTGCAATGGGAGTTGTACTCCTAGAAAGGAGCACTTATTATTTTGTGTGTGTGTGTAAGGAGTTAAACTCCTAGGATGTTTTGAAGCTGATGAAGGGCTTCTCCCCTTGAACCCTAGTTCTTCCCCAAAGTGAGGTTTCTGAAGATGGATCTCCTTCTTCCTCCTCTGTTGGCAAGATCTTGAAAATCAAGAGATGTGAGATTTTAAAAATCTCTCCTTTCTGAGATCTGATGGCAGATATGAGCTCCCCTTTGTGGTTTTTGTGGTGAAAAACTATTTAGTTTTGGAAAAGGAAGAGTAAAACTCTTGACTTAATTCAAAAGAAAGAAGAAGGTTTTAGAACCTTGAAGAAGGAGAAAGAGGCAAAGGCCCTAATTTTTTGGAGAGGAATCAAAAGTATATTAGATATTTTCATCATGCTGCCTTATATAGGTTTACATATTTACATATAGCCCATTGGGCTTTACAAAATGGCATTTTGCCCATTCTATGGCTCATGTGCCATTTCTTTTTGCACATAAGCCATGAGCTTTACAAAAATTTGGCTTTATGCCCATTCATGTATAAAAAATTACATCAAAATTATTTACTGCATGATTTTTTATTTCAGCATGGGGGAGGCCGGCCGCTTCGTGTTCGGGCTCGACTCGGGCATGAGCCCACTTGATCTGGGCTTGGGCCCACTTAGTTTGGGGTTGACCTTGACTTTGACTTGGTCTACCGGGGTGCAATTTTCGACCCCAACAAAGTGCCCCCCATCAATAAATGCACACCGCACATTTGAGTTGTGTGCATGAAATTGATGGATCTTGAAGCTGGACTTCGAGGTGGAACATCATTCCGGGCTCGGGGAGCATGATTCCCGGGGATTAGAGTATCATTCCGATTTGCGGAGCATAATTCCAGAGTTGGAGTATCATTCGAAGAGTCGGAGCATAATTCGGAGGATCGTAGCATCATTCCGAAGAGCGGAGCATGATTCCAGGGATCGGAGCATCATTCCGAAGAGCGGAGCATGATTCCAGGGATCGGAGCATCATTCCGAAGAGCGGAGCATGATTCCAGGGATCGGAGCATCATTCCGAAGAGCGGCAGATATTCTGACCGAAGCATAATTTCGATGCAGAGGTTGATTCCCAGGCGAAGCATAATTCCGACAGGGAAGGCAAATACTTTGAGGCGAAGCATGATTTCGACATGGGGTACATTCTGAGATGGAGCATGATTCCGGCGCAGAGCTTGTTGGCTGACTTGATTCTGAGACGAAGCATAATTTCGACAGGGAAGGTAGGCATACCGAGGCGAAGCATGATTTCGACACGGGGTGGGTGCACATTCTGAGACGAAGCATGATTCCGACGCAGAGCTTGCTGGTTGACTTGATTCCGAGACGGAGCATAATTCCGACGAGGGGGTCGTTGTTTGATTCTGAGCCGAAGCATAATTCCGACAGGGAAGGCAGATACACCGAGGCGAAGCTTGATTTCGACGCGGGGTACACTCTGAGACGAAGTATGACTCCGACGCAGAGCTAGTTGGTTGATTTGATTCCGAGGCAGAGCATAATTCCGGCAGGGAAGGTAGATATCCCGAGGCGAAGCATGATTTCGACACGGGGTAAATTCTGGGACGGAGCATGATTCCGCCGCAGAGGTTGTTGGTTTGATTTGATTTGGGTTGACATCAGCATCGCTATACTGGAATATGGTACCAGAAGCGAATCATCATTTGCCATGAGTGGATTTGAGGATTTCGGTTTTTGTTTGGCATCTGCATTGCTGCACTGGAATAATGTCAGGAGCAACTCATCATTTGCCCCGGGAGGATTTAGAAATTGGTGGCTTAGAAAACATGTTTAAATCCCTATCACCTAAGGCTTTTCAATTTATGAGCCGTAAGGGTCTCACAAAGCATTTTCTCCCTACGGGTCGTAAGGATCCCGTAGGTGTATTTTCTCCTTAGGAGTCATGGGGACTCCTAAGTGTGTTGCTCCTCTGTGAATCGTAAGGATCTCACACGGGAATTTTCTCCTCACAAAGTCGAGAGAACTTTGCGAGTGTATTTCATCTCTTTTTCACGAGTTTGCGCCCTTTCGGGTTTTCACAAACTCGCCGGCAGTCCTGCTGTTTTTACTCACGGAGCCCTTTCGGGTTTTTATCCGTACCCATTTTGCTTGTGGACATACCATTTTATTTTATTTTTGAATCTTCACCGCCGGTGGGATTTTGAATGTGGTCTCACCGGTAGGACTTGGGAAGGATTGGGATTGTTTTACGTCCGTGGATTATATACGGTTTTGCGGGATGTATGATCCAGACCGTAGGGCCGGAAAAATTTCAGGACTTTGTTGGCGTCTGCATCGCTGCACTGGAATATGGCACCAGGAGCGACTCATCATTCGCCATTGGGGTATAGGATTTGGTTGGCGTCTGCATCGCTACACTAGAATATGGTACCAGGAGCGACTCATCATTCGCCGTTGCCTATTGGGAAGCGATGGCTTAGGAGACAGGTTTAGATCCCTATTACCTAAGGCTTTTCAATTTTATGGGTCGTGAGGGTCCCATAAAAGCATTTTCTCCCTACGAGTCGTAAGGATCCCGCAGGCGTATTTTCTCCTTAGGAGTCATGAGGACTCCTAAGTGTGTTTTTCCTTTGTGAGTCGTAAGGATCCCACAAATGTTTGTTCTTCTCATGTATCGTGAGGACACATGAGTGGATCTTCTCAATGGAGCATAATTCTAAAGGCGGAGACCAGCCGCGTAACTGGTGATTGCGGTGGGATATGGGTATGATGAGAATTATTTGAGCCCGTGGATTGTATACGGTAGTCAATTTGGGGACTGGCCGTAGGGCTAGAAGAATTTTGGGAAATTGGATTTTGGTTGGCGTCTGCATCGCTGCACTGGAATATGGTACCAGGAGCGACTCCTTATTCGCCGTTGTTTTGTTCCTTTTTTTGTTTTTGTTTTTGTTTTTGTTTTTTTTTTGTTTTTTTGTTTTACCGCGATTGCTCTATCATTTCAGCTTTTCTTATCACGAAGGTCGTGATTGCCCTATCATTTCGGCTTTATTTTTCATCTTTATTTTACTCGCTGATTTTTATTGCGAGTTGCCCCATCATTTCGGCTTTTCTTTTCTTTTCTTTTCTTTTTTTTATTTACACATTTTTTTACACATTTTTTTTACATTCCCAGTTTAGCGACTTAGAGGTCGTCTGTTTCCAGTTTAAAGACGTGGAGGTCTGCTGTTCCTAGTTTAATGACGTGGTGGTCAATTGTTTTCAGAGAAAGGCAGATGTCTGAGAGAATCAGTTTCACGAAGAACTTCGGTCTCCGTTTGTATGAAATTGGCGGTCGCAGCTGGACTGTTGTTTAACACGCCCTTAGACAGTTCTATCTCTCCTGCCTTGTATTGCTTTTCGACCCAATCTTTGAAGATGAAGCAGTCCTCAATGACATGAACTATCACTCTGTGATAGGGGCAGTATTTGGGGTCGTCGGTCATATTCGCTTCCTGCGGTCTTTTTGACTCTGGCAATTGTAGACCGTTCCTCAGGGCGTCTTTGAATATTTTACGGATTTTGTCCCTTCTGAAGGAATAGACCTTATCCAGCTTCTCTTTCATTGGAGATTCTCCTCCCTCTCCGAACACTGGCTTCCGAGGCTGGTTGGAATTAGGCCCGCTCAACCCTTGCTTATTTCGGTTAGCCGAAGTGTTGAAATATTCAGAATCATCGGAATTTCCGCCTTTGCGATTATCGTCCTTTCGGTTTCTCCAGGACCTATTGTTATTTTGGGAATCCGAGGAGGACTCCTGCTTTGAGCGCTCCAGCATCTGAACTTTCCCGGTCAGCTCTTGGAATGTTTTGAGACCCGCGGTGCATAGAAACGGGGCCATCCAATTGTTGAGATTTCCGACAAGGAGACTGATAGATTGGTCCTGCTCTATCGGCGGTTCACACTTGACGGAGAGATTGCGCCATCGGGTTATAAAATCCGTGCTGCTTTCGTTGTTCTTGGGCTTGGTCCTTACAAGCTCGGCAATGGTGATCTTATCGCTGACGCTCATGAACCTTTGTCGAAACAAATATTCCATTTGGACGAAAGTAGTAACGGAGCCATCCGGTATGCTCGCGTACCAGTCGAAAGCAACATCGGTCAAGCTATTAACGAACTAGCGGAGGAGAAGCGCATCATTTCCCCCAGTATTCCCGCATGAAGCTTTAAAGTGGGCGACGTGCTGATTCGCATTTCCCGTCCCATCAAATCTTCCGAATTTAGGGATGACATAGCCGCTGGGAAATTCTACCAGATCATACTGAGCAGGATATGGTCTTCCGCTACTGCTAACATCTTTTTGCCCTTCGGCTTCAGCTACCAATGTTTTGACATTGCTGGCAACCAAATCCATGATTTGATCTTGAGTTAGCGGGCCACTGTCATCGGTAGCCAAGACATTTCCCGAGATAGGATGCGACTGATTTTCATGTGGTTCGCATACTTTTGGATTTGAGGGAATAGGCGCCAGCTGTCCTGGGACACCATTTCCCGGTTCACGAGCAGAGCCCTGCGCTTGATTGGGCGGCTGAGAGGCAAGTTGGGCCGTAAGCCGTAAGACGACATTTGTCAAGTCGTCGATCTTTGAGTAGAGCTTAGCCATCTTCTTGTCTTTGCTTCTGAGTTGTTTTCAGAGCTCTTGGAGTAGTTGCTGCTCTGCGGTCTTAGGATGGAAAGTTGGCTCATCTTCGCTTTCCGAGCCCGACTCCTCATGAACTGAGGGCTCTCTCTGCCTATCAGCCTCACTGGGAGGATTTTCATCACCCTCTGGAGGACGCTGGTCTTGAGAAGTGACAGCTATATTCACACCAGGTTGGATTTGAGATGTGGTGGCCCCATCCTTGCTTTTGCTGCGAAGGTTGTCGCTGGGACGCGTGCCCACCATGTAGACGGTGTGGATAACACATTCATCCATCCTTTCATCACTGGCAGCTGGTTTCGCGGAGCGGTCCGGACTTTAGAAATTCATAAAATTTAACATGGCCGGAGCCCTAGCCATTTTGTTGGCTCTGTATCTGAGCCGCTTCTGCCTCAGCTTCTCTGCCTTGAGCGCTTGGCAGGCTTCTGCTCTCCGGGAAGCCTCCATAGGCTGAGTGATGGGGAGCTTAGAGAAGATACCCAATTGAGCAGTTGTCAGGGGCATCGTTGGAGCTTGCTCGAGACGTCCTGTTGCTTTGTTGGTGTTGATGGCCTTGTCCCCAGCTGGGGCCAAGGAGAGCCGTTCAAACACCGACTTGCGTTTGAGTTGGGGCGCCTTCGAGAACACCACATTTGGCCTCTTGCCTTTCGAGACCGGTTTGTCTGTCACCGGGGCTTGAGGAGCTGGGATGGCGTTAGCTGACACGAACAGGATAGAGCCGAATGGTAGCGGCGGCTCTTCCCATTTTCCCCCGAGACTGGCCGGGAGGATTGTCCTGGCGTCCATCTTCATCGTGTAGGAGATGGGAGCCGTGCTGAAAGCTGAGATCGTCCTTGGAGACATTGTTGAAAGGTGATTGCTTGAAGACCTGCATGAAAGAGCATTATTTTAGTATAAATATAGATATGTATATTGATTGAGTTCGCATGAACGTTTAACCCGAAATATGGGAGGAGAGATGGTCCCACCGTGCGTGCCAGAATCTGTAAGGTGTTTCTCGTCACCCCATTGAGATGGGAATACGCGCGTGCTTGTCAGGCATACTACAGATTCCCCCTGCCAAGGGTAGGTGGGGGTTTATTGATTGTGGGGATCCGAATCTCCGGCATCCGCGGACTAAGCTGCCGTTAATTACCCCTCGCCTTTGGAGCGAGGGAACCTCCGATTGACGGGTTAAACTGGTCACGCGAACTCAATGTGCAGTGTACGTGTGTTTTGTTTTGGAAGGGGGGTTTTGGATATATCGGGGGCCCCACAAAGTTTTTACGGGGGTCCCTCTACCCGGATAGTGGGCTGGGGGTCAAAGGGGCTAGCAGCCCCCTTGCGGGGTGCGGGGAAGCGTCCCGGCCCAAATTTTTTTGAGAGGGATAGTGTTGTAGAGTATGTGTGTGTGTGTATACATATATATAAAATAAAAAAAAGGAAAAAGGAATCCAAAGAATGCGTGGGACAAAGCGCCAGCGCTTTGGGTGCTAGAGCTTTGAGCGCAAGAGCGCTAGCGCCCCACGTGTCAGCACGTGGGCGCTCGGGCGCTAGCGCTTTGGGCGCTAGCACTTTGCGCGCTATCGCCCCACGTGTCAGCACATGGAAGCTTTGGTGCTAGCGTTTTGGGCGCTAGAGCTCTGAGCGCAAGAGCGCTAGCGCCCCACGTGTCAGCACGTGGGCACTCGGGCGCTAGCGCTCCACGTGTCAGCACGTGGGCGTTCGAGAGGCAAAAGGGACTTGGTCCCTGCAATGGGAGTTGTACTCCCAGAAATGAGCACTTATTATTTTGTGTGTGTATAAGGAGTTAAACTCCTAGGATATTTTGAAGCTGATGAATGGCTTCTCCCCTTGAGCCCTAGTTCTTCCCCAAAGTGGGGTTTCTGGAGATGAGTCTCCTTCTTCCTCCTCTGTTGGTAGGATCTTGAAAATCAAGAGATGTGGGATTTTAAAAATCTCTCCTTTCTGAGATCTGATGGCAGATCTGAACTCCCATTTGTGGGTTTTGTGGTGAAAAACTATTTAGTTTTGGAAAAGGAAGAGTAAAACTCTTGACTTAATTCAAAAGAAAGAAGAAGGTTTTAGAACCTTGAGGAAGGAGAAAGAGGCAAAGGCCCAAATTTTTTGGAGAGGAATCAAAAGTATATTAGATATTTTCATCATGCTGCCTTATATAGGCTTACACATTTACATATAGCCCCTTGGGCTTTACAAAATGGTATTTTGTCCATCCCATGGCTCATGTGCCATTTCTTTTTGCACATAAGCCATGGGCTTTACAAAAATTTGGCTTTATGCCCATTCATGTATAAAAAATTATATCAAAATTATTTACTGCATGATTTTTTATTTCAGTATGGAGGAGACCGGCCGCTTCATGTTCGGGCTCGACTCGGGCATGAGCCCACTTGATCTGGACTTGGGCCCACTTGGCTTGGGGTTGACCTTGACTTTGACTTGGTCGACCGGGGTGCAATTTTCGACTCCAACACATAGAAAATATTTTGATTCAACTGGCGTAGCAAGTTTGCTGCAGCCATAAATTATATTTTTTGTATAGGTTATTCCGAGCCACTAATGCTTGCATATTATTTTTTCCATAATTTTGTTCTTGCATATTTGTTACTTTTTTGGGCCATGGAAGGAAAATTTGCACATCATTTCGATTATCGAACGCATCCATATTTCTCCTAAACACAAATCTTAGTTATTGGGCACTTATTATTGTTCTCGGAAATACCAAGTGACGAGAGATTATGACACCTCTGTTTCAGAATTGAGCATGTAGTCTAAATTTAGTGAAGTTTGCCGTTGAAACATAAGGGACTGTTTGGTTGTAGGATTATGAAAAAATTGGATTGTGGAATCCAAAAATTTGAGAGGATTCCATAATTTTGTGTTTGGTTGTTGGATTTGGATTTATAGGATTCCTTTGTTTTCTATCGGGAGCCCACCAGAAAACAAGGATCCTTGAATCGTAAAAAATTTGGAGAATTTGTAAGGGTTTGACACTATTCATTATACTTTTAGATGGGACCTGGATGCTTTATTTATTTAATAATCCTCTTTCTATCTCTCTCTTTTTAAAATCCTCAAATCCAAATCCCACTTTCTTTTACCAACCAAACAAAGATTTTAAGGATCGACAAATCCAATACTAGGAATCCAATACCAACCCAACAACAAATTACCAAATCCAGAAATTTTCAACTGTACTATTTTGGAATCCAGGTTTCATAATCTTGCAACCAAACAGCCAATGTCATTAGTTTGTATCTTTTTGGTAAGTTGATGACTTGGATTGTAATGATATATGCTAGTATTTTCTCTTTGATGATCTTGTTATTATGATGATACTATGATTGATTGTGGACAACTATTTCCTCATTTATATCGATTTAATTTTATGTTAAGCCCATGCATGTATTAGATTTTTTTTTGTATTTTAAAAAAAGTAAAAGTTCATTGGGACTTTACTGTATAACAGCACTTTCAAAATTTACATTCTATAAGTTTGTAATCAAATACATCAGTTAGAATTCTAACCTATCTTTCAATATCAGTTTTTGTATAAGGAGGCCAGCTCAATTCCTTAAAAGATTTGGTGCATGTCTCTATTCTCTAGAGACCTGAATTGGATACTTCCAATTTCTTCTTTCGCCTTTTTTTAGGAGAGGGGGGGGCTGATTTTTGGCTTCAAATTGGATCAGAGACTTTTATTTACCCTATATCATTCCATGTGTTATTAGGGGTTGACATATTCTGAGCATCATCTTCGATGTATTTTTCTCTTCCGGAATTAGAAGAAGAAGCAACATCAGCAGCAAGCAACAAGATCCAGCAACATCAATCAAGAACCAGCAAGCAGCAAGCAAAGTGATATGTCCTTTTGTTTTGTGCATGTCCTTTTTTAGCATACAAAACCTGTTGTCACTCCATTTATTAAGATACAACAATTTGTGCCAGATGATGAAATGCATTCTCATTCAATTGCTTTTAGAAGCTTAAAGTTCAGTCCGTGTTCTTCTTTTTGAGTATACATTTCATTGCCCATCTGAATTGGTTACTTGCAATTTTCTAATCATTCAAGAACCAGCAACATCAGTTTTCTATTTGTTCTCTATATGATTGCAAAAGATTATTATCAACGTTTGGTATATGTTGATTGGTCTAAATGTTTTTGTAGGTTGTGATTCATATAGACATACATAAAAGTCGTGCAAAAGGATAAGTTATTTGTATGAAGATGATCCCAGAAACTTAAACATTACCCCTGCCTTTGAACATAAACCTAAAACCTGTATACTGCCTTCAAAATCTTAACCTGAAATCGAACCTTGCCCTTAAAACTGAACATGAAATCTAAAATATCCCCTTAATACTGAACCTGAAACAAAAATATAAACTTAAACTCTTAAGACTAAAACTTTAAATTTGAGCATGAAATAAAACCATGGACCTGGACCTGAATAGAAGCTTTTAGTGCATTATTGACGAAAATTATATGAAATATCGAAATATTAATATATGAATCTACAACACCAAGTGAAAGATAAAATTAATATCTTATAAATTCTTGTTTTATAACATAAATTACAAGCATGCATCAGAAGCCATACAAAATCCGACCCTTTTAATATAAAATCCAACATAATGCTTTCAGTAGAAGTCAACAACAAAAGCATTCAAAATATTAAGTATTAATCTGGTGATTAACCTTTCCGCTTGAATTGATTCATCCCCTCATATTGCGATCCCTGAAACAAATAGCAATCAAAAGATTAAAAAAATGTATTAGAAAGGCGGCAATGAACCAAACTTTAAGCCTACGAAATCCTGAATACCTTGTGAGCAATAACAATTTTTCTTTCTAATCTTGATGACTTCTACTATATAACATCTGAAACAGAGTTATCCTACAACAAAATTAAAGAAGTCAATAAATATAACATAAAATAAATATAAATATAACTCTTTGTAATGAAACTAAACTGCTGACATTATTTTTCAAACAAGTTCTTTTATCATGATCCTTTTCATGGAATGTGCTATAAGTTCATGATGTTGATTGTGCTTGTACTTGTGATACATGAATTCCGGATGGAACCCTCGATGACTTTGGTGGACGCTCTCTGCGGCTCACTATTTTTGGATCTTTAACAGTTAAATGAGCGGACAAAGAAGCATTAAAACCCACCGATATGGATGATACACCAACTGGATTTGAACTTGCTACACAAATATTGTCACATTCTTTCCAAAGATTATCCAACCATCCAATAGTAATGTTATAGAATCTTCGATCTTGTGACTCTTTCTCAACAACTTTGTTTAGTAGCATCCGAAATCTCCAAGCTTCAAGTGGAGTTGTAACGACTCTAAATTTACTGTACTGAATTTTCCATTTTAATGTACAGAAATGAGTTTTACAGCCTGATTTTGAATTATAAGTTATTTTTGTTAAATAACAGCAAGAAACTACATGTAACTCACTAGTAAAGCCTTTGCACTGCTGTGACGTAGACCCTGTGTTCGATTCCCATAAAACATAATTATTTTTTTCTGAATTATATTTTAACTTTTTGGAAGCCCAAGAGATTTCACTTGCAATTTGCACACTCGTCTCTTTACCTACCCCTAACTCCTCCGCACTGTTTGATTTCCCTGAAATCAAAAGGAGACCTTTCAATTCACAATTTATCACAATTTTAATATTTTTTAATCCACAATTTTAATTCTAAAACCCTAATTCTCCACTATAAATACCACCCCATATTTTGGCTCAGCACCATTATGAATATTCTGGCCAAAACTCTCTAAAAAGTTCCTAGTGCAAGTGAAGTAAAGTGGAGTTAGCGAGCAAGTTGGTTCCGGTGAAGATCGAAGCAATTCCGGAGCTTCCGCGGCGCCACGAAGACCCTCTTCCTTTTTCCTCACCCTCTTCCTAAGCTTCTAAACCGTAAGTCCCTTCCAAACTCCCCTTCTCTTCATTGAATTTCTTTTTTAAACAAAATCGGTAAAAATGGAGTTATTACCGATATCATCTTTTCTAAAACTGATAACTCCATTCTCCTTTATCATTTGGACAATCTAATTTTACCACTTCACTTATAATTTTAATACTAACGTCTAGAATAAATTTTATCCAAGAATCTCATGTAAAACAATCATAATTTAACTTTTACATTAAAATATCTTAAACTTTGTTATCACATCTTTTCGACAAAACATGCTTAACAATACCTTTAGGAAAATTTCACGGGGTAACGACCTACTCCACACGCCCACTTGGATCATAGCACGATGCCTCTTTTGTACGAATATTTGTTATGGAAAAAAATTTACAATAAAATACCACATAATTCTAAAAACTGGATTTCTTTTAAAACAGTATTTCATATCCTTTGCAATTATACATCTACAACCTCTTTAGGGGACCTGCTAATGAATGGTGTGGATTATCGCACATTCTTGGGCTAGTAGAGTGAGATGCAGACCTCCTCACAAAACATTCGATCTTGAAAGGATTTAAATACGTTTTTAAGAAGTACAGATTTTCTAACTAAAATAAAATTAATTTTTAAAAATTATATAAAAATTATAAAGCCGTATTTTCAAATATAATAAATCTATAATTTTTCTTAAAATGAAAGATTAATAAGTTTGCTAATGAAATACCATCAAGATACCAAAAATGACAAGTTTTTCAATAAAATATCATGAACTTTCCAAGTTAAGTGTATATCACTAAAATACCCAAATACTTGAAATCCATACTTATGAAAACCCTAAGTAATACTAATCACCCTCGAGGTTTACTTTTTAATTATATTAAAAATATTTTTCATAAAACCCTCTCGAGATATATAAAACAATATTTAAGGACTTTAGTAAATATAGGTTTAAGCGGGATCAATTCTCTTGAGCCCCGGGGAGCCGGAGAAAGTGAATGCTTGCCTATTTAAGGTAGACAACTTAACAGAGTTATTAATGGTAATTGTCTTGGAAAAAGACACAAATCATGCCTTTCATGTGCAACAGTTGCCGATAATTCCCGAACTTAAGATTTTCGGAGTTAAATCAGTACAAATGTCTGACTCAGTCTGAGTCTAACCTCACACCTGAATCTAAAACAAACAAGAACCTGAATATGAATACTTGAACCCAAACATCAATATCAAACATGTATACTTGACTTGACCGAACCATGGTTATAACTTGACATGACTACTTGAATACATGATTACATCCTGAACATGACTACTTGAACATTTTGTATCCATGGTTTCGGCAAGACTTGAAAACAAAAATCTATACAATACAATACGCGTGGATAAAGGAGTAGATTGGTACGGAACGTATATCGTGGCACGAGAGGTCACTTAAAAAACACATACATGAATTCTCGTGCCATTGTCCCGTGAGTTATGACGGGGTCTTGTACCACATATTACCATAGTCCACGGGGTAAGATAGACCCCTCTCATATATATGAATACATTCTTTCTCAAGTTACAAACAATTACGTTAGAATAACAATCATATATCTGTACAATTTACCAGTTCATTTCACATTACTTGTTATATTCTCTTTCTTCTTTTGGGACTTACCGAGCATTAGTTCGCTGACGACATTTCTTTCTATTTTTTTCTTTGGAATGTTTGTCAGGAAGATCGGACTATCAGGAGATCAAGTCTAGTCAGGAGGACTTGGACCAGCTCACCACTCAGTCTGACTACTAGTTCACCTGCACTTTCATTTTGTATGCCATTATTTAGGCACTGTTTTATCATTGAATCTTTTCATTTTCAAACAGTTGTATGTAAAGATGAATGTAAAAAAAGTTTTATTTAATACTCTTGTCATTCTTATACATTTTTATATATTGCTTAATTACGCTTAATGTATTTATTTCTTAGTAAATACGTTGCGGCCTGCCACGTCATCATTTTCGTCTACTGGAAAGCGGGGCGTAACGGGAGTAATATTAAAGTCATCAGTAACATCATTGTATACATCTCTTGAATTGCCCATACCATATGTTGTGCTATATCTAGCGTTTAGCATCCATCTTGAAAGGATGTAGTGTTCATGAATCTTTTGTTTTATTAATTCGATGTGCAAAAAAGTCATAAATGCATTTTCGTATATTTCAAGATGAGTTTAAAATATCGAAAAAATGCATCAAAAAAATGCGTTTTTCATATATTTCAAGTCGAACAAACTCAGATAAAGGAGTCATGAAATTAATAAAACATCGAAAAATGCATTTATGCTCTCACTCCTTTGGCTAGATCGCATACCTGCAAAGAAGGTGTCTTTCAAATACGCTTCGACCCAATAATGACGTTGGCTGTACATGCTTTGCAACCACTTCTAAGTTTTTACCTCGTTCTTTTCTTTCTCAGTCTCCGGATCTGGAATATTCTTTCTTTATTTATTGTTTAAAGTCGATCAACATTCCTCCGTTTCTTCCTTTGTTTGGTTTTTTCTAGACCGATTAGCATAATCCTCATCAAACTTCCCACCATATGAGCATTGCAAGGAACGGAGATGTACTTCCTCAAGCAACCCGATGTGCCATGTGAAAAATCGATGAAGGGTATTTGGAAACACTTTTTTTATTGCATTATGAATTGTCGGGTCTTGATAAGTGATAATAGCAATTGGAGCTTTTCCCCACACGTAATTCAACCAATTTTGAAACAACCAAATAAAGGTTTCTTCTTTCTCATCGGCCAAAAGAGTGCATCCAAAAAGAATAGATTGCCTATGATGGTTAACACCCGTAAAGGGAGCAAAAGGCAACAAGAACTTAAAAGTCTTGTACGTGACATCGAAGACAAGCACATCACTAAATTGCATATAGGATGTTTGCGCCCTTTCATAAGCCTAAAAAATGCTCCTACAAGTGTTATCCTCATCCACCTATATTGCATAGTAAAATTGATAATTTGTAGCTTGTCTTTGGAAAAATTGTTGAATCATGGACACGCATTCTTGGCCTACATTGCTCTTTCTCTTAGCTTTTAAGAGATCGATAATTTATTGTGTTGTGACGTTTGTAGAATCAATCCCGCTTGTGTTATTTAGAATCTTTGAAATTCCTGATGGTCCACAACCAGAATCATGAAACTGCTCTACCAAAGCGAGATCCGGATTTTCCCGATAAGAGTGTAAATTTGCAACTTTTGAAGGCATAGCAATCAACGCATGATTGTGTTCTGTTTACCCCAATCAGAGCAAAACTCTGTTCAAATTCCAAGGCGGGAGATGAAGCAACGCTTCATCTTCCCCCAATCAGAGCAAAGCTCTACTTTGAAAATCTAAATTTTAATAAATGAAGCAACGCTTCAGATTCTTTGCGCTGCGCGCAACGCGCCACGTGTCAGGCGCAGATGCATCAGCGCAGCGCCCAAGGCGGCGCACCCAATCAGAGCAAAGCTCTGTTTAAAACAAAATCAAAGGAAGCAACGCTTCAGTTGCGCAAGCACTGTGCTGCGCGACACGTGTCAGCACAGATGTGTAAGTCCGCGGCAGCGCCCCGGCCGTCGATCCGACGTCGGAAATGCGGAAACGAAAAACTTTGCAAACTAGCAAACCGGCACCACCGCGCACTTTTAACCCGGATCGGGCCATTAACCTAGCTACTAGCAAACTAAAATACGGGTAGAGAGTTATACCAAGCGATCCGTGTCCTTCGGTCTTCGTCTCCACTCCGATCTCCCGCGGAATCTCCGTCTGTCACGACCTCGTCGGAAAGGGCACCACGTAGCCGGAATCTTTTACAGGCTCCCACCTCTTGACCGAGGCAACTCGGGCGCGAAGTTGGCTAGCCGACGCGTCCAAGATTTGCTGTAGATGTAGTGTAGTAGCCATGTGTCTCATTGGGGTTTAGTTGCCATGGAGGATGGAGGAAGACGTTAAAGAAAATTGGTGCTTTCAATTTTCCTAGCAAGAAAATGAGATGAAGAATAATGCCACCACTCAAAATCAAACTCTCTCATTCTCCCTCTCAAGAATGGCCGGCCCTTCTCATGTAGTGGGTGGAAAAAAAAGATGAAGCCATAATCCCATGAGAAAAGAAAAGATAATCAAGAATAAAGCCACACTCTTCTCACAATTCAATCCCACTCAATCCTTTCATTTCCAATCTAATAAATGCAAAGGAAAGGGACAAGAAAAGCATCTCATGATGATGAGGCCACAAAATGCAATAAAACCCTCCACAAGTAAGTTATTTGCAAACTGCAAATAACCCCCTCCACCGAAAAGTCCGGCCGTGAAGGAACAAAGGAAAAACCGGCCGAAACAGAATGCAAACTGGCAACTCCAGAAAACCGATCCCGTAATAAAATTATAGGAAAACCCCGCTACTGCATATACATGCCCGCATTTGTATTCCCACTGAACACAAATGCAAAGAGACAAAACTACACTATCTACTACTAGAATCAGGCTTAAGCCAAAACCGGCTAGTAAAAACCGTCCGATCACGATCCGTGCAATACCGCACGTATCTGATTGAACCCTGCCATATCTCCATATGGCCTCTACAGCGTTTCGCCCGAAACCTGAGTAACTGTGTGTGTGGTGGACTCTAAAGACTCGTCAATACTATGGCTGTGGATTTAACCACTAGCACGTCAGAGGTATTAGCCATACGTGACGGGCCACCAGCTATTGACCAAAAGGGACGTCGATGAGCGAACTCATCCTGACACCCTACTGAGCCTGTCAGTGACAATATCCGTACAGTCCGGTCCGTTCGTCTATGAGCATCGCATGGCGGGCCTAGGGGGTTGGTAAAAGTCAGACCCCCAAAAGCGGTACAAGTCGTGTCGGAGTGTAGCCCAGAACACCCTGAGATACTACTGGAATACCTACCAGCAAATCTCCTACCTTGGCCAAGGACTTTTCATGTTCTGGCTCTCCTAGACACAGCGCGACCTCACCCCCAATACCGGGAGAGACGAACCCCTGCAGATCCGCTCACTGCCTCCATGTGGCTCAGGACTGTATCCAACATGAACTAACCTGTACACATGTCACCAGGGAACTGCTATGTGACATCAGGTATAATCCCAACTAGCAGGTTCCCGGCGAGTCCTGTCCGGTGTACTCATAACCCAATGAGCACCTGTATACATCTTAGGTGAACCAACTGACACCAGTGGCTTGTGAGACTGGCCACTGCCCCTCGTCGGGGTCTCGACTGTATACACTAGTCTACTCCGGAGTATCAATGCCCTGTCTCGAAACTCCCACGACTAGGGACCTTTTAAGGATGTGCTTATAGACCCCAGCTCTCACATATATGATCGCCCTCATACTGCTGGTAGTCAACCAAGAATCCTAGTAGCTCTATCAACGTGTAATAGCGACTCGTAAGGTCACCTAAAGCAGTACACGATGATAAAGATAAATCAGATAGCATACTATCATCTTGAGTAAGACTGTCCTACTGGGACAGGTCCTCCCCTCAATCATTGCAATCACGTGCCTGTGATCCAATAATTGACTCTGAGGGCACTATCTCCAACAATCTCCCACTTGCACTCAAGGCTAATTATTGCGATGTCGCATACTCACAGCCCGTGTGATACCGAACACCCAACCCCTCTACTAGTCAGTCTCACAAAGCTCGTTTGCGAAACTATTGCGTTCGAGGAATAGCCTCAGTGAGTGGATCCGCTCTGATGTTTCTTTCTATTTCTCTCTTTATCTCAAGTTCGCGGAGAAAGCCATCTCCCGAAATGAGCAATACCTGTCTTAGAATGTGTCTGGATATCTGATGGGACCTAGCTCATAAGTGAACTCCAAATCCAAACTTCTTAGACTGTATCGTCAACTGAACTTAATCAGTATCCTGCGCCATGCCTTCCCTCAGTATCCACCTGGACCACCTGTCCAAAATACTACCCCTCGTCAGAAGGAAAACTATAACTCTGACAGCCACTCTGCCATCCGGGTCACCTTGGAAGCCTGAAATGATAACTGTCTCCCGAA
Source organism: Agapanthus africanus (assembly GCA_030015575.1). Lineage (NCBI taxonomy): Eukaryota > Viridiplantae > Streptophyta > Magnoliopsida > Asparagales > Amaryllidaceae > Agapanthus > Agapanthus africanus. Next base: position 27,027,567 of record CM057338.1, read on the forward strand.
GGAGAATGCTGTTATCATATCCCTAGAACATCAACTTATGTTCTAGAACTGCTTCCGACTGTTTCTCCAGGATTGGATCAATATCAACTTATTGCACCTACTGCAAGAACAACATCTGGTGTGGTACTTGACATCTCATGATTGACTCAATTGCCTAAGCAAGTGATCTGCCAATCATGCACATCTATATCCCCTTTAGTCTGTAAGACACCTTTAGAGAGGGTGATTCCATCACCTGCAGGTACATTACCGTGCTAGGAGTCGTCCATTCTAAATACTCTTAGAATGCTGTTAAAGTACCCTGATTAGGAAACCACCCAAATCTAGATCTAAAACCATAGATCTAGTAACCAGAATGTCTGATATAAAATCCAAGTCCTATGTGGAGAAACCACTGTGTGACGACCAAAGTATAACCGATCGTAGTATAGGAATATCACTTCCTACTCCGTGTATGTCATCAAATACCAGGACATCACACCCTACTACCTCCTTAACAGATACATCCCCTATTCTGATGAAGTCAAACCTATGATTGTCACATCAGAAATAGATGATCTATCTCCGCTATATCTGCTTTAGTCTATGAATAAACATAAGCCTGATATCCACCAATGCTTCTGCTGCTCCCACTGACTACGACAACCCTCTGGCAGAGTCATATAGACGTACACTTCTAAAGCTAGTTTAGAACGACGCTATACTCATCCTCCTGCCGGGTCTCACAGTCTGGAACAACAGCAATGACAAGTCTGGGTAAACAAGAACCTCCCTGTCACCGTCCTTGAGCATACCGAAGTACCTCTCGAGTGCCTGAGGTTACCCACCATATCTGCGAAGTGGCCAATGGAATGTCAAACCAGATTGAATCTTTAGGTTCTTATCAAATCTTCAGTAATCGTTTGCGGTTCTGGAATCACTTCCAGTTCTACCATACCCCCACTACTGTTTTCTGAAAAAATCCATTTTTAATAAAACTGTGGCGAGTCAAGAACAATATCATTATTGGTCTTCCAGATGGTAGAAAATCAATCCTCGTCATAGCCCGGGTCAACCCAAAAACAACCATTACAGAAATGTGCCTTGAGTTGTCCAGAGTCTGGTTTTAAGCATAAGCTGGACAACTCCCCGTACCTTAACAATGTCAAGATATGAACTGTTCTATATCCAATATAGAAAACAGAGGCACTGATTTAATAGAACCAGATTCAAATCATGCAGCTGTCTCCAGTGCATGTCAACTAAATGGAAGGAGGCCGATCAGCGTTACTCAACTTAGGAATGCTTCCAATTATGAGTAACCTGAAAGAGAAGCAAGTTCTCTTAACCATTACTATCAACTGAATACCATATACAAGTATCTACATCTTCGATCACTTTGAAGAATCCCGATACTTGCAATATTTGGTTCTCTACTTTATTCTTATACCTATAACTCCTCAAAACTTAGACCATGTGTTTCTACGAAACACATGTCTAAAAACTAGAGAAATCATAAGTAAACAGAATATAGTACGAGGACCAACCCCTCTGTCCTAATGGACACTGGACAATATACAATACTCTGTACAAGTCCCTTGAGTCAAATGACTCATTCACTGTGTGTCGTAGGTTGAAAACTGTACTTATGGTTAAGAAGAATTACACCGCTGTTCAATGCTCCTTACCTAACCATCCACTGGTATAGGTAAATGTCATAGACATAATTTCAAAAGGGTATGTCTCACTCTATAAAAATAGACGTACAGATATATCAATTTGAAATTGGTGCACAACAACGGATATTCAAAACCAAATATTTGCCGACCGGCAAACAGCCCAGATGACTTCCTCAAATATCACCAATTACAACGAATCCCGATATAATGAGGATGATCACCTAGTTCCCAATAACTTACTCCCACTCATCATCTGTAAAACGATACAGATGTGAGAATCCAACCTGGTAAATACATACCCTGGAGCAAGTGTCTAATTGGGAAATCAGTTCTCTTTTAACAGTACACAGTGAAACTGAAACATTGAAATGTTTCGTTGGGGTATCCTGGTATTCCTAGTAATACCTCTTCCATTATCCAGATTCACAACTATAACCGTATAATTCTTTGCCATCTCTCCAAATCCTTTTATATGTCTTTAGTTATTACCTTCTGTACACCCCTTTAGGCCAAATGGTTTTCTTCCTTCCCTACCGTTCGGCACCAGCCTATGGTTTGGAAGAAGACTATCCAATAAGCATAAAGGGTGTACTGTCCTAATCCTAGGAGCACTCGCAACGCGAGAGAAGGTGAAGATAAAAGACACCTGAATGTACTTTATTCCTATTTCTCCTGAACCAGGATCCATCCCCGAACTGGAACAAGTTCCTTTCGAGTTCGTATATAACCATACGATGGATTATCCAATAAACTGGGATCTTCGTAGTGATACGGAGTGTCCTGGAGAAATACAAAGGTGATTTAGGATTGGCGAAGAAATACTTGGTTTGGTCGTGAATAGCAGTCGCAATTTACTTTGCCCTCTTACTAATCCCTTTCTTTGTCTTAACTTAATACCTTCTGTACACCGTTTAGGCTAATTGGTTTTTTTCATTCCCCACCATTCGGCACCAGCCTAAGGTTTGGAGGAAGACTATCCAATTTGCGTAATAGGTGTACTATCTCCTAAACCAAAGAGTACTCGCAACCTGAGAGAAGGTAAAAGGAAAAGACAACTGAATAGTCCTATTCGTTTTCTCCAGAACCGGAAACCATCCTCGAATTCCTTCGAGTTCATATATAACCATACGATGGTTTTGTCCAATGGAAGTGGACGTTCGTAGTAATACGGGGTGTCCTGGAGAAAAGGGTAAAAGTAAGAGTGGCAATGAGGTTTGCAACTCTGACAATCCAAAAGCCAGTGTTAAGAAGGTTGTCAACTTGGTCACTGAGTCATAGTCTAGGGTCGGGTCAATGATCGCTGCCAGAGAGAGAGAGAAAAGAAACACTCAGCGTGCACTCTAACCTAGATCAGAATGGTTATCACTTTATCTAATCTGGAAACCTCCCATTGTAACGTCAAATTCTTCTCCAAACCTAAAAGAAGAATTAGCCGGGATCACCCGAGGAGTAAACCAACTCATCAGTGGGAATCGGGATCCAACTATCATCGCATGATAACGTGACGGAATCCGCTCACGTTATCACACTCCAGAAGGTATGCGCATATCTGGCAAGTTTCAGTTCTTTTGAAACTCCCGATGTGGATTTTTGCCCCATGCTCTTATGACCTTGGCATGAGGTCAAAATATCATAAGTCACATGTCAAGTTCTTCCCATCATTATCCAGGTTAATTTGAACCCACTCGTACATACCCTTGACGAAGGCCAAAATAGTAGTACGACTGTCCCAAACCAACGCATCTATCTATGCTGCAGATAAATATCCGGCAGCTACCAATAACTATACCTTGGCGTGAGGTCAAAATACATAGCTTGAATACTAGGAAATATTTAACTGAAATGATGGAGGGCTACGAATGGTTTCTGGCGAAAACCTTTAACGTAATGAACTTGATATCGTTGAAGGAACTGATAGCTTTTTAGAAATATAGTGACGAAAACCTTTGCTAAAGAGGTCACTCCCGGTGAAGGGATCTCGGCTCTTTCCCCGTGGAATGAGGTGCAGGATATTCCAACTGAATACCACGATGCAAAGCAAATGTAATCGGCTATTGTGAAGTTATTGCCCTGACGCAAACTTCTGTCCAAGGGGTCACTCCCGGTGAAGGGATCTCGGCCCTTACCTCGTCGACTGAGGAGCAGGATATTCCAACTGAATACCACTGTGCAAAACAAAAGTGAACGTCCTTGCAATAACAGCTTTTTGAAAAGTGTTCCAACAACATCAGAATAGGTTTGTTTATCTTGCATTGATCCGAATCAACACAGTCCCATCAATTGATCACACCACAAAAGAACGAAAATAATGATGTACGTATATGCCATCCGCATTCGCCACTGGGTCCCGTCATCACCCGTTAGGTTACTTAACTAACGACAGAGCGGGGACTGGACTAGCGCGGATGCAAAACATATACAACATCTACTAGTATATATATAATATATAATTTTCGCTCAAGGCGTGATAAAATGCAACACAGAAATGTACAGCATCACAGAACAATACAGATATCTGGGATCCCCGGGTTTCACAGAGCCGCTACTGAAACCCGACGTTCCCCTGGTCGTGTGGATAGCCTGTGCAATGAAAATCCTAGACCCCTACGGGCGCGGCAAGTTACCCGCCAAAACCTGAAGCGAGGCAGCCCCCTTCAGCAATGTGAATGGACCACCCAGCACTTCACGGAATCCGGTAACTTGGGCACCCCTCCTGGGTCAACCTATACCCCCTACGAGTGCGGCGAATAGCCCGCCAATTCTAGAGTAAAGCCCCCTCCGTCTCAATGCCATGAGATGCGGGCCCGTTGCCCTCTAGAACCCGGCTATCCATGCACCCCTCCGGGGGGTAATTCTAGTACAGAAAGTAAAAATATACATACAACGGGTACATCGACCTCGACCCGGTCGTGCCCCAAAAGAATAAAACAAACAGGCAGTGACGGCAGTCCACATGTCGGACGCTCACCCCGCAATATCAAATATACATATAAAACAAAACTGTACTATCACTGCAGCCAGGCTATCCCCACGACCGATCCGCAACATCACAGCACAACACAGAACATCAACGTGAATGTCACGTTCGCAAATCCGTCTAACCGGGCTATAGCAGTTAGACAGGATTTACCGATCAAATGACATTCACGGTCGCAGATATAATGTAAATACTGTGAACTAGCATGTTTAAAATATCCGATCGACCAAAATTTATCAAGTGGTCCCCAAGCAGTACTGTAGCACTTACAGAAAATCTGGGCCCAAAGAGAATATCCCAAAACCCCTATTTCCAATTCAAAAGCCCACTGGAAAAATTTTGTGCAATGAAGACACTTTCCCACCGCAGAACCGCGGCCAAACCAGGGGTTTGGCCGCGTTTCTGCGGTCGGACTAACGAATCACAGCTCCAAATTTTTCCAGAATTCTTAGAATTGTCTACACATGTTTCTGAAACAACCTGAAATATTTTTCGAGACAAAAAAAATTCGACAGAAACTTGTGCATTGGAAAATACGGTTTTTGGGGATTTTGTTCGATCGAGTTCTAAACATACTAGATCAAGCTAGGCATGGTTAATGGCGTGGTTCTGATACCAATGTAAGTCCACGGCGGTGCCCCGGCCGTAAATCCGACGCCGGAAATGCGGAAACGAAAACTTTGCAAACTAGCAAACCGGCACCACCGCGTACTTTTAACCCGGATCGGGCCATTAACCTAGCTACTAGCAAACTAAAATACGGGTAGAGAGTTATACCAAGCGATCCGTGTCCTTCGGTCTTCGTCTCCACTCCGATCTCCCGTGGAATCTCCGTCTGTCATGACCTCGTCGGAAAGGGCACCACGTAGCCGGAATCTTTTACGGGCTCCCACCTCTTGACCGAGGCAACTCGGGCGCGAAGTTGGCTAGCCGACGCGTCCAAGATTTGCTGTAGATGTAGTGTAGTAGCCATGTGTCTCATTGGGGTTTAGTTGCCATGGAGGATGGAGGAAGAGGTTAAAGAAAATTGGTGCTTTCAATTTTCCTAGCAAGAAAATGAGATGAAGAATAATGCCACCACTCAAAATCAAACTCTCTCATTCTCCCTCTCAAGAATGGCCGGCCCTTCTCATGCAGTGGGTGGGAAAAAAAAGATGAAGCCATAATCCCATGAGAAAAGAAAAGATAATCAAGAATAAAGCCACACTCTTCTCACAATTCAATCCCACTCAATCCTTTCATTTCCAATCTAATAAATGCAAAGGAAAGGGACAAGAAAAGCATCTCATGATGATGAGGCCACAAAATGCAATAAAACCCTCCACAAGTAAGTTATTTGCAAACTGCAAATAACCCCCTCCACCGAAAAGTCCGGCCGTGAAGGAACAAAGGAAAAACCGGCCGGAACAGAATGCAAACCGGCAACTCCAGAAAACCGATCCCGTAATAAAATTATAGGAAAACCCCGCTACTGCATATACATGCTCGCATTTGTATTCCCACTGAACACAAATGCAAAGAGACAAAACTACACTATCTAATACTAGAATCCGGCTTAAGCCAAAGCCGGCTAGTAAAAACCGTCAGATCACGATCCGTGCAATACCGCACGTATCTGATCGAACCCTGCCATATCTCCATATGTCCTCTACAGCGTTTCGCCCGAAACCTGAGTAACTGTGTGTGTGGTGGACTCTAAAGACTCGTCAATACTATGTCTGTGGATTTAACCACTAGCACGTCAGAGGTATTAGCCATACGTGACGGGCCACCAGCTATTGACCAAAAGGGACGTCGATGAGCGAACTCATCCTGACACCCTACTGAGCCTGTCAGTGACAATATCCGTACAGTCCGGTCCGTTCGTCTATGATCATCGCATGGCGGGCCTACGGGGTTGGTAAAAGTCAGACCCCCAAAAGCGGTACAAGTCGTGTCGGAGTGTAGCCCAGAACACCTTGAGATACTACTGGAATACCTACCAGCAAATCTCCTGCCTTGGCCAAGGACTTTTCATGTTCTGGCTCTCCTAGACACAGCGCGACCTCACCCCCAATACCGGGAGAGACGAACCCCTGCAGATCCGCTCACTGCCTCCATGTGGCTCGGGACTGTACCCAACTAAAACCTGTTTGCACGACTCCTTTGAGCCGTGGTAGGGTAGTAATCAAAGCACAGTGGGAACTCACACGAGACAAATGACGATCTCAGGTCGATGAACTAACCTGTACACATGTCACCAGGGAACTGCTATGTGACATCAGGTATAATCCCAACTAGCAGGTTCCCGGCGAGTCCTGTCCGGTGTACTCATAACCCAATGAGCACCTGTATACATCTTAGGTGAACCAACTGACACCAGTGGCTTGTGAGACCGGCCACCGCCCCTTGTCGGGGTCTCGACTGTATACACTAGTCTACTCCGGAGTATCGATGCCCTGTCTCGAAACTCCCACGACTAGGGACCTTTTAAGGATGTGCTTATAAACCCCAGCTCTCACGTATATGATCACTCCCATACTGCTGGTAGTCAAGCAAGAATCCTAGGGGCTCTATTAACGTGTAATAGCGACTCGTAAGGTCACCTAAAGCAGTACACGATGATAAAGATAAACCAGATAGCATACTATTATCTTGAGTAAGACTGTCCTACTGGGACAGGTCCTCCCCTCAATCATTGCAATCACGTGCCTGTGATCCAATAATTGACTCTGAGGGCACTATCTCCAACAAGATGCGCTAGCGCAGTTGCACTGCGCTTTGCGCTGCGCGACACGTGTCAGCGCTGATGCGCTAGCGCAGTTGCGCTGCGCTGCGCGCTGCGCGACACGTGTCAGCACAGATGCACTAGCGCAGCTGCGCAAGCGCTGCGCGACACGTGTCACACGCTGGGGCATTTGCGCAAAACAGAATTGAGATTTTAAAGAAATCTTTTCTGTTCTTGTTAAAACAAGAAGATTTTCTTCTGTAAAACAGAGGCCTTTGGATCAAAGATCCAACGGTGGGGAAAATTCCCCAAATCACTCAGAGAAAGATCTTTTTAACAAATTTAACTAATTTATGGGCACTATAAAAGGGCCCTAGACCTCAATTCAAAGGCATGAAGATTCTTGAAAAATAATCAAGAGCTTCAAACAGAGAGAACTCTAGGAAAACTTTCAAGAAAAAGGTAAAAACCTTCACGAGAGAGAAGAAATTTCTTTTAATAAATCATTGATCTAAAAACCAGATCAATGATCTTCACATAATAAACAGTGCTTTGCACTTCTTATGAACTACTGGTTCTTTAAAACAAGAAAACAACAAAATAAAAAAAATAGTGCTTTGCACTTTTATGAACCTCTGGTTCTTGAAATAAAAAGAAAAACTTGTTTTTCTTTGATCTAAATTAGATCAAGGAAACGAGTAGTGCTTTGCACTTCTTCTTGTGAACCATTGGTTCCTGAATCTGAAAGATTCTTAAGTCATAGTGCTTTGCACTTGTAAACTGCGCTGTTGCGCTCCTGGATTGGCGCAAGCCACCAGAGTGCGCCGCGTGTCAGCAGCGCAGGTGCAGCGCATTAGCGCAGCGCACTGCGCTTGCGCGACACGTGTCAGCACTATAAGCGCTTGCGCTCTCTGATTGGCGCAAAGCGCCTGATAAATGCAATGCATTTCTCAAAGGGCCAGGCCCAAGTCAAAAGACCTAGCAGGCCAAAATAAATTGCAAATCAATAAAAGGGCAAAGCCCAAATAAAATTGATGCTCTGCATCATTTATAAAAGGGCAGAGCCCAGTCCAAACAAAAATAGAAAATAATGCAATGCATTATTTAAAAATGGGCCAAGCCCTAGCACAGGTCTAACAGACCAAAAATAAATAAAAGTGTTGAACATTTTCAACTGGACTTAGCCCAATTTTGGCCGTAAATCCTCAAATTTAAGTTGACTGAGCACAGCTGCTCTCTTAAATCAATTTATATCCGGTTCGAGGGTACATCTCCGAACTTCTCTGACACATGTCATTGTAATCCTTCAACGACGTCAGAGAGGTGACGGGTCCCGACAACCACATATCAATATGGACTGCGGGGTCCTTAAACTCGTGGACCGAAATGTCCTTAAACTAATATCGTACCGAAACGTCCTTAAACTAATATTGGACCGAAACGTCCTTAAACTAATAATGGACCGAAACGTCCTTAAACTAATATCGGACCGAAACGTCCTTAAACTAATATCGGACCGAAACGTCCTTAAACTGGCGATGGACCACCACGTCCCTAAACTGGCGATGGACCACCACGTCCCTAAACTGGAACATGGACCACCACGTCCCTAAACTGGAACAATAGAGCCTCCAAATGCTCTTTTGCCGGATCTAAATGGTCCCGTTTAAGTTGATCTTACCCCCAAATACGGCTAACGTATCCTTAAACGTTCAAATGGACTATAAAACTCCAAATCAACTTTGGTCCAAGGGTACATCTCTGAACTCCTCTGACACCTATCGTTGTAATTCTTCAACGACGTCAGAGAGGTGACGACTGACGGTCATATAATAAATGGATCACCACGTTAAGTTGATCTTAGTCTCAGACAGGACTAACGTATCCTTAACGAACGTTTAAGTTGATCTTAGCCGCAATGCGACTAATGTATCCTTAAACTAAAAACACCAAACCCAAATCTAAGTAAATACGGATTTGGGCTAATCCACGTTCTACGGGCGACGGCATTACTCAGTCTCCGTATACAATCCACGGGCAACCACAAATAAAACAAACACACACGACACGAAGTGAAATTCTGGAGAAGGAGAAAGTTGTTACCGCAATGCGGTAGCGTAATTAACTGCAGGGGCTTGCGCCTGTAGGGAAGAGCGTCCCCACAATCAAAAACCCCTCACCCGGAGAGGGAATCTGACGAAGTCTGCTACATCGGCCGCATCCGTCTAAACCTCCGATACACGGTGTCATAAATCAACTTGGCATCTTCGGAGAGGTAGACGGATAAAACCATATAGCATCTGCCCCGAATCTCAGGCAAGACGCCCCAACGTCGTCGGCCGCCATTCGGAGGGGAACATATTCTGGCACGCCCGGTGGGACCTTTTCCTCTTTCCACTCCACACTTCGTGTGTCGTCCTCGTGAACCAATCGCGGTTTGTTAAATGGTTGCCTTCGGATTTCAAGTTACTAAGATTTGGTCTTTTGCCTGGCGCAGAACTCAAGATTAAATGGCCTTTAATTGCACCAACTGCTCGAAATGCCACTGCAACGGACGCTCCACCTCACCGGGAGGTGTAGCCTATGGACCCCAAGCGGCTTCCTTCCTCGCTTTGCCGGTAGGCCAGGTGACCCAATCCACCACTGGCCTGTTCTTCGGGACCATGATCCCACCTACAAGCTTCCCTACGCCATTACCTGCACCGGGAGTGAACAAAAAGTCGGTCTTCGACCGGCTCACTGATACGACGGCTCCTGTCAACGGGTCGCCCACTACCAAACCGACAGCCTCTGTTTTCACCAGGCTAAATCAGAACTCTAAACTGGCTATCCCAAGAAAAGCAATAACCGCTACTCCGGAAGTCGTTAAGGCGGCTTCCCCTGTCAAAGAGTCAGTCTTTTCAAGACTGACGATTCCTGCTCCTACCCCTGCTCGAGGATCCGTCTTCGACAGGTTGAATATCACCCCTCAAAAGACAACCTCAGTCTTTAAGAAGTTAACAGCGGCGGCGCCCCATTCAGACAGGGGGCAAAAAGAAGCTATCTCTATCTCTGAGCCAGTCCCAACGGCTCGTCGTGCTCGACGTCGCCATTGGCGACGAGTGAGGAAGGCAGGGGGTAACTCCCCCCTCAGGGCTAACTCCACCGGCTCCAGTGGTGGAAGTCAACGCTGCTGTTCCAACTGGGAACAGCTTTGAACTATTAAGGAGGGTACGTAAGAACTCTCCAACCGCTACATTGAAAAGATCTCCTCCACCTGCGGAGAGAGTTCCAGAAACGAAGCAAGAACAGCCCCCTCAACGGCTGTCCTCAAGAATTTATAAAGTTTGGCGGAGGGTTCAAGACTTCGTGATCGACCCAGATCACTCTCGTCAACGAAAGAAGACGAAGGTGCAAAAAGAAAAGGACCGTCCTATTAAACAGCAGATGACAACCATCGCTAGGGTACCCACTGCAACGGCCCCCTCCACTTCAACGGCCCACAAAAGAAGAAGGCCGGAGAAAACCCTCGCGCCCGCGGCAAATGCTAAAGATGGTGACCTAAATGCCCTAAGTCGGGGGCATTGTAGTTCACACCGTCTATGTGACATCTGGTAAGGAGGACAGTCGCATATCAACAGGTCATAGACCGCACACGCGGTCAGTGACCAAGGCACAGGAGCAGCAACAAAAGCTCTAAGAAATGATGAACGCTGTGGCCGCACTTACCGGGCCAAAAGAAAATCCTGAAATGTCCTCGGATGAACGTCAAGAGGAAGAAACCGACGCCGAATTCCTTCGTAGAATATTGGAAAAGAAGGACAAAGAGGCTGCTGAACAAGCAACCAACATACAGCGTATGGGCCTCCTCTTCTAAGACATGATAGGGATGATGATACAACAAGATCCTCCAGCCGAAGAGCTCCCGATCGTCCTTGGAGACGATAGGGGAGAAACATCAAATCCTCCACCAGCTCTGTCGACGGCTAAAGAGGATACAATCTCCAAGGCTGATTTGGATGAGTACATCGCCCAACAAATACGGGTTCATCATGCGACCGAAGCAGCCGGCCAGGTCGTAAAAACGGGACGGCCCTATCCGAGTTGGTACGATCAAATCAAGTACCCGCCAGGTTATACAATTCCCAAGTTCCATGTCTATAAGGGGACGGGCAATCCTCATCAGCATGTTGCCCAGTTCAGGACACTCTGCGGCAACACCGGCGGTGACGACAAGCTGTTGCTTCGCCAGTTCGTTGGAAGCTTATCAGATACGGCGTTCGAATGGTACTCTGAGCTCCCGAACGACTCTATTAAAACCTTCGCGGAGATGGAGCTGCTGTTTACTCAGCGTTTTGCAAGCGCCAGTGAATTTACCCCGATGACGGCACTGATTAACGCCGGGGTAAAACCCGGCGAGACGTGGGTTCAGTACGCTATACGATGGCGGAACTTATGGTCGAAGTGTGAGCAGCGCATTGAAGAAGCTCCCGCGGTGGGTATGTTTGTAGGAACCCTTGATCCGCAAGCAACCATCTCACAATTTATGATGTTTTTCAAGCCAACTACCTTCCAGGCCTTGATTGATAAACTAGCGCAAATGGATCAAATGGACCATAAACCCCCTTTTCCAAAGCCGGACTCCCGAAATGATAAAGGGAAAGGAAAAGCGATCGTTGTCGCTAATGCACAACAACAACCGAGCAACTCGAAGCCGGTTGTGCGTCAAAATAATATGCGCCCGTACGTAGACCTTAAGGAGAGACTAGGGCGTCCTTACTCGTTTCCCCGCGATAAAACGAGAAGGTTATTCGAGCCGGCATTGCGCAACAGACTCATAAATCTGCCGGATCCAAAATGTCCGTTGCAACCAAGTGATGTCAACGAGCCCAACTACTGTCCTTATCATCGAGTACTGGGCCATCCGATCGAGGATTGCTACGTTTTCAAAAATTGGCTTGAAAACCAGTACCGACAGGGCAAATTCGCGTTATCTGACAAATGGAAGGTGAATCCCCCGCAGCCCCACACCTCTAAGGGGACGAATACGCCGGGGGCAACATGCTCCGTCGTTGAAGAAGCTCCTTGGGAGGTTGTACTATCGGCCAAGACAAAGAGAATGCTAAATGATCTTCAGACATCTCCAGCGATCAAGTGGAAGAACCCGTTGGAACCACAGATCATTGAAGGGATGCTGAAGCCACGTCCAACCCTAAAGACCGATGGTGGTGGTTCAAGCACTTGCAACCAGCCGTCAAAATCTTTGAAAAAGAAGAAGAAGAAATCTAAGAAGCCCGTGAAGCCTGACGACAAGCACACGGACTTGCAAAAACAAATTGACGCGCTGGAAGAATACAACCAGAAGGCACGAACTCCCATTACACTCCAAGAGTTTCTCAGCCACGTCTTTCAAGAGGAAGGTGAGGGAGAAAGTTCATCAAATGAATCTGAAGAATGCGTGGCAAGCTGTCGTGTGATTTCCCATTCGTTCATGGACGATAAGGAAACTACTTGTACCGAAGCACTGGGGGCAGATCTTGAGCCAAAATTCCTGGAGCTATCAGATGAAATGATTGACGCGTTCCTTAACGAAGCTCGATTGAAAAGTAAAGCTGATCGAGAACGCGAGATGGCTATATTTGAAAGGGCCAAGCGCCAGCGACTTGATGAAGGAGTTGAGACGATCCCGTTGGAGCTGAACACCTCCGCTACCGACAAAAGCCAATTCAAGATGAGGAAAAAGTTTGCTAAGGCCATATCAATGGGCATGAAGCTACCATCCTCCGAAGGAAAAATCACCGGTGAAGTGGAAACACACCCCTCCTATTGCTTATATCATCAAAAGATTTCGCACCCCACTCAAGAGTGCAAAGCTTTCGATAGATGGTGGCAAGTATATGTTGTTCATCGACAACGCTTTAAGCGGGAGAAGCGCAAAACTCGTCGGGAGCAGAAAAGTACGACCGAAGGGATTAAAAGAACTACCGGCAATTGTCGCATGGTTAACACTGGCGGGTCACAAGTGCCTACATTCGGGAGCGATTCTGATGAAGAGCTGGAACTTTCCCCTCTCTTTAAAGAATCCACTTCGGGAAAAGAAGAAGAGCCGAAGGTCTGCGAAAATATCCGACTGCGGAATCGGATGCTGCCCGAAAAGAATCTCGGACCCTCAAACAGAAAAGATAAAGGGAAAGAAAAGGTCTCTGAAGATATCGTCTTAGATGACCAAGTTCTGGAGGAGCTAAGCGCCAACAACCCGCTGAAGAAGAATAAGGTGGATTACAACGTCCTAGCGCACCTGAGGAAACTACCCTCATAGCTCAGCATTCTCGACGCTCTTTTACTGTCAAAGGAGGCGAGAGATTCGTTGATCAAGGCACTACAAGATCCAGAACAATTCCAAACTTGCCTGGCCGAGGAAAGAATGAAGGATGAGCTAGAGGAAGTGCACACTGCCGATGTCACTTTCGGCGACGAGGACCTTCTCCTTGGGACGTGCGAACACAATCGACCTCTCTACGTCTCAGGATACTGCCATGATATAAAGATAGGCAAAATCCTGATTGATAACGGATCATCTGTTAATCTCCTTAACGTACGGGTGTTAAAAGAAATCTGCATGAGCGTCCAGCACCTTGCTCGTGACAAGATCACCATCTCCGGGTTCGACTCCTAATCATCAAAGACTCTTGGATCTGTGATACTGACGTTACGCTTCGGGCTACTCGTCACGGACATTAAGTTCCATGTCATAGACGCCAAGAGATGCTACAACGCTTTGCTCGGCCGACCATGGTTACACGAATACAACATCATCCCTTCTACACAACATCAGTGTATGAAGTATTTTAAGGATGGTTTCGAGTATACCGTAACGGGAGAACTGAACCCATTCTCTGTGAACGAAGTCCGCAAATATGAAGACGCTAAATACTTCTTACCGGATTTCGATGACACAGAAAGGTGTCACAAGCCGGAGAATAAAGCTAACGCTACCATCCCTGTTTTCGGGAGTGATACCGAGGAGGAAGAGGAGATAGTTTATTCGGGTCCATCCCAACACAACAAGCCAGGACCATCCGCTCCTATGTTGATCTTTGGTAGCGACTCGGAAGATGAGATCCGTGTTGTATTCTCTGCTCGATCTTCCATACGAACGTCCGCTGACGAAGAACAAAGTCTACAAGTCGCCATGGTGCCGCTTAAACACCATAAAGAACTGGATGCACTTAATATTTACAATGTAGTAGAGCTACAAACATTCTACATCCCTCCCAGGCGAGAGAGCGAGAAAGCAATTCTGTTTTACCGCTCTGAAGAAACCAAGGTAGAAAAAGAAATCTGGCATGGCGCGGATCTTACGCTCAACAGGCTTCAGCCTATCCGTCTCCCCAGATATTATACAGAAGGTTTGAAAAGGCTGCTGAAACGCCAGGGGATACCCTTCAAACAGACCGTTAGAAAGGCCAAATTCTATGACAGGGTCTGGAACATCCCCGGGACTCAACGCAAACTGCCTAATGGGAGAATGGAGACGAAAGGACTCGGATACATCCGGTCAAAGAAGCGAGAGCTACTAAACAGCTATTACGTCATGTATGACTTCGATGAAGAAGCAGATGCTCAACGGGAGGACGCTAATCCTAAGCCAGTGAAAGTTCCAGATGCAAAGGAGCCCAGTCCGTCGTTCGAAGAACAAATGGACAAACTTATAAGGAAAGCTGGTCAAAAAGTCCGAGATGATCTGTCACGCCCCGCTTCCCAGAGTACGCAAGATTTGGGCACGTGACATAGCCAACCATGCTACCTGTGGGTAGGAAGTATCCATCCACAGTCACATTACGGTTGTAAGGATATCAAGAACAAGATAATAAGCTAAACTAATACATGTCCAAATCCATAATAACAAGAATCAATAAACAATAAGTGCGGAAGCTAATGATCCAATACAATGAATAAACAGTATGTCCCATAATGCGGGCTCACATCTGGAAATGAAATGACATAAATAAACTAAACTCTAAAGAACTCACAGTTCAGCCTGCTGGCTGAAGTACTCCTGCTCGGTCGACGACAAAGGTACGGAATCTGGGCCATGCAAAACCCAGACGTCAGCGCGTCATGATATCAAGTATACAGCATAAACATGGTAATAAACAATGCAAGCATGAACATGAATAAAGCAGTAATAAGAAGTAATAAGCAGGGTAATGTGCAATGGTGACTAAACTGTCCTATCAGGTTTTCTACTCTACAGTCTTTGAAACCAATTGATGAATCGTCGATGTAACTCAATAGTATCCCGTGCGTGCCCGGGACCACGGTCATGATTCTCGGGGCTGAATCCGAGACGTGCCGCTAAGCAGTAAAAGGTAGTAGGATAGATGAGTGATGTCAGCATCAACACTCCGGAGCTGGCCAAGCCCGTAAGACTGATCAGAACAATGTGTCGAACTGTTGAGTTACAAGTCGGTTTCACCTTTGGTTTCCCCATACCCCCAAGCTATGTATGTCAGGTCAGGTATTCAGTAGTCACGGACTAATGCCAACACAAGTCAAGTAAAGGTAGGTCTGTCTGGGTCGACAGCAGGAATGGTTAGGTTTGTCGGCATTAGGTCTGAGATCAGGTAACAGGTCAGGTTACTTTCAACAGGTAGAGTCGATATGTACAGGGTGTCATGTCCGGTGTATCAGTACATGTGTCAGGTGTATCAAGATCGGTCAATATGTAATGCAATCAGGTATATGATGATAACAGGTATGGTAACAAATAATGAACAGTAGCAGGAAACAGTAAATAACAAATATTATTCTATGTGAACACAGTGATGTTTGTATTTTCATATTAATCTGGTTCACGCACCTTTGAGGTGCAAAAGCCACAAGGTAAAGCAGTATTCACAATATAAATTTAGGAACTACATGAAATTATACTAAGCATAATAATTGTCTCAAGAATAGTTTAACAGTTCAAGCAGATCAGATTCAGTTGTTTTATTTAGTTAAAGCATGGAGTGATGTGGGTTACCTAATTACGAGAAACGGTTGCAACGATTCCATTATGAGGATAAAAGCAATATTACGATATCAA
The DNA here is from genome assembly GCA_030015575.1 of Agapanthus africanus. NCBI lineage: Eukaryota > Viridiplantae > Streptophyta > Magnoliopsida > Asparagales > Amaryllidaceae > Agapanthus > Agapanthus africanus. The sequence goes on from CM057338.1 coordinate 27,043,979, forward strand.
ATGTCGTCATTAAGTTACGGTATTAAATAGTTGGAATTAAATTGCGTGGCGAGACTAGATCTCGCACGCTAGCATGTTCAAGCAAGTATTCAGATACTTGCCTCGACGGTCTGCAAATTGGAACACGGATGCGATGTCGGTAGAAACCACGATACGGAAGCACGGGCCACGGATCGAGTCCCAACAGAGGTCAACGGGATCACACGGACCAGGGGGCTTCGCTGGAGCGTCGGGTTCGTCAGACGGCACGGTCGGATTCCGGCAAAATGTCATCGGTAACTAGTTAGCAACAAGATACGATACACGCAAAATAACGACCAGCGGGGGGTTGTACCAAAAGGAAAGAGAAGGAAACTTACAGGGAGACACCAGGGGGTGACCACGGCGGGTTCGACGGCACTGGAACGCCGGCGAAGCGACGGCAGCGGCTGCAGCGAGGGTTGAAAGCTTCGGGGTGCGCGGAATAGTGTGCTGCGGCGAGCTGGAGGAGAGGGGGTCGGCTCTGGTGGTCGAGGGGAAGGAGTAGGCGGCCCTGGTGACGACGGCGAGGTCGCCGGTGCGTTCTCCGGTGAGCAGCGGGAGATGGTGCAGGGTCGGTTCGGGTTTGCTCGTGGTCCAGCGAGGAGAGGAGGGAACGACGACGAGGTCGGGTCGAGTAGGGTGAAAGGGAGTCGTGGGGTCGTCGACGACGATGGGCGACGTCGACGGTGAGGTTTGCGAGGGGATGGAGGCGTCGGGGAGATGGGTTGCAGGCACGGGAAGGAGCGGGAGAACAGGAGGAAGAGGGTAGGTAGGTGCGGTGGAGGTCGTGGTGGTGAGGGCGGCGACGGCGAGGCCTCAAGGAGGCCGGCGGTGGGATCGCGAGGCTAGGGTTAGGGTTTGCGTCGGGTTTCTCGTGATGGAAGGTGGGTTTCGTGAAGGCGGCTGTGCATGGTAATTATATAGAGGAGAGAGAGAGAGATTGGAGAGAGAGAGAGATTGAGAGAGAAAGGAAAGATTGAGAAAAATATTGTGGGAAGAGAGAGAGAGAGATAGGGAATGGGAGTGGGGCCCACACGGGTGTAATCCCACGCTGGGATTGGCCACGAGAGAGATTTAAAAGAGATTTGGAATTAAATTGGAAAGAGTTGGAGATAAAAAGCAGGTAAGGAATATATTTATATTCGTATAGTTAGTTTAAGGTATTAATTTTAAATGGGCCATTTTGGCGCAAAATGAAATATTTTCAAATCGCGCCCGGGTTGCGCCCAATTGTTCCCAATTCAAATTATAGGATTTTAAGCGGGTTCCAAATTTTGAAAAGAGGTGTTTAGTGATTAAAATGCATGCCCCCAAGTCGGATACTTGCACGCGCGCGTAGTCGCCCAAACTTGCCCGTTTAGCCAAACGGAACGGAATCTCGACACGCGGACGCTACCACGCGACTAGTGGCGACGAGTAGGCTAACATGGACATCTTAAATTTCATTTTCGGAGTTAAAATTTGTTATGTGCCAAAATGACTTAACCGGGTAAAATTTAGCAATGAACACCAGAAAATCAGGAAAATTGGAAATGAGCAAACCACAACCCTCAACTAGTAATATACATAGTATTATTGGGCTCGGGTGTTACATCATACCCAACTACAAAGAATTTCGTCCTCGAAATTCCAAGAATACAAGATAACTAACTACTGGAAAAGATGAGGGAATTTCTGTCGGATCTCGTCTTCTCGCTCCCAAGTAGATTCTCCATGCAATCGGTTACCCCAAGAACCTAGCACAAGAGGGATAACCTTGTTCTTAAGAACCTTTCTCTTCGATCCTTGATCTCGACTGGTCGCTCCTCAAAAGTCAGGTCTTCCCGAACGGTCAACTCCGAATGATCCAAGACATGAGTCTCATCACGAACATACCTCCGTAGTTGGGACACATGAAACACGTCGTGAACTCCTGCTAATGATGGTGGTAATGCCAACCGGTACGATACCTCTCCGACACGCTCCAATATCTCGAAGGGTCCAACGAATCGGGGACTAAGCTTTCCCCGACTTCCAAAGCGAATCACCCCTCTAGTCGGTGATAACTTCAGGAATACCAAATTGCCCACGGCGAACTTTAGAGGTCTTCTTGACGTGTCGGCCCAACTTTTCTGTCTGTCTTGAGCTGCCTTCATATGCTTCCTGATTGTATTCACCTTCTCGACTGTCTGTACCACCAAATCTGGTCCTAGTAACCTTCGTTCACCAACATCATCCCAACAAACAGGTGAACGGCACTTACGACCATACAGCGCCTCAAACGGAGCCATCTGAATTATCGCTTGGAAGCTATTGTTGTACGAAAACTCCACCAGGTGTAGATGATCCTCCCAAGAACCTTTGAAGTCTAACATGCAAGCCCTCAACATATCTTCAAGGGTCTGGATCGTTCTCTCTGATTGTCCATCAGTCTGGGGATGATAAGCTGTGCTGAACTTCAATCGAGTCCCCAAAATTTTCTTGTAAACTCCTCCAAAAGTGTGACAAGAACCGAGTGTCCCGATCGGACACGATGCTTACCGGTACTCCATGCAATCTGACAATCTCCTGCATGTACCGCTCTGCCAAAGTCTCCGTCGATTGACCAACCCGAAAAGGAATAAAGTGAGCTGCCTTGGTCAACCGATCGACAATCACCCATACAGCATCGTTGCCCTTTGGACTCCGCGGTAAAGCCGTCACTAAATCCATGGTTATATGTTCCCACTTCCATTGAGGAATCGGAAGTGGTTGCAACAACCCAGCAACCCTTCGATGTTCAGCCTTGACTTGCTGACACACCAAGCACTTAGCCACGAAGCGAGCGATTTCCCGCTTCATACCTTCCCACCAGAAATGCTGTCGAATATCTCGGTACATCTTTGTCCCTCCTGGATGTACAGAGTAAGCTGAACTGTGTGCCTCCTTCAAGCTCTTCACGCACATCTCCTTTTGGCGCACACACACGGCTACCAAATCTCAACGAACCGTCTTCATGGATCAGTAAATCGGTTCGTAGTCCGGCTCCAACCTGCTCTCGAAACTTTTGCAGTCTAGGATCCTGCGATTGCGCCGCTTTAATCTTCTCAACTAAGGACGATTGTACTTGCAGCTGCATCAACTGTCCTGTAGCACGCGGTAGCACAACCTCCAAGTCAAATCTCCGAAACTCCTCAATGATCTCTCTCTGTGCAGTCAATAACTGTATTGCTGGTAACCGACTTAGCGCATCTGGCACGACGTTAACTTTTCCCGGATGGTACTTAAGATCAAGGTCGTAGTCGGCCATCAGCTCCAACCATCTGCGTTGCCTCATGTTCAACTCCTTCTGAGTGAACACCTATTTCAAACTCTTGTGATCCGTAAAGACTTCAACTCCCTCGCCCAGAGGGTAGTGTCTCCAAATCTTCAGGGCGAAGATCACGGCTGCAAGCTCCAAGTCGTGAGTCGGATAGTTCTGCTCATGAGTCTTCAGCTGTCTCGATGCGTAAGCGACGACTTTCCCGTTCTGCATCAAGACACATCCCAATCCCTTTCCAGATGCGTCGCGGTGAATCACCAGTCCTCCTGAATCATCCGGTACGGTTAGGATAGGGGCGGTTATCAACTTCTGCTTCCACGTCTCGAAGGCCAATGCACATCCATCTGTCCAAACAAACGGTACCTCCTTACGCGTAAGCTTGGTTAACGGCTCAGCTAAACGAGCGAAGTTCTCCACAAATCTTCTGTAGTAACCGGCGAGTCCAAGAAAACTTCCTATCTCTGCAACATTCTTTGGAACAGGCCAATCTTGAACTGCTGCAATCTTCTCGGGGTCAACGGCGATTCCATCGCCCGACACGACATGCCCCAAAACTTCACTTCTTCCAGCCAAAATTCGCACTTACTCGTCCTCGCGAATAGTTTCTCTTGTCTCAGCGTCGGCAGTGCGATCCTTCTTCTTCACTAAAAGAACTGGAGCTTTCCAAGGTGAGTTGCTGCTTCGAATCATCCCTTCTCGAGTAATTCACTCACTTGTTTCTTAACTCCCTCCATTTCTACTGGTGCCATTGGATAAGCTTTAGACACTGGCGCTGCACCAGGACTAAGGTCAAACGTGAACTCCACGTCTCGCTTCGGCGGTAAGCCCGAAACATCTTCAAACACATCCATAAAGTCGCGAACAACTGCCGGCTCTTCAATACTCTCCACTACCATAGCCGCAAGAACACTGTTCGTCGGCCTAGCCCTAAACTCGACTGGCCCGACAGAAATGCTTCCTCCAATGAAAGTAAACTTAGGATGTCCGGGAATCTGGAATTACCTTCCTCGCCCTACAGTCAATGTGGGCGTGGAAAGTGCCAAGAAAATCCATCCCCAAGACAACCTCCTAACTGCCCGTATCTATCACAAGAAATCTGCAAAAAGCTCCCGTCCGCAAACAACAACTGTACAATCTCTACTTTCCTTACTAGCTATGATTTTCCCATTCCCAGTGTGTATGTCCCAGAAACTAGACAGGGTCGTGCAGGTGATCGAGTGTGTAGTTATAAATTTGGATGACATAAACAATGGGATGCTCCGAAAATTAAGTAATGCCAAAGCGGGAAAACCATGAACAAGTAAATTACCTGAAACCACTTCTCCCGATGCCTTAGCTTCTTCAGTTGTCAACACGAGCGCTCGAGCCTGCTGTGGTCCTTGAGTAAGCGGTTCCTGTCCTTGGAACGGTCCCTGCGGAGGCTTCTGTGTATCATCCTTTGTGCGAGGCTTCGACGGACAAACATCAACGGTGTGATCTGCCGCTCCACATCTAAAACAGAGTCCCAGCCTCATACGACACTCCCTTCGCACATGTCCAGGTTTATGGCAGTATCTACAGATCACACTCCCCTTTCGATCACCCACAATCATTTTCTTCATCGGTGCTACGCTGCGCCTGTTTACCGGAATACTTCTACGTACGGACGTGGGGTCCATTGCAAACGCTGGTTCCAGCTCGAGTTGTTCCTTTAGTTTCTCCAACAATCCCCTTATTACTCTTCGCCTGGCGGCTAAGACCGCATGCCCTGGGTCCATCTCCAAATTCTGATCGGCCATATCCCTGGAAATCAAAGTACCCAACATTAGCATGATGATAGTTTTCGAGTATAGATCAAGGCTAGAACTCCAAGATACTTAAATAGAGTACCGCATTGTAGCTATGCCGCGGTATCATAGCCGCAATTACTTAACTCCACCCAAGTCGCCTAAGTCCTAGAGATAACAAGAAGTTAGGTTTTCAAGTTTGACAATGCAAAGTAAGTTTGCATGTCGACATGATCTGGAAGAATGATTCAAGGACGGTAAAACGGTCAAAGTGGCAGGACATGTTTCCTAATCACGGGTATTCTGATTCGTGTATCGGGTGCGATACCCAACTACAAAGAATCAACCCAATTAACCTATGGCTCTGATACCATAAAACCATGTCACGCCCCGCTTCCCAGAGTACGCAAGATTTGGGCACGTGACATAGCCAACCATGCTACCTGTGGGTAGGAAGTATCCATCCACAGTCACATTACGGTTGTAAGGATATCAAGAACAAGATAATAAGCTAAACTAATACATGTCCAAATCCATAATAACAAGAATCAATAAACAATAAGTGCGGAAGCTAATGATCCAATACAATGAATAAACAGTATGTCCCATAATGCGGGCTCATATCTGGAAATGAAATGACATAAATAAACTAAACTCTAAAGAACTCACAGTTCAGCCTGCTGGCTGAAGTACTCCTGCTCGGTCGACGACAAAGGTACGGAATCTGGGCCATGCAAAACCCAGACGTCAGCGCGTCATGATATCAAGTATACAGCATAAACATGGTAATAAACAATGCAAGCATGAACATGAATAAAGCAGTAATAAGAAGTAATAAGCAGGGTAATGTGCAATGGTGACTAAACTGTCCTATCAGGTTTTCTACTCTACAGTCTTTGAAACCAATTGATGAATCGTCGATGTAACTCAATAGTATCCCGTGCGTGCCCGGGACCACGGTCATGATTCTCGGGGCTGAATCCGAGACGTGCCGCTAAGCAGTAAAAGGTAGTAGGATAGATGAGTGATGTCAGCATCAACACTCCGGAGCTGGCCAAGCCCGTAAGACTGATCAGAACAATGTGTCGAACTGTTGAGTTACAAGTCGGTTTCACCTTTGGTTTCCCCATACCCCCAAGCTATGTATGTCAGGTCAGGTATTCAGTAGTCACGGACTAATGCCAACACAAGTCAAGTAAAGGTAGGTCTGTCTGGGTCGACAGCAGGAATGGTTAGGTTTGTCGGCATTAGGTCTGAGATCAGGTAACAGGTCAGGTTACTTTCAACAGGTAGAGTCGATATGTACAGGGTGTCATGTCCGGTGTATCAGTACATGTGTCAGGTGTATCAAGATCGGTCAATATGTAATGCAATCAGGTATATGATGATAACAGATATGGTAACAAATAATGAACAGTAGCAGGAAACAGTAAATAACAAATATTATTCTATGTGAACACAGTGATGTTTGTATTTTCATATTAATCTGGTTCACGCACCTTTGAGGTGCAAAAGCCACAAGGTAAAGCAGTATTCACAATATAAATTTAGGAACTACATGAAATTATACTAAGCATAATAATTGTCTCAAGAATAGTTTAACAGTTCAAGCAGATCAGATTCAGTTGTTTTATTTAGTTAAAGCATGGAGTGATGTGGGTTACCTAATTACGAGAAACGGTTGCAACGATTCCATTATGAGGATAAAAGCAATATTACGATATCAAATGTCGTCATTAAGTTACGGTATTAAATAGTTGGAATTAAATTGCGTGGCGAGACTAGATCTCGCACGCTAGCATGTTCAAGCAAGTATTCAGATACTTGCCTCGACGGTCTGCAAATTGGAACACGGATGCGATGTCGGTAGAAACCACGATACGGAAGCACGGGCCACGGATCGAGTCCCAACAGAGGTCAACGGGATCACACGGACCAGGGGGCTTCGCTGGAGCGTCGGGTTCGTCAGACGGCACGGTCGGATTCCGGCAAAATGTCATCGGTAACTAGTTAGCAACAAGATACGATACACGCAAAATAACGACCAGCGGGGGGTTGTACCAAAAGGAAAGAGAAGGAAACTTACAGGGAGACACCAGGGGGTGACCACGGCGGGTTCGACGGCACTGGAACGCCGGCGAAGCGACGGCAGCGGCTGCAGCGAGGGTTGAAAGCTTCGGGTGTGCGCGGAATAGTGTGCTGCGGCGAGCTGGAGGAGAGGGGGTCGGCTCTGGTGGTCGAGGGGAAGGAGTAGGCGGCCCTGGTGACGACGGCGAGGTCGCCGGTGCGTTCTCCGGTGAGCAGCGGGAGATGGTGCAGGGTTGGTTCGGGTTTGCTCGTGGTCCAGCGAGGAGAGGAGGGAACGACGACGAGGTCGGGTCGAGTAGGGTGAAAGGGAGTCGTGGGGTCGTCGACGATGATGGGCGACGTCGACGGTGAGGTTTGCGAGGGGATGGAGGCGTCGGGGAGATGGGTTGCAGGCACGGGAAGGAGCGGGAGAACAGGAGGAAGAGGGTAGGTAGGTGCGGTGGAGGTCGTGGTGGTGAGGGCGGCGACGGCGAGGCCTCGAGGAGGCCGGCGGTGGGATCGCGAGGCTAGGGTTAGGGTTTGCGTCGGGTTTCTCGTGATGGAAGGTGGGTTTCGTGAAGGCGGCTGTGCATGGTAATTATATAGAGGAGAGAGAGAGAGATTGGAGATAGAGAGAGAGAGAGATTGAGAGAGAAAGGAAAGATTGAGAAAAATATTGTGGGAAGAGAGAGAGAGAGATAGGGAATGGGAGTGGGGCCCACGCGGGTGTAATCCCACGCTGGGATTGGCCACGAGAGAGATTTAAAAGAGATTTGGAATTAAATTGGAAAGAGTTGGAGATAAAAAGCAGGTAAGGAATATATTTATATTCGTATAGTTAGTTTAAGGTATTAATTTTAAATGGGCCATTTTGGCGCAAAATGAAATATTTCCAAATCGCGCCCGGGTTGCGCCCAAATGTTCCAAATTCAAATTATAAGATTTTAAGCGGGTTCCAAATTTTGAAAAGAGGTGTTTAGTGATTAAAATGCATGCCCCCAAGTCGGATACTTGCACGCGCGCGTAGTCGCCCAAACTTGCCCGTTTAGCCAAACGGAACGGAATCTCGACACGCGGACGCTACCACGCGACTAGTGGCGACGAGTAGGCTAACATGGACATCTTAAATTTCATTTTCGGAGTTAAAATTTGTTATGTGCCAAAATGACTTAACCGGGTAAAATTTAGCAATGAACACCAGAAAATCAGGAAAATTGGAAATGAGCAAACCACAACCCTCAACTAGTAATATACATAGTATTATTGGGCTCGGGTGTTACATGATCACAACCGCGAGACGGCCATCTACGAGAAAGCCAAGACGCAACGTCTTCTCCAACAGGCCGTGAAGGATAAAAATGCCGCTCCTTGTCAACCTATTATAAAGAAGGCTCGACGCAAAAGCAGAAATAAGTCGAAAAGCGAAAAAGGCGCTCAACAACAACAAAGCAGGGCTAAGAAGCCACGCAAACGGGAGTCGAGTGTTATTGATCTATCCCTTATGAAGAAAATGGGTCGGGCATACTCATTTCCGCGAGACAAGACGAAGAAGATACTCGATCTCGCTCTAAAATATCAGATGCTTACACTGCCGGAGTCTAAACATCCCGAACAAGCGGGCGAAGTCTCACACCCGGACTATTGCTTTTATCACCGAGTGATACGACAACCTCTCGAAGATTGCTTCACCTTAAAAAATTGGGCTGAAGATCAGTACCAGCTCGGCAAGTTCGCTCTGTCTGACAACTGGAGGGTAGCGCCGCCACAGAAGCACGAACCCAAAGCCACGAGAACAGAGCCAACTCCACATTGGGATTGGAAGTGGATTCGCACTTGTCACGTGATAACAATATTAAAAGAAGGGCCCGAGAACATGGACGACCTTCCCTGGTGCTTCGAAAACAACAATGATGAGGTGATTTCAGAATTTCCGCCAGCTCCGAAAGAACTGGAGGATGGAATACATACCACCGCAGATAACCTCAAGAAAATTGAGTTGGGAACGGCGAATGACCCGCGACCGACATTCATCAGCGAGCTGCTATCTGAAGAAAGGGTGACTGCGTTAAAAGACGTGCTTCTACAGCATAGAGATTGCTTCGCGTTGAACTATTCCGAAATGCCGGGACTAGATCCAGAAATTGCTGTGCACAGATTGGCGATATCTCCGGACGTCAAGCCAGTCAAACAGGCGCCGAGAAGAATGCGGCTCGAGCTTAAGATGAGCATCAACGCCGAGGTCAAAAAGATAATCGACTCTGGCTTTATCCAGGAGGTTCAATACCCTGAATGGATCGCCAACATCGTCCCCGTGATGAAGAAAAATGGGACGGTGCGCATATGCGTGGACTTTCGGGATCTCAATAAAGCCTGTCCGAAGGATGATTTCCCAGTGCCAGTCACCGAGCTGATGATAGATAACACGTCCACTCATGAGGTTTTCTCCTTCATGGACGGCTCATCAGGATATAACCAGATAAAGATGCATCCCGAAGACCAGAAGCACATTGCCTTCAGGACTCCTTTGGGTATATTCTGCTACAAGGTGATGCCCTTCGGTTTAAAGAATGCCGGTGCCACTTACCAAAGGGCCATGACGAAGATCTTCAATGACCTTATACACGAAATCGTCGAATGCTATATCGACGACCTTGTTGTTAAAAGCAAATCATATGAGGAACATCTCGAGCATCTGAAGACCGTATTTCAACGCCTTCATCAGTACAACTTGAGGATGAACCCGCTCAAGTGTGCATTCGGAGTTTCCTCAGGCAAATTCCTAGGATTCATTGTTCGACACCGAGGTATTGAAATAGATCCGTCAAAGATCAAAGCGATCATGGAAATGCCTCCGCCGAGAACTCTCAAACAACTGCGGTCTCTCCAAGGGAAGCTCGCATATATACGGCGATTTATAGCCAACCTTTCAGGAAAGTACCGTCCTTACAGGCACCTGATGAAGAAGGGAACCTCGTTCGTCTGGGATCAAAAATGCCAAAGCGCACTAGACGAGATCAAGCAATACCTGCAGAACCCGCCGGTGTTGGCTGCTCCGGTCAAGGGAAAGCCCCTCATTCTTTACAAAACCGCCCTCGAAGGTTCTTTAGGCGCGTTATGGGCACAAGAGAACGATCAAGGGAAAGAAAGAGCACTCTACTACTTAAGTCGAGTTCTAATGGGGGCAGAAAGCAACTACTCCCCCATTGAAAAACACTGCCTGGCGTTGATCTTCGCGATAACAAAGCTCAGACACTATGCGTTGGCGTATGAGGTCCATCTCATTTCAAAGGTGTACCCCCTTAAATACTTGATGTCAAAGGCCATATCGACGGGACGACTCGCTAAATGGGCCCTGCTCTTGATGGAGTTCTCGATAACATATCAACCTCTTAAGGCAGTGAAAGGCCAGGCCATCGCCGACTTCCTCGCTGAGCATCCGATACCGGCCGACTCCCCTTTAAACTGCGATCTTCCAGACGAACATGCGTTTGATGCGATCGACGGTGATGATACCCGATGGGAGCTTTATTTCGATGGCGCATCTTCCGTGAAGAAGCGCAAATAAAGTACCCCTATAATCAAATCGGGGGTAGGACTCATCTTTGTAACTCCACAAGGAGGGATAATGCACTATGCGTTCTCCCTGACGGAGCCGAGGACAAACAACGAAGCCGAATACGAAGCTCTGATAGCAGGCCTCGAGATCGCCATTGACATGGGAATTGAAGACCTCCTCATATACGGGGATTCTCAACTGGTCGTTAGTCAAGTAAACGGCGACTACCAAACGTGCAAACCGGAGTTGGTAAAGTACGGCGAAAAAGTGCAACAACTGTTGACCCAAATTCCCTCCTATACTTTGGAGAACATACCGCGTGCGGAAAACAGCAAAGCAGACGCGTTGGCCAAACTTGCTAAAGAACTGGCTGACGAGAACCTTGACGACGTTAAAATCGTGGTACAAAGCCGTCGGGTGCTTGCCCCAGCAGAAATACCTCCGGAATCATCCGAGGAAAAGGGAGCGACTGAGCAGACGACCTTACAGATAAAAGAACGAGAAAAGGCTGAGGACTGGAGAGAAGTCTTCATAGACTACTTTAAGTCCCATCGAATGCCCGAAGATGCGTCCACAAGACATCAGCGCATGAAACGAGCTCTGTCTTCCGCCTTCGTCAATGATACTCTGTACAAGAGGTCATTTGATTCTCTGTGGTTGAGATGTCTGGGACCTGAAGAAGCAAAAAGAGTCTTCCAGGAAGTTCATGACAGACTCTGCGGTTCTCACCAAGCAGGCCCAAAGATGAAGTTGAAGATCAAACGGATGGGATACTACTGGCCCACGATGATCCAGGACTGCCTCGAATATGCGAAGCAATGCCCCTCATGCCAAATTCATGGGGACTTCATCCACCAACATCCAAATCCATTACATCCAACGGTGGCTAGCTGGCCGTTCGAAATATGGGGAACTGACATAGTCGGGCCCATCGAACCAGCATCGTCTAGGGGACATCGTTTCATCCTAGTGACGACTGATTACTTCTCCAAATGGGCAGAGGCAGTACCGCTGAGGGAAGTAATGACGGAGAATATCCTCCACTTCTTCAAAACGCACGTCATATATCGGTTTGGAACTCCGTGACGGATCATCTCCGATAACGGGCCAGCATATAGAAGCCACAAGATTAGTCGCTTCGCGCAACAACATAACATAGACTGGAAATATTCCTCGGTTTATAATCCGCGAGCCAATGGACTAGCTGAAGCCTTTAATAAGACTTTAACAAAGATTATGAAAAAGACAGTGTCCCGAAATAAAAAAGACTGGCACGAGAGACTGCAAGAGGCCCTTTGGGCGTATCGAACTACGTTCAAGACGGCCACAAACACAACGACGTACGCATTGGTATTTAGGATGGAAGCAGTACTCCCCCTCGAGATAGAGTTACCCTCTCTACAAGTGGCAGTCCACTACGAGCTGACAGACGAAGAAAATGCTCACCTTCGGCTTGAGGAGCTTGACGCCCTCGATGAAACCCGGCTCATAGCGCAACAAAATCTGGAAGCTTATAAAGCAAAGATGACACGCTCATATGAAAGATTGACCCGACCGAGGACATTCCGCCAAGGCGAACTCATGCTAGTGGTCAAAAGGCCTATGATCCCCAATCGCGCCAAGCGGGGAAAATTCGAGCCAAACTATGAAAGCCCGTACATCATAGATAAGGTCTACCAGGGTGGGGCCTATTTGCTTATGGATATGCACGGTGAAAGGCCTTTCAGGCCGATAAACGGTCGCTTCCTAAAGAGATACTACGCTTAATGAGTCATAGCCTAGGTCAATGATAGATGACGACGACTATGTCCGCTCGCTATCTTCCTAAGCTCAAGCTCTATAAGCAGTAGCCAGCCTTCTTAATACCGGACCGAAATGTCCTTGAACTAATAGCAGACTGAAATGTCTTTAAAACTACTACCGCAGCATCTTTAGGCTGACGAGATGAATAAAAAACAAACAAACAAACATATAAAAATAAAATAAAAAAACGGTATGTCCATAAGCAAAAAGGGCACGGATGAATACCCGAAAGGGCTCCGTGAGTAAAAACAGCAGGGCTACCGGCGAGTGTTCGTGAAAACCCGAAAGGGCGCGGCCTTGTAAAAAAAATATATATAAAAAAAAGAGAATAAAAAAAAAACGGTATGTCCATAAGCAAAATGGGCACGGATGAAAACCCGAAAGGGCTCCGTGAGTAAAAACAGCAGGGCTACCGGCGAGTGTTTGTGAAAACCTGAAAGGGCGCAACCTCGTTAAAGGACACTTATAGGGTCCTCTCGACCTTGTAAGGAGAAACCACCCGCATGAGATCCTTACGACCCACAAGGGAGCAACACACTTAGGGATCCCCACGATTCCTAAGGAGAAAATACACTTGCGAGATCCTCACGACTCGTAAGGAGAACTCTCTTATGGGACCCTCACGGCTCATAAGAGTTGAAAGTCTTAAGTTACAGAGACCTAAACCTGTGCTTAAGCAATCCCCACAACTTCCGATATTGCCCTACAAGTGGTCCAATACTGGCTCTTGTATACAATCCACGGGCGCGAATAAATATTTTCCTAACCAAGTCCCATCAGTGACGGGGGATATGTTCGCATGGTGAACGACCCTTATAAATCCTCCCGATTTACAAAGAGAAAACCCTCCTGTAGGATCCTTACGACTTACAGAGGAACAAACACTTAGGAATCCTCACGATTCCTAAGGAGAAAATACACCTACAAGATCCTCACGACTTGTAGGGAGAAATACCTTTGTGAGACCCTTACGGCTCATGAAGTTAAAAGTCCTAGTCGACGGGACCCTAACCCTGTTCACTAAGCCACCTTTGTTCGACATCGACAGAGGCAGATGATGATTCGCTCCTGGCAATATCTCAGTTGTAGCGGTGCTGATGCCGAAATCGGCTTACGGCGAAAAGCCAGTAGACCGCACATGCATACGAAATAGCCGAAATGATGGGGCAACTTGTAATAAAAAGCAGCAAGTAAAAATGTATGCATGCAAAATAGCCGAAATGATTGGGCAACTCGCAATAAAAAGCAGCGAGTAAAAATAAAATAAATAGCCGAAATGATGGGGCAACTTGCAATAAAAAGCAGCGAGTAAAAATAAAATAAATAGCCGAAATGATGGGGCAACTTGCAATAAAAAGCAGCAAGTAAAAATGTATGCATGCAAAATAGCCGAAATGATTGGGCAACTTGCAATAAAAAGCAGCGAGTAAAAATAAAATAAATAGCCGAAATGATTGGGCACCGCGAAAAATAGCCGAAATGAGTGGGCAATCGCGACCTTCGCGATATAAAAGCTGAAATGATAGAGCATCGCGGAAATAAAACAAAAAAAATGATAAAACTTTGGCCCTACAGTTAAGATCACATCGATCCCTGTATACAATCTAAGGGCGCAAACAAAGAGGGAACCATACTTTCCCAACAGGCTCCGCCAGAAGACGAAGCCAAATCTCGACGGTTCAGTCCAACTCCGAAGAAACCAGTGTCTTGGCAAATTCCTCGACTCACGGATACAAACACTCCTTGACGAGAGCCTCCTGATCCGCGTCGACTCGCAGAGCCACCAGTGCCTCCGTGGGAAATCCTCGACTCGTTTCAAACCCTAAGGAAACAAATAATCCTTGGCGCTAGGGAAACAAATAATCCTTAGCAAATTCCTCGACTCACGGATACAAACACTCCTTGACGAGAGCTCTCTGATCCGCGTCGACTCGCAGAGCCACCAGTGCCTCCGTGGGAAATCCTCGACTCGTTTCAAACCCCAAGGAAACAAATAATCCTTGGCGCTAGGGAAACAAATAATCCTTAGCAAATTCCTCGACTCACGGATACAAACACTCCTTGACGAGAGCCTCCTGATCCGCGTCGACTCGCAGAGCCACCAGTGCCTCCGTGGGAAATCCTCGACTGGTTTCAAACCCCAAGGAAACAAATAATCCTTGGCGCTTGGGAAACAAATAATCCCTAGCAAACTCCTCGACTCACGGATACAAACTCCTCGACTCAAAGATTATTTGTTTCCCTAGCGCCAAGGATTATTTGTTTCCTTGGGGTTTGAAACGAGTCGAGAATTTCCCACGGAGGCACTGGTGGCTCTGCGAGTCGACGCGGATCAGGAGGCTCTCGTCAAGGAGTGTTTGTATCCGTGAGTCGAGGAGTTTGCTAGGGATTATTTGTTTCCCAAGCGCCAAGGATTATTTGTTTCCTTGGGGTTTGAAACCAGTCGAGGATTTCCCACGGAGGCACTGGTGGCTCTGCGAGTCGACGCGGATCAGGAGGCTCTCGTCAAGGAGTGTTTGTATCCGTGAGTCGAGGAATTTGCTAAGGATTATTTATTTCCCTAGCGCCAAGGATTATTTGTTTCCTTGGGGTTTGAAACGAGCCGAGAATTTCCCACGGAGGAGCCACCAGTGCCTCCGTGGGAAATTCTCGGCTCGTTTCAAACCCCAAGGAAACAAATAATCCTTGGCGCTAGGGAAACAAATAATCCTTAGCAAATTCCTCGACTCACGGATACAAACACTCCTTGACAAGAGCCTCCTGATCCGCGTCGACTCGCAGAGCCACCAGTGCCTCCGTGGGAAATCCTCGACTCGTTTCAAACCCCAAGGAAACAAATAATCCTTGGCGCTAGGGAAACAAATAATCCTTAGCAAATTCCTCGACTCACGGATACAAACACTCCTTGACGAGAGCCTCCTGATCCGCGTCGACTCGCAGAGCAACCAGTGCCTCTGTGGGAAATTCTCGACTCGTTTCAACCCCAAGGAAACAAATAATCCTTGGCGCTAGGGAAACAAATAATCCTTAGAAAATTCCTCAACTCACGGATACAAACACTCCTTGACGAGAGCCTCCTGATTCGCGTCGGCTCGCAGAGAAACTAGTGTTTCTGCGGGAAAATTCCCGATTCGTCTCAACTTGCAAGATGAAGCCTCAAGCAGCAGGGATTAAAAAACTCGCTTCCTGAACAATGGGACCCTGCAAGTCAATCCAAAACGATCTCTTGCATACTATTCACGGGTCTCACTCTCCAAAGTCGAGTTTCGACGAGAAGGGAAACAACCGCTTACGGGTCCTCTCGACTCGTAAGAGGGAAAAATTCTTTTATAGGATCCTTACGACTTATAAGAGAAAACCACACTTAGGAATCCTCACGATTCCTAAGGAGAAAATACACCTACGAGATCCTCTCGATCCGTAGGGAGAAAAGTCTCTATGAGACCCTCACGGCTCATAGAGTTGAAAAGTCTTAGGCAGTAGATCTGAACCTGCGGCCTAAGCCATCGCTATCCCTTGGAGAAATCTAGATGCTTACTCTGTTATCTATTGACCTTGCTTATTAACACAGCATACCGAGAATAAAAGAAAGAAGAAAGCGACGGAAAGAGCATCTGATCTACATTTGATCAAGCATTCGAGACACATTCATTGATGCAAAAGATTCAGAACAAAAGATAAGACAGGCTAAGAAAAACAAAAATTTTCATTAATATCGCCAGAAGTTCTTACAATCATAAAAGCAATAAACTAAAAATATTATTACAAGGGAATAACCTTGAACTCAGGGCATGGATTGAGGAACTCAAAAGCTACTCTATCTATGACTTTCCAGGCCTCGCGGACCATCCTAGTATACTTTCCTTCGCGAGCACAAGCGTCAGGGTCCCCCCTGATGTCTTCCACCCTCCGATAAGCAGCGAGTATGGCGGACTGTTTGTAATGACCCCAAAATCTTTATACATTTGTATTATCCCTCTTCAATAATATACCGTATTTATTTGTACTTGGTATTTTCCTTTTTCTATTAAATTTATTATTATTTTATTCCTTAATCTATTATGTATTTTTTTTCTAGGTACAATTTCATTTTCTTATATTTAAGTTTTTAACTTCTCATTCTTATTTTT
This sequence comes from Agapanthus africanus, assembly GCA_030015575.1. Taxonomy (NCBI): domain Eukaryota; kingdom Viridiplantae; phylum Streptophyta; class Magnoliopsida; order Asparagales; family Amaryllidaceae; genus Agapanthus; species Agapanthus africanus. The sequence goes on from CM057338.1 coordinate 27,060,602, forward strand.
CCTTTCATAAATATTTAACCCAAATCCATTATTCTAATTCTCTACAGCCCATCTAAAAAGCCCATTTTCTTTTTAAGCAACATCATATATTTAATTCTAGTTAAATATATGTATGAACAACCTTATAGCTCATTGGTTAAGTCCTTGCATTGTTATTCCATAAGTCACATGTTCAAATCCCCATTCTTGCAATTATTTTTTTATCATTTTTTATTCTTCCCATAACCTACAAATGAGACCTTTCATTTCCAAAATGAATGGTGACCTTTCATTTCTCTTTTAATTCTCATGTTAAATGCATATATTATTATTCACCATTACAACATCTTTATTTGTCCTCCTCTATCTTTTCCTTCCTCATATTTTTCTATCTCTCACTTCTTCCTCTTCACCAAGATGACAAGAAGAAGAACATGAAGAAGTCTTCAAGAAGGTCTCGCTAGTAACGCGAGGCTATCGGCGGATAGACAAGCCCGGTGACAATACCGGCTTGTGCATGTAAGTCCCTTCTCTCTTTCCTTCCCTCCATCTCTTTCTTCTTCTCTTTATATTTCTCTTGTTTTATATTACCATGAAAAACTTCCATTGACATATCATTGTTCCTAAATAATTAATTAAATGGATATATATATAAATAATGAACACACAAACATACACACATATATAGTTTGTATAGTTTGTAAAGTCTTTTTCATTACTCTCAATTCACATGTTAAGATTTCATAGTGACCAATTAGGATTGCATGTTTGTTGTTTTATTTTAAATCACTTTATTTAAAATTTGTATTAAAAAAAAAAATGATGAAGTTACGAATAAATACCATGGTTTTCTCATTTCTCACATATGACATATCAATACCTTTAGTTTTAAAATAATTTTTATAAATTAATTTTTAACTATGAAAATTTCAGGAAATTTACATATGATAGAATATATTATTTTGTACACGCTGTAAAAATTTTAGATCGATCCGCATAACGGTTTAGGAATTAAATCGTATTTATTCACTGATCGTAAAACAGAAAACTGCAGCTATCGGTCAATTTCTAGGATACATAACTTGGTATACCAGTATCCAAATTGAGCAAACTCAGGTGTTTTTGATATCTACATCGAATGATCTAGATTTTCTTAGTTCTATAGTTTTAACGAAAACCTATCTAAGATAAAGAAAACTGCATTACAATATTAAGTGACGGATCTGGACAGAATCTGTTCCGATTCGCACACTGTTTTTAAATTGGACATAACTCGAACACCCGATGTCCGTTTGTGACAAAATTTAGATGTGTAAATGCACCATTGATAGAACTATAATTTTCTGTATATTATATTACTTAGGAATGCATGAAACAACCTGATATAGGCTTTGCAATAGAATATATAGTTGCTGTCCAGAAATCTGAATTTCTGTTTTAAATGCTGATATTAAAATGATCATAACTAGAGCTTCAGAAATCCAAATCATGTGAATCTTGGTGTTTTGGATAAGTACATCGAAATACCTAAAATTTTATAATAAGCTTCGTAACCTGAAACCCGATAGAAATTAACTCAAACTGCGTTTTAAAAATATGTGACGGTGCCGAATAGATTCTGATCTGTTTTGCGCGACGATACGAAAACATATATATCTCTCAAACCGGTAGTCGTATTTAGGTGAAACTGGAACTTACGCATGCAAAACATTTAGAGCCATATTTCTGTTTATATTTCGCATTCGTTCAACTTGATTAATTAGTCGTACATAGTATTTCTTTACAGCATTGTTTATGGTAGTTACTCGAATAATATACTTGACTCATTTCATGCTATTCGAACATGTATACATATTTAGCTTGATCATTAAATTGTTTTATGTACTTAAAGATGATAATTAAATACTTGAGTTATATTTTGAAAACTATACAAAAATATTTTTACATAAAACCCCCTCAAGTTTATAAATTACCCTAAGGACCCTAACAATTATAAGACCACGATTCATAATTCTGATTGTCTGACTCGGGTTTGAGTCTGATTAATTTGACTTGAATCTGATTCAAGTCAACCTATAATCTACAAGATTCCAATTCAAAATGAACACATGAATCCATGAATACAATTATCAATTTATACAATTTGGCTGAACCGAACCATGGATATATTCCTTTTACATGATTCTCAGTATTCCATTTACATGACTCTACGGTTACAACCGTTTCCTGATATCATGGTTTCGGTCAGTCAGTCAATCAATTATACAATCAATACAATTTACAAGACAAACAATACAATCAAAACACTACGGGGTTTAAGGGGTAGATTGGTACGGAAGGTGTTAAAGGTGGCACGAGGTGGTCAGATTTAATACACCTAACATGAATCCAGTTGCTGTTGTACCGTGGCATAAATGGTTCCTTGTACTATACGTGCCCTTAGTCTCTGGCATATAGAGACTCCTCTCGTATACACTGGCATCCTTCTGTACCAAGCTACAAAACTTGAATATGTTTCAAGTCAATCTATATTCTTTTATATTCCAACTCAAGATGAATACATGAATTCCAGATTCGAGTTAACAATCTATATAACTTGACCGAACCGAACCATGGATATTCCTTTTACATGATTCCCAGTATTCCATTTACATGACTCTACGGTTATAACCGTTTCCTGATATCATGGTTTCGGTCAGTCAATCAAGTCAATCAAGCAATCATTACAAGTTTACAAGATAACAATACAAATATGACATCGCGGGGTTTAAAGGGGTAGATTGGTACGGAAGATGTTAAAAGTGGAATGAGGTGGTCAGATTAAGACACCTAACCTATATTCAGTTGCTGTTGTACCGTGGCATAAACGGTTCCTTGTACTATACGTGCCCTTAGTCTCTGGCATATAGAGACTCCCCTCGTATACACTGGCATCTTTCTGTACCAAGCTACAAACAACATCGTTAAACAATATTCCACAATTTACTACAATACAATACTTTAGAAAATACTATACTCTGTCACTCTCATTCTTCATTCTTCTTTGGGACTTACCGAGCGACCTGTTCGCTGACGACATTCTATTTCTCTCTTCTTTGAATGTCGTCAGGTGCGTTGGACCAAGTTGAGACCGAGCCTACAAGTGAAGATTTGGAGAAATTCCAGGAAGACCCAGAGCTCTAGACTTTGTACTTGTTCTTCCCAGTACTTCCTTTTATTATTATTATGCCACTGTTTAGGCATCGCTTTTCATTCCAGTTGTATTTTCATTTCATGCATTGTACAAAGAATGTTATTAATAAAAGTTGCTGTTATTTCAATTTCATTTGTCTCTTGTGATTATTTTATATTGCTTAGTTACGCTTAGCGTATGTACTTTTGAGTACATACGTAGCGGGCCTCGTCACGTCCACTTCGCCGTACACTGGGAAGCGGGGCGTGACACTGTTGAAAGACCTCGTGCAAGAGATCGATAAGACTGTCTCGCCGTCTCTTCGAGATAAAGTTCAACAGGTACACCGAGTGCACCTTGTCCTCAGCAGCATCCAACGCCCTAAGTGACACGCCGGAACAGAATAGGGGAAGCGCTTCCCAGATGGCTCCCACGATAAGCTTAAGGAGGGAGGAACGGCGGGGAAGCAGTGGACCATTGTACGCGTCGAAAAGACTCATTATTTCAGCACACTCCTCGTTTGTGAACTCCTGATTTTGAGAGCGGCCAAGTCGGCGGATGTCCCCATAAGAGATGATCTCGTTAAGAGCATACATGTGGGCGTTCATTGTTCCTGTGAAAGAGGATCAACAGAATTATCAGAAAGACTGATTAAGCAAAACGATATAATGCACTGAGGAATAAAATGTCATCTTCAAACTCTAAGATCAATGAAATACTCTTAAGAGTTCTTTTAGATCAAAGAGATTATGTTTTGCCAAAAAATGTAAGTTTCTGTTCATGGGTTGAGAAACCCTGAAACAGATTCATGAGAGCAAAGCTCTATTTGGTGAAACCCCAAAAGGATTTTCTTTAGATCAAAAGATCTATGAGAGCAAGGCTCTGTTAATTAAACTTAACTTGATTTATTTTAAAATTTTACCTAAAAGGGTTGCTGGGTTCTGAACTTTGAAAGTTCTTAAAAAGAAACAAGAGCAGGGCTCTAAAAGTTCTTAAATAAGAGCAAAGCTCCGGAGTCTTTTGAAAATAAAAATCTTAAAGATGATAAGCATCTGTGGGGGACCAAAGGTCCTATTTATAGGCATCAAATGCCTCTTCAACTTCCAAAAGCTGCCGCAACGGTTGGGATTCTGCCACCGTTGCGCTTGCGTTTGGGGCCACGTAAGCGCAACGGTGGGGGGGCATTTGTTTACCCCAATCAGAGCAAAACTCTGTTCAAATTCCAAAGCGGGAGATGAAGTAACGCTTCATCTTCCCCCAATCAGAGCAAAGCTCTACTTTGAAAATCTAAATTTTAATAAATGAAGCAACGCTTCAGATTCTTTGCGCTGCGTGCAACGCGCCACGTGTCAGGCGCAGATGCATCAGCGCAGCGCCCAAGGCGGCGCACCCAATCAGAGCAAAGCTCTGTTTAAAACAAAATCAAAGGAAGCAACGCTTCAGTTGCGCAAGCACTGCGCTGCGCGACACGTGTCAGCACAAATGCGCTACTGCAGCTGCGCAAGCACCGCGCTGCGCGACACGTGTCAGCACAAATGCGCTACTGCAGCTGCGCAAGCACCGCGCTGCGCGACACGTGTCAGCACAAATGCGCTACTGCAGCTGCGCAAGCACCGCGCTGCGCGACACGTGTCAGCACAGATGCGCCAGCGCAGCTGCGCAAGCACCGCGCTGCGCGACACGTGTCAGCGCAGCTGCGCTGTACTATGCGCTGCGCGACACGTGTCACACGCTGGGGCGTTTGCGCAAAACAGAATTAAGATTTTAAAGAAATCTTTTCTGTTCTTGTTAAAACAAGAAGATTTTCTTCTGTAAAACAGAGGCCTTTGGACCAAAGATCCAACAGTGGGGAAAATTCCCCAAATCACTCAGAGAAAGATCTTCTTAACAAATTTAACTAATTTATGGGCACTATAAAAGGGCCCTAGAACTCAATTCAAAGGCATGAAGATTCTTGAAAAAAAATCAAGAGCTTCAAACAGAGAGAACTTTAGGAAAACTTTCAAGAAAAAGGTAAAAACCTTCACGAGAGAGAAGAAATTTCTTTTAATAAATCATTGATCTAAAAACCAGATCAATGATCTTCACATAATAAACATTGCTTTGCACTTCTTATGAACTACTGGTTCTTTAAAACAAGAAAACAACAAAATAAAAAAAATAGTGCCTTGCACTTTTATGAACCTCTGGTTCTTGAAATAAAAAGAAAAACTTGTTTTTCTTTGATCTAAATTAGATCAAGAAAACGAGTAGTGCTTTGCACTTATTCTTGTGAACCATTGGTTCCTGAATCTGAAAGATTCTTAAGTCATAGTGCTTTGCACTTGTAAACTGCGCTGTTGCGCTCCTGGATTGGCGCAAGCCACCAGAGTGCGCCACGTGTCAGCAGCGCAGGCGCAGCGCATTAGCGCAGCGCACTGCGCTTGCGCGACACGTGTCAGCACTATAAGCGCTTGCGCTCTCTGATTGGCGCACAGCGCCTGATAAATGCAATGCATTTCTCAAAGGGCCAGGCCCAAGTCAAAAGACCTAGCAGGCCAAAATAAATTGCAAAGCAATAAAAGGGCAATGCCCAAATAAAATTGATGCTCTGCATCATTTATAAAAGGGCAGAGCCCAGTCCAAACAAAAATAGAAAATAATGCAATGTATTATTTAAAAATGGGCCAAGCCCTAGCACAGGTCTAACAGACCAAAAATAAATAAAAGTGTTGAACATTTTCAACTGGACTTAGCCCAATTTTGGCCGTAAGTCCTCAAATTTAAGTTGACTGAGCACAGCTGCTCTCTTAAATCAATTTATATCCGGTTCGAGGGTACATCTCCGAACTCCTCTGACACATGTCGTTGTAATCCTTCAACGACGTCAGAGAGGCGACGGGTCCCGACAACCACATATCAATATGGACTGCGGGGTCCTTAAACTCGTGGACCGAAACGTCCTTAAACAAATATCGGACCGAAACGTCCTTAAACTAATGTTGGACCGAAACGTCCTTTAAACTAATGTTGGACCGAAACGTCCTTAAACTAATGTTGGACCGAAACGTCCTTAAACTAATATCGGACCGAAACGTCCTTAAACTAATGATGGACCACCACGTCCCTAAACTGGCGATGGACCACCACATCCCTAAACTGGAACATGGACCACCACGTCCTTAAACTGGAACAATAAAGCCTCCAAATGCTCTTTTTCCGCATCTAAATGGTCCCGTTTAAGTTGATCTTAGCCCGAAATACGGCTAACGTATCCTTAAACGTTCAAATGGACTATAAAACTCCAAATCAACTTTGGTCCAAGGGTACATCTCTGAACTCCTCTGACACCTATCGTTGTAATTCTTCAACGACGTCAGAGAGGTGACGAGTCCTGACGGTCATATAATAAATGTATCACCACGTTAAGTTGATCTTAGTCTCAGACAGGACTAACGTATCCTTAACGAACGTTTAAGTTGATCTTAGCCGCAACGCGACTAATGTATCCTTAAACTAAAAACACCAAACCCAAATCTAAGTAAATACGGATTTGGGCTAATCCACGTCCTACGGGCGACGGCATTACTCAGTCTCCGTATACAATCCACGGGCAAGCACAAATAAAACAAACACACACGACACGAAGTGAAATTCTGGAGAAGGAGAAAGTTGTTACCGTGATGCGGTAGCGTAATTAACTGCAGGGGCTTGCGCCTGCAGGGAAGAGCGTCCCCACAATCAAAAACCCCTCACCCGGAGGGGGAATCTGACGAAGTCTGCTACATCGGTCGCATCCGTCTAAACCTCCGATACACGGTGTCATAAATTAACTTGGCATCTTCGGAGAGGTAGACGGATAAAACCATATAGCATCTGCCCCGAATCTCAGGCAAGACGTCCTAATGTCTCGGCCGCCATTCGGAGGGGAACATGTTCATCATTAAAGGTTTGGACGATATAACCACCCTCCTTGCATATTATAATTTTCATTCTTGCCTCACAACTTTATCTTTCACATCTACGGAGCTTGACTTCTTTCCCAACCTGTTTTTTATCATTCATGCTCTTGTATCCTTCTTTATTACAAATATATAGCCTTTTTATGATTTCCCCTCCATTCCCCTTCACACTCGTCGATTTGGGTACTGAAAATCCTCTTTTTCTTGCAAATGAATTATAAAAGGAATACGCTTCATTTTCAGTTGCAAACCCCATACCAAGATATGGAATACCTTGAACCATATTACCATGTTGCCTATCGACTTCCTCCATATTTTCAAGATTATCTTCCTCCTCGTTATAAGTGAGCAAGCCAAAATTGTCAATATCATGACCTAATCCAATATAAATTTGAGATTGCGCATCACAATCGATATCAGAAGTGTTTTCCTTCCTATAAAATAAATTAACAAGGTTTATTCAATAACATGAGTTAAGAATACATTATCAACAACAATTATTAATTTTTAACAAAAAGAAAAAACAACAATTATTATTTGATTTGGAAAACAAATTATCAAAAAATGCATACCTAAACAACAAAACCCTAAAGTGCGTTTTGAGACGTTCGAAATCAAATTGATTTCGAAATTGAAGTAAGAGAGCCGTGATCGAGAGAGAGAGAGAGAGGTTTTCAGGTTGAGATTGGGGCAGAGATTAAGAAGAAACCCTAGGCGAGTCGAGCGAGAGAGAAGCGAGAGATCCAAGGTCAAGCGAGAGAGAGGAGATCGCCACAGGTGCGCGAGATCTCTCGATCGAGAGCCATGGAGATGGATGGAGGAGTAATCAAAGGAGAGGAACCGTAGCTGAAGGTCTCTTCTATTTTTTTCCCCTTTTTTTTCAACCGTGAAGAGAGGAAGAGGAGAGAGTAACGAGAGAAGCTTAAAACGCGTAAAAACACAGAAAACTTCTCTATACTCAGCAACATGACTGTAAGTCCACGGCAGCGCCCCGGCCGTCTAACAGACGCCAAATGCGGAACAAAAAACTTTTTACAACTGGCGCTATCGTGTACTATAACCCGGATCTGCCATTAAAGCTAAACTAACAAATTACAAAGTGGGAAGAAATGTTATACCGAACGATCCGAGTCCTTCGGTCTTCAACCATCATCCCACGCTTTGTTGCGGCTGCTCCGATCTCCTGAATCTCCAGTCTCCTCGTCCAGGTGACACCATGTCGACGGATCTTTAAACGGGCTCCCGCCACTGAACCGAGGCAACTCGGTCATCAAGTCTGCTAAAAAAGATGACCAAGATTGATGTAGAGATTGAGTAGAACACTTTGTCTCGCTTCGTCCAAAGCCATGGACGAACGGTTAATGAAGTTGCCATTTGAATCGGGTAAATGAGAAATCGGCTATTCTAATTTTCATGAACCAAAACTCTATAATCTTTTTCCCAAATTAAATCCCTTCTCCAACCATGAAGGGCCGGCCCCTACTTGAAGAGGTGGGGGGGGGTGAGTGTAGGAGGGGGGGTGACCATTAGCACATAAAGAAAAGCATGAGTCAAAGATAACACCTTGCATCAAATTAATGCAACAATGAATCACCTAACCTTGTCATCTAAAACATTAAATGAACATTTAAAGCACAAATGAGTCACTAGCCACCTCACCATCCTAGTCACCATCTAGATACTTCTACAACCTTCCACACTCATCAAGAAAAGATAAATCCGTCTTTAACCGAATGTTAAAGACGGGCGATAGAAAACTGGAAACTGGCAACTTCCAAAAGTGATCCTGAAACGAATTTCAGGATAACCCCGTAACAGTATAAACATACCCGCATTTGTATTACGACCGAATACAAATGCAACTGAGACAAAGATATTATATCTACACAGTATAATACTCGGATCCGGCTTGTCACGCCCCGCTTCCCAAAATACGGAATACGAGGGATAGACAAGGCCAGCCATGCTCCTACGGTCAACGAAATGTCCTGCCGTAGTCACACTTCGGCTTCTAGTTTTTCATGGTAAACAGTAAATAATGCGCAGGTAAAGAGAGATGCAGTAACAGAAGGAAACAATGTAAAGAACTGACCTGAGGGGGAACAAATATAGATATAACTCTGGATATCAAATCGAGATGGCTGTAATATACGACTAGTCCTGGTCCAGGCTAAATCTTCTCCTCACACTGAGCATGCATACTCAGGTCGTCAGAGCGACACAATAGCAATATAATATATATAAAATCATGTGACAATTCTAACAGTGGTAATAGATATGTGAAACAGTAAATCAATGACAACATGAATATGAATGTGCAGTAATCAATGCAGCGGAACAGTAAAACGGTAGAACGATATGCCACGTATGTCAACACAGTAAATAAGATATCTCAATGCCAGTATCCCTATCAGTCTCTAAGTCTCACTGTACAGGTCACTAAGCCTATCGTCAGTCCAAGTGTGAGAGTCAACCACTCGCGAGTGTCCTCCACCCAAGGGCAAGGGACCACGGGCCCAACATGTATATCACGGTGATAATCACATACCCTGTAAATCTCCATATATCTCCCTAAATATATATAAGCCGGCATGGGACTCCCGAGATTCTGTTGAACTCACACTTAAACTACCCCACACCCCGTGGTTTACATCAAGCGGGTCGGGTATAGGCGGTTAGAGTGAAGGCTGAAGGGAGTGGGCTGGGCCGAAGATTTAAATTTAAATCTTAATATTTCTAAAGTGGGCTGAGGAGGGTGAACGGGCTGGGCTGGCAAAATAAAGGATTTATAATGAACCGGCTGCTGGGCTTGGGAAAGAGTTGGGCCGCAGGGAAAATACAAAGGGAAAAGAAATGAAAGAGCCGGGCTAGAAATAGTAATAATATTAGGAAAGAAAATGGGTAGTGGGCTGAGGGAAAAAAGGTTATAAGAAATAGGATATGGGATGAGGGATTTAGAGGAAAAATCAAAATGGGAAAAATAAAGGGATTGGAATTAGGGTTTGAGAAAATAGCGGGGGAAAATGGATTGGGAGTTTAGGGTTTAATGGAGTTTCGAAAATAAATAAATAATTATAAATAAATTATATAGGTGAAAAGAAATACGGATATAGGCGTATAAAAAGGGGTTGGGTGTTACATCATACCACCCTTACAAAAATTTCGTCCTCGAAATTTCAAAGAACGATAAGCTATAAATAAATAAGCGAAAAGTTACTATATTGAACACTAGTGGTTTACTTTAAACGGGTGGATAAATTTTGAAGGTCTATATATATGTAATACTAACATACCAAAAAGATAGGTCGGAAGTATAATGCAAGAACAGTTAATAAAACAACTACATTTATACGAGAATAGAAATAATAACAGTAACGAACAATAATATTTACGATGTACTAGATAAATTCGAAACCCAAATATGTGCACATATAAGTATATCAAAAGTAGCCCATCAGAAATAATAGGTATAAGGCACAACCATTTATAATAGTAAACATGGGCACAAAACCCAAAAATAAAATAACGGGAATAAAGTAGTGAAAATTAGTCGGTAGGTTAAAAAATTTTAGGATAATATATCGTTCAAATAACGTAGAAGACTCGTATAGTGAAAGTAAGAAACATGGAGCGAAAATATGCGCGTAAGGTTGCGCTACTGAAAATAATAGGAAAGCCAAGGTAAGTATTACAAGGAAGTGTGGCTCATTCAAAGGGCGGAGTGTGGCGGCTTCATTCTGAAGGTCGAAGAGAGATTGGGGTAAGGGTCAGCACAGGAAGTAAGGGTGAGCAACAAAGGACTACAAGGGGTAAGTATGGGGAGGGTAACGGTCGGTACATCACATGAATCAAGAATTTGAAGGGTTAGCGAACTCGGAAGTTTTCTCTAAAATTTTCTCCTCTCCGAAGGATCTCAAACGAGACACAGACGAAGGATGAAGAGTGGATCTCTCGAAGATCGGATGTGGTACTGGTTAATCTGGGTGAGGGTTAAGGCAATGTAAGGAGTAGGGATGGACAGATCTCAGTAGGAAAAATAATTGTATAGAAGTAATAATCAAACATCAAGGGACTAAGAAGATCGAAGGATTTGCGAACTCAACAATTTATTCCATTCTAGAAAATTTTAAACAGAGCATTCTCAAAACGAAATGTGGCCCTAATCTATACACAGATTTATTTGGCCAAAAAGACAACATCTAAAAGAAATCCCGTCAGTCGCGGTTGTGGAGATTCAGCAGGTTGCGGTAGGCTCGCGCGCTCAGGTAGGGGCGTCCATTTCCATAGCGCCTCACAGGGATCGCCATTGGGAGTTTTTCCACAGCAGGGTCTTGATCTTCTGGTCCTTCTTCTTCGGATGGAGCTTCTTCATCGAGGTCCGATTCCATGTGATTTTCCTCCACCGGATTTTCTTCTATCGGGTCTTCATCGGGATCTTCCTCTATCGGGATCTCTTCATCCCCTTCCTCTTCGTCGGAATCGCCTAGCATGTCAAACTCTGGGATGGCTGCTCTTTCGTCCTCTGAATTGCTGTTCCCGAAAGTGGCCTGGGGATCGTTGATCTCATCATCAGAACTCATCAGCGTGCGGTCTAAGGAAACGCATGACTGTGCATCCTCATCCAGATGCGGCGCTCCTCCAGGGTGGGCCATGGCCTGAAAGAAAAAGTCATGATTAGGCAATGGAATACATCAGGAAAATGGCTAAGTGTACGAAGTACGGAAAGATATGCGGTGGCAGGAATTGAAAAATCAAGATTAAAATGTTATGCTAATGAATAGTATGAACAAGGGAAATGACAAGAGAATGATACATATATTTCGATTCAAATTTTATTGCATTTAACTAAGAGTTCAACGGATACAAGATTTCAAACGGAAAGAAGTATTCATAGTGGATGACAACATAATGCTGAAATTGGAAAACAGGAAAATTCTTCTTTGATTGCTAGGCCGCTGCATTCTCGTCACGCGAATTGGAATCTGCGTTGGGTCCGTCTTATCCTCGAAATTCGAACTACGCAGTAATCCTCACTTGGCAGAAGTAGGGAGTGTGGACGAGTCTTCTTCCTGTAGTTCTTTCCTTTCTGGGCAACCGTTGATAAGATGTCCGCTGGACCCGCAAATCAGACATTTCCCTTGGGCGCGGCGACAATCCCTCTGAAGATGTCCTGGTCTCTTACAGTACCCGCAACACTGGGTCTTCTGTTGCTTCTATCGCGGGGAAACAATTTGGCGCTTCATCTTCTTCTCTTTTCCTCGTCTAACGGGGATCCCTTTATGGTTGGGGACTCCCGCTGGTGCCTGCCTTCTCAGTCCTTCAGCCAACAAGTCGTTTGTTCGCTCCTGGGCTTCCTTTAAACCTTGCAATACACTCAGAATCTCAATGTTTTGATTCTGGAGAGTGGAGATAAAGGAAGAGTTGCTGGAAGACATGATCCGGAAACAATAATTTTGAGGATGATATAAGGCACAAGCTATAAGGATATAATATGGATTGGACAAAGATTCAAGAATATCAGATGTGATGAAATTTATTACAAGCGGAAAATCAACTGTGTGACTCCAAGTCACTTAAACAGAGTATGGTAGTGTAATCGTAATGTGGTTCACAATTACAACCACGAAACTTTGCCAAGTCATCTGAAACTTTAGTGAATGGATAGCAGAACACTCAATGTGAATATGGATTAAGAATATCAAGTTTACAATCTAGACCGATTGTCAAGCTATACGCGGAAAACTGCAATCCCAATCGAAGCAAAACCTGTCTCTGATACCAACTAAACCATGTCACGCCCCGCTTCCCAAAATACGGAATACGAGGGGTAGACAAGGCCAGCCATGCTCCTACGGTCAAGGAAATGTCCTGCCGTAGTCACACTTCGGTTTCTAGTTTTTCATGGTAAACAGTAAATAATGCGCAGGTAAAGAGAGATGCAGTAACAGAAGGAAACAATGTAAAGAACTGACCTGAGGGGAAAAAAATATAGATATAACTCTGGATATCAAATCGAGATGTCTGTAATATACGACTAGTCCTGGTCCAGGCTAAATCTTCTCCTCACACTGAGCATGCATACTCAGGTCGTCAGAGCGACACAATAGCAATATAATATATATAAAATCATGTGACAATTCTAACAGTGGTAATAGATATGTGAAACAGTAAATCAATGACAGCATGAATATGAATGTGCAGTAATCAATGCAGCGGAACAGTAAAACGGTAGAACGATATGCCATGTATGTCAACACAGTAAATAAGATATCTCAATGCCAGTATCCCTATCAGTCTCTAAGTCTCACTGTACAGGTCACTAAGCCTATCGTCAGTCCAAGTGTGAGAGTCAACCACTCGCGAGTGTCCTCCACCCAAGGGCAAGAGACCACGGGCCCAACATGTATATCACGGTGATAATCACATACCCTGTAAATCTCCATATATCTCCCTAAATATATATAAGCCGGCATGGGACTCCCGAGATTCTGTTGAAATCACACTTAAACTACCCCACACCCCGTGGTTTACATCAAACGCTAACCATAACCCTAAATACTAATCGATCCGTGACAAGTCTGCGCGAGAACTGGAGGCAGGACCTCCATCAAGCACGTCCCGACTAATACCTAAGATAAATGGCAGTGTCTGGTGCCTTATCTGTGACACCCGTGCAGGCGCTTCCATAAGTGTCCCATACCACTTATAGTCACACGTACACGCATCCCACAGACGTCGACAATGCAATAGAATAATAGGGTCACTGATTGTGTACAAGTACGCATCACTTTCACTTATTCACGGATACACGAACACTAACGTACTTCCCACAATCATCACTAAAACCTAACACTGGGTAAATGCACGTTATCACTATGTTATCAAGTGCAGTGACATGTATATTATATGATGCGTGAACAGTATGTAAAGCATGATTAAGGTGTCATAAAAAATAGTGTTCTATCACTTACACGATTTATCATGAAACGTACGTGTATAGTTTAGAGAAACGATAAACAGGTAATAATTAGTATGTTCAGTTGTCCATCCATCGAATTTAGTTTCAAGCCAATCGGGTTCCAGGATCATTAATTATAACCATTTTATTTTAAGCGTTCGCGGCTGGAAATCCGGTTTCAGAATCAGAAGTCCGTTTCGCAACGCATTTTAATCCCAGTTGGGATCAGATTTTAGCGACGCTACAGTTTGATGAAATCTAGGGTTTTCAGTAAGGCTTTCAACGCAATAGACGGATCTTCAATCGCATCTGTACGTCAGGAGATATACACTATTCAATACCAATATGTCAGTTTCTGGTTCTGTTGGGACTGTTATGCGTCCCGATCTTTTAAATTGCAGATTAAATAACAAATGATAACGAAACAGAATGAAACCACTTGTGTTGTCTAGATAACAGGTTTACCTACAATAAACAGCAGAGTTCTATAACCTACGAGTTAAGGAAATCCTGTGGTACCCATTACGGAACAGCAAGCAACAACTGGAGTCGCTCTGGACTGCAGTCCAGAGTCGCACTCCGATCCAAATATTAACACAGTTTGAGTACAGGAATATCTGGAAACTAGTATAGGGTTAAAGTTCGTCGAGTCAGATTCGATTTGATCCCTCGAACGCATCGTTCTAGTATGTATATAATTTATAGCGATTTTAACGGTTTTCAGGTACAGGGAAATTCCAGTTTTTACGAGTAAACTTGAGGGTAGTTGTTTTAGTCGTTAACGGTTATATTTTCCAACGAAATTCACCCATTAGATTCACAGCCCTTCAAGCCAGCATATACAATTGAGTTTCGTCAAATTTGATGAGTATTTTCATTGGGGACACACGTCGAACAGGTATGGCACATAATTGATCCAAAAGTGTAACACTATGATCTATGCAATTAAAGATTGTAACCTGAATATATAGCATGTAAGCAAGTATAATACTTGTCTGGTGACGTATTGATGACGGTACGGCTACGGCGCGATCGTGACACGAACGCGGCACGGCAGCTCGACTGGGCTCGAGCTCGAGTCCCCGGCAATGTTATGGCTCCGTCGTGGGGTGGTTATGGAGTTGTAGAGAGACGTTGCGGAAAGAGAGAGAGTGAGATTTAGAGAGCGAGAGTGTGCAGGGAGAGAGAGAGAGTCGGAGAGAGCAGGGAGTGAGAAAGGGAGAGAGAACAGAGAGAGGGTGAGGAAGAGAGGGAGGTAGAGAGTTAGAGGGAGGGAGATTTAGAGTGAGAGGGTGAGATGAGAGGGAACAGAGAGAGAGAGAGAGAGAGATTGAGGAAGAGAGGGAGAGAGTGAGTGATATAGAGAGAGAGGGAGAGACGACGAGGAGGGGTCAAGGGCGTGCGTCGTGGGGAGTAACGGCCAAGCGACGAGGGCGAGTGCGTGGGCGGAGGCGATGGAAAGGGGTCGCGAGCGGGAAAGGCGGAGAGAGCCGTTGATGAAGATGAATGTGAAGCGGGTCGGGTCTGAAGCGGGTCGGGTATAGGCGGTTAGAGTGAAGGCTAAAGGGAGTGGGCTGGGCCGAAGATTTAAATTTAAATCTTAATATTTCTAAAGTGGGCTGAGGAGGGTGAACGGGCTGGGCTGGCAAAATAAAGGATTTATAATGAACCGGCTGCTGGGCTTGGGAAAGAGTTGGGCCGCAGGGAAAATACAAAGGGAAAAGAAATGAAAGAGCCGGGCTAGAAATAGTAATAATATTAGGAAAGAAAATGGGTAGTGGGCTGAGGGAAAAATAGGTTATAAGAAATAAGATATGGGATGAGGGATTTAGAGGAAAAATCAAAATGGGAAAAATAAAGGGATTGGAATTAGGGTTTGAGAAAATAGCGGGGGAAAATGGATTGGGAGTTTAGGGTTTAATGGAGTTTCGAAAATAAATAAATAATTATAAATAAATTATATAGGTGAAAAGAAATACGGATATAGGCGTAGAAAAAGGGGCTGGGTGTTACACGGCTTAAACCAAAGCCCACTAGTATTATCTGCCCGAAATATGACACGTGCGTAAACGCACGTGCATTTTCCGAACCTTGCTATAAAACCATACGGCTTCTACAACGTTTCGCCCGAACTTGGGAAACTGTCTGTGCGGAACTCTAATGACTCATCAACACACTGGCACTGGGTATAACCACTAGCAAGTCAGAGGTATAAGCTGTACGTAACGGTTGCCTATGTATTGATTGGAAGGGAAGCTGACGAGCGAACTCATCCATAAACCCTACTGAGCCTGACAGTGACAATATCCATACAGTTCGGTCCGTTCGTCTAAGAGTATCGCATATCGAGTCTAGGGGGTGGATAAAGCCAGACCCCTAATAACGCGATAATTCGTGTCGGTATGAAGCCCATCACCACCTGAGAAACTACTGATCCAAATCAGTAATTCTCCACTACCTCGGCCGAGGATTTCTAGTGATGGCCACCCGTGCACTGTGCGACATCAACCCCCAATACCGGGAGAGACGAATCCCCGACGATCCGCTCACTGTTTCCATGTGGCTCGGGACTGTACCCAAAAAATACCTGTTTGCACGTCTCCTTTGAGCGTGGTAGGGTAGAAATCAAAGCACAGTAGGAACTCACACGAGACAAATGACGATCTCAGGTAGACAAACTAACCTGTACACATGTCACCAGGGAACTGCTATCTGACGATATGTATAATACCAACTAGCATGTTCCCGGCGAGTCCTGTCCGGTGTACTCATAACCCAATAAGCACCTGTATACATCTTAGGTGAACCGGCTGACACCAATGGCTTGTAAGACCGGCCACCGCCCTTCGTCGGGGTCTCGACTGTATACACTAGTCTACTCTGGAGTATCGATGCCCTGTCTCGAAACTCCCACGACTAGGGACACTTTAAGGATGTGCTTACAGACCCCAGCTCACACGTATATGATCGCCATCATACTGCTGGCAGTCAAGCAAGAATCATATGGGCTCTATCAACATGCAATAGTGAACTAAACCATGTATACAATGATAAAGACAAACTAGATAGCATACTATCATCTCGAGCAAGACTGTCATATTGGTATAGGTCTTGCCTCAATCATTGCAATCACGTACCTGCGATCCAATAATTGACTTTGAGGGCACTATATCCAACAATCTCCCACTTGCACTTAAGGCTAATTATTGTGATGTCGCATACTCACAGCCCGTGT
This sequence comes from Agapanthus africanus, assembly GCA_030015575.1. Taxonomy (NCBI): domain Eukaryota; kingdom Viridiplantae; phylum Streptophyta; class Magnoliopsida; order Asparagales; family Amaryllidaceae; genus Agapanthus; species Agapanthus africanus. The sequence continues at coordinate 27,077,887 of CM057338.1, forward strand.
GATACCGAACACCCAACTCCTTTACTAATCAGTTTCACAAAGCTAGTTTGTAAAACTCTTGTGTTCGAGAAATAACCTCAGTGAGTGGATCCACCCTGATGTTTCTTTGATGTTTCTTTCTATGTCTTTCTTAATCTCAAGTTCGCGGAGAAAGCCATCTCCCGAATCGAGTAATACCTATCTTAGAATATGTCTGGATTTCTGATGGGACCTAGTTCATAAATGAACTCCAAATCCAAACTTCTTAGACTGTAGTGATCACTGAACCTAATCAGTATCTAGCACCATGCCTCCCACAGTATCCTCTTGGACCACCTGTCCATAATACTGTCCCTTGTCAGAGGGAAAACTATAACTTTGACACTCACTCTGTCATCCATGTCACCTTTGAAGCCTGGAATGATAACCGTCTCCCGAAGGAGGCTGCCGTCATCAAATCCGTAGAACATGCATTTATGTTCTAAAACTGCTTCCTTATGTTTCTTCAGGATTGGATTAATATAAACTTATCGCGTCTAGTGCAAAAACAACATTTGGTGTGGTACTTGATATCTCACGATTGACTCAATTACCTAAGCAAGTGATCTGCCAATCATGTACATCCCTTTCTCCTTTAGTCTGTAAGACACCTTTAGAGAGGGTGACTCCATCATCTGCAGGTACACCACCATACCAGGAGTCATCTATTCTAAAATACCATTAGAATACTGTCAAAGTACCCAAATTCTAGATCTAAAACCATAGATCTAGTAACCAGAATGTCTGATATTATATCCATGTCTTTTGTGGAGAAACAACTGTGTGACGACCAAATTACAACCGATCATAGTATAGGAATTTTACTTCCTACTTTGTGTATGTCATCCAAATACCAGGACATCACACCTTACTACCTTCTTAACAGATCCATCCCCTATTCTGATGAAGTCAAACTCATAACTTTCACATCAAAATTAGATGATCTTATCTCCGCTATATCTGCTCAAGCCTATAAATAAACATAAGCTACTTGCCCACTATGCTTCCGCTGCTCCCACTAACTACGACAACCCTCTGGCAGAATAATATATACGTACACTTCTAAAACTAGTTTAGAATGACGCTATACTTAACCTCCTGCCGGGTCTCATAGCCTGGAACAACAGAAGTGTCAAGTCTGGGTAAACAAGAACCTCCCTGTTACCGTCCTTGAGGCTACCGGAGTACCTCTCGGGTGTCTGAGGTTACCCACCATATCTGCGGAGTGGCTATTGGAATGTCAAACCTGATTGAATATATAGGTTCTATTAAATTTTCCGTAATCGTTTGCGGTTCTGGAATCACTTCCATTTCTACCATACTCCCACTACCGTTTTCTGAAAAAAATTCATTTTAATAAAACTGTGGCGAGTCAAGAACAATATCACTATTGATATTCCAGATGGTAGAAAGTCAACCCTCGTCAAAGCCAGGGTCAACCCACAAACTGCCATTACAGAAACGTGCCTTGAGTTATCCAGTGTCTGGTTTTAAGCATAAGCTGGACAACTCCCCGTATCTTAACATCGTTAAGATATGAACCATTTTATATACAATATAGAAATAGAGTCACTAATTTAATTGGAACCAGATTCAAATCATGCAGCTGTCTCCAGTGTATATCAACTTAATGCAGAGAGGCTAATCAGCATTACTCAACTTAGGAATCCATCCAATTATGAGTAACCTGAAAGAGAAACAAGTTTCTCAAAACCGTTACTATCAACTGAATACCAATCACAAGAATCTACATCTTCGATTTCTTTGAAGAATCCTGATACTTGCGACACCTGGTTCTCTACTTTATTCCTATACCCACAACTTCTCAAAACTTAGACATTGTATTTCTACGAAACACTTGTCTAAAAACTAGAGAAATCATAAGTAAACAGAATATAGTATGAGGACCTACCCCTTTGTCCTGACGGACACTGGACAACATACAATACTCTGTATAAGTCCGCTGAGTTGAATAACTCAAAACCTGTGCAACGTAGGTTGAAAACTTACCCAGGCGATTTTCTCAAATATCACCAATTACAACGAATTCCGATATAATGAGGATAATTACCTAATTTCCAATAACTTACTCCCACTCATCATCTGTAAAACCATACAGATATGAGAATGAAACCTGATAAATACATACCATGGAGCAAGGGTCTAATTGGGAAATCAGTTTACAATTAACAATGCACAGTGAAACTGAAACAAAAAAATGTTTCGTAGGGGTATCCTGGTATTCCTAGTAATGCCTCTTCCATAAACCAATTCATGACTATAACCGTATATTTCTTTGCCATCTTTCAAATCCCTTTATTTGTCTTTATTCATTACCTTCTGTACACCCTTTAGGCTAAGTGGTTTTCTTCCTTCCCTACCGTTCGGCACCAGCCTATGGTTTGGAAGAAAACTATCCAGTAAGCATAATAGGTGTACTCTCCTAAACGAAGGAGTACTCACAACTTGAGAGAAGGTGATGATAAAAGACAAATGAATAATACCTTATTCTATTTCTCCCAAACTGGGGAAAAAAGCAAAGGTGAAATAGGAGTGGCGATGAAGTATATGGTATGGTCGTGAATGATAACAGTCGCAATTTACTTTGCCCTCTTTCTAACCCCTTTATTTTGTCTTTAGTTATTACCTTTTGTACACTTTACTTGGGCTAATTGGTTTTCTTCATTCCCTACCTTTCGGCACCTACCTATGTTTTAGAATAAGACTATCCAATAAGCTTAATAGGTGTACTCTCCTAAACCAAGGAGCCCTCGCAACCTGAGAGAAGGTGATAATAAAAGACAACTGAATAAACCAATTCTATTTCTCCTGAACCTGGATCCATCCTCGAAGAAGTCCCTTCGAGTTCGTATATAACCATACGATGGATCTATCCAATGGAAGTGGATATCCGTAGTAATACGGGGTGTTCTGAGAAATACAAAGGGTAAAAGAAGGAGCGTCAATGACTTATGCAACTTTAGACAATCCAAAAGCCAGTATTTTAAGAAGGTTCGGTCAACTTGGTCACTGAGTCATAGTCTAGGGTTGGTCAAAGGTCGCTGCCAAAAAGAGAGAGAGAAAAGAAATACTCTGCGTGCACTCTAACCTAGATCAGAATGGTTATCACTTTATCTAATCAGGAAACCTCCCACTGTAATCTCAAATTCTCCTCCAAACCTTAAAGAAGAATCAATCGGTATCACCCGAAGAGTAAACCAACTCATCAGTGGGAATCGGGATCCAACTCTCATTGCATCATAACGTGACGGAATCCACTCACGTTATCACACTCCAGAAGGTATTCGCATACTTGGCAAGTTTCAGTATGTTTGAAACTCCCGATGTGATTTTTTGCCTCATGCTCTTATGACCTTGACTTTGGCCAACAAATCATAAGTCACATGTCAAGTTCTACCTGTCATTATCCAGGTTAATTTGAACCCATCCGTACATACCCTTGACTTTGGCCAAGAAGGTAATACGACTGTCCCAAACCAACGCATCTATCTATGCAACAGATGAATATTCAGCGGCTACCAAACACTATGCCTTGACTTTGTCCAACAAACATAGCTTGAATACTACTGACTATCCATAAGAAATGACGGAGGGCTACGGCTGGTTTTTGGCGAAAAACCTTTAACGTAATGAACTTGATCTCTTTGAAGGAACCTGATAGCTTTTTATAAAAATATAGTGGCGAAAACCTTTGCTAAAGAGGTCACTCCCAGTGAAGGGATCTCGGCTCTTTCCTCGTAGAATGAGGTGCAGGATATTCTAACTGAATACCGCGATGCAAAGAAACTTGTAATCGACTATAATGAAGTTATTACCCCGACGTAAACTTCTGCCCAAGGGGTCTCTCCTGGTAAAGGGATATCAGCCCTTGCCTCGTCGAATGAGGTGTAAGATATTCCAACTGAACACCTCTATGCATAACAAAAGGAAACGTCTTTGTAATAACACTTTTTAAAACTGTTCCAACAACATCAAATATAGGTTTGTTTTATCCTTGCATTGATAAGAATCAACGCAATCCCATCATTTAATCACACCAGAAAAGAACGAAAAATAAAATGTACATATATGCCATCCGCATTCGCCACTGGGTCCCGTCATCACCCGTTAGGTTACTTAACTAACGACAGAGCGGGGACTGGAATAGCGCGGGTGTAAAACATATACAACATCTAATAGTATATATACCAATATACAATAATCGCTCCAGGCGTGATAATATGCAATATTACAGAAAAGTAATAAGCATCACGGAACAATACAGATAATCTGGGATCCCCGGGTTTCACAGAGCCGCTACTGAAACCCGACGTTCCCCTGGTCGTGTAGATAGCTTGTGCAATGAAACCTAGACCCCTACGGGTGCGGCAAGTTACCCGCCAAAACCTGAAGCGAGGCAGCCCCCTACAGCATAGTGAATGGACCATCCGGCACTTCACGGAATCCGGTAACTTGAGCACCCCTCCTTGGGTCAACCTGTACCCCCTACGAGTGCGGCGAATAGTCTGCCAATTCTAGAGTGAGGCCCATTTGCCTCTCAAAGCCATGACATACGGACTCGTTGCCCTCCAGAACCCGGCTATCCGTGCACTCCGTCGTGGGGTAATCCTAGTACAGAAAAGAAAATATATACAACGGGTACATCGACCTCAGCCCGGTCATGCCCCAAAAAGAATAATATACAAACAGGCAGTGACGGCAGTCTACATGTTGGACGCTCGCCCCGCAACAACACAGCACAACACAGAACATCAACGCGAATGTCACGTTCGCAAACCCGTCTAAAAGAACTATAGCAATTAGACGCGGTTTACCGTTTGAATGACATTCACGGTCAGAGATATAAAGTAAATACTGCATACTAACAAGTTTAATATTTCGATCGACAAAACTTCCCGAAGTGGGTCCCACAAACATCTGCTGTACAGTAATAAAATCTGGGCCCAAAAAAAATATACCAAAAACCACAATTTTCCATGTGAATCTCTCTGGGAAAAATTGGAGCACTGTTCCCACAAACTGGCCGCGGTTCCGCGGTCAAACCCTAGTTTTGACCGCGGATCCGCGGTGGTTCTGTGAGAACACGTGCTCGAATTTCACCAGATTTCTTCAAAAACCCTGTTCAATTTTCTGTGATATGCAAAATAATTTTTAGACCAGATTAAAAATCGACAGAAACTTTGAACAGAAAAATTGTAGTTTTTGAAAATCCGTTCGATCGATATTTTAAACGCGTTAGCACAAGTTAGTAAAGCTTAATGGCGAGGCTCTTATACCACTGTAAGTCCACGGTAATGCCCCGGCCGTCTAACAGACGCTAAATGCGGAACAAAAAACTTTTTACAACTGGCGCTATCGTGTACTATAACCCGGATCTGCCATTAAAGCTAAACTAACAAATTACAAAGTGGGAAGAAATGTTATACCGAACGATCCGAGTCCTTCGGTCTTCAACCATCATCCCACGCTTTGTTGCGGCTGCTCCGATCTCCTGAATCTCCAGTCTCCTCGTCCAGGTGGCACCATGTCGACGGATCTTTAAACGGGCTCCCGCCTCTGAACCGAGGCAACTCGGTCATCAAGTCTGCTAAAAGAGATGACCAAGATTGATGTAGAGAATGAGTAGAACACTTTGTCTCGCTTCGTCCAAAACCATGGACGAACGGTTAATGAAGTTGCCATTTGAATCGGGTAAATGAGAAATCGGCTATTCTAATTTTCATGAACCAAAACTCTATAATCTTTTTCCCAAATTAAATCCCTTCTCCAACTATGAAGGGCCGGCCCCTACTTGAAGAGGTGGGGGGGTGAGTGTAGGAGGGGGGGTGACCATTAGCACATAAAGAAAAGCATGAGTCAAAGATAACACCTTGCATCAAATTAATGCAACAATGAATCACCTAACCTTGTCATCTAAAACATTAAATGAACATTTAAAGCACAAATGAGTCACTAGCCACCTCACCATCCTAGTCACCATCTAGATGCTTCTAGAACCTTCCACACTCATCAAGAAAAGATAAATCCGTCTTTAACCGAATGTTAAAGACGGGAGATAGAAAACTGGAAACTGGCAACTTCCAAAAGTGATCCTGAAACGAATTTCAGGATAACCCCGTAACAGTATAAACATACCCGCATTTGTATTACGACCTAATACAAATGCAACTGAGACAAAGATATTATATCTACACAGTATAATACTCGGATCCGGCTTAAACCAAAGCCCACCGGTATTATCTGCCCGAAATACGACACGTGCGTAAATGCACGTGCATTTTCCGAACCTTCCCATAAAACCATACGGCCTCTACAACGTTTCTCCCGAACTTGGGAAACTGTCTGTGGGGAACTCTAATGACTCATCAACACACTGGCACTGGGTATAACCACTAGTACGTCAGAGGTACAAGCTGTACGTAACGGTTGCCTATGTATTGATTGGAAGGGAAGCTGACGAGCGAACTCATCCATAAACCCTACTGAGCCTGACAGTGACAATATCCGTACAGTCCGGTCCGTTCGTCTAAGAGTATCGCATATCGAGTCTAGGGGGGTGGATAAAATCAGACCCCTAATAACGCGATAATTTGTGTCGGTATGAAGCCCATCACCACCTGAGAAACTGCTGATCCAAATCAGTAATTCTCCACTATCTCGGCCGAGGATTTCTAGTGATGGCCACGTGTGCACTGTGCGACATTAACTCCTAATACCAGGAGAGACGAATCCCCGACGACCCGCTCACTGTCTCCATGTGGCTCGGGACTGTACCCAAAAAATACATGTTTGCATGTCTCCTTTGAGCGTGGTAGGGTAGAAATCAAAGCACAGTGGGAACTCACACGAGACAAATGACGATCTCAGGTCGACAAACTAACCTGTACACATGTCACCAGGGAACTGCTATCTGACGATATGTATAATACCAACTAGCATGTTTCCGGCGAGTCATGTCCGGTGTACTCATAACCCAATGAGCACCTGTATACATCTTATGTGAACCAACTGACACCAATGGCTTGTGAGACCGGCCACCGCCCCTCGTCGGGGTCTCGACTTTATACACTAGTCTACTCTGGAGTATCAATGCCCTGTCTCGAAACTCCCACGACTAGGGACACTTTAAGTATGTGCTTACAGACCCCAGCTCCCACGTATATGATCGCCATCATACTGCTGGCAGTCAAGGAAGAATCCTATGGGCTCTATCAACATGCAATAGTGAACTAAAGCATGTATACAATGATAAAGACAAACCAGATAGCATACTATCATCTCGAGCAAGACTGTCATATCGGTATAGGTCCTGCCTCAATCATTTCGATCACGTATCCGCAATCCAATAATTGACTTTGAGGGCACTATATCCAACAATGACACACACACTTATCTCTCTATATATAATGTAAATACCCTTAGTTAGAGATTCACCATTTTCCATTTTTCTAGAAAAAAAGAAAAAAGAAGAAAAATCCTCTATTTTTAGGACATCCATATCATCAAACAAAGAGACAAAAATAATTAATTGTTATGTTTTAAAAAAAATCTTAGAGCCTCCACATAATCAAAGAAAAAAACAAAAATAATTAAACTTTTCCATGTTTTGAAAAACAAATAAAAAAAGAAACTTTTTATAACTTGAGACAAAAAAAGAATTTTGTAGAAATTAGTTTAAATTCCAAATTCAATATACTTTATACACAAACTTAAGACAAAAAATAACATTTTAGAATTTATTTTAATCATATCATTTTTCAAATTATACTTTCATTTACTTATAACCAAGTTCTTTTACTTAAATATGGTAAATAACGTATTATAATATCTTCTAGGATGGTCTTGATCCAAATTACTAAAATGACTATTTTATTCACTTATTAGCATTCAAAATAATTTTAAATCAAAAGTCTCTCATTTTATATTTATACATGGACTCAGGATTCTTTTGGCTCTAAATAAGAAAACGCAATAAACGTGCACCGCACGTGCAAAATGCCAGTATATATATAAAGAGAGAAAGAGTTCGACTAGTATCTTATCGGAAGGATTTGGAAATAAATTCTTCCCACTTTTTCATCATTAGATTAATTTTGGGTTGTGTGCATTCAATTATGTTATACTTTGTAATAAATGAAAGTTTTTATTAATAATTGTTACCACTCATTCCAAAATTAATCTAATGGTGAAAAGCGTGAAGAATTTGTTTCCAAATATTTCTGATAGGATCCTATCATATATATATATATATATATATATATATATATATAGATATATATATATATAGAGAGAGAGAGAGAGAGAGAATAATGGAGAAAAGAGGCCATAGGAGGAAATTTCCTTCTATGGCGTGGAAAAAATACAATCTCCACCAATTTTTTCGACGATCGGCTCCCATCATCTTCATCATTATCATCTAAGATGTGGGTACACCAAATTTCATGTGATTCTACAACTTTTTCACCGTTGATTTAGCAATGTAAAAAGTTCTATTGTCGGTAAACCGTTAATTTTGAACCCATTAAATCAATGGTGAAAAAGTTGTGGAATCACATGAAATTTGGTGTACGCACATCTTAGATGATAACGATAATGATGATGGGTGCCGATCGTCGGAAAAAATGGTGGAGGTTGTATTTTTTCCACGCCATAGGAGGAAATCCTCTCCTATGGCCTCTATCCTCCATTAATCTCATATATATATATATATATATAGCTTATTGAATCATGAAAAAAGGTTAAAATTGTGGGATTACCCTTCGATTTAGAACGATCAAGAAGGAAATTGGACATCATTGTCAATTTATTAAAACTATATTCCATTGGTAAATTTGAGCTCAGCAAAATTTAAATTATGAAGGGGTAATTTTGTCCTGATTATTAATTGCTTCAAGAAGTATAGGGTTTTAAAAAAATGATCGTTGATTAAATAATGAAGAGAAGGTCTCCGGAAAGCAAATTCTTTTTACCCGTATCCACCAAATAAGATGCTTGTTGGGCACAACAAGAGCCGTTGGGCAAATAAATTGAATTTTAGCATTACAAACTGTGCATTTCTGAGTTTGAATATCAGAAATTATGGTAAATTGTTAAAAATAAAATTAAAAAAAGGAAGAGTTTTCCGCTGTAAAAAAATCCGAGGCCTAAAGAATCTCATCAAAAACACCGTAGTAATGTTTTTCACTGTCAAAACTCACGCATGCAGTATCTGTATTACTTATTTATTGAAAACTTCCAACAAATTCGGGCCAGAATCAGAAAACTACCAATGCCTTTGAAACTATAAAAAAAAAATGTTGGATAAAATAGGAAAATGATTGCTTAATAATAATTTAAAATAAAACATTATTTATAAAATATTTGTTAGAAAATATGATCACATAAACAATATAGGAAATAGAATAAAAATTAGAAAATCGAGCTTGACGAAGAGAGGCACGCAGATAGCTGGGATGCCCTAAGAACGCATCGCCACCCCTCGTACGGATTGTACCGATAAAGACATCCCCAAGGGACAACACTTCTTGGCTAGTCTGATTTTTCCGTTGAGTACGAATCACGGAGGAAGTTTTGGTTTTGATCTGGTTGTCAATTGGTATCCGGTGAAAATAAAGTAAATTAAGATATTTCCTCAAATCGGATTTTGTATGGAAGACTTTATGAAGGAACTGATCTTCGTTTGCTCAAAGTTGGAAATAATGAACAATTTCAGGCTTTGATTGTAACTGGATTGATCGTGGGGATTGATTTCTTGTTGTTTTCCCCATTTTATGTTGAAGTCTATTTATAGACTTCATAAGTAACTGTTTTTCCAACGGTCATCTCAATTCGTTGAGAGCACACCTTCGATTTGAAATTCAAACTAAAATTTATTGTCGGTAACTGCCATGTCAGACGTCGGGTGTCAGACGTCCGCGGTTCAAATTTTCTTCACCAGACATCTGTATCAGATGTTTGCAGTTCAAATATTTCCTTCACCAGATGTCTGTACCAGACGTCTGTAGTTCAAATATTTCCTTCAGGAGACATTTCCTTAGACGTCTCTAAAATATAAACAGAGATTTGAAAATGGACATTTCCTTCACCAGATGTCTGTACCAGACGTCCGGTATATCAAAATTCTTAAGCAGATTATTTGAATGATCTTATCTTTACAATTCAACCCTTCACATCTTCACAACTTTAATTTTTAATGTTTTAATAATCTGATATAATAAATACATCAAAACAAAATAATCAATATTAAATTATTTATAAAATATATAGATTTAATCGACAATGATATAGCATTCCCTCACAAAGGTTCAAAATTATAACGTATAGTATAATATACTTTTAGAATGAAATGATATAAGCGAAATAATCAAAACAAAAAACAAAAAGAAAATGGATACTGAACATATTGTGTATAAATTCAGATGTGCCTAGACTTGAACAAGTATTTTAGTGTTGACTATGTCTGACCGCAGTATGATGGTAGTCATTAGTTACACCTCGGAAACTATTCCTTTTCGCCAGTCATTTGTACGTCACACATACAATATGAGACAAACGAGATCTTCATTTTGCGGATGTACGCTGTTGATGGTCATGCACAAAATCTTGATTCTCATGAAGCAACTAGAGATTTGCCTAAATCTTCTAGCCGTAGTCTTATGACGCTCCACTTAGATGATGTCTCAAAAGGTACCAAGGTGGGAGAGACATTAATATAATTATGACTTTGACATCATTAAGAATATATATTCATCCTCACATCACCAATAGAGCACATTTCATCACAGGAATAAGTCGGAAAAATTTTCCTTTAGAAAGTTTTACGCTCTTCAGGCCACATCAAGAGTTTTGTTTTTCGCATTGGAAACTTCTATCGTGAGATCTCTAATCAAAGAAATTGGGTTCCCGCTCTTGGTGAAAAAGATATAGGCTTAAGCCCCATCCCCCTAGATGAATTAATGACTTGGTTCTTATTAAGACCTTTGGTCAAATTATCTGCTAAATTTTGCTGTAAGTAAACAAATAACAATGATACAATATTATTATCCTTATGTTCCTTTATAGTTGCATATCTCATATGCAGATGTCTATTCATTTTTCTATTGCAATTTTCTTGATTTAATAAATCCAATAAAGATCTATTATCATAATTTACACTCACGGTAGCAATCGGCTTAGGAACACAAAGTAAATACGAGAATAGATTTTTAATCCATTTCGCTTCTTTTCATGCAGTATTTAATGAATTCATTTCAGAATCTAATATGCTTTTGGCAATTGCTGTTTGTTTGGTTGACCCCCAAGTGACGGCCGCACCGCCAAATAAGAATACATAACCACTAGTTGATCTCATATCATGTGAGTCAGTTACCCAATCGGCGTCAATATAACCTTGAATTATATTAGGGTAACCAATATAAAAAAACTGTAATCTAAAGTTCCTTTTAAATATTTAAAAATTCTTGCAAATGCACACCAATGATTTTTATTTGGATTGCGAGTATATCTACTGAGCTTAGAAGCTGCATATGAAATATTAGTTCTAGTTCGGTTGGTGATATAAAACATCATGCCAATAATTTGTGCATGTTTTTGTTGCGATATTGGTTCACAACTATTCTTAGTAAGATGCATATTGGAATCAAAAAGGTGTATATACATTTAACTTCAAAATAATTAAACGTTTTAAGCATTTTTTCTATCGCATGCTATAAAGTTAATGTGATACCATTATTGCCTCTAATTAATTTCATACCAAGAATAAGATCTGCATGATTTAAATCTTTCATATCAAACATAAATGATAAATATTGCTTCATATGCTTGATAATATAAAGTGAAGTACCAAATAATAATATATCATCTACATAAAGACATAAAATGACATAATCATTATCAAATTGTTTATAATAAACATATTTATCATATGGATTGATAATGAAACCATAACTTAAAATGACCATATCAAATTTCATGTGCCATTGTTTACGAACTTGTTTAAGGTCATAAAGAGATTTAAGTAATTTACATACTTTATGTTCTTGGCCTTTAACTACAAAACCTTCCAGCTGCTCCATATAAATTTCTTCTTCCAAATCTACGTTTAAAAATGTGGTTTTAACATCCATTTGATAGATTAATAAATTATGAATAAATGCAAATGCAATTAAAACACGCATATTAGTAATACGAGCAACATGAGCATAAATATTGAGGAAATCAATGCCTTTTCTTTGTGTAAAGCTTTTAGCAACTGATCTAGCTATATATTTTTCTATAGACCCATCCACACTAAGTTTTCTCTTGAAAATCCATTTACATCCTATAGCCTTACTTCCTTACGGTAAATCGGTAAAAATCCAAGTCTTATTTTGTAATATTGAATCAATCTCACTTTGAATCGCTTCTCTCCAAAACGGCGCTTCATTGGAAGATATAGTATCGGCGTAAGTTGTTGGTTCTCTTTCAATCAAGTAAGTGTACATGCCATTGTCAAAATTCTTCTCTATCCTGCCTCTCTTAAACCTTCGAAGTTCGGGCTCGGGTGTAGTTTCTAATGATATATTATTGTCATTCAGTTCAATAGAATATGATGATTCTCCCAAATCGTAATTTATTATAGGTATAGAGTTGCTAACCTTTGTTTTAAATGAAAAAATGTTTTCAAAAAAGGTTGCATTCTTAGATTCAATAATGATGTTATTTGATATATCGGAGATATCTGATTTCACCACTAAAAATCTATAAGTATTACTATTAGGAGAATATCCAATAAAAACCGAATCAATGGTTTGTGGACCTATTTTCCTTCTTTTAGGACCCGGAATTGCAACTTTCGCTAAACAACCCCAAACCTTTAAATAACTAATATTAGGGGGCCGATTCTTCCAAATTTCATAAGGAGTTTGGTTACTAAGATTTTGAGGTATTCTATTTAAAATATAACATGAAGATAAGAGGGTTTCCCCCACAAATTCTAAGGAACTCCGGAACTCGATAATATAGAATTTACCATATTTATTAAGGTTCTATTTTCCCTTTCCGCTACGCCATTAGACTGAGGCGAATATGGTGCAGTCATCTCATGTCTAATGCCGTACTTTTCGCAAACTATGGTAAAATCATTAGAGGTGTATTCATCCTCACGATCGGATCTAAATATTTTTATCTTTTTCTCAAGTTGATTTTCAACCTCATTTTTGTAAACTTTAAACTTTTCAACAAGCTCATCCTTTGGAAGCATCATCAATGAAAGGAACAAAGTACATACAGCAAAATTTTTCAATAAGATACATACAGCAAAATTTTTCAATAAGATACATACAGCAAAATTTGGAAGCATCATCAATGAAAGGAACAAAGTAATTATCACCACCTCTAGTCGGGGTACTAGTAGAATCACAAACATTGGAATGTATAAGTTCTAATACTTGGGTATTTCTATAGACTTCTTTAAAAGGCTTTTTAGTTTGCTCAGCATTAACACAAATTTGATATTTATTATTAAATTCAATTTTGCACATAAGAATTAGATTAAGTTTCATCATATGCCCTAATCTATATTGCCATACATATGAAGTTTCACCATTTTAACAATAAAATTATTATTAGGATAATTAGAAGCATTGTAAGGAATAACATGCAATTTAAACAAACAATCATATAAATAACTTTTGCCAATGAAATTATTATTTTTAGTAATAACAAATTGGTTACTATCAAAAAATAGTTTATAGCCTATTCTAACAAGTAAAGAAACACTTATTAACTTTTTTCTAATTTCCGGAACAAAATGCACATCTTTTAAAGTAATAGTTTTTCCTGAAAATAGTTTTAATGAAATATTTCCAATTCCCTTAATAGATATTCTCGTTTCATATCTTAACATTACTCCTTCCCCACATTGATTGTTAAAAGTTGTAAACCAAGATAAATCAAAACACGCACGAACTTTGGCGCCGGAATCAAGCCACCAATCAAAAGAAGAATTAGTAATGTTAACTATCGGATTAGAAACAACTAATAATTCTTTACTTGAAGCCATAAATAAAATAGAATAGCAATATCATAAAAGGATAATAATTCAATAAAATAAATAAATATTTGCAACTCTAATCAATAAGCAATTATTCTTAAAACGTTCTTAGATTGTTGGATAAAATATGGAAAAAATTGTTAAATAATAATTTAAAATAGAATACGATTTTATAAAATATTTGTTTGAAAGTATGATCACATAAACAATATAGGAAATAGAATAAAAATTATAAAATAGAGCTTGACGAAGGGAGGCACGCAGATAGCTGCGCTGTCCTAAGAACGTATTGCCACTTCTTATACGGATTATACTGACAAAGACGTTCCCAAGGTGCAACAATTCTCGGCATGTCCGATTCCTCCGTTGAGTACAAATCACAGAGTAAGGTTTGGTTTTGATCTCGTTGTCAATTAGTATCCGGTAAAAGTAAAGTAAATCAAAATATTTCCTCAAATCGGATTTTGTATGGAAGCCTTTGTGAAGGAATTGCTCTTCGTTTGCAGAAAGTTGCAAACAAAGAACAATTCTAAGGTTTGATTGTAATTGGATTGATGTGGGGATTAACTTCTTGTTATTTTTTTCTTTCCTATTGAAGTCTATTTATAGACTTCATAAGTAACTGTTTTTCTAACTGTTATTTTGAAAAGTCGCATCTCAATCCGTTGAGAGCATCTCTTCGATTTGAAATTCAAACTAAAATTAACTGTCAGTAACTACCATGTCAGACATCTGGTGCCAGACGTTTGCAGTTCAAATTTCCTTCATCAGACATCTATACCAGACGTCTGTAGTTCAAATATTTCCTTCACGAGACGTCTATAGTTCAAATATTTCCTTCACGAGACGTCTCCTTAGACGTCTCTGAAATATAAATAGAGATTTGAAAATGGACATTTGCTTCACCCGAATTATGTACTAGACGTCTGGTATATCAAAATTCATAAGCAAGTTATTTGAATGATATTGTCTTCACAATTTAGCCCTCCACATCTTCACAACTTTAATTTTGAATGTTTTAATAATCCGATTTAATAAATCCATCAAAACAAAATAATCAATATTAAATTATTTATAAAATATATAGATTTAATCTGAAATGATATAACACAAACTACCAAACTTAACGACGATACATCAACATTATCTATGCCACCTCAAAGCCACGTCACTTAAGCTGTCACGTCAGAAAAAAAACTTTTAAAATCCCAAATTGCCCATATTCTAACTCTAACCAACCAATGAGCAGTAGCTCAGTTGGTATGGCCACTTCCTCTCTTGGGGAGAGTGCGGGGGTTCGAACCTTAGGAACCCTAAGAGGGGAAGTGACCACAAATTAATACTTTCGGGATAAATTTGTGGGTCCAATCGGTTCGTATGTGTTGTGTGCTTGTATGTGACGTGTCTTGTGTGCATAGGTTAAAACTTATGGGCCAGTACAAACAAAACTCCATAACCATAATTACAAATAAATAAATTAATTAATAAACCCACTACCTCCTCCTCTTCAACCCGCCCGCCGCCACCATTAACAATACCGCCGCTGCTACCTTCATCAACCCACTACCGTCGTCGCCGCTGCCATCATCTTCAACACCACCATCACCATCTTCCTCCAATTCTTCTTCAACCATCCACCACCACCACCACCGTTATCATTATCAACACCACCATCTTCTTCTTCTTCCTCCTTTTCTTCAACCCACCACCATCATCATCTTCACCACCACCACCATTTTCTTGTTCCTCCCTTTGTTTTTCTTCAACCCATCACCATCACCATCCCCTTTCTCAACCCTTCTCAAATCCCTCATCTTCTCCCTCTCCTTCTCCCTCAACCTCAAACCCCGCCCTTTTCTTTTCATCTCCACGTCGACTACCGCTGTCACCTCCACCGCCGCACTACAGACCCCACCGCAGCCACCTTCGAGCGGGCTCGGCTCCGGCTCCCTAGCTCCCCCAAAAATATATTAATTTTTAATTAATATTTAATAATTATTAAAATTATTTAAAATATAATTTATAATCAATCAATTATATTATGAAAAGGGCAAATGGTCATTTGACATGAATTGTCATGCCCCGCTTCCTAGTAGACAGTAACAGCGATGCGACATATTTATCCAGAAAAGGCCATTCCTTAAATAAATATGTTAAGCGTACCGAAACAATAATACACGATACAAGAATAAATGGAGACTGAAATTTTTGTAACGAACATTTTTATTTACATTCAAATTTGAAATATTTACAATACAAGAGTTCAACTGAAAAGTAAGTACAATAATAGAAATGACTAAACATGTGGCATACAAAAACTGAAAGAAAAACTAAGCTAATCTAAGCCTGAGTAGTGATCTGGTCGTACTCCTCCTCTGTGGCGTCCACCTCCTCGGTTTCAACCATTTCTGATGAACATTCCAAGAAAACAAATGTGGGTGGAATACCCGTCAGAGAACTAGCGCTCGGTAGGTCCTAAAGGTAGGGTAAAAGTGAAGAGTGACAGGTATAGTATAATCATGAAGTAATGTAAATGACATATAAAAAGTATATAGAAATAAACATGGTCACTATGTTAACATTAAGTTCCAAGTGTGAATGTCAACGTCACCATAGAAGTATTCACGAGCTCAAGAGTGGGGCCTCAGGAGTAAGGAAACACGGGCCCAAGCCGTGGAGGAGTCCAATGTACCTTGGACCGAGTTTACCCCGTTTGGCAAAACGTACCATTCCTCTGTTCGGAGAGATCTTCAGAAACACCTACTTTCCGGGTTGAAACTCCAAGTGTCGGCGCTTTGCATCTGCCTAATGCTTCTGTCGGTCCTAAGCTATGTGCATCTTTTCCCTGATCGTGCAAACTATATTGACAGTTGCCACAATCATCTCTGGCCCAAGGAGTTCACGATCTCCAATGCCGTCCCAGCTTAGCGGGGAACGACACTTACATCCGTATAGTGCTGCGAATGGTGTCATCCCAATACTTGCTTGGTAATTGTTGTTATATGAAAACTCCACAAGATGTAGGTGATCTTCCCATGAACCTCCGAAGTCTAGGATACAGGCTCTCAGCATATTTTCCAGGATCTGAATTGTTTGTTCAGACTGTTCGTCTGTTTAGGGATGATACGCCATGCTGAAGTTTAGACTCGTTCCCAGGCTGGCTTGAAGACTCTGCCAAAACTGGGATCGGAATCTAGTATCTCGGTCGGAGACAATGCGGACAGGTACCCCATGTAATCTCACGATCTCCTGTATGAGTTTATAGGTATCAAGACAGGTATGGTACATCTTGAAGGTTGAAATCCTTACTTCAGATTTTTACTCACCTGCATGTATTTTCTTGCCAACGTCTCTGTTGATTGGCCAACTCTTAATCGAATAAAGTGAGCCGAGTTGATGAGTCGAACCACAATAACTCAAACTGCATCGTTACCCTTCGTGCTGTGAGGGAGTGCAGTTACGAAGTCCATGGTAATGTGCTGCTATTTCCATTCTGGGATCGGTAACGACTGAAGTAGGCCGGAAGTTATGTGATGCTTAGCCTTCACTTGCTGATAGATTAAGCACTTTGCTACGCTCCTTGCTACTTTCCGCTTCATTCCATGCCACCAGTAATATTGCTTTATATCCTTGTACATTTTCGTGTCGTTGGGATGCAACAGAATGCGGAGAGCTGTGAGCTTCTTTCATCAACTCTTCTCTAACAAGGCCAACTAGCACGCATAAACGGCTCCCATTCCATATGGATCCATCTTCATAGATGATGAAGTCGGTTTGAAGACCACTTTCTACTTGTTCGGATCTTTTGTAGCTTTTCATCATTTGCTTGAGCTGCCTTGATATGATTGACAAGAGTGGACTGGACTTATAAGTTCATCAAGGATGATGCATTACCTAACACAACTAATTCAATCATAAGTCCGTGCAGTTCTTGTTGTAGTTTCCATTGAGCGGTGAGGTTCATTGCTAATGGCTGACAACTGAGTGCATTAGGAACTACGTTCACCTTTCCAGGATGATATTGTAGGTTGATGTCGAAGTCTGCCATGAGCTTTAGCCATCTTCTGTGCCGCATGTTGAGTTCTTTTTGAGTAAATACATATTTCAGACTCTTGTGGTTGGTGTGTATATCCACTCGTTCTCCTAAAAGATAGTGACGCCAAATCTTGAGTGCGAAGATGACGACCGCCAATTTCAGGTCATGTGTTGGATAGTTGTGCTCATGAACCTTTAACTTTCTTGATGCAAAAGTCACAACCTTTCCATGCTGATGCAGAACACATCCTAATCCCTTACCGAACACCTCACAATGTATACGAATCCGCCATATCGATCCGGTATTATGAGAATAGGTGCAGAAGTTAATCTCGACTTGCGTTCTACGAAATCCTTCTCACATGCTTCTGACCACATGAATGCTTCGTCTTTACGTGTAAACTTTGTCAGGGGTGCTGCGATCTTTTAAAATCTTTCGATGAAGCATCTGTAATATCCTGCTAAGCCAAAGAAGCTTCTTATATCTTTGACTGACTTTGGTGTCGGCCACCCGCTGACAGCTGACACCTTAGCTGGATCTACAGAGATTCCTTCGCCTGAAATGATGTATCCGAGAAATCCGACTTGGTCTAGCCAAAATCCACACTTGTTGTACTTGGCGTAGAGCCAATACCATCATAGTGTCTCTAGGACAATGCGTAAGTTCTCGGCATGTTCTTTTCGATTCTTTGAATACACGAGGATATCGTCGATGAAGATAATAACAAACCGGTCTAAGTACCTACGGAAAACTTGGTTCATCAGGTTCATAAAAATAGCTGGTGCATTGGTTACTCCGAATGTCATTACCAAATATTCATAATGGGCATAATGAGTCCTAAACGCCATCTTCTGAATGTCGGATTCCTTGACCTTCACTTGAAGTAATGCGATGCCCCGATATCGAAGAGCGTGAATGCAGGTAGGGTGGCTACTAAGATTTTACCTAAGTCATATGGGATAGGTTTATGTATAACAAACATAGATAGCTAGGAATTGAAATGACTTAAAAGGAAAGATAGGAGAGATTTACCAGCGATAACCTGACTCGTAGCTTTGGCCTCTTCGACCGACATAGTGAATGCTTGGTGTAGAGGTACGTTCCTCTGTGCTTGGTTAAACACTCAGTGTTGAGGTTGAACGGTCTGGGTATGAAGAGTTGGAGCCGGTAGAGCTAACTGGGTAGGAGGAGCTTAGATCGCTGGTTTAGCTGGAAGGTTATTAGTCCTTCGGTTTTGGGGGCATGCTCCGATAGTGTGAGTATAATACCCATAGATCAAGCACAAGTTGTTCACCCTATGACAGTTCTTCACTAGATTCCCTGTTCTATTGCAGTAGCTGCAAAAGTCTAGCTTGTTGTTGGTGAACAAACTTCCTGGCCATCGAGATGGTCCGTTGAAAGCAGGCATGGAAGAGTCCCCCCTCCTATAATCGGTTGTACATGGCATTTCACGCCGGTCGACTGCGGCCTGCTCTTCTTCTTCACAACTGCCTCATAGCATCGGGCAGCCATCAAAGAAAGCTCGTGGGTTGGGAAATCTCCTATAGCGAGCGTTGCTTGGATTTCAGGGTCCAACCCTTGCCGAAATCTTCATGCCCGGATCTCAGTAATGGGAATGAGGTGTGCAACGAACCAATTATGACCTTGTGTTAGCAGTGTTTAAGTGAGATATGAAAATTTAACTTAAGACTATAACTTACCTGCCGAGCATAGTAAACTCAGTATCATATTCGTCCACAGTCTTGACCCGTATTGAGCCTTGCAACAGATGAATGAATTGCTGTTCCATGTCAAAGCGGCCAGTCTCCGGAAAGTACTTTGCATCAAAGAGGTCCCGGAATATCTTCCACTTTATTGGTTGTTCAAGACGGTTCTCCTTTACTTTCTACCATATCGTGGCATTATCTGTCAGTTGCAACTTAGCAACTCTTACCTAAGCTATATCTGGCACTTGAGCCGCTACTAGGTCATCATTAATCGCTTTATCCCATTCCTCCGCTTCAAGCGGGATCTCTTTACCCGAGAAGTCCTTTGGGTGCAGTGCCTTGAACTGCTTGACTCCGGGTGTTTCCGCCTCAGGGCAAGTAAGTCCTTGGTGTATGACGGATGTCTGCTCCCGCTGTCTCTCGAATAGGCTCCTTATAGCCTCAAGAAGCACCGTTGTTTGTTGATAAGCGCTGCAACGGTAGGTGGTGGTGGTGTAGGCGGTGGAGTGTTATCATTGATGTTGGTACTGTATTATTCGGAGAATTCATCACCTTGATAGAAAAAAATAGATTAGGATAGATTCAAGAAATTTGAAATGCAAGAAATGTAATATTTGTTGAATTCATTAATTCTTGAGATATTTTATTTAAGACTTCATGCATAACTGACCTGTATGGGCCACCAATAAAATATGTCATGCCCCGCTTTTCAGTAGATGGGAACGGTGATTTGGCAAGCCCGCGACATATTTATCCAGAGAAGGTCATTCCCTAAATAAATATACTAAGCGTATTGAAACAATAATACACAATGTAAGAATAAATGGAGACTGAAATTTTTTCAACAAACATCTTTATTTACATCCAAATTTGAAATATTTACATTAAAAGAGTTCAACTGAAAAGTAAGTATAATAACCGAAATGCCTAAAAAGGTGGCATACAAAAACTGAAGGATAAGCTAAGCTAATCCAAGCCTGAACAGCAATCTGGTCGTACTCCTCCTCTGTGGCGTCCACCTCCTCAGTCCCAATCGTTTCTGATGAACATTCTAAGAAAACAAAGGTGCGTGGAATCTCCGTCAGAGAATTAGCGCTCGGTAAATCCTAATGGTAGGGTAAAAGTGAAGAGTGACATGTATAGCATAATCAAGAAGTAATATAAATGATAAGTAAAAAGTATGTAGAAATGAATATGGGTGTATATCTTATACGTCTCTATATGGTGACTATATTAACGTTAAGTTCTAAGTGTGAATGCCAACGCAACCATAGAAGTATTCACGAGCTCAAGAGTGGGCCCCAAGAGCAAGGAAACACAGGCCTATTTCATGTGTTAGTATCGGGACTCTACTGAGATTCGAGTAAATAGAATTCGAGTAGGATAATACGGGACTACTGAAGTTTTTTTGGATTCATACCCGAACTATCCCAAACACTCCGAGTATAATAGATTATAACTGTTGTATCGACTTAGTTGATTTGATTGGTTGATTATAATATGTCTTGATCAAAGTTATAGATTGTAAAAGTGAATAATGTAATCGAGTAAGTTGGGTAGAATGCGAGTCATGTAATTGAAATCCTGGGTCGAATCAAGTTAGTTCGAGCAGACTGAGTTTGAGTTTAAGTTCAAGTTTGGGTTCATGTTTGGATTCAATTTATAGTCGGTTCATATTTAAATCTTGTGAATAGATTTAATCTTGTAAATTCTTGAGTTTAGAAAATTATCGATAACCGCTGCACATGGACGGTATGATTTGTGTCTTTTTCAAAGAAGATTATCTTTGATAACTTCCACCATAAGGTTACGATTTAAATTTAGTGAGAGACAGGTGGTGCATCATTATCTCCGACAACCCCGAGGCAACTGACAAGAGAAGATGTCACTCAAACCAATCTGTAATCTAAATACATAACATAAACTAGTATATTGATTTATAGGGTATTTTAATAAAAATGTCATTTAAAATTCTCAAGGGTTTTTAATTCGTCATAAAGCCTCGAATAAGTTTTTAATAAAAATATGTTGTTTTAAAAAGTCAAGATTTTTTTATAAAAATGTATTTTATATTTTATGATATTTTAGTGTAAAAATCTAACTTTTAAAGTTTATGGTATTTTAATGAAAAATACTAATTTTGGAAATTTGATGGTATTTTATTAAAATTTTAATCTTTCATTTAAAAATATAGTTTTCAAAATTTGATTTCATTGAAAATACGGATTCATAATTTTATATAATTTTTCAAAGTTTTAATTTGTTTTAAAAGTCGAATTTTATTTAAATCGTATTTTTATTTCAAGACCGAATTCTCCGTGAGGAGTTCTACATCTCGCTCTACTATCTCAAAGACGTGCAATAACCCGCACCATCCATAAATGAGTCCTCTAACGAGGGTTGCAGAGACGTAATTGCAAAAGGTAAAAAATAGCAATAAAAAAGTATTTTATAAGTGATGGTATTTTAATGAAATTTTTTCATTTAAGATAACACATTGTATTTAAAAATAACGTGCTATGAAACCATAATGTATATGATGGGGTAGGTTGTTACCCCGTGAGTTTTTCTAGAGTTATAGGGCATGATAACATTGAAGGGTTATATGCAAACATCATGGTATTTATATGAATATGTTCGATGTATATTTATTTCGCATGGAATTATAAACACATTAAAAAGTAAATGAGATGAACAATCTTTTCAAGTGGTGTTAGAAGTATTAGCGTGACTTATTTAACATATCAAGGGTGATAAAAATGTTTAAAAGAAAAGTTATTAAAGTTAACTCCACTTTTGTCGATATGGTTTTAAGAGTGTTGGAGATGAATCGAATCGAGAGAGAAGAAAAGGACTTACGGGTTTCGTTACGCTTGAGAAGAGAGGAAAAAGGAGAGGGGTCTTTGTGAAATCGCGGTAGCGTCGAGAATGGCTCCAGTATTCGAAAGAACGAACTTTGCTCGAGCTAACTCCATTTGACTAGCTTAACTCCTCTTGAACTTGGAAATTTTTTGCTATAGATTTTAGAATAGGGAAGAGTTAGGGGATGATGTGGTATTTATAAGGTAAAGTATGAGAGTATGGAAAATTAAAATTGAATAAAAAATAAGATTTAATGGTGTTAATGGAGAAATTGAAAGGTTGTGAGGTCTTTGGTTTAATTCAGAGAAAACAAATAGAAATAAGGAGTAGAGGGGAGCTGTAAAGACGCACGGGAGAAGCACGGATCAATTTGGAGCCGATCCAACAGCTGGTGGTAGGAAACGGGCTGCTAGGATCTTGAGTTGGGTCTCGGGGTTTGGGCCATGTGCTTTATTTGGTCTTAACTCCTTATTTCTCCAGTTTGATTTCTATGAAACTTTTCATTTCTCCGTGTATTTCACGTACAACTCTTGGGCTTTCGAAAAATTAAAAAGAAAAATATTAAAAATAATTGAGGCTGATGGGATTTGAACTTGCAGGCTAAAGAACGGTAGTAGATAGTCTTGACCAATGAGCTATAAGTTGCTTCTTTTTATAATTGAACAAATTTGTCTTATAACTCATAATTAGGCTGAAAAACCCCTTTTTATACACTGAACAAGTTACACTTGTATATGGATTTCAGGGTCGTTACGTGAATAGTAACGTCGACTGTCAAATCATGATAGTTTTTTAATAGTTTTAAAGGTAGCGGTAGCTTTTTGATTCTGGCCCAGACTTGTTGGGAGTTTCCAATAAATAAGTCGTATCTGTATAGTTGCATGCAATGTATAGTAAGAGCATACATATTACATTACAGGGAACTACACTTTTATGCCAGTTAACTGTAAATGTATTGCAAAAAACTTGATATTGTAGGCAGCTATACATATAGTAAAAGATCTTGAAGAAGATGCAATTTAGGGTTTGAACTTTCTCAGAAGATCGGCGATGTAGCGATATTAAGATAGAAAGAGTACTTGTGCTGTGGGAATAGCTTCTACCCCAACAAATTGATGAAGGTCGCTGAAATTCTTTAGAGAAAAACGTTGTCCAGGTTGAGAAACAAAAGATTGAAGAAACTGCACATTATTACCTGTGAGAATAAAGCCTTCAACATATACCAAGAAATAGGCTACGATGGCATCCTTGGAGTAGATAAAAAAGAGATATATCCGCCACGGAATCCGCGAAACCATTTTGTAGAAGTTAGTCTTTGAGTTCTTGATACATGCCCTTAGCGCTTACTTGAGGTCATAGATAACTTTACGTAGTTTACAGACATTGTCGGGTAGGGAAGAGTGGAGAAAGCCGGGTGGTTGAGCCATATATACATCTTCATGCAGAGTACCATTGAGAAAAGTATTATTAATATCGACTTGACGAAGAGGCCATTCTTATGAGAGTGCTAGGCATAAAACTATATGCAGTGTTGTCGGCTTGATAACAGGGCTGAACGTGGCAGAATAATCTAGACTAGGCCGTTGATGGAAGCTTTGGCCACGAGGCGGACTTTGTATTTTGCAATGGTGCCGTCGAAGTTATGGTTGATTCGGAAGACCCACTTGTAACTTATAAGATTCTGATTCGATTTGGGAACAAGATCTCATGTTTCATTCTTCATGAGAGCATCAGACTCTTTGGATATTGCAGCATGCCCGTTAGGATCCTTCACAGCTTAAGATACACAGGTTGGTCCAAGGATTTGGGGTATTGGGTGAATAGTGGTATAGTTTATATATTAGGAGTTGAAGTATTTTGAGAGGAGGCCATGGATAAAAAAATTGAGCTTTTAATCATAAGGCTCTGATACCATATTATATATTTTTCTATATATATTTTTAAGAATGAGTGGGGCAATTATATATATTTTATTTACGAGTGTACATGGTTTTTTTTATATAAGTGGATTCCAACAATAAGACTTAAGACTTCTTGAGTTTTGTCCTATCTTATATTTTATACCCATGTATCTCTCATAGTTTTTCCAATTTGCGATTATTTTTGTCTATCACATCTCAACACTTCCCCTCATGTGCAACCAACACTTTTTCTTGGTGTGATTATCACGTGGATTGCACAACACTTATAGAGTTAGATCTCTCGGAAGCACTTTTTCTATACTTGTAACATGTTTTTCTCAGAGGTATTGTAGCTATTGGCTTTGATACTATATTAGATTTTTTTTGAAGAGAAACAATTGTTTTATTGATAAAAGAGAAAACTACAATGATATATTAGAGTAGAACATCTCTTCCTCTATATTTATAATAAACTTTTAGGGTTTAATACTTAACCACCAAGTAATCTTAACTTGATTCCTAAGTAAATCATAATCTAATTAAATCAAATAAAATCTAAATCTTACTAATCTCTCGCAAATATATATCTTATTTTTAACACTCCCTCTCAAGCTGAAGGGCACATATGATGTGCTCTCAGCTTGTTACAAAGCTAATTTCTCACTCTAAAAAATAAAACTTGCAACTTCAGCGAATCTTCTTGCGTCTTCTGTGTTGTCTTTAAAATTTGATTTTCATACAGTCTTGAAATCTTTCTTCAGTAATTCATCTTGGAAACTTGCAATTTGATTTGAGCTACAACAATCTTGGAAACTCATAAACTGTCGTTAATAGTTTCTTCAAACACTTTCATAAGCGTGCCATACCGCACAACACTTTCGTGAACTATTGTTGATAACTCCTCCAAAACAACTAGTTTAATGACTCAGAGGTCAATATCGCAAGTTTAATAATTTTTAGGTCAATCAACAAATTTAACGATTTTGATATCAATACCGCAAGTTTAACGACTTTAAGGTCAATAAACAAATTTAATACTGCAAGTTTAACGACTTTGATGTCAATCAGCAAGTTTAATGACTTTGAGGTCAACACTGCAAGTTTAATGACTTTGAAGTCAATCAACAAGTTTAATGATTTTGAGGTCAGTACCACAAGTTTAATGACTTGAAGGTCAATTAAGAAAGAGGTTCAATCAACAAGTTCTACCAACAACTTCAACAAATTGCAACAAATATATTCAATCTCAACTTCCAATAAATTCAAATAACTAACAAATTTCATCAACTTCAAATATCAATCTCAACTTCATCTTCAACTTCAATGTCTTCAATCTCAACTTCATCTTCAACTTCAAATCTCAACTTCATTTTCAATGGGCACTTTACCCATATATCCTATATCTCCTTCGCACGTGGATGTTTGAAAAAAGATCCACGTGGAAAAAAATCTTATTTTTTTTACAGTTATCATAATGAACAATCAACACGAAAAGACATGCATAACTTCCAACAACTTCAACTTTTTTTTAACTTCGCCAACGAAATATTTTTTTTAACTTCACCATTTTTAGAGAAAAGAGTTTTACCTTATGTTTACCGCCGGAAACCGAACTGAGATGTGGGGAGCATGTCCAGCCTGAATACGACGGCATATGCAATATGTAACATATCTATCCATCTCTCCGAATATACCAAGTTGATTTATGGCACCGTATATCGAAGGTTTGGATAGATGCGACCGATGTAGTGGATTTTATCAGATCCCCCTCATATGTGAGGTTTTTTTATTTATTGTGGGGATGTTTTTTCCTGCAGGCATAAGCCCCTGCAGTTAATTACGTTACCGTAAAGTGATAACAACTTTCTCCTCTCTATAGATATCACTTCGTGTCATGTTGTATATTGTTTATTATAGGGTTGTACTCGGATTGTATATGGAGACTAATTTTGTCGTCGCCTGTAGGGCGCGGATTAGTCCAAATCCGAAAATCTCAGATTTGGGATTGAACCTAAAGTATATCCACCATCAGTTCAGAGGTTTAAGAATCATTAATCTTATTTTAGACTAAGATCAACTTAAAATATAGTTAAGGACCGTTAATCTTATTTTAGATTAAGGCCGATTTAAAAGTATGAGCATATGGTCTTGATTGATTTTTAAAATTAAAGAAATTTAAAACTTTAGGGACTTAGTCTATTTTAGACTAAACATTGGGCTTTATATTTAAGCAGTATGCCATATATTTTGTTTTGGGGTTTACATAATCCAACGGTGCTAAGAACTAGGCATAGAAGCTTAAGCTTCAACATATGATATAATATCCTTCCTGCTTCAATGCTCACATGCTATCATGTGGGCCGCTGGTTTTCTTTAGCGCTCACGTGCAACCACGTGAGCCGCTATGTTTTTTGGCGCTCACGTACTATCACGTGAGCTGTTGTTTCCTTAGATGCTCACGTGCTATCACGTGGGCCATTGTCTTCTTGCACGTGTTATCACGTGAGCTGTTGTTTTCTTGGGCGTTCATATGGATATCACGTGAGTTGTTGTTTTCTTGGATGCTCACGAGCTATTACGCGAGAGCTGCTAAAGTAGTGCTAAGTACTCAACTGCCTAATTTTATAGCGCTCACGTGGATATCACGTGAGGCGCTCAAACTCTGGCGCTCATGTGGGCGTCGGCATATTCATGCAGAGATAGAGTTAAGCTCTTCTAAATTTTCTTTTTAGATCTTGTTTATATGAGAACTAAGTTCTTTTTAAAATCATATCTTGAAAGAACTAAGTTCCTGAAGTATAAACTCCATTTTTTCTGTCTTTCCTTTATGTTCTTTTCTTCTGTTCATTATTGTTTTCCCCTGGATCTTAAGTCTGAAGAACATGACCTTCCCAATGAAAATTTAATTCTCTTTTTTTATGATAGGTAAAGGAGATTTTTTTCTCTATATTTTTCTTTATTTAGGGTCTGAGCAGGGAGATGATCTTCTTCTTTATGGAGAATTAAATTCTCGATTTTTACAGAGCTTATGGGGAGTATTTTCTCTCTCATAGAAGCTTATAGGGGGGTCTTGTGTATTTGAGACTTAAATTCCCATGTCATTTATATAGGAAAGGAAAACTATCAATCAGCTTGAGTAAATTTCTCATTGAGAAATATCAATTGATTTAATTGATCTTAAAGATCGCTTGGGTAATTTTATCTACTGTTGGATTTTTGATCCAGTGACTTTCTGTTTAACAGAAAATATTTCTTGTTCGTTTCAACAAGATTAGGAAAATATTTTCCTAATATAGAATTTAATTCTATCAGTGATTTTTTGATCATCATTGGATCTTTGATCTAACGACTCTCTGTTTAATAGAGAAGATCTTTCTTATTTTATAAAAATCAGGAAAATATATTGGCTATAGTGCTCTCAAGGCAATTATTGTAATCGAAAGTATGTGATCATGATAATTGAAGTAGAATATATATAGGTAAAACAGTCTTACTCGATATGATAGTATGCTATATGGGTTGTCTTTATCATATATGTGTATACGTTTTATTACGTGTCGCTAATACATAATGATAAAGTTCGTAGGATCTTTGCTTCACTACCAAATTTATGATGGCGATCATACTTATGAGTGCTTGGCAGTCCATAAGCGCATCCTTAAATGTCCTTAGTCATAGGAGTATAAGACTGGGCATCGATATTCGAGAGTAGACTAGTATATACGTTTCTAGACCGACGAGGGTTGGTGGTAGTTCTCATACCATTGGTGTGTTGCACCTAAGATTGTATACATGTACTCGCTGGAGGTAAGTAAACCGGACGGACTCGCCGAGAACTTTTAGATGGTACTATACCTAGCAGTTCTTAGGTGACATGAGTACATATAGTCTGTTGATTGTCATTTGTCTCATGTGAGTTTCCACTGTACTTATATTTTTACCCTACCACGGCTCTACTGGGTCGTACAAATAGGTTTTAGTTAGGTACAGTCTCGAGCCATATGGAGGCAGTGAGCGATCGTCAAGGATTCATCTCTTCCGGTATAGAGAGTCGATGTCGCGCTGTGTACGGTTGGCTATCACCATAAATCTCTAGCCACGGTGGATGAGATTTACTGATTGTAGATCAGTAATTTCTTGGTGGGTGATGAGCTTGAAACCGACACGACTTATCGAGTTATTAGGGGTCTGATGTTATCCATCCCCTTAGACCCGCTATGTGATATTCTCAGACGAAGAGACCGGATTGTACGGAGATTGTCACTTACAGGCTTAGTAGGGATACGGATGAGTTTGCTCGTCGACCTTCCTTTCGTTCAATACCTGGGTAACCGTTACGTACAACTAGTTCCGCCGACGTGCTTGTGGTTAAACCCACTGTCAGCGTATTGTCGATTTTTTATAGTCCCACAAAAAGGGTTTTCCGGTTCAGGCGAAACGATATAGTATGTGCATATTTTGATACGCACTAAGGTTCGATTAATACGTCTATTTAATGCACGTATTTTAATCAGACGTTTTGATAATACTGTCAGGTCTGAAAGATAGCCGGATCATTGTGAGCTAGTATTATATCTTTCATTATCTCTCTTTTGGTATTCGTATTTTTATATGAATACGGTATTTGTATTTTGACACGAATACTGTATTTATACGAATACAAGTATTTATATAAATACGGGTATTTGTATCTCGATATGAATACGGGTATATGTATTTTGATACATATTTATTTTTATGAATATATGTATATATATGTGTATGTGCGCGCGCGCGCGCACATACACATTTTCTCCTCATATTTAGAAGTTTTGTGAAGAGTGTGGATGGATGAGTCATTAGGGTGAGTCACCCATCCACCCACTCTTTACAATTTAAAGACAGAAAGAAAAGAAAAGAGATGAGATTATTTATTCTTCTTCTTCTCCTCCTCTTGAGGTTAGCTTCTAAAATTGAGAGGAAAATTATGAAAAGAGAGAAAGCTTGAGAACCACCACTACACCACTCTCACAATCAATTCTTAGCAAGTTTTTATCATGAGTTATTTCACTTGATTTGCTAGTATGAAGCTATTGCTTGATTCAGACTCTTTCGGGTGGATCATCTTTGATGAGGAAGATTGGCGTCCAAGCTCGTTCCCGACAACTTCAGAGCCTTACGAGAGTCCATGGAGAGGTGTAGGGGTCTTCAACAATTGCGCGGACATGCTAAAAAGATATCTAGCCCCCTACTCTTACTTGTTTAGATATCTAGTTTAGTGTTTGAAATCGATTCTACGGTATTACTCGTTAGTGCTCGATTTAAATCTTTTGTTTTCGCTTCCGTCTTCGTCGTTAGTATTGCGGCATGAGCACTAGGGTCCTTACAGTAGTATCAGAACCATGCCAAACACTTTAACTGGTTGTGGACAATGTTTACATTTCGAAACCGAAAACTTGACCCGATCGAATTTCGTAAAACCAAGTTTCTGTTGTTTTTTCAAACGACACCTAAATTTTTTTAAACAATTGCAGAGGGCTACTATTTTAAAATGAAAACTTTTCCTAAAATTCGAGCCAGTTTGGGCGGTTTTTGGCCACGGGAATTGGGTTTTGGTCGGCCCATTTTTGGAATTGGGTCCCTGGCTTGTTTGTTTAGAAACTTGATTTTTGGTTATGTGTCACGACCAGGAATTGGCACGTGACCGGCACTTGAATCACGTGAAGTTTATAGGACCCTACCGTAACCCAAGTAAGCCGAAGCCTATAAATCTAAACCTTTTTCGGAAAATAATGGAGGCACGGTTTTGAAATATCGGCATAATGAATTCAAATTCTTCTTATAAAGGTATAAGTAGTATTATATGAAAATACAAGTGGGTTGTATACTATCTTTGAAAACCTTTTTGTCATTTGAAATTTCGGCAGTACCTCCCTTATAAATTTTAATCCAAAACCAATACATCACAGCAATAATAAGGGCATCCCCAAGCGGGAGCTGGCTCTTCACCAATTGGCGGAATTATAACCACACAATATACAAATATACGATGCCCAAGGCGAAAATCAATCATAGAAAGAAAATAAAGAAGACCAAGACATCATCAAGCTCAAATCACGAACAATACACCCATCTCGCTTCAAGTCTCAACGAACATACAAGTCTGGTGTATAGATCTACCAAATATACATAGTCTGGTTAATGGAGGTTTTAACTAGATACAACTGAAAATAATATGTTCAAATGGTGGTCACGATCCAAAGTATACCACACCTACCAATGAAAATCACCCAGAAGGAAGCTGTGTGCCAGCAAGCCGCTACTGATCCGAGCGGTCGATCCTGCAAGAAAACTATGGCACAATGGGGGTGAGTTACCAACTCGTGAGTAGAAAATATCAGTAGGTAGAAATCGAATGAATAACGATCTCCTAAGTCATACCGTAACATAAAAGTAATACTGTGTGGTATCTAGGGCGATCGTGTATACAGATGTGTAATGATAACAAAATCGTGCCAGTAAAGTATATAGTATTAAGTCATCTGAATCATATACATGTATACATGTGTATCATCCAACGTGTGTCCATCAACGACACATCAAATCATCATAAAACCTGAGTGTCCAGCATCGACACTCGAAAATATCATAAAAACCTGTGTCCAGCATTGACATGTAAACCTCATATCTCGGGCGCCGTCTCATCGGATCGGCCCTCATATCCATCTGACCACACGACTCCGGTCGGCATCCTCCGGATATCCGCCAAGCCCAAACTATCATCGGTCGGTAGTGCTCCCCTGCCGGGCTCAACGTCTCTCTATACGATCTTCTTATCCCGGGGTACCGTACCGGGTCCACCATGTATCCGCAGATAGTGCCTCCTCTCTCCTTGAATCGGGTATACATATAACTCAGAATCGAAAATACTCATGGTGGACATCGAAATATCTTACCAAGAGAAACAGCGTTTTAAAAACAATCATAAGACTTTTAAAAATGTATCCATGGTTATCAAATCCAGAGATCTCATGAAAACATAATCTCATATGCATGTAACCATAAAGGTACAGTAAACGCAAGCACAGAACAATACTGTAAAGTATTGCAAGTGTTTTCATGCAAGCATGTCGTGTAACAAGGTAAGAAAGTGCAATATCTAAACTAGCATGTGCGGAAATAAGTACTGAACAATGACTATAATTCTACAGTTTAAGAACAATACGGTGATATAGTTGTTTCTAATGTGTAAGTGGCATGACAATTACGGATGATGAGTGTGTGAGCCGGCAAATCTGTGTACGTGCAACATGCACTTCATCGGTAATTGTGCGTGTGTCCTAGCAGACGAAGCAATATAGATGTAATACCCAGCCCCTTTTTATACCAAAATCTGTAGTTTGTTGCTTTATAATTTTATTTTTATAATCTTATTTATTTATAATTTCATTTATCCTATTTATAATTTTACCTATCCTAAACCTAACTAATTTTTCCCTTTCCCTTCACAATTCTTTCATTCCTCAACCCACTCAATCTTCTTTTCCTATTAAACCCTATATTAAACTCAGCCCAGCCCCAATCCTCTATAATTTTCCCCTCAATTTTTCTCTGGCCCATTCTTTATTTTCTTTCATATTAACCATACCCTTTCACTCAGCCCACTCCCTTTTTTCCATTTATTTTCCAAAAACTCCGGCCCGGCCTGCTGTTCCCATTTTGCCCCCTTTAATTCTTTTATTTTATTTTGGCCAGCAGCCCACTCCCTTGGCCCGCTCGCGTAAACCCGACCCGACCCGACTCCTGTACATCTCCTTCAAAATCTCCAACGGCTCTTTCCCTAACTCCCGCTCGCGAGCGCGTTTCTCGCCTCCGCCGTCGCCCTCGCTCGCGCGAACGTTACCCACGACGCGCGCGTTTTTCCCCCACGACCCTCTCCCCTCTACCCATCACCCTCAATCACTCGCTCCCTCTCTCGTTCTCATCTTCCTCTCTTCTCGCTACACTCCCAACCCACACCCGAGCACCCCCTGCCGGCACCCCTCAACCCAAGATCCCCGACCGCACCCCTTACTTCCCTGCACACCCCATCACCACAACCGAGCTCCTCTAACCACCACCCTCGCCGCTGCAACCCGAGCTCGAACCCCTGCACACCCAACCTCCTTGCACCTTCACCGCCGGACGACCCCATCATCTCTATCGAGACCTCCTCATCTTCTCTAACCTCGTCACCCCATCACCCCACGATAGAATCTCGATCCCAGCAACCCATCTCCTCACCTGCACCATCATCGACCCATCATCATCATCGTCGACGCCGTCGACGTCGTCGTCGTCGTCACACTCTCTCGTTCCCTCTCGTCGCTCCCTCCCTCTTGCAGACCCTCTGCTCTCGCTCTCTAACTCTCTGTCTACTCCAGCTCTCTCTCTTTCTCGTTCCCTCTGAGCTCTCTCTCTTTCCCTCACTGTTTCTCTCTCTCTCCTCCTCACTGTCTCTCTCTCTACCTGCACTCTTCCCTCCTTTGTTTCTCTCTCATATCTCTCTCTCACTCTACAACTCTCTCTGCCTCTGCCTACACACCCTCCATCTCTCTCTCTCTCTTTCTCTCTCTCACTCTCTATTTCTCTGTTCTTTCTCATCTTGATCCTGCACCTCTCCGCAACTCCGGCCATCGACTGGGATCATTGCTGTCGTCCGAAGCTGCCCCGTCTCCATCTCCGAGCCGAGCTCCACCGAGTCGAGCCCCACGACACAAGCCTAAGCCTAGCTAAATCTCGTCGTGGTCTTGTTGCGTCCCACCGTTGCCGTAGCTGTTAGTCACCACCGTGCCGCGTCGCTGCCGTACTATCGTCGATACGTGTCCAGGCAAGTTCTTTACTTGCTTACATGCTATTTTACCTAAGTTAAAATCTTAGATTACTTAGATTATCATGTTATAGTGTTAAATCAATTAGACGTTATAACTGTTCGGTGTGTGTTCCCAATGAAATTTCTTATCAAATTTGGCGGAACTGGATATATTGCATTGGCCCTTGTAGGGATGGATAACGTGTGCAAATTTCATTAGAAAATACAACTGTTAAAGATTAAAACGACTACCCTCAAGTTTAACCGTAAAACTGGAATTCTACTGTACCTGAAAACCGTTAAATTCACCATAAATCATATACATATTAGAATGGTGAGTTCAAGGGCTCAAATCGAAGCCAACTCGACGAACTTTAACCCTATACCAGTTTCCTGATATTCCTGTACTTAAATTGTGATGATATTCCGATCGGAGAGCGACTCTGGACTGCAGTCCAGAGCGACTCCAGTTATTGGTTGCTGTTCCGTAATGGGTAACACAGGATTTACTTTACTCGTAGGTTGCGGAACTCCGCTTTTTATTGTAGGTAAACCTGTTATCTAGACAACACAATTGGTTTCATTCTGTTTCGTTACCATTTGTTATTTATTCTATAATTTAAAAGATCGGGACGCATAACAGTCCCGACAGAATCAGAATTGACATATTAATAGTAAACATTGTATATCTCCCGACGTGCAGATGCGATTGAAGATACGTCTATTGCGTTGAAAACCTTACTGAAAACCCTAGAATTCATCCAACTGTAGCATCGCTAAAATCTGATCCCAACTGGGATTAAAATGCGTTGCGAAACGGACTTCTGATTCTGAAACCGGATTTCCAGCCGCGAGCGCTTAAAATGAAATGGTTATAATTAATGATCCTGGAACCCGATTGGCTTGAAACAAAATTCTATGGATAGATAACTGAACATACTAATTACTACCTGTTTATCGTTTCTCTAAATTATATACGTACGTTTCATGATAAATCGTGCAAGTGATAGACTACTGTTTTTATGACACCTTAATTGTGCTTATATACTGTTCACGCATCATATCATACCCATATCATTGTAGTGATAACCTAGTGATATCGTGCATTTACCCAGTGTTAGTTTCTAGCGATGACTGTGGCAAGTACGTCAGTGTTCGTGTATTCGTGATTAAGTGAAAGTGATGAGTACTTGTACACAATCAGTGACCCTATTATTCTATTGCATTGTCGACGTCTGTGGGATGCGTGTACGTGTGACTATAAGTGGAATGAGAAATTTATGGAAGCGTTGCACGGATGTCACAGATAAGACACCAGACACTGCCGTTTATCTTAGGTATTAGTCGGGACGTGCTTGATGGAGGTCCTGCCTCCAGTTCTCGCGCAGACTTGTCATGGATCGATTAGTATTTAGGGTGATGGTTAGCGTTTGATGTAGACCACGGGGTGTGGGGTAGTTTAAGTGTGAGTTCAACAGAATCTCGGGAGTCCCATGCCGGCTTATATATTTAGGGAGTTATATGGAGATTTACAGGGTATGTGATATATACACCGTGATATTCTTGTTACATGTTGGGCCCGTGGTCCCTTGCCCTTGGGTCCTACCCTTGGGTGGAGGACACTCGCGAGTGGTTGACTCTCACACTTGGACTGACGATAGGCTTAGTGACCTATACAGTGAGACTTAGAGACTGATAGGGATACTGGCATTTTATTCCTTATATACTGTGTGGCATACGTGACATATCGTTATATTGATTTACTGTTCCGCTGCATTGATCACTGCACATTCACATTCATGCTGTCGTTGATTTACTGTTATTCATATCCATTACCACTGTTAGAACTGT
Source organism: Agapanthus africanus (assembly GCA_030015575.1). NCBI lineage: Eukaryota > Viridiplantae > Streptophyta > Magnoliopsida > Asparagales > Amaryllidaceae > Agapanthus > Agapanthus africanus. The sequence goes on from CM057338.1 coordinate 27,113,144, forward strand.
CACTTGATTTTATATATATTATATTGCTATTGTGTCGCTCTGACGACCTGAGTATGCATGCTCAGTGAGAGGAGAAGATTTAGCCTGGATCAGAACTAGACGTGCATCACAGACTTCTTGACTTGCTATTCCGAGTTACTTTCGTTTGTTCCACTTCAGGTCAGTTTATTTTATTGTATCTTTCAGTTACTGCATTTCTCATTACCTGCGCATCGTTTACTGTTTACCATGATAAACTAGAAGCCGAAGTGTGATTACGGCAGGACATTTCCTTGACTGTAGGAGCATGGCTGGCCTTGTCTACCCCTCGTATTCCGTATTTTGGGAAGCGGGGCGTGACAATAAAGATAAGTGCCAGGAACGTAGTACATATGTTGCAAGGAAATAATACAGAGTAAACATGAACGGTATAAAATACGTAACTACACATGAACCATACGGTTATAGTTTAAATAATACGAATCGTAGTTTTTGAAACTGGGGTTACGGTGTTTTGAAAAAGATATACCATTTGAAAATCAGTAGCGTCCCTTGAGGTTGTCATTTAAAGTGTCTAACGATTCGTTGGTTTGAAAATAGGTATGGTTCAAAATATATTCAATTATCTACCTAAGTGATTTGAAAGCAATAACTTTCCGAATAGAGACAATCCATAAGTCGGCGATCCTGCTTCATAGTATCACATACGGTATAATCCATCGTGCGTCATTCTCGAGTCAAGAGTGCCTGATCAATCATCCGTTATATCATATCACGTACGGTATAATCCATCGTACGATATCATTAATCAAATTAAGGATCTTTCATCCTGTACATTATCGCGTACGGTATAATCCATCGTATGGTACCATCGAATCAAAGTACGGATCAATGGTCACGTATCTCATATTATCTCATATTCTCATATATATATATCATCTCATATCATATCTTAGCGTATGTATGTATGTATGTATGTATGTGTGTGTGTGTGTGTGTGTGTGTGTGTGTGTCACACCGCATCCTCATGTCAAACATATCGACTTGTGTCATCTCGTTTCATCATGTCCTCATCTCATCATATTATCTCGTACTTATCTTATGGTTATATCCGTATATACATAAGCTTATATTTATATATATATATATACTAAATCTCTGTTTTCCTAGTACTATGGTTGCGGGGGTGCTATATGCAATCCACCCGACTTCCCCTGTAGATATACATCTACTCACATACTATCCTCGCTCTAGCCGAAGTCGATGAACGCCTTTCTCTCCTTCGTCGTCTCGGAAGTCCACACAAAGGTACCTACAAATCAATACATATTGTAACGAAATCAAAACCAAATCCGAAAACTGACATGGCAAGCGAAACGTACATAGGTTAGAACCTATGGTCCACATATGCAGGAACAACCAAATAATTCCCGACGTTGACGTACAAACGTCAAACGACCGAGTCAAAACTCAAATACCAAAAATCTAGTTTTCAAAAGTCGCAAACTGAAATCCGAAACTTGGAAAAACACTCACAGATTTTACCCTAGGTGAAATTAGGACATTCTGCACATAGGATAGGCCTAGATATCAGATAATTGAGCTATAGACCAAACACCCACCCAAGACTCTAAGATCAGGCCGCAAATTGCGGCCAATAGGGTTATTTTGGCGGTCAAAAGGGAAAGTTAGGGGCTCGGGTTTCTAGGGTAGTCGCTAATTATCTTGCACAACTCTCTGTATTTGCAAAATGTTTTTCAAAGCTCTCGAGTTATACTAGATTCTATTTGATCATCACAATTAGTCAAAAACCCGATATTGGAAAATTCCAAATTCATGTTCGGGACTTCTAATCTCAAGTTTGGTCCAGAATTCCATCACTAATGGGTTTGTGGTCACTAACTAAACCTCAATTGTATCTCCAAAATTTAAAACATCCACTAAATATCATCCTAGAATTTTCCAAGTTTACAAATCTTAAATCTCTTAGCTCTAAACTAACACTTAAGCTTAGAAAACTTAAAAGCTTGAAGGAAGGTGGGGGTTTTACCTCATGGAAGCAACTCAAGAAAGTTCTTTGGTGGTCCAAGATACTCAAAACTCTAACTTGATCTCACCATGGGGTGTAGGACGAGAATGTGCACATTTTTTGTGAAGGTTTTGTGTAGTTTTGATAAAGTTTTGGGGATGGTTTCATGGGGGTAGTGAGGTGGAGGAGATGGAGGAGAATGGAGATGAAGGAGATGAAGATGAGTGAAATGAAGAAGGAATAGAAATAAATGATTGTAAGTGACCATGCTCCCTCTCTTTCTCCATCACCCATACCTCATGGTCCCCCTTGCCTCCCTCTATCAAATATCTTTTCATTTTCATTTTTTTTCTTTTAAAACCAAATAACAACAAATACAAATGAAACCAAACATGCAACAAAATACAATGTGTCATGGTGCATTAGTCATAGTTAATAAAAATGGATTTGGTTTAATGCATAATTAGTAATGCACTGATTAAGTTTAACATAACTTGTATGTAAATAATTGCATAATAATTTATAAAATATCCAAATCCAATAAATGCCTTCATAATTATTAATTCATAATAATTTCCAAATATTTTCCAAAATATAGGTATATAATTATACCATTCTACGACAACTGTAACAACCGAGCCCAATGCTACTAGTTTCTGTTACCGTATGAATGGTGTATGGTATTATTTCATTGATCCTACTTGACTGTTGCTAGTTATAAATTTTACCCCGACAATTCAGTTCTGCATATAAAAATTTAAGGCATCTAAAATAAAATTAAAATATTTGACATGGCCTGCTTGACACCCCTAACCCTGTGGTAGCGTCCTTGCATCACGTTCTCGTCCCGTTCAGTGAAACGGACGTGTTTGGACGGCTACGCGCACGTACGTGCGTCCGTTTTGGGGGTATGATTTTTGATTGTAAAATACTTCATTTTAAATTTTGGATCCCGCCTATAATTTTCTTATTTCAATTTCAAATTTTTGGACATGACCCGGGCGCAATTTGGAAATATTTTGCAATTGCGCCAAATCCTAATTTCTAGTATTTTTTTATATACCGTCGAATATAATTTTTAAACCCCGGATAATATTTTTTCCTATTATCTTAACATTTTTCTAAAGATTTTCCTAACTGAAACCCCCACAAAATATTTCCTTTCTTTCCTTAATATTTTTGCCACAGCCAATCAGAATTCGTTTAACCCCGGGGGCCCCACCATTTCTCGTTCTCTCTCTCCCTTTCTCTTTCTCTTTCTCTATATTCTCTCTTTCTCTCTCCTCACGTCGCGATGAGATTCTCTCTCCTCCCCGTTTCTCTCTCATCTCGATCTCTCACCTCCTCTCTATCTCTCTCCTCTCGCAATCTTTCTCTCTCTCTCTCCCTGTCTCTCTCTCCCCCCCTCTCTCCCCCTATATATATATTTCCTCCTCCTTATTTCTCTAGAACGCAGAACCCAACTCCCCGAGACCCTAGCCGCCTCGTCCTCCCTCGCCCTCGCCCCAACGCCGACGCCATCATCGCTGGCCTCCTCGCCCTCGCCAACTCCACCACATCTCCTTCCTCCTCTCCCCAAGGACCCTTCACAAGCACCGCGCACCCCTGCTCGCCGCATCACGTCAAGGGATCGCCGCTGGCGATCTTCATCCGTTCCCTGGCCTCGCGAGCACCCTCCTCGGTGAGCACAGCATCCCCTCTCCTCTTCTCCTTTCTTCTTCTTTCATTCCTTCTTCTCTGTTCATATTTCTTGTGATCTGTAGATTTGTCGCCGTCGTTGAAGGCTGTCCACCGGAGCTCCGTCGACGTGATCGGCGACCACAACCTCTCCACAGATCCTCGTGAGCACCCTCTTCTCTATCCTCCTTCCCTTCTCTCTTCTTGATTCTTCTCTTATCTTTTCATGCATTTTAGATATTGTAGATTCACTGTTTTTGGGGTTCACCGGAATCTGGCCGTGCCGACGACGTGTCCCGACGACCCAGCGAGATATTCTGACCCGTGTGGTTCCACTGTTTGTCGTTTGGACCTTTTCCGTGCACCGTGCGTGCATCGCGACCTTTTCCCCCGCCGACGCGTGACGTTCCGTCTTCTGTTTCGCAACCCGTCGAGGCAAGTACACCTTGCTACATGCTAAATAATATATATACATATACATTGATAGCACCCTAAATCTGTAGTTTAACTTTAGTACCACAATTTTCCCTTTCCATGTTCAGTGTCGTGTTATATCATTCTAGCTTCCAAACTTGAAACCTACCGTTTGCATTTACTTTATTAAACCTAATAACCGTATTTATATGTTTTAATCACATTTTCACTATTGACATAGCCTATGGCATTCTCTCTATAGTTTTACTCCATTCAGACACTCGTGTGCATTTAACCTGTATTAGCTGCGATTTCATCCATTGAACCTATATATAAATCATTGCATCCCTAAAATTCTTAAACTTGTTAACATGACTTAACGGCCATAACTGTCATACTATATTCTTATAATGTTGAAATCACCTCTGAAACACAACTAATAACCGTGCTGCTAATTAATTGAAGCTGCTTTATTGTTTAATTCATTGCTTAGATTTATGTTGTTGATAACCATGTTTGATTATGTAACTGATTATGAGCACACCCATGATATCGTTTACATCTTGACCTGACTTGCTACATGCATATTGATTGACCCGACATGGTACCGTATACTGCTTGACCTGACCTGATGTACCATGACCTGACCCGTTACCTGATCTTGTGTCTAATGCCAACAAACCTGACATGTAGCCCTCACGGACCGTTCCTGTTGTCTATCCAGACAAACCTGCTTACCTGATCCTGTGTTGGCATTAGTTCTTGATTACTGAATACCTGACTTGACATACACATATAACTTGGGGGTATGGGAAAATCAAAGGTGAAACCTGACTTGTAACTCAATAGTTCGCTACTTGTTCTGATCAGTTTTAGAGGCTGGGCCAGCCTTGGAATGATGTTGCTGACATCATTCATCTGTACACATTCCTGTTTTAGTGCCTAGCGGCATGTCTCGGTTTCAGCCCGAGAATCTGGACTGTGGTCCCGGGTATGCACGGGATACTATTGAGTTACATCGATGATTCATCAATTTGATTTCAAAGACTTTAGAACAGAAAACATGATAGAACAGTTTAGTTTACCCACTGCACACTACCCTGATTTACATTACTGTTACCCTTGCTTTATTCATGTTTATATTCTCATTGCCTGTTACTCTGTTCATATTTTATTTCTTGATGATATGACGCGCTGATGTCTGGGTTTTGTATGGCCCAGATTCCGTACCGCTGCTGCAGTCCGAGCAGGAGTACTTCAGCCAGCAGGCTGAGCTGTGAGGTGTTAGCAGTAGTTAATTCTTTTATTTCCTGCATTTTTTTCCTGATGTGAGCCCGCATTATGGGACATACATTCCAGTTATTGTGTATTGGATCTTTTGCTTCCGCACCTTTATTATTCTTGACTCATGTTATTTGGTTTATGGACATGTTTTAGATAGTTTTATGTTTGTTCTTGATATCTTTACAGCCATAATGTGACTGTGGATGGATACTTTCTATCCACAGGTAGCATGGTTGGTTATGTCACGTGCCCATTTTAGCGTACTCTGGGAAGCGGGGCGTGACATGGTTCTTTTGGTATCAGAACCATAGGTTAGTCGGGTTGATTCCTTTGTAGTTGGGTATTGTACCCAATACACGAATCCGAATACCCGTGTTTAGGAAACATATCCTGCCACCTTGTTGTTTTACCATTCTTGAATCAAATTCCTCCTGATTATATCTTTTACGATGTGCAAACTTCCTTTGCATATCGACTCGAAAACCCGATTCCTTGTTATCTCTAGGACTTAGGCGACTTGGGTGGAGTTATGTAATTGTGGCTATGATACCGCGACATAGTTACAATGCGGTACTCTATTTAAGTAACTTGGAGTTCTAGCCTTGATCTATATTTTGAATCTGTTATCATGCTAATGTTGGGTGTTTTGATTTCAGGAATATGGCAGATAAGAATTTGAAGACGTACCAAAGGCGTGTGGACGAAGCCGCCATGCTTGGAGTGATAAGGGGAATGCTGGAGAATCAAAAGAGACAGACCGAGCTGTTCCAGCAGCAAGCGGAATCGTTTCAGGAAGGTTTGCGGACCGTTCAGCAGTCTGTAGACAAGGTTGAAGCTAAACCAGTTGATCGAGTAGGGACCGTAGCAGATTTCAGGCGTTTGGGTCCGTCTGCATTTACTGGTTTGGAGGAGCCGTTGCCAGCAGAGCAGTGGCTAGTTGACACAGAGAACTTGCTTATTGTGGCACAGATTCCAGATGAGAAAAGAGTTGATGTGGTACGCATTCAGTTAGTGGATTACGCCCGAGAATGGTGGCTTGTGGAGGAGACCCGCTTGCCCAAGCCGATCAAGTGGGCGGATTTTTCGAAGAGTTTCCTAGAGAAGTTCTTCCCGCGGACCGCACGGGAGAAAATGGAAGAGAAATTCATCGGGCTAAGGCAGAATGGAGCACCTGTGGATGTGCATGCAGCAGAATGGAAAAGACTCAGCAGATTCGCTGGACCTTTAGTTGCCAACGATGCAGACAGGGCACGGAGGTTCATGCGCATCTTGGACGTGGACATCCAGAGGCAGATTGTCTCCCTGGGTTTGACCACTTTCTCACAAGTACTTGCGGCAGCCCGAGAGCAGCAGAGCCTATCTGGGATGAAGGGAAGTTTGCAGCAGACAGCAGTTGCGGTAAGGAAGCCAGCATTTGTACCAAACCGAGCTCATGGTCCCAGAGGTATTCCGGTGGACCGTCGTGGCGTAGCACCAATGAAGAAGCATGCTGTAGTGGACCAGATAAAGAGCGTGACTTGTAACTACTGCAATTTACCTGGCCACATGCAAAAGGATTGTCGAAGGAGGCTGGGACTCTGTTTAGTTTGTGGAGCGGCAGATCACGCTGTCAGTGCTTGTCCGTCGAAGCTTCGTACGAGGGATGATATTCAGAAGCCTCCACATAGACCGTTCCAGGGGCAGAAGCAGCTGACTCAAGGACCTAATCAGGCTCGAGCTTTTACCTTGACAGCTGAGGAAGCTAAGGCGTCAGGAGAAGTTGTTTCAGGTATTCTACTCGTTCATGGTTTTCCCGCATTAGCGTTATTTGATTCTGGTGCATCCCATTGTTTTATGTCATCCAAGTTTATAACTACACACTCGATTACCTGCACGACCCTGTCTAGTTTCTGGGACATACACACTGGGAATGGGAAAATCATATCTAGGAGGGAGTGTAAAGATTGTACAGTTGTTGTTTGCGGACGGGAGCTTTTTGCAGATTTCTTGGTGATTGATACGGGCAGCTACGAAGTCGTCTTGGGAATGGATTTTATTGGCACTTTCCACGCTCACATTGATTGTAGGGCAAAGAAAGTAATTTTCCAGATTCCCGGACATCCCGAGTTTACCTTCACTGGAGGAAGCAGTTCTGTCGGGCCAGTCGAGTTTAGGGCCAGGCCGACAAATAATATTCTTGCATCAATGGAGGTTGATAAAAGTGAAGATCCAGCTGTTGTTCGTGATTTTATGGACGTGTTTGAAGATATATCGGGATTACCGCCGAATCGAGACGTGGAGTTCGCAATTGATCTTATTCCTGGTGCAGCGCTAGTATCCAAAGCGTATTATCCAATGGCACCAGTGGAGTTGGAAGAAGTCAGGAAACAGGTTGCCGAATTGCTTGAAAAGGGTTGGATTCGAAGCAGTAACTCGCCTTGGGGAGCTCCAGTTCTTCTAGTCAAGAAGAAGGATGGCACAAGAAGGATGTGCATCGACTATCGAGAATTAAACCGGGTGACTATTAAGAACAAGTACCCGATCCCTCGCATTGGCAAACTTTTTGAGCAGTTTAGTGACGCGAGGGTATTCTCGAAGCTGGATTTGAGATCCGGATATCATCAGGTCCGAGTGAAAGCAGAAGTTATTGGCAAGACGGCGTTCCGAACTCGGTATGGACATTACGAGTACTTAGTGATGCCCTTCGGAGTGACGAATGCGCCGGCGATATTCATGGACTTGATGAACTGAATCTTTTCACCATTCTTGGACCAGTTCATTATGGTATTCATTGACGATATTCTGGTTTACTCGAAGAGTTTTGAAGAGCATGCTGAGCATTTGAAGATCGCACTGCAGACGTTGAGATAAGAGAAGTTGTATGCGAAGATGAGTAAGTGCGAGTTTTGGCTGGAAGAAGTAAAGTTTTTGGGGCATGTTGTGTCTGGCGATGGAATCGCCGTTGATCCCGAAAAGATTGCAGCAGTTCGTGATTGGACGATTCCAAAGAATGTTGCGTAAATAAGAAGTTTTCTTAGACTCGCCGGGTATTACAGAAGATTTGTGGAGAATTTTGCTTGTCTGGCAGAGCCGTTGACCAAGCTTACGCGCAAGGAGGTATCTTTTGTATGGACGGATAGATGTGCGTCAGCTTTTGAGATGTTGAAGCAGAGATTGATAACCGCCCCTATTCTGACCGTGCCAGACAATTCCGGAGGATTGGTGATTCACAGCGACGCATCCGGGAAAGGATTGGGATGTGTTTTGATGCAGCATGGGAAGGTTGTAGCGTACGCATCGAGACAGTTGAAGACCCATGAGAAGAATTACCCAACTCATGACTTGGAGCTTGCGGCTGTGATTTTCGCTTTGAAGATTTGGAGACACTACCTTTTAGGCGAAATGGTCAAAGTTTTCACGGATCATATGAGCTTGAAGTATGTGTTCACGCAAAAGGAGCTTAATATGAGGCAACGTAGATGGTTGGAGCTGATGGCTGACTACGATCTTGATCTTAAGTACCACCCGGGGAAGGTTAATGTCGTGCCGGATGCGCTCAGTCGGTTACCAGCAATTCAGATGTTGACTACGCAGAAGGAGCTCGTTGAAGATTTTCGAAGATTTGATTTGGAGGTTGTGCTACCGCATTCTTCGGGACAGTTGATGCAGCTGCAAGTACATTCGTCGTTGATCGAGAATATTAAAGCAGCGCAATCGCAGGATCCTAGATTGCAAAAGTTTCGAGAACAGGTTGAAGCCGGACTACGAACAGATTTACTGATACATGAGGATGGTTCGTTGAGATATGGTAGCCGTTTGTGTGCGCCAAAAGGAGATATTCGTGAAGAGGTTATGAAGGAGGCACACAGTTCAGCCTATTCCGTACATCCAGGAGGCACAAAGATGTACCGAGATATTTGACAGCATTTCTGGTGGGAAGGCATGAAACGGGAGATTGCTCGCTATGTAGCAAAGTGCTTGGTGTGTCAGCAGGTTAAGGCTGAACATCAAAGGGTTGCTGGTTTATTGCAACCACTTCCGATTCCTCAGTGGAAGTGGGAACATATAACCATGGATTTCGTGACAGCTCTACCGCGGAGTCCAAAAGGCAACAATGCAGTATGGGTGATTGTTGATCGATTGACCAAGGCAGCTCATTTTATTCCTTTTCGGGTTGGTCAATCAACAGAAACTTTGGCAGAACGGTACATGCAGGAGATTGTAAGATTGCATGGAGTACCGGTGAGCATCGTGTCCGATCGGGACACTCGGTTCTTATCACACTTCTGGAGGAGTTTACAGGAAAGTTTGGGAACTCGGTTGAAGTTTAGCACAGCTTATCATCCTCAAACTGATGGTCAGTCGGAGAGAACGATCCAAACTCTTGAAGATATGTTGAGAGCATGCATGTTGGAGTTCAAGGGTTCATGGGAGGATCATCTACATTTGGTGGAGTTTTCTTACAACAACAGTTTCCAGGCAACTATCCAGATGGCTCCATTCGAAGTTTTGTATGGTCGTAAATGCCGTTCACCTGTTTGTTGGGACGATGTCGGTGAACGAAGATTGTTCGGACCAGATTTGGTTATGCAGACAGTTGAGAAAGTTAACACTATCAGGAATCATATGAAAGCAGCACAAGACAGACATAAGAGTTGGGCAGATACGTCGAGAAGACCTCTAGAGTTCGCCGTGGTGATTTTGTATTCTTGAAGATATCACCGACTAGAGGGGTGATTCGTTTTGGAAGTCGAGGAAAGCTCAGTCCTCGGTTCGTTGGACCCTTCGAGATCTTGGAGCGTGTTGGTGAGGTAGCGTATCGTTTGGCGTTACCGCAGTTCTTGGCGAATGTGCACGATGTGTTTCACGTATCTCAACTCTGTAGGTATGTTCGAGATGAAACGCATGTATTGGATCATTCGGAGCCGACGGTACGAGAAGACTTGACTTTTGAGGAGCGACCGGTTGAAATTGTGGATCGAAGGGAAAATGTTCTTAAGAACAAGGTTATCCCTCTTGTACTTGTTTCTTGGGGTAATCGCTCGCATGGAGAGTCCACTTAGGAACGAGAAGATGAAATCCGGCAGAAGTTTTCTCATCTTTTCTTGTAGTTGTTTGTCGTCTATCTTTGTATTCTTGGAATTTCGAGGACGAAATTCTTTTTGTAGTTGGGTATAATGTAACAACCGAGCCCAATGCTACTAGTTTCTGTTACCGTATGAATGGTGTATGGTATTATTTCATTGATCCTACTTGACTGTTGCTAGTTATAAATTTTACCCCGACAATTCAGTTCTGCATATTACAATTTAAGGCATCTAAAATAAAATTAAAATATTTGACATGGCCTGCTTGACACCCCTAACCCTGTGGTAGCGTCCTTGCATCACGTTCTCATCCCGTTCAGTGAAACGGACGTGTTTGGACGGCTACGCGCACGTACGTGCGTCCGTTTTGGGGGTATGCTTTTTGATTGTAAAATACTTCATTTTAAATTTTGGATCCCGCCTATAATTTTCTTATTTCAATTTCAAATTTTTGGACACGACCCGGGCGCAATTTGGAAATATTTTGCAATTGCGCCAAATCCTAATTTCTAGTATTTTTTTTATATACCGTCGAATATAATTTTTAAACCCCGGATAATATTTTTTCCTATTATCTTAACATTTTTCTAAAGATTTTCCTAACTGAAACCCCCACAAAATATTTCCTTTCTTTCCTTAATTTTTTTGCCACAGCCAATCAGAATTCGTTTAACCCCGGGGGCCCCACCATTTCTCGTTCTCTCTCTCCCTTTCTCTTTCTCTTTCTCTCTCTTCTCTCTTCCTCTTTCCTCACGTCGCGACAAGATTCTCTCTCCTCCCCGTTTCTCTCTCCTCTCGATCTCTCACCTCCTCTCTATCTCTCTCCTCGCGCAATCTTTCTCTCTCTCCCTCTCTCTCCCCGTCTCTCTCTCTCCCTCTCTCTCTCCCCTATATATATATTTCCTCTTCCTTATTTCTCCAGAACGCAGAACCCAACTCCCCGAGACCCTAGCCGCCTCGTCCTCCCTCACCCTCGCACCAACGCTGACGCCATCATCGCCGGCCTCTTCGCCCTCGCCAACTCCACCACATCTCCTTCCTCCTCTCCCCAAGGACCCTTCACGAGCACCGCGCACCCCTGCTCGCCGCAGCACGTCAAGGGATCGCCGCCGCCGATCTTCATCCGTTCCCTGGCCTTGCGAGCACCCTCCTCGGTGAGCACAGCATCCCCTCTCCTCTTCTCCTTTCTTTTTCTTTCATTCCTTCTTCTCTGTTCATATTTCTTGTGATCTGTAGATTTGTCGCCGTCGTTGAAGGCTGTCCGCCGGAGCTCCGTCGACGTGATCGGCGACCACAACCTCTCCACAGATCCTCGTGAGCACCCTCTTCTCTATCCTCCTTCCCTTCTCTCTTCTTGATTCTTCTCTTATCTTTTCATGCATTTTAGATATTGTAGATTCACTATTTTTGGGGTTTGCCGGAATCCGGCCGTGCCGGCGACGTGTCCCGATGACCCAGCGAGATATTCTGACCCGTGTGGTTCCACTGTTTGTCGTTCGGACCTTTTCCGTGCACCGTGCGTGCATCGCGCCCTTTTCCCCCGCCGACGCGTGACGTTCCGTCTTCTGTTTCGCAACCCGTCGAGGCAAGTACACCTTGCTACATGCTAAATAATATATATACATATACATTGATAGCACCCTAAACCTGTAGTTTAACTTTAGTACCACAATTTCCCCTTTCCATGTTCAGTGTCGTGTTATATCATTCTAGCTTCCAAACTTGAAACCTACCGTTTGCATTTACTTTATTAAACCTAATAACCGTATTTATATGTTTTAATCACATTTTCACTATTGACATAGCCTATGGCATTCTCTCTATAGTTTTACTCCATTCGGACACTCGTGTGCATTTAACCTGTATTAGCTGTGATTTCATCCATTGAACCTATATATAAATCATTGCATCCCTAAAATCCTTAAACTTGTTAACATGACTTAATGTCCATAACTGTCATACTATATTCTTATAATGTTGAAATCACCTCTGAAACACAACTGATAACTGTGCTGCTAATTAATTGAAGCTGCTTTATTGTTTAATTCATTGCTTAGATTTATGTTGTTGATAACCATGCTTGATTATGTAACTGATTATGAGCACACCCATGATATCGTTTACATCTTGACCTGACTTGCTACATACATATTGATTGACCCGACATGGTACCGTATACTTCTTGACCTGACCTGATGTACCATGACCTGACCCGTTACCTGATCTTGTGTCTAATGCCAACAAACCTGACATGTAGTCCTCACGGACCGTTCCTGTTGTCTATCCAGACAAACCTGCTTACCTGATCCTGTGTTGGCATTAGTTATTGATTACTGAATACCTGACTTGACATACACATATAACTTGGGGGTATGGGGAAATCAAAGGTGAAACCTGACTTGTAACTCAACAATTCGCTACTTGTTCTGATCAGTTTTAGAGGCTGGGCCAGCCTTGGAATGATGCTGCTGACATCATTCATCTGTACACATTCCTGTTTTAGTGCCTAGCGGCATGTCTCAGTTTCAGCCCGAGAATCTAGACCGTGGTCCCGGGTATGCACGGGATACTATTGAGTTACATCGATGATTCATCAATTTGATTTCAAAGACTTTAGAACAGAAAACCTGATAGAACAATTTAGTTTACCCACTGCACGCTACCCTGCACTACCCTGATTTACATTACTGTTACCCTTGCTTTATTCATGTTTATATTCGCATTGCCTGTTACTCTGTTCATATTTTATTACTTGATGATATGACGCGCTGACGTCTGGGTTTTGCATGGCCCAGATTCTGTACCGCTGCTGTAGTCCGAGCAGGAGTACTTCAGCCAGCAGGCTGAGCTGTGAGGTGTTAGCAGTAGTTAATTCTTTTATTTCCTGCATTTATTTCCTGATGTGAGCCCGCATTATGGGACATACATTCCAGTTATTGTGTATTGGATCTTTTGCTTCCGCACCTTTATTATTCTTGACTCATGTTATTTGGTTTATGGATATGTTTTAGATAGTTTTATGTTTGTTCTTGATATCTCTACAGCCGTAATGTGACTGCGGATGGATACTTCCTACCCACAGGTAGCATGGTTGGCTATGTCACGTGCCCATTTTAGCGTACTCTAGGAAGCGGGGCGTGACAACAACCCAAATTCATCTTCGTATAGTTTTCGTGAAATTTATTATTTAATTATTTAAATTCCAAAAATATTATTTTATATTTTCTGAAATGTTACATTATGTTTGTTTTTGCCCAGATTTCAGATTGTGTTATCTTTGTGTTCGGGCAGGTTCGGGAAACTTTACGGTCGAAACTAATGCATCATTTATGTTCCGTATTTTTGTGTGTTTGAAAATATCTTCTAATTGCCATATGTTCGATTTGACGGGGCTGCATACTGGTTACTTATTATATTAGTTTTTGTATATATCTTATAATGATTTAGACGGATTGTCATGAAAGATAGCCCTTCTTGTGATTTGTATATACAGTTTTGATATTTGTGTATTTGTTTATTCGGGATGAGCGGCCGGATTGTGGCCGTTGTTTCCGCTTAATGTATATTATTTTTGGGACACGTCCGGGTTGAGGTTGTTGTCGCCATTGTATATATTTCATTACTTGTACTAGGATACCCCGCGACGGAGTGCTCGGGTAGCCGGATTCAAGAATGCAACGGGTGACCATCTTATGGAGTTGAGACTTGGGCCATCTCATTCTCGGATTGACGGATTGCTCGCCGCACTTATAGGGGGTGTAGCTCTGACCCAAGGAGGAGTGCTCAAGTTATCGGATTCTAAAAAGCGCCGGGTAGTCCACTCATGTTATTGATGGAGGGGTATCCCGTTTCTTGGATTGACGGGTAGCTTTTCGCGCACGTAGGGGTCTTGGTTCGAGTTTGTACGGGCCATCTAAATGATTGGGGAATGTTGGTTTTCGTTTGTGGCTCAAACGAAACACGGGGCTCCTAATTTATCCGCTATTCCAACTTGTTTGTTGTTTATCGCATGCCTGTGATGTTTATTACTTGCATGTGATATTGAGATATATATATATATATATATATTATTAGATACTTCTATATGTTTCGCATCCGCGCTAGCCCTATCCTCGTCCTACCGTAAGTTAAGTAACCTTACGGTGAAGTCCCGTTACCCCGTGGCGAATACGGATGGTATATAAAAGCATACTATTTTGGTTGTTTCTGTTGTGGCTTAGGAACATAGACAGATGGATCACATTATATGTTTAATGCAAATGAAAATAAACCTAAATGATGTTGTCGGAACCAATTTTTAAAACTACTCGGTTTTCTACAAAACCAATTGTTTTAAAACCGGAGCCTAAACCACTCCTTTTCAAATACACTCATGTTCCTTCAACGATATCAATTTCATTACGTTAAAGGTTTTCACCAAAAAACCAGACGTAGCCCTCCGTATTTTCAGAATAGTATTGCCTAATATTCGTGCTACGTATTTTGACCTTGTTAAGGCGCAATGTTCGGTAGGTATGTAATTCTTTTCTATTGCATAGTGATGCGATTATCTTGGACAGTCGCACAGTCATTTTTACCTTGTCAAGGGCACGTGCGGGTGGGTTTAGATTAATCCTAGATAATGATGGGTTGGACTTGACTTGCGAATTATGTCATTTTGACTTTGATAAGGTCATAAGACACTTGGGGTAAAAACCGTATCGAGAGTTTCAAATATTAGAGAAACTTGCCAAGTTTGCGCATACCTTCTAGAGTATGGTAACTTTCTTTGGCTTCCATCAAGGTGATCACACAATGATAGTTGGATCCCGATTCCCACTGTGAGCAGGTATTATTCCTCGGGAGATTTTTCACTTCACAACTAGCTAACTTATTAGGTGTCTCGAAAGTGTTAACGAGATTATGCCTCTACGGAATCGAGGTTATTTAATTAGGTCCGTGCAAAATCATAGGAAGCCTCCTTCAGAGTACTAACACTGGCCGGGCTGAACGGTTAGCGAACTTATAAGGTGTAAATGATCCCGACGAGTTCTCTTTTAAGGGTTTGAAGGAGAATTCGAAGAAATAGTGGGAGCCATCTTGATCAGATAAAGTGATTAACCAATTTAATCTTCATAGAGTGTACACTGAGTGTTTCTTTTCTCTCTCTCTCTTTTTGGCAGCGGCCTATGAATGGCCTTAAACTAAAACTCATAAACCAAGTTGACCGAACTTTTTTACAAACTCTGGTTTTGGTTTGTCATGATTCACGACTAAGTCACATATATCTTTGTCCCTCCTTCTTTACCCTTTTCCTTCTTAAGAGCCCTCCGTATCACTACGAATATCCATATTGCTTAGAAGGGCCATCTGTAAATTCCCAGTTCCGTAAATAAATTTTTTCCATATTTTTCCAAGTCCTTTTGAATGTTTTTCTATTTTCCTCCATGTTTATTTTGTTTGTAGAAATTTAGATACATATATTTTAATTCAGAATTTCTTTCCAAAACAAAATATAAATTTTCCAGGCCCGAGCCTCGGCCCAGCCCATACCCGGCCCAAAGTTTCATACCCGACCCGCTTCTCTTCTTCCCTACTCTCTTCCTTTTTCCCGCTTCTTTCCTTTCTTCCCCACATCGCGCTCGTTCCTTTTTCCCGCTTCTTTCCTTTCTTCCCCACGTCGCGCTCGTTCCTACGCCCCCGCTCTTCGTCGCGACCACGTTCCCACTCCTCGAACCACGACCTCACGCGCTCGCGAAGCTTCCCTCGACCTCGTCTCCCTCCCTCCCACAAAACCGAGCTTCTCTCCCCCTCACTCTTGTTCTCCCTCTCACCCCACTTCCCTCCTCACACCATCACTGCCTCCACCGAACTTGACGCCAACAGAGCCCCACTCCAAGCTCCACCCAACTACAGTAGAACACCCACAACCAAACCCACCGCATCTCCGCCGCGAGCATCTCCGGCCACCAACCTCCATTGCCGACCCCTTGCCTTCAACCACCTCAGCTACCTCCGGCCACTACGGCCTCCTCCCTTCACCACCTCACTCCACCACCGAGCTTGCAAAGCCAACCCCTTGCCCCCAAAATCTAACCCACTGCATCCCCGCCGAGCTTCTCCTCTATCGCCGGTGACCACTTCAGCCATCCCGGTTGCCTCGCCATCGAGCGCCGACAATAGCGACCACCACCACCTCGCTGTCAAGACCCAGCAACCAAGCCGCCGCCGAGAACTCGAGCTCGAGCCAAGTCAAGTGCCGTGCCGCGCGTGTGTCGCGATCGTGCCATTTCCGCTGCCGCTGTCGTATCATCGTCAATACGTCGCCAGGCAAGTATACCGCTTGCTTCATGCTAATTTTACTTAGTTCAATTCAAATTACCAATAAATTCCGTATATACTTTTCGTGCGAATCAATGTAACGCATGTGTTCGATGCAAAACCCGAATGGAAAACCCCCGTTAAATTGACGAAAACTGATCACATAGGATGGCCTGAGTAATAACGAATGCCGTGCTATGATTTTGCTGGAAAATCCGATCTTTAATGACATGATAGGCCTTTCCCATTTAGATCCGTAAAACTGAAATTTTCCCATACCTGAAACTCGTAAAAATCACAGTTAATTGATTACAAATCGGAATGTTGCGTTCGAGGGCTCATGTAGAATCTGACTCGACGACCTAGAACCCCATAAGAGTTTTATTTTGTTTCTATGCTAAAAAGGTGACGGAAACTGGTTTGGAGTGAGGCTCTGGACTGCAGTCCAGAGCAGCTCTGGCTGTCGATTCTCGTTTTGTAATGCTTTCACTCTGCTGTATGAAAATGTTATAATGCGGAACCCTATACCATATATAATATAAATCTGTTAGCTAACCAATGAAAGTGATTTCATTCATTTCTACCGTCGTTTACTATTTAAACTGTATTTTAAACCAACAGAACATATAGCAGTCCCAAACAAGGTCAAAACGTATACCCCTTTATTGTACAATGCATAACTTCCAGTACACCATGGATATTATTGATCCGTTCAGTGAGATGGAAACCTGACTGATAAACCTAAATTTTGTTCAACTATAGCATCGCCTAATTTTGATCCCAACAGGGTGAAAACTGTGTTGCGAAATGGACCTTCGGTTCAGGAACTGAAATTACGGCAGCGAACACTTAAAATGAAATGACTGTAACTTGCGAACCCGAAACCCGATTGACTTGAAATCAACTTTGTTGAACTTCCAACTGATTTTACTTATTACCTCTTTTGTATCTTTTTTCTTAATTCTGAATGCATGATTTAATACGAATTTTCTATATTCATAAGATGCATAACGACTTGTACTGCACATAAACTATTTAGCAGCATGATTCATAGTTCAACCCGACTACAAGACCTTTAGTGATAGTGAATATTCGTGTTAATTCTCAGTGTATTTTGCATTTTCGAACGGGTACAGTATCGGTGTAGTTGTGTCAAGTACACCAGTGAATAGTGAGTGATTCATGACAATGGACCATTCAGTGAACAGTGAATAAAATCGTGTTACTGATGCATACTTATACACAACTCGCCCATATTCATGAATAGTGAAACCTGGGGAAAAAGGGGAAATCGAAGTGGAAAGGGAGTTTTATTTAGCGAGGTCAGTGATTTAGAGGATGATCATTCGAACAGCGACTCTTAAATATATTAGGTTGGGCCTAGCGGTCCGGCTGACAGGTTATGTCCCGGGCAACAGCGGGCCGTAGTCTCGGGTACGTACGCGACCCTCGTTAAACATGATCAACCTATCCACAACTCGATTTCAAAAGTGACTTAGAGACCGATAGGGACACCGATCATACATTTCATCAGTTAGTGACATATTGACGACCTGCATTTTCTCCACCGTTATTACTTTCATTTTCTTGTCTTTTGTTATTATTATAATATTGCTATTATGTCTCTCTGACGACGTGAGTATGCATGCTCAGACCTTGAGGAAGAACCAGTTCAGGAGTTAGACCCGCCCTTCGAGCTTGCAGAGATTTAGACGGTCGTGCCTCCAGTACCTTTACTGTTTTCCCTAAAGAAACCTTGTATTCGCACTTGGTTAGTAGTTCTTTTCTTTTTTTTTGTTGCAAATTGTGAACAATGAAAATTGATGTGATAACTAGTGATGTATTTCCTTTACTTCTGTGCTGCGTTTATTGATTATCATGTAATGCTAGAAGCCGAAGTGTGACTACGGCGGGATTATTCCTTGACCGTAGGAGCATGGCTGGTCTAATCATCCCTCGTATCCCGTATTTTGGGAAGAGGGGCGTGACATGGTTTTGTTGGTATTAGAGCCGCGTTTAGTAGTAAGGGATAACATTAACTACACTTTATTACATTATTTTCGCTTCACTATCCCTCACTTTCATCCTTGTATCTAATCATATCCGTTTAAATGTCTTCTAGTGACATGACGTCCCCGAACGACCACTCCTCGGACTCAAGTTCTCAGGATCGCATGGAGAGGATCTTGAATGCACTGACGACCCTCGCAGAAGCTCAAGAGAGAAAGACGGACCTACTCGCCGAGGGACTCAGGGCAATTACCGCAGTAGGAGGATCCCCCGCTCTCATCACTGCCCCCGA
Source organism: Agapanthus africanus (assembly GCA_030015575.1). Classification (NCBI taxonomy): domain Eukaryota; kingdom Viridiplantae; phylum Streptophyta; class Magnoliopsida; order Asparagales; family Amaryllidaceae; genus Agapanthus; species Agapanthus africanus. Next base: position 27,132,195 of record CM057338.1, read on the forward strand.
GGGCACTGCTTCACCAGCTTTTTCTGCCAGGACTGGCACCGTGTCAGATTTTTGGAGGTTACATCCAGCTACATTTACGGGACTAGCCGAACCACTCGAGACCGAGCAATGGCTGGTCAATATGGCGAACCTACTGACGGCCGCAAGGGTACCCAATGAAGAGAAAGTGAATGTGATAAAGATTCAGTAGGAGGACGAAGCCCGTACTTGGTGGTCAGTTGAAGAAAGCAGACTAGAAGGGCCAATTGAATAGAGCAAATTCAAGGAGTGCTTCTTGGACCACTATTTTCCTTCCACTGTCAAGGCAGAAATGGAAGAAAGATTCATCTTACTGAAGCAGAATGGCCGGCCCGTTGACATATATGCGGTAGAATTCAACCGTCTGAGCCGATTTGCTCCGTATATGGTCGCTTCAGAGGTCACCAGGGCCAGGCGCTTCTTACAGGGACTTGATTTTGAGCTACAACAGTTGATCGCGTTACTCAAATTGCAGACTTTTGCGCAGGTGCTCAACGCGGCACGAATTCAGGAGAAACTGATCAATAAATTTAGGGGCCCCAGTTCGAATGATAGGAGGCCCCTAGTTGTTCTAGCGCGTACTCACACTACTAAAATATGTGGTTGCCCCTACGGATATTGAAATCCGTAGGGGCAAATTTATTTTGGCCCTACGGATTAGTCCGTAGGGCCAGACGGTTTTCCCTACGGTCCTTACATATTTATATAAAAATTATTATATCTTAAATTGTTGTTTGCCCCTACGGAGCCGCAAACCAAGAACCTACAGACTTATCCGTAGGGGCATCTAAATAGGGATTTAAGTTAAAAGCTCAGATCGATCCCTACGCTCATTATTCCTAATTCTCGCGCGAAGAAAAAATTCCCAAACCCTCGTTTCCGCCGATCGATCGTCGTTCTCGTCGTCGCCAGCGCTGTCGATTCGTCGTAGCTACCGCCTGGTTTCGTCGTAGCCACCGCCTGCTTTCGTCGTCGCCAGCGCCGGCTCATCTCCGTTCTCGTTGTCGCCTCTGCACAGGTAAGGAAATCTTCAATTACTCAAATTTTTGATTGGGGGTGGGGCTGGGGCTGCGGGCTGGGGCTGGGGCTAAGGTTGGGGCTGGGGCTTGGGCTGCGGCTAGGGCTGTGGTTGGGGTTGGGGCTCGGGCTCGGGCTGCGGTTAGCGTTAGGGTTGGGGCTGGGGCTGGGGCTGGGGTGCGGTTGGGGTTAGGGTTCGGCAAGGGGTTGCTGTTGGGGTTGGGGTTGGGGTTAAGGTTAGGGTTAGGGTTGGGGTTTTGGATTTCATGGTCTAAGTTAATTTCCATTCTAATTAGCATTAAGCTCGTTAATTAAAATGTTGATGATGATCATAAGAGGAAAATGTGTCTGGTTTGAGAAGGTGTTGGAAACTGGACTAATAATGTGGGTAAAGCCCAGTTTAATTAATAATTTTATTTGTCATTCTCAAATTTTCTTGGAAACGGAGATTGTTTTGTGGAACTTTTAGCCGTTGGGCATGTTCGGGTTTTGTTTTTGGAGTCATGGGACCTGGCATTTGGTAGGTATCCGAAGACCCCGTGTCTGATTTTGGATATTTTTGATTGATTTAAACTGTGGGTCTGAGTAGTCCCTTAATTTGATCTAGTTGGGGTTTGAGTATACAAAGGATTTGTAGTCTGGTGGAAATTTTGTTGGTGTTTTCGGTTGAATATGTTTGCTAATTGCATAAGATGCTCATAAGATTCTGGATTTTGAGGATGGGCCGTTGTAAATGGAAATGCTTAGAATTGTAGGATCTTCTTTGTTTTAGCTATATATAATTGCAAAAAAAAGACACATTTCTGATTTGAAGAAAAGGAAGGGCAAAATAGGGATTTAGTTATGGATTTTACTTGGGCGTCTCCTTTTTTAATACATGTCTATCTTTACAAGAATATCGTGTCACATATTCGGTTTTAGCATATGTACGCAACTGCTTTGATTATCATCGTGTTATTAACATCTTGAACTTCTATCCTTTTTCTAATATGTTTCATAGTTAATATAATAATCCTTTGTCTATAATTATTGACAGTGGCCTTTCTTTTGGATGAACATGTTTTTTGATGCATGTTTCAGTCATGTGAATTCATATGTTGCGTATAACGCTTTATGATATCAGTATCCTACATTTGTAGTTTTAATTGTTGATTGTTATAGATGAATGACATTGCAATAATAGTTTTTGGTAGATGAATGCCATTGCAATGTATGATGATCAGTTCTATCAATCTTGATCTCAATGGTTTAAAATCATGTTACACATACAACACGAATGCACAACAAACGCATTATTAGAGAGTGATTCAAGATGTTCAAGTTAAAACCAATATATGATACTCGATGATAATATGAAACCTTCATATTCTCATCGATACTCATATATGCAACTAAAAGCGCCACTTAGTCCCCGTCTATCGGTTAACATACGTGCGATGCTCGTCGTGACATAGAACTATACGAAGGTTGTTAAATATCGGACAGTATAGCTCGATACTAACAACAGTCGTATAGTCTACGCGACGAGAAAATTCAATCGTATGGTAACCCATAGATTTGTCCCGTATGGACAAGTTAAGAATGTATAAAGCAAACGCCTTCATTCACTTGTGTTTTCATCCGTTTCGAGATATTTCGTCGGTACCTTTCCGCTGGTTCTCCGTGTACAAAGATAGATTAGATGTTCATTTCAACGTTGTTTCACAGCTTTGAAATGATTATCTATTCTATTACAGTGTACTCGGAGAACAACGGGGAGGTGCTGCCGAAATTTACTCGAAACGGTTGAAGCACAAGTGATGGGTGTTCGCTCTATACATTCTTAATGGGATAGAAGTCTACCCCCGACAGCCGGAACACACACATACAACAAGAATACACAATAAACGTTTAATTAGAGAGTGATTCGAGATGTTCAAGTTAAAACCAATATATGATAATATGAAACCTTCATATTCTCATCGATACTCATATATAAAACTAAAAGCGCCACTTAGTCCCTGTCTATCGGTTAACATACTCTGATTTTACTTGGGCGTCTCCTATTTTTAGTAGTGTCACACACCGTATCGAGGAGTCATACCAGTTCACAGGCCAGGGACGACGCAGATGAAGCGTCCATTCGTGCCCCAACATCGCCCTCAGAGTAAAGGCTTAGTTTGCGGCTACTGCCACAGGGATGGGCACCCAGAAAGACTGTCGCCGTGCCAAGGGACAGTGTTTGATTTGCGGATCCAGCCAACACCGAGTCAGTAGTTGCCCCGAGCGAACAGAGCTACAGGAAGGGTCTGGACCGCAGCAGCAGAGGTCACAGGAGTAGAGGCAACCCTACACAGGCCGCGGTCAAGGACGGGCTTTCACCTTGACCGCCAAGCAGGCAGAGGCTTCAGGTGAAGTTGTTACAAGTATTCTACTCATACATTCCATGTCAGCTAGAGTACTGTTTGATTTTGGAACATCACACTGTTTCATATCCGCGCATTTCGTTGATACGCACTCCATACCACATGAACCATTAACCAAGGGTTGGGAAATACATACAGGTAATGGTGTTATAGTATCTAGTCGAGAATGTAGATTATGTCTAGCTGTAGTGTGTGGCAAGGAATTCTATGCGAATTTCCTTTTAATCGGAACAGGAAGCTATGACGCAATTCTCGGGATGGATTGGATGAGCACATTCCATGCAATTATTGATTGCCGAGCAAGGAATGTGACTTTCCGCATTCCCAATCACCCAGAGTTTATTTTTGAAGGTGGGAGCGAGTCTTTGGAGCCAGTCAAGTTTATAGCCAAGCCAAAAGAGTTGACGGCTATGGAGATTGATGAGAGTCCAGCCCCAGAGATTGTTCGGGATTTTCTGGATGTGTTCCCTGAAGACTTACCAGGTCTACCACTTCCCCGCGTCTTGGAATTTTCGATTGATTTGATTCCAGGTACAACACCAGTTTCCAAGGCCCTATACAGAATGGCACCGGTTGAGTTGGCATAATTGAAGAAACAAATTGGAGAACTACTGGAGGAAGGATTTATCCGCCCAAGCGCTTCACCGTAGGGTGCACCAGTTTTGTTGTTAAAGAAAGAGGATGGATCCCTATGGATGTGCATAGACTACCGGGAGCTTAACAAAGTCACGATAAAGAACAAATACCCCATTCCGCGCATCGACGACTTATTTGATCAGTTAAGTAGGGCCAGAGTATTTTCGAAGTTGGATCTCCGTTCGGGCTATCACCAGATCATAGTAGCGGCCGAGGATATATGCAAGACGGCTTTCAGGACCCGATACGGGCATTATGAGTTCTTTGTGATGCCGTCCGGTGTCACCAATGCTCCAGCTATATTTATGGATCTGATGAATCGAGTATTTGTGAAGTACTTGGACACATTTGTCGTTGTATTCATCGACGACATACTAGTCTACTCTAAGACTCGAGAGGAGCACGGCGAACACTTGCGAACGGTACTACGAATTCTTCGGGAAGAGAAGCTGTACGCAAAATTGAGCAAGTGTGAGTTCTGGCTCGACAAGGTGTAGTTCTTGGGACACGTTGTTTCGGGCGAAGGCATCTCAGTGGACCCGGCAAAGATAGAATCTGTTAGAGATTGGCCAACACCGAAGTCAGTGGCCGAGATCAGAAGCTTCCTGGGACTGGCCGGATATTATCGACGGTTCGTTCAAGACTTTGCACGAGTCGCTGAACTTTTGACGAAGCTGACACGGAAGGATGTACCGTATGTGTGGACGGAGGGGTGTGCTTGGGCTTTTGAAGCACTGAAGCAGAAATTGATCACGGCGCCTATTCTTACAGTGCCAGATAATTCCGGTGGGTTGGTGATACATAGCGATGCTTCAGGGAAGGGCTTAGGCTGTGTTCTGATGCAGCACGGTCGGGTGGTTGCTTACGCCTCACGACAGCTGAGAAATCACGAGAGGAACTATCCTACTCACGACTTGGAGTTAGCCGCAGCGATTTTCGCATTGAATATCTAGAGGGATTATCTGTTAGGCGAGAAGGTAGAGGTGTACACAGATCATAAGAGTCTGAAATACGTCTTCACTCAGAAAGAACTGAATATGAGGCAGCGCCGATGGCTAGAATTAATGGTGGACTATGACGTAGACTTACAGTATCATCCGGGAAAAGTAAATGTTGTACCCGATGCACTCAGTCGCAAGCCAGCGGTCATGATGTTGACCAGCCAGAGGAGCATCATTGAAGATTTTCAGAAGCTCAAGCTAGAGGTCGTTACACCGAGTGCAATCAGGCAGTTTTGCCAACTACAAGTGCAGTCTTCTCTTGTAGATCGCATCAAGGCTGCGCAACCTGATGATCCTCGATTGCAAAAGTTCAGAGAGCAGGTGGAAGCCGGGTTGAGAACAGACTTACTCATACATCAAGACGGTTCTCTAAGATTCGGTAGCAGACTCTGCGTACCCAAAGGGAATGTTCGAGAAGAGGTACTAGCTAAGGCTCATAGTTCAGCTTATTCTGTGCATCTAGGAGGCACGAAAATGTATTGAGATCTGAAGCAACACTTTTGGTGGAACGAGATGAAGCGAGAGATTGCACGGTTTGTATCCAGGTGTTTGGTATGTCAGAAAGTGAAGGCGGAACACCAGAGAACAGCGGGGCTGTTACAACCGCTTCCGATACCAGAATGGAAGTGGGAGCACATTACCATGGATTTTGTGACTGCCTTACCACGGAGCCCTGGGGGCAACAACGCTGTTTGGGTTATCGTTGACCGCCTTACGAAAGCTGCACACTTTATACCCTTCCGGGTGGGACAGTCGACAGAGTCGCTGGCGGAGAAATACATGCAAGAGATAGTGCGACTTCACGGAGTTCCGGTCAGTATTGTGTCAGATCGAGACACCAGATTTGTTTCACACTTTTGGAAGAGCTTACAGGAGAGTCTGGGTACCCGCCTCAAGTTCAGCACAGCGTATCATCCACAGACGGATGGACAATTCGAGCATACGATTCAGACGCCCGAGGACATGTTGAGGGCTTTTATGTTGGACTTCCAGGGTTCTTGGAAGGATCATCTGCATCTGGTTGAGTTTTCTCATAACAACAGTTACCAGGCTAGCATCCAGATGGCTCCTTTCAAAGTACTTTACGGGCATAAATGTCGATCCCCTGTTTGTTGGGATGATGCGGGCGAACGAAGATTACTGGGCCCTGAACTCATTGTTCAGACGGTAGACAAAGTTCAAATGATCAGACATCGCATTAAGACGGTTCAGGATCGACAGAAGAGTTGGGCGGATGCCAGCAGGAGAGCACTAGAATTTGAAGTCGGAGATCACGTGTTCCTGAAGATTTCCCCTACCCGCGGAGTTATCAGGTTTGGAGGTCGCGGGAAACTCAGTCCCCGTTTCCTCGGACCTTTTGATGTGCTAGAGCGAGTAGGAGAGGTGGCCTATTGACTTGCCTTGCCTCCGTCGCTAGCTGGCGTGCACAATACTTTCCACGTATCTCAATTGCGGTGTTATGTTCAGGATGACAGCCATGTTCTGGACCATTCGGAGTTAGCTTTGGGCACTGACACGTCTTATGAAGAGCAGCTCACCACTATCCTCGACCGCAGAGAAAAAGTGCTGAAAAATAAAGTCATTTCGTTAGTCCGAGTGTCTTGGGGCGGTTGTTCCCCAGGAGAATCTACCTGGGAGCGTGAGGAGGATGTCCGCGCACGTTTTCCACATCTGTTTGTATAGTGCTGTTGTTTCATTATATCTTTTTAAAATTTCGAGGACGAAATTTTGTATGGAGGGTATGATGTAAATTCCCAGTTCCGTAAATAAAATTTTTCCATATTTTTCCAAGTCCCCTTGAATGTTTTTCTATTTTACTCCATGTTTATTTTGTTTGCAGAAATTGAGATACATATATTTTAATTCATAATTTCTTTCCAAAACAAAATATAAATTTTCCCGGCCCAAGCCCCGGCCCAGCCCATACCCGGCCTAAAGTTTCATACCCGACCCGCTTCTCTTCTTTCCCACTCTCTTCCTTTTTCCCGCTTCTTTCCTTTCTTCCCCAGGTCGCGCTCGTTCCCACGCCTCCGCTCCTCGTCGTGACCACGTCCCACTCCTCGACCCACGACCTCACTGGCGCACGCGCTCGCGAAGCTTCTCTCAACCTCGTCTCCCTCACTCACACAAAACCGAGCTTCTTTCCCCTTCACTCTCGTTCTCCCTCTCACCCCACTTCCCTCCTCACACCACCGCTGCCTCTATCGACCTCGATGCCAACTGAGCCCCACTCTAAGCTCCACCCAACTATAGTAGAACACCCATAACCAAACCCACCGCATCTCCGCCGCGAGCATCTCCGGCCACCAACCTCCATTGCAACCACCTCAGCCACCTCCGGCCACTACGACCTCCTCCATTCACCACCTCACTCCACCACCGAGCTTGCAAAGCCAACCCCTTGCCCCCAAAACCTAACCCACTGCATCCCCGCCGAGCTTTTCCTCTGTCGCCGGTGACCACCTCAGCCACCCCGGTTGCATCGCCATCGAGCGCCGACAACAGCTACCACCACCACCTCGCCGTCAAGACCCAGCAACCAAGTCGCCGCCGAGAACTCGAGCTTGAGCCAAGTCAAGTGTCGTGCCGCGCGTGTGTCGCGATCGTGCCGTTGCCATTGCCGCTGCCGTATCTTCGTCAATACGTTGCCAGGAAAGTATACCGCTTGCTTCATGCTAATTTTACTTAGTTCAATTCAAATTACCAACAGATTCCGTATATAATTTTCGTGCGAAACAATGTAACGCATGTATTCGATGCAAAACCCGAATGGAAAACCCCCGTTAAATTGACGGAAACTGATCACATAGGATGGCCCGAGTAATAACGAACGTCGTGTTATGATTTGGCTGGAAAATACGATCTTTAATGACGTGATAGGCCTTTCCCATTTAGATCCGTAAAACTGAAATTTTCCCGTACCTGAAACTCGTAAAAATCACAGTTAATTGATTACAAATCGGAATGTTGCGTTCGAGGGCTCATATAGAATATGACTCGACGACCTAGAACCCCATAAGAATTTTATTTTGTTTCTATGCTAAAAAGGTGACGGAAACTGGTTCGGAGTGCGGCTCTGGACTGCAGTCCAGATCAGCTCTGGCTGTCGATTCTCGTTTTGTAATGCTTTCACTCTGATGTATGAAAATGTTATAATGCGGAACCCTATACCATAATATAAATCTGTTAGCTAACCAATGAAAGTGATTTTATTCATTTCTACCGTCGTTTACTATTTAAACTGTATTTTAAATCAACAGAACATATAGCAGTCCCAAACAGGGACAGAACGTATACCCCTTTATTGTACAATGCATAACTTCCAGTACACCATGGATATTATTGATCTGTCTAGTGAGTTGGAAACCTTACTGATAAATCTAAATTTTGTTCAACTATAGCGTCGCTTAATTTTGATCCTAATAGGGTGAAAACTGTGTTGCTAAATGGACCTTCAGTTCAGGAACTGAAATTCCGGCAGCGAACACTTAAAATGAAATGACTGTAACTTGCGAACCCGAAACCCGATTGACTTGAAATCAACTTTGTTGAACTGCCGACTGAGTTTACTTATTACCGCTGTTGTATCTTTTTGCTTAATTCTGAATACATGATTTAATACGAATTTTCTATATTCATAAGATGCATAACGACTTGTACTGCACATAAACTATTTAGCAGCATGATTCATAGTTCTACCCGACTACAAGACCTTTAGTGATAGTGAATATTCGTGTTAATTCTCCATGTATTTTGCATTGTCGAACGGGTACAGTATCGGTGTAGTTTTGTCAAGTACACCAGTGAATAATGAGTGATTCGTGACAATGGACCATACAGTGAACAGTGAATAAAATCGTGCTACTGATGCGTACTTGTACACAACTAGCCCATATTCATGAATAGTAAAACCTGGGGAAAAAGGGGAAATCGAAGTGGAAAGGGAGTTGTATTTAGCGAGGTCAGTGATTTAGAGGATGATCATTCGAACAGCAACTCTTATATATATTAGGTTGGGCCTAGCGGTCCGGCTGATAGGATTATGTCCCAGGCAACAGCGGGCCGTAGTCTCGGATACGTACGAGACCCTCGTTAAACATGATCAACCTTTCCATAACTCGATTTCAAAAGTGACTTAGAGACCGATAGGGACACCGATCATACATTGTATCAGTTAATGACATATTGACTACCTGCATTTTTCTCTACCGTTATTACTTTCATTTTCTTATCTTTTGTTATTATTATAATATTGCTATTATGTCGCTCTGACGACGTGAGTATGCATGCTCAGACCTTGAGGAAGAACCAGTTCAAGAGTCAGACCTGCCCATTCGAGCTTGCAGAGATTTAGATGGTCGTGCCTCCAGTACCTTTACTGTTTTCCCTAAAGAAACCTTGTATTCGCACTTGGTTAGTAGTTCTTTTCTTTTGTTTTATTGCAAATTGTGAACAATGAAAGTTGATGTAATAACTAGTGATGTATTTTCTTTACTTTTGTGCTGTGTTTACTGATTACCATGTAATACTAGAAACCGAAGTGTGACTACGGCGGGATTATTCCTTGACTGTAGGAGCATGTCTGGCCTAGTCATCCTTCGTATCCCGTATTTTGGGAAGCGGGGCGTGACACCATCTCGTATAGTTGAATACGAACTCGAAATTTTTTATTTCAGTCCGAGGATGGTCATGAGTTCTGGAGAAATTGAATTATATAATTTGGTTGTCTCCCCTTCTTTACCTTCTCTCAAGTTGAGAGCTCCTTGTACAAGGAGAGCACACCGATTACGCTTGTTTGATAGTTTTCTTCCAAATTTTAGGCTGGTACCGAAAGGTGGGGTAGAAAGAAAACCAACTAGCCTAAGTTGGTGTACAGAAGGTAGAAGGTAAGATGTAGAGACATATAATGGGATTAAAGTGAGGGAGAAGAAAATTGCAACCGAGTATTGAAAAAGTTATTACTGGGAATACCCGGCCACCCCTTGGAATATTTTAATATTTTAGTTTTTCTGTGTAGTGGTCATTGAAAAGTGTTTTCCCAATTAATTTTGACTCCAGGTAATGTATATACCGGTTTGGATCACACATCTGTATGGAATTATAGATACTGAGCAGGAGTAGATTATTTGGAAATGGATGATTTGATCATTAATATCGGAATTCGCAGCAATTGATGATATTGGATTAAATCACCTGGTTTTGCCTAACGGCAAATATTTGGTTTTGAATAACCGTTATTATGCACCAATTTTTAAAATGATATATCTCTATCTTTATTTTATAAAGTGGGATATAATTTTTGAAAATTATGTCCTAGACATTTACCTTTATTAGTTGCGGATAATGTAAAGTGCATTAAATAACGGTATAAACGTTCTTAACCAAAGTATAATTTTTCAATTTACAACAAACGGAATTTGATTTATTGAACTGAGTTGGGACTTATACATGATAATGTATGATTGCCCAGTGTCCTTGAGGACAAGGGGTTGGTACTCATACTATATTCCGTTTACTTATGACTTCTCTAATTTTAGACACGTATTTCGTTGAAATGCAAGCTCCAAACATTTTGAGAAGTTCATAGGTATAAAAATAAAGTAGAGAACCATATATTGGAAGTATCAAGATTTTTTGAAGTAATCGAAAATATAGATACTTATACTAGGTATTCCGTTATAGTAATAATGAGAATATTATTTCTCTTTCAGATTACTCATCCGTAGATGCGCTCCTTGATGAGTAATGCTGTATGACCTTCTTCCATTTGGTGATATGCACTGGAAATACCTGCGTAACTTTTTGAATCTAGTTCTATCTAAATTAGTGTCTTTGATTCTATATGGATATAGAATGGTGGTATATCTTAAGGATATTAAGATATCGAGTTATTTGGTTTATGCTTAACAGCACAATCCGAACAACCTCAAAACACGTTTCTGTAATGGCAGTTTGTGGGTTATCCCAAGTTTTCGCAAGGGTTTAACTTTTACCATTTGCAAGATCAATAGTTGCATTGTTCTTAACTCACCTCCTTTTTATAAAAGAACTTCTTTGCAAAAGAATTTAGTGGGGGTATGGTAGAACTGGAAGTGATTCCAGAACCACAAACAATTATTGAAAATTTAGTAAAACCTAATGATTCAATTGGATTAGACAAACTATAGGCACTTCGCGGATTTTAGTAGGCAATCTCAGCCATCCAAGAGATACTTCGGTTTTCTCATAGACGGTGACAGAGAGGTTTGCATCATGGTTATGATAGCCCTACTAGTTATCAACTGGCCATTAAGAAGTGGTGACTTCCGGATGATTGCCAGATGCCATATATCCAAGTTGGACTCCACGCACTTCAGAAAATTTTCGAGTTTGCTGGGTGCCGCTGAAGGGGTAAAACACATTAGGAGCTAGTAGATCTTTCGAGATTATTGCAGGCAGAAAGGTAGTAACCTAATAAGGCTAGACTTATAGTAAAAAGTTTTTATCAAATACCCGCAGTGGATCGTGATAAAACTTTTTCTTCAATATCTGTATTGAAGTCCATACGGATATTACTTGACACTACTGCTATTCATGACTATAAGATCTGGCGGGTGGATGACAATAATGTCTTTCTAAATGGGAATTTAGAAGTGTATGTATATATGACTCTGCCAGAGGGTTGTCGTAGTTAATGGGAGCAGCAGAAGGTGTGTAAGTTGCTTATGTCTATTTATAGACTAAAGCGGGAATTGCGAAGGTGGATCATCTGTTTTGATGTGATAGTCAAGGTGTTTGACTTCATCAAAATAACAGATGAACCTGGTAAAAGGGATATAGGGAGTACTGTCCAGGTATTTTGACGACATTCTCCTGATAGGAAGTGATGTTCCTATACTACAATCGATTAAATTGTGGTTGCTACAAAAGTTTTTCTATATAGGATATAAATATTATATCAGGGATTCTGTTAACTAAATCTATGTCGTTAGATTTAGATTTGGGAAGTGTCTCAATTTGGATAGTTGGACTCCATTCTAAAGGATTTTAGAATGGAGGACTCCTGGAATGGTGGTATAGCCACAGGTAATGGAGGCACCCACTCTAAAGAGATGTCTTCTAGACTGATGAGGAGAGGGACTCGCATGAATGACATACCAATTTCTTTGCCAATTGGGTCAATCATGCAATGTCAAGTACCAGAACAGAAGTTTCTTTTGCACTTAGTGTAATAACCGGATATTAATCCTGTAGAAACAAAGGAAGCAGTGAAGAACATATCAGGATGTTCTTAGGATGTGGTAACGGCAGCCTTCTTATGGAGGCGATTACCGATTCTAGTTTCCAAGGTGACCAAGATGACAGAGAGGCTGTCAGAGTTATAAGTTTACCCTCTTTTGAGGTGCAGTATGTTGGAAAGGTTTCCAAGCGGATATTGAGGTAGAAATGGCGCAAGATGCTGACTCAACAGAGGATACAACCCAAGAAGTTTATTGGATAAAGTTGTTCATTTATGAACTTGGTCCCATCAGGTATCCAGACAAATTAAGATAGAGTATCGCTCAATTCAGGAGATAGCTGATCTCCACGAAGTTGAGATATGGAGAGATACTATAGAAATATTATAGCGGATCCACTCACTGAGGCTATTTCTCGAACATACAAGCTGTTAGTAGAGAAATTGGGTATTCGGTAGCACACGAGCTACGGGTATGCGATACCGCAATAATTTTCCTTAAGAACAAGTGGGAGATTGTTGGTTATAGTACACCAACATCAATTATTGTAATCGAAAGTAGGCGATTATGATAATTGAAGGAGAACCTATACAGGTAAAACAATCTTACTCGATATGATAGTATGCTATCTAGTTTGTCTTTATCAAGTACGTGTATACGTTTTATTACATGTCGCTAATACATAATGATAAATCCCGTATGATCTTTGCTTGACTACCAGAATTATGATGGCGATCATACTTATGAGAACTTGTTAGTCCATAAGCACATCCTTAAATGCCTCTAGTCGTAGGAGTATTGAGATTGAGCATCGATATTCCAGAGTAGACTAGTGTATACGTTTCTAGATCCCGACGAGGAACGGTGGCAGGTCTCATAGCCATTGGTGTGTTGCACCTAAGATTGTATACAGGTACTCACTAAAGGTGAGTACACCGGAAGACATCGCCAAGAACTTCTAGATGGTACTATACCTATCGTCAGATAGCAGTTCTCAGATGACATGAGTACATGTAGTCTGTTGACCTGAGATCGTCATTTGTCTAGTGTGAGCTCCTATTGTACTTAGATTGCTATCCTACCATGGCTATACTGAGTCGTGCAAATATGTTTTAGTTAGGTACAGTCCCGAGCTACATAGAGGCAGTGAGCGATCGTCAGGGATTCGTCTCTCCCGGTATAGAGATTCGATGTTGTGCTGTGTACGGTTGGCTATTACCATAAATCCCTGGCTAGCGTGGATGAGATTTACTGATTGTAGATCAGTAGTTTCTCGGTGGGTGATGAGCTTGACACCGGCATGACTTATCGGGTTATTAGGGGTCTGACGTTATCCACCCCTAGACCCGGTATGTGATACTCTAAGACGAAGAGACCGAACTGTACGGAGTTAGTCACTTACACGCTCAGTAGGGATACAGATGCGTTTGCTCGTCGACCTTCCTTTTGTTCAATACTTGGATAGCCGTTACGGATAACTAGTGCCGCTGACGAACTTATGGTTAAACCCACTGCCAGCGTATTGTCGAGTCTTTAGAGTCCCACACAGAGGGTTTTCCGGTTCAGGTGAAACGATATAGTATGTGCGTATTTTGATAAGTACTCAGGTTCAATTAAATACGTGTATTTAGTGCACGTACTTTAATCGGACGTTTTGATAATACTAACAGGTTTGAAAGATAGCCAGATCTTGAACTAGTATTATATCTCTTTCATTATCTCTCTTTTGGTATTCGTATTTTTATATGAATACAGTATTTATACGAATACGAGTATTTGTATAAAACCGGGTATTTGTATTTTAATACGAATACTGGTATTTTTATCTCGATACAAATACGGGTATTTGTATTTTTATACGAATACGAGTATATGTATTTTGACACATATTTGGTTTTATGCATGTGTGTGTGTGTGTGTGTGTACACATACATATTTTCTACTCATATTTAGAAGTTTTGTGAAGAGTGTGGATGAATGACCCATTAGGGTGAGTCACCCATCCACCCACTCTTCATAATTAAAAGAAATTAAAAGAAAAGAAAAGAGATGAGATTATTGATTCTTCTTCTTCTTCTCTTGAGGTTAGTTTCTAAAATTGAGAGGAAAATAATGAAAAGAGAGAAAGCTTGAGAACCACCACTACATTACTTTCACAATCAATTTTTAGTAAGTTTTGATTGTGAGCTGCTTCACTTGATTTGCTAGTGTGAAGATATAGCTTGATTCTGACTCTTTCGGGTAGATCATCTTTAACGAGGAAGATTGGCGTCCAAACTCGTTTCCGACGACTTTGGAGCCTTGAGAGAGTCCAAGGAGAGGTGTAGGGATCTTCCGCAATTGTGCAGACATTCTACAAAGGTAGTTAGCCCCCTACTCTTACTTGTTTTGATATCTAGTTTAGTATTTGGAATCGATTCTAAGGTATTCGTCGCTAGTGCCCGCTTTAAATTTTTTTGTATTCGCTTCCGCTTTCACTGCGAGTATTGCGGTGCGAGCACTAGGGTCATTACAAAATATTTTCCCATGTAGAATTTGATTCTACTTGAAGCAAACCGCTCTGATTTTTGGCTCCAGCGCTTACGTGCTTTGCACATGAGTGCTCACGTGTTTAACACGTGGGTGCATTTATAGATTTAATCTTATCTGAAGCCGGTACTCACGTGCTTTGCATGTGGATGCTCACGTGTTTAACACGTGGGGACTGCCCTTCTATTTTTTACAAAGGAACAACCAGCGCTCACGTGTTTAACACGTGTATCAAGCCCCACTTCCCAGTAGACGGAAACGGTGACGTGGCAAGCCCGCAATGTATTTATTCCGAGAAGATCATTTCTCGAAATAAATACGCTAAGTGTCTATAAGCAACATAAAGTAACAAGAATAAACAAAAGAACGAAATTCAACTTTGATTTATTACATTCAAGATTCACAATTGACAAAATATATGAACACAATGTACGATAACATGATAAGCCTTAACAAGGGGGCATACATAAATAAGCTGAAATGAAACTAGACATCCGGTTGTGATGCGAACTGGTTGTACTCTTCGACCGCTTTTATCTCCTCTGTCTCAATGCCATCTGACGAACATTCTAAGAAAGAAAGAAAGATGGGTGGAATGCCTGTCAATGAACTAACGCTCGGTAAGTCCCCAAAAGGATGGTATGATGTATATAAATGAAATGCAAGGTGTATGCGATATATGGTATAATATGGATATAAATCATGAACATGTAAATAAGTATATCATAAAATGAAGTATTGTAAATGACGAGTAAAAGTGTGTGGAAGTGAACATGAGTATATGTCATATAGGTCTCTATATGGTCACTATGTTAACGTTAAGTTCCAAGTGTGAATGCCAACGCAACCGTATAAATATTCACGAGCTCAAGAGTAGGGCCCTAGGAGCAAGAAAAATCGGGTTCATTTCATGTGTTAGTATCGGGATTCCAAACTGTGAAGGAGTCAAACCGACTGAAATTCGACTAAATAGAATTCGAGTAGGTTAATATGGGACTCCTGAAGTTCAGTTCGATTCACACCAGAAACTATCCCAAAAACCTCGAGTGTAATAGAATATAATTGTTATATTTATTTAGTTGATTATAATATGTTTTGATTGAAACCATAGATTGCAAAATGTGAAGAATGAAGTCGAGTAAATCAAGTAGAATGCGAGTCATGTCAGTTGCAATCCTGGGTCGAGTCAAGTTAAGTGTTCAAGTTCAAGATCAAGTCAATTCTAGTATATAATTGTTTAATCACAAGTCATATAGATAAAAATAAATAAACAATCACAGAACATGATATGAGATAAATATACAAGCAGTGTCAAAAAAATAATGTTGTAAATATGTGATATGTAAGACTAGTTAATCAAGTCAATTGAAGTCAGAGTATAAACGAAAACATAGCCTTAAGTGTTATGCACACGTGAGTTCTGGTCCCGCCTAAATACGCCTACCGGTTTGGACGATATATATGTTTTTATATCGTCGCGCAAAACAGATCAGAATTTGTTCAGCACCGTCATACATTTTTAAAATATAGTTTGGGCTAATTTTCTTCAGGTTTTAGGTTACGAAAATTATTAGAAAATTGTAGGCCTTTTGATTTACTTATCCGAACCACTAAGAATCACACAATTTGGATTTCTGAAGCTTTAGTTATAATTATTTTAATATCAACGTTTAAAACAGAAATTCTGATTTCTGAACAGCAATTATATGTTATATTGCAAAGCCTATATTCGGTTGTTTCATGCGTTTCTAAGTAATATAATATACGGGAAATTATAGCGCTATCAATTGTGCATCTTCACATCTAAATTTTGTCACGAACGGATATCGGGAGTTCGAGTTATGTCCTTTTTTAAAACAGTGTGCGAATCAGGACCGATTCCGTCCAGATCCGTCGCTTTATATTGTAACGCAGTTTTCTATATTTTATATTAGTTTTCAGTAAAAAATTAAAACAAAGAAAATCTAGAAATTTTGATGTAGATGTCCAAAACACCTGAATTTGCTCAATTTGGACTTCAGTAGACCAAGTTATATGTCTTAGAAATTGATCGATAAATGAAGTTTTCTGTTTTACGAACAGTGAATAAAAACGATGTAACTCCTAAACCGTTATGCAGTTTGAACTAAAAAAATTTATAGCACGTACAAAAATATATATCCTATCATATGTAAATTTCCTGAAATTTCCAGAAGTGAGAATTAATTTATAAAAATTATTTTAAAGATAAAAATTTTGTAAGATCGTATTTGAAAATGATAAATTTATGGTATTTATTTATAACCTTGTTTTTTCATATGAAAAATTAAATATAAATAATTAAAATTTCGGCGATAAATAACATGAATTAATATATGTGAAGCAAACATATGATCCGATCATGATTAACCGTCTAAAACAACAATACTTAATATATTATCAACCATTGCATGCAAGATTTTATAACTAAACATTTATGATTTATTCTAACCAATTTTTAATTTAACAAAAACTTTATCATTGACTAACTAGTTATCTCAAAATTCGGCATGACAGAGGCATGGTAAGGGAATGAATTTCAAGTAGAAAAGGAGAAGGAGAGAGGACTTACATGCACAAGCCGATATCGTCACCGGACTTGTTTATCCGACAATAGCCTCACGTTACTAGCGAGACTTTTTGAAAGCTTCTTCATGTTCTTCTTCGAGAACTCTTAGATGAAGAGCGAGATGGAGATGAATAATATTTTGTGAGGAAGAAAGAAAGCAGAGGAGTTGTTCTTCTTTCTAATTTTTTTAAGAGAAAGAAGAATAAAAAGGTAAGATAAGTATGTAAAAGAATTATTTCAAATTAATTTAAATTAATATGAATTTATAATGGGAGTTAAACAGAAATTGAAAGGGTGCCCATTCATTTTGAAGCTAAAGAAAATAAAAGGCCTCATTTGTAGATTATGAGAGAGTAAAAAAATAGATAAAAATAATTGCAAGACCCAAGATTCAAACACGTAGCCTATAGAATAATAATGTAAGGACTTAACAAATGAGCTAGAAAGTTGTTCATGCATAAATTTAACAAGAATTAAATATATGCTGTTACTTGAAAGAAAGTGGGCTTGTGGGCTCATAGTTTTATAAAAGAAAAAAGAAAATGAGATTGGATTTGGGTTATGGGCTGGGTTAAGTCTTGTGTTTAAGTTGAAAAAGCTTAAGATTTAGTTTTAAAAAATTGTGTTTG
The DNA here is from genome assembly GCA_030015575.1 of Agapanthus africanus. NCBI lineage: Eukaryota > Viridiplantae > Streptophyta > Magnoliopsida > Asparagales > Amaryllidaceae > Agapanthus > Agapanthus africanus. Next base: position 27,150,234 of record CM057338.1, read on the forward strand.
GGAAAAATAGATGGAATAATAAAATAATATATTTAATAGAAAACAAAATACACGGAAAATATTAAGAATAAATAAATACAATATTTTACTAAAGAAAGAAAATACGAAGATATAGTAATATTAGGATTGTTACAACGTGGGTACTATCCCATCTGAAGTCGATACTCACGTGCTTTGCATATGAATGATCACATGTTTAACACGTGGGAACTGCCCTTCTATTTTTTATAAGGGAACAAACTCTCCCACTATAACCTAAGATTTTTGAATTCTATAAGCCCTGATGGTCTCATAGAGGGGTGTTTTCTTCTTACGAGTCGAGGGGATCTCGTAAGTGTATATTCTCCTTGGAAGGAGAAAACACCCCTCTATGAGACCATCAGGGCTTAAAGAATTCAAAAGTCTTAGGTTATAGATTTGAACCTGTTCCTAAGCCATCATATACCCCTCAAAAATAGCTCTATAGGTAGTTCGAACTTGACTCTTGTATACAATCCATGGGCACAAACAAACATAAACAAACCCCAAGTTCCACATGGTGGATGACACTTGTAAGCTCTCTCGACTTGCAAGGTGAAAAGTACATTTGTAGAATCCTTACGACTTACAAGATTCCTCACGATTCTTAGGTAGAAAATGCACTTATGAGATCCTCTTGACTTATAGAGAGAAGATAACCTTACGAGACCCTCATGGCTCGTAAACATTGAAAAGCCTTAGTTGATAGGATCCTAACTCCGTCTTCTAAGCTACCTTTGTCCAAAAAAGATAATGGTAAATAATGAGTCGCTCCTGGCATTACGCTTCAGTGTTAGCGACATTGATGCCGGACGACACCCAGAATCCCATGTTCCACATCCTCGACCCCTATGTCGCTAAAATAGGCAGTAAATATATATAAATATATATATATATATATATATATATATATATATATATATATATATATATATATATATATATATACATCCTCGACCCCCATGTTCCACACCCAGAATCTTGTAGACCATCCATAGGCATAAATTGATGTAGAAGAGCTGCATGTTATATTATGCTCTCATTCAATAAGATTTGGGTCTTGATGGCGACACACACACACCCACACCCACACACCCCTAAAGACCAATAGATGTCATCTCACTTCGGAAGGGTTTGATTTTGACTTCTTAGAGACTCTTAAACAGAGTCCGACCTTAAGATAAAGCGCCATGGTGACGCCTAACACTGAATCGTCTGACGGCACTACGGATACCCTGGCCTAAGAAGACTACTTGAGACATCATATTTTCGCGTTCGAGTGAATGGGTGATATGGCAAGTGCGTAGCTACACAAGCTAGCAACCCGATTGGGACACAGATTGAGAAAATATCAGCTAACGAAAAGGTGCGATGAACTAAACCCAGTACCACAAACCTGACGGATGCTTGCTACGAAAAGGGTTATGTATGTTTAACGTTATGCCAAGTTATCCATATGCTTAAGAGAAGGGTAAACTAAACGCTCCGTGATGAGTAAATAAACCAAGCTAAGTCATTTCAACGCAAACAGAAAGAAAGGAAAAGCAATTCACAAGAAATTCAATGGAAAAAATCTAAAAGATATTTCTTCATTTATACATCCGAAAGTTAAAGAAAGACTGCCAAAACAACGCGACTACAGCAAAACAAAAAACCAACACCGCCCAAAGTCTAGGGGAAGGGCAAAAGACTAGCATTAGTGCATGAATTCTGAAATTCAAAAGGAGGTCTTGCAGGGCATCTCAGGCAGTATCCTCCATCTGCTTGTGCTTCCGCTCACGAATACAAGTATCAGGGTCGCCACCGATATCTTCTGCCATTGTATATGAGGATATAATTGCTTTTTGCTGATAAATCCGGTACATGACATCAATTGAACGGTTCCTTCGGTTCTTGGAAATCAAGCACATTAGATAAACCGAGTGCACTTTATCTTCAGCCTGATTTGGTGAATGAAGCGACATCGCCTTGATAAGCCCGGGTGTAGCGCTCCAGATCGCGATGAAAATCATCTGTAAAAGCGAAGACCGACAAGGGAGCAACTGCCCATAATGATCCTCGAGGCGATGGAGTATGGTCTCACATTGGGCATCGGTGTAGGTAGGCTCGTAAAAGCGGATGTCAGCATGGGAAACAATCTCCCTGATAGAATACAGACAGCTAGCCATTATACCTGAAAGAAGACAAAAGAAGTGTCAGCAAAGGGAAGCAAGTTCGGACTGTGGAATCACTAACTCTAAAGTTAGTGGACCCTACAGAATCAAAGTGACGGCTCATTAATAATTCGAGTATATGTCCATTGGAGAAATCTAAGTAGATTCTCCCAAAAAGGACAACTGGAGTTAAACTCCAAAAGTCCAAAGTGGATATTTTAATAATACCAGAGCTTAGCCCTATTAAATTATAACAAAAATGGAATAAAATTCCGAAATTCCCCAAAGGGAAAAATATTCAAAAGCATGGCTAAACCATTGGAATTAAAATTCCAAAATCTCCAAAAGGGAAAATGTCAAAATCAATATTAAGGCTAAGCCCTGCAAGAAATAAAAATGGGGTTAAACTTCGAAATCTCTAAAGGGGCAATGTCCAAAATATAGAGCTAGGATATGTCAATGATTCTCACCTTAAAAATGGGCAGAGTCGACCCTGTTCGAAAGGAGTTGGGGGCGAAGCTAAGCTTCAATGGCAGAGAATTAAGCTTTGAAGGAGAATTAAATTCTCAAGAAAATCAAGAAAATGAAGAAGGAACCGATCACTTCAAAGCTAAGGAACTATTTATAAGGGATATGGGGTCGATTTAACTTCCCCAAATCCATAGGCGATTCGATGGCTATAAAGCCGACACCATTGCACTAATGTATAAGGCAAGTAAGAGCAACGGAGGAGGGCATTTGTTCCCTTATAAAATATAGAAGGGCGGTCCCCACATGTTAAACACGTGAGCACTCATATGTAAAGCATGTGAGTATCGGTTTCAGATAGGATAGCACCACGTGTTAAACATGTAAGCACTCACATGCAGAGCACATGAGCATTGGTTGTTCCCTTATAAAAAATAAAAGGGCAGCCCCCACGTGTTAAACATGTGATCACTTACATGCAAAGCACGTGAGTACTGGCTTCATATATGATTAAATCCTATAAAAGCACCCATCTGTTAAACACGTATGCATTCACGTGCAGAGCATGTGAGCGCTGGAGCCCAAAATCGGAGTGGTTCGCTTCAGGTAGAATCAAATTCTACACGGAAAAATATTTTTCTGATCTTTTTAAAATAAGAAAGATCTTCTTTATTAAACAGAGAGCCGTTGGATCAAGGATCCATTGGTGATCAAAAAATCACAGAGAGAATTAAATTCTATGTTAGGAAAATATTCACCCAATCTTGTTGAAACGAACAAGAAATATGTTCTGTTAAACAAAATGTTGCTGGATCAAAAATCTAATGGTGGAAAAATTTCCTAAGCGATTTTTAAGATCAATTAAATCAATTGATATCTCCCATTGAGAGATTTACTCAAACTAATTAATAGTTTTCCTTTCCTATATAAAGGACCTGAGACTCCAAGTCTCATATACACAAGATCCCCTATAAGCTTCCGCGAGAAAGAAAATACTCCCCATAAGCTCTGCAAAAACCAAGAATTTAATTCTCTATAAAGAAGAAGATCATCTCCCTACTCAAACCCTAGCTAAAGAAAAATACAGAGATAAAAAAATCTCCTTTACCTATCATATATATGTAAGGGTTTAACTCTTTAAACGAAACTTAGTTCTTCATCTGGATCTGAGATCTACACGACAAATCTCCTATAAAAAAGAAGAATTTAATTCTTAGTAGGAAGATCTTGTTTTTCTGACTCAACATCCAGGAGAAAACAATGATGAATAGAAGAAAGAACATAAAGGAAAGAAAGAAAAAGATAGAGTTTATACTTCAGGAAATTAGTTCCTTCAAGATAAGGTTTTAGAAAGAACTTAGTTCTCGTTTAAACAAGATCTATAAAGAAAATTGAGAAGAGTTTAACTCTATCTCTACATGAATATGGCGATGCCCATGTGATATCCACGTGAGCGCCAGAGTTTGAGTGCCTCACGTGATATCCACGCGCGCGCTAGAAAATAAGGCAGTTGAGTGCTTAGCACTACTTTGGTAGCTCTCACGTGATAGTGCATGAGCATCTAAGAAAACAACAACTCACGTGATATCCACTTGAGTGCCCAAGAAAATAACAGCTCACATGATAACACATGAGTGTCCAAGAAGACAATGGCCCACGTGATAGCACGTGAGCACTGAAACAGGAACGATATTATATCTTATGTTGAAGCTTAAGATTCTATACCTAGTTCTTAGCACTGTTGGATTATGTAAAGCTTAAAACAAAATATATGGCCTAGTACTTAGCACTGTTGGGTAAATATAAAGCCCAGTATTTAGTCATAGAATTTGACTTCATCAGAATAACAGATAGACCTGGTAATAAGGTAATAGGGAGTGATGTCTTGGTATTTGGATGATGTACTCTTAATAGGAAGTGATGCTCCTATACTACAATCGGTTATACTATGGTTGTCACATATATTTCTTCACATAGGACCTAGACAAAATACCAGGGATTCTAGTGACTGGATTTATAGTTTTAGATCTAAATTTAGGAAGTGTCCCAATACGGGTACTTTGACACTATTCTAAAGTGTTTTAGAATGGACGACTCCTGACGTGGTAGTGTACCCACAGGTGAAGGAGTCACCCTTTCTAAAGAGATGTCTTCTGGACTAATGAGGAGAGAGATTTACATGATTGATATATCACTTTCTTAGGCAATTGAGTCAATCATGAGATGTCAAGTACCACACCAGATATTTCTTTTGCACTAGTTTCAATAAGCATATATTAATCCAATCTTGGAGAAATATTAGGAAACAGTTATGAACATAAGAGGATGTTCTTGGTATATGGTAACGGCAGTCTCCTTAAGGAGGCGGTTATCATTTCAGGCTTCCAAGGTGACCTGGATGACATAGTGACTATCAAAGTTAATAGTTCTTTCTTTTGAGGTGCAGTGTGTTAGGTTTCCAAGAAGGATACCGAGGTAGTCATGGCGCCGGGTGCTGATTACATCAACAATTGGATACAGTTTAAGAAACTTGTTGGATTTGGTGTTCATGTCATGAATAAGGTCTCATCAGATATTCAGACAAGTTTTAAGACATGCATTGCTTATTTCGGGAGATAGTCATTCTTCGCGAAATTGAGATATAGAAAGATAAAAATAGAAATATTGGAGCGGATCTACTCACTGAGGCTATTTCTCGAACACGAATGTTTCACAAACATGTTTTGCGAAACTGATTAGTAGAGAAGTTGGGTGATCGATAGCATACGGGCTATGATTATGCGACACTGCAATAATTAGCCTTAAGTGTAAGTGGGAGATTATTGGCTATAGTGCCATCAAGTCAATTATTGTAATCACAGACAAGCGATTATAATGATTGAGGGATGATCTATATGAGTAGAACAGTCTTACTCGAGATGATAGTATGCTATCTGGTTCATCTCTATCATTATGTACATATATTATGTGGTATTACTGATCATTATTACATGCTGATAAAGCCCATAGGATTCTTGCTTGACTATCAGGGTTATTGTGGCGATCACACTTGTGAGAACTGGATAGTTTATAAATAAATCCTTAAATGTCTTTAGTCGTGGGAATATCGAGACTGGGCATCGATATTCTAGAGTAGACTAGTGTATACATTTCTTGACCCAGACGAGGGGTGTCACACCCCGCTTCCCGGTGTACGGGTGGAGGACACGACTGGCCCGCTACGTATTTACTCAGAAGTAAACACGCTAAGCGTATCTAAGCAATATAAAATGTAATGTACACAAGAGACAAGATGTAAATGAACAACAACTTTATTTATTTAACATTCTTTTTACAATACAACTGAAAAGTAAATACATGGAATGAAAGCAATGCCTAAACAGCGGCATAACAGAAATGAAAATACTGAAATGAAATGTACAAGTAACTAGAGCTCTGGGTCGAAGGCTAGCTGATCCAAGTCCTCGATGGTGGGATCGATCTCCTGAAGGTCCGAATCACCTGACGACATTCCAAAGAAAAGAAAGAGAATGTCGTCGGCGAACAAATTGCTCGGTAAGTCCCATAAATAGATAAGAATGGAATAGACAGAATAGAGAGTATATTGTTATAATGTTGTATTTAGTGTTAACGCTGTTGTTTGTAACTTGGTACAGAAGAGGCCAGTGTATACGAGAGGAGTCTCACTAGACCAGAGATTATGGTACATGGAGTACAAGGAACCGTTCAGTCATGGTGCAACGACAATTGAATTCAGGTTAGGTGTCTTTATGGTTGCTGTCTCGTGCCACTTCTAACACCTTCCGTACCAATCTACCCCTTATAAACCCCGCAATGTCTTGATTGTATTGTTTATATTGTATTGTCTTGATTTATATAGATGGATGACTTGCCAAAACCATGATATCAGTAAGTGGATGTTACTGGAAAATCATGTAGATAGATGGATATCCATGGTTCGGTTCGGTCAATATAGATTGAATAGATTGAACAGATTGAATATATATGGATTCATATTGAATTGTAGTTTTGTAATTTCATACTTGAATCATATTCAATTCAGATTAATTATATTGAGACTCAGTCTTAGTCAGACAATTAGAAAAGAAATTGAATCATGAATTAGATTTTGGTGTTATCGGTAACTGCTGCACATGGACGGCTGGATTTGTGTCTTTTTCAAAGACAATTACCGTGTTGATAACACCGTTTGTTAAGTTGTCTACCTTAAATAGGCAAGCACCCATATCTCCGGCTCCCTGAGGCTCAAGAGGCTGATCCCGCTTAAACCTATGTTTACTAGGGTCCTTATTGTAATTTAGTATAACATGAGAGGGTTTTATGTAAAATAGTTTTGTTATACTTTCAAAATATACTTCAAGTATTTAATTATCGTCTTTAGAGTTTTCATAGATATTTCTTTTATTCAATGTGAAATTTCTAGTGAATATGACCTAGTTTTTAAAGTATAAGCTATTTATTTGAAATATTGGAATTGTATGGTATTTTCTTGTAAATGGGAGGTTTTTCTTAAATTTTGGAAATGTGGAATATTATAAATATTAAAAATAGATATTTTGATATTAATTACATATATATTTATTTATAAAAATATAAGTTTTATTTAAAATAGAAATCATATTTTTCTAAAGAAAAAATGTATTAAAAATCTTTCGAGATCGTATGCTCCTTGCGGAGGTCTGCATCTCACTCTACTAAGTCCGAGAATGTGTGATAATCCGCACCATTCCGAACGGGTTCCCCAAAATGGGTTGTAGATGCGCAATTGCAAAAATTTGTTAAACACATTTCTTATAGAAAAAGGTTTTTATAAGTTGAAGATAGTTATATGTAAAGTCGTATTTTCCCAAATCTATGTTCCCAAATTCCATCGTGCTATGTTAGATATGTGTATTGTGAGGAGGTAGGTCATTATCTCGTGAACTATCTATAGGTATAATAAGGAATTATGATGGTTTATGTCGAAACTAAACTGTTTCCCCCAATTAGAACGAAACTCTATTTCTAAGACTGAAAAGTAAAGCGCCGCTTCATGAAAGAGGCTAAACACCGAAGGCAATTTATCCTTGCAAGAATCACATGCACTAAATAATAGCAAATTAAATTATAGATGCACAAGCAGAACAGAGAGCTAAAATAAAAGAACCCTTAACAGATAATGAAATCCTTGATTAAAAAGAAAAATACTTGTTCATCATTATTATTGTTATTACATTTAAAAAAGATCACCAAATATGGGATCGGAAAGACAAGGGTTCGCAAAGATAAGGAGAAGATTCTCCAGTTCCCTTTCTGTCTTTTCCACCACGTTGAAGCGGCGGTCCTCTCGAGAAGTAGACGCCCAACGATCATCGCCACACTCGTCAGAAAAGGCGGCGATGACAACCCGGCGAGCCCGTATCTGGCTCAGCAAGTGGAAAGAACAGTCCCTCAGGGCTTTGGTGATCAAGTGCGCTTCAAAGAAGCACTCGATCTTATCCTCGGCGACGTCGAGCATTGCCGAGGACATCTCTACTGGAGGAGGGGGAAGATCGGCGAGCACCGAGGCAAGGATCATCCGGAGCCAAATGGAGTGCGGAGGAAGAGGAGACCCCACGCGAGTCAAAAGCTCGTACATTGCAGCATCGCACTGCTCGTCCGTAAAAGAAGGGTCCACCAGGCGCGCCGCAAAACAGGGAACGATGTCCCGAATCGGCACTTCCCATGGTTGTCGGCGAGCATGAGGGCGGTTGCAATCCATAATCGAAGAAGTTCTCTGAAGATGAGAAAAGAAAAGGCTCGGCCTTGAGTTATATATAGACCCAAGCACAGAGAATTCTGTGCACAATGGAATTATTTCCAAGACCCGGGAAATAAAATTTTTGGGAAGATGAAAAGACATCTCAAATGAAGCAACGCTTCCGATTCGCCCAATCAGAGCAAAGCTCTACTTTGAAAATCTAAATTTTAAATAAATGAAGCAACGCTTCAGATTCTTCGCGCTGGGCGCAATGCGCCACGTGTCAGGCGCAGATGAAATAGCGCAGCGTCCAAGAAGGCGCGCCCAATCAGAGCAAAGCTCTATTTAAGGCAAAATCAAAGGAAGCAACGCTTCAGTTGCGTAAGCGCTGCGCTGCGCGACACGTGTCAGCGCAGATGCGCTGCGCGACACGTGTCAGCGCAGATGCGCTAGCCCAGTTGTGCTGCGCTTTGCGCTGCGCGACACGTGTTAGCTCAGTTGCGCTGCGCTTTGCGCTGCGCGACACATGTTAGCGCAGATGCGCTGCGCGACACGTGTCAGCGCAGTTGCGCTGCGTGACACGTGTCACGCTCTGGAGCATTTGTGCCAAACAGAATTAAAATTCTAAAGAAATCTTTCTGTTCTTGTTAAAAACAAGAAGATTTTCTTCTGTAAAATAGAAGCCCTTGGATCAAAGATCCAACGGTGGGGAAAATTCCCAAAATCACTCAGAGGAAGATCTCGTTAAAAAATTCAACAAACTTATGGGCACTATATAAAGACCCCTAGACCTCAATTCAAGGGGATCAACATTTTTGGGAGAAATCAAGAACTTCAAACAGAGAGAACTTTGAAGAATTAGAGAGAATTTCTCAAGAAGAAGAGAAAAAGGTAAAAACCTTTAGAAAAAGAGAAAATTCTCTTAAAAACAGATCATTGATATAAGAACAAGATCAATGATCTTCAAGAAAAAAGAAAAATAAACAATAACAGTGCCTTGCACTTTTTATGAACCACTGGTTCTTTGAAAACAAGAAAAAACTTGTTTTCTTTGATCTAAAATTGATCCAAAAGAATAAGAGCAGTGCCCAGCACTTGCCAAAACTGCACGATTGCGCAAGCCGCCAGGAAGCGCTATGTGTTAGCAGTGCAACAGCGCAGCGCACTGACGCAGCGCACAGCGCTGTTGCACTTGCGCTCATCAGAGCGTGACACGTGTCACTTCCACATGCGCTTGCGCTCTTTAATTTGCGCAAAGCGCCTAACAAGCCATGTGGGGCACTGTCAGAGTATTTAATGCTCTGCATTATTAAGAAAAGGGACAGAGCCCAATTAAAAGGCCTAACAGGCCAAATTAAAAATGCTTTGCATTTTAAAAAGGGGCAGAGCCCAACCAAAACAAAGAAAAATAATGCAGTGAGGGGGCAAGGCCCTAGCACAGGTCCAATAGGCCAAAGACAAAAGAATATTGAAACTGGACTTAGCCCAGTCGTGGCCATAAGTCCTCAAATTAAATTGACTGAGCACGGCTGCTCCCTAAATCAATTTACATTCGGTTCGAGGGTACATCTCCGAACTCCTCTGACAGTTCTCGTTGTAATCCTTCAACGACGTCAGAGAGGTGACGGGTCCCAACGACCACACATGAATATGGACTGCGGGGTCCTTAAACTCGTGGACTGAAACGTCCTTAAACTAATATTGGACCGAAACATCCTTAAACTAATGATGGACCACCACGTCCTTAAACTGGCGATGGACCGAAACGTCCTTAAACTAATATTCATCCCAAAATGGGAACATGGACCACCACGTCTCTAAACTGGAACACGGACCACCACATCTCTAAACTGGAATAATAGAGCCTCCAAATGCTCTTTTGCCGGATCTAAAAAATCCCGTTTAAGTTGATCTTAGCCTCAAACCTGGCTAACGTATCCTTAAACATTCAAATGGACCATAAAACTCCAAATCAACTTTGGTTCAAGGGTACATCTCTGAACTCCTCTGACACCTATCGTTGTAATCCTTCAACGACGTCAGAGAGGTGATGAGTCCTGATGGCCATATATTAAATAGATCACCACGTTAAGTTGATCTTAGTCTCAAATCAGACTAACGCATCCTTAACGAACGTTTAAGTTGATCTTAGCCTCAATACGGCTAATGTATCCTTAAACTAAAAACACCAAACCCAAATCTAAGTAAATACGGATTTGGACTAATCCACGTCCTACGGGCGACGGCATTACTCAGTCTCCGTATACAATCCACAGGCAACCACAAACAAAACAAACACACACGACACGAAGTGAAATTCTGGAGAAGGAGAAAGTGGCTACCGCGATGCGGTAGCGTAATTAACTGTAGGGGCTTGCGCCTGCAGGGAAGAGCGTCCCCACAATCAAAAACCCCTCAAACGAGGGGGAATCTGACGAAGTCTGCTACATCGGCCGCATCCGTCTAAACCTCCGATACATGGTGCCATAAATCAACTTGGCATTTTCGGAGACGTAGACGGATAAAACCATATAGCATCTGCCCCGAATCTCATGCAAGACGTCCTCACGTCACCGCCGTCTTTCAGAGGGGAACAGATTTTGGCACGCCCGGTAGGACCTTTTCCTCTTTCCACTCCACACTTCGTGTGTCGTCTTCGCGAACGAATCGCAGTTTGTTAATGGTTGCCTTTGGATTTTAAGTTACTAAGATTTGGTCTTTTGCCTGGCGCAGAACTCAAATATCAATGGCCTCTAACTGCACCAACTGCTCGAAGTGCCACTGCAACGAACGTTCCACCTCACCTGGAGGTGTGGCATATGGGCCCCAAGCGGCCTCCTTCTTCGCTCTGCCGGTAGAACAGGTGACCCAGGCCACCACCGGCCTGTTTTTCGGGACCATAGTCCCACCTGCAAGCTTCTCTATGCCAAGACCTGCACCGGAAGTAAATAAGAAGTCGGTCTTCGACCGGCTCACTGCTACGACGGCCCCTGTCAACGGGTTGCCTACTACCAAACCAACAGCCTCTTTTTCGCCAGGCTGGATCAGAACTCTAAATTGGCTGTCCCTAGGAAGGCAATAACTGCTGCTCCTGAAGTCTTTAAGACGGCTTCTCCCGTCAAAGAGTCAGTCTTTTCAAGGCTGACTATTCCTGCTTCAGCCCCTGCACGAGGATCTGTCTTTGACAGATTGAATATCTCCCCTCAAAGGACAACCTCAGTCTTTAAAAGGTTAACACCAGCAGCGCCTCATTCTGACAGGGGGCAAAAAAAAGCTGTCTCTATCTCTGAGCCAGTCCCAACAGCTCGTCATGCTCGACGTCGCCATTAGCGACGAGTGAGGAAGGCAGGGGGCAACTCCCCCTTAGGGCTAACTCCACCTGCTCCAGTGGTAGAGGTCAACGCTGCTGTTCCAACTGGGAATAGTTTTGAACTGCTGAGGAGGGTACGGAAGAACACTCCAACCGCTACACTAAAAAGATCTCCTCCACCTGTGGAGAGGGTTCCAGAAACGAAGCAAGAGCATCCCCCTCAACGACTGTCCTCAAAAGTTTATAAAGTTTGGCGGAGAGTTCAAGACTCCATAATTGACCCAGATCACTCTCGTCGACAGAAAAAGGCGAAGGTGCAAGAAGAAAAGAAACGTCCGATCAAACAGGAAAGGATGACAGCCACCTCCTGGGTGCCCACTACAACGGCCCCCTCAACTTCTACGGCCCATAAGAGAAGAAGGCCAGAAAAAATCCTTACACCTATGGCGAATATCAAAGGTGGTGAACCCAAATGCCCTAAGTCTGGGGGCATGGTAGTTCATACCGTCTATATGGAGTCTGGTAAAGAGGACAGCCGCATATCAACAGGTCATAGACCGCTCACGCGATTGATCAACAAAGCGCAGGAGCAACAGCAAAAGCTCCAAGAGATGATGAACGCTATGGCCGCACTTACTGGGCCAAAAGAAAACCCTGAAACGTCCTCGAATGAGCGTCAAGAACAAGAGATAGATGCTGAATTCCTTCGTCGAATACTGGAGAAAAAGGATAAAGAGGCTGCTGAACAAGCAGCCAACATAAAGAAAATGGACCTCCTGTTCCAGGACATGGTGGGCATGATGATTCAACAGGATCCACCTGCTGAAGATCCCCCGATCATCCTTGAAGACGATAGGGAAGAGACGTCGAATCGTCCACCAGCTCCATCAACAGCTAAGGAGGAAACAATCTCCAAGGCTGACTTAGAAGAATACATAGCCCAACAAATACGGGTTCATCATGCGACTGAAGCAGCCGGCCAGGTCGTAAAAACAGGACGGCCGTATCCGAGTTGGTACGATCAGATCAAATACCCACCTGGTTACACAATTCCCAAGTTCCATATCTATAAGGGGACTGGCAATCCCCACCAGCATGTCGCCCAGTTCAAGGCGCTTTGCGGCAACACTGGCGGTGATGATAAATTGTTGCTCCGCCAGTTCGTTGGTAGTTTGTCAGATACAACGTTCGAATGGTATTCCGAGCTCCCGAACGATTCTATCAAGACATTTGCTGAGATGGAACTGCTGTTTACCCAGCGTTTCGCGAGTGCTAGCGAGCGTACCCCGATAACGGCATTGATTAATGCCAGGGTGAAGCCGGGCGAGACATGGGTCCAATATGCTATACGGTGGCGTAATTTATGGTCAAAATGCGAGCAGCGCATAGAAAAAGCTCCTGCAGTGGGGATGTTTGTGGGAACCCTCGATCCGTAAGCAACCATCTCGCAATTTATGATGTTCTTCAAGCCGACCACCTTCCAGTCATTAATCGACAAGCTGGCGCAAATGGATCAAATGGGCCATAAACCTCCTCTTCCAAAGCCGGACTCCCGAAATGAGAAGGGAAAGGGGAAAACGATCGTGGTCACTAATGCTCAGCAGCAGCCGAACAACCCGAAGCCAGTCGTTCGTCAAAATAATATGCGCCCGTACGTACCCCTTAAGGATAGGATGGGACATCCTTACTCGTTTCCCCGAGATAAAACAAGAAGGTTATTTGAGCCGGCGTTGCGTAACCGACTCATAAATCTGCCGGATCCAAAACGTCCGTCACAACCAAGTGATGTCAATGAGCCCAACTACTGTCCTTATCATCGAGTATTGGGTCACCCGATCGAGGATTGCTACGTCTTTAAGAATTGGCTTGAAGATCAGTACCGACAGGGCAAGTTTGCATTGTCCGACAAATGGAAGGTGAATCCACCGCAACCCCACACCTCTAAGGGAATGAATACGCCAGGGGAAACATGCTCTATCGTTGAGGAAGCTCCTTGGGAGGTTGTATTATCAACTAAGACAAAGAGAATGCTAAATGATCTTCAAACATGCCCAGCAATCAAGTGGAAGAACCCGTTGGAGCCGCAGATCATTGAAGGGATGTTGAAGCCTCGTCCAACTCAAAAGATCGATGGAGGTGGCCCAAGCATTCATAACCAGCCGTCGAAATCTTCAAAGAAGAAAAAAAAGAAGTCAAAGAAGACCGTGAAGCCCGGAAACAAGCGCACGGACTTACAAAAACAAATTGACGCGCTGGAAGAATACAACCAGAAGGCACGGACTCCTATTACGTTCTAAGAGTTCCTCAATCACGTCTTTCAAGAGGAAGATGAGGGAGAAAGTTCATCTGATGAATCTGAAGAATACGTGGCGAGCTGTAATGTGATTTCCCATTCGCTCATGAACGATGAGGAGACTCCTTTTACTGGAAAGCTAGGGGCAGATCCTGAACCAAAAATTTCGGGGCCGTCGGATGAAGTAATTGACGCATTCCTCAATGAAGCTTTCTTAAAAAGTAAAGCTGGTCGGGAGCGCGAAGCGGTCATATTTGAAAGGGCCAAGCGCCAGCGCCTTAACGAAAGAATTGAGATACTCCCGCTGGAGCAAAGTACACCCGCTGCGGATGAAATCGAATTCAAGATGAGGAAAAGGTTCGCTAAAGCCGTGTCAATGAGTATGAAACTACCATCCTCTGAGGGAAGCGTTACCGGTGAAGTGGAAATGCACTCCTCCTATTGCTTGTATCATCAGAAGATTTCATACCCCACTGAAGAATGCAAAGCTTTCGATAGATGCTGGCAAGGATATGTTGCTCACCGGCAGCATTTTAAGCGGGAAAAGCGCAAGACTCGCCGAGAATGGAACGATACGACTGAAGGGCTTAACAGAACCACCGGCAATTGTCGCATGGTCAACGCCGGAGGATCACAAGTACTCACATTCGGGAGAGATTCTGATGAGGAGATGGAGCTTGGCCCTCTCTTTAAAGAGTCCACCTCGGGAAAAGAAGAAGAACGGAAGATTTGTGAGAATATCCGGCTGCGTAATCGGACGCTGCCCGAAAAGAATCTTGGACCCTCAAATAGAAAAGATAAGGGAAAAGAGAAGGTCCCTGAAGATATCGACTTAGATGACCACGCTGTGGAGGAGCTAAGTGCCAAGGACCCGCCGAAGAGAAATAAGGTGGATTACAACGTCTTAGCGCATCTGAGGAAGCTACCTTCGCAGCTAGGCATTCTTGACGCCCTTTTACTATCAAAGGAGGCGAGGGATTCGTTAATTAAGGCACTACAGGACCCGGAGCAGTTCCAAGCTTTCCTGGCCGAAGAAAAGATGAAGGATGAATTGGAGGAAGTGCATACGGCAGATGTCACTTTTGGTGATGAAGACCTTCTCCTTGAGACGTGCGAACACAATCGCCCCCTCTATGTCTCAGGATACTGCCATGATATAAAGATAGGCAAAATCCTGATCGATAACGGATCGTCTGTTAATCTCCTTAACGTGCAGGTGTTGAAAGAAATCTGCATGAGCGTCCAGCACCTTGCTCGGGACAAGATCACCATCTCCGGGTTCGACTCCCAATCGTCAAAGACTCTTGAATCTATGATACTGACGCTACGCTTTGGGCTGCTCGTCACGGACATTAAATTCCACGTCATAGATGCCAAGACATGCTACAACGCTCTGCTCGGCCGACCATGGTTACACGAGTACAACATCATCCATTCTACACAACATCAATGTATGAAATATGTTAGGGATGGTCTTGAGTATACCGTGACGGGAGAACTGAATCCGTTTTCCGTGAACGAAGTTCGTAAATATGAAGATGCCAAATACTTCTTACCGGATTTCGAGGACATGGAGAGGTGTCACAAGCCAGAGAATAAAGCTAATGCCACCATCCCTGTCTTCGGCAGTGATACCGAGGAGGAAGAGGAGATAGTGTATTCGGATCCGCCCCAATACAACAAGCCAGGGCTATCTGCTCCTACGTTGATCTTTGGTAGTGATTCGGAAGATGAAGTCCATGCTATATTCTCTGCTCGGCCTTCAATACGAACGTCCGCCGATGAAGAGCAAAGTCTACAAGTTGCTATGGTGCCGCCTAAACACCGTAAAGAACTAGATGCACTTGATATTTACAATGTAGAAGAGCTGCAAACGTTCTATATCCCTCCCAGGCGAGAAGGCGAAAAAGCAATTCTATTCTACCACTCCGAAGAAACTAGAGTGGAGAAAGAAATCTGGCATGGCGCGGATCCTACGCTTGATAGGGTTCAGCCCATCCGTCTCCCCAGATATTATACAGAAGGCCTGAAGAGGCTGCTGAAGCGTCAGGGTATATCCTTCAAGCAGACCGTTCGAAAATCCAAGTTCTATGACAAAGTCTGGAACGTTCCCGGGACTCAACGCAAACTGCCTAATGGGAGAATGGAAACAAAATGGCTTGGATACATCCGGTCAAAGAAACGGGAGCTACTACACGGTTGCTACATCGTGTATGACTTTGATAAAGAAGCGAATGCTCAATGGGAGGGCGCTTATCCTGAACCAGTGAAAGTTCCAGATGCAAAAGTGCCCAATCCGTCGTTCGAAGAACAAATGGATAAATTTATAAGGGAAGCTAGTCAAAAAGTCCGAGACGACCATAACCGCGAAATGGCCATCTACGAGAAAGCCAAAACGCAACGCCTCCTTCAACAGGCCGTGAAAGACGAAAATGCCACCCCCTGTCAACCTGTTATAAAAAAGGTTCGACGTAGAGGCAGAAACAAGTCGAAAGCCTAAAAGGGCGCTCAACAACAACAAAGCGGGGCTAAGGAGCCACGCAAACGGGAGTCGAGCATTATTGATCTATCCCTCATGAAGAAAATGGGTCGAGCGTACTCATTTCCTCGGGACAAGACGAAGAAGATACTTGATCTTGCTCTAAAACATCAAATGCTTACACTGCCGGAGTCCAAGAACCCCGAACAAGCAGGAGAAGCCTCTGACCCATTGCTCTTACCATCGAGTAACAGGGCATCCTCTCGAAGACCGCTTCACCTTCAAGAATTGGGTCGAAGATCAGTATCAGCTTGGCAAGTTCGTTCTGTCTGACAACTGGAGGGTAGCACTGCCGCAGAAGCACGAACCCAAAGCCACAAAAATAGAACCAACTCCACATTGGGATTGGAAGCGGATTTGCACTTGTCACATGATAATAATATTAAAAGAAGAGCCCGAGAACATGGACAGCCTTCCCTGGTGCTTCGAAAACAGCAATGATGAGGTGGTCTCAGAATTTCCGCCAGCTCCGAAAGAACTGGAGGATGGAATACATACCACCGCAGATAACCTCAAGAAAATCGAGTTGGGGACAGCTGATGACCCACGGCCGACGTTTGTCAGTGAGCTGCTATTTGAAGAAAGGGTGACTGTGTTAAAAGACGTCCTTGTACAGCACAAAGATTGCTTCGCGTGGAACTATTCCGAGATGCCAGGACTAGACCCAGAAGTTGCTGTGCACAAATTGGCGATATCTCCGGACGTCAATCCGGTCAAACAGGCGCCAAGAAGAATGCGGCTCGAGCTTGAGATGAGTATCAATGCTGAGGTCAAGAAGCTGATCGACTCTGGCTTTATCCAGGAGGTTCAATATCCTGAATGGATCGCCAACATCGTCCCGGTGATGAAGAAAAACGGGACAGTGCGCATATGCGTGGATTTTCGGGATCTCAATAAAGCCTGCCCAAAGGATGATTTCCCGGTGCCGGTCACCGAACTGATGATAGACAATACGTCCACTCATGAGGTTTTCTCCTTCATGGACGGCTCATCAGGGTATAATCAGATAAAGATGCATCCCGAAGACCAGAAGCATACCGCTTTCCGGACCCCTTTGGGAATATTTTGCTACAAGGTGATGCCCTTCGGTCTAAAGAACGCCGGCGCCACCTATCAGAGGGCCATGACGAAGATCTTCGACGACCTCATACATGAAATCGTCGAATGTTATATCGACGACCTCGTGGTCAAGAGAAAATCATACGAGGAACATCTCGAGCATCTAAAAACCGTATTTCGACGCCTTCGACAATACAACTTGAAAATGAACCCTCTCAAGTGTGCATTCGGAGTTTCTTCGGGCAAATTCCTGGGATTAATCGTCCGACGCCGAGGTATCGAGATAGATCCGTCCAAGATCAAGGCGATTATGGAAATGCCCCCGCCAAGGACTCTTAAGCAGCCGCGATCTCTCCAAGGGAAGCTCGCGTATATACGGCGATTTATAGCCAACCTTTCAGGCAAGTGCCGCCCTTACAGTCACCTGATGAAGAAGGGAACTCCATTCGTCTGGGATAAAAAACGCCAGGGCGTGCTGGACGAGATTAAACACTACCTGTAGAACCCGCCAGTGTTGGCTGCTCTGGTTAAGGGAAAGCCTCTCATTCTGTATACAACCACCCTCGAAGGTTCCTTAGGCGTATTATGGGCATAAGAAAACGACCAGGGGAAGGAAAGAGCTCTCTATTACTTGAGTCGAGTTCTTCTGGGGGCAGAAAGCAACTACTCTCCCATTGAAAAACACTGCCTGGCGTTGATCTTCGCGATAACAAAGCTCAGGCACTATGCATTGGCGCATGAGGTCCGTCTCATTTCGAAGGTGGACCCTTTTAAGTATTTAATGTCAAAGGCCATATTGACGGGACGACTCGCTAAATGGACCCTGCTCTTGATGGAGTTCTCGATAACCTATCAACCTCTTAGGGCAGTAAAAGGTCAGGCCCTTGCCGACTTCCTTGCTGAGCATCCGATACTGGCCGATTCTCCTCTGAATTGCGAGTTGCCAGACGAACATGCGTTTGACGCTATCGATGGGAACGATACCCGATGGGAACTCTATTTCGATAGAGCATCTTCCGTGAAGAAGCGCAGACAAAGTACCCCCATAATCAAATCGGGGGTAGGACTCATCTTCGTGACCCTACAAGGAGGAATAATGCGCTTCACTTTCTCCTTAACAGATCCGAGGACAAACAATGAAGCCGAATATGAAGCTTTGATAGCAGGCCTCGAGATCGCCATCGACATGGGAATTGAAAACCTCCTCATATATGGAGACTCCCAGCTGGTCGTCAGTCAAGTAAACGGCGACTACCAGACATGCAAGCCAGAATTGGTGAAGTATGGCGAAAAGGTGCAACAGTTGTTGACCCAAATTCCTTCCTATACTTTGGAAAGCATACCGCGCGCGGAAAATAGCAAAGCAGACGCGCTGGCCAAACTTGCTAAAGAACTGGCCGACGAGAACCTCGATGACGTTAGAATCGTGGTACAAAGCCGTCGGGTGCTTGCCCAGTAGAAATACCTCCGGAATCATCCGAGGAAAAGGGAGTGACTGAGCAGACGACCTTACAAATATAAGAACGAGAAAAGGCTGAGGATTGGAGGGAAGTCTTCATAGACTACTTTAAGTCCCATCGAATGCCCGAAGATGCGTCCACAAGACATCAGCTCATAAAACGAGCTCTGTCTTTCTCCTTCGTCAACAACACTCTGTATAAGAGGTCGTTTGATTCTCTGTGGCTGAGATGCCTGGGACCTAACGAAGCGAAAAGAGTCGTTCAGGAAGTTCATGACGGAATCTGTGGTTCTCATCAAGCGGGCCCGAAGATGAAGTTGAAGATCAAACGGATGGGCTACTACTGGCCCATGATGATTCAGGATTGCCTCGAATATGCGAAGCAATGCCACTCATGCCAAATCCATGGGGACTTCATCCACCAACATCCAAATCCATTACATCCAACGGTGGCTAGCTGGCCGTTCGAGATGTGGGGAACTGACATAGTCGGCCCCATCGAACCAACATCGTCTAGAGGACATCGTTTAATCCTGGCGAGGACTGATTACTTCTCCAAATGGGCAGAAGCAGTACCGTTGAGGGAAGTGAAGACGGAGAATATCCTCTATTTCTTCAAGACGCACGTCATATAACGGTTTGGGACTCCGCGACGGATCATCTCCGATAACGGGCCAGCTTACAGGAGGCACAAGATCAGTCGCTTCGCACAGCAGCATAATATAGATTGGAGATATTCTTCAGTTTATAATCCGCGAGCTAATGGTCTAGCTAAAGCCTTCAACAAGACCCTGACGAACATCATGAAAAAGACGGTGTAGCGAAATAAGAAAGACTGGCACGAGAGAGGCTCTTTGGGCGTACCGAACTACGTTCAAGACAGCCACAAACACAACGCCGTACGCGTTGGTATTCAGTACGGAAGCAGTACTCCCCCTCGAGATAGAGCTACCCTCTCTGCGAGTGGCAGTCCACTACGAGTTGACGAACGAAGAAAATGCGAACCTTCGGCTTGAGGAACTTGATGCCCTTGAAGAAACACGGCTCATAGCGCAACAAAATCTGGAAGCTTATAAAGCAAAGATGACGCGCTCATATGAAAGATTGACCCGACCGAGGACATTCTGCCAAGGCGAACTTGTGCTAGTGGTCAAAAGGCCTATGATTCCCAATCGCGCCAAGCGGGGAAAATTCGAGCCAAACTATGAAGGCCCGTACATCATAGATAAGGTCTACCAGGGTGGGGCCTATCTACTCATGGATATGCACGGTGAAAGACCTTTCAGGCCCATAAACGGTCGCTTCCTGAAGAAATACTACGCCTAATGAGTTACGGCCTAGGTCAATGGTAGATGACGACGACTATGTCCGCTTGCTATCTTCCTAAGCTCAAGCTTTATAAGCAGTAGCCAGCCTTCTCAATGACGGACCGAAACGTTCTTAAACTAATAGCAGACCGAAATGTCCTTAAACTAATACCGCAGCATCCGTAGGCTGACGAGATAAAAAAAAGAGAAGAAAAATATAATAAATAAAAACGATATGTTCATAAGCGAAAAGGGCACGGATGAAAACCCGAAAGGGCTCCGTGAGTAAAAACAGCAGGGCTACCAACGAGTGTTTGTGAAAACCCGAAAGGGGGCGACCTCGTAAAAATATATATATATATATAAAAATAAAAAGAATAAAAAAAGGGGTATGTCCATAAGCAAAAAGGGCACGGATGAAAACCCGAAAGGGCTCTGTGAGTAAAAACAGCAGGGCTACCGGCGAGTGTTTGTGAAAACCCGAAAGGGCGCGACCTCGTAAAAAAAAATATATATATATATATAAGAATAAAAAGAATAAAAAAAGGGGTATGTCCATAAGCAAAATGGGCACGGATAAAAACCCGAAAGGGCTCCGTGAGTAAAAACAGCAGGACTACCGGCGAGTGTTTATGAAAACCTGAAAGGGCGCAACCTCGTTAAAGGACACTTACAGGGTCCTCTCGACCTTGTAAGGAGAAACCACCCGCGTGCGATCCTTATGACTCACAAGGGAGCAACACACTTAGGGATCCCCATGATTCCTAAGGAGAAAATACACTTGCGAGATCCTCACGACTCATAAGGAGAACTCTCTTATGGGACCCTCACGGCTCATAAGATTTGAAAGTCTTAAGTTACAGAGACCTAAACCTGTGCTTAAGCAATCCCCACAACTTCCGATATTGCCCTACAAGTGGTCCAATACTGGCCCTTGTATACAATCCATGGGCGCGAATAAACATTTCCCTGACCAAGTCCCATCCGTGACTGGGGATATGTTCGCATGGTGAACAACCCTTGTAAATCCTCTCGATTTATGAGGAGAAAACCCTCCTGTAGGATCCTTACGACTTACAGAGGAACATGCACTTAGGAATCCTCACGATTCCTAAGGAGAAAATACACCTACAAGATCCTCACGACTTGTAGGGAGAAATACCTTTGTGAGACCCTTACGGCTCATGAAGTTAAAAGCCTTAGCCGACAGGACCTTAACCTTGTTTGCTAAGCTACCTTTGTTCGACATCGACAGAGGCAAATGATGATTCGCTCCTGGCGATATCCCAGTTGTAGCGGTGCTGATGCCGAAATCGGTGTCTAATTTCAGGTTTACGGTGAAAAGCCGGTAGGCCGCACATGCATACGAAATAGCCGAAATGATGGGGCAGCTTGCAATAAAAAGCAGTATGTAAAGAAAATGTATGCATGGAAAATAGCCGAAATGATTGGGCAACTCGCAATAAAAAGTAGCGAGTAAAATAAAATAAATAGCCGAAATGATTGGGCACCGAGAAAAATAGCCGAAATGATTGGGCAATCGCGACCTTCGTGATATAAAAGCTGAAATGATAGAGCATCGCGGAAATAAAACAAAAAAAAGAGAAATGGTGAAACTTTGGCCCTACAGTTGAGATCACATCGATCCCTGTATACAATCTAAGGACGCAAATAAAGAGGCGATAAAGAGGGAACCATACTTTCCCAACAGGTTCCGCCAGAAAACGAAGCCAAATCTCGACGGTTCATCCCAACCCCGAAGAAACCAGTGTCTTCGGCAAATCCTTTGACTCAAAAAAAAGAGTGTCCTTGACGAAGAAAAACCTGATTCGCGTCGACTCGCAGAGCAACCAGTGCCTCCGTGGGAAATTCTCGACCCGTTTCAACACCAGGAAAACAAATAATTCTTGGCACTAGGGAAACAAATAATCCTTAGCAAATACCTCAACTCAGGGAAACAAGCAATCCTTGACGAGAGCCTCCTGATCCGCGTCGACTCGCAGAGCAACCAGTGCCTCCGTGGGAAATTCTCGACCCGTTTCAACACCAGGGAAACAAATAATCCTTGGCGCTAGGGAAACAAATAATCTTTAGCAAATACCTCAATTCAGGGAAACAAACAATCCTTGACGAGAGCCTCCTGATCCGCGTCGACTCGCAGAGCAACCAATGCCTCCGTGGGAAATTCTCGACCCGTTTCAACACCAAGGAAACAAATAATCCTTGGCGCTAGGGAAACAAATAATCCTTAGCAAATCCTTCGACTCAGGGAAACAAACAATCCCTGACGAGAGCCTCCTGATTCGCATCGACTCGCAGAGCAACCAGTGTCTCTGTGGGAAATTCTCGATCCGTGTCAACACCAAGGAAACAAATAATTCTTGGCGCTAGGGAAAAAAATAATCCTTAGCAAATCCTTCGACTCAGGGAAACAAACAATCCTTGACGAGAACCTCCTGATTCGCATCGACTCGCAGAGCAACCAGTGTCTCCGTGGGAAATTCTCGATCCGTGTCAACACCAAGGAAACAAATAATCCTTGGCGCTAGGGAAACAAATAATCCTTAGCAAATCCTTCGACTCAGGGAAACAAACAATCCTTGATGAAAGCCTCCTGATTCGTATCGACTCGCAGAGCAACCAGTGTCTCCGTGGGAAATTCTCGATCCGTGTCAACACCAAGGAAACAAATAATCCTTGGTTCTAGGGAAACAAATAATTCTTAGCAAATACCTAAACTCAGGGAAACAAACAATCCTTGACGAGAGCCTCCCGATTCGCGTCGGCTCGCAGAGAAACCAGTGTCTCCGTGGGAAATTCCCGATTCGTCTCAACTTGCAAGATAAAGCCTTAGGCAGCAGGAATTAAAAAACTTGTTTCCTGAACAATGGGACCCTGCAAGTCGGTCTAAAACGGTCTCTTGCATACTATTCATGGGTCTCACTCTCCAAAATCGAGTTTCAACAAGGAGGGAAACAACCGCTTACGGATCCTCTCGACTCGCAAGAGGGAAAAATTCTCTTATAGGATCCTTACGACATATAAGAGAAAACACACTTGGGAATCCTCACGATTCCTAAGGAGAAAACCCACCTACGAGATCCTCTCGATCCGTAGGGAGAAAAGTCTTTATGAGACCCACACGGCTAATAGAATTGAAAAGTCTTAGGCGGCAGATTTGAACCTACGGCCTAAGCCATCGCTATCTCTTGGAGAAATTAAGTTTATCAAGACAGCATGCTGATAATAAGAGAGTGGCAGAAAAACATCCGATTTACATTTGATCAAGCGTTCAAGACATACTCATCCATGCCTGTGCAAACGGTTCAGAACGAGGAATAAGACAAGCTGAAATGGAAATTTTCTATTCATATCATAAAAAAGGGTTCTTACAATCACGGAGAAATAAATGATAACATTATTAAAATGTTTACAAAGGTATAACCTCGGATCCGGGGCACGGATTAAGGAATTCAAAAGTAAGGCCATCCAGAGTTCTTCTGGCCTTTCTGATTATTCTTGTGCGCAGCCTCTCGCGCTCCTGTGTGTCAAGATCCTCGGCAAGCCCATCCGGCCTTCGGTCTGCTGAAAAATTTGATGTAGGATGTCGATGAGGCTGTCCCGCCGTTTCTTCGAGATCAGCCTCGTCAGGTACACTGAATGCACCTTGTCTTCGGCATCATCCAGCGCATTGAGCGGTAGGGCCTCGTGAAACTCCGGAAGTGCTCTCCATATTGCTTCCAGCACGACCTTCAAGAGAGCTGAACGACGAGGAAGCAGCCAACCACCGCTTGCGTTGAGGCGACCCATGACCTCCGCACACTGGGCGTCCGTAAAATCCTAGTTTTGATGACATCCCTGCGCGCGGATATCGTCGTAGGTGATGAACTTGTGCAAACTATATAGACGCACCGCCATTATGCCTGGAGGAAACATCACAAGAAGATTAGCGATAAAAAAAATACACAGAGAGTTAAACTTCTCAAGAGCAATGCTCTGCAAACAGGAGTGACTACCAAAACCCTAACAAGGGGAATCTAAAGAAATCCCCCGAGAACTCTGAGATCGTTACTATTAAAAGATGATATGATCCATTAAATACAAAACTCCATTTTTAATTTTCATTATCCATATTCGAACTCTTAAGAGTTCATCTTTCTTTTAGATCAGAGAGATCTATGTTTTACCAAAGATGCAAGGTTCTGTTCATAGGTTAAGAAACCCTGAAACAGATTCCTGAGAACAAGGCTCTATTTGATGAAACCCCAAAAGAGTTTTCTTTAGATCAAAGATCTATGAGAGCAAAACTCTATTAATTAAGATTGATTTAATTCAAGACTAATTCTTACTTAAATAGTTGATGTTTAGGAAAATATAACTCGAAGAGTTCTTGAAGGCAAGAGCAAAGCTCTGCAGTTTCTGAAAATGAAAATTTTAAAGATGATAATCGTCTGTGCAGGACCAAAGGTCCTATTTATAGGCATCAAGTGCCCTTTCAACTTCCAAAGGTTGCCACAACGGTTGGAATTCTGCCACCGTTGCGCTCGCATTTGGGATCATGCAAGTGCAACGGTGGGGGGCATTTGTTTCCCCCAATTAGAACGAAACTCTATTTCTAAGACTGAAAAGTAAAGCACCGCTTCATGAAAGAGGCTAAACACCGAAGGCAATTTATCCTTGCAAGAATCACATGCACTTAATAATAGCAAATTAAATTATAGATGCACAAGCACAACAGAGAGCTAAAATAAAAGAACCCTTAATAGATAATGAAATCCTTGATTAAAAAGAAAAATACTTGTTCATCATCATTATTTTTATTACATTTAAAAAAGATCACCAAATATGGGATCGGAAAGATAAGGGTTCGCAAAGATAAGGAGAAGATTCTCCAGTTCCCTTTCTGTCTTCTCCACCATGTTGATGCGGTGGTCCTCTCGAGAAGTAGACGCCCAACGATCATCGCCACACTCGTCAGAAAAGGTGGCGATGACAACCCGGCGAGCCCGTATCTGTCTCAGCAAGTGGAAAGAACAGTCCCTCAGGGCTTTGGTGATCAAGTGCGCTTCAAAGAAGCACTCGATCTTATCCTCGGCGGCGTCGAGCATTGCCGATGACATCTCTACTGGAGGAGGGGGAAGATCGGCGAGCACCGAGGCAAGGATCATCCGGAGCCAAATGGAGTGCGGAGGAAGAGGAGACCCCACGCGAGTCAAAAGCTCATACATTGCAGCATCGCACTGCTCGTCCGTAAAAGAAGGGTCCACCAGGCGCGCAACAAAACGGGGAACGATGTCCCGAATCGGCACTTCCCATGGTTTTCGGCGAGCATGAGGGCGGTTGCAAGCCATAATCGGAGAAGTTCTCTGAAGATGAGAAAAGAAAAGGCTCGGCCTTGAGTTATATATAGACCCAAGCACAGAGAATTCTGTGCACAATGGAATTATTTCCAAGACCCGGGAAATGAAATTTTTGGGAAGATGAAAAGACATCTCAAATGAAGCAACGCTTCCGATTCGCCCAATCAGAGCAAAGCTCTACTTTGAAAATCTAAATTTTAAATAAATGAAGCAACGCTTCAGATTCTTCGCGCTGGGCGCAATGCGCCACGTGTCAGGCGCAGATGCAATAGCGCAGCACCCAAGAAGGCGCGCCCAATCAGAGCAAAGCTCTATTTAAGGCAAAATCAAAGGAAGCAACGCTTCAGTTGCGCAAGCGCTGCGCTGCGCGACACGTGTCAGCGCAGATGCGCCAGCGCAGTTGCGCTGCGCGACACGTGTCAGCGCAGATGCGTGCGCGACACGTGTCAGCGCAGTTGCGCTGCATTATGCGCTGCGTGACACGTGTCACGCTCTAGAGCATTTGCGCCAAACAGAATTAAAATTCTAAAGAAATTTTTCTGTTCTTGTTAAAACAAGAAGATTTTCTTCTGTAAAACAGAAGCTCTTGGATCAATGATCCAACGGTGGGGAAAATTCCCCAAATCACTCAGAGAAAGATCTCGTTAACAAATCCAATAAACTTATGGGCACTATATAAAGATCCCTAGACCTCAATTCAAGGGGATCAACATTTTTGGGAGAAATCAAGAACTTCAAACAGAGAGAACTTTGAAGAATTAGAGAGAATTTCTCAAGAAGAAGAGAAAAAGATAAAAACCTTTAGAAAAAGAGAAAATTCTCTTAAAAACAGATCATTGATCTAAGAACAAGATCAATGATCTTCAAAAAAAAAGAAAAATAAACAATAACAGTGCCTTGCACTTTTTATGAACCACTGGTTCTTTGAAAACAAGAAAAAACTTGTTATTTTTTATCTAAAATTGATCCAAAAGAATAAGAACAGTGCCCAGCACTTGCCAAAACTGCACTATTGCGCAAGCCGCCAGGAAGCGCCATGTGTCAGCAATGCAACAGCGCAGCGCACTGATGTAGCGCACTGCGCTGTTGCGCTCATCAAAGCGTGACACGTATCACTTCCACATGCGCTTGCGCTCTTTAATTTGCGCAAAGCGCCTGACAAGCCATGTGGGGGCACTGTCAGAGTATTTAATGCTCTGCATTATTAAGAAAAGGGACAGAGCCCAATTAAAAGGCCTAATAGGCCAAATCAAAAATACTATGCATTTTAAAAAGGGGCAGAGCCCAACCAAAATAAAGAAAAATAATGCAGTGAGGGGGCAAGGCCCTAGCACAGGTCCAATAGGCCAAAGACAAAAGAATATTGAAACTGGACTTAGCCCAGTCGTGGCCATAAGTTCTCAAATTAAATTGACTGAGCACGGCTGCTCCCTAAATCAATTTACATCCGGTTCGAGGGTACATCTCCGAACTCCTCTGACAGTTCTCGTTGTAATCCTTCAACGACGTCAGAGAAGTGACGGGTCCCAACGACCACACATGAATATGGACTGCGGGGTCCTTAAACTCGTGGACTGAAACGTCCTTAAACTAATATTGGACCGAAACGTCATTAAACTAATATTGGACCGAAACGTCCTTAAACTAATGATGGACCGAAACGTCCTTAAACTAATGATGGACCACCACGTTCTTAAACTGGCGATGGACCGAAATGTCCTTAAACTAATATTCGTCCCAAAATGGGAACATGGACCACCACGTCTCTAAACTGGAACATGGACCACCACATCTCTAAACCGGAACACGGACCACCACGTCCCTAAAATGGAATAATAGAGCCTCCAAATGCTCTTTTGCCGGATCTAAACGATCCCGTTTAAGTTGATCTTAGCCTCAAACCTGGCTAACGTATCCTTAAACATTCAAATGGACCATAAAACTCCAAATCAACTTTGGTTCAAGGGTACATCTCTGAACTCCTCTGACACCTATCGTTGTAATCCTTCAAAGACGTCAGAGAGGTGATGAGTCCCGACGACCATATATTAAATAGATCACTACGTTAAGTTGATCTTAGTCTCAAATCAGACTAACGCATCCTTAACGAACGTTTAAGTTGATCTTAGCCTCAATACGGCTAACGTATCCTTAAACTAAAAACACCAAACCCAAATCGAAGTAAATACGGATTTGGACTAATCCACGTCCTACGGGCGACGACATTACTCAGTCTCCGTATACAATCCACGGGAAACCATAAACAAAACAAACACACATGACACGAAGTGAAATTCTAGAGAAGGAGAAAGTGGCTACCGCGATGCGGTAGCGTAATTAACTGCAGGGGCTTGCGCCTGCAGGGAAGAGCGTCCCCACAATCAAAAACCCCTCAAACGAGGGGGAATCTGATGAAGTCTGCTATATCGGCCGCATCCGTCTAAACCTCCGATACATGGTGCCATAAATCAACTTGGCATTTTCGGAGAGGTAGACGGATAAAACCATATAGCATCTGCCCCGAATCTCAGGCAAGACGTCCTCACGTCACCGCCGTCTTTCGGAGGGGAACATAAACTATATGGTATTTTTCTGAAAAAGTATAATAAAAGTTACAAAAATAATTAGTTTAATGTGCAACTTGTTTTATTAAGTTTGTTAATGTTTATTAATCAATATATTCTTATTTCATTAAAGAAAAGTGTAGTTTTTAAAGAAAATAGAATCGGAAGTCGGACTAACTCCGCTTCCGTCGGGTTTTAGTTTTGCATGTATTTAGAATAGAGACAAGAAGGAGAAGTAGGGACTTACTGGATGATTAGCTAGAGGAGAGAAAGAGGATGAGGTAGGAGTTTTCTGTGCGTTGTTTCGTCGTCGGAAACTCCTTGAGTTTTCGCCGGAAGTTCGTCGGAGCTTCACCCCTTACTAACTCCACTTGTACACAAAAGGATCTTGAAATTTTCTTGAGAGTTTGGGCAGAGATTTGTGAGTGAGGAGGGGTGATTTGAGGGTGGTATTTATAGGGGAAAAATTAAGGTTTAGGGGTGAAATAAGTACATTAAAAATATGCATTAAAATGAGGTTAAATGGGCATTTTATTGCTCTCTGGTTTAATTCAGAGTAAACAAGCAATAATGGAGTAGTGATGTCACACCCCGCTTCCGGATGTACGGCGAAGGGGACGCGATGAGGTCTGCTACGTATTTACTGTGAAGTAAATACGCTAAGCGTATCTAAGCAATATAAAGGTAAATCACAAGAGACAAGAGATATAAAATTAACAGCAACTTTATTAATAACATTCTTTTGTACAATGCATGAAAACTAAATACATCTAAAATAAAAGCGATGCCTATACAATGGCATAACAGGAAATGAAAAATACTGAATAGAACAAGGTACAATGTCTAGGGCTCGGGGTCTCGTGGAACTGATCCAAGTCTTCACCAGTGGGCTCGATCTCTGACAGGTCCAAAAGACCTGACGACATTCAAAGAAAAAAGAAATAGAATGTCGTCAGCGAACAGGTCGCTCGGTAAGTCTCAAAGATAAGGAAGAATTAGAAAACAAAGAATAAGAGGTATCTTCTAAAGTATAATATTGTAGAATATTGTGTTCACGCTGTTGTTTGTAGTTTGGTACGGAAGGATGCCAGTGTATACGAGAGGGGTCTCAGTATGCTAGAGACCAGGGCAAACGGAATGTACAAGGAACCGTTAAGCCACGGTACAACAGCAACAGAATATAGGTTATGTGTCTTAATCTTACCGTCTCGTGCCACTTCTAACACCTTCCGCACCAATCTACCCCTTAAACCCCGTAGTGTTTTGATTGTATTGTTGTATTGTATTGTATAGTTGGATGACTGACCAAAACCATGATATCAGTAAATAGATTATAACTGCATAATCAGGTAAATGGAATAACTGGATAATGGATGTATATCCATGGTTTGATTCAGTCAAGTTCTATAGATTGATAACTGGATTCATGGATTCATGTGTTCATATTGAATTGAAATATTAAAGAATGTAGATTGACTTGAATCATATTCAAGTTAGAAATAATCAGACTCAAACCCGAGTCAGACAATAGAAATGTAAATCGAAGTTCTATAATTGCTAGGGTCCTCAGGGTAATTTATAAAACTTGAGGGGGTTTTATGTAAAAATACTTTTGTATAGTTTTCAAGATACACCCCAAGTATTTATTATTCGTCTTTAAAGTTATGATGAGTGTAATTTTATTTTGTGATATTTCCAGTGAAAATATCCTAATTACATAAATAAAGGTATTTATCTGTAATATTGATTTATTTGAAATTCATGGTATTTTAATGTAAAATTTAGTCTTGTGATTTTTAGAAAAAGTGGAATATTTATATTATAACAAAATAGATATTTTAATGATAAATATACATATATTTATACAAAAATAATTTCAATAAATATTTTATATTCTAAAAATCTCATTTTTCTTAAGATGTCGTATTTTAAATCTTTCGAGACCGAATGCTCCTTGCGGAGGTCTGAATCTCGCACCACTAATCCCGAGGGTACACGATAAACCGTACTATTTCTAACGGGTTCCCCAAAGGTGGGTTGTAGTGGCGCTTTGCAAATATTTTATAAATACTAATCTTTTAGAAAACGGTTTTATAAAATAAAAGGTATTTATTTGCAAAGGTGTAAATTTTCCGTATTTTAGATTCTAGGGTTTTCTATGCCAACTAGCCTATTTCTAAAATGTCTAAACGATAAGTCGTGAGATACCTCAAATCGCCTCTTCACCGCCAATTGTGGTCAGGTAAGTACAAGTGAAGAAAGGAGAGATCCGCTCACGATTCATCATGAGACGGGCCTTTTAAAATTACCTTTCTCACTTGTCTAGCCTAGACACCACAAAGTCAGGTTTAGATAAACGATCGATGTCTACAACTTATCGTATTTTCCTATTAAAAGATATCTGTTTTAAAAGTGTAAAAAACCTAAAACTTTTAGGAAATGTTTTATTAAGAAAATGGTATTTAAATGTAAAATCTTGTTTTATCGTATTCTAAGTTTTCAAGGTAGCGTGTTATGTTTGCATATGAGTGTGTGAGGAGGTCGGTCATTATCTCGTGATCTACTTTAAGGTATAGCAATGTTAAGGGGGTTAAATGTGAAAACTAAACATTGTGGTATTTAAGTGAAAAATACGATATATTGAAAAAGCTATCATTTCATGCGAGGAAACTTGTTCAAATTATTTGTTAAGTGATTAATAGTCAACATAAAGATGTTCAAGCATGAATGTATTGGTGAGAAGTGAGATTTTATAGAAAACCGAATCGGAAATCGGATTTGTTCCGATTCCGTCGAGTTTGTAAATTCATATTTTTATGAAAGAAAAGAAAGATAGAAAATGGGGACTTACGGGTTTGGACAATACTAGAGAGTGAGAGGGAAGTAGAGGGTTTGCCGGTGCGTCGATTCGTCGTTGAGAGTTCCTAGCACGATCACCGAAATTTCGCCGTCGATTTCGTCGGCGCTTCGCTTTTCGCTCGTTTCCAAAGTACCAAAGTTCTCTCGGAATTTTGAGAGAGTGGACTCAGAAATTTAGGATGAGAGGGTAGAGGGTAGGGGGTGTATTTATAGGGTTATGCTAGGGTTAGGGTTTTCAATTAAAAAAATGTAAAAATTATATAAAAATCATTAAAAAATGGAGTAAATGGGGGTTAATGGGCTCTCTGTAACCGATATAAAAATTTAAAGTGTGCAGGGGGGTTGACCAAGCAAAGATGCCCAACTTCGATGTTGGGGACTCGGTTGTCCGGCCGAGTCCGGCCGGCAGCGCCGGCCCGAGTCGGGCCAAGTCAGGTGGTCGGGGGCTGTGGGGTCGTCGGGTGTGGCTTCTGGTGCATCTAACTTTTCATGTGTAGAAGGAAATTTGTGAGAAACACACGTGTAATTGTTGGTATTCTAAAAAATCAAAACAAAATAATATTAAAAATAATGTGGGGCATGGGATTTGAACTCTGGTGGCTTGGTTCAGCAGTGCAAGGTATTACCAATGAGCTACAAGCTCTTTCTTGTAATTATGGAGTGAAATAAATACTTAAAGAGATATCAGCAACAATAAATACTCCAAGTATACATTGAATTTAAATCATTTCTTTGTACATTAAAAATGGAGTTGTTACAAGTGAGGTAGGCCAAACGTTGCAGGGGGTGGAATTTGAGGGCATTTGGGACGGATATGACCGACCTCACCGGATTTTATGGGCTTGTCGCCGGTCCAATGCGGACGGGTGTGGTTGGTGTTGGGGTATTGGGTCGGGGTCGTTGGTATTCTTCAGTTCACCTGTTTGATTATTCTGTAACTTACCCTATTACGTGTGTTGTACGTGTAGACTCTTGGGCTTCTAAAAGGTTAAAAGAAAATTAAATAAAAAGAATATGTGGCTGATGGGATTTGAACTCTGGTGCTTTGGTTCGGCAGTGTAAGGTCTTACCAGTGAGTACAAGCTCTTTCTTGCTGTTCAAAATTGAATCAAATACTTATAGTACTTACAGAGATTGTAAATACCCCAAGCATACATTAACTTTAAATGAATTTTATGTACACTAAAATTGGAGTTGTTACAAGGGGCGATGGCCGGTTTCACAGCCATTGGTATCAGTTAGTCACCAAAGATGGCATACATGTGCTCATTGGGTTATGAGTTACACTGGACGGACTCGCTGGGAACATGCTAGATGGCATTATACATATTGTCAGTGTAACACCCTAGCACTGTTATACTATATTTTATTTGGGGTATTTCTAAATCTTGCGACAAATTTCTTTATTATTATTACTTTTGGGTTGCGAATAGTGCATTTAGCAACCGTGGCTAGTATCTGACCCGACCCGCATGCTTGAAACCCATCATGGTTCAAGATTATATCAAATATTTGCTAATATAGAGGATCTATGCAAATCTAGATATGATACACATATATAATATATTTTAGTATCCGCATATCTTTTAAAATACAAAATTTAAAACCAAATAAAATATTTTGATATCTGGCCTTGCATGTCATCACACCCCATATCATATGGTTGTATCCATACATCATTTTCATATCCTACTTGTTCAAACAGACTCGTTTGGGTCGTTACATATATTTACGTAGATCCGTACTTGGGGGTATACATTTTTATTAACAGGACATCACATTATGGTTTAAACTTTTACGTATATTCTCCATATTTAAAAACTAGGTTTTTAGAAGGGACCCGGGTGATATTCGGAGTAATCTGGTATTAGCTATCAAATCCTATAATATATATTATAATATTTCTATATAATTAAAGTGTTAAACAAATATATAATATATTAATAATAAGTAATATATATATATATCCCCTCTCTCTAATAATATATATATTATATAATTTATAAAATCGATTATAATCTAATCTCCTTCTCTTCTTCTTCGTTCTCTTTTCTTTCCCCGCGAGAAACTCTAACCCGCTCCCTCTCGTCTCCTCATCGCTGCCCTTACCATCATCGGCTCCCTCGTCATCACCTCCGCCTCCACCTCCTCTCCTTCTCCTCTTCCTGAGCACCCCTTGCACCTCGCCGACGCCAACCCAAGAAACCACACCCCACCGTCGGCACCCTTGTCGCACCGCCTTCTCGTCGCCACCACCGACCACTTCTCACCTCCCTCTCCTCTCCCCGATGACTCAAACCTAACCCCGGCAACCCCTGCACCTTATTCCCCGATCACCAAACCCGCAGCTATCGCCGACGGCAGCACCTCATAGCCGTCAAACCCCCGTCACCTCGCCACTTCTCCTCGGTCTTCGTTGTTAGGAATATGTATGCCCTAGAGGCCATTATTGTATGATATAGTGGATACTTGGACATATATATAGAGGACTTTCTTTCTCGACATGATAGTATGCTATCTGGTTGCTCTTTATCTTAACATATACACTTGTATTATTATACTGTCTCTCTGATATATATTGATAAAGCCCTTAGGATGTTTACTTGACTACCAGGACTATGATGCAGACCATACTACTGTGACTTGTGTAGTCCACAAGCACATCCTTTAATTGTTCCTAGTCGAGAGGATATCGAGACAGGGCATCGATATTCCTGAGTAGACTAGTGTGTATGTTTCTTGACCCTGTATGTAGCGATGGTTGATCCCATAACTATTGGTGTTTGACGTCAAAGATTGTACACAGGTGCTCATTAGAGAATGGGTACACCGAACAGGACTCACCGAGAACTCCTAGATATTACTATACCTATCGTCAGATAGCAGTTCTCTAGTGACACTGGTGTAGGTTAGTCTGTAGACCCGAGATCGTCATAGTGTCTTGTGTGGTTCCCACTGTGCTTTGATTTCCTCCCTACCATGGCTCAAAGGAGTCGTGCAAACAGGTGGATTTTGAGACAGTCCCGAGTCACATGGAGGCAGTAAGTGATAGGAGGGGTTTAGTTTCTCCCGGTATAGGGAGTTGATGTTGCGCTATGCTCGATTGGCTATAACAGTAAGTCTCTGGCCAGGGCTGATGAGATTTACTGGTAAGTGTTATCAGTAATTTCTCGAACCGTTATGAGCTATACATCGGCATGACTTATCGAGTTACTGGGGTCTGACGATTCCACCCTTAGACTTGATATGCGACATATCAGACGAAGATACCGGACTGTACGGTAAGTGTTACTTATAGGCTTCATGGGAGTTTGGACAAGCTTGCTTGTTGATATTCTATTCGCTCAATACCTAGGTAGCCGTTACGTCCAGCTAGTACCGCTGACGGCTTATGGGTAACTGATGTGATATTATCTACTGCCGGCGTATTGATGAGTCTTTAGAGTCCCACACAGAGCTTTCCTAGTTCAAGCGAAACGAAATAGGGCGCATATGTTGATATATGCGGGGGGCCTGATTAAATACGAGTATGTGATACCATATTCTAATCTGGCAGTTATTTGATATCGACCAGGTTATATGTGATATAACCGGATTATCGAATCAAGTATTGATTTGATAATGTGATATACAGATAAATGATATTAGTCGGTTATATGTGATATAACCAGATTATTGAATCAAGTGTTGATTTAATAATATGATATATATTTATATTTGATATAATTATATATTAACTAATATTATTGCTCACTAATTGTTTTGTTTTCTTAATATATATATATATGTATGTATGTATGTATGTATGCATGTATGTATGTATTAATATATGTATATATGATATATGTATATGTATGTATGTGTGTGTGTGTATTATGAAGCATGGCATAGATTTTCTATTTTGAGAAAATAGAAAAATGAGGTGGAAAATGGGGTGATATTTTGGGCATAGGTGTGAGGCATGGCACATATTATTGTTTATTAGTTTGGCTTCACTATTGAAGCATGGTGCATATTTTATATGAGAAAATATTTATGCTTCAATGAGTGAGGAGCCATATGAGTGCCATTCTTCACTTATTCATTTTTCCTAAGCTCATTGGCTTTCACTCTTTCTAGCTCTCACCATCTCCTTCTTCCTCCACCTCAAAGCCCTAACCCTCACATGTGATGTGAACCATAGGGTTTTGGATAAATCTTAAGTGAGCTTAGAACCCTACTTCACCATCCTACACTTGATTAGCACTTGAGTTTAGGGTGTTTCCTCCACTAAAGAGAGTTTAGTGAAGAGCTAGCTTGGATTAGAAGAACTTCAGGTGGATCATTTTCGACACGAAGATCGTGAAGCAAGTTCATGCACTTCTTCAAGTGGAGCCTAGAGGAGTTGTAGGGACTACTACCCAGAGCTTTAGAAGAGAAAGGCAAGGTCTACAAAGGTTGTAATCTCCATCTCTTAGAATAGTTCTTGTGATATCATATGTTAAACCTTAATAATCTAGTTTGATCTTTGGATAGTGTAGCTTAGCATCCTGAATTTTGAAAATTGCATGCTTGATGCCGGTTTTAACTTTATGGTGGTGCTAGGGTAGACTTTCACTCGCCACCCTAGAACCCAACACCAGCAGTCACCCATTCTTCTTTCTTCTTCTTCTTCTTCTTTTTCTTTCTTTCTTTCTTTCTTTTCTTGATATTCCGGTCGTCTCGCCGGAGTCGTGCACGTTGCCGACGATCCGGATGACCTAGTTACTGTCGTTGTCCAGCCCAGTCACCACGTCACGTCACTGCTCAGTTAGGTCCAGTCCTGCGCGCATAAGTTGCATCGTGACGTATTTCGACGTCGGAACGTGGCATCCGTACCTCGACGTGAAATCCGATCAGGCAAGTTTTAAACTTGCAACATGCTATGTTAGTTATATCGATATTTATATGAATAAGAATAGTGCATGCGTTTTAATATTCAGCAAATACTATAGATTTACAGTTTTACAGTTTCCGTACTGATAATTGCATATCTAGTTGCATGCCGGAACATCATGATATCATTATACTACTACATTAGTTCAATATGTTATCTATATTGCATCATACATGGTAATGGACGTATCATGGTTATTATAGATAGATACATATGCATCCTTGTATTAGTTGTGTTTACCATGTTCCGATATGGATTACAGTTTCACATCGGCATCTATTTTGGTTAATCTATATTACATGGCATGTTTACGACACTACCAAACCTGTTACTTGGATCTTGTTACTAATGCCGACAATCCTGACTTGTTGTCTTGACGGACATAACTTGTTGTCTACATAGAAAATATATGTACCTGCTTGATCCTGTGTTGGCATTAGACATATATCATCAATACCTGACTTAAACACAAAACCTTAGGGGTAAGAGGAAATCAATAATGAAACCTGATTTGTAACTCAACAGTTCGATACTTATACTGATCAGTTTTTACGGGCTCGGCCAGCCCCGGAATGATGCTGCTGACATCATTCATCTGTACATGTTACCTGTTTACTGCTTACCGGCAAGTTTTAGATTTAGCCCAAGAATATTGACCATGGTCCCAGACACGCTGTAGGGTGTTTTTCGGCACGTGGGCGCTGGGCACTTGAGCGCAAGGCGCTCGGGCGCTTGGGCGCCGGCGAGAAAAGGGGGCTTTAGCCCCAGAAACTCCCGAAAGAGAAATTAGAGTGGAGTTAAACTTCTAAGATGTTTTGAAGCTGATGAAGGGCTTCTCCCCTTGCGCCCTAGTTCTTCCCCAAAGTGGGGTTTCTGGAGATGGGTCTCCTTCTTCTTCCTTTGTTGGCCGGATCTTGAAGATCAAGAAGTGTGAGATTTAAAAATCTATTCTTTTTGAGATCTGATGGAAGATCTGAGTTCCCCTTTGTGGGTTTTGTGGTGAAAAACTACTTTGTTTTATAAAAAGAAAAGTAAAACTCTTGATTTAATTCAAAAGAAAAAAGAGAAGGTTTTAGAACCTTGAGGAAGAAGAAGATCACATATCTGGATTTTTTTTGGAGAGAGAAAAAGTTGTGAGATATTTTCATTATCTTTGCTTTTATAGACTATACACTTTACATATAGCCCCTTGGGCTTTACACAAATGACATTTTGGCCATCCCATGGCTCATGTGCCACTTCTTTTTGCACATAAGCCATGGGCTTACAAAAAATTGGTTTTATGCCCATTTTGCTTACATTCATGCACAAAAATTACATAAAAATTATTTGTTACATGATTTTTTATTTTGGTATGGCGGAAGGCCGGACGTTTCGTGTTCGGGCTCGACCTGGGCATTGGCCCACCTGGCTTGGGGTTGACCTTGACTTTGACTTGGGCAATCAGGGTGCAAATTTTGACTTCAACACACGCATGGGATACTATTGAGTTACATCGACGATTCCATTAAATTGATTTCAAAGACTTGTAAAATAGATAACCTAGAAACACAGTTTTAGAATACACATCACATATATGTACCTCACTGTTTTATATCTGTATTTATTATTTACATGCATGTTTAATCATATCATCATATCCTGGTTATCGCTATTATTTTGATATTTACGACGCACTGACGTCTGGGTTTTGTATGGCTCAGTTCTTCTACCTTTATCGCAGGCAAATTAAGAGTACTTTAGCCATCAAGTCGAGCAATGAGGAGCTAGCTTTTTAGACTCTTAGTTTATTTATTACCGCGGTTTTATTTTTATTGATGTGAGCCCATATTGGGACATGATTTAGATATTGTTTATTGGATCTTGATTCGTTTCCGCTTTATACATTTTTTTTATTCTATTTACTGTGGCAGATGGACACATGTTGGCTAGATTATATATTTTACTGTTCTTGATTTCCGATAGACAGCTGTAATGTGACTGTGGAGGGATGATTCCTAACCACAGGTAGCATGGTTGCCTCTGTCACATACTGTAGTTATGTATCTTGGGAAGCGGGGCGTGATAGTCAGATTTCTCAGGTGACATGAGTACAGATTAGTCTGTCGACTTAAGATCGTCATTTCTCTCGTGTGAGTTCCCACTGTGCTTTGATTACTACCTTTTTACGGCCCAAAGGAGTCGTGCAAATAGGTTTTAGTTGGGTACAGTACCGAGCCACATGGAGGCAATGAGCAGATCGTCGGGGATTTGTCTCTCCCGGTATTAGGGGTAGATGTCGCGCTGTGCACGGGTGACCATCACCAGAAATTCTTGGCTAATGTGGATGGGATTTACTGATTTAGATCAGTAGTTTTTCAGTGGTTGATGGGCTTCACACCGGCACGAAATATCACGTTATTAGGGGTCTGAATTTATCCACCCCTAGACCCGGTATGTGATACTCTTAGACGAATAGACCAGACTATACGGAGATTGTCACAGACATGCTCGGTAGGGGTATGGATGAGTTTGCTCACTGGCCTTCCTTTCATTCAATACCTGAGTAGCCGTTACGTACAATCAGTGCTGCTGACGTGCTTGTGGTTAAACCCATTACCAGCGTATTTACGGGTTTTTAGAGTCTCATACAGAGGGTTTTCCCGGTTTAGAAGATATGATGTAGATGACGTATATTGGTACATACAGGTGTCCGATTAAATATGTGTGCATGCTGCACAGATTTTAATCGGACGGTTGACAATA
Source organism: Agapanthus africanus (assembly GCA_030015575.1). Classification (NCBI taxonomy): domain Eukaryota; kingdom Viridiplantae; phylum Streptophyta; class Magnoliopsida; order Asparagales; family Amaryllidaceae; genus Agapanthus; species Agapanthus africanus. The sequence continues at coordinate 27,189,023 of CM057338.1, forward strand.
CTAGCGGCTTAGGATTAAGCCGGATTATTAAATCAAGTTTTGATTTAATAATTTATATATATATATATATATATATATATATATAATATGCATTCTAGAATTATTATTCACTATTCATTTTCTCTTTTGGCTATTCGTATTTTTATACGGACACGCGTATATGTATTTCGATACGTATACCGGGTCGTATTCCATATTTATACGGAATTTGTTATGGAAGATGGACATCTTATTTATGAATATTCATAAAATAAGGTGGAGGGTGAGATGTCATTGAGCATGGTTGAAGACATATGGAGAGAAATGAGTTTCATTAGTTTATTACAAAATGTTGAGTTTTTTTTATTGGATGGTTGTGAAAAAAAATATGAAATCGTTCTTTTCTATTCTTCATTGATTGATTCTCTCTTACTTTCAACACTTACTTATGGCTAAGTTTCCTCACCTCCATTTCTTTTCTCTCTTGAGCTTTTGATTTAAGAGAAAAAATAGTGGAAAATTCATACATCCTCACTCTTCATTCCTAGCGAGCTTGGAGCGTCGGTTGCTTCACTAAGTGAATCAGGAGCTTGGATCGGTTCTCTTGGGTGGATCATATTCGGCGAAGGAGGACCGGCTTGCAATCGCGATCCGGACCTCTTGAGAGTATGCAAGAGTCCAACCCAATTGGAGAAAATAAAGACACTACAAAGGTTGCGATTTTGTTCATCACAGAAAACTGCATTTTAATACCGCTCATTCGTTATCTATTTTGTTTATATCGGTGTTATTAATCAGTGTCTGCTCTGTAATTACAGTTTACAGGTATTCATGATAAAATACCGGAAACACATTCAAAATCACGGATATATCGTCTGTGAGCCGACACTGCAGACAGAACAGAAAACCGACCGATATCCCAAGAGCTCTTTTGGAAATAATGCATGTGTACACACTTTTTGCCAAGAATGGTCCATCCCTTACAAGTGTGCACATAGCTTGGACCAAGTGGGGGCAGCCATGGCATGATGGCTAGAGTAAGTGGGCACATATGGTGTGATGTGCATTGATGGTGCAATAAATGCTTAAAGTGTTGATGTGAGATGTTGAACCAAGTTTCCCTCCAAAACTCTGAAGGCAAACAAGGTCATAACAGATAAAGCAAACAGCACCAGAGTGATTGTAGAGAGCACACAAGACCCCACTGCAAACACGAGCCCCTTTGCTCGGTTTTTGGCCGGCGAGACTTCAAGGAAATCCGGTGAGCTCGGTCCCATCAAGCCCAATGGGCCCCATATTTTCTCTGTCCCTCCCTTGCTGCCATGTAGGCTTAATTTTATTGTTTGTTTAATTTTCTTTTGAGCCTATAAATATCAGATCAGCGACAAGGGGAGGGCTCTCTCTCATATTCTCTCAACCATGTATATACATTTCTATTTCTTGGTTTAGTTTATTTTTGGTTTAGCTTGAGGGTGAGTGAGCTTCACTTGGTTTCTTCTTCTTCCCTCTTAAAGCTCTCTTTGGAGAGCTTCATTAAGGAGGTTGAACAAGCTACCAAAATCTTGTATCTCATTTCTTCAAGTGTTTAATATATTGTTGTTTCTTTTATTCTTGTTTCTTTTCTTTACTTGCTCTTTTATTATGCTTAACTAATCTTTATTTTGGTTGTGGTGTGGGTGAGGAGGTTGAACAACTATTATGAAACTATTAGTTGTTATCTTATTATTGTAAACTTCTTATGTAGTTAACAAAATACCAAATACTAATACAATTAAATACAAATAACATAGCACGATACCATATTTATATTTTTCGAAAGAGATGTATTACATTTAAATACCATGAACTTATATCAACCATATTTAATTGTTTTGCTTAATCTTCCCTTTAGAAAACTTCACGGAGTAATGACCTACCCCTCACATACACATGTTTTCATAGCATGATGTATCTTAAACATATTTTTGTTACCATATTTCATCAAAATACCATGCACTATAAAAAACGGTTTTCTTTTAAATGGTATTATTAAACTCTTTGCGATTATATCTCTACAACCCATTTGGAGAACCCGGTATTGGATGGTGCGGATTATCGCACATTCTCGGGCTAGTAGAGTGAGATGCAGACATCCTCACGGAGCATTCGGTCTCGAAAGAATTTTAATACGATTTTTAAGAAAAACGAAATTTTCTAATTACTAATAAAATTAATTTTTAATAAGTTTATAAATATTATCAAACCACATATTTTCAAGATATAATAAAATTCCATGTTTTCTAAAAAATAAAAGAATGACAAGTTTCATCAAAATATCTCCAAGTTATCCAAAAGACAAGTTTTACAGTAAAATATCTTGAACTATCCAAGCTAAACTATTATCACTAAAATACTTCACATTCTTAAAATTCACAATTTTGGAAACCTTAAATAATATAAATAAATACTCGAGATTTATTTTGAAAGTATATAAAATATTTTTCATAAAACCCCATTGAGTTATATAAAATTACATTTAAGGACTTTAGTAAATATAGGTTTAAGCGGGCTCTTGAGGCTCAGGGAGCCGAAGAAAGTGAGTGCTTGCTTATTTAAGGTAGAAAAACTTAACGGGGTTATCAATGGTAATTGTCTTGGAAAAAAACACAAATCCTGTCGTCCATGTGTAGCAGTTACCGATAACACCCGAACTTAATTCAGGATACAAAACAGTTTAAAGTGTCTGACTCAAGCCTGAGACTAAATCAAATCTAAGTCTAACTCAAATCAGAATCCAATTCAACATGAATCCAATATACCAAACATGAATACTTGAACCTGAACCTGAATACCAGAACAATATCAACATGCAAACATGACTTGATTTGACCGAACCATGGCTATAACTTGACTTGATTACATGACTACTTGTTTACATCCTGAACCTGATTACATAAACAACTTATATCCATGGTTTCGGCAAGCCTTGTAACTAAAATCTATATCAATACATTACATTACGGGGTTTAACGGGGTAGATTGGTACGGAATGCGTTAAAAGTGGCACGATGATGGTCACTAAAAGACACCTACATGAACTCTTATGCCGTTGTCCCGTGGGTCTTGATGGGGCCTTGTACTTACATGTTACCATAGTTCATGGAGCATGTTGGACTCCTCTTGTATACACTTATACATTATGTACCAAGTTACAAACAGCTACGTTAGTATAATAAGCATATATATATACAAATTGCCAGTTCTATTCTTTCTACTTGTCCCATTCTAATCTTTTTTTTGAGACTTACCGAGCGCTAGTTCGCTGACGACATTCCGGTCTCTTCTTTCTTTCTTTGGAATATTCGTCAGGAGGACCGGAGTCTCTCGAGATCGAGCCTAGCCAGTACGACTTGGACCAGTTCACAGAACAACCGGACTACTAGCCTACCTGTACTTATTTCTTTTCATATGCCATTGTTTAGGCATGCTTTATATCCTTATACTTTCCTTTCCAAAGCAATGTATTGTAAAGATGAATGTTAATAAAAGTTACTTTTTATATTATATCTCTTGTCATTCTTGTGCATTTATTTATATTACTTATTTACGCTTAACGAATTTATTTCTTAGTAAATACGTCGTGTGCCCATCACGTCTACTTCCCCGTACACTGGGAAGCGGGGCGTGATAGGTTTTGTTGGTGGCCCATGCATGGTCAGTTCTACATGAAGTCTTAAACAATATATCACAAGAATTATAAGTTTCAGCAACTTTTACATTCTCTTAAATCTCATCTTATTCCTTAAATCAATCTTGAACTCCACTTTCGACTTCCTTGAAGATCATCTCTTGATTTTTGAATTCTTAACTCTAGCTCACCTTTTCTATTTCTATCTCATAGGCCTAATAGCTCAATTGGTTACAGTATCGATCGACGGAGCCCGAAGGCAACGTTATCCTTAGTTTTTCTCCATGTCTTATTGCAACGTACTCCTTAAGAGAATTTCGAAGACGAAATTCTTTTAAGGAGGGTAGACTGTAACGTCAGCACCTTGATTTTTTCTCTTTGAATCCTTTCTTGTTTTCCCCGATAATCGTATTTTGACACTGCGAACTCTTCATCTTCGTTTGATCTTAGTTTGTAGTCTTTTTGATTTCTTATTATTTTTCTTAAATTTTATCACATTGACTCTGCTTGTAGAATTTAGGTGATTTAAATGGAGTTATGCGATTGTAATTATGAACTGCAGTATAGTTACAATGCGGTACTCTACTTGAGTGACTTGAAGTTCTACTTTTAATTCTCTTTTCTTTTGAGTTAGCTATGTTCTCCCACATATCCTTATCCTTGATTATCGAATCCAATCCTCTTTGTTAACTTATATTATTTCTTGATTTTTATTCGATTTTCATTATTTATCTTTATATCCAATTCCTATTTACATTTCTTCTATTTGAATGCCTACTCATGACATTCTTAAAAACTACTCTTGCTTATCCTTACAACATCTTTTCCGATTTTCGAAACTTCTCGTTTTCGTGGTGGTCTTATCACGAATTAATTAAAGTACTGACTAATGAAGTGCGACGAAGAAACACGACTGCCTTATTTTAACTCGGTTCCTTGTTCTGTGCCATCCTTCTTGAGTAATTTCGAGGACGAAATTATTTTTAAGGAGGGTAGAATGTAACGACCTCAAATTCCTATACTTTTGTATTATTTTTTTATAAAATACTGTATTTATTTGTTTTGGTATTTTTCCGTATATTTTATCAAGTATATCATTTTATTATTCTATAAATTTTTCATGCCTTAATTATTTTCCAAAACCCATTTTTTTACCAAATCTTAACCTATTTAAAATAAAGCCAAAAAAATCCCTTTGCCTAAATCATTTTTTCTTAATATTATTTTCTTTTCTTTTATTTCCCAAGTCCAAGCCTAATAACATGATATCCCCTAACCTTTTTTCCCTAAATTAACAATCCCTCTCAATTTATTAGCCACATTATCAAATCCTTTACTGTACTTTCCCTCCTATTATTGTTTTTATTAATCTGCTTATTAATTGATATTAGTTGTTATTATTTGGGGTTAATTAGTGTTAATTAACTGTGACGTTTTTAAAATTAATTTCAAATCCTTTATTTAAAATCAATTTCCTTTTTAAACCTAACCTATGAACACCAGACCTGTTCCTCTCCCTGTATATTCCCTTACCTTTGGCTAAATTTGAAGAGTGAGGTTTTATTAGCATTAATTGTTATTATTATTATTAATAATTGCTATGTTTTTTTTAAAACCAATTTGAAAACCCTTTAGAATCCCCCCATGCAGATATCCTCCTTCATCCCCTTCCAATTTCTCTCTCTCTCTCTCTACCACTTCATCTCCTTCCTTCATGCAACCGACCTTCATTAGACTTCTTCTCATATAAAACCCCATGCAACTTCCCCTCCCTCATCTCTCACCTCATCACCTCTCTCTCCTCGAGCTAACCTCCGAGCTCACGCCCCTTCAAACATAGTCGAGCACTCCACTGTCGCCGCCGCCGGCTCAGACCACCTCTGGCGACTTATCGACCACCATGGCCGGCCACCTTCCTGGCCGAGCAAAACCCTCATCCCCTCCATCAACCAACACTACCACCTTCACCACACTCTCGGCCTTCGACACCATTTCGACGTGACCATGAGATATGAAGCGAGGTTCCAAGGCCGGGCCGGAGATTGAGTGAACGCCACGATTGTTTGGCCACCTCCGGGTCTTCGTTCCGTCGACATTTTCGGTTTTGTACGCGACGTTGTTAGATGGAATGCCTCGATGGATTTTCTGTCGTTTCTTACATTCTAAACGTGGGCAAGTCCCTTGTTTTTTTTTCTCCATCTCTTCACTTAATTATAATATAGTATAATAATTAATTTTACGGTTAATAATACATCAAGTACCTAATTGAAATACTACATACTTTCAGGCCATAACTAATTAAATTGCATCAGGTTCAATAAATTATTTGCATGGTTATCAAGTTGATTAAATTAAATGCATATACAACATCTTATCTGTTGCAACAACATTTGTCATATATATATGACAGTACCTATTATGAAACTATTAGTCGTTACCTTATTATTGTAAACTTCTTATGTGGTTAACAAAATACCAAATAGTACTAATACAATTAAATACAAATAATATAGCACGATACCATGTTTATATTTTTCGAAAGAGATGTTTTACATTAAAATACCATGAACTTGTATCTACTATATTTAATTGTTTTGCTTAATCTTACCTTTAGAAAACTTCACGGGGTAATGACATACCCCTCACATACACATATGTTTCTATAGCAGATGTACCTTGAACATATTTTGTTACCATATTTCATCAAAATACAATGTACTATAAAAACGGTTTTCTTTTAAATGGTATTATTAAACTCTTTGCGATTATATCTCTACAACCCATTTGGGGAACCCAGTATTGGATGGTGCGGATTATCACACATTCTCGGGCTAGTAGAGCGAGATGCAGATCTCTTCACGAAGCATTCGGTCTCGAAAGAATTTTAATACGATTTTTAAGAAAAACGGAATTTTCTAATTAATAATAAAATTAATTTTTAATAAGTTTATAAATATTATCAAACCACATATTTTCAAGATATAATAAAATTCCATGTTTTCTAGAAAATAAAAGAATGACAAGTTTCATCAAAATACCTTCAAGTTATCCAAAAGACAAGTTTTACAGTAAAATACCTTGAACTATCCAAGCTAAACTATTATCACTAAAATACTTCACATTCTTAAAATTCACAATTATAGAAACCTTAAATAATATAAATAAATACTCGAGATTTATTTTGAAAGTATATAAAATATTTTTCATAAAACCCCCTCGAGTTATATAAAATTACATTTAAGAACTTTAGTAAATATAGATTTAAGCGAGATTAATTCTCTTGAGCCTCAGAAAGCCGAAGAAAGTGAGTGCTTTCCTATTTAAGGTAGAAAAACTTAACGGAGTTATCAATAGTAATTGTCTTGGAAAAAGACACAAATCTTGCCGTCCATATGCAGCAGTTACCGATAACACCCGAACTTAATTCAGGATACAAATCAGTTTAAAGTGTCTGACTCAAGCCTGAGTCTAAATCAAATCTGAGTCTAACTCAAATCAGAATCCAATTCAACATGAATCCAATATACCAAACATGAATACTTGAACCTGAACCTGAATACCGGAACAATATCAACATGCAAACATGACTTGACTTGACCGAACCATGGCTATAACTTGACTTGATTACATGACTACTTGTTTACATCCTGAACCTGATTACATAAACAACTTGTATTCATGGTTTCGGCAAGCCTTGTAACTATAATCTATATCAATACATTACATTACGGGGTTTAACGGGGTAGATTGGTACGGAATGCGTTAAAAGTGGCACGATGATGGTCACTAAAAGACACCTACATGAACTCTTATGCCGTTGTCCCGTGGGTCTTGACGGGGCCTTGTACTTACATGTTACCATAGTCCATGGAGCAAGTTGGACTCCTCTCGTATACACTGATATATTCTGTACCAAGCTACAAACAGCTACGTTAGTATAACAAGCATATACTTGTACAAATTACCAGTTCTATTCTCTCTACTTGTCCTATTCTATTCTTTCTTTTGGGATTTACCGAGCGCTAGTTCACTGACGACATTCATGTCTCTTCTTTCTTTTTTTGGAATGTTCGTCAGGAGGACCGAAGTCTCTCGAGATCGAGCCCAGCCATGACGACTTGGACCAGTTCACAGAACAACCAGACTACTAGCCTACTTGTACTTATTTATTTTCATATGCCATTGTTTAGGCATTGCTTTATATCCTTGTATTTTCCTTTCAAAGTAATGTATTATAAAGATAAATGTTAATAAAAGTTGTTATTTATATTACATCTCTTATCATTCTTGTGCATTTATTTATATTGCTTATTTACGCTTAACATATTTATTTCTTAGTAAATACGTCGCGTGCCCGTCACATCTACTTCCCCATATATTGAGAAGCGGGGCGTGACACTTCCCTATAAATACCAAGCTATCTTAGCCTCCTCTCATTTCTAAAATTAATCTAAACCTCCTCTTAAAAGTTCATTCTCAAGTCCAAGTTCTAAGCCAAGTTCCTTTTGAAGCCAAGAATTCCCAAGCTCGTGTCCTCCCTCTCATATCAGTGGTTTCTCCTCCTCCTCCTTCTTCCATCTAGATCAAGCGCAAAACCTTAAGTCTCACTTTCTTCCTTCCCTCTCTCTTTTGCCTCTTTCCTCATCAACACATGATACGGTGTTCGTATGCTAAGTTTCCTTTGAAAATTTCGTTGCTAGCCTTGACATGTTCATTACCATTTTCATGCTAATAATAAGAGAAATAAATAGATTATGTCATGTCCCGCTTCCCAGAGTGCGCTACGATCGGCACGTGACAGAGCCAACCATGCTACCTGTGGTTAGGAAATATCCCTCCACGGTCACATTACGACTGTCTATAAGATATCAAGAACAGGAAACATATTAAACTATCTAATACATGTCCATCTGCCAGAATAAATGAGTCAAGAAATATATATGCGGAAGCAATAAAATCCAATAAACAATAATATCTGGAAATACGTCCCAAATACGGGCCCACATCAGGAAATAAAACTGCGGAAATGAAACTAAAACTAAACTAAACACCGACAAGATCCTCACTGCTCGGCCTGTCGGCTGAAATACTCCTGGTCAGCCTGTGAAAGAGATAAAGGATCTGGGCCATGCAAAACCCAGACGTCAGTGCGTCATAATATCAAATAATAGAATATAACCAAGAGGTAACAAGATATGTACAATGCAATGAACATGTAATATTTTTATTCATATGGAAGTAAAATATATATCATAGTATGTAGCAAGATAAACTTGCATGCGACTAGATATGTAATAAACTGTACGGATGCGAATGAGTATTGTAAAACTGTAAAACTGTAACATATGATGCATAATTAAACGACATGTAATACTTTTATTCATATGAATATAAATATAATATCATAGCATGTAGCAAGATAAACTTGTCTGATCGGATCTTGAGACGGGGTGCGTACGCCACGTCCGACGTCAGTAAACGTCGCAATTCATACGCGCACGTACAGAATAGAACCAGGCAAAGAAAGAACACGACCACGCTAGCTGGAAACGTCCACTGGGTCGCCCGGGTTGTCGGCAACGGGAACAGCTCCGGCGATGATCGGAAACCAAGAAATCAAGAAAGCAAGAGGAGGGAGAAGAAGAAGAAGAAAGAAAGAAAGGAGAAGAAGGGGGCTGTGGGCTCGAGGTGCTCTGGGGTCAGAGAATGCGACAAGGGGGTTACGTCGACGATGGGCCGTCGACGGCTAGATCAATGATAGTGGGGATGCGGGGAGGTGCAGGGTTCTTGGCTCGTGGTTGTCGGGGGATGAAGGGAAGAGGTAAGTGGAAGAGAAGAAGGTGGAGGTGAGGATGATGATGGGATGAAGTCGGGGTCGCTGGCGGTGAGGAAACGGCGGCGAAGTTGGGGTTTCAGGCGTGGGTAGGGTTGTAGGGGATTCTCGTCGGGTGCTCGGGGTTGGGAGAGAGGAGGTGAGGTGGTGGAGGCGATGTTGTCGGGGCGATGGGGATGAGGGGAGGCCAACGATGTGGTCGGCGGCGGTGGGCGAGCGAGGGGCTCGGGCGTGGGTTCGAGCTCGGAGGCGGGAACGAAGGATTAAAGAAGGAGAAGTGAGGAGAGAGAGAACATGGTGGTGGTGGGGGTTTTAATAAATAAGGTTTTGAATAATTAAATGAATTAATATAAATTATATAAATAGAGGTAGAGAGAGGAAGATTGGAAGGTCGTGATTCTGATTAGGAAATCTTTAGAAAAAAATATTTATTCGAATATAAACAGTTATGTAAAATGAATATAATATTAAATAATTTGAGTTTTCTAGCCAATACAAAATATTCCCAAAATATGCCTGGGTTGGGTCTAAAATTATGATTTGAAAATACGGATAATATACGTGTCGACTAAAACTAAAAAATGATATCCGGATAACAAAAAAGCATACCCCTAAGAACGGATGCACGTAGTGTGCACGTAGCGATCCAAACGAGTCCGTTTCACCAAAAGGGACGAGAACAAGATGTACGGATGCTACCATAAGGTCAGGGGTATGGTACAGGCCATGCTAGATATTTTAAAAATATTTTATTTGACTTTATATGTATTATAAAAAATGCAGATGCCTGATATAATGCAAGTATACAGGATATAGAACGCAAAAATGCACGGATCCTCCACACTAGCAGGGATAGATCATAAACAGGAATCAAGACGGGTTTCAAGCATGCGGGTCGGGTCGGATACCAAGCACAATTACCAAAACACTATCCGCACCCAAAACAATAAAATCAATAAAATAGCCACACGATAAATAAAATAATCGGATCAGGCATGGTATAACGAATTAGGGTGTTACATATTACCATTTTGTTATCATTGCAATACCATATCTCATCTATTTCATATAAATTTAATATTTATTTAAAACAGCATTTCTTTTGACATGTTTCAAACAATCTTAGTTAATATCAGAAAAGGTTAAGAAAAACAAGTATCAGATAAATACCTCATTTTTAATTAAATTCCTAATGCCAAGTTTCGTGATATGTCAGTATAGATAACTCATGAGGTAACGGCCTACCCTACTCACATACATAATGGTTTCATAGCATGATACCTTGGTTACATGTTTTATTTTCAAGAAAATACTTTCGCTTTCTAAAAATATTTTTATGAATCACTATTTTAACTCCTTTGCAATTATATCTTTACAATCCTCGTTGGGGGACTCGTTTGTGGATGGTGCGGGTTATCACGCGTCCTTGAAATGGTAGAGCGAGATGTAGAACCCCTCATGAAGAATTCGGTCTCGAAAGGAATAAAATACGATTTTAAAGAAATACGACTTTTAAAACAAATTAAATCGTTGAAAATTATATAAATCATAAATTCATATTTTCAATGAAAACAAATAGTGAAAAACTATATTTTTTAAATGAAAGATTAAAATTACACAAAAACACCATCAAGTTCCAAAAGTGGTAGTTTTTATTAAAATGCTATAAACTTTTAAAAGCCAAGTTCTATCACTAAAATACCACAAAATATAAAATATCTTTTTATACAAAAATCTTGATATTTTAATCCACCTATTTTTATTGAACATATTCGAGGCTTTAGGATGAATTAAAAACCCATAAGAATTTTAAATGACATTTTTATATAAACACCCTAGAAATCAAAAGACTAGTTTATATTATATGTTTAGTTTGCAGATTGGTTTGAGTAGTATCTTCTCTTTTCAGTACCTCGGGGTTGCCGTAGAAAATGATGCACCACTTGTCTCTCTCTAAATATAGATCATAATCTTAGGGTGGAAATTATCAATGGCAATCGTCTTTAAAAAAGACATAAATTCTGCCGTCCATATGCAGCGGTTGTCGATATTTTCCCAAACTTAAGAATTCACAAGATTAAATATTTTAATAAGATATGTCTAGAGCATCAATACAAACTCGAATTCGATTTGAACTCGAACTCGAACTTGAACCCAAACTCAAACCTAATCTTGAAACTTGCACACTTGAACTTGAACTTAAATATTCAAACATGACTTGACTTGATTGGACCATGTATCATGACGTGGAAAAGGCATGTGACTGGCACTTGAATCATGTGAAGTCTATAGGACCCCACCTAATTCAAGTAAGCCTAAAGCCCATAAATCTAAACCTTTTTAGGGAAAATAGTGGATGTGAATTTTGAAATAAGGTTTAATGAAATCAGTTTCTTTCTTTAAAGACATAGGTAATATAATATGAAAACAATGTTTTGTAGCTATCTTGAAAACATGTTTCGTCATTGAAAATTTGGGCAGCACCTCCTTTGTATATTTTAACCTGAAAAACAATACAATAATAATAAATATAGACATCCCCAAGCGGGAGCTAGCTCTTCGCCAATTGGCGGAAACAACCACACAAGATAAAAATATACAACGCCGAAGACGAGGATCAAAGAACAAAAAGAAAATAAAGAAACCATAAAAACATCATCAAGAGACCAGCAACAATAATAAATACATGAGCGTGACTCTAAGGCCGAAAGAAAATACTAACAGCGATTCTATGTCTATAAATATAGAAGGTCTGGTTGATGGAGCTTTAAATATATACAACTGAAATAAAATATACAAGTACAGCGGTGGTCACGATTCAAGCGTGTCCCACATATCAGAGCAATCACCCTGGAGAAGGCAGTGTGCCAGCAAGCCGCAACGGAACCTGTGTGGTCAAACCTGCAAGAAAACTGTGGCACAACGGGGGTGAGTTGCCAACTCGTGAGTTGAATACATCACCGAGTAGGAACCGAATGTATGATTATCTCCTAGGTCAATACAGTATAATAATAATATTTAAAGACGTCGAATGGTAGCAAAGGTGTTCCCCGCCGAAAGACGCGATAAGACGCGATAAACGTCTTGCCTGAATTTCGGGGCTGATGCTAATTGGTGCTATCCGTCCACCTCTCCGAAGATGCCAAGTTGATTTATGGCACCATGTATCGAAGGTTTAAACGGATGCGGCCGATGTAGCAGACTTTGTCAGATTCCCTCTCGTTTGAGGGGTTTTTGATTGTGGGGACGCTCTTCCCTGCAGGCGCAAGCCCCTGCAGTTAATTACGCTACCGTATCGCGGTAACAACTTTCTCCTTCTCCAGATGGTCACTTCGTGTCGTGTGTGTTTGTTTTGTTTTTGGTTGTCCGTGGATTGTATATGGAGACTAATTTATGTTGTCGACCGTAGGGTGTGGACTAGTCCAAATCCGTATTTTCTTAGATTTGGGTTTGGGGGTTGGGTTTAAGAATACGTTAGCCTCATTTGAGACTAAGATCAACTTAAACGTTAGTTAATGATACGTTAGTCCTATTTTATACTAAAATCAACTTAATGGGATCGTTTAGATCCAACAAGAGAGTAATTGGGCTCTATTGTTTAGTTTAATGACATTGCGGTCGATTAGTTTAAGGACATTACGGTCCATTGTTAGTTTAAGGACATCTCGGTCCATTGTTAGTTTAAAGACATCACGGTCGAGATTAAGGGCATCATAGTCCGTGAGTTTAAGGACCCTACAGTCTAATGTTAGTTTAAAGACATCACGGTCGAGGTTAAGGACATCATAGTCCATGGGTTTAAGAACCCCACAGTCCAATGTTAGTTTAAAGACATCACGGTTGAGGTTAAGGATATCATAGTCCATGAGTTTAAGGACCCCACAGTCCAATGTTAAGGGCATCATAGTCCGTGAAATATGTGGTTGTTGGGACCCGTCACCTCTCTGAAGACGTTGAAGGATTACAACGACAAATATCAGAGGAGTGAAGAGATGTACCCTCGAACCAAAGTGGATTAAGTGGTCTGTAGTCCAATTTGGAACTAAGATCAAGTAATTATATTATGATCACATTGGCTCAGTTAAGTCTGAATTGAGGACTTATGGCCAACTTGGGCTAAGTCCAATTAAGTTTGAAACATTGGCCTTTTGTTGGACCATTAGACATTTGTCTAGGTTCAGCCCCTCATCACTTATCAATGCTAAACAAGAGTTTGAGGGCTCTGATAACATTTTTATCTTTGACCGAGTATTAAATATTATAGCTCCGAATTTTACTCAATTTTGAGATTCAGTTGAAGGGGAGGCTTTTGCCTCTGGAAAATTAGCCAATTTGGCTAAAAATAGTGTTAAACACTAGAGAACAACAGTGTTAAACACTGGAAATAAAACTCTCAAATTAGTGTTAAACACTAGAAGACAACAGTGTTAAACACTGGAAATGAAATTCTCAAATTAGTGTTAAACACTAGAAGACAACAGTGTTAAACACTGAAAATGAAATTCTCAAATTAGTGTTAAACACTAGAAATAAAATTCTCAAATTAGTGTTAAACACTAGAAAACAACAGTGTTAAACACTGGAAATAAAACTCTCAAATTAGTGTTAAACAATAGAGAGGAAGGGGTCACGTGGGGACACGCGAGGGTACCCAAAAGTGGGGCCAGATCTCCTTTACTTTGTTTTGCAAATAAGTGTTAAACACTTTTAATTTTCTGACCATCACGTGTTGGCACGTGATGGAGATTTCTGTGTTGATTATTAAAGCATTTATTAAGAGGTCACGTGGTAGCACGTGAGAGCGCCCAACGCCAACATTGCCTTTGCTTTTATTCTCTTTATTTTGAAGGTCACGTGGGAGCACGTGAGGCATTGCCTCTGGGCTGTTTCCTTCTCATTTTTGGGGGATCTGTTTAGGGGTCACGTGGGGCCACGTGACCTTAGTTCTTTGCATGCATGGAGATCTTTCAAGTCTCTTTATTTTTAAGAATTAAATTCTCTGTAGGGTTAAACCCTAATTATGGTTTTAGAGGAATTAAATTCCTATGTATGTGAAAGAATTAAATTCTTATGTAGGATGAAACCCTAATTTCATTTAGGAGGAATTAAATTCCTGTGAGTTTGAGAGAATTAAATTCTTAAGTGGGGTTAAACCCTAGTTTTGTCTATCTTGAAGGAATTAAATTCCTATAAATTTAGGAGAATTAAATTCTCATATAGGGTTAAACCCTAGTTTTATCTTGAAGGAATTGAATTCCTGTAAGTTTGGGAGAATTAAATTCTCATATAGGGTTAAACCCTAGTTTTATCTTGAAGGAATTGAATTCCTGTAAGTTTGGGAGAATTAAATTCTTATATAGGGTTAAACCCTAGTTTTATCTTGGAGGAATTAAATTCCTGTGAATTTGGGAGAATTAAATTCTCTAAACTCAATTCTCCCTCTAAGTTTTGGATCTGCACGGCAGAATCTCAACCCGATGAGAATTAAATTCTCAACCTATGGGGAGATTTGCTTCTGCAGATCTTCAACCAGAGGAAGAACTAAGTTCTTTTACAGAAGAGTTAAACTCTTAGATTGAGAATTAAATTCTCTTTTTGAAGTTTTGGTCTTTTCCCCTTTTCTCACTTCGGGTTTCTTTTCTTGAGAATTAAATTCTCCTTTCTTTTCTCTCTGCTATTTGCTTTTAGAAAATTTCAAGATCCCAAAATTCTATCTCTTTCTTATCTTCTTGGCTCCTATTTATAGGAGAAGGAAAAGAATCAATTTGTTTAGTAAATCTCTCATTGAAAGATTTTGTTTGTTTTCCATAACTAATGTGATCTTTTAGATCACTCAATGAATTTTATTCACCATTGGATTTTTAATCCAAAAGATATTCTGTTTGTTATTTTTGGTGAAATTTAGGGAAATCTTTCCTTGTCTAAAATCTTTCCATAAATTGGTGATTTTTAATCACCCTTAGATTTTTAATCCAACGGTCCCCCATAATCCTTTTTTGTTTGGAAAGATTTAGAGAAATACTTTCCCAGTTAGGGTCTTTGATTTCCCTTAATTAAAATTTAATTCTATCAAGTTATAAGGCTTTCAAACCCTATCACATGTTGGCACGTGACCCTTCCTCATTCAGAATTTTAATTTTGTCTTCTAACTGGGCTGAAGGATCATCATGTGTCAACACGTGACCCTTGGTCACGTGTGGGCATGTGACCCCTGGTGACGTGTGAGCACGTGACCCCCCATTGGGGTCTTTTCTCAGCTGCTTGTTTACACTTCTGCTTGCTTAGAATATAATTCTGTAAATAGATGACGTGTCCACACGTGACCCTTGGTCACGTGTGAACATGTGATACCTCATTGAGGTAATTCCTGATTTTTAATCAGGGAACAAATGCCCCCACAGCGTTGCTCTCACGTGTCTGCACGTGAGTGCAACGCTGTTAGCCTTTGTGACCGTTGGATCTGTCTAGGGAATAGAGGAGATGAAACGTTTCCCATCACATCCTATAAATGCAGGGGTCTCTTCAGAAGCGCTTCCACTCTTTCATCTCCTTTCTTGTTCATTTTCCTTTGAGAATTTAATTCTCTTTCTCATAGCCCAGTTCTCTGTTATGTATGTGCAGTGCCGCTTTATCTTCCAATCAAGGCTTGTGCTCACGTGTTGTGCATGCGGGGCTCTACTTGACGGGGACGTTTCATTTCCCTGATCTGATTTCAATGCGTCATTGCTTTTCATTTCCAATGCTCTCCTTTTTTTTCCGGGTTTTGAGAGTCGTTCCACCATGCACAACATTTTTTGTGCGTAGCATTAAATGCTCCCCTTTATAACCTGAAACCATGCTTTTCTTCCTTTCCTCACAGAGAAACCCATTTATACCTTTAGGGTGATCATCTTTGAGAAATCGATAATTGCTATGGCTTGTAATCGTCCCCACGCTCGTCGGCAACCATGAAAGGTGCCCATTGAGGAGATCATCCCTCGCTTCGCTGCGCGACTGGCAGATCCCCTTCTCACCAACGCTCAATGTGACACGGTGATGTATGAGCTTCTGACTCGTCGGGGCTCTCCTCTTCCTACAGGCTCCATTTGGCTCCGAATGATCCTTCTGTCTGTGCTTGCCGATATACCCCCTCATCCGGCGGAGATGACTTCGGCGATCCTTGACGCGGCGGAGGACAAGCTCGAGTGCTTTCATAAGGCTTGTCTAATCACTCAAGCTCTGAAGGATCATTCAGTTCATATACTGAGTGAGATAAGGGCCCGACGGGCCGTCATGTATGCTTTCGCCGATGAGTACGGCTCCAACCGATGGGGAGCGACTCCTCGCAAAAACCGTAGTTTTGACGTGTTGGAGAAGGCGGAGAGGGAGCTGGAAAATTTTGTGTTTTGCTTTGTTAACCCTTGTATTTCCGATCCCTTATTTGGTGATCTTTTCTCGGTAGTATAGTATGTTTAAATCAATGTACTCTTTTTATCATTGGCGGTTGCATGCTTTCTGTTGAATTTTCATGTTTGTCGGATACTCGTACGTGCATTTGTTCCCCGCCGAAAACCGGGAGACACGGCCGCGCGGGTCCGTCTTGCCTGAGATTCGGGGCAGATGCTAATTGGTGCTATCCGTCCATCTCTCCGAAGATGCCAAGTTGATTTATAGCACCATGTATCGAAGGTTTAAACTGATGCAGCCGATGTAGCAGACTTCGTCAGATTCCCCCTCGTTTGAGGGGTTTTTGATTGTGGGGACGCTCTTCCCTGCAGGCGCAAGCCCCTGCAGTTAATTACACTACCGCATCGCGGTAACAACTTTCTCCTTCTCCAGATGGTCACTTCATGTCGTGGGTGTTTGTTTTGTTTGTGGTTGCCCGTGTATTGTATACAGAGACTAATTTATGTTGTCGCCCGTAGGGCGTGGATTAGTCCAAATCTGTATCTTCTTAGATTTAGGTTTGGGGGTTGGGTTTAAGGATACATTAGTCTCATTTGGGACTAAGATCGACTTAAACGTATGTTAAGGATACGTTAGCCTATTTTTTAGACTAAGATCAACTTAACGGGATCGTTTGGATCCAACAAGAGAGCAATTGGGCTCTATTGTTTAGTTTAGGGACATTGCGGTCGAATGTTAGTTTAAGGACATTACGGTCCAATGTTAGTTTAAGGACATCTCGGTCCAGGTTAAGGACATCGTAGTCCGTGAGTTTAAGGACCCCAAAGTCCATAGTTTAAAGACATCGTAATCTATGAGGTTTAAGGACATCGTAGTCTATGAGGTTTCAGGACATCGTAGTCCATGAGTGTAAGGACCCCACAATCCGTAGTTTAAAGACATCGTAGTCTATGAGGTTTAAGAACATCGTAGTCCATGAGTTTAAGAACCCCACAGTCCGTAGTTTAAAGACATCGTAGTCTATGAAGTTTAAGGACATCGTAGTCCATGAGTTTAAGGACCCCACAGTCCGTAGTTTAAAGACATCGTAGTCTATGAATTTTAAGGACATCGTAGTCCATGAGTTTAAGGACCCTACAGTCCGTAGAAATGTGTAGTTGTCGGGACTCGTCACCTCTCTGAAAACGTTGAACGATTACAACGACAAATATCAGAGGAGTAAAGAGATGTACCCTCGAACCGGTGTGAATTGGTTGGAAGATTCGTAGTCCAGTTTGGGACTAAGATCTGTTGAAACATTCGTGAGCAGATGGGCTCAGTTCAATATAAGTTGAGGACTTACGGCCGACATTGGACTAAGTCCAATTAAAATGTTTAACATTTTTTATTCTGGCTATTGAGCCTTTACTTGGGCTTGGCCTATTTAATAATGCTAAGCATTAGGTCCTGATATTTTTTGTCTTGTGTTGAATGCATAGCATTCATCAGAGCCTTGGCTCTTTAAAGAACAATTTGTGTTCACTGAGCGCAACATATGGTGCGCTAGGCGCTTTGCGCCAATCAAAAGGTGCAGTGCACTTCTGCCACGTGGCGCGCATGTAAGTGTTGCGCTCTACGCTAAGCGCAGATGCCAGTGAGCGCTGAGCGCTAGTCCATGAGTGCATTGCGCTGGCGCATATGTGAATGACACGTGTTGCGCCTGGCGCCGAGCGCCAGCCCATGAGCGCAGTGCGCTGTTTCAGAAGCGCAAAGCGCAAGTTGTATCTGTGGTTGACACGTGGCACGTCTTAGCGCTGAGCGCCGGTCCAAGGAGCGCAAAGGCGCAGTTCATGAGTGCAAGGCACTTTTCAATGGCGCAAAGCGCATATGAGGAGAGCAAAGGCGCAGTTCATGAGTGCAAGGCACTTTTCATTGGCGCAAAGCGCATTTGATCAAATTTATGATCAGGGAACAAGTTTATGTTCTTTTTAAAGGAGGGTTTGCCTCATGATTCAAGAACAAAAGTTCTTATTTATAAAAAGGCGCTGCCTTTGTAGATCAATGATCTGTGAATGAAGTAAATACTTCTTTTGTTTTTATGATGAGATCTTTTGATCTCTCTCTTTATCAAAGACCTTGGTCTTTTTTAGATCTATGATCTATTTTAGAAGATAGTTCTTCTTGTCATGAGATGAT
Organism: Agapanthus africanus; assembly: GCA_030015575.1. Taxonomy (NCBI): domain Eukaryota; kingdom Viridiplantae; phylum Streptophyta; class Magnoliopsida; order Asparagales; family Amaryllidaceae; genus Agapanthus; species Agapanthus africanus. The sequence continues at coordinate 27,208,063 of CM057338.1, forward strand.
TTCATCTCTGTGTTCAAGAATCATGTTCTTTACCTTGATGAAATGATCTTCTTTTGCTAAAAGCTTGCTTTTCTTTCTTTGAGTTTTCTCAAAGTTTGTGGGGGGGGTTTCTCTATGTGAGACTTGAAGTCTTGGGGCCTTTATATAGGGCAAATTGATTTGTTAAATCAGTTAAAGAGATCTTTCTCTGATTGATTTGGGGATGTTTCCCCACCGTTGGATCTTCGATCCTAGGGCTTCTGTTTTACAGAAGGCAATATTCTTGTTTTTAACAAGATTGGAAAGATCTTTCCATAACAGAATTTTAATTCTGATTAATTAATGATTTATTGTTAGATCTTTTGATCTAACGGTGGGGAATTCTTAATTCCAACGCTGGCGCACCTACGTTTGACACATGGTGCGCAGCGTAGAGTGCAGCGTATTTTGCGCTAGCGCACCTACGTTTGACACGTGGCGCGCAGCGCAGTCTGCGCTAGCGCACCTGTGTTTGACACGCGGCGCGCGGTGCAGAGCGCTTGGATCTGAAGCGTTGCTTCAACAGAGGTGTCTTTTCACCTTCCTTTTAAGTCAAACTTGTATTCCCCAGAACTTTCATTTCCCAAGTCTTGGAAATAGTTCTACTGTGCACACAAAATTTTCTGTGGGTCTTTATAATCTGAAGCAAAGCTTCTTTCTTTTCCCGCTTCCAAAGAGTCCTTTCAGTTATGGCTTGTAACCGTCCACATGCTCGCCGACAACCATGGGAAGTGCCCATCTAGGACATTGTTCCTCGTTTTGCTGCGCGCTTGGTGGATCCTTCTCTTACGGATGACCAATGCGACGCAGCGCTGTACGAACTCTTGACTCGTGTGGGGTCTCCTCTTCCCCCACACTCTATTTGGTTTCAGATGATCCTTGCGTCTGTGCTCACTGATATTCCCCCTCCTCCAGCAGAGATGTCCTCGGCAATACTCGATGCTGCTGAAGACAAGATCGAGTGCTTCTTCGAGGCGCATTTGATCACTAAAGCCCTGAGGGATTGCTCTGTCCACTTGCTGAGCCAGATACGGGCTCGTCGGGTCGTTATCTCCACTTTCTCTGGGGAGTGTGGCGTTGATCGATGGATGGCTACTCCTCGCAAGGATTGTCGTTTTGACATGGTGGAGAAGACGGAGAGGAAACTGGACAATCTCATTCTTAGCTTTGCTAACTCCTGTCCTTTTGACCCCATGTTTGGTGATCTGTTTGGATTGTAATAATAAAAAGATTTCTAATCAAGTATCTTATTATCCGCTAAGTGCTACTTTATTTTTAATTCTTTGTTATTTCTTTGTAAGGCGCTTATGCGCTGCATAATTTGATTTGCTATAATCAGGTGCAAGTAATTCTTGTAAGGGTGAAGCGCTTTTGGCTCTTAGCGCTCCTGGCGCTTAGCGCTCTCATGCTTTACACGTGAGTGCCGTTTCAGAGTCTTTGACTCTTAGCACATTTGATGTTAGCACTTTTCATGAAGCGTTGCTTCGCTTTCCAATCTTGGAAACAGAGTTTTGCCGCGCAGCGCAGCATGCGCTAGCGCACCCGTGTTCGCCACGTGGCGCGCTTAGCGCAGAGCGTTGGATCTGAAGCGTTGCTTCCATTTTTGACTTTTGACTTTCAATACCGAGCTTTGCTCTGATTGGGGAAACAGAAGCGTCGCTTCATTTCAAATCTTGGAATTTGAACAGAGTTTTGCTTTGATTAGAGAAACAAATGCCCCCCACCGTTGCGCTTATGTGGCCCATACGTGAGTGCGGCGGTAGTAGCATCTCATTCGTTGGATCAACTTTTGGAAGTTGAAACGGCTCTCAACGCCTATAAATAGGACCTTTGGTCCCTTAGATGATTTTCATCTTCTTCTTGAGAATTATCTCTTCTCCAGAGCATTGCTCTCCTGTTTAAGAACCTTTTAAGAGTCAAAATTCTGTTAAAATTTAGGTAAAGTTTAAAAATTTCACTAAATTAGGGTTTTACCCGTTAATAGAGCCTTGCTCTTCATAAATCTTTGATCTAAAAAAAAAACCCTTTTAGGGTTTCATTAATAGAGCTTTGCTCTCTTGAACCTATAGATCTAAAGAGTTCTTTTCTTGGGGTTTCCTAGCCCATGAACAGAGCTCTGCTCTTTTGATAACATGTAGATTTTTTAATCTCTTGAGAAGAACTCTTAAGAGTTTTTGTTCATGGATGTTGAAGATCCCAGAATTTTTGATTCATTCATAAAAATTGATTTTAATTAATTTTCTAATGGGTTTTTCATCATCTTTACAGAGCCAGGTTCTTAGCATTATCGGGGAATTTCTTTAAATTCCTTTCATAATTGACTTTGACAGGTGCCACACCTGTCTATAGAGCATTGCTCTCGAAGAGTTTAACTCCTTGATCCGAGGGGTCGCTCATTAAATGAGATCCCCCCTTTTTAGTGTTTCTCCCAAATTCAAATTTTTTTGGTGTCATAATTAGAATTTATTTTCTCCATGGGGATATCAAGAGTCGTTTAAATTCCTATGCCTGTTTCTAATAAGAATTTGCTTAACCATTCTATCCGCTAATTCTTGTTGATTTTCTTTTTCAGGAGTTATGGACGCTCATATGTATGACCTTGATGAGATTATCTCTTACGGAGACATCCGCTCACTCGGCTGTTCTCAAAACCGGGAATTCACAAACGCCCAGTGTGCCGAAATCATGAGTCGTTTTGACGCATACAATGGTTGACTGCTTCCTCGACATTCCTCTCTCTTGAAGCTTATTGTGGGAGCGATCTGGGGAGCACTTCCTCTATTCTGTGCTGGCATGCCGCTTAAGGCATTGGATGCTGCCGAGAATAAGGTGCACTCGGTGTATCTGATGGGCCTAATCTCAAAGAGAAGACGAGACAATCTTGTCGATCTTCTGCATCAGGCTTTTCAACAAGTGGCAATACTTGCTGCCTATCGGAGGGTGGAGGACATCCGTGAGGATCCCGACGCTTGTGATCGCGAAAGAAAGCATACTAGGATGGTCCGAAAGGCTTGGAAGATTCTAGACAACCTCACTTTTGAATTCCTCAATCCATGCCCTAGATCTGAGGTTTTACCATTGTAATCATTCTGATAATGTTTTTGTTTACTGCTTTCATAATTGCAAGAACTTTTTCGAAGTATGAATGACAAATTCCTCATTTCAGCGTGTTTTATTTTATGTACTAAATCTTTTGCACATTTGTGAATGGGTATGCTTCGCGCGCTTAATCAAGTGTGAATCAAATGTTCTCCTTGTCCCTTTCTTCTTCTTTTTTTGTTGCCGGCATGTTATCTTAGTAAGCGTAGCCTGTAGATGGTATATAGCTGTCTATCTTGGACTCTTCGTAGGGTGGTGATGGCTTAGGAAACAGGGTTAGGATCTGTCACCTAAGACTTTTCAATTTTATGAGCCATGAGGGTCTCATAAAGTCTTTTCTCCCTACAAGTCGTGAGGATCTCGTAGGTGTATTTTCTCCTTAGGAATCGTGAGGATTCCTAAGTGCGTTTTCCCTTATAAGTCGTAAGGATCTTATAAGAGAGTTTTCTTCCTTACGAATCGAGAGGACCCGTAAGTGTTTAGTGGGATTGACATGTAGATAATGTATTTTCGAAACGGGGTCATGCGGATGACGTATTTCCGAGACGGGGTCATGCGGATGACGTATTTCCGAACGGGGTCATATGGATGACGTATTTACGAACGGGGTCATGTTGATGACGTGTTTCCGAACGGGGTCATATGGATGACGTGTTTCCGAGCGGGGTCATATGGATGACGTATTTCCGAGCGGGGTCATGTGGATGACGTATTTCCGAGCGGGGTCATGTGGATGACGTATTTCTGAATGGGGTCATGTGGATGACGTATTTCCCAACGGGGTCATGTGAATGGGGTCATGTGGATGACGTATTTCCGAGCGGGGTCATGTGGATGGCGTATTTCCGAGCGGGGTCATGTGGATGACGTCTTTCTGAATGGGGCCATGTGGATGACGTGTTTTCGAGCGGGGTCATGTGGACGATGTGTTTCCGAACGGGGTCATGTGGATGACGTATTTCCGAACAGGGTCATGTGGACGACGTATTTCCGAGCGGGGTCATGTGGACGACGTATTTCCGAACGGGGTCATGTGGACGACGTATTTCCGAACGGGGTCATGTGGATGACGTATTTCTGAGCGGGGTCATGTGGATGACGTATTTCCGAACGGGGTCATGTGGATGACGTATTTCCGAGCGGTATTTCCGAGCGGGGTCATATGGATGACATATTTCCGAGCAGGGTCATGTGGATGACATATTTCCGAGCGGGGTCATGTGGATGACGTATTTCCGAACGGGGTCATATGGATGACGTATTTCCGAACGAGGTCATGTGGATGACGTATTTCCGAGCGGGGTCATGTGGATGACGTATTTCCGAGTGGGGTCATGTGGATGACGTATCGTCTGCTGTAATGAGACGAATATCGAAGTGGTCTCCAGGTTGTCTGTGAACCGTTGAGATTTGGCTACTTCTTCTGATGGAGCCTGGGGAGGAAAGGCGCGATTCCTTCTTTGTTTGCGTCCCTGGATTGTATACAAGGATTGATATGATATCACCTGTAGGGCATAAATTTCATTTTTCTTTATTTCTTTCCGCGATGCTCTATCATTTCAGCTTTTATATCGCGAAAGTCGTGATTGACTAATCATTTCGGCGATTTTTCGCGTTGCCCAATTATTTCGGCTATTTATTTTATTTTTACTCGCTGCTTTTTATTGCGAGTTGCCTGATTGATATGATTCCGATTGTGTAAGTAAATCAAATGATCCCCGGCAACGGCGCCATTTGATTGATTGAGTTTCCGATTGTGTGTATGTTTGAGATTGTATTTATAAATCACAACCAAAAATTATTTGACCGCAATCAATAACGGTGTCGAATGTAGTGCGTTAGTAAGTGCGGATCGTCCACAGGGAAAGTGTAATCGTTCGTCTTTCGAATTAGATGAGTCGAAATTGTAAAGAAAAGAAAACAAACAATTCATGATTTATATTTGAAGTTCAAGAATTAGAAAAATCTGGATCTAATAAAAGTAAAAGATAGAATCAAGAATTGAGAGTTTGTTGATTTTTCCAAACCAAATATCAAGAATCTAAATGAGGCTCGTAGGAATCGATCGGATCTATAGATGTGAAGTAATCTTATAATGACGTATTCTTATCCTTCGATGAATTGATACTAGATCGATGATGATCGATAAGAATTAGGGATTTCTAGTGAAACTAGGGTTTCATCTTATCTCTTGTTCTTTCGTCGATATCATTCACATTCTAGCCTCTAGTAAATTCAAGAAACGATTGTAGAACCCTAATTTCGAGCGATAACAATCAAGAAAGCATCGCAACGAAACTAGGTCATCGATTCTTGAACTTGCTAGGGTTTACAAAACTCGTAGGACTCAAGAATCGTTTTAAGATTTGTTACATCATCATTCTATTGATCGTCTCGACTCCTTTACGAGCGGAGTTTTACTCAAACATCACAACAAGAACTACAATTACAAATTGAGATCTAATCATGATGCAAGAATTAAAAGAAAGCAAGATTAAAAAATTTCACGTTTTATTTATATCAACAATTTCATTACAATCGCTCAAGAACTACAAGAGGAAGAACTCGATCGTCGATTTGGCTTCGCTCGGCTCTGTGAGTCGCGGATCGGCTTGGATCACTAGCTCGATTGGAGATCGGCTCCACTCCTAAAAGGTTGAAGGGCTTCTCGCTTGATTGGTACTCAGGATCTTGAATTTGGATTGGATTTAGGGTTAGGGTTTCGCACAAGTCGTGTCACTCGACTTGTGGAAGAAGATGAAGATAGATGTTGAAGAATGAGGAAGTAAAGAGAACCACAACCCTTAGATCTAGGCTCCTATTTATAGACATTAAAACCCTAGATCTAGGATTTGAATTTTAAGTTTCCCTCCAAAAGTTTGTTGAGAAAATTTGAATTTCCCTCCAAAAGTTAGTTAGCTAGAGAGGCTTCTAGAAGAGGTTAGTTAGGAGGGAGTTTCTAGAAATAGTTTGTTAGGAGCTTGATTAGCTTAATCAAGATTAGGTTGCTTAATTATCTTTGCTGATCTGGCAGAAGCTTCGCGAGAATTCTGGAATTTGACATATGTGAAATGACTGTGGGCCTTGGGAGAAAAGTTTTGCACCAAAAATGGGGAGCTGAAGCCTTGGAACCGCCGCGGATCCGCGGCTCAAGCAGGCTCCTGCCGCGGATCCACGGCTGTTTGTGGGTCTTGGGGCTTGGGCTCTCTGCAGTGGTCTTGGGCTGACAATTGGGCCTTTCTCTGATATGTTGATTTTTATATTTCCTTCTGAATTGATACCAGATCTGAAATTATTGAATTGGCATAATGTTTGATCAGCACCATGTAAATTTTGGCCTTTCTTCTGGATTTTCCTGCACAGATCTCGAAACAAGTGTTGCGCAATATAGGATGATGCGATGCCATGATAAACACACAATTTCCTCAGAAATGTCGGTTTTAGAGTCTAACACATGCAATCTGATATTTCAGGACTGTTTTGCTAATATGTGAAATATGAATACCGAACACTTCTAAATGAGTGCAAATGTTAGGGAAATTGCCGTGTTAAAAATGCAGTATTTTCGACTGATCAAATTCCCCCAAACTTATTTTCGATCGTCTCGAGCGAACTGTTTTATTAAAAAGAGAAGGAGAAAATAAAGAAAGAGAAAAACTAACTAGTACACTTTCGTAGGCAACACGATTGCACTGAGCACGTGCAACAAGCCTTTAAACCTCTAGGTGTCCCTGGTAGGAGGAGTGTTGTCTCCTGAGGGTTTTCAGCGGATTGCACCCACAAAATCCAATAATAAAAGAAAGATCATGAATATTACATTTAAAGACAAGAATTGTAAAAGAAAAGCCTTGAAAATTAGGGTTTCCAACTAAGCTAGCTTTTCGGTTGTCATGAGCCCTATCTTAATAATCATGAAAAGATGTCAGAAATCACGTCCTCCCTCAATAAAATATCGTCTTATTCTTCATTCCTATCTTTCTTCCAAACATCGATCATATAACCCTGCGTGTGTGTAAAGACATCCCTACACCCGGAGAATTCAATTCAAGCTATCATACTCTTGCCCATCAGTCTCAGTACTTTTTAATTAATGAATATTTAGATGTGCTCACACACTTTCATGCGACCGTTAATATTTCTTGAGGTACTAACCGACCGATTACTCATGTGCTTGCTTATTTGGTGTATTTTCCTCGTCTTGCACTACCTCAGGCATAGCAGTGACTCCCAGACCAGTTGGCCTTAGGGCACTAGGTGAAGAGGCACCCTCGCTATATATTTTTTATTGCCCTCGGTGATAACAAAACCAGTGTCCATTTTTCTCACCACTTTATATTTTTTTCATTCACTTTTTCTTTTTATTTCCTTCATACATCGGCTTTAAGACAAGAGCATTTCAAGGTATCCTCTACTATCCCGAGCTTCAAGACGTGTGTAAGTGCGAATAGCAGGGTATCAACGTTCAAAATGTTTGGCTTTCCAGAATAGAAACTATTTTTCAGACTTAGTTTTATCCTCAGATTAGTGACGTCCTTCATCTTACTAACCCTTGGGACAACGGCTCATAACTACTTATTACTAGTTCGTATAAGAAAACTTCTAATTTTCTTAGTTTTCTTAAATTTTTCTAATCTCATGGATGTAATTTTTCACTATCTAAACTTTCATTATCTTATTTATGTACAAAAAATGTTTTTATTTTTGAAATTTTTTAAATTTTTATGGTTTTCAAAAAATGTTTTGTGCTTATGCAAAGTGATATGCAAATGATGCGAAAATAAGCACAAAGCTCCTCCAAACTTGTTTTCAACAGTGTCCTCACTGTTGCCTTCTGCTAAATCTCGAAAAACCTGTAAGCTTGGGAGGAATTTATTAGTGGGGGCAAAATATTTAAGTGAAGAACCTCCCCCAAACTTATTTTTGGCTCATTATTTTGTAAAAATTTTCTTTTCAGGAGCCAGAAAAAATGTCCCTCCCCAAACTTGAGTCATGCAATGTTAATCTTTTGAAAATCACATGAGGGGGTCAAAAATCATTGGTCGATGCCAAGCTTTGCAAAGACCGAAAGTTAACACCAACCATTCGAAAATTTTATCAATGCAGTGCTCTGGTTGGTGGAAGAAGAAGTGGGGAAAGGGTAAGTGATGGAATAGAATGTGTGTGCGTCTCATTTTGGAAAGACGATGCAGTGAATGTGATGGATTGCTCGCATTCTTTTTACAGTTCAAAAGAAGGGGTGGAGGTTCAATTTCATTGATTGGGAGATGATTCATCTCAACACCCGTGTCATTCAAAAATGCGAGTTCATCAGCGAAGATCTCCTCAAAAGTTCCATCAATACCCCGATGAATAATGTCATCACAAAGTGCGGGGTGATCTTCAGACTCTAAGAGCAGTTCATAATCAGTGTTAGTTGTTGACCCGGACATCTCGGTGGAAGAGTCTGTATGTGTATGATACATAGTTGGGTCAAACAATAACATATGAAAAGAGTCAAGATCAGTATCAGGAGGATCATCAAATTCGCTGCTGTCGACATCCATTAAGTCGACAGAACAGACCTGAGCAGTAGGTTTGGAGGGTACACTCCCAACTTGTAAATGTTCAGTTCTATTGACTTATTCCCGAAAGATAGGGTCATAGAACCATTACGACAGTTGATTATTGCATTGGAAGTGGCCAAAAAGGGGCGACCTAAAATCACCGGAATTTGATTCCGTGGGTTCGCTACAGGCTGTGTATCAATTACAATAAAGGCCACAGGGAATATAAATTCCCCGATTTTTATTAACACATCCTCCAGTTCACCTCTAGGTTTGGTGATTGATCGGTCAGCCATCTGGAGAGTGCAATGGGTTGGCTTCAACTCTCCGATACCTAGTTGCTCATAAACTGAATATGGAAGCAAGTTAACACTAGCGCCATGGTCTAGTAGAGCACGATTAATGTGTTTTCCCCCGATAGAAATGGAAATAGTAGTATATCCAGGATCCTTACGTTTCCTCGGTAATTGTTGGGGGAAGGCCGTATCTATAGTCTTTTCCATGAATATCTTCTTGGGCACTTGAGTCTTCCTCTTCCTAGTGCATAAGTTCTTAAGAGTTTTCGCATAGGACGGAACTTGTTGGATGGCATCTAGGAGAGGGATATTGATGTTAACTTGCTTGAACATGTCCATAATCTTCTCCATATGTGGACTCGATGTGTTAGCCCTTAACCGATTAGGGTAAGGTGCTTTAGCAATAAGCGCTGGGTCCATCATAGGAGAAGGAAGCGTGTGTGGAACCGATCCCAGAATAGAAGTGGGGATCGTCCGTGGAGGAGAAGAAGAGGTGGACTGAGGTGGCGAGCCTTTTGGGAAACGAAGAATAGGCTCGGAAGAAGGTGGTGGGGTAGAAGAACTGGGGTCAGAATTGAAAGTAGAAGTGGAAGGAAAGGTCTCAGCCGGGATGTTATTGATTGATTTTTCAGTATCATCAAACTCTTCCCCAACGTGAGTGTCAAGCACTCTTCCAGATCTCAACGTGATTGCATCCACATGATGTGAATAGCCAGGATTGGGTAAAGGTTGAGCTGGAAGTTTCCCTTTCTCTCTTGCACTCATTTCGGCTTTTAATCGTGCAATTTCTTCTTCCATCGATTTAATACTCTCGCTTTGGGACGCAGAGTTTTTCTCAATTTTATTGACAGAAGACTTTATTTCAGCCGATACTTGCATGAGATTTGTTAGAAGCAAGTTTATGAATGAAGAGGATTCATCAGTCCTGGTCAACTTACAAGAGTGTTTTCTCCTTATAAGTCGAGAGGACTTACAAGGGTTGTTCACCATGTAGACATATCCCTAGCCACGGATGGGACTTTGTTAGGGAAATGTTTATTCGCGCCCGTGGATTGTATACAAGGGTCAATACTGAACCGCTTGTAGGGCAGTGTTGGAGGTTGTGGTGGCTGCTTAAAAACAGGTTTAGATCCCTGTAGCTTAAGACTTTCAAATCTTATGAGCCATGAGGGTCTCATAAGAGGGTTCTCCTTACGAGTCGTGAGGATCTTGCAAGTGTAATTTCTCCTTAGGAATCGTGGGGATCCCTAAGTGTGTTGCTCCCTTGTGAGTCGTAAGGATCTCACGCAGGTGGTTTCTCCTTACGAAGTCGAGAGGACCTTGCAAGTGTCTTTTAATGAGATTGCGCCCTTTCGGGTTTTCTCAAAACTCGCCGGTAGCCCTGCTGTTTTTACTCACGGAGCACTTTTGGGTTTTCATCCGTGCACATTTTGCTTATGGACATACCGTTTTCTCTTTTTTTCCTCATTTTTTTATTTTAACGAGGTTGCGCCTTTTCGGGTCTTCACAAAACTCGCCGGTAGCCCTGCTATTTTTACACACGGAGCCCTTTCGGGTTTTCATCCGTGCCCATTTTGCTTGTGGACATACCATTTTTTTTATTCTTTTCTTTTTTTTTGTATCAGCTTTGGGACGCTGCAATCCACAATAGTTTATTGACGTCTCGGTCAGCAGCTAGTTTTAGGACATAGGGGTCCATCGTTAGTTTAAGGACGTTTCGGTCCGCTGTTAGTTTAAGGACGTTTCGGTCGGCTGTTAGTTTAAGGACGTTTCGGTCCGTTATTAGTTTTAGGACGTTTCGGTCCGTTGTTAGTTTTAGGACGTTTCGGTCCGTTGTTCGGCTACTACTTATAGAGTTTGGGCTTAGGAAGATTGCGAGCGGACATAGTCGTCGTCATCTATCATTGACCTAGGCCGTGACACGTCAGGCATAGTACTTTTTCAGGAAGCGATCATTTATTGGCCTGAAGGGCCTTTCGCCATGCATGTCCATGAGTAGATAGGCCCCACCCTGGTAGACCTTGTCTATGATATACGGGCCTTCATAGTTCGGCTCGAATTTCCCCCATTTGGCACGATTGGGGATCATAGGTCTTTTGACCACTAGCACGAGTTTGCTTTGGCGGAATGTCCTCGGCCTAGTCAATCTTTCGTATGAGCGCGTCATCTTTGCTTTATAAGCCTCCAGATTTTATTGCGCTATGAGCCGGGTTTCATCAAGGGCATCGAGCTCTTCAAGCCGAAGGTGAGCATTCTCTTCGTCCGTTAGCTCGTAATGAACTGCCACTCGTAAAGAGGGTAGCTCTATCTCGAGGGGGAGTACCGCCTCTGTACCGAATACCAATGCGTACGACATTGTGTTCGTGGCCGTTTTGAACGTAGTTCGGTACGCCCAGAGAGCTTCATGCAGTCGTTCATGCCAGTCCTTCTTACTTCGCGATACCGTCTTTTTTACAATCTTCATCAAGGTCTTGTTAAAAGCCCCAGCTAGACCGTTAGCTCTAGGATTATAGACTGAAGAGTATCTCCAGTCTATGTTATGCTGTTGTGCGAAGCGGCTGATCTTGTGGCTTCTGTAGGCTGGCCCGTTATTGGAGATAATCCGTCACGGAGTTCCAAACCGATAAATGACGTGTGTCTTGAAGAAATGGAGGATATTCTCCGTCTTCACTTCCCTTAGCGGTACTGCTTCTACCCATTTGGAGAAGTAATCAGTTGTCGCCAAGATGAATCGATGTCCTCTGGACGATACTGGTTTGATGGGTCCGATTATGTCAGTTCCCCACATTTCGAACGGCCAGCTAGCCACTGTTGGATGTAGTGGATTCGGATACTGATGGATAAATTCCCCGTGTATCTGGCACGAATGGCACTGCTTCATGTATTCGAGGCAGTCCTGGATCATCGTGGGCCAATAGTAGCCCATCCTTTTGATCTTCAGCTTCATCTTCGGGCCGGCTTGGTGAGAACCACAGAGTCCGTCATGAGTTTCTTGGACGACTCTCTTTGCCTCTTCAGGTCCCAGGCATCTTAGCCACAGAGAGTCAAATGACCTTTTATACAGAGTATCATTGACGAAAGCGAAAGACAGAGCTCGTTTCATAAGCTGATGTCTTGAGGACGCATCTTCAGGTGTTCGACGGGATTTGAATTAGTCTATAAAGACATCTCTCCAATCCGTAGCCTTTTCCTGGTCTTTTATTTGCAAAGTCATTTGCTCGGTCGCTCCCTTTTCTTCGGACAACTTCGGAGATATTTCTGCCGGTGCGAGAACCCGACGGCTTTGCACAACGATCCTCACGTCATCGAGGTTCTCGTCGGCCAGTTCTTTAGCGAGCTTGGCTAATGCATCTGCCTTGCTATTTTCCGCGCACGGTATGCTTTCCAAGGTGTAGGAAGGAATTTGAGCCAGCAGTTGTTGCACCCTCTCGCCGTACATTACCAACTCAGGCTTGCATATCTGATAGTCGCCGTTTACTTGACTGACGATCAGTTGGGAGTCTCCGTATATGAGGAGGTTTTCAATTCCCATATCGATGGCGATCTCGAGACCTGCTATCAAAGCTTCATATTCGGCTTCGTTGTTCGTCCTCGACTCTGTTAAGGAGAAGGCAAAGCGCATTATCCCTCCTTGTGGAGTCACGAAGATGAGGCCTACCCCTGATTTGATTATAGGGGTGCTTTGTTTGCGCTTCTTCATGGAAGACACTCCATCAAAGTAAAGTTCCCACCGGGTATCACTCTCTCTTCTCTCCCTGTCGATCGTGTCAAACGCATGTTCGTCTGGCAGCTCGCAGTTCAAAGGAGAATCGGCAGGTATCGGATGCTCAGCGATGAAGTCGGCGATGGCCTGGCCTTTTACTGCCTTAAGAGGCCGATAAGTTATCGAGAACTCCATCAAGAGCAGAGCCCATTTAGCGAGTCGTCCTGTTAAAATGGCCTTCGACATCAAATACTTGAGAGGATCCACTTTTGATATGAGATGGACCTCATGTGCCAACGCGTAGTGTCTGAGCTTCGTTATTGCGAAGATCAACGCCAGGCAGTGTTTTTCAATGGGAGAGTAATTGCTTTCTGCCCCTAGTAGAACTCGACTCAGATAATAAAGGGCTTTCTCCTTGCCTTGGTCGTTCTCTTGTGCCCACAACGCATCTAAAGAACCTTCGAGGACTGTTGTATACAGAATGAGAGGCTTTCCCTTGACCGGAGAGGTCAGTACCGGCGGATTCTGCAGGTATCGCTTAATTTCGTCCAGTGCGCTTTGGCATTTATGATCCTAGAAGAATGGGGTTCCTGATGATGCTCAATATTGGCGATCTCCAAGATCAGGACGTGTGGCAGGTGACGTGTCCCAGAACTCAGAAGAAAGGGCCTACAGGGGCCGACCATGGTACCCTGTACCTGACCTGCAAACACAAGTTGACCCTCCTCAGGGCCCCCTGCAAACTGGCTTCCTCGGCCCCGTAGCTCGCGCCGAGCTGCCACAAGACCTGGACTCTTCGGCCTCCTCACTCGTCCCGAGCTCCAGGCCGTGGCCGTCTTCCTCGGCCCTCCGACCAAAGTCACCGCTCATAGGTGTAACCGCCGCTCCGCGAATCTCGCCATGCGCAGATTCTATACCAGCAACATCCCACGTTCTACGCCATCAATCCCCATTAATGGGCGATCCTCTTTCTACGTGGGCGTGACGTCGGGAGCGTAACTGCCGGCGAGATCCTCGCACCTGCTGCTGCGTGCCACCACCGCTATATAAACCCCCATCACAGAGGGGTCAAGTAAGCCATCTTTTACTCTTTTAAGCCGTTACTCTGCTCGGATCTCATCACTAACTTGATCGTCGGAGGGTCCTTGGTGGTACCAAACCACCCTGGGGATTCTTTGCAGGTATTCGGCACCAAACTCCTCACTCCACTTCTTCCTCCAAAACCCATTGAGACCCACACGCAACAGGAGATAATCAACAAAGTCCACCGCGAGATCAACGGAATACAACATCTGACGGAGGCCTGAAAAGGAGCTCCATCAGTTGGCGCCGTCTGTGGGAAATAAAACTCCACAAAAACAAAAGTTGGCCTTCCGATCTCCGCCCAAATGGCAAGCAACCACCCTGAAGATCCCGGTACCATCCGCCGCCTTCCACTCACCGAAGGCGGGGATGAGCCTCCTCCCATGACCGTCATCAACGCCCTCGCAGGCCGGATAGATCGGCTGCAATCCCTCGTGGAGGCCCCCGTCCGTGTCCAAACTGCCGGGCCTGGGCCCCAGGTCGCCGCTCCACCGCCTCTAGAAGGCTCTGCCCCTGTCTGGATGGCTGACCACCAGCAGGCTGCATCCTCTGGCTACCGATCTCTCGAGCCGATACTCCTTGAGGCCCGCTGGGCACCCCAGGGCTCCAAGCCAAGGTCCGCCGCTAGAACGCCTCGCCTCGAGCCTCCTTGCGACCCTTATCCCTATGAGGAGATGTCAGTCACCTCGCCTATCCACGGGCATGGTCAAACCCGCCGCCACCGGTGGGGCCGCACAGAAGGGGTCCGCTCCGGCGACTCGAGAGCTACCTCGCCCCGGGACCTGAGGCGCCTCATAAAGAGGAACCGGGGCCGCTCCCAGACGCAGGTCACCCGCAGCGAAGGCCAGGGATCCCATGGCGCCGATTCCTCGGGATACCGCGGTCGGCTCGACGCCCTCGAGAAGAAAGTCGAGGGCATGCGCCGGGAGGCTCACCTTTCGAGCGACGGAGCTAAGTACGCCCCCGACTCGCTCACGAAACCATTCACCGAGGAATTGCTCGCCGTCCACGTCTCTTTGTGCAACAAGCCCCCAAAAGTCTCTCTGTTCGACGGGAAAACCGACCCGAAAGACCTTTTGGACGCTTTCACCGTGGGGATGAGCTTCCAGGATCACTCCGACGCCGTCCAGTGCAGAGCCTTTCCGGCCATTTCGTAGGGAACCGTCATTACCCGTTCGATTTCGACCTTCGATGAGCTAGCTACTCAATTCCTCGGCCATTTCGTAGGGAACCGTCGACAGAAGCACACGGTCGACCACCTCTTCACAGTTAAGAGTGGGGACAAGGAAACGTTCAAGGCCTACATTACCCGTTTCTACAACGCCTTTCTCGAGGTGCCCGAGCACCGGGATGAAACCGTCATCACGGCGCTTAGATCTGGTCTGAGGCACGAGGAATGGTTACGCTCCTTCGCGTTGGCGCAACCTAAGACCATGGCCGAGGTCAAGGTGTGGACCGAGCGCGAGGTTCAGCTGGAATCCGAGGTGAATGCTAACCTCCCCCGGGAAGAACGGCCCGACCAGAAGAAGAGAGCTCGGGAGGAGAGGCCGGAGCGTCAGCGGCCCTACCACCCGAAGTTCCAGGAGTATACCCCCCTCAACGTCTCCCTCGCAGTGTTGCTGGAGGAGGCCCAGAACGAAGGGTTCTTCAAGTTCCCTCCGATCCCGCGTCAGGCCGCAAAGCGAACCCGGGGCCCCTACTGCGCTTTCCACCGAGTACTGGGCCACACCACGGAGGACTGCAAGCAACTGAGGGACTACATAGAAAAGCTCATCCAGTCTGGGCAGCTCGCCGCCTACTTGAGGGACAAACGGCAGGCCGACCGTGAGCAGGAGAACCATCACCCTCCCGCCGACCCGACCATCGGTCAGATCATGCTCGTATCGACGGATGGCCAACCCGGAGCTCAGGGAGCCCCCTACCCTATGCCACACACGGGGGCCAACAGTCCTTCAGGGAGCTCGGCCCGAGCCAATAAAGTCATCTACTAGCCTGTACCTTTCTTTTAAAGCAATGTAAACTCTTCCTGAGACCTATTGTTAATTTAATAAAGATCAATGGAGCATTGCGAAAAGGAAAGAAAAGCTCTGTTTATTCAAAAGGTATTATGGGCTCCTCAGCCATACATGCAAAAACAAAAGAAAATTCCAACAGTGGGGGGAGGGGGTGCAGCGAGCACTGCTCGTGGTACTCGGTAAAGATCTCCGCCAACCGGGGCCGCGCAAGGTCCAACCTCTGTCCCCGGTTCCCCCCGCACGCATCAACCCCGAGCCTCAGCTCATAGCATTCGCAGACGAGCGCCTCTGAGCGGGCCAGCCGGTTCGCAGAGATTAGGCCGAAGTGCCTCAAAGACCGTAGCTTCCCCACGACCTCGTCATAGAGCAGCTCAGACAGGGGGTTGTAAAGCCCCGGCGACATTCTCCAGATGGAGTACATCAGCAGCTGCAGCAGGGAGGGACGTCGGGGGAGCAGCCGACCGAAATGGTCCTCAATGCTCCCGTAGACCGGCTGCACCGTGTCCTTGGTGCAGTACGGGTCGTACAGGTACACGTCTTCGAAGTGGACGATGTCGGGGATGGTAAACTGGAAGTCCTGCATTCTCGATGGCCTGTTTATGAAGGATGGAAGGACCAGTACTCCTTCGGCCTTATATAGCCCACTGCGCAGCTCAACAGTCGCCTGCTTTCACCTAAGGAGTCACTGCCACGCGGCAGCCATCAAGCCTTCTCCGACGGAATCGAAGCGACGCGCCCCTAGCGCTTCGCCTCCCCCCGCATTCAATGCGCTGGCTACGCGCGCCATTGCCCTGACCGTTCCCATTCCCGCACCTACAGCTGGACGGTCGGGCTACACCACGCCAAGATTCAGCCCAGCAACCACCCTGCTCGGTCACCCCTGGCGGGTAGCTTCCCTCCCGCAATGCCAGGGATCAAAAAGCCCTCCCAGAGGCAATTGAGCCCGAGGATCCCTCGCTCGGTTATCCCCAGCGGGCAGCTTCCCTGCCACAACGCCGAGGATCAAAAAGCCCTCTCAGAAGCAGTCGAGCCCGAGGATCCCTCGCTCGGCTATCCCCAGCGGGCAGCTTCCCTGCCACAACGCCGAGAATCAAAAAGCCTTCCCAGAGGCAGTCGAACCTGAGAATCCCTCGCTCGGCTATCGTTCAGGACAAAAGCCCTCTCCAAGAGGCACCGGGCAGTAACCCTGCCCGGCCAAGGGTCTTTGGTAGGCTTCTACAGCCCCTCCCACGCTAAAGACCAAAGTCCTCCCAGAGGCAGTCGAGTCCATGCTCGGCTATCCCCGGCTAGTAGCTTCCTACCATAACCGACAGGGATCAAAGTCCTCGCCAAGAGGCACTGGGCAGTAACCCTGCTCGGTCCCTGTCCTGAAGGATCAAAAGCCCTCGCAAGAGGCAACCGAGCGGCTACCCTGCTCGGTCAACTAAGGCTGGTAGCTCCCTACCCTCGACGCCAGGGATCAAAAGCCCTCACAAGAAGCACCCGAGCGGCTACCCCGCTCGTTCATCCCAGGCTGGTAGTTGCCTACCCACGATGCCAGAGATCAAAGCCCTCGCCAAGAGGCAACCGCGCAGCTTCGCTGCCCGGTCATCCTTAGTGGGCTTCTTACAGCCCTCTTGCGCTAAGGACCCAAGTCCTCCCAGAGGCAGTCGAGCCCTTGCTCGGCGATCCCTGGTGGGTAGCTCCCCTACGGCAACACCAGGGACCAGAAAGCCCTTGCAAAAGGCGATTGAGCAGCTACCCTGCCCAGTCACCCTCAGATGGTGGTCAACATTTTATCTTCGAGAGATCGAGTTCTGTTATTTTATCGATCAACTGGTCTTGTGCCACTGGGCTGCTGTTGAGCATTGGCGACGACGATCGCTTTCCCCTTTCCCTTCTCGTTTTGAGAGTCCGGCTTTGGAGGAGACGGTCTATGACCCATCTGGTCCATTTGGGCCAGTTTGTCGATCAAGGCCTGGAAAGTAGTCGGCTTGAAGAACATCATGAACTGGGAGATAGTTGCATGAGGGTCCAGAGTGCCCACGAACATACCCACCGCCGTTGCTTCTTCGATGCGCTGTTCGCACTTCGACCACATATTCCACCATCGTATGGCGTATTGGACCCACGTCTCGCCTGGCTTTACCCTGGCATTGATCAATGCCGTTATCGGGGTGCGTTCACTAGCACTTGCGAATCGCTGGGTGAATAACATCTCCATTTCTGCAAAAGTCTTGATGGAATCGTTTGGAAGTTCGGAGTACCATTCGAAGGCCGTCTCCGACAAGCTGCCGACGAATTGATGGAGCAAAAGCTTATCATCGCCCCCGGTGTTGCCGTAAAGAGCTCTGAACTGGGCGACGTGCTAGTGAGGATTTCCTGTCCCCTTGTACATATGGAATTTAGGGATCGTGTATCCCGGCGGGTATTTTATTTGGTCATACCAGCCTGGATACGGTTGCCCAGTTTTGATGACTTGGCCGGCCGCTTCATTCTCCTGGTGAGCTCGTATTTGCTGAGCTATATAGTCATCCAGTGCGGCCTTGGAAATGGTTTCCTCCTTGGCTGCTGAAAGAGCCGGAGGAGGGTTAGATGTTTCCCCTCTGTCGTCTTCAATAATGATCGAAGGGTTTTCAGCTGGAGGGTCCGGCTGTAACATCATCCCTACCATGTCGTGGAAGAGAAGCACCATTCGTTTTATGTTGGCAGCTTGTTCTGCTGCTTCTCTGTCCTTCTTTTGGAAGACTTTGCGTAGGAAGTTAGCATCGGTTTCTTGTTCGTGACGCTGTTCTGATGATGCCTCCGGGCTTTCTTTTGGCCCGGTGAGTGCGGCCATTGCAGTCAGCATCTCTTGAAGCTTCTGCTGTTGTTGTTCCTGAGCACTTGTGGTGTGGTGAGCGGCCGGTGACCCGTCGAAGCGCGACTTTCCTCTTTTCCGGAAGCCATGTAAACAGTATAGAACGTTATGCCCCCAGACTTGGGGCGTTTTGGCTTAGCGTCTTTGCAATCTGCCGTAGTCACAGGGGCTTTCTCTGGCCTCCTTTTCTTTTGAGCAGTTGACGTTGAGGCGGCCGTTGTAGCGGGCACCCAGGTGGTTGTCGTCCTTCGTGGCTTGCCAGGACGGTTCTCTTCCTGCTGAACCTTTAGCTTTTCCTGTCGGCGAGGGTAATCTTGATTAATCACCGACTTCTGGACCTGTCGCCAGACTTTGTAGATTTTGGAGGATAGCCGCTGAGGGGGCTGTTCCGGCTTCGCCTTTGGTGTATTCTCCACGGATGGAGGAGATCTTTTCAGTACGGCGGTAGGAGAGTTCCTGTGCACCTTGTTCAGCAATTCAAAGCTGTTCCCGGTTGGAACAGCAGCATTGATTTCCACCGTTGGGGCTGGTGGAGTTAGCCCAGAGGGGGAGTTGCCTCCGGCTTTCCTTACTCGGCGCCAGTGGCGACGTCGAACGTGCCGAGCTGCTGGGATTGATTCAGCGATGGGGATGGCTTCGTCGTGCTCCCTGCTTTGGAGAAGGGCCGTTGGTACCAGCCTCTTGAAAACTGATGTCTGTTGAATAGCAGTATCTAATCTGTCAAAGACAGACTTTGGAGCAGGGACGGGAGCCGGAACAGTCAGTCTTGTAAAGACCAACCCTTTGGTAGGAGATGCCGCCTTGACGACTTCGGGAGCAGGGATGGCTATCCTTTTCGGAACAACCTTTTCTGGAACTGCAGGCTTCATCATGGGCCTAATGAACTTTGGCCCAATCTGGCGAAGACTGAGGCACTGGAGTTGGACGACCCATTGAGAGGGGCCGCGGTAGTAGCAAGCCGATCAAAGACCAACTTCTTGGGAGCTTCTGGTGTTGGTACAGGGGTGCTGAAGCTCATTGGTGGGAGCATAGTCCCAAAGAACAATCCGGTAGTGGCCCGAGTCACCTGATCCACCGACATCGTGAACAAGGAGGCCGCTTGGGGCCCGTAGGCTATGCCTCCAGATGAGGCGGAGCGCGAGTTGCAATTGCAGTTGGAACACTTCACACAAGTGGATACCATTGATGTTTCGCTTTCTGCGCCGAGCAAGAAACCAAATCTTAGTACCTCTAACCTAAGGGCAACCATATCAAACCGCGATTCGTTCGCGAACACGACACACGAAGTGTGGAGTGGAAAGAGGAAAAGGTCCCACCGGGCGTGCCAGAATCTGTTCCCCGCCGAAAACCGAGAGACGCGGCTGCGCAGGTCCGTCTTGCCTGAGATTCGGGGCAGATGCTAATTGGTGCTATCCGTCCACCTCTCCGAAGATGCCAAGTTGATTTATGGCACCATATATCGAAGGTTTAAACGGATACGGCCGATATAGTAGACTTCGTCAGATTCCTCCTCGTTTGTGGGGTTTTTGATTATGGGGACGCTCTTCCCTGCAGGCGCAAGCCCCTGCAGTTAATTACGCTACCGCATCGCGGTAACAACTTTCTCCTTCTCCAGATGGCCACTTCATGTCGTGGGTGTTTGTTTTGTTTGTGGTTGTCCGTGGATTGTATATGGAGACTAATTTATGTTGTCGCCCGTAGGGCGTGGATTAGTCCAAATCCGTATCTTCTTAGATTTGGGTTTGAGGGTTGGGTTTAAGGATACGTTAGTCTCATTTAGGACTAAGATCGACTTACACGTATGTTAAGGATACGTTATCCTAATTTTTAGACTAAGATCAACTTAACGGGATCGTTTGGATCCAACAAGAGAGCAATTGGGCTCTATTGTTTAGTTTAGGGACATTGCGGTCGAATGTTAGTTTAAGGACATTACGGTCCAATGTTAGTTTAAGGACATCTCGGTCCAGGTTAAGGACATCGTAGTCCATGAGTTTAAGGATCCCACAGTCCATAGTTTAAAGACATCGTAGTCTATGAGGTTTGAGGACATCGTAGTCCATGAGTTTAAGGACTCCACAGTCCGTCGGTTAAAGACATCGTAGTCTATGAGGTTTAAGGACATCATAGTCCATGAGTTTAAGGACCCCACAGTCCGTAGTTTAAAGACATCGTAGTCTATGAAGTTTAAGGACATCGTAGTCCATGAGTTTAAAGACCCCACAGTCCGTAGTTTAAAGACATCGTAGTCTATGAAGTTTAAGGACATCGTAGTCCATGAGTTTAAGGACCCCACAGTCCGTAGAAATGTGTGGTTGTCGGGACCCGTCACCTCTTTGAAGACGTTGAAGGATTACAACGACAAATATCAGAGGAGTAAAGAGATGTACCTTCGAACCGGTGTGAATTGGTTGGAAGATTCGTAGTCCAGTTGGGACTAAGATCTGTTGAAACATTCGTGAGCAGATGGGCTCAGTTCAATATAAGTTGAGGACTTACGGCCGACATTGGGCTAAGTCCAATTAAAATGTTTAACATTTTTTATTCTGGCTATTGAACCTTTACTTGGGCTTGGCCCTTTTAATAATGCTAAGCATTAGGTCCTGACATTTTTTGTCTTGTGTTGAATGCATAGCATTCATCAGAGCCTTGGCTCTTTAAAGAACAATTTGTGTTCACTGAGCGCAACATATGGTGCGCTAGGCGCTTTGCGCCAATCAAAAGGTGCAGTGCACTTCTGCCATGTGGCGCGCATGTAAGTGTTGCGCTCTGTGCTAAGCGCAGATGCCAGTGAGCGCTGAGCGCTAGTCCATGAGCGCATTGCGCTGGCGCACATGTGAATGACATGTATTGTGCTTGGCGCCGAGCGCCAGCCCATGAGCGCAGTGCGCTGTTTCAGAAGCGCAAAGCGCAAGTTGTATGTGTGGTTGACACGTGGCACGTCTTGGCGCTGAGCGCCGGTCCAAGGAACGCAAAGGCGCAGTTCATGAGTGCAAGGAACTTTTCAGTAGTGCAAAGCGCATTTGAGGAGCACAAAGGCGCAGTTTATGAGTGCAAGGCACTTCTCAATGGCGCAAAGCGCATTTGATCAAATTTATGATCAGAGAACAAGTTTATGTTCTTTTTAAAGGAGGGTTTTCGTCAAGATTCAAGAACAAAAAGTTCTTATTTATAAAAAGGTGCTGCCTTTGTAGATCAATGATCTGTGAATGAAGTAAATACTTCTTTTGTTTTTATGATGAGATCTTTTGATCTTTCTCTTTATCAAAGACCTTGGTCGTTTTTAGATCTATGATCTTTTTTAGAAGATAGTTCTTCTTGTCATGAGATGATTTCATCTCTATGTTCAAGAATCATGTTCTTTACTTTGAAGAAATGATCTTCTTTTGCTAAAAGCTTGCTTTTCTTTCTTTGAGTTTTCTCAAAGTTTGGGGGGGTTCTCTATATGAGACTTGAAGTCTTGGGGCCTTTATATAGGGCAAATTGATTTGTTAAATCGGTTAAAGAGATCTTTCTCTGACTGATTTGGGGATGTTTCCCCACCGTTGGATTTTCGATCCTAGGGCTTCTGTTTTACAAAAGGCAATCTTCTTGTTTTTAACAAGATTGGAAAGATCTTTCCATAACAGAATTTTAATTCTGATTAATTAATGATTTATTGTTAGATCTTTTGATCTAACGGTGGGGAATTCTTAATTTAAGCGCTGGCGCACCTTGCGCTAGCGCACCTACGTTTGGCACGTGGCACGCAGCACAGTCTGTGCTAGCGCACCTGTGTTTGACACGTGGCGCGCGGCGCAGAGCGCTTGGATCTGAAGCGTTGCTTCAACAGAGGTGTCTTTTCACCTTCCTTTTAAGTCAAACTTGTATTCCCCAGAACTTTCATTTCCCAAGTCTTAGAAATAGTTCCACTGTGCACACAAAATTTTCTGTGCCTAGTCTTTATAATCTGAAGCAAAGCTTCTTTCTTTTCCCGCTTCTAAAGAGTCCTTTCAGTTATGGCTTGTAACCGTCCACATGCTCGCCGACAACCATAGGAAGTGCCCATCCAGGACATTGTTCCTCGTTTTGCTGCGCGCTTAGTGGATCCTTCTCTTACGGATGACCAATGCGACGCAGCGCTGTACGAACTCTTGACTCGTGTGGGGTCTCCTCTCCCCCCACACTCTATTTGACTTCGGATGATCCTTGCGTCTGTGCTCGCTGATATTCCCCCTCCTCCAATAGAGATGTCCTCGGCAATGCTCGATACTGCTGAAGACAAGATCGAGTGCTTCTTCGAGACGCATTTGATCACTAAAGCCCTGAGGGATTGCTCTGTCCACTTGCTGAGCCAGATACGGGCTCGTCGGGTCGTTATCTCCACTTTCTTTGGGGAGTGTGGCGTTGATCGATGGATGGCTACTCCTCGCGAGGATCGCCGTTTTGACATGGTGGAGAAGACAGAGAGGGAACTGGACAATCTCATTCTTAGCTTTGCTAACCCCTGTCCTTTTGACCCCATGTTTGGTGATCTGTTTCCATTGTAATAATAAAAAGATTTCTAATCAAGTATCTTATTATCCTCTAAGTGCTACTTTATTTTTAATTCTTTGTTATTTCTTTGTAAGGCGCTTATGCGCTGCATAATTTGATTTGCTATAATCAGGTGCAAGTAATTCTTGTAAGGGTGAAGCGCTCCTGGCGCTTAGCGCTCCTGGCGCTTAGCGCTCTCGTGCTTTGCACGTGAGCACCGTTTCAGAGTCTTTGACTCTTAGCACATTTGATGTTAGCACTTTTCATGAAGCGTTGCTTCGCTTTCCAATCTTGGAAACAGAGCTTTGCTCTAATTGGGGGTGCACAGCGCAGAGCGCAGCCTGTGCTAGCACACCCGTGTTTGACACGTGGCATGCAGCGCACCTAGCGCTAGCGCACTCATGGTGCGCTGCCTAGGGCGCAGCGCAGCCTGCGCTAGCGCACCCATGTTCGCCACGTGGCACGACTAGCGCAGAGCGCTGGATCTGAAGCGTTGCTTCCATTTTTGACTTTTGAATTTCAATACTGAGCTTTGCTCTGATTGGGGAAACAGAAGCGTCGCTTCATTTCAAATCTTGGAATTTGAATAGAGCTTTGCTCTAATTGGGGAAACAGCGTCTTGCTTGCGTAAATGAGCTGCATATTTTTCCCATGGGAATTTTCTTTAATTGCGAGCACCATCGTTATGTTGCATGCACATCAGTGCCTTGGGTAACATTTCCTTTTAAACATTCGTACAGTTCCAAATGTATGCTTGATAGGATATAGATCAGAAACTTTCCTTGTTATTTCCCATATCGGGTGATTTGTGCTGGTTTTTAGATTGAGTATTGTCGTCGAAGGGAGGCTCGTATATATATAGTCTTGAGTGTACGCGCCTTTCCTTCAGAGGTTATGGCCGCGAAGGCGAGCTTACGGGGGCTGATTGAGTGGTGCGCTGCGAACATGATATCATGTGAGAAAAGGCTCGGCAGCAAGTTTATGGAGAGGGAGCTGGCTTCCAAAGCGCTGAGGGAGCTTCAAGCCAACCTTACTGCCATGGCCAATAAAGCGTATGAACTTTGGCGAGTGCTTCAAGAGGCCGTCAAGGAGGTGGTAGACATCGACAAAACCGCCGTGTTCACTCGTGAAATGGTCGAGGCTCATAAGGCTGCTGAGAAAGAGCTTGAAGGCCGGCTTGCCTCATACCAGACCCAGCAAGCTCAGGCGAAGGCCCGTCTTTTGACGACACTGAATCATGAAGGCAAGGCTCAGCGAAAAAGGGATGAGTTGGCAAATCTGCTAAATCGCCCGCCGACTTGAAAAATTGTATATATATTTTTTCATTCTTCCTTTGTACATACTCCTGAATGAGAGTATATTTTTTTGTTCTTTCACAAATTGTACTTTGTATTCATTTTGATTCATGAATAAAAGACATATTTTTCTTCACGATGGTGTGTCCCTTTTAGTAAATGTATTTTGTGGATAGTCTATCTCGATTTCTTTGCAGGACAATGATCGCTTAGAATTCAGGGTTAAGATCTGCCTCCTAAGACTTTTCAACTTTATGAGCCGTGAGGGTCTCATAAAGAATTTTCTCCCTACCGGTCGAGAGGATCCCGTAGGTGTAATTTCTCCTGAAGAATCGTGAAGATTCCTAAGTGTGTTTTATCTTGAAAGTCGTAAGGATCTCACAAAAGAATTTTCTCCCTTACGAGTCGTGAGGACTCGTAAGTGATGGGTGAGATTACCATTATCCGCATTTCACGGAATTAGGAGTTGCTCTGGATGCTTCCCACGGGGTCATAGCCGTGTTCTGTGAGGACCAGGCTCTGCTCTGGACGTTTCCCACGAGGTCAGGATTGACATAAGCCGCGTTCCACGTGATCAGGAATTTGTTCTGGATGCTTCCCACAGGTTCACTGCCGTGTTCTGCGAGGACCAGGCTCCGCTCTGGATGCTTCACACGGGGTCATTGCCGTGTTCTGCGAGGACCACGATCTGCTCTGGACGTTTCCCACGGGGTCAGGATTGACATAAGCTGTGTTCCACGTAACCAGGAATTTTGCTCTGGATGCTTCACACGGGTTCACTGCCGTGTTCTGCGAGGACCAGGCTCCGCTCTGGATGCTTCAAACGGGGTCATTGCCGTGTTCTGTGAGGACCAGGATCCGCTCTGGACGTTTCCCATGGGGCCAGGATTGACATAAGTCGCGTTCCACGTAACCAGGAATTTTGCTCTGGATGCTTCCCACGGGTTCACTGCAGTGTTCTGCAAGGACCAGGCTCCACTCTGGATGCTTCACACGGGGTCATTGCCGTGCTCTGCGAGGACCAGGAATTTTGCTCTGGATGCTTCCCACAGGGTCATTGTCGTGTTCTGCGAGGACCAGGCTCCGCTCTGGATGCTTCACACGGGGTCATTGCCGTGCTCTGTAAGGACCAGGATCCGCTTTGGACGTTTCCCACGGGGTCAGGATTGACATAAGCCGCGTTCCACGTAGCCAGGAATTTTCCTCTGGATGCTTCCCACGGGTTCACTGTCGTGTTCTGAGAGGACCAAGCTCCGCTCTGGATGCTTCACACGGGGTCATTGCTATGCTCTGCTAGGACTAGGATCCGCTCTGGACGTTTCCCACGGGGTCAGAATTGACATAAGCTGCGTTCCACGTAACCAGGAATTTTCGACTTTATCCGTATTTCACGGAGTCGGGGTTTGACTCTCGGTCATCTGTGCACCGCCGAGTCATGGAACTGGGAGTTGCCGCTGTTCCGCTTTGCTTGATGTTGTGTCTGTTGTAATGAGACGAATGCTGAGATGATCTCCAGGCTATCTGTGAACCATTAAGATTTGGCTTCTTCTTCTGATGAGGCATGGGGAGGAAAGGTGTGATTCCCTCTTTTTTTGCGCCCTTGGATTGTATACAGGGATTGATATGATATCACCTGTAGGGCAAAAATTCCATTCATATTTTTTTATTTTATTTCTTTCCGTGATGCTCTATCATTTCAGCTTTTATATCACGAAAGTCGCGATTGCCCAATCATTTCAGCTATTTTTCGCGGTGCCCAATCATTTCGGCTATTTGTTTTACTTTTACTCGCTGCTCTTTATTGCGAGTTGCCCAATCAATTCGGCTATTTTGCATGCATAAATTTTTACTTGCTGATTTTGTTGCAAGTTGCACCATCATTTCGGCTATTTCGTATGCATGTGTGGCTTGCTGGCTTTTTGCTGCAAGCTTGGAATTAGACACTGACTTCGGCATCAGCACCGCTACAACTGAGATATTTTCAGGAGCGAATCATCATTTGCCTTGGTCGATTACGAACAAAGGTGGGTTAGTAAACAGGGTTAAGATCCTATCGACTAAGGCTTTTGACTTCATCAGCCGTAAGGGTCTTATAAAGGTATTTTTCCCTATGAGTCGTGAGGATCTCGTAGGTGCGTTTTCTTTTTAGGAATCGTGAGGAATCCTAAGTGTATGGTTTCTCTTAAGTCGTAAGGATCTTATAAGAGGGCTTTCTCCTTATAAGTCGAGATGACTTACAAGGGCTGTTCACCGTGTAGACATATCCCTAGTCGTGGATGGGATTTTGTTAGGGAAATATTTATTCGCGCCCGTGGATTGTATACAAGGGTCAGCATCGAGCCGCTTGTAGGACAGTATTGGAGATTGTGGGGGCTGCTTAAGAACAGGTTCAGATCCCTGTAACTTAAGACTTTTGAATCTTATGAGCCGTGAGGGTCTCATAAGAGGGTTCTCTTTACGAGTTGTGAGGATTTCGCAAGTGTAATTTCTCCCTAGGGATCGTGGGGATCCCTAAGTGTGTTGATCCCTTGTGAGTCGTAAGGATCTCACGCAGGTGGTTTCTCCTTACAAAGTCGAGAGGACCCTGCAAGTGTCTTTTAATGAGGTTGCGTCCTTTCGGGTTTTCACAAACACTCGCCGGTAGCCCTGCTGTATTTACTCACGGAGCCCTTTCGGGTTTTCATCCGTGCCCTTTTGCTTATGGACAAACCGTTTTCTTTTTTTTTTATTCTAACGAGGTTGCGCCCTTTCGGGTTTCAACGAAACTCGCCGGTAGCCCTGCTGTTTTTACTCACGGAGCCCTTTCGAGTTTTTATCCGTGCCCATTTTGCTTATGGACATACCGTTTTTTTTGTTTTTCTCTCTCTTTTTTTTATTCTTTTTTTTGTATCAGCTTTGGGATGCTGCAATCCACCGTAGTTTATCGACATCTCGGTCAACGGCTAGATTTAGGACGTAGTGGTCCGTTGTTAGTTTAAGGACGTTTCGGTCCGCTATTAGTTTAAGGACGTTTCAGTCCATGGCGCCGGCTACTACTTATAGAGTCCGGGCTTAGGAAGATAGTGAGCGGACATAGTCGTCGTCATCTATCATTGACCTAGGCCGTGACTCGTCAGGCATAGTAATTTTTCAGGAAGCGACCGTTTATTGGCCTGAAAGGTCTTTCACCATGCATGTCCATGAGTAGATAGGCCCCACCCTGGTAGACCTTGTCTATGATATACGGGCCTTCATAGTTCGGCTCGAATTTCCCCCGTTTGGCACGATTAGGGATCATAGGTCTTTTGACCACTAGAACGAGTTCGCCTTGGCGGAATGTTCTCGGCCTAGTCAATCTTTCGTATGAGCGCGTCATCTTTGCTTTATTAGCCTTCAGATTTTGTTGCGCTATAAGCCGGGTTTCATCAAGGGCATCGAGCTCCTCAAGCCGAAGGTGAGCATTCTCTTCGTCCGTTAGCTCGTAATGAACTGCCACTCGTAAAGAGGGTAGCTCTATCTCGAGGGGGAGTACCGCCTCTGTAACGAATACCAATGCGTATGGCGTTGTGTTTGTAGCCGTTTTGAACGTAGTTCGATACGCCCAGAGAGCTTCATGCAGTCTCTCATGCCAGTCCTTCTTATTTCGAGACACCGTCTTTTTCACGATCTTCGTCAAGGTCTTGTTGAAAGCCTCAGCTAGACCGTTAGCTCGGGGATTATAGACCGAAGAGTATCTCCAGTCTATGTTATGTTGCTGCGAGAAGCGGCTGATTTTGTGGCTTTTGTAGGCCGGCCCGTTATCGGAGATGATCCTTCTTGGAGTTCCAAATCGATAAATGATGTGTGTCTTGAAGAAATGGAGGATATTTTCGTCTTCACTTCCCTCAGCGGTACTGCTTCTGCCTATTTGGAGAAGTAATCAGTTGTCGCCAAAATAAATCGATGTCCTCTGGACGATGCTGGTTCGATGGGGCCGATTATGTCAGTCCCCCACATTTCGAATGGCCAGCTAGCCACCATTGGATGTAGAGGATTTGGATGCTGATGGATGAAGTCCCCGTGAATCTGGCACGAATGGCACTGCTTCGCATACTTGAGGCAGTCCTGAATCATCGTGGGCCAATAGTAGCCCATCCTTTTGATCTTCAGCTTCATCTTCGGCCCGGCTTGGTGAGAACCGCAGAGTCCTTCGTAAGTTTCTTGGATAACTCTTTTTGCTTCTTCAGGTCCCAGGCATCTTAACCATAGAGAATCAAATGACCTTTTGTACAGAGTATCATTGACGAAGGCGAAAGATAGGGCTCGCTTCATGAGCTGATGTTTTGAGGACGCATCTTCAGGTTTTTCGAAGGGATTTGAAGTAATCTATAAAGACTTCCCTCCAATCCATAACATTTTCTTGGTCTTTTACTTGTAGAGCCATTTGCTCGGTCGCTCCTTTTTTCTCGGAAGACTCCGGAGATATTTCTGCCAGTGCAAGAACCCGACGGCTTTGTACCACGATTCTTACGTCATCGAGGTTCTCATCGGCCAATTCTTTAGCAAGCTTGGCTAATGTATCTGCTTTGCTATTTTCCGCATGCGGTATGCTTTCCAAGGTGTAGGAAGGTATTTGGGTTAGCAGTTGCTGTACCCTCTCGCCGTACTTTACCAACTCTGGCTTGCACGTTTGATAGTCGCCGTTTACTTGACTAACGACCAGTTGGGAGTCTCCGTATATGAGGAGGTTCTCAATTCCCATGTCGATGGCGATCTCGAGACCTGCTATCAAAGCTTCATACTCGGCTTCATTGTTTGTCCTCGGCTTTGTTAAGGAGAAGGCAAAGTGCATTATCCCTCCTTGTGGAGTTACGAAGATGAGACCTACCCCTGATTTGATTATAGGGGTACTTTGTTTGCGCTTCTTCATGGAGGATGCTCCAACGAAATAAAGTTCCCAACGGGTATCACCTCCGTCGATCGTGTCAAACGCATGTTCGTCTGGCAGTTCGCAATTCAAAGGAGAATCGGCAGGTATCGGATGCTCAACGAGGAAGTCGGCGATGGCCTGGCCTTTCACTGCCTTAAGAGGCTGATAAGTTATCGAGAACTCCATCAAAAGCAGGGCCCATTTAGCGAGCCGCCCCGTCAATATGGCCTTTGACATCAAATACTTGAGAGGACCCACCTTCGATATGAGGCGGACTTCATGCGCCAACGCATAGTGCCTGAGCTTCGTTATCGCGAAGATCAATGACAAACAGTGTTTTTCGATAGGAGAAAAATTGCTTTCTTCTCCCAGTAGAACTCGACTCAAATAGTAGAGGGCTCTCTCTTTCCCTTGGCCGTTGTCCTGTGCCCATAATGCACCTAAGGAACCTTCAAGGGCGGTTGTACACAGAATGAGAGGTTTTCCCTTAACGGGGGCGGCCAGTACTGGCGGATTCTGCAGGTATTGCTTGATTTTGTCCATTACGATTTGGCATTTGCGATCCCAGACGAAAGGGGTTCCCTTCTTCATCAGGTGACTGTAAGGACGACACTTACCTGAAAGATTGTCTATAAATCGCTGGATATACACGAGCATCCTTTGGAGAGACCGCAATTGCTTGAGTCCTTGGTGGGGGCATCTCCATAATCGCCTTGATCTTTGATGGATCTATCTCGATGCCTCGGTGTCGGACGATGAATCCTAGGAACTTGCCTGAGGAGACTCCGAACGCGCATTTGAGAGGGTTCATCTTCAAGTTGTATTGCCGAAGGCGTTGAAACACGATTCTCAGATGCTCTAAATGTTCTTCGTATGATTTGCTTTTCACCACAAGGTCGTCGATATAGCATTCGACGATTTCATGTATGAGGTTATCGAAGATCTTCGTCATGACCCTCTGATAGGTAGCACCGGCGTTCTTTAGACCAAAAGGCATCACCTTGTAGCAGAATATACCTAAAGGGGTCCGGAATGCGGTGTGCTTCTGGTCCTCGAGATGCATCTTTATCTGATTGTATCATGACGATCCGTCCATGAAGGAGAAGACTTCGTGAGTGGATGTATTGTCTATCATCAGCTCAGTGACTGGTACTGGAAAGTCGTCCTTTGGACAGGCTTTATTGAGATCCCGAAAGTCCACACATATGCGCACTGTCATATTTTTCTTCATCACCGGGACGATGTTGGCGATCCAGTCAGAATACTGAACCTCTTGGATGAAGCCAGAGTCGATTATCTTTTTGACTTCGGCGTTGATGCTCATCTCAAGCTCGAGCCGCATTCTTCTCGGTGCTTATTTGATTGGCTTGGCGTCCGGAGATATTGCCAATTTGTGGATAACAATCTCTGGATCTAATCTTGGCATCTCAGAATAGTTCCATGCAAAGCAATCTTTATGCTGCATGAGCACGTCCTTTAGTGTAGCCACCCTTTCTTCAGACAACAACTCACTGACGAATGTCGGCCGCGGGTCGCTTGTCGTCCCCAAATCAATTTTCTTGAGGTTATCTGCAGTAGTATGTATTCCATCTTCCAGCTCTTTTGGCGGCAGTGGAAACTCTGAGATCACCTCGCCATCATCGTTTTCGAAGCACCAGGGGAGGTCATCCATATTCTCGGGCTCTTCTTTTGACAGTGTTATCGCGTAACAGGTACGAGATCGTTTCCAAAATTAATGTTGATCTGGTTCTACTCTTGCTATACGCTTCGCTTTCGGTTCATGCTCCTGTGGCGGGCTTACCCTCCAACTGCTGGATAGCGCGAACCTGCCCTGTTAATACTGGTCTTCGATCCAGTTCTTGAAGGTGAAGCAGTCTTCGAGAGTGTGTCCTATTGCTCGGTGATAAGAGCAATAGTCTGGGTGAGAGACCTCGTTGGCTTGCTCGGGGTGTTTAGACTCCGGAAGTGTAATCATTTGATGTTTTATGGCAAGATCAAGTATCTTCCGTGTTTTGTCCTGGGGAAAAGAGTATGCTCGACCCATCTTCTTTATAAGAGACGAATCCAGATTGCTCGATTCCCTATTGCGTGGCTTCTTGGTCCCGCTTTGTCGCTGTCGAACGCCTTCCCCGCTCTTTGATTTATTTTTGCCTCTGCGTTGGGTCTTTTGTATGACGGGTTGATAAGGAAGAGCATTGTCATTCTCCGCGGCCTGTTGAAGGAGGCGCTGTGTCCTGGCTTTTTCGTAAATGGCTATCTCGCAGTTATGGTCATCCCGGATCTTCTGACCCTCTTCCCTTACTAGCTTGTCCATCCGTTCTTCAAATGACGGGAACGGTATTTTGATGGTAGGATCTCGTTTTGGTTCAGGATCGGCGTCTTTTAATAGAACGTCTCCTTCTTCATCGAAATCATGTATGACGTAGCTGCCATGGACTTGCTCCCGTTTTCTGGATTGAACATATCCAAGCCCGATCGTTTCCATTCTCCCGTTGGGCAACTTGCGCTGAGTTCCAGGGACATCCCAAATCCTGTTGTAGAATCGAGCTTGTCGGGTAGTTTGTCTGAAGGGTACCCCTTGACGCTTCAATAGCCTTTTCAAGCCTTCCGTGTAATATCTAGACAGATGGATGGGTTGGAGCCTGTCGAGCGTAGAATCGGCGCCATGCCAAATTTCTTTTTCCACTTTGGTTTTCCCGGATCGGTAGAATAAGATCGCCTTTTCACCTTTTCGCCTGGGAAGGACGTAGAATGTCTGCAGTTCTTTCACACTATAAGTTTTAAGTGCATCGAGCTCTTTGTAATGCTCTTGTGGAACCATGGTGATTTGCAAACTCTGCCTATCGCCAGCGAAGGCTTGTATTGATGGCCGAGCGGAAAATATAGCGTTAACCTCGTCTTCTGAGTCGCTGCCGAAGATCAACATGGGGGCGGACGGTCCCGGGTTGTTGCGTTGAGGCGGCCCTGAATAAACTATCTCTTCTTCCTCCTCAGTATCACTCCCGAAGACTGGAATAGTGGTGATAGCTTTGTTCTTCGGTTTGTGACATCTTTCCGTGTCTTCAAAATCTGGTAAGAAGTATTTTGCATCCTTGTACTTTCGGACTTCGTTCACGGAGAATGGGTTCAACTCCCCTGTCACAGTGTACTCGAGACCATCCTTGAAATACTTCATACACTGGTGTTATGTAGAAGAGATAATGTTGTACTCGTGTAACCAAGGCCTACCGAGCAAAGCATTATAGCAGTTCTTAGCATCAATGGCGTGAAATTTAATATCCATGACAAGTAGCCCGAAGCGCAGCGTCAGTATCACAGACCCGAGAGTCCGTGATGATTGGGAGTCGAAACAGGAGATGGTGATCTTATCACGAGCGAGGTGCTGAACGCTCATGCAGATTTCCTTCAACGCTTGCATGTTGAGGAGGTTAACGGAAGACCCATTATCAACCAAGATTTTTCCTATCTTGATATCGTAACAGTATCTGGAGACATAAAGGGGACGGTTGTACTCACACGTCCCGAGAAGGAGATCTTCATCGCCGAAGGTGATATCGGCTGTGTGCACTTCTTCCAGCTCGTCCTTCATCTTTTCTTCGGCGAGGAAAGCTTGGAATTGCTCGGGCTCCTGCAGCGCCTTGATCAAAGAATCTCTTGCTTCTTTTGATACCAGAAGGGCGTCGAGAATGCTGAGCTGCGAGGGTAACTTTTTTAAGTGTGCCAGAATGTTGTAGTCCACCTTACTTTTCTTTGGCGGGTCCTTGGCGGTCAGCTCTTTGATGACTTGGTCATCTAGGGTGATATCTTCAGGGACCTTTTCTTTTCCCTTATGTTTTCTATTCGTGGTCCTGAGATTCTTTTCGGGCAGCGTACGATTGCGCAGCTGAATGTTCTCACAGGTCTTCGGTTCTTCTTCTTTTCCTGAGGTGGACTCTTTAAAGAGAGGGCCAAGAGTCATTTTCGCGCCTTCTGGTTATACTCTTCCAGCACGTCAATCTGCTTTTGCAGGTCCGTGCGCCTGTCACCAGACTTCACGAGCTTTTTGGTCTTCTTTTTCTTCTTTGAAGACTTTGACGGCTGGGTGCGAGCGCTTTGAATATCACCAACAATTTTTGGAGTTGGGCGCGGTTTCAGCATCCCCTCGATAATCTCAGGTTCCAACGGATTCTTCCACCTGATCGCCGGGCATGTCTGGAGATCGTTCAACATTCTTTTGGTTTTGGCTGAAAGAGCGACCTCCCATGGAGCTTCTTCAACAAAAGAGCACGATGCCCCCGGTGTGTCCGTCTTCTTAGGAGTGTGTGGTTGTGGTGGGCTTACTTTCCACTTCTCAGACAGCGCAAACTTGCCTTGTTGGTACTGATCCTCGATCCATCCCTTAAAGACGAAGCAATCTTCTATTGGATAGCTTACCGTTTGGTGGTAAGGGCAATAATTGGGACTATTAGCCTTGCCGAGTTGCAGTGGTCGTTTAGGATTTGGCAGATTGATGAGCCTGTTGCGCATCGCCGGTTCGAACGGTCTCTTCGTTTTTTCCCGAGGGAACGAATAAGGGCGCTTCATTTTCTCATTGTAGTATCGCCGCCTCTCTTCCAGCTGATCCGCTATTTTTATGGCACTGGGCTGTTGTTGGGTATTCGCAACGAAGGTCGCCTTCCCTTTACCCTTTTCGTTCTGCGGCTCCGGCTTCGGAGGAGACGGTCTATGACCCATCTGGTCCATCTGGGCTAGCTTGTCGATTAAAGCTTGGAACGTGGTCGGTTTGAAGAACATCATGAATCGTGAAATAGTTGCATGAGGGTCTAGGGTGCCCACGATCATGCCCACCGCTGGTGCTACTTCGATGCGCTGTTCGCATTTCGACCACAGATTCCGCCATCGGATTGCGTATTGAACCCACGTCTCGCCTGGCTTCATCCTGGCATTGATCAATACCGTTATTGGGGTGCGTTCACTTGCACTCGTGAATCTCTGGGTGAATAACAACTCTATTTCTGCGAAAGTCTTGACGGAGTCGTTTGGATGTTCGGAGTACCACTCAAATGCCGTCTCCGAAAAGCTGCCGACGAATTGGCGGAGCAAGAGCTTATCATCACCCCCAGTGTTGCTGCAAAGAGTCCTGAACTGAGCGACATGTTGATGGGGATTGCATGTCCCCTTGTACACATGGAATTTGGGGATTGTGTATCCCGGCGAGTACTTTATTTGGTCATACCAGCCTGGATACGGTCGCCCAATTTTAACAACTTGGCCGGACGCTTCATTCTCCTGGTGAGATCGTATTTGCTGAGCAATGTAGTCATCCAGAGTGGCCTTAGAAATGGTTTCCTCTTTGGCTACTGAAAGAGCCGGAGGAGGGTTCGATGTCTCCCCTTTGTCGTCTTCGATGATGATCAGGGGGTCTTCAGCTAGAGGATCCGGCTGTAACATCATCCCGACCATGTCTTGGAAGAGAAGCGCCATTCGTTTTATGTTGGCAGCTTGTTCCGCAACTTCTCTGTCCTTCTTTTCGAGGACTCTGCGTAGGAAGTCAGCATCGGTTTCTTGTTCGTGACGCTGCTCCGATGACGTCTCCGGGCTTTCTTTTGTTCCGGTGAGTGCGGCCATTGCAGTCAGCATCTCCTGATGCTTCTGCTGTTGTTGTTCATGAGCCCTTATTATTGATCGGGTGAGCGGTCGGTGGCCCATCGAAGTACGTATTTCCTCTTTTCCGGAAGCCATGTAAACAGTATGCACCGTTATGCCCCCAGACTTGGGGCGTTTGGGCTCAGCGTCTTTGCCATCTGCCGTAGCCACAGGGGCTTTTTCTGGCCTCCTTCTCTTTTGAGCAGTTGACGTTGAGGGGGCCGTTGCAGCGGGCATCCAGGTGGTTGTCGTCCTTTGCGGCTTGCCAGGACGGTTCTCCTCCTGCTGGACTTTCAGCGTCTTCTGTCGACGGGGATAGTCTTGATCAATCACCGATTCTTAGACCCATCGCCAGACTTTGTAAACTTTGGAGGACAGCCGTTAAGGGGGCTGATCCGGCTTTATCTCTGTAACATTCTCCACTGGTAGAGGAGATCTTTTCAGTACAGCGGTAGGAGAGTTCCTGCGCACCTTATTCAGCAGTTGAAAGCTGTTCCCGGTTGGAACAACAGCATTGACTTCCACCATTGGGGCTGGTGGAGCTAACCCAGAGGGGGAGTTGCCCCCAGCTTTCCTTACTCGGCACCAGTGGCAACGTCGAGCTTGTCAAGCCGTTAGGATTGTTTCAGTTTGAGGGGTGACTTCGTCATGCCTCTGTTCAGGTGAGGCGCTGCTGGTACCAGCCTCTTGAAGACCGGCGTTCCTTGAGCAGGAACGGGAGCCGGAGTGGGAGCCAGAACAGTCAGTCTTGTGAAGACCGACCCTTTGGCAGGAGAAGCCGTCTTGACAACTTCGGGAGCAGGGATGGCTATCCTCTTCGGAATAACCTGATCTGGAATTGCAGGCTTCATCATAGACCCACATGAACTTTGGCCCAATCTGGAGAAGACTGAGGCGCTGGAGCTGGACGGCCCGTTGAGAGGGGCCGCAGTAGTTGTAAGCTGATCAAAGACCAAATTTTTGGGAGCTTCTGGTGTTAGTATAGGAGCGCTGAAGCTCGTTGGCGGGAGTATGGTCCCGAAAAACAATCCAGTAGTGGCCTGAGTGACCTGTTCCACCGGCATCATGAACAGGGAAGCCGCTTGGGGCCCGTAAGCTATGCCTCCAGATGAGGCGGAACGTGGGTTGCAGTAGCAGTTGGAACACTTTGCGCAAGTGGACGCCATTGATCTTCCGCTTTCTGCACGGAGTAAGACACCAAATCTTAGTACCTTGAACCCAAGGGCAACCATATCAAACCGCGATTCGTTCGCGAACACGACACACAAAGTGTGGAGTGGAAAGAGGAAAAGTTCCCACCGGGCGTGCCAGAATCTATTCCCCGCCAAAAGACGCGATAAGACGCGATAAACGTCTTGCATGAATTTCGGGGCAGATGCTAATTGGTGCTATCCGTCCACCTCTCCGAAGATGCCAAGTTGATTTATGGCACCATGTATCGAAGGTTTAAACGGATGCGGCCGATGTAGCTGTTCCCCTCCGAAAGACGGCGACGACGTGAGGACGTCTTGCCTGAGATTCGGGGCAGATGCTATATGGTTTTATCCGTCTACCTCTCCGAAGATGCCAAGTTGATTTATGGCACCGTGTATCGGAGGTTTAGACGGATGCGGCCGATGTAGCAGACTTCGTCAGATTCCCCCTCGTTTGAGGGGCTTTTGATTGTGGGGACACTCTTCCCTGCAGGCGCAAGCCCCTGCAGTAAATTACGCTATCGCATCGCGGTAGCCACTTTCTCCTTCTCCAGAATTTCACTTCGTGTCGTGTGTGTTTGTTTTGTTTGTAGTTGCCCGTGGATTGTATACGGAGA
The DNA here is from genome assembly GCA_030015575.1 of Agapanthus africanus. Taxonomy (NCBI): domain Eukaryota; kingdom Viridiplantae; phylum Streptophyta; class Magnoliopsida; order Asparagales; family Amaryllidaceae; genus Agapanthus; species Agapanthus africanus. Next base: position 27,244,792 of record CM057338.1, read on the forward strand.
CTGAGTAATGTCGTCGCCCGTAAGACGTGGATTAGTCCAAATCCATATTTTCTTAGATTTGGGTTTGGTGTTTTTAGTTTAAGGATACGTTAGCCGTATTGAGGCTAAGATCAACTTAAACATTCGTTAAGGATACGTTAGTCCTGTTTGAGACTAAGATCAACTTAACGTGGTGATCCATTTAATATATGGCCGTCAGGACTCATCACCTCTCTGACGTCGTTGAAGGATTACAACGATAGGTGTCAGAGGAGTTCAGAGATGTACCCTTGAACCAAAGTCGATTTGGAGTTTTATAGTCCATTTAAATGTTTAAGGATACGTTAGCCGTGTTTGGGGCTAAGATCAACTTAAACGGAATCGTTTAGATCTGGCAAAAGAGCATTTGGATGCTCTATTGTTCCAGTTTAGGGACGTAGTGGTTCATGTTCCAGTTTAAGGACGTGGGGGTCCGACATTAGTTTAAGGACGTTTCGGTCCGACATTAGTTTAAGGACGTTTCGGTCCACGAGTTTAAGGACCCCGCAGTCCGTATTGATGTGTGGTCGTCGGGACCCATCACCTCTCTGACGTCGTTGAAGGATTACAACGATAGGTGTCAGAGGAGTTCGGAGATGTACCCTCGAACCGGAGGTAAATTGATTTAGGGGAGCAATTTTTTTCAGTCAATTTAATTTGAGGACTTACGGCCATGATTGGGCTAAGTCCAGTTGAAAAATATTCAACGCTTTTATTTGTTTTTTGGTCTATTAGACCTGTGCTAGGGCTTTACCCATGTTTAAATAATGCATTGCATTACTTTCTATTTTTGGTTGGGCTATGCCCATAAAGGATGCAGAGCATCAATTTGTTTTGGGCTCTGCTCATTTATAAATGATGCAGAGCATCAATTTTACTTGGGCTCTGCCCTTTTATAAAAGATGCAGAGCATCAATTTTACCTGGGCTCTGCCCATTTATTACTTTGCAATTTATTTTGGCCTACTAGGTCTTTTTGATTTGAGCCTGGCCCTTTAGTAAAAGAAATGCATTGCATTTGTCAGGCGCTTTGCGCCAATCAGATAGCGCAAGCGCTTGTGGTATTGACACGTGTCACGCAAGCGCAGTGCGCTGCACCAATGCGCTGCGCTTGCGCTGCTGACACGTGTCGCGCTCTGGTGGGTTGCGCCAGCTTCAGAGAGCAAAGCTCTATCTTAAAAGCGCACAGCGCAAGTGAGTCAGATGCTGACACGTGGCGCTTTCTGGTGGCTTGCGCCAACCCAGGAGCGCAACAGCGCAGTTTTGTAAGTGCAAAGCATTATTAATTTGAGAATCTTTTAGATTGCAGAACCAATGGTTCATGAAAAAGTGCAAAGCACTATTTGATTTCTTGATCTAATTTAGATCAAAGAAAACAAGTATTTCTTGTTTTTTCTTGATCTTAGTGAACCAATGGTTCATAAGTGCAAAGCACTATCATTATTTGTTTTTTTTATTAGAGATCATTGATCTTGTTCTTAGATCAATGATCTATTAGAAGAAATTCTTCTATCTTAAAGGTTTTTACCTTTTCTTCTTGAAATTTCTTCAGAGTTCTCTCTGTTTGAAGTTCTTGATTTCTCACCATGTTCATTCTTTTGAATTGAGGTCTAGGGTCCTTTATATAGTGCCCATAAATTAGTTAAATTTGTTAAAGAGATTTTTCTCTGAGTGATTTGGGGAATTTTCCCCACCGTTGGATCTTTGATCCAAGGGCTTCTGTTTTACAGAAGAAAATCTTCTTGTTTTAACAAGAACAGAAAGATTTCTTTAAAATATTAATTCTGTTTGGCGCAAATGCCCCAGCGCGTGACACGTGTCGCGCAGCGCACAGCGCAGCGCAACTGCGCTTGCGCAACTGCGCTGACACGTGTCGCGCAGCGCAGTGCTTGCACAAAAGAGATGCTTGCGCAACTGAAGCTTTGCTTCTTTAATTTTGTTTTTTAATAGAGCTTTGCTCTGATTGGGCGCACTGCTTTGGGCGCTGCGCTGACGTATCAGCTTCTGACACGTGGCGCGTTGCGCGCAGCGCACGGGATTTGAAGCGTTGCTTCATTTATTCTAATTTTAATTTTCAATACAGAGCTTTTCTCTGATTGGGGGAAACAGAAGCGTTGCTTCATTTCCCGCCCTGGAATTTGAACAGAGCTTTGCTCTGATTGGGGTAAACAAATGCCCCCCCCCCCACCGTTGCGCTTACGTGGCCTTCCAAACGTGAGCGTAGCGGTGGCAGAATTCTAACCATCGCGGCAACTCTTGGAAGTTGAAAGGGCATTTGATGCCTATAAATAGGACCTTTGGTCCCTTAGATGATTTTCATCTTCAAAATTTTACTTTCAGAACTCAGAGCCCTGCTCTTGCCTTTAAGAAATTCAAGAGTTAGAATTTCTTAAAACCTTTGAGGTAAAAATTTTAATTTAAATTGAATTAAATCAAGTTAATTTTGGTTAACAGAGCTTTGCTCTCAATAGATCCCAGATCTAAAGAAAACCCATTTAAGGTTTTACTTAGCAGAGCTTTGCTATATATATCTAAAAGGATCTAAAGAGAACTAAAGTGGACCCTATTAGGGTTCCAATAATAGAGCTCTGCTCTCTAAAAGAATCACCTTGTATTTTCTTAGTTCCTTAATGGAGCTTTGCTCCTTCCAAATCATATAGAAGAACTCTTAAGAGTTCTTCGTGGATCTTGGAAGTTAAAGATGGCATTTTATATTACCATTATTATTATGTCATCTTTTCAGAGCAAACCTCTCAATGTTCTTAGGGGATTTTCTTCAAAATCTCCTCATGACTCATTTTGACAGGTGTCACTCCTGTCTGCAGAGCATTGTTCCCGGGGAGTTTCAACTTTCTGTGTCCCTCCTTTTTTTTATTTATATTTTTTTTGTCGCTAATCTTGCATTGATGTTTCCTTCAGGCGTTATGGCTGTTCATCTATACAGTCTGCACGAATTCATCACCTATGAGGATATCCGTGTACAGGGCCGTCAACAAAACCAAGAGTTTACGGACGTCCAATGTGCGGAGGTCATGGGTCGCCTTAACGCAAGCGTTGGTTGGCTGCTTCCACGTCGTTCGACTCTCTTGAAAGTCATGCTGGGAGCAATATGGAGAGCACTTCCGGGGTTTCACGAGGCCCTACCGCTCAATGCGCTGGATGACGCCGAAGGCAAGGTGCATTCAGTGTACCTGTCGGGGCTGATCTTGAAGAAACGGCGGGATAGCCTCATCAACATCCTGCATCAAATTTTCCAGCAGACGACGATAGTCGCTGCTTATCGAAGGCTGCGGGGGCTTGCCGAGGATCTTGACACACAGGAGCGCGAGAGGTTGCGCACAAGAATAATCAGAAAGGCCAGAAGAACTCTGGATGGCCTTACTTTTGACTTCCTCAATTCGTGCCCTGGATCTGAGGTTATTCCATTGTAATAATATTTCTCGTTTATTGCTTTATGATTGTAAGAATTTTTGGCAATATTAATGGAAAAGTTTTATCCCAGCTTGTCTTATTTTTCGTTCTGAGTCTTTTGCCTATGCATGAATGAGTGTGTTTCGAACGCTTGTAAATCGGATGTTCTTTTGTCGCTTTCTTCTTTCTCTTATTATCAGCACGTTGTCTTGATAAACATAATTGGCAGATAACTTAGTTTTTTCCAAGAGATATCGATGGCTTAGGCCGCAGGTTCAGATCTGCCGCCTAAGACTTTTCAACTCTATGAGCCGTGAGGGTCTCATAGAGACTTTTCTCCCTACGGATCGAGAGGATCTCGTAGGTGGGTTTTCTCCTTAGGAATCGTGAAGATTCCTAAGTGTGTTTTCTCTTATAAGTCGTAAGGATCCTATAAGAGAATTTTTCCCTCTTACGAGTCGAGAGGACCCGTAAGCGATTGTTTCCCTCCTTGTCGAAACTCGACTTTGGAGAGTGAGACCCGTGAATAGTATGCAAGAGACCGTTTTAGACCGACTTGCAGGGTCCCATTGTTCACGAAGCAAGTTTTTTTTTTAATCCCTGCTGTCTGAGGCTTCATCTTGCAAGTTGAGACGAATTGGGAATTTCCCGCGGAGACACTGGTTTCTCTGCGAGCTGACGCAAATCAGGAGGCTCTCATCAAGGATGCTAGTTTCCTTGAATTGAGGTATTTACCAAGGATTATTTGTTTCCCTGGTGTTGAAACGAATCGAGAATTTCCCACGGAGACACTGGTTGCTCTGCGAGTCGACGCGAATCAGAAGGCTCTCATCAAGGACGCTAGTTTCGTTGAATTGAGGTATTTGCCAAGGATTATTTGTTTCCCTGGTGTTGAAACGAATCGAGAATTTCCCACGGAGACACTGGTTGCTCTGCGAGTCGACGCGAATCAGGAGGCTCTCATCAAGGACGCTAGTTTCCTTGAATTGAGGTATTTGCCAAGGATTATTTGTTTCCCTGGTATTGAAACGAATCGAGAATTTCCCACGGAGACACTGGTTGCTCTGCTAGTCGACGCGAATCAGGAGGCTTTCATCAAGGATGCTAGTTTCCTTGAATTGAGGTATTTGCCAAGGATTATTTGTTTTCCTGGTGTTGAAACGAATCGAGAATTTCCCACTGAGACACTGGTTGCTCTGCGAGTCGACGCGAATCAGGAGGCTTTCATCAAGGAGGCTAGTTTCCTTGAATTGAGGTATTTGCCAAGGATTATTTGTTTCCTTGGTGTTGAAACGAATCGCGAATTTCCCACGGAGACACTGGTTGCTCTGCGAGTCGACGCGAATCAGGAGGCTCTCATCAAGGACGTTAGTTTCCTTGAATTGAGGTATTTGCCAAGGATTATTTGTTTCCCTGGTGTTGAAACGAATCGAGAATTTCCCACGGAGACACTGGTTGCTCTGCGAGTCGACGCGAATCAGGAGGCTCTCATCAAGGACGCTAGTTTCCTTGAATTGAGGTATTTGCCAAGGATTATTTGTTTCCCTGGTGTTGAAACGAATCGAGAATTTCTCACGGAGACACTGGTTGCTCTGCGAGTCGACGCGAATCAGGAGGCTATCATCAAGGACGCTAGTTTCCTTGAATTGAGGTATTTGCCAAGGATTATTTGTTTCCCTGGTGTTGAAACAAATCGAGAATTTCCCACGGAGACACTGGTTGCTCTGCGAGTCGACGCTAATCAAGAGGCTCTCATCAAGGACGCTAGTTTCCTTGAATTGAGGTATTTGCCAAGGATTATTTGTTTCCTTGGTGTTGAAACGAATTGAGAATTTCCCACGGAGACACTGCTTGCTCTGCGAGTCGACGCGAATCAGGAGGCTCTCATCAAGGACGCTAGTTTCCTTGAATTGAGGTATTTGCCAAGGATTATTTGTTCCCCTGGTGTTGAAACGAATCGAGAATTTCCCACGGAGACACTGGTTGCTCTGCGAGTCGACGCGAATCAGGATTTTCTTCGTCAAGGACACTTGTTTCCTCAAGCCGAAGGATTTTGCCGATGACACTGGTTTCTTCAGGGTTGGGATGAACCATCGAGATTTGGCTTCGTTTTCTGGCGGAGCCTGTTGGGAAAGTATGGTTCCCTCTTCGTTTGCGCCCTTGGATTGTATACAGGGATCGATGTGATCTCAACTGTAGGGCCAAATTTTTATCATCATATTTTTTATTTCTGCGATGCTCTATCATTTCAGCTTTTATATCGCGAAGGTCGCGATTGCCCTATCATTTCGGCTATCTTTCGTGGTGCCCAATCATTTCGGCTGTTTATTTTATTTTTACTCGCTGCTTTTTATTGCGAGTTGCCCAATCTTTTCGGCTATTTCGTGTGCATACGTTTTTGCTTGCTGCTTTTTATTGCAAATTGCCCCATCATTTCGGCTGTTTTGTATACATTTTCAGCTCGCTAATTTTTATCGCGAGTGTAGAACTTGGAATCAAGACGGCCATGAACACAACGTCATATGCGTTGGTATTCGGGACGGAAGCAGTACTCCCCCTCGAGATAGAGTTACCCTCTCTGCGAGTGGCAGTCCACTACGAGTTGACGAACGAAGAAAATGCTAACCTTCGGCTTGAGGAGCCCTCTCGTTTTGCGTGCACGGCTCTTTTACCTGTAAACTTGATCCTGGGTATGTCTAGTTTTGTCTGGTTCCAACCAGGGTAGAATCTGGGATGATTTTCCTATGTTGGCGCATGATTTATGACTTGTTTTCGTATGGATTTTTGGTATTCGATGATTCGTTTCCGTCGGGTGGCGTTTGAATGCCAACGACCAGTGAGCATTGGCTGTGTTTGCACGCGAGGCTATAGGTTTTTACTTATAGACGTAGCGTGCACCGTTTTGGTTTCCGACATGGTTTTCATGTGTTTTAGCGTGTGATATCCTTATAGGTACCCCACGTGGCGTCGGAGAGTTGGAGATGCAAATGGAGACATCGGCACCGGCACGCTTAAAGAAAGGTGAGTAGATTTATATCTACGGGGAGAAGTCGGGTGGATGGCGTATAGCACCCCCGCAGTCTGTGGTGATGTATACGGATGCGTATACACACCTATAATTATTATATGTTGTTTGAGAAATTATTGATGTTTAGGATGGATAATTGGTGGACTTGGATGATTTAGTGTCGCGAGAACCCTAGGTAGTGGGTGCACTACACATACATATACACACATACATACTTGCATACATCCTTACTTCATATGTGCATAGACGGGATTCTATATAGATATGTGATCACATGGGTATGGGACTATGTGTTCATATACGTATTTGAGGATGATACTTGGGATTGAGATGAGTCGATGAGAGTTGTTCTGAGATTATGATATCGGTGATTGGCAGGATTCGTATTTGATATACGTCCTGATATGATAGCGGGTCTTGGATGACGATGCCATGTGCATAGTGATATATATGTAAAATGATCGACATGTGATTATAATACGAGTTAGGATATGATATGATATGACATGACAAGATTAGTATGATAGGCCGCATTCGGCGATGTATACTCCTTGTGATGATATGTGATGATGATATCGATTTATACGGGACTGTCGATCAGTAGTCAGATCTTGATTATAGTGATGATGTTAGCATTGTACTAGACGTAGGTCAGTACCCCAGATGATGATCTTGATAAAGAGAATACTAGATGAATGATATGACGAATATGATATTGACCCGTACCTAGATTTGGGGATGCCGTACGACGGATTTACGTACGAGCTATAGACTGATGTTTGATCCGCACTCTTGATTTGGGAATGACTGATTATAGAGATATGTTATCGGATGTGATATTATCGAGGCGGGAGCACCGACTATATATGTATATTTACATTTATGTATCAACTCAGAGGTTAGGCGGTTTACCTTACCTGCAGTTAACCTATTAGCTCAGCCTTATAGTTAGTGTAGCTATAGGACTCTTATGACATTAGATGCCGTTTAGCTATCTTTGTGTTTAGCATTCAGCTCCCGCATATTATTGTTGTTGCTCTGCATCGCATACTGTTGTGATTCATATTTCATTATTGATATCCTGCTGTTAGGACACCAGCACCATTACCGATGATGCGTATGTACCACGTACACTTATTTGCTGGCGCACACACATCTTCATCGGTAATTGCCATGTCACGCACACTTAGAAAATATTATTGCTTGATTTAGCTTACTAGCTAGTAGTGACATGATATTAGTATGCTTGCCTTATACGCCAGCTTGACATTGTAGTTATTACTTGTCACATCATGCATACTGTTATTCCTTATATGCTGCATTCATGGATTCTCATGCTTATATTCATGGTTTACATGCTATTGATGATTCGGATTTCTATGATATTTCCTGGGTTTGGAGGAAAACCGCAAAACATATATAAACTGCTTTCACTCTTTTTAAATAAAAAAGGCGGTTTTTCCATGATGTATGAGTCGTCCACCATGAGTTTTGCTGATGGATTTCGAGACCCGATTCGAGAAGGCGGATGAACCGTTTCGGGTACATGGTGGCCCGGTGCGGTACCCCTGGGCAAGAAGATCGCAGGAGATGGCGTTGAGCCTGGCAGGGGAGCACGACCGACCGGTGATTTTACCCGACACGTCGGATATCCGGAGGATACCGTCGTAGTCATGAGATGGATGGTAGGGGCCGATCTGGACTGATGGCGCCCTGGATATTATGATTGAGACATTGAGATTTGAGATATTGAGGTACAGAGATTATGATACAGAGATATCGAGATATTGAGATTTATGTTTTGTGCCGATGCTAGGCACTATTTTATGCTGATTTCATTATGTTACCTCATTTTAAAAATACAAAAATCTCACTAATTTATGAAAGCAGTTTTCTTCAGTACATGCATTCTGTTTCATGCATTCATACATCATTCATATGATATATTGCCACCTGATGCACTGACACGGGTGTTTACCCCAATCAGAGCAAAGCTCTGTTCAAATTCCGAAGTGGGAGATGAAGCAACGCTTCATCTTCCCCCAATCAGAGCAAAGCTCTGCTTTGAAAATTTAAACTTTAATAAATTAAGCAACGCTTCAGATTCTTTGCGCTGCGCGCAACGCGTCACGTGTCAGGCGCAGACACATCAGCGCAGCGCCCAAAGCAGCGCACCCAATCAGAGTAAAGCTCTATTTTAAGTAAAATTAATGGAAGCAACGCTTCAGTTGCGCAAGTGCTGCGCTGCGCGACACATGTCAGCAGCAGACACGCTAGCGCAGTTGCGCTGCGCTCTGCGCTGTGCGATACGTGTCAGCGCAGATGTGCTAGCGCAGTTGCGCTGCGCTGTGCGCTGCATGACACGTGTCACGCTGTGGGGCGTCTGCGCCAAACAGAATTAAGATTTCAAAGAAATCTTTCTGTTCTTATTAAAACAAGAAGATTTTCTTCTGTAAAACAGAAGCCCTTGGATCAAAAGATCCAACGGTGGGGAAAATTCCCCAAATCACTCAGAGAAAGATCACTTTAACAAATTTAACTAATTTATGGGCACTATAAAAAGGACCATAGACCTCAATTCAAAGGGATCAACATTTTTTTTAACAGAGAGAACTCTGAAGAATTGAAGAGAAATCCTCAAGAACAAAAAAGGTAAAAAGCCTTTTAGAAAAAGAGAAAATTCTCTTATGAACAGAGGATTGATCTAAAAATAAGATCAATAATCTTTAATAAAAAAACAGAAAAAAAAATATAGTGCTTTGCACTTTTATGAACCTTTGGTTCTTGAAATTCAAAGAAAAAAACTTGTTTTTTTTCTTTGATCTAAATTAGATCAAGGAAACGAATAGTGCTTTGCACTTTTATGAACCACTGGTTCTTGAATCTAAAAGATTCTTAAATTATAGTGCCTTGCACTTGCAAACTGCGCTGTTGCGCTCTTGGATTGGCGCAAGCCACCAGAGCGCGCCACGTGTCAGCAGCGCACTGCGCTTGCGCGACACGTGTCAGCACTATAAGTGCTTGCGCTCTCTAATTGGCGCAAAGCACCTGATAAATGCAATGCATTTCTCAAAGGGCTAGGCCCAAGTCAAAAGACCAAGAAGGCCTAATTAAATTGATGCTCTGCATCATTTATAAATGGGCAGAGCCCAAGCAAAATAATAAATAATGCTATGCATTATTCTAAAAAAGGGAAAACCCAGACAAAGGCCAAATGCAAACAAAATGCGGACATTCTTAACTGGACTTAACCCAATTTTGGCCGCAAGTCCTTAAACTAAATTGACTGAGCACGGCTACTCCCTAAATCAATTTATGGCCGGTTCGAGGGTACATCTCCGAACTCCTCTGACATCCATCATTGTAATCCTTCAACGACGTCAGAGAGGTGACGGGTCCCGACGACCACATATCAATATGGACTGCGGGTCCTTAAACTCGTTGACCGAAACGTCCTTAAACTAATGTTGGACCACCACATCCCTAAACTGGAACATAGACCACCACGTCCCTAAACTGGAATATGGACCACCACGTCCCTAAACTGGCGATGGACCACCACGTCCCTAAACTGGAACATAGACCACCACGTCCCTAAACTGGAATATGGACCACCACATCCCTAAACTGGCGATGGACCACCACGTCCCTAAACTGGAACATAGACCACCACGTCCCTAAACTGGAATATGGACCACCACGTCCCTAAACTGCCGATGGACCACCACGTCTCTAAACTGGAACATAGACCACTACGTCCCTAAAACTGGAACAATAGAGCCTCCAAATGCTCTTTTGCCGGATCTAAATGATCCCGTTTAAGTTGATCTTAGCCCCAAGCACGGCTAACGTATCCTTAAACATTCAAATGGACTATAAAACCCCAAATCAACTTTGGTTCAAGGGTACACCTCTGAACTCCTCTGACATCCATCGTTGTAATCCTTCAACGACGTCAGAGAGGTGATGGGTCCCGACGGCCGTACATTAAATGGATCACTACGTCAAGTTAATCTTAATTCAAAACAGGACTAACATATCCTTGACGAACGTTTAAGTCGATCTTAGTCTCAATACGACTAACGTATCCTTAAACTAAAAACACCAAACCCAAATCTAAGTAAATACGGATTTGGACTAATCCACGTCCTACGAGCGACGGCATTACTCAGTCTCCGTATACAATCCACGGGCAACTACAAGCAAAACAAACACACACGACACGAAGTGAAATTCTGGAGAAGGAGAAAGTGGTTACCGCGATGCGATAGCATAATTAACTGCAGGGGCTTGCGCCTGCAGGGAAGAGCGTCCCCACAATCAAAAACCCTTCTAGCGAGGGGGAATCTGACGAAGACTGCTACATCGGCCCCATCCGTCTAAACCTCCGATACACGGTGCCATAAATCAACTTGGCATCTTCGGAGAGGTAGACGGATAAAACCATATAGCATCTGCCCCGAATCTCAGGCAAGACGCCCTCACGTCGTCGGCCGCCATTCGGAGGGGAACGGATTCTGGCACGCCCAGTGGGACCTTTTCCTCTTTCCACTCCACACTTCGTGTGTCGTCTTCGCGAACCAATCGCGGTTTGTTAACGGTTGCCTCTGGATTTCAAGTTACTAAGATTTGGTCTTTTAACTGGCGTAGAACTCAAGCATCAATGGCCTCTAACTGCACCAACTGATCGAAGTGCCACTGCAATGGACTCTCCACCTCTCCCGGAGGTGTAGCATATGGGCCCCAAGCGGCTTCCTTCCTCGCTATGCCGGTAGACCAGGTGACCCAGGCCACCACCGGCCTATTTTTCGAGACCATGATCCCGCCTACAAGCTTCCCTATGCCAATACCTGCATCGGAAGTGAACAAGAAGTCGGTCTTCGACCGGCTCACTGCCACGACGGCCCTGTCAACGGGTCGCCAACTACCAAACCAACAGCCTCTGTTTTCGCCAGGCTGGATCAGAACTCTGAATTGGCTATCCCAAGGAAGGCAATAACTGCTGCTCCAGAAGTCGTCAGGATGGCTTCCCCTGTCAAAGAGTCTGTCTTTTCAAGACTGGCGATTCCTGCTCTTGTCCCTGCTCGAGGATCCGTCTTCGACAGGTTGAATATCATCCCTCAAAAGACAACCTCAGTCTTTAAGAGGTTAACACCGGCGGCGCCTCATTCAGACAGGGGGCAAAAAGAAGCGGTCTCAATCTCCGAGCCAGTCCCAACGGCTCGTCATGCTCGACGTCGCCATTAGCGACGAGTGAGGAAGGCAGGGGGCAACTCCCCCTCAGGGCTAACTCCACCGGCTCCAGTGGTGGAAGTCAACGTTGTTGTTCCAACTGGGAACAGCTTTGAACTGCTGAGGAGGGTACGTAAGAACTCTCCAACCGCTACACTGAAAAGATCTCCTCCGCCCGCGGAGAGAGTTCCGGAAACAAAGCAAGAACAACCCCCTCAACGGCTGCCCTAAAAAATATACAAGGTGTGGCGAAGGGTTCAAGACTCCGTGATCGACCCAGATCACTCTCGTCAACAAAAGAAGACTAAGGTGCAAAAAGAAAAGGTCCGTCCTGTTGAACAGCAGAGGACAGCAATCGCTAGGATGCCCACTGCAACGGCCCCTTCAACTTCAACGGCCCACAAAAGGAGGAGGCCGGAGAAAACCCCCGCACCGGCGACAAATATCAGAGGTGGTGAACCCAAACGCCCTAAGTCAGGGGGTATTGTGGTTCATACCGTCTATGTGGCATCTGGTAAAGAGGACAGCCGCATATCTACGGGTCATCGACCGCTTACCCGATCAGTGACCAAGACGCAGGAGCAACAGCAAAAACTCCAAGAGATGATGAACGCTATGGCCGCACTTACAGGGCCGAAAGAAAATCCTGAAGCGTCCTCGGATGAACGCCAAGAGGAAGAAACCGACGCCGAATTCCTTCGTTGGATATTGGAGAAAAAGGACAAAGAGGCTGCTGAACAAGCGGCCAACATACAGCGTATGGGCCTCCTCTTCCAAGACATGATAGGGATGATGATACAACAAGATCCTCCGGCCGAAGAGCCCCCGATCGTCCTTGGAGACGATAGGGGAGAGACGTCAAATCCTCCGCCAGCTCTATCAACGGCTAAAGAGGATACAATCTCCAAAGCTGATTTGGATGAGTACATCGCCCAACAAATACGGGTTCATCATGCGACCAAAGCAGCCGGCCAGGTCGTAAAAACAGGGCAACCATATCCAAGTTGGTATGATCAAATCAAGTACCCACCAGGTTATACAATTCCCAAGTTCCATGTCTACAAGGGGACGGGCAATCCTCATCAGCATGTTGCCCAGTTCAGGGCACTCTGCGGCAACACCGGCGGTGACGACAAGCTATTGCTTCGCCAGTTTGTTGGAAGTTTATCAGATACGGCGTTCGAGTGGTATTCTGAACTCCCGAACGACTCTATCAAGACCTTCGCAGAGATGGAGCTACTGTTCACTCAGCGTTTTGCTAGCGCCAGTGAACGCACCCCGATGACGGCACTAATTAACGCCAGAGTAAAACCAGGCGAGACATGGGTTCAATACGCTATACGGTGGCGGAACTTATGGTCGAAGTGCGAACAGCGCATTGAAGAAGCTCCCGCAGTGGGTATGTTTGTGGGAACCCTCGATCCACAAGCAACCATCTCGCAGTTTATGATGTTTTTCAAGCCGACTTCCTTCCAGGCCTTGATTGACAAGCTAGCACAGATGGATCAGATGGGCCATAAACCTCCTCTTCCAAAGCCGGACTCCCGAAATGATAAAGGGAAGGGAAAAGCGATCGTCGTCGCTAATACTCAACAACAACCGAGCAACTCGAAGCCGGTTGTGCGTCAAAATAATATGCGCCCGTACGTAGACCTTGAGGAGAGACTAGGGCGTCCTTACTCATTTCCCCATGATAAAACGAGAAGGTTATTTGAGCTGGCGTTGCGCAACAGACTCATAAATCTGCCGGATCCAAAACGTCTGTTGCAACCAAGTGACGTCAACGAGCCCAACTACTGTCCTTATCATCGAGTACTAGGCCATCCGATCGAAGACTGCTACGTTTTCAAAAATTGGCTTGAAAACCAGTACCGACAGGGCAAGTTCGCGTTATCTGACAAATGGAAGGTGAATCTCCTGCCGCCCCACACCTCTAAGGGGACGAATACGCCGGGGGCAACATGCTCCGTCGTTGAAGAAGCTCCTTGGGAGGTTGTATTATCAGCCAAGACAAAGAGGATGCTAAACGATCTTCAGACATGTCCAGCGATCAAGTGGAAGAACCCGTTGGAACCGCAGGTCATTGAAGGGATGTTGAAGCCACGTCCAACTCCAAAGACCGATGGTGATGGCTCAAGCACTCGCAACCAGCCGTCAAAATCCTCGAAGAAGAAGAAAAAGAAGTCAAAGAATCCCGTGAAGCCTGGCGACAAGCGCATGGACTTGCAAAAACAAATTGACGCGCTGGAGGAATATAACCAGAAAGCACGGACTCCCATTACGCTCCAAGAGTTCCTCAATTACGTCTTTCAAGAGGAAAATGAGGGAGAAAGTTCATCGGATGAATCCGAGGAATATGTGGCGAGCTGTCATGTGATTTCCCATTCGTTCATGAACGATGAGGAGACTCATTGTCTTGGAAAGCTGGGGGCAGATCCTGAACTAAGAATTTCGGGGCCGTCGGATGAAGTAATTGACGCATTTCTAAATGAATCTCGGTTGAAAAGTAAAGCTGATCGGGAGCGCGAGGCGTTTATATTCGAAAGGGCCAAACGCCAGCGTCTTGACGAAAGAATCGAGATACTCCCGCTGGAACAAAGTACCTCCACTACCGACAAGAGCCGATTCAAGATGAGGAAAAGGTTTGCTAAGGCCATATCAATGGGCATGAAGCTAACATTCTCCGAAGGAAAAATTACTGGTGAAATAGAAATGCACCCCTCCTATTGCTTATATCATCAGAAGGTTTCGCACCCCACTCAAGAGTGCAAAGCTTTCGATAAATGGTGGCAAGGATACGTTGCTCATCGACAACGCTTTAAGCGGGAAAAGCGTAAAACTCGTCAGGAGCAAAGAAATACGACCGAGGGGATTAAAAGAACTACCAGCAATTGTCGCATGATTAACACTGGCGGGACACAAGTGCCTACATTTGGGAGCGATTCTGATGAAGAGCTGGAACTTGCCCCTCTCTTTAAAGAGTCCACTTCGGGAAAAGAAGAAGAGCCGAAGGTTTGCGAAAATATTCGGCTGCGGAATCGGACGCTGCCCGAAAAGAATCTCGGACCCTCAAACAAAAAAGATAAAGGGAAAGAAAAGGTCTCCGAGGATATCACCCTGGATGACCAAGTGGTGGAAGAGCTAGCTGCCAAAGACCCGCCGAAGAAAAATAAGATGGATTACAACGTCCTAGCGCACCTGAAGAAACTACCCTCACAGCTCAGCATTCTCGACGCCCTTTTGCTATCAAAGGAGGCGAGAGATTCGTTGATCAAGGCACTACAAGATCCGGAACAATTCCAAGCATGCCTGGCCGAGGAAAAGATGAAGGATGAGTTGGAGGAAGTGCACACGGCCGATATCACTTTCGGCAACGAGGACCTTCTCCTTGGGACGTGCGAACACAATCGCCCCCTTTATGTCTCAGGATACTGCCACGATATTAAGATAGGCAAAATCCTGATCGACAATGGATCCTCCGTTAATCTCCTTAATGTGCGGGTGTTAAAAGAAATCTGCATGAGCGTCCAGCACCTTGCTCGAGACAAGATCACCATCTCCGGGTTCGACTCCCAATCATCAAAGACTCTTGGATCTGTGATACTGACGCTACGCTTCGGGCTACTCGTCACAGACATTAAGTTCCACGTCATAGACGCCAAGACATGCTACAACGCTTTGCTCGGCCGACCATGGTTACACGAGTACAACATCATCCCTTCTACACAACATCAGTGTATGAAGTATTTTAAGGATGGTTTCGAGTATACCGTGACGGGAGAACTGAACCCGTTCTCTGTGAACGAGGTCTGCAAATATGAAGACGCCAAATACTTCTTACCGGATTTCGAAGACACAGAGAAGTGTCACAAGCCGGAGAACAAAGCTAACGCTACCATCCCTGTCTTCGGCAGTGATACCGAGGAAGAAGAGGAGATAGTGTATTCGGGTCTGCCCCAACACAACAAGCCAGGACCGTCCACTCCTACGTTGGTCTTTGGTAGTGATTCAGAGGATGAGATCCATGTCGTATTCTCTGCTCGACCTTCAATACAAGCTTTCGCTGACGAAGAGCAAAGTCTGCAAGTCGCCATGGTGCCGCTTAAACACCATAAAGAACTAGATGCACTTGATATTTACAAGGTAGAAGAGCTGCAAACGTTTTATATCCCTCCCAGGCGAGAAAGCGAAAAAGCAATTCTATTCTACCGCTCTGAAGAAACCAGAGTGGAGAAAGAAATCTGGCATGGCGCGGATCCTACGGTTGATAGGCTTCAGCCTATCCGTCTTCCCAGATATTATACGGAAGGCTTAAAAAGGCTGCTGAAACGCCAAGGGATACCCTTCAAACAGACCGTTAGAAAAGCCAAATTCTATGACAGGGTGTGGAACGTCCTCGGGACTCAACGCAAACTGCCTAACGGGAGAATGGAAACAAAAGGGCTTGGATACATCCGGTCAAAGAAACGAGAGTTACTACCCGGTTGCTACGTCGTGTATGACCTCGATAAAGAAGCGGACGCTCAGTGGGAGAACGCTAATCCTGAACCAGTAAAAGTTCCTGATGCAAAAGTGTCCAGTTTGTCGTTTGAACGACAAATGAACAAACTTATAAGGAAAGCTGGTCAAAAAGTCCGAGACGACCATAACCGCGAAATGGTCATCTACGAGAAAGCCAAGACGCAACGCCTTCTCCAACAGGCCGTGAAGGATGGAAATGCCGCTCCTTGTCAACCTGTTATAAAGAAGACTCGGCGCCAAAGCAGAAATAAGTCAAAATGCCAGAAAGGCGCTCAACAGCAACAAAGCGGGGCTAAGAAGCCACGCAAATGAGAGTCGAGCGTTATTGATCTATCCCTCATGAAGAAAATGGGTCGAGAATACTCATTTCCTCGGGACAAGACGAAGAAGATACTTGATCTTGCTTTAAAACATCAAATGCTTACACTGCCGGAGTCCAAGAACCCCGAACAAGCAGGCGAAGCCTCTGACCCAAATTATTGCTCTTACCATCGAGTAACAGGGCATCCTCTCGAAGACTGCTTCACCTTCAAGAATTGGGTCGAAGATCAGTATCAGCTTGGCAAGTTCGCTCTGTCTGACAACTGGAGGGTAATGCCGCCACAGAAGCACAAACCCAAAGCCACGAGAGCAGAATCAGCTCCACATTGGTCTTGGAAGCAAATTCGTACTTGTCACATGATAACGATATCAAAGGAAGAGCCCGAGAACATGGATGACCTTCCCTGGTGCTTCGGCAACAGCAACGATGGGGTGATCTCAGAATTTCCACCGGCACCGAAAGAGCTGGAAGATGGAATACATACCACTGCAGATAACCTCAAGAAAATTGAGTTGGGGACGGCAAACGACCCGCGACCGACATTCGTCAGCGAGCTGCTATCTGAAGAAAGGGTGGCTGCATTAAAAGACTTGCTTGTGCAGCATAAAGATTGCTTCGCATGGAACTATTCCGAAATGCCAGGACTAGATCCAGAAATTGCGGTGCACAAATTGGCGATATCTCCGGACGTCAAGCCAGTCAAACAGGCGCCGAGAAGAATGCGGCTTGAGCTCGAGATGAGCATCAACGCCGATGTCAAAAAGTTAATCGACTCTGGCTTCATCCAGGAAGTTCAATACCCTGAATGGATCGCCAACATCGTCCCGGTGATGAAGAAAAATGGGACAGTGGGCATATGCGTAGACTTCCGGGATCTCAACAAAGCCTGTCCGAAGGATGATTTTCCGGTGCCAGTCACTGAACTGATGATAGACAATACGTCCACTCATGATGTTTTCTCCTTCATGGACGGCTCGTCAGGGTATAATCAGATAAAGATGCATCCCGAAGACCAGAAGCACACCTCCTTCATGACTCCTCTGGGAATATTCTGTTACAAGGTGATGCCCTTCGGTCTAAAGAACGCCGGTGCCACCTACCAAAGGTCCATGACGAACATCTTCGATGACCTTATACATGAAATCGTCGAGTGCTATATCGACGACCTCGTGGTTAAAAGCAAATTATACGAGGAACATCTCGAGCATCTAAAGACTGTATTTCGACGACTTCGAAAATACAACTTGAAGATGAACCCGCTCAAGTGTGCATTCGGAGTTTCCTCAGGCAAATTCCTGGGATTCATTGTTCGACACCGAGGTATTGAAATAGATCCGTCAAAGATCAAGGCGATCATGGAAATGCCTCCGCCAAGGACTCTCAAACAGCTGCGGTCTCTCCAAGGGAAGCTCGCGTATATACGGCGATTTATAGCCAATCTTTCAGGAAAGTGTCATCCCTACAGCCACCTGATGAAGAAGGGAACCCCATTCGTCTGGGATCAAAAATGCCAGGGAGCGCTGGACAAAATTAAACAGTACCTGCAGAACCCGCCAGTGTTGGCTGCTCCGGTCAAGGGAAAGCCTCTCATTCTTTATACAACCGCCCTCGAAGGTTCTTTAGGTGCTTTATGGGCACAAGAGAATGATCAGAGGAAAGAAAGAGCTCTCTATTACTTGAGTCGAGTTCTTCTGGGGGCAGAAAGCAACTACTCTCCCATTGAAAAACACTGCCTGGCGTTGATCTTTGCGATAACAAAGCTCAGGCACTATGCGTTGGCGCATGAGGTCCGTCTCATTTCGAAGGTGGACCCTCTTAAGTATTTAATGTCAAAGGCCATATTGACGGGGCGACTCGCTAAATGGGCCCTGCTCTTGATGGAATTCTCGATAACGTACCAACCTCTCAAGGCAGTGAAAGGCCAGGTCATCGCCGACTTCCTCGCTGAGCACCCGATACCTGCCGATTCTCCTCTGAATTTCGATTTGCCAGACGAACATGCGTTTGACGCGATCGACGGTGGTGATACCCAATGGGAACTTTATTTCGATGGAGCATCTTCCATGAAAAAGCGCAAACAAGGTATCCCTATAATCAAATCGGGGGTAGGCCTCATCTTCGTGACTCCACAAAGAGGGATAATGCGCTTCGCTTTCTCCTTAACAGAGCCGAGGACAAACAAAGAAGCCGAATACGAAGCTCTAATAGCAGGCCTCGAGATTGCCATCGACATGGGAATTAAAAATCTCCTCATATATGGAGATTCCCAACTGGTCGTTAGTCAAGTAAACGGCGGCTACCAGACATGCAAACCAGAATTGGTGAAGTGTGGCGAAAAGGTGCAACAACTGTTGACCCAAATTCCTTCCTACACTTTGGAAAACATGCCGCGTGCGGAAAACAGCAAAGCGGACGCATTATCCAAGCTCGCTAAAGAACTGGCTGATGAGAACCTCGACGACGTTAGAATCGTGGTGCAAAGCCGTCGGGTGCTTGCCCCAACAGAAATATCTCCGGAATCATCCGAAGAGAAGGGAGTGACTGAACAGACGACCTTGCAAATAGAAGACCGAGAAAAGGCTGAGGACTGGAGGGAAGTCTTCGTGGACTACTTTAAGGCCCACCGAATGCCCGAAGATGCGTCCACAAGACATCAGCTCATGAAACGAGCTCTGTCTTTTGCTTTCGTCAATGATACTCTGTACAAGAGGTCGTTTGATTCTCTATGGCTGAGATGTCTCGGACCTGACGAAGCGAAAAGAGTCATCCAAGAAGTTCATGACGGAATCTGCGGTTCTCACCAAGCAGGCCCAAAGATGAAGTTGAAGATCAAACGGATGGGCTACTATTGGCCCGCGATGATTCAGGATTGCCTCGAATATGCGAGGCAATGTCACTCATGCCAAATCCATGGGGACTTCATCCACTAGCATCCAAATCCACTCCATCCAACGGTGGCTAGCTGGCCGTTCGAGATGTGGGGAACTGACATAGTCGGCCCCATCGAACCAGCATCGTCCAGGGGACATCGTTTTATCCTGGCGACGACTGATTACTTATCCAAATGGGCAGAAGCGGTACCACTGAGGGAAGTGAAGACGGAGAATATCCTCCATTTCTTCAAGACGCATGTCATATATCGGTTTGGAACGCCAAGACGGATCATCTCCGATAACGGGTCAGCCTACAGAAGCCACAAAATCAGTCGCTTCGCACAACAGCATAATATAGATTGGAGATATTCCTCGGTTTATAATCCGCGAGCTAATGGTCTAGCTGAAGCCTTCAACAAGACCCTGACAAAAATCATGAAGAAAACAGTGTCCCGAAATAAGAAAGACTGGCACGAGAGACTGCAAGAGGCTCTTTGGGCGTATCGAACTACGTTCAAGACGGCTACGAACACAACGCCGTGCGCGTTGGTATTTGGGACGGAAGCAGTACTCCCCCTCGAGATAGAGTTACCCTCTCTACGAGTGGCAGTCCACTACGAGCTGACGGACGAAGAAAATGCTCACCTTCGGCTTGAGGAGCTTGACGCCCTTGATGAAACCCGGCTCATAGCGCAACAGAATCTGGAAGCTTATAAAGCAAAGATGACGCGCTCATATGAAAGATTGACCCGACCGAGGACATTTCGCCAAGGCGAACTCGTGCTAGTGGTCAAAATGCCTATGATCCCCAATCTCGCCAAGCGGGGAAAGTTTGAGCCAAACTATGAAGGCCCATACATCATAGATAAGGTCTACCAGGGTGAGGCCTATCTGCTTATGGATATGCACGGTGAAAGGCCTTTCAGGCCGATAAACGGTCGCTTCCTAAAGAGATACTACGCTTAATGAGTCACAGCCTAGGTCAATGATAGATGACGATGACTATGTCCGCTCGTTATCTTCCTAAGCTTAAACTCTATAGGCAGTAGCCAGCCTTCTTAATGACGGACCGAAACGTCCTTAAACTAATAACGGACCGAAACGTCCTTAAAACTAATACCGCAGCATCCATAGGCTAACAAAAAAAATATATAAAAAATATAAATAAATAAAAACGGTATGTCCATAAGCAAAAAGGGCACGGATGAAAACCCGAGAGGGCTCCGTGAGTAAAAACAGCAGGACTACCGGCGGGTGTTCGTGAAAACCCGAAAGGGCGCAACCTCGTGGAAAAATGTATATAAAAATAAAAAGAATAAAAAAACGGTATGTCCACAAGCAAAATGGGCATGGATGAAAACCCGAAAGGGCTCCGTGAGTAAAAATAGCAAGATTAACGGCGGGTGTTTGTGAAAACTCGAAAGGGCGCAACCTCGTTAAAAGAACACTTACAAGATCCTCTCGACCTTGTAAGGAGAAACCACCTGCGTGAGATCCTTACGACTCACAAGGGAGCAACACACTTAGGGATCCTCATGATTCCTAGGGAGAAAATACACTCGTGAGGAGAACTCTCTTATGGGACCCTCACGGCTCATAAGATTTGAAAGTCTTAAGTTACAGAGACCTAAACCTGTGCTTAAGCAAACCCCCACAAACTTCTAATATTGCCCTACAAGTGGCTCAATATTGACTCTTGTATACAATCCACGGGCGCGAATAAAACATTTCCCCAACCAAGTCCCATCCATGACGGGGGATATGTTCACATGGTGAACAACCCTTGTAAATCCTCCCGATTTACTAAGAGAAAACCCTTCTGTAGGATCCTTGCGACTTACAGAGGAACAAACACTTAGGAATCCTTACGATTCCTAAGGAGAAAATACACCTACAAGATCCTCATGACTTGTAGGGAGAAATACCTTTGTGAGACCCTTACAGCTCATGAAGTTAAAAGCCTTAGTCGACAGGACCCTAACCCTGTTCGGTAAGCCACCTTTGTTCGACATCGACAGAGGCAGATGATGATTCGCTCCTGGCAATATCCCAGTTGTAGCGGTGCTGATGCCGAAATCGGTGTCTAATTTCAGGTTTACGGCGAAAAGCCGATAGGCCGCACATGCATACGAAATAGCCGAAATGATGGGGCAACTTGCAATAAAAAGCAGCAAGTAAAAATGTATGCATGCAAAATAGCCGAAATGATTGGGCAACTCGCAATAAAAAACAGCGAGTAAAAATAAAATGAACAGCCGAAATGATTGGGCACCGCGAAAAATAGCCGAAATGATTGGGCACCGCGAAAAATAGCTGAAATGATTGGGCACCGCGAAAAATAGCCGAAATGATTGGGCAATCGCGACCTTCGCGATATAAAAGCTGAAATGATAGAGCATCGCGGAAATAAAACAAAAAAAAAGATAAAACTTTGGCCCTACAGTTAAGATCACATCGATCCCTGTATACAATCCAAGGGCGCAAACAAAGAGGGAACCGTACTTTCCCAGCAGGCTCCGCCAAAAAACGAAGCCAAATCTCGACGGTTCATCCCAACTCCGAAGAAACCAGTGTCTTTAGCAAACACCTTAACTCACGGATACAAACACTCCTTGACGAGAGCCTCCTGATTCGCGTCGACTCACGGAGCAACCAGTACCTCCGTGGGAAATTATCGACTCGTTTCAACCCCAAGGAAACAAATAATCCTTGGCGCTAGGGAAACAAATAATCCTTAGCAAACACCTCAACTCACGGATACAAACACTCCTTGACGAGAGCCTCCTGATTCGCGTCGACTCGCAGAGAAACCAGTGCCTCCGTGGGAAATTCTCGACACGTTTCAACCCCAAGGAAACAAATAATCCTTGGCGCTAGGGAAACAAATAATCCCTAGCAAACACCTCAACTCACGGATACAAACACTCCTTGACGAGAGCCTCCTGATCCGCGTCAACTCGCAGAGCAACCAGTGCCTCCGTGGGAAATTCTCGACTCGTTTCAACCCCAAGGAAACAAATAATCCTTGGCGCTAGGGAAACAAATAATCCTTAGCAAATTCCTCGACTCACGGATACAAACACTCCTTGACGAGAGCCTCTCGATCCGCGTCGACTCGCAGAGCAACCAGTGCCTCTGTGGGAAATTCTCGACTCGTTTCAACCCCAAGGAAACAAATAATCCTTGGCGCTAGGGAAATAAATAATCCTTAGCAAATTCCTCGACTCACGGATACAAACACTCCTTGACGAGAGCCTCCTGATCCGCGTCGACTCGCAGAGCAACCAGTGCCTCCGTGGGAAATTCTCGACTCGTTTCAACCCCAAGGAAACAAATAATCATTGGCGCTAGGGAAATAAATAATCCCTAGCAAACTCCTCAACTCACGGATACAAACACTCCTTGACGAGAGCCTCCTGATCCGCGTCGACTCGCAGAGCAACCAGTGCCTCCGTGGGAAATTCTCGACTCGTTTCAACCCCAAGGAAACAAATAATCCTTGGTACTAGGGAAACAAATAATCCCTAGCAAACACCTCAACTCACGGATACAAACACTCCTTGACGAAAGCTTCCTGATCCGTGTCGACTCGCAGAGCAACTAGTGCCTCCGTGGGAAATTCTCGACTCGTTTCAACCTCAAGGAAACAAATAATCCTTGGCGCTAGGAAAACAAATAATCCTTAGCAAACACCTCAACTCACGGATACAAACACTCCTTGACGAGAGCCTCCTGATCCGCGTCGACTCGCAGAGCAACCAGTGCCTCCGTGGGAAATTCTCGACTCATTTCAACTCCAAGGAAACAAATAATCCTTGGCGCTAGGGAAACAAATAATCCCTAGCAAATCCCTCAACTCACGGATACAAACACTCCTTGACGAGAGCCTCCTGATCCGCGTCGACTCGCAGAGCAACCAGTGCCTCCGTGGGAAATTCTCGACTCGTTTCAACTCCAAGGAAACAAATAATCCTTGGCGCTAGGGAAATAAATAATCCCTAGCAAATCCTTCAACTCAGGGAAACAAACAATCCTTGACGAGAGCCTCCTGATTCGCGTCGGCTCGCAGAGAAACCAGTGTCTCCGCGGGAAAATTCCCGATTCGTCTCAACTTGCAAGATGAAGCCTCAGGCAGCAGGAATTAAAAAACTTGCTTCTTGAACAATGGGACCCTGCAAGTCGATCTAAAACGGTCTTTTGCATACTATTCACAGGTCTCACTCTCCAAAGTCGAGTTTCGACAAAGAGGGAAACAACCGCTTACGGGTCCTCTCTACTCGTAAGAGGGAAAAATTCTCTTCTAGGATCCTTACGACTTACAAGAGAAAACACACTTAGGAATCCTCACGATTCCTAAGGAGAAAACCCACCTATGAGATCCTCTCGATCCGTAGGGAGAAAAATCTCTATGAGACCCTCACGGCTAATAGAGTTGAAAAATCTTGGGCAGCAGATCTGAACCTGCGGCCTAAGACATCGCCATTCCTTGAAGAAACTAAGATGCCTATCCATTATCTGTTGAACCTGTTTATTAAGACAGCCTGCTAACAATAAAAGGAAAGAAGAAAATGACAGAAAGAACATCTGATTTACATTTGATCAAGCATTCGAGACACACTCATTCATGCATGGGCAGAAGACTCAGGACGAGAAATGAGACAAGCTGAAATAAAAAGTTTCCATTCATATTGCCAAAAATTCTTACAATCATAAAAAGCAATAAACGAAAAATATTATTACAATGGAATAACTTCAGATCCAGGGCACGGATTGAGAAAGTCAAAAGTAAGGCCATCCAGAGTTCTTCTGGCCTTTCTGATTATTCTTATGCGCAGCCTCTCGCGCTCCTGCGTGTCAAGATCCTCGGCAAGCCCTCCCAGCCTTCGATAAGAAGCAACTATTGCCGTCTGCTGAAAAATTTGATGTAGGATGTCGATGAGGTTGTCCCGCCGTTTCTTCGAGATCAGCCCCGTCAGGTACACTGAATGCACCTTGTCTTCGGCATCATCCAGCGCATTGAGTGGTAGGGCCTCGTGAAACCCCGGAAGTGCTCTCCATATTGCTCCCAGCACGACTTTCAAGAGAGCTGAACGACGTAGAAGCAGCCAACCACCGCTTGCGTTCAGACGACCCATGACCTCTGCACATTGAGCGTCTGTAAACTCCTGGTTTTGTTGACGACCCTGTGTACGGATATCGTCATAGGTGATGAACTCGTGCAAACTGTATAGACGCACCGCCATTATGCCTGGAGGAAATACAACAGGAAGATTAGCGATAGAAGAAAAATAATATACACAGAGGGCTAAATTCCTCGAGAGCAAAGCTCTGTTCATGGATTAGAACCCATGAACAAAAGCTCTGCAGATCTATAAGTTTTTTGAGAGCAAAGCTCTATTTATGAAACCCTAATAGGGATCTCTTTAGATCAAAAGATCTGTGAGAACAAAACTCTTTGGATGAGATTAATTTAAATTAATTTGATTTACATTAATTTTACCTAAAGTTTCTAACTTTGAAAATGAGCAAAACTCTGCTGGTGAAACTACGAAGGGATTTTCTTTAGATCAGAAGATCTATGAGAGCAAAGCTCTGTTGGTTAAGATTAATTAAAATTAATTTAACCTAAGAATCAATTTTACCTAAAGTTTTTCCAAAAACTTTGGAAAGGAGAGCAAAGCTCTAGAGTTCTTGAAGGCAAGAGCAAAGCTCTGAAGTTTTTTGAAAAAAAAATCTGAAAGATGATAAGCATCTGTGGGGGACCAAAGGTCCTATTTATAGGTATCAAGTGCCTCTTCAACTTCCAAAAGTTGCCACGGCGGTTGGAATTTCGCCACCGTTGCGCTCACGTTTGGGGCCACGTAAGTGCAACGGTGGGGGGGCATTTGTTTACCCCAATCAGAGCAAAACTCTGTTCAAATTCCGAAGCGGGAAATGAAGCAACGCTTCATCTTCCCCCAATCAGAGCAAAGCTCTGCTTTGAAAATTTAAACTTTAATAAATTAAGCAACGCTTCAGATTCTTTGCGCTGCGCGCAACGCGCCACGTGTCAGGCGCAGACAAATCAGCGCAGCGCCCAAAGCAGCACACCCAATCAGAGCAAAGCTCTATTTTAAGTAAAATTAAAGGAAGCAACGCTTCAGTTGCGCAAGCGCTGCGCTGCGCGACACGTGTCAGCGCAGATGCGCTAGCGCAGTTGCGCTGCGCGACAGATGCGCTAGCGCAGTTGCGCTGCGCTGTGCGCTGCATGACACGTGTCACGCTCTGGGGCGTCTGCGCCAAACAGAATTAAGATTTCAAAGAAATCTTTCTGTTCTTGTTAAAACAAGAAGATTTTCTTCTGTAAAACAGAAGCCCTTGGATCAAAGATCCAACGGTGGGGAAAATTCCCCAAATCACTCAGAGAAAAATCTCTTTAACAAATTTAACTAATTTATGGGCACTATAAAAAGGACCCTAGACCTCAATTCAAAGGGATCAACATTTTTTTTAACAGAGAGAACTCTGAAGAATTGAAGAGAAATCCTCAAGAACAAAAAAAGGTAAAAAGCCTTTTAGAAAAAGTGAAAATTCTCTTATGAACAGAGGATTGATCTAAAAATAAGATCAGTAATCTTTAATAAAAAAAAACAG
This sequence comes from Agapanthus africanus, assembly GCA_030015575.1. Lineage (NCBI taxonomy): Eukaryota > Viridiplantae > Streptophyta > Magnoliopsida > Asparagales > Amaryllidaceae > Agapanthus > Agapanthus africanus. The sequence goes on from CM057338.1 coordinate 27,270,829, forward strand.
AAAAAAAAATATAGTGCTTTGCACTTTTATGAACTTTTGGTTCTTGAAATAAAAAGAAAAAAACTTGTTTTTTTTTCTTTGATCTAAATTAGATCAAGGAAACGAATAGTGCTTTGCACTTTTATGAACCATTGGTTCTTGAATCTAAAAGATTCTTAAATTATAGTGCCTTACACTTGCAAACTGCGCTGTTGCGCTCTTGGATTGACGCAAGCCACCAGAGCGCGCCACGTGTCAGCAGCGCATGACCACCACGTCCCTAAACTGGAATTTGGACCACCACGTCCCTAAACTGGCGATGGACCACCACGTCCCTAAACTGGAACATAGACCACCACGTCCCTAAACTGGAATATGGACCACCACGTCCCTAAACTGGCGATGGACCACCACGTCTCTAAACTGGAACATGGACCACTACGTCTCTAAAACTTGAACAGTAGAGCCTTCAAATGCTCTCTTGCCGGATCTAAACGATCCCGTTTAAGTTGATCTTAGCCCCAAGCACGGCTAACGTATCCTTAAACATTCAAATGGACTATAAAACCCCAAATCAACTTTGGTTCAAGGGTACACCTCTGAACTCCTATGACATCCATCGTTGTAATCCTTCAACGACGTCAGAGAGGTGATGAGTCCCGACGGCCGTATATTAAATGGATCACCACGTCAAGTTGATCTTAGTTCAAAACAGGACTAACGTATCCTTGACGAACGTTTAAGTCGATCTTAGTCTCAATACGACTAACGTATCCTTAAACTAAAAACACCAAACCCAAATCTAAGTAAATACAGATTTGGACTAATCCACGTCCTACGGACGACAGCATTACTCAGTCTCCGTATACAATCCACGGGCAACCACAAACAAAACAAACACACACGACACGAAGTGAAATTCTGGAGAAGGAGAAAGTGGTTACCGCGATGCGGTAGCATAATTAACTGCAGGGGCTTGCGCCTGCAGGGAAGAGCGTCCCCACAATCAAAACCCCCTCTAGCGAGGGGGAATCTGACGAAGTCTGCTACATCGGCCGCATCCGTCTAAACCTCCGATACACGGTGCCATAAATCAACTTGGCATCTTCGGAGAGGTAGACGGATAAAACCATATAGCATCTGTCCTGAATCTCAGGCAAGACGCCCTCACGTCGTTGGCCGTCATTCGGAGGGGAACAACGGGCACATGGGATTACACTTGGGTTAGATATTTACCCTAGCCATGGTTTTAGATTACTAGTTATATATTTGAGGATTATATTATGATCGTATGACTTAGGATTGCGTCATACATGCGATTTTCTGTTCGTAGATCTTTTTTTACTCACGAGTTGGCAACTCACCCCTGTTGTGCCCCAGTTTCTTGCAGGTGTTGCCATACGGGTTTTGTTATGGCTTTGCGGGCACAACTTCTTTCTGGTGACTTGCTAGTAGGTGGGTTATTTGTATCATACCCATCATTATACGTTGTATATTATATTCAGTTGTATCTAGAAGTTCCATCAACCAAACATGTACTTATTGAGATAGAGACCAGTGATGTTTATTCTTTCGACCTTAGAGTCGCACGTTATATTTCTCTGTGTTTCATGCTGTTGAGTTTCCTTTTCTGTTGTGATCCTCGCCTTTAGGCGTTGTATACTATATTGTTAGCTGGTTGATTTATAGTGGTTCTTCCTACACTCTACTACTTTTCTTAGTTTGGATTTCTGGGCTCGGCTTACTTAGAGCACGTACGCCTTGGGACGTTCGTAGCCTAAGTGCCGGTCATGTTCCGTACTTTCGGAACATGACAAAGTTGGTATCAGAGCGTTAGGTTTTACCTTCAGAGCGTAGGATGACCCTTGGTTGATGGAATAGGTAACTAAAGTAGTGTGACGTACCGTGGGTATATTCCGCGGCATATTTACGATACGCCACTCCACTTAAGAAGCCTTAGGATGTACATTTCCTTGTTCAGTATTATATTCCTTCCTGATCTAGCCTCGTTGGTCCCAGTATGGTTTTGCTGCCACGATTACGGGCAGGAAGAGCTACAGCTAGAGTTGCGGTCAGCATGAGCTCGTCACGAACGAGGACTGACCAGGGCGTGATTCCGGCGACACACGATTGCAGAGATGTGTCTTTTGATTGGGTTTTGCACCACGAGCGTTGGATGGATCGCTGTATGAGATTACTCGGATGTGTAGCTCAGCATCAGAGGATTAAGCCACTGACAGAGGCCAGCCAGATTTTGATGACCGTTGATGTGCGGCTCATTCATGATGATTGAAGCACCGTTCAGCGTGCAGGTGAGTGAGCCAGCTATTGCTGCGAACAACGAGATATCGCCCCGGATGTTGGAGCTATTGCAGTACGAGATCGTACTAAGAGATGATAGAAGGTCGCTAGTCACCAAGGATGAATGACTATGGCATGTGGATCGTTCGCTACCCTGATGCGAGGTCATCAGATAGATTGATTCTAGCTAGAGACGACTTCACGTGGAGACGTTGAGAGTCGACAGAGACGATCAAATGTCAGAAACCTATTATTCCAAGTTTAAAGTATTCGGAAAGACATGCAGGCAATTCTATGGTCCCTCTAGAAGAATGAAACCCTAACTCGACTTAATAACCGTATGAAAGCCTTTGAACCTTAGGGTTTGCGGCAGTTCTGCGGTGCCATTAGTGAGGCTTAGGTTTGCCCTTCTACGGCTGGACCACAGATGCTGTGGTATGTACTCGATACTATTATACTGTACCCAAGATATGGAGCTCTTGGGGGATTATGAGGTCTCGACAAATCGATCGGATGGCTCGACTTAATTTGTATGCTAGGTGATGGGATGCATTTCTCGGGAGACTCCAGATACGAGGATAGCCATTGGAGTTCAGTCCATGCAGCCACGACGAGACGAGTCCGAAGCAGTCGACATTAAAGAAAAATGGAGTAAAAGGTCCGTGCAAGATCTGGATGAGATGACGTTCTACTCCGCCGACATCAGAGATGCGATGCGCATGCCGAGGCAGAGTACTGGATATATCTTTCAGAAGGAGTCGCGATGAGTATGCAGTCATTCCAGAGCAAGGGACAGATATAGTAAAGGACGATGACTTCCGGACAATTGGCAGAGATGAGACTTGGAAGAGACCTTAAGCAGGATTCCTTCCAGGACACTGCTGCAATGGTATTTGCACCCAGGATCAGATGTGTCACGTGCATTCAGAAAGCCATAGGCCGACGCCAGTGATATGCTGCCTTACGAGTGGTCGCGATGATTGACCGAGAGATGACCAGAGAAGTGCCAGAACGGAATCGTCCCCGTTAGCACATCTGACAGGGCCAATGAGCCGATGGATCATGAGATTGGTAATCCATAGAGAAGACTTAGACCCAGGAGTGGTCATGTTACGCTCACCAGTAGGTCAGAGTTCAGAATCGTCGACGAGACATGCTATGAGTGATCACGACAGTTGGCCAGAGATTCTTAGAGGATGTGCTTGAGCGGAACTATTCCGCCATACTTGATTTCGATGTTTTAGGTGATTTATTCGCATGATTTGGTTTTGATGATTGGGTTTCATGATATTTGTTTTCATGCACCATGGTGGCACCTATTGAGTATTTGCGATTTTTGCACAGTGTTGCACTTGATATTGTTTTCGTGCCTTGGTTTCACGTGTTTGTGATTTTATGGGTTTCTTACAGTGGAGTTGATTTTGTGCGTATGCACGCACACGATTTGGTTTTTGCACTTGGTATAGTTCACATATGTTGCAGTGCAGTGATTCGTATTTTGTGCACTTAGTTGCACTGGACTTCGATTTCGATTGGGATGTTCGATGTTTGTTTTGTGCACTTTATGCACCTGATTGGATTTTGCGTGTGTTCGGCACTTGATATTGGGTTTTCATGATTTCGTGCATAATGGATGCACCGGATTTGGATTTGTAGCGCATGTTGGGCGCATGTTTTGAGATGAGATTTGGTGCACACCAGATGCACTAAATTGGGATTTTTCGTGCATGTCAGATACACCTGTTTTGCTGTCAGGCACACACGTTGCCCTTGACAGATGCTTCGTGCACAACCGTTGCACCTTGATGTTGTTTCTGTGCACCTTCTTGGCACATGTATGGACTTTGATTTCCGTGCGCACCGGACGCACAGGGTTTTCATATGCACCTTTGGGATTGATTTCTTATGGAGCAGTACATTTTTATGATATTGCGATTTGATTTCGTACTGAGCAGGACTAGTCAGAGGACAGTGCCTGGATATATTTTGCATGCACTGCTAGATTTCAAAAGGGATTTCCAAAAGCGAGCTATGGTCTCATTATTTACCTACGTGTCCGACACGACACGAAACGTTTAAAACAAGGGAACCCTTCTAAATTATTTTCAAAACGGCGGATCGTACATACTAAACAAAAGATATATACGTATATGGCTATTTTCTTATAGAGACGTCCGCCACTGTGCAGTGTTATGCGCATTGCACCTCGATTTTAAAGGATTTGGCATGCATTCCCTTCAAGATATTTACATGTACAGATTTGGTATTTACATGTATAGTTCCGATTTCTAGCCTATCGGTTTTGCCTTGGATTTGGCGTTCATATTATCACCTTAACTCCGATGATTGCGAGATGCTTGACGGAGTTTTGTTTTCGAGTTATCTGCTCGTTACGCATGCGCATGTTTTGCGCTACGATGCATTCCATGGATTGATGATTTCGGAGCCCCGTTGACTTGGACATTTTATTGAAATGTTTTAGAATTTGGGGGTTTAAATTTAAATTCGGGGACCGAATATCTTTAAGGGGGGGAAGACTGTAACATTTCAAAAAAATAAAATATTATTTTTGGGAATTTTCATAATTTAATATTAATTTTTAATGAATATTTTAATAGTCGGTATAATTAAATACCGATAAATGGTGAAAATTCCGGAGAAAATTATGGAAATTCTAAAATAGGGTATTTTGTGGAAATATGTCATTTTTAAGCTTTTATGGTTACGTAAATGCTATTTTGGTGTTGATCGCGATTAAAAATCGCTAATTGGATTTTTGGCTTCTGTGCAAAATTGTGCACAAAACACTTTCCACACTTGTTACACTTGTTTTATGTTTTGGTCATGGTAGCCTAGGGTTGGACCATGTTTAGATGACCATGGTGGATTGAACCATTTGATTAGGTTAAGTGGGTTAATTAAGGGTTTAGCTTGGTTAAGAATTGGTTAAGATTAGGGTGATTAGGGTTAGGTTGACTTGTGGCTAGAGAGAGAGAGAGGAGGCATGATGGATGTGCCATGACATTTAAGGTTGAGTGAGGGTGATGGGAGTTAACCTCATTATACTTTAAAACTCTTTGTGGCCTCTCCAACACTCATTGCAATTCTTTCTCACCTCACATCTCTCCCCCTCACTCTCACACATCACACCTTTGCAAATACTAGCAGCAGCTGCATCAGCACCCTACACCCACACACCAGCCACCCTAGCTGCTGCTACAAGCTGCAACATCAGCTACATCAGCCCACCATCAAGCACAACCTTAGCCCAAACAAAAAGCAACAGCCACATCAACAGCTGCAACATCAACTACATCAGCCCCCCCCCATCAGCACATTTCAGCCCATATCAAACATCAGCAACAAAAACATCAGCCTACCCTCAGCACAACTTCAGCCTCACTTTTTATCACATCAGCTGCAACACCACATCAACCCCTATTCCCTCACATCAATAGCTACATCAGCCACACAAACATCATAACTCCTGCAACACCCCAACATCATAAGCCACCAAGCTGCTGCAACAGCAATAGAGGAAGAGAAAAGGGAGAAGTTGCAAGCAGCAGCAGCCCAAAGCAGCTTCAGCTCAGGAATCAGCCCCTAGCATTATTGCAACATCACCACACCACCATATCCACACCAAAACCCCAACAACACAACACCAATACAACAGCAGCAACCAAAACAACAACCTCATCCCAACCACCACAACAATTCCTGCAGCAGTTTTAGCCAGAGAACAGGAACAGCATCAATTGCAAAAGCAACACCAGCAGCTGTAGTAGCAGTCCAGCAACAGCCCTTCCTCCTTCCTTCTTCCCTTCTCCTTCATTCTAGGACCCTTGAGGTATAATCTTGCAACCCAAACCCCTATCTTGCTAAGTTATAGTTGTTTAGATGAAAATTTAGTGTTATTAAGTAAATTAGTGCTAGTTTAAGGGAATTTGAGTGAGATTTGGCCAAGTGTTGGTTGTAATGGTTAGTATAGCCTAATTAGGTGCTGTTGAGACCAGTTTACCCTAGATCTAACCCAGATTCCAGTATAACACCTGAAAGTTTCAACTTGGCGTATTTTATCGATTTTGTCGACTTTGTGGATTTCGGGAAACTGCTATCAACCCGGACCTCCTAAAATAAAATTGACTTGGCAGTGAGATATGCAGGTAGATAGGAACCAAGACCCAAAACCCTAGCTCCAACCCCCATTTTCAGGCCGCAGATATATTCCCTCTGGCCGCAATTTGCGGCCAGAGCAGTAGGGAACCCCCTCGTTTTGCGTGCACGGCTCTTTTACCTGTAAACTTGATCCTGGGTATGTCTAGTTTTGTCTGGTTCCAACCAGGGTAGAATCTGGGATGATTTTCCTATATTGGCGCATGATTTACGACTTGTTTTCGTATGGATTTTTGGTATTCGATGATTCGTTTCCGTCGGGTGGCGTTTGAACGCCAACGACCAGTGAGTATTGGCTGTGTTTGCACGCGAGGCTATAGGTTTTTACTTATAGACGTAGCGTGCACCATTTTGGTTTCCGACATGGTTTTCATGTGTTTTAGCGTGTGATATCCTTGTAGGTACCCCACGTGGCGTCGGAGCGTTGGAGATGCAAATGGAGACATCGGCACCGGCACGCTTAAAGAAAGGTGAGTAGATTTATATCTACAGGGAGAAGTCGGGTGGATGGCGTATAGCACCCCCGCAGTCCGTGGTAATGTATACGGATGCGTATACACATCTATAATTATTATATGTTGTTTGGGAAATTATTGATATTTAGGATGGATAATTGGTGGACTTGGATGATTTAGTGTCGCGAGAACCCTAGGTAGTGGGTGCACTACACATACATATACACACTTACATACTTGCATACATCCTTACTTCATATGTGCATAGACAGAATTCTATATAGATATGTGATCACATGGGTATGGGACTATGTGTTCACATACGGATTTGAGGATGATACTTGGGATTGAGGTGAGTCGATGAGAGTTGATATGAGATTATGATATCGGTGATTGGCAGGATTCGTATTTGATATACGTCATGATATGATAGCGGGTCTTGGATGACGATGCCATGTGCATAGTGATATATATGTAAAATGATCGACATGTGATTATAATACGAGTTAGGATATGATATGATATGATATGACATGACAAGATTAGTATGATAGGCCGCATTCGGCGATGTATACTCCTTGTGATGATATGTGATGATGATATCGATTTATACGGGATTGTCGATCAGTAGTCAGATCTTGATTATAGTGATGATGTTCGTATTGTACTAGACGTAGGTCAGTACCCCAGATGATGATCTTGATAAAGAGAATACTAGATGAATGATATGACGAATATGATATTGACCCGTACCCAGATTTGGGGATGTCGTACGACGGATTTACGTACGAGATATAGATTGATGTTTGATCCGCACTCTTTGTAGGGTTCCTAGGCACACTAATGAGGTCTCACAAGGCATCAACCATGCCAATTTTTCTAAAATTACAAGTGCCGAGAAACCCTAATACGGATCGTTAACTAGATTTTAGGCGAAACAAGCAACTAGTTAACAACTTAACTAAGTTAACGGAAATACAACCTTTGTAGATCCGGTACTCCACCTCCATAGCTCCGTGATGAAGTCCCCTTGCTGTCCAAATCGAATCCCGGGCTCTAGCGTCGGCTTCATCGGAGAAATGGGCGGGCTTGGTCGTCGGCTTCGATGCCGAAGATGATCTACGTCGAGGCAACACAAGATCAAGCTCCAACTTCACCAAGTCATGAAACTTGTGAAGAAAACACCATATACTACTTGTCAAGTGGTAGAGGATGAAGAAATAGGAAGTGGGTTCACTTTAGAATTGGATTTCTCACTCTTTTCATCAAATCACCATTGATGAAAGCAAGGTTTTCTTCTTGAAGAAGAAGAAGAAGATGATGATAGAATATCATAAGTATTATCTAAAATAGAAAATAAAAGGAATACTTATCATACTCTAACCATGGTCAAGTGTAGAGAGTAAACTAGGGTTAGGTGAATGGTTAGGGTTAAGCATGAAGACAAAAATGGTGACTTAGTCAAAGCTTCATGAAGCTTCAACATTCAAACAAAGAAAGCCACCATTTTTCTCTTTTATGCCAAAGAAATAAATAAATAAATAAAAACAAAACCCTAATCATTACATAACCATGGTTTAATCTAAACATACACCTAAACATGCATGTATCATCAAACATGGTACAAGCAAGTGCACAAAAAATATATCACATATACAATGTGCACATCAAGTGAGAAAATCCATTTAAAGTGAACAAATATTAGTTAATGCAAAGTAATATATCAAATATATAATTATACATTAAATCATTAAATCAACACTTGATTTAACGATCCGGTCATATCGCATATGACCGACTAATATTCAATGTATCGGCTTATCAAATCAATCCTTGATTCGATAACTAGGTTATATCGCATACAACCAATCGATACATTCATCGCGAGAATAGAATACGGTATCACATACACGAATTATTCTCGGTCCCGCACATATCTCATATGCGCTCCTATTTCGTTTTGCTTGAGCCAGGAAACCTCTGTGTAGGACTCTAAAGACTCGTCAATACGCCGGCAGCAGGTGATGATCATATCAAACACCCACAAGCCGCAAGCGGTCTGCTAAACGTAACGGCCACCCGGGTATTGAGCGATCAGAAGATCGACGAGCAAGCCCGCTCACACTCCTGTGAATCCAACCAGTAACACTTACCGTACAGTCCGGTCTCGTCGTCTGATATGTCGCATATCTCGCCTAGGGGTGGTAAACGTCAGACCCCAATAGCTCGATAAGTCGTGTCGATATGAGGTCTATAACAGTTCGAGAAACTACTGGTAACACTTACCAGTAAATCTCAGCAACCCTGGCCAGGGATTTCCGGTTATAGCCAATCGAACACAGCGCAACATCAACTCCCTATACCGGGAGAGACGAATCCCCTCCTATCGCTCATTGCCTCCATATGATTCGGGACTGTACCCAAAAACCACCGTTTTGCACGCCCTCTTGGACGTGGTAAGGTGGAAATCAAAGCACAGTGGGAATCACACAAGACTCTATGACGATCTCGGGTCAACAGACTACTCTGTACCAGTGTTACCAGAGAACTGCCATCTGACGTAAGGTATAATACCATCTGGGAGTTCTCGGCGAGTCCGTCCAGTGTACCCAGTCTCCACTGAGCACCCGTATATCATCTCCGATGTCAAACACCAATGGATATGGGATCATCCATCGCCCATCTGTATGGGTCGAGAAGGTATACGCTAGTCTACTCTGGTATATCGATGCCCTGTCTCGATACACCCACGACTAGGGACCTTGAAGGATGTACTTATGGACTACCATGTCCCCACTAGTATGATCCGCATCATAGTCCAGGTAGTCAAGTACACATCCTAAGGGCTTTACCAACATGTATTAGAGAGACAATCAATGTACACGTTAAGGTAAAGAGAAACCAGACAGCATACTATCATGTCGAGCAAGAAAGTCCTCCCTATATATGTCCCAGCATCCACTACAATATACATCCAATGTACAGTAATGGCCTCTAGGGCACACATATAACTAACAATCTCCCACTTGCACTAGGGCCATCTGATAGCAGTGGTTGTAGTATCTCATACTCAACCATCCCATAAAAGTCTCTCTCTGGGAAAAGGCCTTTGTGAGTGGATCCACCGTGTTGTCCTCTGAGTCTACTCTCCTAACCTCGATCACCCTGGAGATCAACCATCTCCATGATCAGGTGACACTGCCTTAGAATATGTCTGGATCACTGATGGGACCGGCGTTCCTTGGCATAAGCCACAACTCCATTGTCTCACAATGGTTGGAACGTAGTTCATCTCATGAACCAATATACACCCAAACATCCTCTTTGGTAGCATCTTAAGTAGCGAAGTATCCTGCCTTTATCGTCTAGTTAGTCACGGTATCTAGCTTGGAACTCTTCCAACATACCGTCCCTTTACAAAGGGTAAAGACAATGCCTGTGACTGACTTTCAGTCGTCCTTATCATCCTGGAACACTTCCAGTGATTCTCTCCAGGATCGATTGATACCATCTCACTACAACTAGTGAGTATCCTAACATCCATTTAGATCTATCTCATAGATCCAAAACCCAGGATTTAGGAGGTATCACTTTGATCCTATATGGAGAATCCTTGTGATAAGCGGAGATTGACCGAGCGTAGCATAGGAAACTCCTTTTTTATCAAGAGTATGGCATCCACGTACTCTACGAGGATCACCACCATACTCCCTACTACCTTTTTGTTTATACAAGGTTCATCTACCATTTTGATGATGTCAAACTCTTTGACTAATCCATCAAAACAGATGTTCCATCTCCGCGATGCCTGCTTTATCACATAAACCATCTTGCACACGTTTCCGCTGCTCCCACTGTCTACGAAGCCCTCTGACTGTGTACTTACAGACTCTCTTTTCTGAAACATCATTTAAGAAAAGCAGTCATGACACCCAACCTCCAGATATCGTAGTCATGGTATGAAGCCGTGGCAAGTAGGATCTGAATGGACTTAAGCATAGCTCCTTAGAAAAGGTTTCATCATGATCCATACCTGGTTAATGATGCAAACCTTTAACAAGTCTACCTTTGAAAGTCTCAACTTTTCCATGTACACCAAGTAATCTTCTCAAGATATACTTGCTCCTGATGGAGATTTAACCCTTCAGATATAGCAACCAAAGTCCATACTTTGTTGGTGTACATGGATTCCATCTCAGATCGCTAAGCATCCAGCCATTCTTACAGAGTCTTACTCCTGATGGCCAGCTCGAAACTAGTTGGGTCATCATCTCATTATGCAATCCTCGCTCCCACTGTCATAGAGAAACCGAAATATCTCTCAGGTGGGTGAGGAACCCTACCAGATCGGCGGAGAGGCTGAGGTTCGTCGGAAACTATTGAATCCTTTGGTTCTGTCAAATCATCAGCTACAGTTTTGTATAGCTGGAACCTTTCCAGTTGTACATAACTGACCTTGCCTCGAGCTTGTCCGGATTTTGCTTTTAGACATAGGCCGGACAACCCCAAATCTTAACTAACTTAAGAAATGGGCTCTTCCCTTTCCATATCACATATGAAGTGGTAGGTACTGATTTGATTCGAACCTAATTCAATAGGTATGCAGCTTCTCATGTGCATAACCCCCAAAAGGAAAAAGGTAACTCAGTAGTACTCATCATAGAGCGCACCTTATCATATAGGGTGTGATTGCTCCACCCCGATATACCATCGTGCTATGGTGTATACGGAGGAGTAATGCTGAGAGAGAATCTCATTCTCCTTTAGAATCATCCAGGAATTCCGTGCTCAAGTATTCTCCTTCCCTGATCTCATCAAAGGGCATAATAGTTATACCCGTATTTTGGTTCTCTACTTCTAACTTATATTCCGTGAATATCTCAAAAGGTTCGGACTTGTGTTTCACCAGGAACATATGTCTGAATCTTGAGAGATCATCAGAGAATGTAATGAAGTACAAAGAACCGGTCTTGGCATGTGTAGACAGGGGACCTTTATACATTAACATGTATCATCCCAAGAGTTCACTAACTCTTTCTCTGTTTCCAATAAACAGAGCTATGGTCATCGTATCTTTGTGACATGACCGGCAAGTTTCACAAGATGTAAATTCAAACTAATTTAAATATGCATCTAAATGTCACTTCAGCCAGTCGGGTCGCATTGATATGACCTAGTCTACAATGCCCCAAGAAGAATTCATTCATTTCTGAACTCTTCCTCTTGTGTGTGTTCTATATACTAAGAACTGTAGTTTGATTTAGAACATTAATGCTTTTAGATAACATGCCTGAACTGATCAACTTTTGATATAGGAAATGTTCAAAACATTATCCAACAATACAAAATTATATCCTTTCTTTACTAATAAAGAGATTGATATGATTTTGTATATCAGGTTCGGTATCTAATAACATTCGTTCAGAATCAATGTATTGGTAATACAGGGTGACAGTGACCAACAGACTTGGCTGCAACACTTGCCCCGTTTTCTGTCTCATGAAACTTATCACCCGTTCTCAGTTCTCTACCTTTTTGCAGCCCTATGTAACAGATTACATATCTAGGATCCTGATCCGGTACATATACCCAGGATGCGGAGGATACTGAGAAACAGTTCTTTGTAACGAACACACCCGAAGATGATGCATCAGCATGCACTCTCTTCGTTTGGGCGGCACGGGAATTCTGGTAATCCCCAATTTCATGCTCTGTCTTATAACAATTATAAGTTGGAGCGGGACCAACGTTCCCCAGCTCAGTATAACAAGCGGGTTCGGTCAATACATCCATATTATTATCTTGATTAAGGCGTGATATGGTCGCTACCTGGAGAGAGAGAAAAGAAAACACTCTGCGTATGCTCTTGCAAGATCAGATTGGTTATTATTTTATCTAATCAGGATGGCTCCTACTGTTTTTATCAAATCTTCCTTCAAACCCTAAAAGGAAAGACTAGCCGGGATTAATTACACACTACAAGTTCGCCAATCTTTCAGCCAGGCCAGTGTCGGTACTTTGAGGGAGGTTCCCCGTGCTTTCGCACGGACCTAATTAATGTAAATCTCGTTTTCCCAGAGGCGTAACCTCGTTGACACTTTTCTAGACACCTACCTGATCGGCTAATTGTAATGTGTAAAACTCTCCCAGGAGTAACTCTTACTCGCAGCGGGTATCGGGATCCAACTATCTCATAGAAGGTATGCAATCTCATTGCAAATTTCAACACTTGAAATTCCCGATAATATTTTGCCCCTAGCAGCTATATGACCTTAACATAGTCAACAAATCATAAGTGCTAGTCAAGTTCAACCCGTCATTTCCTGATTGAATTAAACCCACCCGCACGACCCTTAACATAGTCAACAAAGTCGCACGACTACCCTAATCCAATCGCATCATATGCTTATACAGATAAGCACTAATCAGCTACCGCACACTACGCCTTAACATAGTCAACAAACGTAGCACGAATACTAACTAGTACTTATCTGAAATGACGGAGGGCTACGACAGGTTTTTCTGAAAACCTATTGCGTAATGAACTTGATATCGTTGTAGAATCAAATGATTTTGAAATAGAGTGTTTTTGATGCTTTTCTAGTTTTGCTAAAGGGGTCACTCCCGGTGAAGGGATCGTCGGCCCTTTCCTCGTCGAATGAGGTGCGGGATATATCATATATATCACTGTGCAAAGCAAAAACTCTTAAAAGCAATCAAAAGACAAACCGAGTGTGTAGCATCTGCCAGTTATTGCTAAAGGAGTCACTCCCGGTGAAGGGATCTCGGTCCTTTCCTTATCGAATAAGGTGCAGGATATATCATATATACCGCTGTGCAAAGCAAGAACTGTAGCTATCTGTTTTATTTTTGAAATTCGATTCTACAACATCTTAGGTTTCTTTTATTTCATTAATCACATTAATGAAGTCCCATCATTTAAATACCTAAACATCACAGATAAATACGACGTACACTTATGTTTTACACCCGCGCTAGCCCTGCCCCGCTCTGCCGTTAGTTACCTAACCTAACGGTGCACGAGGGGACATCGAGCCGAACAGGGTGTAAAACATAAGTAACGCCTATATAATATATCATATATACTATATAAAGTATCCATCACAGAACATATCACATGATCACATCACAGATATCGCAGCAGAAGATTCATATGAAATATTGGATATACTAGGACGTCCGTGTTTTCAATAAGAGCCAGTATAAAACACGGATTCCACGGTCGTGATGAATAGCCAACCCCACACCCCTAGACCCCTACGAGAGCGGCAAACAACCCTACCAATTCTAGGGTTAGGAGACCCGGACTCGACTCCTCGAGATGGTCTCCCACTGGACCCTAGAACCCGGTTACTTGGGCTCCCCTCTTTGGGTCTATCCTAGTGCAGAAAAGTAAATAATATACAGAGGGTGACATCTTCCGCAACCTGGAAGTGCCCCAATAAAAGAATATTACATACAAGTTTTTACATGAATGAAAATGAAAAACACTCATCTCACATAAAAACCCCCGGCTATTCAAACACGACGATCCAATATAACATATCCAGCAACACATAACATCACATGTCATCAACGTAAGTAAATATGCGCATCCCAATTGTCGTTGACATATAGCAACGAAACCGGCGATTTCACATATTACACTTACGGTCGCAGAAAAGAAAGTGTAAAACTACAATAGTTGGAATCCGCAACCTCCATAGACATCGCATGCCTAATCAAATGAATTACTTAGACATCGCATGCCTAACAATTATAAACCCCACATTTTAGTCTCATTATCGAAAACTCTTTTCAATATCAAGTCGGGCAATTCAACAAGATTCCCGACATCCTGATTGAATGCTCGTCGCAAACTTTAGTAGGCGGCCGCACCCCCGACGCCGTCGACGAAGTGCACCAAGGCGGAACACCGCTACCGCGAGCACCCGAACGGATGCTTTCGACGACGGGGTTCTCCTACAGTCACTTGGTCGGGGCTATGGAGTGAGGCTGTCTATTAAGTTTACCCGGCGAGTATCCGCGTACGCTACGTGATTGCGACGGATTTTTGATCACATCAAAATTCCGTGGCAACCGATCAAGTGAGACTAAAGTGCTATGTTTATAACATTCATTCAGTTATCTCATAACTTCTTGTGAATTCCAATTATTGTATCACATTCCGAATAAGATAGAAAATGTTAAACTTTCCGATCGAACACCCAAGTTTTCCCGAAACAGCTCAACTCATGAAATAAGTTCAAAGACATTCACTTCGTGCCTCAGTACCAACGGTCCAGCCGTAGAAGGGTCAAGCCAACGCCTCACATGTGGCACGTCGTACTGCCCCAAACCTGAAGGTTCAAAGGGCAGTTCAAGACGGTCACATAATCGAGTTAAGGTTTGTTGTCTTCTAGAGAGACCATCGCGTTACTTGCACTACTTAGAACGTTTTTAAACCTCGGAAAAATCCAACACTTGGAAATTTTCCGGCAGGGGAAAAGTTAGGTATTTATATCCAGTCGAACTTTTTAACATATTCAAAAATTATCCGGAATCCACATAAACAAAATCTGATAATCCGATCGAATCATCGAATCCCCAAAACAACCCCAGAAAATTCAACTCTTGAATAAATATTAAAAATTCCCATAAAACTCAGCACTGTGAAAGAGGAATTACTGTGCAAATAGAAGGCTGACGTCACCAGAGAGCCGCGGAACCGCCGCAGAAGCTAGGCTTTTGCCGCGGTTCCGCCGCATGTTTGAGGTATCATTGGTCAAATTTTGCACCGTAATTCTTATAATTCCCTGCTGAATTTTTTAAGCATTTTTAATCTGGAAAAAACCCAGTTTTTGAAAAAAACCCAGTTTTTGAAAAAAGTCCAGAGAGCATGAAATTTTGAGGGTTTCGGGTTCGTTCGGCTTTCAAACTTCGTCTACGCATCGCCTAAGGCTCTAGCTAGGCTCTGATACCACTGTAGGGTTCCTAGGCACACTAATGAGGTCTCACAAGGCATCAACCATGCCAATTTTTCTAAAATTACAAGTGCCGAGAAACCCTAATACGGATCGTTAACTAGATTTTAGGCGAAACTAGCAACTAGTTAACAACTTAACTAAGTTAACGGAAATACAACCTTTGTAGATCCGGTACTCCACCTCCATAGCTCCGTGATGAAGTCCCCTTGCTGTCCAAATCGAATTCCGGGCTCTAGCGTCGGCTTCATCGGAGAAATGGGTGGGCTTGGTCGTCGGCTTCGATGCCGAAGATGATCTACGTCGAGGCAACACAAGATCAAGCTCCAACTTCACCAAGTCATGAAACTTGTGAAGAAAACACCCTATACTACTTGTCAAGTGGTAGAGGATGAAGAAATAGGAAGTGGGTTCACTTTAGAATTGGATTTCTCACTCTTTTCATCAAATCACCATTGATGAAAGCAAGGTTTTCTTCTTGAAGAAGAAGAAGAAGAAGATGATAGAATATCATAAGTATTATCTAAAATAGAAAATAAAATGAATACTTATCATACTCTAACCATGGTCAAGTGTAGAGAGTAAACTAGGGTTAGGTGAATGGTTAGGGTTAAGCATGAAGACAAAAATGGTGACTTAGTCAAAGCTTCATGAAGCTTCAACATTCAAACAAAGAAAGCCACCATTTTTCTCTTTTATGCCAAAGAAATAAATAAATAAATAAAAACAAAACCCTAATCATTACATAACCATGGTTTAATCTAAACATACACCTAAACATGCATGTATCATCAAACATGGTACAAGCAAGTGCACAAAAAATATATCACATATACAATGTGCACATCAAGTGAGAAAATCCATTTAAAGTGAACAAATATTAGTTAATGCAAAGTAATATATCAAATATATAATTATATATTAAATCATTAAATCAACACTTGATTTAACGATCCGGTCATATCGCATATGACCGACTAATATTCAATGTATCGGCTTATCAAATCAATCCTTGATTCGATAACTAGGTTATATCGCATACAACCAATCGATACATTCATCGCGAGAATAGAATACGGTATCACATACACGTATTATTCTCGGTCCCACACATATCTCATATGCGCTCCTATTTCGTTTTGCTTGAGCCAGGAAACCTCTGTGTAGGACTCTAAAGACTCGTCAATACGCCGGCAGCAGGTGATGATCATATCAAACACCCACAAGCCGCAAGCGGTCTGCTAAACGTAACGGCCATCCGGGTATTGAGCGATCAGAAGATCGACGAGCAAGCCCGCTCACACTCCTGTGAATCCAACCAGTAACACTTACCGTACAGTCCGGTCTCGTCGTCTGATATGTCGCATATCTCGCCTAGGGGTGGTAAACGTCAGACCCCAATAGCTCGATAAGTCGTGTCGATATGAGGTCTATAACAGTTCGAGAAACTACTGGTAACACTTACCAGTAAATCTCAGCAACCCTGGCCAGGGATTTCCGGTTATAGCCAATCGAACACAGCGCAACATCAACTCCCTATACCGGGAGAGACGAATCCCCTCCTATCGCTCATTGCCTCCATGTGATTCGGGACTGTACCCAAAAACCACCGTTTTGCACGCCTTCTTGGACGTGGTAAGGTGGAAATCAAAGCACAGTGGGAATCACACAAGACTCTATGACGATCTCGGGTCAACAGACTACTCTGTACCAGTGTTACCAGAGAACTGCCATCTGACGTAAGGTATAATACCATCTGGGAGTTCTCGGCGAGTCCGTCCAGTGTACCCAGTCTCCACTGAGCACCCGTATATCATCTCCGATGTCAAACACCAATGGATATGGGATCATCCATCGCCCATCTGTATGGGTCGAGAAGGTATACGCTAGTCTACTCTGGTATATCGATGCCCTGCCTCGATACACCCACGACTAGGGACCTTGAAGGATGTACTTATGGACTACCATGTCCCCACTAGTATGATCCGCATCATAGTCCAGGTAGTCAAGTACACATCCTAAGGGCTTTACCAACATGTATTAGAGAGACAATCAATGTACACGTTAAGGTAAAAAGCAACCAGACAGCATACTATCATGTCGAGCAAGAAAGTCCTCCCTATATATGTCCCAGCATCCACTACAATATACATCCAATGTACAGTAATGGCCTCTAGGGCACACATATAACTAACACTTTTGATTTGGGAATGATTAATTATAGAGATATGTTATCGGATGTGATATTATCGAAGCGGGATCACCGACTATATATGTATATGTATATTTATGTATCGACTCAAAGGTTAGGCGGTTTACCTTACCTGCAGTTAACCTATTAGCTCAGCCTTATAGTTAGTGTAGCTATAGGACTCTTATAACATTAGATACAGTTTAGCTATCTTTGTGTTTAGCATTCAGCTCCCGCATATTATTGTTGTTGCTCTACATCGCATACTGTTGTGATTCATATTTCATTATTGATATCCTGTTGTTAGGACACCAGCACCATTATCGATGATGTGTATGTACCACGTACACTTATTTGCCGATGCACACACATCTTCATCGGTAATAACCATGTCACGCACACTTTGAAAATATTATTGCTTGATTTATCTTGCTAGCTAGTAGTGACATGATATTAGTATGCTTGCCTTATACGCCAGCTTGACATTGTAGTTATTACTTGTCACATCATGCATACTGTTATTCCTTATATGCTGCATTCATGGATTCTCATGCTTATATTCATAGTTTACATGCTATTGATGATTTGGATTTCCATGATATTTCCTGTGTTTGGAGGAAAACCGCAAAACATATATAAACTGCTTTCACTCTTTTTAAATAAAAAAGGCGGTTTTTCCATGATGTATGAGTCGTCCACCATGAGTTTTGCTGATGGATTTCGAGACCCGATTCGAGGAGGCGGATGAACCGTTTCGGGTACATGGTGGGTCCGGTGCGGTACCCCGGGGCAAGAAGATCGCAGGAGATGGCGTTGAGCCTGGCAAGGGAGCACGACCGACCGGTAATTTTACCCGACACGTCGGATATCCAGAGGATACCGTCGTAGTCATGAGATGGATGGTAGGGGCCGATCTGGACTGACGGCGCCCTGGATATTATGATTGAGACGTTGAGATTTGAGATATTGAGGTACAGAGATTATGATACAGAGATATCGAGATATTGAGATTTATGTTTTGTGCCGATGCTAGGCACTGTTTTATGCTGATTTCATTATGATACCTCATTTTAAAAATACAGAAATCTCACTAATTTATGAAAGCAGTTTTCTTCAGTACATGCATTCTGTTTCATGCATTCATACATCATTCATATGATATATTGCCACCTGATGCACTGACACGGGCACATGGGATTACACTTGGGTTAGATATTTACCCTAGCCATGGTTTTAGATTACTGGTTATATATTTGAGGATTATATTATGATCGTATGACTTAGGATTGCGTCATTCATGTGATTTTCTGTTCGTAGATCTTTTTCTACTCACGAGTTGGCAACGCACCCCCGTTATGCCCCAGTTTCTTGCAGGTGTTGTCATACGGGTTTTGTTACGGCTTTATGGGCACAGCTTCTTTCAGGTGACTTGCTAGTAGGTTGGTTATTTGTATCATACCCATCATTATACGTTGTATATTATATTCAGTTGTATCTAGAAGTTCCATCAACCAAACATGTATTTATTGAGATAGAGACCAGTGATCTTTATTCTTTCGACCTTAGAGTCGCACGTTATATTTCTCTGTGTTTCATGCTGTTGAGTTTCCTTTTCTGTTGTGATCCTCGCCTTTAGGCGTTGTTTACTATATTGTTAGCTGGTTGATTTATAGTGGTTCTTCCTACACTCTACTACTTTTTTTGGTTTGGATTTCTGGGCTCGGCTTACTTAGAGCACGTACTCCTTGGGACGTTCGTAGCCTAAGTGCCGGTCATGTTCCGTACTTTCGGGACGTGACACTTTCTCCTTCTCCAGAATTTCACTTCGTGTCTTGTGTGTTTGTTTTGTTTGTGGTTGCCCGTGGATTGTATACGGAGATTGAGTAATGCCGTCGCCCGTAGGACGTGGATTAGTCCAAATCTGTATTTACTTAGATTTGGGTTTAGTGTTTTTAGTTTAAGGATACGTTAGCCGTATTGAGGCTAAGATCAACTTAAACATTCGTTAAGGATACGTTAGTCCTGTTTGAAACTAAGATCAACTTAACGTGGTGATCCATTTAATATATGACCGTCAGGACTCATCACCTCTCTAACGTCGTTGAAGGATTACAACGATAGGTGTCAAAGGAGTTCAGAGATGTACCCTTGAACCAAAGTCGATTTGGAGTTTTATAGCCCATTTAAATGTTTAAGGATACGTTAGCCGTGTTTGGAGCTAAGATCAACTTAAACGGGATCGTTTAGATCCGGCAAAAGAGCATTTGGATGCTCTATTGTTCCAGTTTAGGGACGTAGTGGTCCATGTTCCAGTTTAGGGACGTGGTGGTCCATGTTCCAGTTTAGGGAC
Source organism: Agapanthus africanus (assembly GCA_030015575.1). Classification (NCBI taxonomy): domain Eukaryota; kingdom Viridiplantae; phylum Streptophyta; class Magnoliopsida; order Asparagales; family Amaryllidaceae; genus Agapanthus; species Agapanthus africanus. The sequence goes on from CM057338.1 coordinate 27,291,265, forward strand.
GTGGGGGTCCATGTTCCAGTTTAAGGACATTTTGGTCCGACATTAGTTTAAGGACGTTTCGGTCCAACATTAGTTTAAGAACGTTTCGGTCCAACATTAGTTTAAGGACGTTTCGGTCCACGAGTTTAAGGACCCCGCAGTCCGTATTGATGTGTGGTCGTCGGGACCCGTCACCTCTCTGACGTCGTTGAAGGATTACAACGATAGGTGTCAGAGGAGTTCGGAGATGTGCCCTCGAACCGGAGGTAAATTGATTTAGGGGAGCAATTTTGCTCAGTCAATTTAATTTGAGGACTTACGGCCATGATTAGGCTAAGTCCAGTTGAAAAATATTCAACGCTTTTATTTGTTTTTTGGTCTATTAGACCTGTGCTAGGGCTTTACCCATGTTTAAATAGTGCATTGCATTACTTTCTATTTTTGGTTGGGCTCTGCCCATAAAGGATGCAGAGCATCAATTTGTTTTGGGCTCTGCTCATTTATAAATGATGCAGAGCATCAATTTTACTTGGGCTCTGCCCTTTTATAAAAGATGCAGAGCATCAATTTTACCTGGGCTCTGCCCATTTATTGCTTTGCAATTTATTTTGGCCTACTAGGTCTTTTTGATTTGGGCCTGGCCCTTTAGTAAAAGAAATGCATTGCATTTGTCAGGCGCTTTGCACCAATCAGAGAGCGCAAGCGCTTGTGGTATTGACATGTGTCACGCAAGCGCAGTGTGCTGCGCTGCTGACACGTGTCGCGCTCTGGTGGGTTGCGCCAGCTTCAGAAAGCAAAGCTCTATCTTAAAAGCGCACAGCGCAAGTGAGTCAGATGCTGACACGTGGCGCTCTCTGGTTGCTTGCGCCAACCCAGGAGCGCAACAACGCAGTTTTGTAAGTGCAAGGCATTATTAATTTGAGAATCTTTTAAATTGCAGAACCAATGGTTCATGAAAAAGTGCAAAGCACTATTTGATTTCTTGATCTAATTTAGATCAAAGAAAATAAGTATTTCTTGTTTTTTCTTGATCTTAGAGAACCAATGGTTCATAAGAGCAAAGCACTATCATTATTTGTTTTTTTTCATTGGAGATCATTGATCTTGTTCTTAGATCAATGATCTATTAGAATAAATTCTTCTATCTTAAAGGTTTTTACCTTTTCTTCTTGAAATTTCTTCAGACTTCTCTCTGTTTGAAGTTTTTGATTTCTCACCATGTTCATTCTTTTGAATTGAGGTTTAGGGTCCTTTATATAGTGCCCATAAATTAGTTAAATTTGTTAAAGAGATCTTTCTCTGAGTAATTTGGGAAATTTTCCCCACCGTTGGATTTTTGATCCAAGGGCTTCTGTTTTACAGAAGAAAATCTTCTTGTTTTAACAAGAACAGAAAGATTTTTTTAAAATCTTAATTCTGTTTGGCGTAAATGCCCCAGCGCGTGACACGTGTCGCGCAGCGCACAGCGCAACGCAACTGCGCTTGCGCAACTGCGCTGACACGTGTCGCGCAGCACAGTCCTTGTGCAAAAGCGACTGCGCTGACACGTGTCGCGCAGCGCTTGCACAACTGAAGTTTTGCTTCTTTAATTTTGTTTTTAATAGAGCTTTGCTCTGATTAGGCGCACTGCTTTGGGCGCTGCGCTGACGTATCAGCTTCTGACACGTGGTGCGTTGCGCGCAGCGCACGGGATTTGAAGCGTTGCTTCATTTATTCTAATTTAAATTTTCAATACAGAGCTTTACTCTGATTAGGGGAAACAGAAGCGTTGCTTCATTTCCCGCCCTGGAATTTGAACAGAGCTTTGCTCTGATTGGGGTAAACAGTAGCAGACTTTGTCAGATTCCCCCTCGTTTGAGGGGTTTTTGATTGTGGGGATGCTCTTCCCTACAGGCGCAAGCCCCTGCAGTTAATTACGTTACCGCATCGCGGTAACAACTTTCTCCTTCTCCAGATGGTCACTTCGTATCGTGTGTGTTTGTTTTGTTTGTGGTTGCCCGTGGATTGTATACGGAGACTAATTTATGTTGTCGCCCGTAGGGTGTGGACTAGTCCAAATCTGTATCTTCTTAGATTTGGGTTTGGGGGTTGGGTTTAAGGATACGTTAATCTCATTTGAGACTAAGATCAACTTAAATGTTAGTTAAGGATACGTTAGTCCTATTTTAGACTAAGATCAACTTAACGGGATCGTTTAGATCCAACAAGAGAGTAATTGGGCTATATTGTTTAGTTTAATGACATTGCGGTCGATTAGTTTAAGGACATTACGGTCTATTGTTAGTTTAAGGACATTACGGTCTATTGTTAGTTTAAGGACATCACGGTCGAGGTTAAGAAAATCATATTCCGTGAATTTAAGGACCCCACAGTCCAATGTTAGTTTAAAGACATCACGGTCGAGGTTAAGGACATCATAGTCCATGGGTTTAAGGACCCCACAGTCCAATGTTAGTTTAAAGACATCACGGTCGAGATTAAGGACATCATAGTCCATGAGTTTAAGGACCCCACAGTACAATGTTAAGGACATCATAGTCCGTGAAATGTGTGGTTGTTGGGACCCGTCACCTCTCTGAAGACGTTGAAGGATTACAACGACAAATATCAAAGGAGTGAAGAGATGTACCCTCGAACCAAAGTGGATTAAGTGGTCTGTAGTCCAATTTGGAACTAAGATCAATTAATTATATTATGAGCATATTGGCTCAGTTAAGTCTGAATTGAGGACTTATGGCCAACTTGGGCTAAGTCCAATTAAGTTTGAAATATTGGCCCTTTGTTGGACCATTAGACATTTGTCTGGGTTCAGCCCCTCATCACTTAGCAATTCTAAACAAGAGTTTGAAGGCTCTGATAACATTTTTATCTTTGACTGAGCATTAAACATTATAGCTCCGAATTTTACTCAATTTTGAGATTCAGTTGAAGGGGAGGCTTTTGCCTCTGGAAAATTAGCCAATTTGGCTAAAAATAGTGTTAAACACTGGAGAACAACAGTGTTAAACACTGGAAATAAAACTCTCAAATTAGTGTTAAACACTGGAAATGAAATTCCCAAATTAGTGTTAAACACTAGAAGACAACAGTGTTAAACACTGGAAATGAAATTCTCAAATTAGTGTTAAACACTAGAAATAAAATTCTCAAATTAGTGTTAAACACTAGAAGACAACGATGTTAAACACTGGAAATAAAACTCTCAAATTAGTGTTAAACAATATAGAGGAAGGGATCACGTAGGGACACGTGAGGGTACCCAAAGGTGGGGCCAGATCTTCTTTACTTTGTTTTGCAAATAAGTGTTAAACACTTTTAATTTTCTGACCATCACGTGTTGGCACGTGATGGAGATTTGTGCGTTGATTATTAAAGCATTTATTAAGGGGTCATGTGGTAGCACGTGAGAGCGCCCAACGCCAACATTGGTCTTGCTTTTATTCTCTTTATTTTGAAGGTCACATGGGAGCACGTGAGGCATTGCCTCTGGGCTGTTTCCTTCTCATTTTTGGGGGATCTGTTTAGGGGTCACGTGGGGCCACGTGACCTTAGTTCTTTGCATGCATGGAGATCTTTCAAGTCTCTTTATTTTTAAGAATTAAATTCTCTGTAGGGTTAAACCCTAATTATGGTTTTAGAGGAATTAAATTCCTATGTATGTGAAAGAATTAAATTCTTATGAAGGGTGAAACCCTAATTTCATTTAGGAGGAATTAAATTCCTGTGAGTTTGAGAGAATTAAATTCTTAAGTGGGGTTAAACCCTAGTTTTGTCTATCTTGAAGGAATTAAATTCCTATAAATTTAGGAGAATTAAATTCTCATATAGGGTTAAACCCTAGTTTTATCTTGAAGGAATTGAATTCCTGTAAGTTTGGGAGAATTAAATTCTTATATAGGGTTAAACCCTAGTTTTATCTTGGAAAAATTAAATTCCTGTGAATTTGGGAGAATTAAATTCTCTAAACTCAATTCTCCCTCTAAATTTTGGATCTGCATGGCAGAATCTCAACCCGATGAGAATTAAATTCTCACCCTATGGGGAGATTTGCTTCTGTAGATCTTCAACCAGAGAAAGAACTAAGCACTTTTGCAGAAGAGTTAAACTCTTAGATTGAGAATTAAATTCTCTTTTTGAAGTTTTGGTCTTTTTCCCTTTTCTCACATAGGGTTTCTTTTCTTGAGAATTAAATTCTCCTTTCTTTTCTCTCTGCTATTTGCCTTTAGAAAATTTCAAGATTCCAAAATTCTATCTCTTTCTTCTCTTCTTGGTTCCTATTTATAGGAGAAGGAAAAGAATCAATTTGTTTAGTAAATCTCTCATTGAAAGATTTTGTTTGTTTTTCGTAACTAATGTGATCTTTTAGATCACTCAGTGAATTTTATTCACCATTGGATTTTTAATCCGAAAGATATTCTATTTGTTATTTTTGGTGAAATTTAAGGAAATTTTTCCTTGTCTAAAAACTTTCCATAAATTGGTGAATTTTAATCACCCTTGGATTTTTAATCCAACGGTCCCCCATAATCCTTTTTTGTTTGGAAAGATTTAGAGAAATACTTTCCCAGTTAGGGTCTTTGATTTTCCTTAATTAGAATTTAATTCTATCAAGTTATAAGGCTTTCAAAGCCTATCACATGTTGGCACGTGACCCTTCCTCATTCAGAATTTTAATTCTGTCTTCTAACTGGGCTGAAGGATCATCACGTGTCAACACGTGACCCCTGCTCACGTGTGAGCACGTGACCCCCCATTAGGGTCTTTCCTCAGCCGCTTGTTTACACTTCTGTTTGATTAAAATTTAATTCTGTAAATAGATCACGTGTCCACACATGACCCTTGGTCACGTGTGAACACGTGATACCTCATTGAGGTAATTCCTGATTTTTAATCAGGGGAAAAAAGGTAATAATGTCCAGGTCATAAGGTAATACCATGCCATGTGTAATGTATGTATGAGTGTAAATGCATCAACCAACGTCTGCCCAGCAACGACAAACTAAATCATGATAAAACCTGAGTGCCAAGTATCGACACTCAAAAATATCATGAAAACCGTGTCCGAAAGCGACATATAATACTTATTTCTCGGGCTCCATCAGTCCGGATCGGCCCATATCATCTGATCTCATGACTATGGTCGGTATCCTCCGGAAATCCACCGTGCCAACTTTCTCGGGCTCCGTCAGTCCGTATCGGCCCAAACTATCACCGGCCGGTAGTACTCCCCTGCCGGGCTCAATGTCTCTATCTCTCTATACGTCAATCTTGGGCCGGGGTACCGCACCGGGTCCACCAAGTACCCACAGACGGTGTTTCCTCGCTCCTCGTGGTGGGTAATCATATATCATATATGCTCCAGAACTGAGAAATCTTATGGTGGACGTCACACATCATATCAAGGAAAACCACATTTTTCTTTTAAAAAGGAGCATAAGTTTTCAATTAGACATGTGGTTTCCCAAATCTAGAAATCTCATGAAATACCGAAATCTCATAATCATGAGTAAATAAGTAAACAATGAAAATCGGCATAAAGCCCCTCAACAGTGCATAAACAGAATGTACATATGAATGCATGCGGCATCTAAGTAAGGAATGCAAAGTCTAAAACTAGCATGTGATATCATGAATGCTAACAATACTATTAAACTACAAATTATCAGATAGTACGAATGAAGTAACGGTCCTCTAATGTGTACGTGGCATGGTAATTACCGATGATAATGTGTGTGAGCCGGCCAGTAAGTGTACGTGCGACATACGCATCATCAGTAATGGTGTAGGTGTCCTAGCAGGCGAGATCATGACAGCAAATGAAAGTGCATGTATATATGCAATGCAATGCGAATAACATGAACATAGCAGAAGTAATCAGTAAACGCAATATTATATAAAATATACCTATATACGAGTCATACGGTTACCGTATTAAAAATAGCATGAATCGTCGTTTTTAGAAAAGTAGGGACTACGGTGTTTTTGAGAGAAGAAATATCATTTTGAAAATCCGTAGCGTCCCTAGGTTTGCTTTATGAAAATACCTATGATTCGTTAGTTTTGAAAATATGTATGACTCAAATTCTATTCTAACACCTACTTAAGTAATTAAGAAACTAAACTAAAACAGTGTCGAAAGTGAATAGAAATCTATACGTATCCGAGTCGATATATCTACTAGTCGGCGATCCAGCTTCATAGCATCACATACGGTATAATCCGTCGTACGACATTCTCGAGTCAAGAGTGCAGATCAATCATCATATATATCTCGTACGGTAAAATCCATCGTATGGCATCCTCAAAATCGAGGGTACGGGTCAGTTATCATATAATTCGTACGGTATCAATCGTCGTACAATATCGTAATCAGGGGTACGGATCTAAGATCTCGTACAATCTATCATATATCAAGACACATGTTATCGCATGTTATGTATACAACGCCCGATCCGCTGCTATATCGTATCATAAATGATGTCTTATCCCAAGTCATATATCAATTATCTCTTGACATCCGGCTCGATCATATCGACCCAAACCATATAATATGCCATATCCTCATCTTACACGTGTATGTGTGTGTGTGTGTGTGTGTGTCAACACATCCACACACACACACACATATCATATCAGGTGTGTGTGTGCAACAAAGTAAATTGACGACTCCCGACTAAAGGACTAAAACTAAAAGCAAACCATCCTACGAGTACGCTTAACCTAGCCTATAGTCTTCTAGAAACCTATTTGCTAAGCATCCAACTCATATTAACATATATATAATATATAAACATCATATTCTACGGTTGTGGGGGTGCTATACGCCATCCACCCGACTTTCCCCATAGATATACATCTACTCACCCACGATCCTCGCTTGCCGAAGTCGATGACACCTTGTTCTCCCTTGTCGTCCCGAAGTCCACGTGAAGATACCTACAGTTCAAAACACATCGTATCGCATCAAAATCATATTCGAAAACCGACATGACACACGAAGTGCTCATAAGTTAGAACCTATAGCTTACGCATGCAAAAAAAATCAAATAACCCTCGTCGTTGACGTACAAACGTCCAGCGACCAAATCCAAATTCAAATACAAAAACCAAGTTTTAGAAATCGGAAAAATATTGCCAAAACCAACTCAAAATGCTCCCAGATTTTAGCACAGATAGATAGGGACAAAACTAACAATACAAGGGCTAGGTTATGAGAAGTATGAGCTACAGGCCAAAACCCAACACCAATAGCCAGAATATGGCTGGCGAGATATGCTAAAAATCCGACTACGACGGTTGGATTAGGGAATTTTGGGCTCATTCTTCTGTGGTGGTCTTCTAGTGGTATAACTAGGTCAATGTAGTTGTTTTTTTATAAACATACCAAGTTGCTCCAGATTCCATCTGAGCATCAATAACCAAAGAAAACCAACATCGAGAAAAGTTCTAAGCTCAAGTCTTGGTGTTTTAATCACAGGTTTAGTCCACAAACAAACACTACAGGTGTTTTATAGCCTCTACTAAACCTCTACTACACTTTTACCAATCAAAATATTCCTAAACCTCTTCTTGGAATTTTCAAACATCACTAAACCACAATATATTAACTCTAAACTATACTAGGAGGATATGAAATCTAATTACTTAACTAAAGGTGTAGGGATTATCTCATTTGGCAACTCAAGAAAATTCTTGAGTTGCCCAAAGTGCTCAAAGTCTTGACTTGCTCCTACCATCATGCTTTTGGTGAGATTGTGATCAATTTTTATGAAGGGGTTGTGAGTTTTGGTGGTGGTTTTAGAGGTGGTAAAGGGTGGTGGAGGAGGTGGAGGGAGGTGGAGAAAATAAAGAGGAGAAAATGAAATGAAGTGGAGGATGTAAGGTGCCATGGCAGAAGAATAAACCCCCCCCCCTCTCTCCCTCTCCTAGCCCATACCTCCATGTCTCCTAAATATCTCTCATTTCTTTTCTTTTCTTTTTCCTTTTTCTTTTTCATATAAAATCAAAACAAAAACTATAAATATGCAAGTAAGGATTTAAAGCCATGGTTCATAGAATGTAAAAAGTGTTTTCAAACATGACATGTTGCATGTCATAAACGAGGTTAATGCATAATTAGTGAAGTATTAATCGAGTTTAGTAATAAATCCGTATACAAATAATTGTATAATAATTTGTAAAATGCTAAAATCCAATAAATTCTTTCAAAATCAATATTCATATTAATTTGCTAAATATCTTCCAAACTATACATATATAATCATACCATCTCACTAAAACTAATTTCTCATGCTTTAATAATATTCATAAAATTTATTATTTAAATTCCCAAAAATAATATTTTATTTTCTGAAATGTTACACCATGAATATAACTTGACATGAATACACGAATCCAATATAAATACCTGAACCCAATATATATACTCTTGATCCGACTTGACTCAAACCATGAATACAATTTGACACTTGACATGAACACTTAATCTTGACATGAACTCAATTTTGCAATTTGATTTATTCATGGATTCGAGCAAGACCGGTAACTTTAACTGTAATCTAGAATACACAAGGAGTTGGGGGTAGTTTAAGTATGAATTCAACGGAATCTCAGGAGTCCCATCATGTCGCTGTGGTACTGGGCTGAAACGGTACAATAACGTCGTTGTGTTACTGGGCTGAAATGTTACATCATGAACTCACTACTCGGGCTCATATTTCCTTGCTCATGGGGGCCTACCCTTGAGTTTGAGTATACTCTTGAGATTTTTTAATATTCACACTTAAACTGTTACGCCCCGCTTCCCGGTATACGGCGAAAGGGACGCGACTGGTCCGCTACGTATATACTCAGAAGTATATATGCTAAGCGTATCTAAGCAATATAAAAATAAATGCACAAGAGACAAGATATATTAAAAACAGCAACTTTTATTTATTAACATTATTTTGTACAATGCATGAAAAGAAAATACAACTGGAATAAAACGATGCCTAAACAGTGGCATAACAGGAAATGAAAAGTACTGAATGGAAAATGTACAATGAAACTAGAGCTCTGGTTCTTCAGCAAACTGCTCCAAGTCTTCTGCAGATGGCTCGATCTCTGCCGGGTCCAAACCACCTGACGACATTCAAAGAAGAAAAAATAGAATGTCGTCAGCGAACAGGTCGCTCGGTAAGTCCCAAAGATAAGAGGAAAGTATAATAGACAGAATAAGAAGGTATCTTTTAAAGTTGTATTATCTTATAGTAATTTCGTGTTAACGTTGTTGTTTGTAGCTTGGTACAGAAGGATGCCAGTGTATACGAGAGGAGTCTTTATATGCTAGAGACCAGGGCAAACGGAATGTACAAGGAACCGTTAAGCCACGGTACAACAGCAACGGAATATAGGTTAGGTGTCTTAATCTTACCGCCTCGTGCCACTTTTAACACCTTCCGTACTAATCTACCCCTTAAACCCCGTAGTGTTTTATTTGTATTGTTTTGTACTGTAAATTGAATTGAGTGTATAATTGAAAAACTGACCGAAACCATGATATCAGTAAATGGATGTAACCGTAGAATCATGTAAGTGGAATAACTGGAGAACTATGTAAATGGAATGTATATCCATGGTTCGGTTCATTCAAGTCGTATAGATTGATAATTGGATTCATGAATTCATGTTGGTTTGTAATATTGTAGATTGTAGATTGTACTTGAATCATATTCAAGTCAGATTAATTAGACTCAAACCCGAGTCAGACAATTAGAAATGTAAGTCGAAGTCTTGATTATTTCTTAAACCTATAATTGCTAGGGTCCTTAGGGTAATTTATAAAACTTGAGGGGGTTTTATGTAAAAATACTTTTTATATACTTTTCAAAATACACCTCAAGTATTCGTTATTCGTCTTTAGAGTTGTAATGAAGGTGGATTTTGTATTGTGATATTTCTAGTGAAAATATCCTAATTTCAGAAATAAAGGTATTTATTTGTAATATTGATTTGTATAGAATTCGTGGTATTTTAGTGTAAAATTGATTCTTGTGATTTTTAGAAAATGTTGGAATATTTATATCATAACAAAATAGGTATTTTAAGGAAAATTATACATATATTTATACAAAAATAATTTTAATATATATTTTTTTATATTCTAAAAATAACATTTTCTTAAGATATCGTATTTTAAATCTTTCGAGACCGAATGCTCCTTGCGGAGGTCTGAATCTCACACTACTAAGCCCGAGGATGTGCGATAAACCGCACCATCCCGAACAGGTTCCCCAAAATGGGTTGTAGCGGCGCTTTGCAAAGATTGTAAAATACTAAATCCTTTAGAAAACGGTTTTATGAAGTAAATGGTACTTATTTGTAAAGGTGTATATTTTTCGTATTGTATGTTCTAGATTCTCCTGAGTCAATTAGTCTATTCCTAACTAGTCTAGACGACAAGTTATGAGATGTCTCAAATCGCCCCTTCACCGTCAATTGTGGCCAGGTAAGTACAAGTGAGGAAAGGAGGGATCCGCTCACGAATCACCGTGAGACGGGCCTTTTAAAGTTACCTTTCTCACTTGCCTAGCCTAGACACCACAAAATCAGGTTTAGATAAACGACCGATGTGCACAACTTATCGTATTTTTATAATAAGTGGTACTTCTTTAAAAATGTATCAAAACTAAATCTTTTAGAAATGGTTTTATTAAGTCGAGGGTATTTAAGTGAAAATATTGTTTTCTCGTATTCTAAGTTTTCGATGGTTTCGGGGTAGGTCGTTATCTCGTGCTCTACTTTAAATGTATAGCAAGCTTGATGGGGTTAAATAAAGGATTGAAACAATGTGGTATTTAAGTGAAAAATATGATAAATTGAAATAGCTATCAGTTCATGTGATGAAACTTGTTCAAATTGTTTGATTAGTGTTTAATAGTCAACATGAGAAAGTTTAAATATGATTTTATTAGTGAGAAGTGGAATTTTATAGAAAAACCGAATCGGAAATCGGATTTGTTCCAATTCCGTCGGGTTTTGTAATTTCGTATTTTTTTGAATAGAAAAGAGGGAAAGAAGAGGGACTTACGAGTTTTAGATTACTCAAGAGTGTGAGAGGGAACTAGGAGGATCGCCGATGTGTAGCGTCGTCGCCGGTAGTTCCTAAAACGTTCGCCGGAAGTTCCGCCGGGAATTCGTCGGAGCTTTATCTCGAGCTTGTTTTCAAAGTACACGATTCTTGGAATTTTTTTGAGAGAGTTGGCTCAGAATTTTGGGGTGAGAGGGTAGAGGGTAGGGGTGTATTTATAAGGTAGACTAGGGTTAGGGTAGATGAAGGGTTTTTAAATTATAAAAATTATAAAAATGTAGGAAATTCATTAAAAATTGTAGTAAATGGGGTATATTTAACTTTCTGAAACCGATTCAATAAATTAGAGTGTGCTGGGGGTTAGAGAAAACGAAGAGACACAAATTTTGTGTTGATGACTCGGCCGTCCGGCGGCGTCTCGAGAAGGTGGGGGGTCGCCGGGGTAAGACACTGGTATTTTTAGTTTTTCAGGTTTAGTTCAAGTTTTGGGAGTTATGGTGTGTGGACTGTTGGGCTTCCAAAGAATTTAAAACAAAATAATATTAAAAAATAATGTGGGGCAGGGGATTTGAACTCTGGTGGCTTGGTTCAGCAGTGCAAGGTATTACCAATGAGCTACAAGCTCCTTCTTGTAATTATTGTGGGAAATAAATACTTAAAGTGGTAACAGTAACATTAAATACTCCAAGTATACTTCAAATTTAAATCAATTTTATGTATACTAAAATTGGAGTTGTTACATAAACTCACATTAGTTAGATTCCCTTTTAGAGACATCCGTAGGAAACATTGACAGTACACTTCATGTTCACGATACCTTCACTACATGACTATGCTATTCTTGTTTGCTATGCTCATGTTACATTTCCATGCTTACATAATTTTCTTTAACATTGTCATGTTATACTTTTCATGTTTCATTCCATCCATACTATATCACATTACACCTTATATTTCATTTATATACATCACCCATCCTTATTGAGGACTTACAAAGAGAAAGTTCGCTGACGGGCATTCCATCCATTTTTCTTCTTTCCTGGAATGTTCATCGGATAACCTTGAGACTGATAAGGTGGAACCGACTTAAGAGGACTATTCACAGTTTGAAGCCCAAGCTGACTACTAGTCCTTCAGCAGTTATTTCCTTTCATTCCAGTATGCCCCTGTTTAGACATCTTCATTGTACTTTTCTTTTAAGTGATGTTGTATCGGTGTAAATTTTGTAAAGTTAAGAATGTAAATATATAAAGTGTTGGATTTTATTATCATTTGTCTATTCTTTTCAATATTATACTACTTACATTACGCTTAGCATATTTGTTGCGAGAAAAGACCTTCTCGGAATAAATACGCCGTGGGCTTGTCACATGCCTGTTTCCGTCTTTTTAGGAAGTGGGGCGTGATATAAAATCTATCATGCTGCAGGCTCGATCACTTGAACTTTCCAAAAAGATGGAAACAAGCACGTGACAAGCCTGCGACATGACTTATTTTATATCACGCCCTGATTCTCAAAAAGATGGAAACAGGTACGTGACAAGCCCAAGGCGTATTTATTCCAAGAAAGTCCTTTCTCGCAACAAATACGCTAAGCGTAATATAAGCAGTAAAACATTGATAAGAATAGAAAAGTAATAATAAAATCCAACACTTTATATATTTACATTCTCAACTTCACAAAGTTTACACTGATACAAGATCACTTAAAAGAAAAGTACAATGAAGGTGCCTAAACAGTGGCATACTGGAATGAAAGGAAATAACTATTGAAAGACTAGTAGTCGGCTTGGGCTTCAAACTGTGAGTAGTCCTCTGAAGTCGGTTCCACCTCCTCAGTCTCTAGATTATCTGACGAACATTCTAAGAAAGAAGAAAGATGGGTGAAATGCTCGTCAGTGAACTTTCGCTCAGTAAGTTCCCAATAAGGATGGGTGATGTATATAAATGAAATGCAAGATATAATATGATATAGTATGGATGGAATGAAACAATTATAACATGGCAATGTTAAAGAAAACTATGCAAGCATGGAAATGTAACATGAGGATAGCAAACAAGTATAGTATGGCTGTGTAGTGAAGGTGTTGTGAACCTGATGTGTACTGTCAATGTGTCCTACAGAGGTCACTAAAAAGCAATCTAATTAACGTGAGTTTAAGTGTGAATATCAACGTATTTCAGGATTGTTCTCGAACCCAATAGGTTGTAATTCAGGGGTAAGGAACCACGGGCACTCATTCATAAATTTATGAATTAATGATTTCATAATGTAAGTATGAGATTCATGAGATTCCGTCGGGTTCATAATTAAACTTTTCCAAGACCCCACGTATTCTAGATTACAATTAAAGTTACCGGTCTTGCTCGAATCCATGAATACATCAAGTTGCAAGATTGAGTTCATGTTAAGATCAAGTATTCGTGTCAAGTGTTCATGTATTCATGTCAAGTTGTATTCATGGTTCGAGTCGAGTCGGTTCAAGAGTATATATATTGGGTTTAGGTATTCATATTGGATTCGTGTATTCATGTCAAGTTCAAGTATTCAAGCTTCAAGTTTGGATATTTAAGTTTAAGTTCAATTCGGATATTCAAGTTCAAGTTCAAGTGATCGAGTTCAATATTAGGTTCGAGTTTGAGTTCAAGTCAAGTTAGAGTTTGTATTAAGGTTCTAGGTATATCTTATTAATAGATTTAACCTTTCGAGATCTTAAGTTTAGGAAATATTGACAACCGTTGCACATGGACGACAGGATTTGTGTCTTTTTCAAAGATGATTGCCATTGATAAATTTCATCCTAAAGTTATGATCCATATTTAGGGAGAGATAAGTGGTGCATTATTATCTCCGGCAACCCCGAGGCTACTGAAAGGAAAGATGTCACTCAAACCAGTCTGCAAACAAAAACGTAATCTAATCTAGTCTTTTGATTTCTAAGGTAATTTGGTAAAAATGTTATTTAAAAATTCTCGAGGGTTTTTAATTTGTCCTTAAGCCTCGAATAAGTTTTTAATAAAAATAAGTTGATTAGAATGTCAAGATTTTTGTATAAAAACGTATTTTATATTTTGTTGTATTTTAGTGTAAAAAACCAACTTTTAAAGTTTATGGTGTTTTAATGAAAACTACCGCTTTTGGAAACTTGATGGTATTTTGGTGTAACTTTAATTTTTCATTTTAAATATCGTTTTTACAATTTTCTTTCCATGAAAAATCCAGATTTATGATTTATATAATTTTCCAATGATTTAATTTGTTTTAAAAGTCGTAATTTTTTAAAATAGTATTTTATTCCTTTCGAGACCGAATTCTCCGTGAGAAGATCTGCATCTCGCTCTACTATCCCAAGGATGTGTGATAACCTGCACCATTCATAAACGGATCCTCTAATAAGAGTTGTAGAGATGTAATTGTAAAGGAAAACATCGTATTTTAAACTTGATATTTTAGTGTAAATCCGGATCTTGTATGACAACATATGATCGTGCTATGATTCTATAGTGTACGTGAGTGGGGTAGGTCGTTGCCCCGTACGCTAACTACTTTAATATGTCCCAAGAAAAGGTACCGAGCAAGCATAAAGTTTATGGAACTAAAACGTTAAACAGTATATATCGATTGAAAGTTTTTCTAACCTGCAATTAAATTTCTATAAAACATCAAGTGATATCATGGAGGGAGTAGTCATAGTTACTCATATCATAGCATGAGCTTTTTTTCTATTTATCGATATGGATTTGCAAAGTATTACTTCAAAATTTTGTGAAAAGGATTATATAAATATCCTTATCTATTAAATTCATGTTAAAGGTTGTTGATAGAATTGAACAAGAGATCAATGGGGTGGATTCAAAAGAGAAGGAAGAGAGTGGGTTTCTCATAAGGTGAAGAGGGAAGGTAGGAACTTTCCCGTACCACTCGTGCTCGTACGAGCGAGAAAAAGAAGAGAAATAACATCTATTTGAAGAACCGAGACCGTAATTGCGACTAAGAGAGTAGGCTTGATCTACCGACTTTCCTTACGCGAGTTATATAGCACCGGAGGGAAGCTTGGAAGGATTCTTGAGTGTTTCGAATTCGAGAGCTTGCCTTCACCTTGAACTTGAGAGAGATGAACTTGAGGGTACTTGAGAGTTATAATTTCTTTGAGGGATTGTATTTGAGAGTAGTATGCCTAGGGGAAGGAGGCTAGGACTGAGTACATATTTATAGGTGAAAAGAAGATGGGTGTGGTTAATTAAAAAGATTAATAGTGAAATTAAAAGAATTAAAAAGGATTAAAGCGGTGAAATGGAGAATCTGAAAGTTTCTGTATTGAATTAGGAGTTTTAGTGTATTGAACAGGATTGGGAGGGTCCAAAGATCGCACGTGTAAAGAACGGAGGTGAATGGGCCACCGAACTCGGCCAAAACTCGGCCATGGTGAGGGTAATTTCCTCAGGGTTCGTGCCATGTGTTCTAATGCGTTTAAAGGTCGCAACTACATAGCACTTTTCAGTTGAAACTTTTTGTATCTCCGTTTAATGCACGTACAACTATTGGGCTTCCAAAACTTTCAAAAGAAAAATATTAAAATAATTAGGGCTGATGGGATTCAAACACGTGGGCTATAGGATAATAGTGTAGATGCTTAACCAGTGAGCCACAAGTTATTTCTTGTACTTATTTCACAAGAATTATTTATAACTCGATTCAAAATCAGAAAATAGCATCTTTTATTAATTAAAACAAAATGGACGGTACATGGAATTTAGGGTCGTTACATTCTCATTTCTGAAATTCGAGAAATTCTAACTCTTAAGTACCCTCAAGTTCATCTCTCTCAAATCCAAGATGAAGGCAAGCTCTTGAAGTCGAAACACTCAAGAATTCTTCTAAGCTTTCCTCTGATGCTAAGTCGGTAGATCAATCCTATTCTCTTAGTCGCAATCACGGTCTTGGTTCTTTAAACCGAGTCTATTTCTCTTTTTTCTCTCGCTCATACAAGTACAAGTAGTACGGGTAAGTTCCTACCTTCCCTCTTCACCTCATGAGACACCCATGCTTTGATAGAAAAACTGTAATATTTCAGAAAATAAAATATTATTTTTGGGAATTTAAATAATTAAAATAATAAATTCCATGAATATTATTAAAGATTGAGAATTAGTTTTAATAAAATAGTATAATTATATACTGATAGTTTGGAAAATATTTGGAAAATTTATAAGAATTATTAATTTTGAAGGTATTTATGTGATTTGGGCATTTTATAATTTATTATACAATTAATTGTATATAAGTTAATGCTAAACTTGATTAAATTTTCACTAGTTAATCTTGTTTATGTATATGGCATGGAACAAAACATGTTGCTAAACACTTGTTGCATTCTTGTTTTTTTTTAGCCATGGCTTCTCTTTTTCTTTAAAATGATTTTGGCTTTTAAAAAAAATAAAAGAAAAAGGTGACATGAAGGCATGGGACTATAGGTATGGCAAGAGAGAGAGAGAGAGAGAAATTTCTACAGTTGTCATGGCTCTTTTTCACTTCATTCATCTTCTTCATCTCCTTCATTTCTCATTCTCCACTTCCTCCATCTTTCACCTCCTCTACACCCCACAAAACACCACCAAAACTCAAACAAAACCTTATACCCCCTTCACAAAAAAAGTGCACAAGCTCCTCACAAAGACCATGGTGGTATCAAGTTAAAGTTTTGAAGACTTTGGGCAACCCAAGAAATTTCTTGAGTTGCCAAATGAGGTAATCTCTACACATTTAGTTAAGTAATTAGCTTTCCTACCCTCCTAGTATAGTTTAGAGTTAATATAATGTGGATTAGTGATGTTAGAATTTTTCAAGATAAGGTTAAGAGATAATTGGAGTTGTTATAATGTAATTGAGGTTTAGTTAGAATTTGCAAGACCTTAGTGATGTTTACTGGCTAAAAATCAGGGACTAGAACCAATACACGAACTTTGAATTTTTCGATGCCGGTTTTGTGAGTTTTGAGGACTAAATGGAATCTCGGAGCAACTTGGGATCTTTTCAAGAAAAACAAACAACTACATCGACCTAGTTAGACCACTAGAAAATCACCACAGAAGAACGAGACCAAACTTCCTAATGGGGGCCGGCGGCGCCGGGTACTGTTCACCATCTCGCCGGCCATGTTTTGGGATATGGTATAGGGGTTTGTTCCGTAGCTTACACTCCTTGTAACTTAGCTACTGTATTGGTTGATTTGTCCCAATATACCTGTGCCAAAATCTGGGAGCATTTTGAGTTGATTTGGCAATGTTTTTCCAATTTCTAAAACTTGGTTTTTTGTATTTGAATTTGGATTTGGTCGTTGGACATTTGTACATCAATGATAAGGGTTATTTGGTTGTTTTTGCATGCGTAGGCTATAGGTTCTAACCTATGAGCATTTCGCGTGTCGTGTCGGTTTTCAAATAGGATTTTGATGCGATACGATATGTTTTGATATGTAGGTACCTTCGCGTGGACTTCGGGACGACAAGGAAGAATAAGGCGTCATCGACTTTGGCAAGCGAGAATCGAAGGTGAGTAGATGTATATCTACGGGGGAAGTCGGGTGGATGGCGTATAGCACCCCCACAACCGTAAAATAGGATTTTGCTATATTACTTATATATGTTGATTTGATATATGGATACTTAGCAAATAGGGTATCTAGGAGACCTTAGGTTAGATTAGGTATAATTATAAGAAGATCTACCTATATTGTTATTACCTTGTAGTGAATCATAGGTTATGTGTTGTTACACACGCGCGCGTGCACGCGCACACACCTGACATGATATGTGATATATGTATATATATATATATAGACATGTTGATATATATATGTGTATGTATGTATACACACGTATAAGATGAGGATATGATATTTTATATGGTTTTGAGTCGATACGATTGAGCAGAATGTCAAGAAATTTGATATATGATTTGAGATGAGACATCATTTATGATGCGATATATTAAAGGATCGTTGGGCAAAATACATGAAACGCGCGATAACATGTGAATTGATGACATAATATAATGCACGTGACTTTAGATCCTTATCCTTGATTATGATATTGTACAATAGATGATACCGTATGAATAATGATATATATGATATTTGACCCGTACTCTCGATTTTGAGGATGCCGTACGACGGACTATACCGTGCGAGATGTATATATGATGATTGATCCGCACTCTTAACTCGAAAATGCCGCACGATAGATTATACTGTACGTGACGCTATGAGGCTGGATCGCCGATTATTAGATATATCGACTCGGATATATGTAGATTTCTATTTACTTTTGACACTGTTGTGGTTTAGTTTCTTAATTACTTAAATAGGTGTTAGAATAGAGTTCGAGTCATACCTATTTCAAAACTAACGAATCGTAGGTATTTTCAAGGAGCAAAACCTAGGGACGCTATGCATTTTCAAAATGATATTTCTTTTCTCAAAACCACCGTAGCCCCTACTTTTCTAAAAACAACGATTCGTGCTATTTTAAATACTATAATTGTATGGCTCGTGTATATATATATTATAATGTTGCGTTTACTGTTACTTTCTGCTCTGTTAATCTAGTAGTTAATTTGCCAGTCGTTAGTTTTAATTGTCCTAATTAATTATGCATGCAAACTAATTTCATAATTAGTGTGTAAATATGTGAGATTAAAATATAGTTAATAATTGTGTGGCCTAATGAAGATATTAAGTGAACATTGTGGCCACTAGATTTGCTAAAACATCTAGATTTGCACTAAATGGTTAATTGTTGCTTACTAGGTTTTTGGAATAAATAGATTTTAATTAAGTTTGAGGTTTGATGATCTACAACCTAATTTCTAAGTTATATAATGTGATGTGAGTGCGCGAATGGTATGATTGGGTTCTAGGTTTGGGGATTTCCATGTATAGCGACCCCTAATTGTGATTTTGACGATGTCGTGCGCGTTTTGTGCACCAAGTATATGCGCGTCTAGTTAGTGCGCGTTGACTACTTTGTACCGTCTTAACTCCGCGTCTATTTCAGTGGTTAACCTCATGTATACTTATTGTGCGATTCTAGAATCTGTTGCAGAGACGTCGGACGCGACGAGAAAAGGGAAGGCTGTGATCGGACCAGATTTGCCGAGGCGTCCCGGTGAGTAGATGTACACATCTATAGGGAAATCGTCTGGATGGTGCAAGGCGCCCGATAGTTAGGATTATTAGCAGTTCTTATATTTATGTGCATAGTCTCCAAATCATTCATATCATGGTATTGCATCTTTTTTTACATATGATATTATTATTTAGGACACTTGCACCGTTTCCTTTGGTTCATGCCGCACGTGCACTATTCATGTGAACACATACGCCATTGGTGATTGCCATGTCACGGACTCTATAGAACTTGCTTAAATCGGTATCTGTACATTTGCATCAAGCATTATATGTAGATTTTAGTTGTATACTCATTGCATCAGAATTGATATGTAGGTTGTTAGTTATATACCTCATCGCACCATCATTTATACATAGCTTTAGTCGTACATTACATGGTATATTATCGATATCATAGACATACATTATTTCCGACATGTTCATATTTTATAATTCTTCTTGGAGATTTCAGTGTTTATGAGATTTATGGATTTTGGGAAAAACCGCAAGAATGTTATAAATCTATTATCCTTTTAAAAATGTAAGTTGCGATTTTCCCGTATTATGATGTGTGGTGTCCACCATGAGTTTTCTCGGTTCTTGAACTGTATCATATACCCGATTCGAGGAGGGGGATTCACCGTCTGCGGGTACATGGTGGACCCGGTGAGGTACCCCGGGACAAGATGGACGTATTGAGAAGGCGTTGAGCCCGGCAGGAGAGCATTACAGACTGGTTATTATTGACTCGGCGGTTATCCGGAGGATACCGACTGGAGTCGTGGGATGTGACAGATTTGAGAGCCGGTCTGAGAGACGGTTATTGAGATATTGAGATATTGAGACATTGAGATTTTGAGATATTGAGATATACATATGTTGTGTCGATATTTGACACTGATTTTCTGTCGATTTTATTGATGATACTCCAGTTTTATTATACAAAAGTTTTACCAAGATAAGAATACAGATTTTCCTATACCAGACATATTCAGATTTCGTGTTTTATTATGCATTCTTGTTGCATTCATACTAGTGCATCGCATCGTGATTGTATATGTCGGTTGTGACGCATTTGCGTGCATTCTTACGATAGCCTTAGTAGATGTTACTTACTACTCACGAGTTGGCAACTCACCCCGTTGTGCCATAGTATTTTACAGGTCTGGCCCGACAGCACAGTAGTGGCGGACGTACCTTCTCTTTTTGCTTCTTTTCTTTTGACTTGCGGCTTGCTCGTAGGTGGGTTGCGAGAATATTTTGTTCCCACCTTGTGTATTATTATTGTATCTAGTATACTCCATCTACGTTATCTACCATTTTCCACCAGTTGTATATTGGACTTAGATGGTGAGCTTGTGAGACTTTTATGTATTCTATTTTTGGTGTCGATACTCACTTGAGCCGACGTGGTGTTTTCTTATTTCTTGTTTTCAGATACTTGGTTCATATTATGAGGATATACATATTGCATGTGGTTGTGATTTCGCCGTTTGGCGAAGAGCTATCTCCTGCTTGGGGATGCCTTTGTTCATTACTTTTATATATTCTTGTTTGTATCCGTTTGGGGCCAGTATTTACAAAGGAGACTCTGTCGAAATTTTTATAAAACTTGAGCTTATTAAAAAGACTTTCAAGGTGACTTTTTCTATATTAACTTAACTTTTAAACGAGTTTTCCGTCACTCTATTTCTTTAAATGATTTAGATTTCTGGGTTTTGGCTTACTTAGATTACGTTACGCCTTTAGACGTTTCATAATTTAAGTACTAGTCACGTTCCGTACCTTCGGGTCGTGACAGACGACGTGGGGCGAGCGGGTCTTGTAGGGAGTCGTTGATGAGATCGGGTCATGGGGTATGAGGAAGAAAATGGAATAAGAGGAGAGAGAAAAATGAGAGGGAAAGAAAGAAGAGACCCGGTTTGGGTTTGGGTGAGAGATTTTGGGCTTGGCCCAACGGAACAATTAAAACAAAAAGAGGCAGGGGTTAGGGTTAGGATATTAATTTAGGGTTAGGGTTTTAGATAGAATAGGAAAAAGAAAAATATAAGGAAAAATATCCAGAAAATTTTATTAAAATACGGATGAAGGTAAAACTGAAATCGATTATTACAACCAAATCCTGCAATCCAGACAATCAAACAAGACAAGGACGGTTTCTTGCAAGCTAGTGTATTAAAACCTTGCTCTTCCTGACATAAAGATCTGGCACCGCCATTGTCGGGAACTAATTAATTTTACGTCCACGATACAAATTAATCACAATACCTGGAAGGTAGGAATTTTGAGAATTACTAAGAAACTCCTTTGATCTCTCTGAACGTTGCTCCAAATTTTGACAAATAGGTTGAAATCATAAGTATTTAGTTTTCTCCAATACATATAAACAACTCGCAATAATAATCACTAAAGAAAAAGTGTGTACACGTTTGCATACATGAAGGAAGATGTATACTTTCATTATGTAATCAAGAATGTAAAAGATATATGTTAAACAAATAATCACCTGCTATCTTGCTACCGTATCATCAATCTTATAACATATGCACAATAAAAAAATCTATTTTTCCATACGAAAAAGAGTCGTTTCCTACAAAAAGTGTAGTCATCATACAAAAAACGTGTTTTTGAATCAATATATAGAACCACAATTGTCAAGTAATCGAACAAGTTCGGCCCTGTAACTAGAGGTGTCAAACTTGATCAAAGGGACATAAGGCCTGCTACCTCTCTAATAGATCTCTGGATCTCCTTCAGATATTACCTTCCGTTGATCTGCAGCGAGTGGAGACGAGCGGCTGAAATTGAGTTGAGAGGTTGCCTCCTGGAGCGTGTGGATCTCAATGGGCTTGATGTGGTTGAGGCCGAGCTATCTGCAAGGAAGTCCCGGGGTGGTGGTGCTACCGAGAACCCTCAGACGATCAAGTTAGATGGGCTAAATGGGCAGAGTAACGGCCTATTGGGGTAAAATTGGCTTACCTGAGTCGTCTGAGAAAGGGATTTATATAGTGGCAGCCGAAGGCTGGCGGGCGCGAGATTCACGCCGGCCGTTACGCCCTTGGCATTACGCCTGCGTGAAAGGCAGAATTTCCCATTAATGACGAGATATGCTCGTCGATGGGGGAACGAGATGGCGTGGAATGCGGGATCGTGGGCAGCGGATATCTCGCGTCAGGCGAGATTCTTGGAGCCGCGGCGGAGACGCCTGTGATCCGTGCTACAGGTCAGTCGATGAAACCGAGGAAACTAAGCTCGGAGGGAGGCTCGGAGGTGAGCGAGAGGCCGAGCGGGCTAGGTTCATGATAGCTCGGAGGCGAGCTAGGGGGCTGAGGGAACTCAGCATGCGGGAAGGCTCGGAGGCGAGCCGACGGTTGTTTGTAAGGCGAGCATGAGAATGGTCTGGAAGGCCATCGAAGGTCGGGAACATCCTCGATCTTCGAGGGCCCGGGGCATGCTTCCAATGTACCATTCTTGATCCTTTCTCGTAGGCTTTGGAATACGTCACTTGCCACGTGTCATAATCTGTGGAAACCCCGGTATCGAGTATCATCATTAGCCTCCCACTCTCATCTCAACCCATTAATGGGTCGGGTCGAAAGTGGTCCGGCCGATCACCCGGGGTAAACCCTTATTTGAAGATATCGTCGGTGCGTATTCCCGGGCAATTAGTTGTATTTTCTTGATGACATCAGCGGATCAAGTGAGAGACCTCGCATTAAAGAGGAAGCGCCGATTCGTGTGTACGTTCGTCGAAGCGCCAGTCCATGTGTCTGGCGCTCGTTGGCTGACGTGACGTGCCGCCGGTGTCCTCCGCGCCCAATGTGAGCGCGACAGGTGGAATGTTGTCGGCCGTTGATTGCGAAGCGCTGTTTTCGCGGGAGACGATCGGCGTTGTAAGATGCGTACGCCGGCTGCTATAAATAGAGGTGGGATCCTCTTCAGGGTCTATACTTCGCTATAATTTCCTCGTCCCTTCGCGTGTTAGCTCGGCGCTCTTCCCTTTAGGTCGGGATCCTAGCGTTTTCTCTTTCGATGATTCATCCTTTTGATCAGGTTAGATGTCTTCTACTGAGGAGTCTGTAGAAATAGCCCGGGTAGAGTCTAAGGAGTCTTCTGCGACTTCCTCTTCTGCTTCTTCATCTTCCTCGTCTGAGTCAGAGTCCCCCGGGAGGTTAGGGTTAGTCATGCTTCCCAGGGTCGTGCGACGGGGGCGGTCCCCAGAGCGTAGGTTATGGGTGTTCGTGACGCGTCATCCATGATAAGGCATGCAGACGAGCTTGTCACCATCCGGGATCGCTTCCACATACTTCCCGGCTACTCACTTCGTCTGGCCGGGGAAGGGGAGAGGGCAAACCAGGTACGGGGCAAGGAGGTTGCCTTGTACCTGGAAGCCTTTTTGGCCGGGATGTGCCTGCCCTTCTCCCCCTGGTGAGTGCGGCATTGAATTGTTTTGAGTTAGCCCCGGGCCGGTTAGTGCCAAACTCTTGGAGGATTCTCCTCAGGTTCCTGGTCCGGTTGAAATTGCGGGAGATCCCTTTCAGTCGGAGCCTTCTCATATCCTCTCTCTGCTACAAAAACCACCCCATCACTCGCAAGGGCGAGCCGAACTGGGTATACATTTCTTTTAGAAAACACCGAGGAGGTGCTGCCGAGTCGAGGGTCGTCGTAGTACCTTCTTCTATCCACGAATGGAAGAAGAAGTTTCTGTTTATCGGGCCACCCGAGGATGAGGATTGGCCTGTGCCCATCCAGTGGCACAGGGTCAACTGCCCACGGGTGAAGCGGTCGAATGATCCCGACGCGGTGGCGGTGTCGGAGTGGGAGCCCCTCCCCCGGGCCGATGTGTTGCTGTCTGAGCAGGCCCTCAGTTGGGCGGGATCAGCCCCGCTCAGTTTGCGAGTAAGTTAGGAGTTTTTAGGCGACCTGTTTAGACTTGTGTATTCTTCCACTCTTTCAGGCATTGCTAACTCCTTCTTTATATTTTTTTCTTATGCAAAACCCATGGACATGGCTAAATTTCGGGCGGCCCTGGTCGAACAGAAGAAAAGGAAGAAAGCCGGAGGTGCCGGCCCCTCTCGCCCGTCGTCGGCTTCGCTCCACCGGTGACCACCCCAACTAGGCGCTCGAGCGCGCCCCGAGCCCCGGAATCCAGCCAAGCGCCGAGCCGAAAATGCGCTCGGGGGTAAGAGCCCTGGGTTCTGGAGGTGGGAGGTGAGACTGGCTCTCCTGCGTCTCTCCTCAAGAGGTACCACAGGACGGTGTCCCGCTCCCCGGCTTCCCCGATAATCATGGGTGAAGGGGAACTTCGCTTCGAGGTGCCCTCGGGGCTTTCCGTCGCCGACAGCCTGCTCTCGGAGATGGAATGGTCGGCCGGGGGCAAAATCCCTCGGAGGACCCTTAGGGCCCAAATGGCGGCCATAGCCCAGGAGGCCGTGCAGTCAGTGTTCGCACCTCACACGGGTTTTCATTCAGTACTTTTTTCCGCAAGATAGGGTGCCCCCTTTTCTTTTTAACCCCCCTTGGTTTTCTTCAGGTCTTCCAGCACTGCGCTCTCGTCGTCAACATGGAGGACGAGGAAATTGCTTCGGCGATGCAGGTCGCGGGTGAGTCCTCCTCGCAGGAGGAGAGCTCAAGACTGGAGCTGCTAGCGGCGATGGAAAGGGTCGCCGCCCTCGAAGACCAGGTGGTGACCGGGGATCGGGAGATCGCCAGCTGCCGAGAGGCCGTTCGAGCCGCCGAGGCTAAGCTGGAAGATTCCAGGGTGCTTGTCGCCACCGTGAAGAAGACGGCGAACACTTTCCGGAGGGAGAGCGAGGCGGTGAAGGAAGGAGTGAGACATGTCGATCTCCGACTGTCGAAGGCGGTGGAGAGATACAAGGAGTCAGACCAGTTCTACACCGACCTCGCTAAAGCCGCTGCCCTCGTCTGGCATGAGGTCCTCGACGCCGTCAAGGCCCTGATGCCAGAGTTTCCTGACGGCGAGCTCCGGAGTGAGTACCCTCTTGGGGATGAAGCGCAGGGGAATGCCCCCAGAAGTGCTGCAAGGGGAAAGGCCCCTGGTGGGGGCGTTGGGGAGAAGTCGGTCGCCCCGGCTCCCGGCGCCGAGGCTCCTGCGGTGGGCGCCGACCTTCAAGATACCACCCCGGTTGTCGTGGTGGAAGCGGAGCTCATCGAGGTTCTCCCCGGCCCCGAGGCCTGAATCTCCTCACCTCCTTATTTTCTTTTGCGCTAAAATTTTTGTAAGCCTCCGGGCGTTTTTGTAAGGCTGGGAGCCCATAATACCTCTGTAAAGACTTCCGACTTTTGTGAATGAAAATCATTTTGTAGGGATTTTTGCGTACGTATTTCCCTTTGTTTGTGGTTAAATCTCTATTTGCACGGTACTGCTTTCATGATGCGTTAGGTCAGAGATCGATTTTTCATCTAGCGATCACGTGTCGAGTTGAATTCAACCATTTACCAAGTGTGCAAAGACCGGTGCAAGGTCGGTATCCCCATGGCCCCGAAATCAAAGTGGGGATCGCTTAGTAAAGACGTGTATGAAGTCACCTTCTAAGGATAGACCGAGCAGGGAAGCTGCTCAGCTGCCTCTTAATAAGGGCTTTGACCCTTGACGTCGTTGGGTAAGAGATTACCAACCAAGGATGGACCGAGCAGGGAAGCTGCTCAGTGGCCTCTTGATAAGGGCTTGGATTCTTAGCGCGGGAGGGCAAGGAGTTGCCTGCTAAGGATGAACCAAGCAAGGTCGCCACTCGGTTGCCTCTTGATGAGGGCTTTGATCCTTGGCGTCGTTGGGTAAGAGATTATCAGCCAAGGATGGACCGAGCAAGGAAGTTGCTCAGTGGCCTGTTAATGAGGGCTTGGATCCTTAGCGCGGGAGGGCAAGGAGTTGCCTGCTAAGGATGGACCGAGCAGGGTTGCTGCTCGGTTGCCTCTTGATGAGGGCTTTAATCCTTGGCGTCATTGGGTAAGAGATTACCAGCTAAGGATGGACCGAGCAGGGAAGCTGCTCGGTGGCCTCTTGATGAGGGCTTTGATCCTTGGCGTTGTTGGGTAAGAGATTACCAGCCAAGGATAGACCGAGCAGGGAAGCTGCTCGGTGGCCTCTTGACGAGGGATTTGATCCTTGGCGTCGTTGGGTAAAAGATTACCAGCCAAGGATGGACCGAGCAGGGAAACTGCTCGGTGGCTTCTTGACGAGGGCTTCGATTCTTAGCGCGGGAGGGCAAGGAGTTGCTTGCTAAGGATGAACCGAGCAGGGTCACCACTCGGTTGCCTCTTGATGAGGGCTTTGATCCTTGGCGTTGTTGGGCAAGAGATTATTAGCCAAGGATGGACCGAGTAAGGAAGCTGCTCGATGGCCTGTTGATGAGGGCTTGGATCCTTAGCGCGGGAGGGCAAGGAGTTGCCTGCTAAGGATGGACCGAGCAGGGTTGCTGCTCGGTTGCCTCTTGATGAGGGCTTTGATCCTTGGCGTCATTGGGTAAGAGATTACCAGCCAAGGATGGACCGAGCAGGGAAGCTGCTCGGTGACCTCTTGATGAGTGCTTGGATCCTTAGCGCGGGAGGGTAAGAAGTTTCCTGCTAAGGATGGACCGAGCAGGGTTGCTGCTTGGTTGCCTCTTGATGAGGGCTTTAATCCTTGGCGTCATTGGGTAAGAGATTACCAGCCAAGGATGGACCGAGCAGGGAAGCTGCCCGGTGGCCTCTTGATGAGGGCTTCGATCCTTAGCGCGGGAGGGCAAGGAGTTTCCTGTTAAGGATGGACCGAGCAGAAAAGCTGCTCGGTGGCCTCTTGAGGAGGGATTTGATCTTTGGCGTCGTTAGGTAAGGGATTACCAGCCAAGGATGGACCAAGCAGGGAAGCTTCTCGGTGGCCTCTTGACGAGGGCTTGGATCCTTAGCGCGGGAGGGCAAGGAGTTGCCTGCTAAGGATGAACTGAGCAGGGTCACCGCTCGGTTGCCTCTTGAGGAGGGCTTTGATCCTTGGCATCGTTGGGTAAGAGATTACCAGCCAAGGATGGACCGAGCAGGGAAGCTGCTCGGTTGCCTCTTGACGAGGGCTTGGATCCTTAGCGCGGGAAGGCAAAGAGTTGCCTACTAAGGATGGACCAAGCTGGGAAGCTACTCGGTGGCCTCTTGAGGAAGGTTGTGATCCTTGGCACTATTGGGTAAGAGATTACCAGCCAAGGATGGATCGAGCAGGGTAGCTGCTCGGCTTTGCGAGGTTTGGTCTAACCTTCCTTGGTGTGTGAACATCGGGAAGAGTGACCGTCGCGGACGACGCGTGTCAGGAACGCATGGGGGAGGCGAAGCGTTTCGAAGAGCCGCGTCAGTGGCGATGCGGTATTGGAGTAATTTGGGTGGATCCCAGGATTCATGCCCACGCGCGTGCGAATCTGGGTCCTTAATGATTCTGTTTGAGGTTATAAATAGTGAAGGAGACGGCAACTTCTTCAGCATCGCTTTTTGAAATGAATGGGTGCATGTATTCGATCGAAGAGATCATCACCCTCGACGACGTCTTCATGTATGACCAGTCCCTGGTTGAGGATAGGTACCGGGGTGTGGTTCAGCTCCTCGAGGATCACGTCGGCCAGCTTCTCCCCTGGCGGTCACCCCTCCTACAGTTGCTGATGTACGCAATTTGGAAGAGGTCCCCAGGGTTGTACAACCCCCTCTCCGAGGAGCTGCTGGATGAGGCGCTCGATCTATATGCTCGGCCTTATCTCGAAGGCCAGGCACGACCGATCCTTGGCCCTCATTTTTGTCACGCCCCACTTCCCAATGTATGGGCAGAGGGCGCGACGAGACCGCTACGTATTTACTCTGAAATAAACACGCTGAGCGTATCTAAGCAATATAAATAAAATGCACAAGAGACAAAGACAATATATATAAATTGAACAACAACTTTATTTATTAACATTCTTTTGTACAATGCATCTTAAAAGTAAATACATAGAATGAAAAGGAATGCCTAAAAAGTGGCATAACAGAAATGAAAAGTACTGAAATGAAATATACAAGTATCTAAAGCTCAGGGTCGAAGGCTAGCTGTTCCAAGTCCTCACTGGTGGGCTCGATCTCCTGAAGATCCGAATCACCTGACAACATTCCAAAAAAGAAAGAAAGGGAATGCCGTCAGCGAACAATCGCTCGGTAAGTCCCAAAAATAAGGGAGAAGTAGAATAGACAGAGAGAGAGTGTGTGTGGGTTTTAAAGTTGTATTATATTGTTATAATGTTGTATTTAGTATTAACGTTGTTGTTTGTAACTTGGTACAGAAGAGACCAGTGTATACGAGAGGAGTCTCAGTAGACCAGAGACTAAGGTGGACGGAAAGTACAAGGAATCGTTCGGCCACGGTACAACGGCAATTGAATTCAGATTAGGTGTCTTAATAGTTGCAGTCTCATGCCACTTCTAACACCTTCCGTACCAATCTACCCCTTAAACCCCGCGATGTCTTGATTGTATTGTTTGTATTGTATTGTAAATTGTAATGTCTTGTATTATAAATTGTATAGATGGATGACTTGCCGAAACCATGATATCAGTAAATAGATGTAACTGGAGAATCATGTAGATGGATGTATATCTATGGTTCGGTTCGGTCAATACAGATTGAATAGATTGAACAGATTGATTATATGGATTCATGGATTTATATTGAATTGTAGTTTGTACTTGAATCATATTCAAGTCGGATTATTTATAATGAGACTCAGTCTGAGTCAGACAATTAGAACAGAAATTGAATTCTGAATTAAGTTTTGGTGTTATCGGTAACCGTTGCACATGGACGGCAGAATTTGTGTCTTTTTCAAAGACGATTACGGTGTTGATAACACCGTTTGTTAAGTTGTATATCTTAAATAGGCAAGCACCCATATCTCCGGCTCCGTGAGGCTCAAGAGACCGGTCCCGCTTAAACCTATGTTTACTAGGGTCCTTATTGTAATTTATATAACTTGAGAGGGTTTTATGAAAAAATAATTTTGTATAATTTTCAAAATACTCCTCAAGTATTTTTATTATCATCTTTAAAGTTTTTGTTGATTTATATTTTATTATTGTGACATTTCTAGTGAATAAAACATATTTTTCATAATATATGATAATTATTTGTAATATTGGAATTGTATGGTATTTTCTTGTAAATGGAATGTTTTTCTTGAATTTTGGAAAGTGTGGAATATTATAAATATTAAAAATAGATATTTTGATATTAATTACATATATATATTTTTATTAAAAATATAACTTTTATTTATAGTAGAAATCACATTTTCTAAAGAAAATTGTATTTTAAATCTTCAAGACCGTATGCTCCTTGCGGAGGTCTGCATCCCGCACTACTAAGCCCGAAGATGTGCGATAATCTGCACCATCCCGAACGGGTTCCCCAAATGGGTTGTAGCGGCGCTTTACAAAGATTTGTTTAAAATACATAATCTTGTAGAAAAAGGTTTTTATATAAGTCGGAGGTAGTTTTATGTAAAACCATGTTTTTCCCAAATCTATGTTCCCAAAGATCATCATGCTGTGTTACATATGTGTGTTATGAGGAGATAGGTCATTACCTAGTGAACTATCTAAAGGTATAGTAAGGAATTATAATAATTTATGTCAAAACTAAACTATATGGTATTTTTCTGTAAAAGTGGGATAAAAAGTAAAATAGGAATTCTTTTGATATGAAACTTGTCAACATATTTTGTTAATGTTTAATGATCATGATGTGATGGTTTGGTATTATTGTTTTTAAGAAAAATCTGACTTTTTAAGGAAAAACCGAAGCGGAAGTCGGATTAACTCCACTTCCGCCGGGTTTTAGAATTCTAAGTTTTTAGAATAATAAAGAAAAGGGAGAGAAGGGACTTACGGGTTTGTTGATTAGAGAAGAGGAAAAGGAGGAAGTAGGAGGTGCTGGTGCATCGTTTCGTCATCGGAATCTCCTCGGGTCGTCGTCAGAAGTTCGCCGGAGTTTCGCCCTTTGCTAACTCCACCTGCACACAAAAAGTCTAGGGATTTTTCTTGAGAGTTTGGACAGAGTTTTGGAAGTGAGTAGGGGTGATTTTAAGTGTGGTATTTATAGGAAAAATTAAGGTTTAGGGTATATGAAAGGGTGTGAAAAAATATATTAAATTTTGCATTTAAAAAAATTAAAAGGGGTGTTTTAAATTCTCTGTAATTGTGCACGGAAAATGAACAGTACAGGAGTTATGGGGTAGGCCAAAAGTCTAAGAGGAGTGAAGAAAATCGGCGATCCAACTCACCTGAACCGGCGCCGCCGGCTGATTCGGCTGAATCGCCGGACCGAGTCAGCCGAGTCGGGCCGGGACTCGTCGCCACGTGTCCCTCGTCGATTGGTCTACCTTCTAAACTCGTTTGTTTTATATGTGACTTTTGGTTTTTATGAGTTATGTACGTGTTAACTCTTGGGCTTCTAAAAATAAAAGAAAACTAATTTAAAAATAATATGGCTAATGGGATTTGAACTCTGGTGCTTTGGTTCAGCAGTGCAAGATCTTACCAATGAGCCACAAGCTCTTTCTTGCTGTTCAAAAGTAAATCAAATATATATAGTACTCACAGAAAATGTAAACACCCCAAGTATATATTAACTTTAAATCAAATTTATGTACACAAGAAATGGAGTTGTTACAGTCTACCATCCTTACAAAAATTTCGTCCTCGAAATTTACAATTTATTTTAAAGACTAGTTTACAAATAGATGAGGATATCTTGCACGCATCTCATCTTCCCTTTCCCATGTCGATTCTCCTGGAGTGTCTTTTCTCCACATCACTCGAACCAAGTTAACTTCCTTGTTCCGAAGTGACTTCACTTTCCTATCCAGGATTTCAACAAGTTGTTGCTCACAAGATAAGTCAGGGAAGGCTGTAAAGTGAGCTCGGA
Organism: Agapanthus africanus; assembly: GCA_030015575.1. Lineage (NCBI taxonomy): Eukaryota > Viridiplantae > Streptophyta > Magnoliopsida > Asparagales > Amaryllidaceae > Agapanthus > Agapanthus africanus. The sequence continues at coordinate 27,322,409 of CM057338.1, forward strand.
ATGATCGAGAATATGGATGGGTTCACTCACATACCTTCTGAGTTGGATTATGTGGAACATATTATGCACTCCTTCCATTGAAGGTGGAAGTGCCAAGTGGTATACCACTTCACCGACTCGTTCGAGTATATCGAACGGTCCAATGTATCTCGGACTTAGCTTACCTCGTCTTCCAAATCGAATCACTCCACGGTTTGGAGATATCTTTATAAATACATGATCTCCTGGCTGGAACTCCAAATGACGGCGCTTTGCATCATCCCAGTGCTTCTGTCGATCTTGGGCTATGCGCATTCTTTTCCTGATAGTACGAACCACATCAACAGTTGCTACTATCATCTCAGGTCTAAGGAGTTCTCTATCACCGATATCGTCCCAACTTAATGGCGATTGACACTTCCTTCTATAAAGTGTTGTAAAAGGTATCATTCCTATGCTTGCTTGGTAGCTGTTGTTGTATGAAAACTCCACAAGATATAGGTGATCTTCCTATGATCCTCCGAAGTCTAGCATACACGCTCTGAGCATATCCTCCAAGATCTGAATAGTTCGCTCAGACTGACCATCTGTATGTGGATGATAAGCTGTGGTAAAGTTCATACTTGTTCCCAAGCTCGCTTGCAGACTTTGCCAAAATTGTGATCGGAACCTGATGTCACGATCGAAGACAATGCAGACCGGTATTCCATGAAGTCTCACAATTTCCTGCATGAGCTCATGGGTATCAGAGATAGTACATATTTGAAGATTTAAAATCTTACTTAGATTCACCTCCATGTACTTCTTTGCTAATATCTCAGTTGATTGGCCAACTCGAAATGGGATGAAGTGCCGACTTTGTGAGTCGATCCACAATAACCCATACCGCATCGTTACCCTTTGTGCTATGAAATAGTGCAGTCACAAAATCTATTGTGATGTGTTGCCACTTCCATTCTGGATAGGTAACGGTTGAAGTAATCCAGTTGTCCTGTGATGTTCAGGCTTCACTTGCTGACACAGTAAGCATTTAGAGATGCTTCTGGCTACTTCACGCTTCATTCCATACCACCAGTAATTCTGACGTAGATCTTTGTACATCTTTATACCTCCAGGGTGTACAGAGTAGGGAGAGCTGTGAGCTTCTTTCATTAACTCTTCCCGAACAGAACCTTTTGGTACATATAATCTGCTGCCGTATCTCAAAGATCCGTCTTCATGAATGATGAAGTCTGTTCTGAGTCCATTCTCTACTTGTTCTCTGATCTTTTGCAACTTAGCATCACTTGCTTGAGCTGCTTTGATCTGATTAACAATGGTAGATTGAACTTGTAAGTTCATCAAACTTGAAGCGTTACCTGGCATGATCACTTCAATCTCCATCTGATGCAATTCCTGTTGAAGCATCCACTGAGCAGTGAGATTCGTTACTAATGGTTGGCGACTAAGGGCATCAGGTACCATATTCACCTTCCCTGGGTGATATTGCAGGTTGATGTCGAAGTCCGCCATGAGTTCTAACCATCGTCTCTGCCGCATATTCAACTCTTTCTGAGTAAACACATATTTCAGAATCTTGTTATCTGTGTATATGTTCACTCTTTCACCAAGAAGATAATAGCGCAAAATCTTAAGAGCAAAGATAACGGCCGCCAATTCCAAATCATGCGTCGGATAATTGCGCTCATGAATCTTCAGCTGTCTTGAACCATAAGCCATAATATTACCGTGCTGATGTAGAACACATCATAATCCCTTACCGGATGCATCACAATGCACTTCAAAACCTCCGGATTGATCCGGTATAACGAGAATAGGCGTTGATGTCAACTTTGACTTGAGTTCTACGAAAGCCTGTTCGCATGCTTCTGACCACACAAAGTCTTCATCTTTACGTGTGAGCTTGGTCAGGGGTGTTGCTATCTTAGAAAAGCCTTCAATGAACCTTCTGTAATATCCAGCTAAACCCAAGAAATTTCGAATGTCCTTCACTGATTTTAGTGTCGGCCATTCGCTTACTGTTGAAACTTTCGCTGGATCCACAGAGATTCCTTCGCCTGATACGATATATCCAAGAAAACCAACTTGATTTAGCCAAAACTCGCATTTGCTGTACTTGGCATATAGTTGATGTTGTCGTAGAGTTTCCAGAACAATTCGTAGGTGTTCGGCGTGTTCTTTCCAACTCTTTGAATACACCAGTATGTCATCCATAAAGATGACAACAAATCTGTCTAAATACTCCCGGAAAACTTGATTCATCAGGTTCATGAATATTATTGGTGCGTTGGTCACTCCAAACGGCATCACAAGAAATTCGTAATGTCCCTAACGAGTTCTGAATGTCGTTTTGTGGATATCAAATTCCTTGACCTTCACCTGATGATAACATGAACGAAGATCTAACTTGGAGAAAACACAAGATCCACTTAGCTGATCAAATAAATTATCGATGCGCGGGAGTGGATACTTGTTCTTTATTGTTACTTCGTTCAAGGCTCTATAATCAATGCACATTCGATATGAACATTTCTTCTTCTTCATAAGTAGAACTGGAGATCCCTAACTTGAAGTGCTGGGACGAATCCATCATTTCGCTAATAATTCGTCCAACTGAGTTCGGACCTCCTTCAAACCTTCCGAACTTAATCGATAAGATGCTTTGATCACCGGTTGTGCTCCTGATACTAAATCAATACTGAATTCAAGAGCTCGATAGGGAGGCAAACCTGATATATCGTCAGGAAACACATCGTCGAACTCTCGAACCACATTTAGCTTTGATCCTTCCTCCGCTTGAATTTATGCAATCACTGCCTTCTTTGGTTTCACCTTGTAAGTACTTGGCTCCAGGGTATGGTCTCCACTTTTGAAATAGAAGACCGGATGGTCTGGAATCTCGAATACTACCCTCCTTTGACGACAATCAATGGTAGCATAAAATGTTCCGAGCCAATCCATACCTAGAACCACATCGGAGTTTGGTATGTCCAGCACCTTGAAGTCAGCATAAAATTCTCTGCTACAGATGACTACTGGACACAAGCTGTATCCCATTGTTGCTTTTAGAACGTCGTTCCCTGAACTGACATTCCAGCTGGATACAAGTGGTGTGATTGGAATCGCATGAGTTCGGACGAACCGTTGCGACATTAAGCAGTGAGATGCTCCAATATCGAAGAGTGCTAGTGCAGGAAGTGAGCCTACTAAGATTGTACCTAAGGTATGTGGGATATGCTTTAGGTATAGGAAAAATATGTGGGCAGGTATTAAGACTGAAAGGAAAAGCTTGAGAAGAAAGGGTTACCAGTGATGACTTGGCCAGTGGCTTCAGCTTCTTCCACGGTCATCGTGAAAGCATGTCGCCGTGGTACATTCCTCCTGGCCGAAGGAGCATTCCTCGTAACGTTCCGTTGAGCTTGATAGAATTAACGAGGAGGAGGTGCGGTCGGTGGTCCTCTAGGTGGTGGAGCAGGAAGAGCGAGTCTTAGAGCAGGTGCCTGAAGGGCTGGTCGCTGCTGGTATGTGATTGCTGGCCTGGGTGCAACATATGAATTTTGTCTAAGAGGACAAGACCCAATATTGTGAGTAGCTGAGCCGCAGACTAAGCAAAGATGGTTGGCTCGCCGACAATCCTTCATCAGATGCTCATCTCTCTTGCAGTAGGTACAAAAGGCTGGGCTGGGCCTGTTGATTGGTACTCCCGGTCTCCTTGGCACACAAGATGGCCTTGATGAGGCTCCTCCTGCCATCTGGTTGGCAGGGCGCTTAACTACAGCAGATTGAGATCTGCCTCTCATCTTTACCACTGCCTCATAACGGCGGGCAGCTTTCAAAGCCGATTCGTGGGTCGGAAAATCTCCTGTGGCTAGTGCAGCCTGGATCTCCGGATCTAACCTTTGTTGAAATCGACGGGCTCTGATCTTATCCGTCGGTACCAAGTATGCCGCAAATCTGTTAAAGTATTGTGCTAGCTGTGTAGTATATGATATATTGAAGAATCGAATTATTGAGACATATCTTACCGACTGAGCATGGTGAACTCAGCGTCATATTCATCTACTGACTTGGTCCACATTGAACCTTGTTGCAGATGGATGAACTGATGTTCCATGTCGAACCTGGCAGTCTCAGGGAAGTAGTTTGCGTCGAACATGTCGCGAAAAGTCTTCCATTCGATGGGTTGATCAAGAAGGCTTTCTTCCGCCTTCCACCAGACCCGTGCATTGTCCGTGAGCTGTAATTTCGCAACACGAACCCAACCTATCTTAGGCACTTGTGCCGCTGCCAGATCATCTTCGATGCTCTGAGCTCATTCCTCAGTTTCTAAAGAGCTCTCTTTTCCTGCAAACTGTTTGGGGTGCAAAGCCCTGAATTGCTTCACTCCAGGTGCTTCTGCGTCTGGTCGGTTCATCAGGATAACAGTCTACTGCTGCTATCCTTCCAGGAGGCTGCGGATTGCCTCAAGCAAAACCATCTGCTCGTTGATCGGAGCAGTTACGGCAGGTGTGAGTGGTAATGGTGGAAGTGTGTTGTTGACATTGGTGCTGGTGTTGTTTGGGGAATCCATAACCTTGGAAGAAAGATTTGGGTTAGGATAGATTCAAAATATATGAAATTGTAAGATTCAAGAAATATGAATTGTAAAGAATGTTTTCAGTTGCCGGTTCTTGTGTTATATTGCTTAGGTTGTCCACACAGAACTGAACTGCATGATAGGATTCAATACAGCTCTGACCTGCATGGGCCACCAACAAAACCTGTCACGCCCCGCTTCCCAGTGTACGGGCAGAGAGCGCGACGAGGCCGCTACGTATTTACTCTGAAGTAAACATGCTGAGCGTATCTAAGCAATATAAATAAAATGCACAAGAGACAAAGACAATAGATATAAATTGAACAGCAACTTTATTTATTAACATTCTTTTGTACAATGCATCTGAAAAGTAAATACATGGAATGAAAAACAATGCCTAAACAGTGGCATAACAGAAATGAAAAGTACTAAAATGAAATGTACAAGTATCTAGAGCTCAGGGTCAAAGGCTAACTGGTCCAAGTCCTCGCTGGTGGGCTCGATCTCGTGAAGATCCGAATCACCTGACAACATTCCAAAGAAGAAAGAAAAGGAATATCGTCAGCGAACAATCGCTCGGTAAGTCCCAAAGATAAGGGAGAAGTAGAATAGATAGAGAGAAAGTGTAGCTTTTAAAATTGTATTATATTGTTATAATGTTGTATTTAGTGTTAACGCTGTTGTTTGTAGCTTGGTACAGAAGAGGCCAGTGTATACGGGAGGAGTCTCAGTAGACCAAAAACTAAGGTGGACGGAAAGTACAAGGAACCGTTCAGCCACGGTACAACGGCAATTGAATTCAGATTAGGTGTCTTAATAGTTGCAGTCTCGTGCCACTTCTAACACATTCTGTACCAATCTACCCCTTAAACCCCACGATGTCTTGATTGTATTGTTTGTATTGTATTGTAAATTATAATGTCTTGTATTATAAATTATATAGATGAATGACTTGCCGAAACCATGATATCAGTAAATGGATGTAACTAGAGAATCATGTAGATGGATGTATATCCATGGTTCGGTTCGGTCAATACAGATTGAACAGATTGATTATATGGATTCATGGATTTATATTGAATTGTAGTTTGTACTTGAATCATATTCAAGTCAGATTATTTATAATGAGACTCAGTCTGAGTCAGACAATTAGAACAGAAATTGAATTCTGAATTAAGTTTTGGTGTTATCAGTAACCGCTGCACATGGACGGCAGGATTTGTGTCTTTTTCAAAGATGATTACCGTGTTGATAACACCGTTTGTTAAGTTGTCTACCTTAAATAGGCAAGCACCCATATCTCCGGCTCTCTGAGGCTCAAGGGACTGGTCCCGCTTAAACCTATGTTTACTAGGGTCCTTATTGTAATTTATATAACTTGAGGGGTTTTATGTAAAAGTAATTTTTTATAATTTTCAAAATACACCTCAAGTATTTTTATTTTCATCTTTAAAGTTTTCATTGATGTATATTTTATCATTGTTACATTTCTAGTGTATAAAACCTATTTTTCATAATATATGGTAATTATTTGTAATATTGGAATTATATAGTATTTTCTTGTAAATGGAATGTTTTTCTTGAATTTTGGAAAATGTGGAATATTATAAATATTAAAAATAGATATTTTGATATTAATTACATATATATATATATTAAAAATATAAGTTTTATTTATAGTAGAAATCACATTTTCTAAAGAAAATTGTATTTTAAATCTTTCGAGACCGTATGCTCCTTGCGAAGGCATGCATCTCGCACTACTAAGCCCGAGGATGTGCGATAATCCGCACCATCCCGAACGGGTTTCCCAAATGGGTTATAGCGGCGCTTTGCAAGATTTGTTTAAAATACATAATCTTGTAGAAAAAGGTTTTTATATAAGCCGGAAGTAGTTTTATGTAAAACCGTATTTTCCCCAAATCTATATTTCCAAAGATCATTGTGCTATGTTATATATGTGTGTTGTGAGGAGATAGATGATTACCTCGTGAACTATCTAAAGGTATAGCAAGGAATTATAATGATTTATGTCAAAACTAAACTATATGGTATTTTTCTGTAAAAGTGCGATAAAATGTAAAATAGGAATTCTTTTGATATGAAACTTATCAATATGTTTTGTTAATATTTAATGATCATGATATGATGGTTTGGTATTATTTTTTTAAAGAAAAATATGATTTTTTAAGGAAAAACCGAAGCGGAAGTCGGATTAACTCCACTTCCGTCGAGTTTTAGAATTCTAAGTTTTTAGAATAGTAAAGAGAAGGCGGAGAAGGGACTTACGGGTTTGTTGATTAGAGAAGAGGAAAAGGAGGAAGTAGGAGGTGCCGGTGCATCGTTTCGTCGCCGGAATCTCCTCGGGTCGCCGTCGGAAGTTCGCCGGAGTTTCACCCTTTGCTAACTCCACTTGCACACAAAAAGTCTAGGGATTTTTCTTGAGAGTTTGGACAGAGTTTTGGAAGTGAAGAGAGGTGATTTTAGGTGTGGTATTTATAGGAAAAATTAGGGTTTAGGGTAGATGAAAGGGTGTGACAAAATGTATTAAATTTTGCATTTAAAAAAATTAAAAGGGGTGTTTTAAATTCTCTGTAATTGTGTACGGAAAATGAACAGTACAGGAGTTATGGGGTAGGCCAAAAGTCTCAGAGGAGTGAAGAAAATCAACGATCCAACTCACCTGACCGGCGCCGCCGGCCGATTCGGCCGAGTCGCCGGCCCGAGTCAGCCGAGTCGGGCCGGGACTCGTCACCACGTGTCCCTCGTCGATTGGTATACCTCCTGGACTCGTTTGTTTTATATGTGACTTTTGGTTTTTACGAGTTATGCACGTGTTGACTCTTGGGCTTCTAAAAATAAAAGAAAACTAATTTAAAAATAATGTGGCTAATGGGATTTAAACTCTGGTGCTTTGGTTCAGCAGTGCAAGGTTTTACCAATGAGCCACAAGCTCTTTCTTGCTGTTCAAAAGTAAATAAAATACTTATAGTAATCACAGGAAATGTAAATACCCTAAGTATACATTAACTTTAAATCAAATTTATGTACACAAGAAATGGAGTTGTTACAATTTTGGAGTGCTTCCAAAAGAGGTACATCGTGAGCCAGGGCGCAGAGGGCGGAGCGCCGGGTGCTTCCGTGGCGTCCCGGGTTCGCGTGCAGTATCGGTGGGAGCGGGCTGCAGGGGCTTGGGCTCGGTTGGCGGAAATCTCTCTGAGTATCACCAGGAGTACTTCCTCGATCCCATTCCCCCTCTGTTGTAAATTTTTCCTTTTGATGTAAGGCTGAGGAACCCACAATACCTTTCGAATAAATAAAATTCTCCTTTTTGCGATACTCTATTGTTTCCCTCTTATTATTAGATAAAAGAACTTTAGAAAGATTTACATTGCTTTTGTTAAATAAGAAATATACATTCGTAGATATTCTTTTCAGAGCTACAGCTTGATTTTTTCAGCGTTGTAAGGCCGTGGAAATTTGCGACCATTCGCATCTTGTAAACGATAGGCTCCGCCAGGCAGGACCTCTGAGACGAGAAAGGGACCGTCCCATTTCGGGGAAAACTTATGCAACTTGCCTTGATCGACGAACTCGTTCCGCCTTAGGATTAAATCTCCGGTTTTGAAGAAGCGGCGCTTGACTCGCGCGTTGTAGTAGCGGGCGGTTTGCTGTTGATAGGCGGCAGCTCTGATCTGAGCCTGGTCTCGTTTTTCTAACAACACGTCCAGATTAGTCCAAAGGGCCGAGGTGTTGGCTTCATCCTCGAAGTGTTCGACCCTGTGGCTGGGCAGCTCGATCTCTGCTGGGACCATTGCCTCAGTGCTGTTGCAGAGGCCGAAAGGGGTCTCCCCGGTGTGTGTCTTTTTCGACGTGCGCAAGGCCCATAAGACCCAGGGTAGTTTCTCGACCCAATTGCCTTGGCGTCTTTCTAGGGTGTAGGGTGTTTTTCGTCACCCATTGAGATGGGAATACGCGCGCGCTTGTCATGCGCATTACAGATCCCCCTGTCTAGGGTAGGCAGGGGTTTATTGATTGTGGGGATCCGAATCTCCGGCAGCCGTGGACTAAGCTGCCGTTAATTACCCCTCGCCTTTAGAGCGAGGGAAACTCCAATTAACGGGTTAAACTGGTCATGCGAACTCAATGTGCAGTGTTGTGTTTTGAAGGGGGGTTTGGAGAGATCGGGGGCCCCGCAGAGTTTTTACGGGGGTCCCGCTACTAGGATAGTGGGCTGGGGGTCAAGGGGGCTAGCAGCCCCCTTGCGGGGTGCGGGGCAGCGCCCCGGCCTAAATTTTTTTTAAGAAGGATAGTGTTGTAGAGTATATGTGTGTGTGTGTATACATACATATATATATATATATAATAAAAAGGAAAGGGCATCCAAAGGATGCGTGGGAAAAGCGCCAGCGCTTTGGGTGCTAGCGCACCACGTGTCAGCACGTGGACGCTCGGGCGCTAGCGCTCTGAGCGCAAGAGCGTTAGCGCTTTGAGCGCTAGCGCACCACGTGTCAGCACGTGGGCGCTCGGGCGCTAGCGCTTTGGACGCTAGCGCTCTGAGCCAAGAGCGCTAGCGCTTTGAGTGCTAGCACACCACGTGTCAGCACGTGGGCGTTCGAGCGGCGAAAGGGACTTGGTCCCTGCAATGGGAGTTGTACTCCCAGAAATAAGCACTTATTATTCTCTGTATATATATGAGGAGTTAAACACCTAGGATGTTTTGAAGCTGATGAAGAGCTTCTCCCCTTGAGCCCTAGTTCTTCCCCAAAGTGGGGTTTCTGGAGATGGGCCTCCTTCTTCCTCCTCTGTTGGTAGGATCTTGAAGATCAAGAGATGTGAGATTTTAAAAATCTCTTCTTTTTGAGTTCTGATAGAAGATCCAAGCTCCCCTTTGTGGGTTTTGTGGTGAAAAACTATTTAGTTTTGGAAAAGGAAGAGTAAAACTCTTGATTTAATTCAAAAGAAAGAAGAAGGTTTAAAACGTTCAGAAAGGGGAAAGAGGCACAAACCCTAGATTTTTTTTGAGAATGAAAAGGTTATGCTTTATTCATCATCATGTTGCCTTATATAGGCTTACAAATTTGCATATAGCCCCTTGGGCTTTACAAAATGGCATTTTACCCATCTCATGGCTCATGTGCCATTTCTTTTTGCACATAAGCATGGGCTTACAAAAATTTGGCTTTATGCCCATTTTGTTTACATTCATGCATAAAAAATTACATAAAAATTATTTATTACATGATTTCATTTTGGCATGGAGGAGGCTGGCCGCGGGCTCGACTTAGGTATGGGCCCGCTTGACCTGGGCTTGGGCCCATCTGGCTTGGGGTTGACCTTGGCTTTGACTCGGTCAACCGGGGTGCAAATTTTGACCCCAACATAGGCGTGTCCGAAGAGCTCGGAGGACGTCCCGGTTAGCAACCTCGGCCTGCCCGTTGCATTGGGGATGCGCGACCGCGGCAAACTTCATAAGGATATGGTATTCGCTGCAGAATTCCTTAACTTTTTCGTTCTCGAAATTCGTCCCGTGGTCGGTGATGATACATCTCGGGATACCGAACTGGAATATTACGTTATTCTGCAAGAATTTGATAGTCGTGGTGACGTCCGGTTTTCTGATGGGGATGGCCTCGATCCACTTCGTGAAATAGTCCACTGCGACGATGATGTACTTGTGTCTGCCTGTACCTGTAGGGAACTGGCCTATCATGTCCATTCCCCACTGGGCAAACTCCCACAGGGGGTTAGGGCTGTTAGCTCGGTTGCCGAAAGTCAAGGTATGCTGCCATGGAGTTGGCAGCTTTTGTACCTCATGACGGGCTTTTGGACATCCTGATGAATCGTCGGCCAATAGTACCCTTGGAGCAGTGTCTTCTAGATTAAGTTGTGGGCCCTTTTGTGCGCGCCGCCAACCCTTTCGTGAATCTCACGTAGGACGTAGTCGGCCTCGTGGGGGTCGACGCACTGGAGCAGGGGTTGAGTGAAGGATTTCTTGTAGAGGTTCACATTGCTCCAGACGAAATGGCGAGCTTTGGATCGGAGGCGGCGGGCTTCCCATCAATCTTCTGGGAGTGTACCTTCCCTCAGGAATTCCACGAGGGGCTTCCTCCAATTCCGGTCTTCTTTCCGGGCTGTGTACACTTGAAGTGGCGTCGCCCCGTCTTCCACGCTGGGCCATGGCAAGACCTCGAAGAGGATGTTCCTCTTTTTGTTGGCTGTATAGGATGAAGCCAGCTTACTCAAGGCGTCGGCCTGAGCGTTCAGCTGTCTGGTGATTTGCTCTACCTGGACTTCGTCGAAGTCTTTTCGTAATCTTCTCACCTCGGCCAGATACTTCATCATCAGAGGCTCCCGTGCCTCGAATCGGCCGGTCACTTGGCCAACGACTGGGGCGGAGTCGCTGCGGATCCGGATCGTTTTCAGCCCTACTACAGAGGCTGTCTGTAGTCCGGCCAGCAAGGCCTCGTATCCCGCTGCATTGTTTGAGACTTTGAACCCGAGCTTTAGAGAATTCTCCATCTCTGCCTCGTTCGGGCCCCGAATGATGAAGCCGGCACCACAGCCTTCCTCGGTTGAAGACCCGTCGACGTAAAGGATCCAATCAGGGACGGAGTCGGGCTTCTTATCGACTGAGGGTTGAGCTCCGGGGGCCGGCGTGGATTCCGGATCTTTACTGGGGATGGTGCACTCGACGATAAAATCGACCATGGCTTGTACCTTGATAGCCTACCTCGGGCGGTATTATTGAATTGGGACAACTCCAACCTCCATTTCTCCAGATGACCAGAGGACTCGGGGGAGGCGAGGATGGCCCCTAAAGGCCGCTCGGTAAGAACGAGGATGGTGTGCACCTGAAAATAGTGTCGTGGTTTCCTTGAGGCCACGATGAGTGCCAAGACAAGCTTCTCTATGGCTGGGTACCTCGTTTCCGCGTCCTTAAAAACGTGGCTTACATAGTATACCGGCTTCTGGACCCCCTCGACCTCTCGGACGAGCACCGAACCTGCAGCATGGTCGGACACCGCTAGATATAGCGATAGCTCATCCCCTTCAACTGGCCGGGTGAGCAGTGGAGGAGTCCCAAGGTGCCTCTTTAATTGCTCAAAGGCAGTCTGGCAATCCTCTGACCATTCGAACCTTGGTATCTTCCTTAGAGCTTTGAAGAACGGGAGGCACTTCTCCCCAGACCTTGACATGAAACGACTCAGAGTGGCTACCCACCTTGTTAGCCGCATGATTTCGACGTTAGTCTTGGGCGCGGCCATGTTGAGGATGGCGCTGATTTTCTCCGGGTTAGCCTCGATTCCACAGTGGGTGACCATGAAGCCGAGGAACTTTCCACTGGTGATCACGAATGCACACTTGGCGGGGTTCAGTTTCATCTTGTATCTGCGGAGGACGTCGAAGGCCTCGTCCAGATCCTTGGCATGTTCATCCGACGAGGTTGATTTGACGAGCATGTCGTCGACGTAAACCTCCATATTCCTGCCGATCTGTGGCTTGAACATCCGATTAACCAAGCGTTGGTACGTAGCCCCGGCGTTTTTGAGGCCGAAGGGCATCACCTTATAACAGTATACCCCCCGGTCTATTGTGAATGCGGTGAGATCCTCGTCCGCCGGATTCATACGGATCTGGTTGTAGCCAGAGAATGCGTCCATGAAGCTAAGTAGCTCGTGGCCTGCCGAACTATCGATGAGCCGATCTATCCGAGGGAGGGGATAGTTATCTTTCGGGCAGGCCTTGTTGAGGTTGGTGAAGTCGACGCACATGTGCCACTTCCCGCTAGACTTTCTAACCATGACTACATTCGCCAAACATTCCGAGTAAGGCACGTTCCGAATGAAGTTGGCGGCGAGGAGCCTGTCTACCTCGTCTTCGATTACTTTTTGTTTGATCGGGACGAAGCTTCTCTTTTTCTGCCTGACGGGCCGGGCCATAGGGTCCACCCCGAGCTTATGTGATATGATGTTTAGGTCAATCCCCGGCATATCGGCAGGCGCCCAGGCGAGTACGTCCGAGTTATTCCTGAGGAAGCGGACCAGCTCGTCTCGGCGATTCCCTGTCAAGAGTGACCCGATCTGGATGGTTCGCTCATTGTCCCCTTCCGCAAGGGGGGACCTCGGTCAGTGGTTCTACTAGGGTTCCCCGGACCTCTTTTTGCTCGTCTCGAGTATCCAGGGAACCCTTGATATCATCATCGCACTCGAGGTCATTGTTTGGCCGCTCAGACGTAGATGTTGCGGTGAAGCAATCCTTTGCGGTTTGTTGGTCCCCGTAGGCCCGACCTATCCCGCCATAGTCGAGCGGGAACTTTATCGCTAGGTGGTAGATCGATATATGGGCACGGAGGGAGTTCAGCGTCGGGCGACCTAGGAGGACGTTGTAGGCCGATGAAATTCTCGTGAAGATAAACTCCACAGGCACGATGCGCATACGGCCCGCTTCCCCGACGTTAAATTGGAGGGTGATTACCCCTTCCACCAGGATGGAGTAGTTAGTGAACCCCGACAGGACGTGGGCAATCGGTTTTAGGTCCGATGGGGTGAGTCCCATACGCAGAAAGCAGTCATAAAAGAGAATGTCCGCCGAGCTTCCCGAGTCGACCAATATCCTCTGCACTTCGTAGCGGTGGACTCAAGCTGTGATCACCAGTGGGTCGTTGTGAGGAAGGGATATCCCGTGGAGGTCATCGTCGGTAAATATGATCGGCTCGGCTGCTTTAACTCTCTTCCTTGGGTGTCTGCCAGTCCCCTCGACGGGTAAGAGGTGTCGCATTTCGTCGGTCTCTGTCATACCCCCCGCTGACACGACCATGATTTGGCCGATTGTCAACTCGCCGGGAGGAGGATGGTGCTCTTGTTCACGGTTGGCTTGCCGCTTGTCTCGCAAGTACCTCGCTAGGTGCCCCGAGCGGATCAACTCCTCGATGTAGTCTCGGAGCTGCTTGCAGTTCTCGGTGGGGTGGCCCTGCGACCTGTGGAAATCGTAGTAGGGGCCCCGGGTACGCTTTGTCGCCCTATTCGAGACTGGAGGGAGTTTGAAGAATCTCTCGTTCGTAGCCTCCTCCAACAGTACCGTCTGGGAGACATTGAGCGGGGTGTACTCCTGAAATTTTGGGGAGTAAGGCTTTGGCTGCTCAATCTTCTTTTTCTCCTCCCTAACCCTTTTCTTCTGATCGGCTTGCTCTGTCCGGGGCAGGTTGGCGTTCACCTCGGACTCAAGCTGGATCTCGCGTTCGGTTCAGGCCTTTACCTCGGCCATGGTCTTAGGTTGCGCTAATACAAAGGAGCGTAACCACTCCTTGTGCCTAAGACCTGACCTGAGGGCTGTAATGACCATCTCGTCCTGGTGCTCTGGAACCTCAAGAAGGGCGTTGTAGAAGCGGGTGACGTATCCTTTGAAGAATTCTTTGGTTGCGCTAATACAAAGGAGCGTAACCACTCCTTGTGCCTAAGACCTGACCTAAGGGCTGTAATGATCGTCTCGTCCTAGTGCTCTGGGACCTCAAGGAGGACGTTGTAGAAGCGGGTGACGTATCCTTTGAAGAATTCTTTGTCCCCGCTCTTTATGGTGAAGCGATGATCAACGGACCACTTCTGCCGTCTGTTCCCGACGAAATGACCGAGGAACTGGGTGGCCAGCTCATCGAAGATAGAGATTGAGCGTGGCGTGAGTCCTCGGAACCAATCTCGTCCAGAGTGTATGAGAGTGGCGGGGAAAGCGCGGCATTGCGCGGCGTCGGAATTGTCCCGGAAACTCATTCCGGCTGTGAACGCGTCCAAATGGTCTTTCGGGCCGGACTTCCCGTCGAAGAGGGAGACCTTCGGGGGCTTGTTCCGGGAGGAGACGTGGACGGCGAGTAGCTCCTTAGTGAAGGGCTTCGTGAGCGAGTCGACGGCATATCTAGCCCCGTCGCTCGAAGGATGATTTTCCCGATACATGCCTTCGATCTTCTTTTCGATGGCGTCGAGTCGGCCTTGGTATCCCGATGATTCGGCATACTCTGATTTATAGCCTTTGCTGCTGGCGACCTGCGCCTGATCGCGGCTCCAGTTCCGTTTGATAAGGTTCCTTAGGTCCCCTGACGAGGTTGTTTTCGAGCTACCGTGGTGAGACCCGTCTGCATGCCCCCGTCGAGGGAGGGGGTGCCGGTCATGCCTTGGTACAGGCGAGCTGACCGACATCTCCTCGGGAAGGACGGGAGCGCGATGGGCCTCAGGGCGGGATGCTGTAGAGTGAGACCTCGGTGTTGAGCTGTGTGGCGCTCAGCGGGTCATGGAATTGTCGCCACAGGGGATTTGCATCCGCCAGAGACAGTGAGGCAGTGCTCGGTCATGCCGACGTGGGCAGCGTCTTCTCTCTCTCTGTAGGGGTCTCGGTCCCGAGGTAGGGGAGCGGCGACCTGGGGAGTTTTCCCGGCCGTTTGGACACGAACGAGCGCGTCTACGACGGACGCGAGCCGATCTATCCGAGCGTCTAGGGCCTGAATGGCGTTTGGGCGAAGAGGGGATCCTCCCGTGTCTCCATTGTGAGGAGGGCAGCGGCTGGTGCTTGGATCATCGCGGTGAACGCTCTCCATGAAGTTGAGATCGGAAGGTGAACTTTCGTTGAGTGGAACTAGCGTTCCCACAGACGGTGCCAACTGATGGATTTCTGGATCTCCTTCAGATGTTACCTTCCATTGATTTGCAGCGAGTAGAGACGAGCGGCTGAGATTGAGTTGGGAGGTTGCTTCCTGGAGCGTGTGGATCTCAATGGGCTTCATGTGGTTGAGGCCGAGCTACCTGTAAGGAAGTCCCGGGGTAGTTGTGCCACCGATGACCCTCCGACGATCAAGTTAGACGGGCTAAATGGGCAGAGTAACTGTCTATTGGGGCAAAATTGGCTTACCTGAGTCGTCTGAGAGAGGGGTTTATATAGTGGCAGCCGTGGGCTGGCGGGCGCGAGATTCATGCCATGAGTTACGCCCCTGGCGTTACTCCTGCATGAAAAGCGGGATTTGCAGGGTTCCTAGGCACACTTATGAAGGTTCATAAGGCATCAAACATGCCCGAATAAAATTTTAGACGTGCCGAACAACCCAAAGCCGGGATCTTTGCTAGATTATTAGGGTTTAACATGCAAGTAAACATCTTTACTACTAAGTGTGAGGGATTACAACCTTTGTAGTCCGCTCCTTCGCTTCACAAGCTCCGAGTAGAAGTCCCTTCGCCGCGATCCACGATCTCCCGGACTCAAGAGAGGCTCCACGACTCGAACGATCCATGATAGCTTGTCGTATTCCTTTTCTCCGATGATCTACGTCGAAGTTGCAGTAGCTCAAGCTCTCTCACTCTAATGAGGTGAACACCATAATCTAATGGGCTAGATTAGATGAGGATGATGGAGTAGTATTTATGATTTCTTTTTATATCATTTTCTCATAAGAAATCATCACAAAAGAAATCACAAGTGAGCTCTTTCTAAAACTCAAGAGAGAAGAAGATGAAGAATAATGAGATAATTCCTTTTGTGATGAATAGTAGATTAGAATATATGATTGATTATGGAACCATGGTCAAGGATGAGAGGCTTAACCTTTGTAGAGAATAAACTAGAGCTAGGGTTTGGTTAGGTTAGATAATGAGTCATAAGATAATATCAACCATAATATCTTACACTTGACAAAAAAGAATCTTTCTAGAATGTGCAAGAAAGAGCTAACCCTAATCAAACCCTAACCTCGCTTTATCTCTACTAATCAAGTTCCATTATCAATTATATCATGTCACAATAATATATATCACATATATATTATATATTTGCAACAAAAGAAAATAATACAATTAACATATATCGCATATATATCAATGTATTATCCCGTGAGAAAATGAAATAATAAAGTGAGCCAATATTAGATAATGCAATACAATATATCATATATATTATTATACATTAAATCATCGAATCAACACTTGATTCGACAATCCGGCTATATCGAATATAACCGACTAATATATCATGTACTGATTCATCGAATCAACACTTGATCCGATGTCCCGGTTCATATCTAAATATCGCGAGAATATAATACGGTATCACATATCGCATTATTCTCGGTCCTGCATATATCACATATGTACCTCTACTCCGTTTTGCCTGAGCCAAGAAATCTCTGTGTAGGACTCTAAAGAATCGTCAATACGCCGGTAGCAGGTGATGATCATATCAAACACCCACAAGCTACAAGCGGTCGGCTAAACGTAACAGCCACCCAGGTATTGAGCGATCAGAAGATCAACAAGCTAGCCTGTCCGTTCTTCTGTGAATCCAATCAGTAACACTCCCATACAGTCCGGTCTGTTCGTCTGATATGTCGCATATCAAGTTTAGGGGTGGTATACGTCAGACCCCAGTAACCGATAAGTCGTGTCGATGTGAGGCTCATAACAGGTCGAGAAACTACTGGTAACACTTACCAGTATATCTCTATATCAGCCATGGCCAGGGACTTCCAGTTATAGCCAATCGAACACAGAACAACATCAACTCCCTATACCGGGAGAGACGAATCCCCTCCTATCGCTCATTGCCTCCATGTGATTCGGGACTGTACCCAAAAGCCACCGTTTTGCATGCCCTTTTGGACGTGGTAAGGTGGAAATCAAAACACAGTGGGAATCACACAAGACTCTATGACGATCTCGGGTCTACAGACTACTCTGTACCAGTGTCACCGGAGAACTGCCATCTGACATGTGGTATATCACAATCTGGGAGTTCTCGGCGAGTCCGTCCAGTGTACCCAGTCTCTACTGAGCACCCGTACACCATCCTTGATGTCAAACACCGATGGATATGGGATCATCCATCGCCCATCATATGGGTCAAGATGCGTATACGCTAGTCTACTCTGGTGTATCGATGCCCTGTCTTGATATACCCTCGACTAGGAACAGTTATAGGATGTACTCATCGACTACTGTGGCCCCACTAGTATGATCTCATCATAGTCCCAGTAGTCGAGTACAGATCCTAAGGGCTTTATCAATATGTAAGAGAAAGACAGTAAACCAATACAAGTCAACATGTTAAGATAAAGTGAAACCAAATAGCATACTATCATGACGAGCAAGAAAGTCCTCTCTGTATATATCCAAGCATCCATCATAATATACATCATATGTACAACAATGGCCTCTAGGGCATATACATAACTAACAATCTCCCACTTGCACTAAGGCCAGCTGCTGTAGTATCTCATATCTAGCATCCCGAATAATCTCTCAAACTATATCTGGGGAATGGCCTTCGTGAGTGGATCCGCTGTGTTGTCCTTCGTATCTACTCTCCTGACCTCGATCTCCCGGCGATCAACTATCTCCCTGATCAGGTGATACCGCCTCAGAATATGTCTGGACTTCTGATGGGACCTGGGTTCCTTGGCCAAAGCCACAGCTCCATTGTTATTGCAATACAGAGGTATTGGATGCTCAATGGATGGAACTACACCAAGTTCACTAATGAACTTCTTCATCCAGACAGCCTCTTTGGCAGAATCGTTGGCAGCGATGTATTCAGCCTCCATCGTCGAGTCTGCAATGGTATCCTGTTTGGAACTCTTCCAACATACCGCCCCTCCATTGAGGGTAAAGACAAATCCCGAGTGCGACTTAGAGTCGTCCTTATCACTTTGGAAGCTGGAATCGGTAAAGGACTCCACCCGGAGTTCTCCGTTACCATACACCAAGAACATGTCTCTAGTCCTTCGCAAGTACTTGAGAATGTTCTTCACAGCTGTTCAATGACTCTCTCCAGGATCTTCTTGATACCGACTCACTACACTTAGTGAGTATGCTACATCGGGTCTGGTACATAGCATCGCATACATGATAGAGCCTACTGCCGAAGCATAGGGTATCCCTTGCATGCGAGCTCTCTCCAAATCAGTCTTGGAGACATCTCTTTGGAGAGAGTGAGTTCAGAGATCATGGGTTGGTTCCCACGCTTGGATTCTTCCATACTAAACCTTTTTAGTATGGTGTCAATGTACCTGGATTGGGACAATCCCAGTATCCTTTTGGATCTATCTCTATAGATCCTAATCCCCAATATGCAGGAGGCATCACCTAGATCTTTCATTGAGAATCTTTGTGATAAGAAAAGCTTGACTGATTGCAGCATAGGAATATCATTTCCTATCAAGAGTATGTCATCCACGTACAATACGAGGAAGACAACCTTACTCTCTGCTACCTTCTTATAGATACAAGGTTCATATATATTTTTGATGAAGTCAAACTCTTTGACTACAACATCAAAACAGATATTCCAACTCTGCGATGCTTGCTTTAATCCATAAATGGATTTAAGCAGCTTGCACACCTTTCCGCTGCTCCCACTATCTACGAAGCCCTCTGGATGAGTCATGTACACGCACTCTTCCAAATCACCGTTTAGAAAGGCGGTCTTAACATCTATTTGCCAGATTTCGTAGTCATGGTATGCAGCAATGGCAAGTAAGATCCGGATGGACTTAAGCATAGCCACTGGAGAAAAGGTTTCGTCATAATCCACACCTGGTCGTTGACGAAAACCCTTTGCTACAAGCCTAGGTTTGAAAGTCAACTTTTCCATCTACACCAAATTTCTTTTTAAAAATCCACTTGCTCCCAATGGGTTTTACCCCTTCAGGAGCATTTTCCAAAGTCCATACTTTATTGGTGTACATGGATTCCATCTCAGATCGCATTGCATCCAGCCATTTCACAGAGTCACTACTCATGATGGCCTGCTCGAAACTAGTTGGGTCATCATCTTCAATGATGCAATCCTCACTTCCACCATCAATGAGAAAACCGTAGTATCTCTCAGGCGGATGAGAAACCCAGCTAGATCGGCGGAGAGGCTGGGGTTCGTCGGGTACTACTGAATCCTCTGGTTCTACCAAGTCTTCTGTTATAGTTTGTCGCTGGAAGCTCTTCCAGTTCTACCTCAATGCCACTAATCTATTTCATAAGAAAACCTTTTTCTAAGAAAGTGGCATGTCGAGAAACAAACACCTTTTGTTCCTCGGGGTGGTAGAAGATATACCCTTGTGAATTTTTAGGATATCCTACAAACTTACATAAGACAGATCTTGCCTCGAGTTTGTCCGGATTTTGTCTTTTGACATAGGCTGGACAACCCCATATCTTAACATACTTAAGAGATGGTCTCTTCCCTTTCCATATCTCATATGGAGTGGTAGGCACTGATTTGGTAGGAACCATATTCAATAGGTGTATGGCTGTCTCAAGCGCATACCCCCAGAAGGAAATAGGTAACTCAGCTGTACTCATCATCGAGCGCACCATATCTAATAGGGTGCGATTCCTCCGTTCCTATACACCGTTGTGCTGTGGTGTATAAGGAGGAGTAAGCTGAGAGAGAATCCCATTCTCTTTTAGATAATCTAGGAACTCATTGCTTAAGTATTCTCCTCCTCGATCAGATCGAAGAATCTTAATACTTTTGCCCGTTTGGTTCTCTACTTCGTGCTTATATTCTCTGAATTTCTCAAAATGTTCAGACTTGTGTTTCAACAGGAACACATGCCCGTATCTAGAGAGATCGTCAGTGAATGTAATGAAGTAGGAAGAACCGTTCCTGGCGTGTGTAGACATGGGACCGCATACATCAGTATGTACCAGTCCTAAGAGTTCGGTAACTCTTTCTCCGTGTCCACTAAACGGAGCTTTGGTCATTTTTCCTTTGAGACATGAACAGCAAGTATCATAAGATGATAATTCGAACGGATTCAAATATCCATCCTTATATAACTTAGCCAGTCGGGTCGTATTGATATAACCAAGTCTACAATGCCACAAGAAGGATTCGTTCATTTCTGAACTCTTCCTCTTGTGTGTGTTTTGTATATTGAGGACTGTATTTTGATTTAGAATGTATATGCCATTATGTAACGAGCCTGATGCAATCAACTTTTGATCTAGGAATATGTTCATAACATTATCCTGTACTACAAAATTATATCCTTCTTCACTTAATAAAGAAACTGATATAATGTTGCACATCATGTTCGGTATATAATAGCACTCATTCAGAATCAGTGTATCACCACTTGGTAATACTAGGTGATATTCGCCAACTGCTATGGCTGCAACATTTGCACCATTCCCCACTTGAACGGAATGATCACCTTTTCCCAGTTCTCTAACTTTACGTAGCCCATATAACAATTTACATATATGGGATCCTGATCCGGTATCTAATACCCAGGACGTAGGGTGAACTGAGAAACAGTTCTCAATAACTAGCACACCTGAAGAAGATGCATCAACATGTATGTTCTTTTGGGCGGCGTGAGAATCCAGATATTCTTCTATTTCCTGTTCAGTCTTATAACTCTTATAAGAAAAAACGGGTCCAGCGTTCCCCTGCTCAGTATAATAAGCGGGTTCAATCAATACATCTATATTATTATCTTGATTATGACCTGACATGGTCGCTACCTGGAGAGAGAGAGAAGAAAACACTTTAGCGTATGCTCTTGCAAGATTAGATTGGTTATTATCTTATCTAATCAGGATGTCTCTCACTGTTTTTATCAAATCTTCCTTCAAACCCTAAAAAGTAAGATTAGCCGGGATTAATTACACCCTACAATTTCGTCAATCTTTCAGCCAGATCAGTGTCGGTACTTGAGGGAGGTTCCCCGTGCTTTCGCACGGACCTAATTAAAGTAAACCTCGTTTTTCCAGAGGCGTAACCCCGTTAACACTTTTCTAGACACCTACTTGATCGGCTAATTGTCTTGTGTAAAACTCTCCCAGGAGT
Organism: Agapanthus africanus; assembly: GCA_030015575.1. Taxonomy (NCBI): domain Eukaryota; kingdom Viridiplantae; phylum Streptophyta; class Magnoliopsida; order Asparagales; family Amaryllidaceae; genus Agapanthus; species Agapanthus africanus. The sequence continues at coordinate 27,343,785 of CM057338.1, forward strand.
AACTCTTACTCGCAGTGGGTATTGGGATCCAACTATCTCATAGGAGGTATGCAATCTCATTGCAAATTTCAACACTTGAAATTCCCGATAATGCTTTTGCCCCAAACGTGCTATGACCTTGACGAATGCCAAACAACTCATAGTCCGCTAGTCAAGTTCAACCCGTACATTTCTTGATTGAATTAAACCCACCCGTACGACTCTTGACGAATGCCAAACAACGCCGTATGAATACCTTAATCCAATGATATCACATGCTACAGATAAATAGTAAATAGCTACCGTACACTACGCCTTGACGAATGCCAAACAACCGTAGCGCGAATACTAAGTAATATCTATCTGAAATGTCGGAGGGCTACGGCAGGTTTTTCTGAAAACCTATTGCGTAATGAACTTGATATCGTTGTAGAATCAAGTGAAATTTTGAAATGGAGTGATTTTGATGCTTTCATCAGTTTTGCTAAAGAGGTCACTCCCGGTGAAGGGATCTCGGCTCTTTCCCCATCGAATAAGGTGCAGGATATATCATATATACCGCTATGAAAAGCAAAACTCTAAAAGCAATCAAAAGACAAACCGAGAGTAGTAGCATCTGCCGGTTTCGCTAAAGAGGTCACTCCCGGTGAAGGGATCTCGGCTCTTTCCTCATCGAATAAGGTGCAGGGTATATCATATATACCGCTATGCAAAGCAAAACTGTAGCTACCCTTTTTATAAAGTTTTGATTCTACAACATCTTTTAGGTTTCTTTTCTTTTTATTAATCTCATTAATAAAATCCCATCAGCTTATGCTTTCTAAGCATCACAGAAGAAACGAAAGCAGTAATATTTATATATCAACATATATATATATATATATATATATATATATATAGTATAAGCATTCGTCTCAGGCAGTAATATAATCTCATCACAGAACATTGCAGCAGAAGAACATATATGAAATATTGGATATACTAGGACGTCCGTGTTTTCAATACGAGCCTTTATAAAACACGGATTCCACGATCGCGATTGTAATACCCAGCCCCTTTTTATACCAATATCTGTATTTTTGTTATTCTTGAATTTTATTTAATTTATTTAACTTTATTCCTAAACCCCAAACTCTAATCCCAATGCCTCATTTTCTTTTCCATTTATATAAACCCATTTTTCCGGCCCAACTCTTTATTCCCAAATTATTTAAATCCCCGGGCCGAGCTCACCAAGCCCACTCCTCTACTTCCTCAAGTAGCCGGCCCTTTCCAACCCCCTATAATTTCTCTTATTATTTTTACCTCAGCCCAATTTTCTATTCGAAATAAAACCAGGCCTTTCCCCATCTCCTAAACCCAGCATTCTAATAAAAGGAATTTTCTTTTAAACCCCACACCCCACTCCTTTTTCTTTATCAAATCTCCTTCAGCCCGGCCCGTTCTAAATTCCTCATTCTTTTAACTTATTTTTCTTTCTCTCTGGCCCAGCTCACGCCGGCCCAACCACTTCAGCCCTCACCCCACGCCCGCTTCAACTTGAACCCGACCCGCCTCCTACAGTGCTTTCTTCCCTCAACGGCTATTTTTCTTTCCCCGCGCGCTCAACCCAATTCCGTCGCCTCTGCCCACGCTCGCACCCTCATCGCTCGCGCGCGTTACTCCCCACGACGCGCGACCCCTGTCTCCCCTATCTCTCCTCCTCTCTCCCTGCACACTCTTTCTCTCTCCCTCACTCCCATCACTCTCTCCCTCCTCTCTTTCTTCCTCCTCCTCCTCGAACTCACCTGCACCCACTCGTGCCCCTGCACACCCGGTTCCCGTCGCCGACAACGACGAGAACGACCACCGTCACTACCCTCGTTTCCTTACACTTCAACTCCTACCCTTCTCCTCATCTCCTTCCTCCTCAACCCAAAATCCCCGACTGCACCCCTCACTTCTCCTGCACACCCGAGCTCGGCCACCCGTACCCGACGCCCTGAACCGCCTCAGTCGACTCCCTTCATCCGCCTCCGCATCATCATCATCATCGTCGTCGTCGTCGTCGCCATCACTTCTCTTTCTCTCTCGATCCCCCTCCCTTTATCTCCCCCTGGAACCTCACTCACTCTCTCTCTCTCTCTATTTCTCTCTCTTCCTCTACTCTCTCTCTCTCTCTCTGATCTCTCACTCTTTGCCTCTCTCTCTGATCTCTCTCTCTCTCTGCCTCTCTCTCTTGATCTCTCTCTCTGTGTTCTCTCCCTCTCTCACTCTCACTCTAACTCTCTGTCTCTCTCTCTCTCTACACTTCTCACTCTCTATATATATATCACTTTCTCTCTCTCTCGGCTCCCTCTCAATCTTCCCATCTCTCTACAACTCCACCTCTTTCTCTCTCACTCTCCATATCGACTACCAACACCACGAACCCCAACATCCACGAGCCTCGACTGCATCCTACCCGACCCAAGCTCATTCCGAGACGCTGCCGTCGCCGTTCGTCGCGCGTTCGTGACGTTACCGTCACCGTACATCCCCGAGACGTGTCCAGGAAAGTTCTCTACTTGCTACATGCTACGTTATGCTTGTTACAAATTAAAATCGTTTAGATTCTGTAGTTATTTTCTGAATAAATTATACTACGTACCTGTTCGATACATGATCCCAATGAGAATACTTATCTAATTTGACAGAACTGGATTGTTTATATTGTCCCTTGTAGTGATGAATACCTTGTACAAATTTCGCTGGAAAGTATGTCCGTTAACGACTAAAACGACTACCCCCAAGTTCACTCGTAAAACTGAAATTTTCTTGTACCTGAAAACCGTTAAAATTACCATAAATTATTTACATACTGGAATGGTGCGTTCGAGGGCTCAAATCGAATCCGACTCGACGAACTATAACCTTATGCAAGTTTCAAATTGTTTCTGTACCCAAACTGTGTCAATATTTGGATCGGAGTGCGACTCTGGACTGCAGTCCAGAGCGACTCTAGTTGTTGTCTACTGTCCCGTAATAGGTACCACCATGTTTCCTTAACTCGTAGGTTGCGGAACTCCGCCGTTTATTAAAGATGAATCTGTTATCTAGATAATACAAATGGTTTCATCCTGTTTCGTCATCATTTGCTATTTAACCTGTAATTTAAAAGATCGGGACGCATAACAGTCCCAACAGAATCAGAATTGACATACTAGTATTAAACAATGTATATCTCCTGACGTACAGACGCGATTGAAGATCCGTCTGTTGCGTTGAAAACCTTACTGAAAACTCTAGATTTCATTCAACTGTAGAGTCGCTAAAATCTGATCCCAATTGGGATTAAAATGAGTTGCGAAACGGACTTCCGATTCTGAAATTGGATTTCCAGCCGTGAACGCTTAAAAGGGAATGGTCATAACTAATGATCCTGAAACCCGATTGGCGTGAAACTAAATTCGCTGGATAGATAACTGAACATACTATTTATTCCCCATTCATCGTTTCACTAAACTGTAACCGTATGATTTATGATAAATTATGCAAGTGGTAGATTATGGATTCATGACACCCTAATCATGCTTTACATACTGTTTACGCATCATATCATACACATGTCACTGCATTGATAACCTAGTGATAACGTGCATTACCCAGTGTTGGGTATTAGTGATGATTGTGGCAAGTACGTTAGTGTTCGTGTATAAGTAAATAAGTGAAAGTGATACGTACTTGTACACAATCAGTGAACCTTATGATTCTATTGCATTGTCGACGTCTGTGGGACGCGTGTACGTGTAACTATAAGTGGTATGGAACACTTATGGAAACTCTTGCATGGGTGTCACAGATAAGACATCAGACTCTGCCATTTATCTTAGGTATTAGTCGGGACGTGCTTGATGGAGGTCCTGCCTCCGATTCTCGCGCAGACTTGTCACAGACCGACTGGTATTTAGGGTTATACTTAGCGTTTGATGTAGACCACGGGGTGTGGGGTAGTTTGAGTGTGAGTTCAACAGAATCTCGGGAGTCCCTTGCCGGCTTATATATATGGAGATATATGGAGATTTACAGGGTACATGATTATTACCGTGAGTTACATGTTGGGCCCGTGGTCCCTTGCCCTTGGGTTCTACCCTTGAATGGAGGACACTCACGAGTGGTTGACTCTCACACTTGGACTGACGATAGGTTTAGTGACCTGTACAGTGAGACTTAGAGACTGATAGAGATGATAGCATCGATATACATACTTACTGTGTTGACATACGTGGCATATCATTCTACTGTTTTTACTGTTCCGCTGCATTGATTACTGCATGTTCATACCTATACCGTCATTAATTTACTGTTATATATATCTATTATCACTGTTAGAATTGTCACATGCATTTATATATTATATTGCTATTGTGTCGCTCTGACGACCTGAGTATGCATGCTCAGTGTGAGGAGAAGATTTAGCCTGGACCGGGATTAGACGTACATCACGGACATCTTGATTAGCTATCCAGGATTATACCCTTTGTTTCCCATCAGGTCAGTTCTTTACATTGTTTCATTCAGTTACTGTATTTCTCATTACCTGCGCATCATTTACTGTTTACCATGTAAAACTAGAAGCCGAAGTGTGACTACGGCAGGACATTTCCTTGACCGTAGGAGCATGGCTGGTCTTGTCAACCCCTCGTATTCCGTATTTTGGGAAGCGGGGCGTGACAGCGATGGATAGCCAAACCCACATCCCTAGACCCCTATGAGAGCGGCAAGTAACACTGCCAATTCTAGGGTTAGGAGACCCGGTCTCGACTTCTCGAGATGGCCTCCCACTAGACCCTAGAACCGGTTACTTGTGCTCCCCTCCTTGGGTCTACCTAATGCGGAAAAGTAAATAATATACAAAGGTGACATCAACCTCATCCCGGAAGTGCCCCAATAAAAGAATATTACATACAAATGAATTTTACATGAATGAAAATAAAACCCTCATCTCACATAAAAACCCCGGCTATTCAGAACGCGACGATCCAATATAACATATCACAGCAACACATAATATCACATATCATCAACGTAAGTAAATATGCGCATCCCAATTGTCATTGACATATAGCAACGAAACCGGCGATATCACACATTACACTTACGGTCACAGAAAAGAAAGTGTAAAACTACAACATTTGGAATCCACAATCTCTTTAGACATCGTAAATCCGAAATATCACATATTTCGCATTTCAGGCCTAACTGTATGAATTTCACATATTGTATCGCATTCTAGATAAATAGACAGTATTAAACTTTTCGAACAGATAATCAAATACCCAAAATTTCCTTAATAGCTCAACACTTGAGCGGAGTTCAAATAATCTCAGAATATGTCACAGTACCAGTGATCCAGCCGTAGAAGGGTCAAGCCAACGCCTCACATGTGGCACGCCGTACTGCCCCAAACCCTAAGGTTTAGAGGCAGTTCAAGACGGTCACATAATCGAGTTAAGGTTTGTTGTCTTCTAGAGGGTTTACCGTGTTACTTGCACATTTTTCCGAAAGATTTAAACCCGATAAAAATTCAACACTTGAAAGTTTTCCGTGCCGGGAAAAAGTGAGTTAATGATATCCATTCGAACATTTTAACAGTTTCTAAATATCCGGAAATAATAACGAATTTAAATATTCCGATCGAATCTACGATTACAAAATAAACCCCAGAATAATCAACACTTGAGTCAGAATAAAAAATACCCTGAAAGTATAAAAGCAGTAAAAGGAATTACTGTGAAAACAGAAGTGTCTAATCAAACAGTAGTGTCGCGGATCCGCGGCACAAGCAAGGTACGGCCGCGGTTCCGCGGCACTCTGTAGGGATGACGTCATCATTTTTCACCATAATTCTTGAATTTACCTGCTGATTTTTTTAGGTATTTTTAATTCAGAAAAAATCGCATTTTTGAAAAATATCCAGAGAGGGGTTCATTTTCGTCGTATCGGGTTCGATCGGAGTTTTAACTTCGTATACACGTCGCCTAATACTCTAGCTAAGCTCTGATACCACTGTAGGGTTCCTAGGCACACTTATGAAGGTTCATAAGGCATCAAACATGCCCGAATAAAATTTTAGACGTGCCGAACAACCAAAAACCGGGATCGTTGCTAGATTATTAGGGTTTAACATGCAAGTAAACATCTTTACTACTAAGTGTGAGAGATTACAACCTTTGTAGTCCGCTCCTTCGCTTCACAAGCTCCGAGTAGAAGTCCCTTCGCCGCGATCCACGATCTCCCGGACTCAAGAGAGGCTCCACGACTCGAACGATCCATGATAGCTTGTCGTATTCCTTTTCTCCGATGATCTACGTCGAAGTTGCAGTAGCTCAAGCTCTCTCACTCTAATGAGGTGAACACCCTAATCTAATGGGCTAGATTAGATGAGGATGATGGAGTAGTATTTATGCTTTCTTTTTATATCATTTTCTCACAAGAAATCATCACAAAAGAAATCACAAGTGAGCTCTTTCTAAAACTCAAGAGAGAAGAAGATGAAGAATAATGAGATAATTTCTTTTGTGATGAATAGTAAATTAGAATATATGATTGATTATGGAACCATGGTCAAGGATGAGAGGCTTAACTTTTGTAGAGAATAAACTAGAGCTAGGGTTTGGTTAGGTTAGATAATGAGTTATAAGATAATATCAACCATAATATCTTACACTTGACAAAAAAGAATCTTTCTAGAATGTGCAAGAAAGAGCTGACCCTAATCAAACCCTAACCTTGCTTTATCTCTACTAATCAAGTTCCATTATCAATTATATCATGTCACAATAATATATATCACATATATATTATATATTTGCAACAAAAGAAAATAATACAATTAACATATATCGCATATATATCAATGTATTATCCAGTGAGAAAATGAAATAATAAAGTGAGCCAATATTAGATAATGTAATACAATATATCATATATATTATTATATATTAAATTATCGAATCAACACTTGATTCGACAATCCGGCTATATCGAATATAACCGACTAATATATCATATACCGATTCATCGAATCAACACTTGATCCGATGTCCCGGTTCATATCTAAATATCGCGAGAATATAATACGGTATCACATATCGCATTATCCTCGGTCCTGCACATATCACATATGTGCCTCTACTCCGTTTTGCTTGAGCCAAGAAACCTCTGTGTAGGACTCTAAAGAATCGTCAATACGCCGGTAGCAGGTGATGATCATATCAAACACCCACAAGCTGCAAGCGGTCAGCTAAACGTAACAGCCACCCAGGTATTGAACGATCAGAAGATCAACAAGCTAGCCTGTCCGTTCTCCTGTGAATCCAATCAGTAACACTCCCGTACAGTCCGGTCTGTTCGTCTGATATGTCGCATATCAAGTCTAGGGGTGATATACGTCAGACCCCAGTAACCGATAAGTCGTGTCGATGTGAGGCTCATAACAGGTCGAGAAACTACTGGTAACACTTACCAGTATATCTCTATATCAGCCCTGGCCAGGGACTTCCAGTTATAGCCAATCGAACACAGCACAACATCAACTCCCTATACCGGGAGAGACGAATCCCCTCCTATCGCTCATTGCCTCCATGTGATCCGGGACTGTACCCAAAAGCCACCGTTTTGCACGCCCTCTTGGACGTGGTAAGGTGGAAATCAAAGCACAGTAGGAATCACACAAGACTCTATGATGATCTCGGATCTACAGACTACCATGTACCAGTGTCACCGGAGAACTGCCTTCTGACGTGTGGTATATCACCATCTGGGAGTTCTCGGCGAGTCCGTCCAGTGTACCCAGTCTCCACTAAGTACCCGTACACCATCCTTGATGTCAAACACCGATGGATATGAGATCATCCATCGCCCATCATATGGGTCAAGATGCGTATACGCTAGTCTACTCTGGTGTATCGATGCCCTGTCTCGATATACCCTCGACTAGGAACAGTTATACGATGTACTCATCGACTACCATGGCCCCACTAGTATGATCTCATCATAGTCCCAGTAGTCGAGTACAGATTCTAAGGGCTTTTATCAACATGTGAGAGAAAAACAGTAAACCAATATAAGTCAACATGTTAAGATAAAGTGAAACCAAATAGCATACTATCATGACGAGCAAGAAAGTTCTCTCTGTATATATCCAAGCATCCATCATAATATACATCATATGTACAACAATGGCCTCTAGGGTATATACATAACTAACAGGATTTCCCATTAATGCCGAGATATGCTCGTCGATGGGGGAACGAGATGGCGTAGAACGCGGAATCGTAGGCGGCGGATATCTCACGTCAGGCGAGATTCTCGGAGCCGTGATGGAGACGCCTGTGATCCGTGCTGCGGGTCGGTCGATGAGACCGAGGAAACTAAGTTCGGCGGGAGACTCGGAGGCAAGCGGGAGGCCGAGCGGGCTTGGTTCATGATAGCTCGGAAGCGAGCTAGGGACTGAGGGAACTCAGCGTGCGGGAAGGCTCGGAGGCGAGACGATGGTTGTTTATAAGATGAGCATGGGAGTGGTCTGGAAGGTCATCGAAGGTTAGGAACATCCTCGGTCTTCCAGGACCCGGGTCATGCTTCCAATGTACCGTTTTTTATCCTTTCTCATAGGCTTTAGGACACGTCACTTGCTACGTGTCATGATCTGGGGAAACCCCGGTATCGAGTATCATCACTCTCTCTTATAACAGGGTTCATGAATTTAGGCTTAGGAGAGGAAAATACCGTCATGATTGGCCCAAATACAATAAACCCTTCTAATGTTTAAAAACCTCCACAATGCCCCTTCATTTAACCGTCACCGGATTTTCCATCCAAAACATTACATGACTCACCAAACAAAAAAGAATAAAATAACATATAAAAACATTACCCTTCATTTACGTGACTCACAAAAGCATTACATTTAAAATCCTCCACAATACCCCGTCACTGGATTTTCCATCCAAAACATTGCGTGACTCACAAAACAAAAAAGAATAAAAATAACATATAAAGGAACTCATGTGTATTTCATCAAGCCGAAAAAATTCTAGATAAAAAATTTAATGGCAGTTAAATAAAATGGGCAAAACGCGTGTTTTCAAGAGAAAAAACTTCTATGAAAGGACTTGCACGGTGCAAGACACTTGCAAGCCCTTGGATAGACTTCCTTTACATAAAATCCAAAGTCATTTAAGAACTTACAAGTTGTTTGCACCATGCAAGCTCTTGCATGATAGTTTTTTTCTAAGAGCTTTACCGTTTTAGAGCCCAGCTTGAGGGGGTAACTTGCATTTAAGCCGTCATTTAGTCGGTAGATAAGCGGAAGGCAAACAATACAATACGGCCCACCCAAGGCTCAGCCCAGTGGTCCTTCCGTAAATAAATGACCTAACCAAGGCATTTTCCCAAATCAACTTCTCCCCTTTAACGAAAGTTTGAAAAATAAGCACCAATAAGTCCACGTGTCGCAGCCTGATCGGTCCCAGCATCTCCTATCCCTGTCTTAATCCCATCACCCTCCATTTATAGCCTTGCATTGACCCTCTCTCCCTCTCTCTCCCTTCATTAACTTCGCCTCCGGCCACGTCACCGCTTCGCCGCAGTCGCTGACCTTCGATCGCCGGTAAAATCACTCTCCTGTCATTTTTTCTTTCACTAATTTCTTCTTGTTCTCTCTCTCACTAGAATAGTGAATTGTAGAATTTTACCCAAATTTCCATTTCTTGACGTCCTCTGTTTAATAAGAAAAAGAAAAAGAAAAATTGAAAACCACCAAAAGTTTGCACAAATGCGCGGAAATTTACATTTATAGCCGTTACCTTGAAATTGCGAAAACGCCACATTTGATCGCTGGTGATCCCTTCAGCTTCAATGAGTTTCCTGATTTCTCCTTTGGAAATGAAAAACTTGTAGAAATTTACACAAATGCCATGCTCGCCGGAGGCAATATTTCTGCCATGGCTTCAAATGACCATTTTGCCCTTATAAATCTCTCTTTTTTACAGGTTAAACTGCACTAAAATACCTCAGCCATCGTGTTCTTTCACTGAAATACCACGAAGGCTTCTTTAGAGGGTATTTTAGTGAAAATGTGATAGTTGAGGGTATTTTAGTGTAATTTACCTTGTCGCGCCATTTTTTCTGCATGCTCGACTCTGTTTCACACTGTAATTTCTGCCACCGATGAAGGGGTTTTTGCGGATTGAGAGTTTTCAGTTTACAAATCTTTTTTTCCCTTGTTGGATTTCCTAATTCGATCTTCAATTTGTTTAGATTAAAAAAATGGTCACACCATCACGTTTGTCAAAGTTACTGTTGGTTTGATTTTGATTTAGACAACAGTCACGAGGATTCGAGAACCAGCCTTTTTAACCATCCCACTGTTATAAAATTTGTCTGTTGTAAATTAAGGCGGGCCCTTTCGTGTTCACAGTTTCGGGGCGAGTAACGTCACCGCCTTGTATCGTTCCATCAAATCTCTTTGCGTGTTGTGTGAGAGGGAAACAGAGATCATGGCGATGGCAGTGAGCTGTCAAAGCTTGGGAAGGACGTCCACGTGTCCCTCTTGGCTGCAATCGGCTCTCGCAGGTGCGGTAACCTCACCTCCCCCTTCTCTTTTCGTTTCATCTTTTTTTCACCGTTTCAGTGTTAATGTAACTGTAAGGAAAAGGGAAAGGGTGAAGCTCTAGAAATGGGCTAATCATCCTTGTGTTCGCAATGATTTGGGGAAAAGTTTGAAATTTGAATTTGAAAATAAGTAAAAGTGGAAAATTTACATCATGATAACTTTGGAAATAATGTATCTTTTTTTTTCTTGTAAAAAAGAAAATTGGGGTTGCATTTCATCATTTCTTTTCATTAGGAGGTCGCTTGATTTGTGGAAGTTAAAGCGGGAATCATGCATCCTGTTGATTTTGCTTGAATGATCAATATATTTTTGTATTTGTGTCTTTAGCTGATTTATTATTTATTGGCCTAAGTTAGCTTGTTTCAACAAACCGTACAACGATTTACCCGACTTAGCAAAACCCTATATGCTTAAAACCCATCACCGAAGACCTGGATGTTAAGTTCCATTATTTTCGCACTTTTTAGCCTCGTAAATTCCCATCCTCTTCTTATATTAGTTACTTAAAGAATTCAAGGATAGTTTGGCCACTTCATGTAAAAAAAATAACGGCCGGAGAATGATGTCCAAGGTAAGGCAAGGCCATGGGATTTTGGTTACGGCTAGAGAATGATGACGAATGATGTCCAACATAAGGTAAGGCCATGTGATTTTGGGCAAATCGTGTAAACAATAAGGCGCGGTTCTGTTGAAATAAGCCATATATATTTGCCATGGGAGAAATATGAGCTTACTAATGTTGCCTTCTCCTTTGATTGAAATCAAGTGTAGTATTAATGAGTGAGCATTTGAAAGCAAGAACATGGGATATGTGTGTGTATGCATTTGTAGAGGTTATTATTTTTATCAATTTTAAGGGATTCATTTTTTTAGATACACGATTTTCTGTATTTTATATTCCATAGAATTATTTTTATTTGTTTCCATCTTAAAACGCATTGTCATGTGATTACAGAATTTTTAATTTTTATAATTTGTGCAGCTAAATGAACATTTCACATTAATGAAGTTTTAGCAACGTGCAATTCACCTGAGTAATACAAGAACCTATCTGCTGCATATCATGTTCTGCAATTTCTACATTAAAATCTCTGCACGGTTGCAATCATGCACACCTACATCTACTATTAATGCATGTACATTTTTGTCATTTTCCGGCGCAGACATCGAGCAGAGGATCCAAACCCTAGCCCTCTTCTCATCGGATTCCTCCTCGGCCGCCGCCGTCACCGCCGGCGACTCCTTTGCTGCCCGTGCCGAGAACTACTACCAGAAGCGTCCGCAGCTCATCTCCCTCCTTCACGACCTCCACTTCAACTACCTCCATCTCGCAGAACGCTACTCCCAGTCCCTCCTGAAACTCTCAGCTTCATCGACTAACGCCGCCTCAGAGATCTGCTTATCCGACGACGATGAATACAACCGCCCTCCCCTCTCCACCATCTCCGATGCCGACAGCTCCATCTCCTTCACCTTCACCCCCTCCTCATCGTCATCGGTCGATCCAGTCTTCGTCGAGCTAACACTTGCATTAGTCGAGAGAAATGTCTTGTTGGAAGAGACAACGTGCTCGGATCGGAGGGAGCATGACTCATCAAGGAAGATGGAGATACAAAGGAGCTTGCTTGAGGTGATGGAGGCAGAGCGGGTGGTGCTGCTGGCGGAGAACGAGAGGCTGGAGTATAGGAGGATGAAGGCGGAGGAGGAGGCAAGGTATGTGAGGATGCGGGCGGCAGCAATGGGCAAGCGTCTGGCGATGATGAGGGAAGAGCAGCAGTGGAGGGTGTGCGCATTGGGGAAGAGGGTGGAGGCACTGGAAAGGAAGGAGAGGGAGCTGGTGAGGAGGGAGAGGGAGAAGGCGGAGGCTGGAGCCGATCTGGAGAAGCTGAGGGAGGAGAACCGGAGGCTGGCAAGGAAGAAGCAGAAGAAGATAGGGAGGTGGAGTTGTGTTGGCAGGAAAGGGAGGAGGAAGGGGTGTTTGATGTTGTGGGAATCTTGTGTTTTGATGTAAATCGAGTAGAAGAGTGACCATGAGTTGGGGAGTATTTTGGGGTATATGGAAAAGCCTATGCTTGTGTTGGTACAGTACTTTCAAGGAAGTAGTAATGAAATAGCTTACTGGTTTTTGGTAACAAGAATGGTGATATGAAATGGCTTACACATAGTTTTACAAGAATGGTGATATGAAATGGCTTAATCATGCTGTCTTTGGTTAAACTTGGTGTCGACGTGGTATCTTGATTGCGCAACAAATCTCGTACATCCTTTCTTCGAAACCATGTTTATTCTACACACAAAGTGAAACATGTTTTGGCAGGAAGATGGCAGGTGATACTTTACCTGAATGGATACAACGCTTGTAGTAATGCAGAAGAACCCCGTCTATCGCGCAAGCGTTAATCATCACCGAAACATATAGTTCGGGACAATGATAGACTAAATAGTTTACATCAACCTTACCTAAGGGGCTGTTTGGTTGCAGGATTATGGAATTTGGATTCCAAAAATAGTACAGTTGAAATTTCTGGATTTGGTAATTTGTTGTTTGGTTGGTTTTGGATTTCTAGTATTGGATTTGTAGATCCTTGTAATCTTTGTTTGGTTGTTGGAAAAAAAATGGGATTTGGATTTAAGGATTTTAGAGAGAGATAGAGAGAGAGGATTGTTAAATAAATAAAGTACATGGACCCCATCTAAAAGTACAATGAATAGTGTCAAATCCTTGAGAATCCTTGAAAATTTTTAGGATTCATGAATCCTTCTTTTGTGGTGGGCCCCCCATATAAAACAAAGGAATCCAAGAAATCCTAATCTTGCAACCAAACACAAAATTGTGGAATCCAAGGATTCCACAATCCAAAATCCAAATCCAAACCCATAATCATGCAACCAAACAGGCCCTAAGTGAGAGCCGCCGTGACTTGCTCGAGCAAAGCCACACATCAAAAACAGCTTTAACCATGGCACGGTCACATCCATTAACAACCAGGAGAAGCGACACAAACTTTGTTTCAAGCAGAAGTCAAACTAAGCCATTAAAATACACTCAGGGGTCAAATGGTTCATAGGTATCAATTAAGACATTTAAGTTTTCAGTCTAGCTTCTACACATCGAGTTTAAATAAACATGGTACAAAATGCCTCTTTAACCGTCTTGATCGCTTCTTAAAGGCCCATTTTTAGGGAACTAGCATTACTGATGCCTTTAAAGAGCAAGTTACAAAATCAAACAGGGCATGATCAGAAAATAAAAAAAACATATCATTAGATGAGGCTTGGAGATCAGTGTATGTTTTCTTGTTATAGATATTACCCTCAAGGTCCTCATACTCTTCTTCGAGGTCGGGACGCCATTTATGGAGTCCTTGCCGTTCTTGTATCCTTTCCCACAGCTCCTTTGCTTCCTGTGATCATATAAATACAAACTTTATAAGAATCCACGGCCACTAGAACTTTATTTTATTTTTCCAATGGGCATTTGTAAGAAAACATACCTGAATAGATGTAATTTCATTGAAGTTCTTGGTGTTGGGAATATTCAGGCAACCCATTCCATGCTGGCGGCGCCACTCTTTGAAATGACGCTCAAAAGCCCTGAGTCCCCAGTAACTGTGGTTGCCACATATTTCACACTTAAATTCCTGAAACAAAATGAAAATACAGAAATTAACAAGCTGCTGGATTCTAACTTTAAGAATAATAATATCACAGGGTCTGTGGTCTGTTGCTACTAGGCAATTAGCCCTGTCCAAATCAAGCTTACCAAGCCACTTTTTTCCTTTTCATATCCTTCTTTGCGGGGGGGGGGAGGGGGGGGGGGTTGTGTGTGTGTTTTGGGTGGGGGTTGGGGATTGTTTAAACATTGTGAGGACTGAGAAGCATTTCCTGTAATCTCAAAAGGCCAAGAGGAAAAAAAAAATCAATCATGATGATCCCAAAAGTTTGGGATGAAGGCTTGTCGTAGCAACAGCGTAAAGCGAAAATGATAAAAGGTCCAAACGATTCCTCCAGGCGTCAGCTTCAAGTTTATAACTGTTATCTTAAAATTTATACAGTCCCCTGTGGAAGCTGCTCAGCAGGGGGTCGCATTTTGATAAGAAAGCTAATGATGATCATGTTAAATGAGAAAAATAACGATTTAAGGTAAATTGCATCTCTATAGACTTCTAGTTATGCTTGGCTGGGAATTGCATTTAGATATTGGAGCTACTGATGATAATTTAGTGAGAGAGAAATTTTTTTAACACATTTTCGCATGTCAAAGCAAAAGATAACAGCATGATTGGAAATACAATAGAAAGATCAGTCATGGGCCTTTGATTTGTCTAACCTGACTAAAGGAGGCATACAAAGGAAAAAGATGTAACAGGTTAGGAGCATCATAGACAACCGCGAAAACAACAAAATTACAAATTCGCCAAGAGAGTAGCAGAAACCTCTGTTGGACGAAAGAAATTATTTCAAGTGGGGCTTTCTATCAACAGAACAATTACCTGGCCGAGACCATGAAGTTTATATAGCCAATAGGGGATAGGCTTTCCATCCCAACCCATAGGCAATTTGAGGGGATTGTATATCTGTGTGTCCTCATCATCACTTTCAGTATCAGCATGAATCTCTTCCTGTTTAACACAATTAAACACCGGTAAAAGTGTTTAGAAGTTGGGGGATACACATAGAAGTGCCTGAAGTAATGAAAACATCTGAAGTAGGAATGACGTGATGAAAAGGCCTAAAGTAGAAACACACAATGGTTGATCCTTTTTGTTTATTTTTCCGTTTTTTTAATAATAGATTGTAACCCTGTGCAGACAGAATATGGTGAATTATGCAGCTCGGTAGGGGGGAAAAACAATTTTCCTGTGGATTATAAAACCTAATTTTCATTTTTTTTCCAAGGCACCTCATAATTTTCCAACAAAATTACAGAAGCAAAAGGCTCCTAAAATCACAGATTAGTTACGTTCGGCCAAAACAGAAAGCAAATGCAAGAAATTGTATAGATTAAACAACACTAATGTATCAGGATTGTCAGCACAAGATACTGAGGACTTGTAGAAGAATCAGAAAGGAACAAAGTATAAACAGGCCTAGTAGAATCAGAAAACACAACGGATAAGCCGGCTACATAGTGGAATATCAATTACCCTACAATAAGGCGCTATATAAGGCACTTCCCAGGATCAATAACAATTCCCTAAACACTACTCGTTTCGGAAAATTTTGTAAGACCAAGCAACTTATATGGAAAAAATAATGCCATATTGCAGTAGAAAACTTGACGTAGTCAGCATAAAAAAGGCAGTAAATTAGAAGCAATGAAATTTTGTAATCATGCCACCTTCTATGAAGGTGCCGCAAAAATACATTCTGCATCGCAAGTATTTTATCACACGAGTGCGCAGGGTGGTGGAAGGTCATGACTGCCTCATATAAGAAGATTTATTTAGACTTCTTGCAAAGTTTAGATCAATGCTGGTCAACTATCATAATCATACTATTGGTTCTGGCAGAGAGAGGGAAACAAAAACAAAATGAAACAAAAGAAAAACATACCAAACAAAATGTAGTGCTTATTTATGATAACATGAATTTGCACAATACTAATCAACATAATGGTTAGAGAAGGATGGCACAACTGTATGATGAAAAACAGAAGATGCCATGATCTGGTTGACCAAGGATACAGATGATGAAGCAGGAGATTTATATAAGGCCTTAAACATATCTCAGCAAGCGAAATAGAGTCAGCGATAATCATCATCATCGAAATGCGTAATTACCTCTTCGCGCTCTGCTTCCATTTCCTCGTATGTCAAAGCCCGTTTCTTTTCAACATTATCTTTTGTTTGTGTAATAGTCTGTGCAAAGAACACAAAGAAACATGCAACATCTAGAAATCAGCCGATACATGAAACGTTAAGTATATGATACAAGGAGCTAAGAATATCAGAGCAAGGCAATAGAATTCTATTGTATTTAAGCATTACAAGGAGAATACTCAACTCATGTAAACCCAAATTTCAGTCTATTCATTCTGTACAGCCAAGGCACCACAACCATTAAGACTCGCAGCAGTATGCACACAAGAATGCGATTACATTGTCATCAGCAACCTCTGTTAACCATTATGAGATTCCTATAAAATCTAAATGGAATTCTGTTGCAATTAGAGAAGATAAATATTTGTTCAACTAGATTAAACTGGGTTAATTGACAGCTTCCAGATTTTTCCTAGTTTAGACTATGAAATCAACCAAATACCTATTAGGTGTTATATATAGCGATGGACCTATCCACTACTAGCTTCTAGGTGTTGGGGCAAGACATTATGATTATAGTTAATTCAGTTTTCATTAGCAGGAAAGTACAGAGCCGCGGGTCTGGTCTCATACTGAAAGCTAATTACAGAACTGACACAGTGACATGAAGCATTCAGAAGGAAAGCTGAACTTGAAGGAAAAAAACTCAAATGAGGAAGATGATGGTGCAAAGGATAGAAGATTATAGTCTTATGGATCAACAACTTCTGCGCATAACAAAATTAATTTTGCAAGCGTAGGCGTGTACTTCCATGTGATGGCGGTTGTTCGCAAAATGAAACCATTGAGAAAGGAGGAAATTCACCACAAAAGGAGAACGAAAGAAAGAATAAGATAAAGAAAGAACAATAGAAAGAAACGCATCCAAATTCTTCAAGGATCATGCATGGTGTCGAAAGTAAAAACCAAATGACGTGGAAACTTTAATGATAGTCCCACATTGGAAACAACAAAAGAAACACATGGGTATAAGGTATAAGATGGGTCAAACCTCACCAAGGCTTGAGTCTTATTATTGGAAGCCCACTTATATCAAAGTCACGGTGTACCTATAAAAGCCCATCACTCCTTCAACCAAACATTAATGAATGAGCAGAGCACAGTTAATGAATGTAACTAGGTAGGGATCCACATTGAAACATGGTATGTAGGTAGGGATCCACATTGAAACATGGTATGTGTATACATAATTTGAAGACTGTAATAAATATGTCGATATCTATGTTGCGACATGAATGATGCATCAACCTACCATGTACTATGTTTTAACAGACATCCATACTCATTATATGAAACCTTTAGAAGTCAGCCAATTAAGAGATATTAATGTGAAACACAGAGACAGATTATACATATTAATGGGAGACACAGAGACAGCTTACACAATGAAATAATCGGTAAATGAACAATTCTGCAGGGGAGAAAAAAAACTAAAAGCAGAAAAATTATCATGAAGAACTTAGAAGTCTACATCCAATAAATTCTGGTGACATGGATTATGAGATGCTGCTTTACGCTCGGCATAGGCACTACTTTATAGTTAAGTTATTACTACCTGACTTATCTACTTATTCCTTCAAACAAAATAGCGCATCTCATTTTTTCCGAACATAAAAACATATCACTAAGATCCATGCATGATCTGTATGTATGTGTGGATATTCTATTCCATGAGAGTTGAAACCACGGGATCAATGTCATGTTTGGATCCTAAGATTCAGAATTACATCTTACCATCACGGCCCTAGATCTTGAGCTCTAAACAATCCTCCAATCAAATCATAAGGAGACAATCATGGTCATACCATGTACTATGTTTTAACAGACATCCATACTCATTATATGAAACCTTTAGAAGTCAGCCAATTAAGAGATATTAATGTGAAACACAGAGACAGATTATACATATTAATGGGAGACACAGAGACAGCTTACACAATGAAATAATCGGTAAATGAACAATTCTGCAGGGGAGAAAAAAAACTAAAAGCAGAAAAATTATCATGAAGAACTTAGAAGTCTACATCCAATAAATTCTGGTGACATGGATTATGAGATGCTGCTTTACGCTCGGCATAGGCACTACTTTATAGTTAAGTTATTACTACCTGACTTATCTACTTATTCCTTCAAACAAAATAGCGCATCTCATTTTTTCCGAACATAAAAACATATCACTAAGATCCATGCATGATCTGTATGTATGTGTGGATATTCTATTCCATGAGAGTTGAAACCACGGGATCAATGTCATGTTTGGATCCTAAGATTCAGAATTACATCTTACCATCACGGCCCTAGATCTTGAGCTCTAAACAATCCTCCAATCAAATCATAAGGAGACAATCATGGTCATAAATGTTAAATTCAAGTTTAGTCTTTTTTCTTAAAAAATGATATTGTTTATTTTGGACAACTTTCAAATATTTTATTTCTTTCGATTAGCAAAGAGGCATTCAATTATCGGTTTGAAAGGAGTATCAAAAGTGTACACTATAAGAAATGGCTTATGTTCTTCTCAAGCAGTAAGGTTCACGAGTAATTAAAAAAAACCAACAGTTTTTTCTACATGACAACTTACAGACATGTAGTAATTCAGTCCTTAAAAAACATGCATTCAGGAGTGGATTCTGGTACACAATTTCAATTGCAAATTGTTCTTGCTAAAAGAAATAAAAGGAAAAGGAGCAAAAAGGAGATCTTACCTCTTTTAACTTTTCTGGACCCACTTTAATTAGCTCCTCCACGGTACTGTAAAATCAAGATCAAGCACAGAGTCCAGAGATATATTTCCATTTTCCAAGCCCTTATTTTCCCATTGTATCTTACCATCAGCCCAAAGCTCTTCAAATTCAGTCTCAACCTGCCACAAGAAATTACAAGCAAGCACATTTTACAACCAAATATGAGAGAAGTTTCAAGTATCTTAAAATAACAGTTCCTTTTCTGCTAAGGTCTATGCCAGCTACTGTGTAACCCTACTTAAATAAGTCCTAGGCAATTTAAAGCATGCTTCTTGACACCGTCAAATAAATTTAAAAGTGCTGGTTTAAAGCGCAAGGGGGAATCAAAGAGATCAATTAGAAGAAAAAAGACACCGAACTGCAGAGACTCCATGATAATCATGTTTTTGAAGAATGACTATGTATTGAAATATAGAACCATGCGGTATTAATTTCTAATGGTTGATGCTAACTTGTCTATCTAGGTTTGACTCTTAAAGTCTGAGAAATCTTAGCTTTCAATTGCTTAAATAGAAATACACGCACATGGACGCACACTCTGTTTTCTCTCTATATAAAATAAAAGGTCATGCATACTAACAAATTATTCTAGATTTTTCTTAGAAGACTGCAAATCTGCGAACCTAAATTGTATTGTATATTCTATCCCTATCTGAATCTGCGATTCATAGTTATACAAAACCTGATGTCATGTGCATGCAAATACAATTATACATCTACAAAGACGTTATATTCAAGATTGGAAGAAATTAACTGCAACACTTCTATGGTCGCCAACTCCAAGAAACATCATGTTACCTACCTACTAACCCTGAGCACATCACCCATTTAGACATAGGTGGTTTTCTCAGGGGGGAAGCCCGAAAGCTATTCAAAGCGCATCACAGTGATCACACCACAAACAAGAATCGAGCATGATTAGTGCGCCCTATCAAAGTGGAAGGGCAGAGCAACGAGGCGATCTCAAGCTTAAAACACCATATATAAGCATCAAAATATAATTTATGCATACCTAACATGTTACTGTGACTCGATAAACGCTAAAATTGCACCAACAGTGGTTGAGTTGACAGTCCAGCACATGTGTATGTCTTTCAAATGCCAGCTAAACCATACACTAAGAGTAGCATCATCTTCAATTTACATCCCAAAACAGATTTTAAAATGCTGTCTTAGGAGCTGAATATCCAAAACAATTTAACCATTTCAACTATACATCAGATTATACAGACGTCCTGCAACAGGTCAACTCCACCCATTCATATATCTTTAGCATGTCTTACACCTTATAATCTGACACACACCTCATATGGAAACAGATTCTTGATATTATTATAGTAATTAACTGAAGGCTTAATTTCACCAAACTACCCAAAACTGCCCCTTCTTCACTAAGTTACCAAAAAACTTTGTAAATTACAAGCTGCTACTCCAAAAGTTTCAAATTAGAATATTAACAAAATTTCACAGCATCCTCCTTTTGGTATATTATGCCAATACTAAACAAGCATTATGATATTATTGCAATTTGTAAAATGATGTTATTGGAGTTTATCGAACAAAGATATTGTTAATATGAAAGAATTTGATAGCAAATAGTAGTCCAAGGGTTTTAAAGTTTAGTTAAAAAATTGGTAATAGCTTTTGTTATTCCAGTGAAATTAAACCCTAAATGAATAGGTGCAAGCTCTAATATGCACAACAGACAATAAGAATTGAAAACATGATGAACAAATAGTAAAAGCAAACCTTTGAAAATATCCGTCCAAGGTCCTGCAACGGTTCTGTACGTTCAAAAAATGATACAAGATAGTCCAGAACATGCACCAGGTAATCTTTGTATTGCCTGTAAAATGTGCAATCACATGTAAGGCGTAGCCCATGATATAAAATGTGTGCCTATTAACAAGGAATATTCTGCATACCTATACACAGACATAAATATATGATCATGTGTGACTATTTCAGTGGTGCAAGCAGGGTTTGAACCCTATACCTCTTCGGTGGCTAGAAGTTTTACCACCTTGTTCTATGTACATACATATGAAGCGTCGTCGAAAAATTAAAAATGTATACGAAGGAAACAAAAAATTTCACAATTTCAAGTACAAGTACTGCATCCAACACCAAATCTTTGATTGGTGGTAAGGGATATTGGTGTGTCGAATCTACAATTTATAAACTTGTACATGAATATCTTTAAGTTAATATGGATAATTTCTTATAATCCACCTAAAGTTAACCTCGCCTAACTACACAAGAAATTGTCCAATTCCAAGCTTTAACCTGTGCAGACAATTTTATTTTCCTTTAGCTCTACGTTTAGTCTAACATAATATAACACATGAAGCTTGAAATCAACAAGTTTTGCATTATATCTTTTGCAATTCCAGGAGTTCTAACTTATTTCAAGAAGGTAAAAATTAACCCATAACTTGCAATATCTATTATTCTAAAAATAAAAAAAAACCGGCAGTAGTTTTTACCTTGTCAGCTTCAGATTGGAAGGGATCTTGTGAGTTTGTGAAAACATATCCAGGAAGGTTGAATAATCAATAATAGGCTCTCCAAATTTTGAGTTGATGTACTCATTGTACAACTCATGCATGTCTAGGTACCGACCAAAAGCTTCCTATGGACAAAAAAAGTTCATTAGAAAAAAACTGAACTATGTTGTAGGATGTAATAGACATTAATGGTATGAGTAAATATCATGCATCTCTACTTCATATTCTAAGCAGTGAATCTGTCTGAAGAAATAACCAGACAGCACAGTTTGCTTTTAGGAGTATACCGATAGATAATTGCCCAAACCTTACCATGCATGCCAGCATGATCCTACACGCAAAATCATAAAATCCTGCTGGAAGTAAAATACATGTATCACAACGGAGCTCCCTTGACAAATCTAAATTTTATTTCAATTATTAACTACAAAGAAGTCGAAAAAAAGTTTTAAAAAAAATTCATTGCACGCGTATGAAATTCTCTACAGCCAAAATCATATGCTTTGTCCTACATATATGTCCCAGATTATTGTTTTATGGATTTGCATACAGCGTGTCCAATAACATACATGGCAACGGTACATTAAAGCAATGAAAAACCATCAACACATAATGATGACATTGTTTACAATATTTAGATGGATTATAATAAGCTGTGCGGACTAGAATGAGATGGTCATACACGGCAATAGCACATTAAAAAGCAATGAAAAACCATCAACGCATAATGATGACATTGTTTACAATATTTAGATGGATTATAATAAGCTGTGCAGGCTAGAATGAGATGGTTTAAACATATGTGCAACGAAAGATGATAATGTGGCAGTTAGGAGTAACACATAGTAGTTAATGGTGCAACGGCAAGTAAGGGTGGGGCCCAAATGAACATGGATGTTATCGGCTAAAGAAAGGTATGTGAGTAGCTGACCCACGAAGTTAGGATAAAGACTTCTTGTTGTTGTTGTTGTTGTTAATGCTGCAAATGATTCTTTTCTTCGGGTTTCTTTTTTCTTCAAAAAATGTTTGTTGATATCCTCCTCTCCTCTAGATTGATCTTTTGTTTGCTTGTAATTACTCTAAAGCATTTTGTTCTTACAGTTGGTTGTCAAAACCAAAAATAATTGGCCCAGCCTGTTGTCGGCGCTGCATGGAATTCCAACTACATCCAAATGAAAGATGGTTTTTTGTCCAGCATACTTAGATTCTTATCCAGGTTGCAGTACAAAATGAGCACCATAGTAGGAGCCATGCCCAACTAACTTGGAATTGTACTCAAACTGAGCATGAACTGTCTGCAGCTACAAGCAACAACATATTTTCAAGATTTGTAGCTCGAGCTACAATTCAACCATGCAAAGGAATGTAGCTCAAACCACAATAGTACGAAATGCAATGGAGCTCCAACTAAATACACCAAATACACCGTTAGTTCTTTAAAAGGTCAGGGATACAATAACTAGGATTGGGTTCATAATGCCTACATTTTAATATTTGGTCAATTCGCTTTGATATTATCGATACAGAATGGTCCTATATTATTTTATTTGTTAAAACTTTGCCCTTTATGAAGTTTCGTAATGCATTTTCAACAAACTTCACAATCACTACAATTTGCTTTGCATACTTATTACCATTCTTCATTCGATGTTAACTTTACGAAGTAAATTTTTTATCCTTGTGTAACTCTAATCGCTAAAAACTGTTATGGACATGATATATCTATTAAGGAGATTAAGTAGATTAGATTCTTGGACTGATACCATGATCTAGGTCAACGATGACATGAGAAAGAAAGGTGGCATGAAGATTCACGTAAAGGAGATGCAATGCTACATATTATGGGGGTTTCAAGACAAGATTTTTTAAAAAAATTGTGTCTTACATATTTACATTTTGATTGATGTATAGATTGGATGGTACCATATGTGGACCATTTTGATCCACGCATTTCGGGTGGAAATCAATCTTAGAGATCACAAAGCGTGTTGCGGGATCTTTCATTTTATATTCGTTGCCTGCTGAATACTGATTTTTTTAAAAGATGAGGATGATGAAAGATGATACATTTTTTCAAGAAAACCAGTTGCTCGAGTCAAAAGCCCGATATAAAATGGTTTATCCATTAATAATATAGTGTAAGGTTTCCTTTTTCTCGCCCTAAAACAATTCAAAACAACCCTGTTGAATCCTATTAGAAGATGAATTCGTAATATCATTGCACACTTGTTGGCAGGTGCATACAACTACTTTTGTTGGTTCTTCGTCTCAAGGAACAACTTGCAGACACAGAATTGATAATGAGCCGTGCAAGAGTTGGAAGATGAAGTTTTCTTGTAAGATTGGAATATTGGATGAAATAATGGAAACCCTTGCCAAAAGGTATTTACTACAAACACGGGTAAAGTTTGTCGCCTAGGCTTGAAGGGGAATGAGACCCATTGAAATGGTATACATGCACAAGTGTGCGACGGAAACATATTGTAACCAGTGCAGTGTATAGTGGGACCCCATAAGTTTAAAATACTGGCTACTGAAAACATAATATAGGAAGG
Source organism: Agapanthus africanus (assembly GCA_030015575.1). NCBI lineage: Eukaryota > Viridiplantae > Streptophyta > Magnoliopsida > Asparagales > Amaryllidaceae > Agapanthus > Agapanthus africanus. The sequence goes on from CM057338.1 coordinate 27,368,028, forward strand.
TTTTATCGTCGTAAATGAACGGTGTTGCTCGGTTAATGTTGATGTCAAAGGAGAGGAAGCTGTCTTGGTGTGTGTGTGGGGGGGGGGGGGGGGGAAGCCTGCACGTTAAGAAGCGTTGACAATCTATATGAGAAATAAGTGGTTCTATGCACATCAGCAATCTCGATGTACGAATTCTGGTTTGTGTGGTGTTGGTTGATTGAGGTACGGAACCCCGGGCTTAATTATGAAGACAATGCAACTGATGTCGCTTGAGTTTGGACACTTGGACCCAAAAAAAATAGTGTGAAGAATATCTTGTGAGGCGTTGGATTAATAGAGGGATAGGACGGATGAAAATTTCGCAAATACCAAAGAGTCGGTCCATAATTCGAGATGTGGATGGTCGAACTTTGTGTTGGGTCACACATGCTTATAATGTTGATGCATAATAAGTAGTTATGTAAAAATATGTATCCCTCATGCATTAAATAGGTACTTTGATCAAGCCGTATGCATCTGTCATGGAGATGAAATGAATATGAATGCAATCTTGGTTAAAAAGAAAGTATAAAGCACTTCATCCACTTTTTTAATGTAAGATGCTTCTTGGACATCTTAGGAATAATCCAGGGGCCTATTTTCACGCAGTCTTTCACACGGCCAAACGATCACAGCCTCATATTCATACGGCAAAAGATATTATTTGGCAGTGTATTGTTGTGTTTTGCTTGTGCAGATAAATTATGTATCATCTAAGTTGACATTAAAGTCCCATTACAATGGCAACAAAAATATTTTTAAAAAAATTTGAGAATACCTCTCCGCTGAACTCGATGACCGGCTCTTCCTTGAGCATATCCTCAAACTCCTCGGTCGCATCAACAGCTCGAGCAGAAGGATGCCGCCTATGATACTCACGGATCTAAAGAAAACCCAATAATCAAACTTCAATAAAAAAAAAAACAAATTAACATCTTAGGGTTAGCAATAAGGAAAGTTGAATAACCTCTTTCAATCTATCGTAGAAAGTGCTGAACACGTTCGTGCTGCCGCCAGCCGTCTGCCCGCTGAGGGCCGCAATCTCGTCCTTCCTCGCATTGTCTGTCTTCATATATCTCAACCTTCCAATCAAAAGCATCGAATCATTATCAAAAAATAAGTACATGGACAATTTTTTATATTAAATCATATCAAAATAATATTTTGTAAAAAAAACGCTTTCAAAACATATTTAAAAAACATACCATTATCTGTCTTGTAAGCGCCACGCCAGCGCCGGCTCAATGCCGGTATGAATAAAAAAATTTAAACGGCGCAGTTTGAAACTGCATCAAACTGCGCCTCATACATTTGTAATGGACGCAGTTTCAAACCATGCCCATATACCATATATTTTAGTCCAAAATAATGGGACGCACTTTCAAAGTGCGCCCATTCTCCTACTTAAATCGATACGATGTATTAACTTTTCTCATTCATTACTATTCTCTCTCATCTCTCTCTCTCTCTCTCACGGTCGCTCACACACATACACACTCTCTCAGGTACTCTCTATCTCTCTCGATCTCTCTCTTCCCGAGACCTCTATTCCCTCCGACCTCTCCTGAGTCCTCCTCTGTCCCCCCAAGACCTCTCTGCCCCTTTCCCCGGCTATCACGCCCCGCTTCCCAGAGTGCGCTAAGATCGGCACGTGACAGAGCCAACCATGTTACCTGTGGCTAAGAAATATCCTTCCACAGTCACATTACGGTTGGTTATAAGATATCAAGAACAGTAAAAATAAATAATCTATCTAGTACATGTCCATCTGTCAGAATAAAGAGTCAAGAAATAATATGCGGAAGCAATAAATCCAAATAACAATAACAATCTGGAAAGTGCGTCTCAAATACTGGCACACATCAGGAAATGAAAATGCTGAAAGAAAACTAAACTAAAATACTAACAGGATCCTCACTGCTCGGCCTGTCGGCTAAAATACTCCTGGTCAGCCTGCGACAAAGATAGAGGATCTGGGCCATGCAAAACCCAGACGTCAGTGCGTCATAATATCAAACAATAAAAATATAATGAGGAGGTAACAAGATATGCAGGCATGAGTTGAACAGTAATAAGTGTATAACAGTAATATGAGTATGGAACAGTGAGGTGTATCAGTGTATGTGATGTGCGATGAGTAATCTAACTATATTATTGGGTTATCTACTCTCAAGTCTTTGAAATCAATTTGATGGAATCGTCGATATAACTCAATAGTATCCCGTGCATACCCGGGACCACGGTTCAGACTCTCGGGGCTGAATCCGAGATGTGCCGCTAAGCACAAACAGGAAACATGTACAGACGAATGATGTCAGCAACATCATCCCGGGACTGGTCTAGCCCCCAAAACTGATCAGTATAAGCGTCGAACTGTTGAGTTACAAATCAGGTTTCATCATTGATTTCCCCTTACCCCCAAGTTATGTGTTCAAGTCAGGTATTGATAAATCTGGAGCAAATTTGTCTATACAGACAACCGAATATGTCCATCAGGACAAGATGTCAGGATTTTCGGCATTAGGAACATGATCAGGTATAAAGTCAAGCAGTGGTGTATCAAGTCATATCAGGGGGTACACAGTATATCAAATGGGTGCCCAACAGTAAAATGTAGTAAGTATCGAATCAGGGTAAAAGTACGGATGTACGGTAAAAGTATGGATGCACAAATATCTATTATGGGTTACATCATGACTATGTAGGATGCATATTATCCAGCATGGGGTACTAATGTAACAGTAATATGAATTAATATGACATGGCATGTAACTAGATATGTAGAATTAATGGTATGGATACACAATAAAACATGAATGCACAAATATCTATCGGGGGTTACATCTACAGCTCCATGATTATATAGGATGCACATCATCACGCATGGGGTGTTAATACAATAATAACATGAAATAATATTATCTTTAGATACAGCTACATATATAATAAATGATATGGATGCATACGGGTATCCGAAAACAGTAAAACATTAATATGGGTGTACAGTGCAATCAACATGTGATATTTTTATTCATATGGATGCAAAATAAGATACAAAGCATATAGCAAGATAAACTTGCCTGAACGGATCACACGACGGGGTGCGCACGCTGCATCCGACGTCAGGTAAACGTCGCAACACACACACGGCACACAGGACAGGTCCAAGCAAGGCAAGAAGGTAACCACGCTGGCTGGGGATGCCCACAGGGTTGCTCTGAACGTCAGCGACGGCACAGCTCCGGTGATGGCCGGGAAAAACCAGATCAAGAAAGAAAAGAGAAGGAAAAAAGAATAAGGAAGAAAAGAAGGAGACTGGGGTTTGGTGTGGCTCTGGGTTTGGAAGAAGGCGAGGAGGTGGTTGCGAAGGTGTTGAGGCGACGGCAAGGGATCGCCGACGAGGAAGCAGGTGATGGCAGTGAGGTGCTAGGTTCTTGAAGTCGGGAAAGAAGGTGATGGAGTTGATGATGGTGGTGATGGCGTCAAGAGTCGGAGGTGGTGAAGGTGAGGTCCGCGGGGGTTGAGGAGGTCGGCGGAAGTGAAAGGTGACGACGAGGTGATGGGTCGCCGGCGCTGGGGTCTGCCTGCAGGGAGCTAGGGGTTCGGGTTATGGGTTTACGGCGGTTGTGGGTCGTTGGGGATGAGAGGAGGAGAAAAGAAGGAAGACGAGGAGGTGGAGACGAGGCTAACGAGGGAGATCAGTGGCGATGAGGGTGAACGAGGGGGAGTGCGGTGACGTAGGGTTTCCCGCAGCGATGGGTCGTGGCTGTCGGGTGATGGCGGTGGTGGTTGTGGAGATGGGAGAAGAGGGTTGAGGCGATGGGAGAGGGTTGAGGCGACAAGGATGAGACAAGGCGGCGACGGCGAGCGCAGACGAGGGGCGCGGGACCGCGAGGGCGGGAAAGAAAATTTTGTTTTTTTAGAAGAAGAAGAAGATAAGTGGGGATTAAAATAGGGTTGGGTTTTTCAAGAAAAAAACCTTAATATATGTGTGTGTGTGTGTGTATAGAGAGAGGGGGGAAGGAGGCGTGGGTTAGGATTTGGATTTAGTAAAATATTTAAGATATATTTTTTTGGTTAAAGAAAAATTATAAACTTTTATAATACATATATCAAACAGTATAATATATTAGAATATAATATTCAGAAAATTTGAGTTTTGTGGTTAATACAAAAATAGTCCAAAACACGCCCGGGTCAGCTCTAAAAATCTAGTTTTAAAATACGGATAATATACGTATCAACCAAAACCAAAATACGATATCCGGGTAACGAAAAAGCACACCCCCAAGAACGGATGCACGCAGTGTGCACGTAGCTATCCAAACGAGTCCGTTTCACTGAACGGGACGAGAACACGAGGTGCAGATGCTACCACAGGGTCCGGGGTATCATGCAGGCCATGCCATATATTTTTAAAATATTTTACTTGACTTTATATGTTATAACGAAAAATATGCAGATGCCAGATAAAATGCCAGTATGCAGTACATAAAAATGAAAGTGCACGGATCCACACAACAAGCCGGGATAAATCATAAACAGGAATCAAGACGGGTTTCCAACAAGCGGGTCGGGTCGGATGCAAATACAGATGCCAAATACACTATTCGCACCCAAAACACAATAAATCAGGAAAATACCATAAATAAAGAAATACTCAAAATAGAACTGGTATAAATGAACTAGGGTGTTACACCGGCGATCTCCCCCTCACCGGCGATCTCTCCCTCTTTGGTCTCTCTCTCTCATCTCTCTCCCTCTGTCTCTCTCGCATCTCTCTGTCTTGCTCAGCTCTCTCGATCTTACAGTCTCTGTCTCTCGTTTGTGCAGCTTTAGGTGGAAATGCACGGACGAACAATCACGGTCATCGTCATCACCACTGTGAGCATCTTGAAAATTAGTTAAACCCTAATTTTATTTAAAATTTATCACGCCCCGCTTCCCAGTGTACGGTAAAGGGGACGCGACGAGGTCCGCTACGTATATTTTTATTTCTTGTCTCTTGTGTATTTATTTTATATTGCTTAAGCGTATCTAAGCAATATAAAATAAATACACAAGAGACAAGAAATAAAAAGAACAGCAACTTTTATTTATTAACATTCTTTGTACAATACATCAAGGGAAATACAACTGAAATAAAAAGATGCCTAAACAGTGGCATCTTCGGCAATGAAAAGTACAGAGAGGAAAAGTGTACAATGAAACTAAAGTGCTGGATCTTCGGCAAACTGCTTCAAGTCTTCTACAGATGGCTCGATCTCTGCCGGGTCCGAATCACCTGACGACATTCAAAGAAGAAAGAAATAGAATGTCGTCAGCGAACAGGTCGCTCGGTAAGTCCCAAAGATGATGGAGAAATAGACAGAGAGTAAGAGAGAGAGAGAGAGTAGCTTTTAATGTTGTATTATAATGTTGTAATGTTGTATTAACGCTGTTGTTTGTAGTCTGGTACAGAAAATGCCAGTGTATACGAAGGGAGGCCCACTTACACCGGGGACCTTGGTAACCTGTAGTACAAGGCTCCGTCGATAATACCACGGAACAACGGCATGGATGTAATTACGTCTTAAGTGACCACCTCGTGCCACGTTTAACATATTCCATACCAGTCTACCCCTTAAACCCCGCGATGTCTTATTTGTACTGTTATCTTGTAAATTGTATTTACCGTAAGATTGATTGACTGACTGACCGAAACCATGATATCAGAAAACGGTTGTAACCGTAAAGTTATCTAAATGGAATACTGAGAATCATGTAAAAGGAATATATATCCATGGTTCGGTTCAGTCAAGTTGTATAAATTGATAATTGTATTCATGGATTCATTTGTTCATATTGAATTGGAATCTTGTAGAATTACAGATTGACTTGAATCATATTCAAGTCAGATTAATCAGACTCAAACCCGAGTCAGACAATCAGAATTGTGAATCGAAGTCTTATAATTGCTAAGGTCCTTAGGGTAATTTATAAAACTTGAGGGGGGTTTATGTAAATATACTTTTCAAAATACACCTCAAGTATTTATTGTTCGTCTTTAGAGTTGTAATGAGGGTGGATTTTATGTTGTGATATTTCTAGTGAAAATATCCTAATTATAGGTATTTATCTGTAATATTGATTTATATGAAGTTCATGGTATTTTAGTGTAAAATCTATTCTTGTGATTTTTAGAAAAAGGTGGAAAATTTATATTATAATAAAATAGATATTTAAATGATAAATATACATATGTTTATACAAAAATAATTTTAATAAATATTTTATATTCTAAAAATCTCATTTTCTTAAAATGTCGTATTTTAAATCTTTCGAGACCGAATGCTCCTTGCGGAGGTCTGAATCTCGCACTACTAGCCCGAGGATGCGCGATAAACCGCACGATCCCGAACGGGTTCCCCAAAGATGGGTTGTAGCGGCGCTTTGCAAAGATTGTAAAATACTAATCTTTTAGAAAACGGTTTTATAAAGTAAAAGGTATTTATTTGCAAAGTGTAATTTTCCGTATTTTAGATTATAGGGTTTCCTAAGCCAACTAGCCTATTTCTAAATGGTCTAAACGATAAGTCGTTAGAAACCTCAAATCGCCTCTTCACTGCCAATTGCGGCCAGGTAAGTGCCAGGTGAGTGGGAGGCTCTCCACTACAAGTAGTGGCCCTAATTAAGTAACCACTCGCCTTAGACACACTTGTCTAGACACCACAAAGTCAGGTTTAGATAAACGATCGATGTCCACAACTTATCGTATTTTTCCTATTAAAGATATTGTTTAAACAAATGTATCAAACCTAAACTTTTATAAAAGGTTTTATTCAGGAAATGGTATTTTAATGTAAAATCTTGTTTTATCGTATTAGGAGTTTTCAAGATAGCGTATTATGGTTGCATATGTGTGTGTGAGGAGGTAGGTCATTACCTCGTGATCTATTTTAAGGTATAGCAATGTTAACGGGTTAAATGTGAAATTGAAACATGATGGTATTAAAGTGAAAAAAATACGGTAAGTTAAAAAGGTTATCATTTCATGTGTGAAAACTTATTCAAATTGGTTTTTACAAGTTTCATAATCATGATAAAGATATTTAGACATGTTTGAATTGATTAGAAGTGAAATTTTATAGAAAACCGAATCGGAAATCGGATTTGTTCCGATTCCGTCGGGTTTCGTAATTTCGTATTTTTTGAGAATTAGAAAGGAAGATAAAATGGGACTTACGGGTTTCGATCTATACTAAGGAGTGTAGGGGAACTAAAGGAGTTGCCAAGGCGTTGCTTCGTCGCCGGTTGTTTCTAAAAACGTCGCCGGAATTTCGTCGGAGCTTCGCCGCGAACTTGTTTTCGAAGTACATAACTCTTGGAAAATTTTGAGAGAGTGAGCTTAGAATTTTGGGGGTGAGAGGGTAGTGCGTAGGGTTGGTATTTATAGGGTTAGGCTAGGATTAGGGTGGATGAAAAGTTAAAAATAAAAATGTGATAAAATGTAATAAAAAATGTATTAAAAGTGGAGTAATTGGGGCTTTTAAAGAGCTCTGGAAGTGGTATGAGGCTGAAACTTTGCAGGTGCATAGGGAATATGAAAAGACACAACTTTCATGTTGTGGCCGTCGCCGGAATCGGCCGACTCGGGGGTGACTTGGCCGTGACTCGGTCGGAGCACTGAGTCGGCCGAGTCAAGGCCGAGTTGGCCGAGTCCGGCGGCTAGGATCCCCCCCGACGGTTCATCTAACTCCTGGAAGTGTTACATCTTTGGGTGTAGTGGGGTTTTTGTGAGATATGCACGTGTAAACTCTTGGTATTCTAAAGGTTTTAAAAAAATCAATATAAAAAATAATGTGGGGTATGGAATTTGAACTCTGGTGGCTTGGTTCAGCAGTGCAAGGTATTACCAATGAGCTACAAGCTCCTTCTTGTAATTATGGAGTTATTTAATTACTTAAAATGATAGCAGCAAAAGTAAATACTCCAAATATACATTAAATTTAAAATAATTTCTTGTACACTAAAAATGGAGTTATTACATTCTTGTAACTTGTAATTAAAAACAAAATAATTACTTATATCTTGTGCTCAGACTAAAATACCCCTTTATGGATTTTGGAAAAAAAAATTTTAAAATTTTGTGTAGAAAAGTGTATAGAAAATTAGGGTTGTTACAAAATTAATTCATAAAAAAATTGGTTAAAATTTCGTGTTGGGTAAGCAATTCGAACAAATTAGGTACATATTAAGGGTTTTTCTCGATTTTACTTGCGACGGATCAATGAGCAGGATACAAGTTCTTTCAACTTGTTACATACTATAAATATAGATTTTATTGTAATTTTATGTAATTATGTGAGTATAAATGTGAAGATAAATAAGTAGGTTATTTGATGAGAACTCTCAAAATGTATCAATATTTCTGGCAGGTCGAAAAATAACGGATAATTATATCCATCTAGTTTGCTATTTCGACGGCCAGTTATCGATTGGAAAAAATAATATTCCTGAATATTTCGGTGGAGAAACTAAGATGATTAGAGTCAACAAGTTTAGCATATACAACGAACTATGCCAAGTAATGTACAAAACTACCAAAATCAATCCATTAGAGTTTAATATCTTCTTAATATGCAAATGGCCGACGGAACATGAATATACCGCCATTGATGTATTCGATGACGAGAATACACAGGTCATGCTTGCAACGGAATCGAAATAGATCGAGCTGTATATGAAGGAGATATTGACGTCCGCTCAACTGTCCGAATCTTATTCTGAAGTGTCCGGTCCTTCATTTCGAGCATCCGAGTATTACCCGCAAGGAGAAATGACATGCGTGCTCAATATGAATGCTGATTCTACTGACTTTATTTCTCCCACCAATGATGAACAATATAGATATCAAAGTTACGTAGCTGAAGTCAGATCAAGCAGTGAATTGGCAGTTTACGAAGTATTACATTGCATATCTTTATATCGCATATACATTTAGCGGAACACTATTTATTGAGAGTGGAGATATGCTATAGTTACTAAATATTCATAAATTTGTATGCGGTTCTTATGTACCGCCGGTCGGTTATAATTGCATGTCACCGCCAAACTTCGGTTTTAATTGCATGCCAACGCCAAACTTCGGCTTCAATATTCTGTCCCAAAATACCGAACACATGCAGTCATATAATATAAGATACAATACAGAATGAACACCGTTTGCAAACGATAGGTCGGGATATCGTCGATATGAAACCGAAACATCAAGTACCATGCAAGTCCCTAATATTGGTTCCGCACATCCAACCGATGCACCTGCTACGGATCCAGCAATGTTGGAACATAATGGAGTTGAAAGTGATGATGATGATCTGGTGATGAGGACGAAATTCAAGCATAAGATTGCATGCAAATTGTATATATCCTTGACGATGAGAATGATAGGTAGTGGATTATTAATTCATATGTTAATAATGACTTCGTTGCGTTGAATATCCATTTGCCGATAACATGATAGATGCTAACATGTTATCTACATCGGTAATGGAGAATGTCAACTTTCGTGCTGATAAGCTTTCGGCAGTCGATATTAAAAGTGGGTTGAAAGTCGGTGATTTGTTCGAGAATAAGAAGAAGTTAATTCAGACAGTCGGCGTTTGGTCAATTAAACACGGAATTTCTTTTAACCCAATCAAGACTACCATGACCAAGTACACCGTCGTTTGTAAAACAGACGCGAACTGCCCATAAAGGCTTCATGCATATATATCGAAGAAATTACCAACGGGACATCGACAGATAAAGAAGTATGCGGTTAGTCATACTTGTGTGAATCTTGTAATGAATTCAAATCATAAACATACCATTTCAACATTCATATGTAACAGGATATTGCCTTTTGTGAAAGCGGATGTCGATTTAACCCCAAAACGATTCAAGTGCTTATAAAAGATACATTATTCATTGAGATAAATTATATAAAGGCCTGAAATGCGTTGAACAGGGCATTGTCTAAAATATACGGAGATTGGCAAGATTCGTATGAACATTTGCCACGATACCTTATCGCCATCAAATCTACTAATCCCGGGACTGTCTTTAAGAAAACCGACGGTTCAATATCAGAAAGAATGGAATATTTTACCGGTGCATTTTGAGCATTCGGACCGGCCATTGATGGTTTCGTTTATTGTCGTCCCGTTATCAGTATTGATGGGACACACTTATGGGGCAAATACAAAGAAACTTTGCTCATTGTTATCAGTGCTGATGCAAATGATGACCTTTATCCTTTGGCATATGCTGTAGTTGGAGATGAAACCACTGAAAATTAGGAGTGGTTCATTATTTGCATTCATCTCTACATTCCATCCGTGCGGGGAAGACGCATTACTATCTGACCGGATGAAAGGGATTCCCACTGCACTAAGAAAATCATGGCCGGAAACTCATAGTCGTCGTTATTGTATGCGACATATCAGAGCCAACTTCTCGACTGCCGGATTTAGTGGCAAAACCTTTCAGAATTTGTTCTCTCAAATTGCATATGAACCAGATGACTTGACATATACACAGCTGAGAAAGGAACTTAAACGTATATGTCTAAGAGCAGATACTTGGATTGAAAGCGGTCTTAAAAATGAAGAAAAAAGATGGACTTTTTTGAAAGATGGTGGTAGGCGATTTTGCATGATGACTGCGAATGCTTCAGAAAGTTTTAATTGGGTCTTAAAAGGATCTCGATCTTTGCCTATTCAGGCCTTAATAGGACGGACTTTTTACAAGATGAACAAATACTTCTTTGCACAACGCTGGGAGGGACAAGAATGGACGACAAAGTTATGTCATAAATTCGAACAGTTAATAACAAAAAGGGCTACTGATGATAGGCATGATTGGATCATGAGTTTCAGCCGGTCCGAATGACAGGTGACTGATAAAGATAGAAAAAATTACGGCGTAGTGATCGATGGTAGGAACTGCAGTTGTACATGCAATATTCCTAAGTTGTAAAAGTTGCCTTGTTCACATGTAATATCAGCATGCACACGAGCTGATGGTGGGGGGAACATTGCACATCACGATCTTACTTCAAAGTGGTATTCTGTCCCCAAATACAAACCTGCTTATGCTTCATTGTTCCATCCTGTACCTGATAGCCGATATTGAAAGGCATACAACGGTCCAATAATATTACCACCTATCGGTAAGAGACAAGCAGGATGGCCATGTTCTACTCGTATCAAAAGTGTTATGGATAAATTCACGAGAAAGACGTAGACAAATTAGAAGCAGCATCTGCAATGAGTATGGTCATAATAAGGCACAATGCAAAAATCCTCCAGCCCCACGTCGCTATTGGTAATCCCTGCCAATATTTTAGAATACACACATGTCCAAACACAAAAAACAAGCATACATCTACACACACATACACGCACACATATGTTCTTTGTTATATATGCTCATTTTTTCAAAGATAATATAACTCGACTTTTTCATTGTGCAGATACCTATGGAGCCTGAACCTAAAGATACGAGTGTTCTGTACTTGTAGGCTGACCACAGGTCAACCAACGCCGCAGTATTACAGGTAAAACTTTGTAATATTATTTTCTCTAATTACATATATTATTTATACGTTAATGATACAAGTCCTCTTTTTGTAATTGGCAGAGTGATCGGGTGATTACATGCGTTGACCACTCAGTCCAGAACAGCAGGATCCCGGCTGGAGATGCCCGGATGCAGGCTGAGCCGCAATGGGCAGGTTCTCATTTTCTATCCAGATTAAAATATGTGTCTGGATAGAGGCTTGATTACGACTATAGTAGATAGATAGAAACCAGAGACCTCCACATTTCATTTTAGAGTTGGTGAAATGACTATCACCCTTCAGGACGTCGCTGTGCCGCTTGGTCTGCCTATAGACGAAGAGGTGCTTGCTATGGAGTACAACCACGATTGGTCGGATTTGTGTCCCGGCTTGCCGAGTAGGATTTCGTATGTTGGGCAGAGAAGATGCAGTAGTATTAACTTGAGTTGGCTGCGAGAGGCGTTTAGTGCTGAACCTGCTATGGATGGTAGCCCTGCGGCGATCAAGCAGTATACACGAGCCTACAGTTTACATCAGATATGGGCTCTCTTGTTCCCGGATAGGAGCAAGAGTAAAGTTAGTTTTGCCTGACTGCCTTTTTTAGCCGATCTCGACCAGTGTGCCAATTTATCATGAGGGAGTGCAGTTCTGTCATTCCTCTAAATCGAGCTGAGGATGGCTGCATTGATGGAGCAGAAAAGTTCTGGGGGTTGTTTGACACTTCTTCAGGTATAAAATACTTAAAACCGCATGGACTAATTTTGCGTAATTAAATTGATATTCGATATAAAATGTAATTCTATCATATTGTATTTCAGATATGGTCATAGACATATCTCTCTATTGGTCGTCTGGCCATTAAGTCACGGTTCGCTTTAGATGGCCAAAGGTCATATGGTTGCTAGTAAGTAATTGAAACTATGCGCATATTTCAAATTTCAAGTTTTTTTGAAATATTAACTTGTGTGTAATCTCTATACAAGTGGAATGTGCCCAGGTCATGGGATGTGACCTTGGATCACAGACCCCGCTTCTACCACAATGAGTTCGATGTCATGGAGGAGGTATCAGTTACGTGGACACCATACACACATAACCTGATGGACACTCTGCATCTATGTTTGGCAGGCGCTGGCTTCTGGCGTGCTCGGATGCCGATCATCTGCAACGATATTATTCAGATGCACATGCCAGACCGTGTCTTTCGCCAGTTCGGCTTGAGGCAGCACATACCAAACGCGATGGAGCGGACACCACGCCAGGGTGGAGCGCTGGTTGGGGATGCTTGGCTCGTGGAGTATCAAATTTGGGTGGGTCAATGGTACGATTAGGTACACTACATAGTTGATGAGATATAGCCAGATATACCGATAGACCAGTACCTTGCCTGGTATTGGGTGATTACTCGGAGATTCGTCTTCACAGCCACCCCTCCGCCCACCTCATATACTTCTCAAGAACCAATAGAGAGAGATTTGATAACTTTATATCAAATCTTTTAAAACTATAATCTTATTTTTATGAAATTCATTATCTTATTTACCATCAATATAGGTCCAAACCATTTATGTATTAAAGGATATAGCTGATGAGAGGATTAGTGGTACTAAGGACTCAGCGGGCGGGTTTATGAACATCAAGTCCCTCATCAGGAGTGTGATGACGAGACACAGATTCATACGTCCACCGGCCGTGTCTGTACCACACGTGCCTGCACCAGCTGTGTCCGCACCTGCTATTCCTATCACATATGCACGAATAAGACGTAGACGGGCACAGCCGGAGCCGTCTCGGCATCCCGATGTGTACAAGCATGGACCATCACAGCCAGAGCCGTCTCAGCCACCTGCCGCCGATGAAGCCGGACCGTCACAATCTCGACGTCCTGTAGCAAAGAGGACATCAGGGATGGTGCGACGACTTCGTTAGATTGCATGGAGTGTTTGTGTTGTATTGTGTTGCGATGACTTCGTTATTTATTTTACATTGTTTATTATTTTCAGCTTATTGGTCTTCACCGTTTAGACGTCGTATATTTTGCGTGGATTGTGTCTCCGCCATTTGGGCGTTGAGTTAGCTCAATCCGTAGATGCTATTATTTTACTATCCTTGTACATGAATTTTATTCAAAATTTACGAAGGAGGTACTGTCCGATTTTCAAACATTATTTTTTTACAAAAAAACACTTTAATTCATTTTAATTCAAACATTGATTCTCTCTCACACAAACACATGTTCATACACGATCTATTATACACACATGGTACACACATCCACAACATACACGAGAATCACGTAAACAAAATAAATAGTAAGAACGGTAACAACACCATAATTCATCACTAAAATTTCTGAAATAAATCATCTACGTTGCTCAGTTCTGCAGCAACAGAATTAATCCGCTATGTAAATGCATCAATGGCCTCATCACTTACCGCGAAATCTCGAGTGAGTTCGAGATGGTTCAAAGTCCAACGGTGCATAAAGATGCGGTAGAGAGAGCTTGCAGAGTACTTGATATTGCGAGCAGAAAGAAGACCCATAAAATGAAAGAAGCGGTGATGACGATTTACTTCCTATGGTGGTCATGGGTTACTTCTTCAGGGGGAGACGGGAGCACATCCAATACAGCTAAGTGCAAGAGCCGCATGATTTCACAATCAATCTTTATCGGCCAGTTCATACCCCCATAAATAAAGAAAGCCTTGGTAACTAGAATAGTCTAGCATCATGTATACAGATTTCATGACGGTGTAAGAGATGCACCTCTTAATTTCATCGATTGATGGCAATCCTGCAGATGAAGATCCCGACATTGAGAGAAAGCGTGACTGAGAACTGAGAAGGAGAAAGATAGAGAATGTGATGGCGATGAGATCTGAGAAAGTGTGAGAGAGCTCGGTATAGAGAGTAAGATTCGAGATAAAGAGGAAGAGATTGAACTCTTCATGTAAGGAACACTATCATTCACGTGTATGTGTTTTTTTGTGGCGCGGTTGGCAACCGCGCTCCAAAAAAAACACATACACATGAATGATTGTGTTTTCTTTTTAAGCGACTTGCAAACTGCGCCATAAAAAATACAGACCCGTGAATAAGTATATTTCTTTTGAGGACGCAGTTTGCAACTACGCCCAAAATAACAAAGTCTACCCATGAATGATAGTGTTTCATTTTAGGGCGCACTTGCAAACTGTGCCATAAAAAAATACAGATCCGTGAATGGGTGTTTCTTTTTGGGATGCGGTTTGCATCTGCGCCCAAAAAAAACAAAGTCCCCAAAATGAAAATGATTCATATTATTTTGCTGCATTTAAGGGGCATGGTATAATTGTACTAGGCGCAGTTTAAAACTGTGCCCATTAATAAAAAAATCTATTCACATCAGCGCCAGCGCTGAGCTGGCGCTAACGTGACGCCGAGATAGAAAGCGACATGTTTTTGTAATATGTTTTGAAAGTGTTTTTTTTTAAATATCATTTTAATATGGTTTAATATAAAAAATTGTCGACAGCTATATGGGGAGAGTTGGGGTTTATAGAGAAAAGTACGAGCTTGTGTGTGGTAGTGATGACATTGTCGACCATGGAGCAGACGCGGTGGTTCTGATAGAGACGGTCGGGGGTGGAGGTGGGCTCGCGCTGGAACTCCTTGACGATGAGACGCTCGAGCCTCTCAACGTCTTCATGTGATGATCGAGTCACCTCCAGCAGAGTTGAAGACATGGCCGATGATTTGAGGGAGAGGGGAGAGAGAGAGAGGATTCGAGATTTAGGGTTTAAGAGAGGATTGCAATGGAAAGGGAATTTAGGGGAAATCGATTCTGATAGGGCTTCCATTTGGGCGCGATCGTATATAGGGTTCATTGTTGATGGTGAGGCCCGCGAGGGCAAAAAACTGCTTTAGAAGGGTTTGCACGGTGTAAACCCCTCTAAAGTATTTAGATGGGCTCTTCTTGCATGTGGGGGAGCCCATCCAAGGACTTGCACCATGCAAGTCCTTGCATAGTAGATTTTTCCCCACAAGGGCTGGCCATTAAACATGGGAATTTGCAGTGCTTAGACCAGATCGAATATTTAGCAAGGACTGGCTTGGCAAAGTACCGTTAGGCCTTCCCTGAGTCTAGATTCGCCTGGTCGCATAGTTGTGGCATAGTTTATGATAATATTTCGTTTAACTTTTTTAAGATGCGGGATAAAAAGAGACGGACAGACTATATAGAACCTAGCTAGACTTCGCTCTTTGTGTCTTTACAAAAATTGGGGCCCCCGGAGTTCTGCAAAACCGCTGTTAACTCTTTTTTAGCTGTCAGAGAAGCCATGGTTATGTTTTTTAGTTTAGCATGGAAATCCAATGAAACCGGTGTTTTGGAAACAATGATATGTTGCCAAAGGAAACCTGCGGTGATATTCAAATGATTCAGGCATGCACTGCATCTCGGAGCCGTCTAAAGGTTTCGAATGATTTAGTATAAATATGTGGAGGTCATCAATCAATCAAGAGAAGCATGTTTTCTTTAAAAATAAGAAGAAAGAGAGAAAAATAAGCGAAAACAAAAGGCGGCATGTGTTCCACCGAGAACATGTCTTCATTTGGCACTCTCTATTTTCGATGGATGAACTCGATACCAAGAAGTTTTTCCTCAAGCTCAAGCGCCGATTTAAATACATACTTTGAGATACTGTTTCATCACGCACATATAGTTTTTCGATAGTAAAAGCAGTTAAAGTTTTGATTTGATTAATCATGTGCGCACATGTGGTGGAATCATGACAGCAAAGCACGGAAATTTTTTGAAAGAACAAAGCGCGGAAACTAAATGGAGCTTCATCATACAAATAACTCATAGCAGCATTGTTGGATGTCAGAATCGAAGACATCGCACATGCAACATATATAAAAAATGAAATTGAAGACTCAAAACAACCAACACAAAAACAAAGACGAAGGACCCAGATGCGACGACGATCCGTTATGCGGAACTCCGTAGATCGAAGAACCCAGATACGACGATGATCCGTTATGCGGAACTCCGTACGTTGGCTGTACATTTTCGCAGAATTGCTCCTGTAAAGCTGTTTGAGTGTAATCATTACTCCTCTCTTCAAATCTACAGCATCACCCATATTGTTGATTATGAGGCCATGCCAAGGTGGTCAGCATTATTAAAGCATTAGACAATGTGGCTTATTATTATTGTTATTATTTTGCAAACCCGTTACCATCATTATCATTGTTTTTGTATTTTTGGACGCGGTTTTCTCTCAATGACGATACAAACATGTCTTTATTTATTTGCAGGAAAACTACTTTTTCTTTCAGCATGATGGAACCCATATAGCCTGTATGGATTCTCACTAGATAAAAAGTGGACATAATATCCACCATCTCTACTATTATTGTAACACCCGAGCCCAATAATACTATGTATATTACTAGTTGAGGGTTATTTATTGCTCTTCCCAATTTTCCTGATTTTCTGGTGTTTATTGCTAATTTTTACCTGGTTAAGTCATTTTGGCACATAACAAATTTTAACTCCGAAAATGAAATTTAAGATGTCCATGTTGGCCTACTCGTCGCCACTAGTCGCGTGGTAGCGTCCGCGTGTCGAGATTCCGTTCCGTTTGGCTAAACAGGCAAGCTTGGACGACTACGCGCGCGTGCAAGTGTCCGACTTGGGGGCATGCATTTTAATCATTAAACACCTATTTTCAAAATTTGGAACCCGCTTAAAATCATATAATTTGAATTTGGAACCTTTGGGCGCAACCCGGGCGCGATTTGGAAATGTTTCATTTTGCGCCAAAATGGCCCATTTAAATTTAATATCGAATATATATTTATTTACATTCTAATCTTTTCCTAACAGCAAATCTACGAAAAATCCTTCTCATATTTTCTTCCCCGGCCAATCACGAGCTCCTATTGAGCTCGTGGGCCCCCTCCTTTCTATCTCTCTCTCTGCCTCTCTCCTCTTTCTTTCTCTCTCTCTATCTCATCAATCTGTTTCTTTCTCTCTCCTATCTCTCTCTCTCCCCTCTATATATATATTACGAACATGCAGCCGCCCTCACCATCCTCCTCCATCGCGACCACGAACCCTAACCCTAACCCTAGTCTCGCGATCCCACTGCCGACTTCCCCGCGACCTCGCCGGCAACGCCTCCTCGACAGCCGCACTTCCTCCCTCCTTCCTCCTCTCTCTCCCGTGCCTGCACCCATCTCCCCGACGCCTCCATCCCCTCGCAGACCTCGCCGTCGACGTCGCCTCCCACCGTCAACGCCTCCCACGACTCCCTCTCACCCTCCTCGTCGAGACCTCGTCGTCGTTTCCCTCCTTCCCTCGCCGGAACAGTAAACCCGAGCCCTAACCCATCGCCTACCCCGCTGTTCGCCGGAGGAACGTGCCGGCGACCTCGTCGACGCCACCTCCGACCACCTCCCTCTCTCCCACGACCACCAGAGCCGACCACACTCCTCTCCAACTCGCCGCAGCACACTACCCTGCACACCCGAGGCCTTTCCCCTTGCTGCAGCCGCCGCCGTCGTTTCGCCGGCGATCCAGTGCCGTCGAGCCATCGTGTTTGCACCCTGTTTCTTCCCTGTAAGTTTCCTTCTCCTTCCTTTTGGTACAACCCCCCCGCTGGTCCGTGTCGTGAATGCGTAGTTTGGTTTGCTAACCTTGTTGTTCTGTTTGCTGCCGATCCGACCGTACCGTCTGACGAACCCGACGCTCCAGCGAAGCCCCCTGGTCCGTGTGATCCCGTTGACCTCTGTTGGGACTCGATCCGTGGCCCGTGCTTCCGTACCGTGGTTTCTACCGACATCGCATCCGTGTTTCGGTTCACGGAACCGCCGAGGCAAGTATCCGAATACTTGCTTAACATGCTACAACTTAATCATCATGTTATAACCACACAACTAATATAACATCGATACCTTTTATAACTTAGAATTGCTAGCCACGATTACCCGTAACTTTAAATCAATGAAATCATTGCTCGTATTAACCGGTCTGTTATTAATTCATACTTAACTAATCAAACCAAGTAGATCATCCCCACTTCATTTGTTAAACTCACTCATGAGACAATTATTGTGCTTAGTTCAGATTCATGTAACTCCATTACGTATATTATCGATATTGTTCGTCTTGTGGCTTTTGCACCTCAAAGGTGCGTGAACCGGATTAATATGAAAATACAAACATCACTGTGTTCACATAGAATAATATTTGTTATTTACTGTTTCCTGCTACCGTTCATTATTTGTTACTATACCTGTTATCATCATATACCTGATTGCATTACATATTGACCGATCTGGATACACATGACACATGTACTGATACACCGGACATGACACCCTGTACATATCGACTCTACCTGTTGAAAGTAACCTGACCTGTTACCTGATCTCAGGCCTAATGCCGACAAACCTAACCATTCCTGCTGTCGACCCAGACAGACCTACCTTTACTTGACTTGTGTTGGCATTAGTCCTTGACTACTGAATACCTGACTTGACATACATAGTTTGGGGGTATGGGGAAATCAAAGGTGAAACCGACTTGTAACTCAACAGTTCGATACATTGTTCTGATCAGTCTTACGGGCTTGGCCGGTCCGGGAGTGATGATGCTGACATCACTCGTCTATCCTACTACCTTTTACTGCTTAGCGGCACGTCTCGGACTCAGCCCCGAGGATCATGACCGTGGTCCCGGGCACGCACGGGATACTATTGAGTTACATCGACGATTCATCAATTGGTTTCAAAGACTATAGAGTAGAAAACCTGATAGGACAGTTAGTCACCTTTGCACACTACCCTGCTTGTTATTTCTTATTAATGCTTATTTCATGTTTATATTGCATTGTTATTATCATGTTCACATTATATACTTGATGTCATGATGCGCTGACGTCTGGGTTTTGCATGGCCCAGATTCCGTACCTTTGTCGTCGACCGAGCAGGAGTACTTCAGCCAGCAGGCTGAACTGTGAGTTCTTTAGAGTTTAGTTTATTTATGTCATTTCATTTCCAGATGTGAGCCCGCATTATGGGACGTACTGTTTATTCTTGTATTGGATCATTAGCTTCCGCACTTATTGTTTATTGATTCTTATTATTATGGATTTGGACATGTATTAGTTTAGTTTATTATCTTGATCTTGATATCCTTACAACCGTAATGTGACTGTGGATGGATACTTCCTACCCACAGGTAGCATGGTTGGCTATGTCACGTGCCCAAACTTGCGTACTCTGGGAAGCGGGGCGTGACATGGTTTTATGGTATCAGAGCCATAGGTTAATTGGGTTGATTCTTTGTAGTTGCGTATTGCACCCGATACACGAATCAGAATACCCGTGATTAGGAAACATGTCCTGCCACTTTGACCGTTTTACCGTCCTTGAATCATTCTTCCAGATCATGTCGACATGCAAACTTACTTTGCATTGTCAACTCGAAACCTAACTTCTTGTTATCTCTAGGACTTAGGCGACTTGGGTGGAGTTAAGTAATTGCGGCTATGATACCGCGGCATAGCTACAATGCAGTACTCTATTTAAGTATCTTGGAGTTCTAGCCTTGATTTATATATATTGAATCTATCATCATGCTAATGTTGTTTGTTTTGATTTCAGGACCATGGCAGATAAGAATTTCAAGACGTATCAGAGACGTGTGGATGAAGCCGCCATGTTAGGAGTGATACGAGGGATGTTGGAAAATCAGAAGAGGCAAACTGAGCTGATCCAGCAGCAAGCCGATTCATTTCAGGAGGGTTTGCAGGCTATGCAGCAGTCTGTAAACACCGCTGTAGCGAAGCCAGTCGACCGAGTAGGGACCGTGGCAGATTTCAGACGGTTGGGTCCTACTACTTTTACTGGCTTGGAGGAGCCGTTGCCAGCCGAGCAGTGGCTTGTGGACACAGAGAATTTATTGATTGCGGCACAGATCCCAGAAGACAAGAGAGTTGATGTGGTGCGTATTCAGCTGGTGGATTACGCCCGAGAGTGGTGGCTTGTGGAGGAGACCCGCCTGTCCAAGCCAATCAGTTGGGCGGATTTCTCCAAAAGTTTCTTGGAAAAGTTCTTCCCGCGGACTGCACGGGAGGAAATGGAGGAGAGATTTATTGGGCTGAAACAAAATGGAGCAGCTGTGGATGTGCATGCAGCGGAGTGGACGAGACTTAGCCGTTTCGCTGGACCCTTAGTCGCCAAGGAGGCAGACAGGGCGCGAAGGTTCTTGCGCAGTTTGGATGTGGACATCCAGAGGCAGATTGTCTCCCTGGGTTTGACCACTTTCTCACAGGTTCTTACGGCAGCCAGAGAGCAGCAGAGTTTATCAGGATCGAAAGGGAACCTTCACCAGACAGCAGTTGCGGCCAGGAAGCCTGCATTTGTACCTAACCGAGATCATGGGCGCAGAGGTATTCCAGTGGACCGTCGAGGTGTAGCGCCAATGAAGAAGCCTGTGATCGTTGATCGAAGGAAGAGCGTGACCTGTGCCTACTGCCACTTACCTGGGCACGTGCATAAGGAGTGTAGAAGAAGACTGGGACTTTGCCTGGTTTGTGGAGCAGCCGATCACGCAGTTGGTGCTTGTCCGTCGAAGCTTCGCACGAGAGAGGATATACGGAAGACTCCGCAGAGACCGTTCCAAGGGCAGAAGCAGCTGACACAAGGACCCAACCAGGGTCGAGCTTTCACTTTGACAGCTGAGGAGGCCAAGGCATCAGGAGAAGTGGTTTCAGGTACCGTACTCGTTCGTGGTTTTCCTGCTTTGGCGTTATTTGATTCCGGAGCATCCCACTGTTTTATGTCATCCAAATTTATAACTACACACTCGATCACCTGCACGACCTTGTCTAGTTTCTGGGACATACACACTGGGAATGGGAAAATCATAGCTAGTAAGGAATGTAGAGATTGTACGGTTGTTGTTTGCGGACGAGAGCTTTTTGCAGATTTCTTGGTGATTGATACGGGCAGTTATGAAGTAGTCTTGGGAATGGATTTTCTTGGCACTTTCCACGCACACATTGATTGTAGGGCAAGGAAAGTAATTTTCCAGATTCCCGGGCACCCTGAGTTTACTTTCATTGGAGGAAGCAGTTCTGTCGGGCCAGTCGAGTTTAGGGCTAGGCCGACAAACAGTATTCTTGCGGCAATGGAGGTGGAAGAGCCAACAGTTGTTCGCGACTTTATGGATGTGTTCGAGGATATTTCGGGCTTACCGCCGAAGCGAGATGTGGAGTTTGCGATTGACCTCATTCCTGGTGCAGCGCCAGTATCAAAATCTTATTATCCGATGGCACCAGTGGAATTGGAAGAAGTTAAGAAGCAAGTGGGTGAATTACTCGAGAAGGGATGGATTCGAAGCAGCAACTCACCTTGGGGAGCTCCAGTTCTTTTAGTAAAGAAGAAGGATGGCACGAGAAGAATGTGCATCGATTACCGAGAATTAAACCGGGTGACTATTAAGAACAAGTACCCGATCCCTCGCATTGGAGAACTTTTTGAGCAGCTTAGTGGCGCGAGGGTATTCTCGAAACTGGACTTGCGATCAGGATATCATCAGGTCCGAGTGAAGGCAGAAGACATTTGCAAGACGGCGTTTCGAACTCGGTATGGGCATTTCGAGTATTTAGTGATGCCCTTCGGAGTGACTAATGCGCCGGCAATATTTATGGACTTGATGAACAGGATCTTTTCACCGTTCTTGGACCAGTTTATTGTGGTATTCATTGACGATATTCTGGTGTACTCGAAGAGTCCGGAGGAGCATGCTGAACACTTAAGGATCGCACTGCAAACGCTGAGACAGGAGAAATTATTTGCGAAGATGAGTAAGTGCGAATTCTGGTTGGAAGAAGTGAAGTTTCTGGGGCATGTCGTGTCGGGCGATGGAATCGCCGTTGATCCCGAGAAGATTACAGCAGTTCGAGATTGGCCTGTTCCAAAGAATGTTGCAGAGATAAGAAGTTTTCTTGGACTCGCCGGTTACTACAGAAGATTTGTGGAGAACTTCGCTCGTTTAGCTGAGCCGTTAACCAAGCTTACGCGTAAGGAGGTACCGTTTGTTTGGACAGATGGATGTGCATTGGCCTTCGAGACGTTGAAACAGAAGCTGATAACCGCCCCTATCCTAACCGTACCGGATGATTCAGGAGGACTGGTGATTCACAGCGACGCATCTGGAAAGGGATTGGGATGTGTTTTGATGCAGAACGGGAAAGTCGTCGCTTACGCATCGAGACAGCTGAAGACTCATGAGCAGAACTATCCGACTCACGACTTGGAGCTTGCAGCCGTGATCTTCGCCCTGAAGATTTGGAGACACTACCTTCTGGGCGAGAGAGTTGAAGTCTTTACGGATCACAAGAGTTTGAAATATGTGTTCACTCAGAAGGAGTTAAACATGAGGCAACGCAGATGGTTGGAGCTGATGGCCGACTACGACCTTGATCTTAAGTACCATCCGGGAAAAGTTAACGTCGTGCCAGATGCGCTAAGTCGGTTACCAGCAATTCAGTTATTGACTGCACAGAGAGAGATCATTGAGGAGTTTCGGAGATTTGACTTGGAGGTTGTGCTACCGCGTGCTACAGGACAGTGGATGCAGTTACAAGTACAATCGTCCTTAGTTGAGAAGATTAAAGCGGCGCAATCGCAGGATCCTAGACTGCAAAAGTTTCGAGAGCAGGTTGGAGCCGGACTACGAACCGATCTACTGATCCATGAAGATGGTTCGTTGAGATATGGTAGCCGTGTGTGTGTGCCAAAAGGAGATGTGCGTGAAGAGCTTATGAAGGAGGCACACAGTTCAGCTTACTCTGTACATCCAGAAGGGACAAAGATGTACCGAGATATTCGACAGCATTTCTGGTGGGAAGGTATGAAACGGGAAATCGCTCGCTTCGTGGCTAAGTGCTTGGTATGTCAGCAAGTCAAGGCTGAACACCAAAGGGTTGCTGGTTTGTTGCAACCACTTCCGATTCCTCAATGGAAGTGGGAACATATAACCATGGATTTCGTGACGGCTTTACCGCGGAGTCCAAAGGGCAACAATGCTGTATGGGTGATTGTCGATCGGTTGACCAAGGCAGCTCACTTTATTCCTTTTCGGGTTGGTCAATCTACGGAGACTTTGGCAGAGCGGTACATGCAGGAGATTGTCAGATTGCATGGAGTACCGGTTAGCATCGTGTCCGATCGGGACACTCGGTTCTTGTCACACTTTTGGAGGAGTTTACAAGAAAGTTTGGGGACTCGATTGAAGTTCAGCACAGCTTATCATCCCCAGACTGATGGACAGTCAGAGAGAACGATCCAGACCCTTGAAGATATATTGAGGGCTTGCATGTTAGACTTCAAAGGTTCTTGGGAGGATCATCTACACCTGGTGGAGTTTTCGTACAACAATAGCTTCCAAGCGACAATTCAGATGGCCCCGTTTGAAGCACTGTATGGTCGTAAGTGCCGTTCACCGGTTTGTTGGGATGATGTTGGTGAACGAAGGTTACTAGGACCAGATTTGGTGGTGCAGACAGTCGAGAAGGTGAATACAATCAGAAAGCATATGAAGGCAGCTCAAGACAGACAGAAGAGTTGGGCCGACACGTCAAGAAGACCTCTAGAGTTCGCCGTGGGCGATTTGGTATTCCTGAAGATATCACCGACTAGAGGGGTGATTCGCTTTGGAAGTCGGGGAAAGCTTAGTCCCCGATTCGTTGGACCCTTCGAGATATTGGAGCGTGTCGGAGAGGTATCGTACCGGTTGGCGTTACCATCGTCATTAGCAGGAGTTCACGATGTGTTTCATGTGTCTCAACTACGGAGGTATGTTCGTGACGAGACTCATGTCTTGGATCATTCGGAGTTGACCGTTCGGGAAGACCTGACTTTTGAGGAGCGTCCAGTCGAGATCAAGGATCGAAGAGAAAAGGTTCTTAAGAACAAGGTTATCCCTCTTGTGCTAGTTTCTTGGGGTAACCGATCGCATGGAGAATCTACTTGGGAGCGAGAAGACGAGATCCGGCAGAAATTCCCTCACCTTTTCCAGTAGTTAGTTATCTTGTATTCTTGGAATTTCGAGGACGAAATTCTTTTGTAGTTGGGTATGATGTAACACCCGAGCCCAATAATACTATGTATATTACTAGTTGAGGGTTATTTATTGCTCTTCCCAATTTTCCTGATTTTCTGGTGTTTATTGCTAATTTTTACCTGGTTAAGTCATTTTGGTACATAACAAATTTTAACTCCGAAAATGAAATTTAAGATGTCCATGTTGGCCTACTCATCGCCACTAGTCGCGTGGTAGCGTCCGCGTGTCGAGATTCCGTTCCGTTTGGCTAAACAGGCAAGTTTGGACGACTACGCGCGCGTGCAAGTGTCCGACTTGGGGGCATGCATTTTAATCATTAAACACCTATTTTCAAAATTTGGAACCCGCTTAAAATCATATAATTTGAATTTGGAACCTTTGGGCGCAACCCGGGCGCGATTTGGAAATGTTTCATTTTGCGCCAAAATGGCCCATTTAAATTTAATATCGAATATATATTTATTTACATTCTAATCTTTTCCTAACAGCAAATCTACGAAAAATCCTTCTCATATTTTCTTCCCCGGCCAATCACGAGCTCCTATTGAGCTCGTGGGCCCCCTCCTTTCTATCTCTCTCTCTGCCTCTCTCCTCTTTCTTTCTCTCTCTCTATCTCATCAATCTGTTTCTTTCTCTCTCCTATCTCTCTCTCTCCCCTCTATATATATATTACGAACATGCAGCCGCCCTCACCATCCTCCTCCATCGCGACCACGAACCCTAACCCTAACCCTAGTCTCGCGATCCCACTGCCGACTTCCCCGCGACCTCGCCGGCAACGCCTCCTCGACCGCCGCACTTCCTCCCTCCTTCCTCCTCTCTCTCCCGCGCCTGCACCCATCTCCCCGACGCCTCCATCCCCTCGCAGACCTCGCCGTCGACGTCGCCTCCCACCGTCAACGCCTCCCACGACTCCCTCTCACCCTCCTCGTCGAGACCTCGTCGTCGTTTCCCTCCTTCCCTCGCCGGAACAGTAAACCCGAGCCCTAACCCATCGCCTACCCCGCTGTTCGCCGGAGGAACGTGCCGGCGACCTCGTCGACGCCACCTCCGACCACCTCCCTCTCTCCCACGACCACCAGAGCCGACCACACTCCTCTCCAACTCGCCGCAGCACACTACCCTGCACACCCGAGGCCTTTCCCCTTGCTGCAGCCGCCGCCGTCGTTTCGCCGGCGATCCAGTGCCGTCGAGCCATCGTGTTTGCACCCTGTTTCTTCCCTGTAAGTTTCCTTCTCCTTCCTTTTGGTACAACCCCCCCGCTGGTCCGTGTCGTGAATGCGTAGTTTGGTTTGCTAACCTTGTTGTTCTGTTTGCTGCCGGATCCGACCGTGCCGTCTGACGAACCCGACGCTCCAGCGAAGCCCCCTGGTCCGTGTGATCCCGTTGACCTCTGTTGGGACTCGATCCGTGGCCCGTGCTTCCGTACCGTGGTTTCTACCGACATCGCATCCGTGTTTCGGTTCACGGAACCGCCGAGGCAAGTATCCGAATACTTGCTTAACATGCTACAACTTAATCATCATGTTATAACCACATAACTAATATAACATCGATACCTTTTATAACTTAGAATTGCTAGCCACGATTACCCGTAACTTTAAATCAATGAAATCATTGCTCGTATTAACCGGTCTGTTATTAATTCATACTTAACTAATCAAACCAAGTAGATCATCCCCACTTCATTTGTTAAACTCACTCATGAGACAATTATTGTGCTTAGTTCAGATTCATGTAACTCCATTACGTATATTATCGATATTGTTCGTCTTGTGGCTTTTGCACCTCAAAGGTGCGTGAACCGGATTAATATGAAAATACAAACATCACTGTGTTCACATAGAATAATATTTGTTATTTACTGTTTCCTGCTACCGTTCATTATTTGTTACTATACCTATTATCATCATATACCTGATTGCATTACATATTGACCGATCTGGATACACATGACACATGTACTGATACACCGGACATGACACCCTGTACATATCGACTCTACCTGTTGAAAGTAACCTGACCTGTTACCTGATCTCAGGCCTAATGCCGACAAACCTAACCATTCCTGCTGTCGACCCAGACAGACCTACCTTTACTTGACTTGTGTTGGCATTAGTCCTTGACTACTGAATACCTGACTTGACATACATAGTTTGGGGGTATGGGGAAATCAAAGGTGAAACCGACTTGTAACTCAACAGTTCGATACATTGTTCTGATCAGTCTTACGGGCTTGGCCGGTCCGGGAGTGATGATGCTGACATCACTCGTCTATCCTACTACCTTTTACTGCTTAGCGGCACGTCTCGGACTCAGCCCCGAGGATCATGACCGTGGTCCCGGGCACGCACGGGATACTATTGAGTTACATCGACGATTCATCAATTGGTTTCAAAGACTATAGAGTAGAAAACCTGATAGGACAGTTAGTCACCTTTGCACACTACCCTGCTTGTTATTTCTTATTAATGCTTATTTCATGTTTATATTGCATTGTTATTATCATGTTCACATTATATACTTGATGTCATGACGCGCTGACGTCTGGGTTTTGCATGGCCCAGATTCCGTACCTTTGTCGTCGACCGAGCAGGAGTACTTCAGCCAGCAGGCTGAACTGTGAGTTCTTTAGTGTCACGCCCCGCTTCCCAAAATACGGAATACGAGGTGTAGACAAGGCCAGCCATGCTCCTACGGTCAAGGAAATGTCCTGCCGTAGTCACACTTCGGCTTCTGGTTTATCATGGTAAACAGTAAACGATGCGCAGGTAATGAGAAATGCAGTAACTGAAAGATTCAATAATAAAAACTGACCTGAATTGGAACAAACGGAAGTAACTCGGAGTAGTAAGTCAAGAAATCTGATGCACGTCTAGTTCTGATCCAGGCTAAATCTTCTCCTCACACTGAGCATGCATACTCAGGTCGTCAGAGCGACACAATAGCAATATAATATGTATATAATCAAGCAGCAGTTATAACAGTGTAGTAGATATGAATAACAGTAAAACAGCATGAATATGAATGAGCAGTAATCAATGCAGCGGAGCAGTAGAACAGTATAACGATATGTCATGTAAGGCAACACAGAATATAACGTATGAAAATGACAGTAACCCTATCAGTCTCTAAGTCTCACTGCACAGGTCAATAAGCCTATCGTCAGTCCAAGTGTGAGAGTCAACCACTCGCGAGTGTCCTCCACCCAAGGGTAGAACCCAAGGGCAAGGGACCACGGGCCCAACATGTAACGAGTGTATCACGGTGTATATATCACGTACCCTGTAAATCTCCATATAACTCCCTAAATATATAAGCCGGCATGGGACTCCCGAGATTCTGTTGAGCTCACACTTGAACTACCCCACACCCCGTGGTCTACATCAAACGCTAACCATCACCCTAAATACTAATCGATCCGTGACAAGTCTGCGCGAGAACTGGAGGCAGGACCTCCATCAAGCACGTCCCGACTAATACCTAAGATAAATGGCAGTGTCGGATGCCTTATCTGTGACACCCGTGCAAGCGCTTCCATAAGTGTCCCATACCACTTATAGTCACACGTACACGCATCCCACAGACGTCGACAATGCAATAGAAATATAGGGTCGCTGATTGTGCACAAGTACGTATCACTTTTCACTCAATCACGAATGCACGAACACTGACGTACTTGCCACAATCATCACTAGGATCTAACACTGGGTAAATGCACGATGTCACTAGGTTATCACTACAATGATATATGTATGATATGATGCATGAACAGTATAAGAAACGCAACTCAAGTATCATAAAAACAACAGTCTATCACTTGCATGATTTATCATGAAACATAGGTACATAATTTAGCGAAATGATAAACAAATAGTAATTAATATGTTCAGTTAGCTATCCATAGAATTTTGTTTCAAGTCAATCGGGTTCCAGGATCATTAGTTATGATTATTTCCTTTTAAGCGCACGCGGCTGGAAACCCAATTTCAGAATCAGAAGTCCATTTCGTAACGCATTTTGATCCCAGTTGGGATCATAATTTAGCGACGCTACAGCTGAATAAATTCTAGGGTTTTCAGTAAAGTTTTCAACTCAACAAACGGATCTTCAATCGCGTCTGTACGTTAGGAGTTATAATCTGTTTAATATTAACATGTCAATTCTGAATCTGCTAGGACTGTCATGTGTCCCGATATATTAAATTACCGATAAAATATCAAACGGTAACGAAACAGAATGAAACCAGTTGTGTTGTCTAGCTAACAGGTTTATCTACAATAAACAGTGGAGTTCCGCAACCTAAGAGTTAAGTAAATCCTGTGGTACCCATTACGGAACAGCAACCAATAACTGGAGTCGTTCTGGACTGCAGTCCAGAGTCGCACTCCGATCCGAATATCATCACAGTTTAAGTACAGGATTGTCTGGAAACTAGTATATGGTTAAAGTTCATCGAGTCGGCTTCGATTTGAGCTCTCGAACGCACCATTCTAATATGTATATGATTTATGGTGAATTTAACGGTTTTCAGGTGCAATAGAATTTCAGCTTTACGATTAAACTTGGGGGTAGTCATTTTAACTGTTAACAGTCGTATTTTCTAATGAAATTTGCACACGTTAATCATCTCTACAAGGGCCAAAATAATATGTCCAGTTCCGTCAAATACGATAATGATTTTCTATGGGAACAAGCATCGAACAGTTTTGTGACAATATATAACATCAAGCAAACATGGAATATATCTACGATTCTGATTTGTAATATATACGGAATAGCATGAAAGCAAGTAAGAACTTGCCTGGAACGTCTTGGGGTTGTACGGCAGCGACGCGGTCTACTGTGATGGCCCGACGCGATCACGACAAGTATTTGCCTCGGCTAGATCTTGGCTCGGCCTCGGAACTTGGACTAGGCTTGAAGCTCGGGCATGGCATCAAAGGCCCGGTTGCTGGGGTCTTGACGGTGAGTGTAGTGGTTCACAGAGCGGTATTGCCTAACTCAAGTATCTTCTTCCAAGGTGATGCTCTCAATTTCAATCTACATGCTATGGCCTCACTGAATATTCCTCCCTTTTGGACTAAGATAAAACATTAATTGTCATTTGAGTGTTTGTGTGAGAGAGATAGAGACTGTGAGTGAGAGAGAGTTAGAGAGAGAGAGCTGGAGTAGACAGGGAGAGAGAGAGGAATGTAGAGAGAGGAAGATGGGCTGAGTGTTAGAGAGAGAGAAAGAGGGGGCAGAGTGAGAGAGATGCAGAGAGGGTAGTGATGGGGGAGAGAGAGAGATGCAGGGTGAGTGAGAGTTAGAGGGAGTTTTACAGAGGGAGAGAGAGAGAGTGAGCAGTGAGAACGAGAGAGAGACAGTGAGAGGGAGATCTGAGATTAGAGAGAGAGATCAGAGAGGGCGCAGAGGGTCTGAGAGAGAGAGGGAGCGACGAGAGGGATGGTGAGAGAGTGTGACGGCGACGACGACGTCGACGATGACGATGACGCGGGAGAGGTCGACGACGAGACTAGAAGCTTGCCGGCGTCGGGGCAGGGGACTCGGGGTGCAGATGAGTGGGTGCAGGGGAGTGGAGTTGATGGGGAAAGTGATGATGATGCAGAGGCGTCGATGGGGTGGCCGGAGGTGCGATGTGCTCGCGAGGTCGGGACGTGAGTTGTAGAGAGGGGAGTCGTCGGGAGAGGAGAAAGGAAGAGAGGGAGACGGGGAAGTGAGGGTTATGGAGACGGGGAAGTGAGGGTTATGGAGACGGGGAGACGAGGGGTGAGCAACGCGGTTGTAACGCTCGTCGCGCGTGATGGGCGGCGATGTGGGCACGGGCGGAGGAGGCGGCGCGAGAAGCGGATCGCGCGCGTTACCGTTGGGGATTTTAAACGAAGATGAACAGTAGCGGGGTCGGGTCTGAGGGGAAGGCGGGCGTGGGCTGAAGGAGAGAGGGCCTGGGCCGACGAAAAACAGAAAAAGAATTTATTTGGAGAAGAAAGTGGGCTGGGCTGCTGGGCTCGAAATAGAATAAAAGAAGTGATAGGAAAAAGGGAACGGGCTTAGGAAAATATTTTAAAAGGGAAAATATGGTTTATAAATGAATGGGCCGAGGCTGTTTTTTATTATTAAAAGAGATTTACTTAGAAAAATCAAGTGGGCTGGGAAGATATTTGATAAAATTGGATTGGGTTTAATAAAGGGGTGAAGGGAAAAAGAATATGTTTATAAAAATAATTATAATGGGCTGCTGGGCTAAGGAAATAGGGAAAAATAATTGGTGTAATTAGATGTGAGTTATGCCGAGGTTGAGGAATAAGCCAAAGAAAATAATGGAGTTCGGGGCTCGGTAAAATATGGAATTTTAAGGGGAAAGAGGGAGTGAGCTTGGGGATAAGGAAAAGTGTATACTAGGGTTTAGGTTTTATTGATGAAGGAAAATGGGATTTAGAAGAAATAAATTTATAAATAAAATAAATAAAATTACAAATAAGAATAAATAGAATTCTTAGAGTAATAACTTACAGATTATAGTATAAAAGGGACTGGGTATTACATCATACCACCCTTACAAAAATTTCGTCCTCGAAATTTAAAGAAGTAATAGGTTATAGAACATAAGCGAAAGCCATCATAGTGGCAAACTAATATATAAGGATTTACTAAAAATCCGCGGACGAAGAAACTTGAAAATATATATATGTAAGTAAGAACAACATACTGAATGGTAGGTCTAATAAATATAAGGCAGGAACAACTATAAGGGTAAATACATGTATACAAGAATTTAGGTAACAATAGCGAATAATAATACTCGAGGCTTGTTCGATAGATTCGAACCCAAATATGCGCACATATAAGTATATCGAAAGTAGCAATATAGAAATAATAAGTATGAGACACAATCATTTATATTAGTAAACACAGGCACAACACTCGAAAATATAGTAATGAAAATGAGGTAGTGAAAGCTTAGTCGATAGGTTAAAACATTTTAAGGTAATTTGTCAATCGAATAGTTTTAAATCAACTTAGAAAACTCACATAACGGGGAACATGGAACAATATATACGCAATGTTAGTTTGCGCTACTGAAAACGAGAGGAAATAATAGCGTACTAAAAATATATAAAACGGAGTAATTAATAACACGTACTCTTTTACAAAATACTGAAAACTAAATTTCCGAATAACAGTGTTCCTAAATATAGCTAGGGTAACAGGGAAACACAAAGAGGTATAGGTCTAGCTAGGATAATGATTACAAAGAAGTGTGGCTTATTCAAAAGTCAGAGTATGGCGGCTTTAGACTGAATGTTAAGGAGATTGGGATAAGGTCAGCACAGGGAATAAGGGTGAGCAATAAAGGAATACAAAAAGGAACAAAAAAATATGGGGGAAACAACAGTCGGTACAACACACGAATCAAAATTTGAAGGGTTAGTGAACTCGGAAGTTTCACAAGAACCGTTCTCCTCCCAGAAGGATCTCAAACGGGGCACAGAGGAGGGATAAGGATGGCTCATTCCAAGGATCAAGGGGCCGTACTTTCTAATCAAAACGGGATGGAAACCATACAATGGGTAGGGATGGACAGTCAGGGATCCCGGCAGAAAAGTAAATGGATGCGGGCAATAAACAAGTATTAAACGAACCAATAATCAACAAGTTTACGAATCTAGAAGATTTATTTCATTCAAGATAATTTGAAACAAGCATTCTCGAAGACGGAAAGTGGCCTTAAACTATACACATTTTATTTGGCCAGACGACAACATTAAAAGAAATCCCATCAGTCGCGGTTGTGGAGATTCAGCAGGTTGCGGTAGGCTCGCGCGCTCAGGTAGGGGCGTCCATTTCCATAGCGCCTCGCAGGTATCTCTATTGGAAGTCCTTCCACCATGGGGTCTTGATCTTCTGGTCCTTTTTCTTCAGATAGAGCTTCTTCATCGAGATCCGATTCTATGTGATTTTCTTCTACGGGATTTTCTTCCACGGGGTTTTCCTCAACTGGATTTTCTTCTATCGGGTCTTCCTCGGGGTCTTCCTCTATAAGGTTCTCTTCAGGATCTCCTTCTTCTTCATCGGAGTCAGCCATCACGTTACACTCTGGGGCGGCTACTTCTTCGTCCTCTGAATCGTTGTTTCCGAAGTTGGCACGGGGACCGTTGACCTCATCGTCGGAACTCATCCTCGTGTGGTCTTAAGGATACGCAGGATTGCGCATCTTCATCCAAATGCGGCGCTGCTCCCGGTGGCCAAGTTATGGAAAGGAAAGTCATGATTAAACAACGGAATACATCAAGAAGAATAGTCAAGTGTACGAAGTATAGAAAGATATGCGGTTGCAGGAACTGAAAATCAGGATAGAAACGCTGTGATCACGAATAATATGAATAAGGAGAAAACAAGAGAATGATACATTATTTTACTGCATTAAATCAAAAGTTCAGTAGATACAAGGTTTCAAACTGAAAGAAATATTCACAAAAGATAACAACATTAATGCTGAAAGTAGATAATCATGAAAAATCCTTCTTCGACTACTATAACGTTGCATTTCCGTCGCGTGAGTTGAATCCTGCGTTAGGTCCGCCTTATCGTCGAAGTTCGAACTACGCGATAATCCTCACTTGGCAGAAGTGGGGAGTGTGGACGAGTTTCTTCCTTGCAGTTCTTTCCTTTCTGGGCAGCCGTTGATGAGGTGTTGGTTGGAGCCACATATCAGACATTTCCCTTGAGCACGGCGACAATCTCTCTGAAGGTGTCCTGGCCTCTTACAATATCCACAGCAAGGGTTCTTCTGATGCTTCTGTTGATGCTTCATCTTCTTCTCCTTCCCTCGTTCAATAGGGATCCCTTTATGATAGGATGCTCCCGCTGATGCCTGATTCACCTGTCTTCTCAGTCCTTCAGCTAATAAGTCGTTTGTTCGCTCCTGGGCTTCCTTTAAACCTTGTAGTACACTAAGGATCTCAACGGTCTGATTCTGGGGAGCTGATAAAGACGAAGAGTCGTTGGAAGACATGATCCTGAAATAACAATTTTGAGGATGATTTAAGTCACAAGATTACGGATCAAAATGGATAGGACAAAGATTCAAAAATATCAGAGATGCTGAATTTATTATAAGTGGAGAATCAACTGTATAACTTTAAGTCACTTGATTAGATTACGATAGTGCAATTGCAACCACGTAACCTTGTCAAGTCACCCGGAACCATAGCGAATGGATAGCTGAACACACGATATGAATATGGATCAGGAATGACAAGTTTACAATCTAGACTGAGTGATGTCTTAGATTGCCAAACCCTACACGGAAAACTGCAATCCCAATCGATGCAAAACCTGGCTCTGATACCAACTAAACCATGTCACGCCCCGCTTCCCAAAATACGGAATACGAGGTGTAGACAAGGCCAGCCATGCTCCTACGGTCAAGGAAATGTCCTGCCGTAGTCACACTTCGGCTTCTGGTTTATCATGGTAAACAGTAAACGATGCGCAGGTAATGAGAAATGCAGTAACTGAAAGATTCAATAATAAAAACTGACCTGAATTGGAACAAACGGAAGTAACTCGGAGTAGTAAGTCAAGAAATCTGATGCACGTCTAGTTCTGATCCAGGCTAAATCTTCTCCTCACACTGAGCATGCATACTCAGGTCGTCAGAGCGACACAATAGCAATATAATATGTATATAATCAAGCAGCAGTTATAACAGTGTAGTAGATATGAATAACAGTAAAACAGCATGAATATGAATGAGCAGTAATCAATGCAGCGGAGCAGTAGAACAGTATAACGATATGTCATGTAAGGCAACACAGAATATAACGTATGAAAATGACAGTAACCCTATCAGTCTCTAAGTCTCACTGCACAGGTCAATAAGCCTATCGTCAGTCCAAGTGTGAGAGTCAACCACTCGCGAGTGTCCTCCACCCAAGGGTAGAACCCAAGGGCAAGGGACCACGGGCCCAACATGTAACGAGTGTATCACGGTGTATATATCACGTACCCTGTAAATCTTCATATAACTCCCTAAATATATAAGCCGGCATGGGACTCCCGAGATTCTGTTGAGCTCACACTTGAACTACCCCACACCCCGTGGTCTACATCAAACGCTAACCATCACCCTAAATACTAATCGATCCGTGACAAGTCTGCGCGAGAACTGGAGGCAGGACCTCCATCAAGCACGTCCCGACTAATACCTAAGATAAATGGCAGTGTCGGATGCCTTATCTGTGACACCCGTGCAAGCGCTTCCATAAGTGTCCCATACCACTTATAGTCACACGTACACGCATCCCACAGACGTCGACAATGCAATAGAAATATAGGGTCGCTGATTGTGCACAAGTACGTATCACTTTTCACTCAATCACGAATGCACGAACACTGACGTACTTGCCACAATCATCACTAGGATCTAACACTGGGTAAATGCACGATGTCACTAGGTTATCACTACAATGATATATGTATGATATGATGCATGAACAGTATAAGAAACGCAACTCAGGTATCATAAAAACAACAGTCTATCACTTGCATGATTTATCATGAAACATAGGTACATAATTTAGCGAAATGATAAACAGGTAGTAATTAATATGTTCAGTTAGCTATCCATAGAATTTTGTTTCAAGTCAATCGGGTTCCAGGATCATTAGTTATGATTATTTCCTTTTAAGCGCACGCGGCTGGAAACCCAATTTCAGAATCAGAAGTCCATTTCGTAACGCATTTTGATCCCAGTTGGGATCATAATTTAGCGACGCTACAGCTGAATAAATTCTAGGGTTTTCAGTAAAGTTTTCAACTCAACAAACGGATCTTCAATCGCGTCTGTATGTTAGGAGTTATAATCTGTTTAATATTAACATGTCAATTCTGAATCTGCTAGGACTGTCATGTGTCCCGATATATTAAATTACCGATAAAATATCAAACGGTAACGAAACAGAATGAAACCAGTTGTGTTGTCTAGCTAACAGGTTTATCTACAATAAACAGTGGAGTTCCGCAACCTAAGAGTTAAGTAAATCCTGTGGTACCCATTACGGAACAGCAACCAATAACTGGAGTCGTTCTGGACTGCAGTCCAGAGTCGCACTCCGATCCGAATATCATCACAGTTTAAGTACAGGATTGTCTGGAAACTAGTATATGGTTAAAGTTCATCGAGTCGGCTTCGATTTGAGCTCTCGAACGCACCATTCTAATATGTATATGATTTATGGTGAATTTAACGGTTTTCAGGTGCAATAGAATTTCAGCTTTACGATTAAACTTGGGGGTAGTCATTTTAACTGTTAACAGTCGTATTTTCTAATGAAATTTGCACACGTTAATCATCTCTACAAGGGCCAAAATAATATGTCCAGTTCCGTCAAATACGATAATGATTTTCTATGGGAACAAGCATCGAACAGTTTTGTGACAATATATAACATCAAGCAAACATGGAATATATCTACGATTCTGATTTGTAATATATACGGAATAGCATGAAAGCAAGTAAGAACTTGCCTGGAACGTCTTGGGGTTGTACGGCAGCGACGCGGTCTACTGTGATGGCCCGACTCGATCACGACAAGTATTTGCCTCGGCTAGATCTTGGCTCGGCCTCGGAACTTGGACTAGGCTTGAAGCTCGGGCATGGCATCAAAGGCCCGGTTGCTGGGGTCTTGACGGTGAGTGTAGTGGTTCACAGAGCGGTATTGCCTAACTCAAGTATCTTCTTCCAAGGTGATGCTCTCAATTTCAATCTACATGCTATGGCCTCACTGAATATTCCTCCCTTTTGGACTAAGATAAAACATTAATTGTCATTTGAGTGTTTGTGTGAGAGAGATAGAGACTGTGAGTGAGAGAGAGTTAGAGAGAGAGAGCTGGAGTAGACAGGGAGAGAGAGAGGAATGTAGAGAGAGGAAGATGGGCTGAGTGTTAGAGAGAGAGAAAGAGGGGGCAGAGTGAGAGAGATGCAGAGAGGGTAGTGATGGGGGAGAGAGAGAGATGCAGGGTGAGTGAGAGTTAGAGGGAGTTTTACAGAGGGAGAGAGAGAGAGTGAGCAGTGAGAACGAGAGAGAGACAGTGAGAGGGAGATCTGAGATTAGAGAGAGAGATCAGAGAGGGCGCAGAGGGTCTGAGAGAGAGAGGGAGCGACGAGAGGGATGGTGAGAGAGTGTGACGGCGACGACGACGTCGACGATGACGATGACGCGGGAGAGGTCGACGACGAGACTAGAAGCTTGCCGGCGTCGGGGCAGGGGACTCGGGGTGCAGATGAGTGGGTGCAGGGGAGTGGAGTTGATGGGGAAAGTGATGATGATGCAGAGGCGTCGATGGGGTGGCCGGAGGTGCGATGTGCTCGCGAGGTCGGGACGTGAGTTGTAGAGATGGGAGTCGTCGGGAGAGGAGAAAGGAAGAGAGGGAGACGGGGAAGTGAGGGTTATGGAGACGAGGAAGTGAGGGTTATGGAGACGGGGAGACGAGGGGTGAGCAACGCGGTTGTAACGCTCGTCGCGCGTGATGGGCGGCGACGTGGGCGCGGGCGGAGGAGGCGGCGCGAGAAGCGGATCGCGCGCGTTACCGTTGGGGATTTTAAACGAAGATGAACAGTAGCGGGGTCGGGTCTGAGGGGAAGGCGGGCGTGGGCTGAAGGAGAGAGGGCCTGGGCCGACGAAAAACAGAAAAAGAATTTATTTGGAGAAGAAAGTGGGCTGGGCTGCTGGGCTCGAAATAGAATAAAAGAAGTGATAGGAAAAAGGGAACGGGCTTAGGAAAATATTTTAAAAGGGAAAATATGGTTTATAAATGAATGGGCCGAGGCTGTTTTTTATTATTAAAAGAGATTTACTTAGAAAAATCAAGTGGGCTGGGAAGATATTTGATAAAATTGGATTGGGTTTAATAAAGGGGTGAAGGGAAAAAGAATATGTTTATAAAAATAATTATAATGGGCTGCTGGGCTAAGGAAATAGGGAAAAATAATTGGTGTAATTAGATGTGAGTTATGCCGAGGTTGAGGAATAAGCCAAAGAAAATAATGGAGTTCGGGGCTCGGTAAAATAAGGAATTTTAAGGGGAAAGAGGGAGCGAGCTTGGGGATAAGGAAAAGTGTATACTAGGGTTTATGTTTTATTGATGAAGGAAAATGGGATTTAGAAGAAATAAATTTATAAATAAAATAAATAAAATTACAAATAAGAATAAATAGAATTCTTAGAGTAATAACTTACAGATTATAGTATAAAAGGGACTGGGTATTACATTTAGAGTTTAGTTTATTTATGTCATTTCATTTCCAGATGTGAGCCCGCATTATGAGACGTACTGTTTATTCTTGTATTGGATCATTAGCTTCCGCACTTATTGTTTATTGATTCTTGTTATTATGGATTTGGACATGTATTAGTTTAGTTTATTATCTTGATCTTGATATCCTTACAACCGTAATGTGACTGTGGATGGATACTTCCTACCCACAGGTAGCATGGTTGGCTATGTCACGTGCCCAAACTTGCGTACTCTGGGAAGCGGGGGGTGACAATTATAACTCAAACTCTTGCCTAAGAGAACAAAAAACACTTGGTATTCTCTCGTTTTCTTTGGAGGATTTAAAAAAAATAAAAAAAAATTCCTCTCTTTAAGCCCCAAGTGCCACCTCAACCCCTTCTCTGTGCGTCACATCTCTCTCTTTCCTAATAAAATAATAACAAATTCAAAAAAAAACCACAAAATTCCAACACCTCTCTCTCTCACTTAAACTTGCCACCTCATCCCTCACCCTCTCTCTCTCTCTCTCTCTTTCCTAATAAAATAATAACAAATTCAAAAACCTCACCTGATGGAGGTCAGGATCTCCTTCAGATGTTACCTTCCGTAGATCTGTAGCGAATGCTGATAGATGGCTGAGATTGAGTTGGGAGGTTGCCTCCTGAAGCGTGTGGATCTCAGTGGGCTTGATGTGATGAGGCCGAGCTACCTGCAAGAAAGTTCCGGAGTGGTTGTACCACCGAGGACCCTTCGATGATCAAGTTAGTCGGGCTAATTGGGCAGAGTAGCGGTTTATTGGGGTAAAATTGGCTTACCTGAGTCGCCTGAGAGAGGGGTTTATATAGTGGCAGCCATGGGCAGACGAGCGCGAGATTCATGCCGGCCGTTACACCATTGGCGTCACGTCCGTGCGAAAGGCGGGATTCCCCATTAATGACGAGATATGCTCGTTAATGGGGGAATGCGATGGCGTGGAACGTGGCGGCGGATATCTCGAGTCTGGTGAGATTCGCGGAGCCGTGGCGGAGACGCCTGCGATCAGTGCTGTGGGTCGGTCGATGAGATCGAGGAAGATAGGCTCGGCGAGAGGCTCGGGAACGAGCGGGAGGCCGAGAGAGCTTGGTTCTGTGATAGCTCAGAGGCGAGCTAGGGGGATGAGGGAACTCAGCGTGTGGGAGGGCTCGGAGGCGAGCCGATGGTTGTTTGTAAGGCGAGCATGGGAGTGGACTGGAAGGCCGCCGAAGGTCGGGAACATCCTCGGGTCGAAGGTCGGGGTATACTTCCAATATACCGTTCTTGATCCTATCTCGTAAGTTTTGGGACACGTCATCTGCCACGTGTCATGATCTGGGGGAACCTTGGTATCGAGCATCATCATTAGCCCCCCACTCTCGGGTCGAGAGTGGTCCGACCGGTCATCCGGGGTAAGCCCTTATTCGAAGATATTGTCGGTGCGTATTCCTGGGCAATTGATTGTATTTTCTTGATGACGTCAGCGGATCAGGAGAGATATCTCACATTAAGGAGGAAGCGCCGATTCGTGCATACGTTCGTCGAAATGCCAGTCCACGTGTCTGGCGCTTGTTAACTGACGTGACGGGCTGCCGGTGTCCTTCGCGCCCGATGGGACGCTCTCAATGCAAGTTCAGCAGGTGGAATGTTGACGGCCGTTGATTGCGAAATGTTGTTTTGGCGGGAGATGATTGGTGTCGTAAGATGCGTACGCCGGCTGCTATAAATAGAGGTGGGATCCTCCCCAAGGTCCATGCTTCGCTATCATTTCCTCATCCCTTCGCGTGTTAGCTCGGCGCTCTTCTCTTTAGGTCGGATTTCTTGCGTTCTTCTCTCGGACGTCTCTTTCCTTTGCCCAGGTTAGATGTCTTCCTTTGAGGAGTTTGTCGAGATAGTATAGGTAGAGTCTAGAGAGTTTTCTGCAGCTTCCTCTTCTGCTTCTTCCTCATCCTCGTCCGAGTCGGAGTCCCCCCGGGAAGTTAGGGTTAGTCATGCTCCCTGGGGCCATACGACGGGGATGATGCCCAAAGTGCAGGTTAGGGGTGTCCGTGACGCGTCTTCCATACTGAGGCATGCGGACGAGCTTGCCACCATCCGGGCTCACTTCCATAATCCTCCCGTCTACTCGTTTCGTCTGGCCGGAGAGGGAGAGATGGCAAACTAGGTATGGGGCAAGGAGATTGCCTTGTACCTGGAAACCTTTTGGACCGGAATGCGCATGCCCTTCTCCCCCGAGGTGAGTGCGGCGTTGAATTGTTTTCAGTTAGCCCCGGGCCAGTTAGTGCCGAACTCTTGGAGGATTCTCCTCGGGTTCCTAATCCGGTTGAAATTGCGGGAGATCTCTTTCAGTCTAGGTCTTCTCTTTTCCTCTCTCTGCTACAAAAACTACCCTGACACTCGCAAGGACGAGCCGAACTGGGTATACATTTCTTTTAGAAAGCACCGGGAAGGTGTAGCCGGGTCGGGGATCGTCGTAGTACTTTCTTCCATTCACGAATGGAAGGGGAAGTTTTTGTTTGTCGGGCCACCCGATGGTGAGGATTGGCCTGTGCCTATCCAGTGCCACAGGGTCGACTACCCGCGGGTGAGGTGGTCAAATGATCCCGATGCGGTGGCGGTGTCGGAGTGGGAACCCCTCCACTGGGCCGATGTGTTGCTGTCTAAGCAGGCCCTCAGTTAGGCCTGGCTCAGCCCCGCTCAGTTTGCGGGTAAGTTAGGAGTTTTTAGACGGCCTGTTTAGACTTGTGTATTCTTCAACTTTTTCTGGTATTGCTAACTCCTTCTTTGTAGTTTCGCCTTATGCAGAACCCATAGACCGAGCTAAATTTCGGGCAGCCCTGGTCGAACAGAAGAAAGGGAGGATGGCCGGAGGTGCCGGCCCTTCCCTCCCGTCGTCGAGTCCAGCCCCGCCGATGGCCGCCCCAGCAAGGCGCTCCAGCACGCCACGGGCCTCGGAGACCGCCCCTGAGCATAGCCGAAACCGTGCTGGGGAGCAGGAGCCCTGGGTCTTGGAGGTGGGAGGCGAGGCTGATCCTCTCGCGCACCTCCTCAAGAGGTACCACAGGACGGTACCCCGTTCTCCGGCTTCCCCGATCGTTGTGGAGGATGGAGATCTTCTCTTTGAGGTTCCCTTGGGGCTTTCCGTCATCGACAACCTTCTCTCAGAGATGGAGCGGTCGGCTGGGGGCAAGATTCCCCAGGGGACCCTCAAGGCCCAAATGGCGGCCATAGCCCAGAAGACCGTGCAGGTCAGTGTCCGCCTCCCGTCTGGGTTTTTATTAAGCACTTTTTGTTCGCAGGATTGGATACCTTTCTAACCCCTCCTCCTGTTTTCCTTAGGTCCTCTAGCACTGCGCCCTCATTATTAGCATGGATCACGAGGAAATTGCCTCGGCGATGCAGATCGCGGGCGATTCCTCCTTGCAGGAGGAGAGCTCGAGGCTGGAGCTGCAAGTGGCGAAGGAGAGGATCGCCGCCCTCGAAGACCGGATGACGGCCAGGGATCGGGAGAACGCCAACTGTCGAGAGGCCGTCCGGACCACCGAGGCTAAGTTGGAAGATGCCAGGGTGCTTGTCACCACCCTGAAGAAGACGGTGAGCACCCTCAAGAAGGAGAACGAGGCGGCGAAGGAAGGAGTGAGGCATGCCGACTTCCGAGCGTCGAAGGCGGTAGAGAGCTACAAGAAGTCGGACCAGTACTACGCCGACCTCGCCGAAGCCGCCGACCTCGCCGAAGCCGCCGACCTCGCCGAAGCCGCTGCCCTCATTTGGCATGAGGCCCTCGATGCCGTCAAGGCCTTGATGCCCGAGTTTCCTGACGGCGAGCTCCGGGGTGAGTACCCCCTCGAGGGTGAGGCATGGGGGAATACCCCCGGAAACGCTGCCAGGGGAAAGGCCCCCGGTGGGAGCGTTGTGGAGAAGTCGGTCACCCTGGCTCCCAGCGTCGAGGCACCTACCGTGGGTGCCAACCCTCAAGCCACCCCCCGGCTATCATGGTGGATGCGGAGCTCATCGAGGTTCTTCCAGTCCCCGAGGCCTGAATTTCCTCGCCTCCTTCTTATTTTCTTCTGCGCTGAAATTTTGTAAGCCTTCGAGCGTTTTTGTAAAACTGGGGAGCCCATAATGTAAGTACACGGTAGCGCCCCGGCCGACTAACAGACGCCAAATGCGGAACAAAAACTTTTACAACTGGCGCTATCGTATACTATAACCCGGATCTGCCATTAAAGCTAAACTAATAAACTATAAAGTGGGTAGAAATGTTATACCTAACGATTCGAGTCCTTCGGTCTTCAACCATCATTCCATGCTTTGTTGCGGCTGCTCCGATCTCCTGAATCTCCAGTCTCCTCGTCCAGGTGGCACCACGTCGACGGATCTTTAAACGGGCTCCCGCCTCTGAACCGAGGCAACTCGATCATCAAGTTTGCTAAAAGAAATGACCAAGATTGATGTAGAGAATGAGTAGAACACTTTGTCTCGTTACATCCAAAACCATGGATGAACGGTTAATGAAGTTGCCTTTTTGGATCGGGTGAAATAAGAAATCAACCTATGAAATTTCCATGAAGCAAATTTCATATACTTTTTCCAAAATGAATCAATCATCCATTTGCAAGAGGGGGCCGACCATATTATAGGATGAGGGAGGTGAGTGTAGGATTCAAGGAGGGTAACCATAAGATTAAAGAAGAGAATGAGTCACAAGACACCTTGCACAAACATTAATTGCAAATGAAGAGTCATAAACCTAGTCACCCTTTCATTAAATGAACAATTAATGCAACCAATGAATCAAGAACACCTCATTATCCTAGTCACCATCTAGAAACTTCTAGAACCTTCCACACTCATCAAGAAAAGATAAATCCGTCTTTAACCGAATGTTAAATAAGGGTGATAGAAAACTGGAAACTGGCAACTTCCAAAAGCGATCCCGAAACGAATTTCAGGATAACCCCGTAACAGTATAATCATTCCCGTATTTGTATTACGACCGAATACAAATACAACTGAGACAAAGATATTATATCTATACAGTATAATACTCGGATCCGGTTTAAACCAAAGCCTACCAGTATTATCTGTCCGAAATATGACACGTGCGAAAACGCACGTGCATTTTCCGAACCCTGCCATAAAACCATACGGCCTCTACAACGTTTCGCCCGAACTTGGGAAACTGTCTGTGGGGGACTCTAATGACTCATCAACACACTGGCACTGGGTATAACCACTAGCACGTCAGAGGTACAAGCTGTACGTAACGGTTGCCTATGTATTGATTGGAAGGGAAGCTGACGAGCGAACTCATCCAGAAATCCTACTGAGCCTAATAGTGACAATATTCATACAGTCCGGTCCGTTCGTCTATGAGTATCGCATATCTTCCTAGGGGGCTGGTAACGTCAGACCCCCATTAGCGGTATAAGTCGTGTCAGAGAGTAGCCCAGAACACCCTGAGATACTACTGGAGTACCTACCAGTAAATCTCCTGCCTCGGCCGAGGGCTTTGTGTAATAGCTCTCGTAGACACAGCGCGATCTCACCCCCAATACCAGGAGAGACGAATCCCCTGCCGATCCGCTCACTTGCCTCCATGTGGCTTGGGACTGTATCCAAAAAAGACCTGTTTGCACAACTCCTTTGAGCCGTGGTAGGGTAGAAATCAAAGCACAGTGGGAACTCACACGAAACAAATGACGACCTCAGGTCGATGAACTAACCTATACACATGTCACCAGGGAACTGCTATCTGACGCTAGGTATAATACCAACTAGCAGGTTCCCGGCGAGTCCTGTCCGGTGTACTCATAACCCAATGAGCACATGTATACATCTTAGGTGAACCAACTGACACTAATGGCTTGTGAGACCGGCCACCGTCCCTCGTCGGGGTCTCGACTGTATACACTAGTCTACTCTGGAGTATCGATGCCCTGTCTCGAAACTCCCACGACTAGGGACACTTTAAGGATGTGCTTATAGACCCCAGCTCCCACGTATATGATCGCCATCATACTGCTGGCAGTCAAGCAAGAATCCTATGGGCTTTATCAACATGCAATAGTTAACTAAAGCATGAATATGATGATAAAGACAAACCAGATAGTATACTATCATCTCGAGCAAGACTGTCATATCGGTGTAGGTCCTCCCTCAATTATTGTAATCACGTACCTTCGATTCAATAATTGACTTTGAGGACACTATATCCGACAATCTCCCACTTGCACTTAAGGCTAATTATTGCGATGTCGCATACTCACAGCCCGTGTGATACCGAACATCCAACTCCTCTACTAATCAGTTTCATAAATCCCGTTTGTAAAACTATTGTGTTCGAGAAATAGCCTTAGTGAGTGGATCCGCCCTGATGTTTCTTTCTATGTCTCTCTTAATCTCAAGTTCGCGGAGAATGCCATCTCCCGAATTGAGCAATAGGTGTCCTAGAATATGGCTGGATATCTGATGGGACCTAGTTCATAAATGAACTCCAAATCCAAACTTCTTAGACTGTATCGATAACTGAACCTAATCAGTATCCAGCACCATGCCT
This sequence comes from Agapanthus africanus, assembly GCA_030015575.1. Classification (NCBI taxonomy): domain Eukaryota; kingdom Viridiplantae; phylum Streptophyta; class Magnoliopsida; order Asparagales; family Amaryllidaceae; genus Agapanthus; species Agapanthus africanus. The sequence continues at coordinate 27,412,609 of CM057338.1, forward strand.
CCCACAGTATCCTCATGGACCAACTGTCCATAATACCGTCCCTTGTCAGAGGGAAATCTATAACTCTGACAATCACTCTGTCATCCATATCACCTTTGAAGCCTGGAATGATAACCGTCTCCCGAAGGAGGCTGCCGTCATCAAATCCGTAGAACATTCACTTATGTTCTAAAACTGCTTCTTTATGTTTCTCTAGGATTGGATTAATATTAACTTATCACATCTAGTGCAAAAATAACATCTGGTGTGGTACTTGACTTTTCACGATTGACTCAATTGCCTAAGCAAGTGATCTGCCAATCATGCACATCCCTCTCCCATTTAGTCTGTAAGACACCTTTGGAGAGGGTGACTCCATCACCTGCAGGTACACCACCATGCCAGGAGTCATCTATTCTAAAATACTATTAGAATACTGTCAAAATACCCATATTGGGAAACTATCCAAATTTAGATCTAAAACTATAGATCTAGTAACCAGAATGTCAGATATTATATCCATGTCTTTTGTGAAAAAACAATTGTGTGACGACCACAGTATAACCAATCGTAGTATAAGAATTTTACTTCCTACTCTGTGTATGTCATCCAAATACCAGGACATCACACCCTACTACCTTTTTAACAGATCCATCCCTTATTCTGATGAAGTCAAACCCATGACTGTCTCATCAAAAATAGATGATCTATCTCCGCTATATCTGCTCAAGTCTATAAATAGACATAAGCTCCTTGTCCACTTTGCTTCCGCTGCTCCCACTGACTACGACAACCCTCTGGCAGAATAATATATACGTCCACTTCTAAAGCTACTTTAGAACGACGCTTAACCTCCTGCCGGGTCTCATAGCCTGGAACAACAGTAGTGTCAAGTCTGGGTAAACAAGAACCTCCCTGTCACCGTCCTTGAGGCTATCGGAGTACCTCTCGGGTGTCTGAGGTTACCCACCATATCTGCGGAGTGGCTATTGGAATGTCAAACCTGATTGAATATATAGGTCCTATTAAATTTTCCGTAATCGTTTGCAGTTCTGGAATCACTTCCAGTTCTACCATACTCCCACTACTGTTTTATGAAAAAATCCATTTTACTAAAACTGTGGCGAGTCAAGAACAATATCACTATTGATCTTCCAGATGGTAGAAAGTTAACCCTCGACTTAGCCCGGGTCAACCCACAAACTGCCATTACAGAAACGTGCCCTGAGTTATCCAGAGTCTGGTTTTAAGTATAAGCCGGACAACTCCCCGTATCTTAACATTATTAAGATATGAACCATTCTATATACAATATAGAAATGGAGACACTAATTTAATCGGAACCATATTCTAATCATGCGACTGTCTCCAATGCATATCAACTTAATGGAGAGAGGCTAATTAGCATTACTCAACTTAGGAATACATCCAATCATGAGTAACCTGAAAGAGAAACAAGTTTCTCTAAACGATTACTATTAACTGAATACCAATCACAAGAATCTACATTTTCGATTTCTTTGAAGAATCCCGATACTTGCGACACTTGGTTCTCTACTTTATTCTTATACCCACAACTTCTCAAAACTTAGACATTGTATTTCTACGAAACACTTGTCTAAAAACTAGAGAAGTCACAAGTAAACAGAACATAGTACGAGGACCAACCCCTTTGTCCTGACGGACACTGGATAACATACAATACTCTGTATAAGTCCGCTGAGTTAAATAACTCAAAACCTGTGCGTCGTAGGTTGAAAAAACTGTACCCAGGCGATTTCCTCAAATATCACCAATTACAACGAATTCAGATATAATGAGGATGATCACCTAATTCCTAATAACTTACTCCCATTCATCATCTGTAAAACCATACAGATGTGAGAATCATACCTGGTAAATACATACCCTGGAGTAAGTATCTAATCGGGAAATCAGTTTTCCTTTAACAATGCACTGAAACATGAAAATGTTTCGTAGGGGTATCCTGGTATTCCTAGCAATGCCTCTTCCATAATCCAATTCATGACTATAACCGTATATCTCTTTGCCATCTCTCCAAATCCCTTTATTTGTCTTTATTCATTACCTTCTGTACACCATTGTTAGGCAAATGGTTTTCTTCCTTCCCTACCGTTCGGCACCAGCCTATAGTTTGGAAGAAGACTATCCAGTAAGCATAATAGGTGTACTTTCCTAAACCAAGGAGTACTTGCAACTTGAGAGAAGGTGATGATAAAAGACAACTGAATAATACCTTATTCTATTTCTCCCGAACTGAGAAAAAAGCAAAGGTGAAATAGGAGTGGCGATGAAGTACGTGTTTTGGTCGTGAATGATAACAGTCGCAATTTACTTTGCCCTCTTTCTAATCCCTTTATTTTGTCTTTAGTTATTACCTTCTGTACACCCTACTTAGGCCAATTGGTTTTCTTCATTCCCTACCTTTCGGCACCTGCCTATGGTTTGGAATAAGACTATCCAATAAGCGTAATAGGTGTACCCTCCTAAACTAAGGAGCCCTCGCAACCTGAGAGAAGGTGATAATAAAAGACAACTGAATAAACTAATTCTATTTCTCCTGAACCTGGATCCATCCTCGAAGAAGTCCCTTCGAGTTCGTATATAACCATAAGATGGATTTATCCAATGGAAGTGGATGTCCGTAGTAATACGGGGTGTTCTGAGAAATACAAAGGGTAAAAGAAAGAGCGGCAATGACTTATGCAACTCAGACAATCCAAAAGCCAGTATTTTAAGAAGGTTCGGTCAACTTGGTCACTGAGTCATAGTCTAGGGTCGGTCAAAGGTCACTGCCAAAGAGAGAGAGAGAGAGAAAAGAAACACTCTGCGTGCACTCTAACCTAGATCAGAATGGTTATCAATTTATCTAATCAGGAAACTTCCCACTGTACCGTCAAATTCTCCTCCAAACCTGAAAGAAGAATCAATCGGGATCACCCGAAGAGTAAACCAACTCATCAGTGAGAATCGGGATCCAACTATCATCGCATGATAACTTGATGGAAGCCACTCAAGTTATCACACTCCAGAAGGTATGCGCATGCCTGACAAGTTTTAGTTTCTTTAGAAACTCCCGATATGATTTTTACCTCATGCTCTTATGACCTTGACTTTGGCCAACAAATCATAAGTCACATGTTAAGTTCTACCCGTCATTATCCAGGTTAATTTAAACCCACCCATACATACCCTTGACTTTGGCCAACAAGGTAATACAACTGTCCCAAACCAACGCATCTATCTATGCAACAGATGAATATTCAGCAGCTACCAAACACTATGCCTTGACTTTGGCCAACAAATATAGCTTGAATACTACTGACTATCCATAAGAAATGACGGAGGGCTACGGCTGGTTTTTGGCGAAAAACCTTTAACGTAATGAACTTGATCTCGTTGAAGGAACCTGATAGCTTTTTATAAAGATATAGTGGCGAAAACCTTTTGCTAAAGTGGTCACTCCCGGTGAAGGGATCTCGGCTCTTTCCTCGTGGAATGAGGTGCAGGATATTCCAACTGAATACCGCGATGCAAAGCAACTTGTAATCGACTATAATGAAGTTATTATCCTGACGCAAACTTGTTAGTGTATATGCCCTAGGGGCCATTATTGTATCATACTAGTTTGTATATTACTTAATGGAAGCTTGGGATATTCACATGTATATAACAGTCTTGCTAAACATGGTAGTATGCTACTTGGTTTTTCTATCTTAATATGTGAGTATATGTATTGATAGAGCTCTTAGGATCTTGCTTGACTACCAGCGTTGTGATGGCAGTCACACTAGTGGGAGCTGGGTAGTCTACAAGCACATCCTTATTCAGGTCCCTAATCGTAGGGTTATCGAGACAGGGCATCGATACTCCGGATTAGACTAGTGTGTACGCTTCTCATCCCAGTTGGGGAGATGGTCTGTCCCACAGCCGTCAGTACGTCGTACTGGAGATAGTATGCAGGTGCTCGTTAAGTTACGGGTACACCGGACAGGACTCACAGGGAACTGTTGGTTGGTTTTATACCAGTCGTCAGTTAACAGTTCCCAGGTGACATGAGTACAGCATAGTCCGCAGACTTGACACTGCTACTTCGCCTCGAGTGTGTCCCACTGTTCTTAGATTGCTACCCTACCACGGCTCAAAGGAGTCATGCAAACAGGTAGCAGTTGGGTGCAGTCCCGAGCACTTGGAGGCAGTGGCGGTTAGACAGGATTCGTCTCCCCCGGTATTGGGGGTTGATATCGCCCTGTGTCAGAGAGCCATTACGCAAAGTCCCTGGCCATGGCAAGCGAGATTTGCTGGTAGGTTCCAGTAGTTTCTCAGGGTGTAATAGGCTACGCTCCGACACGACTTATACCGCTATTAGGGGACTGACGCTTGCCGCCCCCTAGGCCCGATATGCGATAGTCTTAGACGAACAGACAGGACTGTACGGAGATTGTCACATCAGACTCAGTAAGAGTTCGGATGGGTTTCCTCATCGGCCTTCTTATCGACATCTACATGGGGACCGTTACGTACAGCTAGTGCCGCTTGCGGTCTGTGGTTAAACCCACTGCCAGCGTAGTAGTTGAGTCTCTAGAGTCCCACACAGAGAGTTTCCCTACTCCAGGCGAAATGATATAGAACTCGTATAGTTTTACGACAAGGGTTCGGACGCATACGTGTGTTTACGCACGTACGACATCCGGACAGTTTTTACTAGCCGGTTTTGGTTTAAGCCAGTTTCTAGTATCCGGTTATTGGATTTATACAGTCTAAAGTTTTTCCGTGTTTTCACGGATAGGAGGGGCATTCTCGTAATTGCGCGAGAAGCTTCTAGAAGATGGTGACTTGGGGGTTAAGGTGGCATATGCATTAAATGAGATTAGTGAGTCATTTGAGTGATTCATCCATGTCATTAATGCATCATAAATGCTTAATGACTCATGGAGATGAATCACCCTTTTATATTTATTAAGCATGATGATTAATCCTTTATTTTTCTTTTATTGGATAAATGATAATGCTTGATATATATTATGATAGCTCATTTTCTCATCTTATTTTTTTCTCTTGCTCACTTTCTCTCTTCTCAAGCTCTCTCTCTTCAAACCCTAATCCTCCCCTCTCATGTGTTGAGACCAAGGATTAGAGTAGACTACTTAATTCTTAACCATTCTCTATATCACCTAGGTTGCTTAGATTAGCGATTTAAGAAACCTAGTTACCTCTAGTTTGAGGTGAAGCTTGAAGTAAAGCTCTCGGGTGGATCTTCTACTGCATAGAGAAGGCCGGAGAGGACGTGGAGAACGACAAGACGAAGGACTCGGTTCTATAGGTATAATCACTTATCATAGTAGTTAACTCTTCTATAGTTTCTTGTTAGTTATTGTTTATGCAAAGATTCTCGGTTCGTCGATGTTTACACTTAAAACAAGATCGTTTTTCATTATTCCGCCTCCCCGCAAATCGTGGGGTGTTGTACATCGATTTACAGTGGTATCAGAGCCTCGCTAAACAATAATTAACTCATTAGCAAAGTCGTAAGTATTTCGATCGCAAAAAGAACCGGAAAGATCATCGTATTAACATAGTTTCTGTCGATTTTAAAACAGACCCTAAAATTTTTTCAGGGACCTTCAGAATAACAAGCAAGAAAAACTAGGGATACTGCAGAAATTTGGACCTGTAACTCGGCTAACTCACCGCGGAACCGCGGCGGATCCATGCGATCCGCCGCGGATCCGCGACCGAGTTAGGCCCGAGTCAGCCCAAATTTCTCAGTAACTCCTATGTGTTAATAATGAAATTTCTGGGATATTTTATTTTCTGCTAAGATCTCAGGTGCACAGAGAAGTTTTGGAGCGGAATCTAAAGTGTTTGCTCGATCGAAATGTTATGATGTTTGCTAATATGATTATATATGTGTTTGTATAATGTGTTCGTAAACCTTCCCTAACTGCTAGTATGTCGGTTGGCAGGGGGTTGCACATTTCTGTAATGGTTTTTACTGTTTGTGGATGTGAACTATATTGGACTGTTGTGATGATTAGCCGGGTTTTGTGATGGGTTATTATTTTAATTCATTCAATGTAATTGTAATATGTTGTAATATTATTTTGCGGGGCATATCCAGATTGCGGTTGTAGTCACCGTTGTATTATTTCATTTTACTGTTTTTGCTCCTAGGATAGACCCAAGGTAGGGTGCACAAACTACCGGGTACTTTGAAGTGTTTAGTGGCCTACTCACTTTGTTGAGGGAGACCGCTTCACTTCGGGTATTTGGCGGGTAGTTTGCCGTACCCGTAGGGGTCTAGGGTGGGGTAATGGCTATTCATCACAACTATGTAATCCGTCTTTTGTTGCAGGCTCTAAACAAACGTGGATTGCTTGCAAATCCAATAAAGTTCATATGAGATCTGGAATGCCTATTATTGCGTCAGACGAATGTACAATATCTATATATGATAGCTATTTAGACGTCACTTATGTTTTACACCCGCGCTAGCCCAGCCCCCGCTCTGTCGTTAGTTATGTAACCTAACGGGTGATGACGGGACCCAGTGGCGAATGCAGATGGCATAAGAGGACGTTGTATTTTCGTTGTTTTCTGCAATGATAGGTTAAATGATGGGACGCATTATTTATAATGCAAAGAAAATAAACCAAAAGATGAATCGTTGGAACAATTTAAAAGAAACCACTCGGTTATTTCAAAACAGATGATATTTTTAAATTGCGGAGCTTTAACCACTCCTTTTAAAAAGCTATCAGGTTCCTTCGGTTATATCAAGTTCACTACGTTCACGGTTTCGCTAAAACCATTCGTAGCCCTCCGTCATTTCATTTGGGTATTCAGTAGTATTCAAGCTATGCATTTTGACCAACACCAAGGCATAGTGTTTGGTAGCTGCTGGGTATTCATTTGTTGCATAGATAGATGAGTTAGTTTGGGACAGTCGTATTATCATTTGGCCAACGTCAGGGATATATACGGATGGGTTCAAATTGACAAGATAATGATGGGCAGAACTTGACATGTGACTTATGACATTTTGACCAACGCCAAGGTCATAAGAGCATGGGGCAAAAATATATATCGGGAATTTCTAAAGAAACTGAAATTTGCAAAGAGATGCATACCATTTGGAGTTTGATGAATGTTGGTAGGATTCCTTCAACATTATCATACGATGATATTTGGATCCCGATCCTACTGTGAGTATATGCTACTCATCAGGATATTCGTCACTTAACGATCAATGCTATAAACCAAGTAGGTGTCAAGAAAGGTGTCAGCGGGGTTACGCCCCCAGAGAAAAGAGGTTATTTAATTAAGGAACTTCGCAAAAGCGTTGGAAAACCTCCCTCGAAATATCGACACTAGCCTGGCTGAACGGTTAAGCAAGTATTGTACGGTGAGAATAGTCCTGGCTAATTCTTCTTTTATGGTTTGGGGAAGGATTCGAGAAACAGTGGGAGCCATCCAGTTTAGATAAATTAAAAACCACTCTAAACTTGCAAGAGCATCATGCTAAAGAGTTTTCTTCTCTCTCTCCTAATTGCAGCGACCCTGAAAATGACTGGACTTAAGTTACTTTTAGAGAAAAATATACTGACAGGGCCAAACTATAAAGATTGGCTGCGGAATGTCAAAATGGCTTTGACCTATGACAAATTGGGGTACGTCCTCACCGCTAAGGCACCTGCAGTCCCTGGTCCCAAATCCAGTAATGCGGATAAGGAAATTCGCAAAACCTGGGATTTCGATTGCGCGAAAGCCAAGTGCATCGTGCTTGCCTCGATGAACAATGAACATCAGAGGAGGCACGAGGATATGGAACTAGATGCCATATTTCTCCATACAAAGGAACTTTATGGAGAGCAATCTCGTATAGCAAGATACGAGACCTCTAAGAACTTGTTTCGAGCGAGGTTGGCTGTCGGATCATCGGTAGGAGAACATGTCCTAAAGATGATTGGCTACATAGAAGAGCTCGCAGACCTTGGGACGACTTTGGATAATGAGCTCTATACAGACCTTATTCTCCAGTCCCTTCCTTCCACCTACGCCCAGTTTATTTTGAACTTCAACATTCAAAGAAAAGAAGTTGAACTTCCGGAACTTTTTAATATGTTGAGGAGTGCAGAGGGCACCTTGCAGAAGGCAAGGGAAACACCCGCTATGTTTGTTAGCGGTGCTTCTTCTTCCGGGTTCAAGGCTAGGGCCAAAGGAAGGAAAAAGAAGGCCGCCACCAAACCTAAAGGAGGTGTAAGTAAGATGGGAGGGAAGGAAAAGAAAAAGTGTGCGGTACCGGTAGTGGCCCAGGATGAGTGCTTCCATTGTCACAGGAAAGGGCACTGGAAGAAAGATTGCAAGGCGTGGAACGCCAAGAACCAGGAACCGAAGCAAGCTGTGGCTTCGACTTCAGGTGTGTTTGTAATCTAGAATTGTCTGTCAATCAACTCTACTTTCTAGGTATTGGATACCGGATCAGGATCTCATATATGCAATTCATTGCAGGCACTGAGAAACCGTAGAGTGCTGAAGGAAGGTGATATGACCCTAAAGGTTGCTAACGGAGCTAGCGTGGGAACTGTGTCCGTCGGGGATTATCACCTGGGATTGACGAGTGGACACATTTTGGTTTTACATAACTGTTTTTATGTACCTAGCTTAACGTGTAATATCATATCAGTTTTCTTGTTATCAAATAAAGGTTATGATTTCACGTTTGTAAGTGATGTTGTTAACATCCACCTTAATTATGGTTTGATTGGGTCCGGTACACTAAATAACGGTATATATGTCTTAAACCAACTCCAGATTTTCAATGTCCAGAACACATTAAAAAGAAAGTCTCGAGATTTAAATAAAGCTTTCTTATGGCATTGTAGACTGGGTCACATCAATGAGAGAAGGTTGACTAAGTTACATAGAGAAGGATATTTAGACTCGTTCGAATATCAAACTTATGCCACTTGTCAATCTTGTCTTAAAGGAAAGATGACAAAGACTCCATTTACTGGACATGGAGTAAGAGCGAGCGAGCTCTTAGGACTCATACACAGCGATGTATGTGGTCCTATCTCTACACATGCAAGAGGTGGTTTTTCCTATTTCATTACTTTCACGGATGATTACTCAAGGTACGGATTCATTTATCCGATGAAACATAAATCCGAGACTTTTGAGAAATTCCATGAAAATAAGAATGAAGTAGAAAACCAAACCGGCAAAAGTATCAAGACACTAAGATCTGATCGAGGTGGTGAATACTTGAGTGCCGAGTTCCTAGGTTACCTAAAAGAGAAAGGAATTCTCTCTCAGCTTACTCCTCCATACACTCCACAGCATAACGGTGTATCGGAAAGACGGAATCGAACCCTATTAGATATGGTACGATCCATGATGAGTAATGCTGAGTTACCGCGATCTTTCTAGGGTTATGCGCTAGAATTAGCGGCATATCTTCTTAACAGGGTTCCTACCAAGACTGTGCCTACCATGCCATATCAGATGTGGAGTGGAAAGAAACCCTATCTTCAGTATCTGAGAATATGGGGATGTCCAGCTTTTGTTAAAAAGCAGCATGTGGATAAGCTCGAGGCACGATCAGTACAGTGTAAGTTTGTGGGATATCCAACGAACTCCAAGGGGTATCTATTCCATTACGCAGAGGAACAAAAGGTTTTTGTTTCTCGTAATGCCCATTTTCTAGAACAGCAGGTTTTAGAAAAGGATACAAGTGGGAGCGAAATAGAACTGGAAGAAATTCCAGAACCACAAACTACTACTGAAAGTTTGGTAGAACAAGTAGTTCAAGAAGAACAGGACATTCCCGCACCCCTCCGCAGGAGTAGTAGGCCGTCTCATCCGCCTGAGAGATACTACGGTTTTCTCATAGATGGGGATAGAGAGGATTGCATCATTATTGATGATGAACCTGCTAGCTTCCAGCATGCCATCCAGAGCGGCGACTCGGTACGATAGCGAGATGCAATGCGGACCGAAATGGAGTCCATGTACACCAACAAAGTATGGACTTTGGACTTTGCTCCAGATGGGGTAAAACCCATAAGATGCAAACGGATCTTCAAGAAAAAGATTGGTGTAGATGGACAGGTGGAAACCTATAAGGCTAGACTTGTTGCAAAGGGTTTTTGTCAAAGACCTGGTTTGGACTATGATGAAACTTTTTCTCCAGTGGCTATGCTCAAATCCATTCGGGTCCTTCTTGCTATTGCTGCCTTCCATGATTATGAAATCTGGCAGATGGACGTAAAGACGGCTTTTCTGAATGGAAATTTAGAAGAGTGCGTCTATATGGATCAGCCAGAGGGTTTCAATCAGAGTGGGAGCAGCGGGAAAGTATGCAAGCTGCTTAAGTCCATTTATAGACTAAAGCAGGCATCGCGGAGTTGGAACATCTGTTTTGATGAGACAGTCAAAGAATATGACTTTATCAAAAATCCAGATGAACCATGTATATATAGTAAAGTTGTGGCCAGAAGTGTCGTATTCCTCGTCTTGTACGTGGATGACATTCTATTGATAGGAAATGACATTCCTATGCTACAATCTGTCAAAGGATTCTTGTCACACAGGTTCTCCATGAAAGACCTGGGTGATGCCTCTTACATTCTGGGGATCCGGATCTATCGTGATAGATCCAAGAGGATGTTGGGACTTTCGCAGTCGGGGTATATCGACACTGTACTGAAAAGATTCAGTATGGAAGATTCTAAGCGCGGTAATCTACCGGCTTGTCACGGAATCACCCTATCCAAAGAGATGTCTCCCAAGACTGATTTGGAAAGGGAACGCATGTCTATTATACCCTACGCTTCTGCGGTAGGCTCTATAATGTATGCGATGTTGTGCACCAGACCAGATGTAGCTTACGCACTGAGCATGATAAGCCGGTATCAATCAGACCCAGGGGAGAAGCACTAGATAGCAGTAAAGAACATTCTCAAGTACCTGAGGAGGGCTAAGGAGATGTTCTTGGTTTACGGCGGAAAAGACCTCAGGTTGGAGGCCTTTGCTGATTCCGGCTTCCAGAGTGATAATGACGATTCCAAGTCCATGTCAGGTTATGTCTTTACCCTCAATGGAGGGACGGCTTGCTGGAAGAGCTCCAAGCAGGACACCGTTGCTGACTCGACGATGGAAGCGAAGTATATTGCTGCTTGCGATGCCGCAAAAGAAGCGGTCTGGATGAAGAAGTTTCTAACAGAACTTCAAGTGGTTCCTACCATTGTTGATCCAATACCTCTGTATTACGACAACAACGGAGCTATAGCTTTAGCGAAGGAACCAAGGTCCCATCAGAAGTCCAGACACATCTTAAGGCGGTATCACCTGATCAGGGAGATCATTGATCGTCAGGAGATCGAGGTTCGGAGAGTTGCTACTGAAGAGAACATTGCTGATCCATTCACAAAGGCCCTACCTCAGATTCAGTTCGAGAGGCTACTCGAGATCATCGGTCTTCGATATGCCAGTACATGGCCCTAGTGCAAGTGGGAGATTGTTAGTGTATATGCCCTAGGGGCCATTATTGTATCATACTAGTTTGTATATTACTTAATGGAAGCTTGGGATATTCACATGTATATAACAGTCTTGCTAAACATGGTAGTATGCTACTTGGTTTTTCTATCTTAATATGTGAGTATATGTATTGATAGAGCTCTTAGGATCTTGCTTGACTACCAGCGTTGTGATGGCAGTCACACTAGTGGGGGCTGGGTAGTCTACAAGCACATCCTTATTCAGGTCCCTAGTCGTAGGGTTATCGAGACAGGGTATCGATACTCCGGAGTAGACTAGTGTGTACGCTTCTCATCCCAGTTGGGGAGATGGTCGTCCCACAGCCGTCAGTACGTCGTACTGGAGATAGTATGCAGGTGCTCGTTAAGTTACGGGTACACCGGACAGGACTCACAGGGAACTGTTGGTTGGTTTTATACCAGTCGTCAGTTAACAGTTCCCAGGTGACATGAGTACAGCATAGTCCGCAGAATTGACACTGCTACTTCGCCTCGAGTGTGTCCCACTGTTCTTAGATTGCTACCCTACCACGGCTCAAAGGAGTCATGCAAACAGGTAGCAGTTGGGTGCAGTCCCGAGCACTTGGAGGCAGTGGCGGTTAGACAGGATTCGTCTCTCCCGGTATTGGGGGTTGATATCGCGCTGTGTCAGAGAGCTATTACGCAAAGTCCCTGGCCAGGGCAAGCGAGTTTTGCTGGTAGGTTCCAGTAGTTTCTCAGGGTGTAATGGTCTACGCTCCGACATGACTTATACCGCTATTAGGGGACTGACGCTTGCCGCCCCCTAGGCCCGATATGCGATAGTCTTAGACGAACAGATCGGACTGTACGGAGATTGTCACATCAGACTCAGTAGGAGTTCAGATGGGTTTCCTCATCGGCCTTCTTATCGACATCTACCTGGGGACCGTTACGTCCAGCTAGTGCTGCTTACGGTCTGTGGTTAAACCCACTGCCAGCGTAGTAGTCGAGTCTCTAGAGTCCCACACAGAGAGTTTCCCTACTCCAGGCGAAACGATATAGAGGTCGTATGGTTTTACGACAAGGGTTCAGACGCATACGTGTGTTTACGCACGTACGACATCCGGACAGTTTTTACTAGACGGCTTTGGTTTAAGCCAGTTTCTAGTATCCGATTATTGGATTTATACAGTCTAAAGTTTTTCCGTGTTTTCACGGATAGGAGGGGCGTTCTCGTAATTGCGCGAGAAGCTTCTAGAAGATGGTGACTTGGGGGTTAAGGTGGCATATGTATTAAATGAGATTAGTGAGTCATTTGAGTAATTCATCCATGTCATTAATGCATCATAAATACTTAATGACTCATGGAGATGAATCACCCTCTTATATTTATTAAGCATGATGATTAATCCTTTATTTTTCTTTTATTGGATAAATGATAATGCTTGATATATATTATGATAGCTCATTTTCTCATCTTATTTTTTTCTCTTGCTCACTTTCTCTCTTCTCAAGCTCTCTCTCTTCAAACCCTAATCCTCCCCTCTCATGTGTTGAGATCAAGAATTAGAGTAGACTACTTAATCCTTAACCATTCTCTATATCACTTAGGTTACTTAGATTAGCGATTTAAGAAACCTAGTTACCTCTAGTTTGAGGTGAAGCTTGAAGTAAAGCTCTCGGGTGGATCTTCTACTACATAGAGAAGGCCGGAGAGGACGTGGAGAACGACAAGACGAAGGACTCGGTTCTATAGGTATAATCACTTATCATAGTAGTTAACTCTTCTATGGTTTCTTGTTAGTTATTGTTTATGCAAAGATTCTCGGTTAGTCGATGTTTATGCTTAAAACAAGATCATTTTTCATTATTCCGCCTCCCCGCAAGTCGTGGGGTGTTGTATATCGACTTACAAAACTTGTGCCCAAGGGGTCTCTCCCGGTAAAGGGATATCAGCCCTCGCCTCGTTGAATGAGGTGCTGGATATTCTAACTGAATATCACGATGCAAAACAAAAGGAAACGTCTTTGTAATAACACCTTTTAAAATTTGTTCCAACAACATCAAATATAGGTTTGTTTTATCCTTACATTGATAAGAATCAATGCAGTCCCATCAATCAATCACACCAGAAAAGAACGAAAATATAATGTACGTATATGCCATCCGCATTCGTCACTGGGTCCCGTCATCACCCGTTAGGTTACTTAACTAACGACAGAGCGGGGACTGGACTAGCGCGGGTGTAAAACATATACAACATCTAAGAGTATATATACCAATATACAATAATCGCTCCAGGCATGATAATATGCAACATTACAGAAAAGTAATAAGCATCACAGAACAATACAGATAATCTGGGATCCCCGAGTTTCACAGAGCCGCTACTGAAACCCGACGTTCCCCTGGTCGTGTGGATAGCCTGTGCAATGAAACCTAGACCCCTACGGGTGCGGCAAATTACCCGCCAAAACCTGAAGAGAGGCAGCCCCCTACAGCATAGTGAATGGACCACCCGGCACTTCACGGAATCTGGTAACTTGAGCTCCCCTCCTTGGGTCAACCTGTACCCCCTACGAGTGCGGCGAATAGTCTGCCAATTCTAGAGTGAGGCCCCTCTGCCTCTCAAAGCCATGAGATACGGACTCGTTGCCCTCCAGAACCCGGCTATTCGTGCACTCCGTCGCGGGGTAAACCTAGTACAGAAATAAAAATATGTACAACGGGTACATCGACCTCAGCCCGGTCGTGCCCCAAAAGAATATTATACAAACAGGCAGTGACGGCAGTCCACATGTTGGACGCTCGCCCCGCAATATCAAATGTACAAATAAATCCAAACAGCACTATCATTGCACACTGCTATCCACCACGACAAATCCGCAACATCACAGCACAATACAGAACATCAACGCGAATGTCACATTCGCAAACCCGTCTAAAAAGACTATAGCAATTAGACGCAATTTACCGCTCAAATGACATTCCCGGTCGGAGATATAATATAATTACTGCATACTAACAAGTTTAAAATTTCGATCGACTAAATTTCCTGAAGTGGGCCCCACGTACATCTGCTGTACAGTAATAAAATCCGGGCCCAAAAGAAATATTCCAGAAGCCACAATTTCCCATGAAGAACTTACTGTAGAAATTTGGAGTACCAATCTCACACAACGGCGGCGGATCCGCGGCCAAAACCTTGTTTGGGCTGCGGATCCGCGACGGTACTGTGGAGTTGGGCCACCAAATTTCACCAGTATTCTAATAAAAGCCTGCTCGTTTTTTTGTAGTGCTCAAAATAATTTTTTAGACCCTTTTAAAAATCGACAGAAACTTTTGTACTGAAAATTGTGATTTTCGAAAATCCGTTTGATCGATATTTTAAACGCGTTAGCATAAGTTAGTAAAGCTTAATGGTGAGGCTCTAATACCACTGTAAGTACACGGTAGCGTCCCGGCCGTCTAACAGACGCCAAATACGGAACAAAAACTTTTACAACTGGCGCTATCGTATACTATAACCCGGATCTGCCATTAAAGCTAAACTAACAAACTACAAAGTGGGTAGAAATGTTATACCGAACGATCCGAGTCCTTCGGTCTTCAACCATCATCCCACGCTTTGTTGCGGCTGCTCCGATCTCCTGAATCTACAGTCTCCTCGTCCAGGTGGCACCACGTCGACGGATCTTTAAACGGGCTCCCGCCTCTGAACCGAGGCAACTCGATCATCAAGTTTGTTAAAAGAAATGACCAAGATTGATGTAGAGAATGAGTAGAACACTTTGTCTCGTTACGTCCAAAGCCATGGACGAACGGTTAATGAAGTTGCCTTTTTGGATCGGGTGAAATAAGAAATCAACCTATGAAATTTCCATGAAGCAAATTTCATATACTTTTTCCAAAATGAATCAATCATCCATTTGCAAGAGGGGGCCGGCCATAGTATAGGATGAGGGAGGTGAGTGTAGGATTCAAGGAGGGTAACCATAAGATTAAAGAAGAGAATGAGTCACAAGACACCTTGCACAAACATTAATTGCAAATGAAGAGTCATAAACCTAGTCACCCTTTCATTAAATGAACAATTAATGCAACCAATGAATCAAGAACACCTCATCATCCTAGTCACCATCTAGAAACTTCTAGAACCTTCCATACTCATCAAAAAAAGATAAATCCGTCTTTAACCGAATGTTAAATACGGGTGATAGAAAACTGGAAACTGGCAACTTCCAAAAGCGATCCCGAAACGAATTTCAGGATAACCCCGTAATAGTATAATCATACCCGCATTTGTATTACGACCGAATACAAATGCAACTGAGACAAAGATATTATATCTACACAGTATAATACTCGGATCCGGTTTAAACCAAAGCCTACCAGTATTATCTGTCCGAAATATGACACGTGCGAAAACGCACGTGCATTTTCCGAACCCTGCCATAAAACCATACGGCCTCTACAACGTTTCACCCGAACTTGGGAAACTGTCTGTGGGGGACTCTAATGACTCATCAACACACTGGCACTGGGTATAACCACTAGCACGTCAGAGGTACAAGCTGTACGTAACGGTTGCCTATGTATTGATTGGAAGGGAAGCTGACGAGCGAACTCATCCAGAAACCCTACTGAGCCTAACAGTGACAATATACATACAGTCCGGTCCGTTCGTCTATGAGTATCGCATATCTACCTAGGGGGCTGGTAACGTCAGACCCCCATTAGCGGTATAAGTCGTGTCAGAGAGTAGCCCAGAACACCCTGAGATACTACTGGAGTACCTACCAGTAAATCTCCTGCCTCGGCCGAGGGCTTTGTGTAATGGCTCTCCTAGACACAACGCGATCTCACCCCTAATACCGGGAGAGACGAATCCCCTGCCGATCCGCTCACTTGCCTCCATATGGCTTAGGACTGTACCCAAAAAAGACCTGTTTGCACAACTCCTTTGAGCCGTGGTAGGGTAGAAATCAAAGCACATTGGGAACTCACACGAGACAAATGACGACCTTAGGTCGATAAACTAACCTGTACACATGTTACCATGGAACTGCTATCTGACGCTAGGTATAATACCAACTAGCAGGTTCCCGGCGAGTCCTGTCCGGTGTACTCATAACCCAATGAGCACCTGTATACATCTTAGGTGAACCAACTGACACCAATGGCTTGTGAGACCGGCCACCGCCCCTCGTCGGGGTCTCGACTGTATACACTAGTCTACTCTGGAGTATCGATGCCTTGTCTCGAAACTCCCATGACTAGGGACACTTTAAGGATGTGCTTATAGACCCCAGCTCCCACGTATATGATCGCCATCATACTGCTGGCAGTCAAGCAAGAATCCTATGGGCTTTATCAACATGCAATAGTGAACTAAAGCATGTATATGATGATAAAGACAAACCAGATAGCATACTATCATCTCGAGCAAGACTGTCATATCGGTGTAGGTCCTCCCTCAATCATTGTAATCACGTACCTGCGATCCAATAATTGACTTTGAAGGCACTATATCCAACACATAATACCTCTGTAAAGACTTCCGACCTTTGTGAATGAAATCATTTTGTAGGAATTGCGTATGTATTTTCACTTTGCTTGTGATAAAATCTCCATTTACGTGGTACTGCTTTCAAGATGCGTTAGGCCGGCGACCGGTCCTTCATCTGGCGATCGCACGTCGAGTTAAACTCAACCATTTGCCAAGTGTGCAAAGATCGGTGTAAGGTTTATGGCCCCGAAGTCGAGGCGGGGATCACTTGCTGAAGGTACATCGACGTTCCCCTCTGGGCAGAAAGGTGTAGGTTTGCCCGTTCCCTCGAGTAGGACCAGTGACCACATCTCTCAAGGTTGGTCGGTTACGCCGAGGTTGTAGGCCTTTGATCCTTAGTATAGATGGGTAAGAAGTCACCCACTAAGGATAGACCGAGCAAGGTAGCTGCTCGGTTGCCTCTTGGCAAGGGCTTTGATCCTTGGTGTCGGTGGGTAGTGAACTACTAGCCATGGACAGACCGAGTATGGTAGCCACCCGGTTGCCTCTTGGTGAGAGCTTTGATCCTTGGCGTCAGTGGATAGTGAACTACCAGCCATAGATAGACCGAGTAGGGTAGCCGTCCGGTTGCCTCTTGGCGAGGGCTTTGACCCTTGACGTTGGTTGGTAGTGAACTACCGGCCATGGATAGATCGAGCAGGGTAGATGCTCGGTTGCCTCTTGGCGAGGGCTTTGATCCTTGGTGTCGGTGGATAGTGAACTAGCAGCAATGGATAGACCGAGCAGGGTTGCCGCCCGGTTGCCTCTTGGCAAGGGCTTTGATCCTTGGCGTCGGTGGGTAGTGAACTACCAGCCATGGATAGACCGAGAAGGGTAGCCGCCCGGTTGCTTCTATCAGAGGGCTTTGATCCTTAGCGTCGGTGGGTAGTGAACTACCAACCATGGATAGACCGAGCATGGTAGCCGCTCGGTTGCCTCATGGTGAGGGCTTTGATCCGTGGTGTCGGTGGATAGTGAACTACCAGCTATAGATAGACCGAGCAGGGTTGCCGCCCGGTTGCCTCTTGGCGAGGGCTTTGATCCTTAGCATCGGTTGGTAGTGAACTACCAGCCATGGATAGACCGAGCAGGGTTGCTGCCCGGTTGCCTCTTGGCGAGGGCTTTGATCCTTGGCGTCAACTACCAGTCATGGATAGACCGAGCAGGGTAGCCGCCCGGTTGTCTCTTGGCGAGGGCTTTAATCCTTGGCGTCGGTGGGTAGTGAACTACCAGCCATGGATAGACCGAGCAGGGTTGCCGCCCGGTTGCCTCTTGCAGAGGGCTTTGATCCTTGGCGTCGGTGGGTAGTGAATTACCAGTCATGGATAGACCGAGCAGGGTAGCTTCCCGGTTGCTTCTTGGCGAGGGCTTTGATCCTTGGCGTCAGTTGGTAGTGAACTACCAGCCATGGATAGACCGAGCAGGGTAGCCGTCCGGTTGCCTCTTGGCGAGAGCTTTGATCTTTGGCGTCGGTGGGTAGTAAACTACCAGCCATGGATAGACCGAGCAGGGTTGCCGCCCGGTTGCCTCTTGGCGAGGGCTTTGATCCATGGCGTCGGTGAGTAGTGAACTACCAGCCATGGATAGACCGAGCAGGGTTGCCGTCCGGTTTCCCCTTGGCGAGGACTTTGATCCTTGGCGTCGGTGGGTAGTGAACTGCCAGCCATGGATAGACCGATCAGGGTTGCCGCCCGGTTGCCTCTTGGCGAGGGCTTTGATCCTTGCGTCGGTTGATAGTGAACTACCAGTCATGGTTAGACCGAGCAGGGTAGCCGCCCGGTTGCCTCTTGGCGAGGGCTTTGATCCTTGGCGTCGGTGGGTAGTGAACTACCAGCCATGGATAGATCGAGCAGGGTTGCCGCCCGGTTGCCACTTGGAGAGGGCTTTGATTCTTGGCGTCGGTGGGTAGTGAACTACCAGCCATAGATAGACCGAGCAGGGTTGCCACCCGGTTGCCTCTTGCTGAGGGCTTTGATCCTTGGCGTCGGTGGGTAGTGAACTACCAGCCATGGATAGACTGAGCAGGGTAGCCGCCAAGTTGCCTCTTGGCGAGGGCTTTGATCCTTAGCGTCGGTTGGTAGTGAACTACCAGCCATGAATAGACTGAGCAGGGTAGCCTCCCGGTTGCCTCTTGGCGAGGGCTTTGATCCTTGGCGTCAGTGGGTTTCCTCTCGATCTTCTGGGAGTGCACCTTCCCTCAGGAATTCCACGAGGGGCTTCCTCCAATCCCGGTCTTCTTCCTGGGCTGTGTACACTTGAAGTGACGTCGCCCTGTCTTCCATGCTGGGCCGTGATAAGACCTCGAAGAGGATGTTTTTCTTGTTGTTGGCCGTATGAGATGAGGCCAGTTTACTCAAGGCGTCGGCCTGGGCGTTTAGTTGTCTGGGGATTTGCTCCACTTGGACTTCGTCGAAATCCTTTCGTAATCTTCTCACCTCGGCCAGATACTTCACAATTAGAGGCTCCCGTGCCTCGAATCGGCCGGTCACTTGGCCAACGACTAGGGCGGAGTTGCTGCGGATCCAGATCGTTTTCAGCCCCACTCCGGAGGCTATTCGCAGTCCGGCCATCAAGGCCTCGTATTCCGCTGTGTTATTTGAGGCTCTGAACCCGAGCTTCAGAGAGTATTCCATCTTTGCCTCGTTCGGGCCCCGAATGATGAGGCCGACATCACAGCCTTCCTTGGCTGAGGACCCGTTGACGTAAAGGACCCAATCAGGAACGGAGTTGGGCCTCTCATCGATTGGGGGTTGAGTTCCGGGGGCTGGCGTGGATTCCGCCTCTTTGCTGGGGATGGTGCACTCGACGATAAAATCGGCCAGGATTTGTGCCTTGATAGCTTGCTTCGGGCGGTATTTTATGTCGAACTGGGATAACTCCCACCTCCATTTCTCCAAACGACCAGAGGACTCGGGGGAGGCGAGAATAGCCCCTAAAGGCCGCTCAGTAAGAACGAGGATGGTGTGCGCCTGGAAATAGTGCCGTAGTTTCCTTGAGGCCACGATGAGTGTGTTTCCTGATTTAAAATCAGGAAAGCTTCTGGGAAAAGCTTCAAAAAGGGGGTCACGTGTTGGCACGTGACACCTAAAAGGGGTCGTCAAGTCAAGTTCAGTTTCCTGACTACGCTGAAGAAAATAGGCTTCAGAAAGAGTCACGTGTTCCCACGTGACCAGGGTCACGTGGCGACACGTGACATTTAAATGCAAGCGTCAAAGGCACACAAGTTCTCTAATCAAGTTAAGAAAAGGCTTCAGAAGAGGTCACGTGTTCCCACGTGACCAGGGTCACGTGTTGGCACGTGACGTTCAAGACAGCAGACTCGTTCTCCAGAAGAACCAAAGAAAGAGAGTTCAAACAAGGGTCACGTGCTCACACGTGACCAGGGGTCACGTGGTAGCACGTGACGCTTAGGCAGCGATCAGAAGACAGAACGCAAGAGAAAGAGGAAGGCTCATTCCAAAAGGGGGTCACGTGCCCACATGTGACCATGGGGTCACGTGGTCACACGTGACCGGCTTTCAAAGCCCATGTTGACGGCAGAATTAAATTCTGAAGGAAATTTAAATCTTTCCAAAGGAAGGTGATTATCTGGGACCACTCAAATTAAAGATTCAGAGACGATTAAAGATCATCTATCTATGGAAAATCTCGGGTTTGGAAAGATTTCCCCCTTAAATCTAACCAAAATAACAAAGGAGAATCCCTGGATTTGAAATCCAATGGTGAATGAAATTCACCTAATAATCCAAAGGTCTAGAATGAACAAGGGATGCAAATCAAATATCCCATGAAAGATTTACCGAAACTAATTGATTCGGCTGCTTCTCCTATAAATAGGAGCCAAGAGACACAGATGAAGATATATACATGCGCAGAGAAGAAAAAAGAAAAAAGGAGAAGAGCTTTGATACTTTGAAAAGACTCGGATCTTCTGCGAAAACCCTAGGTAAGAAAGGGAAGGCCTTTTGAAAGAAAGAGAATTTAATTCTCAACAGAGTTTAACTCTGATAATGTAAAAACAGAAGAACATATTTCTTCTCTCTTTGATGGAGGATCTGCAAAGTGCACATCTCCCCTTAAGGTTGAGAATTTAATTCTCAATGGGTTGAGATCCTGCCATGCAGATCCAAAACATGGAGAAGGAATGCAAGCACGAGAATTTAATTCTCACAGAACTATAGGAATTTAATTCCTTTAAAATAAAAGGAGGGCTTGACCCTATATTATGGGAATTTAATTCCTCCAGAACAAAAAAGAGACAGGGTTTAACCCTAATTAAGAACCTAGTTCTGTTGAAACAGCAGGAATTTAATTCCCTTAATCATACAGAGGATGGAAGTTTAAACTCCTTAAAAAACTTTTATTAGGGTTTAACCCTATTCAGCCCTTCACGTATATGAGGAATTTAATTCCTACAGAAAATTCGGAGTTAAACTCTATTCCAGAAAACAAAGTCTTCGAAAGGAAGTAGGAATTTAATTCCTCTGAAATTTATAATTCGAGGAATTTAATTCCTGAAAGAAGATTAACAAAGCCTCTAAACAAAATACATGGAGGCAGGGTCACGTGTCACCACGTGACCCCCCAAGAGATCTACAGAAAGCCCCTTTGAGGCAGCACCCCACGTGACCCACGTGACCCTCGGCAGAAGCTCTAATACATAGGCATTTGAATGCCCATCACGTGATGGCACGTGATGCTCTGAAAGACGCGATAACCTCAGAAGAACAAATGAAGGGAGGGCGCTCTCACGTGCTGCCACGTGACCCCTCTTACCTTAGTGTTTAAACACTAAACTAAAACTCTCGAACCCAGTGTTAAAACACTGTTGGGCCTTAGTGTTCAACACTAATTAAAAAGCTTTATTTGCAGTATTCAACACTGATTACCTTAGTGTTTAAACACTAATCTGAGATCTTCATTTGCAGTGTTCAACACTGATTACCTTAGTGTTTAACACTAACATGAAAAAGCATTGTTGCTGGTGTTCAACACCAAATATTCTCTTAGTGTTAAACACTAACTTGTCAACCCCATTCCCAGTGTTCAACACTGACTGCTCTGTAGTGTTTAACACTAGGCTTTGGCCCAATTGGCTTAAATGGATGGAGGCAAAGCCTCTCCTGATTGGACTTAACCCAAGATGGCCATAAGTCCTCAATTTGTGATTAACCGGTCCAATGGACTCATAACATAATTAATTCGTCTTGACCCCAAATTGGGCCAAGGGCTGTTTAATCCACTCCGGTTCTAGGGTACATCTCTTCACTCCCTTGATACTTGGCATTGTAATCCCTCAATGCCTTCAAAGAGGTGACGGGCCCCGACGACCACACATCGATATGGACTGTGGGGTCCTTAAACTCATGTCTAATGCAAATTCCTGGTTACGTGGAACGCGGATAATGTCACTCTTTGACCCCGTGGAAAACGTCCAGAGCGGAGCCTGGTCCTCGCCAAGCGCGGCAGTGAACCCGTGTGAAGCATCCAGAGCACATACCGGACTGTGGGGTCCTTAAACCCATGGACTACGATGTCCTTAACCTTGACCGAGATGTCTTAAAACTAACAATGGACTGTGGGGTCCTTAAACCCATGGACTACGACGTCCTTAACCTTGACCGAGATGTCTTAAAACTAACAATGGACCGCAATGTCCTTAAACTACCCATGGACCGCAATGTCCTTAAACTAAAACAATAGAGCCCCGCATGCTCTTTTGTCGGATCTAAACGGTCCCGTTTAAGTTGATCTTAGCCTCAAAGATGGCTAACGTATCCTTAAACCTTCAAACAGAGTGGATTATAAATCCCCCCAATTAACTCTGGCTCGAGGGTACATCCTTGAACTCCTCTGACATCCGTCGTTGTAATCCTTCAACGTCGTCAGAGAGGTGACGGGTCCCGACGGCCACACATTCATGGACCACTATGTCCCTAAACTGGAACATTAGAGTCCAAACGCTCTTTTGTCGGATCTAAACGATCCCGTTAAGATTGATCTTAGTCACAAAGTTAGACTAACGTATCCTTAACAAACGTTTGAGTTGATCTTAGCCTCAAGTATGGCTGACGTATCCTCAAACCAAACCCCCCCAAACCCAAATCTAAGATAATACGGATTTGGACTAGTCCACGCCCTACGGGCGACGACATAACTCAGTCTCCGTAAACAATCCACGGGCAACAAAATACAAAACAGACACCCACGACACGAAGTGACCATCTGGAGAAGGAGAAAGTTGTTACCGCAATGCGGTAGCGTAATTAACTGCAGGGGCTTGCGCCTGCAGGGAAGAGCGTCCCCACAATCAAAAACCCCTCAAACGAGGGGGAATCTGACGAAGTCTGCTACATCGGACGCATCCGTCTAAACCTTCGATACGTGGTGCCATAAATCAACTTGGCATCTTCAGAGAGGTGGACGGATAGCACCTATTAGCATCTGCCCCGAATCTCAGGCGAGACGCGGTGTCGCGCCGTCTTTCGGAGGGGAACAGATTCTGGCACGCCCGGTAGGACCTTTTTCTCTTTCCACTCCACACTTCGTGTGTCGTGACTCGCGAACCAATCGCGGTTCGCTAATGGTTGCCCTTGGGTTTCAAGATACTAAGAATTGGCGTCTGGCTTATTGCAGAAAGCAAAGGATCGATGGCTTCTACTTCCGTGAAAGTGTCCAACTGCTCAGACTGCAATTGCAACCAACGCTCTGCCTCGCCAGGAGGTATAGCCTACGGACCTCAAGCTGCCTCGCTATTCACAATGCCCGTGGAACAGGTCACTCGCGCCACTACAGGATTGTTCTTTGGGACCATGGTCCCGCCGACAAACTTTGCCGCTCCAGTGCTGACAACGGAGGCTCCTAAGAAGTCGGTCTTTGATCGACTTACCCCTGCCGCGGCTCCTCTCAACGAGTCGTCCAACGTCAACGCCTCGGTCTTCTCCAGATTGGGCCAGAAATCTTTCGAACCCATCACGGGACCTACAATCTCAGAGAAGGTTGCTTCTAAGAAAGTGGCCGCTCCTATCCCAGAAGTCGTCAAGGCAGCCTCTCCGGCCAAAAGGTCGGTCTTTACAAGATTAACGGCTTCAGCTCCCGCTCCTACTACCCAAAGGACATCGGTCTTTGACAGGCTAATACCAACTGCGACCCCACGCCCAGACAGAGGGCAAAACGAAACCGTTCTTACCGCTGACCCTACACCGTCCGCTCGACACGCTCGACGTCGCCATTGGCGCCGAGTGAGGAAGGCTGGGGGTAACTCCCCATCTGGGTTGACTCCATCAGTCCCGGTGGCCGAAGTTAATGCTGCTGTTCCAACTGGGAACAGCTTCGAAATGCTAAATAAAGTGCGAAGAAATTCTCCTACCGCAGTACTGAAGAGGTCTCCTCCCCCGTTAAAGAAGGTTGTGGAAATGGAGTCAGAACGGCCCCAATCTCCTCAACGGCTGTCTTCCAAAATCTGTAAGGTTTGGCGGCAGGCACGGGACTCGATCATCGATCCGAACTTCTCCCGCCAACACAAGAAGCTGAAAACCCAACCGGAAGCTGGTCACCAGGCCAAACCCCAAAAGGCTGTGGATCAACTGATTCATAAAAGAAGGAGGCCGGAGAAAACCCCACGGCACGCAACGACGGCTAAAAGCACTGAGCCCAGACGCCCTAAGTCTGGGGTCATGGTGGTGCACACTGTTTACATGGCCTCTGGAAAAGAGGAAAGCCGCACTTCTACGGGCCACCGACCGTTAACCCGATCCGTGACGAAAGCCCAGGAACAGCAACAGAAGCTGCAAGAAATGATGAATGCTATGGCCGCGCTCACCGGGCCAAAAGAAAACCCAGAAACGTCCTCAGACGCACGCCGAGAAGAAGAAACCGATGCTGAATTCCTTCGCCGGACACTGGAGAAAAGGGACAAAGAGGCTGCAGAACAAGCGGCCAACATACAACGGATGGGCCTTCTCTTCCAAGATGTGATAGGAATGATGATCCAGCAGGACTTACCCGCCGAGGATCCCCCGATCGTTCTTGAAGACGATCGAGGAGAAACGTCAAATCCACCACCAGCCCTCTCAACGGCCAAAGAGGAGGCAATCTCTAAGGCTGACTTGGCTGACTACATAGCCCAGCAGATCCGGGTTCACCACGCGACTGAGGCAGCTGGTCAAGTCGTGAAAATGGGGCGGCCGTATCCGAGCTGGTACGACCAAATCAAATACCCGCAAGGCTATACGATACCAAAATTCCACGTGTATAAGGGGACCGGCAATCCCCATCAACATGTCGCCCAGTTTCGGGCCCTCTGCGGTAACACCGGCGGTGATGATAAGTTGTTGCTCCGCCAGTTTATGGGCAGCTTATCAGAAACAGCGTTCGAATGGTACTCGGAACTCCCGAACGATTCTATCAAAACGTTCGCTGAAATGGAGTTGTTGTTCACTCAGCGATTTGCAAGTGCCAGCGAACGCACTCCAATAACTGCACTTATTAACGCCAGGGTAAAACCGGGCGAAACCTGGGTCCAGTACGCTATACGCTGGCGGAACTTGTGGTCGAGATGTGAGCAACGCATTGAGGAAGCACCTGCGGTGGGCATGTTCGTGGGAACTCTAGACCCTCACGCAACTATCTCCCAGTTTATGATGTTCTTTAAGCCAACCACATTCCAGGCCCTGATCGACAAGTTGGCTCAGATGGACCAGATGGGTCATAGACCACCTACACCGAAGTCGGAACCTCGGAATGACAAGGGTAAAGGAAGAGCAACATTTGTTGCAAATGCCCAAGAGCAACCTAACGCCCCGAAACCGACAGATCAACTGGAGGAAAGACGTCGGTATTATAATGAGAAGATGAAGCGTCCCTACTCGTTCCCACGACGGGACAAGACGAAACGGCTATTCGAGCTGGCAATACGCAACAGACTTATAAACTTGCCAAATCCAAGGCGACCGCCGCAACCCACCGAGGTGAATAACCCTAACTATTGCCCTTACCATCAGACGGTAGGCCATCCGATTGAAGATTGCTTCGTCTTCAAAGGATGGATTGAAGACCAATACCTCCAGGGGAAGTTTGTACTGTCCGAAAAGTGGAAGGTGAACCCACCACAGCCGCATGCTCCGAGGAAAGCGGATACACCGGGGGCAACATGTTCTTTTATTGAAGAAGCTCCATGGGAGGTCGTGCTATCAACTAAAACCAAAAGAATGCTGAGAGACCTTCATGCGTGCCCTGCGATCGAATGGAAGGACCCTCTTGAACCTCAAATTATCAAAGGAATGTTGAAGCCCCGCCCAACTACGAAGACTCGCGATAATGGCCCAAATACTCACGCCCAACCGTCAAAATCTTCGAAGAAAAAGAAGAAGAAATCCAAGAAGTCCGTGAAGCCTGGAAAAGAGCACACGAACTTGCAGAAGCAAATCGACGCATTGGAAGAGTACAACCAAAAGGCGCGAACTCCTGTCACACTGCAAGAGTTCCTCAACCACATCTTTCAAGAGGAAGATGATGGAGAGAGCTCGTCAGATGAATCCGAAGAATATGTGGCGAGTTGTAACGTGATCTCCCACTCGTTTACTGATGATGGGAAAACTCATGGCACTAAAAAGCTGGAGGCAGAGCCTGTACCAGAGCATGCATGGCCAACAGATGAAATGATCGACGCTTTTCTAGACGAGATTCGTCTAAAATGTAAAGCGGACCAGGAACGTGAGATGGCCACATCGGAAGGAGCCAAATGCGGGCAACCGAACGAAAGAGTTGAACTACCCCTGCCGGAGCATAAGGCATCCGAAGCAGACAAGAAGATATTCAAGACGAGAAAAAGGTTTGCCAAAGCCATGTCACTGGGAATGAAGCTACCGCCCTCGGAAGGAAACACACACGATGGGGTAGAGACGCACCCTGACTATTGCACATATCATCGGAAAATCTCACATCCCACGGAGGAGTACGACGCCTTTAAGATATGGTGGCAAGGATATGTTGCTCATCGGCAACATTTTAAGCGCATGAAACGCAAGATCCGGCGGGAGCGAAGAAGTACCGTCGATAGGCACAACGGAACGACTGGCAACTGTTGCATGGTTAACGCCAAGGGGTCACAAGTTCTCACCTTTGGGAGCGACTCTGATGAAGAAAGGGCTCTGGGCCCTCTCTTTAAAGAATCTGTTTTGGGGAAAGAGGAGGAATCGGAGATCTGCGAGAACATTCAGCTGCGCAATCGCACACTCCCAGAAATGAATCTCGGGCCCGGGAATAGAAAAGATAAGGGAAAGGAAAAAGTCACTGAAGATACCACTTTAGATGACCAAGTCACGAGAGAGCTGGCTGCCAAAGACCCTCCTAGAAAGAGTAAAGTGGACTATAACATCCTCGCGCACCTAAGGAAGCTACCTTCTCAGCTTAGCATTCTTGATGCCCTCCTATTATCGAAAGAAGCGCGAGACTCACTAATTAAGGCGTTACAAGAACCCGAGCAATTTCAAGCCTTCCTCGCCACTGAAAGGATGAAGGATGAACTGGAGGAAGTGCATACGGCCGACGTCACTTTCGGTGATGAAGACCTCCTTCTCGGGACGTGCGACCACAACCGGCCCCTATATGTCTCCGGATACTGCCATGATATCAAGATAGGCAAGATCCTGATGGATAATGGATCATCCGTCAACCTCCTGAATGTTCGGGTGTTGAAGGAAATCTGCATGAGTGTGCAACACCTTGCTCGTGACAAAATTACTATCTCCGGTTTCGATTCACAATCGTCACGGACTCTCGGATCCGTGATACTAACATTACGCTTCGGACTTCTCGTCACAGACATCAAATTCCATGTCATTGACGCCAAGACCTGTTACAACGCCTTGCTCGGCCGCCCTTGGCTACACGAGTACAATATCATCCCTTCTACACAACATCAGTGTATGAAGTACTTCAAGGATGGTTTCGAGTATACCGTAACAGGTGAGTTAAACCCATTTTCCGTGAACGAAGTCCGCAAATACGAAGATGCGAAATACTTTTTGCCAGATTTCGAGGATACAGAAAGGTGTCGCAATCCGGAAAACAAAACCGCCGCCACCATCCCTATTTTCGGGAGCGATACCGAAGAAGAGGAAGAGATAGTTTATGCAGGGCCATCTCAACGCAACAACCTGAGGACACCCGCCCCCGTATTAGTCTTCGGAAGTGATTCAGAAGATGAAGTTAATGCTGTGTTCTCCAATCGGCTGCTGACACAAGCACCCCTTGGCGATGACCATAGTTTGCAAATCACCATGGTACCGCGAGAACACTACAAGGACCTCGACGCGCTTCAGGCTCACGATGTGCAGGACCTGCAAACATTTTACGTCCCTCCCAGGCGAAGGGGCGAGAAGGTGATCCTATTTTACCGATCCTCAGAGTCGAAAATAGAGAAAGAGATCTGGCATGGCGCAGATACTACGCTCGACAGGCTCCAACCCATCCGTCTGCCCAAATACTATACAAACGGATTAAAGAAGCTATTGAAGCGCCAAGGAGTACCCTTAAAACAGGCTGTTCGGCAGGCTCGGTTCTACAACAAGATTTGGGGTGTCCCCGGGACTCAACGCAAAATGCCCAACGGGAAGATGGAAACATTCGGGCTCGGATACGCGAGAGCTGGAAAACGGGAACGGACTCACAGCAGTTACGCTATATATACCTTTGATGAAGAGGAGGACGCCCTGTCAGGAGATGCCAACCCTTCATTAAAACTAGACCCTGCGATTGAAACATCGAGTCCGTCGTTTGAAGAGCGAACGAACAAGCCTATCAGGAAAACGGGTCAGAGAGCTCAGGAAGACCACAACCGCGAGATAGCCATCTACAAGAAGGCCAGGACGCAACGTCTATCTCAGCGTACCAGAAAAGAAAAAGACGCTTATCCTCGTCAATCCGTTGTACGAAAGGCCCGACGCAGAGACGAAAATAAATCAAGAAGCGGCTCGGGTTTGTCCCTCGGGAAGAAGATGAGTCGAGCGTATTCCTTCCCCCGAGACAAGACGGAGAGATTACTCAACCTCGCTATAAAACATCAAATGATCACGCTTCCAGAGTCTAGACATCCTGAGCAAGCTAGCAAGGTCTCTCGTCCGAGTTATTGCTCTTATCACCGAACCATAGGACATCCTACCGAAGATTGCTTCACCTTCAAGAACTGGGTCGAGGACCAGTACCGACGGGGTAGATTCGCTTTATCCAACGGCTGGAAGGTAACGCCGCCGCGAAAACATGAGCCCAAGGCCGCAAGAGCAGAACCGGGTCCACCTCGGTCCAGGGAGCGGGTTCGCACTTGTTATACGATTACGATATTAGGAGAAGAGCCCGAGAACGTAGATGACCTTTACCGGTGCTTTGAGAACAGCGATGATGAGGTGATCTCAGAATTTCCGCCCGCTCCGAAAGAACTGGAAGATGGTATACATACTACTGCAGATAACCTCAAGAAGATTGAGTTGGGATCGGCAGACGACCCGCGACCGACATTTGTCAGCGAGCTATTACCCGAAGAAAAGGTGGCTGCGTTAAAGAACGTGCTTCTACGGCATAAAGACTGCTTCGCGTGGAACTACTCCGAGATGCCAGGATTAGATCCGGAGATTGCTGTGCATAAATTAGCAATATCCCCAGATATCAAGCCAGTCAAGCAGGCGCCAAGGAGGATGCGACTCGAGCTTGAGATGAGCATCAACGCCGAAGTCAAGAAGCTGATCGATTCTGGATTTATCCAAGAAGTCCAATATCCCGACTGGATCGCCAATATCGTCCCGGTAATGAAGAAGAATGGGACGGTACGCATATGCGTGGATTTCAGGGATCTCAATAAAGCCCGTCCCAAGGATGATTTCCCAGTACCAGTAACCGAGCTAATGATAGATAACACGTCCACTCACGAGGTTTTCTCCTTTATGGATGGTTCATCAGGATACAATCAGATAAAGATGCATCCCGAAGACCAGAAGCACACCGCTTTCCGCACCCCTTTGGGTATATTTTGCTACAAGGTTATGCCCTTTGGTCTAAAGAACGTGGCGCCACCTATCAAAGGGCCATGACAAAGATCTTCGACGATCTCATACATGACATCGTCGAGTGCTATATCGATGACCTCGTAGTAAAGAGCATGTCATACGAAGAGCATTTAAAGCATCTGGAGACTGTATTTCAACGCCTTCGGCAATATAATTTGAAAATGAATCCCCTCAAATGCGCGTTTGGAGTCTCCTCGGGTAAATTTCTGGGATTCATCGTTCGACACCGAGGTATTGAAATAGATCCGTCAAAGATTAAAGCGATCATGGAAATGCCTCCGCCAAGAACCCTCAAACAGTTGCGGTCTCTCCAAGGGAAGCTCGCATACATCCGGCGGTTTATCGCCAATCTTTCAGGCAAATGCCGTCCTTACAGCCACCTGATGAAGAAGGGAACTCCATTCGTTTGGGATCACAAATGTCAAGGTGCACTAGACGAGATCAAGCAATACTTGCAAAGCCCTCCGGTGTTGGCCGCGTCGGTCAAGGGAAAACCCCTCATTCTTTATACAACCGCCCTCGAAGGTTCCTTAGGCGCGTTATGGGCGCAAGAGAACGATCAGGGGAAAGAGAGAGCACTCTACTACTTAAGTCGGGTTCTACTGGGGGCAGAAAGCAATTACTCTCCCATTGAAAAACATTGCTTGGCGTTAATCTTCGCGATAACAAAGCTTAGACATTACGCATTAGCACATGAAGTCCGTCTTATTTCAAAGGTGGACCCTCTCAAATATTTGATGTCGAAAGCCATACTGACGGGACGACTTGCTAAGTGGGCCCTGCTCTTGATGGAGCTCTCGATAACGTATCAACCTCTCAAGGCAGTGAAAGGCCAGGCCATTGCCGACTTCCTCACCGAGCACCCGATACCGGCCAATTCTCCTCTGAATTGCGATTTGCCGGACGAGCATGCATTTGATGCGATTAGCGGCGGAAACACCCGATGGGAACTCTATTTCGATGGAGCGTCCTCCATAAAGAAACAGAAACAAGGTATCCCAATGATCAAATCAGGGATAGGCCTCATCTTTGCAACTCCACAAGGAGGGATAATGCGCTTCGCTTTCTCCTTAACAGAGCCGAGGACAAACAATGAAGCTGAATACGAAGCTCTGATAGCAGGCCTCGAGATCGCCATCGACATGGGAATTGAAGACCTCTTTATATACGGGGATTCTCAGCTAGTCGTTAGTCAAGTAAATGGTGACTACCAAACGTGCAAGCCAGAGTTGGTGAAGTACGGCGAAAGGGTGCAACAACTATTGACCCAAATTCCTTCCTATACTTTGGAGAACATACCGCGCGCGGAAAACAGCAAAGCAGACGCGTTGGCTAAACTTGCTAAAGAACTGGCTGACGAGAACCTCGATGACGTCAGAATCATGGTACAAAGCCGTCAAGTGCTCGCCCCGGCAGAAATATCTCCGGAATCATGCGAAGAAAAGGGAACGACTGAGCAGACGACCCTACAAATAAAAGACCATGAGAAGGCCGAAGACTGGAGGGAAGTCTTCATAGACTACTTTAAGTCCCACCGAATGCCCGAAGAAGCGTCCTCAAGACATCAGCTCATGAAACGAGCTCTATCCTTCGCTTTCGTCAACGACATTCTATACAAGAGATCGTTTGATTCTCTATGGCTCAGATGCTTAGGACCTGACGAAGCAGAAAGAGTCGTTCAGGAAGTTCATGACGGACTTAGCGGTTCTCACCAAGCAGGCCCAAAGATGAAGTTAAAAATTAAACGGATGGGTTATTACTGGCCCACGATGATCCAGGACTGCCTCGAGTATGCGAAGCAATGCCACTCATGCCAGATTCATGGAGACTTCATCCACCAACATCCGAATCTACTGCACCCAACGGTAGCTAGCTGGCCATTCGAAATGTGGGGGACTGACATAGTCGGCCCCATTGAGCCAGCATCGTCCCGGGGACACCGTTTTATCCTGGCGACAACTGATTACTTCTCCAAATGGGCAGAAGCAGTACCGCTGAGGGAAGTGAAGACGGAGAATATCCTCCACTTCTTCAAGACGCACGTCATCTATCGGTTTGGAACTCCACGGCGGATTATCTCCGATAACGGGCCGGCCTACCGAAGCCATAAGATTAGCCGCTTCGCACAGCAGCACAATATAGACTGGAGATATTCTTCAGTTTACAATCCACGAGCTAACGGTCTGGCCGAGGCTTTCAATAAGACCTTGACGAAGATCATAAAAAAGACCGTTTCCAGGAATAAGAGAGACTGGCACGAAAGGCTGCAAGAAGCCCTTTGGGCTTATCGAACTACGTTCAAGACGGCCACAAACACAACGCCGTACGCGTTGGTGTTTGGGACGGAAGCAGTGCTCCCCCTCGAGATAGAGTTACCCTCTCTACGAGTAGCAGTCCACCACGAGCTGACGAACGAAGAAAATGCTCACCTTCGGCTTGAGGAGCTTAATGCCCTCGACGAAACCCGGCTCATAGCGCAACAACATCTAGAAGCCTATAAAGCAAAGATGACGCGCTCGTACGAACGATTGACCAGGCCGAGGACATTCCGCCAAGGCGAACTCGTACTAGTGGTCAAAAGACCTATGATCCCCAATCGTGCCAAGCGGGGAAAATTTGAGCCAAACTATGAAGGCCCGTACATCATAGACAAGGTCTACCAGGGTGGAGCCTACCTACTCATGGACATGCACGGTGAAAGGCCTTTCAGGCCAATAAACGGCCGCTTCTTGAAGAAATACCACGCTTAATAAGCTGCAGCCTAGGTCAATGATGGATGACGACGACTATGTCCGCTCACTATCTTCCTAGGCTCAGACTTTACAAGCAGCAGCCGGCCTTCCTATAACGACGGACCGAAACGTCCTTAAACTAACGACGGACCGAAACGTCTTTAAACTAACGGCGGACCGAAACGTCCTTAAACTATCGACGGACCGAAACGTCCCTAAAACTACTACCGCAGCATCTTTAGGCTGACGAGATAAAAAAAAAAGAGGAGAGAGAAAGAAAAATAAAAAAAAAAGTGAAAAAGAATAAAAAAAACGGTATGTCTATAAGCAAAATGGGCACGGATGAAAACCCGAAAGGGCTCCGTGAGTAAAAACAGCAGGACTACCGGCGAGTGTTTGTGAAAACCCGAAAGGGCGCAACCTCGTTAAAGGACACTTACAGAGTCCTCTCGACCTTGTAAGGAGAAACCACCAGCGTGAGATCCTTACGACTCACAAAGGAGCAACACACTTAGGGATCCTCACGATTCCTAAGGAGAAAATACACTTACGAGATCCTCACGACTCGTAAGGAGAATTCTCTTATGGGACCCTCACGGCTCATGAGATTTGAAAGTCTTAAGTTACAGAAACCTGAACCTGTTCTTAAGCAAATCCTCCACAACCTCCGATATTGCCCTACAAGAGGCTCAATACTGACCCTTGTATACAATCCACGGGCGCGAATAAACATTTCCCCAGCAAAGTTCAACCCTTGTAGGTCCCCTCGACCCATAAGGAGAAAACCCTCTTGTAGGATCCTTGCGACTTACAGAGGAACATACACTTAGGAATCCTCACGATCCCTAAGGAGAAAATACACCTGCAAGATCCTCACGACTTGTAGGGAGAAATACCTTTGTGAGACCCTTACGGCTCATGAAGTCAAAAGCCTTAGTCGACAGGACCTCAAACTTGTTGGCTAAGCCACCTTTGTTCAACATCTACAGAGGCAAATGATGATTCGCTCCTGGAAATATTCCAGTTGCAGCGATGCTGATGCCGAAATCGGTGTCCAAAATCCGAGCTTGCGGCAAAGAAAAAGCTAGCAGGCCACACATGCCTACGAAATAGCCGAAATGATGGGGCAACTTGCAATAAAAAGCAGCAAGTAAAAATGTATGCATGAAAAATAGCCGAAATGATGGGGCAACTCGCAATAAAAAGCAGCGAGTAAAAATAAAACAAATAGCCGAAATGATTGGGCACCGCGAAAAATAGCCGAAATGATTGGGCAATCGCGACCTTCGCGATATAAAAAGCTGAAATGATAGAGCATCGCGGGAAAAGAAATAAAATAAAAATAAAATGTATACCCTACAGGTGATACTACAACAATCCCTGTATACAATCCAGGGGCGCAAACAAAGAAGGAGTCGTACTCCTCCCCCAGGTTTCATCATGAGAGGAAGCCAAATCTCGACGGTTCACAAATAACCTGGAGATCATCTCGACACGGCAGACACAACTTCAAGCTAAGCGGAACAGCGGCAACTCCCAGTTCCATGGCTCGGTGGTACACATGTCGCCAACAGTCAAACCTCCATTCCGTGAAATGCGGATACAATCGATAAAATTCCTGGTTACGTGGAATGCGGATAATGTCACTCTTTGACCCCGTGGAAAACGTCTAGAGCGGATCCTGGTCCTCGCAGAGCATGGCAGTGAACCCGTGCGAAGCATCCAGAGTGGAGCCTAGTCCTCGCCTAACGCGGCAGTGAACCCGTGTGAAGTATCTAGTGCAAAAATTCCTGGTCATGTAGAACACGGATAATGTCACTCTTTGACCCCGTGGAAAACGTCCAGAGCGGATCCTGGTCCTCGCAGAGCATGGCAGTGAACCCGTGCGAAGCATCCAGAGCGGAGCCTAGTCCTCGCCTAACGCGGCAGTGAACCCGTGTGAAGCATCTAGTGCAAAAATTCCTGGTCATGTAGAACACGGATAATGTCACTCTTTGACCCCGTGGAAAACGTCCAGAGCGGATCCTGGTCCTCGCAGAGCATGGCAGTGAACCCGTGCGAAGTATCCAGAGCGGAGCCTAGTCCTCGCCTAACGTGGCAGTGAACCCGTGTGAAGCATCTAGTGCAAAATTCCTGGTTACGTGGAAAGCGGATAATGTCACTCTTTGACCCCGTGGAAAACGTCCAGAGCGGATCCTGGTCCTCGCAGAGCATGGCAGTGAACCCGTGCAAAGCATCCAGAGCAGAGCCTAGTCCTCGCCTAACGCGGCAGTGAACCCGTGTGAAGCATCTAGTGCAAAATTCCTGGTTACGTGGAACGCGGATAATGTCACCCTTCGACCCCGTAGAAAACGTCCAGAGCGGATCCTGGTCCTCGCAGAGCATGGCAGTGAACCCGTGCAAAGCATCCAGAGCGGAGCCTAGTCCTAGCCTAACGCGGCAGTGAACCCGTGTGAAGCATTTAGTGCAAAAATTCCTGGTCATGTAGAACACGGATAATGTCACTCTTTGACCCCGTGGAAAACGTCCAGAGCGGATACTGGTCCTCGCAGAGCATGGCAGTGAACCCGTGCGAAGCATCCAGAGCGGAGCCTAGTCCTCGCCTAACGCGGCAGTGAACCCGTGTGAAGCATCTAGTGCAAAATTCCTGGTTACGTGGAAAGCGGATAATGTCACTCTTTGACCCCGTGGAAAACGTCCAGAGCGGATCCTGGTCCTCGCAGAGCATGGCAGTGAACCCGTGCAAAGCATCCAGAGCGGAGCCTAGTCCTCGCCTAACGCGGCAGTGAACCCGTGTGAAGCATCTAGTGCAAAATTCCTGGTTACGTGGAACGCGAATAATGTCACCCTTCGACCCCGTGGAAAACGTCCAGAGCAGATCCTGGTCCTCGCAGAGCATGGCAGTGAACCCGTGCGAAGCATCCAGAGCGGAGCCTAGTCCTCGCCTAACGCGGCAGTGAACCCGTATGAAGCATCTAGTGCAAAATTCCTGGTCACGTGGAACACGGATAATGTCACTCTTTGACCCCGTGGAAAACGTCCAGAGCGGATCCTGGTCCTCGCAGAGCATGGCAGTGAACCCGTGCGAAGCATCCAGAGCGGAGCCTAGTCCTCGCCTAACGCGGCAGTGAACCCGTGTGAAGCATCTAGTGCAAAATTCCTGGTTACGTGGAACGCGGATAATGTCACTCTTTGACCTCGTGGAAAACGTCCAGAGCGGATCCTGGTCCTCGCAGAGCATGGCAGTGAACCCGTGCGAAGCATCCACAGCGGAGCCTAGTCCTCGCCTAAGGCGGCAGTGAACCCGTGTGAAGCATCTAGTGCAAAATTCCTGGTTACGTGGAACGCGGATAATGTCACTCTTTGACCCCGTGGAAAACGTCCAGAGCGGATCCTGGTCCTCGCAGAGCATGGCAGTGAACCCGTGCGAAGCATTCAGAGCGGAGCCTAGTCCTCGCCTAACGCGGCAGTGAACCCGTGTGAAGCATCTAGTGCAAAATTCCTGGTTACGTGGAACGCGGATAATGTCACTCTTTGACCCCGTGGAAAACGTCCAGAGCGGATCCTGGTCCTCGCAGAGCATGGCAGTGAACCCGTGCGAAGCATCCAGAGCGGAGCCTAGTCCTCGCCTAACGCGGCAGTGAACCCGTGTGAAGCATCTAGTGCAAAATTCCTGGTTACTTGGAACGCGGATGATGTCACTCTTTGACCCCATGGAAAACGTCCAGAGCGGAGCCTGGTCCTCGCCGAGCACGGCAGTGAACCCGTGTAAAGCATCCAGAGCAAATACCGGACTGTGGAGTCCTTAAAATCCACGGACTATGACGTCCTTAACCTCGACCGTGATGTCTTAAAACTAACGATCAACCATCCCGATTCCCTACAGACTTTGCCTTGGTTTAAGGGTACATCTCTTCACTCCTTTGATGCCCGGTGTTGTAATTCTTCAACGTCTTCAAAGAGGTGACGGGTCCCTGCAACCAAACACCGGACTGTGGAGTCCTTAAATCCACGGACTATGAGGTCCTTAACCTTGACCGTGATGTCTTAAAACTAACAGCGGACTGTGGAGTCCTTAAATCCACGGACTATGAGGTCCTTAACCTTGACCGTGACGTCTTTAAACTACGATACCTTGAGAGATCCCTGACCCCGTGAAACACGGATAAGGGTGATCACATCCGGCACTTGCAGGCCCTCACGACCTGTAAGGAAGAAAAACT
Organism: Agapanthus africanus; assembly: GCA_030015575.1. Lineage (NCBI taxonomy): Eukaryota > Viridiplantae > Streptophyta > Magnoliopsida > Asparagales > Amaryllidaceae > Agapanthus > Agapanthus africanus. The sequence continues at coordinate 27,449,677 of CM057338.1, forward strand.
CTCTTGTGAGATCCTTACGACTCTCAAGGAAAAACCCGCTTAAGGATCCTCACGATCTTTAAGAAGAACTCACACCTATGGGATCCTCTCGACCTGTAGGGAGAAAAACTCTTTATGAGACCCTCGTGGCTCATAAGGTGCAAAAGCCTTAGGAAGCAGATCTTAACCCTGAGTCCCGAGCCATTGTGGTCCTGCAAGGAGATCAAGATAAAATACCCGCAGAATACATTCAATGAAAAGGAGACATATCATTAAAAAGAAAAAATGTATCTTTTATTCATAAACCAAAATGGGTACAAAGTACAATTCATGAAAGAAACAAAAAGAAAATACTCTCATCCATGAGTATGTACAAAAGGGAAAAAAAAAGATACAAATGTTTCAGGCCGGCGGGCGATTCAGCAACTTGGTCAGCTCATCCTGCTTTTGCTGAGCCACGGCTTCATGACGCAAGATCTCCAGAAGACGAGCCTCCGCTTGAGCTTGCTGAGCCTGATACGAAGCGAGCCGGGCTTCAAGCTCTTTCTCAGTGGCCTTATGAGCCTCGACCCTCTCACGAGTGAACACGGCAGCTTTGTCGAGAGCCACCACCTCTTTGATGGACTCCTGAAGCACCCGCCAGAGTTCATACGCTTTGTTAGCCTTGGCTGTGAGATTGGCTTGAAGCTCGCTCAGCGCCTTGGAGGCTAGCTCCCTTTCCGAGAACTTGCGACCGAGCCTCTTCTCACATGACGTCATGTTGGCCGCGCACCGTACTATCAGCCCTCGTAACTCCGCCTTTGCAGCCACGGCCTCCGAGGAAAGGCGAGAACACTCGAGAGTGTGCAGGCAAGCCTCCACTCGCCGGCAGAACTCCACCCAGACTCGCACCACCTCTTCGCTGTGGTAGGTGGCAAGAAAAGGAAGAGAACCGTTAGCCTCGGCAGCGAACGCTTCAGCCGTGGTCGTGCTGCCAGCACGAAGCTCCTCGATCAGAGACGACAAGGAGACGAGGCTTAATTGGGCCAAGCGCTCTGAAGCCCGCAAGGCATAAGGGCCGGGTGGCATCACGATGCGCGCCTCCAACGCCGTGGAGACTAGCAGAGCTGTTTAAATTTAAAAGACGTCAACAAAACTCTTAAGCAAGGAACGGGTGAGAGTGCAATGAAATGTCACTCACCGACAGTCGTACAAGCAGGAGCTGAAGGCTCCCCTGGCCCTTCAAGAATCTCGACCTCGTCATCGGCTTCCAGAACTGCAAGAAACGTCAATGTCAGTACGCAAAAATAACGACGATGCTATGAGAAGGGATGGACGACACCAACCTTGCCCAGACGAAAGGACAATGCGCTGAGGGGAGATCGCCTGCGGAGCTGCCATCTCCAATAAACGTTGAAATGACTGTCGAGGCGACAGATCCGCGATCGTGGCCGCCAAACCGCGCAATTCTGGAAAAGATAAAAGAGTTCAGACTATGAAGGGGTTGCTAAATTAAAACGCAGAGGGATACCTTCAACACTCCTCCCATTCTGAGCCGGGGGGATAGCAGCTTCAACGGTCTCCGCCGTAACCTCAGGCTCCAACAAAGGGAGAATAGTCTCGACTACCTCACTCCCAGCCTTTGGGTTGCCCTCGGTAAGAGTCATTGGGGCGTCGGTCTCCAAAGGAGCCTCCTCCAAAGGGGCAAGCACGCCCTGGCCAAGAACCGCCGCTGGAAGTTCCATCATGAGAGGAACAACCTCGTCAGCCCCTTCCACATCCAGCAAGGCTTCATTGGGAGTTTCGGCGGGCTTTAGCTTTAATAGGCCCGTAGGAAGCTCCCCCAGCGTCGAAGATTCTGCACGATCCAAGTAAGAATAATGATGTATATGCATGGGCATAAATAATCGGAGAGACTACAAAGGAAGCACAACGTACCTATACGCAAAGAAGCCCTCAATATGGCTTCTTCAAGCCGCTGCTCCTTCTCAAGGAGGTGGGCTCGCCGGGGTTCGAGCGTAGACTCATGACCGCCAGTCCACAAAGAAAGTGCATCAGCTGCGTCTTCTGAAGCGGCCTGCTTCAGAGCCCTTTCCCCCCATTCCTCCAAAGGGCCGATAAATCGCCGCCGAATCCACGAAGGGTCTTCGTAGAAAATTACAGCGGGGTAAGACTTCTTCGGAACCTTGGCGTTGTGAGACGCGTCTTTTGAGCGCCGTATGGCCTCGGCCAACTGCGCAGCCTCCTCATCCACTGAACTCGGGAAGAGAAGTCCAGCGTCCGACCCTTGCACGGCCAATGGTTCGTCTTCAAGGATAGGCTCAGACTCCATCACAGAATCAAGCGGGGCAGTAACCGCTTTCTTCCGCCGTTTAGACCCGGAGCCGGTCGCCGAAGATGACCGCTTCCTCCCTCGCGAAGCCTTAGGGCGGCGCTGGCCCACATCGCCCTCAGCGCCCTCATCCTTGTTTCTATCGCTCGGTGCCACAACCGAGGACGATACCGCCATCGTCGACACCACGGGGGTTGGCGCCGCCACCGGCGGGGGTACTACTACCGGAGCCCGCTTACCCCGTGAGCGAGAACCCAAAGGCATACCAGCTATCGGAGTAAGGTCTACCCCGGACTCCCCTGGAATGAGCGCAGTGCCAATCTCCCTCAAAGGAAAGCGGACTGGAACCCTCGGTCGTAACTCAGCCCCAGGAGCCAGAGGAGGGGCATCGTGGCCAAGAAGCACCCTCCTTTCCTCGAGAATGATTGGGTTGACCCGATGAAGATACCAACCCGTAAACGCGCCCACGCATTGAGGCATGTACTCAGATTCAGGGACCATGAAATAAGAGCCGGTGTTCAGCCTCATAAAATGATGAGCAGCATCGCGAACAGCATCAAGCGAAGGGATCGGGGCGACCATAAAAGCCTCGAAAGGAACACCCTGGTCGTACCCGAGCTGCCGGGCAAATCGATGCGGATTGTACCGCATGAAAAGAGCCGCATTGTCCTGGCGAAACACCAAGTAACCCGGTCTGATTGCATACAAATGCGTGGCCTCCTGGGGCTTCAGAGAAGGTGCGTTGTCTTTCGACTGGTCCCAGAGTTGTTGGACGGGACCCGAAGGAGTAGACAAGACCCGATCAGTAAAAACCAACCCGCCAGCGGTGGCATGAGGAGAAATTAGCACCCGAATGGCTCCGAATTGAGTCGGGTCGGCGGCAGAAGCATCCACTAGCCGCATAAGTCGTGGAAAGGGGTAGGCATCGTAAAATGAGGGCCTCTGATGCATGGCGAACGCCCCCAATACATGCATTTCGATCCAGGACGTGAAATAATGAAGCGAAAAGTTCACCACATCCACGCCAGGCGTAGAGGTATTAGCTGCGGTGCCCAATCCATTATAGAGGTGTGCCAAGGCCGGGATGCCGATGGCCAACCGCGTCCCCTCAGCAATACGATGAGCCGGGTAGATGACCGAGGCTCTCATGAAGCGGCGATGCATGGGGATAACGAACCAGCTAAGCCAAACGCTGACAAACCCCACAAAGAATGTTTCCTCATCTATACCAGGTGCTGCAACGGACTCAAAAGACATCGGCGACACGATGGGAATATAATACTGTGGCAGGTCCGATTCAGCAGTCGGTAGCTTCTTCGGACCAAACCCAAAGGGGTCTCTGATGTTAGCAAACTTCGGAGCAGTCTTCGATACGATATCCTCACAAAGGAAGCAGGAAATGAAGCTTTTAAAAGTAACACCCTGCTCCTCAGACTCAGTGAACAATTGATCAAAAATACCCAGCGCCTTGATCAAGCTGGGGCGCTTATGGCGAACAACATTCTCAGCGGACAGGCCGTCAATCGGTGCAGACTCGGGCTCGAAGACATATTCGTCAGAAGGCAACAACTCCTCATACAGTGCGCCCCTGATTGGCAATCCTGAGATTTCATAAAATTCGGCGAGAGAGATCGAGACCTCGCGATCCCCCAGAAGAAAAGTATTAGTGGGAAGATTCCACTGGTTCAAAAACGCCTTGACCCACCAGGCATGCGGGGACTTGTAATGGAACAGTGACGCATATATGGCCTGATAAAGCCCAACTTTCTGCAACCGCGCCCGATGGGCGGAAAGGATGTAGCGAGCCTAGAGAAGGTAGCCCGTAGGATGCCTGGGAGTGAGCCCTATCTTATAAATTTGCCCCCATGGGTGGGCCTCATCCTGGCAGATACGCCGCCCCAGTATGTCTATGGCCGGAATCGGATGGTTCGGAATACCGGTCGTCGAAGGCTCAAGCCTCCCCGTTGGAGTCCAGTTGGGCATTTCCACAGCAAAAGCTGTCCTTGGAGGATCTATCGGTAAAAAGGGGAAAGTAGGCTCCGTTGGCACCGCGCAGAGAAAACTCCGACGACCCTGAATAATCTGACTATACCAAGACCCCCACTGAAGAAGGTTGGTGCAGTTCGGGTCATGAGCCCGAATCATCGCCATCGCTTCCTCATCAGACGGTGACTGAGGAAAAGCCGCCTCCGAGCGAGAAAAGGGAAAGCGTGGAGCAGAAGCCATCGCACCTGAAATCCAACAAAAGAAGACCGTTAAAGGGAAAGTCAACGATGTTTACTCATGCATGAACATGAAGACTAGTGGGAGAAAGCAACAGCAAAGTTTCCTGGGACCATTGGCTATAAAACACATGGGCCCCACAGAATCCGGATGACGGCTCATTAATAATGAGACCAAACAGTTACAATAAAACAAAAGGGAATATCCTCATTTAATAAAAATGATGGCCATGCACATCCCCCCAACAGGATCTGTCTCGGGCTCTACAGTGGATCCAATAAAATCAAAGGAATTGAATTCACACAAAAAGACATCATTACAAGGCCCCCATTGCATTAACTGCAGGAAGAACAACCTCGGGCCAAGAGACTCCAGGAAGCCTCTGTGTGAAGAAATCGAGTTCTTCGTTGGAATTAAATTCCTTATTAAGAAAAGGGAATTAAATTCCCAAAAACATTTTTTTTGGATGGAATTAAATTCCATGGATTTGAACCGCCATCATCATCTCTCCAAAGATCATCTAAACCCTGAGAGATCTACAGTTGAAAGATTAAACAGTTTCATGTTCTTATGGAAAATATGAAGAAAGAAGGGTAAAAACCCTTGTTTTGGATTTAAAATCCAGGAAAATATGAAGGTCCATCGTTGTCCAAGAACATTACCTGAGGAAAAAGGATTCCTTTTGAGCAGGGTTAAACTCTGAAAATATTTTAAAACAGAGAACTAAGCTCTGGAAGAAGAGAATTAAATTCTCAGAAAAAGTTCTCAGAAGAAGAAGATGGGCAAAGTGAAGGCTCCTATGAAGAGACAGAGGTATTTATAGAAGGCAATGGAAACGTTTCGTCTCCCCAGATCCCTAGAGGAATCCAACGGTCACAAGAGGTGACAGCGTTGCACTCATGTGCAGACACGTGAGAACAACGCTGTGGGGGCGTTTGTTTCCTGATTTAAAATCAGGAAAGCTTTTGGGAAAAGCTTCAAAAAGGGGGTCACGTGTTGACACGTGACACCTAAAAGGGGTCGTCAAGTCAAGTTCAGTTTCCTGACTACGCTGAAGAAAATGGGCTTCAGAAAGAGTCACGTATTCCCACGTGACCAGGGTCACGTGGCGACACGTGACATTTAAATGCAAGCGTCAAAGGCACACAAGTTCTCTAATCAAGTTAAGAAAAGGCTTCAGAAGAGGTCACGTGTTCCCACGTGACCAGGGTCACGTGTTGGCACGTGACGTTCAAGACAGCAGACTCGTTCTCCAGAAGAACCGAAGAAAGAGAGTTCAAACAAGGGTCACGTGCTCACACGTGACCAGGGGTCACGTGGTAGCACGTGACGCTTAGGCAGCGATCAGAAGACAGAACGCAAGAGAAAGAGGAAGGCTCATTCCAAAAGGGGGTCACGTGCCCACACGTAACCATGGGGTCACGTGGTCACACGTGACCGGCTTTCAAAGCCCATGTTGACGGCAGAATTAAATTCTGAAGGAAATTTAAATCTTTCCAAAGGAAGGTGATTATCTGGGACCACTCAAATTAAAGATTCAGAGACGATTAAAGATCATCTATCTATGGAAAATCTCGGGTTTGGAAAGATTTCCCCCTTAAATCTAACCAAAATAACAAAGGAGAATCCCTGGATTTGAAATCCAATGGTGAATGAAATTCACCTAATAATCCAAAGGTCCAGAATGAACAAGGGATGCAAATCAAATATCCCATGAAAGATTTACCGAAACTAATTGATTCGGCTGCTTCTCCTATAAATAGGAGCCAAGAGACACAGATGAAGATATATACATGCGCAGAGAAGAAAAAAGAAAAAAAGAGAAGAGCTTTGATACTTTGAAAAGACTCGGATCTTCTGCGAAAACCCTAGGTAAGAAAGGGAAGGCCTTTTGAAAGAAAGAGAATTTAATTCTCAACAGAGTTTAACTCTGATAATGTAAAAACAGAAGAACATATTTCTTCTCTCTTTGATGGAGGATCTGCAAAGTGCACATCTCCCCTTAAGGTTCAGAATTTAATTTTCAATGGGTTGAGATCCTGCCATGCAGATCCAAAACATGGAGAAGGAATGCAAGCACGAGAATTTAATTCTCACAGAACTATAGGAATTTAATTCCTTTAAAATAAAAGGAGGGCTTGACCCTATATTATGGGAATTTAATTCCTCCAGAACAAAAAAGAGACAGGGTTTAACCCTAATTAAGAACCTAGTTCTGTTGAAACAGCAGGAATTTAATTCCCTTAATCATACAGAGGATGGAAGTTTAAACTCCTTAAAAAACTTTTATTAGGGTTTAACCCTATTCAGCCCTTCACGTATATGAGGAATTTAATTCCTACAGAAAATTCGGAGTTAAACTCTATTCCGGAAAACAAAGTCTTCGAAAGGAAGTAGGAATTTAATTCCTCTGAAATTTATAATTCGAGGAATTTAATTCCTGAAAGAAGATTAACAAAGCCTCTAAACAAAATACATGGAGGCAGGGCCACGTGTCACCACGTGACCCCCCAAGAGATCTACAGAAAGCCCCTTTGAGGCAGCACCCCACGTGACCCACGTGACCCTCGGCAGAAGCTCTAATACATAGGCATTTGAATGCCCATCACGTGATGGCACGTGATGCTCTGAAAGACACGATAACCTCAGAAGAACAAATGAAGGGAGGGCGCTCTCACGTGCTGCCACGTGACCCCTCTTACCTTAGTGTTTAAACACTAAACTAAAACTCTCGAACCCAGTGTTAAAACACTGTTGGGCCTTAGTGTTCAACACTAATTAAAAAGCTTTATTTGCAGTATTCAACACTGATTACCTTAGTGTTTAAACACTAATCTGAGATCTTCATTTGCAGTGTTCAACACTGATTACCTTAGTGTTTAACACTAACCTGAAAAAGCATTGTTGCTGGTGTTCAACACCAAATATTCTCTTAGTGTTAAACACTAACTTGTCAACCCCATTCCCAGTGTTCAACACTGACTGCTCTGTAGTGTTTAACACTAGGCTTTGGCCCAATTGGCTTAAATGGATGGAGGCAAAGCCTCTCCTGATTGGACTTAGCCCAAGATGGCCATAAGTCCTCAATTTGTGATTAACCGGTCCAATGGACTCATAACATAATTAATTCATCTTGACCCCAAATTGGGCCAAGGGCTGTTTAATCCACTCCGGTTCTAGGGTACATCTCTTCACTCCCTTGATACTTGGCATTGTAATCCCTCAATGCCTTCAAAGAGGTGACGGGTCCCGACAACCACACATCGATATGGACTGTGGGGTCCTTAAACTCATGTCTAATGCAAATTCCTGGTTACGTGGAACACGGATAATGTCACTCTTTGACCCCGTGGAAAACGTCCAGAGCGGAGCCTGGTCCTCGCCAAGCGCGGCAGTGAACCCGTGTGAAGCATCCAGAGCACATACCGGACTGTGGGGTCCTTAAACCCATGGACTACGACGTCCTTAACCTTGACCGAGATGTCTTAAAACTAACAATGGACTGTGGGGTCCTTAAAACCATGGACTACGACGTCCTTAACCTTGACCGAGATGTCTTAAAACTAACAATGGACCGCAATGTCCTTAAACTACCCATGGACCGCAATGTCCTTAAACTAAAACAATAGAGCCCCGCATGCTCTTTTGTCGGATCTAAACGGTCCCGTTTAAGTTGATCTTAGCCTCAAAGATGGCTAACGTATCCTTAAACCTTCAAACAGAGTGGACTATAAATCCCCCCAATTAACTCTGGCTCGAGGGTACATCCTTGAACTCCTCTGACATCCGTCGTTGTAATCCTTCAACGTCGTCAGAGAGGTGACGGGTCCCGACGGCCACACATTCATGGACCACTATGTCCCTAAACTGGAACATTAGAGTCCAAACACTCTTTTGTCGGATCTAAACGATCCCGTTAAGATTGATCTTAGTCACAAAGTTAGACTAACGTATCCTTAACAAACGTTTGAGTTGATCTTAGCCTCAAGTATGGCTGACGTATCCTCAAACCAAACCCCCCCCAAACCCAAATCTAAGATAATACGGATTTGGACTAGTCCACGCCCTACGGGCGACGACATAACTCAGTCTCCGTAAACAATCCACGGGCAACAAAATACAAAACAGACACCCACGATACGAAGTGACCATCTGGAGAAGGAGAAAGTTGTTACCGCAATGCGGTAGCGTAATTAACTGCAGGGGCTTGCGCCTGCAGGGAAGAGCGTCCCCACAATCAAAAACCCCTCAAACGAGGGGGAATCTGACGAAGTCTGCTACATCGGACGCATCCGTCTAAACCTTCGATACGTGGTGCCATAAATCAACTTGGCATCTTCGGAGAGGTGGACGGATAGCACCTATTAGCATCTGCCCCGAATCTCAGGCGAGACGCGGTGTCGCGCCGTCTTTCGAAGGGGAACAGAGTGCCAAGACGATCTTCTCTATGGCCGGATATCTCGTTTCTGCGTCCTTGAAGATGTGGTTCATACAGTATACCGGCTTCTGAACTCCCTCGATCTCTCGGACGATCACCGAACCTGTAGCTTGGTCGGACACCGCTAGATATAGCGATAGCTCGTCCCTTTCAACTGGCCGGGTGAGCAGTGGGGGAGTTGCAAGGTGCCTCTTTAATTGCTCAAAAACGGTCTGGCACTCCTCTGACCATTCGAACCTGGGTATCTTCCTCAAGGCTTTGAAGAATGGGAGACATTTCTCTCCGGACCGTGACATGAAGTGGCTCAGGGCGGCCACTCTCCCGGTGAGCCGCATGATCTCGACGTTGGTCTTCGGGACTGCCATGCTGAGGATGGAGCTGATTTTCTCCGGATTAGCCTCGATTCCTCGGTGGGTAATCATGAAACCGAGGAATTTTCCACCGGTGGCCCCGAATGCGCATTTGGCGGGATTCAGTTTCATCTTGTATTTGCGGAGGACGCCGAAAGCCTCGCCAAGATATTTGGCGTGTTCATCAGACGAGGTCAATTTGGCGAGCATGTCATCGATATAAACTTCCATGTTGTTACCGATTCGTGGCTTGAACATCTTGTTGACCAAGCGTTGGTATGTAGCCCCGGCGTTTTTGAGGCCGAAAGGCATCACCTTATAGCAGTATACCTCCGGTCTGCTGTGAATGCGATGAGATCCTCATCCGCCGGATTCATACAGAACTGGTTGTAGCCGGAGAAAGCATCCATGAAGCTAAGTAGTGAAATGTGATTTTGTTGAACCAACACCTATTCAATCTCAGGGATGAGCTATGGCTCTGAAGGGAAGAGATTTAATTGGTATTACTGAGACTGGTTCGGGGAAGACCCTGTCATATCTCCTGCCAGCATTGGTGCATGTCAATGCTCAGCCACCGTTAGGTTAGTTTCTATGTTACTACAATCCCTAACTATCAAAAGCTAACTTATATCTTGAAGGTAAAGGTTAAGAATATTGTAATTACATCTGATCCATGAAGAGAGATGCAAAAGCGCTGAATAAACTTATATAATGCAGCTTATGGTGACGGCCCTATTGTCCTTGTCTTGGCACCTACTAGAGTATTTGCTGTTCAAATACAAGAAGCAGCACAGAAATTTGGTTCACATTCAAATGTCAGAAGCGTTTGCATCTATGGAGGAGCACCCAAAGGTCCTCAGATTCGTGATCTTAAAAAAGGCGAGACAGAACTGTGTAGTTCCTACATGTTGTGTGGGCTTTTCCGACTTCCAATAACAATCTCACTTGTTTGCTTTGAGATTCTATATCAAGCTGAACCTTTACTATGCAGGGGTGGAAATTGTCATAGCAACACCAGGCCGATTGATTGATATGTTGGAAGCTTGCCATACAAACTTACGCAGAGTAACATACCTTGTTTTAGATGAACCTGACCGTATGTTGGATATGGGATTTGAACCCCAGATTCAGAAAATTGTCTCGGAAGTATGACTTATCGCACTTTTAAAAAAAAATTGTGATATTATATCTCATTATTCTTATTTATTTTGTTTGATGCTAAGGATATAGTCATGGCCATGATTTTTCCTTTAGGCAACTATTGAGGGAGCTAAGATATGCTACATGTAATGATAACTGTCTATTGAGATTACATGGTCTTTTTCAAATGAAGGATGCCTGAATCTTTCTTTGTTTGTCTTTGACCCCCTCTCCTCTGTGTCAATCTAAATTTTATTATGCTTGACATTCAATCATTTAATAAATTCTTGCACGTTTAAACTGTGGTTATCTAAGAAGACCAACTCATTCAAATATTGTTTATCCAGTCGACATCATGACTATTGCCTCACCTGGTGATCATTAGTTGTTATGCTCAGGGGCGGATCTAAGAAGAGGCTAGAGGGGGCCGTGCCTCCTCTGAAATTTCGAGAAAAAAGAGACTAATATCAAGTAGAACCGAGTGTCGGTATTTTTAGGACGGACACACACACACACATATATATATAGGGCATGAAACTAACAATAAATACCTTAGCTCAACCGGCAACACATTTTGCTTACCAATAATAGGTCTTTGGTTCAAGCCTCACAATCCACGGAATCACTTTTTAAATTATATTTAAGTGGGTATGAATTTTATTGTGGTTTGTTTGAACGGAAATTCTTTCTACATTGTAATTAAATTAATTAAATTTTTTTATACCACTTTTCAAATTATTTGCTAATTTTTATTTAACATTCAGATTTAACGTTTTAACAAAAGCTTAATTTATTTGCTGCCCCCTCATGTGAAAATTTTTGGGTCTGCCCTTGGAAGGACGAAATAATATGAAGAAAATTGATCCTATGAAGATGTTTGGTATGCAATGATAGGAAAATGTAACATTTTCACAAGTGACGAACATTACAGATAAAATTACTCAAATCCATTGCTTGGCTGTTATTCAAATTTTGTTTTCCGATTTACAAATCCATACCACTTTTTTGTGTTTGGTTAAGCAAAACACAAGTGAAACACATGTTGCAAAACAGTTTCTTTGGCTTATGATAAGCTTATATGGTAGCCCTAACAATCACCCATTCACCAAACACCATGGGCGGGCCCACAGTCCTCAGTGGGGGCACATGCCCCCACTGAGATTTTACGGAAAATCAAACTCACGATTCAACTTATTGATGCAATATTATATATATGAGAGTATATTATATATATTGTGTTTATAAACACAACACAAAGGTATCATTGTCCAAGTGGTTTTGTTGAAGATATAGCAAGAGGCGTGTTCAACTCCCAACAATGTCTGTTTTGTTAGGACATATAATATATATATTTATGGCATAAAACTAATAACAAATACCTTAGCTCAATCAGCAACACATTTTGCATCCCGACAATAGGTCTTTGGTTCAAGCCTTGCAACCTGCAGAATCACTTTTTAAATTATATTTAAATGGGTATGAATTTTATTGTGATTTTTTTGAATGGAAGTTCTTTCTACATTTGTAATTAAATTAATTAAAAAAAATTATACCACTTTTCAAATTATTTGCTAATTTTTATATAATAATTAGATTTAACGTTTTAACAAAACCTTACTTTATTTGCTGCCCTCTCTAGTGAAAATTTCTGGGTCCGCCCTTGGTTATGCTGTCGGTGTTTCCCATACCTAAAGCCATGGTCGTTATGCTATCAGTGTTTGCCATACTTAAAGCCATGGTGCCTTGCAACTTCCGCGTGTAACAAACTGAAAGGCGAAATAATATGAAGAAAATTGATACTTTGAAGATGTTTGGTTTGCAATGATAGGAAAATGCAACACTTTCACACGTGACAAACATTGCAGATAAAATTATTCAAATCCATTGCTTGGTTGTTATTCAAATTTTGTTTTCCAATTTACAAATCCAAAACACTTTTTTGTGTTTGGTTGAACTAAAAACAAATGGACATATGTTGTAAAATAGTTTCTTTGGCTTATGATAAGCTTATATGGTAACCCTAACAATCACCGATTCACCGAACACCAGGGGCGGGCCCATATAGTCAGCGGGGGCATATGCCTCCAATGAGATTTTATGGAAAATTAAACTCCCAGTTCGACTTATTGATGCGATATTATATATATGAGAGCATATTATATATATTGTGTTTATAAACACAACACAAAGGTATCATTGTCTAAGTAGTTTTGTTGAAGATTACCTAGCAAGAGGTTGTGTGTTCAACTCCTAACGATGTCTATTATGTTTTGTTTTATGTAAATTGAGTATAAGTCATATAGCGTCGTTTTAGTAACTTTTTATTGAGATAATAATATGATATTTCAAATTAAATTTTGTTTGTATATCATCGCTACTCTTATAGACAAAATCTAATGAATTAATGTTATTTTTTCTTTTTTCCAAAAACAATAAAAAAAATTCTATCCTCAAGTGCTTCATATCAATATAGGTCTCCCCTCTTTATAAAACACTACACTTTATAATTATTCTTTAGATACAACTCAAAATAGCTATGCACGCACACCACATATATTAAAATTAGTATGTGTTGTGGGTTTATCAAAGGCATGATTTGTATGGTATAGTCGAAGATATAAAGTCTTGCAAAAATGATATATATACAATATTTTTTAATTAATTATTATATCTTAAATATATATATTATATGTATTTTCATAAAAAAAATTATATCAGAAACTTGAAACTTTTCGATGGAACCTAGGTGCAATACTATATGTGCCCCCAGTTACCAAAATGCTTGGATCTGCCACTGCCATACACATTCACCAAAGTTGTGACAGTAGTTGCAACCATTGCACCAAATCATCATCATCATCTCGTCGTCAAAGCCTTTCCCCATTCAAATGGGGTCGGCTATGAAGCAAGATCTAACAAAATTTTACGATCGGTTGTTGACCTGACACCTACCACTGCAACAATGTTGCAGGGAATTGGTCACCTTTTGCAACTTTATCTCCAAATCCAACTCAAGTTCTTGCTAACCAAACATGGGAAATGGAGCTGTATTGCAACAATTGTTGCATGCAACTAAACAACCCCTGTACTGTATTTCACGACGAAATCTGTGACATTACTATTGTTGGACAATGCACACTATTTTATTTGTCGTTACTTAACATCATGTTGATAAAACTAAAATGAGTAACTATTGCACGACAGGTTTCCTCCCCCCCCCCCCCCCCCCCCCACCACCTTTTTTGGCTTGCTGCAGCTGCAGCATGCTCCAAGAATTGAAGTGCGATAATTCATAGTTCTCCCCTATGGTTTCACCTTATTTTCATTCACACCTTTAAAACTCATATGGAATATGGTTAAATTTGTTACCTTGTACTCGTTTCTTGACGCCTAAGTTTCTAACTGATGCTGCCTCGGCATGCATTAACATTTCCGTTTTTCTCTTTTTCATGCCATCTTGAGTCTTTGAGAGGACTTGTTTGTGGAATGAAATTTCATAATTATTTGGAAACGTTTTGAGATTTGCAGATTCGTTCGTCCTGATAGGCAGACATTGTATTGGAGTGCCACATGGCCAAAAGAAGTCCAGAGTTTAGCAATGCAGTTTTTGCAAAATCCATACAAGGTAAATGACATAAGAGGACATTTATGGGCAAAGTTGGCAACTTAAGCTGCTTTATGGTTTATAACGAGCTCTGAAAGCTACAAATGGTTTTGCTATGTCCTGCCGTTGCTGCTGTCCGATAAATTGGTTACTATTTGATAACCCACACCACCAGAACTAGACTTCCTTAAATCATGTTCTGAGTCAGATAAAATGCTTGTATTTTAATATATTATCAAAACTTCATCAGTCCACTTCGTCTTTCCTTAGTGCCATGGTAGTGCATATCGCCTGACATGCCTGTCATGTTCTTCAGTAATGTAGGGTTTCATACGCATGAAAGATCTTTTCATTTCTCAAAATGCATTTCTTTAAGCATATCAATCTCCAAACCTTTTTTGGGCTACTTTGGTTTGTTATACATGAGTGTGATGAGCATTCAATACCTCTGCCGTCAGATGAGGAGGTTATGGCGATAATTAGGGAACATGATAAGGATAATAAAAGCCTTCTCTTATGGGGAGTCTGGTACGGTCACATTATCAGGGGCCGTCGTAGTTTCACGTGCGAAGTGCCAGCAGAACCCATCCGCTCGATATCATTGACGGAACGTCCGTATACTGCTTATGCGGTGGAAGTGGTTAACTGGACCCCTGAGGACCGGCTTGAACCATCATCGACAGGGATCCCCGGTCAAATCTATGATGGCTATCGATATCTTAGGGCGCCGAATATATCAGGGTGAAGCTCGATCCTGGGGGCAGATCTATAAAGTAGGTGTTACCCCGCGTCATCCAGTGAGTTATCTTTCCTGGACCCGGTACATTCTTTCGTCCCAACGCTCACGACTGCAGAAAGTTAGGCTGTACCAAGCAGTGTATGCGTCACTGTTCTACTATCATGCTCCCCATGTCTTGTGGGACAAGGCTTTTTTTAAACCAATGGAACCTTCCGACGAATACTTTTCTACTGGGGGACCACGAAGTCTCTATTTCGCTGGAGGAGTTCCGTGAAATTTTAGGGCTGCCGATCAAGAGAGAACACTATGAAGAATTATTACCCCCCGACGAGTACGTATTCGCTACGGTGACAGCGGTACTTGAAGGCTTGACGACCGAAAATGCTGTTCGGCACAAGCATCCGAGTCTAATCAAAGTCTTGGGTATTTTCGAGAAACTATTCGTGGCGTCGGAAGGGCAAGGTGTCACTTTTGAGGATTTCATTGCTTGCTTTCTCCGCGAGGGTGTCTTATCCAAGAAAGTTCCGAAATTCGCAAAGGTTGAGAACCCCTTCGGTTTTGGCTTGAAGAAACTGCCGGCCAAAGAAGAAGACCTGCCGCAGTTTTACATTTCAATTTTATCGGCCGTGGCCTTTGATGCGATTGCTGCCCTCGGAATGGACGAAGAAACTTTCTTTATCGGCTTCATCGGTCTCTGGCTTAGCTGGTTTGCCATGCCGATGCATCGCTGTTTTATGAGAGCGTCCGTCTTTTATCCCGTCCATCGCATAGCTGAAGGAGCGCGATTGGATGTTGGTATTGCATGACTTTCACACCTATATCACGGTCTAAGTACTGCCGCCAATACTTCAAGCCCGGGTGCGAACACCGTGAATTTCGCTCTCCACTATTTCACGTCATGGATCGAGATGCACGTGTTAGGAACATTTGCTGCACACCGGCTCCCTGCTTTCTATGAAGCATATACCTTCCTACGGGTGATGAGGATGGTCGATACTTCCGCTCCTGATCCGACTCAGTTGGGGGCTCTACGGGTGCTGCTTAATCCATATTCGAATGAAGGCGGGATGGTTTTCAGTGACTGAGACCTTTCTGCTCTAGCAGGGCCCGTTCAACAATTGTTCGATTTGTCAAAGAGTGGAGCTCCGGCTTTAAAGCCCGAATAGATCATGCACTTATATTCAATCCGGCTAAGGTACTTAGTGTTCCGCGTGAATGATATTGTTATCTTTATACGGTACAATCCACATCGCTTCGTCCAGCAGTTAGGTTACAACCAGGGTGTCCCTCTCGAAGCCTTTCTAGTCGAGCCCACTCTCTCACTGGAGGTCACTCACGACGTTATCCACCACTTCATGCAGTTGGGTACTGGTTCTGTCTTCATTTCCGAGCCTGATTATCATCCAAGGCCCGTGGGGCCCTTTAAGGGCTGGTATCGCCACCGGGTTGGTCCTATCATTGTAGAGGAGAGAAGGGTGCTATTTGAATGTAAAGCCCGTGCTTCCACTCAAGCCGTCAGTGCCCCGTTGCGGCCACGGTTGGTTATTTGCTCTCCTCTGAGAGATAGCGAATCGGTGCTTATTCCGAAGGCTGCTCGGGCGGAATCAGTCACCCGTGCTGCTGGTATGCCGATCCGCGCTAAGGCTAGGGCAGAGATTCCTGAGAAGGTACTGGCAGCGGCATCATCAAAAATGGACACCGAAGGTGAGAATGGGCAGCGCCGTGCAAAACTGTCGAAGGGGAGGAAGTGCCCTTCTTCCAGTGTTGGCTCGGGCCCTAAAAGGAGGAAGAAATCGGTCGCTGGTTTATTCGATGTGTTACTTGAGTCCGAGCCTCTTCATGACGAGTCCATATCTGTGCATGAACCAGACGACAGCCTCCTCTTTCCTGGCACATCTGCCGAGAAAGCCGCTCAATTGGCCGAAGCCTTGAAACGATCGCAAGATGAAAGTGAGAATGTGCGCCCCAAGAAGGGAGGCTTCCCCCCTGTCGTATTCTATGACGTTGATCTGTTATCACCTAGGCTACTAATGGGTCCTCTGACGATGGAAGAAGAACGGGCTCTCAAACAGCCCATCTCAGCCTTTTCTGAGGACGAGGCCGCTCTGAAGACGGGCATGCATTTTCTTTTGATCGAAGCCCGCCGAGCGCGATTGAACAGAAAAGAGCAGCAGCTTAAAAAGGCCATACTTCAGGCTCCATGGCGTATTGGCATGCATATTTTTTTTTACGTTTCTTTTGGTAATTAATTTGTATTACTTTCACCTCATTTTATCTTTACAAATTTTGTAGGGCCTTCTGCAGCGGGCGTAATCTTGAGCCCCGATCGCGTCATGGAGCCACTAATGATGGCTTCTATTTCTCTATTGGAGACTGCCAACCTGGCTATAGGTCCCATGAATATCTCCAGTGATGCACCGGAGGATGTAGAGGAGATTACCGAGGTTGCCATCCGCACCTTGGAGCCCCCAGTGATGGCTTCTATTCCTCTAGTAGAGATTGCTACACCGGCAATGAATATTTCTAGTGACTCAACGGAGGGTGTAGAGGAGATCACCGAAGCTTCCATCCGCGCCTTGGAGCCCCCGATGATGGCCTATATTCCTCCAACAGAGATTTCCACATCGGTGATAGATTCAATGGACATCTCCAGTGACGCACCCGAGGGTGTAGAGGAGATCACTGAAGCTGCCATCCCTCCAGTTCAAAGCGGACGAAGTATCGAAGGTAATTTTATATACATCTATATTTTTTGTTTAACGACCCTTCCATATGTCTGAATCTTTCTTTCTCTCAGAATTGCGGGAGCTGGCATCCTCTATTGTGGATCTTTCTCTGAAGAAAACTTTCTAACGTTTACTTGATATGGCGGCCCCGCAAGCGATACCTCCACAGAGCATAGTTCTTTCTTTTGGTCAAGGTTGGTATTCTTTTGCCTTTTCGTTTTATATTTTCGTAATGATGCTGATGCGCCCTTTATTTAAACTGCAGTCGTAGAAGCTGACGATGAGGTTGAAGTTCTTGATGGACCTGGGAATCTCTCAAATCCGCCTTTCATGGGTAAGTGACGCTTTAGTATTGGTGTTCTTTTACTTGTTCTATGTTTAGAAAGGCAACTAACCATACATGTATGCTTACATCTTTGCCAATCCTGACCCCATTGGAATCCCGGATTTCCATGCTATCAGGCCTTTACGCCCGACCCGTGTCTGAGAGGATGGAAAAACAAACTATTCAATCGCTGGCGACTTTTATTGAAGATCTTCGCGATGGTACCTCCATTACGGCCGAAGAATTCGCCGTTGAAGCCAATGCTTTTTTGTCTCTTCTTTCCACCTATCATGACGAGACGCTGGTGCGTACTTGGGTCGAGTACTGTCGTCGAGTTGAGGCTTCCCTACATAGGGTTTAATGCATACGTCTTCCCTCCGAATTTCGTCATGAAAGGCCAACCTGCGTGGATGGATTAACCGATGTGCAGCCAATCTCCAGTCATGTGAGAAAAGGCTCAAACGAAAGTTTTCGGCGAGGGAACTGGTTTCAAAAGTTTTAGGGGAACTTCAAGCCCAACTCACCGCCAAGACTACTTATGCTTATGAAATTTGGCGAGTTCTTCAGGAGGCCATTACGGAGGTGGTAGCTCTTTGATAAAGCCGTTATTTTTACACACAAGATGGTCGAGGCCCATAAGGCTGCCGAGAAATAGCTTGAAAATCGATTTTTTATATCAAAATCAACAGGCACATGCAGGGACTCAGCTCGCGACGTTGATAAAGCTTGAAGCGGAAGTCCGGTGGAAGAATGTCGAACTTGCTGGCTTATTGAACCGCCCACCAGCTTAGAAATTTTTGTTGCTGTATATTTTCTTCTTTTGTTCTTTTGTATCTTGTATTCATTTTGATTTATGAATAAAAGACATATTTCATTTCATACTTGCGCCTCTCTGTCTTGACTTGACGTAAAGTAGTTTATGTACTCATCTCGGAATTTGTAGTTTATTCACTCATTTCGGAGTTTCTAGTTTATGTACTCATTTCGAAGTTTGTAGTTTATTCACTCGTTTCAGAGTTTCTAGTTTATGTACTCATTTCGGAGTTTATTCAGTTTACCTCCCTTGGGTTTACAGGCAAACTTGTCATAGCATTATATATAGATAACCTCCATTCTTTACGACAGAGGTCCGTTAGGTTTTGTGGTACTAGGGTTTTGGTCCGTGGTACCGTCGCGTTGGCTGATATATTCATCGATATGCGGTCTTTAAGCCGTTGTTCGAGTAGCCCCGCCACTGTCGTGTCTCTGATCCCTTCGGGGGCTGGACAAGACGTCTTCAAGTAATCTCCTTAGGCTATATGACCGTCAGAAGAGTAAGCATTAGGAATTTGCCATGTCGGCTCAATTTGGAGCCCCGATGGGTCATAACCACTCTGCGCTGGTGTGGGATGATCTCCGATAGTCTTCGAGGCTTTATATGAGTTGCCGTCGAGACCCGATTTTTGTTTTGACAATGCTATATCGTTTCTTTGCTAAAGTATGATAGACATCTGTAGGACCTCTATGCTGTATATATTGCAGTTGAAGTCCGGAGCTAGGAATATACCTTTGCTCCAGTTTGATTTGGCTCATTGGAGCTTTGTTGATGTCACATCTGGACTCTGATGAAATGAGAAGGCACGCTGGGGTAGTCTCTGAGTTGTATATGAAATGTCAAGCCTTGGAGCTAAGATTTTGCCATGGCTCCATTTTTTATTTGACCCTTGAGTCTTTGTTGACGTCGTGTCTGCATCCTGTCGGAATGAGAAGGAACGCCGGGATTGTCTCTAGGTTGTATATGAACCGTCAAGACTTGGAGCTAGGAATTTGCCACGGCTCCATTTTTGATTTGACCCTTGTGTCTTTGTCGACGTCGTGTCTGCATCTTTTCGGAATGAGAAGGTACGTCGGGTAATCTTTAGGTTGTATATGAACCGTCAAGATTTGGAGCTAGGAATTTGCCATGGCTCCTTCTTTGTTCGACCCTTGGGTCTTTGTTGACGTCGCGTCTATACTGAGAAGGAACGTCAGGCTGATCTCTAGGCTGTAGATGTTACCAATAAGATCTGGCTCTCCCTTTGACGGAGCCTGGTGGGAAAACATGGTTCCCCTTTTCATTTGTGCCTATGGATTGTATACAGGGGTCGGTGTAGACTTACTTGTAGGGCAAATGAAACTTTATTTTATTTTTTATTACTGCGATACTCTATCTTTTCAGCTTTTCATATCGCGAAAGTCGCGATTGCCCAATCATTTCAGCTTTTTATCTGTGGTGCCCAATCATTTCGGCTAATTTTTTATTTTTACTCGCTGCTTTTTATTGCGAGTTGCCCAATCATTTCGGTTGTTTTTTTTATTTTTACTCGCTGTTTTTTATTGCGAGTTGCCCAATCATTTCGGCTGTTTCTATTTGCATATTTTTTTGCTCGCTGATTTTTATTGCGAGTTGCTCCATGTTCAGTCGAAAATATCGCACTTTTGATATGATATTTTCTTTACTTTTCTTAAATATCTAAAGGTGTTTATTATAAATATGATACATATGAGGGTTTATCTGTAAAAATACTATTTACCATATGTTTATATATTATAATTAACATTATGAAAGAGAATGTATGCATATAATATTTATATAATATTTTGATAATTTAAATATGCATATCATATCAAATATTCTTAATCAATATTCTTAAAATATAATATCATATCAAATGGTTAGGATAATATCTCAAAAATACCAAATATTACTAACATTATTCATTGGGATATTGTGCATGAGTTGGCTAAGGTCAGGAGATCGAGATATTGAGATGCCGGGAATCAAAAATTTGCCGTGAAGTTAAATAAAATCGAAAAATCAATACTGGCAGAGACTCAGGAAATATTTTCAAGTTCCAGACATCAACTAAATCTCCATGTGTCACAAGGAAGCAGCCCCAGAGTTTTGAAACCAAGATGCCACTAAACGACCGCGGTTTCGCGGCCAAACCATGCAAGATGCGGCGGATCCGCGGCCGATTCACCGAGTTAGGGTATTGGATTTTTATGTTAGGATCATCTTAACAAACCTTAATTTCTGGGATCTTTGGTTTCTGGATTTGGGGCTATATAAAGGACCGAGGGCTAAATTTAGAAGGCATCAACCTTTTACACGAAGCCAATCACCGTCAAAGAACAAGTGATCCAAGACAGATCCGCGATTCGACGTGATAAGGCGACGCGAGTTCGACGGAGCATCTACTTCCTACAAGGCAGAGATTGAGAGCAACTTTTTCTTCCTCTTGTATTCTAAACTTGAAGGCATTGTACTTGTGAAGTTGATTAATAAAGGAGCATCTACTTGCACGAGTAATTCTCTGCTTGATAGGGTTCGTAAGATTAGCGTAGAACAATAGATGAGAAAATACTTTAACTTCTTTTAAGTTTTATGAAGTTTATAAACTTTAGCAAAAGAATCATTAACATCCTAATCGGGAGCGCTACCAATTTATTGCTAGTCTCGACCGCGGTTTGAGATCAAATTAACAATTGTTTTGTTAAGGGCTAGACATGAATAGAGATCAATGAAAAGGACAAGGGTCAATAGCGTGGAAAACCTAGTTTCTTCCAAGAACCCTAATTCTCATTCATCACTATCAATCTAGTTTTAAATCTATCAATAGATAAAATGAGTCATTTTTATTAGTCATCTATTACTACTAATTCCGAACGAACCTTACAAGCCCTTTTCTGATATAAAATCTACATCTTTATTTAAACTAGATCTATTTTCTACATCCGTATTTTGATGTAGATCTGGAAACTATTCTACACTATTCTTTATTCTCTATTCTCCTTCCTCTTTTTTAATCAACACGTCTAAAATAAGATTGAAAGATTCCACATATCCCTAAGGAAGACCCGTACTCATCTCGGCTAGTTACGCGCGACACCGTTATTGATTGTGGTTACTACTACACTCTAAAATAGAAATCAATTAAATGGCGCTGTTGTCGGGGATACGTGCGTAATTTTTTATTCTTACTATTCGTGTTGAATTCTTATTCGATCTATATCATAAAACAAAACAAAACCGCATCTTGCATATTTAAAGATTAGTGTGCGATTATTGCGAGGGAATCTGGAGTCACTTTAGCGAGGAGATAAAGATTCAGAGACATTCATCAAAACCCAGAGGAGCAAAGGAGACCACAGTAAAAAAATTAAACAAAGAACTCCCTAAAGCGCGGCGGAACCGCCGCTATTGTGTGCAAACGGCGGCGGAACCACGGCGGTCTTGGGGAGTTGTGCCCTAAAAATTTTCTGGTATCTTTTCTATCTCTTTCTCTCTCCTCTGAAAAATCCAATAATATATTTTCTGCAGGATTCTTTACAAAATATCGCCGCTCAAAAATCTTTTTTGCGAGTTTTGTTTTGCGGTTTGTTTTTGCATATTTTAATACGGACATTAAGGGGAAAAGACCAAATTCAGATTATGTGGGGATTTTATCACCCTTCCTAGACTCCACAAATCACTAAAACGAGCATCCGCATCACCCTATTTTAATTAAAAAATATCTAGACCAAGACTCTAAGGACTGTCGTGCTTAAATAGGATAGAGGAAGGTCATGGGTAATCTATCGCTTATCCGCATTTCTTTTGTGGTGTCTAGGCAAGTGGTTACTTAATTAGGCCCGCTATTTTCGGTGATTCATATAGAGGATATCTCCCACTTACCTGGCACTTAGCTGGCCACAAGAGTTATAAAGAGATGGTAGAGAATTGATCCTGCGGCTTGTCTTTTGAAAGTCTAGGAGCGGTCTAGAGACTTGACCTAGGTAACCTTAGCTCTAGGGGTGTTCATGCATTTTTGTGTGATTTGTCTCACGTCTGAAACTTTTTAAAACAAACCAATTTTTAAATAGTTCACACACGCTGCCACGTGCGCTAAACCCGGTTAGTGCATACTCGGCTGGACACGGGATTCTAGTGCCCGTCTTGTCCACGTTTCTGCTATCGACTTTGAAGTCAGTATCTTTTCATTTTCTTTTCCCCCTCCATCCACCACATTTACCGATATGGACGGTTTTCCATCAGATTTCAATAACACCACCCTGCCACCACCCGTAGGTGCGCAGAATCCACCGCGCATCTCTTTCCAAGAAAGATGTTACCCCGTGCGTGGACCCTTTCCTATCCGTCTATCTATTCCACCAGCCAATGTGGATAATTTTGAAATTAAACCCCACTTCATCAAACTGTTGTCCAAATTTCACGGGCTTGAATCCAAAAACGCATACGTTTTTATAAACAAATTCGAAAACGTATGCGCAATGATGGACACGTTACAACTTTCTGTGGATGCTATGAGATTACGTCTTCTCCCTTTTATTTTGTGCGATCTAGCAGAAAAATGGCTTTATAACACAGCCGCACATTCCATTGCAAAATGGGACGAATTCGTTGTAGCATTCATTAAATTTTTTTATCCCAATCATAAGACCGCCCGCGTTCGAAGCAAGATTAACCAGCTTACCCAACTTCCCAATGAACCATTTTGGAAATGCTTTGAATGGTTTAAGTATCTTCTTCTACAATGCCCTCATCATGGAATCAATAGATGGGATCTTTGTCGCATTATATATGAGGGTGTTGATCCTGCAACAAAACAGATGCTTAAAACCATGTGTCAATGTAATTTCCTGTCTAAAGATGATGGTGAAGCTTGGCAATTTCTGGAAAATCTCTCTGAACAAACTTTACAGTGGGAAAGCGTTAGACCTACATCGTTTAGGGGAGGTGTCCATCAGCTCGATATTTCCATCGCAGTGAAAGCCGAAATGGCCGCGATACAAAGGAAACTCGATACTATAGAAAACAAAGTCTCTTTAGTCTCCCTAAACCAATTTACGTTCCCCAAAACCGTGTGTGGTTGTTGTTCCAACCCATCACATTTGACGGAAGAATGTCCTTTGAATCCACCGTTTCAAGGTCAAGAACAAATTAATGCTACTTTTCAGCAGCGACCTAGAAACGATCCTTATTCTTTCACATATAATTAGGGATGGAGAAATCATCCTAATTTTGCTTGGAACCAAAACCAAACCCAAAATCAAAACCAGTTCCAAAGCAATTATCAAAGACTTCCTCCACAGTAATATCAACCAGCACAACCGAGTCAGCACCCCTTTCAACCCAACTCTTGCAAAACTCGGCCAACAACTTTGATCCTTCTTTTGCCGGTACCGATAAACCCTCCGCACTCGACACGTTCATTAAACATTCCATGCAAACGACTGATATTTTAACGTCTTTTATCCAAACGTTACTGCAGAACACTGCTTCCCACGATGAAAGCATAAAATCGATAGAAGCACAACTTGCACTGTTAAATGCCGCGATGAGTGCGAGAGAGAAAGGAAAACTTTCATCTCAACCTATACCTAATCCTGTCCACTCACAAAGTTATAATGTGAGTGCCTTTACCACGTTGTGATTGGGAAGAGTGCTGGATAACCAAGTGGGTGAACACGTTGATGACGTTGATGATATTTATAACACCCTGGCTTCTACTTTTTCTCCTATTTCGTCTAGTCCACCATCTTCCGAGCCTATTCTCCGTTTTTCCCAAGGCTCGAACCTTCCGCCTGCTTCCTCGAGTCTATCTAAAACGATCCCAACTCCAATTCTGGGATCGATTCCATCTTCACAATCTTCTCCAATGTTGGACGCAACCCTTATTAATAAAGCTCCTTATCCACACAAGTTAAGAGGCAACAGACCCAGTCCACAAATGGAGAAGTGTTCATATCAGATTTTTGCATTTTTATACCACTCATTCTTAATCACATTGCATATAAATAGATACTTTTGATCCATGTCTGCTAAATAGTTGCAGGTTACAGGCTCTCAGCTCTTTACAGTAAAATTTATGAAAAGTCGCAACAAATATGGGACTACGACCAATAAACAGAGAAATATGGGTTTCTGCACACTATCCGTATAATGCCGCCTACCAGTTCAAGGAACAAATGGAAAATCATTGAGCATTTCAATGCACAAAGCATAAGGGCAGCACAAGATCCAAGACTTCAAACGCGGAGCTCAAGGAAAAAGTCCACTGTTGAATATCTGGAAGAGAACTGAAGAGTTTTTGAGAAACCTAGTGTTCCAAACAGAAGATAAAAGTAACAGAAAGAATCCCTAGAAAAATTGATCACACAAGACCATCAAATGGCTGCGGAACCGCGGCCAAACAGGCACATCTGCCACGGTTCCGCGGTCGTGCTCTGCACGTGTCGGTTCCCCGGCAACGGCGTCATTTGATTGTTAGAGATTTTCTGTGTTTAAATTTCTCGCAATCAAGACGGTGTCGCTTGGTAGTTAGCCGGTTGAGTACGGGTCGATCCACAGGGAGAAGGAGTCCTTTTCTTTATGTTCTAACGAGTTAAGTCCAATTAAGTTGGGTTTTGTTTTAAGATTTACGAATGAGAATAAGTTGATAAAAAGCTTGCTAGGGTTAGGATTAGGTTAGTTCGAGATAGGGATCTTCTCACATCTTTCAATGCCTTAATTATGAATAAAGATGTTAGGGTAATCGGCAACAACGGGGATTAGCACGACTGGGAAGAAACTTAGTTTCTTCCTTTTGGTCCTTGTCCGTCCATTGTTGGCTCTTAGCCCTAACTTCCGGTTAATTCAACCACAACCGGTCTAATTAGGGAATCACCGCTATCATGTAGGATAGGGTGCCGTAGTGAGAGGATTATGGTTGAATTAAAGGAAGTCCGTATTTAAAATTATTTGGGCAAAGAAAGGAGTGAGAGAGATTCTCTTCTCTCAAACCTTCCCTCTCCTACCCTAACAAGTGAGGAATTACTCACTCATTAGATAGATAACAATAAAATTCATTATAAGGAAAAAGTAGATAAATTTCTATCACTAAATTTAACAAATTAAAATTACAGGTATTTAAAAATACGATAAAAAAGAATGCGAGATAAAAAATAAATAAAAACTTACTTTATTGATGACCTCTCAAAAACGCATTACAATGGAGTTGAAATTTAGATCTAGAAATTAAAAGAGGCATAAAAGTAAAGAGAGGCATCTAAGAAAGGCACCCTAAAAGAGGCACACCTTCATTTGGCTTTGAACTTTCCTATTTATATATAGGAAAAACCCTAAGTTTACATTCTGGTCCATACATGAAATTACAAAACAACCCCAAAAACCGAGTCAAAGCACCAACACCCCATCGACATGTGCAGAGCACGGCCGCGGAACTGCGGCAGATATGCATGTTTAGCCGCGGTTCCGCGGCCATTTGATGGTCTTGTGTGATCAATTTTTTTAGGGATTCTTTCTGTTGCTTTTATTTCTGTTTGGAACACTTGGTTTCTCAAAAACTCTTCAGTTCTCTTCCAGATATTCAACAGTGGACTTTTGCCTTGAGCTCTGCGTTTGAAGTCTTGGATCTTGTGCTGCCCTTGTGCTTTGTGCATTGAAATGCTAAATGATTTTCCATTTGTTCCTTGAACTGGTAGGCGGCATTATACGGATAGTGTGTGGAAACCCGTATTTCTCTGTTTGTTGGTTGTAGTCCCACATTTGTTGCGACTTTTCATGAATTTCACTGTAAAGAGCTGAGAGCCTATAATCTGCAACTATTTAGTAGACATGAATCAAAAGTATCTATTTATATGCAATGTGATTAAGAATGGGTGGTATAAAAATGCAAAAATATAATATGAACAAATACCCCCAAACTTATCTTTTGCTCGTCCCGAGCAAAACCAATTTTATTCTCGAAAAAACCTAGCCTCACTTTTGCAGGGAACGCGATTGCACTGAGCTCGTGCAACAAGCCGTTAAACCTCTAGGTGTCCCTAGCAGGAGGAGTGTTGTCTCCTGAGGGTTTTCTGCGGATACTACCCACAAAATCCGATCAATTTGGCCATTGATCTAATTCTTCAATTCAGTATTCTAGCAAGAAATTCTATTATCTTCAACTTAGAAATCATCAACCCGTATTTTTCACACTTCCTTTTCATTTAACTTAAGATCATATACGTTTTGCAAGTTTATAAAGTTTTCAGCATCTCCCAAGTTTTCCTTCTAAGGTGCAATCTTAACTCAGGAATTTTTATCATCTCTACTGAAGATATAAGCCCTATCTTTTATTCCTATCTCTCCTCCAAACTCCAATTATATACCCCTACATGTATGTAATTATCACCCTACACTTGGAAATTCAATTCAAGCTATCATACTCTTGTCCATCTTCCAAATACTTTTAGTTGGTGAATTTTATATGAAATAGCTCACACATCCTTCATGCGACCGTTAATACTTCTTGAGGTACTAAACGACCGATTACAAAATGTGCTTGCGCATTTAGGCGTAATTTCTCGTCTTGCAATATCTAAGGCTTAGCAGTGACTCCCAAACCAGTTGGTCTAAGGCACTAGGTGATAAAACACCCTCGCTATATTTTTTATTTATGTTGCCTTAAGTAATTACAAAATCAGTGTTCATTTTTTATCTCTTTATTCACCACTTATACTTTTATTTAATTTTCCTTCATACTAAGGATTTTAGACAAGAGCATTTCAAGGTATCCTCTACTATCCCATGTTTCAAGATGCATGTAAGTGCATATAATAGGGTATATACCCACCCGTCGAGCAGGGACAAAAGTCGGCCTTAGTGATCCGACGGTGCCGAGTGGAAGGGCCGTCTTGGACTTAAGGTTCAGAATTATTTTTCAGACTTATACTTCAAATAGAGCTTTCAATACTCTTCTCTTATTTCGATTTAGCCCAAGAACTGAACTCAAAATCTGCCTATTTCTAAATAAATTATAAGGACGTATATTTTCTACAGTTAAACTTTAAGAAAGGTTATTTTTTAGGGTTTTTAATCTACTAAGTTTAGGATCTAGTTTTCCCTAACTAGTCAACCGTCATGTTGAACTGAAGTCAAATATGGCCAAAATTGAACTTTTTAATTTTTATAATTTTGAAATTTTTGATTTTTATGGATTTTAAAATAAGTATGCAAATGCAAAAAATATACACATGAATGCGAAGGAAGAAAGCTTACCGAGCAAGAAGATTGGGGAACATTTTAAGTAAGTTAACATAAATATTCCTCTCCTAGATGCTATTCATCAAATTTCGTCTTATGCAAAAATTCTAAAGGACTTGTGCATTAGAAAGAGAAAAACTCAAGTGCCGAAAAAGGTATTGTTTACCGTCCAAAGACGCGACCGGGACGTTGGGACGTCTGGCCTGAATTTTGGGGGCAGATGCTATTTGGTTTTATCCGTCCACCTCTCCGAAGATGCCAAGTTAATTTATGGCACCGTGTATTGGAGGTTTAAAAGGATGCGGCCGATGTAGCAGACTTCGTCAGATTCTCCCTCGTTTGCGAGGGGATTTTGATTGTGGGGACGCTTTTCCCTGCAGGCGCAAGCCCCTGCAGTTAATTACATTACCGCGTAGCGATAACCACTTTTTCCTTCTCCAGATGTTCACTTTGTGTCGTGTGTGTTTATTTTATTTTTTTTGGTTGCCCGTGGATCGTATACGGAGACTAATTTATGTTGTTGCCCGTAGGACGTGGATTAGTCCAAATCCGTATTTTCTTAGATTTGGGTTTGGGTTGGTTTAAGGACCATTAGTCTTATTTTAGATTAAGGTCAACTCAAACATTTGTTGAGGATACATTAGTCTAATTTTAGACTAAGATCTACTTAACAAGGTTTTGGGATCATTTAGATCTAACGAGAGAGTATTTGGACTCTATCGTTTTAGTTTAGGGACATTGCGGTCCATAAGTTTAAGGACATCATAGTTTATGGAGTTTAAAGACATCATAGTCTGTAGGGTTTAGTTTAGGGACGTTGCGGTCCATAAGTTTAAGGACATCATAGTCCATGGAATGTCTGGTTGTCGGGACCCGCCACCTCTCTGAAGACGTTGAAGAATTACAACGACACATATCAGAGGAATGAAGAGATGTACCCTTGAACCAATGTTGGTTGGGAGATCTATAGTCAGGTTTGGGACCAAGACCAATTAAAAAGATTATGAGCACACGGGATCAGTTGGTCTGAATTAGGGATTTGTAGCCAACTTGGGCTCAGCCCATTTAGTTTTGAATAAAATGTTGAACATTTATTTGGGCTCAG
This sequence comes from Agapanthus africanus, assembly GCA_030015575.1. Lineage (NCBI taxonomy): Eukaryota > Viridiplantae > Streptophyta > Magnoliopsida > Asparagales > Amaryllidaceae > Agapanthus > Agapanthus africanus. Next base: position 27,478,665 of record CM057338.1, read on the forward strand.
TCCCTTTTTTATTTAATAATGCTGAGCATTGATTTGGGTTCTAACACCCCTTTTTCTTTTGTCTTTTACTGAGTGTTGAACACTTTTTATGACGCTGAGCTTTATTTCAAAAACACTTTGTGTTCCCTCAGTGCACACGTGAGGAGCACGTGGTGCGCTTGGCGCTGAGCGCCAGGCCTGGAGCGCTTAGGCGTTTCTTATGAAATAGCGCACACGTGAGGAGCACGTGGTGCGCTTGGCGCTGAGCGCCAGACCTAGAGCGCTGAAGACCAGACGTGGTGTGCTTAGCGCTGAGCGCCAGACCTGGAGCACGTAGTTCTAACAACCCTTTTTCTTTTATCTTTTGATGATTTATCATCTTCGTTGGATCTTTGATCCAACGGTGGAGAACAATTAGTTCTGGCACTAACACTCTCGTGCTTTGCACGTGATACGCTGTCACAGAGTCTTTGGCGCTCAGCGCTCTTGTGCTTTGCACGTGATACGCTGCTTCAGAGTCTTTGACTCTTTAGCGCTGACTGTAACATTTTGGAAAAAATTAAGAATATTTAATTATAATTTTTATTATAAATAATGAAAATGATATTTTTACAAAAATGAAATCGCTTATAAATTGGGTATCGGAATCATATCCGAAAAAATGTAATTATTTTGATAAATATGAATAAAGTGGGTGATATCAAGAAAATGATATTTTAATTATATTATCATGACATTTTATTTGTCGTTAAGCTAATGATAGTTAAGTAATAGAATTATCATTTTATATCTTTTATGTTATATGAATTTGGATTTTTTCAATATGAAGCGTTATCTTTATTTTTACATTCCTTTAAAATTTTGGTTGGTATAGCATAAGCTAGGTTATACCCTCATAATATCTTAACCTCACCACACTCTCCTCCCTCCACCTCTTCCTTGCATGAAACCCCGCCTCACTTCAAGTGTGACATCTCCTCCTCCTTCCCTTTGCACCACCATCTTGCTCTTTCCACCTCCTCCTTTCTCTACCACAAACCCTCACTCTTTTCCTTATCTCAACCCTTGTTCAGTTCATAAGATCAGAAGTAAAAGAAAGGGAAGAGAAAGAAAACCTTAAGAACTCACAAAAGAAAACAAGAATGAGTGAAAAGAAGAGCTAAGTGCTAAGGCTTCACCATCACCCTCTAGCTAGGACCTTGAGCTTGTGCATCTTAGAGGAAGCTTTTCCAGTGATCTTGCTGTAGGTATAATCCTTGAACCCTGTATGATTTTGGTTCTGAAACTGTTTTACATTAGAAATCGAATATCGTAATATCGTATTTTGATAAGTTTAGCCTCTGTTTGAATCTGCTATAGTTTAGATGGAAATTAACCTAACCAAGCAGTGCCATTATATTGTAATCTGGAGTTAGAATAACCCATAGGAAGATGAGCCCCAGTGCTCGGATTTTGGCCGGCGACCAACACACAAAATCCGATCTCGCCGGATTTCTTGGAGAGTTGGCTTATGTGGTTTTTAGGGTTGGTCTATGGGTGTGGATTAATATGTTTGGTATTGTTTATATAAGTTAGTTTTTCAGTGGGTTAAATCTGTAACCTAATATCAGTTTAGGAGAAAAATTATATATACGACACGTAGCATGTTTAGTGTTTGTGATAATTTAACTACAGAAAGTGAATTTGGAGCTAATAAGTATAATCACTAGAAAAACTAGCTAGATCAAAAGTATAATGAGCAAACTAGAGGACTACATATAAAACTTGAGCCCCAAACTCACCACAAAATTCGGCGACCCACCCCAAAATTCCGGCGACGCCGGCCCCCTTGTACCCTTTTGTGTTGGTTTTTCTTTTGGGGCCTATTTTGGGTATTTGATAAGTCTCTGTATTATTTGGGTTGTCTAAATATTTATACAGTAAAATCTGGGAACGTTTTAGAAATGGTTTTTATCAAATTTCAGATATTTACGATACAGAGTTTTCGTATTTTTATGTTGCAGCTGAACCGTTAACGTTTATACGTTAACGATAGAATATTATTGTTGTTTTTTGGTTAAGTGTGCTGTAGATTATAACCTACGGGCGTTTAGCTTATTGTTTTGGTTTTCAATATGATATTTACTTATATGCGATTTATATACGAATATAGGTACGATTCGAGAATTCCAAGACGGAGTTGGCAAAGTAGCAGCGTGGATTCAGCGAGTTTTTAAGTTGGTGAGTAGATTTACATCTACTGAGGAAGTCGGGTGGATGACGTATAGCACCCCCGCAACCTTATAAGTATTATTATGATATGTAGTTAGTTAGTATTTATTCAAGATATTTATATAGTATCGCATCTAGTATGTCCTTCAATTTCATACAGTTTCATGCATAGTTATAGATGAGATACAGTGATACGATATGGATATGGTTTGACAATTTGTACGAGGGATCACGTTAGACTTGAGATGATACATATACAGTGATATGATGAGATATAATACAAGGATTATACATATTAGAAATGATGAACTTTGTATGTTAAATAACGGCCAATTTATCGTTCGACTCGTAGAGTTAGGTTATATTCTGTTTTAGTATGTAATACTTGTGTGAGCTATATTCTTTTAAAAACTATGATTCGCTTGTTTTTTAAATAAAATACTAGGATGCATGTCAGTTTCTAAAACGGATATCTATTTTAAATCTAGGGCAGCTTCCTTATCTCAAACTTAACGTTTCGATCATTTCTAAAGGTAATGGTATAGCTCATAGCAAGTAATTACAATAGTTACGTTTAGATTACTTTACATGTTTGCATTATATTATCCATTTTATACGTTTTTGCGTTACGCACACTCTGATAGAACACGACACAAATACCAATGATTACCATGCTGCACAAATACGTATATATATGTTACACTACACCTCATTGATACTGCCATATCACTGTAGAACCGTACTGTTATATATGTACTACAATAAATAGGTTGTTACACCGTAGAACACTTGCACAAATGCTAATGATTGCCATGTTGCACGAGCACAGACGCGCATGCTACACTACACATCATTAGTAATGCCATGGCACAGTAGAATTGAAATCTATGTTTATGTGATATAATTACGTAGTCTTTTCTTATTCCTGTTGTAGATTGAGAATATTAGTACTATAGATGCAGCATTTGATTTCCTTGAATTTTCTATGTATTTTACTCCTGATGATATATATCGGTGGTATGAGACACTGTTATATATGTATATATATAATATATCATCAATATAATTTATGCAAGTATTCTTATTCCTTACTTGATATTTTGATATGATGAGTTAAACGTCCACCATGAGTTTTGTGTTTTCTGATTCTGATTCCGACCCGAGTGGGAGAGCTATACGGTTTCGGACCTGTTATTATCCGGACTGAGTGGGGGAGCTATACAGTCGGATACACGATGGACCCGGTTCGAGACCGAGGGGCAGGATAGCCGCATTATAGGCGGGGAGCCTAACGAGAATACTCGATTCCGGAGATAGAAATGAACACGGCAGATATCCAGGGGATACTAATCGGGGTTCGAATGAGCACGACAGATATCCAGGGGATACTGACCCGGGTTCGATTGGGCACGGCAGATATCCAGGGGATACTGATTGTAGCCAGGATATCGGGTGGCGATCATCTGTTGAGATGGTGTCGACGGTATCTGCATTTACGTGTCGATGATGGACACGAGAGATTTCGGATTTCGATGTCGATGCTGGACATCTATATATATATTGATATGATCATTATCATGAGGTACATAGTTAGATATTATTTAGTGTATTCAACCAGGACCGATCCGAAGGACAGTACCTGCATATATTTTTACAGACATTCATATACAAAAAGGAATTCAAATACGAACTATAAATTCATGATTTTGATTCATATGACATGGAGATATTATACTTGGGATTGCATGATAGTTAGTATTACACATATGCATATCATATAGTATATTGGTACAGATTATGTTAGGACTATATATATGACCTAGGTATAGCCGTGAATTTCGATTTCTACCTTTAGATGTACTTTTATTCACTGAGTTGGCAACTCATCCCAGTTGTGCCACAGTTTCTTGCAGGTTTTACCGCTTGGATTATCAGCGGCTTGGGCATACATTCGTTTCGAGGATTGATTGGTAAGTGGGTTATTATTGTATTATACTCACTCTTTCTTATTCATATATTCTTGTATTTAGTGGAAACTCCATCAACTTAGAAGTGGTATATTATGGACTTAGAAGCAAGACTTAGATTATATGTGTGGTGATGTCGTACTCTTTGGAGTCGATTTCTGATTTAGATAGTTGGTTGCTCCATCGTTTGGACGTGGAGACTAGCTTCCGTTGGGATGCTATTTTATTAGTATGTTGTATCCGGTTTTTATAAAAATGTAAAGGAGGTGATGTCAAGTTTTAAAACGTCAAGAATACTTTTCAACATATTTAGTTCAATCTAGATGTTATTTTAAATTGATTTATTAGATGATTATTTAAACCTCACCTCCAATATTTTCAAAAAGGGTTTAGATTCTGGGTTTCGGCTTACTTGAACCGCGTTGACGTCTTCAGATGTTACGTGTTTTAAGTGCCGGTCACGGGCCACAGTTGGGTCATGACAAAGTTGGCATCAGAGCGTTTGGTTTAACCTTTGTTCGAGTCTAGGTTGACTATATGGAATCTGGGCATACATTTTGTCACCTGGGCTTGACCTTATAGGACTTAAACTTGACTTTGGGGGTCCTATACCTGAACTTTCGTTATATAGGATGACCTTTGTTGATGACGTATGTATTAAGTAGTGTGACATGCCGTACATATGTTCCGCGGCATATTTACGATATGATACTCCGCCTAAGATACCTTAGGAATTATATCTTTGATTTTCCTTCTATTCCTTCCGTTGATCTATCTTCGTCAGTGCATGATTGATTGTTTCGATCACCATGTTTATGAGGGCCGAGAGGGCTGCAGTTAGAGATACGGTCAGGGCAGACTTGTCTGGGACAAGGACTGACCAGGATGAATTTCCGATGATAGAGAGACATGTCGTTTATTGATATTAATCGAGTTTTAATATTGAAGTGAGTTCTTCGGGATCCGCACCCGATTGAAGAGTCATTGCTTGATATCAGCCGGACTTGAGGCGTGATGCTTTTCCTTTCTCTGAAGATCGTGGTGTTGCGTTCTGTTTATATAGCGATAATAAACATTACTGAGCTTATCAAGAGGTTGTTTCCAGAGTTCATGAAACTAAAGGTTGACGATGGTTACCAGTATAGATGGGTCAGCAGGATTCATAGCCATTCAGAGGTAGGATGGTTAGGACTTTTAATCCATTATGGCGCTCCGAAACGAGATCGGTGAAAGTGATGTACTTCTACAGATGGATCTTGCTTAGACCAGATGTAAGTCGTTCGAGAAAGAGATCGTGCAGTAAGTTTTCCTCCGACAAATTGGGACGAGTCTTCGAAGGTGAGATTAGCCAGATTCCTCTACAGAGTATCAGAAGTGACGGATTCGTGTTTCCGAGTTGTAAGACTCCGAGTTTTGTCATAACCAAGTATGAATTGCAATTCGCGTGACTATGCAGATACGCTCCTTAAGTGATTGATACAGGAAATTTATGGAACAGGAGAATGGTATGAAGTTTAGAGGGTAGTTGTTCTTCACAGTTGATATCGAAGATTTGATGACGCATATGATAGCACTTTCAGGAGGAAATTAAAAAGGGATGACAAAGTGGATTCAGTAATGAGTACTAGTTCCGGGCAGGCTGGATAAATGATTTTAGCATAAGACTCGATGGATTCTTTTCCAGGAGTTATAATAAATAAGATTTGATTTGGATTAATTGTTAGCACACAAGCAGAGGACAGAGATTTCCATTATCAAACTTTTGCGTACAAGAGACTGAACTACTGATCAAGAAGGTGTGATAGGATGCATCCGTAATAAGACGAATGGTGTCATTGCTCCTCACCGGACGATCGCATAAAGAAGCCATTGTATTAGAGATCTGCAAGAAGAACCAGAATTCAGAGGCAGAGAACGTTAGAACGTGGCAGACGGCAAGTAGAAATTCTTGCTATGCCAATCCCGGTGGTATAAACACCTTCCGACATTGAAGAGAATATAATTCGATGTCCTTTAAGTTCGATTTACGTTTTTCTTATATACTCTAAACCATTCATTTTCAAACGTTGGAGAAAGGACAACTCGATGTCCGTGATTTTTGTATTTTAAGGATTTGAGAATTAATTTATGTTTTGTGCACTCCAGGTGCACTTGATGAGATTTCTAGATACATTACTTTCACTTTGACTTATGCTTTGTGCACACCAGATACACTTGTTGAGATTTTAGTGCGAGGTGACTGCCCTCGATTGGAGTGTGTGTACACCGGATGCACTACACTGATTTTCCGTACACATCAGATGCACATGGTTAAGAATTTAGATATATATTCTAGGTATACTTGGTTTGATTTTGTGCACTCTGATGCATTTGATTTTAGTTTTGTGCACCCTGATGCACTTGGATTTGATTTTGTGCACCCCGATGCACTTGGTATTATTTTGTATAATTTTATTCGATGCATAACGGATGCGGTGGATATCGTTTCGTGCATGCCTATTGCACTTAGCGCTGTTTTGTTTTCGTGCACACCGTGAAGTGTGGTTTGAGACTTACGTGCAAACCCATTAGGGGTGATTTTGTTTTCATGCTTTGCACTTGATAGGATATGTTATAGATTTGATTTATATAAAAGAATTTTTCGCTCTCGTTGGGTGCACTGATATTGCACTGCGATCATGACATTGATTGTGTGTATTTAGGATACATAACGGTTTTCGTATTTGGCAAATTTTTGTCATAACTGGAGTAATTCTCATAGCAACCGCTAGAGTGACAGTTATGAAAGATTATATCTTATGAGTTTTCATGCACACGGTTGCGTTGTGATGCATTTTAGCTCGTATGGGACTTTGGAGTCTTGCTATAACGAGAAATTTTCATGTTTTAAAGTTTGACCCAGGAAATTGTTTTGAAATGAGTTGATTGGATTGAGAAACTGTTTTAAGAAAGAGGTTTAATTTAAATTCGGGGACCGAATTTCTTTAAGGGGGAGAGACTGTAACATTTTGGAAAAAATTAAGAATATTTAATTATAATTTTTATTATAAATAATGAAAATGATATTTTTACAAAAATGATATCGCTTATAAATAGGGTATCGGAATCATATCCGAAAAATGTAATTATTTTGATAAATATGAATAAAGTGGGTGATATCAAGAAAATGATATTTTAATTATATTATCATGACATTTTATTTGTCATTAAGCTAATGATAGTTAAGTAATAGAATTATCATTTTATATCTTTTATGTTATATGAATTTGGATTTTTCAATATGAAGAGTTATCTTTATTTTTACATTCCTTTAAAATTTTAGTTGGTATAGCATAAGCTAGGTTATACCCTCATAATATCTTAACCTCACCACACTCTCCTCCCTCCACCTCCTTCTTGCATGAAACCCCATCTCACTTCAAGTGTGACACCTCCTCCCCCTTCCCTTTACACCACCGCCTTGCTCTTTCCACCTCCTCCTTTCTCTACCACAAACCCTCACTCTTTTCCTTATCTCAACCCTTGTTCAGTTCATAAGATCAGAAGTAAAAGAAAGGGAAGGGAAAGAAAACCTTAAGAACTCACAAAAGAAAACAAGAATGAGTGAAAAGAAGAGCTAAGTGCTAAGGCTTCACCATCACCCTCTAGCTAGGACCTTGAGCTTGTGCATCTTAGAGGAAGCTTTTCCAGTGATCTTGCTGTAGGTATAATCCTTGAACCCTGTATGATTTTGATTCTGAAACTGTTTTACATTACAAATCGAATATCGTAATATCGTATTTTGATAAGTTTAGCCTCTGTTTAAATCTGTTATAGTTTAGATGGAAATTAACCTAACCAAACAGTGCCATTATATTGTAATATGGAGTTAGAATAACCCATAGGAAGATGAGCCCCAGTGCTCGGATTTTGGCCGGCGACCAACGTACAAAATCCGATCTCGCCGGATTTCTTGGAGAGTAGGCTTATGTGGTTCTTAGGGTAGGTCTATGGGTGTGGATTAATGTGTTTGGTATTGTTTATATAAGTTAGTTTTTCAGTGGGTTAAATCTGTAAGCTAATATCAGTTTAGGAGAAAAATTATATATACAACACGTAGCATGTTTAGTGTTTGTGATAATTTAACTACAGAAAGTGAATCTGGAGCTAATAAGTATAATCACTAGAAAAACTAGCTAGATCAAAAGTATAATGAGCAAACTAGAGAACTACACATAAAACCTGAGCCCTAAACTCACCACAAAATCAGGCGACCCATCCCAAAATTCCGGCGACGCCGGCCCCCTTGTACCATTTTGTGTTGGTTTTTCTTCTGTGGCTTATTTTGGGTATTTGATAAGTCTCTGTATTGTTTTGGTTGTCTAAATATTTATACAGTAAAATCTGGGAACGTTTTAGAAATGGTTTTATCAAATTTCAGATATTTATGATACGGAGTTTTCGTATTTTTATGTTGCAGCTGAACCGTTAACGTTTATACGTTAACGACAGAATATTATTGTCGTTTTTGGGTTAAGTGTGCTGTAGGTTCTAACCTGCGGGCGGTTAGCTTGTTGTTTTGGTTTTCAATATGATATTTACTTCTATGCGATTTAAATACGAATATAGGTACGATTCGAGGATTCCAAGACGGAGTTGGCGATGTAGCAACGTGGATTCAGCGAGCTTTTAAGTTGGTGAGTAGATTTACATCTACTGGGAAAGTCGGGTAGACGGCGTATAGCACCCCCGCAACCTTATAAGTATTATTATGATATGTAGTTAGTTAGTATTTATTCAAGATATTTATATAGTATCACATCTAGTATGTCCTTCAATTTCATACAGTTTCATGCATAGTTATAGATGAGATACAGTGATACGATATGGATATGGTTTGATGATTTGTACGAGGGATCAAGTTAGACTTGAGATGATACATATACAGTGATATGATGAGATGTAATACCAGGATTATACGTATTGGAAATGATGAACTTTGTATGTCGAATAACGGCCAATTTATCCTTCGACTCGGAGAGTTAGGTTATATTCTGTTTTAGTATGTAATACTTGTGTGAGCTATATTCTTTTAAAAACTACGATTCGTTTGTTTTTAAATAAAATACTAGGATGCGTGCCAGTTTCTAAAACGGATATCTATTTTAAATCTAGGGCAGCTTCCTTATCTCAAACTTAACGTTTCGATCATTTCTAAAGGTAATGGTATAGTTCATAGCAAGTAATTACATTAGTTACGTAGATTACTTTACATGTTTGCATTATATTATATTATACGTTTTTGCGTTACGCACGCTCTGATAGAACACGGCATAAATACCAATGATTATCATGCTGCATAAGCACGTAAATATATGTTACCCTACACCTCATTGATACTGCCATGTCACTGTAGAACTGTACTGTTATATATGTACTATAATAAATAGGTTGTTACACCGTAGAACACTTGCACAAATGCTAATGATTGCCATGTTGCACGCGCACAGACGCGTATGCTACACTACACATCATTAGTAATGTCATGACACGGTAGAATTGAAATCTATGTTTATGTGATATAATTACGTAGTCTTTTCTTATTCCTGTTGTAGATTGTGAATATTAGTACTATAGATGCAGTATTTGATTTCCTTGGATTTTCTGGGTATTTTACTCCTGATGATATATATCGGTGGTATGGGACACTGTTATATATGTATATATATAAAATATATCATCAATATAATCTATACAAGTATTCTTATTCCTTACTTGATATTTTGATATGATGAGTTAAACGTCTACCATGAGTTTTGTGTTTTCTGATTCTGATTCCGACCCGAGTGGGGGAGCTATACGGCTTCAGACTTGTTATTATCCGGACTGAGTATGGGAGCTATACAGTCGGATACACGGCGGACCCGGTTTGAGACCGAGTGGCAGGATAGCCGCATTATAGGCGGGGAGCCTAACGAGGATACTCGATTCCGGAGATAGAAATGAACACGGCAGATATCCAGGGGATACCGACCGGGGTTCGAATGAGCACGACAGATATCCATAGGATACTGACCGGGGTTCGATTGGGCACGGCAGATATCCAGGGGATACTGATCGTAGTCAGGATATCGGGTGGCGATCATCTGTTGAGATGGTATCGACGGTATCTGCCTTTACGTGTCGATGATGGACACGAGAGATTTCAGATTTCGATGTCGATGCTGGACATCTATATATATATTGATATGATCATTATCATGAGGTATACAGTTAGATATTATTTAGTGGATTCAACCAGGACTGATTCGAAGGACAGTACCTGCATATATTTGTAAAAACATTCATATACAAAAAGGAATTCAAATACGAACTATAGATTCATGATTTTGATTCATATGACATGGAGATATTATACTTGAGATTGCATGATAGTTAGTATTGCACATATGCATATCATATAGTATATTGGTACAGATTATGATAGGACTATATATATGACCTAGGTATAGTCGTGCATTTCGATTTCTACCTTTAGATGTACTTTTATTCACTGAGTTGGCAACTTATCCCAGTTGTGCCACAGTTTCTTGCAGGTTTTATCGCTTGGATTATCAGCGGCTTGGGTATACATTCGTTTCGAGGATTGATTGGTAAGTGGGTTATTATTGTATCATACTCACTCTTGCTTATTCATATATTCTTATATCTAGTGGAAACTCTACCAACTTAGAAGTGGTATATTATGGACTTAGAAGCAAGACTTAGATTATATGTGTGGTGATGTCGTACTCTTTGGAGTCGATTTCTGATTTAGATTGTTGGTTGCTCCATCGTTTGGATATGGAGACTAGCTTCCGTTGGGATGCTATTTTATTATTATGTTGTATCTAGTTTTTATAAAAATGTAAAGGAGGTGATGTCAAGTTTTAAAACGTTATAAATGCTTTTCAACATATTTAGTTCAATCTAGATGTTATTTTAAATTGATTTATCAGATGACTATTTAAACCTCACCTCCAATATTTTCAAAAAGGGTTTAGATTCCGGGTTTCGGCTTACTTGAACCGCGTTGACGTCTTCAGATGTTACGTGTTTTAAGTGTCGGTCACGGGCCACATTTGGGTCGTGACACTGACGCTCTCAGCGCTCTCGTGCTTTGCACGTGAGGCGCTGCCTCAGAGTCTTTGACTCTTTAGCGCTGGCGCTCAGCGCTCTCATGCTTTGCACGTGAGGCGCCGTCTCAGTTCAAATTTTTAATTTTGAATAGAGTTTTGCTCTCAATTAGGGAATCAAATGCCCCCCCACCGTTGCGCTCACACGGCTTATACGTGAGTGCAGTGGTGGCTGCTTTACCACCGTCGGATCAACTTGGAAGTTGGATTGACTTCCAACGCCTATAAATAGGGCCTTTGGCCCTTGAGGTGATTGTTGTTCATCTTTTTCCCTTCTTATTTTTCTTAGAATTTAATTATCCTTCAGAGCACAGCTCTCTGCCCAAAGGAAATTCCTTAAGAGTTAAAACTCTGTCCAAAAATTTGGTAAGATTTGAACCTATTAACAGAGCTTTACTCTACTTAGATCACAGATCCTAAAGTTTCTTATGGTTTCTTAACCCGTTAATTAAAAACTAGTGCTTTGCTCTTCTTTGATCATAGATCAGAAAAACCATTCTTTTTAGGGTTTCTTAACCCTTTAATGAAGAACTCTTAGAGTTCATTTTGTAGATCTTAAAGATCTCAGAATTTATACTTTGTAAAATGCTTTTCTTTTTTAGGGTTTTGATGGATTACTCCATCGTTCTCACAGAGCATGGCCCTCAGAATTTTTGGGAAATTTTTATTCCCCATTAAAGTTGACAGAGCATTGTTCTTAGAAATTTTGGGGAATTTTTTATTCCCCTCATAATGACAGCGGTGACCTCTTTAACAGAGCGCTACTCTCAAAGGAGTTAACTCCTAGCCGGAGAAATCTCTCATTGAATGAGAATCTTTTTTGAAGATTTTCTTTTTAATGATTGACTGTCTCATTAATGATGAGCCGTCATCTTGATTTTGTGGGTCCCCTTTGATCCCTTTCCACTGCATTGTAGTGTGGTACAAATTTAAAGTATCAAGTACTAGGCTTTGGACTGTAGCATTGATGGATAACCCTCGTTCTTCCCGTGCAGGTACTATGTCTTACGACACTTCTTTCCCATTTGTTCGTCCGGAGAGCGCTTTCGCCGACGCGTCCGTAGACCGAGAAGTTTTGCACTGATCAAGGATTATGACCCGGGGGAGAAGTCGCTTCATTTGTGGGGGTTATGGTACAACCAGATTATTCAGGATCAACGCAGCTTCTTTTATGCGACGCCTTCAGAACCAATCTCCGCTGTTCACTATGCCGACTCACCCCAGGTTAATTATACCATAGAGGAGGTCCACTGGACCTTAGAGGGTCGCCTTCAGCCCTCTATGGCCGCGATACCTATGCAGCCGCCGATGGCTTTAGATATTCTGGGGTGGCGTATATGTCAGGGCGAGTCACGCCCATAGGGACAGGTGTATATGGTTGGCTTGACTCCTCGTCATTCGGCCGGATACCTGCAGTGGGCCCGGTACATCTTATCGGCAAAAAAGTCGGCGTTAATGAAGCTCGGGCTGTACCCTTATATCTATGCGTCGCTTTTCCAGTATCTGGCGCCTCCGGTGTGGTGGATTAAGGCTTTTTTAGAGTAATGGAACATCCCGACACACACCTTTCTCCTATCGGATCGGGAGGTTTCAATCTCCCTGGAGGAGTTTGCGGAGATCTCAGGCCTACCTGTCAGAGGGGAACACTACGAGGAAATACTTTCCCCTGAAGAATACGTCTTTGCGACCCGATCAGTAGTGATGGGTCTGACTCCGGAAAATGCCATTCAACACCGATTCCCAAGCTTAATCAAGGTGTTGAATATTTATGAGTGCCTGTTCTTGGAATCTGGGGGGCACGGCGTCAACTTCATAGATTTTATTGCCCGCTTTCTCCGCCCTGAAGTCCTTTCAAAAGAAGCTGTGAAATTTGCCAAGCTTGCTGATCCCTTCGGCTTTGGTTTGGACAAACAGCCGGAAGCAGAAACGGATCAGAGGAATTTCTTTCTCCCGGAAACCCTAATCGTCCCCTTCGTAGAGCTTGCAGCTTCTGACGTTGATGAAGAGACGTTCTTTTTGGGGTTTCTCGGCCTATGCTAAGTTGGTTCGTACTTCCTATGCACCCTCGTCATATGAGGCCTTCCGTTTTCTACCCGGCTCACCAGATGGTTGAAGGAACGCGGGTTGCCGTCGGGATTGCCGGGCTGGCTCATTTGTATCATGGCTTGAGCTTAGCGGCGGACACTACTCAGCCGGGTTTAGAGCCCGTACATCTCCCGCTGCACTATTTTACTTCATGGATCGAGCTGCATGTGCTTGGAGCCTTTGGAATCCACAAACTTCCCCGTTTCTATGATAGCTACAATTTCCCCCGGGTGATGTCTCTAATCGATGCCTCTGCTTCAGACCCGTCGTCATGAGAAGCTCGGGGAGTGATCTTCCACCCACGCATGGTTGGGGACAGCATGGCCTTCATTGATAGGGTCATGACTATCGGCAAGGAGTCAACTAAGGTGGTGCAGCCGCTGCGTGACACCTTCAAGGACGGGGTTTCCACGTTGAAGGCTCGGGAGATCGTGCATTTGTACTCGATCAGGCCGGGCTTCTTAGTATTCAGGCAGAACGAGTCGGCGTTGTTTATGAGGTACAACCCGCACCGCTTTGCCCAACAGTCGGGTTACAACCAGGGTGTTCCCCTTGAAGCTTTTCTGACTAAACCGACTGCCACTGAAGAGGGCATTCGCACTACGCTGCACCACTTCATGCGCCTGAATACTGGGTCCATCTTCCTTATCAGCAATCTAAGCTACGTCCCGAATGCCTCGAACGCATATGTGGCGTGGTATCCGCACATGACGGGTGTCGTGATTAGGGAAGAATGACGGCTGCTGCTTGATCGCAAGGGTGCAGTCCCTGCCGGTAACCCGTCCGTCCCTTTAAAACGACGAATTGTCGTTCGTCCTTCATTAAAGGAGACTAACACGGCTGTGGTCCCTCACACCTTTACTTCAAAGCCACAGCACAGCGTTCCTAAAACGGTAGCTATAGCGTCTCCGGACTCTGGAGTTGGCGCGGAGATTGGGACCCGTCGCCTAAAAATGCCCGTGAAGCGTAGGCTCCTATCGTCGGCCGCCGGGGCTCATTCGTAAAAGAAGAAGAAGTCGCTCTTTTCTGCAGATATTGCATTCGGCCAGGAGCCCCATGCTCCTTACAGCGAAGGCCTGGGCGAGTATGGCACCAATGATGGTCTGTTCGACACGCCTTTGACGGACGCCGATCTGCAGGCCGCCCTTGCGGCTTCCGAACGACAGGCTCGCACAGAGGCGACGTTGCTATTGCTTGCGGAGACGGGTATGATCTAGTTATGTCGTTTTGAGCTTTTTCCTTCTCTCTTATTATGCATTTATTAACACATCCTTCTTTGTCAGGCATTTCCACTGAAGAGGCTCTGGCGGCTTCCCTCCGGACTTTTGAGGAGGAAGAGAGGCTTCACGCTTCTTGTGACTTGAGTATAACTTATTTTGTTTGATTACGCCCTTATGCTTTATACCTGTATTCTGACGCTTTATTTCACCTTGTTACAGGGACTACTTCGGCTCCAGTTGTTCCAGGTGTAGCGCCGATCCCAAGCGATGGTGCAGTAGTCTTGTCAGAGCCGGCCATCACGGTTACGGCTATCCCCAAGCCAGCGCGAGAGTCTTCGCTGAAACAGCCGATGATAGACGCCGTAGCGGCGCCGGAGGCAGAACTAGGGTCAGATGACGGCGAAGGCATCCCCTTGTCCGAAGTCTTGAGGAGGTCGGTCCTCACTGCTCAAACTGAGAAGAAGCGCAGGAAGCGCGCAGCGAGGGAGCGTGATGCTACCTTGGCTGCGAGTGTAGGTTCAAGCACCATCCCTTCTATCGCTATTACTTTAGAGGGTACCCCAGCCGCCTTGTCTACCACCCATAGATAGGTTGTACGCGCGGCTCGGGAGGCAACTGAGGATCCATCGCAAGGTAACGCAATGCCCATTCCTTTTTTATTAGAACTTGGTCTGCAAATTCTTATATATCATATCCTGCAGGGCCAAGTCTTGGTGGTGAGATGGTAGGCGAGGCGATGACGACCATGGAGCCCGAAGTAGCTACTCTCTCCAGGGAGTCTGGGACTGCCCAAACCGCTGCTATCTCCCCTTGTGGCTCTCTGGCGTCAGCAGGCATCGCGAGTGTCACGACAGCCCTTGTCGAATCAGGGGATGAAGCCATGGGCACCGAGACCGTCCCACTGAAGGAGAGCGAAGAAGTCACTAGGCTTAGTGATGCTTTCGTTGCTGAAATTGTGCCCTCTGAAGCACCTCGGATCGCCGCAATGACGGCTGTTGTTCCCTCGCCTTCTCCCATGTCTTCTGAAATGCTGGAAGGTATAGGTTTGTGATTCATCAGCTTCATTATGGGTATCACTCTCCTTGTACTGACAGTATGTTATCATAACTTTGCAGGAGTCCTTTTTTATCACCTGTATCAGGTGCTGAACCCGCATTTCTCATTCCAGCCAGAGATTGCCCTACCTGCTGATGTCGGTGAGTATAGTCTATAACCGACGTCTTTTCCTTTCTCTTACGGATAGCCATGTTGCTAACTCTTCTTCATATTGGATATAGCGTCGCAGGTCGAGAGAGTAACCGAGCTCCCTGCACTCCCCATCCTACCACTTGTTATAACCGGTATGATAGGCTTTACCCCTTATGCGTTTTCTTTATTTCCTGAGTTGGCATTTAACCGTAACTCATTCTGCAGCAATCGCACTAGCTCCAGCTCCCTTCGAGGCTCGCATTACGATGCCGGCAGGGCCTCTTGTTAAACTCACATCTTCTTGAGGCGCCGTGAGCAGCCGATGAATGTTGAGCGAGTTCGTTGAGGATCTTGATGTTGAAGCCCTCACCTCCGCTGCAAATTTTGCTATGCAGGTTAATCCAATGCTGGCGACACTCGTGAACTTTCATGATGAGAACGGGTCTTGGGTTGACTACTGCAGACAGATCGAGGCTTGCTTGCACGAGATCGAGCTCAAGCGTATTGCTCCTGAGGTGTTAGCTTCAACTTCCCAGCGGGTTGCGTGGATGGAGCAGAGTGTTCCTTTCCTTCGCCATTTTGAACAAGAGACGACCTTGTGACAGAAGGAACATGAGGCGGCTTCTAACGAGTCTGCTCGGTTGCGCGCCGAGGTCGACGCGAACGCTGCACAGCTGAAGGCTTATTTCGATAGTCTCCAACGGTGTATCTCAGACAGGTTGGCGCTAAGGCAGAAGCTTGACTCCACCGAGCAGGTTGCACAAAGTTGGGAAGCTGCTAAGCATGAAATCGATATAAAGCTTTCATCCTGCTTACAGCAATGGGTTTGAATTGAAGCGTAGCTAGCAGCGGTGGCTGACTGTGAGAAGGAGCTGAAAGGAGTGCACGAGCGGCTTGCCGACTTGTTGAAGAGGCCTCCTCCTTAGTACATGTCTTTGTAATTTTTTGTATTGATGGAAATTTGTAATTCATGAATAACATGTATTCATTCATTTTTTTTATTCTTTTATATAATGTATCTTGTATTCAATTGAACTCATGAATAAAGGACATGTTTTTATTTTATATCGCTTTCTTATCTTTGTTGTCTTGTTGTCATGTTACTCTAGTAAGTGTAGCCTGTAGATAACAACTCATCTTGAACTCTTCGTAGGGTAGCGATGGCTTAGGAAACAGGTTCGGGTCTGCTGCCTAAGACTTTTCAACTTTATGAGCCGTGAGGGTCTTATAAATATTTTTCTCCCTACGAGTCGAGAGGATCTCGTAGGTATATTTTCTTCTTAGGAGTCGTGAGGATTCCTAAGTGCGTTTTCTCTTGAGAGTCGTAAGAATCTCACAATAGAGTTTTTCTCCCTTACAAGTCGAGAGGACTCGTAAATGATTGGTGAGTTGACTTGTTTCCAAATCGAAGCATTGCTCCGATGGGGATGTCAAGGGTTGACTTTCTCCGTTTTCTACGGTGTCAGGGTTGACTTTCTCCATTTTTTACGGTGTCAGGATTGACTTTCTCCGTTTTCTACGGTGTCGGGATCGACTTTCTCCGTTTTCTACGTTGTTTCTCCGTTTCCTACGGTCTCGGGGTCGACTTTCTCCATTTTCTACGGTGTCGGGGTCGACTTTCTCCGTTTTCTACGGTGTCGGGGTCGACTTTCTCTGTTTTCTACAGTGTCGGGATTGACTTTCTCCGTTTTCTACGGTGTCGGGATCGACTTTCTCCGTTCTCTACGGTGTCGGGATCGACTTTCTCCATTTTCTGTGGAGTCGGGATCGACTTTCTCCGTTTTCTACGGTGTCAGGGTTGACTTTCTCCGTTTTCTACGGTGTCAGAGTTGACTTTATCCGTTTTCTACGGTGTCAGGGTTGACTTTATCCGTTTTCTATGGTGTCGGGGTTGACTTTCTCCATTTTCTACGGTGTCGGGATCGACTTTCTCCGTTTTCTATGGTGTCGGGGTTGATTTTCTCCGTTTTCTACGGTGTCGGGATCGAATTTCTCCATTTTCTATGGTGTCGGGATCGACTTTCTCCGTTTTCTACAGTGTCGGGATCGTCTTTCTCCGTTTTCTACGGTGTCGGGGTTAACTTTAAGTTGTCTGTGAACCGCAAAGTCTTGAAACTGGGGACTTTGCCGTGGCTCCGATTGGTAGTGTCGCGTCCATGTCCTGCTGGCATGAAGAGGAACGCCATTGCTGGTCTTCTGGGATGCAGATACTGCCGCTGAGACCCGACTCTCCCTTTGATAGAGTTTGTTGGGACATGTGGTTCCCTTTTCGTTTATGCCCATGGATTGTATACAGGGGTCAGTATGGACTTACCTGCAGGGCAAAAGTTTCATTTTTATATGTATTTTTTTGTTTTCTTTCCGCGATGCTCTATCATTTCAGCTTTTTGTATTGCGAAAGTCGCGATTGCCCAATCATTTCGGCTATTGTTCGCGGTGCCTAATCGTTTCGGCTGTTTTTTCCTTTTTACTCGGTGCTTTTTATTGTGAGTTGCCCAATCATTTCGGCTATTTTTGTATGCGTATCCTTTACTTGCTGATTTTTTTGCAATTTGCCCTATCATTTCGGCTATTTCATATGCATTTATAGCTCGCTGACTTTTTGCTGCGAGTATGGAACTTGGAATCTGATACCAATCTTAGCATCAACATCACTGCAACTGGAATATTGCCAGGAGCGAATCATCATTTATCGTGAAAGGACTTAGAATTTGTTACCGATTTAGGCATCAGCATCGCTACTACTGAAACGTTGTCAGGAGCGAATCATCATTTGCCTATGTCGATTTGAACAAAGGCGGCTTAACAAACAGGGTTAGGATCCTGTCGACTAAGGCTTTTGACTTCATGAGCCGTAAGGGTCTCATAAAGATGTTTCTCCTTACGAGTCGTGAGGATCTTGTAAATGCGTTTTCTCCTTAAGAATCTTGAGGATTCTTAAGTGTATGGTCTCTTATAAGTCGTAAGGATCTCATAAGAGCATTTTCTCGTTGCAAGTCGAGAAGACCTATAAGTGTTTGTTCACCAAATGGGGACATTCCTCGTCGTTGGTGGGACTTGATGGTGGAGACGTTTATTTGTGCCCGTGGATTGTATACAAGAGTCAATATTGAACCGTTTGTAGGGCAGTCTGGGAAATGTGATAGCTTAAGAACAGGTTCAGATCCCTATAGTTTAAGGCTTTTGAATCTTATGATTCATGAGGGTCTCATAAGAGGGTTCTCCTTACGAGTCGTGAGGATCTCGTAAGTGTAATTTCTCCTCAGGAGTCGTAGGGATCCCTAAGTGTATTGCTCCCTTGTGAGTTGTAAGGATCTCACGCATGCATTTTCTCCTTACAAGGTCGAGAGGACCCTGCAAGTGCGCATGAATTTTTACGAGTCTGTGCCCTTTCGGGTTTTCACAAACTCGCTGGTAGCCCTGCCGTTTTTACTCACGGAGCCCTTTCGGCTTTTCATCCGTGCCCATCTTGCTTATGGATGTACCATTTTTTTATTTTTTTATTTTATATATTTTTTTATTTTTTTTTATTTTTTTGGTCAGCCCTAGGATGCTGCGGTTTGTAGTAGTTTAAAGACGTTTCGGTCCGTCGTTAGTTTCAGGACGTTACGGTCTATTGTTAGTTTAAGGACGTTTCGGTCCGGTAGCGATTTTGAGGCAAGGTTTCGCTGGATACCACTTATAGAGTTTGGGCTTGGGAAGAAAGCGAGCGGACATAGGTGTCGTCATCTATCGTTGACCTAGACTGTGACTCGTCAGGCGTAGTATCTTTTCAGGAACTGGCCGTTTATTGTCCTGAAGGGTCTTTCTCCATGCATGTCCATGAGTAGATAGGCCTCTCCTTGGTAGAATTTGTCTATGATGTATGGGCCCTCATAGTTCGGCTCAAATTTCCCCCGTTTGGCACGATTACGGATCATAGGCCTCTTGACCACTAGCATGAGTTCGCCTTGGCGAAATGTTCTCGGCCTAGTCAATCTCTCGTATGAGCGCGTCATCCTTACTTTGTAAGCTTCTAGGTTTTGGTGCTCCATGAGACGAGTTTCATCGAGGGCGTCCAGCTCCTCGAGCCAAAGACGAGCATTCTCTTCGTCTGTTAGCTCGTGATGAACCGCCACTCGTAGAGAGGGTAGCTATATCTCCAAGGGGAGTACTGCTTCTATGCCGAATACTAACGCATATGCCGTTGTATTCGTAGCTGTTTTGAACGTGGTTCGATACGCCCAGAGAGCTTCAGACAGCCTTTCGTGCCAGTCCTTTTTATTTCTGGACACCGTCTTCTTTATGATCTTCGTCAAGGTCTTGTTGAAAGCCTCAGCTAGACCATTAGCTCGGGGATTATAGACCGAAGAGTATCTCCAGTCTATGCTATGCTGCTTTGCGAAGCGACCGATTTTATGGCTTCTGTAGGCTGGGCCGTTATCGGAGATAATCTGCTGCGGAGTGCCGAACCGATAGATGACGTGTGTCTTGAAGAAATGGAGGATGTTCCCGTCTTCATTTCTCTTAACGGTATCTCTTTTGCCCACTTAGAGAAGTAATCGGTTGTCGCCAATATGAACCGATGTCCTCCGGATGACGCTGGTTCGATGGGCCCAATTATGTCGGTTCCCCACATTTCGAACGGCCAGCTAGCCACCGTTGGGTGTAGCGAGTTTGGATGCTGGTGGATGAAGTCTCCATGAATTTGGCACGAATGGCACTGCTTCACATATTCGAGGAAATTCTGAATCATCATGGGCCAATAGTAGCCCATCCTTTTAATCTTCAGCTTCATCTTCGGCCCGGCTTGATGAGAACCGCAGAATCTGTCGTGAGTTTCTTGGACAACTTTCCTTGCTTCTTCTAGTCCCAGGTATCTTAGCCACAGAGAGTCGAACGATCTCTTATATAGAGTATCATTGACGAAGGCGAAGGACAGAGCTCGTTTCATGAGCTGGTGCCTTGAGGATGCATCTTCAGGTGTTCGATGGAATTTGAAGTAGTCTATAAAGACTTCTCTCCTATCCTCGGCCTTTTCCTGGTCCTCTATTTGCAAAGTTGTTCGCTTGGTCGCTTCCTTTTCTTCAAACGACTCCGGAGATATTTCCGCTGGCGCAAGAACCCGACGGCTTTGTACAACGATCCTTACGTAATCGAGGTTTTCATCAGCCAGTTTTTTAGCGAGTTTGGCTAACGCATCCGCCTTACTATTTTCCGCACGCGGTATTCTTTCCAGGACGCAGGAAGGGATTTGAGTCAGCAATTGTTGCACTCTCTCACCGTACTTTACCAACTCTGGTTTACACATTTGATAGTCGCCGTTTACTTGATTAAGGACTAGCTGGGAGTCCCCGTATATGAGGATGTTTTCGATTCCCATGTTAACAGCGATCTCAAGACCTGCTATCAAAACTTCATATTCCGCTTCATTGTTTGTCCTTGGCTCTGTCAAGGAAAAGGCAAAGCGCATTATCCCTCTTTGTGGAGTCACGAAGATAAGGCCTACCCCAGATTTGATTATGGGGGAGTTGTGCTTTCGCTTCTTCATAGAAGATACCCCATCAAAATAGAGTTTCCATCGAGTATCACTCCCTCCTCTCTCCCTGTCGATCATGTCAAACGTGTGCTCGTCTGGCAGTTCACAATTTAGCGGTGAATCGGCAGGTATCGGATGCTCGGCGAGAAAGTCGGCGATGGCCTGACCTTTCACTGCTTTGAGGGGTCGATAGATTATCGGGAACTCCATCAAGAGGAGGGCCCATTTAGCGAGTCGTCCTGTTAGTATGGCTCTTGACATCAAATACTTGAGAGGATCTACCTTTGATATGAGATGGACTTCATGCGCCAAAGCATAGTGTCTGAGCTTCGTTATCGCGAAGATTAACGCCAGGCAGTGTTTTTCGATAGGGGAGTAGTTGTTTTCTGCCTCCAGAAGAACTCGACTCAAATAGTAGAGGGATCTCTCTTTCCCTTGGTTATTTTCCTGTGCCCATAGCGCGCCTAAAGAACCTTTAAGGGCGGTTGTGTACAAGATGAGGGGTTTTCCCTTGACCGGGGCGGTCAGTACCGGCGGATTCTGCAGGTATTGTTTGATTTTGTCCAGTGTGCTTTGGCATTTGCGATCCCAGACGAACGGGGTCCCCTTCTTCATTAAATGACTGTAGGGGTGGCATTTGCCGGAGAGGTTAGGTACGAACCGTCGGATATACGCGAGCTTCCCTTGGAGAGACCGCAGTTGCTTGAGAATTCTTGGCAGAGGCATTTCCATGATCGCCTTGATCTTCGACGGGTCTATCTCGATACCCCGGTGTCGTACGATGAATCCTAGGAATTTGCCAGAGGAAACTCCGAACACACATTTCAGAGGGTTCATCTTCAGGTTGTATTTCTGAAGGCGCTGTAACACGATCTTCAGATGCTCCCAATGCTCCTCGTACGACTTGCTTTTCACCACGAGGTCATCGATATAGCATTCGACGATTTCATGTATGAGGTCATCGGAAATCTTTGTCATGGCCCTCTGATAGGTAGCGCCGGTGTTCTTTAAGCCGAAAGGCATCACTTTGTAGAAGAATATTCCCAGGGGAGTCCGGAAAGCGGTATACTTCTGGTCTTCGGGGTGCATCTTTATTTGATTGTACCCTGATGATCCGTCCATGAAAGAGAAGACTTCATGAGTGGACGTGTTGTCTATCATCGGCTCGGTAACCGGTACGGGAAAATCATCCTTCGGGCAAGCTTTGTTGAGGTCCTGAAAGTCTACGCAGATACGTACCGTCCTATTTTTCTTCATCACTGGGACAATGTTGGCGATCCAGTCAGGATACTGAACTTCTTGGATAAAGCTAGAGTCGATTAGCTTCTTGACTTCGGTGTTGATGCTCATTTCAAGTTCGAGCTGCATTCTCCTCGGTGCTTGTTTGACTGGCTTGACGTCCGGGGATATCGCCAATTTATACACGGCTATTTCCGGATCTAGCCCCGGCATCTCGGAGTAGTTCCATGCGAAACAGTCTTTATACTGCATGAGCACGTCTCTTAGCGTAGCTACCTGTTCTTCGGACAACAGCTCACTGACGAATGTAGGGCTCGGGTCATTTGCCGTCCCTAAGTCGATTTTCCTTAGGTTGTTCGCAGTAGTATATATTCCATCTTCCAGCTCTTTTGGCGCCGATGGAAGTTCTGAGATCAACTCATCTTCATCCTCATTTTCGAAGCACCAGGAGAGATCATCCATATCCTCGCGTACTCCTTCTTTTGACAGCGTTATCGCGTGACAGGTACGAGATCGTTTCCAAGACCTATGTTGATCTGGTTCTACACTCGCTATGTACGTTGCTTTTGGAACATGCTTCTGTGGTGGGGTTACCCTCCAACTGCTGGATAGAGCGAACCTGCCTTGCTAATACTGGTCTTCTACCCGGTTTTTGAATGTGAAGCAGTTTTCGAGAGGATGTCCTATCGCTCGGTGATAGGAGCAATAATCTGGGTGAGAGACCTCGTCTGCTTGTTCGGGGTGTTTGGACTCCGGGAGCGTAATCATTTGATGTTTCATGACAAGATCGAATATCTTCCTTGTCTTGTCTTGCGGAAAAGAATATGCTCGACCCATCTTCTTTATAAGAGATGTATCCTGGCTGCTCAATTCTCGATCGCGTGGGTTCTTGGACCCGCTTTGCCACTGTCGAACGTTTTTTCCGTTCTTTAGTTTGTTTTTGCCTTCGCGTCGGGTCTTCTGTACGACAGGCTGGGACGAAGGGCATCATCATTCTCCGTAGCCTGAAGGAGGCGCTGCGTCCTGGCTTTCTCGTAAATGGCCATTTCACGGTTGTGGTCATCCTGGACCTTTTAACCCGCTTCCCTTATTAGCTTGTCCATCTGTTCTTCAAACGATGGACTTGGCATTTGTACGGCAGGATTTCGTTTTGGTTCAATCGCAGTGTCTTCTAACAGAGCATCTCCTTCTTCATCGAAATCATGTATAACGTAGCAGCCATGGAATCGCTTCCATTTCTTGGATCGAACATATCCAAGCCCGATCGTTTCCATTCACCCGTTGGGCAATTTTCGCTGAGTTCCGGAGACATTCCAGATCCTGTTGTAGAACTGAGCTTGTCGAGCAGTCTGTTTGAAGGGTACTCCTTGGCGTCTCAACAGCCTTTTTAATCCTTCTATGTAGTATCTGGGCAGACGGATGGGCTGGAGCCCGTCAAGAGTAGAATCGACACCATGTCAAATTTCTTTCTCCACTTTGGTTTCCGCAGATCGATAAAAGAGGATCTCCTTTTCATCTTTTCGCCTGGGAAGGATGTAGAACGTCTGCAGTTCTTGCACACTATAGGTATCGAGTGCGTCGAGCTCTTTGTAATGCTTTTGCGGAACTATGGCGATTTGCAAACTCTGATCATCTCCAATGAGGGCCTACACCGATGGACGGACCGAGAACACTGCGTTGACTTCGTCTTCAGAGTCACTGCCAAAAACCAGAATAGGGGTAGATGGTCCCGGCTTGTTGCATTAGAGCGGCCCCGAATAGACTATCTCTTCTTCCTCCTCGGTATCGCTCCTGAAGACCGAAATAGTGGTGATAACTTTTTGCTTATTCTCCGGTTTATGGCATCTTTCCGTGTCTTCAAAGTCTGGCAAGAAATACTTTGCATCCTCATATTTGCGGACTTCATTCACGGAGAATGGGTTTAGCTCCCCCGTTACAGTATACTCGAGACTATCCTTGAAATACTTTATACACTGATGTTATGTAGAAGGGATGATGTTGTACTTGTGCAACCAAGGCCTACCGAGCAAGGCGTTGTAGCAAGTCTTGGCATCAATGACGTGGAACTTGATGTTAGTGACGAGTGACCCGAAGCGTAATATCAGTATCACAGACCCGAGCATCCGTGATGACTGGGAGTCGAACCCGGAGATGGTGATTTTATCTCGAACTAGGTGCTGCACGCTCATGCAGATTTCTTTTAGCACCCTCACATTCAGGAGATTGACAGAGGACCTATTGTCAACTAAGATCTTCCCTATCTTGATGTCATGGCAGTACCCGGTGACATACAGGGGACGGTTATGCTTGCACGTTCTGAGGAGGAGATCTTCATCGCCAAACGTGATGTCAGTTGTGTGCACTTTTTCCAGCTCGTCCTTCATCTTTTCTTCCCCAAGGAAAGCTTGAAATTGGTCGGTCTCTTGTAGTGCCTTGATCAGAGAATCTCGTGCCTCTTTGGACAATAGCAGGGCATCGAGAATGCTTAGCTGCGAGGGTATCTTTCTCAGGTGTGCTAGAACATTGTAATCCACCTTGTTTTTCTTGGGTGGGTCCTTGGCTGCGAACTCTTCGACGACTCGGTCATAGAGGGTGATATCCTCAGGGACTTTTTCTTTCTTTTTATCTTTTATGTTCGAACCTTTGTTTGAAGGCCCGAGATTCTTTTCAGGCAACGTACGATTACGCAGCTGAATATTCTCGCAGTTCTTCGTCTCTTCTTCGTTTCCTGAGGTAGATTCTTTGAAGAGAGGGCCGAGGGCTATTTCTTCATCAGAATCGCTCCCGAAGGTGAGAAGTTGCGATCCCCCAGCATCAACCATGTGACAGTTGCCGGCGGTTCTTTTAAGCTCATCTGTCGTGCTTCTCTGTTCCCGATGAGCCTTGCGCTTCACTTGCTTGACGTGTTATCAGTGGGCAACATATCCCTGCCACCAGTTCTTGAAGGCGTTACACTCTTCAGTAGGGTGCGTGATTCTCCGATGGTATAAGCAGTAGTTTGGATGTGCATCCGCTTCGTCAAGGTGTATGCTGCCGGGAGTATTTCCTTTAAAAGGTGGCAGCTTCATTCCCATCGACAGGGCCTTAGCGAACCGTTTACTCGTCTTAAGCCTACTTCTGTCTATTGCGGGCGTGCTTCGATCTGGTTGGAGTGCTTCAACCTTTTCATACTGTCGCCGACGTTTGGATTTTTCGAATATGGCCATTTTGTGCTCCCGATCTGCTTTGCTCCTCTAACGGGCTTCGTTCAGCAACAGGTCAATCATCTCGTCTGACGGTTCCAAGAGTTTCGGTTCTGGATCTGCCCCCAGTTTCTCTGCATCAGGAGCTTCTTTGCCCTTTATTGACAAGTGGAAGATCTTTTGGCAGCTCGCCACATAATCCTCGGGCTCTTCTTAAGAATCGTCTCCTTCATCAACGTTATCGTCTTCATTCTTAAGAACATGCTTGAAGAATTCGTCCAATGTAATTGGGGTTCGTGCCTTCTGGTTATATTCTTCCAGTGCATCGATGTATTTCTGCAAACTTGGACGGGCATCTTGGCCTTTTTCTTCTTCTTTAAAGACTTTGGAGGCTTGGCCCTAAGGTTCTGTCCACCATCACCAGCTTTCAGCGTTGGGCGCGGCTTCAGCATCACTTCAATAATCTCAGGCTCCAGCGGGCTCTTCTACCTAATCGCCGGACATGCTTGAAGGTCCTTCAGCATTCTTTTAGTCTTAGCTGAAGGGGCCACCTCCCATGGGGCTTCCTCTATAAGTGAGCATGATGCCCCCGGCGTGTCCACCTTTTTAGGAGAGTGCTGTTGTGGCGGGTTCACCCTCCAGTTTTCGGACAGCGCGAACTTTCCCTGTTGGTATTGGTCTTCGATCCAACTTTTGAAGATGTAACAATCTTCGATTGGGTGACCCAATATTCGGTGGTAAGGACAGTAATTGGGGCTGTTAGCGTTGCCTGATTGCGTTGGGCGTCTCGGCTCTGGCAGAGTGATGAGCCTGTTGCGTAGCGCTAACTCGAATAATCTTGTCGTCTTATCCTGAGGGAACGAGTAAGGGCGTCTTATATTTTCTCCGAGTGATCACTGCTTATCGTTTTGGTGAGCAATCGGCTTCGGGCTACTCTGTTGTTGCTGAGTGTTGGCGACGAAGGTCGGTTTCTCTTTCCCCTTTTCATTCCGAAAATCTATTTTTGAAGAAGACGGCTTATGGCCCATCTGGTCCATTTGGGCCAGCTTGTCGATCAATGCCTGAAAAGTGGTCGGCTTGAAGAACATCATGAATCGGGAAATGGTTGCCTGAGGGTCAAGGGTCCTCACGAACATGCCCACGACAGGAGCTTCCTCTATGCACTGTTCACACTTTGACCATAGGTTCCGCCATCGAATGGCGTATTGAACCCAGGTTTCCCCCGGCTTCACTCTAGCGTTAATTAGTGCGGTGATCGGGGTGCGCTCGCTAGCGCTTGTGAATCTTTGTGTAAACAGTAGCTCCATTTCTGCAAATGTCTTGACAGAGTCATTCGGGAGCTCGGAGTACCATTCAAATGCCGTCTCCGACAAACTGCCAATAAACTGGCGAAGCAGCAGTTTGTCGTCACCCCCAGTATTACTGCACAGAGCCCTGAATTGAGCAACGTGCTGGTGTAGATTACCCGTCCCTTTATACACATGGAATTTAGGGATCGTATATCCTGGCGGGTACTTTATTTGATCGTACCAACCCGGATAGGGTCGTCCAGTCTTGACGATTTGGCCGGCCGCTTCGCTCGCCTGATGAGCTCGTATCTGTTGAGCTATATAGTCGTCAAGGGCGGCTTTGGAGATGGTCTCTTTCTTGGCTGCTGATAGAGCCGGAAGAGGGTTTGATGTCTCCCCTCTATCGTCTTCAAGAATTATTGGAGGGTCTTCAGCTGGAGGATCCGGCTGTATCATCATCCCGACCATATCTTAGAATAAGAGTGCCATTTGTTTTATGTTGGCCGCTTGTTCCGCGGCCTCTTTGTCTTTCTTCTCGAGCATTCTTCGGAGGAACTCGGCGTCGGTTTCCTGTTCCTGGCGCTACTCCGACGACGTCTCTGGGCTTTCTTTTGGCCAAGTGAGCGCGACCACATCTTCTGGAGATTTTGCTGTTGCTCCTGAGCCTTTGTCACAGACCGGGTGAGTGGTCGATGACCTTTGGAGATACAGCTATCCTCTTTCCCGGAAGCCATGTAGATGGTGTGCACTACCATGCCCCCAGACTTGGGGCGTTTGAATTCAGCACCCTTGAGATTTGTCGCAGACACAGGGATCTTCTCCGGCCTTCTCCTTTTATGGAAAGTCAAAGTTGAGGGGTCCGTTGCAGCAGGCACCCATATAGACGATACCTTTTGTGGCATGGCGGCGAGATGGTCCTCCTCCTGTCGACCCTTCATTTTCTTCTGTCAGCGGGAGTAGTCTTTGTCGATCACAGAGTCTTGAACTCTTCGCCAGACCCTGTGGATTTTGGAAGACAGCCGTTGAGTGGGTTGTTCCGGCTTTGCTTTAAAAACGTTCTCCACCGGTGGATGAGACCTTTTCAACACGGCAGTTGGAGAGTTCTTGCGCACCCTCCTGAGCGGCTCAAAACTATTCCCAGTTGGAACAACGACATCAACTTCCACCGTTGGAGCTGGTGGGATAAATCCGGAAGGGGAGCTGCCCCCAGCTTTCCTCACTCTGTTCCAGTGGTGACGTCGAGCATGTCTTGCAGATGGGACTGGCTCAGTTACGGGGTGGCTTCATCATGCCCCCTGTTCTGGTGAAGGGCTGCTGGGATCAACCTGTCGAAGACCGACGGCCGCTGAGAGGGAACGGTCAATCTTGCAAAGACCGACTTTTTAGTAGGGGAAGCATTCGTAACGACCTCACCCGAAGCAGGAATTGAGACGTCCGGTCTTGCAAAGACCGACCCCTTAGCCGGAGAAGCCCCTCTGATGACTTTGTTTACTGGAGCTGGAATGGATATCCGCTTCGGGATAGCTCCTTCGGGTATTGCAGGCTTCTTCATGGGCCCGCTTGAGCTTTGGCCTAGTCTGTTAAAGACCGAGGCATTGGACTTGGACGACCCGTTGAGAGGGGCCATGGTAGTGGTAAGCCGATCAAAGACCGACTTCTTTGGAGCTTCCTGTGATGGCTCCGGAGCGTTGAAGCTCATTGGCGGGAGCATGGTCCCGAAGAACAACCCAGTGGTGTCCTGCGTCACCTGTTCCACCGGCATTATGTAAATAGAGGCCGCTTGGGGCCCGTAAGTTACTCCTCCAGATAGGACGGAGTGGGAGTTGTTGCAGTTGGAAGTTATTGACACCATCTTCTCTTCTGCACAGAGCAAGACACCAAATCTTAGTACCTCGAATCCACAGGCAACGATAGAAGACCGCGATTTGTTCACGAAACACGACATATGAAGTGTGGAGTGGAAAGAGGAAAAGGTCCCACCGGGCATACCGGAATCTGTTTACTGCCGAAAGACGCGACCGGGACGTTGGGATGTCTGGCCTGAATTTTGGGGGCAGATGCTATTTGGTTTTATCTGTCCACCTCTCCGAAGATGCCAAGTTGATTTATGGCACCGTGTATCGGAAGTTTAAACGGATGCGGCCGATGTAGCAGACTTCGTCAGATTCCCCCTCGTTTGCGAGGGGTTTCTGATTGTGGGGACGCTTTTCCCTGCAGGCGCAAGCCCCTGCATCTAATTACGTTACCGCATAGCGATAACCACTTTCTCCTTCTCCAGATGTTCACTTCGTGTCGTGTGTGTTTATTTTATTTTTTTCGGTTGCCCGTGGATCGTATACGGAGACTAATTTATGAGGATTAGTCCAAATCCATATTTTCTTAGATTTGGGTTTGGGTTGGTTTAAGGACCGTTAGTCTTATTTTAGACTAAGATCAACTCAAACGTTTGTTGAGGATACGTTAGTCTAATTTTAGACTAAGATCTACTTAACAAGGTTTTGGGATCATTTAGATCCAACGAGAGAGTATTTGGACTCTATCGTTTTAGTTTAGGGACATTGCGGTCCATAAGTTTAAGGACATCATAGTCCATGGAGTTTAAAGACATCATAGTCTGTGGGGTTTAGTTTAGGGACGTTGCGGTCCATAAGTTTAAGGACATCATAGTCCATGAAATGTCTGGTTGTCGTGACCCGCCACCTCTCTGAAGATATTGAAGAAGTACAATGACACATATCAAAGGAATGAAGAGATGTACCCTTGAACCAATGTTGGTTGGGAGATCTATAGTCAGGTTTGGGACCAAGACCAATTAAAAAGATTATGAGCACATGGGATCAGTTGGTCTGAATTAGGGATTTGTAGCCAACTTGGGTTCTGCCCACTTAGTTTTGAATAAAATGTTGAACATTTATTTGGGCTCAGTCCCTTTTTTATTTAACAATACCGAGCATTGATTTGGGTTCTAACACCCATTTTTTTTGTCTTTTACTGAGTGTTGAACACTTTTTATGGCGCTGAGATTTATTTAAAGAACATTTTGTGTTCTCTCAGCGCACACGTGAGGAGTACGGGTGTGCTTGGCGCCAGGCCTGGAGCGCTAAGGCATTTCTTGTAAAATAACGCACACGTGAGGAGCACGTGGTGCGCTTGGCGCTGAGCGCCAGACCTACAGCGCTGAAGCGCTTCTTTTGAAATAGCGCACACGTAAGGAGCACGTGGTGCGCTTGGCACTGAGCGCTAGACTTGGAGCGCTGAAGCGCTTCTTATGAAATAGCGCACACGTGAGGAGAACGTGGTGCGCTTGGCGCTGAGCGCCAGACTTGGAGCGATGAAGCGCTTTTTTGGCAGTTCTGGTCAGTTCTGTGCTCTGAGAATTAAATTTTCTTTTATAAGAGACTTTGTCTCATGGATCTAAGAACTAAGTTCTTCTATGATCCCTTTTGTTTTTCTTTATGAGAGACTTTGTCTCATGGATCTAAGAACTAAGTTCTTCTTTTTATGAAGAGATGCTATGATCTCTTCTGTTTTTTTGAAAGATTTTGTCTTATAGATCTGTGATCTAGAAAAAGAACTAATTTCTTATTTTTTTTTATCAAGAGATGCTATGATCTCTTTTCTTTTTATTTACCTTGAAGAAGATTCTTCTTCTTAGAGCTTGCTCTTCTCTTTTTCTTTTCTGAAAACTTGAAACTTATAGGGAGGTTTTTTCTCTGCTAATGATCTTGATGATCTCCTTGCCCCAGACTTGAAGTCTTGGGTCCTTTATATAGTGGAGGCAAGTTTGTTGATTTGGTTAAAGAGATCTTTCATTGAAAGATCTCTGATTGATTTGGGGATTTTATCCCCCGTTGGATCTTTGATCCTATGTCTTCTATTTTACAGAAGATTTTTCTCTTGTTATTAACAAGATTGGAAAATATTTTCCCAAACAGAGATTATTCTGTAATCTTGGTGATTTTATTAATCACCATCGGATCTTTGATCCAACGGTGCGCTGTTTTATAGAGGGCAATCTTTCTTATTTAGGAAGATCCGAGGAATATTTTCTCAGTAGAATTTGATTCTGAATTTTGATAATTTATCATCTTCGTTGGATCTTTGATCCAACGGTGGAGAACATTTAGTTCTGGCGCCAGCGCTCTCATGCTTTGCACGTGATGCGCTGTCATAGACTCTTTGACTCTTAGCGCTTGATGCTCAGCGCTCTCGTGCTTTACACGTGATGTGCTGCTTCAGAGTCTTTGACTCTTTAGTGCCGACGCTCTCAACGCTCTCGTGCTTTGCACGTGAGGTGCTGCCTCAGAGTCTTTGACTCTTTAGCGCTGGCGCTCAGCGCTCTCGTGCTTTGCACGTGATGCGCTGCCTCAGAGCCTTTGACTCTTTAGCGCTGGCGCTCTTGGCGCTCAGCGCTCTCATGCTTTGCACGTGAGGCGCTGCCTCAGTTCAAATTTTGAATTTTGAATAGAGTTTTGCTCTCAATTGGGGAAACAAGTATTCATGACGAATAATGTAAGCACAGATTTTACACAACAACTGCCCAAGAAACGAAATGACCCTGGAAGTCCTACCGTATCTATTTCTATTGGGGGTAAAAATATCAATCATGCTCTACTCGATTTAGGTGCTAGTGTTAACTTGCTTCCGTATTCTGTGTATGAGCAACTAGGGAACGGAGAGTTAAACCGGCGCACTGCACTTTTCAGATGGCCGATCGATCTATCACCCAACCTAGGGGTGAGCTAGAGGATGTGTTAATCAAAGTCAGGAAATTTATATTCCCTGTGGACTTTATCGTTATAGATACACAGCCTATAGCGAACCCACGAAATCAAATTCCGGTGATTTTATGTCGACCTTTTCTCGCGACTTCCAACGCAATAATCAATTGTCGAAACGGCTCTATGACCCTATCCTTTGGGAAGATGTCAATTGAGCTTAACATTTACAAGTTGGGAAGTGAACCCTCCGAACTCTATGCTCAAGTATGTTCTGTCGAAGCGATAAATTCCGACAGCAGCGAACTTGAAAAGCTTCACGATATTGATCTCGACTCCGCTATTACGTTGTTGTTTGATCCTGCCTTTTATTATACACATACGGACCCTTTTATTGAGCTGTTCGGGTCAACATCTAACGCTGAATATGAACCTTTTATGAAGTCCGAGTATCATCCCGTTCTTTCCGATGAGATTATTATTCGGGATATCTATGAAAGCTTTGAAGAATTCTTCGCTGATGAACTCGCATTCTTAGAAAATATGGGATTTGTGATGAATCAACCCCAACACAAAGAAGTTGAACCGCCACCCCTTCTTCTTAACAATAACGAGAATGCGAGCAATCCACCATCACTGTTTCGTCTCTATACACCGAGACGTAAACCCGTTCTATTACGCCCCTTATCTTCTCCCCACTTCTTCACGTCTATAGGTGACATGATCTTCTACCAACCAGTACGTTACATCGATAAATTTTTTGAATAGTTGGTGTTGACTTTTGGTCTTGTAAGGCTTTACTTTGACCAATAACTTTAACCCCCTCACAATTTTAAATGCTTAACACTATTTTACTCAGGTTGGGGGGGGGGATATTTTGGCACTTGAACAAAAAGAATTTTTTTATTGTGAGCCAAAAATAAGTTTGGGGGAGATTTTCACTGCCATTATTTCTTGCCCCGTTACTAACTTTTACTCCTAAGTCTACAGGTTTTTATAAGCTTAACAGATGATATCAGTGAGGACACTGCTGCAAACAGGTTTGGGGGAGGTTTGTGCTTATTCACGCATTATTTTGCATTATCATAAATATAAGCACATTTTTTTTTGATAATTAAAGTTTGAAAGTGAAAAAATTATATATGAAAGATAGGAATAGTTTGAGAAAAGCAAGAAAGTTAGATATTTTCTTAAACGAAACTAGTGATAAGTAGTTATGAGTTGTTGTCCCAAGGGTTAGTAAGATGAAGGAAATTACTAATCTGAGGATAAAAATAAGTCTGAAAAATAGTCCATATTCTTAAGTCCAAACATTTGAACATTGATACCCTACTATATGCACTGTCACATATCTTGAAACTTATGATAGTAAAGGATACCTTGAAATGCTCTTGTCTAAAATCCTTAGTATGAAATAAAAAAAATATAAGCGGTGAAGAAAAAAATGAACACTGGTTTTGTAATTTCTTAAGGCAGCATAAAAAAATATAGCGAAAGTGCTTTATCACCTAGTGCCTTAGACCAACTGGTTTGGGAGCCACTGCTAAGCCTTAGGTGTTACAAGAATAGTACGTGATGTATTTACTCAGAAGTAAACACGTTAAGCGTATCTATACAATATAAAATAAAATATACATAAGAGACAAGATGTAAATGAACATCAACTTTATTTATTTAACATTCTTTTTACAATACATTTGAAATGAAAATACATGTACTGGAAGCAATGCCTAAACAATGGCATAACAGAAATGGAAATGAAATGTACAAGTAACCTAGAGCTCCGGGTCAAAGGCTAGCTGATCCAAATCCTCGCTGGTGGGCTCTGTCTCCAGAAGGTCCGATCCACCTGACAACATTCCAAAGAAAGAAGAAAATAAATGTCGTCAGCGAACAATCGCTCGGTAAGTCCCAAAAGTAAGAAGAGACATAATAGACAGAAAAAGAATGTAACATTTAAAGTTGTATTATATTATTAACGCTGTTGTTTGTAGCTTGGTACAGTAAGTGCCAGTGTATACGAGAGGAGTCCCACTATCCCGGAGACTAAGGTATACGGAGTACAAGGAACCGTTCAGCCATAGTACAACGGCAATGGAGATTCAGATTAGGTGTATTATGGTTACAGTCTCGTGCTACTTTTAACACCTTCCGTACCAATCTACCCCTTATAAACCCCGCGATGTCTTGATTGTATTGTACTGTCTTGTATTATAAATTGTATAGATGGATAACTTGCCGAAACCATGATATCAGTAAATGGAATGGATATAATGGATGAACATGTAAATGAAGTATATCCATGGTTCGGTTCGGTCAAGTTGTATAGATTGAATAGATTGAATAGATTGAGTATATGGATTCGTATTGAATTGTGGTTTTATACTTGAATCACATTCAAGTCAGATTGATTATATTTAGACTCAGTCGGACAATTAGAAAAGATATTGAAGTCCTGAATTATGTTTTTTTGATGTTATCGGTAACTGCTGCACATGGACGGCAGGATTTGTGTCTTTTTCCGAGACAATTACTGTATTGATAACACCGTTTGTTAGGTTGTCTACCTTAGATAGGCAAGCACCCATATCTCCGGCTCCCTGAGGCTCAAAAGACCGGTCCCGCTTAAACCTATGTTTACTAGGGTCCTTATTGTAAAGTAATATAACTTGAGGGGGTTTTATGTAAAAATAGTTTTGGCATAATTTCAAAATACACCTCAAGCATTTAATTATTGTCTTTAGAGTTTTCATAGATGTGTATTTCACAATTGTGCAATTTCTAGTAAATAGAATCTAGTTTCATAGTATATGGTAGTTTATTGAAATATTGTACTTGTGTTGTATTTGGATGGTATTTTAATGTAATAGTGATTCCTTTGATTTAGAAAACTGTGAATATTTATATAATTAAAATAGATATTTTGATAGATATTTAATTAAAATAATTTATTTATTTTCTTGTAGAAATCTCATTTTCTAAAGAAAAATGTATAAAAATTCCATCGAGATCGAATGCTCCTTGCGGAGGTCTGCATCTCGTTCTACTAAGCTCGAGGACGTGCGATAATCCACACCATCCCGAACGGGTTCCCCAAAAGTGGGTTGTAGAGGCGTAATTACATGGAAATGTTTAATACATCTTTTTATAGAAAACGGTTTTGTAAGTTTAGCGTATTTATTTGTAAAGTCGTATTTCCCGTATTCTATTGTCCTAAAATTCATCGTTCTATGATAGAGATGTGTATTGTGATGAGGTAGGTCATTACCCCGTGAACTATCTAAAGGTATAGCAAGGAATGAAGGTTATAATGTCGAAATGAATAGTTTGTGGTATTTTTATGTAAAAATGCGATAAATGTCACGAAAATGATTATTTTGATGTGAAACTTATTTTATTGAGTTTGTTAATGTTTATTAATCAATTTATGAGAATATGGTTTTATCTTGTTAAATAAAAGTGTAGTTTTAAAAAGAAAACCGAATCGGAAGTCGGACTAACTCCGCTTCCGTCAGGTTTTAGAAATGGAACTTTTTAAAGAAAAAGATGAGAGGGAAGATGGGACTTGCTGGCTTGTTGGACTAGAGGAGAGAGAGGGGGTCCTAAAGAAGGTTTCGAGGCGTCGATTCGTCGCCGGAATCTCCTCAGAAGTTCGTCTGAGCTTCGCCCTTCACTAACTCCACTTGTACACTAAAAAATTTGGGAATTTGGTATAGTTTTTGCAAGAGAATTCTGAGTGAGAGGGGTATAAGATGGAGTGGGTATTTATAGGAAAATTTAGGGTTTAGGGGGTGATGAATAATGCATTAAAATTTGCATTAAAATGGAATTTGAAGGGTTTTATTATTCTCTGTAAATGTGCAGAGTAAATAAGCAATACTGGAATTAAGGGGGGAGTTCAAGGGTTTAGGGTTTACAAAAAAATTGGGTTTGGCCTTACAAAAACCGGCGGCGCCGGCCCGTAGCGAGATCTCGCCGGTCCAAACATTGAGATGTGGGCTTAGATTGGGGCCACGTTTCCCTGTCGGTCTGAATACTAATTTTGCACATGTTTGTTTTAAGTGTGGCTCTTCATTTTACGTGCAGTGCACATGTAAACTCTCGGGCTTCTAAAAGATTAAAAGAAAAATAACTAAAAAGATAATGTGGCTGGGGGATTCGATCACAGGGGCTACGCTACAGCAGTGCAAGGCTTTACCAATAAACTACAAGTGTTTTCTTGCTGTTCTAAATCAAAACAAATACTTATAGCATTCACAGGAATTGTAAATACCCTAATTGTACATTAAATTTAACTGAATTTTATGTACACTGAATTTGGAGTTGTTACATAGTACCTCAAGAAGTATTAACGGTCGCATGAAGAATGTATGAGCAATTTCATCTAAATTATTCACCAACTAAAAAGTACTAAGGAAGATGGACAAGAGTATGATAGCTTGAATTGAATTTTCTAAGTGTAGAGATGTCTTCTACATACACGTAAGGGTATATGATCAATGTTTGAAAGAAAGATAGGGAGGAAAACTAAAGACGATGTTTTATTGAGAGATGGTGTGATTTCTAATATTTTTTCACGACCATTAAGATAGGGCTCATGGCAACTGAAAAGCTAGTATAGTTGGAAACTCTTATTTTCAAGTTCTTTCTTTTATAATTCTTATCTTTATACGTAACTTTCATCTTATTTCTTTTATTATAGGATTTTGTGGGTGTAATCCGCCGAAAACGCTCAGGAGACAACACTCCTCTTATTAGGGACACCTAGAGGTTTAACGGCTTATTGCACGTGCTCAGTGCAATCGTGTTGCCTACGAAAGTGTGCTATTAGGTTTTTCTTTTTCTTTTTCTCCCTCTCTTGAATAACAAGTTTGCTCGGGACGATCAAAGTTAAGTTTGGGGTATTTGTTCAGTCAAAAATATCACACTTTTCATATGACATTTTCCTTATTTTTCTTAAATATCTAAAAGTGTTTAT
Source organism: Agapanthus africanus (assembly GCA_030015575.1). Taxonomy (NCBI): domain Eukaryota; kingdom Viridiplantae; phylum Streptophyta; class Magnoliopsida; order Asparagales; family Amaryllidaceae; genus Agapanthus; species Agapanthus africanus. The sequence continues at coordinate 27,515,393 of CM057338.1, forward strand.
TATAAATATGACACATATGAGGGTTTATCTGTAAAAATACTATTTACCATATATTTATATATTATAATTAACATTATGAAGGAGAATGTATGCATATAATATTTATATAATATTTTGATAATTTAAATATGCATTTCATATTAAATATCCTTAATCAATATTCTTAAAATATAATATCATATCAAATGGTTAGGATAATATCTCAAAAATACCAAATATTACTAACATTATTCATTGAGATATTGTGCATGAGTTGGCTCAGGTCAGGAGATCGAGATATTGAGATGCCGGGAATCAAAAATATGCCGATGAAGTTAAATAAGATTGAAGAATCAATACTGGCAAAGACTCAGAAAATATTTTCAAGTTCCAGATATCAACTAAATCTCCATGTGTCACAAGGAAGAAGCCTCAGAGTTTTGAAGCCAAGATGCCACCAAACGGCCGCGGTTCCGCGGCTAAACCATGCAAGATGCGGCAAATCCACGGCCGATTCACCGAGTTAAGGTTTTGGATTTTTATGTTAAGATCATCTCAACAAACCCTAATTTCTAGGATCTTTGGTTTCTGGCTTTGGGGCTATATAAAGGACAAAGGGCTAAACTTAGAGGGCGTCAACCTTTTACACGAAGCCAATCACCGTCAAAGAACAAGTAATCCAAGACAGGTCTGCAATTCAACGTGATAAGACGACGTGAGTTCGACGGAGCATCTACTTCCTACAAGGCAGAGATCGAGAGCAACTTCTTCTTCTTTTTGTAATCTAAACTTGAAGGCATTGTACTTGTGAAGTTGTTTAATAAAGTTAGATCATTAAATTAATTAGTTTGCATTTATTTTCTATATTTACATCATGATCTATATCCATTCTTCTTCTATCTCCATCATGCGCGAGTAATTCTCCGCTTGATAGGGTTTGTAGGATTAGGGTAGTACAATGGATGCGAAAATACTTTAACTTCTTTTAAGTCTTATGAAGTTTATAAATTTTAGCAAAAGAATCGTTAACATCCTAATCGGGTGCGCTACCAATTTATTGCTAGTCTCGACCGCGATTTGAGATCAGATTAACAATTGTTTTATTAAGGACTAGACATGAATAGAGATCAATGAAAGGACAAGGGTCAATAGTGTGGAAACCTTAGTTTCTTCCAAGAACCATAATCCTCATTCATCACTATCAATCTAGTTTTAAATTTATCAATAGATAAAAGGAGTCATCTTTATTAGTCATCCATTACTACTAAATCCGAACGAACCCTACAAGCCCTTTTCTGATATAAAATCTACATCTTTATTTAAACTAGATCTATTTTCTACATCCGTATTTTGACGTAGATGTAGAAACTATTCTCCACTATTCTTTATTCTCTATTCTCCTTCCCTTTTTCTAATCAACACGTCTAAAGTAAGTTTGAAAGATTCCACATATCTCAGAGGATGACCCGTACTCATCTCGGCTAGTTACACGCGACACCGTTATTGATTGCGGTTACTAATACACTCTAAAATAGAAATCAATCACCCCATCATTTCGGCTATTTTTATATGCATATTTTTTGCTCGCTGATTTTTATTGCGAGTTTGAAATTTGATACCAACCTCGGCATCAGCATCGCTACAACTGGAATATTGCCAGGAGCGAATTATCATTTGCCGTGAATGGATTTGGAGTTTGACACCTGTTTAGGCATCAACATCGCCTCCACTGGAATGTTGCCAGGAGCAAATCATCATTTGCCTTGAGAGGACTTGGGGTTTGACACCTATTTAGGCATCAGCATCGCTACAACTGGAAAAAATCGCCAGGAGTGTAACATTTCAAAAAAATAAAATATTATTTTTGGGAATTTTTATAATTAAATAATAAAATATTGAATATTTTAATAAGGCGGTATAATTAAATACCGATAAATTGGGAAAAAATTTGGAAAATTATGGAAATTACTAAAAAGAGGGTGTTTTATGTGAATTATGCAAATTATAAGTTTTTATGATTAATTATACGTTATTTAGTGCTAATCGCGATTAAATATCGCTAATCGCGCATTAAGCTTGTTTTGTGCAAAACATACACCATATCATTTTTACACTTGTGTTACATTTTCCTACATGGTTTTCTCTTCATTTTTCATTCATGGCTTTGGTTTTGAGAGAAGAGAAGAAAAGGAAAAGAAAAGAAAAGAAAAGGAATATGAATAAAGAAATGGGGTATGGGCATGAGAGAGAGTGTGAGGGGTCTTCATTGACCATAGAATTGTTTACTCCTTCATCATTCTTCATTATTTTCTCTCCCTCATCTCAAAGTGCTGCTGCCCTCACTCCCTCCCCCTCTTCATCCTCTCAAACACCATGAAAAACTCCTCAAAACTCCATCTCCCTTTCACAAAAAATGTGCACACGCCTTCTAGCTATACTTTAGACCAAGAAAGGGTGGATCTTGAGCACTTGGGGCTACTCAAGAAAATTCTTGAGTTGCCAAATAAGGTATTCTTTTAACCTGAGCATAGTATTTCCATTGCTTTAGCATTCATGTTAAATTAGAACCGATATTGTGTGGTTTTGGGAACTTTGAAAACTTGAGTTGAGGATTAGGGTTTTAATTGAACCCAAAGGTGAAATTAAGGTTAGTAGAGACTATACAACCCCTGTGGTGATTGATTGGAGACCCAAACCAGAGACTAGAACCCTATATAGCGAACTTAGAAATCCCCGACATCGTATTTTGTGAATTCTGTGAGGGTATTTTGACATCTGCTATTACCCAGAACCTCTGAAAAATATTTAGCAAGTACAGAAGAGTGTGCAGGCACCTAGGAAGCTAACCCTAAGACCCCAACCCCTACACTCACTTCTGGTCCACAAATAAAACCCTTCTGGCCGCAATTTGCGGCCAGATCTTGAGCATTGGGCTTCGTGCTTCGTCTGTAGCTCCATCTCCTGAAAACTAGACCCTTGGAATATGCAAAATTGACTAATTTGACCTAGGGTAAAATCTAGGACCATTTTCAAGAGTTGTTGTTTTGATTCGGGGTTTCGTTTTGCGTATTTTGAATTCTGGATTTTTGTAATTTGTGCTGTATTCGATCACTTGACGTTTGTGCGTCGAAATCGAGTGTTATTTGGTGGTTTTGAAAGCGTAGTCCATTGGTTCTACCTTATAGGCTTTTAGCGTGTCGTTTTGGTTTTGAATTGGGTTTTAATGCGACACGATACGTTATAATGTGTAGGTACCCCACGAAGACTTCGAGACGACAAGCAAGCATGTGGCGACGTCAGCAACGGAAAGCGAAAAGTAAGGTGAGTAGATTATATCTACGGAGGAAGTCGGGTGGATGGCGTATAGCACCCCCGCAGTTCGATATATAGTATGCTATATATATACTATATATATGATATCTTTTAAGTGTAACATGGATATTCAAGATATGTTTAGGGTTCAATGGTTAGATTAGGGTTTTTAGAAGTAAACTAGTATAGCTTCTTAGTTGCGAACCCTAGAATAGGTTTACACCCCCCTACACACACATGCTTACTTTTTATACTTGTGCGTATATGGGGATACGTATATACATATATACGTATACCTACACATGGATGATGAGGATTGTATATGGTATTAGGAGATGAGTCGATGAGATTGGGCATGGTGCCATGAGATCGGTGATATGATGTGGTTCGTATTATGAGATATGATATGAGATTTTAGCGGGCCTTTGGACGTGTGTTTTACACACGCATATATATATATATATATATATATATATATATATATATATCGATGGTATCAGTTTGTACTAGACTTAGATCAGTACCCCAGTTCATGAGATATGATGATATGGATACCAGATAAATGATGAGATGAATATGATATTTAACCCGTACCCAGAATTGGGATGCCGTACGACGGATTTACGTACGAGCTATATATTGATGATAGATCCGCACTCTTGACTCGAGAATGTCATATTGTATATTGTATCATATGTGATACTATTGAGGCGGGATCACCGACTATTATATGCATATATATATCGACTCAGATTTAGGTGGTTTCCATACCCTTACGATTAGCTTGTTAGTTAGATCTGTAGTTTACTTTGTAGATGTTAGACTAGACCCGAGTCATACCTATTTCAAAACTAACGAATCGTGAGTATTTTAAAGACATGCCAAGGGATTCTACGGATATTTTCAAAATACGCATCTTTTCTTAAAAACATCGTAGCCCTTATTTTTCTAAAAACCCCGATTCGTCTTATTTCAAATGGCAAAACTGTATGACATTTACATATTGATGTAGATTCTTCACTGTTGTGTTTATTATTCATTTTCCGCATGTTCTTACTATTCACATCGCATTGCATGTTTAAATGTGTTTATTGTTATATTAAACCCATGCTGTCAGGACACCAGCACCATTATCGATGATACGTATGTTCCACGTACACCTGCTTGCCGGCTCACACACTTCATCATCGATAATTTCCATGTCACTACACAGTAGGACTGTTGCATCAGAATATGACTCCTTGCACGACATACTTGCGTACATACTTATTGTACACTCATACTTGCGTACACACATATTGTACACCCATACTTGCATACATACGTATTTGTACATACATAAATGATTCTGGATTGATTTTTGAGATTTGGGAACCGCAAGATATATTTTAAAACTGGATTCACTTTAAAAGAGAGGTTTCCCTCGATTTGTTGCATGAGATACTGATATGCTTATATTTCTATTATATGTCGCATACATCATGCTTTATAATTATACGCATTGAGATATATTGTTTCCATGGTATTTCTGGATTTGAGAACCGTGGCTATTTCAAAAGAAAACATGTACTGTTTTAAAAACCCGGTTTCCCTTGATATGATATTTCAGTGCGTCCACCATGCGTTTTCTCGGTTCTGAGACGTGTGATATGTGAAACCCGATTTGAGGAGGCGGATGATTCCGTTTGCGGGTACATGGTGGACCCAGTATGGTACCCCGGGGCAAGAACGGATTTGTCGTGCAGTAGACGATGAGCCTGGCAGAGGGACCACTACCTACCGGTGATAGTATTTGGGCTCGGCGGATATCCGGAGGATACCGACCGGAGTCGAGAGATGATATGGGCCGATCCGGACTGACGGAGCCCGTGGGCCGATCCGGACCGACGGAGCCCGATATATGAGGATTTACATGCCGATGCTGGGCACGAGTTTCATGATGTTTTCGAGTGTCGATGCTGGACACTCGGTTCCATGATTTTGATGTGTCGCGAGGGACACATGTTGATTTATATCCTCATACTTTCATGCGTATGCTTTTATGACTTTTACATGCATGATGTTGTTATGTCATTGGTTGACACGTGGACGAGATCTACATGCATACAGACATTGATTACATAGTTGGATGATATCCACATACTCATAGACTTCATGATATAGTCGACACTGATTACATTGATCATACCTCATATTTATGATATGTTTCTACCTGAGGCACTGGCACGGGCATTTGGTACTACACTTATGTATAGATGTTTACCCTTGCCATCTTATCATGCTTCAGACTTATTCATATTGAGGATATATTATTATTGATCGTTTGACCTAGGATTGAGTCATACATACGATTTCTGCTCTGTGATGTTTTCTACTCACGAGTTGGCAACTCACCCCCGTTGTGCCGCAGTTCTTGCAGGTTTTTTCCGTACAGGTTTCATTGCGGCTTTCTGGCACACTGCTTCCTTTCTAGGTGATTTCTTTGTAGGTGGGTTCACTCGCATCGTGACCACCATTGTACTTATTTATTTTCAGTTGTATCTAGTAAATTCCATCAACCAGACTTGTATATTTATTTCAGACTTAGAAAACCAGTTGTGTATTATTTCGACCTTAGAGTCGCGCGTTGTAGTATTATGGTTTTCTTGATAATTTTGAGTTTTCTTTTGATATTTGATCCTCGCCCTTCGGCGTTGTATATTATATTGCTTGCGTGGTTATGACCGTCGATTGACGAAGAGCTAGCTCCCGCTTGGGGATGCCTTTTATCATTATGCATATATTATTCTTGTTGTACCCCGTTTGGGGCCAGTATTTACAAAGGAAACTCTGCCGAAATTTTCAGAAAAGACTTGAGGATTTAAAAAATGCATATTCGGTTTACTTATTTAAAAACCTTGTTTTTAAAATATGTTTTCTTCACTTCTTTAAAACTAGTTTTTCTTCATTTATTATTTAAAATGGTTTTAGATTTCTGGGCTTTTGGCTTACTCGAATTAGATGAGGTCCTATAGACTTCATATGATTCAAGGGCCAGTCACGTGCTATTTTGGGTCATGGCAAGGAGCGAATCATCATTTGCTTTAAGAGAACTTGGGGGTTGACAACTATTTAGACATCAGTATCACTACAACTGGAATGTCGCCAGGAGCGAATCATCATTTGCCTTTGTCGATTTGAACACAGATGGCTCAGTACACAAGGTTAGGATCCTGTTGACTATGACTTTTTGACTTTATAAGCCGTAAGGGTCTCAAAAAATTATTTCTCTCTATGAGTCGTGAGGATCTCGTAGGTGTATTTTCTCCTTAGGAATCGTGGGGATTCCTAAGTGTGTGTTCTCTTATAAGGCGTAAGGATTGTACAAGAGTATTTTCTCGTTATAAGTTGAGAGGAATTACAAGTGTCGTTCACCATATGAGGATATTTCTCATCATTGGTGGAACATGGCAGGGAAATCGTTTATTTATGCCCATGGATTGTATACAAGGGCTAATATTGGACCGCCTGTAAGGAAAGTTGGGGAATGTGATGGCTTAAGAACAGGTTTAGGTGCCTTTAGCTTAAGTCTTTTGAATCCCGTGAGCCGTGAGGGTCTCATGGGGAAATTCTCCTCACGAGTTGTGAGGATCTCGTAAGTGTATTTATTTTAACGAGACTGAGCTCTTTCGGGTTTTCATAAGCTCGTCGGTAGTCCTGCTGTTTTTACTCACGGCGCCCTTTTGGGTTTTCATCCGTGCCCATTTTGCTTGTGGACGTGCCTTTTTTTACCGAGATTGCGCCCTTTCGGGTTTTCACAAGCTCGCCGGCAGTCCTACTGTTTTTACTTATCGCGCCATTTCGGGTTTTCATCCGTACCCATTTTGCTTGTGGACGTACCTTTTTTCTTACGTGACCCATCCATTTGTAGGTGGGACGTGGGGGTGACTTCACCGCTGGAGTAGCTGTGCAGCCGATAAGACATGAGTTGCAACCTTCGTCGTTGAGGCTTCGATTGCAATATAGATCTCAAGGGTGGATATCGCCGTATTTGGGACGATGTGCCGTGTATGAGGCGAAATTTTAGTTTAAGGACATTTCGGTCCGTTGTTGCCGTTTGAGGCGAAGTTTTAGTTTAAAAACATCTCAGTCCGTTGTCACCGTATTTGAGGCGGAATTTCTAGTTTAAGGACTTTTCGGTCCAATATCGCCATTTTTGAGGCAGATATTTAGCTTAAAGACATCTCGGTCCGTCGTCACCATGTTTGAGGCAGATATTATTTAAGGACTTCTCGGTCCGTTGTCACCATGTTGGAGGCAAAATTTTAGTTTAAAGACTTCTCGGTCCGTTGTCGGAAACGGGTATTAGTTTAGAGACGTCTCGGTCCATTATCGCCATTTTCGAGGCGACAGATCTTTTGGATACTACTTTTAGGGTTCTGACTCAGTAAGATAGCGAGCGGACACAAGCGTCATCCTCTATCATTAACCCTGGTCGTAACCCTTTAGGCGTAGTATTTTTTGAGGAATCGACCGTTTATTGGCCGGAAGGGTCTTTCGCCATGTATATCCATGAGCAGGTAGGCTCCACCTTGATAGACTTTGTCTATGATGTACGGGCCTTTATATTTTGGCTCGAACTTCCCCCGTTTTGCATGATTCGGGATCATAGGTCTTTTGACGATTATCACGAGTTCGCCTTGGCGGAATGTTCTCGGACTGATCAGTTTTTCATATGACCATGTCATCCTTGCCTTATAAGCCTCCAGGTTTTGCTGTGCTATAAGGCGAGTCTTGTCGAGCTCCTCGAGCCGAAGATGAGTATTTTCTTTATCTGTCAGCTCATATCGAACCGCTACTCATAGAGAAGGGAGTTCCACTTCCATGGGAAGCGCTGGTTCCGTGCCGAATACCAACGTGTATGGTGTTATATTCGTTGCTATTTTGAACGTTATTCGGTATACCTAGAGAGCTCCATGCAACCTTTTGTGCCAGTCTCTCTTGTTTTTGGACACTGTTTTCTTTATAATCATCGTCAAGGTCTTGTTGAAAGCCTCAGCTAGACCGTTGGCACGAGAATTATACACTGAAGAATATCTCCAATCTATTTTATGCTGATCTGCGAAGCGGCATATTTTATGGCTTCTGTAGGCTGGTCCATTATCCGAGATTATCCGTCGCGGGGTGCCGAACCGATAGATGGCATGGGTTTTGAAGAAATGGAGGATATTCTCCGTCTTCATCTCCCTTAGTGGTACTGCTTCTGCCCACTTAAAAAAGTAGTCTGTCGCTGCCAGTATGAACCGATATTCTTTGGATGATACTGGTTCAATGGGTCCAATTATATCGGTTCCCCATATTTCGAACGACCAGCTAGCTACTGTTGGGTGTAGCAGATTTGGATGCTGGTGGATGAAGTCCCCGTGAGTTTGGCACGAGTGACACCGCTTCGCATATTCGAGGCAGTCTTGAATCATTGTGGGCCAATACTAACCCATTCTTTTGATCTTTAGCTTCATTTTTGGACCAGCTTGATGAGAACCGCAGAGTCCGTCATGGGTTTCTTGGATGACTCTGTTCACTTCTTCTAGTCCCATGCATCTTAACCATAGGCAGTCAAACAATCTCTTGTATAGAGTATCATTGACAAAGGAAAAAGACAGGGCTCGTTTCATGAGCTGATGTCTAGATGACGCATTTTTGGGCGTTCGTTGGGATTTGAAGTAGTCTACAAAGACTTTCCTCCAATCCTTGACCTTTTCTTCGTCCTCTATTTGGAGGGCTGTTTGTTTGGCCATTTCTTTTTCCTCAGATGGCTATGTTAAATCCTCCGAAGATATTTCTGCTGGCACGAAAACCCTGCGGGTTTGCACGACGATCTTTATGTCGTCAAGGTCTTCGTCGGCTAATTCCTTAGCCAGCTTGGCCAATGCATCCTCCTTGCTATTTTCTGCACGTGATATGCTCTCCAGGATTGAGGAGGGGATTTACGTCAACAGTTGCTGCACTCTTTCGCCGTATGTTATCAGCTCTGGCTTGCACGTCTCATAGTCGCCATTTACTTGGCTAACGATCAGCTGGGAGTCTCTATATATGAGGAGGTCTTTGATTCCCATGTCGACAGCGATCTCGAGACCGCTATCAAAGCTTCATATTCGATTTTGTTATTAGTCCTTGACTCTGTTAAGGAAAGGGCGTAACGCAGCATCCCTCCTTGTAGAGTCACGAAGATAAGGACCACTCCGGCTTTGATTATGGGGGTGTTGTGCTTTCGCCTCTTCAAGGAAGATGCTCCATCGAAGTAGAGTTCCCATTGGGAATCATTTTCTTCCTTCACTCTTTGGATTGTGTCGAATGCATGTTCATCCGGCAACTCACAATTTAAGGGAGAGTCGGCTGGTATCGGAAGTTCAGCAAGAAAGTCAGCGATAGCCTGTCCTTTCACTGCTTTGAGAGGACGATAAGTTATCGAGAACTGATTGATGTGAAAAAAGTGTTTGTATAGTAACCGCAATCAATAACGGTGTCGCGTGTAGCTAGCCAAGATGAGTACGGGTCGTCCGTAGGGATGCGTGGAAATTTTAATCTTGCTTTAGACGAGTTGATTAGAATAAAAGAAGAAATGAGAATAGTTGTAGATTCTAGATCTATATTAAACACGGATGTAGAATCTATAGGGAAAAGATTTGTAGGGTTTGTTAGGATTTAATAGTCATGGATGACTAATAAAGATGACTCTTTGTATCTTTTGATAGATTTAAAACTAGATTGATAGTGATGAATGATGATTAGTGTTCTTGGAAGAAACTAGAGTTTCACCACTATTGACCCTTGTCCTTTCATTGATCTCTATTCATGTTTAGCCCTTAACAAAACAATTGTTAATCTAATCTCAAATCACGGTCGAGACTATCAATAAATTGATAGCGCGCCCGATTAGGCTGTTAACGATTCTTTTGCTAAACTTTATAAACTTCATAAGATATAAAAGAAGTTAAAATATTTTCTCATCCATTGTTCTACCCTAATCCTACGAACCCTATCAAGCGGAGAATTACTCGCGCATGATGGAGATAGAAGAAAGGATAGAGAAGGAAACCATAATGCATAAATTAAATGCGAAATAATTAATCTAATGATCTACCTTTATTAATCAACTTCACAAGTACAAATCCTATGAGTTTAGATTACAAGAAGAAGAAGTTGCTCTCGATCTCTGCCTCGTAGTAAGTAGATGTTCCGTCGATATTCATGTCACTTTATCACATCGAATCGCGGACTTGTTATGGATCACTTATTCTTTGACGGTGATTTGCTTTGTGTAAAAGGTGATGATTTCTAATTTTAGCCCTCGGTCCTTTATATAGATACAAAAGATACAAACCCTAGATGTCATATGTAAGGGTTTGTTGAGAAGATCCTACCCACAAAATCCCAAACCCTAATTCCTCATAAAGGCCGCAGATCCGCCGCATTTTGGGGGGTTTAGCCGCGGATGGGCGGTGGTTTGGTGAGATCATTTGATGAAAACTCTTTTGTAGCCTTATAATGACACATGGAGATTGTTGTGATATCTGGAATTTTCATATCTTCTCTCAGTCTCTGCCATTATTGATTTTATGATTTAATTAAACTTCATCGGCAGAGTTTTGATTCCCGACATCTCGATATCCCGATCTCCTGACCCGAACTAAATCTTGCACAATATCTCCAAGAATAATGTTAGTAATATTTTTTATAGAGATATAATCTTAATCCTTTTATATGGTAATAAATCTTTAAGCAATTTGATTAAGATTATTTGATATGATATGCATAATAAAAATATTATATAAATATTATATGCATATATTTTCCTTCATAATGTTAATTATAATATATAAACATACGGTAAATAGTATTTTCCAGATAAACCCAAATATGTTCTATATTTATAATAAACACCTTTAGATATTTAAGAAAATTAAGGAAAATGTTATATCAAATGTGCGATATTTTCGACTAAACAAGAACTCCATCAGGAGGAGGGCCCATTTGGTAAGCCTTCCTGTTAGTATGGCCTTCGACATTAGATATTTGAGAGGATCCACCTTTGATATAAGATGAACTTCATGTGCCAAGGCATAGTGTCTGAGCTTCGTTATCGCAAAGATTAGTGCCAGACAATACTTTTCGATGGGGGAGTAGTTGTTTTCTGCCCCCAAGAGAACTCGACTCAAGTAGTACAAAGCTCTTTCCTTTCCTTGGTCGTTCTCCTGTGCCCATAACACGTCTAGAGAACCCTCAAGGGCTGTTGTATATAGGATGAGGGGTTTTCCCTTAACTAGAGCAGTTAGCACCGGTGGATTTTGTAAGTACTGCTTGATTTTGTCTAGTGCGTTTTGGCACTTTTAATCCCAGACGAACAGGGTCCCCTTCTTCATTAGATGACCGCAGAGACGGCATTTTCCCGAGAGGTTAGCTATGAATCGTCGGATATACACGAGCTTTCATTGAAGGGATCGCAATTGGTAGAAGAGGATCGCCTTTTCACCGCTTCGCTTGGGAGGCACGTAGAAAGTCTGTAGTTCCTGTACGCTATATGTATCGAGCGCATCAAGTTCATTGTAATGCCGAGGCGGAACCATTGTGATTTGCTGGCTCTGATATGCTTCATCGAGGGTTTGCATTAACGGGCGGATGGAGAATACCGCGTCGGCTTTGTCCTTAGAGTCGCTGCCAAAGACAAGAATATAGGTCGATGGTCCGGGCCTGTTGTTTTCTTTCTGGGGTTGCCCCGAGTAGATTATTTCTTCAACTCCCTCAGAGTCGCTCCCAAAGATCGGGATAGTGGCGACCGAATTCTGTTTAACCTCCGGCTTATGACACCTCTCCGTATCTTCGAAGTTTGGTAGGAAGTACTTTGCATCTTCATATTTCCGGACTTCGTTTACGGAGAATGGATTCAGCTGCCCTGTGGCGGTGCATTCCAAACCATCCTTGAAATACTTCACACACTGATGTTGTATAGAAGGGATGACGTTGTACTCATGCAGCCAGGGCCTACCGAGCAGAGCATTATAGCAAGTCTTGGCGTCAATGATATGAAATTTGATGTCAGTGACGAGCAGCCCGAAGCGTAACATCAGTATTATGGACGCAAGTGTCCGTGACGACTGTGAGTCGAACCTGGAGATGATAATTTTGTCTCGGACCAAGTGTTGAACGTTCATGCAAATCTTCTTCAGCACTTTCACATTGAGAAGATTGACGGAGGATCCGTTGTCGATAAGGATTTTGCCTATCTTGATGTCGTGGCAGTACCCGGTGACGTATAATGGGCGATTATGCTCGCACGTTCTGAGGAGGAGAACTTTATCACTGAATGTAATTTTAGCTGTGTGAACCTCCGCCAGCTCATCATTCATCTTCTCTTCTGCGAGGAAAGCTTGGAATTGATCAGGCTCTTATAATACCTTGATCAGAGAATCTCGTGCCTCTGTGGACAAGAGGAGAGCATCTAATATACTCAGTTATGTGGGTATTTTCCTCAAATATGCCAGGACGTTGTAATCTACCTTATTTTTCTTAGACGGGTCCCTCACTGCTAGCTCTTTGAAAACTCCCTCATTAAGGGTGATTTCCTCAGGAATTTTTTCTTTCCCTGTCTCTTTGGCTCGAACCTTTGTTTGTAGGTCCGAGATTCTTTTCAGGCAGCGTGCGGTTACGCAGCTGAATGTTCCCACAGTTCTTCTCCCCCTCTTCTTTTTCGGAGGTGGAGTCTTTGAAGAGAGGGCTGAGGGTATTTTGTCCTCAAAGTCGCTCCCGACGGTAAGAACCTTGGTTTATCCCCATCCGAACCAGTATCAACCATATGACAGTTGCCAGTCATTTTCTCACGCGCACTTGCCGCACTTTTTTTGCAGTCGACGAGTTTCACGCTTCATCCTCTTAAAGTGTTTTTGATGGGCAACATATCCTTGCCACCACTTCTTGAAGGCACTGCATTCTTCAGTGGGGTGGGTAATCCTCCGATGATATAGGCAGAAGTTTGGATATGAATCCTCTCCATCAAGGCATATGACCCCGGGAGTGTTTCCTACCCGAGGTGGCAGCTTCATTCCCACCGATAGGGCCTTGGCGAACCGCTTCTCTGTCTTGATCCTGCTTTTGTTTGCCGCATGTATGCTTTGGTCTGGTCGGGATACATTATGACTCCTCCTTGCCGCGGCTTGTTCATCCTGACGCTGACACTTAGCCTTTTCGTATATGGCTGTTTCGCGTTCTCGGTCAGCTTTACTCTTCCGAACGGCTTCGTTTAACAGCCTTTCATCGGGTCTTCTGACAGTTCCGGGAATTTTAGCGCCAATCCTGCCCCCAGTTCCTCTATGTGGTTTTCTGACACTGAGGGAGCTTCTTCTCCATTTAACGACGAATGGGAGACCATATGGAAATTTGCTACATAGTCTTCGGTTTCTTCTGATGAGTCATTTTCCTTCTCACTGTCACCATCTTTGTTCTCAAGAATATACTTAAAGAACTCTTCGAGGGTGACCGGTGTTCGTGCCTTCTGGTAGTAATACTCTAGCGCGTCAATGTATCTTTGTAGGTCTGTGCATTTGTCGTCATACTCGGCAGGTTGCACAGGCTTCTTGGTCTTCTTCTTTTTCTTTGAAGACTTTGAAGGCTCGACTTGGGGATTTTGCCATTTGTCGACAGTTTTCGGTACAGGACACGGTTTCAGTATCCCTTCAATGATTTCCGGTTCAAGTGGGCTTCTCCACTTGACTGCCGGACATGCCTGGAGATCCTTCAGCATTCTTTTGGTTTTAGCTGAAAGAACGACTTCCCATGGAGCTTCTTCCACGAGCGAGCATGATGCCTCCAGCTTATCCACCTTTTTAGGAGAGTGCTTCTGAGGCGGGTTCACCCTCCGGTTCTTAGACAGCATGAATTTTCCTTATTGATACTGGTCCTCGACCTAGTTCTTAAAAATGTAGCAATCTTCAATTGGGTGGCTCACCATTCTATGATAGGAGCAGTAGTTGAGGTTGTTGACGTCGCCAGATTGCGGTGGACGCCATGGGTCTGGCAATGTGATGAGTTTGTTGCACACTGCCAACTCGAACAGTCTCCTCGTCTTGTCATGGGGAAACGAGTAAGCACGTCTTAGCCTTTCTTCCAAGGATAGGCGTGGTCGCGCGTTGTTTTGGCGAGCAACCGGTTTCGGGTCACTCGGTTGTTGTTGAGTGTTGGAAACGAAGGCTGCTTTTCCTTTACCCTTAGCATTTCTAGGGTCCATTTTTAAGGAGGAAGGCCCGTGGCGCATATGGTCTATTTGGGCCAGTTTGTCGATCAGATCCTGGAAAGTGGTCGGCTTGAAGAACGTCATGAGCTGGGAAACAGTTTTTTGAGAATCAAGAGTCCCGATGAACATGCCCACGGCGGGAGATTCTTCGATGCGCTGTTCGCATTTTGACCATAGGTTCCACCACCGGATCACGTATTGGACCCAGGTTTATCCTGACTTCACTCTGGCATTGATTAATGCCGTGACCGGGGTGCGCTCGCTTACGCTGGCGAACCGTTGTGTGAACAGCAGTTCCATTTCTGTGAATTTTCTCACGGAGTCATTTGGGAGCTCCGAATACCATTCAAAGGTCGTCTCTGACAGGCTACCAACGAACTGGCGAAGAAAAAATTTATCATCGCCTCCAGTGTTGCCGCACAAAGCTCTGAACTGAGCGACGTGCTGATGTGGGTTGCCTGTCTCTTTGTACACATGGAACTTGGGGATCGTATATCCCGGTGGGTACTTGATTTGGTCATACCAGCCTGGATACGGTCGCCCAGTTCTGACAGTTTGGCTGGCCGCTTCATTAACTTGATGAGCTCATATTTGCTGAGCTATATAGTCATCAAGAGCAGCCTTGGAGATCGTTTCCTCCTTAGCTGTTGATAGAGATGGAAGTGGGTTTGATGTTTCCCCTCTTTCGTCTTCAACGATTATCGGTGGATCTTCGGCTGGAGATTCTGGCTGGATCATCATTCCAACCATGTCCTGGAACAGAAGCGCCATCTTCTTTATGTTAGTAGCTTGTTCTGTAGACTCCTTATCCTTTCTTTCAAGCACCCTTCGTAGGAATTCTGTATCGGTCTCCTTCTTGACGCTGTTCAGATGTCGATTCCGGGCTTTCTTTCTGCCCGGTAAGTACTGACATTTTGATCAGCATTTCCTGGAGCTTTTGTTGTTGCTCCTGAGCTTTCGTCAACGACCGAGTTTCCGGCCGATGACCTATGGAAGCATGGATTTCTTATTTCCCGGAAGCCATGTAAACCGTGTGTACGATCATGACCCCAGACTTGGGGCGTTTGGGTTCGTCGCCTTTGGAGTTTGCCGCCGGTGGTGGAATTTTCTCCGGCCTCGTCCTTTTATGGGAGGTTGAAATTGAACGAGCCGTTATGACAGTCACCTCTGTAGAAGAAGCCCCTCGCTGTATGACGGAGGGATGATCTTTCTTTTGCCGAGCCTTCGATTTCTTCAGTCGGCGGGAGTAGTTTTCGTCAATCATAGAGCCCTGGACTTTTTGCCAGACTCTGTGAATTTGGGAGGATAGCCACTGATAGGGCCGCTCCTGCTTTTTCTACACAGGGAATACTTTATGTCATCCAAGTTTATTAGTGCACACTCTGTCCCACACGGCCCTTGTCATGCCCCGCTTTCCAGTATACCGGCAGAGGACGTTGCAAAGCCCGCTACGTATTTACTCAGAAGTAAACACGCTAAGCGTATCTAAGAAATATAAAGTAAAATACACAAGAGATATGAATGTAAATGAACTGCAACTTTTATTTATTAAATATTCTTTTACAGGTACAACTGGAAATGTAAATACATGGATGGAAAGCAATACCTAAACAATGACATGAACTGAAATGAAAATATGTACAAGTGACTATAGCTTGGGATCTTCAGTGTACTGCTCCAAATGCTCCTGACTGGTCTCGATCTCTAGTGCGTCCGATCCACTTGATAACATTCCAAAGAAGAAAAGAAATAGGAACGTCATCAGCGAACAATCGCTCGGTAAGTCCCAAAGAAGGAGAAAATAGACAGAAAAGAGAGTATATCTAGTATAATATTTGATTATATTGTTAACGTTGTTGTTTGTAGCTTGGTACAGAAAATGCCAGTGTATACGAGAGGAGTCCCACTATTCCGGAGACTAAGCTATACGGAGCATAAGGAACCGTCCAGCCACGGTACAACGGCAATGGATATTCAGGTTAGGTGTATTATGGTTACAGTCTCGTGCCACTTCTAACACCTTCCATACCAATCTACCCCTTATAAACCCCGCGATGTCTTGATTGTATTGATTGTATTGTTTGTTATATAGATGGATGACTTGCCAAAACCATGATATCAGTAAACGGAATGGATGTAAATGGATATTCATGTATACGGAGTATATCCATGGTTCGGTTCAGTCAATATAAATTGATATAGATTGAATAGACGGATTCATGTTGAATTTTAGTTTATGCTTGAATCATATTCAAGTCAGATTGATTAGATTGAGACTCAGTCTGAGTCAGACACTTGAAGAGAACTTGAAATCCTAAGTTAGTTTCGATGTTATCGGTAACTGCTGCACATGGACGGCAGGATTTGTGTCTTTTTCCAAGATAATTACCGTGTTGATAACATCGTTTATTAGATTGTCTACCTTAAATAGGAAAGCACCTATATCTCCGGCTCCTTGAGATTCAAGAGACTGGTCCCGCTTAAACCTATGTTTACTAGGATCCTTATTGTAATTTAGTATAACTTGAGGGGGTTTTATGTAAAAATAGTTTTGGTATAATTTCAAAATACACCTAAAGTATTTAGTTATCGCCTTTAGAGTTTTCATAAATGTATATTTTATAAAAGTGAAATTTCAAGTGAGTAAAACCTAATTTCATAATATATGGTATTTTATTGAACTATTGGAATTTTGTAGTATTTGGATGGTATTTTCATATAATGGTGATTCCTTTGATTTATAAAACTTGGAATATTTATATAATTAAAATCGATATTTTGATAATAGATATATATATTTAATGAAAATAATTTTATTTATTTTCTTGTAGAAATCTCACTTTCTAAAAAAAAATGCATAAAAATTCTATCGAGATCGAATGCTCCTTTCGGACGTCTGCATCTCGCTCTACTAGGCCCGAAGATGTGCGATAACCCTCACCATCCCGAACGGGGTCCCCAAAATGGATTGCAAAGGCACAATTGTAAGGAATTGTTTAATACACCTTTTTAAAGAAATGGTTTTATAAGTTGATGGTATTTATTTGTAAAATCGTGTTATCCCACGAATAAATTCCCAAAACTTCATCATGTTATGTCAAAGAAGTGTATTTTAATGAGGTTGGTCATTATCTCGTGAGTTATCTAAAAATAATACAAGTTTTATGTTGTTTTATGTCGGAAATGAAATATGTGGTATTTTACCGTAAAAAAATACCATAAAAGTTGCAATAAAGATTCCTTTGGAATGAAACTTGGTTAAATATGTTTGTTAATGTTTGTTAAATATTATATGAGAGTATGGTATTTTCTTGTTTAAGAAAAATAGAGATTTTTAAGAAAACCGAATCAGAAATCGGATTAACTCCGCTTCCGTCGGGTTTTAGAAATGAAAGTTTTTAAGATAGTAGAAGAGAGGGGGAGAAAGGACTTACTGGCTAGGGAACAAGAGAAGAGGGAGAGGAAACTAAGGAAGGTGTCGGGGTGTCGTTTCGTCGCCGAAATCTTCTCGGAACATCGCCCTTCGCTAACTCCACTTGCACAACTTAGGACTTGGAAATTTTTGAGAGTTTTTGTAATAGAATTCTGAGTGAGGAAGGGTGAAATATGGTATGGTATTTATAGGGAAAATTAGGGTTTAGGTTAATGAAGAATAGAATTAAAATGTGCATTAAAAATGAATTAAAGAGGGTATTTAATTCTCTGGATAATTGCAGAGAATACAAACAGTCTACGGGAAATGGGGTAGGCCAAGAGGTGCCGGGGGGAGGGGAATTTTGGGGGCATTACTGTCGGTTCAAACCGGCGGTGCCGGTCTAAAAAAGAGTTTCGCCGGTCCTTTACCGACGGAGGATCTTGGGATTTATGCCACGTGTTGGGGTCGTTTGGTATACTCTCGTGCACGTGTTTGTTTATTATGTGTCTTTTCAGTTTAGGTGTAGTGCACGTATAAACCCTTGGGCTTCTAAAAGATTAAAAGAAAATGAAATAAAAATAATATGCGGCTGATGGGATTTGAACTCAGGTAGTATATCTCAGGAGTGTAAGGTTTTTACCAGTGAGTTACAAGCTATTTCTTGCTGTTCAAAAGCAAATTAAACTTATAACTTATGCTCAGGCTCAGGTGTCCCTTTTTGTATTTTTGAAAAATTTTGTACAGAAAGTTTAGGGTTGTTACAGCCCTATCTAGCTCTTAGGACATACACACCGGAAATGGGAGAATTATATCTAGTAGTGAGTGCAAGGGTTGCTCGATTGTTATTTGTGGACGAGAGTTATTCGCGGATTTCTTGGTGATTGATACTGGCAGCTACGATGTGGTCTTGGGAATGGATTTTCTTGGCATTTTCCACGCTCACATTTATTGTAGGGCGAAGAAAGTGATTTTCCAGATTCTCGGACATCCGGAGTTCATATTCTTGGGAGGTAGCAGATCTGTCGGGCCAATCGAATTTAGGGCTAGGCCGACAACCGTCTCTTTTTCGTCCATGGAAGTAATCAAGGAAGAAACACCAGCGGTGGTTTCGGATTTCATGGATGTGTTCGAGAACATCTCGGGTTTACCGTGAAAATGAGATATGGAGTTTGCGATTGATCTTATTCCAGGAGCAACACCAATTTCAAAGGTCAATTATCCGATGGCACTGATGGAACTGAAAGAGGTAAAGAAACAATTTACCGAATCACTAGAGAAGGGTTGGATTCGCAGCAGCGGTTCACCGTAGGGAGCTCCAGCTCTTCTAGTCAAGAATAAAGATGGCATGCAGAGGATGTGCATCGATTATCGAGAGTTAAATCGGGTGACTATTAAGAATAAGTACCTAATCGCTCGCATCGGTGAATTATTCGATCAACTCAGTGGCGCGAGAGTATTCTGAAGTTGGATTTGCGATCAGGGTATCATCAAGTTCGGGTGAAAGCAGAAGACATTTGCAAAACAACGTTCCAAACTCAATATAGGTATTACGAGTAATTAGTGATGCCATCTGGAGTTACTAACGCACCATCAATATTTATGGACTTGATGAACCGGATCTTTTCGCCATTACTAGATCAGTTCATGGTTGTTTTCATTGATGATATTCTGGTCTATTCGATGAGCAAAGAAGAGTATGAAGAACACTTGAGCATCGCACTGCAAACGTTAAGACAAGAAAAGTTATATGCTAAGATGAGTAAGTGCGAGTTTTGGCTCGAAGAAGTGAAGTTCTTGGGTCATGTTGTATCCGGAGATAGGATTGCAGTTGACCATGAAAAGATTGCAGCTGTTCATAATTGGCCAATTCTAAAGAATGTAGAGGAGATCAGAAGTTTCCTTAGACTTGCTGGATACTATAGAAGGTTTGTGGAGAACTTCGCTCGAATAGCAAAACCATTGACCAAGCTAATACGAAATGAGGTACCGTTCGTATGGACTGAGAAGTGTGCGTTAGCTTTTGAAGCGCTAAAGCAGTGATTGACCACTGCTTCTATTCTGACAGTGCCAGATGGTTCCGGAGGATTAGTTATTAACAACGACGCATTTAGGAAAGGCTTGGGATGTGTTCTGATGCAGCATGGAAATGTTATATCTTACGCGTCGAGGCAATTGAAGAATCATGAGAAGAATTACCCAATTCATGACTTGGACCCAGCAGCAGTGATTTTTGCGTTGAAAATTTGGAGACACTAATTGGGCGAAAGGGTAGAAGTGTTTACTGATCACAAGAGCCTAAAATATATGTTCACACAGAAAGAGCTCAACATGAGGCAGCGTAAATGGTTAGAGCTGATGGCCGACTATGATCTTGATCTAAAGTACCATCCGGGGAAAGTTAATGTAGTGCTGGATGATTTAAGTCGGTTGCTAGCGATACGAATGTTGACTGCACAGAAGGAGATTATATTCAGAAATTCGAGTTGGAGATTGTACTATCAGATTCTTCGGGACAGTTGATGCAGTTGCAAGTATAGTCATCCTTCGCATGATCCTAGATTGCAGAAATTTCAAGGACAGGTGGAAGAAGGATTTCGAACAGATTTTTTGATTCATGAAAATGGCTCGTTAAGATACGAAAGTCATTTGTGTGTACCTAAAGGTGATGTTCGTGAAGAAGTTATGAAGAAAGCTCATAGTTCCGCGTATTCAGTAAATCCGGGAGGCACGAAGATGTATAGAGATTTGTGACAACATTTTTGGTTGGAAGGCATGAAAAGAAAGATTTCTCGCTACGTATAGAGGTGCTTGGTGTGTCAGCATATCAAGGCTGAACATCAAAGGGTAGCTGGTTTGTTGCAACCACTTCCGATTACTCAATGGAAATGGGAACATATAACTATGGATTTCGTGACACCTTACCCTGGAATCCAAAGGGCAATAACGCAATTTGGGTGATTGTCGATCGATTGAACAAGGCAGCTCATTTCATACCATTTCGAGTTGGTCAGTCGACAGAGGCTTTGGCAGAGCGGTACATGCAGGAGATTATGAGATTGCATGGAGTACTAGTGAGTATCGTTTCTGATCGTGATACTTGGTTCCTATCACACTTTTGGAGGAGTTTACAGGAAAGTTTAGGAACTCGCTTGAAGTTTAGTACGGCCTATCATTCTTAGACATATGGACAGTCTGAAAGAACAATCCAAACTCTTGAAGGTACGTTGAGGGATCACACGTTGGACTTCAAGGGTTCGTGGGAGGATCATTTACATTTAGTGGGGTTTTGATACAATAACAGTTTTCAGGCAACTATATAGATTGTTCCATTCAAAGTATTGTATAGTCGTAAGTGTCGCTCGCCTGTTTGTTGGGACGATATTGGAGAAAGAAGATTGTTGGGACCGGAATTCATCTTGCAAACTGTGGAAAAAGTTAACTTGATTCATGATCATATGATGGTGGCATAAGATCGACAAAAAAGTTGGGCTGATACTGGATGAAGACCTTTAGGGTTTGCCGTTGGTGATCTTGTGTTCTTGAAAATATCACTGACTAGGAGAGTAATCCGATTTGGTAGTCAAGGCAAGCTTAGTCCTCGATTCGTGGGGCCTTTCGAGATCATTGAGCGTGTAGAAGATGTAGCTTATCAATTGATTTTACCACCATCCTTGGCGGGTGTTCATAACGTGTTTCATGTATCTCAACTCCGCAAGTATGTTCAAGATGAGATGTATATTGTCACGCCCCGCTTCCCAGAGTACGCTAAGATGGGCACGTGACATAGCCAACCATGCTACCTGTGGATAGGAAAATCCTTCCACAGTCACATTACGGCTGTAGAGATATCAAGAACAGGAAAGTAAACTAACTATCTAGTACATGTCCATAAGCCAGAGTAAAAGAGTCAAGAAATAACAATATGCGGAAGCCAAAAGATACAATAAATGAAACACCTGGAAGTGAAACTACATACCGACAAGAACTTCACCGCTCGTCTAACAGCGGCAATACTCCTGATCAGTCTGCAACAAAGTAGAAGAATCTGGGCCATGCAAAACCCAGACGTCAGCGCGTCATAACATCAAGCAATAATATATAAACAGGGTAGCAAGACATGCAAGTATGATCATAAAAGGTAAAGCAAGTGTAACAGCAATGTAAATCAGGGCAGTGACAGGTAGTGTGCAGTGAGTAATCTAAACTGGTCTATTGGGTTAAATACTCTCAAGTCATTGAAATCAATTTGATGAATCATCGATGTAACTCAATAGTATCCCGTGTATGCCCGGGACCACGGTCTACAGACTCTCGGGCTGAAACCGAGACGTGCCGCTAGGCAGTAACAGGTAGCAGGTACAGACGAGTGATGTCAGCATCATCACTCCGGGGCTGGCCTAGCCCGTAAGACTGATCAGAACAGGTATCGAACTGTTGAGTTACAAGTCAGGTTTCATCATTGATTTCCCCATACCCCCAAGTTATATGTGTATGTCAAGTCAGGTATTCAGTAATCAAGAACTAATGCCAACACAGGATCAGGTAAGAGCAGGTTTGTCTGAATAGACAACAGGAACGGTCCGTGAGGACTACATGTCAGGTTTGTTGGCATTAGACACAAGATCAGGTAACGGGTCAATCCATGGTACAACAGGTCAAGTCAAGTAATGTATAAAGGTGTCATATCATGTCAAGAGTGTACGGTACCATGTCAAGTCAAGTAGGAAGTGTAACAGGTCATGTCAGGAAGCACAAGATGTCATGTGGGTGCTCATAATCAAACTAACATAAGCATGTGTATAAATAAACAAGCATGGGTACTATCAGAACAATAAACTGGAACATGTAATATGATATGCAAATAGATATAATTTCAAAGATATGGATACACAGTTATCGATTAGGGTTACATTTATAGTTCCAATATTAATTAGGATACAATTTATTAAATATGGAGTGTTAATATCACGGTATTATGTAGTAATGTGATCTATGGATGCAATTATATGTATCTTAAATGCGATGGATGCAAACGGGTATCCGAAAAGTTATAAAACTATAAAATGGTAATGTGGGATGTACAACTAAGCAATATGTGATATAAATATTGATATAATAATATTAATATGGATAGCATATTCAAAGCGATTAATAACTATAAAAGTGGTATTGATTAACCATGCACAAGAAAGTTCCGTTCAGAAATTCAGCGTCACCCTAATTTGTAAAATAGCTTAAAAATAACAAACGTTCTCCAAAAAGGACGTGTATTATACCAAAACAAAGATAATTCAATAAGGTTTTCATTTTTATAAGTATAAGCATCTCAGGTTGTCCCTACAAAAAGCTATGAACATTCGAAATTGAAAGTTTGCTGCTGGAATTTCCCTGGACAGCAGTTTAGAGACATTTTCATTTGCATTTTACGTTATTTAAACAATTTATTTTGCAAGTAAATATTTCATATAGTTATAGTATTCGTAGTTATCTTCGTAACGAATTAAAGAACGTATACTAATGATTTTTCTATGATTTATAATGAATTTTATAAGGTAAGGTGTACAGTAAATTTCAGATTTGTCGTATCCGCTTTTTCAACGACGTTTCATGTGTAAACTATAATATTTTCAAACGTATAACATTATAAAATGCAGATTATAAACTAATTAAAGATAATAATAAGAACTATTATGATGATATATATTTTAAATGATATGGATGCAGTATAATGTAATCTAGCATGTCACAAGATAAGTTTTCATGATCTAGATTTAATATGATATAAACGGATGCAAACGGAATATCGAAACGTTATAAAATTAAACATGGGGCACTAGATTTAAACTATAGGTATGGTATTTATTTAAATAGGTATAAAATGAATTATATAGCATGTAGCAAGATTAATTTGCCTAGACGGAACAAGAACGGATGTGTACGGAACGTCCTTTATCGGCGAAATGTCGCGACGCGCGCACGGTACACTGAACGGTTCCAAACAACGCACGAGAGTGATCACGCAAGTTAGGTACGTTCACTGGATCACTCGGATCGTCGGCGACGAGCACGGCTCCGGCGGTGATCACCGGAATCAAGAAACAAGATCAAGAAAAGGAAAGAAGAAAGAAGAAGAAGTAAGAAGAAGATGTTGTGTATTAAATAAGGAAAGAAAAATTAACTAAATAAATTATATATATAAATATATATATGCAGAGGAGGGAGAGAGAGGGGGGGGGAGAAAGGAGTTGTTAATTTGTTAGGAAATTAGATTTAAAATTTTAAAAGATTTTTAGATTTAAAATTTTAGATAAGAGGTTTCAGTTTGTTAAAGAAATCATATGAAAATATTTAAACTAAATTTTAAAATTAAATAAATTGAATTTTGGCGGGATACAAAAATATTTCAAAACGCGCCCGGGTCGGGTCTAAAAATTCAGATTTAAAATATGAAAAATATGTGCGGCTTTCAAGATTCAAAATGAATGCTCAGGTAACGAAAATGCATATCCCCAAGAACGGATGCACGTACATGCGCGTAGCCATCCAAACACGTTCGTTTCACTGAACGGGACGAGAACAAGATGCGCGGATGCTACCACGGGGTTAGGGGTATCATGCAGGCTATGAAATGCAATTTTTAATTATTTT
Organism: Agapanthus africanus; assembly: GCA_030015575.1. Taxonomy (NCBI): domain Eukaryota; kingdom Viridiplantae; phylum Streptophyta; class Magnoliopsida; order Asparagales; family Amaryllidaceae; genus Agapanthus; species Agapanthus africanus. The sequence goes on from CM057338.1 coordinate 27,540,013, forward strand.
ACATGACCTAAAATGTTATATGGTAAAATATGCAATGCCAAGTAAAATGCCAGTATGCAGTATACATGAGATGCACGTGTCTATGTAACAACTCAGGGTAATCTATAAATATGAATCAAATAGGTTCAAGCAAGCGGGTCGGGTCGAATGCAATGTAAAATGTAAAATACTATTCGCACCCAAAACACGATAAATCAGGAAAATACCACAATTAAGAAAATACGAGAACTGGAATTGGTATAAATGAACTAGGATGTTACATTATACCCAACTACAAAAGAATTTCGTCCTCGAAATTCCAAGAACAAGAAAGGATAAACAATCAACAAACTACAAGAATAGATGTGGAAACTTCTGTCGGATTTCATATTCTCGTTCCCAAGTTGATTCTCCATGCGAGCGATTTCCCCAAGAAACAAGTACGAGAGGGATAACCTTGTTCTTAAGAACATTTTCCCTTCGATCCACAATCAACATCGGTCATTCCTCAAAGGTTAAATCTTCTCGTACAGTCAGCTCTGAATGATCCAGCACGTGTGCTTCATCTCGAACATACTTACGGAGTTGAGATACATGAGACACGTCATGAACATTCGCCAAAGATTGTGGTAACGCCAAACGATACGTCACCTCTCCAATACGCTCCAAAATCTCAAAGGTCCAACGAGTCGAGGACTAAGCCTTCCTCAACTTCCAAAACGAATCACCTCTCGGTGATATCTTCAAGAATACCAAATCTCCAACGGCGAACTCTAGAGGTCTTCTCGATGTATCTGCCCAACTCTTTTGTCGGTCGTGTACTGCTTTAAAATGATTCCAAATAGTATTAACTGCCTCAACTGTCTGCCCAACCAAATCTGGTCCCAACAATCTTTGTTCATCGACATCGTTCCAACAGACAGGTGAACGACACTTACGACCATATAATCTGAATAGTCGCCTGAAAACTGTCATTGTAAGAAAACTCCACTAAGTGTAGATTATCCTCCCATCAACCCTTGAAGTCTAACATGCAAGCTCTCAACATGTCCTCAAGAGTTTGGATCATTCTCTCCGACTGGCCATCTGTTTGAGGATGGTAAGTTGTGCTAAACTTCAATCAAGTCCCCATACTTTCCTGTAAGCTCCTCCAAAATGTGGTAAGAAACGGGTGTCACGGTCGGACACGATGCTCACCGGCACTCCATGCAATCTTACAATCTCCTGTATGTACCATTCTACCAAAGCTTCTGTTGATTGACCAACTCGAAATGGTATGAAATGAGCTGCCTTGGTCAATCGATCAACAATCACCCAAACTGTATTGTTGCCTTTTGGACTCCGCGGTAGAGCTGTCACGAAATCCATGGTTATATGTTCCCACTTCCACTGATCGGAAGTGGTTGCAATAAACCAGCAACCCTTTGATGTTCAGCCTTAACTTGCTGACACACCAAGCTCTTTGCCACAAAGCGAGCAATCTCCCGTTTCATGCCTTCCCACCAGAAATGTTGTTCTATATCTCGGTACATCTTCGTGCCTCCTGGATGTACGGAACATGCGGAATTGTGCGCCTCCTTCATAACTTCTTCGCGAATATTTCCTTTTGGCACACACAAACGGCTACCATATCGCAACAAACCATCTTCATGAATTAACAAGTCCGTTCGAAGTCCAGCTTCAACCTGTTCTCGAAACCTTTGCAATCTTGGGTTTTCGACTGCACTGCTTTAATACTCTCGATCCATGACGACTGTACTTGTAGCTGCATCAACTGTCCCGTAGAATGCGGCAGCACAACCTCCAAATCAAATTTTCGAAAGTCTTCAACGAGTTCCTTCTGTGTAATCAACATCTGAATTGCCGGTATCCGACTGAGTATCCGGTACAACGCTAACCTTTCCCGGATGGTACTTAAGATCGAAGTCGTAGTCATCCGTCGGCTTCAACCATCTTCGCTGTCTCACAACTAGCTCCTTCTGAGCGAACACGTCCTATAGGCTTTATGATTAGTGAATAATTCGACCCTTTCGTCCAAAGTAGTGTCTCTAAATTTTCAAAGCGAGAATCACAGCTGCTAGCTCAAAATCATGAGTTGGGTAATTCGTCTCATGGGTCATCAACTGTCTCGATGCGTAGGCTATAACCTTCCTATGCTGCATTAAAACACATCCCAATCCTTTTTCAGATGCGTCGCTGTGAATCACCAATCCTTCGGAACTGTCTGGTATGGTCAAAATAAGAGCGGTTATCAATCTCTGCTTCAACGTCCCAAAAGCTGACACACACTTATTTGTCCACACAAATGGTACCTCCTTGCACGTAAGCTTGGTCAAGGCTCAGCCAAGCGAGAAAAATTCTCCACGATCCTTCTATAATACCTGGCAAGTCCAAGGAACTTCTTATCTCCGCAACATTCTTCGGAATCGTCCATTCTCGAACTGCAGTGATCTTTCAGGATCAACGGCGATTCCATCTCCAGCTACGATATGTCCCAAAACTTTACTTCTTCAAGCCAAAACTTGCACTTGCTCATCCTTGCATATAATCTTTCTTGCCTCCAAGTCTGCAGTGCGATCTTCAAGTGTTCTGCATGCTCTTCAATGCTCCTCGAGTAGACCAGAATATCTTCCATGACCATTACTAAAACTGGTCTAAGAATGGTGAAAAGATTCCATTCATCAAGTCCATAAATATTGCCGGTGTATTCGTTACTCCGAAGGGCATCACTAATACTCGTAATGTCCATACTGAGTTCGGAACGTAGTCTTGCAAATATCTTCTGACTTAACTCGGACCTGATGATATCGAACCGCAAACCCAGCTTCGAGAATACCCTCGTGCCACTAAGCTGCTCAAACACTTCGCCAATGCGAGGGATCGGGTACTAGTTCATAATAATCACTCGGTTTAATTCTCGATAATCAATGCACGCCTTCCCTGTGTCATCTTTCTTCTTTACTAGAAGAACTGGAGCTTCCCCAGTTAAGTTGCTGCGGCGAAACCAACCCTTCTCAACTAATTCAGCAACCTACTTCCTGACTTTTTCCAACTCCACTGGTGCCATCGGGTAATATGCCCTTTGAGATTGGCGCTGCACCAGGAACAAGTTCAAGTGCGAACTCCACGTCTCGCCTCGGCGGTAAACCTGATATGTCTTCACACTTCCATGAAACTCTCAAATATAGCCGGCGCTTCTTCCTTATCCACTGCCATTGACGAAAGAACCTTGTTTGTCGGCCTAGCTCTAACTCGACTGGCCCGACAGAACTGCTTCCTCCCGCAAAACAACTTCTGAATGTCCGGGAATCTGGAGAATCACCTTCCCTTCCTTACAATCAATATGAGCGTGAAAAGTGCCGCGAAATCCCATTCCCAAGACAACAACAAACAAGGAAATGCACCAGGATTGAATAATCCCAACGCGAGGAAAAACAAGAACGAGTAAGATACCAAGATGACTTCATCCGAAGTCAAGATACTGAAGAGGGTTAACCACGGTAAACATGATTCAAGCTGGCGATGAAACAAAAACTGGTAAGCAATGAAACCGAGAGAAGCAAGGTACTATAACGATCATGGAATACGGAAGTGAATCAAGACCAGGACTCCAAGTTACTTAAATAGAGTACTGCATTGTAACTATGCTGCAGTTCATGGGCACAATTACATAACTCCACCCAAGTCGCCCAAATCCTAGTATCAGAATCAAGAAACAGGGAGAAACAATAGAGAACCAAAAAGATTTCAGGTCGAAATGCAAAATGGTTTGCATATCGCTCAAACAAAGGATCAAGAGAAGGATATGATTCAACAATCACGATAATCAAGGTGGCAGGACATGTTCCTAATTACGAGTATTCTGATTCATGTCTTGGGTCCAATACCTAACTACAAAAGAATCAACCCGATTAACTTATATCCTATGGCTCTGATACCAAAAGAACCATGCCACGCCCCGCTTCCCAGAGTACGCTAAGATGGGCACGTGACATAGCCAACTATGCTACCCGTGGATAAGAAAATCCTTCCACAGTTACATTACGGCTGTAGAGATATCAAGAACAGGAAAGTAAACTAACTATCTAGTATATGTCCATAAGCCAGAGTAAAAGAGTCAAGAAATAACAATATGCGGAAGCCAAAAGATACAATAAATGAAACACCTGGAAGTGAAACTACATACCGACAGGAACTTCACCGCTCTTCTAACAGCGGCAATACTCCTGATCAGTCTGCAACAAGGTAGAAGAATTTGGGCCATGCAAAACCCAGACGTCAGCGCGTCATAATATCAAGCAATAATATATAAACAGGGTAGCAAGACATGCAAGTATGATCATAAAAGGTAAAGCAAGTGTAACAGCAATGTAAATCAGGGCAGTGACAGGAAGTGTGCAGTGAGTAATCTAAACTGGTCTATTGGGTTAAATACTCTCAAGTCTTTGAAATCAATTTGATGAATCATCGATGTAACTCAATAGTATCCCGTGCATGCCCGGGACCACGGTTTACAGACTCTCGGGCTGAAACCGAGACGTGCCGCTAGGCAGTAACAGGTAGCAGGTACAAACGAGTGATGTCGGCATCATCACTCCGGGGCTGGCCTAGCCCGTAAGACTGATCAGAACAGGTATCGAACTGTTGAGTTATAAGTCAGGTTTTATCATTGATTTCCCTATACCCCCAAGTTATATGTGTATGTCAAGTCAGGTATTCAGTAATCAAGAACTAATGCCAACACAGGACCAGGAAAGAGCAGGTTTGTCTGGATAGACAACAGGAACGGTCCGTGAGGACTACATGTCAGGTTTGTTGGCATTAGACACAAGATCAGGTAACGGGTCAATCCATGGTACAACGGGTCAAGTCAAGTAATGTATAAAGGTGTCATGTCATGTCAAGAGTGTACTGTACCATGTCATGTCAAGTAGGAAGTGTAACAGGTCATGTCAGGAAGCACAAGATGTCATGTGGGTGCTCATAATCAAACTAACATAAGCATGTGTATAAATAAACAAGCATGGGTACTATCAGAACAATAAACTGGAACATGTAATATGATGTGCAAATAGATATAATTTCAAGGATATGGATGCACAGTTATCGATTAGGGTTACATTTATAGTTCTAATATTAATTAAGATGCAATTTATTAAACATGGAGTGTTAATATCACGGTATTATGTAGTAATGTGATCTATGGATGCAATTATATGTATCTTAAATGCGATGGATGCAAACGGGTATCCGAAAAGTTATAAAACTATAAAATGGTAATGTGGGATGTACAACTAAGCAATATGTGATATAAATATTGATATAATAATATTAATATGGATAGCATATTCAAAGCGATTAATAACTATAAAAGTGGTATTGATTAACCATGCACAAGAAAGTTCCGTTCAGAAATTCAGCGTCACCCTAATTTGTAAAATAGCTTAAAAATAACAAACGTTCTCCAAAAGGGACGTGTCTTATACCAAAACAAAGATAATTCAATAAGGTTTTCATTTTTATAAGTATAAGAATCTCAGGTTGTCCCTACAAAAAGTTATGAACATTCGAAGTTGAAAGTTTGCTGCTGGAATTTCCCTGGACAGCAGTTTAGAGATATTTTCATTTGCATTTTACGTTATTTAAACAATTTATTTTGCAAGTAAATATTTCATAGAGTTATAGTATTCGGAGTTAGCTTCGTAACGAACTAAAGAACGTATACTAATGATTTTTCTATGATTTATAATGAATTTTATAAGGTAAGGTGTACAGTAAATTTCAGATTTGTCGTATCCGCTTTTTCAACGACGTTACATGTGTAAATTATTATATTTTCAAATGTATAACATTATAAAATGCATATTATAAACTAATTAAAGATAATAATAAGAAATATTACGACGATATATATTTTAAATGATATGGATGCAGTATAATGTAATCTAGTATGTCACAAGATAAGTTTTCATGATCTAGATTTAATATGATATAAACGGATGCAAACGGAATATCGAAACGTTATAAAATTAAACATGGGGCACTAGATTTAAACTATAGGTATGGTATTTATTTAAATAGGTATAAAATGAATTATATAGCATGTAGCAAGATTAACTTGCCTAGACGGAACAAGAACGGATGTGTACGGAACGTTCTTCGTCGGCGAAATGTCGCAACGCGCGCACGGTACACTGAACGATTCTAAAAAACGCACGAGGGTGATCACGCAAGTTAGGTACGTTCACTGGATCACTCGGATCGTCGGCGACGAGCACGGTTCCGGCGGTGATCACCGGAATCAAGAAACAAGATCAAGAAAAGGAAAGAAGAAAGAAAAAGAAGAAGTAAGAAGAAGAGATTGTGTATTAAATAAGGAAAGAAAAATTAACTAAATAAATTATATATATAAATATATATATATATGCAGAGGAGGGGGAGAGAGAGAGAGGGGGGGAGAAAGGAGTTGTTAGTTTGTTAGGAAATTAGATTTAAAATTTTAAAAGATTTTTAGATTTAAAATTTTAGATAAGAGGTTTCAGTTTGTTAAATAAATCATATGAAAATATTTAAACTAAATTTTAAAATTAAATAAATTGAATTTTGGCGGGATACAAAAATATTTCAAAACGCGCCCGGGTCGGGTCTAAAAATTCAGATTTAAAATACGAAAAATATGTGCGACTTTCAAAATTCAAAATGAATGCTCAGATAACGAAAATGCATACCCCCAAGAACGGATGCACGTACATGCGTGTAGCCATCCAAACACGTTCGTTTCACTGAACGGGACGAGAACAAGATGCGCGGATGCTACCATGGGGTTAGGGGTACCATGCAGGCTATGAAATGCAATTTTAAATTATTTTACATGACCTAAAATGTTATATGGTAAAATATGCAATGCCAGGTAAAATGCCAATATGCAGTATACGTGAGATGCACGTGTCTATGTAACAACTCAGGGTAATCTATAAATATAAATCAAATAGGTTCAAGCAAGCGGGTCGGGTCAAATGCAATGTAAAATGTAAAATACTATTCGCACCCAAAACACGATAAATCGGGAAAATACCACAATTAAGGAAATACGAGAACTGGAATTGGTATAAATGAACTAGGATGTTACATATGCCCTTCATTGCTCGGAATTGACAGGGAGAGAACATTTAAGTTATGAAGAGCAACCGATGTTTATTGTGAATCGACAGGAAAAGGTTCTCAAGAATAAAGTAATCCCTCTAGTACTCGTTTTATGAGGAAATCGTTCGCACGGAGAATCTACTTGAAAACGTGAAGACGAGATTCGAAAAAAGTTTCCACATTTTTTCCTTTAGATTCGTATCTTCTCGTCTTTTCCTATTCAGTGAATTTCGAGGACGAAATTGTTTTGTAGTTGGGTATAATGTAACACCTAGTACGTTTATACAATATAACTTAGTATTTTAAGTTTTGCCTATAATTCTTTTATTTGTTTATTTGGGTTGCGAGTGATTCGAATAGTAGTGGTGGTTTTCCGACCCGACCCGCATGGTTAGAACCAAATATGGTGCAAGATTATATCTGATATTTACCAGTAAAGTGTATCTACGAGAAACTAGTATAATACATATGCTATATATATATTTTTATATCTTTATATATCTATTTATAGTCACAAGATATGAATAAATAATATTTTGCTAACTAATTTTGCATGGCACATCACCTCATATCTTATTTCGTTCTTATCTATCCTGTTCAAATCCCAAAATATAAGATAACCAAAAATTTATTAAAACTTTATATATTTATTTAAATCTTATTAGGGGGTATATGTATTTAATATTAGATTATCATATTATGGCCTAAATTTTTACGTATGTGTATTATTCTCTATAATATATTTTTGGACGAGATTCTGATAAAATTTTGTGTAATTTGATATTATCTATAAAACTCTAAAACTATAATACATATATATTAATATACTATATATATTACTTACACAATTTTATATAATTATAATATACCTTTTCACTTTCTCTCTCTCCGTTCTCTTTATCTCTCTCCCCCCTCTCGTTCTTGTCTCGCTCCAAGCCTTAACCCATGCCTTCGCCACCTCGTCGCCGTCCTCCTCCTTCCTCGCCGTCGTCAGCACCCCTTCACCTCCTCAACTCCTCTCCTTTGTCGTCACCTCATTTCTCAACCCAAAATCTCACCCGAGCACCGACCTCCAATCGAGAACCCATTTTCCCCATCCCCTGCCGCCTGAACCCGACCACCACCACCATCCTCATCACCTTCTCCTTCTCTTTCTAGTCGAACCCAGCACTACTAATACCACCACCGCCGGCATCTTCTTCTTCTTTTCTTTAATAACCGACCAAACCCAACCTCCTCATCTCTCCTGACCTCGCCGTCGACTTCGCCTCATCTTCTCGTCGTCGACCTAACCTCGCCTCTCTCCTCTCTTTGCCCTCGATGTGACCCAGAACCCGAGCTCTCATCACCCGACATCATTTCTTCTTCTTCTGTCCTTCGCCGGAGCCGATCACTGCCGCCGCCACCCACTTCCCTTCACTGACGAGCACGACCCAGAAACCCCAGTCACCATCTCCACGATGTACAGACCATATCATCCCCCCTCTCTTTCCTTCTTCACAAGTTTCAAACTATGACTTTGTTTCGTCGCCGGCAAACTCCGACTCATCGCCGTCAAACTCCGACTCGTCGCCGTCACCTTCAACTCAAATACCAGCATCCGAGAATTCTACAGAGCAGCACACAGTCGCTTGTCATCAAGGTCGTGAGTACGTCGTGATTTCAAACGTCATCGTCAGGCGAATATCCGTATTTCGTCGTGAGTTTAACAATCGAGGCAAGTTTCTAAACTTGCAACATGCTACTTTACTTATACCAATATTTATATAATTATTTATAGTATATGCATTTTAATATTTTGCAAGTATTATCATTATACAAGATTATAGAATTAATCCGTATTTCATATCAATAACAAGTGTATTTCGTTACATGCTGTAATTCCACTGTAGTTCATAATCTTTTACCTAGACGACAATATATTTAGTAATAAATAGGTTTATGTATATATAAATAAATAAATTATGTCTCACAATTTGAATAATATACATTAGTTATTTCTACAGTGTTTAAATGAACTGATTACTATTTTCCATCAAGTATTTATCGTATTAACACACTGCCTGATATGTTTACGACACAATACTAGACCTGTTATTTAGATTATCAATAATTCTGACAATCCAGACTTGTTGACCTGGTGGACGTGACTTGTTGTCTAGTTAAACAAGACCTGTACCTGTTTGATCCTGTGTTGGCATTAGGTAGATATCGTTAATACCTGACTTGAACATGACACCTGGGGGAAAAGGGAAAATCAATAATGAAACTGTCACGCCCCGCTTCCCAGTAGACGGAAATGGTGACATGGGAAGCCCGCAACATATTACTATAAAAATGTGTTAAGCGTGATTAGGCAATATAACAATCAGCAAAAATGACAAGAGTAATAAAATGAAACAGCAAATTTATTTACATTCAACTTTACATACAACTGTCTGAAAATAAAAGATACAATAATAATGCAAATGCCTAAACAATGGCATAATGAAAGTAAGTACAGCTAGTAAGAAGCTAGTAGTCTGGCTGAGTAGCAAACTGGTCCAAATCCTCCTGGCTCAACTTTATGTCCTCAGAGTCCGGTCTTACTGACAAACATTCCAAAGAAAGAAAATAGATAGGAATGTCGTCAGCGAATTAGCGCTCGGTAAGTCCCAAAAGAAGCAAGAGAAGATATTATATAATGTGAATAGAAACCAAATGATAGTGGACGGTAATGTTGAATATGATCATTCACAGGTATAAGATAGTTATTCTAACATGGTTATTTATAGTTTGATAAAGAAGATATTCATGTATACGAGAGGACTCCATCTTAACCCGTGGACTATAGTAACATGTAGTACAAGGCCCCGTCATAACCCATGGGAAAATGGCACGTGAATTAATGTAGGTGTCTTTTAACGTGACCTCTCGTGCCATGATATACGTTCCGTACCAATCTACCCCTTTATCCCTGCGTATTATATTGTATATATTAAGATTATAAGTCTTGGCCAAATCCATGGATATAAAATCTATAGGTTCATGTTCAAGATGTAATCATGTATTCAGGTATTCATATTAAGTTCATGCCAAGTTATAACCATGGTTCGGTCAAGTCGAGTCACGTATTCAAGTTTGAATTTGATATTTGAATTCGAGTGTTCAGGTTCATGATCAAGTATTCAAGTTCGTGTTTGATTTTGGATTCTGGTTTGAGTTTGGATTCAGGTTGGAGCCAGAATCTTATGAAAAGATTTGGTTCTTGAATTCTTAAGTTTGGGGGTAATCATGCAACTGCTGCACATGGACGACAGGATTTGTGTCTTTTTCCAAGACAATTACCATTGATAACTCCGTTAAACTTTTCTAACCTGAATAGGTAAGTACTCACTTTTTCCGGCTCCCTGGGATCAAGAGAAATGATACCGCTAAAACCTATATTAATCTAGAGTCCTAAAATATTGTCACGCCCTACTTCCCAGTGTACGGGGAAGTAGGCGTGGCGGACACGCGACGTATTTACTCAGAAGTAAACACGCTAAGCGTAATTAAGTAATATATAAAATGCACAAGAATGACAAGAGATGTAATATAAACAACAACTTTTATTAACATTCATTCTTTACATTACAACTGATTTGAAAATGAAATGTACAATGGTAGAAAAGCAATGCCTAAATAGTAGCATACAAAATAAAAGGTAAGTACAAGTAAAAGCTAGAAGTCTGGCTCCTCTGTGAACTGATCCAAGTCCTCCTGGCTGGATTCGGTCTCCTGAGAGTCAGGTATTCCTGACGAACATTCCTCAAAAAGAAGAGACAGAAATGTCGTCAGCGAACTAGCGCTCGGTAAGTCCCAAAAGAAAGAGTAGAATAGAACAAGTAGATAGGGAAGAACTAATAAATTATACAGGTATATATTTATTAAACTAACGTAGTTGTTTGTAGTTTGGTACAGAATGTATCAGTGTATACGAGAGGAGTCCAATTATCCTGTGGACTATGGGAACAGGAAAGTACAAGGCCCCGTTAAAACCCACGGGAAAACGACAATGGATGTTCATGTAGGTGTCTTTAAGTGTCCATCATCGTGCTACATTTAATATATTCCGTACCAATCTACTCCGTTAAAACCCCCATAATGTATTGTATTGAATTATAGTTATCAGACTTGCCGAGACCATGGATATAAGTTGTCCATGTAAACAGGTTCAGGATGTAAACAAGTAGTCATGTAATCGAGTCAAGTTATAGCCATGGTTCGGTCAAGTCAAGTCATGTTTGCATGTTGATATTGTTCTGGTATTCAGGTTTAGGTTCAAGCATACATGTTATAGTTTGGATTCATGTTTGGATTGGATTCTGGTTGGATTCAGATTGAGTTAGACTCAGATTGATTTAGCCACTTTAAACAAATTTGGATCATGAATTAGGTTCGGGTGTTATCGGTAACTGCTGCACATGGACGGCAGGATTTGTGTTTTTTCCAAGACAATTACCATTGATAACTCTGTTAAGTTTTTCTACCTTAAATAGGTAAGCACTAACTTTATCCAGCTCTCTGAGGCTCAAGAGAATTGATCCCGCTTAAACCTATATTTACTAAAGTCCTTAAATGTAATTTTATATAACTCGAGGGGGTTTTATGAAAAATAATTTTAATATATAGTTTCAAAAATAACCTCGAGAAATTATTTATGTTATTTAGGGTTTTCATGGATGTGAATTTTAAAGAGTGAGGTATATTAGTGAATATTTACATAGCTTGAATAGTTCAAGATATTTTGGTGTAAGACTTGTCTTGTATTAATACTTAATGGTATTTTAGTGAAACTTGTCATTTTTTTATTTTTAGAAAAACATGGAATTTTATTATAACTTGAAAATATGTGGTTTGATAATATTTATATAATTCTAAAAAAATTAATTTTATTATTAAATAGAAAATGTCGTTTTTCTTAAAAATCATATTAAAATTATTTCGAGACCGAATGCTCCGTGAGGAGGCCTGCATCTCTCTCTACTAGCCCTAGAATGTGCGATAATCCGCACCATCCAATAATGGGTTCCCCAAAATGGGTTGTAGAGGCATAATCGCAAAGAGTTTATTAATATTATTTAAAAGAAAACCGGGTTTTTATAGCTCATGGTATTTTAATGAAATATTGTATTTGACACAAAAATATGTTTCCAAGAGTATCGTGCTATGTAAACATGTGTGTATGTGAGGGGTATGTCATTACCCTGTGAAGTTTTCTAGAGGTAATAGTAAGAAAAACAATTAAATATGGTAAATACAAAGTTCAAGGATTTAAAAGTAAAACTCAATTTAAAATTATTAAACATGATGATTTAGGGTGAAAGTTGTTTCTAATTATTAGTTTTATGGCTATAAACATATGTTAAGAATATTGATGAGCAATGATTAAGAAAAAGTGTGATTCAAGGTTTTAGAATCAAAAGTCGGTGTTAACTCCACATACCGACATGTTTTCTAAAGAGAACCATTTTAAGAAGAAAGAGTAGAATGGAGAGGGACTTACAAGTTAGATGAATGAAAGGGAGGTAAAAGGAGAGGTGGTAGCCTTCGTGGCGTCGTGGAGTCGCCGGAACTTTCGTAGATCCTCGCCGGAAGTTGGTCTTGGGCTAACTCTACTTCTACTCCGCTTGTACTTAAGAAAATTTGATAATTTTAGCTCGGGATTTCAGAGTGAAAAAGGGTTGGAGTATGGGGTTGTATTTCTAGTGTGAAATTAGGGTTTTGGAATTGAAATATTGAATTAAAGTGCATTCAAATTGGATTTTATGGTGAAATTGAAATCTCTGTTTTAATTCAGAGAAACAAAACAATGCAGGGATAATGGTGGTAGGTCAAAGGTTTTATGTGCAAAACACAGGGGCAAATCCCTACGGATCACTCGCCATCGCCGGTCCAAGGCCTGATCTCGCCAGCTATTCTATGGAGTTGGGGGGTTGGATGCTTGCCACATGTTCCTCTCTGTGTACACAACATTTTACACATATTTATTTTTCCTAACTGTTTATTTTTACGTGTATTGCACGTGTAAACATTTGGGCTTCCAAAAAGTCTAAAAGAAAAATCAAGAAAAATAATATGTGGCTGATGGGATTCGAACACAGGGGCTACGTCACAGCAGTGCAAGGCTTTACCAATGAGCTACAAGCTATTTCTTTCCGTTCTTAAACAAAAATAACTTTTAAATTGTGCTCAGGCTTGCAAACACGTTTTTGTACTTTAAAAAGAAAAATTTTGTACAGAAAATTCAAGGTCATTACAAATATTTTTTGTTGTTGTTTACTTTGTATTTATATAATTTGCATTTCTGGAGGGGGTTTTGTGAAAAATACTTTAATGTTGTTTAGAAATAAAACTCGAGGGTGATTTATAATATTTAGAGTTTTTTTGAATATGTATTTTATTTTAAATGGTGTTTTAGTGATAACATATAGTTTTTAAAAGTTCATGGTATTTTTATGAAAACTAGTCTTTTGGAAAACTTGATGGTATTTTATTAAAATTTTAATCTTCATTTTAAAAATATATTTTCACAAGTTGTTTTTATTGAAAATATGGATTTGTAGTTTTATATAAATTTTTCAAAGATTGTTTTGTTTAGAAAAGTCGTATTTCTTAAAAATCGAATTTTTATTTCCTTCGAGACCGAATACTCCATGAGGAGCTCTGCATCTCACTCTACTATCCCAAGAATGTGCGGTAATCCACACCATCTATTAGCAAGTCTCCTAACGAGGGTTGTAGAGGCGCAATTGCTAAGGATTTAAAAATATCGATAAAAACGTATTTTTAAAATAAAAGTGATGGTATTTATTTGAAAAACGTACTCTCTTAAATTAACCATACATCTAAACCTTGTGCTATGAATCAAAAGTGTGCATGTGGGTTAGGTCGTTACCCCATGAATGTTCTACAGGTACATATGCAAGTTATCGATAATACGGTTATATTAAAGCTCATGGTGTTTTTCTGAAAAAGTTCATTTATATGATCATTGGACATGAAAATTTTCGTTACATGAAAAGGCAATTGATGTGTATATTACATTGAAGTGATATTAGAGAATTCGTATGAACTTTTAAATATGGAAAAGTGACAAAATTTAGTTTAAATATTTAGAATATATGTTAACTCCACTTTTGTCCATATATTTTAAGAATTATTTTGAAGTGAAAGGAGAAAGAGAGAGATGAAGGAACTTACCGATTGAGTAGTGTTAGGAAGAGAGTAAAGAAGGGATAGGGGGCTCCGTGGCATCGCGGTAGTTCCAGAAACAACTCCGATATTCAATGAAAGGGGCTTGATCGCTAACTCCTTTTTGACTAGTCTTAACTTCACTTGCACTTAGGGATTTTTGAGAGAATTTTGATAGAAATTTCAGAATGGGGGAAAGCTAGGGTATGGAGCGGTTTTTATAGGGTAAAAATGAGAGAGAGAGAGAGAGTGAAATAAAATGAATTAAAAATAGATTAAATGGTGTTAATTAGGGATTTGAAAGGTCTCTGTTTGGTTGCAGGAAAATCAAACAGTGCGGGGAGTAGAGGAGAGCTGAAGAGGCATGTGTGCAAAGTATGGAGTGATTTAGAGCTACATGAACCATCAGCGGCGGTCAGATGGGTGAAACGGGCGGTTGAGATTGCTCCAATCGTCTCGAGATTCATGCCGTGTATTTAACTCTGTGTTTACTCCTTATTTATCCCGTTTGATTTTTTTGAATCATTTTGATTCTCCGTGTATTGCATGTGCAACTCTTGGGCTTCTAAAAAGTTAAAAAGAAAAATATTAAAAATAAATGGGACTGATGGGAATCGAACACACAAGCTACGTCACAGCAGTATAGAGGCTTTACCAGTGAGCTAAAAGTTGTTTCTTGCTTCTATTGAACAAAAATAACTTATAACTCTTACACAGGCTGAAATACCCTTTTTATACAGTAAACCAGTAAATTTTTGTACATGGATTTCAGAGTCGTTACAGAAACCCGACTTGTAACTCAACAGTTCAATACTTTCCAGAGACTGATCCGTCTATACAGGTTTCGACCCCGGAATGATGATGCTGATATCATTCATCTGTACATGATATCATTTTTTTACTGCTTAGTGACACGTCTTAGATTCAGCCCCGAGGGCCTTGACCGTGGTCCCAGACACGTATGGAATACTATTGAGTTACATCGACGATTCCATTAATTGATTTCAAATATCGTTAGGATAGATAACTAAGAAACACAGATTTTAGGATATTCGTGACATATCTATAGCCCACGGTTTTACACCTGCGATTATTATTTATACTCATGTCTTCTTTATAGCATTCTATTCTGGTTATTACTATTGTTATTGATATTTATGATATACTGAAGTCTGGGTTTTGCATGGCCCAGTTCCTTTAAACTTGTCGCAGGAAGATCAAGAGTATTTTGACAAGCAAGCTGAGCAGTGAGGAGCTTGATAATTAGTTTTAGAGATACTTAGTTATTTTATTTCTGTAGTTTAAGTTTAGCGTTGTGATCCCATGAGAGACATGATTTAGATATTATTTATTTATTGGATCTTTATTCGTTTCTGCTATATACATTTCTTGATTGTTATCTATTGTGGCAGATGGACATGTGTTAATTAGATTTTATTTACCATTCTTGATATCTGATTGACAACCATAATGTGACTATGGAAGGATTTTTTCTTACCATAGGTAGCATGGTTGGCTTTGTCACGTACCGTATTTACATATTTTGGAAAGCAGGGCATGACATAAGGAGAGCTGTGAGCTTCTTTCACCAACTCTTCTCGAACAGGGCCAATTGGCACACATAAACGGTTCGTATACTGTAAGGATCCATCTTCATGAATGATGATGTTGTTTCGAACACCACTTTCTACTTGTTCTCGGATCTTTTGTAGCTTGGTATCATTTGCTTAAGCTGCCTTGATCTGATTGATAAGAGTAGACTGGACTTGTAAGTTCATCAATAATGAAGCATTACCAAGCATAACTACTTCAATCCCCAATCCGTGCAGTTCTTGCTGTAGTTTCCACTGAGCGGTGAAATTCACTGCTAAAGGTTGGCGACTAAGTGCATTAAGAACTACGTTCACCTTTTCAGGATGATACTGTAGGTTGATGTCGAAGTCCGCCATTAGTTCTAACCATCTTCTCTGCCCCATGTTGAGTTCCTTATGAGTAAATACATATTTTAGAATTTTGTGGTCGGTGTATATATCCACTCGTTCTCCCAAAAGGTAGTGACGCCAAATCTTGAGTGCGAAAACCATGGCTGACAGTTCCAGATCATGTGTTGGATAGTTGCGCTCATGGACCTTTGGCTGTCTTGATGCAAAAGCCACAACCCTTCCATACTAGTGTAGAACACATCCTAATCCTTTACCGGACGCATCACAATGTACATCGAATCCGTCAGATCGATCCGGTATTACAAGAATAGGTACAGAGGTTAACCTTGACTTGAGTTCTATAAAATCCTTCTCACATACTTCTGACCACACGAATGCTTTATCTTTACGTATGAGCTTAGTCAGGGGTGCTGCAATATTTGAAAATCCTTCGATGAAGCCTCTATAATATCCTGCTATGCCCAGAAAACTTCTAATATCTTTGACCGTCTTTTGTGTCGGTCACTCGCTGACAGCTGACACCTTAGTTGGATCCACAGAAATTCCTTCGCTTGAAACGATGTGTCCGAGAAATCCGACTTCAGCCGTTACTAATCCCAGAATGGAAATGGAAGCATATTACCATGGACTTCATGACTACTCTTCTTCACAGCATGAAGGGTAACGACACAATCTGGGTTATTATGGATCGACTCACCAAGTCGGCTCACTTTATGCCATTTAGAATTGGCCAGTCAACCGAGTCGTTGGCAAGGAAGTACATGGAGGAGAGTAGAAATCTAAAGTAAGATTTAAACCTTCAAGATGTACCATACTTGTCTTGATACACATAAACTCATGCAGGAGATCGTGAGATTACATGGGGTACCTATCTGCATCGTCTCTGATCGTGATACTAGATTTCGATCCCAGTTTTGGCAGAGTCTTCAAACTAGCCTGGGAACGAGTCCGAATTTCAGCACGGCATATCATCCCCATACAGACGGACAATCCGAGCGAACAATTCAAATCCTGAAAGATATGCTTAGAGCATGTATGCTAGACTTCGGAGGTTCGTGGGAAGATCACCTACACCTTGTGAAGTTTTCATATAATAACAGCTATCAGGAAAGCATTGGGATGGCACCATTCACATCACTGTACGGATGAAAGTGTCGTTCCCTTTGAGTTAGGATGACCTTGGAGATCGTGAACTCTTTGGATCAGAGATGATAGTGGCAACTATAGATGTAGTTCACACGATCATGGAAAAGATGCGCATAACCCAGGACCGACAGAAGCATTAGGCAGATGCAAAGTGTCGACACCTGGAGTTCCAACCCGGAGAGCATGTGTTCCTGAAGATCTCTCCAAACAGAGGAGTGATACATTTTGGAAATATGGGTAAACTCAGTCCAAGGTATATCGGACCGTTCGACATACTCGAATAAGTTGGAGAAGTGGCATACCGTTTGACACTACCACCCTCATTGGAATGAGTGCACATTATGTTCCACATATCCCAGCTACGACGATATGTGAGTGACCCCAGCTACATTTTTGATCACTCAGAGCTCACTATATAGACCAATCTGACTTGCGAGCAGCAGCCGGTCAAGATCTTGGATCGAAAGGTGAACACACTACGGAACAAGGAAGTGAACTTAGTCCTAGTGATGTGGATGAAGGATTCGCCAGGAGAATCAACTTGGAAAAGAGAAGACGATATGTATGCGAGATACTCTCATCTCTTTGAAAATTAGTCCTTGTTTAAATTTCGTGGACGAAATTTTTATAAGGATGGTAGAATATAACGACTCTAAAATCCCTGTACAAAATTAACTTGTTTAATATATAGAAAGGGTATTTCAGCCGGATTAGGAGTTATAAGTTATTTTTGTTCAACAATGTAACGTTTGCACCATGATTTCATCCGTTTGAATCATTTTCTTGTTTTCCCAGATGTTTGTGTCTCGACGTAAAGAAAACGAAATTGCGAACCCTCCATCTCCGTTTGATCTTATTTTGTAATCTTCTTGATTCCTTATTAAACTTATCCCGTTGACTTTGATGGTAGAATTTGGGTGACTTAAATAGAATTATGTAATTGTAATTATGAACTGCAGTATAGTTATAATGCGGTACTCTACTTGAATGACTTGGAGTTCTACTTTTAATTCTTTTTTCTCTTGATTTAGGTATATTCTCCCACATATCCTTATCATTGATTATCAAATCCTATCGTTTTTGTTAATTTATATTCTTCCCTGATTTTAAATTCGATTTTCATTCTTTATCTTTATATCCAATTCCTATTTACATTTCTTCTATCCAAGTGCTTACTCGCGACATTCTTAAAAAAAGTTCTCTTACTTATCCTAACACCATCTATTTTGATTTTCGAAACTCCTCGTTTCCTGGCGGTCTTATCGCAAATTAATTAAAGTACCGACTGATGGACAATAACGGCGATACCAGACTGCATTATCCGGATCCTTTTCCTTATTCCGTTGCAATATCCTTCTTGAGTAATTTTGAGAACGAAATTATTTGTACGGAGGGTAGGATTTAACGACCCTAAAATTCTTATACCTTCTTATTATCCTTCTTTAATAAAAATACGGTATTTAATTGTTTTTGGTATTTTCCATATCATTCTTTTTCTATTAAATATATTATGTTATATTTTGTTTTCTAATGAATATACTATTTATTTATTTCTATTTAATCACTTCAACTATTTTCCAATCCTATTATTTTTCCAATACCCAAATTCTAATCCAAAACTCAAACCTACACCCATTTATTTGTAAACCAAATTCAATTGACATTTCTTTTATAATTCTATTTTTCTATTAGCCCAGCTCAATAAACCAAAACCCATTTCCTTTTTAACCCAAACCCAAATCCAAGCCCAAAACTAATTTTCTTTTTCTCTGCAGCCCACTTCTACTCCTCCTAAATTCTATTCCTTCTCTCCTTCTTCTTTCCTTTTCTTTCATTTTTCCAAACTGTTCACATCTGCATTAACCCACTATTCATTCCCTCTCAATTAACTTCCACTTCTCCCTCCCTCACTCCCTCTCACTGTAACCCCCACTCTTTTCATCTCCCTTTCCATCACCAACACCTCTCTCCACTCTCTGTTACTTTATATATCTCACCCTCCTCTTTCTAAATATACTTATATGCATACACACATAACACACTTTCTTCTTCTTTCATTTAAATGAAAATGAGAACCATGCAAATCCAACACCCAACCCCTGTTGCCTTGGCCGACCACTTCCTTTGGCCAAGCACCCCTTCTTTCCCTCCATCAGCATCACCACCGACCCGACCTCGTCATCGCCATCAGCAACTGAAGCAAGGCACAACATCAAATGAGTAACGCACCCTCGATATTTTATCTCTTCTTTGAGGCGTGCGGACCATTAACTGAGACTCCAAGGCCGGGCCCGGGATCTCCATTCCGTTGACATTCAAATTTATGTCTGTGAGTGTTCAACGGAATACCGCAATGAAAACTTTTGTCATTTTCTTACGTTCCCATCCCACGCAAATCCCTATCTCCTTTTCTATCTCTCATCGATTCCTCCTCCTCCTTTCCGGTTGCTTTCACACCTTGCTATGCTAAAAAAATAATTAAAAAATCGTGTGATGAAATATGTGTAAAGAAATCCTTAATCTAAAACCTTATGCATGACCTTGAAAGAGTGTCGCATATTGCAACTGAATTGTGGGCTGAGTTATGCATGCACCTGACTTTTATCTTTATTGTATACAAGCTTCATGTGTTGATATTATTTAGATCAAACCGATATATTAGTCTACTGTTTTAATTTTCATTAGGCTTTCTTAATACTTTTGTTGCAAATAGCATGGTTACTATAGTTTATCTATGGAGGATATTAGCATGAAAAGTGGCTCCAGGTTCGTGATTGTTCCATGGTCATAAACTGTTTTGTTTTATGTCTTTTAAATACAGGTTTAACATTGTGGCAAACGATAATAAAGCTATGTCTATCCCATAAGCATTTTCAAGTTCCTTGTTGGAAGCAATTTTAATTTTAAAACAATATAACAGAACATTTATAGAACACCTTAGTAACAAAATGATCATTCTATATAAAACTAACATATTTTTGCTAAATTCTAAAGATTCAACCTTGCACTAAAATACCCCTTTTTCCTTTGTAATTTCGCCTCTACAATCCTTTTTAGAGGAACCCATTTGTGGATGGTGCAGGTTATCGCACGTCGTTGGGATAGTAGAGTGAGATACAGAACTTCTCATTGAGAATTCGGTGTCGACAGGAAATAAAAATACGGTTTAAATAATACGATTTTTTCTTAAACAAATTAAACTTTGGAAAAATTTATATAAAATTACGAATCCGTATTTTCAATAAAAACAAATTGAGAAAATTATATTTGAAAATGAAAGATTAAAATTTTAATAAAATACCACAAATTTTCAAAAGCAGTAGTTTTCATAAAAATACCATAAACTTTTAAATGCTAGATTTTATCACTAAAATACCACTAAAATTAAAATACATGTTCATAAAAACTCTTCATATTATAATCCACCCTCAAAGTTTATTTTTAAACAATATTAAAATATTTTTCATAAAACCTCCTTAAAAAATGCAAACAAAATAAATATAATATAAACAAATAAGAATAAATCTTTAAGAACTCTAAATTAATATAGGTTTAACTGGTATCATTTCTTTTGAGCCCTAGGGAGCCGGAGAAAGTGACCGCTTGCCTAATCAGGTTAGACAAATTAACGGAGTTATCAAATGACAATTGTTTTGGAAAAAGACACAAATCCTGCGGTCCATGTGCAGCGGTTGTCTGATTACTCCCGAACTTAGGAAATTCAAAAGCTAAATCCTTTCATAAGATACTGACTCCAACCTGAATCCAAACTCAAATCAGAATCCAAATCAAACATAAACTTGAATACTTGATTATGAACCTGAACACTCAAATTCATATATCGAGCTCGAACTTGAATACTTGAATCGACTTGACCGAACCATAGATATAACTCGACATGAATACCCAAATGCATGATTACATTTTGAACATAAACCTGTATATTTTTTTATATTCATGGATTCGGCCAAGATCTGTAAACTTGAATTATAAATTAAAATACGCGGTGATAAAAGGCTAGGTTGGTACGGAACGTATATCGTGGCCCGAGAGATCACTTAAAAGACACTTGATTGATCGTGTGCGAAGAAGTGTTTTGTAAATAACCGCAATCAAGTTGGTGTCGCTAATAGCTAGCCGCGATGAGTACGGATCGTCCGCAGGGAAACGCGAACCCTTTTCTTGCTTTAGACGAGTTGATAAAAAGATAGGTGATTCTTGTCGTTCTATTTTAAAAACGGATGTAAAATTTATAATAAAAAGGCTTATTGGGTTCATCGGATTTAGTAGCTAATAGTTGAATATTTAAAAATGACTCTTTTATTTTTTAATAGTTTAAAACTAGATCGATAGTGATGAATATAGATTAGGGTTCTTGGAGAGAATAGAATTTCCCACTACCAATCCTTGTCCTTTCATTAATCTCTATTCATGTATAGCCTTTAACAGAACAAGTGTTTAACCAATCTCAAATTGTGTTTGTGACTATCAATAAATTGATAGCGTGCCTGATAAGAAGGTTAACATTTATTTTGCTAAAATTTATAAACTTTAAAATATTTAAAAGAAGTTAAAAAATCTCTTCATCCATTATCCTACCCTATCCTATAAATCCTAGTAAGTAAGGAATTACTCGCTCATGGTTAGTGAAGAAAGATTGAAGAAGAAAGAAATCATAATTATGATGTAGAAAAAGTAATGCGTAAAAGTAAGCGCAAAAAGAATTAAAATAAAATCTACCTTTATTAATCAAGTATTGCATTTACAATTCTCCTTAGAAAGTAGATTACAAAAACCCTAGTTTGCTCTAGATCTCTCTCTTGAAGGAGGTAGATGAATAGGAGATTTCTTGATCACTCGGATACGTGGATCTCTTGATCTCTTCGATGATGATTTTGAATGTACAGCTCTCGGTCCTTTATATAGTATTTGAAACCAGAAACTCGAGATTCCATATGTAAGGAAATACAGTTAGGATCGTATCCCTAAAATCTCTCATCCAATGGCTCTGATTGCGCCGCGGAACCGCCGCATAAAGCCATGTTTGGCCGCGGTTTGGCTGCATCATAGTGGAATTAGGTTTTGAGATTTCTTCTGACTTTTTTTGTTGACATTTAGAGATCCTCTTGATATCTAGATTCTGAAAATAATATTCTGAGTCTCTGCCGTTGCTAAATTCCTCGATTTGCTTCTAAAATTTGGCAGATTTGGTTTCGATATCTCTATTTGATTTAGATCTCTTACTTAGATTTCAGACCTGAACTAATACTTGCACAATATCTCAAATCAAAGTATTAGTAGCATTTGATATTTTTGAGATATTATTCCAATCATTTAAATAATATAATATCTTAAAAATATTGATTAGAATTATTTGATATGATATGCATATTTTAATTACTAATATTTCATTTAAATATTATATGCATATATTTTCCCTAATTATTAATTAAAATGTAGAAATATATGATAAAAATATGTTTACAAATAAAGCCGCATATGTTCTATATTTACAACTTACACCTTTTATTTATTAATAATAGTAGGGAAAATGTTCAAACAAATGTGCAATTTTTTAGACTAATCAACACCTCCATGAATTCACGTGCCGTTGTCATATGGGTTATGACGGGGACTTTTACTACATGTTACCATTGTCCATAAGGTAAGATGGACTCCTCTCGTATACATGAGTACTTTCTTTATCAAACTATAAATAACCATGTTAGAATAACTATGTTACACCTATAAACAAATATGCTTAGATACTCTTATATATAATCTTGCCTGTTCATATTCACTTGATTTTTATTCATTTTCATTCATCATTACTTATTTCTTTCGGGGACTTACCGAGCGTTAGTTCGCCGACGACATTCCTCTATATTTATTTTCTTTGGAATGTTCGTCAGGAAGACCGGACTCTGAGGGTACAGAGCCGAACCGGAGGACTTGGACTAGTCCGCTACTCAGCCTGACTATTAGCTCCTGCTTGTATTTACTTCCAGTATACCATTGTTTTAGGCATTTGTTCCTTATCATTGTATCTTTTCTTTTACAAACAGTTGTATGTAAATAAAGTTGTTGTTTCATCTTATTACTCTTGTTTTTCTTGTACATTATTATATTGCTTAATTATGATTAACGTATTCTCATAGTATATACGTTGCGGGCTTACCACGTCACCGTTTCCATCTATTAGGAAGCGGGGCGTGACAAATAATAACAAAAAGCAAGTTGTAGCTCACTGGTAAAGCCTCTACACTGCTGTGACATAGTTTGTGTGTTCGATTCCTATCAGTCCCAATTATTTTTTAATATTTTTCTTTTTAACTTTTCATAAGCCCAAGAGTTTCCCGTGCAATATACGGATAAACGAAAAGTTTCAGAAAAATCAAACAGGATAAATGAGATTTTAATTACTAGTTAAGTACGTGGCACAAATCTCGAGGTAGTTGGAGCAAATCCGACCATCGAAAACCCTCCAAAAACCGCTACCGGCGGTCCGATCTTACCCAAATGACTCCATTCTTTGCCCGTGCACCCTTTCAGCTCCCCTCTACTCTCCTGCATTGTTTGATTACTCTGCAATTAGTCAGAAACCTTTCATTTTCTCATTAATCCTATTTTAATTCTTTTTAATTCTAATTCTTTAACTCACACACTCTCATCCCTACACTATAAACGCATCTCATCCCCTAGCTCTCACCATTCTGAAAATCTCTATCAAAATTCTCAAAAAATCTCTAAATTCAAAGAAGAGTTAAGACTAATCAAATGGAGTTAGCGATCGATCTCATTCCATTGAAGACCGGAGCCACTCCCGACGATACCACGATGTCACAAGACCCACTCCTTCTTCTTCGCTTCTCCTATCACAAAACAAGTAAGTACTTTATTTCTCTATCGATTCATCTCAAAATGTGTTTCTAAAAAAAACTATTCGACAAAAATGGAGTTAGGTTAGGTAAAACTTCTTTTAATAAGTTTTGTCATTTTTACTATGTTAAAATTCCACCTTAACTCTTCTAAACATCACTTCAAAATTATTCATCTAAATTACTTTTGAATTGATCAAAATTTTGGGCTAAATAAATCATACAACAAAATTTCATCAAAATACCATGAACTTAACTATACCCTCTATTCGATAATTAGTCATTCATACCTATAGAACATTTACGGGGTAACGACCTATCCCCCCCCCCCCCACACTTTGGATCCATAGCACGATATTTCGTTGGAAATTTTCATCTAAATATAACAATTTTCAATAAAATACCATCATTTTATAAAAATACGTTTTTAATCGATATTTGAAAGCCATTTGCAATTACGCCTCTACAGCCCTCTTTAGGGGACCCGCTTATGGATGGTGCGGATTATCGCACGTTCTTGTGATAGTAGAGCGAGATACAGAGCTCCTCACGGAGAATTCGGTCTCGAAAGGAATAAGAATACGATTTAAAAAGAATACAAAGTTTTTGAAACAAAACTAAATTTTGAAAAATTATATAATATTATGAATCCGTATTTTCAATAAAAACAAACTGTGAAAATTATATTTTAAAATGAAAGATTGAAATTTTAATAAAATACCACCAAGTTTACAAAAGGAGCAGTTTTCATTAAAAGACCATAAGCTTTTAAAAACTAGATTTTATCGCTAAAATACCACTAAAATTAAAATACATGTTCATAAAATACTATAAATAATATAAACCACCCTCGAGATTTATTTTTAAACAATATTAAAGTATTTTTCATAAAACCCCATCGAGAAATACAAGAACTATAAATACAATGTAAACAACAATAATAAATCTTTAAGAACTCTAAATTAATATAGGTTTAAGCGGTATAGTAACGATTTTGAATTTACTGTACGAAATTTTTTAGTTTAATGTACAGAAAGGAGTTTACAAGCCTGAGTACAATTTATAAGTTATTTTTGCTTAAGAACAGCAAGAAATAATTTGTAGCTCACTGGTAAAGCCTTGCACTGCTGTGACGTAATCCCTGTGTTTGAATCCCATCAGGCACATTATATTTTTCCTGATTTTTTCTTCTAAACTTTTTGGAAGCCTTAAAATTTACACGTGCAATGCACATAAAAATGAAAAGTTTGGAAAAATAAACATATGCAAAATGATATAAATACAGACATGGACACATGGCAAAGATCCACCAGCCCTACGCTAAAGAACGACCAGCGAGATGCCTTGTATGGCCGGCAGGGACGGTCCAACCGTGGGCAATAAGCCCCGGGCTTTGCACACAAGTCTCTTGGCCTACCCCTAACTCTCCTGCACTGTTTGATTACTCTGCAATCAAACATAGACCCCTCAATTCCCCATTTAATTTCTTTTTAATGCATTTTAATTCATCTTTTTAATTCCAAAACCCTAATTCCATACTATAAATACCACCCCATGCCTTAGCCCTTCCTCAGTCTGAAAATTTTAACCAAAAATCTTAAATTTTCTTAAGTACAAGTGGAGTAGAAGAAGAGTTTGCCAACAACCAACTTCCGGGGAGAAATCGAGGCTATTCCGGCGACCCCGCGACACCACGACGATAACCCGCTCTTCTTCTACCTCTCCTTAAACTATTTCACTCGTAAGTCCTTCTCAATTCCTCACTTCTTTGAATATCCCTTATCAAAATATATGTTGAAAGTGAAGTTACTATCGACAACTTTTACTAAAACCTAGAAAACTACTCATCTTCAATACTTCGTTAAGTCTAATTTGTTCACATCACTTGAACTTTGAACTCATAGTTATTTAGAATCAAATTCCATCTAAATTCTCATGTAAAATAACTTTAAATTGAGTTTTTCATATAAATACCATGAACTTAACATATATTCCTTTTAGTATTGTTTGTTAATCATACCTTTGGAATATATTCACGAGGTAACGATCTACCTCTCATAAACACACATGATTCCTTAGCACGATTCTCTTTGAACCTATTCTTTGCGGCGAATACAATATATTTCATGAAGATACCATCTACTATAAAAACGGTTTTCTTTAAAATTGTATTTTTAAAATTCCTTTGCAAATAAACCTTTACAACCCTTTTTAGGGGACCCGCTCTTGGATGGTGCGGATTATCACACATTCTTGAGCTAGTAGAATGAGATGCGGAGCTCCTCACGGAGAATTCGATCTCGAAAGGATTTTAAATACGGTTTTTTTTAATAAAAACACATTTTTCTACATAAATAAAATTAATTTTTAATAATTATATAAATATTAACAATCCTAATATTTTCAAAATATAATAAATTACATTTTTCTAAAGATAAAAGAATAACAAGTTTCACCAAAATACCCTCAAGTTATCCAAGATACAAGTTTTACACTAAAATATCATGAACTATTCAAGCTATGTATTTATACTAAAATACCTCAAATACTTAAAATTCACATCCATGAAAACCCTAAATAATATAAATAAATACTCGAGGTTTATTTTTAATTATATTAAAAATATTTTCATAAAACCCCCTCGAGTTATATAAAATTCCATTTAAGGACTTTAGTAAATATAGGTTTAAGCGGGATCAATTATCTTGAGCCTCAGGGAGCCGGATAAAGTGAGTGCTTGCCTATTTAAGGTAGAAAAAAACTTAATGGAGTTATCAATGGTAATTGTCTTGGAAAAAGACACAAATCCTGCCGTCCATGTGCAGCAGTTACTGATAACTCCCGGATCTAATTCAAGATCCAAATCAGTTTAAAGTATCTAACTCAAGTCTGAGTCTAAATCAAATCCGAGTCTAACTCAAATCAGAATCTAATTCAAATATGAATCCAAACTCTAACATGTATACTTGAACCTGAACCAGAATATCAGAAAAATATCAACATGTAAACATGACTTGACTTGATCAAACCATGGCTATAACTTGACTTGATTACTTGACTACTTGTTTACATCCTGAACCTGATTACATGAACAACTTGTATCCATGGTCTCGGCAAGTATGATAAGTATAATCTACATAAAACATTATACGGGGTTAACGGAGTAGATTGGTACGGAATGTATTAAAAGTGGCACGATGATGGTCACTAAAAGACACCTACATGAACTCTCGTGCCGTTGTCCTGTGGGTTTTGACGAGGCCTTATACTTATATGTTACCATAGTCCACGGGACAGTTGGACTCCTTTCGTATACACTGATACCTTCTGTACCAAGCTACAAACAACTACGTTAGAATAATAAAATTATACTTGTATAACTTAACAGTTTCCTTCCACATTACTTGTTGTATTCCTTCCTTTCTTTTGGGACTTACCGAGCGCTAGTTCACTGAAGACATTCCTGTGTTTTTTTTCTTTGGAATGTTCGTCAGGAGGACCGGACCCTCAGGAGACCGAGCCCAGCCAGGAGTACTTGAGCAGATTGAGGCACAGCCAGACTATTAGCTTCCTTGTACTTACTTTTCATTTCATATGCCACTGTTCAGGTATTTCTTTATATCATTATACTTTCCTTTTCAAAGCAGTGTATTGTAAGAATGAATGTCAATAAAAGTTGTTGTTTATTGTACACCTCTTGTTATTTTTGTGCATTTTACATATATTGCTTAATTTACGCTTAACGTATTTATTCTTAGTAAATACGTCGCGTACCTGCCACGTCACTGATTCAGTACACTGGGAAGCGGGGCGTGACAGATTTTGTTGGCGGCCCATGCAGGTCCGTTCTGTATGGAATTCTAAGCAATATATCACAGGAGAACTTGGATCAGTTCACAGAGGAGCCAGACTTTTAGTTTTTACTTGTACTTATTTCCTTTCATTCGTATGCCACTGTTTAGGCATTACTTTTATCATTGTACATTTCCTTTTCAAATCAGTTGTAATGTAAAGAAAGAATATTAATAAAAGTTGATGTTTATTATTACATCTCTTAGTATTCTTGTGTATTTATATTGCTTATTTACGCTTAACGTGTTTACTTTTAAATAAATACGTCGCGGTCCGTCACGTCTACTTCCCCGTACACTAGGAAGCGGAGTGTGACAAGTTTTGTTGGCGGCCCATGCAGGTCAGTTCTGCATGGAATCCTAAGCAATATATCATAAGAATTATAAGAATCAACAACTAAATATTCCTTACATTTTTAATCTCTTGAATCTATCATAACCCTTTTTTTTCTCTCAAGGTTATGGATTCACCGAACAACACAAGTATGAACGTGAACGTCAGTACCCCACCTCCTACTCTACCACCACCATCTACCGTTACCGCTCCCATCAGCGAGCAGACGGTACTGCCTGAGGCGATAAAGAGCCTCTTGGAGGGTCAGCAGCAGCAGACTGCTATCCTCTTGCACCGCCCAGAGACTGAGGCACTCGAAGTTAAGAAATTCCGGGTATTGCACCCTAAGCACTTTTCTGGAAAAAAGATCCCACTAGAGTCAGAAGAATGGGCTCAGTCCATTGAAGATAATCTGGCAGTAGCACAAGTGCCAGAGATTTCTTAGGTGAGATTTGCGAAGCTACAACTCACAGATAGCACTAGAGTATGGTGGAAGGCTGAAAAAAGCCGACTCGCCCAACCGATCGAATGGAGGACTTTTCGCGATATGTTCGACGTGAAATATTTTCCTGAGACTGCCCGTTTCGACATGGAACAGCAGTTCATCCACTTACAACAAGGTTCAATGTGGAATAAATCTGTGGATGAATAAGATGCTGAGTTTACCATGCCTAGCAGGTAAGATATGTCTCAATATTCAATTTCTTGATATCACATACTACACTGCTAACACAAGACCGTAACAGGTTCGCGACACATCTCATCCCGACTGCTGAGATCCGGGATGAAAATTTCAGTAAGGGTTGGACCCAGAGATCTAAGCTGCACTAGCTATAAGGGATTTCCCAACCCATGATCTTGCTCTGAAGGCTGCCCGACGCTATGAGATAGTAGTAAAGAAGAAGGGCAGACCTCAGACTGCCGGTGGGAAATGCCTGATTGGTAGGGATTTCACGATCAAAAATATAATTACCGCAATCAGAAACGGCGTCGCTTCGCAGCTAGCCGGTGAGTGCGGGTCGATCCACAGAGACGGGTAAATTTCTTTAGTGTGTCTTAACGAGTTGATTCTATTTGTCGTTTTGGTTTTATAAAAATATAGATCTAAAACTTAATTAATCTAATTTAAGTTCTTGCTAGGGTTAGGCTTAGAGGAAGTTTTGGAGATTGCTGTTTCCTTCACCGCTTTCAATGCCGTATTATAGATCCATTAGGTGTTATAGTAATTATCGATAAAGTGGATACGACTCTTTTGGGAAGATGTTTTCTTCCTCTAGATTCGTATCCTTCCTTTATCGTTAATTACCCTAACCCCCATGGATAACGCGCGCAACCGGCCCTTTATACTGCGGTTCACCGTTACCTCGAGGGGTAGGGTGCCGCAGGGAGCGGTTGTGCGCGCATGCATGGAGTTCTTAATGGTTAGGCATTGAAAGGGGTGAGAGATCTCATCTCTCAACCCTTTCCCTAAGGCTAACCCTAACAAGCGAGGAGACTACTCGCTCATTAGGGGATGAGAAGACATTATAATTAAAATAAAATACTTACTAATGGTGATGGCTCCCTCCAAGCGATAAAGAACAGATCTGAATGTCACTTCCAGAATTGCTGAATTTTATTTATTGAAAAGAGGCATACAATTTTTTGATCTAAGATTACAATTTATAGGAAAATAGAAACCTAGGGTTACAGACTCTCGCGCACGCGCAATTACTGATTTGCCCACTTAAAATCCTAACACTCATAACAATGCACCGTCACAGAAAAACTGCGCCGACACGTGTATTATACGGCCGCGGATCCGCGGCGCCAGCATGGGTTTGGCCGCGGATCCGCGGCCAAACAGTGGATTTGGGCTGTGTTATTTTTATGGGCTTCTGCTTGGATCTTTGGGCTTCTGTTTCTACACATTACTTCTCTGTTTGGTTTCTGATTATTCTCCAGATGTTCAGTGAAGACTTGTACGTATCTTTTAACCGTTCACTTGACTTTTTGGACCTTTGCACTGTTCTTCATCTCGGCTTGAGTAAGGTCTGTCTAATTGTTGGTCAAAAGTCGCTTTTCCTGTTGTTTTGTGTCTTTTTCACTGTACTTGCTCCAGAAACCTGTAACCTGTAATATGCAACAAACGTGCGTCAAGAGTACCTGTTTATTTATAAAAAAGGGTAAGAATAGGGGAATGATAAATGCAATATTATGGTCTGAACAAATACCCCCAAACTTACCTTTTGCTCGTCCTCGAGCAAACTTATTATTTTATTCACTAAAATCCTAACCGCACTTTCGCAGGGAAACGCGATTGCACTGAGCACGTGCAACAAGCCGTTAAACCTCTAGGTGTCCCTAGTAGGAGGAGTGTTGTCTCCTGAGGGTTTTCAGCGGATTACACCCACAAAATCCTATCAACTCGGCCCATTGACTTTTGTTCTCCAATTAGGTTTTCTAACAAGGAATTCTATTATCTTTTACTTGTAAATTATCCACCCATATTCTTCACGCTTCCTCATTATTTAACTTAAGATTATATATGTTATGTAGATCTACTTAGCTTTTGGCATCTTTTAAGTCTTCCTTCTAGGGTTTCATCTCAACTTAGGAATTTTCTATCAACTCCATTAAAGATATAAATTTTATCTTTCATTCCTCTCTCTTATCTAAATTCCAATCACATACCCCTACGTGTGTGTATAGATCACCCCTACATTTGGAAATTCAATTCAAGCAATCATGCCCTAGTCCATTGTCCAAAGTACTAATTAGATGGTGAATAAAATTTGCTTACACATCCTTCATGCGACCGTTAATATTTTTTGAGGTACTAACGACCGATTACAAAATGCATTTGCACTTTAAAGCGTACTTCCTAGTCCTTGCAACACCCAAGGCTTTAGCAGTGAATCCCAAACCAGTTGGTCTAAGGCACAAGGTGATAAGGCACCCTCGCTAAATATTTTTCTATTTTTTACAGCCTTAAGTAATCACAAAAACCAGTGTCCATTTTTTTTTCTTTATTCACTTTTTTTTTTCTTTTTATTTTCATTGTACTGAGGACTTTAGACAAGAGCATTTCAAGGTCTCTTCTACTATTCCAAGTTTCAAGGTGCGTGAATGTGCAAATTGTAGGGTATACATTTTCAGAATTTAGACTTAAGCTAGGAATTATCTTTCAAATTTATACTCTAATAAGAACATCAATATTCTTCCCTTGTTTCGACTTAGCCCAAGAAGTGAACCCAAAATTTGCCTATTTCTAAATAAACTACAAGGCATATACTTTCTACCGTTAAACTTTAAGGAATGTTATTTTTAGGGTTTTTAATTCACTAAGTCTAAGATCTAGTTGTTCCTAGCTAGTTAACCTATCTGTCAAACTAAAGTCAATTAGCCAAAATTGAATACATTTATTTTTATAATTTTTGAAATTTTTCAAATTTTTATAGATTTTCAAATAAGTATGCAAATGCAAAAATATGTACAAATGAATGCGAAGGAAGAAGACGTACCGAGCATACCCCCAAACTTGAACTTGACAGTGTCCTCACTGTCATGCTAAACCAAGAGGGTCTAAATCACGGCACTTCCCTGTTTATTTATTTACAAATATATATATATATATATATATATATTTATTATTTAACAAAAATATGTACAAAAAGGTCCTCCCCCAAACTTCTTTTAAACTATGTTAGACATTACTGCCAAACTTTGCCTAGACCAAACTTCAACACCAACCAGTTGAAAAATTTATCAGTAAAGAATATTGGGTGGTTGAAAAATAAGTTGTGGTGGTTCGCAAAGAATTGGGAAAGATAGAAGTAGTGGTATGGGAGGTGTGGAGGTAAATATACAGGTGATGGTGATGCATCGATACGAGAATGTAAGTGATCAGCAATCAGTGGAGTGTTGGCATTCTCGTACCTTATTAAAAGAAATGGGGGTATTTCAACTTCTAAGGGAGGAAGTTGGCTCACCACAATACCCCCAAGATGTTCCCGTGTGTCCTCTATTGACATGGCATCATCCATCAATTGTGTATGATATTCAATTATGAGGGAACTGATCTCCTCGATGTCCGCCATAGTCCTACCGAAAACTTGCCGCCTATCTTGTAAGACCGTTAAGAGGGCATTCTCTTGCTCGAGGGCTAGAGAGGCCGATATGATAATGGGAAAGGTCTCATTCTCACCTATGTAAGCATATCTAAGGTGAGACGGCAAGGGCGTGAGTTCGAGTTTCGGAGGCGAAAGAATCATTGTGGAATCTACCTCGAACTCAAAGGACTCCAACACAGGTTCGAAATCACTGCAAACAACCGATTCGGATGGTTCGACTGACTCATCCAAAAATTCAAACGACTCATATTCGGGCTGTGAGTCATCATCATCCAAAAAAGTGAAGCGTTCATAATCAACATCGGTTGTATCAACGGTAGTAGGCTCAAGGAGGGATGCACTAGTGGCGTCAAAACTGTTTTCATCAAATAGAAATCTTTCAAGCTCGCAGTCCTCCTGCGTGATTTCGTGAATAGAGCAAACATCTCGTGTACTACTTTTAGGCACGGGAGGCAGACTTCCCATCTTATAAATATTGAACTCACTAGACCTCTTTCCGAAGGATAGGGTCATGGAGCCATTGCGACAATTTATTACGGCATTGGAAGTGGCCAAAAATGGTCGACCAAGAATCACCGGAATTTGGTTTATTGGGTTAGCAACAGGTTGTGTATCCATAACGATAAAATCAACGGGGAATATGAATTCCCGGACTTTAATCAACACATCCTCTAGTTGACCCCTTGGATAGGTGATTGATCGATCAGCCATTTGGAGAGTGCAACGAGTGGGTTTCAACTCTCCAACCCCTAATTGTTCGTACACGGAGTAGGGAATCAGGTTAACACTAGCCCCAAGATCTAAAAGTGCTTCATTAATTTTCTTATCCCCAATTGTAATTGAAATCGTAGGACAGCCGGGGTCCTTTCGTTTTTGGGGTAAGGTTTGATGGTGGTTAATTGCATTGCTCACTGCACTAGCCACTAGCACTTTCTTGGGTACTTGAGATGCCTTTCTCTTCGAGGTGCATAAGCCCTTTAAGATTTTCGCATATGAAGGGACTTGTTGGATGGCATCCAAGAGAGGTATATTTATGCTAACCTGCTTAAATATCTCCACAATCTTCTCCACTTGTGTATTTGGTTTATTAGGACTCAACCTGTTTGGAAATGGTGCATTCTGAAAATTTGTTGAGTCAAAAGTCTGTGGAGTAGAATGTGGAATAGGAACGGATCCCAGTGTGGATGTGTTCGTGTTGTTAGAAATGGGTCCGTTCGAGTCAGAAGAAGTAGAGCCGTGTGAAGGGTGGAGAATAGGCTCTAAAGAAAAAGGTGAAGAAGGAAGTGAAGAAAATGAAGAAGGGGAAGAAGAAGAAGAACCACCGGCGGGGATGTCATCACAAGTTTCCACATCATTTTGCAACTCTCTTCCGGATCTCAACGTGGTCACCGCATTTACATTGTGATTGTGATATGCGTTTTGTGCGTGACCGGGATTGGGCATTGGTTGAGATGGAAGCTTTCCCTTTTCTCTCTCGCTCAACGCAGCAGTTAATTGTGCAATTTGTGCCTCAATAGATTTGATACTTTGATCGTGTGAGGCATTGTTATTCATTAAAGATTGCACATAACTTTCAAATCTTGCTGCGGATTCTGTAGTTTGCTTGAGAAATGCTTCAAGACTTTTCTCAAGCGAGCTAACCTTATCATCATTAGGTTGAACCAAATTGTTCGTTTGATTTGTATAAGGTTGTTGTTGGAAAGATTGCTGGTTTTGAGTTTGTGAGGGTGCTTGTTGTTGTTGTGGAGGAGGTCTTTGAAAATTATTGTTCCCTTGGACTTGTTGATTTTGGTTCCAAGCGAAATTCGGGTGACTCCTCCACCCCTGATTGTATGTCGAAGAGTAAGGATCATTTCTTTGTCGTTGCTGAAATGCAGCATTGACTTGATCCTGCCCTTGAATAGGTTCATTATAAGGACACTCTTCGGTTAAGTGCGACGGGTTCGAACAACAAGCACAAACAGTTCGTGTGGGTAGAGTAGGGGCAGGAGAAGACGATGAGATTTTGGTCTCAATGGCTTCTAGCTTTTTCATAAGTGAGGCCATCTCGGCCTTCATAGCAATCGACATATCTATTTGATGTATGTCTGCCCTAGATTGACCAACTGAAGAAGATGATGTGGTCTTTGTACTCTCCCACTGAATTGTTTGCTCACTTAGGTCCTCAAGAAACTGCCAAGCTTCGTCGCTAGACTTGGAGAGAAAATGACCTTGACATATAGTTTCTAGCAATTGCTTCGTTGCTGCGTTCAATCCCTCGTATAAAGTTTGGCAAAGTTGCCAATTTTCTATCCCATGATGAGGGCATTGAACAAGTAGGTCTTTAAATCTCTCGAAGCACTTCCAAAATGGTTCGGAAGGAAGCTGTGAAAATTGTATGATCTCGTTTCGGATTCTAGCAGTTTTATGATGAGGGTAGAACTTTTTCAGAAAAGCTCTCACAAACTCGTCCCAATTTCTAATGGAGTGTGATGCGGTGCTGTATAGCCACTTCTCGGCTAGGTCACATAAGGTAAAAGGAATGACCCTTAGCCTTATTGCGTCATCACTTAATTGGGTTGTCTTCATCATGCTGCAAACGTTTTGGAATTTATTAATAAAAATATATGCATCTTCGGATTCCAAACCATGAAACTTAGGCAGCATATTGATGAAATGTGGTTTTATTTCAAAATTATCCCCATTCGCCGGTGGGGGTGAAAGACATGTGGGTAAAGAAGTGCGGACAGGGTAGAAGAGATCCTGGAGCGCAACTCGTGCGGGCGCTACAACAGGCGGAAGATTCGGGTTATTCGCACCTGGCGGAGGTGGAATCATTCCCGTCGGTAAGGTATAGTTGGGGTCGTGTCCCGACATACCTTCGAAAGAAGAATTTGAATGTGGAGGTAAGGAAGTGGACGGAAGGTCGACGAAGGGTTCGTCGAAGGGTTCGTCGAAGGGTTCGTTGGTCGGTACCAACGAAACACGGACTAATCGGGCGTTAGTATCCCTAGTCCAAAATGACATACACTAAAGGGTAGTGCAGTCAGAAAAAAGAGAAAAACAGAATGTGGGGGTAAGATAACGTCAGTGAGAAGAAGTGGTGGAAGTGAGTTTTTGCAAGTTTTCTTTAGCGGCAAGTTGCAAGTTTTTAAAAGATTTTCTTTATTTTTTTTTTATTTGTGAGTTTTGCGAGGAGGTTTTTGAAAAGGGACTCGTGACACCAATATGTCAACCACACATGCACAATCAGGCCTAGATCTAGATCGCCTAGGTCTGCTAGACAGCTCCTAACTAGGGCTAGAAATAGACCTCAAACCGCCTCTTCACGGAAAAATACGGCCAGGTAAGTGGGAAGGAACCACCACTACAGTGGGCCTAATTAAAAACCACTAGCCTAGACACCGCAATGTCGGTTAGGATAAACGGCCGATGCCTACCCTAGTCCTTTTCCTATTGAGCTCGCTGTCCTTAGGTCTGAGTCTTATCTTTTTTAATTAAAGGTGGTTGATGCAAAATGCTTAGGTGTTTTCTGGGGTCCTGGGAAGGGTGATGAAATCCCCACCCAATCTGAGTTTGGTCAAATAGCCCCTTAGAATCCGGTTAAATTATGCAAAACAAATAAAATTTCACTTGCAATCAGAATTTTTTAGCGCGGCGCAAAGAAACCTGCAGAGATCTGTTATTTAGAAGGGGGAGAAAGACTCTTTACGCAAAGAATTCCTGCAGAAAACTTTTTACAGAGAGATATATGGAGGTTGACAGAGGGGAGAAGGAGAAGTCAAACCGGCAAAATTTTGTGCGCTGACGTGTCAAGTCAAGCGCGGATCCGCGGCAGTTATAGGGTTTAGGCCGCGGATGGGCGGCGTTCTGGTGGGATCGCGCTTTGGAAATTTTTTCACTGTTCTGTAATTACAATTGCTCTCTGTTCCTATGCTCCAAATGTTTATTTGCCCTCTGTAAAATTCCAGATCCGCGATTCTTCGTTATTCCTGCAAGATCCAAAAATATACACCCTTCAAACAGATCAAATTTGATATTTTTTTTAATTTTTTTAAATATTTTCAGCTTTTTATAATTTTTAAATTTTATATCAACCCGAAAATTCACAAAAAGAAAGATTACGCCGTCCCCGGCAACGGCGCCATTTGATTGGTAGGGATTTCACGATCAAAAATATAATTACCGCAATCAGAAACGGCGTCGCTTCGCAGCTAGCCGGTGAGTGCGGGTCGATCCACAGAGACGGGTAAATTTCTTTAGTGTGTCTTAACGAGTTGATTCTATTTGTCGTT
This sequence comes from Agapanthus africanus, assembly GCA_030015575.1. Classification (NCBI taxonomy): domain Eukaryota; kingdom Viridiplantae; phylum Streptophyta; class Magnoliopsida; order Asparagales; family Amaryllidaceae; genus Agapanthus; species Agapanthus africanus. The sequence goes on from CM057338.1 coordinate 27,576,888, forward strand.
TTGGTTTTATAAAAATCTAGATCTAAAACTTAATTAATCTAATTTAAGTTCTTGCTAGGGTTAGGCTTAGAGGAAGTTTTGGAGATTGCTGTTTCCTTCACCGCTTTCAATGCCGTATTATAGATCCATTAGGTGTTATAGTAATTATCGATAAAGTGGATACGACTCTTTTGGGAAGATGTTTTCTTCCTCTAGATTCGTATCCTTCCTTTATCGTTAATTACCCTAACCCCCATGGATAACGCGCGCAACCGGCCCTTTATACTGCGGTTCACCGTTACCTCGAGGGGTAGGGTGCCGCAGGGAGCGGTTGTGCGCGCATGCATGGAGTTCTTAATGGTTAGGCATTGAAAGGGGTGAGAGATCTCATCTCTCAACCCTTTCCCTAAGGCTAACCCTAACAAGCGAGGAGACTACTCGCTCATTAGGGGATGAGAAGACATTATAATTAAAATAAAATACTTACTAATGGTGATGGCTCCCTCCAAGCGATAAAGAACAGATCTGAATGTCACTTCCAGAATTGCTGAATTTTATTTATTGAAAAGAGGCATACAATTTTTTGATCTAAGATTACAATTTATAGGAAAATAGAAACCTAGGGTTACAGACTCTCGCGCACGCGCAATTACTGATTTGCCCACTTAAAATCCTAACACTCATAACAATGCACCGTCACAGAAAAACTGCGCCGACACGTGTATTATACGGCCGCGGATCCGCGGCGCCAGCATGGGTTTGGCCGCGGATCCGCGGCCAAACAGTGGATTTGGGCTGTGTTATTTTTATGGGCTTCTGCTTGGATCTTTGGGCTTCTGTTTCTACACATTACTTCTCTGTTTGGTTTCTGATTATTCTCCAGATGTTCAGTGAAGACTTGTACGTATCTTTTAACCGTTCACTTGACTTTTTGGACCTTTGCACTGTTCTTCATCTCGGCTTGAGTAAGGTCTGTCTAATTGTTGGTCAAAAGTCGCTTTTCCTGTTGTTTTGTGTCTTTTTCACTGTACTTGCTCCAGAAACCTGTAACCTGTAATATGCAACAAACGTGCGTCAAGAGTACCTGTTTATTTATAAAAAAGGGTAAGAATAGGGGAATGATAAATGCAATATTATGGTCTGAACAATGCCTTGCCACTCAGATGGCAGGAGGAGCCTCTTCCAGGCCTACTTTTGTACCCATGAGACCGGGAGTAGCATTTAACCAGCCCAGTCCATATTTTTGCTTCTATTGCAAGAGGAATGGACGCCTGGTGAAGGACTGCATGTGTGCAAACGGCCTTTTCTTAGTTTGTGGCGCATCCACTCACAACATTGTAGCATGTCCTCATAGACTCAATCCAAATCTAGCCCCCAGACCAGCTATCACCTTTCCGCAGCGGTCAGCTATTCAGGCTCCTACACCTCGCTTAGCCCTATCTGCTCCACCTCCACGTGGACCTCCTGCACCTCCTCGTTAGTTCCATCAGGCTCAGAGTAATATGCCTCAAGGGCAGAGGAACATGCCCCAGGGACAGAGGAATATGCCTCCAGCAAGGAGAAATGTACCTCGGCGTCAGGCTTTCACAATGACTGTGGAAGAAGCTGAAACCACCGGCCAAGTCATCACTGGTAACTCCCAATCTTTCAAATCCTTTTAATCCTTATACATCAATGTTTCTTTTCCTATACCTAAACATATCCCACATAGCTTAGGTACAATCTTAGCAGCCTCCCTACCTCCCTACCTGCTTTAGCACTCTTCGATACTGGAGCATTACATTGCTTTATGTCGCAACGATTCGTCCGAACTCATGCGATTCTAGTTAAACCGCTCGTATCCAGCTGGAATGTCAGTTCAGGGAACGATGTTCTAAAGGCAACTCTGGGATATGATCTGTATCCAGTGGTCGTCTGCAGTAAGGAATTTTATACAGACTTCAAGGTGCTGGACATACCGAACTTCGACGTAGTCTTGGGAATGCACTGGCTAGGAACTTTCTTCGCTACCATCGACTGTCGTCAAAGGAAGGTAGTGTTCGAAATACCAGATCATTCGATCTTTTATTTGAAGAGTGGAGACCGTACCCTGGACCTAGCCTCTATAAGGCTAAACCAAATAAGGCAGTGATTGCAACAATACAAGCGGAAGAAGACAAGCCAGAGATAGTTTGAGAGTTTGAGGATATATTCCCTGAAGACATCTCAGGTTTGCCTCCCGATCAAGCTCTTGAATTCAGCATTGACTTAGTACCTGGTGCGCAACCATTGATCAAAGCACCATATCGGTTAAGTCCAGAAGGATTGAAGGAGATCCGTACTCAGGAAAAACTTTTGAAGAAAGGATGGATTCGTCCCAGTACTTTAAGTTAGGGATCTCCAGTTTTGCTCGTGAAGAAGAAAGAAGGTTCATACAGAATGTGTATAGAATACCGAGCTCTGAACGAAGTGACGATAAAGAATGAGTATCCACTACCGCGCATCGACAATCTGTTCGATCAGCTAAGTGGGTCTTGTGTTTTCTCAAAGCTAGACTTTCGTTCGAGTTATCATCAGGTGAAGGTCAAAGAGTCTGATATTCCGAAGATGGCATTCAGGACTCGCTATGGTCATTATGAGTTTCTCGTGATGCCATTTGGAGTGACCAATACACCTGCTATATTTATGAATCTGATGAACCAGGTTTTCCGAGAGTACCTAGACAGGTTTGTTGTTATTTTCATCGATGACATCCTGGTGTATTCAAAGAATTGGAAAGAACACGCTGAGCATTTATGGATTGTCCTGGAGATATCGCGACAGCATCAACTCTATGCCAAGTACAGCAAGTGCGAATTTTGGCTAGATTAAGTTGGATTTCTTGGACACATTGTTTCGGGCAAAGGAATCTCAGTAGATCCAGCTAAGGTATCAGCCGTCAGCGAATGGCCGACACCAAAGACGGTGAAGGATATTCAAAATTTCTTAGGATTAGCAGGATACTACCGAAGATTTATAGAAGACTTTTGTCACGCCCCGCTTCCCGGTATACGACGAAGAGGACGCGACTGGTCCGCTACGTATTTACTGTGAAGTAAATACGTTAAGCGTATCTAAGCAATATAAAAGTAACTAAAAGAGACAAGAGATATAAAAATAACAACTTTATTTATTAACATTCTTTTGTACAATACATGAAAAGGAAATACAACTGTAGTAAAAATGATGCTTAAACAATGGCATAACAGGAAATTAAAGGTACTGAATAGAAATGTACAATGTCTAGAGCTCGGGGTCTTCGAGGAACTGATCCAAGTCTTCACTGGTGGGCTCGATCTCTGCTGTGTCCAGATCACCTGACGACATTCAAAGAAGAAAGAAATAGAATGTCGTCAGCGAATAGATCGCTCGGTAAGTCCCAAAGTTAAGGGAGAAATAGAAAAGACAGAATAAGAAGGTATCTTTTAAAGTTGTATAATATTGTAGAAAATTGTGTTAACGCTGTTGTTTGTAGCTTGGTACAGAAGGATGCCAGTGTATACGAGAGGGGTCTCTATATGCTAGAGACCAGGGCAAACTAAAAGTACAAGGAACCATTATGCCACGACACAACAGCAACAGGATTCATGTTAGGTGTCTTAATCTTACTGTCTCGTGCCACTCTTAACACCTTCCGTACTATTCTACCCCTTAAACCCCGTAGTGTTTTGATTGTATTGTTATATTGTATTGTATAAGTTGTATAGTTGGATGACTGACCGAAACCATGATATCAGTAACGGATGTAATGGATGTAAACTGGAATCATGTAAATGGAAAGTATATCCATGGTTTTGTTCAGCCAAGTTGAATAAATTGATAACTGGATTCATGGATTCATGTGTTCATGTTGAATTGTAATATTGTAGATTTATTTGGTACTTGAATCATATTCAAGTCGGATTATGATCAGACTCAAACCCGAATCAGACAGTAAAGATGTAAATCGAAGTCTTATATTTACTAGGGTCCTTAGGGTAATTTATAAAACTTGAGGGGTTTTTATCTAAAAATATTTTTATATAATTTTCAAGACACACCCCAAGTATTTATTATTCGTCTTTATAGTTGTGATGAGTGTAATTTTATTTTGTGATATTTCTAGTGAAAATATCCTAATTTCATAAATAAAGGTATTTATATGTAAATGGTGATTATATTGAATTCATGGTATTTTAGTGTAAACCAATTCTTGTGATATTTTTAGAAAAAGGTTGAACATTCATATCATAACAAAATAAATATTTTAATGATAAATATACATATATTTATACAAAAATAATTTTTATAAATATTTTATATTCTAAAAATCTTATTTTCTTGAGATGTCGTATTTTAAATCTTTCGAGACCGAATGCTCTTTGCGGAGGTCTGAATCTCGCACTACTAAGCCCGAGGATGTGCGATAATCTACACCATTCCGAACGGGTTCCCCAAAATGGGTTGTAGCGGCGCTTTGCAAAGATTTTATAAATACTAATCGTTTAGAATACGGTTTTATTAAGTAAATGGTATTTATTTGTAAAAATGTCGTTTTCTCGTATTTTATGTTCTAGTGACAAGTTCAAATCGCCTCTTCACCGCCAATTGTGGCCAGATAAGTACAAGTGAAGAAAGGAGGGATCCGCTCATGAATCACCGTGAGACGGGCCTTTTAAAGTTACCTTTCTCATTTGTCTAGCCTAGACACCACAAACTCAGGTTTAGATAAACGACTGAAAGTTCATGACTTTTCCTAATGAATGTGACAGTCCTTAATTGGATGAGTCTAGATATATTTTATTATTTCAAAAATTATGTATTTATAAAAATGTATCAATACTAAAAGTTTTATTAAGCAAAGGGTATTTTAATGAAAAGGTTTGTTTTTTCGTATTCTAAATTTCCAAGATTATAGTACTATGTTTAGATGGGAGTGTGTGAGGAGGTAGATCATTACCTCGTGCTCTACTTATAGTTATAGCAAGGTTAAGGGGGTTAAATGTGAAATCGAAATATTGTGGTATTTAAGTGAAAAATACGATAAATTGGAAAGGCTATCATTTCATGTGATGAAACTGGTTCAAATTATTTTTTAAATGTTTAACAGTCAACAATAAGATGTTTAAGCATGAATGAATTGGTGAGAAGTGAAATTTTATAGAAAACCGAATCGGAAATCGGATTTGTTCCGATTCCGTAGGATTTGTAAATCTGTATTTCTTAGAATAGAAAGGGGAGATAGAAAAGGACTTACGGGTTTTGGACAACACTAGAGAGTAAGAGGGAAGTAGAGAATTTGCCGGTGCGTCGATTCGTTGCCGAGAGTTCCTAGCACGATCACCGGAAGTTCGCTGTCGATTTCGTCGGGGTTTCGCCTTTCGCTCTTTTTCAAAGTACAGAGTTTTCTTGAGATTTTGAGAGAGTGGGCTCAGAATTTTGGGATGAGAAGGTAGGGGTAGGGGTGTATTTATAGGATTAGGCTAAGGTTAGGATAGGTGTAGGGTTTTTAATTAAAAATGTAAAAAGAAATATGAAAAATCATTAAAATTTGGAGTAAATAGGGTTTAATGTGCTCTCTGGACTTTATCTCAGAATTTAGAGTATGCAGGGGAGTGGGGGAGGTGAAGGGGCACATCTTTCATTCAGGGGACTCGGCGGTCCGGCCGAGTTCGGCTGGCGGCGTCGGCCCGAGTCGGCCAGTCCGCCGGCCGAGTCCTGTGGTCGGGAGGTGGGGGGTCGTCGGGGGTAGCCACTGGTGCTTTTACATTTATGGGTGTAGTGGGAAATTCTGGAGTTATGGCTGTTGGACTGTTAGGCTTCTATAAAATTTAAAACAAAAATAATCTAAAAATAATGTGGGGCAGGGGATTTGAACTCTGGTGGCTTGGTTCAGCAGTGCAAGGTATTACCAATGAGCTATAAGCTCTTGCTTGTAATTATGGTGTGAAATAAATACTTAAAAAGATATCAGTAACATTAAATACTCCAATTATACATTGAATTTAAATCAATTCTTTGTACATTAAAAATGGAGTTGTTACAGTTTACTCTCCTTACAAAAATTTCGTCCTCGAAATTTACAACTTTTATTTGAGGACTAGTTTACAAAGAGGTGTGGATATCTAGTACGCATTTCATCCTCCCTTTCTCAAGTGGACTCTCATGGAGTGTCTTTCCTCCACATCACTCGGACCAAGTTAACTTCCTTGTTCCGAAGTGTCTTCACTTTCCTGTCCAGGATCTCCATAGGCTGTTGCTCACAAGACAAATCGGGCTATATCGTGAGCTCGGAATGATCGAGAACATGACTGGGGTCACTCACATACCTTCTGAGTTGGGATATGTGGAACACGTTATGCACTCCTTCCAATGAAGGTGGAAGCGCTAAGCGGTATGCCACTTCACCGACTCGTTCGAGTATATCGAACGGTCCAATATATCTCGGACTTAGCTTACCCCCTCTTCCAAATCGGATCACTCCGCGATTCGGAGATATCTTCAAGAACACATGATCTCCTGGCTGGAACTCCAGATGACGTCTCTTTGCATCAGCCCAGTGTTTCTGTCGATCTTGGGCTATGCGCATCTTTTCCCTGATAGTACGAACCACAACAACAGTCGCTACTATCATCTCTGGTCCAAGAAGTTCCCTATCTCCGATGTTGTCCCAACTTAATGGCGATCGACACTTCCTTCCATACAATGCTGCAAAAGGTGCCATTCCTATACTTGCTTGGTAGCTATTGTTGTACGAAAACTCCACAAGATGTAGATGATCTTCCCACGATCCTTTGAAATCTAACATACATGCTCTGAGCATATCCTCCAAGATCTGAATAGTTCGCTCAGCCTGACCATCTATTTGTGGATGATAAGCCGTGCTGAAGTTCAGACTTGTTCCCAAGCTCGCTTGCAGACTCTGCCAAAATTGCGATCGAAACCCGGTGTCACGATCGGAGACAATGCAGACCGGCACTCCATGAAGTCTCACAATTTCCTGTATGAGTTCATGGGTATCAAAGATAGTACATTATGAAGAGTTTAAATCTTTAAATAGATTATTACCTCCATGTCCTTCTTTGTTAGTGTCTCAGTTGATTGGCCAACTCGAAATGGGATGAAGTGAACCGACTTTGTGAGTCGATCCACAATGACCCATACGGCATCGTTACCCTTTGTGCTACGAGGAAGAGCAGTCACAAAATCCATCGTGATGTGTTGCCACTTCCATTCTGGGATTGGCAACGGTTGAAGTAATTCAGCAGTCCTGTGATGTTCAGCCTTTACTTGTTGACACACCAAGCACTTTGCGATGCTTCTGGCTACTTCACGCTTCATTCCATGCCACCAATAATTCTGACATAGATCTTTGTACATTTTGGTACCTCCAGGGTGTACTGAGTAGGGAGAGCTGTGAGCTTCTTTCATTAACTCTTGCCGAACAGGACCTTTTGGTACACACAATCTGCTGCCTATCTCAAAGATCCATCTTCATGGATGATGAAATCTGTTCTGAGTCCATTCTCTACTTGTTATCTGATCTTTTGCAACTTAGCATCACTTGCTTGAGCTGCTTTGATCTGATTTACAATGGTTGATTGAACTTGTAAATTCATCAAACTTGAAGCATTACCTGGCATGACTACTTCAATTTCCATCTGATGCAAGTCTTGTTGAAGCTTCCACTGAGCGGTGAGATTCATTGCTAATGGTTGGCGACTAAGTGCATCAGGTACCACATTCACCTTCCCTGGGTGATATTGCAAGTTGATGTCAAAGTCCGCCATGAGTTCTAACCATCTTCTCTGCCACATATTCAACTCCTTCTGAGTAAACACGTACTTCAGGCTCTTATGGTCTGTGTAGATGTTCACTCGTTCACCAAGTAGACAATGACGCCAAATCTTGAGAGCAAAGATGACGGCTGCCAATTCCAAATCATGCGTTGGATAATTGCGCTCATGAATCTTCAGCTGTCTTGAAGCATAAGCCACAACTTTATTGTGCTGATGTAGAACACATCCTAATCAATTACCGGATGCATCGCAATGCACTTCGAATCTTCCAGATTGATCCGGTATAATGAGAATAGGTGTTGATGTAAACCTTGACTTGAGTTCTACGAAATCTTGTTCGCATGCTTCTGACCACACAAAATCTTTATCTTTACGTGTGAGCTTGGTCAGGGGTGTTGCTATCTTCGAAAACCTTCAATGAATCTTCTGTAATATCCAGCTAAACCCAAGAAACTTCGAATGTCCTTCACTGACTTTGGTGTAGGCCATTTGCTAACTGCTGAAACTTTTGCTGGATCTACCGAGATTCCTTCTCCTGATACGATGTGTCCAAGAAAACCAGCTTGCTTTAGCCAAAACTCACACTTGCTGTAGTTGGCATAGAGCTGATGTTGTCGAAGAGTTTCTAGGACAATTCGTAGATGTTCTGCATGCTCTTTCCGATTCTTAGAATACACCAGGATGTCGTCGATGAAGATGCCAACAAATCTGTCTAAGTACTCCCGGAAAACTTGATTCATTAGGTTCATGAATATTGCGGGTGTGTTGGTCACTCCAAATGGCATCACGAGAAATTCGTAATGTCCATAGCGAGTTCTGAAAGCTGTTTTGTGAATATCAGTTTCCTTGACCTTCACCCGATGATAACCTAAACGAAGATCCAATTTAGAGAAAACACAAGATCCACTTAGCTGATCGAATAAATCGTCGATGCGCGGAAGTGGATACTTGTTCTTTATAGTGACTTCATTCAAGGCTCTGAAATCGATGCACATTCTGTATGAACCTTTCTTCTTCTTCACAAGTAGTACAGGTGATCCCCAACTTGAAGTGCTGGGACGAATCCATTCTTTCACCAGTAATTCGTCCAACTGTGTTCGGACTTCCTTCAAACCTTCCGAACTTAAACGATAGGGTGCTTTGATCACCGGTTGTGCTCCTGGTACTAAATCAATACTGAATTCAAGAGCTCGATCGGGAGGCAAACCTGATATATCGTCAGGAAATATACCGTCGAACTCTCGAACCACATCTGGTCTTGATTCTTCCTCCGCTTGAGCTGCTGCAACTACTGCTTCTCTTAGCTTCGCTTTGTAGGTACTTGGCTCCAGTGTACGGTCTCCGCTTTTGAAATAGAGGACCGGATGGTCTGGAATCTCGAATACTACCCTTCTTTGACGACAGTCAATGGTAGCATAAAAAGTTCCAAGCCAATCCATTCCTAGAACTACATCGAAGTTCGGTATGTCCAGCACTTTGAAGTCAGCATAAAACTCTCTGCTGCAGATGACGACTGGACACATACGGTATCCCATGGTTGCCTTTAGAACGCCATTTTCTAAACCGACATTCCAGCTGGATACAAGCGGTGAGACTGGAACCGCATGGGTTCGAACAAACCGTTGCGATATAAAGCAGTGAGATACTCCAGTATCAAACAGTGCTAGTGCAGGGATTGCGGATACTAAGATTGTACCTAAGGTATGTGGGATTTGTTTTAGGTATAGGAAAAATATGTAGCTAATTAGCAGGATAGAAAAGCAAAGTTTGAAAAGAAAAGTTTACCAGTGATGACTTGGCCAGTGGCCTCAGCTTCTTCCACGGTCATCGTGAAAGCCTGGCGCCTTGGTACATTCCTCCTGGCCGGAGGAGCATTCCTCGGAACGTTCCTTTATGCTTGATGGAACTGACGAGGAGGTGGTGCAGCTTGTGGTCCTCTGGGTGGTGCAGGTAGTGCAAGTCTTGGAGCAGGTGCTTGAAGAGCTGGTCGCTGCGGATAGGTAATTGCTGGCCTGGGTGCAGCAACTGGGTTTTGCTTTTGGGGACAAGACCCAATATCATGAGCAGCTGAGCCGCAGATCAAGCAAAGATAGTTGGCTCGCCGGCAGTCTTTCATCATATGTCCAATTCTCTTGCAGTAGGTACAAAAGGCTGGGCTGGACGGTTGTTCTATACTCCGGGTCGCCTTGGCACAAAAGATGGCCTGGACGAGGCTCCTCTTGCCATCTGGTTGGCAGGACGCTTAAATCCAGCAGATTGAGGTCTTCCCCTCGCTTTTACCACTGCCTCATAACGGCGGGCAGCTTTCAGAGCCGATTCATGAGTCGGAAAATCTCTTGTGGCCAGTGCAGCCTGGATTTCCGAATCCAAACCTTGTTGAAAGCGACGGGCTCTGATCTCATCTGTCGGTATAAGGCGTGCCGCAAATCTGTTAAAAATATTGTGTTAGCTTTGTAATATGTGATAAATTTTTTTTGAATTATTGAGACATATCTTACCGACTGAGTATGGTGAACTCAGCGTCATACTCATCTACTGACTTGATCCACATCGAACCTTATTGCAGATGGATGAACTGTTGTTCCATGTCGAACCTGGCAGTCTCAGGGAAGTACTTAGCGTCGAACATGTCGCGGAAAGTCTTCCATTCGATAGGCTGTTCAAGACGGCTTTCTTCCGCCTTCCACCAGTTGCGAGCATTGTCTGTGAGCTGCAGTTTCGCCACACAAACCCAAGCTATGTCTGGCACTTGTGCTGCCACCAGATCATCCTCTATGCTTTGTGCCCATTCGTCAGCTTCAAGTGGGCTTCCTTTACCGGAGAACTGCTTAGGGTGCAAAGCCCTGAATTGCTTCACCCCAGGTGCGTCTGCCTCGGGACGGTTCATTAAAAGAGCAGTCTGCTGCTGCTGTCCCTCTAGGAGGCTTCGGATTGCCTCAAGCAGAATCGTCTGCTCGTTGATCGGTGCAGGGACGACATGTGTGAGTGGTAAGGCTGGAGGTGTGTTGTTGACATTGGTGCTAGTGTTGTTCGGGGAATCTATAACCTTGAAGAAAAATTTAGGTTAGGACAGATTCAAAATATTTGAAATGATAAGATTCAATGAATATGAAATTGTAAGATTCAAGGAACATGAATTGTAAAGAATGTTTTAGTTACTGGTTCTTGTGTTATATTGCCTAGTTTGTTCATGCAGAACAGAACTGCATAGTATGATTCTATACAGCTCTGACCTGCATGGGCCACCAACAAAATCTGTCACGCCCCGCTTCCCGGTATACGGCGAAAGGGACGCGACTGGTCCGCTACGTATTTACTGTGAAGTAAATACGTTAAGCATATCTAAGCAATATAAAAGTAATTACAAGAGACATGAGATATAAAAATAACAGCAACTTTATTTATTAACATTCTTTTGTACAATGCATGAAAAGGAAATACAACTGAAGTAAAAACGATGCCTAAACAATGGCATAACAGGAAATTAAAGGTACTGAATGGAAATGTACAATGTCTAGAGCTCGAGGTTTTCGAGGAACTGATCCAAGTCTTTACTGGTGGGCTCGATCTCTGCTGTGTCCAGATCACCTGACGACATTCAAAGAAAAAAGAAATAGAATGTCGTCAGCGAACAGGTCGCTCGGTAAGTCCTAAAATTAAGGGAGAAATAGAAAAGACAGAATAAGAAGGTATCTTTTAAAGTTGTATAATATTGTAGAAAATTGTGTTAACGCTGTTGTTTGTAACTTGGTACAGAAGGATGCCAGTGTATACGAGAGGGGTCTCTATATACTAGAGACTAGGGCAAACTGAAAGTACAAGGAACCGTTATGCCACGGTACAACAGCAACAGGATTCATGTTAGGTATCTTAATCTTACTGTCTCGTGCCACTTTTAACACCTTCCGTACCAATCTACCCCTTAAATCCCGTAGTGTTTTGATTGTATTGTTATATTGTATTGTATAAGTATGACTGACCGAAACCATGATATCAGTAACGGATGTAATGGATGTAAACTGGAATCATGTAAATGAAAAGTATATCCATGGTTTGGTTCAGTCAAGTTGAATAGATTGATAAATGGATTCATGGATTCGTGTGTTCATATTGAATTGTAATATTGTAGATTTATTTGGTATTTGAATCATATTAAAATGATCAGACTCAAACCCGAGTCAGACAGTAAAGATGTAAATCGAAGTCTTATATTTACTAGGGTCTTTACGGTAATTTATAAAACTTGAGGGGGTTTTATGTAAAAATACTTTTATATAATTTTTAAGATACACCTCAAGTATTTATTATTCGTCTTTATAGTTGTGATGAGTGTAATTTTATTTTGTGATATTTCTAGTGAAAATATCCTAATTCCATAAATAAAGGTATTTATGTGTAAATGGTGATTATATTGAATTCATGGTATTTTAGTGTAAACCGATTCTTGTGACATTTTTAGAAAAAGGTTGAACATTCATATCATAACAAAATAGATATTTTAATGATAAATATACATATATTTATACAAAAATAATTTTTATAAATATTTTATATTCTAAAAATCTCATTTTCTTAAGATGTCGTATTTTAAATCTTTCGAGACCGAATGCTCCTTGCGGAGGTCTGAATCTCGCACTACTAAGCCCGAGGATGTGCGATAATCCGCACCATCCCGAACGGGTTTCCCAAAATGGGTTGTAGCGACGCTTTGCAAAGATTTTATAAATACTAATCCTTTAGAATACGGTTTTATTAAGTAAATGGTATTTATTTGTAAAGATATCGTTTTCTCGTATTTTATGTTCTAGTGACAAGTTCAAATTGCCTCTTCACCGCCAATTGTGGCCAGGTAAGTACAAGTGAAGAAAGGAGGGATCCGCTCACGAATCACCGTGAGACGGGCCTTTTAAAGTTACCTTTCTCACTTGTCTAGCCTAAACACCACAAAGTCAGGTTTAGATAAACGACTGAAAGTTCACGACTTTTCCTAATGAATGTGACAGTCCTTAATTGGATGAGTCTAGATATATTTTATTATTTCAAAAATTATGTATTTATAAAAATGTATCAATACTAAAAGTTTTATTAAGTAAAGGGTATTTTAATGAAAAGGTTTGTTTTCTTGTATTTTAAATTTCCAAGATTATAATACTATATTTAGATGGGAGTGTGTGAGGAGGTAGGTCATTACCTCGTGCTCTACTTATAGTTATAGCAAGGTTAAGGGGGTTAAATGTGAAATCGAAACATTGTGGTATTTAAGTGAAAAATACGAGAAATTGGAAAGGCTATCATTTCATGTGATGAAACTGGTTCAAATTATTTGTTAAATGTTTAATAGTCAACAATAAGATGTTTAAGCATGATTGAATTGGTGAGAAGTGAAATTTTATAGAAAACCGAATCGGAAATCGGATTTGTTCCGATTTCGTCGGGTTTGTAAATCTGTATTTCTTAGAATAAAAAGGGGAGATAGAAAAGGACTTACGGGTTTTGGACAACATTAGAGAGTGAGAGGGAAGTAGATAATTCGCCGGTGCGTCGATTCGTCGCCGAGAGTTCCTAGCATGATCACCGGAAGTTTGCCGTCGATTTCGTCGGGGCTTCGCCTTTCGCTCTTTTTCAAAGTACAGAGTTTTCTTGAGATTTTGAGAGAGTGGGCTCAGAATTTTGGGATAAGAGGATAGGGGGTAGGGGTGTATTTATAGGGTTAGGCTAGGGATAGGGTAGGTGTAGGGTTTTTAATTAAAAATGTAAAAAGAAATATGAAAAATCATTAAAATTTGGAGTAAATAGGGTTTAATGTGCTCTCTGGACTTTATCTCAGAATTTAGAGTATGCAGGGGAGTAGGGGAGGTGAAGGGGCACAACTTTCATTCAGGGGACTCGGCGGTCCGGTCGAGTCTTGCCGGCGGCGCCGGCCCGGATCGGCCGGTCCGCCGGCCGACTCGGCCGAGTCCGGTGGTCGGGAGGTGGGGGGTCGCCGGGGGAAGCCACTGGTACTTTTACATTTATGGGTGTAGTGGAAAATTCTGGAGTTATGGCTGTTGGACTGTTGGGCTTCTATAAAATTTAAAACAAAAATAATCTAAAAATAATGTGGGGCAGGGGATTTGAACTCTGGTGGCTTGGTTCAGCAGTGCAAGGTATTACCAATAAGCTACAAGCTCTTGCTTGTAATTATGGTGTGAAATAAATACTTAAAGAGATATTAGTAATATTAAATACTCCAAGTATACTTTGAATTTAAATCAATTTCTTTGTACATTAAAAATGGAGTTGTTACAACTTTTCGAAGATTACAGCATCCTGACCAAGCTCACACGTAAAGATGAAGTATTCATATGGTCAGAAGCATGTGACCAAGCTTTTGTTGAACCCAAGTCAAGATTGATATCGGCTCCTATTCTCGTAATACCGGACCAATCTGGAAGATTTGTTGTGCACTGCGATTCATCTGGTAAGAGATTAGGATGTGTTCTACACCTGCATAGAAAAGTTGTAGCCTTTGTATCAAGACAGCTGAAGGTTCATTTGCGCAACTATCCAACACATGACTTGGAGTTGGCAGCCGTTATCTTTGCACTTAAGATTTGGCGCCATTATCTTCTGGGAGAGCGAGTGGATATATACACTGACCACAAGAGTCTGAAGTATGTATTTACTCAGAAGGAATTGAATATGAGACAGAGAAGATGGATAGAACTTATGGCGGACTTGACATCAACCTACAATATCATCCAGGTAAGGTGAATGTAGTTCCTGATGTACTTAGTCGCCGGCCGTTATCAATGAATCTCACTGCATAATGGAAGCTTCAGAAGGAATTGCACGGGATGGAGATCGAAGTGGTTATGCCAGGTAACGCTTCGTATTTGATGAACTTACAAGTTCGGTCTACTATTGTCAATCAGATCAAAGCAGCTCAAGCAAGTGATTCCAAGCTGCAAAAGATCCTAGAACAAGTATAAAGTAGACTGCGAACAGACTTCATCATCCACAAAGACGGATCTTTGAGACATGGAAGCAGGTTGTGTGCACCACAAGGTTCTGTTCGGGAAGAGTTGATGAAAGAAGCTCACAACTCTCCTTACTCAGTGCACCATGGTGGTACAAAGATTACAAAGATCTACGGCAACACTACTGGTGGCATGGAATGAAGCACGAAGTAGCCAGAAGTATAGCCAAGTGCTTGGTGTGTCAGCAAGTGAAGGCTGAACATCACAGGACTGCTGGTTTACTTCAACCGTTACTTATCCCAGAATGGAAATGGCAACACATCACTATGGACTTCGTGACTGCACTTTCTCGCAGCACGAAAGGTAACGATGCGGTATGGGTTATTGTGGATCGACTCACCAAGTCGGCTCACTTCATCCCATTTCGAGTTGGCCAATCTACCAAGACGCTAGCAAAGAAGTATATAGAGTTAAGCATGAATCTAATGTAAGATTTAACCTCAAGATGTACTATTTCTGATACCCATGAACTCATGCAGAAGATCATGAGATTACATGGAGTACCAGTTTGCACCATCTCCGATCGTGACACCAGATTCCGATCACAGTTTTGGCAGAGTCTGAAAGCTAGCCTGGGAACGAGTCTGAACTGTAGCACAACTTACCATCCATAAACAAATAGACAGTCTGAGCAGAAAATTCAGATTCTAGAACATATGCTAAGAGCTTGTATGTTAGACTTCGGAGGATCGTGGGAAGATCACCTACATCTTGTGGAGTTTTCATACAACAACAGCTACCAAGCCAGTATTGGAATGACACCATTTGCAGCGCTCTATGGAAGGAAGTGTTGATCACCACTAAGTTGGGACGACATCGGAGATCGTGAACTCCTTGGACCAGAGATGATCGTGGCAACTGTGGATATAGTTCGCACGATCAGGGAAAGAATGCGCATAGCCCAAGACAGACAGAAGCACTGGGCTGATGCAAAGCATCGACACATGGAGTTCCAACCTGGGGATCATGTTTTCTTGAAGATCTCTCCAAACCGAGGAGTAATCTGTTTTGGCAAGAGGGGTAAGCTCAGTCCAAGATATATAGGACCGTTCGACATTCTCGAACGAGTCGAAGATGTGGAATATTGTTTAGCACTACCACCCTCATTAGAAGGAGTGCACAACGTATTCCGCATATCCCAACTTTGAAGATATGTGAGCGACCCCAACCACATCCTTGATCACTCCGAGCTTACTGTATAGATAGATCTATCTTGTGAGCAACAACCAGTTGAAATCCTGGACTGAAAGATAAAGTCACTGAGGAACAAGAAAATAAACTTGGTCCGAGTGATATGGAGAAAAGATTCACCAGGAAAATCAACTTGGGAGAGAGAAGATGACATGCGTGCAAGATACCCTTACTTATTTGTAAATTAGTCCTCTTGTAATTGTAAATTTCTACGACGAAATTTTTGTAAGGAGGGTAGAATGTAACGACTCCGATTTTACTGTACGAAATTTTTTAAGTTAATATACAGAATGGAGTTTGCAAGCCTGACTACAATTTAAAAGTTATTTTTGTCTAAGAACAGCAAGAAACAACTTGTAACTCATTGGTAAAGCCTTGCACTGCTGTGACGTAACCCTTGTGTTCAAATCCCATCAGCCACATATTATTTTTCTGAATTTTTCTTTTAAACTTTTTGGAAGCCCAAAAGTTTACACGTGCACTGCACATAAGAAATGAAAAGGCAGAAAAACAAATATGTGCAAAATGTTGTATACAGCGAGTAGGATACGTGTCAATCATCCGACGGCTCTCCTCAAACATTTGGCTGGCGAGATGAGGGTTTGGGCCGTCGATGGCGGGTCCTCCATTGGGAAAAGTCCCCAGGCTTTGCACCCTTGTCGTTTGGCTTACCCCCATTACCCCTGCACTGTTTGTTTTCTCTGAAATTTAACAGAGAATTCAATTTCCCAATTAATCCAATTTTAAATGCATTTTAATTCATTCTTTCAATTCTAAAACCCTAATTCCACACCATAAATACTACCCCATACCCTAGCCCCTCCTCATTCTGAAATCCCTAGCCAAAATTATCAAATTTTTCTAAGTACAAGTGGAGTAGAAGTGGAGTTAGCCCAAGGTCAACTTCCGGCGAGGAAGCGAAGCAATTCCGGCGACCCCGAGACGCAACGGAGACTACACAATCTTCTTCTACCTTATCTTCACCCTACTAGCTAGTAAGTCTCACCCTCCTTCTCTTTCTACACAAAAGTCTCTTTTTATAAAACATGTCGGTAAGTGGAGTTATATCGATATTTGATTCTAAAATCTTTGAAACTACAATTTTTCTTAAGAATTGCTCATTCATATTCCTATACATTGCTTGTTAATCATAAAACTAAAGTTTAGAACAACTTTCACCATAAATCATCATGCTAAACAACATTAAATTGAGTTTTACCATTAAATACCATGAACTTTGTATCGACCATATTTATTTGTTTTGCTTGCTATTACCTTTCGAAAACCTCACGGGGTAATGACCCACCCCTCACATACACACATATTGAACCTATTTTTGTGGCGATTACAACTTGTCATTAAAATACCATGAACTATAAAAAACCCGGTTTTCTTTAGAATTGTATTTCAAACTCTTTGTGATTATGCCTCTACAAACCATTTTGGGGAGCCCGGTATTAGATGGTGCGGATTATCTCATATCTTCGGGACTAGTAGAGCGAGATGCAGAGCTCCTCACAGAGCATTCGGTCTCGAAAGATTTTAATACGATTTTTAAGAAAAACGAGATTTTTCCATTTAATAATAAAATTAATTTTTAATAATTATATAAATATTATCAAACCACATATTTTCAAGTTATAATAAAAATTCTATATTTTCTAGAAAATAAAAGAATGACAAATTTCACTAAAATACCATCAAGTATTAATACAAGACAAGTTTTACACTTAAATACCATGAACTATTCAAGCTAAGTTAATAATCACTAAAATACCTTAAATCTTAAAAGTTACATCCATGAAACCCTAAATACGATAAATAAATACTCAAACTTTATTTTGAAAGTATATAAAATATTTTTCATAAACCTCCTCAAGTTATATAAAATTGCATTTAAGGACTTTAGTAAATATGGGTTTAAGCGGGATCAATTCTCTTGAGTCTCAGGGAGCCGGAGAAAGTGAGTACTTGCTTATTTAAGGTAGAAAAACTTAACGGAGTTATCAATAGTAATTGTCTTGGAAAAAGACATAAATCCTGCCGTCCATGTGCAGTAGTTACCGATAACACCAGAACTTAATTCAGGATCCAAATCTGTTTCAAGTGTCTGACTCAAGTCTGAGTCCAAGTCTCAATCTGAATCCAACTCACACATGAATCCAAATCTAACATGAATCCAACATGTACACTTGAACCTGAACCTGAATAGCAGAACAATATCAACATGCAAACATGACCCGATTTGACCGAACCATGACCATGACTTGACTTGACTACACGACTACTTGATACAATCCTGAAACCGTTTACATGAACAACTTGTATCCATGGTCTCGGAAAGTCTGATAACTACAATCTATATAATATACATTACGGGGTTTAACGAGATAGACTGGTACGGAATGTATTAGAAGTGGAACGAGATGGTCACTAAAAGACACCCACCGAACATCCGTTCTGTTGTCCTATAGGTTTTGACGAGGCCTTGTACTTTCGATTACCATAGTCCACGGAGCAAGTTGGACTTCTCTCGTATACACTGATACATTCTGTACCAAGATACAAACAATTACGTTAGCATAATAAACATATATTTGTACCAATTACCAGTTCTGTTCCCTTTACTTGAACTATTCTTATCTCTCTTTTGGGACTTACAAAGCGCTAGTTCGCTGACGACATTCCTGTTTCTTTCTTTCTTTGAAATGTTCATGAGGAGGACCCGACTCTCAGGAGACCAAGCCCAGCCAGGAGGACTTTGATCAGTTCACAGAGGAGCCAGACTTTTAGTTTTTACTTGTACTTAGTTCCTTTCATTCGTATGCCACTGTTTAGGCATTGCTTTTATCATTGTACATTTCCTATTCAAATCGGTTGTAATATAAAGAAAGAATGTTAATAAAATTTGATGTCTATTATTACATCTCTTGTTATTCTTGTGTATTCATTTATATTGCTTATTTACGCTTAACGTGTTTACTTTTGAGTAAATACATCGCGCTCCGTCGCGTCTACTTCCCCGTACACTGGGAAGCGAGGCGTGACAACAACACTCCACCACCTACACTACCATAACCAATTACCGTTACGGACCTACTAATAAGACCAATGGCGTTCCTTGAAGCAACCAAGAGTCTAGTTGAGATACAGCAGGAGCAGGCTGCTCTCCTTCACCAAGGACTAGTTCGCACTGAGGCAGCTTTGAGGGCAGCTCATGGTTATATCAAGAAGAAGAAAAGGACACCGCCAGCAAGGACTTGCAATTATTATAAGAAGCTCGGACATGTGGTAAAGGACTGCAGACGAGCTAATGGTCTTTGTATGATTTGTGGATCGCCTAAACACACTCTAAGAGCATGCTCAAAGTATAGAGCAGACGCAAACCCCACACCAAGACTGACTATACAAGCTCTTACCGCCCCCTTAGCTTTAACTACACCACCTTCGTGAGGACCACCTTTACATCGTCAGTCCAAAATGTACCGGCAGGCACAGAGAAAAGTGCCAAGAGGCCAAACATTAAGGATGCCAGTTGGATAAGTCGAAGCCACTAGCTAAGTTATCACCGGTAATTCTCAATTTTTTCACACCTTGTCAATCCTTGTATACCACTATATTTTTCCTGTATCTAAAACCAACCCCACACAACTTAGGTACTATACTAGTAGCCACTCTTCCTGCACTTACATTGTTCGACACTGAAGCGTCACACTGCTTCATGTCGCAACAATTCGTGAGAACGCACGCGACTCCCATGAAACCACTCATTTCAAGCTGGAAATATCAGTTCCGGGAATGGAGTCTTGAAGGTAACTATAGGATTTGATCAGTATCCAGTTGTAGTTTGCGGATGAGAATTTTACGCGAATTTCAAAGTACTGGATATTCCAAATTTCGATGTTGTGTTCGGAATAGACTGGCTGGGAGTTTTCTATATTACGATTGACTGCCGTCAAAGGAGGATAGTATTCAAGGCACCAGATCACCCAGTCTTCTAATTCAAGAGTGGAGATAGAACATTGGAGCTAGGGAGATACCGTGCTAAACCAAAGGATGCAGAAGTGTTTTCTCTCCCGGCGGTACCAAAATGTATAAGGATCTACGACAACACTACTGGTGGCATGGAATGAAGCGTGAAGTAGCCAGAAACGCAGCTAAGTGTTTGGTGTGTTAGCAAGTAAAGGCTGAATATCAAAAAACTGCTGGTCTACTTCAGCCGTTACCAATCCCTGAATGGAAATGGCAGCACATTACCATGGACTTCGTGACTGCCTTTCCTCGCAGCATGAAGGGTAACGACGCGGTATGGGTTATTGTGGATCGATTCACAAAGTTGGCTCACTTTATTCCCTTTCGAGTTGGCCAATCTACCGAGACGTTAGCAAAGAAGTACATAGAGGTAAGCAAGAATCTAAAGTAAGATTTAACCTCAAAGTGTACTATAATTGATACCCATGAACTCATGCAGAAGATTGTGAGAATACACGGAGTACCAGTTTGCATCGTCTACGATCGAGATACCAGGTTTCGATCACAGTTTTGGCAGAGTCTGCAAGCTAGCCTGGAAACGAGTTTGAACTTCAGCAAAGCTTACCATCTACAAACGGACGGACAGTCTGAGCGAACAATTCAGATTCTAGAAGAAATGCTAAGAGCTTGTATGTTGGATTTCGGAGGTTCGTGGGAAGATCACTTACACCTTGTGGAGTTTTCATACAACAACAGCTATCAGGCGAGCATTGGAATGGCACCATTTGTAGCACTTTACGGAAGGAAGTATCGATCACCGCTAAGTTAGGACGACATCGGAGATCGGGAACTCCTTGTAGGGTTATTTGGCACGACCACAAGGTTTCACAAGGCATCAAACATGCCGTATTTAAAAGTTCTAGTATGCCAAACAAGCTAATCTATGATCTAACTAGAGTTTTAGGAGCTAAACTAAAATGTAATCAAATATTACACTAAGTGAATGAGAAATACAACCTTTGTAGACCGGTCCTTCACTTCTAAAGCTCCGTGTAGTAGTCCCTTCGCTCCAAGTAGTGAACACCGGAATTCTAGTAAGGGTTCATATGAAGAAATGAACAAGCTTGCTCGAAGTCTTCGAGGCCGAAGATGATCTACGTCGAGAAGACTCAAGCTCATGTTACCTCTTCACTAATGGTAGATTAGTGAAGCAAACACCTTAAATTAAATGGCTAATATAGTAGAGGATGATGAAGTAGGAAATGGGGTCGCTTTAGATTTAATTTTCTCACAATATTTCTCACTTAGAAAAAAGCTAGCAAGTTTTTTCTCATGAAGAAGAAGATGAAGTGATTAAGAGAAAATGAAAGTCATGAGGTGAGAATAGCAACCATGGGTGAGTTAGTGTCATACACTAACTCATATAGAGAATAAACCATGGCTAATTAATAATGGTTAGGTTAATAAATATCTATAAGTAAAACAAAATTAGTGGACTTGGCAATGGTTCCACAAGCTTCTATAAGGTTCAACCATGTGACTAATTTCTATTAATTTGGTTTATTTTAAATAAATAAAAACCTTACATTATTTTAAACATGGTGTGAGTCTCATACACCCATGTAGCATGTGGCATCTAGCATGACACAAAACAATGTACATTAATATATATCACATATATACTAAGTGTACATAAGTGAGAAAAAGAAATGTTTAAGTGAGCTAATATTAGTTAATGTAAATTAATATATCAAATATATAATTATACATTAGATTATTAAATCAACACTTGATTTAATAATCCAGCTATATCATATATAACCGACTAATATTATATGTATCAACTTATCGAATCAACACTTGATTCGATAACCCGGTTATATCTCATATAACCGACTGATGACACAAATCGCGAGAATAGAATATGGTATTAGATACTCGTATTAATTTGATTCCCGCACATATCACATATGTGCTCCTATTCCGTTTCGCCTGAGCCAGGAAACCTCTGTGTAGGACTCTAAAGACTCGTCAATACGCTGGCAGTAGGTGATGATCATATCAAACACCCACAAGCCGCAAGCAGTCAACTAAACATAACGGCCACTCGGGTATTGAGCGATTAGAAGATCAACAAGCAAGCCTACTCATACTCCTGCGAATCCAATCAGTAACACTACCGTACAGTCCGGTTTGTTCGTCTAATATTTCACATATCTAGTTTAGAGGTGGTAAACGTCAGACTCCAGTAACTTGATAAGTCATGCCGATGTAAGGTCCATAACGGGTCGAGAAACTACTGATAACACTTACCTGTAAATCTCATCTACCCTGGCCAGGGATTTTCAATTATGGCCAGTCGGGCATAGCGCAACATCAACCCCCAATACTAGGAGAGAAGAAATCCCCTCCTATCGCTCATTGCCTCCATGTGACTCGGGACTGTACCCAAAAACCACCTGTTTGCACGACTCAGTAGAGCCATGGTAGGGTAGAAATCAAAGCACAGTGGGAGACACACAAGACTCTATGACGATCTCGGGTTGACAGACTAATCTGTACAAGTGTCACCAGAGAACTGCTATCTGACGTGAGGTATAATACCATCTAGGAGTTCTCAGCGAGTCCATTCAGTGTACCCAGTCTCCACTGAGCACCCGTATACGATCTCTGATGTCAAACACCAATGGATACGGGATCATCCATCGCCCATCATATGGGTCAAGAAGCGTATACGCTAGTCTACTCTGGAATATCGATGCCCCGTCTCGATACTCCCACGACTAGAAACAATTGAAGGATAAACTCATGGACTGCTCAGGCCCTACTAGTATGATCTGCATCATAATCCTGATAGTCAAGTATACATCCTAAGGGCTTTACCAACATGTGAGAGCAAGACAGTATCAGTATACTAATCTCCATGCTTAGGTAAAGAGCAACCAGATAGCATACTATCATGTCGAGGAAGAAAGTCCTCTCTATATATGTCCAAGCATCCACTATAATATACATCTCATGTACAATAATGGTTTCTAGGGCTAAGGCCATTTGTTGTAGTATCCATACCCAACATCAAAGCTGACAGTTGTAGTATCCCATACTCAACCATCCCAAAATCTCTCAAATAGTATTTGGGGAAATTTGCCTCGGTGAGTGGATCCGCTGTGTTAACCTCTGAATCTAGTCTCATAACCTTGATCTCTTGGATATCAACCATCTCCTTGATTAGGTGATACTACCTTAAAATATGTCTGGGTCACTGATGGGATGGGGGTTCCTAGGCCTAAACCACAACTCCATTGTCACACAATGGTAGGAACCAAGTTCATCTCATGAACAAATATACACCCAGACTGCCTCTTTGGTAGTATCTTTGATATCGATGTATCCAGTCTTTATCGTCTAGTTTTCCCGGTATCTAGCTTGGAACTCTTCCAACATACCGCCCCACTTTATGGTAAAGACAAAACATGCAACTGTCTCACAGTCGACCTTATCACTCTGGAAGCTTGAGTCGGTAAAGGACTCCCACTGGAGTTCACCGTTACCAAACTCTAAGAACATTTTTATAGTACTTCACAAGTACTTAAGAAGGTTCTCCAAAGCTATCCAGTGATTTTCCCCAGAATCATTTGATACCATCTCACTACACCTAGTGAGAATCCTAACATCCACTTAGATCTATCTCATAGATCCAAAATCCAGGATTTAGGAGGAATCATTTAGATCCTACATGGAGAATCAATGTGATAAGAGGAGATTGACTGAGCATTGATTGATGTGAAATTTTGCATGTGCGTTTTTAAAATCAAGATCAAGAATATACCACAATCAATAACGATGTCGCTTGGTAGCTAACTGGTTGAGTACGGGTTGGTCCACAGGGAAAACGTGTTCTTTCTTTAAGTTCTTACGAGTTAAGTCCTATTTTTGGTAGGTATTGATTTAAAAATCTAAGATTGAAATTAATTTGATTTAAAGTCTTGCTAGGATTAGAATTAGATTAGTTTGGAAAAAGAATTCTACTCACTGCTTTCTTTGCCCTAGTTAAGAACATAGGTGTTAGGGTAATAGTCAACAAAGGGGATTAGCACGACTAGGAAGAAACGTAGTTTCTTCGTTTTGGTCCTTGTCCGTCCTTTCTTGGCTCTTAGCCCTAACCTCTATGTAAATCAACCACAATCGGTCTAACTAGGGAATCACCGCTATCTCGTAGGATAGGGTGCCGTAGTGAGCGGTGTGCAGTTAATTTAAATAGAGTCCTAATTAATTAATTTATACGAGTAATGAAAGGAATGAGAGAGATTTCTATCTCTCAAGCCTTCCCTATCCTAACCCTAACAAGTGAGGAATTACTCGCTCATTAGGAAAGTTACGATGAAATTAATTTTTATAATTTTTTCTTTTTAATAAACTAATTAACTTGCAGATAAATAAAGACAGATAAAAAAATTGCAGAAAAATAAATTTCAATTAAGAAAAATGCAAGATAAAATGAAAAACACTTACTTTTATTGATGATCTCTTCAACGATTACAAGGAAAGAAAATTTTAATCTAGAAAAGTAAAAAGAGGCATGCCTAATTAGGCTTCTGGTTTTCCTATTTATAGATAGGAGAAACCCTAGGGTTTATATCTGATCCACATTTGAAATTACAAGACTACCCTAAGAAAGCCGGGTCAAACCACCGACACCCACCGATACGTGCACCGACACGTGTACTGCACGGCCGCGGATCTGCGGCAACATGCTATGTTTGGCCGCGGTTCTGCGGCCATATGGTGAGTTCTTGGACTCAGTTCTTTAGGGATGCTTCAAGTTGCCTTTTCCTTCTTTTTCTTCACTTGGTTCCTCAGAATTTTTTCTACTTTCTTCCAGATTTCCAACAGTGCAGAATTTGTGGACTTTTACCGTTAGCTTCGCGTTGAAGTCTTGAATTTTGTGCTGCCCTTATGCTTTGTGCAATTGAACTGTTTACTGATCTTCGTTTGTTCCTTAAACTGGTAGGCGGCATCATACCGATTCATCTATTTGTTGGTCATAGTCTCACATTTGTAGCGTCTTTTCATGAATTTCACTGTATTGTTCTGAGAACCTGTAACCTGCAACTATTTAGCAGACATGGATCAAAGGCACCTTTTTTCGTAAAATGATTAAGAATGGGGAATATAATAATGCAAAATTCTGATATGAACAAATACCCCTAAACTTATCTTTTGCTCGTCCCAAGCAAAACTACTTTTATTCTCGAAAAATCCTAACCTCACTTTCGCAGGGAATCGTGATTGTACTGAGCTCGTGCAACAAGCCATTAAACCTCTAGGTGTCCCTAGTAGGGGGAGTGTTGTCTCCTGAGGGTTTTCAGCGGATACTACCCACAAAATCCAATCAATTTGGCCTATTGATTTTCTTTCTTCAATTCGGTGTTCTAATAAGAAATTCTATTATCTTCAACTTAGAAATCATCAACCCATATTTTTCACACCCACTTATCATTTAACTTAAGATCGTATATGTTCTGTAAATTTATTTAGCTTTCAGTATTTTTTGAATTTTCCTTCTAAGGTTCCATCTCCACTTAGGAATTTTTATCATCTCTACTGAAAATATAAGCCCTATCTTTCATTCCTATCTCTCATCAAAACCCCAATCATATACCCTTACGTGTGTGTATGTTTCACCCTTACACTTAGAAATTCAATTCAAGCTATTATACTCTTGTCCATCGTCCAAAGTACTTTTAGTTGGTGAATTTTAGATGAAATTGCTCACACATTCTTCATGCGACCGTTAATACTTCTTGAGGTACTAACGACCGATTACAAAATGTGTTTGCGCATTTAGGCGTAATTTCTCGTCTTATAATACCTAAGGTTTTAGCAGTGACTCCCAAACTAGTTGGTCTAAGGCACTAGGTGATAAAGCACTCTTGCTATATATTTTTTATTTTACGCAGCCTTAAGTAATTACAAAACCAGTGTTCATTTTTTTTTATATCTCTTTATTAACACTTATACTTTTATTTAATTTTTCATACTAAGGATTTTAGACAAGAGCATTTCAAGGTATTCTCTACTATCCTAAGTTTCAAGGTGCGTGTATGTGCGAGTTGTAGGGTATATATTTTCAGAATTTAGACTAAAGGTTCAGAATTATTTTTCAGACTTACACTTCAATAAAAATTTCAATACTCTTCTCTTATTTTGACTTAGCCCAAGAACTGAACTCAAAATTTGCCTATTTCTAAATAAACTATAAGGACATATATTTTTTACCGTTAAATTTTAAGAAAGTTTGAAAAATTTAAAATAAAATTTTCCCCAATTTTGGCCATATTTTTAGTGTTTTTAATTTACTAAGTTTAGGGTCTAGTTTTTCCTAGCTAGTTAACCGTCTTGTCAAACTTAAGTCAAATATGGCCAAAATTGGGGAAAAATTTATTTTAAATTTTTCAATTTTTTTTGATTTTACTTTTATAAATTTTTTTTTCATTTTTTCATTTTTCAAATTTTTTTATAAAGATGCAATGCAAAATTAAACATGCAAAGAAAAAAATATGTACAAAAATTAAAATATGCAATGCAATGATAACTATATACAAACCACTTCCACCCCCAAACTTACCAAAAGCAGTGCCCTCACTGCTCATGACCTCGCCGTCTCCTCGAACGTGAGCGGGAACGTTCCTCTCTCGCCAGCAGGGTGGACACGCCGTGCTCTATCTCTGTCATACGGTGATCCAAGTTGGTCACCATCCCTACCAATCTGTCTATCCCCCTAATGGCTTTCCTAAGTAAACGTGCATGTTCTGCGGGGGGTAAGCTCTTCCTCGCTCGCGGTCGAGCTGGAGCTGGGAGTTATGGCGGGTACATGCTCGGCCGGTTCAGTTCGCGTCCAGACATCATTTAGGCGGGTGTAGGACGTGGATACACCCTCAATAAGAGGTCTAATGGGAATACCTCCATGCATGTAAAACTCAAATTCTTCCACAGGGAGGAAATAGCGACACAGTTGTGTTACTAACATAAGGCATGGGTAATTGGCAGCTCTTTTTCCAGCACCAATTGAATTAAATAATACAGTGCATATATCATATCTGGGGTTCCTAGTCATCAAGGTGTGCACGATATGAAGAGATGGTGTGAAAAAGGTAGTATTGTGTGAACTACCAAAAATGTTATTTTGTGCCCAGCGGCACAGTCAATACATTTGCAAAGAGGGTTCTAGCTTGGATGCCCTTACGTGGCTCTCTCGAACAGTCATTACCCATCAAGGGTAGATAATCCTCGAATTGGAGGGGTTGGTCATGGGTAGATAGTCTAGGTATTAAGGTGACTTCATGGATGAAGTCCCTATCGATAATGATTTCCCTATCACCCCAAATAAGCCTAATATATTCGTGTTGTGAAAGGCATCCGTTTTCCATGCATTCATAAAATCGTGTGACGAGATCTGGAAGAGCGAATGAGTTTGGATGACTAAAATGTAAGAAATTCCACCCTCGCCTCCGAATCTCTTCACCGAAATAGCTACCGTAGATTGTGTGTGCAAACATTTGTGAAAAGTCCCTCTCAAATTGTAGGGTTGGTTCCATCGCAGAGAATACAGATATTTCAAAAATTGTAACAGAGAGGATCGAAGAAAGCAAACCTCCTCTGAAGATTTTAGAGGGAGCAGACACCAGATTGCGGCGGAAGCGCGGCTGAAAAGGGCTTCGTGCGGCGGAAGGGCGGCGGGATAGGGCGATCGCTCTATAGAAACGAAGCGGCGGCTAGGGTTTGAGGAAATGAAAAGTTAGGGTTATGAAAACCGCAGAGGGGTCGGTTCTATTTATAGGGGGAATGTTTTGGTTATTTCCAAAAAGCCCCTCTTAAAAAGAGGAAATTATTTTTAAATAAAAATTTTATTTTTTTTATTTTTTTTATGTTTTATTAAAACTGGAAATTTACAAAAATACACCTAAAATTGGAATTTTATTTTATTTTATTTTTTATTTTGTTTTTATATAATTACAAGTGATACATACCCCTAAACTTATTTGAAACAGTGTTTTGGCTGAATAATCGAAATTTAGGGGTAGATGGAGGAAGACCAGTCAATGTAAATCGGCCCCTGCAAAAGCAGGAGCTCCTCCGAAGGATCCGCAGTAAGGAACGGTTTAAGTCTATGTCCGTTCACTTTAAACAGTGAACCGTCCTATGGATTTTCTAGATCGACCGCACCGTGCGGATATACGGTGCGTACAAAAAATGGCCCTTTCCATCGACATCTGAGCTTGCCGGGATGGAAATGTAACCAGGTGTCGTAAAGTAAAACCTGTTGACCAGGTTTGAAAGTTTTACGCATAAGGTGTTTATCGTAGAACATATTCGTTCGGTTTTTAATGATTACTGCGTTCTCGTAAGTTTCATCCCGAAGCTCGTTCAATTCATTTAACTACAGCTTTCTATTGCTGCCCGCATCTCCTAGAGATAGATTCAACTCGTTTATTGCCCAAAATGCTCTATGCTCAATTTCAACTGGAAGGTGGCAAGCCTTTCTATAAACAAGCCTATATGGAGACATGCCAAGATCGATCTTATAAGCAGTTCAAAATGCCCAAAGGGCATCAATAAGTTTTGACGACCAATCTTTACGGTTTTTGGAAACTATTTTCTCCAATATCTGTTTAATTTTCCGATTTGAAATCTCGGCTTGCCCACAAGTTTGGGGATGATAGGGCGTTGAAAGCTTGTGATTAATGTAATATTTCCGCATTAAGGACTCGAAAGTCCTATTACAGAAATGAGTTCCATTATCGCTGATGATTGCGCGGGGGTGCCCAAACCGAGAAAAAATGTTTTCTTTGAGGAGCCTAACGACAACCTTGTTGTCATTAGTCCGGCTGGGCACAGCCTTAACCCACTTTGAAACATAATCAACAGCGAGGAGAATATACACATTCCCGAAAGAATTGGGAAATGGTCCCAAAAAATCTATCCCCCAAACATCAAAAATTTCCACAACCAATATTGGTTGGAGCGGCATTTCGTTTCTCCTAGATATCCGGCCCAAATATTGGCACCGGGAGCATATCTTGCAGTAATCATGTGCGTCTTTAAAAAGTTGTGGCCAGTAGAAGTCACACTGCAAGATCTTTTCTGCTGTCTTTTTAGGGTCAAAATCCTTCACACGCTTGATCGTGGCAAAATGACAGCACGCTCTTAAACTCATTGTCGGGGACACACCGACGAATAATTTGGTCGGGACAGTGTTTGAATAGGTAAGGCTCATCCTAGTAAAAATGTTTTACCTGAGATAGAAATCGGAGTCTGTCCTGATTCGACCATTTGTTTGGTATAAGTCCGGTAGCCAAATAATTTACAATATCTGCGAACCAAGATTCGCATGACACAGTCAAGAGCTGCTCATCTGTAAAAACGTCTTTTATAGGAATTTGAAGCGTTGGCGAAGAAGGGAGGCGTGAAAGATGGTCGGCGACTACGTTTTCGCATCCTCTCTTGTCTCTGATGACAAGGTCAAATTCTTATAGTAAGAGGATCCAACGTATTAGCCGAGATTTAGCGTCCTTCTTCGCAAAAAGATGGCGAAGCGCTGAGTGGTCAGTGTAAACGATGACTGGAGAGTCGATTAAATAGGGCCTGAACTTTTCTAATGCAAACACAACAGCTTGGAATTCTTTCTCAGTTGTTGTGTAATTTAATTGGGCTTCGTTCAAGGTTCGGCTAGCGTAATAAATTACATACGGTATTTTATTGATGTGCTGTCCAAGGACAGCACCAATGGCAAAATCAGATGCATCGTACATAATTTCAAATGGATGCGTCCAGTCAGGAGACGAAAGAATTGGAGCAGAAGTAAGTGAGTTTTTCAATGACTCGAACGCCTTCATACAGCTTGAGTCGAAATCAAATATGGTGTCCTTGGCCAACAAAAGAGCCAAGGGTCTAGCAATCTTGCTAAAATCCTTGATGAACTGTCTATAGAAACCGGCATGGCCAAGGAAAGCTCAAATGTCTCGGACGCATTTGGGAGGAGAAAGATTAGAAATGACCTCAATCTTAGCTTTATCTACCTCAATGTCATTTTGTGAGATTATATGTCCTAAGACAATACCTTCTCGTACTATAAAGTGGCACTTCTCCCAATTTAAAGTAATGTTCTTATCCTTACACCGGGTAAGGACTGTGTCTAAATGTAGCAAACACTCATCAAAGGAGTCGCCGAAAATGGAGAAATCATCCATGAAGATCTCTAAGAATTTTTCAACCATGTCAGAAAAAATACCCATCATACACCACTGGAAGGTAGCTGGTGCATTGCATAACCCAATGGGCATGCGATGATAAGCAAACGTACCGGAAGGACAAGTGAATGTGGTCTTGTCTTGATCCTTTTCGGCGATGAGAATTTGATTATAGCCGGGGTAGCCATCCAAAAAGCAATAAAATTCATGCCCAGCCAATCGTTCTAGCATTTGGTCAATAAAAGGTCATGGAAAGTGGTCTTTCCGTGTCGCGGCGTTGAGTTTTCTATAATCGATGCATACTCGCCACCCAGTTTGGGTGTGAGTAGGGATTAAGTCATTCGCCTAATTAGTTATAACCGATATGCCCGATTTCTTTCGGACAACGTGAATGGGGCTAACCCACTGGCTATCAGAGATAGGGTAAATGATACCATTATCAAAACATTTTACAATCTCTTTTTTAACAGCCTCCTTCATGATTGGGTTGAGTCGTCTCTGCGGATCCCTTGCTGGCTTGGCATCATCCATCATATGAATATGATGTTCAACTATTAGGGGACTAATCCCCTTGATGTCCGCCATAGTCCAGCCAAAACCTTGTCGATTGCTTTATAAGACCGTTAAAAGGGCTTTCTCTTGCTCGGGGGCTAGAGAAGCCGAGATGATAACAAGAAGGGTCTCATTCTCACCTAAGTAAGCGTATTTAAGGAGAGACGGCAATAGCTTGAGTTCGAGTGTTGGAGGCGAAACAATTGAAGGTGAAATTGGTGAAATTGTCTCAAACTCGAAGGATTCCAACAGAGGTTCAAAGCGAGTGTAAGCAACCGAGTTGGATGGTTCAGCTGACTCATCCGAAAATTCAAAGGATTCGAACTCGGGTAGTGATTCTTAATCGTTCAAGAAAGTGAAACACTCGTAATCATTATCGGGTGCGAAAGCAGTATCAGATTCAAGGAGGAACGCACTAGTGGCGTCAAAATTATTGTGATCGAACAGAAATTTCTCGAGCTCACAATCCTCCTGGGTGATCTATTGGATCGAGCAAACATCAAGTATATTAGCATTAGGTTCGGCGGGCTGATTCACCAACTTAAAAATGTTGAGCTCAATTTTCATATTTCCAAAAGATAGGTTCATCGAACCATTTCGACAATTGATCACTGCATTGGAAGTCGCAAGGAATGGTCTGTTAGTTGTATGTATGCCCTAGAGGCCAGTATTGTACATATGATGTATATTATATTGGATGCTTGGAAATATATAGAGAGGACTTTCTTGCTCGATATGATAGTATGCTATCTGGTTGCTCTTTATCTAAACATATATACTTGTCTCTTGATACTGTTTTATAGTTACATGTTGGTAAAGCTCTTAGGATGTGTACTTGACTGCCATGACTATGATGCGGATCATACTAGTGGGGTCATGGTAGTCCATAAGTTCATCCTTTAACGTTCCTAGTCATGGGTGTATCGAGACAGGGCATCGATATACCAGAGTAGACTAGCGTATACGCTTCTCGACCCATGAGATGGGCGATGGATGATCCCATATCCATTGGTGTTTGACATCAGAGATGGTATACAGGTGCTCAGTGGAGACTGGGTACACTGGACGGACTCGCCGAGAACTCCCAGATGGTATTATACCTCATGTCAGATGGCAGTTCTCTGGTGACACTTATACAGGTTAGTCTGTAGACCAAGATCGTCATAGAGTCTTGTGTGATTCCCACCGTGCTTTGATTTCCACCTTACCACGTTCAAGAGGGCGTGCAAAATGGTGGTTTTTGGATACAGTCCCGAGTCACATGGAGGCAATGAGCGATAGGAGGGGTTTCGTCTCTCCCGGTATTGGGAGTTGATGTTGCGCTGTGCTCGATTGGCCATAACAGGGAAGTTCCTGGCCAGAACTGTTTTAGAGATTTACTGGTAAGTGTTACCAGTGGTTTCTCGACCCGTTATGAGACTCACATCGGCATGACTTATGGGTTATTGGGGTCTGACGTTTACCACACCTAGACTTGATATGTGACATATCAGACGAGGAGTCCGGACTGTACGGCAAGTGTTACCGTCAGACTTTTGCAGGAGTTGGAGCGGGCTTGCTTGCCGATCTTCTGATCACTCAATACCCGGGTAGCCGTTACATCCAGCTAGTACTGCTGACGGATTGTGGGTGCTTAATATGATCATCATTTACCGCTGGCTTATTGACGAGTCTTTAGAGTCCTATATAGAGGTTTTACTGGCTCAGGCAAAACGAAATAGGGGCACATATGTGATATGTGCGGGACCGAGAATAATGCGAGTATGTGATACCGTATTCTATCCTCGCGTCTTTTGTATCGGACGGTTATATGCGATATAGCCGGGTTATCGAATCAAGGGCTGATTCGATAAAACGATACATTGGATGTTAGTCGGTTATATGTGATATATCCGGATTATTAAGTCAAATGTTGATTTAATAATTTAGTGTATAAATGTATATGCGATATACTAATTTACATTAACTAACATTGGTTCACTTAAGCATTTGTTTTTCTCATATGTGCACAACTTTAATATATATGTGATATATATTAAATTGTGTTTTTCTTTTTGTATCATGGTTGTTGATACATCATACATGGGTGTATGAGACACACACCATTCTATTTATAATGGTGGGTTATAATTATTTAAGGTAATTACAAAATTGGTGGATATTTGGAAAGAGCAAGAAGCTTGTAGAATCTTGTTTTACTTTGACAAAGTCCACTAACTTTGTTTTTACTTTAGATATTTTTTAACCTAACCATTTGGATTAGCCATGGTTATGTCTCTACATGAGTTAGTATATGATACTCACTCACCATGGTTTACTCTCCCACTTGATCATTATTTTCATTCTCATCTATTTGTTCACTTCTTCCTCAAAGCCAAAAGCTTTCTAGGGTTTGATCCAAAGTGAGAAATATTGTGAGAAAAGAAATTCTAAAGTGAGCCCACTTTCTATTTCTCCATCCTCTACTAGATTAGCACTTTAGTATAGGGTGTTTGCTTCACTAATCCTTTAGTTAGTGAAGTGGTAGCTTGAGTTGGCATCCTCTCGACGTAGATCTTCTTCGGCCTCGAAAACTTCAAGCAAGGTCGCTCTTTTCGCCTCGTGAAGCCATGCAAGAGTCCGGGAGAACCACGATCGCAGCGAAGGGACTACAACAAGGATCTATTGAAGTGAAGGACCGATCTACAAAGGTTGCATTTCTATTTCACTTAGATGGTAAAAGGTTTACTATATGTTTCCGTATTGTATTCTAGCTAACGATTCTAGTTTAGAGTACCTTTTAACGGCAAAATTTTAAAAATGGCATGGACGATGCCTCCCGAAATCTTGCTGCCGTCGATAGGAACCCTATATAGTCGATCGAGTATCACCGGAATTTGACTCCGGGGGTTAGCTACAGGCTGTGTGTCCATAACAATGAAATCAACGGGGAATATGAAGTCCCCTACTTTAATCAACACATCCTCTAACTCACCCCTAGGATGGGTGATGGATTGGTCGGCCATTTGGAGAGTACAATGTATGGGTTTCAGCTCTCCAACGCCTAATTTCTCATACACTGAATAAGGAAGCAGGTTAACACTGGCACCAAGATCTAAAAGTGCGCGGTTGATGTTCTTATTCCCAATAGTTATTGAATTTGTAGGATAGCCAGGGTCCTTCCATTTTTGAGGTAAAAGTTGGGTAAGAGCATCACTTACTGCACTGGCCAAGAAAACTTTCTTAGGTACCTGTGATTTCCTCTTCTTGGTGCATAAGTCCTTCAAGATTTTAGCGTAAGAAGGGACTTGTTGGATTGCATCCAAGAGAGGTATGTTAATGCTAACTTGTTTAAATAACTCCACAATCTTCTCTATTTGTGGAGTTTGTTTATTGGATCTCAACCTGTTTGGAAATGGAATATTTTGAAAATTTGTTGAGTCCAATGTTTGTGGAAGAGATTGCGGAGTTGGAACGGATCCCTGTGTTGGTGTTTTCGTGGAGTGAGATGTGGGTCCATTCGGAGTAATAGAAGAATTAGAGCCTTGTGAAGAATGGAGAACAAGCTCTGAAGATGAAGAAGATGAGGAAGAAGAAGAAGCGGCGGCCGGGGTGTCATCATTAGTGCCAACGTTGTTGTGCAACATCTTTCCAGATCTCAATGTAGTCACGGCACTCACATTATGGTTTTGTTGTTCATGAGCAACATGTGCATTTTGTGTGTGACCAGGATTTGGCAGTGGTTAAGATGAAAGTTTCCCCTTTTCTCGCTCGCTTAAAGCAGCATTCAGTTGTGCAATTTGGACTTCAATGGTTTTGATATTTTGCCCATGTGATGCAGTGTGTTGCACCAAAGACTGAATGGAAGACTGGATGTTAGCTGAGGATTGAGTAGATTGTTTTAAAAACGCATCTAGACTTCCATCTAGTGAGAAAACCTTATCGTTATTTGGCTGAACAAAATTGTTTTGAGGAAAAGAGTTGTTTGGTGCAAAATTGATCATTTGATTTTGGTAAGGTTGGGGCTGGAAAGGTTGTTGATATTGAGTTTGTTGAGGAGCTTGTTGTTGTGGAGGAGACCTCTGGAAATTGTTATTGTCTTGGAATTGTTGTTGATTTTGATTCCAAGCAAAATTGGGGTGGCTCTTCCAACCAGGATTATAAGTTGAAAAGTATGGATCATTTCTTTATCTCTGCTGAAAGGCAGTATTGACTTGATCTTGTCCTTGAGCAGGTGGGCTTTAAGGACACTCTTCGGTCAAATGGGACGGATCCGAACAACAAGTGCATATAGTGCGTGGGGGTAAAGCGGGGGCAGGAGAAGGCGATAAGAATTTGCTCTCAATTGCTTCTAGTTTACGTATAATTGCGGCAATTTCGGCTTTCATTGCAATTGACATATCAAGTTGGTGAACACCTGCCCTAGACGGACCGGATGAAGTAGATGAAGTGGACGAAGCGGTCTGTCTAGTGCTTTCCCACTGAAGTGTTTGTTCAGCAAGATCGTTGAGAAATTGCCAAGCTTCCTCGTCAGATTTGGTAAGAAAATGACCTTGACAAATGGTTTCCAGCAACTGCTTAGTTGCTGGGTTCAGTCCTTCATATAAAGTTTGGCAGAGTTGCCATCTCTCGATACCGTGATGAGGGCACTGAACAAGAAGGTCCTTAAATCGTTCGAAACACTTCCAAAGAGATTCGGAAGGAAGCTGGGAAAATTGATTAATTTCATTAAGAATTCTCGCGGTGGGTAAAACTTTTTAAGAAAAGGTTTAACAAACTCTTCCCAACTTTTTATGGAATGCGATGTTGTACTATATAGCCACTTTTCAGTTAGGTCACACAAAGTGAAAGGAATGACTCGTAGCTTTATAGCATCATCGGAAAGTTGGGTCGTCTTCATCATTGCACAAACATTCTGGAATTTGTTAATGAAGATATAGGCATTTTCGGATTCCAGCCCATGAAATTTGGGCAACATATTGATGAAGTGGGGCTTAATCTCGAAATTATCCCCAATTGCCGGCGGGAGTGAAAGACAAGTAGGAAGTGCGGAGCGGGTGGGATAGAAAAGATCCTGAAGCGCGATTCGCTGGGGCGCTTCAACAGGCGGTTGTTGCGGGTTATTCGCACCCAGTTGAGGTGGAATCAGTCCCGAGGTAGGTAAGGGGTTGTTAGGATTGAATCCTGACATCTCCTTAGAAAATGATGAATGCAAAAATGAAGGTAAAGAAGTGGAGGGAGTTTCGACTTCGGAGTCGAACTCGTCATCAGTAGCGACTAACGAGATACGGACTAAACAGGCGCTAGTGTCCCTAGTCCAACCGGACATACACTAAAAGAGTTATAGTGTAGTCGAAAAGCAGAATGTAAGGGTAAGAAAACGTCAATGGAGAAATGTGGGTGAAAGTTGGGTGCAATGGATTTCTAGTGACAAATGGCAAGTTTTTTTTTGTAAAACATTTGTTTTGTGGTTTTTTTTATAAAGAGTTTTGCAAAAGATTTTGTACGGAACTACGACACACTTTCAAACAATCACAATTTAAGCATGCACAATCAAGCCTAAAGTTAGGGTCTCCTAAGTCAACTAGACTGCTCCTAACTGGTCCAAAGCGACAAGTTGTGAGATATCTCTCAAATCGCCTCTTCACTGCCAATTGTGGCCAGGTAAGCATAAGTGAAGAAAGGAGGGATCCGCTCATGAATCACCGTGAGACGGGCCTTTTAAAGTTACCTTTCCCACTTGTTTAGTCTAGGCACCATAAAGTCAGGTTTAGATAAACGACTGAATGCCCACAATCTTCTTCTGTCCTAATGAGCACGACAATCCTTAGTTGGCTGAGTTTAGATATTTTATTAATTAACTCGAGGGTTGATGCATATGCTTTTTGTGATTTCTGGGGTCTTAGCAAGGGTAATGAAAACCCCACCCAATCTTGATTGGTGTTATAGCCTCTTAAAAGTCCGTTATAAATATGCAAAGCAATTAACACACAAAATCTAAAACACTTTCCAAAAAAAAATTCTTTTTATTTGCGGTGCAAAGAATCCTGCACAAAAACGATTTATTGGAGAGGGAGAAGAAGTTTTGCGCAAAGAACCCTGTAGGAAAATTTTTCAGTGGAGTTTAGAGGGTAGGGGAGAAGACAAAAATACTTACAAAGACTTTTTAATTTGCCGACGTCAGCAAATAGCCTCGGTTCCACGCCAATTGCCTGTTAATGCTGCGTTTCTGCAGTGTATAAGCCGGTTCAAGCCTCCAAATTTTTTCTGTTTTCTGTTGTGGTTCTCCTCTGTCTGTTCAGATCTTCTGTTTGTTAATTTGTTCACTGGGCTTTTTCCAGATCTGAATCTGTCCGTCTTCCGTTCCTGCACAAGTCGCACAAAAACCGATCAAAAAGAACAAGATGAATTTTTTATTATATTTTTTTATTTTTTTTCAATTTTTATAAATTTTTTCAATTTCAATTAACCCGAAATAACAAAAAGAAAATAACTACCGTTTCCCCGGCAACGGCGCCGTTTGATTGATATGAAATTTTGCGTGTGCATTTTTAAAATCAAGATCAAGAATATATCGCAATCAATAATGGTGTCGCTTGGTAGCTAGCCGGTTGAGTACGGGTCGGTCCACAAGGAAAACGTGTTCTTTCTTTAATTTCTTACGAGTTAAGTCCTATTTTTGGTAGGTATTGATTTAAAAATCTAAGATTGAAATTAATTTGATTTAAAGTCTTGCGAGAGTTAGGATTAGCTTAGTTTTGAAAAAGAATTCTACTCACTATTTTCTTTGCCCTAGTTAAGAACATAGGTGTTAGGGTAATAGTCAACAAAGGGGATTAGCATGACTAGGAAGAAACGTAGTTTCTTCCTTTTGGTCCTTGTCCGTCCTTTCTTGGCTCTTAGCCCTAACCTCTATGTAAATCAACCACAACCGGTGTAACTAGGGAATCACCGCTATTTCGTAGGATAGGGTGCCGTAGTGAGCGGTGTGTGGTTAATTTAAATAGAGTCCTAATTAATTAATTTATACGAGTAATGAAAGGAATGAGAGAGATTTCCATCTCTCAAGCCTTCCCTATCCTAAGCCTAACAAGTGAGGAATTACTCACTCATTAGAAAAGTTACGATGAAATTCATTTTTATAATTTTTTCTTTTTAATAAACTAATTAACTTGCAGATAAATAAAGACAGATAAAAAAATTGCAGAAAAATAAATTTCATTTAAGAAGAATGCAAGATAAAATGAAAAACACCTAATTTTATTAATGACCTCTTCAACGATTACAAGGAAAGAAAATTTTAATCTAGAAAAATAAAAAGAGGCATGCCTAATTAGGCTTCTGGTTTTTCTATTTATAGATAGGAGAAACCCTAAGGTTTACATCTGATCCACATTTGAAATTACAAGACTACCCTAAGAAAGCCGGGTCAAAGCACCGACACGTGCACCGACACGTGCACTGCACGGCCGCGGATCCGCGGCAGAATGGCATGTTTGGCCGCGGTTCCGTGGCCATATGGTGAGTTC
This sequence comes from Agapanthus africanus, assembly GCA_030015575.1. Classification (NCBI taxonomy): domain Eukaryota; kingdom Viridiplantae; phylum Streptophyta; class Magnoliopsida; order Asparagales; family Amaryllidaceae; genus Agapanthus; species Agapanthus africanus. The sequence goes on from CM057338.1 coordinate 27,615,155, forward strand.
TTGGACTCAGTTCTTTAGGGATGCTTCAAGTTGCCTTTTCCTTCTGTTTTCTTCACTTGGTTCCTCAGAATTTTTTCTACTTTCTTCCAGATTTCCAACAGTGCAGAATTTGTGGACTTTTACCGTTAGCTTCGCATTGAAGTCTTGAATCTTGTGCTGCCCTTGTGCTTTGTGCAATTGAACTGTTTACTGATCTTCGTTTGTTCCTTAAACTGGTAGGCGGCTTCATACAGATTCATCTATTTGTTGGTCGTAATCTCACATTTGTAGCGTCTTTTCATGAATTTCACTGTATTGTTCTGAGAATCTGTAACCTGCAACTATTTAGCAGACATGGATCAAAAGCACCTTTTTATTTGTAAAATGATTAAGAATGGGGAATATAATAATGCAAAATTCTGATATGAACAAGCGTAGTATAGGAAACACCTTCCCTATCAAGAGTATGTCATCCACGTACAATACGAGAAAGACCGCCTTACTCTCTACTACCCTTTTGTATATACAAGGATCATCTACCATTTTGTTGAAGTCAAGCGCTTTGACTATCACATCAAAACATATGTTCCAACTCCACGATACCTGCTTTAACGCATAAAGCAACTTGCACACGTTTCCGCTACTCCCACTGTCTATGAAGTCCTCTGGCCGTGTACTTATAGATACTCTCTTCTAAATCAGTATTCAAAAAAGCAGTCATGACACCTAACCACTAGATATCGTAGTCATGGTATATAACAATGGCAAGTAGGATCTGGATGGACTTAAGCATAGCTATTGGAGAAAAGGTTTCATCATAATCCATACCTGGTCGATGACGAGAACCTTTTGCAACAAGTCTAGTTTTGAAAGTCTCAACTTTTCCATCTACACCAAGTAATCTTCTCAAGATATACTTACTCCTGATGGGGTTTTAACCCTTCAGATGATGCAACCAAATTCCATACTTTGTTGGTGTACATAGATTCCATCTCAGATCGCTTAGCATCCAGCCAATTTTACAGAGTCCCTGCTCATGATGGCTTGCTTGAAACTAGTTGGGTCATCATCTCCATGATACAATACTCACTCCCACTGTCACGAAAAACCTAAGTATCTCTCAGGCGGATGAGGAACCCTACCAGATCGGCAGAGAGGCTGAGGTTCGTTGGGAACTATTGAATCCTCTGGTTCTACCAAATCATTAGCTGTAGTTTGTATAGCTGAAACTAATTCCAGTTCTACCTCATGAACACAAATTTTTTCCTTAAAAAATTCCTTTTCGTAAAAAGGTGGCATGCCGAGAAATAAAACACCTTTTGTTTCTCGATGTGGTAGAAGATATTCCCTTGCAAATGTTTGGGATATCCAACAAACTTTCACAGAATTGACCTTGTCTCGAGCTTGTCCGGATTTTGCTTTTAGACATAGGCCGGACAACCCAAATCTTAACATACTTAAGAGATGGGTTCTTCCCATACCATATTTCATATGGAGTGGTAGGCACTGATTTGATTGGAACCCAATTCAATAGGTATGCTTCTTCTTCAAGCGCATAACCCCAAAAGGAAACATGCAACTCAGCAGTACTCATCATAGAGCGCACCATATCTAATAGGTGTTAGTTGTATGTATGCCCTAGAGGCCAGTATTGTACAGATGATGTATATTATATTGGATGCTTGGACATATATAGAGATGACTTGCTTGCTCGATATGATAGTATGCTATCTGGTTACTCTTTATCTTAACATGTACACTTGTCTCTTTAAACCGTCTTATAGTTACATGTTGGTAAAGCCCTTAGGATGTGTACTTGACTACCTGGACTATGATGTAGATCATACTAGTGGGGATGTGGTAGTCCATAAGTACATCCTTCAAGGTCCCTAGTCGTGGGTGTATCGAGATGGGGCATCGATATACCAGAGTAGACTAGCGTATACGCTTCTCGACCCATGAGATGGGCGATGGACGATCCCATATCCATTGGTGTTTGACATCAGAGATGGTATACGGGTGCTCAGTGGAGACTGGGTACACTGGACGGACTCGCCGAGAACTCCCAGATGGTATTATACCTCACGTCAGATGGCAGTTCTCAGGTGACACTTGTACAGGTTAGTCTGTAGACCCGAGATCGTCATAGAGTCTTGTGTGATTCCCACTGTGCTTTGATCTCCACCTTACCACGTCCATGAGGGCATGCAAAACGGTGGTCTTTGGGTACAGTCCCGAGTCACATGGAGGCAATGAGCGATAGGAGGGGTTTCGTCTCTCCCGGTATTGGGGGTTGATGTTGCGCTGTGCTCGATTGGCCGTAACAGGGAAGTCCCTGGCCAGGGCTGATCAGATATTTGCTGGTAAGTGTTACCAGTAGTTTCTCGACCCGTTATGAGCCTCACATCGGCACGACTTATCGGTTATTGGGGGTCTGACATATACCACCCCTAGACTTGATATGCGACATATCAGACGAACAGACCGGACTGTACGGTAAGTGTTACTGGTTGGATTCACAGGAGTGTGAGCGGGCTAGCTCGTCGATCTTCTGATCGCTCAATATCCGGATGGCCGTTACGTTTAGCAGACCGCTTGCGGCTTGTGGGTGCTTGATATGATCATCATCTGCTACCGGCGTATTGACGAGTCTTTAGAGTCCTACACAGAGGTTTCCTGGCTCAAGCGAAACGAAATAGGAGCGCATATGAGATATGTGCGGGAGCGAGAATAATGCGTGTATGTGATACCGCATTTCATTCTCGCGATAAATGTTTCGATTGGTTATATTCGATATGACCTAGTTATCGAATCATTGATTCGATAAATCGATACATTGAATACTAGTCGGTTATGTGCGACATGACCGGATCATTGAATCAAATGTTGATTTAATGATTTAATATATAATTATATATTTGATATATCACTTTGCATTAACTAGTATTGGTTCACTTTATACGGATTTTCTCACTTGATGTGCAAGTTGTATATGTGATATACTTTTGTGCACATGTTTGTATCATGTTTGATGATGCATGCTCATTTGGTTAAGTGTATAGAATTAAACTTAGGTTAAGAAAGTGATTAGGGTTTTTATTTATCCATTCTTTTATTTATTCATTTTTGAAAAAGAATGGGATAAGAATACAAAATGGTTGCTTTCATTCTTGAACATTGTTGAAGCTTCATGAAGCTTTGACTTTGTGACCATTTTGTCTTCACTCTAAACCCTAACCATTATTCTAACCTTAGTTAATTCTCTACACTTAACTATGGTTCACATTATGATAAGTATTGATTTATTTTTATTTTAACTCAACACTTATCATATTCTATTTGCTTCTTCATCTTCATCTTCAAGAGAAAAGCGTGATGCCATCAATGGCAACTTGAGCAAAAGTGAGTGAAATCCAATTCTAAAGTGAACCCACCTCCTATTTCTTCACCCTCTACCTCTTGCCAAGTTGTTTTGGGTGTTTTCTTCACAAGTTTCACAACTTTGTGAAGTCGGAGCTTGAACTTGTGATGCCTCGACGTAGATCGTCTTTGACACGAAGCCGACGACCTATTCCGCCCGTTTCTCCGATGAAGCCGACGAATGAGTTCGGGATTCATGATGGACAGCGAGAGGACACCCACGTGGAGCTAAGGAAGTGGATAACCGGATCTACAAAGGTTGTAGCTCTCTTCCTTTAGTTAAAGTGTTAACTAGATTTGTATTTCGCCTAGAAATCTAGCCGACGATCCGTATTAGGGTTTCTCGGCACCCATAAAATTTTAAATTGGCATGATCGATGCATTATGAGACCTCTATAGTGTGCCTAGGAACCCTACAATAGGGTGTGATTGCTCCGCCCCGATACACCATTGTGTTGTGGTGTATACAAAGGAGTAATGCTGAGAGAGAATCTCATTCTCCTTTAGAATAGTCCAAGAATTTCATGCATAAGTATTCTCCACTCTGATCCCATCAAAGGACATAATACTTATACCCGTTTTGGTTCTCTACTTCGGATTTATATTCATTGAATTTTCTCAAAAGCTTCAGGCTTATGTTTCAACAGGAACACATGTCCGAATCCTGAGAGATCATTAGTGAATATAATGAAGTACAAAGATCCAGTCTTGACATGTATAGACAGGGGATCACATACATCATCATGTATCCGTCCCAAGAGTTCATTAACCCTTTCTCTGTTTCAAGTAAACGGAGCTATGGTCATCTTATCTTTGTGACATGACTGGCAAGTTTCACAAGATGTAAATTCAAACTGATTTAAATATGCATCTTAATGTAACTTAGCTAGTCGGGTCGCATTGATATGACCTAGCCTATAATGCCATAAGTAGGATTCATTCATTTCTGAACTCTTCCTCTTGTGTGTTCTGTACGTTAAGAACTGTGGTTTAATTTAGAACGTATATGCTATTAGATAACGTGCCTGAACCGATCAACTCTTGATATAGGAAATGTTCAAAACATTATCCAAAAATACAAAATTATATCCTTCTTTAGTAAATAAAGAGACTGATATAATATTGCATATCAGGTTCGGTATCTAATAATATTCCTTCAGAATCAATATATTACCATTTGGTAATACAAGGTGATAACTGCAAACACCTTGGCTGCAACAATTGCACCGTTCTCTATACTTAGAGACATATCACCAATTCCTCGTTCTCCACCTTTCTGTAACCCATGTAACATATTACATATACGGGATCCTGATCCGGTATCAAATACTCAGGACGTAGATGATACTGAGAAACAGTTCTCTGTAATGAACACACCCGAAGAAGATGCATCAATCATTCATTTCTTCGTTTGGGCGGCATGGGAATTCTGGTATTCCCCTATTTCCTGATCGGTCTTATAACAATTATAAATTGGAGTAGGACCAACGTTCTCCAGCTCAGTATAACAAGCGGGTTTGGTCAATACATCCATATTATTATCTTGATTAAGGCGTGACATGGTCGCTACCTAGAGAGAAAGAGAAGAAAACACTCTGCATGCGCTCTTGCAAGATTAAATTGATTATATATTTTATCTAATTAGGATGTCTCCCACTATTTTTATCAAATCTTCTTTCAAACTCTAAAAGGAAAGATTAACCGGGATTAATTACACTCTATAACTTCGCCAATCTTTCAGCCAGGCCAGTACCGGTACTTTGAGGGAGGTTCCCCGTGCTTTCGCACGGACCTAATTAAAATAAACCTCATTTTCCCAGGGGCGTAATCCCGTTGACACCATTCTAGACACCTACTTGATCGGCTAATTGTAAAGTACAAAACTCTTCCAGGAGTAAATATTACTCGCAGTAGGTATCGGGATCCAACTATCCCATAGAAGGTATGCAATCTCATTGCAAATTTCAACACTTGAAACTCCCGATAATGGTTTTTACCCCTAACACTTATGATATTGATTTTAATCAACATATCATAAGCACTAGTCAAGTTCTACCCGTCATTTCGTGATTAATTGGGCCCACCCACATGACCCTTGACTATAATCAACATAATCACATGAATGTCCTAATTAATCGCATCACATGCTGTGTAGGAAGACATCACTTAGCTACTGTACACTACGTCTTGACTATAATCAACATACGCAGCACGAATACTAAGTTCTCTACTTCCTAAAATGACGAAAGGTTGCGGATGGTTTTTGTGAAAACCTTTAACGCTTTGAAATTGATCTCATTGCAGAATCAAATGATTTAAAATGGAGTGTTTTTGAGGATTTTGCTAGTTTCTCTAAAGAGGTCACTCCTGGTGAAGGGATCTCGGCTCTTTCCTCGTCGAATGAGGTATAGGATATTCACAATACCACTATGCAAAGTAAGAACTAGAAAAGCAATCAAAAGACAAAACCGAGAGTTGTAGCATCTGCTAGTTACTGCTAAAGAGGTCACTCTCGGTGAAGGGATCTCGGCTATTTTTTCATCGAATAAGGTGCATGATATTCTACTAGAAATACCGCTATGCAAAGCAACAACTAAAGCTATCTATTTTTGAAAATTCGATTCCACAACATCTTTAGGTTTATTTTCCTTCATTAATCTCATTAATGAATGTCCAATCATTTAAGTTACCTAAACATCATAGATAAATACAATGTACGCTTATGCCATCCGCATTCGCCACGAAGTCCCGTCATGCACCGTTAGGTGGTGTAACTAACGGCAGAATGGGGCAGGGCTAGCGTAGGTGAAAAACATAAGCAACGTCTATAATATATCATATATATTATATGTAAAGTATCTATCTCAGAATATAAAATGATCACATCAAATAATATCAACAGCAGAAGACAACATATAAAATATTGGATATCCTAGGATTTCCAGGTTTTAAATAAAGCCAGTATAAAACACGGATTCCACGGTCGTGATGAATAGCCAAACCCACATCCCTAGACCCCTACGAGAGCGGCAAGCAACCCTACCAATTCTAGAGTTAGGAGACCCAGACTCGACTCCTCGAGATGGCCTCCCACTGGACTCTAGAACCCGGTTACTTGTGCTCCCCTCCTTGGGTATATCCTAATGCGGAAAAGTAAATAATATACATCAACGGTGACATTTCCTCAACCCGGAAGTGCCCCAATAAAAGAATATTACATACAAGTTTTTACATGAATGAAAATAAAAAAACTCTTATCTCACATAAAAACCCCGGTTATTCAAACACGACGTTCCAATATAACATATCACAGCAACACATAACATCACATGTCATCAACGTAAGTAAATATGCGTATCCCAATTGTCGTTGATGTATAGCAACGAAATCGGCGATACACCACATATTACACTTACGGTCGCAGAAAAGAAAGTGAAAACTACAACATTTGGAATCCACAACCACCTTAGACATCTTAAACCTAAAATATCACATATTTTGGCTTTCATGCCTAACAATATGAATTCCTTAGACATCTCATGCATAACAATTATAAACCCCGCATTTTAGTTTCGATATTGAAAACACTTTCCAATAACAAGTTGGGCAATTCAACAAGATTCCCGACATCCTGATCAAATGCTCATCGGAAAGTTTAGTAGACGGTCGCACCCCAGATACCGTCGACGAAGTGCACTTAGGCGGAACACCGCGGCCGCAAGCACCCTGACGGATGCTTTTGGCAACGGAGTTCTCCTACAGTCACTTGGTCGGGGCTTTGGGGCGTGGCTATCTATTAGTGTTACCCGGCGAGTATCCGCGTACGCTACATGATTGCGACGGACTTTTGATCACATCAAAATCCCGTGGCAACCGATCAAAAGAGACTAAATTGCTAGATTTATAAAATTCAAATATTTTGGATTCCAAGTATTGTATCACATTTCACAAATATCCAGACGATGTTAATTATTTCGATCGAATCAACGAATTCCTAAAATTTCCTAGAAAACTCAACACTTGATCAGTATCAAAAATACCCAGAATCATGCCACAGTAGTTACGGACCTACCGTAAAAGGCTCGACCCAAGCCTCACACATGGCGCCGTGGAACCGCCGCCAAAATCATGGTTTGGCCGTGGTTCCGCGGTCATGTTGTCGAGTTAGGGTGCCGTTCTTCTAGAGGGTCCATAGATTTAACTGCATATTTTTCTGAATATTTTTAATATGAAAAATTCCAACATCTTGAAAAATTTCCAGAGAATGGGCAAGATTGAGTTTTCGGAGTTCGTTCGAACTTCTAACTTCGTCTAGACAACTCCTAATACCCTAGCATGGCTCTGATACCACTGTAGGGTTATTTGGCATGACCATAAGGTTTCACAAGTCATCAAATATGTCGTATTTAAAATTTCTAATGTGCTAAACAACCTAACCTAGGATCTAACTAGAGTTTTAGGAGCTAAACTAAAATGTAATCAAACATTACACTAAGTAAATGAGGAATACAACCTTTGTAGACCGGTCCTTCACTTTTAAAGCTCTGTGTAGTAGTCCCTTCGCTCCAAGTAGTGAACACCCAAACTCTAGTAAGGGTTCACATGAAAAAATGAACAAGTTTGCTCGAAACCTTCGAGGCCGAAGATGATCTACATCGAGGAGACTCAAGCTCATGCTATCTCTTCACTAATGGTAGATTAGTGAAGCAAACACCCTAAACTAAATGGCCAATATAGTAGAGGATGATGAAGTAGGAAATGAGCTCACTTTAGATTTAATTTTTTCACAATATTTTCTCACTTAGAAAAAACTAGCAAGCCTTTTCTTATAAAGAAGAAGATGAAGTGATCAAGAGAAAATGAAACTCATGAGGTGAGAATAGCAACCATGGATAAGTTAGTGTCATACACTAACTCATGTAGAGAATAAACTATGGCTAATTAATAATGGTTAGGTTAATAAATATTTACAAGTAAAACAAAATTAGTGGACTTGGTCAATGATTCCACGAGCTTCTACAAGCTTCAATCATGTGACTAATTTCCACTAATTTGGTTTACTTTAAATAAATAAAAACATTACATTATTTTAAGCATGGTGTGAGTCTCATACACCCATGTAGCATGTGGCATCTAGCATGACACAAAACAATGTACATTAATATATATCGCATATATACTAAGTGTACATAAGTGAGAAAAAGAAATGTTTAAGTGAGCTAATATTAGTTAATGTAAATTAATATATCAAATATATAATTATATATTAGATTATTAAATCAACACTTGATTTAATAATCCGGCTATATCACATATAACTGACTAATATTATATGTATCAACTTATCGAATCAACACTTGATTCGATAACCCGGCTATATCACATATAACCGACCGATGACACAAATCGCGAGAATAGAATACGGTATCACATACTCGTACTAATCTCAGTCCCGTACATATCACATATGTGCTCCTACTCCGTTTCCCCTGAACCAGGAAACCTCTGTGTAGAACTCTAAAGACTCGTCAATACGCCGGCAGTAGGTGATGATCATATCAAACACCCACAAGCCGCAAGCGATCAGCTAAACGTAACGGCCATTCGGGTATTGAGCGATCAGAAGATCAACAAGCAAGCCTTCTCATACTCCTGCGAATCCAATCAGTAACACTACCGTACAGTCCGGTCTGTTCGTCTAATATGTCGCATATCTAGTCTAGGGGTGGTAAACGTCAGACCCCAGTAACTTGATAAGTCATGCCGATGTAAGGTCCATAACGGGTCAAGAAACTACTGATAACACTTATCAGTAAATCTCATCTACCCTGGCCAGGGATTTCCGGTTATGGCCGGTCGGGCATAGCACAACATCAACCCCAAATACCAGGAGAGACGAAATCCCCTCCTATCGCTCATTGCCTCCATGTGACTCGGGACTGTACCCAAAAACCACCTGTTTGCATGACTCGGTAGAGCCGTGGTAGGATGAAAATCAAAGCACGGTGGGAGACACACAAGACTCTATGACGATCTCGGGTCGACAGACTAACCTGTACAAGTGTCACCAAAGAACTGCTATCTGACGTGAGGTATAATACCATCTAGGAGTTCTCAGCGAGTCCGTTCAGTGTACCCAGTCTCCACTGAGCACCCGTATACGATCTCTGATGTCAAACACCAATGGATATAGGATCATCTATCGCCTATCATATGGGTCGAGAAGCGTATACGCTAGTCTACTCTGGAATATCGATGCCCCGTCTCGATACTCCCACGACTAGGAACAATTGAAGGATGAACTCATGGACTGCCCAGTCCCCACTAGTATGATCTGCGTCATAATCCTGGTAGTCAAGTATACATCCTAAGGGCTTTACCAACATGTGAGAGCAAGACAGTATCGGTATACTAATCTCTATGTTTAGGTAAAGAGCAACCAGATAGTATAGTATCATGTCGAGGAAGAAAGTCCTCTCTATATATGTCCAAGCATCCACTATAATATACATCTCATGTACAATAATGGCCTCTAGGGCATACATATAACCAACACGCCTTGGACCAGAGATGATCGTGGCAACTGTAGACGTAGTTCGCACGATCAAGGAAAGAATGCGCATAGTCCAAGACCGACAAAAGCACTGGGCTAATGCAAAGTGTCAACATCTGGAGTTCCAACCTGGAGATCATGTTTTCTTAAAGATCTCTATAAACCGAAGAGTAATCCGCTTTAGCAAGAGGGGTAAGCTCAGTCCGAGATACATAGGACCGTTCGACATTCTCGAATGAGTCGGAGAAGTGGCATATCGTTTAGCACTACCACCCTCATTGGAAGGAGTATACAACGTGTTCCACATATCCCAGCTCCGAAGATATGTCAGTGATCCCAGCTACATCCTTAATCACTCCAAGCTCACTGTACAGAGAGACGTAACTTGTGAGCAACAACCCGTTGCAATCCTGGATCGAAAGGTGAAGACACTGAGGAACAAGGAAGTAAGCTTTGTCCGAGTGATGTGGAGAAAAGATTCACCAGGAGAATCAACATGGGAACGAGAAGATGACATGCGTGCAAGATATCCTCATTTATTTGTAAAGTAGTCCTTATATAACTATAAATTTCGAGGACAAAATTTTTATAAGGAAGGTAGAATGTAACGACTCTGAATTTTGCTGTACGAAATTTTTCAGTTTAATGTAAAGAAAGGAGTTTATAAGTCGGAGTAAAATTTATAAGTTATTTTTGTTTAATAACAGCAAGAAATAACTTGTATCTCACTGGTAAAGCCTTGCACTGCAGTGATGTAGCCCCTGTGTTCGAATCCTATCATGCACATTATATTTTTTCTGATTTTTTCTTTCAAACTTTTTGGAAGCCCAAAAGTTTACATGTGCAATGCACATAAAAATGAAAAGTCTAGAAAAATTAATATGTGCAAAATGATATAAATACAGACATGGACACATGGCAAAGATCCACCGGCCCTACGCCAAAGAACGACCGGTGAGATGCCTTGTATGGCCGGCGGGGACGGTCCTGCCGTGGGCAATAAGCCCCGGGCTTTGCATACAAGTCTCTTGGCCTACCCCTAACTCCCCTGCACTGTTTGATTGCTTTGCAATCAAACAGAGACCCCTCAATTCCCCATTTATTATCTTTTTAATTCATTTTAATTTATCTTTTTAATTCCAAAACCCTAATTCCACGCTATAAATACTACCCCATGCCCTAGCCCTTCCTCATTCTGAAAATTCTAGCCAAAACTTTCAAATTTTCTCAAGTACAAGTGGAGTAAAAGAGGAGTTAGACAACGACCAACTTCCGGCAAGGAATCGAGGCTATTCCGGCGACACCACGACAATAACCCACTCTTTTCTACATCTCCTTAAACTATTTCACTCGTAAGTTCCTCTCAATTCCTTACCTTCTTCATTGAATATCTCTTATCAAAATATATGTTGAAAGTGAAGTTACTACCGACAAATTTTACTAAAATCTAGAAAATTACTCATCTTTAATACTTCGTTAAGTCCAATTTGTACACATCACTTGAACTTTGAACTCATAGTTATTTAGAATAAAATTCCATCTAAATTCTCATGTAAAATAACTTTAAATTGAGTTTTTCGTTTAAATACCATGAACTTCACATATATTCCTTTTAGTATTGTTTGTTAATCATACCTTTAGAATATATTCACGAGGTAACAACCTACCTCTCACATACACACATGATTCAATAACACGATTCTCTTTGAACCTTTTCTTTGCGGCGAATACAATATATGTCATGAAAATACCATCTACTATAAAAACGGTTTTCTTTAAAATTGTATTTTTAAAATTCCTTTGCAAATAAGCCTCTACAACCCTTTTTAGGGGACCCGCTATTGGATGGTGCAGATTATCGAAAGGTTTTTAAATACGTTTTTTTTTTAAAAAAACGCATTTTTCTACGTAAATAAAATTAATTTTTAATAATTATATAAATATTACGAATCCTTATATTTTCAATATATAATAAAATTAAATTTTTCTAAAGATAAAAGAATAACATGTTTCACCAAAATACCCTCAAGTTATCCAAGATACAAGTTTTACACTAAAATACCATGAATTATTCAAGCTATGTATTTATTATTAAAATACCTCAAATACTTAAAATTCACATCCATGAAAACCCTAAATAATATAAATAAATACTCGAGGTTTATTTTTAATTATATTAAAAATATTTTCATAAAACCCCCTCGAGTTATATAAAATTACATTTCAGGACTTTAGTAAATATAAGTTTAAGCGGGATCAATTCTCTTGAGCCTCAGAGAGCCGGGGAAAGTGAGTGCTTGCCTATTTAAGGTAGAAAAAAACTTAACGGAGTTATCAATGGTAATTGTCTTGGAAAAAAACATAAATCCTATCATCTATGTGCAGCAGTTACCGATAACTCCCGAATCTAATTCAGGATCCAAATCAGTTTAAAGTATCTAACTTAAGTCTGAGTCTAAATAAAATCTGAGTCTAACTCAAATCAGAATCTAATTCAAACATGAATCCAAACTCTAATATGTATACTTGAACCTAAACCTGAATACCAGAACAATATCAACATGCAAACATGACTTGACTTGCCCGAACCATGGCTATAACTTGATTTGATTACATGACTACTTGTTTACATCCTGAACCTGATTACATGAACAACTTTTATCCATGGTCTCGGCAAGTCTGATAATTATAATCTATATAAAACATTACACGGGGTTAACGGGGTAGATTGATACGGAATGTATTAAAAGTGGCACGATGATGGTCACTAAAAGACACATGCATGAACTCTCGCGCCGTTGTCCCGTGGGTTTTGACGGGGCCTTGTACTTACATGTTACCATAGTCCATGGGACAGTTGGACTCCTCTCATATACACTGATACCTTCTGTACCAAGCTACAAACAACTACGTTAGAATAATAAACTGATACCTGTATAACTTAACAGTTTCTTTCCACATTACTTGTTATATTCATTCCTTCTTTTGGGACTTACCGAGCGCTAGTTCACTGACGACATTACTGTCTCTTTATTTCTTTGGAATGTTCGTCAGGAAGACCGGATCCTCAGGAGACCGAGCCCAACCAGGAGTACTTGGAGCAGATTGAGGCACAGCCAGACTACTAGCTTCCTTGTACTTAATTTTCATTTCATATGCTACTGTTTAGGCATTGCTTTATATCATTGTACTTTCCTTTTCAAAGCAGTATATTGTAAAAATGAATGTTAATAAAAGTTGATGTTTATTGTAAATCTCTTGTTATTCTAGTGCATTTTACATATATTGTTTAATTTATGCTTAACGTATTTATTCTTAGTAAATACGTCGCGTCCCTGCCACGTCATCGATTCCGTACACTGGGAAGCGGGGCATGACAGGTATCATTTCTCTTGATCCCCAGGGAGCCGGAGAAAGTGAGTAATTGCCTAATCAGATTAGACAACACACAAATTAATGAAGTTATCAATGGCAATTGTCTTGGAAAAAAACACAAATCCTGCCGTCTATATGCAACAGTTGTCCGATTACTCCTGAACTTAAGAATTTCAACAGTTAAACCCATTCATATGAAATGTCTATAACTTGAACATAAACTCGAAGCTAAACTAGACTTTAAACTCCACTCAGATCCAAACTCGAATCTAAACTTGAACTTGAACTCGAACTCAATCTACTTGACTAACTTAACTTGACCAAAAATTGCAATTGACATGACTCGTATTCTACTTGACTTACTCGGCTTCATTCTTCAACTTTTGCAATCTATGGTTTCGATCAAGACATGTTATAATCAACCAATCACATTAACTAAGGATATCTTATAGTTATAATATATTATATTCAGAGTGTTCGGGATAGTTTCTTATGTGAATCCAACGGAGTTTTAGGAGCCCCGTATTAACTTATTTTTTCTATTTACTCGAATCTCAATCGGGTCGACTCCTCCACAGTTTGGAGTCTCGATAATAACACATGAAATGGGCCTGCGTTTTCTTGCACTTAGGGCCCCACTCTTGAGCTCGTGAATACTTTTACGGTTGCGTTGGCATTCACACTTGGAACTTAACGTTAACATAATGACCATATAGAGACTTATAGATACATATACTCATATTCAGATCTACTCATTTTTACGGGTCATTTACATTATTTCTTTATGCACTTGTCACTTTTTACTCTTACTCTATCTTTGGGACTTACCGAGCGCCAGTTCGCTGACGGGCATTTCACCCACCTTTGTTTTCTTCGAATGTTTATCAGAAACGGTCGAGACGGAAGAAGTGGACGCTACAGAGAAGGATTACGACCAGATAGTTACTCAGGATTAACTTAACTTTATTTTTCAGCTTATGTATGCAACTTGTTTAGGCATTTTCTTTTATTGTATTTACTTTTTCAGTTGAACTCATGTATCAGTAAAAATTTCAAGTTTGAATGTACATAAAGATATTTTTTGAAAATTGTACAGTCTTCATTTATTCTTACATTGTGTATTATTGTTTCAATACGCTTAGTATATTTATTTAGGGAATAACCGTCTCTGAATAAATATGTTGCGGGCTTGCCACGTCATTGTTTCCATCTACTGAGAAACCAGTCGTGACAGGTTTTATTTTCGGTGGTCGGATTTGCTCCATCTGTCTCGAGATTCGTGCCACGCACTTAACTCGTAATTAAAACCTCATTTATTCTGTTTGGTTTTTCTGAAACTTTTCGTTTATCCATGTATTGCACGGGCAACTCTTGGGCTTCCGAAAAGTTAAAAAAAAAAATATTAAAAAATAATTTGGACTGATAGGAATCGAACATACAGGCTATATCACAGCAGTGTAAAGGCTTTACCAGTGAGGTACAAGTTGTTTCTTACTTTTATTGAACAAAAATAACTTATAACTCCTAATCATACCGAAATACCCTTTCTATATATTAAACAAGTTAATTTTGTACAGAGATTTCAGAGTCGTTACAGGCTTTTAGAGCCTTAAATTTATTCTCGGAAGAGTACTCCATTTTGATTGCAAAGCTTAGCTCCAGTATATTCCCTTTGGGAATTTATGGTTACATAACTTGATTCTGATTTCGACTGAAAATCTTCTCCCCTTTGAGGATTTTCTTGAAGATTTAATTTAACAGAGTTTTGCTTTGACAATTTATCATAGAATTTAGTTCTCAATTCAATTTTAGGTCTCCTCTCCCTTGGGGATTTTAATAGAGTCTTGCTCTGATAATTTATCACAGAACTTAGTTCTGATCTTTAGATTTTCTCCCCTTTGGAGATTTTCTTGAAATTTTGTTTTAACAGAGTTTGGCTTTGACAATTTTTTAATATCAAATCCCTTTGGGGATTTTTTATACCAATTTTTATAAAAAAGAGCTTCGCTCTGAAAATTTTAATATTATTAAAGTCAACTTTAGAGAATCTTTTTAGATTTCTCTATTGGACACACGTTCCAATCATTAGTGAGATGCCATCTTGATTCTGTGGCGCCCACTAGCTTTTTAAGTTTAGTGATTCTAGCATTTTTTATTACTAACTCTCAACCTGGTTTCTTTTCAGGTACCATGGCTTCCGATTCCTTTTTCCCTTATGTTAGCTCGAAAAGCGCTTTCGCTGATGCACCCACTGATCGTAAGGTCCTCGCTTTAATTCGGAACTACGATCCGAAACGGAAATCTCTTCATCTGTGGAGAGCGTGGTGTAGTCATATCATCCAGGGACGGCGCGGCTTTACTTGCGAGGTGTCGTCAGGGCCGATCCCCTCGATTCAGTATACTAACCCTCCACCCACTGCTTATGCCATTGAGGAGATTTACTGGACTGCATGTGGTCGTCTTCAACCTTCCATAGCATCAATACTGGTCCAACCACCGATAGCCTTAGATATTTTAGGGCGTCGGATATGTCAGGGAGAGGTGCGACCATAGGGTCAGGTTTATACCATAGGAGTGACCCCTTGACGTCCGGCAGGTTATCTCGTTTGGGCCAGTTACATCTTATCTGTAAAGAAACCGTTGCTGCTGAAGACCGGGTTATATCCGGCGGTTTACGCATCTCTATTATATTACCACACTCCTCACGTATGGTGGGTTAAGTCCTTTTCGGAACAATAGAATATCCCGACCCATACATTTCTGCTATCGGACCGAGAGGTGTCGATTTCGTTGGAGGAATTCTTAGAAATCTCTGGATTACCCATCGGGTGGGAGTATTATGAAGAGATCCTTCTTCCCGACGAGTATAATTTTGCCACTGAATCGGTTGCTATCGGACTTACACCAGAGAATGCTATCCGACACAAATTCCTGAGTCTAATTAAGGTGCTGAACATTTACGAGAGCATGTATTTGGAGTCAGGGAGCATGGGGTTAGCTTTGCAGATTTTATCACCCGTTTCCTCCACGCAGAAGTTTTGTCGAAGAAGGTCGTGAAATTTGCTAAACATGATGATCTGTTCGGGTTTGGTTTGGAAAAACTACCGACTGCCGACGCGGATCTGAAGCAGTTTTACATTCCAGACACCCCCATCATCTCCTTTGTAGAAATTGGTGCTCCAGACATCGATGAGGAGACATTTCTGGTGGGCTTCATCGGCTTATAGCTTAATTGGTTCGCACTCCCAACACAACATCGGTATATGAGACCGTTCGTCTTCTACCCGGCTCATCGTATTACAGCGGGAATGCATATGGCCGTCGGGTTGCGGGATTAGCCCATTTATATAATGGCTTGAGCATGGAGTTCAGCACCGTCCAGCCAGGTGTGGAGCCCGTGAATTTCCCTCTCCATTATTTTACTTCATTGATAGAGATGTACGTGCTGGGTGCTTTCGGTGAGCATAAAAGACCTAAATTTTATGAAGGGTACAACTTTCCCCAGGACATGAAGTTGGTCGATGCTTCTTCTCCCGATCAAACACAACGGGAAGCTCGGTGATTGCTTTTGCGTCCACACCTTGTTGGGGACAGCACGACCTTTGTTGATAGGGTTTTGACTAATGGAAAAGAACCTTCTAAAGTGGTCCAGCCGCTTCCTGATGTGTTTAAGGAAGGGGTTTCTGCTTTGAGTGCCAGGAAAATTGTGCATTTGTACTCTATCAGGCCTAGATTCTTGGTGTACAGGCAAAATACCTCCGTTTTGTTCATGAGGTATAACCCGCATTGCTTCGCTCAATAACTAGGCTATGACCAGGGCATTCCCCTTGAGGCGTTTCTCGTCAATCCTGTTGCTTCATAAGAGACCGTTCGTAATGCGGTCCACCATTTAATGCGATTGAATACGAGATCTTACTTCTTGATGGATGAACCGGATCATATTCCAAGGGCCTTTTAATGCTTATGTAGCATGGTATCAACATGCGACGGATGCTGTTATCAAAGAAGAGAGGTGAATGCTCCTTGACCATAAGGATTCCGTTCCGGCCAGCTACCCTGCGGTCCCATTGAAATGACACACAGTTGTCCACCTTTCCCTGATGGGGGCGATGCGGTGGTAGTTCTACGTGCTTTTTAGATGGTGCCAACGGTTGGGCTATGACCCGGTGTGACGGCTGCAGCGTCTCCTGAGACAGACGTTGGCTCGGAAATCGGAACATGCCGCTCTAAGATTCCTGTAAAGAGAAAGCTCTTATCATCGGGTGTTGCTCTCAGCTCGTAGAAGAAGAAGAAATCCATGTTCTCAGCCGACGTCGTCTTAGATCAATAGCTCCCTATTGCAAAGGCTTATCTGAATATGGGACCAATGATGATCTTTTTTATGAGAACGCAACGACTAATCTCCAAGCCGCTCTTGAAGCTTCTGAACGATTAGCTCGTGAGCAAGCATCGCTTGCTGCTCTTGCGGCGTCAGGTACATCTCATTTACATTCTTTACGTTCTTAGAATAAAATGATATTGTAACGACTCTGTTTTAATGCACAAAATTTTTAAAGTTAATTACTGAATGGAGTATTTGCAAGCCCGAGTATACTTTAAGTATTATTTAGTTTGAAAAACAACAAGAAAACACTTGTACCTCATTGGTAAAGCCTTACACTGCTGTGACATAGTCCTTGTGTTCAAATCCCCACAACCACATATTATTTTTAATGATTTTTCTTTTAAAATTTTTGGAAGCCTAAAAGTTTACACGTGCAATACACGTAAAAATGAAAAGTCGGATTAAATAAACATGTGAAATATGTTATATGAACAGACCCCGACACGTGGAAAGAATCCCACACCCCACCTCAACCAAACGACCAGTGAGATGGGCATAAGGGCCAGCGCCGCCTGGCCCAACCGTCGAGAATGCTCCAATATTTTGAACCCTAGTCGTTTGGCCTACCCCCACTACTTCTTTTCTGTTTGTTTTTTCCTGGAATTAAACAGAGAATTAAAAATGAGCATTAGTCCAAGTTTAAATGCATTTTTAATTCCTTTCTTCAATCCTCAAAACCCTAATTTCTCCTATAAATACAATATCACCCTCTAGCCCTCTCCATCTGAAATCCATTATCAAAAATTCTCAAAATTTTCCAAGTCAAAGAAGTGTTCAAGTGGAGTTAGCCCAAGGTCAAGTTCTAGCGACGATTCAAGAAAATTTCGGCGATCCCGCGACTCCACGAAGCTCTCAAATCCTTCCTATACCTCCCCTCTCTCATTCCAACTCGTAAGTCCCCTCTACTCTCTTCTTATCACCTCTCAAAACTTCTTCTTTTCAACGTGTCGGTAAGTGGAGTTATACCGACATTCATTTCTAAAACTTCTTAAACTAACAATTTTCTTAAGAACTAGTGATCTAAATCAATGTACTTTGTTTTTTAAACATTAAACAATAATTAGAAACAAGTTTCAATTAAAAACTCCTTATAAAACCACTTTTATTGCATTTTTACTTTTAAATACCACAAACTTTACATACGACATCTTTTATCATATTTGCTTCTACTACCTTTAGGAAAATCTCACGAGGTAATGACCTACCTCTCACAACACGCATCTTGACATAGCACGATTTCCTTTTAACAATATTTTGGGACCAATACGACTTTACATTAAAATACCATAAACTATTAAAAATCGTATTCTTTAAACTTGTATGATTTACATTCCTTGCAATTAAGCCTCTACAACTCATTTTGGGGAACCCGATCGGGATGGTGCGGGTTATCGCACACATCCTAGGGACTAGTAGAGCGAGATGTAGACCTCCTCACGGAGCATCCGATCTCGATGGAATTTTTAATGCAATTTTTTAAGAATAACGTGATTTTCTATTAATAAATAAATTTTATTTTTAATAATTATATATAAATATTATCAAATCATCTATTTTAAATATATAATAAATTCTACGTTTTTTTTCCAAACAAAAGAAAAGAATCACAAGTTTCATGAAAATACTATCAAGAATCCAAACAAGGCAAATTTACACAAAAATACCATATATTATTCAAGGTAGGTATTTATTCACTAGAATACCTCACTTTTAAAATTTACCTCCATGAAAACCATAAATACAATAAATAAATAATTGAGGATTATTTTAAAATTATACTAAAATTATTTTTCATAAAACCCCCTCAAGTTATATTAATTTACATTAAGGACCCTAGTAAATATAGGTTTAAGAGGGACCAATTCTTTTGAGCCTCAGGAAGCGGGAGAAAGTGGGTGCTTGATTATTTAAGGTAGAAAACTAAAACGGGGTTTTCAATGGTAATTGGCTTGGAAAAGGTCACAAATCCTGCCGTCCATGTGCAGCAGTTACCGATAACTCCAAAAATTTAATTCAGGAATCCAATTCTGTTTAATTGCCTGACTCAGACAGAGTCTCAGTCTAATCTGAATACAATTCTAACCTACATAAAATTCAAATATAACTCTAATATAACATGAATCAATATATACTGGAACTTGAATATGAATACCAGAATACTATCAAATATCAACATGACTCGACTGGATCAAACCATGGATATTTATTGACTTGACTACATGACTATCCATTTATATTCTTATCCATTTACATGAACAATTTATACCATAGTTTCGGCAAGTCTCATACAACAAATCAATACAATCAATACAATATGCATTACGGGGTTTTAAGGGGTAGAATGGTACGGAATGTGTTAAAAGTGGCACGATGATGGTCACTATAATACACCTAACCTGAACATCCGTTGCCATTGTCCCGTGGGTTTTGACGGGGCCTTGTACTCCATATATCTTAGTCCCGGAGCAAGTTGGACCCCTCTTATATACAATGGCACATTCTGTACCATGCTACAAACAACTACGTTAACATAACAAACATAACCATATATACTTTACCTGTTCTATTCTCTGTCTATTCTACTTTATCTTTTGGGACTTACCGAGCGATTGTTCGCTGACGACATTCTTTTTCTCTTCTTTCTTTGGAATGTTGTCAGGAGGACCTGACTCTCTGGAGATCAAGCCCAGCCAGGACGATTTGGAGCAGTTCATTGTGGACCCAGAGCTCTAGTTCACTTGTATATACTTTTACTTTCAGTTCATGCCATTGTTTAGGCATTACTTTCCAGTATTGTATTTACTTTCCAGTGTATTGTAAAGAATGTTTAATCAATAAAAAAAAGTTGTTGATTTATATCTTTTGTCATTTCTTGTGTATATTTATTATATTGCTTATTTATGCTTAACGTGTTTACTTCTGAGTAAATACGTCGCGGGCCTTGTCACGTCTCCTTACCCGTACTCTGGGAAGTGAGGCGTGACAGATATTGTGTTCTTATTTAACATTTTATTTTCCTGACAGGCATCTCCGCCAAAGAGGCTCTCCAGGCCTTTATTGAGAGGGAAATTTGCGTGCGTGCGCTTTTAAAAGATAAATCAAAGAATAGTTAACCGCAATCAAGAACAACGTCACTTGGTAGCTGGCCGGTTGAGTACGGGTCGGTCCACAGGGATTTTGTGTATTTTCTATTTTTTCTAACGAGTTAATTCTAATTGTGGTAGGATTGATTATCACTAAAAACTGAAATGAGTTTGATTAGGATTAAAACCTTGCGAGGATTAGGTTTAGATTAAGTTTGGAAATTCAATATTTCTCACCGCTTTCTATACCCTAATTAAGAACTATTTAGGTGTTAAGGTAATATTTAACAAAGGGGATTAGCACGATCGGGAAGAAACTAGGTTTCTTCCTCTAGGTCCTTGTCCGTCCTTTCTTAACTCTTACCCTAACCTCCATGGAAAACATACACAACCGGTCTTTAACTAAGGTATCAACGCTACCTCATGGGATAGGGTGCCGTAGTGAGCGGTGTGTGTATGTATGCATAGATTCCTATTTAAAATGTGTAACGGGTAATAAAGGGGTGAAAGATTTTCATCTCTCAAACCTTTCCTAATCCTAACCCTAACAAGTGAGGAACTACTCACTCATTAGGAAATTGATAAAAGATTTCATTTTTATTTGTTTGTTTTTAATTTAACAACTACGGCAGATAAATAAATTTAATAACTACGGTAGATAAATAAAATTAACTAGGGCAGAAAAGAAAATTAACTAAGGCAAGGTAAAGAAAAAACTTACTTTTTATTTGATGCACTCTTCAAATATTACAGATATTGAAATTCTAAAATAGATAAATAAAAAGAGGCATAAGAAGAGGTATGCTCCAAAAAGAGCTGTAGGGTTCGTATTTATAGATTATAGAAACCCTAGGGTTTACATCCGATCCCTATCTATATTTACAAAACTATCCTGAGAAGCCTGGTCAACGCACCGCCATCCACCGACTTTTTGCGCCGACATGTGTACTGTATGGCCATGGATCCGCGGCCATATGCCTTGTTTGGCCGCAGATCCGCGGCCATATGGAGGGTTCTCTGGCTCTGTTTTCTTCTGATGCTTCAAGTTGCTTTTCACATCTGTTTTCTTCACTTGGTTCTTCAGAATGTCTTCTAATTTCTTCCAGATTTCCACAGTGTAGAATGTTGTGGACTTTTACCGTTTACTTCGTGTTGAAATCTTGAATCTTGCGCTGCCTTTGTACTTTGTGAATTTGTTCATTGATCTTCATTTGTCCCTCAAATTGTAGGCATGATCAAGATTCTTCTATTTGTTGGTCGTAGTCTCACTTTTGTATCGTCTTTTCATTATTTTCACTGTTTTGTTCCGAGAACCTGTAACCTGCAACTATGTAGCAGACATGGATCAAAAGCACCTATTTATTTGTAAAATGAATAAGAATGGGAAATATAATAATGCAAAATTATGATATGAACAAATACCCCCAAGCTTATCTTTTGCTCGTCCTCGAGCAAAACTAGTTTATTCTCGAAAAAGCCTAACCTCACTTTCGCAGGGAACGCGATTGCACTGAGCTCGTGCAACAAACCGTTAAATCTCTTGGTGTCTCTAGTAGGAGGAGTGTTGTCTCCTGAGGGTTTTCAGCGGATACCACCCACAAAATCCTATCAATTCGGCCTATTGAATTTTATTCTCCAATTCGGTTTTCTAGCAAGAAATTCTATTATCTTCAACTCAGAAATTATCAACCCGTATTTTTCATATTTCCTTATCATTTAACTTAAGATTGTATATGTTCTGTAAATTTACTTAGCTTTTATTATCTTTTGTATTTTCCTTCTAAGGTTCCATCTCAACTTAGAAATTTTTATCATCTCTACTAAAAATATAAGTTCTATTTTTCATTCCTATCTCTCATCCAAACCCCAATCATATACCCCTACGTGTGTGTATGTATCATCCCTACACTTGGAAATTCAATTCAAGCTCTTATACTCTGGTCCATTGTCCAAACTACTTTTAGTTGGTGAATTTTTTAAATGAAATTGCTCACACATCCTTCATGCGACTGTTAATATTTCTTGAGATACTAACGACCGATCACCAAATGTATTTGCGCATTAAGGCGTAATTCCTTGTCTTGTAATACCTAAGGCTTTTAGCAGTGACTCCCAAACCAGTTGGTCTAAGGCATTAGGTGATAAAGCACCCTCGCTATATATTTTTTTCTATTTATGCAGCCTTAAGTAATTACAAAACCAGTGTTCATTTTTTTTTATCTCTTTATTCACACTTTTATTTTTTATTTTACTTCATACTAAGGACTTTAGACAAGTGCATTTCAAGGTATGCTCTACTATTCCAAGTTTCAAGGTTCGTGTTTGTGTAAGTTGTAGGGTATATATTTTCAGATTTTAGACTTAAGCTTAGGAATTATTTTTCAGACTTATACTTTAATAAAAATATCAATATTCTTCCCTTATTTTGACTTAGCCCAAGAAGTGAACTCAAAATTTGCCTATTTCTAAGTAAACTACAAAGACATATATTTTCTACCGTTAATTTTTAAGAAAGGTTATTTTTAGGGTTTTTAATTTACTAAGTCTAGGATCTAGTTTTTCCTAGCTAGTTAACCGTCTTGTTAAACTCAAGTCAATTATGGCCAAAATTGAATTTTTCAACTTTTATAATTTTTCAAATTTTTCAGTTTTTATTTGATTTTTATATTTTTATATATATATTTTTTTTCATTTTTTTCAATTTTTATGATTTTTTTATAAAGATGCAATGCAGAATTTAAACATGCAAAAGAAAAAAGAAAAATATATACAAAAATTGAAAAAAAAAATGCAATGCAAATGATAACTATTTACAACCACCAACTCCCCCAAACTTACCAAAAGTAGTGCCCTCACTGCTCGGCCCCACGCCGCGCCCTTGAGCATGAACGGGAACGCTCTTTCCTACCTAGCAGGGTTCGGATCCCCTACTCTACTTCAGTCAACCGCCGATCATGCTCCCTTACTATCCCCCTCAACTCGTCAATGCCCCTAACAGCTCTCCGCATTAAATTTGCATGTTCTAAAGGGGTAAGTTCTCCCTCGCTCGCGGTCGAGCTGGAGCTAGGTATTCGGGAGGGCACGTGTTCCGCCGCTGGCGCTAGGTGTTCGAGAGGGCATGTGTTCTGCCGGTTCAGTTCTTGACCAGACATCCGTCAATCGTGTATAGCACGTAGAAACGCCCTCAATGAGAGGCCTGACGGGTATGCCTCTAACCATATAAAATTCAAACTCCTCCACGTGGAGGAAATATCGACACAGTTGTGTCACAAGCATGCGGCAAGGATAGTTCGCGACTCTTTTGCCCGCACCAATTGAGTTCAGTAAAACCGTGCACATGTCGAAACGAGGGTTTCTTGTCATGAGTGTGTGCACGATATGCAGTGAGGGTGTGAAAAATGTGGTGTTGTGGGAACTCCCAAAAATATTGTTTTGTGCCCACCGGCACACGGTTAAAATATTGGTGAAAAGGGTTCTCGCTTGGATCCCCTTTCGCGGTTCCCTTGAGCAATCATTGCCCATTAAGGGCATGTAATTCTCAAACTGCAATGGTTGATCATGAACTGGTATCCTAGGGATTAAGGTAACTTCATGTATGAAGTCTCTATCAATTATAATCTCCCTATCACCCCACTGCAATTTAATAAAGTCATATTGGGCAAGACACCCATCTTCCATGCACTCGAAAAAACGAGTGACTAATTCCGGAAGGGAATAAGCTTTTGAGTGATTATATATCAGAAAGTTCTAGCCCTTACGTGTTATTTCATTCGCAAAGTAACTTCCATATACCGCATGTGAAAAAGTTTGTGAAAAGTCATGCTCTAGTTGCATATTGGGTGCCATCAGATAAGCTACAGATCTACAGAAATTAAAAACAGAGAGGATTTTCAGAGATCGAACCTCCCCTGAAAAAATCAGGGGGTGAAGACATAGGAGCGCGGTGGAATCGCGGCTAAATGAGGGATCTGGTGGCGGAAGCGCGGCCTGATGGTGGGATCGCTCTGCAGAAGAAGCGGCCGCGGCTAGGGTTTGAGGAGAGCAGAAAATTTTTTAGGGTTTAGAAACAGAGGGGTCGGGTCTTATATATAGGGGGGAAGTGTTGGCTCTTTGCAAATAAACCCCCCTAAAAAGAGGAAAATATTTGCAAATAAAAATTTTATTTTATTTATTTAATCTGGAAATTAACAAAAATACCTAATTTTTTTTTATTTTGCAAATAACACTTCAGTTTTTATTTTTCAGTTTTTATGATTTTTCAATTTTTATATTAACCCGAAACTATAAAAAGAAAATAACTACGCCATCTCCGGCAACGGCGCCATTTGATTGTTGTGTTGTTTTGCGTGCGTGCTTTTTTAAAAGATAAATCAAAGAATAATTAACCTTAATCAAGAACGGCGTCGCGTGGTAGCTAGCCGGTTGAGTACGGGTCGGTCCACAGGGATTTTGTGTATTTTCTAGTTGTTCTAACGAGTTAATTCCAATTGTGGTAGGATTGATTATCACTAAAAACTAAAGTGAGCTTGATTAGGATTAAAACCTTGCTAGGGTTAGGTTTAGGTTAAATTTGGAAATTCAATATTTCTCACCACTTTCTATTCCCTAATTAAGAACTATTTAGGTGTTAAAGTAATAATTAACAAAGGGGATTAGCACGATCGGGAAGAAACTAGGTTTCTTCCTCTAGGTCTTTGTCCGTCCTTTCTTAACTCTTATCCTAACCTCCATGGAAAACATACACAAGCGGTCTTTAACTACGGTATCACCGCTACCTCATGAGATAGGATGCCGTAGTGAGCGGTGTGTGTATGTATGCATAGAGTCCTATTTAAAATGTGTAACGGGCAAGAAAGGGGTGAGAGATTTTCATCTCTCAAAGCTTTCCTATTCCTAACCCTAACAAGTGAGGAACTACTCACTCATTAGGGAATTGATAAAAAAATTTCATTTTTATGATTTTAATTTAACAACTACGGTAGATAAATAAAAGTTATAACTACGGCAAATAAATAAATTTATAACTAGGGCAAAAAAGAAAATTAACTAAGGTAAGGTAAAGAAAAAGACTTACTTTTTATTTGATGCACTCTTCAAACATTACAGATATTGAAATTCTAAAATAGATAAATAAAAAGAGGTATAAGAAGAGGCATGCTCCAAAAAGATCTGTAGGGTTTCTATTTATAGATTATAGAAACCCTAGGGTTTACATCTGATCCCTATCTACATTTATAAAACTACCCTGAGAAGCCTGGTTAACGCACCGCCATCCACCGACTTTTTGCACCGACACGTGTACTGTATGGTCGCGGATCCACGGCCATATGCCTTGTTTGGCCATGGATCCGCGACCATATGGAGGGTTCTCTGGCTCTGTTTTCTTCTGATACTTCAAGTTTCTTTTCACATCTGTTTTCTTCACTTGGTTCTTCAGAATGTCTTCTAGTTTCTTCCAGATTTCCACAGTGTAGAATGTTGTGGACTTTTACCGTTTGTTTCGTGTTGAAGTCTTGAATCTTGCGCTTCCTTTGTACTTTGTGAATTTGTTCATTGATCTTCATTTTTCCCTCAAACTGTAGGCATGATCAAGATTCTTCTATTTGTTGGTCGTAGTCTCACTTTTATATCGTCTTTTCATCATTTTCATTGTTTTGTTCCGAGAACCTGTAACCTGCAACTATGTAGCAGACATGGATCAAAAGCACCTATTTATTTGTAAAATGAATAAGAATGGGAAATATAATAATGCAAAATTATGATATGAACAAATACCCCCAGGCTTATCTTTTGCTCGTCCTCGAGCGAAACTAGTTTATTCTCGAAAAAGCCTAACCTCACTTTCGCAGGGAAACGCGATTGCACTGAGCTCGTGCAACAAGTCATTAAAGCTCTAGGTGTCCCTAGTAGGAGGAGTGTTGTCTCGTGAGGGTTTTCAGCGGATACTACCCAAAAAATCCTATCAATTCGGCCTATTGACTTTTATTCTCCAATTCGGTTTTCTAGCAAGAAATTCTATCATCTTCAACTCAGAAATTATCAACCCGTATTTTTCACACTTCCTTATCATTTAACTTAAGATTGTATATGTTCTGTAAATTTACTTAGCTTTTAGCATCTTTTGAATTTTCTTTCTAAGGTTCCATCTCAACTTAGGAATTTTTATCATCTTTACTAAAGATATAAGTCCTATTTTTCATTTCTATCTCTCATCCAAACCCCAATCATATACCCCTACGTGTGTGTATGTATCACCCCTACACTTGGAAATTCAATTCAAGCTCTTATACTCTTGTCCATCGTCCAAACTACTTTTAGTTGGTGAATTTTTTAGATGAAATTGCTCACACATCTTTCATGCGACCGTTAATACTTCTTGAGATACTAACGACCGATTACCAAATGTGTTTGCGCATTAAGACGTAATTTCTCGTCTTGTAATACCTAAAGCTTTTAGCAATGACTCCCAAACCAGTTGGTCTAAGGCATTAGGTGATAAAGCACCCTCGCTATATATTTTTTTCTATTTATGCAGCCTTAAGTAATTACAAAACCAGTGTTCATTTTTTTATCTCTTTATTCACACTTTTATTTTTTATTTTACTTCATACTAAGGACTTTAGACAAGAGCATTTCAAGGTATCCTTTACTATTCCAAGTTTCAAGGTTCATGTTTGTGCAAGTTGTAGGGTATATATTTTCAGAATTTAGACTTAAACTTAGGAATTATTTTTCAGACTTATACTTTAATAAAAATATCAATATTCTTCCCTTATTTTGACTTAGCCCAAGAAGTGAACTCAAAATTTGCCTATTTCTAAGTAAACTACAAAGACATATATTTTCTACCGTTAATTTTTAAGAAAGGTTATTTTTATGGTTTTTAATTTACTAAGTCTAGGATCTAGTTTTTCCTAGCTAGTTAACCGTCTTGTTAAACTCAAGTCAATTATGGCCAAAATTGAATTTTTCAATTTTTATAATTTTTTAAATTTTTCAGTTTTTATTTGATTTTTATATTTTTATATTTTTTTATTTTCATTTTTTTCAATTTTTATGATTTTTTTTATAAAGATGCAATGCAGAATTTAAACATGCAAAAGAAAAAAGAAAAATATATACAAAAATTAAAAAAAATATGCAATGCAAATGATAGCTATTTATAACCACCAACTCCCCCAAACTTAACAAAAGCAGTGCCCTCACTGCTCGGCCCCACGCCGCGCTCTTGAGCGTGAACGGGAACGCTCCTCCCTACCCAGCAGGGTTCGGATCCCCTGCTCTACTTCAGTCAACCGCCGATCATACTCCCTTGCTATCCTCCTTAACTCGTCAATGCCCCTAACAGCTCTCCGCATTAAATTTTCATGTTCTAAAGGGGTAAGTTCTCCCTCACTCGCGGTCGAGCTGGAGCTAGGTGTTCGGGCGGGCACGTGTTCCGCAGGTTCAGTTCTTGACCAGACATCCGTTAATCGTGTATAGGACGTAGAAACGCCCTCAATGAGAGGCCTGACGGGTATGCCTCCAACCATATAAAATTCAAACTCCTCCACAGGGAGGAAATATCGACACAGTTGTGTCACAAGCATGGGGCAAGGATAGTTTGCGGCTCTTTTGCCCGCACCAATTGAGTTCAGTAAAACCGTGCACATGTCGAATCGAGGGTTTCTTGTCATGAGTGTGTGCACGATATGCAGTGAGGGTGTGAAAAATGTGGTGTTGTGGGAACTCCTAAAAATATTGTTTTGTGCCCACCGGCACACAGTTAAAACATTGGCGAAAAGGGTTCTCGCTTGGATCCCCTTCCGCGGTTCCCTTAAGCAATCATTGCCCATTAAGAGCATGTAATCCTCAAACTGCAATGGTTGATCATGAACTGGTATCCTAGGGATTAAAGTGACTTCATGTATGAAGTCTCTATCAATTATAATCTCCCTATCACCCCACTGCAATTTAATAAAGCCATATTGGGCAAGACACCCATCTTCCATGCACTCGTAAAAACGAGTGACTAATTCCGGAAGGGCATAAGCTTTTGGGTGATTATATATCAAAAAGTTCTAGCCGCTACATGCTATTTCATTCGCAAAGTAACTTCCATATACCGCATGTGAAAAAATTTATGAAAAGTCACGCTCTAGTTGCATATTGGGTGCCATCAGATAAGCTACAGATCTACAGAAATTACAAACAGAGAGGATTTTCAGAGATCGAACCTCCCCTGAAAAAATCAGGGGGTGAAGAAACAGGAGCGCGGCGGAATCGCGGCTGAATGAGGGATCTCGTGGCGGAAGCGCGGCCTGATGGTGGGATCGCTCTGCAGAAGAAGCGACGGCGGCTAGGGTTTGAGGAGAGCAGAAAATTTTTTAGGGTTTAGAAACAGAGGGGTTGGGTCTTATATATAGGGGGAAGTGTTGAATTTTTGCAAATAAACCCCTCTAAAAAGAGGAAATTATTTGCAAATAAAAATTTTATTTTATTTATTTAATCTGGAAATTTACAAAAATACCCAATTTTTTTTTTATTTTCAAATTTTTTTTATTTTTTATGTTATTTTGTATTTATAAAATTACAAATGATACACACCATATCATCCCCAAACTTATGGGCAAGCCGAGGTTTCGAATCAGCAGATTAAACAAATTTTTGAGAAAACGGTTTCCAAAAACCGTAAAAATTGGTCAACAAAACTGATTGATGCACTATGGGCATTCCGTACTGCCAACAAGATCGATTTTGGTATGTCTCCATACCGGCTTGTTTATGGGAAGGCTTGCCACCTTCCTGTTGAAATTGAGCACAAGGCATTTTGGGCGATTAAAGAGTTGAACCTATCCATGGGAGATGCGGGCAGCAATAGAAAGCTGCAATTTAATGAATTGGATGAGCTGCGGGATGAGGCTTATGAGAACGCGGTAAGAACCCGGGTCACCCGCGTGACAGGCACCATTTGATTGAGAGGGAAATTTGCGTGCGTGCGCTTTTAAAAGATAAATCAAAGAATAGTTAACCGCAATCAAGAACGGCGTCGCTTGGTAGCTAGCCGGTAGAGGGCGGGTCGGTCCACAGGGATTTTGTGTATTTTCTATTTGTTTTAATGAGTTAATTCCAATTGTGGTAGGATTGATTATCACTAAAAACTGAAATGAGTTTGATTAGGATTAAAACCTTACTAGGGTTAGGTTTATGTTCAGTTTGGAAATTCAATATTTCTCACCGATTTCTATACCCTAATTAAGAACTATTTAGGTGTCAAGGTAATATTTAACAAAGGGGATTAGCACGATCGGGAAGAAACTAGGTTTCTTCCTCTAGGTCCTTATCCGTCCTTTCTTAACTCTTACCCTAACCTCCATGGAAAACATACACAACCGGTCTTTAACTACGGTATCAACGCTACCTCATGGGATAGGGTGCCGTAGTGAGCGGTGTGTGTATGTATGCATAGAGTCCTATTTAAAATGTGTAACGGGTAAGAAAGGGGTGAGAGATTTTCATCTCTCAAACCTTTCCTATTCCTAACCCTAACAAGTGAGGAACTACTCACTCATTAGGGAATTGATAAAAAATTTCATTTTTATTTGTTTATTTTTAATTTAACAACTATGGCAGATAAATAAATTTAATAACTACGGCAGATAAATAAAATTAACAAGGACAGAAAAGAAAATTAACTAAGGCAAGGTAAAGAAAAAGACTTAATTTTTATTTGATGCACTCTTCAAACATTACAGGAATTGAAATTATAAAATAGATAAATAAAAAGAGGCATAAAAAGAGGCATGATCCAAAAAGAGCTGTAGGGTTCCTATTTATAGATTATAGAAACCCTAGGGTTTACATCTGATCCCTATCTACATTTACAAAACTACCCTGAGAAGCCTGGTCAACGCACCGCCATCCACCGACTTTTTGCGCCGACACGTGTACTGTATGGCCGCGGATCCGTGGCCATATGCCTTGTTTGGCCGCGGATCCGCGACCATATGGAGGGTTCTCAGCTCTGTTTTCTTCTGATACTTCAAGTTGCTTTTCACATCTGTTTTCTTCACTTGGTTCTTCAGAATGTCTTCTAGTATCTTCCAGATTTCCACAGTGTAGAATGTTGTGGAATTTTACTGTTTGTTTCGTATTGAAGTCTTGAATCTTGCGCTGTCTTTGTACTTTGTGAATTTATTCATTGATCTTCATTTGTCCCTCAAACTGTAGGCATGATCAAGATTCTTCTATTTGTTGGTCGTAGCTCACTTTTGTATCGTTTTTTCATCATTTTCACTGTTTTGTTCCGAGAACCTGTAGCCTGCAACTATGTAGCAGACATGGATCAAAAGCACTTATTTATTTATAAAATGAATAAGAATGGGGAATATAATAATGCAAAGTTATGTTATGAACAGGCCTCCATTAAGACATACGAGGAAGAGGAGAGACTTTGTGCTTCCATGGGTCTTGGTGCAATTCATTTTACGCGCTTTAGAATATTTAATTCATTTTGCCCATACCATGACTCCTTTCTTTTTATTATAGGAACCTTTGTAACTAGTGCTACTTCGATCGGGACGCCATCTTTGGGTGTGAACATAGAGGATATTCTTCACTCGACAACCCCTATTGAATCTTCAGAGTTGCCGACTGTTGCTCAGGCCTCCTCTGAGCCACCACGGGAAGCATCGTTGAAGCAACTGATGATGGATGTCGTAGCGGATCCTGAGGCTGAATCCGATTCAGATGAGGATCTTCCTTTATCGGTTGTCTTAGAAAGATCTCTCCGTACGGCTAAAACTGAAGAGAAGCTTTGGAAGCATGTAGTAAGGGAGCGTCAGACCAGCTTGGCCACAGGTGCAGGCTTGAGCGAAATGTGAACCCTTATCGCTTCTATGGAGGATATCCCTCCTGTCTTTTCGACCACCCATAGGCACATTGCGCGCGCGGCTCGTGAGGAGGTAGAACGTTTGGTTAAAAGGGATGCAGATCCTAATGCCTCGATAAAGCTTAGTAGGATTTGCTTAATTTCCAGGTATCCCTGGATAGCAACTCATCCGAATTTTAACTTTCCTCTTTTTGAATGATACAGCTGGGACAAGTTAGGGATGCAAATGAGGTGGCGGCATCCAGAGATTCTGGGATGGAGGACCACAATCCTGAGTCTAATATTGTTCCAACGGCCACTCCTTCCCCCAGTGGATCTCCGGTATCTGTGGGCGATGCTAGCATAGCGATAGCTTTCATTGATTTGACAGATGAGGGCGTGGATTTTGAATCCGTCTCCTTTATGGCAATGGAAATCGAAGAAGCTGTCGTGGCTAGTCATGTTCTAGACACAATTGTGGTTCCCACCTCACTGATTCTCATGGGATCGATCGTGGTGTCAACAAGCCCAAGAGGTCTGCTAGTTGAGGAATCCTCATCAGCCGGTGTCATGACCGTTGTCGCTCCAGCTAGGTGGGTGATTTGCGCTTCTAAGAATTTTTTTGGGCTTGGCGGCAGAAAGTAATTTTTTCGAGCTTGTTGTTCCAATGACCTTTTTTTAGCATTAACCTTACTCCTTTTATTGATTGCTTGACATATATTGTCACAATCTAGCAGAAATGATTTTTAACCATTTATGCCAAGCGTTAAGTTCGCGCTTTGCTCTTCAACTAGGACCTGCCCCTCCTTCTGGTGTTGGTCAGTATAGCTTTCATTTCTTATTTCAACTTCCTATGAGTAATCCTTTTTAATAGGAATTTTCTAAGGATTTTTTTTCTTGTATTGGCCGCAGTCTTACAGCTTGAAGGAGAGAATGAGGAAATGGCTGGGCCCTCCATGCTCCCAGAGTTACTGCTTCCAACTATTGGTAGGTTATACCTTATACATTTTTTTAATATTTAAACAGAGATCTGACTCATCCTTATATATGTATTATTTTGTAGCAGCTCCGCTGGTTTTGGTTCCTTTTGAATTCCACATTTCTATACCCGCAGGGCCTTTCGCTAAACGCCAATCTTCCAAAGGCGCAGAAAATAACAGGCGCATGCTGAGCAAGTTTATTGAAGATCTTGATGTCAAGGTCCTCACTTCTGCTAAGGACTTTGTGAATGAAGTCAACCATATACTGGTGGCTCTTGTGACTTTCCATAACGAAGATTCCATCCGCATTTGGGTTGACTATTGTAAGTAGATTGAGACTTTCCTCTATGAGATCGAGCACAAGCGTCTCACACCTGAGGCTTTATGTCACGCCCCGCTTCCCAGTAGACGGAAACGGTGACGTGGCAAGCCTGCATCATATTTATCCAGAGAAGGTCATTCCCTAAATAAATATACAAAGCGTATTGAAACAATAATACACAATGTAAGAATAAATGGAGACTGTAAAATTTTTCAACAAATATCTTTATTTACATTCAACTTCCAATATTTACAAGTACATGAATTTCAGCTGGAAAGTAAATACAATAAAAGAAAATACCTAAACATGTGGCATACATAAACTGAAGAAAAGTGAAGCTGAGCTAGTCTTGAGTAGCAATCCGGGTGTAGTCCTCCTCTGTAGCCTCTACCTCCTCCGTCTCGATCATATCTGACGAACATTCCAAGAGAAGAAAAGTGGGTGGAATGCCTATCAGCGAATTAGCGCTCGGTAAGTCCCAAGGATAAGTAAGAGTAAAGAAAATGATAAATATAGAATATATAGATGACGAGTAAGAGTATATGTTCATGGATGAATATGTACTATATGTCTCTATATAGTCAATATATTAACGTTAAGTTCCAAGTGTGAATATCAACGCAGCCGTATAAGTATTCATGAGCTCAAGAGTGGTGCCCCAGGAGTAAGGAAACACGGGCCCATTTCATATGTTAGCATCGGGGCTCTAGGCTGTGAATGAGTCAACCCGACTGATATTCGAGTAAAATAAAAAAAGAGGTTAATACGGGACTCCTGAAACTCCGTTGGATTCACACAAGAAACTATCCCAAACACCCCGAGTATAAATAGTCTATAAATGTATAATATACTTAATTAGATTATAACATGTCTTGATCGATACCATAAATTGCAAAAAGTGAAATAATGAAGTAAAATGAGTCGAGTAAAATGTGAGTCATGTCAATTGCAATCTTGGTCCGAGTCAAGCATGTTCGAGTAGACTGGATTCTAGTTCATGTTCAAGTTTAGATTCAAGTTGGGTTAGATTTCGAGTTTGTGTTCGAGTTCGAGTTCGAGTTCAAGTTTAGATTTGAGTTTAGATTCGAGTTCAGGTCTTTTTTTCATATGAATTATTTTAAACTGTTAAAAATCTTATGTTCGGGAGAAATCGGCAACTGCTGCACATGGACGACAGGATTTGTGTTTTTTTCCAAGACAATTGCCATTCGATAACTCCGTTAAGTTGTCTAATATGAATAGGCAAGCACTCACTTTCTCCGGCTCCCTGGGGCTCAAGAGAAATGATACCGTTTAAAATTATTAATTCTAGAGTCCTTAAAATATTGTTTGCATATCTCGAGTGGTTTTTATGAAAATACTTTAATATTGTTTAAAAATAAATCTTGAGGGTAATTTATAATATTTAAGCTTTTCATGAACATGTAATTTAATTGTTGTGGTGTTTTGGTGATAAAACCTAGCTTTTTGAAAATTTATGGTATTTTTATGAAAACTGCTATTTTTGGAAACTTGGTGGTATTTTATTAAAATTCTAATCTTTCATTAAAAATATAGTTTCATAATATGTTTTTATTAAAAATATGAATTCATGGTTTTATATAATTTTCCAAAATTTAGTTTTTTTTATTTAGAAAAATCGTATTTCTTAAAAACTGTATTTTTTTATTTCCTTTCGAGACCGAATATTCCGTGAGGAGCTCTGCATCTCGCTTTACTGTCCCAAGGATGTGTGATAATCCGCACCATCAATTAGCGGGTCCCCTGACGAGTGTTATAGAGGTATAATTACCGAGGATTACAAAAATACCGATTAAAAGAAACCCGTTTTGAAAAGGTGTGGTATTTTAAGAAAAAGTTATTCTTTAAATTAGCCATATGTTTAGAATATCGTGCCATGCAAGCATAGTGTGCGTGAAGGGTATGTCGTTACCCCGTGAAGTTTTCCTAAAAATAGATAAACTGGTTATCGAGAAAGGTTATACTAAACTTCATGGTATTTTAATGAAAAGTTCGTTATATGATTGTTTCACATGAATGATTTGGTTAAACTCAAAACTAAATGATTGTAAACAAAGTTACGAGTAGTGTGAGAGAGTTAGTTTGACCTATTTTGCTTTAAAGATGAGAGTACAAAGGTTAAAATCATACATATCGGAGTTAACTCCACTTTATCGATATGTTTTTAGAAGATGATTTGAGGTGAAAGGATGGAAAGAGAAGAGGGACTTACTCGTTATGTAGCGTTGGAAAGAGGTTAAAAAAATAGGGGGATTCTGTGGCGTCGCGGAAGCTCCGTAAATGATTTCGATCTTTGATGAAACGAGCTTGGTTGCTAACTCCACTTGACCCCACTTGCACTTAGGAACTTTTAGAAGAATTTTGATAGAAATTTTCAGAATGGGGGAGAGATAGGAGATGGGGTGCTATTTATAGTGAATAATTAGGGTTTGGGAATTAAAAATTTGGATTAAAAGAATTAAAATGGTGTTAAATGATGAATTTAAAGGTCACTGTTTAATTGCAGGGAAATCAAATAGTGCAGGGTAGTTGAGGGGAGTCAAAGGGACTAGTGTGCAAAGTACGGAGGGAAATGGGGCTATATCGACCGTTGGTGGCGGCCAAAAGGGGGAAACGGGCGGTCGGATCTCGCTGGCTTGCCTCGAGATTCGTGCCACACGTCTAGATGTGTGTTTACTCCTCTTTGCGCCTGTTTGATTTTTCTAAAACTTTTCGTTTCTCCGTGAATTGCACATAAAACTCTTGGGCTTCCAAAAAATTAAAAAGAAAAATCTTTAAAAATAATTGGGTCTGATGGAATTCGAACCCACAGGCTATGTCGCAGCAGTGTAGAGGTTTTACCAGTGAGCTACAAGCTGCTTCTTGCTTTTATTGAACAAAAATAACTTATAACTCCTATACAGGCTAAAATACCCTTTTCTATACAATAAACAAGAAATTTTTGTATAGGGATTTCAGAGTCGTTACACTTTATCTTCAAAGGCTCAATTAATCGCGCGAAATGAACAGTGTGCCGCTCTCATTCAACACTACGGGCAGAAACTGGCCATGAAGTAGGAGGAATATGAGACGGCTTCTAGAGAGTCAAGTCAATTGCATGCTCTAGTAGAGGCTAATGCTGCGCGGCTCCAGTTCATCTTTGAAAACCTTCAGCGGTGCATTTTCAGAGGAATGGCAATGAAGCGGGACCTTGATTTCACAGAGAAAGGAATACGGGGCCGCGAAGTTGCTAAACAGGAGATTTCTGCGAAGCTTACTTCATGCCTGCAACAATAAGCTCAAATCGAAGCGCTGCTGGCTGCAATAGTGGAACGCAAAAATAGGTTCCGGCGGAGAATGATCGGGTCGCTGTTTTGCTAAAAACCCCACCTTCTTAGAAGTTGTAATTGTATCCCCTTTGTCTTTATGGATTGTATCTTTCAATTACTTTGATTCATGAATAAAAGATATATATTTTTTGTATTCGCATCTCTGTGTCTCTCAGTTGCCCCGACCTGGCACGGATTAGTTTATTTACTCATTTCGGAGTTTTTAGTTTATGTACTCATTTCGGAGTTTTTAGTTTATGTACTCATCTCGGAGTTTTTAGTTCACCCTTCCCTTGGGTTTTCGAGGAAATTTATCCTAACGCTGAATGTAGATAACCCCCTTCTTTTTTTTGACAGGGGTCCATTAGGTCTGTGGTACTAGGTTTAAATCCATCGTACCGTCTTGTTGGCTGATATATTTCTTGATATGCAGTCTCTTAAGTCTTTGTTCGAGTAGCCCTGCATTTGTCGTGTCTCTGATCCCTTCTGAGGTTAGATAAGACGTCTTCAAGCAATCTTCTTAGGTTGGAATATCCGTATTACCGTCGAAAGATCAAGCATTCGGTGTTTGCTGTGGCGTTTTTTACTTGAGATTAGACTTAATTTGAAGCCCCGATGAGTCATAACCGCATCTTTCTAGGGTGGGATGATCTCCAATGGTCTAAGCTTGTCGTCAAGATCCGAAGTTAGGAATATGCTGTCACTTCATTTTTTTCTTCTTCTTGTTTTGGTATCGTGCCGATTCTTTGCTGAAGTAAGGTAGACGTTTGTGTGATCTCTATGCTGTACATATTACAGTCGAGATATGGAGCTAGGGTTTTGCCGTCACCCCACTTTTATTTGACCATTGGGTCTTTGTTGATGTCGTGTCTGTACTTTACTAGAGTAAGAGGGACGTCCAAATAATCTCTAGGCTGTAGATGTGCCATCAAGACTCGTTTCTTTTTTTGACGAAAAAAGTGAGAAAATATGGTTCTCTCTTCTTTCATTTGCGCCCATGAGTTGTATATAAGAGTCAGTATGAACTTACTTGTAGGGCAGAAAAGTTTCATTTTTCTTTTTCCGCGATGCTCTATCTTTTCAGGTTTTATATTGCGAAAATCGCGATCGCTTAATCATTTTGGCTATTTTCTGCGGTGCCCAATCATTTCGGCTATGTCGTTTATTTTGTTTTTCTTGGAGGGACTTGGTTAAGAATATATTTATTTATGCCCATGGATTGTATACAAGGGTCAATATTGGACCGCCTGTAAGTCAGAAAGCATTGTACGGTTTTGGTGGCTTAAGAACAGGTTCAAATCTCTATAACTTAAGGCTTTTGAATTCTATAAACCATGTGGGTCTTATAGAGGGTATATTCTCCTTACGAGTCATGAGGATCTCGTAAGTGTATTTTCTCCTTAAAAATCGTGTCGATTTCTAAGTGTGTTGCTGATTGCTCGAGCGGGAATATGCTATGTTATGCGTTCCGCTCTGTCCTATTTGTTCTACTTACCGCAATCAAGACAGTGTCGCTTTGTACCTAGCCGGTTGAGTACGGGTCATCCGCAGGGAGATGATTGTATGTCCGTTCTTATTTTAGACGAGTCAATTAAAAATGTATATGTGTATGTTCAAATCTATCCTAAGTGTTCGTATTTTATATTTAAGTAAACTTGTTAGGGTTAAGGTTGGTTAGTAAAGTTAGGATTAGTCTTGTGCTTGTCTTTTTCCATTCTTAAAATGATATTGGGACAATCGAAAGAAGCGAGGATTAGGAGGACATACGAATATGATTTGCGGGTTTAACCAAGTTTTCCAATGCTAAATCCATTCCCAGTGCCCCTTGTCCTTCCGCTACGTGCGCTTATTTCTAACCTTATGCCAAACACCCATAACCATGTATCCAATTAAGTCACAACTACATGTCACGTTGTAGTGTGCCCAAAGGATTTCTCGACTTAGGCCGCAGCTATATGTTACGTATAGCGCGTCTAAGTGAAGGGGTTGCGTTTGTTTGGTCTAACTTCATTTTAAGGTGTTTGGTGAAGAGAAGCACAAGAGATTTTTCCGTCCCTCAAACTAACCTTCATTAGCCCTAACAAGTGTGGAAATTATTCACACATATAAAAGAAAAATAAAACAAGAAGGAAGAAAAGAAAGAATGGAAAAAATATGATTTTACAAAATGGTAGCAAGCTAACTATTTTGGCCCTCACCTAGACAAAAGACTCCATAAAGTATCATGGCTTAAAAATACGGATAAGAAGAAAAGAAAAAGAACAATAAATAACAACAACTACTTAACAACAACAAATAAAGTTACACTATGAATTAAAATTAAAAGACAAGGAAATAAAAATACAGATTAATAAAAACCCTCATCTTCATTGATTTTCCACTCAAAAATCTCTCACTACAATTTTCATGGAGAATAGATGAAGAAGAAGAAGAAGTGCAAACTAAACTACACTAAATCCTAATAAAAAAAAAGTATCCTTGGTTCGGCTCAAAACTGGAGTATTTATAGGCAGAGAATTGAAACCCTAGAGTCATATTCTATGCCCTTAAATAATTACAAAGCTACCCCCAAAATACGATCTGGCGAGGACTTGACATGGCTGTGGAACCGCCGCCCAAAAACCCTATTGGCCGCGGTTCCGCGGTCGTTTGGAGGGTTTGTTGAGTCATTTTTCTGGAGCTTCTCCATGTTGCTTTGTACTTCTGTTCTACAGGTTCAAAATTGCAAAATGGTTCCAAAATATTTTCAGATTTGTAACAGTCCAAAATGGCTACACTTTTAATCCTTTTGACCTTTATCTCTCTCGAGCTCCGTGCATCTTTTGAATTTTGTGCTGCTCCTCTCATGCTTTGTGCTTGACAGAGACACGAATGACCACTGTTATTTATCTTTTCTCTTGAACTGGTAAGCGGCACTGGACGGATGCGAATGACCGGAACCCGTATTTTATCTGTTTTTGACAGATGTTCTGGATTTTGGCATAACCGTGGAGATTTTGCGTGATTTGCGTTATTTTGGACCGAGAACCTGTAACCTGTAATTATATAGCAAACACGGATCAAAAGCACTTACCTATAAATAAACGATCAGAAGAATGAGCAGTATTAAATGCAATATTCTGGTGTGAACAAATACCCCAAACTTATCTTTTGCTCGTCCCGAGCAAAACCATTTATTTTCAAAAAATCTTAAACTCACTTTCGTAGGAATCACGGTTGCACTTAGCGTGTGCAACAAGCCGTTAAACCTATAGGTGTCCCTAGTAAGAGAAGTGTTGTCTCCTAAGGGTTTTTAGCGGATACAACCCATAAAATCCCGTCAAGCTAATTTCATAAGTTAACGTCAATTCTAATCCTACAGTTTAGCATCTAAGTTAGAAATTCTATCATCCTAAATTAGAAATATCCATCCTTTATTTTTCACACCTCTTATTTATTCAACCTAAGATCCTATACGTTTTGACAATTAGAAAGATCTCGGTTTCTCTTGAGTTTTCTTTTTAAATCGTAGTCTCCATTCCGGAATTTTTATCATCTTTATGGAAAACATAAGTCTTATTCTTTATCCTTATCTTTCCTCTAAACATTGATCATATACCCCCCCCCACGTGTGTAAATTTTCATCCTTACATTTAAGAATTCAATTCAAGCTATAATACTCTTGCCCTAATACCTAATACTACTTATTTTCATTAATGATGGACGGATTTGCTCACATACCTTTCATGCGACTATTACTGCTTCTTGAGACACTAATCAGCCGATTACTGAATGTGTGAGCCAAAAGCATAAATAGCAGTTTCAGATCTTGTAATTTATTTTCTTTTTTCTTCTTTTTCTTTTCAAGACCGGATATATTTTTCAATGATGCTCTTTTGGTGGTTAGGTTTAAATACCATTTTTTCTTTCATACTACGCTTTTAAGCAAGAGTATTTCTAGGTATTCTCTACTATTCCAAGTTTCAAGGTGCGTGTAAATGTAGTTTGTAGAGTATATACTTTCTGAATTTGGACTTAAAAATAAAAACTATTTTTCAGACCTATTCTTCAATAAAGCATTTAATACTTTCCATTCATCTCAACTTAACTCAAGAACTGAACTCAAGATCACCTATTTCTAAAAAAAACTGCAAGAACATATATTTACGAAGGAGGAACAGAAGGAGGATTATTTTTAGGGTTTTCAATTTCTAAGCCTAGGATTTAGTTATTTCTAACCTGTCAAACTAAATTTTCGGAATAAAAATTTAAGTTACTCTACTAGCTAACTTAACGACAAAGTTTTTATATTTTTTGTAAATTTTTTTTGATTTTTGTGGGTTTTTAAATAAGTATGCAAATGCAAAATATACATATGAATGCGAAGATAGAAAATTTACCAAGCATACCCCCAAACTTAAACTTGGCAGTGCCCTCACTGTCATACTACACCAAGAGGGTCAAAATTGTTGAGGGGTCAAAATCTGTTGGTGTTGTCCTGTTATATATATATATATATATATATATAAGGAAATATCAAACCAAAAAATATATATACACAAAGAAATATCCTCCCAAACTTAAGTGAAATAGTGTTTCCACTGTTTAAAAGGTGAAGTTCAGAGTTAGGGGGGATAGAGCGTCATCAATCTATATAAGGCCTTACACAGGCCAAAAGTTAATACCAACCATTTAAAAAATTTATCGTGATATCGCAATGGTTGGAAAAAGAATACGTAGAGAAAAGAAAGGAAGAATGCACGAGACCGTTTGTGGATGGAAGCAGGATACGGTCTCAGTAGAGAAGACGAATGGCGGAAGGGAGAAAGAAATGGAATACGAACTTGAGGGTGGAAGTGGATTGAATAAATTAGTACAATTTGTAATGATCGGAGTGAAAGAATGGAGTGTACTAATCTATCAACATGTCGAGAAATGGGGTCAAATCTCTCAATATTTGTAAGAAAACATGGGCCGACCAGATTTGGTGAACCAGACGCAGGAAATGAAGGTGATACAGTGTCTTGCAAAGTGGGAATGATAGAAAGGATGGAGGGAAGTGATTGAGGAATGGTATCGGTTAACCGTTCAGGAGAGTGTGCACAGTCAATTAAAGGGACATGATGAATTGGAAAATCCGACTCATCTCAATACTATCCTCAAGACTCTCCTCAAAATTCAGCTCATCCATGCATTTATCATCAACAATATCCAGACGTATATGAGGTTTGGGAAAAACAGTTAATAGCTCGGGATGATGCCCACACGGAAGTGAAAGGACGTGATGAATTGGTGAGAAAAACTCATCCAAAATTGTGGGTCCATCATCCAACATATTCCCAGCGTCAATATTCTCAATCAAGTGAAAGTCAAATTTCTCAAACGCCTCATCAAAAGCATGTATTTCAATCACTTGTGGTTCTAAAGTGGAGGTGTAGAGATCAACGAGATTGGGTGTGATTTCACTTGAAATAGACCCTTCACAATTGGGTAAATCAAACATTATAAAGTCGCACAACTCATCAAACGTTCTATCTTCAATTGGTGATTCATTTGGGACACTCGATAGACTTTCGAAACCAGAGTTATGGAATTCAATTTGGAACGGGTAGATTTGATTTTGAAGGGTGGATTACTCACTTTCACTACTCAAATCATCAATCTGTCCCATTGCCTCATCATACATTGGAAAATTTGGAGCTAGTTGGAAACTAGCTGCTGGTTCGTTAGATTATATGAGGACGGCCATGGATGCATTCAATTCCTCCATCTGTTGGCATGAAGTTACCCGAAATCGTTCTAATGACTGTTCAAGACTAGACATGGGCTATGAAGGGGTTTCAGTAAAAAATTCAAAGTTGTCTGGATACGTGGAACTCCCAAATGACTGTTCAGAAGAAATGTCTAGAGAAGGTGTAAAAGTCGGATAGGATTGATAGTAATCAAATGGATGTGAAAATGGACAGGATTAGGATCAACATTATGATAAGAAGGTTATTGGAATTGTTGTCCTAAGAAATTTAGAGTGGTGAAAGGAGTGAAAGATCGGCTACGGGATTGTTCAATTCTGTCAGCAATGGACATAGGTTTCAGAGTCGCAACATGACTCTCAAAATGGGTATCAATGTAAGAAGGTAGGAGAGGTTGAAATGGTTGATACGAAGTGGATTGCGGTGTCCAATTGTTGGTCCTAGACGCGTCTATCTGATCTCTCAAATAAATTTTGGGCATGGATGGGTCGTTCGAAGTTTGACCAAAGCAAGAACCGTATGAAGAAATGTCTAGTTGTAGGTACCAAAATTCGACAAGAGTTGGTCGTTTTGGGTACCTATGATATGAAAAGAGTAGAGGGTGGAAAGTGGGTGAATTTTTATAAATTTTTGTTTTTTTTTTGTTTTTGAAGTTTTTAAAATTGTTTGTTTTGGTTTTTGAAAAATATGGAATTATGGGACTAAACTTTACACAAGCACAATCACAACCACAATATGCACAAACAATACCTAGAGCTAGAGTCTTTAAAGTCCAACTAGACAGCTCCTAGACATCCAAGCAATAAGTTGCAGGATAACTCTCGAATCGCCTCTTCACTGCCAGTTGTGGCCGGGTAAGCACAAGTGAGGTAAGGAGAGTTCCGCTCACGAATCACCGTAAGACAGGCCTTT
This sequence comes from Agapanthus africanus, assembly GCA_030015575.1. Classification (NCBI taxonomy): domain Eukaryota; kingdom Viridiplantae; phylum Streptophyta; class Magnoliopsida; order Asparagales; family Amaryllidaceae; genus Agapanthus; species Agapanthus africanus. Next base: position 27,658,070 of record CM057338.1, read on the forward strand.
TAAAATTACGTCCTCACTTGTCTAGCCTAGGCACCACAGATAAACGACCGATTCCCCGCAAGCTTCACTTGTCCTAAATGAGCACAAGAAGTTCTTATAGGTTTGGTCTAGATATTTTTTATTAACTCAAGGCAATGCGTATGTTTTTTGTGATTTGTGGGGTCTTAAGAAAGGTGATGAAATCTCCACCCAATCTTAATTGGTGTTCAAGACCCTTAATGTCCGTATTATTATATGCAATAAATAAACAAAATCTAAAACAACAAAATTTTTATTGGGCGACAGTGCAATTTGTGCAAAGAAACCTGCAGAAAATAAAATTCAGTGGAGTTTACAGATGTGTCTATAGAAGAAAAGAAAGTACAAAACATTTTAGGCTCAGAAGCCTAGGAACGATTGCGGAACCGCTGCTGTTACCACTATTTAACCGCGGTTCCGCGGTTGAAATGATGGATTAGGGCTTCAAAATTACTCTGTGCACTCTCCTTGTTCTTCTCTCCAGTATAAAAGCCTCTGTTTCTTTATATGATCACTGTACTTGCTCAATATTTGCCTGCACATTTGCACAAAAAAAATATCAAAAAATAACAAGATGGATTTTTTAAATATTTATTTATTAATTATTATTTTTTATATATATACAAAAAAATATTAACCCGAATGACAAGAAAGAAATACGTTACCGTCTCCCCGGCAACGGCGCCATTCGATTGCTCGAGCGGGAATATGCTATGTTATGTGTTCCACTCTGTCCTATTTATTCTACTTACCGCAATCAAGACGGTGTCTCTTTGCAGCTAGCCAGTTGAGCACGGGTCACCCGCGGGGAGATGGTTGTATTTCCGTTCTTGTTTTAGACGAGTCAATTAAAGAATTAATATGTGTATGTTCAAATATATTCTGAGTGTTCGTATTTTATGTTCAAGTAAACTTGTTAGGGTTAAGGTTGGTTAGTAGAGTTAGAATTAGTCTTGTGCTTGCCTTTTGCCATTCTTAAAATGATGTTGGGATAATCGAAAGTAGCGGGAATTAGGAGGATATAGGAATGGGATTTGCGAGTTTAAGCAAGTTTTGCAACGCTAAATCCATTACTAGTGCCCTTTGTCCTTCCGCTGCGTGCGCTTATTTCCAACCCTAGACCAAACACACACAACAATGTATCCAATTAAGTCATAACTACATGTCACGTTGTAATGCGCCCAAAGGATTGCTCGATTTAGGTCGCGGCTATATGTCACGTATAGCGCGCCTAAGTGAGGGGATTGTGTTTGTTTGGTCTAAGTTCATTTTAAGGTGTTTGGCGAAGAGAAGCACAAGGGATTTTTCTGTCCCTCATACTAACCTTCCTCAGTCCTAACAAGTATGGAAATTATTCACACATATGAAAGAAAAATAAAACAAGAAGGAAGAAAAGAAAAATGGAAATAATACGATTTTATAAAATGGTAGCAAGCTAACTACTTGGGCCCTTACCTAAGTAAGGGACTCCATAAAGTATTATAGCATGAGAATACAGATAAGAAGAAAAGAAAAAGAACAACAAATAACAACAACTATTTAACAACAACAAATAAAGTTACACTATAAATTAAAATTACAAGACAAGGAAATAAAAGTACAAGTTAATAAAAACCCTCATCTTCATGGATCTTCTACTCAAAAAGCTCTCACTACAATTTTCATGGAGAATAGATGAAGAAGAAGAACTACAAACTAAACTACACTAAATCCTAATAAAGAAAAGGCATCCTGGGTTGGGCTCAAAACTGGAGTATTTATAGGCAGAGAACTGAAACCCCAGAGTCATATTCTGAGCCCTTACATAATTACAAAACTATCCCCAAAATACAATCTGGCGAGGACTTGACATAGTCGCGGAACCGCTGCCCAAAAGCCCTATTGGCCGCAGTTCCACGGTTGTTTAGAGGGTTTATTGAGTATTTTTTCTAGGGCTTCTCCATGTTGCTTTGTATTTCTGTTCCACAGGTTCAAAATTGCAAAATGGTTCCCAAATATTTTCAGATTTGCAATAGTCCAAAATGTCTACACTTTTAATCCTTTTGACCTTTATCTCTCTCGAGCTCTGCGCATCTCTTGAATTTTGTGCTGCCCCTCCCGTATTTTGTGCTTGACTGAGACACGAATGAACACTGTTATTTGTCTTGTCTCTTGAACTGGTAAGCGGCACAGGACTGATGCGGATGACCGAAACCCAGATTTTATGTGTTTTTAACAGATGTTCTGTATTTTGGCATAACTGTGGAGATTTTGCGTGATTTACGTTATTTGGACTGGAAACCTGTAACCTGTAATTATGTAGCAAATACGGATCAAAAGCACCTACCTATAAATAAACGAGCAAAAAAATAAACAGTATTAAATGTAATATTCTGGTGTGAACAGTTACTCTTTTGTGAGTCGAAAGGATCTTACATAGGTGTTTTCTCCTTACAAAGTCGTGAGAACTTTGCAAGTGCATCTTTTCCTTTTCTTTTAACGAGTTTGCGCCCTCTCTTGTTTTCACAAGCTCGCTCGTAGCCCTGCTATTTTTACTCACGGCGTCCTTTCGGGTTTTCATCTGTGCCCATTTCGCCTATAGACATACCTTTTTCTTTGGGCGGCCCGTAAGGTAATTCACCATTAGATGTAGGTCCCAATATTTTTTGAAGGACCGCATCATGTAGGACGTGGGAGAGGTATGTATTGTTTATGCCTATGGATTGTATACGGTGATCGATATGGGGATCCACCGTAGGGTTAAACATGTTAGTTTAAGAAAATTTCGGTCCGTTATTAGTTTAAGGACGTAGTGGTCCAACATTTCCGTGATTGGGGATGAAACTTTAGTTTAAGAACTTCTCGATCCAAAGCCAGTTTAAGGACGTAATAGTCTATTATTAGTTTAAGGACTTCTCGGTCCATTATTAGTTTAAGGACATTTCGGTCCATTATCGCCGTATTTTAGGGCGAGTATTAGTTTAAGGACATTTCTGTCCATTATTAGTTTAAGAACATTTCGGTTCAAGGCCAATTTAAGGATGTAGCGATCTAATTGTTTATCGCCGAAAACCGGGAAGACAAACGTCTAGCCTGAATTTGGGGGCAGATGCTATTTGGATTTATCCGTTCACCTCTCCGAAGATGCCAAGTTGATTTATGGCACCGTGTATCGGAGGTTTGGACAGATGCGGCCGTTGTAGCAGATTTCGTCAGATTCCCCCTCGTTTGTGAGGGGGTTTTGATTGTGGGGACGCTCTTCCCTGCAGGCGCAAGCCCCTGCAGTTAATTACGTTACCGTGTAGCGATAATCATTTTCTCCTGCTCCAGATGTTCACTTCGTGTCGTGTGTGTTTGTTTTATTTTTGGTTGCTCGTGGATTGTATACGGAGTCTAATTTATGTTGTCTCCCGTAGGGCATGAATTAGTCCAAATCTGTATATTCTTAGATTTGGGTTTGGGTCGATTTAAGGATCATTAATCTCGTTTAAGATTAAGATCAACTTAAATGTTTGTTGAGAATACGTTAGTCTAATTTTAGACTAAGATCTACTCAACAGGGTTTTGGGATCATTTAGATCCAACAAAAGAGCATTTGGGCTCTATTGTTTTAGTTTAAGAACGTTACGGTCCACAGCTAGTGTAAGGACGTTGTAGTACACAACTAGTTTAAAGACGTTGCAGTCCATTTGGGTGTGCTCATGGGTTTGGAAGTGTACCAAAAGAGCTGTTGGTTGTCGGGACCCTCCATCTCTCTAAAGACGTTGAAGAATTACAACGATGTGTATCATAGGTGTGGAGAGAAGTACCCTTGAACCGAACTCCAGATTGAAGGGAGAGGTCATGGTGGAATGAACATCGTTTTAGATGCCATGTGTCAAGAGATCATTAGTCATCTTTGGAACTAAGATCGATTTGGGAAGACTTGAGTATAGGAGAGCTCGGTTGATTGATGGTCAAAAGGTTTTAGGCCTCAGGAGACTTGGCTAATTTGGGCTAAGGTTGGCCCCTCATAGTGTTAAACACTGATATTTGTTTGGCGCTCACGTGCTCTCACGTGAGGCTCTAAAGCAGTGTTAAACACTGAAATTCGGAGCGCTCACGTATGGCACGTGAGGCGCCTGAAAATTGAGCGCTGCTTCTTTGGGCTTATTCCCTTGTTCTTTTATAAGTGCTAACCATTATTAGGGGTCACGTGGGATCACGTGAGGCACCCCAAAAATAGGAACCGTCTTTGGTTTATTCCCTTTTTCTTTTATAAGTGCTAAGCACTATTGGGGGTCACGTGGGATCACGTGAGGTGCCCCAGAATGGGAACTGTCCTTGGTTTATTCTCTTTTCTTTCATAAGTGCTAAGCACTTAATTCATTGATGCTCACGTGCAAACACGTGAGGTGCTCTCAAAACGTGAGCGCTGCCTTTGGGTTTCTTCCCTTTTCTATATAAATTCTTAGGGGTCACATGGGAACACGTGACAGCCCTAGAAGGCATCTCTTGTTCTTCTTTTTAGACGCTTGCGTGTGAATCATCAGTTTTTCCCTCTATGTACATGAAGATCTTGATCTTAGTTTTAAGAATTTCAAGTCCTTTATTCTATAAGAATTAAATTCTTTTACAGGGTTAAACCCTAGTTTTATCAGAGGAATTAAATTCCTATATACTTTTGGAAGAATTAAATTGTTTGGAATTAGTTCTTTTCCCTAAGTTTTGAATCTGCATAACAGAATCTCCCCGATAAGAATTAAATTCTCAACTTGTGGGGAGATCTGATTCTGCAGACCTCGACCTAGGAAGAACTAAGTTCTTTGAGAAGAGTTAAACTCTTGGTTTGAGAATTAAATTCTCTTTTGTTTTGTGGGAGCTTTTGGGAGGCTTCTGTATATTTTTTATACGCTTATGGGGTGGTCTCCTTCTTTTTTTTGGAGAATTAAATTCTCTCTCTATTTTTCTTCCCCTCCCCATCTCTGTGTATATGTATATCTCCCCCTTTTCTCCTCTCCTTGCTCCTATTTATATGAGAAGAAAAAGAACCAATTTGTTAAGAAAATCCCTCATTGAGAGATCATGATTGATTTCATGATCTTTTAGATCAATCGGTGAATTTTATTCGCCGTTGGATTTTTAATCCAAAGGCTCTCTGTTTAACATAGAAGATTTCTTGTTTGTTTAGTAAGATTATGAATATTTTGTTAGTTTTAACAAGATCAGAATTTTATTCTATCATATTTTTTTAGTTTAACAAGATCAGAAATATATTTTCATAATATAGAATTTAATTCTATTATATAGATATCTCGTTAGTTTAACAAGGTTAGAATTTTATTCTAACATACAATTTTATTCTTGTCATGTGAATATTTTGTTAGTTTAACAAGATTAGGAAAATATTTTCCTATGATAGAATTTTATTCTACCATATAATCACCATTGGATTTTTGATCCAAAAGTCCTCTGTTTAATAGAGAAGATCTTTTTAGTTTGAGGAAGATCAGGAAAATATTTCCCAAATAGAATTTAATTCTATCAGATGATATAATTGGTGATATTTTATCACCATCGGATTTTAAATGCAGGATTCTCTGTTAGAGAAAGATCTTTCCATATTAGAAAGATCAGGAAAAATATTACCCAAATAGGATTTAATTTTATCACATAGAATTTAATAGGAGCATTTACATTGGGGCGCTCACATGCTTTGCATGTGAGAGGCAAGAGAACTCACATGTTTAACACGTGACCCCTAGTGTGGGTTTTAGCCTGTTTATGTTCAGAGTGCTCACGTGTTTAACACGTGATACCCGTTTGGCTATTTAGATTTATTTATATTCAGCGTTCATATGCTTTACATATGAGTGCTCACGTGTTTTACACGTGAGGCCCATTTGTCCCTTTAGATTTATTTATATTCAGCGATCACATGTTTTGCATATGAGCGCTCATGTGTTTTACACGTGAGGTCCATTTGGCCCTTAGTTATGTATTTTCAACGCTTATATGCTTTGCATATAAGCGCTCACGTGTTTAACATGTGATGTCCAACTGTGAGTTCTTTTCTTCTTTCTTCTCTCCCTTTTTTATAAGGGTTATAAGGGAACAAATAGCTCTTGGCCGAAAATTTAGGCGAGAACACCAATATTAATTTAAGGACTTCTCGGTCCATTAATAGTTTAAGGATATTTCGGTCCAACATTCCTGTGTTTGGGGACGAACTTTTTTTTTCTGGTACTACTTTTAGAGTTTTGATTCTGGAAGATAGCAAGCGGCCACAAGCGTCGTCATCTATCACTGACTTAAGTCATGACTCTTCAAGCGTAGTACTTTTTGAGGAATCGGCCGTTTATTGGCCGGAATGGTCTTTTGCCATGCATATCCATGAGAAGGTAGACTCCACCTTGGTAGACTTTGTCTATGATGTACGGGCTTTCATAATTTGGCTCGAACTTTTCCCGCTTTACACGATTGGGAATCATCGATCTTTTGACAACCAGCATGAGTTTGCCTAGGAGGAATGTTCTGGGCCTGGTCAGTATTTCATATGACCGGGTCATCCTTGCCTTATATGCCTCCAGATTTTACTGTGCTATAAGACGGGTTTCGTCGAGGGCGTTGAGCTCTTCGAGCCTAAGATAAGCATTTGCTTCATCTGTTAGCTTGTATTGAACTGCTACTCGTAAAGAGGGGAGTTCTACCTCCAATAAGAGTGTCGCCTCAATGCCAAACACTAATGCATGTGTTGTTGTATTTGTGGTCGTTTTGAACATTGTTCGGTATGCCCAAAGAGCTTCATGCAGCCTTTCGTGTCAGTCCTTTTTTGTTTCTGGACACCGTCCTTTTTATAATCTTGGTCAAAGTCTTGTTGAAGGGTTCAGCTAGACCGTTGGCCCGAGAATTATAGACTGAGGAGTATCGTCAGTCTATCTTGTTTTGCTGTGTGAAGCGATTTATTTTATGGCTTATATAAGCTGGCCCATTACCCGAGATTATCTGTCACGGAGTCCCGAAACGATATATGACATGGGACTTGAAGAAATGGAGGATATTCTCCGTCTTCACCTCCCTTAGCGATACTTCTTCTGCCCACTTAAAGAAGTAATCGACTGTTGCTAGTATGAACCGATGTCCTTTGGATGATGCTGGTTCGATGGGGCCGATTATATCCGTTCCCCACATCTCGAACGGCCAACCAGCCACCGTCGGGTGCTGCAAATTTGGATGTTGATGTATGAAGTCCTCGTGTATTTGGCACGAATGACATTGCTTCGCATATTCGAGACGGTCCTGAATCATCGTGGGCTAATAATAGCCCATCCTTTTTTATCTTCAGCTTCATCTTTGGCCCAGCTTAATGGGAACCGCAAAGTCCGTCGTGTATTTCTCGGACGACTTTCTTTGCTTCCTTTGGCCCTAGGAACCTTATACATAGAAAGGCGAATGATCTCTTATATAGAGTATCATTGACGAAGGTGAATGAAAAATCTCATTTCATGAGCTGATGTCTAGACGATGTATTTTCGGGCGTTCGTTGGAACTTAAAGTAGTCTATGAAGACCTCCCTACAGTCCTTGATCTCTTCTTCGTCCTTTATTTGAAGGACTACTTGTTCGGTCTTTCTTTTCCTTCGGGTGGCTCTATCAGGTCTTTTGAAGATGTATCTGCTGGCGCAAGGATCCTGCGATTTTGAACAATGATCCTTACGTCATCGAGGTCTTCATCGGCCAATTCATTAACCAATTTAGCTAACGCATCTGCTTTGCTGTATTCCGCTCGCGATATGCTTTTCCGGGTATAAGAAGGGATTTTTTCAGCAGTTGCTGCACTCTTTCCCCATATTTTCTCAGCTCTGGCTTGCATGTTTGATAATCACCATTTACTTGACTAACGATCAGCTGGGAATCTCTATATATGAGGAGGTTTTTGAGTCCCATATCGATAGCAATCTCAAGACCGGCTATCAAAACTTCATATTCCGCTTCATTATTAATCCTGAGTTCTATCAAGGAGAGGGCGTAACGTAATTGTTGGGGTTAAAAGTTACACCCCGATCAACCAAGTCAAAGTCAATCAACCCCTAAACCAAGTGGGCCTAAGCCCAAGTCAAGACCAAGTATGAAAGAGGCCAGCTCCATGCCAAGAATGAATCAATAAATTAGTTTAATGCAAATTTTTTAGAAATAAATGTATGAAAAATAGGCAGAAAGCCAAATTTTGTAAACCTCATGGCTTATGTGCAAAAAAAAAAAAGCACATAAGGCATGGCGTGGCATAAGGGTCATTTGGTAAAGCTCAAGGGGTTATATGTAAAGTGTGTAGCCTGTAAAGGCAAACATGGTGAAAAAATCAAAGACAACTTTTCATTCTCTAAAAAATTCTAGGGTTTATGCCCCATCTCCTTTCTCTCAAGTTCTCCATTTCCTTTTCTTTTCCAATTAAATCAAGAGTTTAACTCTTTTTATTACAAAAAGAAATAGTTTTTCACCATAAAACCCTCGAAGGGGAGTTTAGATCTCCCATCAAATCCCTAAAAGGGAGATTTTTTTTTATCTCACCTCCCTTTTTCTGCAAGATCCAGCAAAAGGAGAGGAGGAGGAAGAAGGCCCACCTCCAAAAATCCCCCTTCGGAAGGACTGAGGCTTTAGAGAGAATAAATGAGTCCCCTTTGATCATCTTCGAAGATCTTCGAGGAGTTCAACTCCAAGATCCAAATTCTCAAAGGAGTTTAACTCCACATCCAGACCTTTGGGGAGTTTAACTCCAAATCCAAGCCTTTCAGGAGTTTTACTCCAAATCCACATCCAATTTATTACATAGGAGTTTAACTCTAAATCCAAATCTTTTGGGAGTTTAACTCCAAATTTACCTGTTTAGGAGTTCAACTCTAAATCCCCTTGGGTGTTCAACTCCCAGCCCAGGGGCTAAGCTCCTTTCTCTACTGGTGTTTCCAGTGGTCGCGTGCCGCGCACATGACCCGCTGGCGCCCAGCGGTCGCGTTCCGTGCAGCGACCCGTTGGCGCCCAGCGGTCGTGTGTAAGGCACGTGACCCGCTGGCGCCCAGCGGTCGCACGCAAGGCATGTGACCCGCAGGTGCCCAGCGCCCGCGTGCCTGGCACGTGACCCATGGGCACCCGGCGCCCACGCGCCACTCACGTGACCCGCGGGCGCCCGGCGCCCGCATGCCTGGCACGTGACCCACGGGGGCCTGGCGCCTAGCGCCCACGTGCCACTCATGCGTCCTTAGGACGTTCCTCACCCCTTTTTTCCCTTACGCTCCACACTCAAAACATAGACCCCCGTAAACTCTGCGAGGCCCCCAATACGTCCAAGACCCTCTTCAAAACAAAACACACACTGCACATTGAGTTCGTATGACCAGTTTTACCCATCAATTAGAGGTTCTCTCGCTCCAAAAGCGAGGGGTTATTACTGACAACTTAATCCGCGGCTGCCGGAGATTCGGATCCCTACAGTCCATAAACCCCGGCCTACCCTAGGCAAGGGGAATCTGTACATGCCTGAGAAGCACGCGCATTCCCATCATAATGGGGTGACGAAAAACACCCTACAGCAATATTCCTCCTTGCGGGGTCACGAAGATAAGACCCACCCCAGCTTTGATTATGGGAGTGTTCTTCTTTCGCCGTTTCATGGAAGATGCTCCATCGAAGTAGAGTTCCCATTGGGACCCATTTTCTTCTTTCTCTTCTTCGAGTGCGTCGAACGCGTGTTCATACGGCAGCTCGCAATTTAAGGGGGGATCAACCGGTATCGGATGTTCTGCGAGAAAGTCAGTGATGGCTTGTCCTTTCACCGTCTTGAGGGGTAGATATGTTATCTAGAATTCCATCAGCAGGAGGGCCTATTTGACAAGCCTTCCCGTCAGTATGGCCTTTGACATCAAATATTTTAGAGAATCCACTTTTGATATGAGGTGGACCTCATGTGCCAAGGCATAATGTCCGAGCTTCGTTATTACGAAGATCAGCGCCAAGCAGCGCTTTTCAATGGGGGAGTAGTTGCTTTCTGCCCCGAGGAGAACTTGACATAGATAGTAGAGAGCTCTCTGCTTTCCTTGATCGTTTTCTTGTGCCCACAATGCGTTTAGAGAACCCTCAAGGGCCGTTGTATATAGGATAAAGGGTTTTCCCTTAACCGGAGCAGCTAATACCGGCGGATTTTGCAAGTATTGCTTGATTTCGTCTAGTGCGTTTTGGTACTTCTGATCCCAGACGAACGGGGTCTTCTTCTTCATCAGATGGTTGTAGGGATGACATTTTCCGGAGAGGTTGGTTATGAACCGCCTGATATACGCGAGTTTTCCTTAGAGAGATCGCAATTGTTTGAGGGTTCTTGGCGAGGGCATTTCCATATTTGCCTTGATTTTTTAGGGATCAATTTCGATGCCTCGGTGGCGTATAATGAATCCCAGGAATTTTCCTGAGGAAACTCCAAACGCGCATTTTAGAGGGTTCATTTTCAGATTATACTTCCGAAAATGTTGGAACACTATTTTTAGATGTTCCCAATAATCCTCATGAGATTTACTTTTGACGACGAGGTCGTCGATATATCACTCGATGATCTTGTGTATGAGATCATCGAAGAACTTTGTCATGGCTCTTTGGTATGTAGCTCCGGCGTTTTTTAAACTACCTTGTAGCAGAATACGCCTAACGGAGTCCGGAAGGCGGTATGCTTCTGTTCTTTTGGATCTATCTTTATCTGGTTGTATCCTAAAGATCCATCCATGAAGCAGAAGACTTAATGGGTGGACATGTTATCGATCATTAGCTCGGTGATGGGTACTGAGAAGTTATCTTTCGGGCATGCTTTGTTGATATCCCGAAAGTCTACGCAGATGCGAACTGTTTCATTTTTCTTCATCACCGGAACGATATTAGCGATCCATTCGGGATATTGAATCTCTTGGATGAAACCGGAGTCAATTAGTTTCTTGACTTTAGCGTTGATACTCATCTCAAGTTCGAACCACATCTTTCTTGGTGCCTGTTTGATTGGTTTTATGTCTGGCGATATAGCCAGTTTATGTACCGCTACTTCTGGATCTAGACCCGGCATTTCGGAATAATTCCATGCAAAGCAGTCTTTGTATTGCATGAACATGTCTTTTAACGTGGCTACCTGTTTTTCAGATAGTAGCTCACTAACAAACATCGGCCTCGGATCGTCCTCTGTTCTTAAGTTGATTTTCCTTAGGTTGTTCTCCGTGGTATGTATCCCGTCCACCAGCTCTTTTAGCGCTGGTGGAAATTTTGAGATCTCGTTGTTCATATCAGAATTTTGCATTATTATATCGCCCATTCTTAATCACATTACATATAAATAGGTGCTTTTGATCCATGTCTGCTAAATAGTTACAAGTTACAGGTTCTTAGATCGTTACAGTGAAATTCATGAAAAGTCGCTACAAATGTGAGCCTACGACCAATAATAGATGAATCCGTATGATGCCGCCTACCAGTTAAAGGAACAAATGAAAATCATTAGACAGTTCAATGCACAAAGCACAAGGGCAGCATAAGATTCAAGACTTCAACACGAAGCTCAAGGCAAAAGTCCACATCATTCTGCACTGTTGAAAATCTGGAAGAAAATAGAAGAGATTCTAAGGAACCAAGTAAAGAAAACAAAAGGTAAAAGCAACATGAAGCAACCCTGAAGAGATGGGCCCAAGACTCTACCAATTGGCCGCGGAACCGCGGCCAAACAGGCTATTATGCCGCGGTTCCGCGGCCGTGCTCTGCACGTGTTGGTGGGGTGTCGGTGCTTTGACTCTGTTTTTGGGGTTGTTTTGTAATTTCGTGTATAGATTAGAATGTAAACTTAGAGTTTTCCTATCTATAAATAGAAGAGCTCAAAACCAAATTAGGTGTGCCTCTTTTAGGGTGCCTTTCTTAGGATACCTCTTTTTAATTCTTAGATCTAGATTTTAATTCCAATTGTAATGCATTGTTGAAAGGTCATCAATAAAGTAAGTTTTATCTCGCGTTCTTGTTATCTGAATTTTAATTCCTGCAATTTTTTATCTGTTCTTTTATTATCCACAATTTAGTTCATCTATTAAAATAAAAAAAATGAATTTTATTGTTATCTTCCTAATGAGTGAGTAATTCCTCACTTGTTAGGGATAGGATATGGAAGGTTTGAGAGAAGGAAATCTCTCACTCCTTTCTTTGCCTAAATAATTTTTATTAAGGACTCTCATTAAATCAACCATAATCCGCTCACTACGGCACCCTATCCTACAAGATAGCGGTGATTCCCTAGTTAGAGCGGTTGTGGTTGAATTAACCAGAGGTTAGGGCTAAGAGCCAAGAACGGACGGATAAGGACCAAGAAGAAGAAACTAAATTTCTTCCCAGTCGTGCTAATCCCCGTTGTTGCCGATTACCCTAACACCTTTATTCTTAACTAGGGTATTGAAAGAAGTTAGAAGAATCCGTATTTCAAACTAACCTAATCCTAACCCTAGCAAGCCTTTATATCAATTTATTCTTATTCTTAGATCTTAAAACAAAACCCAACTAAATCGGATTTAACTCGTTAAAACATAAAGGAAGGACACCATCTCCCTGTGGATTGACCCGTACTCAACCGGCTAGCTACCAAGCGACACCGTCTTGATTGCGGTAAAATTTAAACACAGAAAATCTCTAACAATCAAATGGCGTCGTTGCCGGGGAGACGGTAGTCTATTTCTTTGTGTAATTTCGTGTTGGTTAAAAAAATTAAAAATTATAAAAATTGAAAAATTTTAAAACAAAAAATAAATAAATAAAATAAAAAAATAAAAAATAAAAATCATCTTGTTATTTTTGAAAGGTTTTTGTGCAAGTGTGCAGGCTTGGAGCAAACTCTGTTTCAGATCTGGAGAAAACTCAGTGAACAAATCCAGAAACAGGGGATCTAAATAGAAAGAGGAGAACCAAATCAGCACAGAGAAAAATTCTGAAAATCCAAACTCACTGATCCGCCGCGGAACCGCGGCAGAATCAAGGGTTTGACTGCGGAACCACGGTCAACTGGTGACGTCAGCACCCAAAAATCTCTGTGGGTATCTCATTTCTCATCTACTCTCCTCTGAAAATTTTTCCTGCAGGTTTCTTTGCACAGATTCTCTTTCTCCTATCCAATAAATTGTTTTTTTGTAGGATTCTTTGCGCTGGCAAATAAAAAAAAATTTGCAAGTGTTTTAAATTTTTTGGTGTGTTACTGCTTTGCATAATTAATACGGAATATAAGGGGCTATAACACCAATCAAGATTGGGTGGGGATTTCATTACCCTTCTTAAGACCCCAAAAATCACTAAAAAGCATATGCATCACCCTTGAGTTAATTAAAAAATATCTAGACTCGGCTAATTAAGGACTGTCGTGCTCATTAGGACAGAGAAAGGTTGTGGGCATTCATTCGTTTATCTAAACCTGATTTTGTGGTGTCTAGACTAGACAAGTGAGAAAGATAATTTTAAAAGGCCTGTCTCACGGTGATTCATGAGCGGAACCCTCCTTTCTTCATTTGTGCTTACCTGGCCACAAATGGCGGTGAAGAGGCGATTTGAGGGATATCTCACAACTTGTCATTTTGGAACAGTTAGGAGTAGTCTAGTGAACTTAGAAGACCATAGCTCTAGATTTGATTGTGCATGTTTTAATTGTGATTGTTTGAAGTAAGTCCGTATTCATTCTTGTAAAACTCTTTCAAAAATTTCTAAACTCCAAAAACAAACAATTTTTAAAAAAAATAAATAAATAAAAAAATTTCAAAAAAAAATAAAAAAATTCACATTCTTTTTATTCTCCTTTCTCTCATTACATCATGGGTACCCCACATCGCAAAACTCTTGCCGAATTTTAGTACCCTCAACCAGACATTACTTCCAACGCTTCTTGTTTTGGTCGAATTTCGAACAACCCCTCCATGCCCAAAATTTCTTTGAAAGATCAAATAGACGCATCTAGGACAACCAATTGGACTCCGCAATCCACCTTGTATCAACCATTTCAACCTTCACCGCCTTCTTATGTTGATACTCCTTTTTTGAGTCATATTGTAACTCTGAAACCCATGACTATTGCTGAACATATTGAACAATCTCGTAACCGATCTTTCACTCCTTTCACCAACGCGAATTCTTTGGATCAACAATTTCATTCACCTTCTTATCCAAATGTTGATCCTACTTCTGTCCAACCATTCTATTCCTATCCATCCTACCCAACTTTTGCACCTTCCCTGGACATTGCTTCTACACAGCCATTTGGGAGTTTTCAGTATCCAAAAAAATTTGAATTTTTTACTGAAACTCCAACACAACCCATGTCGAGTCCGGAATAGGTGTTAGAAGACTTTTGGGTAGCGTCATGCCAATAGATGATGGATTTGAATACGTTCATGGCCGCCCTCATACAACCCAGTGACCTGGTAGCTAGTTTCCAACTAGCTCCACATTTCCCAATGTATGATGAGACGGTAGGATAGGTTGAGAATTTGAGTGGTGAGAGTGAGTTGTACACCCTTCCAAATCAAACCTACCCATCCCCAATTGAATCCCACAACTCCGGTTTTGAATGTCTATCAAGCGTCCCAAATGATTTACCAGTTGAAGATAGAACGATTAATGAGTTGTGTGACTTTGTAGTGTTTGATTTACCTGATTGTGAAGGGTCCCTTTCGAGTGAAACCATCACCAATCTCTTTGACCTCTGCACCTCCACTCTAGAACCTGAATTGATTAATATCCATGCTTTTGATGAGGTGTCTAAGAAAATTAATTTTTACTTGATTGAGGATATCGACGCTGGGAATATTTTAGATGATGAACCCGCAGATTTGACTGAATTTTTCTCTCCAATTCATCATCGCGAGTCATTAAATGTTTCTCCCGAACTTCATATGTGTCTTGATTTTGATGAGAATTGCATGGATAAGCTAAATTTTGAGGAGAGTATTGAGGAAATTATTGAGGATGAAGCAGTTCTACTTGAGGAGTCGGATTTTCCAATTCATTCTATCCCTTTCATTGACTGCGCACACCCTCCTGAATCTTTAACCAATACCCTTCCTCACTCACTTCCCTCCATCCTCGCTCTGACCTTGCAAGAAACCGTTACACTTTCATTTTTAATGTCTGGTTTACCAAGTTTGACGTACCCATGTTTTCTCACGACTCTTGAGGGATTTGACCTCATTTCTCAGTGGGTTGATAGATTAGCACAATCGCTTTTTACACATCGGTCATTATAAATTGTGCTAATTTATACACTCCATCTCCACCCTCAACTTCGTATTAAACTTCTTTCTCCTACTTTCTCTGGTTCTTCTTCTAATATTCCTTTAATGATAACGGGTGTTAATGAATCACAATCCGATATTTTGAGTTCGATAATTCTAGAAAAACAACTTGATTTATACTCTTTTAAGAATAAGGTATATGATCCTTACGAGTCTCCTACCTCCGTAATTTTTGAAAAATCAAGTGTGTTGAATTCTTGGGCGACACTTATTGACATTGAAACGTTCAATCGGACCATCGATGAAAGTTTCGAAAATATTTTCGCCGACGAACTCGCATTCTTAAACGACACGGATTTTGTGATTAATCAACCCCAACCTGAAGAAGTCGAACCATCGCCATTTCTTCTTATCCCATACGAGAATGCGACCATTCTTCCCATTCCTAATCATCCACATTCTCGTTTCCGTTCACCATTATTGTTTCGTCTCTACAAATCGAGACGTAAACTTTTTCCATTACACCACTTATTTTTACCTCATTTCTTCCTGACTCTATACAACATGTTCTTTCACCAACCGCCGCTTTATAACGATAAAATTTTTGAATGGTTGGTGCTCACCTTTGGCCTGTGTAAGGCCTTGTATAGCTTGATACTGTGTTTTTCTCCTCCATAACTCTGAACTTTAAGGCTTAAACAGTGGAAATACTGTTTCACTTAGGTTTGGGGGGACTTTTTTGTGTATATATATTTTGTTTTCTTTTTCTGTTAATAGTAATAAAAAAACAGGGGAGTGCCGACAATTTTGACCCTCTTGGTGTAGCCTGACAGTGAGGGCACTGTCAAGTTTAAGTTTGGGGGTGTGCTCGGTAAGCTTTCTTCCTTCGCATTCATGTGTATATTTTTTGCATTTGCATACTTATTTTAAAATCCATAAAAATTAAAAAAAATTGAAAATTTCAATTTTGGCCATATTTGACTTAAGTTCAACATGACGGTTGACTAGTTAGGAAAAACTAGATCCTAAACTTAGTAAATTAAAAACCCTAAAAAACCTTTCTTAAAGTTTAACTGTAGAAAATATATGTCCTTGTAGTTTATTTAGAAATAGGCAGATTTTGAGTTCAGTTCTTGGGCTAAATCGAAATAAGGGAAGAGTATTGAAAGCTCTATTTGAAGTATAAGTCTAAAAAGTAATTCTGAACCTTAAGTCCAAATTCTGAGAGTATATACCCTACTATATGCACTTACATGCATCTGGAAACTTGGGATAGTAAAGAATACCTTGAAATGCTCTTGTCTAAAATCCTTAGTATGAAGGAAAATAAAATAAAAGTATAAGTGGTGAATAAAGAGATAAAAAATGAACACTGGTTTTGTAATTACTTAAGGCAACATAAATAAAAAAATATAGCGAGGGTGCTTTATCACCTAGCGCCTTAGACCAACTGGTTTGGGAGTCACTGCTAAGGCTTAGGTATTGCAAGACGAGGAATTATGCCTAAATGTGCAAGCACATTTTGTAATCGGTCGTTTAGTACCTCAAGAAGTATTAACGGTCGCATGATGTGTAAGCAATTTCATCTAAAATTCACCAACTAAAAGTATTTTGGAAGATGGACAAGAGTATAATAGCTTGAATTGAATTTCTAAGTGTAGGGGTGATAATTACACACACGTAGGGGTATATAATTGGAGTTTGGAGGAGAGATAGGAATAAAAGATAGGGCTTGTATTTTCAGTAGAGATGATAAAAATTCCTAAGTTAAGATTGCACCTTAGAAGGAAAACTTAGAAAATGCTGAAAGGTTTATAAACTTGCAAAACGTATATGATCTTAAGTTAAATGAAAAGGAAGTGAAAAATACAGGTTGATGATTTCTAAGTTGAAGATAATAGAATTTCTCGCTAGAATACTGAATTGAAGAATTAGAGTCAATGGCCTAATTGATCGGATTTTGTTGGTAGTATCCGCTGAAAACCCTCAGGAGACAACACTCCTCTTACTAGGGACACCTAGAGGTTTAACGGCTTGTTGCACGAGCTCAGTGCAATCGCGTTCCCTGCGAAAGTGAGGTTAGGAATTTTTTTGAGAATAAAATTGGCTTTGCTCAGGACGAGCAAAAGATAAGTTTGGGGGTATTTGTTCATATCAGAATTTTGCATTATTATATCGCCCATTCTTAATCACATTACATATAAATAGGTGCTTTTGATCCATATCTGCTAAATAGTTGCAGGTTACAGGTTCTCAGATCGTTACAGTGAAATTCATGAAAAGTCGCTACAAATGTGAGACTACGACCAACAATAGATGAATCCGTATGATACCGCCTACCAGTTCAAGGAAAAAATGAAAATCATTAGACAGTTCAATGCACAAAGTATAAGGGCAGCACAAGATTCAAGACTTCAACACGAAACTCAAGGAAAAAGTCCACATCATTCTGCACTGTTGAAAATCTGGAAGAAAATAGAAGAGATTCTGAGGAACCAAGTAAAGAAAACAGAAGGTAAAAGCAACATGAAGCAACCCTGAAGAGATGGCCCAAGACTCTACCAATTGGCCGTGGAACCGCAGCCAAACAGGTTATTCTGCCGCGGTTCCGCGGCCGTGCTCTGCACGTGTCGGTGGGGTGTCGGTGCTTTGACTCGGTTTTTGGGGTTGTTTTGTAATTTCGTGTATGGATCAGAATATAAACCTATGGTTTTCCTATCTATAAATAAGAGAGCTCAAAGACAAATTAGGTGTGCCTCTTTTAGGGTGCCTTTCTTAGGATGCCTCTTTTTAATTCTTAGATCTAGATTTTAATTCCAATTGTAATGCATTGTTGAGAGGTCATCAAAAAAATAAGTTTTATCTCGCATTCTTGTTATCTGAATTTTAATTCCTGCAATTTTTTATCTGTTCTTTTATTATCTGCAATTTAGTTCATCTATTAAAATAAAAAAATTGAATTTTATTGTTATCTTCATAATGAGTGAGTAATTCCTCACTTTTTAGGGATAGGATAGGGAAGGTTTGAGAGAAGAAAATCTCTCTCACTCTTTTCTTTGCCCAAATAATTTTTATTAAGGACTCTCGTTAAATCAACCATAATCCGCTCACTACGGCACCATATCCTACAAGATAGTGGTGATTCTCTAGTTAGACCGGTTGTGGTTGAATTAACCAGGGGTTAGGGCTAAGAGCCAAGAACGGACGGAAAAGGACCAAAAGGAAGAAATTAAGTTTCTTCCCAGTCGTGCTAATCCCCATTGTTGCCGATTACCCTAACACCTTTATTCTTAACTAGGGCATTGAAAGAAGTTAAAAGAATTCCTATTTCGAAATAACCTAATCCTAACCCTAGCAAGCCTTTATATCAATTTATTCTCATTCTTAGATCTTAAAACAAAACCCGATTAAATCGGATTGAACTCGTTAAAAAATAAAGAAAAGGACACCATCTCCCTGTGGATCGACCTGTACTCAACCGGCTAGTCACCAAGCGACACCGTCTTGATTGTGGTAAAATTTAAACATAGAAAATCTCTAACAATCACTCATCGTCGTCAACTTCATTTGTGAAGCATCCGAAGAGGCCAATTATATTCTCATGCTTTCCCTTCCTTGAGAGAGTTATCATATGGTAAGTACGAGTCCGCTTCCATTTTCGCGGTCAAGCCGGTCCTATCCTGACGGTATAGGTTTTCTTTGGCTCGAGTCTTTGTGGCGGGCTTATCTTCCAACTGTCGGATAATATAAACCTGCCTTGCTGGTATTGGCCATCTACTCAGTCTTTGAATGTGAAGCAGTCCTCAAGTGGATATCCTATTGCTTGGTGATAGGAGCAATAATCTAGGTGATGGACCTCATTTATTTGTTCGGGATGCCGAGACTCTGGAAGCGTCATCATTTGGTGCTTCATGACAAGATTGAATATTTTTCTTATCTTGTCTCGAGAGAACGAATATTTCTTCCCCATCTTCTTTATAAATGACGGGCTCCCACTGAGGTTTTCTCGATTGAACGACATCTTGGGCCTGTTTTGTCGTCCTTGAACGTTATTTGCGTTCCTCGCCCTATTTTTATCTTTGCTTCGGGATTTTCTCTCTTCGCGAAAGTACTCAACGGACTGTGGATGAAGAGCATTATGGTCTACTTTTTCCACTGATTGCTCACTGAGACGCTGCGCCTTGACCTTTTCGTATATGGCCATTTCTCGAACATGGTTGTCTCGGCTCGCCTGACAAGCTTCTTTTATTAGCTTGTCAATTTTCTCTTCGAGCGACGTCCTCAGAGTAGGATCTTGCTCCAATTTTACATTGTTGCTAGTTGGAACAGCGTTTTCTTCTTCTCTTGAGCTGTTTATAACGCGACAAATGTAGATTTGCTCCCGTTTCTTGGACCGAACGTATCCCAACCCAATCATTTCCATCACCCCGTTGGGCTTCTTTCGCTAAGTCCCGGGAATATCCTAAATCTTTTTTTAGAATTGGGTCTGCCGAACGGTTTGTTCGAGAGGTACGCCTTGACGCTTTAACAGTTTCTTTAATCTCTCCGCATAATATCTTGGCATACGGACGGAATGGAACCTGTCAAGAGTGGGGTCGACACCATGCCATACTTCTTTTTCTACCTTGGTCTTTGTAGATTTGTAGAAGAGGATCGTCTTTTTACCTTTTCGTCTAGGAGGCACGTAGAAGCTTTGAAGTTCTTGTACGCTGTATGTATCGAACACATCAGGTTCCCTATAGTGTCGAGGCAGAGTCATCATGATTTGTAGGCTCTGATCCGCTCCGGCAGGAGTCTATATTGACTGGTGGACGGAGAACACTTCGTTGGTCTCGTCCTCGGAGTCACTGCCAAAGACCAAAATAGGAGTAGATGGTCTGGGCTTATTGTTTTGCCTTAGAGGTTGCCCTTAGTAAACTATTTGTTCATCTTTCTTGGTGTCGCTTCCAAAGATCGGGATGGTGACCGTAGATTTTTGCTTATTCTCCGGCTTGCGGCACCTTTCAGTATCCTCGAAGTCCGGCAGAAAGTACTTCGCATCTTCATACTTCCGCACTTCATTTACCAAAAACGGATTGAGTTCCCCCATGATGGTGTACTCCGAGCCATCCTTGAAATACTTTATACACTGATACTGTGTAGAAGGGATAATGTTATTCTCGTGTAACCAAGGCCTGCCGAGTAAAGCGTTATAGCAAGTCTTGACGTCAATGACATGAAATTTGATGTCAGTGACGAGCAACCCGAAGCGTAGCATCAGTATTACGGACCCAAGTGTCCGTGACGACTGTGAGTCGAACCTACAAATGGTAATTTTATCTCGAGCAAGATGCTGAATATTCATGCAAATTTCCTTCAGCACTCTCACATTGAGAAGAATGACGAAGGATCCGTTGTCGACAAGAATTTTCCCTATCTTGATATCGTGGCAATACCCGATGACGTATAGCGGTCGATTATGTTCGTACATACTGAGGAGTAGATCTTCATCGCTGAATGTGATATCAGCTGTGTGGACCTCTACCAGTTCATCTTTCATTTTCTTTTATGCAAGGAAAGCTTAGAACTGATCGGGCTCTTGTAACACCTTGATCAGGAAATCTGAGCATCCAATATGCTTAGCTGCGAGGGTATTTTCCTCAGATGTGCTAGGACATTATAATCCACCTTTTTTTCCTAGACGGGTCCTTTATGGCAGCTCTTTGACCACTTCTTCATCGAGGGCGATTTCCTCGAGCATCTTCCCTTTCCCTTTGTCTTTTTTGTTCAAACCTTTGTTTGCAGATCTGAAGTTCTTCCCAGGTAGCATACGGTTACGTAGCTGAATGATTTTGCAATTCTTCTCCACCTCTTCTTTTCCCGAGGTGAAGTCTTCAAAGAGAGAGTCGAGGGGTATTTCATCCTCGGAATCGCTCCCAAAGATGAGAACTTGAGATTTTTTCCCTTCCAAACTGGTACCAACCATATGATAGTTGCCAGTTGTTTCTTTATGCGTTTTCATCTTTCCACTTTCACATCGGCTAGTGCGAGCTTTGCGCTTCTCCTTTTTGAAGTTTTTTCGATGGGCAACATATTCTTGCCACCACTTCTTGAAGGCACTTCATTCCTCGATGGGGTGGGCGACCCTTCAATAATATAGGCAGTATTTTGGATATGATTCTCCTCCGTCGAAATATGGGACTCCAGGAGTGTACCTCATAAGAGGTGGTAGCTTCATCCATATTAATAGGGCTTTGGCGAACCGCTTCTCAGTTTTGATCCTGCTCTTATTTTTTCAGGTATGCTTTGGTTTGGTCAGAGCGCTTTATGACTCATTCTCACCTCAGTTTCTTTATTCAGACTCTGACACTTAGCCTTTTCATATATGGTTGTCTCGCGTTCTTGGTCATTTTTGCTCTTTTAAAAGGTTTCGTTTAGCAGCCTTTCAATCGGGTCTTCTTCTGGCAGCTTCAGGGATTTTAGCGCCGATTCTGCCCCTAGTTCTTCCACGTCATTTTCTAACGCTGGTGGAGCTTCTTCTCCATATAACGACAAATGGGATATCATGTGGTAGCTTACTACATAGTCTTCCGCTTCTTCTGTTGGGTCATTTCCCTCATCATTGTCACGGTCTCCATCCTCAAGAATATACTTGAGAAATTCTTCGAGCGTGACCGATGTCCGCGCCTTCTGGTTATATTCTTCCAGCGAGTCTATGTATTTCTGAAGCTCTGTGTGCTTGTCTTCATACTTGGCAGGCTGCATGGGTTTCTTGGTCTTCTTCTTGTTCTTAGAAAACTTTGACGGTTTGATTTCGGGGCTTTTCCCCTTGTCAACAACTTTCAGTGTGGGCGTAGTTTCAGCATCCCTTCAATAATTTTAGGTTCAAGCTGATTTTTCCACTTGATTGCCAGACATACTTGTAGATCCTTCAGCATTCTTTTAGTTTTCGCTAAAAGAACTACTTCCCATGGAGCTTCTTCCATAAGTGAGCATGATGCCCCCAGCACGTTCACCTTTTTAGGAGCGTGCTTTTAGGGCGGGTTTACCCTCCAGTTATCAGACAGCGCGAACTTCCCCTGCTAATACTGGTCCTCGACCCAATTTTTGAAGATGTAGCAATTTTCAATTGGGTGGCTTACTATCCTATGATAGGAGCAGTAGTTGGGGTTGTTGACGTCGCCGGGTTGTGCCAGTCGCCGTGGGTCTGGCAATTTGATGAAATTATTTCACATCGCCAGCTCAAACAACCTCCGCGTTTTATCGCGAGGAAATGAGTATGCATGTCCCAGCCTTTCTTCTAAGGACAGGCGTATACGTGCGTTGTTTTGGCTAGCAGCCAGTTTTAGACCGCTCGGCTATTGTTACGTGTTGGCAACGAAGCCCACTTTCCCTTTACCCTTGTTATTTCGAGGGTCCTTATTTGAGGAGGAAGGTTCATGGTCTATTTGATCCATTTGGGCCAGCTTGTTTATCAGCGCTTGAAAGGTTGTGGATTTGAACAATGTCATGAACTAAGACACAGTCGATTAAGGATCGAGGGTCCCGATGAACATGCCTATGGATGGAGACTCTTCAATGCGCTGCTCGCACTTAGACCACTGGTTCCGCTACCGGATCGCATATTGGACCCATGTTTCTCCCGGCTTTACCCTGGTATTGATCAGTGTCGTGATTGGAGTGCGTTCACTCATGTGGGCGAACCATTGCATGAACAACAGTTCCATTTCAGAGAAGGTTCTTATGGAGTCATTTAGGTGCTCCGAGTACCAATCAAAATCTGTCTCTGACAAGCTTCTGATGAATTGGCGAAGCAACAATTTGTCGCCGCCTCCAGTATTGCCGCACAGAGCTCTGAATTATGCAACGTGCTGGTGGGGATTACTCATTCCTTTGTAAACGTGGAACTTCAGGATTGTATATCCCAGTGGATACTTGATTTGGTCATGCCAGGCCGGATAAGGTCGTCCGGTTTTGACGAGTTGGTTGGCGGCTTCATTGTCTTGGTGAGCTTTGATTTTCTAAGTAATGTAGTCATCCAGGCCCGCCGTGGAGATTATTTCCTCCTTTTCCGCTGATAAAGCTGGGGAAGATTTGATATTTCTCCTTTATCATCCTCGATAATTACCGGCGGATCTTCTGTTGGATATATGTATGCCCTAGAGGCCATTATATGATAGTTGATATATTTATACATGTATATATATATTCAGTGTACATTCTTGCTCGACATGATAGTATGCTATCTGGTACTTTATCTGACATGTTGATTTGATCATGCTTTTATTCATTCACACATGTTGATAAAGCCCTAAGGATATAGGCTTGACTACTATGATTATGATAGAGATCATACTAGTAGGACATCTGTAGTTTATAAGCATATCCTGGAATGTCCCTAGTCGTAGGTGTATCGAGACGGGGCATCGATATACCAGAGTAGACTAGCGTATATGATACTAGACCCATATGATGGGCGATGGATGTTCCCACATTCATCGATGTTTGATATCGAGATCGTTCACGGGTGCTCAGTGGTGACTGGGTACACTGGACGGACTCACCGAGAACTCCTATATGGAATTATATCTATCGTCGGATAGCAGTTCTCAGGTGACACTGGTGCAGATTAGTCTGTAGACCCGAGATCGTCATAGAGTCTTGTGTGTTCTCCCACTGTACTTTGATTACCACCCTCCCTCCTTTCCATCGTTCCGACCACGATCACGCTTGAAAACTGTGAGCTTGAAAAATTTTCCTTTGAATCTGACACAGTTCTCACAGCCGATAACACTTATGAGTGTTTCACTTTTTCGGACAATGTTGATGACTCACCGCCCGAGTTTGAGTCTTTTACATTTTCAGATGAGTTAATTGAATTATCAGACTCGGTTTCTTACAGTCAGTTCGAACCATTGATGGAATCCTTCAAGTTCGAGACAGATTACTTAGGTGAGATTATGACTATCCCTAAATCACTCCCTTTCGTCCTTCCTATCGTTCCGACCATACAAGAGACCGTTACGCTTTCATCTCCAATACCAAGTTCGGTGTACCCATGCTTTCTTACGAATCTTGAGGGATTTGACCCCATTGCTCGACGAGTTGATAGATTAGCACAATCACTTTTAACGCTTCGGTCATCAAAAATTGCGCTAATTTATTCACTCGATTTACACCCTCAAGATCGTACTCCACTTCTTTCTCTTTTCCGCCATTTTTCTCCCCCACCGAAACCGTATCCTGTTTCTACCTCCACACGGTCTCGTGTGCTTCTCATCTCTTTTCTTTCCACCCCATTCTTTCACCAACCCTACCATTACCACGATAAGATTTTTGAATGGTTGGTGCTAACCTTTGGCTTATGTAAGGTCTTGCTTAGTTTGGGGAGGACCTTATTGTATATATGTATATATATTTTTTGTTTTCTTTTCTAATAAATAAAAAAAAAATTCAAAACATAAAAATAAAAAAATTATAAATAAATAAACAGGGGAGTGCCGACATTTTGACCCTCTTTGTGTAGCATGACAGTGAGGACACTGTCGAGTTTAAATTTGGGGGCATGCTCGGTACGTCTTCTTTCCTTCGCATTCATTTGTACATATTTTTGCATTTGCATTTGAAAACCCATAAAAATTGAAAATTTTTGAAAAATTATAAAAATTATTGTATTCAATTTTAGCCTAATTGACTTGAGTTTGACAAATAGGTTAACTGGCTAGGAACAACTAGATTTTAGACTTAGTAAATTAAAAACCCTAAAAATAACCTTTCTTAAAGTTTAGTGGTAGAAAGTATATGTCTTTGTAGTTTATTTAGAAATAGGCAAATTTTGGGCTCACTTCTTGGGTTAAGTCGAAACAAAGGAAAAGTATTGATGTTCTTATTAGAGTATAAGTTTGAAAAATAGTTCCTAGCTTAAGTCTAAATTCTGAAAATGTATACCCTACAAATTGCACAATCACGCACCTTGAAACTTGGAATAGTAGAAGAGACCTTGAAATGCTCTTGTCTAAAGTCCTTAGTATAATGAAAATAAAAGAAAAAAAGTGAATAAAGAAAAAAAATGAACACTGGTTTTTGTGATTACTTAAGGCTGCAAAAATAGAAAAATATTTAGCGAGGGTGCTTTATCACCTAGTGCCTTAGACCAACTGGTTTGGGAGTCACTGCTAAAGCCTTGGGTGTTGCAAGACTAGGAATTACGCTTTAATGTGCAAACACTTCTTGTAATCGGTTGTTGGTACCTCAAGAAGTATTAACGGTCGCATGAAGGATGTGTAAGCAAAATTCATTTAAAAAATTCACCAATTAAGAAGTGCTTTGGACAACGGACAAGAGTATGATTGCTTGATTTGAATTTCCAACTGTAGGGGTGATTTATACACACACGTAGGGGTATGTGATTGGAGTTTAGATGAGAGAAAGGAGTGAAGAATAGAACTTGTATCTTTAGTAGAGTTGATAGAAATTCCTAAGTAGAGATGGAACCCTAGAAGGAAAACTTAAGAAATGCCGAAAGCTAAGTAGGTCTGCAGAACATATATAAGCTTAAGTTAGATGATGAGGAAGTGTGAAGAATATGGGTGGATGATTTATGAGTCGACGATAATAGAATTCCTTGTTAGAAAACCTAATCGGAGAAAAAAAGTCGAAAAGCCGAATTGATAAGATTTTGTGGGTAGTATCCGCTGAAAACCCTCAGGAGACAACACTCCTCTTACTAGGAACACCTAGAGGTTTAACGGCTTGTTGCACGAGCTCAGTGCAATCACGACTCCCTGCGAAAGTGCGGTTAGGTTTTTTGTCGAGAATAAAAAAATAAGTTTGCTCGAGGACGAGCAAAAGATAAGTTTGGGGGTATTTGTTCATACCATAATATTGTATTATTATATTCCCCATTCTTATTCTTTTTAAAAATAAACAGGTGCTTTTGAGGCATGTCTGATACATATTACAGGTTACAGGTTCTTGGAGCGAAAACAGTGAAAAAGACAAAAGACGACACAAAAAAGAGATTTTGACCAACAAATAGAAGGATCTTAATCAAGCCTACACAAAAGATCAGTACAAGGCAACGCAAGGTCCAAGATTACAAAGCAAACGGTTAAAAGTCCACTGCAATTGTTCACTGGAGATCTGGAAGAAATAGAGAAGCCAAATTGAATAAAGATCCAAAGAAATAAAAAGCCCAAGAAGCCCAGAATCAGTTCCAAAATTTCCAGACATAAAATTTTACCAAAGCTTGGAGTCTACTTTGACTAGGTCTTCCTAAGGATATTTTGGTAAATGCAGACGTGTGAATCAATTGTAACCTAGGGTTTCTATGTCTTATAAATAGAAGCCCAAATCATTGTATTCTTTTCATGCCTCCCTATGCCTCTTTTTATCAATATTAGATTTCTTTTGGAGAGCATCGATGCCTCTTTTCATTTCAGAAATTCAGATCTGACAAGTCTTGTGTTGATATTTGGAGAGAGCCATCTGTAAAGTAAGTAGGTAATTTCAATTCTTGCCCTAGATAATTTTTCATTCTCTGCCCTAGATTAAATTTAATTTCTTGCCCTAGTTAGATAGTTAGATCTTTAATTCAATTGTCCTAGATTAATTTAGTTTTTAGATTTAATTAATCCATTCACACCGTTTGGAATTAACTCGTAAGAGCGATTAAGAAATTCACAACATCTCTGTGGACCGACCCGTACTCACCGGCTAGCTGCAAAGCGACGCCGTTCTTGATTGCGGTTAATAGATAGCTTTTGAGATTAATCACTTTGGACGTTGTACCCCCTGGGGTAAAACCTGTGGGGTGCAAATGGATCTTTAAAAGAAAGATTGGTGTAGATGGGCAGGAAGAGACCTATGAGGCAAGACTTGTGGCGAAAGGTTTTCGTCAAAGACCAGGTTTGGACTATGACGAGAATTTTTCTCCCGTAGCCATGCTTAAATCCATTCGGATCCTACTTGCTATTGCTGCTCACTACGACTATGAAATCTGGCAGATGGACGTTAAAACAGCATTTCTAAATGGAGATTTAGAAGAATGTGTTTATATGGATCAGCCAGAGGGCTTCATTGACAGTGGGAGCAGCGGGAAAGCATGTAGATTGCTTAAATCCATATATGGGTTAAAGCAGGCATCACGGAGCTGGAACATCTATTTCGATGATGCTATCAAAGAGTTTGATTTTATCAAAAATCCATATGAACCTTGTGTTTATAAGAAGGCTGTAGGGAGAGCTGTCACATTCCTCGTATTGTACGTAGATGACATTCTTCTGATAGTAAATGATATTCCTATGCTACAGTCGGTCAAATCTTTCTTATCACTAAGGTTCTCCATGAAGGACTTGGGTGATGCCACATACATTCTGGGCATTAGGATCTATAGGGATAGATCCAAGAGGTTATTGGGATTGTCCCGAACCAGGTACATCAACACCATCCAAAAAAGGTTTAGTATGGAAGACTCCAAGCGGGGTGCCTTACCCGCTTGCCATGAGGTCACTCTCTCCAAGGACTCTTGCCCAAAGACCGATGAAGAGAGAGATCGCATGAGCATTATACCCTATGCTTCGGCAGTAGGATCTATAATGTATGCGATGTTATGTACACGCCCAGATGTAACTTATGCACTTAGTGTTGTAAGCAGGTATTAATCCAACCCAGAGGAGAATCCCTGGATAGCTGTGAAGAACATTCTTAAGTGCTTGCGAATGCCTAAAGAATTGTTCTTGGTGTATGGTAATGGAGATCTCCAAATGGAGGCCTTTACCGATTCGAGCTTCCAGAGCGATAAGGACGACAACAAATCTATCTCTGGGTTTTTATTTACCCTCAATGGTGGGGCGGTAAGTTGGAAGAGTTCCAAACAGGATACCGTTGCAGACTCTACGATGGAGGCTGAGTACATTGCTGCGAATGATGCCGCCATGGAAGCCGTCTGGATGAAGAAGTTCGTCTCGGAGCTAGGAGTTGTTCCAACCATTATTGATCCAATACCATTGTATTGTGATAATAATGGGGCTATGGCATTAGCCAAAGAGCCCAGGTCCCATCAGCGGTCCAGACACATCCTGAGGCGCTTTCATTTGATCCGGGAGATTGTAGATCGCCGCGAGATCGAGATTAGGAGAGTAGACACAAAGAATAACACCGCGGATCCACTCACCAAGGCCCTCCCTCAGCCGCAGCATGAGCGATTTTTTGAGATGTTGGGTATGAGATACGCCAATAACTGGCCTTAGTGCAAGTGGGAGATTGTTGGATATATGTATGCCCTAGAGGCCATTATATGATAGTGGATGTTTTTATACATGTATATATATATATATATATATATATATATATATATTTATATTCAGTGTACATTCTTGCTCGACATGATAGTATGCTATCTGGTTCTTCTTTATCTGACATGTTGATTTGATCATGCTTTTATTCATTCACACATGTTGATAAAGCCATGAGGATATAGGATTGACTACTGTGATTATGATAGAGATCATACTAGTGGGACATCTGAAATTTATAAGCATATCCTGGAATGTCCCTAGTCGTAGGTGTATCGAGACGGGGCATTGATATACCAGAGTAGACTAGCGTATATGATACTAGACCCATATGATGGGCGATGGATGTTCCCACATTCTTCGATGTTTGACATCGAGATCGTATACGGGTGCTCAGTGGTGACTGGGTACACTGGACGGACTCACCGAGAACTCCTATATGGAATTATATCTATCGTCGGATAGCAATTCTCAGGTGACAATGGTGCAGGTTAGTCTGTAGACCCGAGATCGTCATAGAGTCTTGTGTGTTCTCCCACTGTACTTTGATTACCACCCTACCACGGCTCTACTGAGTCGTGCAAACAAGTGGCCGTTGGGTACAGTCCCGAGACACACGAAGGCGATGAGCGATAAGGAGGGGTTTCGTCTCTCCCGGTATTGGGAGTTGATGCTGTGCTGTGCTCGATTGGCTATATCAGTAAGTCCCTGGTCAGGGCCGTTGAGATTTACTAATAAGTGTTATCAGTAGTTTCTCGATCTGTTATAGACCATTCATCGGCACGACTTATTGAGTTATTGGGGTCGACGTTACCATCCCTGGACCCGATATGCAGCATATCTGACGAAGAGACCGGACTGTACGGTAGTGTTGCCGGTTGGCTCGACGGGAGTTGTGACAGGTTCGCTTGTTTTCTTCTGATCGTTCAATATCCGGGTGGCCGTTACGTTTAGCTGACTGCTTGCGTCTTGGGGGTGCTTGATATGATTATCACCCACTGCCGGCGTATTGACGAGTCTTAGAGTCCCACAATGGAGTTTCCTAGTCCAGGCGAAACGATGTGGTGCGCATATGAGATATGCGCGTGGACCCGGTTAAAATGCGCGTATGAGATACCGTATATTAATCGGGCGGTTTGCTTTTGGTCGGGTCGTATGCGATATGACCGGTTTGCTAAATCAAGTGTTGATTTATCATTGACCATTAGTTTCTCACTTTAAACCCTTTCTTGTCTTTTTTGTTGTATGCATGCATGTATGCATTTATTCTTATTCATGACATAGGATATGCATGCACACATGCATGCATACATAATCTATCATGGTTGTTGATATAGTGGATGGTGGCAATATAAGACTCACACCATATATAAATATATAGATATTATTTATTGGAAAAGAAAAATGGAAATGTAAATTGTTATCATGGTTTAATATTTTATTATTTCACTAACCCTTTGGTTTAACCATGATTCATTTTCTATGGCCATTTTTGTTCCAAACTAAAATATCTAGATATTTTATAACTATGGTTAAGAATGAGAAAGTGAAAATATATATATTTTCATTTCTCATTTTTATTCATAAGTTCATCATTATCTTGAGCTCTTTACAAGCCATCATCTTTTTCCTCCTTTCTCTCTTGCTCTCTAGTTTTCTCAAGTGAACAAAAGAGTCACCAAGTTAGGATTTTGAAGTGAGAAAATAAACCACATCACCATTCTACACTAGTCTTGCCCATTAGTGTAGAGTGTTAGCTTCCATTTCTTCTCTTGATCTAGTGGAGCTTCAAGCTTGGACAAAGAGGACCCCGGGTGGATCGTCGTGGACCTAGAGGATCTCAAGCGAACTTTTTTCCAACCCTCAAGTAGCCAAGGAATCTAGCGTAGGGAGCTACAAAGGTCGTACTCTCAAAACCCTAGCTTTTACTACTTGTGTTTGTGTTGCCCTAAATTTTCTAGCATGATCCTTAAGAAAGTTTCTTTAGCACCATATAAAATTTAATTATGGCATGTGTATTGCTTCCAAACCCTTGTAGTGGTGCTGTAGGAAACCTTTCATCTTCAGCCGATGGTTCTGGTTGGATCATCATTCCAACCATGTCTTGGAATAAAAGAGCCATCTGCTTGATGTTAGCAGCTTGCTCCACAGCTTCTTTGTCCTTTTTCTCCAGCATTCGTTGCAAGAACTCTATATCGGACTCTTGCTCCTGGCGTTGTTCGGCTTCTTTGTCCGGACTTTCTTTTGGTCCGGTGAACGCCGTCATTTTGGTCAGCATTTCTTGGAGCTTTTGCTCTTACTCCTGAGCTTTTGTGAGCGACCGAGTATGCGGCTTATGGCTCACTAAAGCACGACTTTCTTCTTTACCGTTGGCTATGTAGACCGTATGTACGGTTATGCCCCCAGACTTGGGCGTTTAGATCTTTCGCCATTGGATTTTGCCGCTGGCGGTAGAGTTTTATTCGGCCTCGTTCTTTTATTAGAGCTAAAGGAGCCGTTATGACAGGCAGCTGTTTAGGAGAAATCCCCTGTTGTACAGTGGAGGAACATCCCTTCCCTTGTCGGCCCTTAGATTTCTTTGGTTGACAAGAGTAATTTTCGTCAAGCACAGAGTCTTGGACTTTTCGCCATACTCTATGGATTTGCGAGGAGAGCCGCTGATATGGCTGCTCCGGCTTTGCCTGCACTGCAGCTTCTGCAGGCGAAGGTGATTTATTCAGTACCACTGTCAGGGAGTTCTTACGCACCCTCCTGAGCGGGTCAAAACTGTTCCCAGTTGGAACAGCAACGTCGACCTCCACCATAAAGGCTTGTGGGGTAAGCCTAGAGAGGGATTTACCTCCAGCTTCTCTCACTCGGCGCCAATGGCGACGTTGAGCATGTCGTGGAGTGGGAATTGCCTCAGTTTTGGATGTGTCTTCCTTATATCCCCTGCGTTGCTAGGGAGTTTCGGTTGGCGTCAGACTGTTGAAGACCAACGTCCTTATTGGAGTTGGAGCGGAGCTAGCTAATATTTCTAAGACCGACCGTCTGGGAGGGGAATCACTTCTATGGCTTCACCCGCAACAGGAGTAGGGAGGGCTAGCCGTTTCAGAGTATCTCCTTCAGATATCATGGGCTTCTTTACGGGCCTGCTCGATTTGTTCCCCACCCCGTTGAAAGCCAAGACGTCAGATTTGGACTGTTTGCTGATAGGAGCCGCCATGGTTGCCGGCCGATCAAAGACCGACCTTCTGGGAGCTTTTTCTTGTGGTGTTGAGGCGCCAAAATTCACAGGCGGGAGCATGGTCCCGAAGAATAGTCCGGTAGTGGCTTGTGTGACTTGCCCCACTGGCATTTAGAAAATGGAGGCCGCGTTAGACCCGTATGTCACTCCTCCAGCTGGGGTGGAGAGGGAGTTATTGTTGCAAGCAGTGCAATGTGAAGCCATTGATTCTGCACAGAAGCAAGACACCAAATTTTAGTATCTCGAACCTAGGGGTAACCATGAATATAGCGAACCACGATTTTGTTCGCAAAACACGACACATGAAGTGTGGAGTGGAAAGAGGAAAAAGTCCCACTGGGAGTGCCAGAATCTGTTTACCGCTGAAGACTAGACTGAGACGTTGGGACGTCTAGCCTGAATTTGGAGGCAGATGCTATTTGGACATATCCATTCACCTTTCCGAAGATACCAAGTTGATTTATGGCACCGTGTAATAACTCCAATTCTTGTGTACATAAAATTGATTAAAAGTTAATGTATACTCGAGGTATTTACAATTCCTGTGAGTACTATAAGAATTTGATTTACTTTTGAACAGCAAGAAGGAGCTTGTAGCTCACTGGTAAGACCTTGCACTGCTGAACCAAAACACCAGAGTTCAAATCCCATCAGCAACACATTCTTTTTATTTAAAATTCTTTTAATCTTTTAGAAGCCCAAAGGTCTACACATGCACAACCCATAAAATCAAGAGTCACAGCCTAAACAAACATGTCCACGAGGCTAGACCAAGTGTCAGGGACACATGGCATCAAGATGAGCCCCAACTCGCCCAACTCGGGCCGGCGAACTCGTTGACTCGGCCGGCGCCGCCAGTCCAACTCGGAGCAACCCTAATTTTCTTTAACCTCCTGCACCCTTTGGCCTACCCCACTCCCCCTAAACTGTTTAAATTCTCTGTAATTAACCAGAGAATTAAAATACCCCATTTTAATCCTTTTTAATGCAAATTTAAATGCATTTTTTATCATACCCTAACCCTAATTTTCCCTATAAATACCCACTCTATTTTTACACCCCTTCACATTGAAATTTCTCACAAAAACTCTCAAGAAAATTCCAAGATCCTTTTGTGTGCAAGTGGAGTTAGTAAAGAGCGAAACTCCGACAAACTTCCGACGGCAATCCGAGGAGTTTCCGACGACGAAACGACGCACCGGCAACTCCCACCTCTTCCTCTTTCTCTCCTTTAGCCAATCATCCAGTAAGTCCATACTTCTTTTTCTTTTCTCTATTCTAAAAATATTCAAAACTAAAACACGATGGAAGCGGAGTTAATCCGACTTTCGATCGGTTTTTCATTAAAAAGTTCTATTTTTCTTAAACAAAATAATACCAAACTCTTATTTCATGACTATTAAACATTAACAAAGACAATAGAACAAATTTGACATCAAAATAATAACCGTAGCAAATTTTATTCCACTTTTACATTAAAATACCTTCATGTTTCATTTCGACATGCTTAAACTTTTAAACCGTATTACCTTAGAAAAATCACGAGGTAATGACCTACCTCCTCACAACACACATATCTAACACAGTACGATAGAATTTGGGGAACATTGATTTGGGAAAATATGACTTTACATATAACTACCTTCAACTTATAAAACCTTTTTTTATAAGAATTGTATTTAACAAATCTTTGCAATTGCGCCTCTACAACCCATTTTATGGAACCAGTTTAGGATGATGCGGATCATCGCACATCCTCGGGCTTAGTAGAGTGAGATGCAGACCTCCACAAGGAGCATACGATCTCGAAAGATTTTTAAAACATTTTTCTTTAGAAAATACGATTTCTATTATAAATAAAACTTATATTTTTAATAAATATAGATATATATGTAATTAATATCAAAATATCTATTTTTAATATTTATAATATTTTACATTTCCAAAATTCAAGAAAAACATTTCATTTACAAGAAAATACCATACAATTCCAATATTTCAAATAAATACCTTATACATTAAAACTAGGTCATATTCACTAGAAATTTCACATTGAATAAAAGAAACATCTATGAAAACTCTAAAGATGATAATTAAATATTTGACGTATATTTTTAAAGTATAACAAAACTATTTTACATAAAACCCCCTCAAGTTATACTAAATTACATAAGGACCTTAGTAAACATAGGTTTAAGCGGGACCAATCTCTTGAGCCTCAGGGAGCCAGATATATGGGTGCTTTCCTATTTAAGCTAGACAACTTAACAAACGGTATTATCAACACGGTAATTGTCTTTGAAAAGGACATAAATCCCGCCGTCCATGTGCAGCAGTTACCGATAACACCAAAACCCAATTCAGAATTCAATTTCTTTTCTAATTGTCTGACTCAGACTGAGTCTCAATATAATTAATATGACTAGAATATGATTCAATTATCAAACTACAATACAACATAGATTATGAATCCGGCTTTTCAATCTAATCAATCTATATGGACTGAAACGAACTATGGATATATTCCATTTACATGATCATCCATTATATCCGTTCCATTACTGATATCATGGTTTCGGCAAGTCATCCGTCTATTTACAATATACAATTCAAATAATACAAATAATACAATCAAGACATCGCGGGGTTTATAAGGGGTAGACTGGTATGGAAGTGTTAGAAGTGGCACGAGACAGTAACTATAAAGACACCTAACCTGAATTCAATTGTCGTTGTACCGTGGCTGAACGGTTCCTTGTACTCCATATACCGTAGTCTCTGGTCTAATGAAACTCCTCTCGTATACATTGGCCTCTTCTGTACCAAGCTACAAACAACAGCGTTAACACTAAATACAACATTATAACAATATACTCTCTATTCTGTCTATTCCATTCTTGTCTATTTACGAGACTTACCGAGCGATTTGTTCGCTGACGACATTCTCTTTCTTCTTCTTTGGAATGTTGTCAGGTGATTTGGACTCACTGGAGATCGAGCCCACCAGTAAGGGTTTGGACCAGCTAGCTTTCGACCCAGACCTTTAGATTCCTTGTACACATTTAAATTTTGTATTTTCCATTTCTGTTATGCCACTGTTTAGGCATTGCTTTCTATTCCATGTATTTACTTTTCAGATGTATAGTAAAAAGAATGTTAATAAATAAAGTTGTTGTTTAATTATATCTATTATATCTTTTCTCTTGTGTACATTACATTTTATATTGCTTAGATACGCTCAGCGTGTTTACTTCAGAGTAAATACGTAGCGGCCTCATCGCGTCCTCTGTCCGTATACTGGGAAGCGGGGCATGACAGGTTTTGTTGGTGGCCCATGCAGGTCAGAGCTGTATGGAACCCTACCAAGCAGTTCAGTTCTGCGTGGACAACCTAAGCAATATAACACAAGAACGAGCAACTGAAAACATTCTTTACAATTCATACTTCTTTAATCTTATCATTTTATATACTTTGAATCTGTCCTGACCCATAAAATTTCTTTCAAGGATATGGATTCCCCAAACAACACCAGCATGAATGTCAACAACACTCCCCCACCACTACCACTCACACCTGTCGTCGCTGCTCCGATCAACGAGCAGACGGTTCTGCTTGAGGCAATCCGTAGCCTCCTGGAAGGACAGCAACAGCAGACTGCTATCTTGATGAACCGATCAGAGGCAGAAGCACCTGGAGTGAAGCAATTCAGGGCCTTACACCCCAAGCAATTCTCAGGAAAAGAGAGCCCTCTAGAAGCTGAGGAATGGGCTCAAAGTATCGAAGATGATCTGGCAGCGGCACAAGTGCCAGAGATAGCGTGGGTTCGTGTTGTGAAACTGCAGCTCACGGAAAATGCACGGGTTTGGTAGAAGGCGGAAGAAAACCTTCTTGATCAACCCATCGAATGGAACACTTTCCGCGACATGTTCGACGCAAAATACTTCCCAAAGACTGCCAGGTTCGACATGGAACAGCGGTTCATCCACTTACAATAGGGTTCGATGTGGACCAAATCAGTGGATGGATATGATGCTGAGTTCACCATGCTCAGTCGGTAAGATATATCTCAATAATTCGATTTTTCAATATATCACATACTACACAGCTAACACAATATTTTAACATACTTGCGGCACACTTGATACCGACGGATGAGATCATAGCCCGTCGATTTCAATAAGGGTTAGATTCGGAGATCCAGGCTGCATTAGCCACAGGAAATTTTCCGACTCATGAATCGGCTCTGAAAGCTGCCCGCCGTTATGAGGCAGTGGTAAAGATGAGGGGCAGATCTTAATCTGTTGGAGTTAAGCCCCTGCCACCCGGATGGCAGGAGGAGCCTCTTCAAGGTCACCTTTTGTGCCAAGGAGATCGGGAGTACCAATCAACCGGCCCAGCCCAGCCTTTTGTACCTACTGCAAGAGAGATGGACATTTGGCGAAAGACTGCCGGCGAGCCAACCGTCTTTGCTTAATCTGCGGCTCAGCTACTCATGATATTGGGTCTTGTCCCCGAAGACACAACCCAATTGCTGCACCTAGGCCAGCAATCACTTACCAGCAGAGACCAACCCTTCAGGCACCTGCTCCAAGACTCACTCTCCCTGCTCCACCACCTAAAGGACCATCGACTGCACCTCCTCCTTGTCAGTTTCATCAAGCTCAAAGGAACGTTTAGAGGAATGCTCCTCCGGCCAGGAGGAATGTACCACGACGATAGGCTTTCACGATGACCGTGGAAGAAGCTGAGACTACTGGCCAAGTCATCACTGGTAACCCTTTCTTCTCAAGCTTTTCTTTCAGTCTTAACACCTACCTACATATTTTTCCTATACCTAAAACATATCCCACCTAACTTAGGTACAATTTTAGTAGCCTCACTTCCTGCACTAGCACTCTTCGATACTAGAGCATCTCATTGCTTTATGTCGCAACGGTTGGTCCGAACTCATGCGATTCCAGTCACACTGCTTGTATCCAGTTGGAATATCAGTTCAGGAAATGTCGTTCTAAAGGCAACAATGGGATACAGCTTGTGTCCAGTAGTCGTCTACAGCAGAGAATTCTATGTTGACTTCAAGGTGCTGGAATACCAAACTTCGACGTCGTCTTGGGTATGGATTGGCTCGGAACATTTTATGCTACCATTGACTGTCGTCAAAGGAGGATAGTATTCAAGATTCCAGACCATCCGGTCTTTTATTTCAAAAGTGAAGACCATACCCTGGAGCCAAGTACTTACACGGCGAAACCAAAGAAGGCAGTGATTGCAGCAATTCAAGTAGAGGAAGGATCAAAGCCAGAAGTGGTTTGAGAGTTCGATGATGTGTTTCCTAACGATATATCAGGTTTGCCTCCCGATCGAGCTCTTGAATTCAGTATTGATTTAGTACCAGGAGCACAACCGGTGATCAAAGCACCGTATCGATTAAGTCCGGAAGGTTTGAAGGAAGTCCGAACTCAATTGGATGAATTATTGGGGAAAGGATGGATTCATCCATCCTAGCACTTCAAGTTGGGGATCACCGATACTGCTTGTGAAGAAGAAGGAAGGTTCATACAGAATGTGCATCGATTATAGAGCCTTGAACGAAGTAACGATAAAGAACAAGTATCCGCTACAGCGTATCGACGATTTATTCGATCAGCTAAGTGGATCTTGTGTTTTCTCCAAGTTAGATTTTCGTTCGGGTTATCATTAGGTGAAGGTCAAGGAAGTTGATATTCATAAAACAGCATTCAGAATTCGCTGTGGTCATTATGAATTTCTTGTGATGCCATTTGGATGTGACCAGCGCACCAGCAATATTCATGAACATGATGACTCAAGTTTTCCGGGAGTACTTAGACAAGTTTGTTGTCATCTTTATCGACGACATCCTAGTGTATTCTAAGAGTCGGAAAGAACATGCTGAGCACCTACGAATTATCTTAGAAACTCTATGACAACATCAACTCTACGTCAAGTACAGAAAGTGCGAGTTTTGGCTAGATCAAGTCGGTTTCCTCGGACATATTGTATCAGGTGAAGGAATCTCTGTGGATCCAGCGAAAGTTTCAGCAGTAAGCGAATGGCCGACACCAAAGTCAGTGAAGGACATTCGAAGTTTATTGGGTCTAGCTGGATATTACAGAAGGTTCATTGAAGACTTTTCAAAGATAGCAACACCCCTGACCAAGCTCACACGTAAAGATGAAGAATTCGTGTAGTCAGAAGCATGCGAACAAATTTTCGTAGGACTCATGTCAAGGTTGACATCAGCGCCTATTCTCATTATACCAGACCAATCTGGAGGTTTTGAATTGCATTGTGATGCATCTGGTAAGCGATTAGGATGTGTTCTATATCAGCACGGTAAAGTGGTGGCTTATGCTTCAAGATAGCTAAAGATTCATGAGCGCAATTATTTGACGCATGATTTGGAATTAGCAGCCGTTATTTTTGCTCTTAAGATTTGGCGCCATTATCTTCTTGGTGAACGAGTGAACATATACAAAGATCACAAGGGTCTGAAATATGTGTTTACTCATGGCAGACTTTGATATCAACCTGCAATATCACCCAGGGAAGGTGAATGTGGTACCTGATGCCCTTAGTCGCCAACCATTATCGATGAATCTCACCGCCCAGTGGAAGCTTCAACAAGACTTGCATCAGATAGAGATTGAAGTGGTCATGCCAGGTAACGCTTCAAGCTTGATGAATTTACAAGTTCAATCAACAATTGTCAATCAGATCAAAGCAGCTTAAGCAAGTAATGCTAAGCTGCAAAAGATCAGAGAACAAGTAGAGAATGGACTCAGAACAGACTTCATCATCCATGAAAACGAATCTTTGAGATACGGCAGTAGATTGTGTGTACCAAAATGTTCTGTTCAGGACAAGTTAATGAAAGAAGCTCATGACTCTCCCTATTCAGTACACCCTGGAAGTATAAAGATGTACAAAGATCTACGTCAGAATTACTGGTGGCATGGAATGAAGTGTGAAGTAGCCATAAGCGTCGCTAAATGCTTGGTGTGTCAGCAAGTAAAGGCTAAGCATCATAGGACAGCTGGATTACATCAACCGTTATCTATCCCAGAATGGAAGTGGCAACACATCACAATGGATTTTGTGACTGCACTCCCTTGCAGCATGAAAGGTAACGATGCAGTATGGGTCATTGTGGATCGACTCACAAAGTCGTCTCACTTCATCCCATTTCGAGTTGGCCAATCAACTGAGACATTAGCAAAGAAGTACATGGAGGTAAGAATCTAAGTAAGATTTAAACTCTGCAAAATGTACTATCTCTGATACCCATGAACTCATACAGGAAATTATGAGACTTTATGGAGTACCGGTCTGTATTGTCTCCGATCGTGACACCAGGTTCCGATCACAATTTTGGCAAAGTCTGCAAGCGAGCTTGGGAACAAGTATGAACTTCAACACAGTTTATCATCCATAAACAAATGGTCAGTCTGAGCGAACTATTCAGATCTTGGAGGATATGCTCAGAGCGTGTATGCTAGACTTCGGAGGATCGTGGGAAGATCACCTACATCTTGTGGAGTTTTCATACAACAACAGCTACCAAGAAATTATAGGAATGGCATCTTTTACAGCTCTTTATGAAAGGAAGTGTCGATCATCATTAAGTTGGGATGACATCGGAGATAGAGAACTCCTTGGATGATAGTAGCAACGGTTGACGTAGTTCGTACTATCAGGGATAGAATGCGCATAACCCAAAATCGACAGAAGCACTGGGCTGATGCAAAGCGTCGTCATTTGGAGTTTCAACCAGGAGATCATGTATTTCTGAAGATATCTCCGAACCGTAGAGTGATCCGATATGGAAGACGGGGTAAACTAAGTCTAAGGTAGATTGGACCGTTCAACATACTCGAACGAGTCGGTGAAGTAGCTTATTGCTTGGACTTCCACCTTCATTGGAAGGAGTGCACAATGTGTTCCACATATCCCAACTCAGAAGGTATGTGAGTAACCCCAGCCATATTCTCGATCATTCCATGCTCACTGTACAGCTCGACTTATCTTGTGAGCAACAACCTGTTGAGATCCTGGACAGGAAAGTGAAGTCACTTCGGAACAAGAAAGTCAACTTAGTTCGAGCGATGTGGAGAAAAGACACTCCAGGAGAATCGGCATGGGAAAGGGAAGATGAGATGTGTACAAGATATTCTCACCTATTTGTAAACTAGTCCTTAAAATAAATTGTAAATTTCGAGGACGAAATTTTTGTAAGAAGGGTAGACTGTAACAACTCCAATTCTTGTGTATATAAAATTGATTAAAGCTTAATGTATACTTGGGGTATTTATAATTCCTGTGAGTACTATAAGAATTTGATTTACTTTTGAACAGCAAGAAAGAGCTTGTAGCTCATTGGTAAGACCTTACACTGCTGAACCAAAGCACCAGAGTTCAAATCCCATCAGCCACACATTCTTTTTGTTTAAAATTCTTTTAATCTTTTAGAAGCCCAAAGGTCTACACGTGCACAACCCGTAAAATCAAGAGTCACAGCCTAAACAAATATGTCCACGAGGCTAGACCAGGCATCAGGGATACGTGGCATCAACATGAGCCCGACTCGCCCAACTCGGGCTAGCGAACTCATTGACTCGGCAGGCGCCGCCGGTCCAACTCGGAGCAAACCCTAATTTTCTTTAATCTTCTGCACCCTTTGGCCTACCCCACTCCCCTACACTGTTTAAATTCTCTGCAATTAACAAGAGAATTAAAATACCCCCTTTTAATCCTTTTTAATACAAATTTAAATGCATTTTTTATCACACCCTAACCATAATTTTCCCTATAAATATCCACTCTATTTTTACACCCCTTCACATTGAAATTTCCTACAAAAACTCTCAAGAAAATTCCAAGATCTTTTTGTGTGCAAGTGGAGTTAGTAAAGGGCGAAACTCCGACGAACTTCCGACGGCAATCCGAGGAGTTTCCGAAGACGAAACGACGCACCGGAAACTCCCACCTCTTTCTTTTTCTCTACTCTAGCCAATCATCCAGTAAGTCCCTACTTCTTCTACTTTTCTCTATTCTAAAAACATTCAAAACTAAAACCCGACGGAAGCGGAGTTAATCCGACTTCCGATTCGGTTTTTCCTTAAAAAGTTCTATTTTTCTTAAACACAATAATACCAAACTATTATTTCATGACTATTAAACATTAACAAAGATAATAGAACATGCTTGACATCAAAATAATAACCGTAGCAAGTTTTATTCCACTTTTACATTAAAATACCTTTATGTTTCATTTCGACATGCTTAAACTTTTAAACCGTATTACCTTAGAAAACTCATGAGGTAATGACATACCTCCTCACAACACACATATCTAACATAGCACGATGGAATTTGGGGAACATAGATTTTGGAAAATATAACTTTACATATAAGTACCTTCAACTTATAAAACATTTTTCTATAAGAAATGTATTTAACAAATCTTTGCAATTGCGCCTCTACAACCCATTTTGGGGAACCAGTTCGGGATGGTGTGGATTATCGCACATCCTCGGGCTTAGTAGAGTGAGATGCAGACCTCCGTAAGGACCATACGATCTCGAAAGATTTTTAAAACATTTTTCTTTAGAAAATGTGATTTCTATTATAAATAAAACTTATATTTTTAATATATATATATATATGTATGTAATTAATATCAAAATATCTATTTTTAATATTTATAATATTCCACATTTCCAAAATTCAAGAAAAACATTTCATTTACAAGAAAATACCATACAATTCTAATATTTCAAATAAATACCTTATACTTTAAAACTAAGTCATAGTCACTAGAAATTTCACATTGAATAAAAGAAACATCTATGAAAACTCTAAAAACGATAATTAAATACTTGAGGTATATTTTGAAAGTATAACAAAACTATTTTATATAAAAAAAACCCTCAAGTTATACTAAATTACAATAAGGACCCTAATAAATATAGGTTTAAGAAGGATCGGTCTCTTAAGCCTCAGGGAGTCGGAGATATGGGTGCTTGCCTATTTAAGATAGATGTTTCCCCCAATCAGAGAGCAAAACTCTATTCAAAATTTGAAATGAGGCAGCGACTCATAAGAGCGCAAGCGCCAAGAGCGCCGACGCTAAAAGTCAAAGACTCTGAGGCAGCGCTCACGTGCAAAGCACGAGACCGCTAGCACCAAGAGCGCCAGAGTCAAAGACTCTGAGGCAGCGCCCACGTGGAAAGCACAAGAGCGCTAGCGCCAAGAGCGCCAGAGTCAAAGACTCTGAGGCAGCGCCCACGTGCAAAGCACAAGAGCGCTAGCGCCAAGAGCGCCAGAGTCAAAGACTCTGAAGCAGCGCTCACGTGCAAAACACGAGAGCGCCAGCGCTAAGAGTTAAAGACTTTGAGGCAGCGCTCACGTGCAAAGCACGAGAGCGTTAGCGCCAAGAGTCAAAGACTCCGAGACAGCACCTTACGTGCAAAGCACGAGAACGCTAGCGCTAGAACTAAATGTTCTCCACATTTAGATCAAACATCCAACGAAGATGATTAAAAATCTTCAAGTTACCAGAATAAAATTCTGTTGAGGAAATACTCCTCAAATCTTTCCAAACAAGAAAGATTGTGCTCTGTAAATCAGAGCACCATTGGATCAAATATCCAATAGTGATTAAAAATCACCAAGATACAGAATAAGTTCTGTATGGGAAAATATTTTCCCAATCTTTTTAAAAAACAAGAAAGATGTCTTCTGTAAAACAGAAGCCCTTGGATCAAAGATCCAATGGTGGAATAAATTCCCAAATCATGTAAAGATCTCTCAATGAGAGATTTCCTTAACTGATTCAACAAATCAGCCTCCCCTATATAAAGGACCCAAGACTTCAAGTCTTGGAAAGAGGAAACCCCCTATAAACTTCAAGTTCTTAGAAAAGAAAAAGAGAAGAACAAACTCTAAGAAGAAGAAATTTTTTTCAAGATAAATAAAAAGAAGAGAGATCATAATATCCCCTCCATATTTGAGAGTTCAGCTCTCACATCAGAAGAACTTAGTTGTTTTTCTAAATCACAGATCTATAAGACCAATTCTTTCACAAAAAACAGAATGCTGAACCAGAACCCCACAGACTATGACGTCTTTAAACCCTACAGACTATGACGTCTTTAGACCCTACAGACTGTGACGTCTTTAAACATGGACTATGATGTCCTTAAACTTCATGGACCGTAATGTCCTAAAACTAACAATGGACCGCCATGTCCCTAAACTAAAACGATAGTGTCCAAATACTCTTTCGTTGGATCTAAATGATCCTAAAACCTTGTTAAGTAGATCTTAGTCCAAAATTATGCTAACGTATCCTTAACAAGCATTTAAGTTGATCTTAATATAAAAGAAGATTAACGATCCTTAAACCAACCCAAACCCAAATTTAAGAAAATACGG
Organism: Agapanthus africanus; assembly: GCA_030015575.1. Classification (NCBI taxonomy): domain Eukaryota; kingdom Viridiplantae; phylum Streptophyta; class Magnoliopsida; order Asparagales; family Amaryllidaceae; genus Agapanthus; species Agapanthus africanus. The sequence goes on from CM057338.1 coordinate 27,701,271, forward strand.
ATTTGTACTAATCCACGCCCTACGGACGACAACATAAATTAGTCTCCGTATACGATCCATGGGAAACCGAAAACAAAACAAACACATACGACACGAAGTAACCATCTGGAGAAAGAGAAAATTGTTACCGCGATGCGGTAGCGTAATTAACTGCAGGGGCTTGCGCCTGCAGGGAAGAGCGTCCCGGAATAAAAAAAAACCCTCACAATGAGGGGGAATCTGACGAAATTTATTACAACGACCGCATATGTCTAAACCTCCGATATACGGTGCCATAAATCAACTTGGCATTTTCGGAGAGGTGGACAGTTAAAAACAAATAGTATCTGCCCCTCTAAAATTCAGGCCGGACGTCCCAACATCCCGGTCGCGTTTTTCGGCGGAGAACAGATTCTGGCACGCCCGGTGGGACCTTTTCCTGTTTCCACTCCACACTTCGTGTGTCGTGTTCACGAATGAATCGCGGTTTAATGTGGTTTCCCCTGGATTCGAGGTACTAAGATTTGGCGTCTTGCTCCCGTGCAGAGAAAATGGCTTTCAACTGCACCAGCTGCAACAACAACTCCCATTCCGTCCTTGCTGGAGAAGTCGGGCCCCAAGCGGCCTCCATCTTCACTATGCAAGTAGAACAAGTGACTCAGGCCACCACTGGATTATTCTTCCGGACCATGCTCCCACCAATGAGCTTCAACGCTCCAGTGCCATCGCAGGAAGCTCCAAAGCAGTCGGTCTTTGATCGGCTTACCACTACCACGGCCCCTCTCAATGGGTCATCCAATTCCAAGTCTACTGCATCAGTCTTCGACAGGCTGAGCCTGAGTTCAAATGGGCCCATGAAGAAGCCCGCAATACCTGAAGGGATTATCCTGAGGCGGATAGGCATTCCAGCTCCGATAAAAGAAGTCATCAAAGGGGCTTCTCCTGCTGAGGGGTCGGTCTTCGCAAGGCTGGCCATTCCAACTCTTGCTGCAGGCGAGGTCGTTAAAAATGTTTTCCCTGCTCAAAAGTCAATCTTCGACAAGTTGGACGTTTTTTCTCAGCGGACATCAGTCTTCGATAGGCTGGCACCAACGGCAACCCTTCACCAGGACAGGGAGCATGATGGGGCCACCCCCATAACTGAGCCAATACCGTCTGCAAGACATGCTCGACGTCTCCACTGGCGCCGAGTGAGGAAAGCTGGGGCCAATTCCCCTTCTGGACTGACTCCACTAGCTCTAATGGTGGAAGTTGATGCTGTTGTTCCAACTGGGACAATTTCGAGCCCTCAGGAGGGTGCGCAAGAACTCTCCGAACCCCGTGCTAAAAAGATCTCCGCCACCTGTGGAGAACATTACAAAGTCAAGGCCGGAGCAGCCCCTTCAGCGGCTGTCATCCAAAATTCACAGGGTTTGGTAAAGAGTCCAAGACACTGTAGTTGACCAAAACTACCCCCATCGACAGAAGAAGATGAAGGTCCGGCAAGAGAAGGACTATCCTGTCGTACCACAGAAGGTGTCGTCTGCTTGGGTGCCTGCTACAACAGCCCCCTCAACTTCGACCACCCATAAAAAGAGAAGGCCGGAGAAAATCTATGTGTCTGTGACCAATCTCAAGGGCACTGAATCCAAACGCCCCAAGCCTGGGGGCATGATAGTGCACACCATTTACATGGCATCCGGAAAAGAGGATAGTCGTATCTCTATGGGTCATCGACCAGTCACACGGTCTGTGACAAAGGTTCAGGAGCAACAACAGCAAAACCTCCACAGGATGCTAATGAAGATGGTCGCACCCGTTGGGCCAAAAGAAAGCCCGAAAACATCGTCGGAGCAGCGTCAGGAACAGGAAACCGATGCCGAATTCCTCCGCAGAATCCTCGAGAAGAAAGACAAAGAGGCCGCGGAACAAGCGGCCAACATAAAACAAATGGCGCTTTTGTTCCAAGATATGGTGGGCATGATGATCCAGCCAGACCCTCCAGCCGAAGATCCTCCAGTAATAATTGAAGACGATAGAGGGGAGATATCAAACCCTCTTCCGGCCTTTTCAGCTGCAAAGGAGGAAACAATCTCGAAAGCTGCGCTCGATAATTATATAGCTCAACAGGTACGAGCTCATCAAGCCAACGAAGCCGCTGACCAAATCGTCAGAACTGGGCAACCATATCTAAGCTGGTACGATCAGATTAAGTACCCACCAGGATACACGATTCCTAAGTTCCACGTATACAAAGGGACAGGCAATCTCCATCAACATGTCGCTCAGTTCAGGTCTCTGTGCGGCAACAATGGAGGCGACGTTAAGCTACTATTTCGCCAATTCGTCGGCAGCTTGGCGGAAACGGCGTTCGAATGGTATTCAAAGCTTCCCAACGACTCCGTCAAAACTTTTACGGAGATGGAATTGCTATTCATCCAGCGTTTCGCAAGCGCTAGCGAACGCACCCCAATCACGGCATTGATCAATGCTAGGGTGAAGCCAGGCGAAACATGGGTTCAGTATGCGATACGGTGGCGAAGCCTATGGTCGAAGTGCGAACAGCGCATAGAAGAGGCTCCTGCAGTAGGCATGTTTGTGGAAACCCTCGATCCGCAGGCGACTATATCCCAATTCATGATATTTTTCAAGTCAACCACCTTCCAGGCCTTGATTGATAAGCTAGCCCAAATGGACCAGATGGGCCATAGGACTTCCTCTTCAAAGATGAAGCCTCGGAATGAAAAAGGGAAAGGGAAAGCGACCTTCATCGCCAACGCTCAGCAACAGCCGACTGGTCTAAAACCAGCTGATCACCAAAATGACAAACAGCGATTCCTCAACGAAAAGTTAAAACGTCCTTACTCGTTTCTGCGGGAGAAAAGAAAGAGACTGTTCGAGTTGGCGATACGCAACAGGCTCATCAATCTACCAGATCCGAGACGTCTATTGCAGCCCAGTGACTTCAACAATTCCAATTACTGCCCCTACCACCGAGTAGTAGGCCATCCAATCGAAAATTGCTTCGTCTTCAAAGGCTGGATTGATGACCAATACCAACAGGGCAAATTCGCACTGTCCGAGAATTGGAAAGTAAGACCGCCCCAGCCGCACGCTCTTAAAAAGGTAGACACGCCGGGGCCATCATACTCTTTTATAGAAGAAACTCCATGGGAGGTCGCTCTTTCAGCCAAAACAAAACGAATGCTGAAAGATCTCCAAACATGCCCGGCGATCAGGTGGAGAAGCCCGCTGGAACCTGAGATCATTGAGGGAATGCTGAAACCGCGCCCGACACCAAGAATTGGTAGCGATGGTCAAAACGCTCAGGCCCAGCCGTCAAAGTCTTCGAAGAAGAAGAAGACCAAAAAGCTCGTGAAGCCTGATGACAAGCGCACGGACTTGCGAAAATATATTATTGCGCTGGAGGAATACAACCAAAAGGCATGAACCCCGGTCACACTCCAAGAATTCCTCAACAATATCCTTGAGGGCGGGGATAACGACAATAACGACGGAGATGACTCGTTAGAAGAATATGAGGATTATGTGGCAAGTTGCCACATGATCTCTCATTCGGCGTTAACTAACGAAGAAACTCACTCGGCATTAGAAGATAGCATAAAGGAGTTGGGGGCAAGATCGAAGCTAAAAACCTTGGAACCGTCTGACGAGATGATCGACCTGCTGCTGAAAAAAGCCTGTCAGAAGAGCAAGGATGATCAAGAATGTGAAATGGCCATATTCGAAAAGGCCAGAAGTCAGCGTCAATTTGAAGAAGTCGTGGTTCACGAAACACTCCAACCAGATCAAAGCACATCCGCGGCAGAAAAAAGCAAACTTAAGACGAGAAAACGGTTCGCCAAAGCCTTGTCCATGGGAATGAAGCTGCCACTTTTCAAAGGGAATACTCCCGGCGGTATGCATCCTGACGAAGCGGATGTACATCCCACCTATTGCTTATACCATTAGGGGATTGCACATCCTGCCGAAGAATGCACGGCCTTTAAAAAATGGTGGCAAGGGTATGTCGCTCACAGGCAACACTTCAAGAGGATGAAGCGTGAAGCTCATCGACAGCGAAAAAGTATGACAGACGAACGTGGAAGAGCTGCCGGCAACTGTCACATGGTTGATAGCAGAGGATCGCAAGTTCTCACCTTCGGGAGCGATTCTGAAGAAGAAATGGCTCTCGGCCTTCTCTTCAAAGAATCCACTTCAGGAATGAGAAAGAAACAAAGAGCTGTGAGAGTATTTAGCTGCGTAGTCGCACGTTACCTGAAAAGAATCTTGGACCTACGAATAAAGGATCAAACAAAAAAGATAAGGTGAGGGAAAATGTCCTTGAAGATATCGCCCTCGATGACTGAGTCGTCGAAGGGCCGGCAGCCAAGAACCTGCCCAAGAAAAGCAAAGTGGATTACAATATCCTAGCACACTTGAGGAAGATACTCTCATAGCTGAGCATCTTGGATGCCCTTCTATTGTCTAAAGAGGCGCGAGATTCCCTAATCAGGGCACTACAAGAACTCGAACAGTTTCAAGTTTTCCTCGCCCAAGAAAAGATGAAGAAAGAGCTCGAAGAAGTTCACACAGATGATATCACTTTCGGCGACGAAGATCTCCTCCTCGGAACGTGCGAGTATAACCGTCCCCTCTATGTCTCCGGGTATTGCCATGACAACAAGATAGGGAAGATCCTAATTGACAATGGGTCCTCTGTCAAACTTCTCAACGTGAGGGTGCTAAAGGAAATTTGCATGAGCGTGCAGCACCTAGCTCGAGATAAAATCACCATCTCCGGGTTCGACTCCCAGTCATCACGGACGCTCGGGTCTGTGATACTGACATTATGCTTCGGGTTGCTCGTCACTGACATCAAGTTCTACGTCATTGACACCAAGAATTGCTACAACGCCTTGCTCGGTAGGCCTTGGTTGCACGAGTACAATATCATCCCTTCTACACAACATCAGTGTATGAAGTATTTCAAGGATGGTCTCGAGTACACCATAACGGGGGAGCTAAACCCATTCTCCGTGAATGAAGTCCGCAAATACGAGGATGCAAAGTATTTCCTGCCAGACTTTGAAGACACGGAAAGATGCCATAAACCGGAGAATAAGTAAAAAGCTATCACCACTATTCCGGTCTTCGGGAGAGATACCGAGGAGGAAGAAGAGATAGTCTATTCGGGACCACCCCAATGCTACAAGCTAGGACCATCTACCCCTATTCTGGTTTTTAGCAGTGACTGATCAGTCGAAAATATTGCATTTTTAACACATCAATTTTCCTATTCTTTGCAATCATCTAAACATGTTTGGTATAAATATAGCACATATTAGCAATTCGTACGCAAAATATCAAATAACATGTGTTATACATTATAACCGGCATTATGAGGGAAATTGTGTGTTTATTACTGCACGCATGATATTGTTTATCTCAACACTGTTTATCAAGATTGTGTGCAGAAAATCCTTCAGGTTAAAGAGTTGAAATCATAAAAGTGCCAATAAAATGCATCAAGTACAAGACTTGAGATCTGGCAGCAACCAAGAAAGAAATTTCAGATTCCAGGTATCAGAAGAATATCCCAACGTTGTCAGAAGAAGACCACAGAAATTTCATGCAGTGAGCCCATTATATGGCCGCGGATCTACGGCCGAGCTGGCCGATCCGCTGCGGTTCCGTAACCTGGTTAGCTCCTTAGCCCTCCAAAATCCTGTGGAATATTCCCTGTAACAACCCTAGCTTTCAGAAGACTCTCAATTACCACGTGGCTTCTTTCAGAAGGCTTTGCATAACAAACTCACTCTAGAATATTTCTTGTAACAACCTCATTCTAGAATATTCTCTATAACAAACTCATTCTAAAATATTCCCTCTAACAAACTCATTCTAGAAGGCTCTCTCTAACAACCTAGTTTTGGAGGGAAGATTCAAATGAGGTGGTTATAAAAAGAGATCTAGATCTAGGGTTTGGGGGTTAGACAATTAGTGGTGAGTTAGTTACATTTTTGGAGCCAAAATTCAAATTCAAGTTGAGAGACACGACTTGATACTAAAACCCTAGCCCAAATTCAAATCCAAAGCCAAATCAAGATCATTTTGAGAAGCAAATCAAGCAAGCAACTATCGATCCTTTATCCGCGAGGCCAATCTTCATCCGAGAAAGAGATCCACGATGATCCGCGACTCACGGAGATCGAGCGGAGCGAACTTCGACGGATCCAGTTACCTCTTCAAAGGAGCGATCGAGAGCAACTCTTGTAATCTCGAATTGAGGGAATGTGTAATTAGTCGTCGATTTAATAAAGGTGATAATTGCAATTCTTACTTTCTTTACATTCTTGTGCTATGAAACTTCTTGATTCTTGATTCATTAATTTTCATGATGTGTGAATGAAATCTCCGCTTGTGGAGAATTCGAGAGAATCGGTAGATCTAGTGATGATAAAATCTTAATACTAATGTTAAATCTTATGAGATTTGTGAACTCTAGGAAAAGAAGAATCATCAATGATCTAATTTGGATCGAGATCACATTCTTGCGAATTTCGTTGCAATTTAGGGATCAAATAATTGATAATTTTCTTTGCTAGAGGCTAGATCTGAATGATCATGATTGAAAAGACAAGGGATAGAAGGAGAAACCCGAGTTTCTTCAATAGATCCCTAATCTTCATTCATCATCATCAATCTATCTACAAATTATCAATAGATAAGATTAGGAATTATTAGATTCATCACTACTACTAATTTGATCGAATCCTACAAGCTATTCTTCAAATCTTGATAACTAAATTGATTGGGACATTTCTTGATTCTAGATCTATTTTCTTTATGTTTCTTGAAATCAAATCTTTCAAATCTTGAATCAATTTTCTTGCAATTTCTTTTATCTTTTCATTTCGACTCATCTAAAACAAGATCGATCAAAACACATATCTCAGTGGACGATCCGTATTCATTAACGCGCTACATCGACACCGTTAATTGATTAGGGTATAAATTTCTTTGGTTGTGAAACATTTCTAAACACGACACGGAAACGATTCAATCAAATGGCGCCGTTGCCGGGGATGGGTGCTATTTTGTTCGTTTTTGTTATTTGAGTTGAAAAATTATTATTCCATCAAATTTTCATCTAAGAATTGCTTCAAGTGCTTGACGTTTAGTATTTGAATTTTTGCGAGGGAATCTGGAATCATTTCAGCAGTGAGATCAAGATTCAGAGAAGTTCTACAAATTCCAGAGGAGTACAAGAAGATACAGGAAAAGGTTGAAACCCTAATCCCTCCTTTACACCGTGGATCCGCGGCCGATGAAGTGTTTTTGCGGCGGTTCCGCCGCCGTTTAGGTGTTTCGCTGTTCCAAACTTCTGTGGTATATTCTCTGTTCTATCTTCTCCTCTCTGATTTTGTCCAATAATCAATTTCTTGCAGGATTCTTTGCAAAATTCAGCGCCGCTAAAAAATAAATTTGTTGTGATTCTTGAAATTGGTTGTTTTATGCATATTTTAATACGGAAATTAAAGAGCAAAGACCAAATTCAGATTAGTTGAGGATTTCATTACCCTTCCTAAGCCCCGAAAATCACAAAACTAGCATCCGCATCACCCTCATTAATTAAAAGAAATATAGACAAGACTCTAAGGACCGTCGCGCTCAATTAGGACAGAAGGAGGTCGTGGATAATCTATTGCTTATCCGCGTTTCTTTTGTGGTGTCTAAGGTAAGTGTGTCTAAGGCAAGTGGTTACTTAATTAGGCCCGCTACTTACGTAGCGGAGAACCTCCCACTTACCTGGCCACAGGAGGGGCAAAGAGGTAGTAGAGCATTTATCCTGTGATTTGTCTTCTGGAAGTCTAGGAGCGGCTTGAGACTTGACCTAGGTGACCATTAGATATAGGGGTGCTTGTGCATGTTTGTGTGAATTTTCATAAATCCGTCATTTTTCAAAATAAACCAATTATTTTCTCCCCTTTTTTTTACCCTTTTCCCCCTCTTCTCTTCTTATAATGGGTGACCCAAATAGAAGAATTCTTGCCGAGCTTTGCTATCCATAACCAGATATTTCTTGTTCTCGTTATCGCTTCGGTATACCGTCCGACTCTCCCATGTCCTTAAGAGATCGGATAGAACAAGCGGGTAGAAACAGTTGGCCACCTCAGTCCAGGTCTTATCAACCGTATCATAATTCTACATCTGTTTCAGTTGATACTCCGAGTGAGGATGCCCCTAGACGCATGTCCATTGCTGAGCATATAGCTAGGGCTAAAGGCCAAAGTTTCAATCCGGACCAATATCAACCGTATTCTAATTCTACATCTGTTTCAGTTGATACTCCGAGTGAGGATGCCCCTAGACGCATGTCCATTGCTGAGCATATAGTTAGGGCTAAAGGCCAAAGTTTCAATCCGGACCAATATCAACCATCACCTCCACTTTCTAAAGAAGAATTTTATAATCGGTTTGTGGCATGTATGATGTTCAATAGCCAACCGACCAACCAATATTAATATTCTTCTTATCACAATGTTGACCCTACTCCTGTCCAATTTTCACAACCCTTCTATTCCTATCAATCAAATCCAACTTTTCCACCTTCTCTAAAGAGTCCTTCTAATCGGTCATTTGGGAGTTTTAATCGTCCACAAGAATTTCAATCTTATATGAAAACCCCTTATCGACCCAAGTCTAATCTTGAGCAGACATTAGAAAAATATCTGAACCAATTTAGGAAGGAAATGACAGAGTGGGGGCAAGCAAATAATTCCGAATCAGCTAAAAAAAATTCAATGTCTAATATGGGCATAGGAAAAAATGAGAATTTGGGTAGTGAGAGAGAACTGTACACCTTTCCTAATCAAACATTCTCTTTCCAAACTGAAATCCACAACCCCAGTTTCATAGATTCATCGAGTACACCAAATGATTCACCAATGGACGATAGAATGTATGAGAAGTTGTGTAATAATACAGTGTTTGATTTACCCGACCGTGAAGGGTCCATTTCGAGTGAAACAATGCCAAATCCTTGTGATCTCTACACCTCCACTCTTGAACCAAAATTGATTGAAAACCATACTTTGAATGAGGTGTTTGAGAATTTTAACCTTCACTTGAATGAGGTGATTGACGTTGGGGATATATTGATTGATGAACCCGAAATTTTGGATGAGTTTGTCCCACCAATTCAACAGATCCTTTCACTTCCTTGCGGTCATCATCTTGAGGCTTTAATTCTTCCCGAACCCCAATTGCATCTTGAAGTTGATAATAATGGTATAACCGAACAGCAGACCGAAATTCAGCCTATATCTTCCACATCTGGTTTAGCAATCCTCGACACACCAATTTGTTTACCCATTTCACCTTCTACTTTCTCCGGTTCTTCTTCTATTCCGGTAATGATATTGAGTATTAATGAATCATAATCCGTTAATTCAAGTTCGACAATCCCAGAAAGCCAATTTGATTTGGATATTTTTGAAAATGAGGTAGATGAGTTTTTAGAGTCTTCTACCTCCATGTATTTTGACGAATCAAGTATGGTACAATATGACACAAAATTTATTGACAGCAAAATGTTTGATCACATCATCGATGAAAGTTTTGAAGAACTTTTTGCTGACGAACTTGCATTCCTAAACAATATGGATTTTGTGATTGATCAACCTCCACCTATAGAAATTGAACCGCCACCTCTCTTTCTTCCTAATCATTCACATTCATTCTCATTCTTTCATTTCTCTAATTTAAAACTCAAACCCTTTCCATACCACCACTTATCTCTTCCTCATTTCTTTCTGACTCTATATAATATGTTCTTCCACCGACCTATACGCTACACTGATAAAATCTTTGAATGGTTGGTATTAATTTTTGGTCTTTATAAAGTCTTATTTTGACCAAATGACTTACCCCCTCTTAAAATGCTTAATATTGTCTAACTAATGTTTGAGTGGGGTATATTTTTGGCTCTTGAAAATAAATTTTGTTCTCAAAATTGTGAGCCAAAAATAAGTTTGGGGAAGGATTTTCACTTTAAAATATTTTTGCCCCCATTAATAATGTCCTCCCAAGCTTACAGGTTTTTGTGATCCAACAGATAGCAACAGTGAGGACGTTGTTGAAAATAAGTTTGGGGAAGGTTTGTGCTTATTTACGCATCATTTCGCATACTTTGCATAAGCACAAAACATATAATGAAAAAAAAGTTAAAAAAATTGTGTACATAAATAAGATAATAAAAGATTAGATAGTGAAAAATTACATCCAAAAAGATTGGAAGAATTTAAGAAAACCAAGAAAGTTAGAAGTTTTTTTAAACAAACTAGTAATAAGTAGTTATGAGCCGTTGTCCCAAGGGTTAGTAAGATGAAATAAGTCACTAATCTGCGGATAAAAATAAGTCTGAAAAATAGTTTCTATTCTGGAAGCCAAACATTTGAATGTTGATACCCTACTATACGCACTTACACACGTCTTGAAACTCGGGATAGTAGAGGATACCTTGAAATGCTCTTGTCTAAAAGCCAAAGTATGAAAGAAATAATAAATGAATAAAAGATAAAATGGTGTTAAGAAAAAAAAAATGAACACCGGTTTTGTTATCACCAAGGCAGCAATAAAAAAATATAGCGAGGGTGCTTCATCACCTAGTGCCTTAGACCAACTGGTTTGGGAGTCACTGCTAAGCCTTAGGTGTTGCAAGACGAGGAAAATATTAAATACACCTACTCTGCAAGCACATGAGTAATCGGTCGGTTAGTACCTCAAGAAGTATTAACGTTCGCATGAAAAATGTGTGAGCAATCCCATCTAAATATTCACCGATTAAAAAGTACTGAGGTAGATGGACAAGAGTATGATAGCTTGAATTGAATTCTCCGAGTGTAGGGATATCTTTTACACACGTAGGGGTATATGATCGATGTTTGGAAGAAAGGTAGGAATGAAGAATAAAGACGATGTTTTATTGAGAGATGATGTGATTTCTAATATCTTTTCATGACTATTAAGATAGGGCTCATGACAACCGAAAAGCTAGTGTAGTTGGAAACTCTAATTTTCAAAGTCTTTCTTTTATAATTCTTATCTTTACATGTAACTTTTACGGTCTTCTTTTTATTATGGGATTTTGTGGGTGCAATCCGCTGCAAACCTTCAGGAAACAACACTCCTCCTACTTGGGACACCTAGAGGTTTAAAGGCTTGTTGCACGTGCTCAGTGCAATCGTGTTGCGTACGAAAGTGTGCTAGTTAGTTTTTCTTTTTCTTTATTTTCTTCTTCTCTTGAATAAAAGATATTTGCTCGAGACGACCAAAATTAAGTTTGGGGGTATTTGATCAGTCGAAAATATTGCAATTTTAACACATCAATTTCCCTATTCTTTGCAATCATCTAAAGGTGTTTGGTATAAATATAACACATATTAGCAGTTCGTCTGCAAAATATCAAATAACATGTGTTATACATTATAACCGGCATTATGAGGGAAATTGTGTGTTTACTACTGCAGGCATGATATTTTTTATCTCAACACTGTTTATCAAGATTGTGTGCAGAAAATCCTTCAGGTTAAAGAGCTGGAATCACAAAAGTGCCAATAAAATGCATCAAGTACAAGACTTGAGATCTGGTAGCAACCAAGAAAGAAATTTCAGATTCCAGGTATCAGAAGAAGATCCCAACATTGTCAGAAGAAGACCACAGAAATTTCATGCAGTGAGCCCATTATATGGCCGCGGATCCGCGGCCGAGTTGGCCGATCCGCCGCGGTTCCGCGGCCTGGTTAGCTCCTTGGCCCTCCAAAATCCTCTGGAATATTCCCTGTAACAACCCTAGCTTCCAGAAGACTCTCAATTACCACGTGGATTTTTCCAGAAGACTCTGCATAACAAACTCACTCTAGAATATTACTTGTAACAATCTCATTCTAGAATATTTCTTATAACAAACTCATTCTAGAATATTCTCTCTAACAAATTCATTCTAGAAGGCTCTCTCTAACAACCTAGCTTTGGAGGGAAGATTCAAATGAGGTGGTTATAAAAAGAGATCTAGATCTAGGGTTTGAGGGTTAGACAATTAGTGGTGAGTTAGTTACATTTTTGGAGCCAAAATTCAAATTCAAGTTGAGTGACACAACTTAATACTAAAACGCTAGCCCAAATTCAAATCCAAAGCCAAATCAAGATCATTTTGAGAAGCAAATCAAGCAAGCAACCATCGATCCTTTATCCGCGAGGCCAATCTTCATCCGAGCAAGAGATCCACGACGATCTGCGACTCACGGAGATCGAGCGGAGCGAACTTCGACGGATCTAGTTACCTCTTCAAAGGAGCGATCGAGAGCAACTCTTGTAATCTCGAATTGAGGGAATGTGTAATTAGTCGTCGATTTAATAAAGGTGATAATTGCAATTCTTAATTTCTTTAAATTCTTGCGTTATGAAACTTCTTGATTCTTGATTTATTAATTTTCATGATGTATGAGTGAAATCCCGCTTGTGGAGGATTCGAGAGAATCGGTAGATCTAGTGATGATAAAATCTTAATACTAATTTTAAGTCTTATGAGATTTGTGAACTCTAGGAAAAAAAGAATCATCAATGACCTAATTTGGATTGAGATCACATTCTTGCGAATTTTGTTGCAATTTAGGGATCAAATGATTGATGATTTTTTTTCTAGAGGCTAGATCCGAATGATCATGATTGAAAAGACAAGGGATAGAAGGAGAAATCTGAGTTTCTTCAATAGATCCATAATCTTCATTTATTATCATTAATCTAGCTACAAATTATCAATAGATAAGATTAGAAATTATTAGATTCATCACTACTACCAATTTGATCGAATCCTACAAGCTATTCTACAAATCTTGATAACTAAATTGATTGGGACATTTCTTGATTCTAGATCTATTTTCTTTATGTTTCTTGAAATCAAATCTTTCAAATCTTGAATCAATTTTCTTGCAATTTCTTTTATCTTTTCATTTCGACTCATCTAAAAGAAGATCGATCAAAACACACATCTCAGTGGACGATCCGTATTCATTAACGCGCTACATCGACACCTTTAATTGATTGCGGTATAAATTTCTTTGGTTGTGAAACATTTCTAAACACGACACGGAAACGATTCAATCAGTGACTCTGAAGACGAAGTCAACACAGTGTTCTCGGTCCGTCCATCGGTGCAGGCCCTCACTGGAGATGATCAGAGTTTGCAAATCGCCATGGTTCCGCAAAAGCATTACAAAGAGCTCGACGCACTTGATACCTATAATGTGCAAGAACTGCAGACATTCTACGCCCCTCCCAAGCAAAAAGATGAAAAGGCGATTCTCTTTTATCGATTCGCGGAAACCAAAGTGGAGAAAGAAATCTGGCATAGTGCCGATTCTACGCTTGACAGGCTCCGGCCCATCCATCTGCACAGATACTACACAGAAGGATTAAAAAGGCTATTGAGGCGTCAAGGCATACCCTTTAAACAGACTGCTCGACAAGCTCAGTTCTACAACAGGATCTGGAACAACCCCGGAACTCAGCAAAAATTGCCCAACGGGAGAATAGAAACAATCGGCCTTGGATATGTTCAATCCAAGAAACGGGAGCGATTCCATGGCTGCTACGTTATACATGACTTCGATGACGAAAGAGATGCTCTTTTAAAAGAAGCTAACGCTGAGCCTGAACGCGGTCCTGCCATAAAAATGCTGAGTCCGTCATTTGAAGATGTAACGACCGTGTTTTCTAATACCTACTAAAATATATTTTATTTAAATTTCTACTACCAAATAATTATTTACGTGTTTCTTTTATAGAATAATAGTTTTTAAAGTAGTGTTAATAATTTTCAAAGTATTGAATATGATTAAAAGAATTTTCTAAATTCTACTTATTATTTTTATAGGCTTAAAATGTATTAGTAAGATTTTATAACGCCCTAAAATAATCTACATATTTTTATTATCAATAAAAGTAATTAATTCGTAATTAAAAATATTTTAAAGGATAAACTAGATATTATATAATTTTAATAACTAGCTAAAACCATAGGAATGAATATATCATTTAGTTTTAGCCCAAAATTATTTTTATACTAAAGATAACAATAAAACATAATTTCTAAAATTTTTCCATAATTTTTCCATATTTTTAAACATTTTTACCAAATTTTTCAAAGCCAAATCAATATTTTTAAATAATCTGCTGATTTTTATTTTTATTAGTTTTTATTTTTAAATTTTATTAAACCTTTTAACCTGGACTGTTGGATCATAAGATCCAACGGCCCAGAAATCCCGACGGCGTCCACGTGGTAGGGACCACGCGAAAACGCGTGGTCTCCACACGCGCGATACGTGGCAGGCGGCGGGACTCTTGGCGGCGCGATCTCAACCGTTGGATCTCAATCCAACGGCTGAGATAAGAGACGGCGGGCGCAATCATTAACTAATGATTCACAAATCATGAGGCAACACAGATTTTTGTGTTATTTAACAGATTTTTTTGGATTTTTCTGTTGATTGGAAAACGCTATAAATAGGCACTTCAAACACTGATTTCTCACACTTCAGAACTCCAAAAATTCTGAAAAAAATACCGGTGCCTTCGTATCGATGACGCCGACGCTACGGCTCCACTCAATCACTGAGAAAAAATCGAGGTGTGGAGCTATTGAGGATTTTGTACACGCCTACGTTTTCAACCCTTCGGCATCCGACTCAAACAAAAGGTAGGATCCGCCTCTCTCCTCTTTTCCTATCATCTTCTTTCTCAATAAGCTAGTTCCAACTTATAATCATCAACCCCCATTTAAAATGGTGTTATAATATTCGTGCATGCTTATTCCTTGTACCCTCAATAACGATAATGTTAACCCATATTTTAAAACGGTGTTTAAATTCCCTCTGTACACAAAAGTATATTACACACCCATAATACCTGGAATCTGATCTACTTAATGTCATAACCCATGAATTGTCATTTCATCTCTGACATACCCATACTATAAAAATGATCTCGAATTAGGTTACTTCCATAAGATACCCTCGTTTAATTAAAATATTATATTTGTTTAAATAACCATAAGAAATAAAGATATGTGAAATAAATATTTTAGATACAGCATACGTATATTTTACTTACAAATATTTTAAAACCCCTTCAACCTTTTTAAAGAAGAAAATACTAAATTTAAATAACGATATCTTTTCAAAAGTAATATTTAGTATCTTATAAAAAGGTAATTTTAAAATAACACCAATTTAGGACAAAGGAAAAGTTGTAGGTATCGATCGTTTATCTAAACCAGACTTTGTGGTGCCTAGGTTAGACAAATGAGAAAAGTAACTTTAAAAGGCTCGTCTCACGGTGATGCGTGAGCGAATCACTCCTTTCCTTACTTGTGCTTACCTGGCCACAATTGGCGGTGAAGAGGCGATTTGAGGACCTCACAACTTGTCCTTTTGAAACAGTTAGGAGCAGGCTAGTTTTTCAAATAAAAAAAAACTCTTGCAACTTGTCCTTATAAAAACCTCTTGCAAAAGATTTTCAAATAAACACCACAACCTTTTATCGAAAGGATATTTTTCCGTAAAATATTATGTTTTTCCAAAATGATAAATATTCCAAATCTCATGGTTTTTCTTAGAAATAATAAAAGATAATTAAACACTATTATTTCTTTTTAACTAAGCTTTCCCTAAGATGACACGAACTACTTTACGAACTTTATAAAATAAAACAAGTGGTTGTGGAAGGCCATATTAAACGAGATCAATACTTTCTAAAATTTCCAGTTATGACAACATGGCATATATAAAACATAATATGGATAGGGTTAGAATGCGCGGACCTAGGTATGGAATACTTTATGAAGATCTCTGCAGGCAGGGTGACCAGTCCAATATATGGGCGACTATACAAATATGAAGATCCCGATATTCCGGGTGAACAGTTCAATATATGGGTGACTATACAAATATAACAGTCCAATATATGGGCGACTATACAAATATGAAGGTCCCGATATTCCGGATGAACAGTCCAATATATGGGCGACTATACAATGTGGAAATTCCATACCTAGAAGTATACGCACTAACTCTAATTCGTCCGAACCTTTATACTGAACCACGGGGATGGGTAGTTTGATTAGGCAAGGATAATTCGGAACTCGGATTCCCCTACTACTCGATCATGATCCTGGAAAGTGAAACGGTACATTTCACTTCCCCGGTTGTTGTTTCGTGGCCACAACGGAATAATCGCGAGTATCCGGACCCTTGTTTAACAAACTAATACGAACTTTTACCTTCACCTATACTTCCTACTACTTACCTACATACAACTTACAACATACTCATGCTCATATATACCTCTCTTCAAAACGTCTTAAGTTTGTGCATTTCAAACATTTACACCCCTTACTTTATGTCTGCATGCATACATCATACTCTTATATACACATGTTCGTTTCTATACCTTTACTTTCTTATGAGGCAATCCTACCCGAGTATAACTCGCTGACGGACCTTCCTTTTCTTCCTCTATCTTTGGAATGTCCGTCAGATAAGAATGAGTATTATGGCGAGGATCAAGGTGTGAAGCCAACTTATGAAGATTATGCAGACTGGACGATGGAAGATTAGCTAGATTTAATTTTTGTTGTTGCCCACATGTTTAGGGATTTTTTTTCTCCTCGATGTAATTAAACTACTTAGTTTATTTTACTCTTTCTTTGGGGATGTAATAAAGTTTGGTTAATGGAAATAAATGTCTTTCGCTTTTATTATTTTTGTTTTGGTACACATCCTGCATGTTAAATATTCATACGCTTAACGTAACTGTATTGAATAGACCACTTTCAATACAGTTAGGTTGCGGACCATGCCACGTCATCCTTCTCCTTCTTTTGGGAAGCGGGGATGTTCCCCTCCGAACGGCGGCCAAGACATGGACGTCTTACCTGTGATTCGGGGCAGATGCTATTTGGTTTTATCCGTCCACCTCTCCGAAAATGCCAAGTTGATTTATGGCACCATGTATTGGAGGTTTAGACGGATGCGGCCGATGTAACAGACTTCGTCAGATTCCCCCTCGTTTGAGGGGTTTTTTTATTGTGGGGACGCTCTTCCCTACAGGCGCAAGCCCCTGTAGTTAATTACGCTACCGCACCGCGGTAACAACTTTCTCCTTCTCCAGATGGTCACTTCGTGACCTGGGTGTTTGTTTTGTTTGTGGTTGCCCGTGGATTGTATACGGAGACTAATTTATGTCGTCACCCGTAGGACGTGGATTAGTCCAAATCCGTATTTTCTTATATTTGGGTTTGAGGTTTTTGTTTAAGGATACGTTAGCCATATGTTAGGCTAAGATCAACTTAAACGCTTGTTAAGGATACATTAGTCCAATTTGAGACTAAGATCAACTTAAAGGGATCGTTTGGATCCGACAAAAGAGTATTTAGGGGCTCTATTGTTCCAGTTTAGGGACATAGTGGTCATCGCCAGTTTAGGGACATAGTGGTCCATGAGTTTAAGGACGCGTCAGTCCATGGGTTTAAGGACCCTACAGTCCATATTGATGTGTGGTTGTCGGGACCCGTCACCTCTCTGACGACGTTGAAGGATTACAACGACAGATGTCAGAGGAGTTCGGAGATGTACCCTTGAACCGGGTGTAAATTGATTTAAGAGAGCAGTTGTGCTTAGTCAATTTAATTTGAGGACTTATGGCCAGAATTGGGCTAAGTCCAGTTGAAAACGTTCAACATTTTATTTGCATTTGGCCTATTAGGCCTTTACTAGGGCTCTGCCCCTGTTTAATAATGCATGGCATTTTTGCTTGATCTATTAGACCTTTATTTGGCTCTGCCCCATTTTTTAATAATGCATTGCATTTTATTAGGCCTGTTAGGCCCTTTTAATTGGGCTCTGCTCTTCTTTTCAATAATGCAGTGCATTAATTAGTCTAACAGAGCGCCACGTGGCTTGTCAGGCGCTTTGCGCCAGCGCAAGGCGCAAACGCATGTAGAGATGCCACGTGTCACGCTCTGGTGAGCGCAAGCGCAGTGCGCTGGGCTATTGCGCTACTGACACGTGGCACGCTCTGGTGACTTGCGCCAATTTTAAGAGAGCGGTGCTCTGTTTTTAAAGCGCAAGGCGTAGTTTGTTCTGGGGCTGACACGTGGCGCTCTCTGGTGGCTTGCACCGACCCAAGAGCGCAACAGTGCAAATTTTATAAGTGCAGGGCACTGTTCAATATTTTGATCCAATTTTGGATTAAAAAAAAGAATCTTTTAAGATTCCAGAACTAATAGTTCATCAAAAGGCAATGCCTTTAAGTAGATCAAATGATCTGTGAAGTAATACTTCTTTTTATCTTTTTGTGATTGGATCTTTTTGATCTTTTTTTTTCCTTTTTAATTGAAGATCTTGATCTTGTTCTTAGATTATTGATCTCTTTTAGAAGAAAATTCTTCTTTTTATTCAAAGGTTTTTACCTTTTCTTTCTCTGAGCTCTTCTTAAAATTTTCTTTAGAGGAGTTCTGTGTTTTTCTCTGTCTTCTCTATATCTTTTCTCTCTTCTTCTTTTTTTTTATTTTAGAAAGAAGGATCATTGGTCGTCGGGACCCACCACCTCTCCGACGACACTGAGAGATTACAGTGCCATATATCGAAGGTGTGGAGGGATATACCCATTGAACCATGTCTCACTCATTAGGGGGGAAGAACAGGCTAGAGCTTAAGTTTCTCGCCGCTGAAAAAGGCTTCTTTGTGTTCGCGCACGTGCGTCGCACATGTTGGTCGCACGTGCATCGCACGTGTTGGGCACTCATATTTGCACGTAGCGCACATGGAGCTTGCGCATGTGCGCATTATAGGGGGAGCAAGCTCCTATGGAGAACGAGTCTGTTTTTATTGAATATTCTCATGTGGTGAGCACGTGCGTTGCACGTGGTGCGCGCGTGACGGGCACACGTACGTTGCACGTAGCGCACATGCGCATTATGAGGAGAAGCAGGGCTTCTATATATGGAGAACTAAACTCCTTTTAATATTATTAAATGTTCTCATGTGGTGCGCACGTGCGTTGCACGTGGTGTGCACGTGGCGGGCACACGTGCGTTGCATGGAGCGCACATGCGCATTATGAGGAGAAGCAGGGCTTCTATATATGGAGAACTAAGCTCCTTTTAATATTAAATGTTCTCATGTGGTGCACGTACGTTGCACGTGGTGCGCGCCTGGCTGGCGGGCACACGTGCATTGCACGTAGCGCACATGCGCATTATGAGGAGAAGCAGGACTTCTATATATGGAGAACTAAGCTCCTTTTAATATTATTAAATGTTCTCATGTGGTGCACGTGCGTTGCACGTGGTGCGCGCGTGGCGGGCATACGTGCGTTGCACGTAGCGCACATGCGCATTATGAGGAGAAGCAGGGCTTCTATATATAGAGAACTAAGCTCCTTTGAGAATTGAATCCTTTGAGGATTGAAATCTACCCTTTCTAAGAGGTATCCCTTCTTATTTATATGGGAGTGGTAGAGAAGCCATCTCTCCTTTTCCCGATGTGGGACTAAAAATGCATTCCCCATGTAGTAGAGCATTACTTTAGATTACACATGCATAGCACATTTGCTCATAACTTTTGATCTCGGATGAATTATGAGACCGTAATATATCAAATCGAAGGATTTTTCGAGATACTTTCGATACCATCAAAATTTAGCTGTTTCTCATTCCGTAGTTTGTCAAAATGCAGCTCGAAAAATACTGGTTCGCATCTTCTTCCTTAGATCACATGTGCATAGATATTTGCTCATAACTTTTGATCCTGGATGAATTATGAGGCCCATAATATATCAATCGAAGGTTTTTTTGAGATGTTTTCAATACCATCAGAATTTAGCTATTTCTCATTCCAGAGTTTGTCAAAATACAGCTCGGAAAATACTGGTTCGCATCTTCTTCCTTAGATCACATGTGCATAAACATTTGCTCATAACTTTTGATACCGGATGAATTATGAGGCCCATAATATATCAAATCGAAGGTTTTTTCGAGATGCTTTCAATACCATTAGAATTTAATAGTTCCTCTTTTAGGAGTTTATCAAAATACAGGCCGAAAGATACTGGTTCGCATTTCCTTAAGCGTATCGCTGCCATTTAATACCTTGGACTCTTTTGCGCATAAATTTTTGGCGGGAACAAATGCCCCCCACTACTTTGCCCATGTAAGTATATACGTGGGTGAAGTAGTGCAGAGTAATGCATAGCGTATGACCAGTTTCGGGTTGGTATATAACTTTCAGAATCTTGATCTTAGAAGATAACGAGCGGACACAAGCGTCGTCATTTATCATTGACTCAAATCTCGACTCTTAAAAGATATAGTTCCAAACTCTCAATTCCATGAGCCGCACCCTTCTATTTCTTTATGTTTTACTCTGGCGTGAAGTAGTTTATATGCTCATGAGTAACTTCTCCATTTCAGTGGCATGTAGCTTTGGCAAGTGTGGCCCATAGATGGTAGATAACAATTCATCTTGAATCCTTTATAAGGTAGTGATGGCTTAGAAGACAGGGGTAGGATCTGCCACCTAAGGCTTTTCAACTTTATGAGCCATGAGGGTCTCATAAAGACTTTTCTCCCTACGAGTCGAGAGGATCCCGTATGTGTATTTTCTCCTTAGGAATCGTGAGGATTCCTAAGCGTGTTTTCTCTTATAAGTCGTAAGGATCTTATAAGAGAATTTTCTCTTTTACGAGTCGAGAGGACCCGTAAGCAGTTGTTTCCCTCCTTGTCGGGATTCGATTTTGGAGAGTGTGACCCGTGGATAGTATGCAAGAGTCCATTTTGGACGACTCGCAGGGTGCCAGTGCTTAGGAAATAGGTTTTTTAATCCCCACTGCCTAAGGCTTTATCTCACAAGTCGAGACGAATCGAGAAGTTCTCGTGAAGACACTAATTTCCTCACGAGTCGAGACAAATCGAGCAGCTCTTGTCAAGGACGCTAATTTCCTTGAATTGAGGTATTTGCTAAGGACGCTGATTTCCTCGGAGTTGAGACGAATCGAGGTATTCCTGCAAAGACACTGATTTCTCTGCGGGTCGACGCGAATCAAGATACTCTCGTCAAGGATGCTAATTTCCCTAAATCAAGGTATTTGCCAAGGACACTGATTTCCTCAGAGTTGAGACGAATCGAGGTATTCCTGCAAAGACACTGATTTCCCTGCGGGTCGACGCGAATCAAGATGCTCTCGTCAAGGACGCTGATTTCCCTGAATCGAGAGGGTTGCCAAGGACACTGATTTCCCTGGGGTTGAGACGAATCGAGGTACTCCTGCAAAGACACTGGTTTCTCTGCGGGTCGACGCGAATCGAGATGCTCTCATCAAGGACACTGATTTCCCTGAATCGAGGAGGTTGCCAAGGACACTGATTTCCCTGGGGTTGAGACGAGTCGAGATACTCCTGTAAAGACACTGGTTTCTCTGCGGGTCGACGTGAATCAAGATGTTCTCATCAAGGACACTAGTTTCCCTAAATCGAGGAGGTTGCCAAGGACACTGATTTCCCTGGGGTTGAGACGAGTCGAGGTATTCCTGCAAAGACGTTGATTTCTCTGCGGGTCGACGCGAATCGAGATGCTCTCGTCAAGGACACTGGTTTCCCTGAATCGAGGAGGTTGCCAAGGACACTGATTTCCCTGGGGTTAAGACGAGTCGAGGTACTCCTGCAAAGATACTGGTTTCTCTGCGGGTCGACGCGAATCGAGATGTTCTTGTCAAGGACACTGGTTTTCCTGAATCGAGGAGGTTGCCAAGGACACTGATTTTCCTGGGTTGAGACGAGTCGAGGTATTCCTACAAAGACACTGATTTCCCTGCGGGTCAACGCGAATCGAGGTGCTCTCGTCAAGGACACTAGTTTCCCTAAATCGAGGAGGTTGCCAAGGACATTGATTTCCCTGGGGTTGAGACGAGTCGAGGTATTCCTGCAAAGACACTGATTTCCCTGTGGGTCTACGCGAATCGAGGTACTCTCGTCAAGGACACTGGTTTCCCTGAATCGAGGAGGTTGCCAAGGACACTGATTTCCCTGGGGTTGAGACGAGTCGAGATATTCCTGCAAAGACACCGATTTCCCTGCGGGTCGATGCAAATCGAGGTGCTCTCGTCAAGGACACTGGTTTCCCTGAATCGAGGTATTGCCAAGGACACTGATTTCTCTGGGGTTGAGATGATCTCTGGTGGTCTTTCAGGTTTTATATGAGTTACCGTCAAGACCCTGAAGTTAGGAATTTGGCCTTCACTTTGCTTGCTGTGGTGTGTCCGAATCCTGTTGGAGGAGGGACGTTGTAGTTACATTTCGTCTGCTGTATAGAGACGAACGTCAAAGTGGTGATCACTCCACGCTGGGGTGAGATGATCTCCGATTGTCTTTCGGGCTTTATATGAGTTGCCGTCAAGACTTGGCTCCGTTTTCTGATGGAGCATGGGGAGGGAAGATATGTTTTCTTTTGTGTTTGCGCCCCTGGATTGTATACAAGGATTGTTGTGATATCGCCTGTAGGGCATAAATTTCATTATATATATTTTTTTCATTTTATTTCTTTCCGCGATGCTCTATCATTTCAGCTTTTATATCGCGAAAGTCGCGATTGCCCAATCATTTCGGCTATTTTTCGTGGTGCCCAATCATTTCGGCTATTTATTTTATTTTCACTCGCTGCTTTCTATTGTAAGTTGCCCCATCATTTCGGCTATTTTACATGCATACATTTTTTTACTTACTGATTTTATCGCAAGTTGCCCTATCATTTCGGCTATTTCGTATGCGTTTTTAGCTCGCTGATTTTTATCGCGAGTGTAGAACTTGGAATCTGGTGCCAATCTCAGCATCAACATCACTACAACTGGAATATTGCCAGGAGCGAATCATCATTTGCCATGAAAGGGCTTGGAATTTGATACTGGTTTAGGCATCAGCATCGCTACAACTGGGATATTGCCAGGAGAGAATCATCATTTGCCTCTGTCGATATTGAACAAAGGTGGCTTAGTAAACAGGGTTAGGATCCTGTCGACTAAGGCTTTTGACTTCATGAGCCGTAAGGGTCTCACAAAGGTATTTCTCCCTACAAGTCGTGAGGATCTCGTAGGTGCGTTTTCTCCTTAGGGATCGCGAGGATTCCTAAGTGTATGTTCCCCTATAAGTCGTAAGGATCTTACAAAAGGGTTTTCTCGTTATAAGTCGAGATGACTTATAAGGGTTGTTCACCGTATGGACATATCCCCAGTCACGGGTGGGACTTGGTTAGGGAAATGTTTATTCAGGCCCGTGGATTGTATACAAGGGTCCGTATTGAGCCGCTTGTAGGGCACTATCGAAGGTTGTGGGGGTTGCTTAAGAACAGGTTCAGCTCTCTGTAACTTAAGACTTTCAAATCTTATGGGCCGTGAGGGTCCCATAAGAGAGTTGTCCTTACGAGCTGTGAGGATCTCGCAAGTGTAATTTCTCCTTAGGAATCGTGAGGTCCCTAAGTGTGTTGCTTCCCTGTGAGTCGTAAGGATCTCATGCGGGTGGTTTCTCCTTACAAGGTCGAGAGGACCTTGTAAGTGTCTTTTAACGAGGTTGCGCCCTTTCGGGTTTTCATAAACACTCGCCGGTAGCCATGCTGTTTTTACTCACGGAGCCCTTTCGGGTTTTCATCCGTACCCATTTTGCTTATGGACATACCATCTCTTTTTTTCTTCTTTTTTTTATCTCGTCAGCCTGAGGATGCTGCGGTAGTAGTTTAAAGACGTTTCGGTCATCAGCTAGTTTTAGGACGTAGTGGTCCGTCATTAGTTTAAGAACGTTTCGATCCGTTCTTGAAGAAGGCCAGGTACTACTTATAGAGTTTTGAGCTTAGGAAGATAGCGAGCGGACATAGTCGTCGTCATCTATCATTGACCTAGGCTGTGACTCATTAGGCGTAATATTTCTTTAGGAAGCGGCCGTTTATTGGCCTGAAAGGCCTTTCACCGTGCATATCCATGAGTAGATAGGCTCCACCCTGGTAAATCTTGTCTATGATGTACGGGCCTTCATAGTTCGGCTCGAATTTTCCCTGCTTGGCGCGATTGGGGATCATAGGTCTTTTGACCACTAGCACGAGTTCGCCTTGGCGGAATGTTCTCGGCCTGATCAATCTTTCATATGAGCGCATCGTCTTTGCTTTATAAGCCTCCAGATTTTGTTGCGCTATGAGCCGGGTTTCATCAAGGGCATCGAGCTCCTCGAGGCATATGTGAGCATTCTCTTCGTTCGTTAGCTCATAATGGACTGCTACTCGTAGAGAGGGTAACTCTATCTCGAGGGGGAGTACTGCTTCTGTACCGAATACCAACGCGTACGGCGTAGTGTTCATGGCCGTCTTGAACGTAGTTCGATACGCCCAGAGAGCTTCTTGCAGTCTTTCGTGCATGTCCTTCTTATTTCGGGACACTGTCTTCTTCATGATCTTTGTCAAGGTCTTGTTGAAGGCCTCGGCTAGACCATTAGCTCGCGGATTATAAACCGAGGAATATCTCCAGTCTATATTATGCTGCTGCGCGAAGCGACTGATCTTGTGGCTTCTGTAGGCTGGCCCGTTATCGGAGATGATCCGTCGCGGAGTTCCAAACCGGTAAATGACGTGCGTCTTGAAGAAATGGAGGATATTCTCCGTCTTCACTTCTCTCAGCGGTACTGCTTCTGCCCATTTGGAGAAGTAATCAGTCATCGCCAAAATGAAACGATGTCCTCTGGACGATGCTGGTTCAATGGGGCCAACTATGTCGGTTCCCCGCATTTCGAATGGCCAGCTAGCCACTGTTGGATGTAGAGGATTTGGATGTTAGTGGATAAAGTCCCCATGAATCTGGCATGAGTGGCACCGCTTCGCATACTCGAGGCAGTCCTGAATCATCATGGGCCAATAGTAGCCCATCCGTTTAATTTTCAACTTCATCTTCGGGCCTGCTTGGTGAGAACCGCAGAGTCCATCGTGAACTTCCTGAACGACTCTTTTCGCTTCATCAGGTCCTAGGAATCTCAACCACAGAGAATCAAACGACCTCTTATACAGAGTATCATTGACGAAGGCGAAAGACAGAGCTCGTTTCATAAGCTGATGTCTTGAGGACGTATCTTCGGGCGTTCGACGGTATTTGAAGTAGTCTATAAAAACTTCTCTCCAATCCTCGGCCTTATCCCGGTCTTTTATTTGTAGGGTCGTCTGCTCAGTCGCTCCTTTTTCTTCGGATGATTCCGGAGATATTTTTGCTGGGGCAAGCACCCGATGACTCTGTACCACAATTCTGATGTCATCGAGATTCTCGTCAGCCAGTTCTTTAGCGAGCTTGGCTAATGCGTCCGCTTTGCTGTTTTCCGCACGCGGTATGTTTTCCAAAGTGTAGGAAGGAATTTTGGTCAATAGTTGTTGCACCTTTTCACCGTACTTTACCAACTCTGGTTTGCACGTCTGGTAGTCGCCATTTACTTGACTAACGACCAGTTGGGAGTCTCCGTATATGAGAAGGTTTTCAATTCCCATGTCGATGGCGATCTCGAGGCCTGCTATCAAAGCTTCGTATTCGGCTTCATTATTCGTCCTCGGCTCTGTTAAGGAGAAAGCAAAGCGCATTATCCCTCCTTGTGGAGTCACGAAGATAAGGCCTACCCCCGATTTGATTATAGGGGTACTTTGTTTGCGCTTCTTCATGGAAGATGCTCCATCGAAATAAAGCTCCCATCGGGTATCGCTCCCATCGATCACGTCAAATGCATGTTCGTCTGGCAGTTCGCAATTCAGAGGGGAATCGGCAGGTATCAGATGCTCAGCGAGGAAGTCGGAGATGGCCTGGCCTTTTACTGCCTTGAGAGGTTGATAAGTTATCGAGAACTCCATCAAGAGTAGGGCCCATTTAGCGAGTTGCCCCGTCAATATGGCTTTTGACATCAAATACTTAAGGGGGTCCACCTTCGAAATGAGACGGACATCATGCGCCAACGCATAGTGCCTGAGCTTGGTTATCGCAAAGATCAACGCCAGGCAGTGTTTTTCAATGGGGGAATAGTTACTTTCTGCCCCCAGTAGAACTCGACTCAAATAGTAGAGTGCTCTTTCTTTCCCTTGGTCGTTCTCTTGTGCCCATAATGCGCCTAAGGAACTTTCGAGGGCGGTTGTATAAAGAATGAGAGGCTTTCCCTTGACCGGAGTAGCCAACACTGGCGGATTCTGGAGGTACTGCTTGATTTCGTCCAGCGCGTCTTGGCATTTATGATCCCAGACGAACGGGGTTCCCTTCTTCATCAGGTGGCTGTAAGGACGGCACTTACCTGAAAGGTTGGCTATAAATCTTCGTATATACGCGAGCTTCCCCTGGAGAGACCGCAGCTGTTTAAGAGTCCTTGGCGGAGGCATTTCCATGATCGCCTTAATCTTTGACGGATCTATCTCAATACCCCGTTGTCGGACAATGAATCCCAGGAATTTGCCTGAGGAAACTCCGAATGCACACTTGAGAGGGTTCATCTTCAAGTTGTATTGTCGAAGGCGTTGAAATACGATCTTCAGATGCTCGAGATGTTCCTCGTATGATTTGCTTTTCACCACGAGGTCGTCGATATAACATTCGACGATTTCATGTATAAGGTCATTGAAGATCTTCATCATGGCCCTCTGATAGGTGGCACCGGCGTTCTTTAGACCGAAGGGCATCACCTTGTAGCAGAATATACCCAAAGGGGTCCGGAAAGCGGTGTGCTTTTGGTCTTCGGGATGCATCTTTATCTGATTATACCCTGATGAGCCATCCATGAAGGAGAAAACCTCATGAGTGGACGTATTGTCTATCATCAGCTCGGTGATTGGCACTGGGAAATCGTCCTTCGGGCAAGCTTTATTGAGATCCCGAAAGTCCACGCATATACGTACTGTCCCATTTTTTTCATTACCGGGACGATGTTGGCGATCCATTCAGGATATTGAACCTCCTGGATAAAGCCAGAGTCGATTAGCTTTTTGACCTCGGCATTGATACTCATCTCAAGCTCAAGCCGCATTCTTCTTGGCGTTTGTTTGACCGGCTTGACGTCCAGAGATATCGCCAATTTGTGCACAGCAATTTCTGGATCTAGTCCCGGCATTTCGGAATAGTTCCATGTGAAGCAATCTCTATGCTGCATAAGCACGTCTTTTAACGCGCCACCCTTTCTTCAGATAGCAGCTCGCTGACGAATGTCGGTCACGGGTCGTTCACCGTCCCCAACTCAATTTTCTTGAGGTTATCTGCAGTAGTATGTATTCCATCTTCTAGCTCTTTCGGTGCTGGTGGAAATTCTGAGATCACCTCATCGTTGCTGTTTTCGAAGCACCAGGGAAGGTTATCCATGTTCTCGAGCTCTTCTTTTGATATTGTTATCATGTGACAAGTATGAGCTCGCTTCGAAGACCAATGTGAATCTGGTTCTGCTCCTGCGGCTTTAGGTTCGTGCTTCTGTGGCGGCGTTACCCTCCAACTGTCAGACAGAGCGAACTTGCCAAGCTGATACTGATCTTCGACCCAATTCTTGAAGGTGAAGCAGTCTTCGAGAGGATGCCCTATTACTCGGTGATAAGAGCAATAGTTCAGGTGTGAGATTTCGCCTGCCTGTTCGGGGTGCTTGGACTCCGGCAGTGTAAGCATCTGGTATTTATAGCAAGGTCAAGTATCTTATTTGTCTTATCCCGAGGAAAAGAGTACGCTCGACCCATTTTCTTCACAAGGGATAGATCTGGACTACTCGATTCCCGCTTGCATGGCTTCTTAGTCCCGCTTTGTTGCTGTCGAGCGCCTCTTTCGTTTTTTGACTTGTTTCTGCCTCTGCGTCGAGCCTTTTTTATAACAGGTTGACAGGGAGCGGCACTTTCATCTTTCACGGCCTGTTGGAGGAGGCGTTGCGTTTTGGCTTTCTCGTAGATGGCCATTTCGAAGTTGTGGCCGTCTCGGACTTTTTGGCCAGGTTTCCTTATAAGCTTGTCCATTTGTTCTTTGAACGACAGACTAGGCACTTTTGCATCAGGAACTTTTACTGGTTCAGGATTAGCGTCCTCCCATTGAGCATCCACTTCTTCATTGAAGTCATGCACGACGTAGCAATCATGGAGTAGCTCTCGTTTCTTAGACCGAATGTAACCAAGCCCGATTGTTTCCATTCTCCCATTAGGCAACTTGTGCTGAGTCCCGGGATCGTTCCAGGCCCTGTCATAGAATTTGGCTTTTCGAGCGGTCTGTTTGAAGGATATCCCCTGGCGCTTCAGCAACCTCTTCAAGCCTTCTGTATAATATCTGGGCAGACGGATGGGCTGAAGCCTGTCAAGCGTAGGATCCATACCGTGCCAGATTTCTTTCTCCACTTTCGTTTCTTCAGAGCGGTAGAATAGAATTGCCTTTTCGCCTTCTCGCCTGGGAGGGACATAGAACGTCCGTAGCTCCTCTACACTGTAGGTATCGAGCGCATCCAGTTCTTTATGATGTTTAAGTGGAACCATGGCGACTTGTAGATTTTGCTCTTCGTCAGCGGACGTTTGTATTGAAGGCCGAGCAGAGAACACAGCATGGACCTCATCTTCTGAGTCACTACCAAAGATCAACGTAGGAGCGAATGGTCCCAGCTTATTGTATTGGGGTGGACCCGAATAAACTATCTCCTCTTCCTCCTCGGTATCACTCCCGAAGACAGGGATGGTGGCGTTAGCTTTGTTCTCCGGCTTGTGACACCTCTCCATGTCTTCGAAATCTGGTAAGAAGTATTTGGCATATTCATATTTGTGGACTTCGTTCACGGAGAACGGGTTCAGTTCTCTCGTCACGGTATACTCGAGACCATCCTTAAAATATTTCATACACTAATGCTGTGTAGAAAGGATGATATTATACTCGTGTAACCATGGTCGGATGAGCAGAGCATTGTAGCATGTCTTGGCATCTATGACATGAAATTTAATATCTATGACGAGCAGCCCAAAGCGTAGCGTCAGTATCACAGACCCAAGAGTTCTTGATGATTGAGAGTCGAACCCGGAGATGGTGATCTTATCCCGAGCAAGGTGCTGGACGCTCATGCAGATTTCCTTTAACACCCGCACGTTAAGGAGATTAATGGAAGATCCATTGTCGACCAGGATCTTGCCTATCTTTATATCGTGGCAGTATCCTGAGACATAGAGGGGGCGATTGTGTTCGCACGTCCCAAGGAGAAGGTCTTCATCGCCAAAAGTGACATCGGCCGTGTGCACTTCCTCCAATTCATCCTTCATCTTTTCTTCGGCGAGAAAAGCTTGGAATTTCTCCGGCTCCTTTAGTGCCTTGATTAACGAATCTCTTGCCTCTTTTGATAGTAAAAGGGCGTCAAGAATGCTGAGCTGCGAGGGTAGCTTCCTCAAATGCGCTAGAACGTTGTAATCCACCTTATTTTTCTTCGGCGGGTCCTTGGCGGCTAGCTCTTCCATGACTTGGTCATCTAGGGCAATATCCTCAAAGACCTTTTCTTTCCCTTTATCTTTTTTATTTGAGGGTCCGAGATTCTTTTCAGGTAGCGTACGATTACGCAGCCAGATATTTTCACAAACCTTCGGCTCCTCTTCTTTTCCCGAGGTGGTCTCTTTAAAGAGAGGGCTAAGAGCCATTTCCTCGTCAGAGTCACTCCCGAATGTGAGAACTTGTGATCCCCTGGCGTTAACCATGCGACAATCGCCGGTAGTTCTGTTGAGCCCCTCGGTCGTATCTTTCTGCTCCCGACGATTTGCGCTTCTCCCGCTTAAAATGTTGTCGGTGAGCAACATATCCTTGCCACCATCTATTGAAAGCTTTGCACTGTTCGGTGGGGTGCGAAATCTTCCGATGATATAAGCAGTAAGAGGGGTGCATTTCCGCTTCATCAGTAATGCTTCCTTCAGAGGATGGTAGCTTCATACCCATTGATATGGCCTTAGCAAACCTTTTCCTCGTCTTGAATCTGCTTTTATCTGCGGTGGATGTATTCTGCTCCAGCGGGAGTGTCTCAACTCTTTCTTCAAGTAGCTGGCGCTTGGCCCTTTCAAATATGGCCGTCTCGCGTTCCCGATCAGCCTTACTTTTCAACAGAGCTTCGTTGAGGAATGCGTCAATTGTTTCATCTGATGGCCCCAGAATTTCCGGTTTAGGATCTGCCCCCAGCTTCTCAGCGCAAGGAGTTTCCTCATCGTCTGTAAATGATTGGGAGATCATATGACAGCTCGCCACGCAGTCTTCGGATTCACCCGACGAGCTTTCTCCCTCACCTTCCTCTTGAAAGACATGGTTGAGGAACTCTTGAAGTGTGATGGGAGTTCGTGTTTTCTGGTTGTACTCCTCCAGTGCGTCAATTTGTTTTTGTATGTCCGTGCGCTTGTCGCCAGGCTTCACGGGCTTCTTGGATTTCTTCTTCTTCTTCTTTGAAGATTTTGACGGCTGGTTGTGAGTTCTTGAGCCACCACCATCAATCTTTGGAGTCGGGCGCAGCTTCAACATTCCTTCAATGATCTCCGGTTCCAACGGATTCTTCCACCTAATCGCTGGGATCGTTTAGCATCCACTTTGTCTTGGCTGATAGCACAACCTCCCATGGAGCTTCTTCAATGAGGGAGCATGTTGCCCCCGGCGTATTCACCCTTTTAGGGGTGTGAGGCTGCGGCGAATTCACCTTCCATCTGTCGGACAACGCGAACTTGCCCTGTTGGTACTGGTCCTCAATCCAATTTTTGAAGACGTAGCAATCCTCGATCGGATGATCCAGTACTCGGTGATAGGGACAGTAATTGGGGTCATTAACGTCGTTTGGCTGCGACGGACGTCTTGGATCCGGCAGATTTATGAGTCGGTTGCGCAATGCTAGCTCAAACAATCTTCTCGTTTTATCTTGGGGAAACGAGTAAGGACGTCCTAGCCTCTCCTCGAGGGGTACGCGCAGACGCATATTATTTTGACGGACAGCCAGTTTCAAGTTGCTCGGCTGTTGTTGAGCATTGGCGACAACGATCGCTTTTCCCTTGCCCTTCTCATTTCGAGAATCCGGCTTTGGAGGGGGCGGCCTATGGCCCATCTGGTCCATTTGGGATAGCTTGTCGATCAAGGCCTGGAAGGTAGTCGGCTTGAAGAATATCATGAATTGCGAGATGGTCGCTTGCGGATCGAGGGTTCCTACAAACATGCCTACTGCCGGCGCCTCTTCAATGCGTTGTTCGCATTTTGACCATAAGTTCCGCCACCGTATCGCATACTGAACCCATGTTTCACCTGGCTTTACCCTGGCATTAATCAATGCCGTTATCGGGGTGCATTCGCTGGCGCTTGCGAATCGCTGGGTAAACAGCAGCTCCATCTCCGCAAATGTCTTGATAGAGTCGTTTGGGAGCTCGGACTGTAGGGTTCCTAGGCACACTCAAGAGGTTCCGCGGGGCATCAACCATGCCAAAATCAAATTTTACATGTGCCGAGAAACCCTAATACAAGATCGTTAACTAGAGGTAAGGCGAAACTAAGCAAGTTAACTACTTAACTACAAGAGAAAAGGATTACAACCTTTGTAGATCCGGTCCTCCACTTCTTTAGCTCCGTGATGACGTCCCTCCGGGATCCCGGACTCTAGCGTTGGTATCATCGGAGAAATGATCGGGCTAGGTCGTTGACTTCGATGCCGAAGATGATCTACGTCGAGGCGACTCAAACTCAAGCTTCATCTTCACTAGGTCATGAAACTTGTGAAGATAACACCCTATACAACATGGCAAGTGGTAGAGGATGAAGAAATAGGAAGTGGGTTCACTTTAGAATTGGATTTCTCACTCTTAATCTCATGGCACCATTAGAGCTAGTAAGCTTTCTTCTTCTTGAAGAAGAAGAAGAAGAAAGAATAACGATAAGAATAATGAATAAAGAATGAAACTTATCCTTTTAATTATGGTACCATGGTTGAGTTAAGCCCTCATGCTTAACTTGTGTAGAGAATTAACCAAAGAATTGGGTTAAGGGTTGGGTTAACTAGCATCCTAAGGAAATGACAAAAGAAATTGACTTTCTCAAAGTTTCTTCAAGCTACAGGAAGCTTGATAACTTTGACCAAAGTCTTATCTCTTTTGTTATTTTTTAGGAAATTAGTAAACCCTAATTTAACCTCAATTTGGTTTAAGTCTCATACACACATCTTGTATGTATCATCAAACATGATACAAAAATGTACACTTGCATATATCACATATAAACAATGTGCACAATCAAGTGAGAAAATCAATCTTAAATGAACCAATATTAGTTAATGTAAAGTAATATATCAAATATATAATTATACATTAAATCATTAAATCAACACTTGATTTAATGATCCGGTCATACTGCATACAACCGACTAATATCAAGTGTATCAATATATCGAATCAACATTTGATTCGGTAACCCGGCTATATCTTATATAACCGTCCGATGATACAAATCGCGAGAATAGAATTCAGTATCACATACTGGTATTATTCTCGGTCCCGCACATATCTCATATGCGCTCCTATTTCGTTTCGCTTGAGCCAGGAAACCTCTGTGTAGGACTCTAAAGACTCGTCAATACGCCGGCAGTAGGTGATGATCATATCAAACACCCACAAGCCGCAAGCGGTCTGCTAAATAAAACGGCCACCCGGGTATTGAGCGATCAGAAGATCAATGAGCAAGCCTGCTCACACTCTTGTGAATCCAACCAGTAACACATACCGTACAGTCCAGTTTGTTCGTCTGATATGTCGCATATCTCGTCTAGGGGTGGTAAACGTCAGACCCCAATAGCTTGATAAGTCATGCCGATGTAAGGTCCATAACAAGCAAGAAACTACTGATAACACTTACCAGTAAATCAGTGCAACCCTGGTCAGGGATTTCCAGTTATGGCCAGTCGAGCATAGCGCAACATCAACCCCCAATACCGGGAGAGACGAATCCCCTCCTATCGCTCATTGCCTCCATGTGAATCGGGACTGTACCCAAAACCCACCTGTTTGCCCGACTCAGTAAAGCCGTGGTAGGGTGGAAATCAAAGCACAGTGGGAGACACACAAGAATCTATGACGATCTCGGGTCAACAGACTAAGCTGTACCAGTGTCACCAGAGAACTGCCATCTGACGTGAGGTATAATACCATCTGGGAGTTCTCGGCGAGTCCGTTCAGTGTACCCAGTCTCCACTGAGCAGCCGCATACCATCTCTGATGTCAAACACCAATGGATATAGGATCATCCATCGCCCATCACATGGGTCGAGAAGATATACGCTAGTCTACTCTGGAATATCGATACCCCGTCTCGATATTCCCACGACTAGGAACATTGAAGGATGTACTCATGCACTACCCAGGCCCCACTAGTATGATCGACATCACAATCCTGGAAGTCGAGTACAGATCCTAAGGGCTTTATCAACATGTAACAGAGAGACAGAAAGTATACATGTTAAGATAAAGAGCAACCAGATAGCATACTATCATGTCAAGCAAGAAAGTCCTACCTATATATGTCCCAGCATCCACTACAATATACATCCTGTGTACAGTAATGGCCTCTAGGGCATACATATAACTAACAATCTGCCACTTGCACTAGGGCCATCTGTAGCAGTGGTTGCAGTATCTAATACTCAACCATCCCATAAAAGTCTCTCTTTGGGAAAAGGCCTTTGTGAGTGGATCCGCCGTGTTGTCCTCTGAGTCTACTCTCCTAACCTCGATCACCCTGGAGATCAACTATCTCCATGATCAGGTAATGCTACCTCGGAATATGTCTGGGTCACTGATGGGACCAGGGTTCCTGGGCCAAAGCCACACTTCCATTGTCACACAATGGTAGGAACCTAGTTCATCTCATGAACCAGTATACACCCAAACTGCCTCTTTGGTAGTATCTTTAATAGCGATGTTACCAGCCTTTATCATCTAGTTTGCCACGGCATCTAGCTTGGAACTCTTCCAACATACCGTCCCTTCACTGAGGGTAAAGACAATGCCTGCGACTGACATTCAGTCATCCTTATCACCCTGGAACTTTTCTAGTGATTCTCCCCAGGATCGATTGATACCATCTTACTATACCTAGTGAGAATCCTAATATCCATTTAGATCTATCTCATAGATCTAAATCCCAGGATTTAGGAGGTATCATCTTTATCCTATTTGGAGAATCCTTTTGATAAGAGGAGATTGACCGTGCGTAGCATAAGAACCTTTTCCTATCAAGAGTATGTTGTCCACGTACAATACGAGGATCACTACCATACTCCATACTACCTTTTTGTATATACAAGGTTCATCTACCATTTTGATGAAGTCAAACTCTTTGACTACCACATCAAAACAGATGTTCCAACTCCGCGATGTCTGCTTATTTCTGTAAAGCAACTTGCACACGTTTCCGCTGCTCCCACTGTTTACGAAGCCCTCTGGCTGTGTTCTTACAGACGTTCTCTTCTAAATCATTATTTAGAAAAGTAGTCATGGCACCCAACCACCAGATATCGTAGTCATGGTATGTAGCAAGGCAAGTAGGATCCGGATGGACTTAAGCATAGCTACTGGAAAAGGTTTCATCATTATCCATGCCTGGTCGATGACGAAAACCTTTAACAAGTCTAGCTTTGAAAGTCTCAACTTTTCCATCTACACCAAGTAATCTTCTCAAGATATACTTGCTCCTGATGGGGATTTAACCCTTCAGATATAGCAACCAAAGTCCATACTTTGTTGGTGTACATGGATTCCATCTCAGATCTCTAAGCATCCAGCCATTCTTACAGAGTCCCTACTCTCGATGGCCTGCTCGAAATTAGTTGGGTCATCATCTCATGATGCATTTCTCGCTCCCACTGTCATCGAAAGACCGAAGTATCTCTCAGGCAGATGAGGAACCCTGCTAGATCGGCGGAGAGGCTGAGGTTCGTCGGAGACTATTGAATCCTTTGGTTCTATCAAATCATCAACTGTAGTTTGTATAGCTGGAAATCCTTCCAGTTCAACAGAACTGACCTTGCCTCGATCTTGTCCGGATTTTGCTTTTGACATAGGCCGGACAATCCCAAATCATAACTTACTTA
Organism: Agapanthus africanus; assembly: GCA_030015575.1. Lineage (NCBI taxonomy): Eukaryota > Viridiplantae > Streptophyta > Magnoliopsida > Asparagales > Amaryllidaceae > Agapanthus > Agapanthus africanus. The sequence goes on from CM057338.1 coordinate 27,736,429, forward strand.
AGAGAGATGCTCTTCCCATACCATATCTTATATGGAATGGTAGGCACTGATTTGATTCGAACCCAATTCAATAGGTATGCAGCTTCTCAAGTGCATAACCCCCTAAAAGAAACAAGTAACTCAGTAATACTCATTATAGAGCACACCATATCATATAGGATGCGATTGCTCCACCCTGATACACCGTTGTGCTGTGGTATATTCAGAGGAGTAATACCGAGAGAGAATCTCATTCTCCTTTAGAATAGTCCAGGAATTCTATGTTGGGTTTACCTAGCACCTCATGAAGGGTTTGGAAGCATCCAATGTACCAAAGATTAAATTTTTAGGGTGCTAAGTAAGCATACAAAGAATCATTCCTAGAAAAATTAGGGTTTCAAAAACAACACTTCATCACAAGTAGGTTAAGCTAGGGTTTTGAGAGTACAACCTTTGTAGCTCCCTACGCTAGACTCCTCGGCTACTTGGGATTTGGAAAAGGTCCACTTGAACTCCTCTAGGACCACGATGATCCACCCGGAGTCCGCTTTGTCCAAGCTTGCAACTTCATTTGATCAAGAGAAAAAAATGAAGCTGACACTCTAAACAAGTGGGCAAGACTTGTATAGAATGATGTTGTGGTGGCTTTTCTCACTTCAAAATCCTAACTCGGTGAGTGTTTTGCTCACTAGAAAAATCTAGAGAGTAAAGGAAGAAGGAGGAAGAAGATGATGGCCTTTTTGAACAAGAGAGAAAGATAATCCCCATTGAAAAATAGAAAATATATGAATATATATTTTCCACTTCTCATCTCAAACCATGCTTAAACAAATAAAGATATTATTGAACTTGATTTAAAACAAAAAAGGAAAGTTAATCCATGGTTAAATGGTGGGTGAGCATGGTTAGGTCAAAGAAGAGTGTAGAAAGAAACCATGAATTATCCTTTCCTTTTTCTATTTGTTTTAAAACAAATGCAATAATAATACATATATATATATATATATATAAAACCATGGTATGAGTCTTATATTGCCACCATTTTCTATGTATATACAACCATGAAGGATGATGTATGTATGTATGTGTACATGCACATCCATATGTGCATGAATCAAGAAAGAATGCATACATGCATGCATACATCCAAAAATACAAGAAAGGATTTCTAGTGAGAAACTAATGGTTAAATGATAAATCAACTCTTGATTTATCAATCTGGCCATATCACATACGACCCAACCAAAAGCAAGCCGGCCGATTAATATACAGTATCTTATACGCGTATTTTAACCGGGTCCATGCGCATATCGCATACGCGTACCACAACGTTTCGCCTGGACTAGGTAACTCCTTTGTGGGACTCAAAGACTCGTCAATACGCCGGCAGTGGGTGATGATCATATCAAGCACCCCCAAGCCGCAAGCGGTCAGCTAAACGTAACGGCCACCCGGGTATTGAGCGATCAGAAGAAAATAAGCGAACCTGCTACAACTCCCGTCGAGCCAACCGGCAACACTACCCGTGCAGTCCGGTCTCCTCGTCTGATATGTCGCATATCAAGTCTAGGGGTGGTAAACGTTAGACCCCAATAACCGATAAGTCGTGCTGATGTGAGGCCCATAACGGGTAGAGAAACTACTAGTAACACTTACCAGTAAATCTCTAAAACAGCCCTGGCCAGGGACTTCCCTGTTACGGCCAATCGAGCACAGCGCAACATCAACCCCCAATACCGGGAGAGACGAAACCCCTCCTATCGCTCATTGCCTCCATGTGACTCAGGACTGTACCCAATAACCACCGTTTTGCACGCCCTCATGGACTTGGTAAGGTGGAAATCAAAGCACAATGGGAATCACATAAGACTCTATGACGATCTCGGGTCTACAGACAAACCTGCACAAGTGTCACCTGAGAACTGCCATCTGATGTGAGGTATAATACCATCTGGGAGTTCTCGGAGAGTCCGTCCAGTGTACCCAGTTTCCACTGAGCACCCGTATACCATCTCTGATGTCAAACACCAATGGATATGGGATCATCCATCGCCCATCTCATGGGTCGAGAAGCGTATACGCTAGTCTACACTGGTATATCGATGCCCCGTCTCGATACACCTACGACTAGGGACCTTGAAGGATGTACTTATGGACTATCATGTCCCCACTAGTATGATCCGCATCATAGTCCAGGTAGTCAAGTACACATCCTAAGGGCTTTACCAACATGTAACTATAAGACAGTATAAAGAGACAAGTATACATGTTAAGATAAAGAGTAACCAGATACCATACTATCATATCAAGCAAGAAAGTCATCTCTATATATGTCCAAGCATCCAATATAATATACATCATCTGTACAATACTGGCATCTAGGGCATACATACAACTAACAATCTCCCACTTGCACTAGGGCCAGCTGCTGTAGTATCGCATACCGAGCATCCCGAAGAGTCTCTCAAACTGTATCTGGGGAATGGCCTTCGTGAGTGGATCCGCTGTGTTATTCTTCGTGTCAACCCTCCTGACCTCGATCTCCCGGCGATCAACTATCTCCCGGATCGGGTGATACCGCCTTAGAATATGCCTGGATCGCTGATGGGACCTGGGTTCCTTGGCCAAAGCCACGGCTCCACTGTTATCACAATACAAAGGTATTGGATGCTCAATGGATGGAACTACTTCAAGTTCAGTAATGAACTTCTTGATCCAGACAGCCTCTTTGGCAGCATCGTTGGCAGCGATGTATTCAGCCTTCATCGTCGAGTCTGCCACGGTTTCCTGCTTGGAACTCTTCCAGCTAACCGCCCCTCCGTAAAGGGTAAAGACAAATCCCGACTGCGACTTAGAGTCGTCCTTATCACTTTGGAAGCTTGAATCGGTAAAGGACTCCACTTGGAGTTCTCCATTACCATACACCAAGAGCATCTCCTTAGTCCTTCGTAAGTACTTGAGAATGCTCTTCACAGCTGTCCAGTGATTCTCTCCAGGATCAGCTTGATACCTACTCACTATACTTAGTGTGTATGCTATATCGGGTCTGGTACATAGCATCGCGTACATGATAAAGCCTACAGCCGAAGTATAGGGTATCCCTTGCATGCGAGCTCTCTCCAAATCAGTCTTAAGAGACATCTCTTTGGAGAGAGTGACTCCAGAGATCGTGGGTAAGTTCCCACGCTTGGATTCTTCCATACTAAACCTCTTTAGTATGGTGTCAATGTACCTGGACTGGAACAATCCCAATATCCTTTTAGATCTATCTCTATAGATCCTGATTCCCAATATGCAGGAGGCATCACCTAGATCTTTCATTGAGAATCTTTGTGATAAGAAGAGCTTGACCGATTGCAGCAAAGGAATGTCATTTCCTATCAAGAGTATGTCGTCCACGTACAATACGAGGAAGACAACCTTACTCTCTGCCACCTTCTTGTAGATACAAGATTCATCTACGTTTTTGACGAAATCAAACTCTTTGATAACGACGTCAAAGCAGATGTTCCAACTCCGCGATGCTTGCTTTAATCCATAAATGGATTTAAGCAGCTTGCACACCTTTCCGCTGCTCCCACTATCTACGAAGCCCTCTGGCTGAGTCATGTACACACACTCTTCTAAATTACCGTTTAGAAAGGCGGTCTTAACATAAATTTGCCAGATTTCGTAAGCATGATATGCAGCGATGGCAAGCATGATCCGGATGGATTTAAGCATAGCCACTGGAGAAAAGGTTTCGTCATAGTCCACACCTGGTCTTTGACGAAAACCCTTTGCAACAAGTCTAGCTTTGAAAGTCTCCACTTTCCCATCTACACCAAGTTTTTTCTTGAAGATCCACTTACTCCCAATGAGTTTTACCCCTTCAGGAGCATCTTCCAAAGTCCATACTTTGTTGGTGTACATGGATTCCATCTCGGACCGCATTGCATCCAGCCATTTCACTGAGTCCCCACTCGTGATGGCCTGCTCGAAGCTAGTTGGGTCATCATCCTCCATGATGCAATCCTCGCTCCCACCATCCATGAGAAAACCGTAGTATCTCTCAGGTGGGTGAGGAACCCTACTAGATCGGCGGAGAGGCTGAGGTTCGTTGGGAATTACTGAATTCTCCGGTTCAACCAAATCTTCTGTCGTAGTCTGTATTGCTGGAACTTCTTCCGGTTCTACCTCCTTTCCACTAATCTCTTTTTCAAGAAATTCCTTTTCTAAAAAGGTGGCATGTCGAGAAACAAACACCTTTTGTTCCTCGGCGTGGTAGAAGATATACCCGTGCGAATGTTTGGGATATCCAATAAACTTACACATAATGGACCTTGCCGCGAGTTTGTCCGGATTCTGTGTTTTTACATATGCCGGACAACCCCATATCTTAACATAATTAAGACATGGTCTCTTTCCTTTCCATATCTCATATGGAGTGGTTGGCACGAATTTGGTGGGAACCATATTCAATAGGTCTGCAGCTGTTTCCAGTGCATACCCCCAGAAGGAAATAGGTAACTCAGCTGTGCTCATCATAGAGCGCACCATATCTAATAGGGTGCGGTTCCTCCGTTCCGATACACCGTTGTGCTGTGATGTATATGGAGGAGTCAGCTGAGAGAGAATCCCATTCTCTTTTAGGAAGTCCAGGAATTCATTGCTCAAGTATTCACCTCCTCGATCAGATCGAAGGATTTTAATACTTTTTCCGGTTTGGTTCTCGACTTCTTGTTTATATTCTCTAAATTTCTCAAAAGCTTCTGATTTGTGTTTCATCAGGAACACATATCCGAATCTAGAGAGATCGTCAGTGAATGTAATGAAGTACGCAGAACCATTCCTGGCATGTGTAGACATTGGACCGCATACATCACTATGCACCAATCCCAAGAGTTCCGTAACTCTTTCTCCGTGTCCCGTAAACGGAGTTTTGGTCATCTTGCCTTTGAGACATGACTGGCAGGTGTCATAAAATGAAAATTCAAATGGATTCAAATATCCATCCTTATGCAACTTAGCTAGTCGTGTCGCATTGATGTGACCCAGTCTACAATGCCACAAGAAGGATTCGTTCGGTTATGAACTCTTCCTCTTGTGTGTGTTTGTTATACTCAGAACTGTTGATTGATTTAGAACATAAATGCCATTGCACAACGTGCCTGATCCAACCAACTTTTGGTTAAGGAAAATGTTCATAACATTATCCTGTAATACAAAATTATATCCTTCTTTACTCAACAAAGAAACCGATATAATGTTGCATATCAGGTTCGGCATGTAATAGCATTCGTTCAGAATCAATGCATTACCAGTTGGTAATACTAGGTGATATTCCCCGACGGTCTTAGCTGCAACAATTGCACCATTTCCAACCCTTATGTCTTTATCACCTTCTCCAAGTTCTCTACCTTTCTTAAGCCCATGTAACTGATTACATATATGGGATCCTGACCCGGTATCTAATACCCAGGACGTAGGGCAAATGGAGAAACATTTCTCTGTAACGAACACACCCGAAGAAAATGCATCAACATGTACTTTCTTCATTCGGGTGGCATGGGAATCCTGGTATTTCCCTATGTCCTGTTCAGTCCTATAACTCTTATAAGATAGAACGAAACCAACGTTCCCCAGCACAGTATAACATGCGGGTTCAGTCAATACATCCATATTATTATCTTGATTAAGGCATGACATGGTCGCTACCTGGAGAGAGAGAGAGAAGAAAACACTTTAGCGTATGCTCTTGCAAAATCAGATTGGTTATTATTTTATCTAATCAGGATGGCTCCCACTGTTTTTTTATCAAATCTTCCTTCAAACCCTAAAAGGAAAGACTAGCCGGGATTAATTACACATTACAATTTCGCCAATCTTTCAGCCAGGCCAGTGTCGGTACTTTGAGGGAGGTTCCCCGTGCTTTCGTACGGACCTAATTAAAGTAAACCTCATTTTCCCAGAGGCGTAACCCCGTTGACACCTTTCTAGACACCTACTTGATCGGCTAATTGTCCTGTGTAAAACTCTCCCGGGAGTAACAATTACTCGTAGTGGGTATCGGGATCCAACTATCTCATAGAAGGTATGCAATCTCATTGCAAATTTCAACACTTGAAATTCCCGATAATATTTTGCCCCTAGCGTCCCATTACCTTGACGCAGGCCAACAAACCATAGTGCGCTAGTCAAGTTCAACCCGTCATTTCTTGATTGAATAAAACCCACCCGTACGACCCTTGACGCAGGCTAACAAAGTCGCACGACTACCCTAATCCAATCTGCATCATATGCATAAACAGATAAATACTAGTTAGCTACCGCACACTACGCCTTGACGCAGGCCAACAAACGTAGCGCGAATACTAAGTAGGACTTATCTGAAATGACGGAGGGCTACGACAGGTTTTTCTGAAAACCTATTGCGTAATGAACTTGATATCGTTGTAGAATCAAGTGAATTTTGAAATGGAGTGATTTTGAGGCTTTCATTAGTTTTGCTAAAGAGGTCACTCCCGGTGAAGGGATCTCGGCTCTTTCCTCATCGAATAAGGTGCAGGATATATCATATATATCACTATGCAAAGCAAAACTCCAAAAGCAATCAAAAGCAAACCGAGTGTTGTAGCATCTGCAATTTCGCTAAAGAGGTCACTCCCGGTGAAGGGATCTCGGCTCTTTCCTCATCAAATAAGGTGCGGGATATATCATATATATCGCTATGCAAAGCAAAACTGCAGCTACCCTTTTTAGAAAAAATTTGATTCTACAACATCTTTTAGGTTTCTTTTCTTTCATTAATCACATTAATGAAGTCCCATCATTTAAGTCACCTAAACATCACAGATAAATACGACGTACACTTATGCCATCTGCATTCGCCTCGATGTCCCCTCGTGCACCGTTAGGTTAGGTAACTAACGACAGAGCAGGGCAGGGCTAGTGCGGGTGTAAAACATAAGTAACGTCTATATAATATATCATATATACTATATACTGTATCCATCACAACAAATCAAATGATCACATCATAGATATCGCAGCAGAAATATAGATATAATGTGGGATATACTAGGACGTCCGTATTTAGTATTTAGCCAACAATAGAAAATACGGATTCCACAGTCGCGATGAATAGCCAAGCCCACACCCTGGACTCCTACGAGAGCGGCAAGCGACCCTACCAATTCTGGAGTTTAGGAGACCCGGTCTTGACTCCTTGAGATGGCCTCCCACTGAACCCCAGAACCCGGTCACCAGTGCTCCCCTCCTTGGGTCCATCCTAATGCGGAAAAGTAAATAATATACAACACTGGTGGCATCAACCTCAACCCAGAAGTGCCCCAAATAAAAGAATATTACATTACATTTGAATTTACATGAATGAAAATATAAAACTCTCATCTCACATAAAACCCCCCGGCTATTCAATCGCAACAATCCTGCACATCATATCTCAGCAACACATAATATCTCATATCATCAACGTAAGTAAGTATGCATACACTGATCGTCGTCGATGTATAGCAACGACAATCGGTAAATACATACTACGCTTACGGTCACAGAAAAGAAAGTGTAAAACTGCAATATCTGGAATCCACATTCTCTTTAGACATCGTAAATGCGAAATATCACATACTTCGAATTTCATGTCTAGCTATATGAATTCCACACATTGCATCACATTCCAGATAAATAGACAGTATTAAAGTTTTCGAACGAATGATCAAATACCCAAAATTCCCTAAAACTCAACACTTGAGCGGAGTTCAAAAACCCGGAGTGTGACACAGTAGTAACGGTCCAGCCGTAGAAGGGTCAAGCCAACACCTCACATGTGGCACGCCGTACTGCCCCAAACCCTAAGGTTCAAAAGGCAGTTCAAGACGGTCATATAATCGAGTTAAGGTTTGTTGTCTTCTAGAGGGTCCACCACAAAACTTGCACCTATTTCCGAAAGATTTAAACCCCGTGAAAAAGTGAGTAAATGATACTCGTTTGAACAATTCAATACTTTCTAATTTACCCAGAAAAGACACAAAATCAAAATTCCGATCGAATCACCGACTCCAAAACAATCTCCAGAACATACAGCACTAAATTCAGATTAAAAATACCCAAAAAAATCTACATGCAGACAAGAAGCACACTGTACAAAAATGAAGCCTTAATGTCTCTGTACGGCCGCGGAGCCGCGGCCCAAGAAAGCTTAGGCCGCGGTTCCGCGGTGGAATTTGGGTATTAGGGTTTCGTTTTTTTACAGTGTGTCTTAGAATTCCCTGCTGTATTTTTTACATATTTTTAATTCTGAAAATAAGCAGTTTTGGAAAAATGTCCAGAGAGGGTGCAAAGAATCCGTATTTTGGTTCGATCGGAGTTTTTACTTCGTAAAAGTGTCGCCTAATGTTCTAGGTCAGCTCTGATACCAATGTTGGGTTTACCTAGGACCTCATGAAGGGTTTGGAAGCATTACATGTACCAAAGATTAAATTTTTAGGGTGCTAAGTAAGCATACAAAGAATCATTCCTAGAAAAATTAGGGTTTCAAAAACAACACTTCATCACAAGTAGGTTAAGCTAGGGTTTTGAGAGTACAACCTTTGTAGCTCCCTACGCTAGACTCCTCGGCTTCTTGGGGTTTGGAAAAGGTCCACTTGAACTCCTCTAGGTCCACGATGATCCGCCCTGAGTCCGCTTTGTCCAAGCTTGCAACTTCACTTGATCAAGAGAAAGAAATGAAGCTAACACTCTAAACAAATGGGCCAGACTTGTGTAGAATGATGTTGTGGCGGCTTTTCTCACTTCAAAATCCTAACGTGGTGAGTGTTTTGCTCACTAGAAAAATCTAGAGAGCAAAAGAAGAAGGAGGAAGAAGATGATGGCCTTTTTGAACAAGAGAGAAAGATAACCCCCATTGAAAAATAGAAAATATATGAATATATATTTTCCACTTCTCATCTCAAACCATGGTTAAACAAATAAAGATATTATTGAACTTGAGTTAAAACACAAAAGGAAAGTTAATCCATGGTTAAATGGTGGGTGAGTATGGTTAGGTCAAAGAAGAGTGTAGAAAGAAACCATGAATTATCCTTTCCTTTTTCTATTTGTTTTAAAACAAAAGCAATAATAATACATATATATATATAACCATGGTGTGAGTCTTATATTGCCACCATTTTCTATGTATATACAACCATGAAGGATGATGTATGTATGTATGTATGTATGTGTACATGCACATCCATATGTGCATGAATCAAGAAAGAATGCATGCATGAATCAAGAAAGAATGCATACATGCATGCATACATCCAAAAATACAAGAAAGGATTTCTAGTGAGAAACTAATGGTTAAATGATAAATCAACTCTTGATTTATCAATCCGGGCATATCACATACGACCCAACCAAAAGCAAGCCGCCCGATTAATATACAGTATCTTATACGCGTATTTTAACCGGGTCCATGCGGATATCGCATACGCGTACCACAACGTTTCGCCTGGACTAGGTAACTCCTTTGTGGGACTCAAAGACTCGTCAATACGCCGGCAGTGGGTGATGATCATATCAAGCACCCCCAAGCCGCAAGCGGTCAGCTAAACGTAACGGCCACCCGGGTATTGAGCGATCAGAAGAAAACAAGCGAACCTGCTACAACTCCCGTCGAGCCAACCGGCAACACTACCCGTGCAGTCCGGTCTCCTCGTCTGATATGTCGCATATCAAGTCTAGGGGTGGTAAACGTCAGACCCCAATAACCGATAAGTCGTGCCGATGTGAGGCCCATAACGGATCGAGAAACTACTAGTAACACTTACCAGTAAATCTCTAAAACAGCCTTGGCCAGGGACTTCCCTGTTACGGCCAATCGAGCACAGCGCAACATTAACTCCCAATACCGGGAGAGACGAAACCCCTCCTATCGCTCATTGCCTCCATATGACTCGGGACTGTACCCAATAACCACCGTTTTGCACGCCCTCATGGACGTGGTAAGGTGGAAATCAAAGCACAATAGGAATCACATAAGACTCTATGACGATCTCGGGTCTACAGACTAACCTGCACAAGTGTCACCTGAGAACTGCCATCTGACGTAAGGTATAATACCATCTGGGAGTTCTCGGAGAGTCCGTCCAGTGTACCCAGTCTCCACTGAGCACCCGTATACCATCTCTGATGTCAAACACCAATGGATATGGGATCATCCATCGCCCATCTCATGGGTCGAGAAGCGTATACGCTAGTCTACACTGGTATATCGATGCCCCTTCTCGATACACCTATGACTAGGGACCTTGAAGGATGTACTTATGGACTACCATGTCCCCACTGGTATGATCCGCATCATAGTCCAGGTAGTCAAGTACACATCCTAAGGGCTTTACCAACATGTAACTATAAGACAGTATAAAGAGACAAGTATACATGTTAAGATAAAGAGCAACCAGATAGCATACTATCATATCGAGCAAGAAAGTCATCTCTATATATGTCCAAGCATCCAATATAATATACATCATCTGTACAATACTGGCCTCTAAGGCATACATACAACTAACATTCTATGCACAAGTATTCTCCTCCTTGATCTCATCAAAGGACATAATACTTATACCCGTAATTTGGTTCTCTACTTTTAACTTATATTCTGTGAATATCTCAAAAACTTCGGACTTATGTTTCAACAGGAACATATGGCTGAATCTTGAGAGATCATCAGAGAATGTAATGAAGTACAAAGAACCGGTCCAGGCATGTGTAGACAGGGGACCTTATATACATTATCATGTATCAATCCCTAAAGTTTACTAACTCTTTCTCTGTTTCCAATAAACAGAGCTATGGTCATCTTATCTTTGTGACATGACTGGCAAGTTTCACAAGATGTAAATTCAAACTAATTTAAATATGCATCTAAAATGTAACTTAAGCTAGTCGGGTCACATTGATATGACCTAGTCTACAATGCCTCAAGAAGGATTCGTTCATTTCTGAACTCTTCCTCTCGTGTGTGTTCTGTATACTAGGAACTGTAGTTTGATTTAGAACATCAATGCTTTTAGATAACGTGTCTGAACCGATCAACTTTCGATATAGGAAATGTACAAAACATTATTCAACAATACAAAATTATATCCTTCTTTAATAAATAAAGAGATTGATATAATTTTGTACATCAGGTTCGGTATCTAATAGCATTTGTTCAAAATCAATGTATTGGTAATACAGGGTGACAGTGACCAACAGACTTGGCTGCAACACTTGCACCGTTTTCTGTCTCATGAAACTTATCACCCGTTCTCAGTTCTCTACCTATTATAGCCCATAACAGATTATGTATGCGGGATCCTGATCCAGTATCAAATACCCAGGATGTAGAGGATACTGAGAAACAGTTCTTTGTAATGAACACACCCGAAGGAGATGCATCTCATGCACTTTCTTCGTTTGGGCGGCACGGGAATTCTAGTATTCCCCTATTTCCTGCTCGGTCTTATAACAATTATAAGTTGGAGCGGGACCAACGTTCCCCAGCTCAGTATAACAAGCGGGTTCGGTCAATACATCCATATTATTATCTTGATTAAGGCATGATATGGTCGCTACCTGGAGAGAGAGAGAAGAAAACACTCTGCGTGCGCTCTTGCAAGATTAGATTGGTAATATATTTTATCTAATCAGGATGGCTCCCACCGTTTTTATCAAATCTCCCTTCAAACCTTAAAAGGAAAGACTAGCCGGAATTAATTACACTCTACAAGTTCGCCAATCTTTCAGCCAGGCCAGTGCCGGTACTTTGAGGGAGATTCCCCGTGCTTTCGCACGGACCTAATTAAAGTAAACCTCGTTTTCCCAGAGGCGTAACCCCGTTGATACCTTTCTAGACACCTACTTGATCGGCTAATTATAAAGTGCAAAACTCTCCCAGGCGTAACAATTACTCGCAGTGGGTATCGGGATCCAACTATCATATAGAAGGTATGCAATCTCATTGCAAATTTCAACACTTGAAACTCCCGATAAAGGTTTTTACCCCTAGCACTTATGACCTTAACTATGGTCAACAAATCATAAGCATTAGTCAAGCTCTACCCGTCATTTCATGATTGATTAGACCCACCCACATGACCCTTAACTAAGGTCAACAAAGTCACGCGACTGTCCTAACTAATCGCATCATATACGGTGTAGGAAGACATCACTTAGCCACCGTACACTGTGCCTTGACTATGGTCAACAAACACAGCACGAATACTAAGTACTCTACTTCCTAAAATGACGGAGGGTTGCGGATGGTTTTTAGGAAAACCTTTAACGCTTTGAACTTGATCTCGTTGCGGAATCAAATGGTTTTTAAATTGAGTGTATTTTAGGCTTTTCTAGTTTTGCTAAAGGGGTCACTCCCGGTGAAAGGATCGTCGGCCCTTTCCTCATCGAATAAGGTGCAGGATATATCATATATACCGTTGTGAAAAACAAAAACTATAGAAGCAATCAAAAGACAAACCGAGAGTTGTAGCATCTGCCAGTTATTGCTAAAGGGGTCACTCCCGGTGAAGGGATCTCGGCCCTTTCCTTATCGAATAAGGTGCAGGATATTCTACAAGGAACACCGCGATGCAAAGCAAGAACTGTAGCTACCTGTTTTTATTTTTGAAATTCGATTCCACAACATCTTTTAGGTTTATTTTCTTTCATTAATCACATTAATGAAGTCCCATCAATTAAGTCCACCTAAACATCACAGATAAATACAACGTACACTTATGCCATCTGCATTCGCCTCGATGTCTCGTCTGCACCGTTAGGTAACTAACGGCAGAGCGGGGCAGAGCTAGCACGGGTGTAAAACATAAGCAACGTTTATATAATATATCATATATAGTATATACAGTATCCATCTGAACAAATCACATGATCACATCACAGATAACGCAGCAGAAAATATCATATGAAACATTGGATATACTAGGACGTCCATGTTTTATTTTGAGCCTGAATAAAACATGGATTCCACGGTCGTGATGAATAGCCAATCCCACACCCCTAGACCCCTATGAGAGCGGCAAGCAACCCTACCAATTCTAGAGTTAGGAGACCCGGACTCGACTCCTCGAGATGGTCTCCCACTGGTCCCTAGAACCCGGTTACTTGTGCTCCCCTCCTTGGGTCTATCCTAATGCAGAAAAGTAAATAATATACAATGGTGACATCATCCTCAACCCGGAAGTGCCCCAATAAAAGAATATTACATACAAGTTTTTACATGAATGAAAATGGAAAAACACTCATCTCACATAAAAAAAAACCCGGCTATTCAAACACGACGATCCAATATAACATATCCAGCAACATAACATCACATGTCATCAACGTAAGTAAATATGCCCATCCCAATTGTCGTTGACATATAGCAACGAAACCGGCGATATCACATATTACATTTACGGTCGCAGAAAAGAAAGTGTAAAACTACAACAGTTGGAATCCGCAACCTCCTTAGACATCACATGCCTAACCAAATGAATTTCTTAGACATCGCATGCCTAACAATTATAGACCCCGCATTTTAGTCTCATTATCGAAAATACTTTTCAATATAAAGTTGGGCAATTCAAAAAGATTCCCGACATCCAGAACGAATGCTTGTCGCAAACTTTAGTAGACGGCCACACCCCCGGATGCCGTCGACGAAGTGCACTAAGGTGGAACACCACTGCCGCGAGCACCCGAACGGATGCTTTCGGCGACGGGGTTCTCCTACAGTCACTTGGTCGGGGCTATAGGGCGTGGCTGTCTATTAAGTTTACCGGCGAGTATCCGCGTACGCTACGCGATTGCGACAGACTTTTGATCACATCAAAATTCCGTGGCAACCGATCAAACGAGACTAAACTGCTAGATTTATAACATTCAAATGTTGTTGATTCCAATTATTGTATCACATTCCAGATAAATAGAAAATGTTAAACTTTCCGATCAAACAATCAAACACCCAAGTTTTCCCGGAAAGCTCAACACATGAAATAAGTTTAAAAACATCCACTTCATGCCACAGTACCAACGGTCCAGCCGTAGAAGGGTCAAGCCAACGCCTCACATGTGGCACGCCGTACTGCCCCAAACCCTAAGGTTCAAAGGGCAGTTCAAGACGGTCACATAATCGAGTTAAGGTTTGTTGTCTTCTAGAGGGTCCATTACGTTACTTGCACTACTTAGAATGTCCTCAAACTACGGAAAAATCCAACACTTGGAAATTTCCCGGCAGGGAAAAAATTGGGTATTTATATCCGGTCGAACTTTTTAACACGTTCTAAAATTACCCGGAAAAACATATAGACAAAGTTAAATAATCCGATCGAAACATCGAGTCCCCAAAACAACCTAGAAAACTCAACTGTTGAGTATAAATTAAAAATACCCAGAAAACACATTAATCACATAGGGACATTACTGTGCAAATAGTGAATCAAGAAGCCACATTTTGGCCGCGGAACCGCCGCATGACCTAGGGTAAGGCCGCAGTTCCGCGGCGCATTGGATGTAATACTTAGAAAACCCTGCTGATTTTTCTGCATATTTTTAATTCACAAAATTCCACAGTTTCAGAAAATGTACAGAGAAGGGTATAATTTAGGGTTTCGAGGTTCGATCGGGTTTCTAACTTCGTCTACACATACCCTAAGGCTCTAGCTAGGCTCTGATACCACTGTAAGGTTCCTAGGCACACTCAAGAGGTTCCGCGGGGCATCAACCACGCCAAAATCAAATTTTACATGTGCCGAGAAACCCTAATACAAGATCGTTAACTAGAGGTAAGGCGAAACTAAGCAAGTTAACTACTTAACTACAAGTGAAAGGGATTACAACCTTTGTAGATCCGGTCCTCCACTTCTTTAGCTCTGTGATGACGTCCCTCCGCTGCGATCATCGGGATCCCGGACTCTAGCGTTGGTATCATCGGAGAAATGATCGGATTAGGTCGTTGACTTCGATGCCGAAGATGATCTACGTCGAGGCGACTCAAACTCAAGCTCTATCTTCACTAGGTCATGAAACTTGTGAAGATAACACCCTATACAACATGGCAAGTGGTAGAGGATGAAGAAATAGGAAGTGGGTTCACTTTAGAATTGGATTTCTCACTCTTAATCTCATGGCACCATTAGAGCTAGTAAGCTTTCTTCTTCTTGAAGAAGAAGAAGAAGAAAGAATAATGATAAGAATAATGAATAAAGAATGAAACTTATCCTTTTAATTATGGTACCATGGTTGAGTTAAGCCCTCATGCTTAACTTGTGTAGAGAATTAACCAAAGAATTGGGTTAAGGGTTGGGTTAACTAGCATCCTAACGAAATGACAAAAGAAATTGACTTTCTCAAAATTTCTTCAAGCTACATGAAGCTTGATAACTTTGACCAAAGTCTTATCTCTTTTGTTATTTGTTAGGAAATTAGTAAACCCTAATTTAACCTCAATTTGGTTTAAGTCTCATACACACATCTTGTATGTATCATCAAACATGATACAAACATGTACACTTGCATATATCACATATAAACAATGTGCACAATCAAGTGAGAAAATCAATCTTAAATGAACCAATATTAGTTAATGTAAAGTAATATATCAAATATATAATTATACATTAAATCATTAAATCAATACTTGATTTAATGATCCGGTCATACTGCATACAACCGACTAATATCAAGTGTATCAATATATCGAATCAATATTTGATTCGGTAACCTGGCTATATCTTATATAACCGTCCGATGATACAAATCGTGAGAATAGAATTCAGTATCACATACTGGTATTATTCTCGGTCCCGCACATATCTCATATGCGCCCTATTTCGTTTCGCTTGAGCCAGGAAACCTCTGTGTAGGACTCTAAAGACTCGTCAATACGCCGGCAGTAGGTGATGATCATATCAAACACCCACAAGCCGCAAGCGGTCTGCTAAACGTAACGGCCACCCAGGTATTGAGCGATCAGAAGATCAACGAGCAAGCCCGCTCACACTCCTGTGAATCCAACCAGTAACACTTACCGTACAGTCCAGTCTGTTCGTCTGATATGTCGCATATCTCGCTTAGGGGTGGTAAACGTCAGACCCCAATAGCTTGATAAGTCATGCCGATGTAAGGTTCATAACAAGCATGAAACTACTGTTAACACTTACCAGTAAATCAGTGCAACCCTGGCCAGGGATTTCCAGTTATGGCCAGTCGAGCATAGAGCAACATCAACCCCCAATACCGAGAGAGACGAATCCCCTCCTATCGCTCATTGCCTCCATGTGAATCGGGACTGTACCCAAAAACCACCTGTTTGCACGACTCAGTAGAGCCGTGGTAGGGTGGAAATCAAAGCACAGTGGGAGACACATAAGATTCTATAACGATCTCGGGTCAACAGACTAAGCTGTACCAGTATCACCAGAGAACTGCCATCTGACGTGAGGTATAATACCATCTGGGAGTTCTCGGCGAGTCCGTTCAGTGTACCCAGTCTCCACTGAGCACCCACATACCATCTCTGATGTCAAACACCAATGGATATGGGATCATCCATCGCCCATCACATGGGTCGAGAAGATATACGCTAGTCTACTCTGGAATATTGATGCCCCGTCTCGATATTCCCACGAATAGGAACATTGAAGGATGTACTCATGGACTACCCAGGCCCCACTAGTATGATCTACATCACAATCCTGGAAGTCGAGTATAGATCCTAAGGGCTTTATCAACATGTAACAGAGAGACAGAAAGTATACATGTTAAGATAAAGAGCAACCAGATAGCATACTATCATGTCGAGCAAGAAAGTCCTACCTATATATGTCCCAGCATCCACTACAATATACATCCTGTGTACAGTAATGGCCTCTAGGGCATACATATAACTAACACGGAGTACCACTCGAACGCTGTATCTGATAAGCTACCGACGAACTGGCGAAGCAACAATTTATCATCGCCGCCAGTGTTGCCGCAAAGAGCCCTGAACTGGGCAACATGTTGATAGGGATTGCCAGTCCCCTTATACACATGGAATTTCGGTATTGTATAGCCCGGCGGGTACTTGATCTGATCATACCAGCTCGGATATGGTCGCCCTGTTTTTACGACCTGACCGGCTGCTTCAGTCGCCTGATGAACCCGTATCTGCTGAGCTATATATTCGTCCAAGTCAGATTTGGAGATTGTCTCCTCCTTGGCTGTTGACAGAGCCGGTGGAGGATTTGACGTTTCTCCCCTGTCGTCTTCAAGGACGATCGGAGGATCTTCAGCAGGAGAATCTTGTTGGATCATCATACACACCATGTCCTGGAACAGGAGGGCTATTCGCTTTATGTTGGCTACTTGTTCCGCAGCCTTTTTATCCTTCTTTTCCAGTATCCTGCGAAGGAATTCAGCGTCAGTTTCTTGCTCCTGGCGTTGATCCGAAGACGCTTCGGGGCTTTCTTTTGGCCCAGTGAGTGCGGCCATCGCATTCATCATTTCTTGGAGCTTCTGCTGCTACTCCTGAGCTTTAGTCACTGACCGTGTAAGCGGTCTATGACCTGTAGATGCACGGCAGTCCTCTTTCCCCGACGCCATGTATACCGTGTGTACCACGATGCCCCCGGACTTAGGGCATTTAGGTTCACTGCCTTTGACATTTGCTGTGGGCGTGGGGACCTTCTCCGTCCTTCTTCTCTTGTGGGCCGTTGAAGTTGAGGGGGCCGTTGCAGCGGGCACCCTGGCAGTTGTCGTCCTTTGTTGTTTGACAGGACGGTTCTTTTCTTCCTGCACTCGCCCTTTTCTGCCGGCGAGAGTGATCTTGGTCGATTACGGAATCTTGAGCCCTCCGCCAGACCTTATAAATTTTGGAGGACAGCCGTTGAGGGGGCTGCTCCAGCTTTGTTTCTGTAACCCTCTCCGCAGGTGGAGATCTTTTTAGCGTGGCAGTCGGAGAGTTCTTGCGTACCCTCCTTAGCGGTTCAAAGCTGTTCCCAGTTGGAACAGCAGCATTAACTTCCACCACTGGAGCCGGTGGAGTTAGCCCTGAGGGGGAGTTGCCCCCGGCCTTCCTTACTCGGCGCCAGTGGCGACGTCGAGCATGTCGAGCTGTTGGGACTGGCTCGGCGATAGGGATAATTTCGTTTTGCCCCCTGTCCAGATGAGGCGCCGCTAGTGCCAGCCTCTTAAAGACTGATGTTGTCTTTTGAGTGGCGATGTTCAGTCTGTCAAAGACAGACCCTCGAGTAGGAGCAGGAGCCGGAATAGTCAGCCTTGAAAAGACCGACTCTTTAACAGGAGAAGCCGTCCTGATGACTTCAGGAGCAGAGGTGGCTGTCTTCCTCGGGATGGCCATTTCAGGGTTCATGGGCTTCTTGGCGGGCCTGATCGATAGATTTTCCGTTGTGTTTGTATAAAATTGTAAAGAAATCACAACCAAAAATTATTTTGACCGCAATCAAACTACGGTGTCAATTGTAGTTCATGAATGAGTGCGGATCGTCCACAGGGATTGCACGATTCATTTATATCTTTGATACGTTTGAAATGAAAAGTTAAGCAACAATAAAAGAAAACATGATTCAAGAATGATTTGTATTCAAGTGTCACTATTCTTTATTCAAGAATCAAGAAACTATAAACAATCAAGAATCGGTGTTTCGATAATATTTCCAATCAACAATCAAGAATATAAGAGAGGCTCGTAGGAATCGATCGGATCTTTAGACGTGATGTAATCTAAAAGGTTTCGTGTTCTTGTCCTTCGAAGAATTGATACTAGATCAATGGTGATCGACGAGAGTTAGGGCTTTCTTGATGAAATTAGGGTTTCATCTCTTAACCCTTGTTCTTTCGAGGATACCATTTATATTCTAGCCTCTAGCAATTTCAAGAAACGATCGGAACTCCCCAATCTCAAGCGATGTCGATCAAGAAAGCATCGCAACGAATTGGGTCGTCGATTCTTGAACTTGCTAGGGTTTACAAACTCGTGGGATTCAAGAATCGATTGCAAATTTGTTACATCATCATACTAAAGATCGTTTCGACTCCTTAACAAGCGGAGTTTTATTCACACATCACAACACAGAAAAGATTTACTAATTGTAAAGAATTCATGATGCAGAAATTAAAGAAAGCAAGATAAAAGAATATCACCTTTATTTATCTCAACAATTTTGATTACATTTGCTTCAAGAATTACAAGAAGAAGAATCTAGATTGTTGATAGGGCGTCGCTCGGCTTCGTGAGTCGTGGATCGGCTTCAGATCGCTTGCTCCGTTGAAGATCGGCTCCGCTCCTAAAGGTTGTAAGGCTTCTTGCTTAATGGGTACTCGGGATTCTTGATTTCAATTGGAATTAGGGTTAGGGTTTCCTACAAGCTCTCTCACTAAACTTGAGGAAGAGGGAGATGAAGAAAGGGATGATTCACTAATTGGATGAATAATTCCCAAGGTTGAATAATTTGTGGATCATGAGCCTAGGGTCTTATTTATAGAGCTCCCAAACCCTAGGTTTAAGTTTGAATTGATAGTTCCCTCCAAAAGTTTGTTGAGTCTTCTAGAAGATAGTTTGTTAGGAGCTAGCTTAGGGTTTAAGCTAGGGTTTAAGGAAAGTTCTAGAATGATTAGGCTAGTTTAGTGAAACTCAAGGTGTTTGCTGATCTGGTAGAAGTCTCTGGAGTCTTCTGGAACTTGGAGTACATTTCTGAACTGTAGGCCCTGATACAGGAGTTGTGCATCAAAAATGAGGAGATGATCCCCTTGGTCAACCGCGGATCCGCGGCCTTAGCAAGCCCATGCCGCGGATCCGCGGCTATGTAGGAGGCTTGGCCTTTGAGTCTTTTGGTGTGGGCTTGTACTGGAGTTTGGGGCTTTGTATGATATGCTGAATTGTGATTGCTCCTTTGGATTGGTACCAGATTTGCATTTAGTGAGTTTACGTATCTTTCGAGCGGTGTAATGATCGAGCAAGCTTTCCTTTTCCTGCACAGACTTCGAAACACGGGTTGCGACATATAGAAATATTGCGATGCCATGCAATGCAGTCAATTTCCCTAGAAATGCCGGTTTTAAGGTCTAGTACATGTAATCTGATAATCTGTGATAGATTTGCTAATATGTGAAATACGGATACCGAACACTTCTATATGAATGCAAATGATGAGGAAATTGCCGGCTAAAATATGCAATATTTTCGACTGATCAGGGCCCATCAGAGTTCTGGTTCAGCCTGGAAAAGACAGAGACCGCCGGCTTGATATTGGACGACCCGTTGAAAGGGGCCGTTGTAATAGTGAGCCGATCGAAGACCGACTTCTTTTTCGCTTCCGGTGCGGGCACTGGAATGGTGAAGCTTGCCGGCGGGAGCATGGTCCCGAAAAACAGACTGGTGGTGGCCTGAGTCACTTGTTCCACCGGCATAGCAAGGATGGAAGCCGCTTGAGGCCCATAGGCTACACCTCCAGATGAGGCGGAGCGCTGGTTGCATCTGCATTTGGAGCAGCTCGAGCAGTTGGATGCCATTGATGCTTGATTTCTGCGCCAGGCAAAAGACCAAACCTTAGTAACTTGAAAACCCAAAGGCAACCATTAACAAACCGCGATTCGTTCGCGAAGACGACACACGAAGTATGGAGTGAAAAGAGGAAAAGGTCCCACCGGGCGTGCCAGAATCTGTTCCCCTCCGAAAGACAGCGACGACGTGAAGACGTCTTGCCTGAGATTCGGGGCAGATGCTATTTGGTTTTATCCGTCCACCTCTCCAAAGATGCCAAGTTGATTTATGGCACCGTGTATCGGAGGTTTAGACGGATGCGGCCGATGTAGCAGACTTCATCAGATTCCCCCTCGCTTGAGGGGTTTTTGATTGTGGGGACGCTCTTCTCTGCAGGTGCAAACCCCTGCAGTTAATTACGCTACCGCATCGCGGTAACCACTTTCTCCTTCTCCAGAATTTCACTTCGTGTCGTGTGTGTTTATTCTGTTTATGGATGCCCGTGGATTGTATACGGAGACTAAATTATGCCGTCGCCCGTAGGACGTGGATTAGTCCAAATCCGTATTTACTTAGATTTGGGTTTGGTGTTTTAGTTTAAGGATACGTTAGCCATATTGAGGCTAAGATCAACTTAAACTTTCGTTAAGGATACGTTAGTCTGATTTGAGACTAAGATCAACTTAACGGAAAGAGCATTTAGGGGCTCTATTGTTTCAGTTTAGGGACGTAGTGGTCCATTTAATATATGGCCGTCGGGACCCGTCACCTCTCTGACGACGTTGAAGGATTACAACGACAGGTGTCAGAGGAGTTCGGAGATGTACCCTTGAACCAAAGTTGATTGGGGGTCTTATAGTCTAATTTGGGACTAAAGTTTGTTTAAAGGTTTAAGGATACGTTAGCCATATTTGAGGCTAAGATCAACTTAAACGGGATCGTTTAGATCCGACAAAAGAGCATTTGGGGGCTCTATTGTTCCAGTTTAGGGACATAGTGGTCTATTGCCAGTTTAGGGACATGGGGGTCCATTTCCAGTTTAGGGACGTGGGGGTCCATTGCCAGTTTAGGGACATGGGGATCCATCGTTCCCGTTTTGGGGATGGATATTAGTTTAAGGACGCATTAGTCCATGGGTTTAAGGACCCCATAGTCCATATGGATGTGTTTAAGGACGCATTAGTCCATTAGTTTAGGGACGCATAAGTCCATGGGTTTAAGGACCCCACAGTCCGTATTTTGGTTTAAGGACGCATAAGTCCATGAGTTTAAGGACCCCACAGTCCGTATGGATGTGTGGTTATCGGGACCCGTCACCTCTCTGACGTTGTTGAAGGATTACAACGATAGGTGTCAGAGGAGTTCAGAGATGTACCCTTAAACCGGATGTAAATTGATTTAAGAGAGCAGTCTTGCTCAGTCAATTTGATTTGAGGACTTACGGCCATGATTGGGCTAAGTCCAGTTGAGAATATTCAACGTTTTTATCTTTGGCCTAGTAGGACTGTGCTAGGGCTTTGCCCCTGTTTAATAATGCACTGCATTTTCTTTTAGCCTGCTAGGCCTTTCTGATTTGGGCTCTGTCCTTTTTTAAATGATGCACAGCATCTTTTTTTTGTTTGGGCTCTACTCTTTTTAAAATAATGCATTGCATTTTATTAGGCCTGTTAGGCCTTTTTTAATTGGGCTTGGCCCTTCTGTAAATAATGCAGTGCATTAATCAAACTGACAGTAGCCATGTGGCCTGTCAGGCGCTTTACGCCAATTATTGAGCGCAAGCGCATGTGGAGGTGACACGTGTCACGCTCTGGTGAGAGCAAGCGCAGTGCGTTGCACTGTTGCGCTGCAGACACGTGGCGCGCTCTGGTGTGTTGCACCAATTTCAGAGAGCAATGCTCTATCTTAAAAGCGCATAGCGCAAATGGTTATGGTGTTGACACGTGGCGCTCTCTGGTGGCTTGCGCCAACCCAAGAGCGCAACAGTGCAGATTTGCAAGTGCAAGGCACTTTTTTTAATATCTTGATCCAACTTTGGATTCAAGAAAAGAATTTTTAAGATTCCAGAACCAATGGTTCATAAAAAGGCAATGCCTTTGATATTATTTATTATTTTTTTTATTGAAGATCCTTGATCTTGTTCTTAGATCAATGATCTATTCAGAAGAGATTCCTCTTTTTTTTTATTCAAAGGTTTTACCTTCTTTCTTTCTTTTTCTTCTTGAGTTCTTCTCAAAAATTTTTGAGTTCTCTCTCTGTTTCTGTCTCTGTTTCTCTCTCTGTGTTGTTGTTGTTTTGAATTGGGGTCTAGGAGCCTTTATATAGTGCCCATTAATTTGTTAAATTTGTTAAAGAGATCATTTTCTGAGTGATTTGGGTATTTTTCCCTACCGTTGGATTTTTGATCCAAGGGCTTCTGTTTTACAGAAGACAATCTTCTTGTTTTAACAAGAACAGAAAGATCTTACTGGAATTTTAATTCTGTTTGGCGCAAACGCATCTGCGCTTGACACGTGTCGCGCAACGCAGAGCGCAGTGCAACTGCGCTGACACGTGTCGCGCAACGCAACTGCGCTGACACGTGTCGCGCAGCGCAGAGCGCAGCGCATCTGAAGCGTTGCTTCTTTTAATTTTGTTTTTAAATAGAGCCTTGCTCTGATTGGGCGCGCTGCCTTGGGCGCTGCACTGACGTATCAGTTTTTGACACGTGGCGCGTTGCGCGCAGTACAAGGAATTTGAAGCGTTGCTTCAATTTTTGAATTTTTGAAATTCAAACAGAGTTTTGCTCTGATTGGGGGAAACAGGGGCGTGACAGAAGAACAGATGGACAAGCTAATAAGGGAAGCAAGTCAAAAGGTTCGGAACGATTACAGCCGCGAAATGGCCATTTACGAGAAAGCCAAGACGCAACGCCTCCTTCAGCAGGCTACAGAGGATGACGATGCCCTCCACCGTCAGCCCGCTATGCATTCCTATGACAAGAAAAAGGCCCGACGCATAGGCAAGAACAAGTCAAAGAACGGAAAAATTGTTCGGCGGCGGCAAAACGGATCCAAAAGGCCACGCGATCAAGAGTAGACAACTGAACAAACGGTGTTATCAATACGGTAATTATCTTTAAAAAAAGACACAAATCCTACCGTCCATGTGCAGCAGTTACCGATAACACAAAAACCCAATTCAGGATTCAATTTCTTTTCTAATTGCCTGATTCAGACTGAGTCTTAATATAATCAATCTGACTTGAATATGATTCAAGTATCAAACTACAATACAACATGGATCTATGAATCCGGCTTTTCAATCTATTCAGTCTAATCAATCTATATTAACTGAACCGAACCATGGATATATTACATTTACATGATCATCCATTATATCCGTTCCATTACTGATATCATGGTTTCTACAAGTCATTCGTCTATATACGATATACAATTCAAATAATACAAACAATACAATCAAGAATCGCGGGGTTTATAAGGGGTAGACTGGTACAGAAGGTGTTAGAAGTGGCACGAGACAGCAACCATAAAGACACCTAACCTGAATTCAATTGCCGTTGTACCATGGCTGAACGGTTCCTTATACTCCATATACCGTAGTCTCTGGTCTAGTGAGACTCCTCTCGTATACACTGGCCTCTTTTGTACCAAGCTACAAACAACAGCGTTAACACTAAATACAACATTATAACAATATACTCTCTATTCTGTCTATTCCATTCTTGTCTATTTACGGGGATTACCGAGCGATTTGCTCGCTAACGACATTCTCTTTCTTCTTCTTTGGAATGTCGTCAGGTGATTCAGACTCACTGGAGATCGAGCCCACTAGCAAAGGTTTGGACTAGCTAGCTTTCGACCCAGAACTTTAGATTCCTTGTACACATTTACATTCTATATTTTCCATTTCTTTTATACTACTGTTTAGGCATTTCTTTCCATTCCATGTATTTACTTTTCAGGTGTATTGTAAAAAGAATGTTAATAAATAAAGTTGCTGTTCAATTATATCTATTATATCTTATCTCTTGTGTACATTACATTTTATATTACTTAGATATGCTCAGCGTGTTTACTTCAGAGTAAATACGTAGTGGCCTCATCGCGTCTTTTGCCCGTATACTGGGAAGCGGGGCGTGGCACACCGTATATCGGAGGTTTGGATAGATGCAACCGAAGTACCAGATTTTATCAGATTCCCCCTAGTTTGTGAGGGTTTTTTTATTGTGGGGATGTTTTTCCCTGCAGGCGCAAGCCCCTGCAGTTAATTATGTTATCGCGTTGCGATAACAACTTTCTCCTTCTCCGGTAATTCACTTCGTGTCGTGTTATGTTTTGTTTATTTTGGTTGCCCGTGGATTGTATACGGAGACTAGTTTATATCGTGTAGGGCACGGATAGTCCAAATCCGTATATTTTAGATTTGGGTTTAAACTTGGATTGTATGTTCCATTAGTTCAAAGAATATTTTATTTTATTTAAGGACTGTTAACGTATTTTTAGATTAAGATCAACTTAAATATATGAGCATTTGGGCTCAATTTATTTTAATTAAGGATATGTTACTCTTATTTTGATACTAAGATCAACTTAGAACTATTTTAAGGATTATTAAATTTAATTAAAATTCAACAACAGAGCATTTGAGCTCAGCTGCAAGAAAACTTCAGAGACTTAGCCAATTTGGACTCGGTCTTGGGCTTTCTTTTTTCAGAAGTGCTAAGCACTTATTTGTTGCTCTAGCACTCATGTGGGAAGCACGTGAAGCGCTTAGACCTGGGCTTTACCCTATCAGTGCTAAACACTTAGTCGTTTTGACTAGATATAGTATTAAGCACTTTGTACAGCGCTCACGTGGGAAGCACGTGAGGCACTAAGTTCATATTTTTAGGCACTCACGTGGGAAGCACGTGAAACGCTGAGTTTATATTTTGAGCGCTCACGTAGGAAGCACATAAAGCGCTGAGCCTTTAAGAGATTTACTCTCTGTTTATCTTTTGAAAAGAATTTAAACTTCTGTTAATGGCGTTTTGACCATTGATGATCATCAAGATCTCTGTTTTGAAGATCTGGGATCAAGTTTTTGAGAACTAAGTTCTTATGTTCTTTATTATAAGAACTAAGTTCTTTATAGGGTTAAACCATGTTTTCAGAGGAATTAAATTCCCGGAATATAACTTCCATCTTTTCTTTCTTCTTCTTTTTATTACTTTCTTCAGACCTAGTTTTTTCCCTAGATGCCAAGTTCTGAAAAACAAAATATTCTCGATGAGAATTAAATTCTCAACTTATGGGAGATTTTTCTTGTGGATCTCAAATCCAGGAAAAGAACTAAGTTCTTTTTGAAGGGTTAAACCCTTGTATTTTACATGTACTAAACAAAGGACATATTTTTAATCTCTTCTTTTTCTTTACCTAGGGTTTGAAAGGAGAACAGGGCTTTCTTCAGCAAGAGAATTAAATTCTCAGTTGCAGCTTCTATTTTTTTTTTTGCAGAAACTTATAGGGGGTTCTCTCCATCTGAGACTTAAAGTCTCAGGTCCTTTATATAGGTAATACAAACTGTTGATCGGTTTTGAGAAAACTTCTCATTTGAGAGATATCAATTGATTTAATTGGTCTCAAAGATTATTTGGGGAATTTTATCCACCGTTGGATCTTTGATCCTATGATTTCTGTTTTATAGAATATATTTTCTTATTTTTACCAAGATTAGGATAATATTTTCCCATATATAGAATTTTATTCTATCTCTTGATTCAAACGTGATTTTTAAACACCATTGGATTTTTAATCCAGGAGTTCTCTATTTAACAGAGCATATCTTTCTTGTTTAGAAAGATTGGGGATATATATTCCCAAAATAAAATTTAATTGTTTCATTGGATCCTTAATCCAGCATCTCTCTATTTAACAGAAAATATCTTTCTCATTTAGAAAGATCAGGGAAATATTTCCCCCTAATAGAATTTAATTCTCATCATATGATTTTTAATCACCATTGAATTTTTAATCCAACTACTCTATTTAATAGAGAATACCCCAAGATTTTAGGGAAATATTTTCCATATAGAATTTAATTCAACCCTCTTTAATTTGGGCGCTGACGCTCATGTGTTATGCACGTAGGCGCCGCTCAAGAATTTAATTCTTACATAAACAGGCATTCATGTGCTTTGCATGCCGGCGCTCACGTGTGTATCACGTGAGGCGCTGCCATAGGATTTAATCAAGTGTCCACATGCTTTGCACACTAGAGCTCACGTGTGTTTCACATGAGGCACTGCTATAGGATTTAATCCTATCAGAGACTGGCGCCGGCGCTCACGTACCTTTCACATGAGGCGCCACCTGATTGTATTTAAACAAAAGGTATTTTTTTATGAGGGGATATCTACATTAACTCCATGCTAAGTACAGTAAATGCGAGTTTTGGCTGGACAAAGTCGGTTTTCTCGGGCACATCGTATCAGGATAAGGAATTTTGGTAGACCCTGCTAAGATATCAGCTATCAGAGAATGGAAGACATTAAAGTTAGTCAAGGACATCAGAAGTTTCTTGGGCCTAGCCGGGTATTATCAACACTTCATTGAAAGATTTTCGAAGATTGTGGCACCTTTGACCAAGCTTACTCACAAGGATGAAGCCTTCATGTGGTTGGAAGCATGGGGGAAAGCTTTTGTGAAGCTGAAGACAAGACTAACTACTGCACCTATTCTTACTATACCAGATAGATCCGACGGTTTTGAAGTTCACTGTGATGGCTTAGGAAAAGGATTAGGATGTGTGCTGTATCAACATGGCAAAGTTGTAGCTTTTGCGTCAAGGCAGCTAAAGATGCACGAGTGCAATTATCCTACTCATGATCTAGAATTGGCAGCGGTTATCTTCGCTCTCAAGATTTGGCGGTATTATTTGTTGGGTGAGCGAGTTAATATCTACACCGACCACAAGAGTCTAAAGTATATATTTATTCAAAAGGAGCTTAACATACGACAAAGAAGATGGCTAGAACTCATGGCAGATTTCGAAATCAACCTTCAGTACCATCCAGGGAAGGTAAACGTAATTCCAGATGCCTTGAATCGCCAGCCGTCCGCGATGAATCTCACCTCACAGTGGAAATTACAGCAGGAGCTTCATGGATTGGAGATTGAAGTATTTGTACTAAGAGTTACATCATCCTTGATGAATCTGCAGATTCAGTCCGCACTTGTTGATCAAATCAAAACAGCTCAAGTAGACGATACCAAGTTGAAGAAAATCAGAGAACAAGTAGAGAGTGGAATTTGAACTGATTTCATCATTCACGAGGATGGATTCTTGCGGTATAGGAGCCGTTTATGCGTGTTTTTCGACCCTGTTCAAGAAGAGTTGATGAAAGAAGCTCACAGCTCTCCATGTTTGGTACACCCCAGCGGCACGAAGATATACAAGGATATAAAAGTAGCATTATTGGTGGCATGGAATGAAACGAGAAGTAGCTCGGAGCATAGCTAAGTGCTTAGTCTGTCAGCAAGTGAAGATTGAGCATCACAGAACTACCGGTCTACTTCAATCGTTACCTATCCCAGAATGGAAATGGCAGTACATTACTATGGACTTCGTAACTACACCCCCTCGTAGCACGAAGGGTAAAAATACGGTTTGGGTTATTGTGGATCGACTCACCAAGTCGGCTCGCTTTATTCCATTCCGAGTTGTCTAGTCAACTGAAGTTTTGGCAAGAAAGTACATGGAGGTAAATTAAATCTAAAGTAAGATTTAAACCTTCAGATTGTACCCACTTGTTTTGATGCTCATGAATCATGCAGGAGATCGTGAAGCTTCATGGAGTACCAATTTGCATCGTCTCCGACCGGGACACCAGATTTTAATCCCAGTTTTGGCAAAGTCTTCAAGCCAGCCTGAGCATGAATCCGAATTTCAGCACTGCATACCATCCCCAAATCGACGGACAGTCCGAGCGGACTATTCAGATCCTGAAGGACATGCTAAGGGCTTATATGCTTGACTTCGGAGGATCGTGAGAAGATCATCTACACCTCGTAGAGTTTGCATACAACAACAGTTACCAAGCTAGTATTAGGATGACACTGTTTGCAGAACTCTATGATCAAAAGTGTCATTCTCTTATGAGTTAGGACGACGTTGGAGATCGAGAACTCTTTGGGCCTGAGATGTTGGAGATCGAGAACTCTTTGGGCCTGAGATGATCGTGGCAACAGTTGATGTAGTTCACATGATCAGGGAAAAGATGCGTATAACCCAAGACCGACAGAAGTATTGGGCATATGCAAAGCAACGACACTTAGAGTTTCAATCTGGAGAGCACGTAATGCTCAAGATCTCTCCGGATAGAGGAGTTATTCTCTTTGGATGATGAGCAAAGCTTAGCCCAAAATATATCGGCTCATTCGATATATTGAAGCCGGTAACGACCTTAAAATCCCTATACAATTGTAACACATTTAATATATATATAGGTGTATTTCAGTCCGGACCATGAGTTATAAGCTAAATTTGTTAAATAAAAGCAAGAAACTACTTGTAGCTCACTGGTTAAGACTCTTCACTGCTGTTCTTTAGCCTGCGTGTTTGAATTCCACCAATCCCAATTGTTTTAATATTTTTCTTTTTAACATTTTAGAAGGCCAAAAGTTTGCACGTACATTATACGGAGAAATGAAAAGTTGCAAATAAATCAAACAGGATAAATTAGGAGTTAAAGCCAAATAACACACATGGCACGAATTTCGAGATAGATGCTTCCATATGAGCCACCCGTTTCCTCACTTTGGGCGGCTGGGATGATGCCAAATTCTTTCATGCTCTTCCCGTGTGATCTTTAGACTCCCTTGTAATCCTTTTTACTATTTGTTTTCTCTGAAATAAACCGGAAAGCTGTCCATCCCTTCATCTACCCCATTAACACAATTTAATCTATTTTAATTCAATTTTTTAATTCACACACTATCATTTTTTCCCTATAAATACTAGCCCTACTACCCTACACCTCATTTCTGAAGATTTCACAAAATCCTCTCTAAAATTCCCAAGTCCAAGCAAAAGGAGTTAAGCCATTCTCAAATGGAGTTGCCGAAGTCGAAGCTCCGTCGATCGATCATTTCCACACATCTTGGTCTCGGTTCTACCAACCGAGGCATCCTTTTCTCTCTTTAAATCGCGCAAACCATAAGTCCCTTCTCTCTCCCCTCCTCTCTCTATCGTTTTATCTCAACTCTTCTTAAAAAGATACCGATAAAGTGGAGTTAGCAATATAATAAATTCTTTTAAATAATTTTATCACAATTATCATGCTAAATAAATTACACTAATCTTTTAACAACAACCTTAAAATAATGTTCATCCAACCAACTTTGAACGTGTTTAAAATTCCATGTAAATAAAACGTATATCGAACTTTATATTAAAATACCATGAACTTTATATGTATCTCTTGATCTTTATCGTAACATATTCCTATAGAAAACTCACGGGGTAATAACCTACCTCACTCACATACACTATGATTTCATAGCATGATATTTTAGATACATGTTTTATTCTAAAGAAACAATTTTCATTAAAATACCATCGTTTTCTAAAATACGTTTTTGAATCGATATTTTAAATCCTTTGCAAATACGCCTCTACAACTCTCGTTAGGGGACCCGTTTGTAGATGGTGTGGGTTATCACACATTCTTAGGATAGTAGAGCGAGATGCAGAATTCCTCACAGAGAATTCGGTCTCGAAAGGAATAACATACGGTTTTAAAGAAAATATGACTTTTTAAAACAAGTTAAATGGTTGAAAAATTATTTAAATCATAAATTCGTATTTAAAAGAAAAAAATTTGTGAAAAATAGGTTTTTAAATAAATATTAAAATTTTAAGAAAATACCATTAAATTTCCAAAAGCTAAAATTTTCATTAAAATACCATAAACTTTTAAAAACTAAGTTTTATCGCTAAAATACCATCAAATATAAAATACATTTTTATACAAAAATCATGAAATTTTAATTAACATATTTTTATCAAAAACATATTTGAGGTTTTAGGACGAATTAAAAACCCTCGAGAATTTTTAAATGGCATTTTTATATAAATATCCTAGAAATCAAAAGACTGGTCTAGATTGCATGTTTAGGTTGCATATTGGTTTGAGTGGCATCTTCTCTTGTCAGTATCTCAAGGTTGTTGAAGACAATGATGCACCACTTGTCTCTCCCTAACTATAGATCGTAACCTTAGAGTGGAATTATCAAATGACAATCGTCTTTGAGAAAGACACAAATACTGTCGTCCATGTGCAGCGATTGTCGATATTTCCCAAACTCAGGAATTTCAAAAGCTAAATCTATTTATAATATATGCCTAGAACCTGAATACAACTTGAACTTGACTTGAACTCAAACTCAAGCCCAAACTCAAACCTAATCTTGAACTTGAACACTTGATATTGGACTTGAATATCCAAACTTGAAACTTGAATATTTGATCTTGACTTGACTTGACCGAACCATGAATATATCTTGATGTAAACTTGACATGAATACCTGAATACAACTTGAACCTAAACATGTACTCTTTATATTCATAGACTCGACCAAGACCTGTAAGATTGAACTATACAATAAAATATGCGGGGATAAGGGGCAGGTTGGTAAGGAACATATGTCATAGCAAGAGAGATCACTTTAAAAGACACCTGACCTGAATACCTGTGTCGTTGTCTCATAGGTTATGACGGGACTTCGTACTTCATGTTACCTTAGTCCACGGGTAAGTTGGACTCCTCTCATATACACGTATATTTTCTTTATCAAACTACAAACAACCAAGTTAGAATAGCTACTGTCACGCCCCGCTTCCCGAAATACGGAATGCGAGGGGTTACTAGGCCAACCATGCTTCTACGGTCAAGGAGCAATCCCGCCGTAGTCACATTTCGGCTTCTAGCATTACATGGTAATCAGTAAACACAGCACTAGAGCAAAAGAAATCACGATTCACAACTTTATTACATTAAAATGGAAGAGTTCATGTTACATTTATTTGCATGGAAGAAATAACTAACCAACGAAATAACAATGTTCTTATAGCAAGAAAGGGATGGCGCTGATGTCGCGATCTAAACCTCCGCAATCTCGAATGGCAGATCCTGCTCCTGGGCTGGGTCCACTTTGTCCTCTGAGCATTTACACTCAGGTCGTCAGGACGACATATATAGCAATAAATATATATATTGTGTACAATGTTATTAAACATAAAAGGTGCGACAGAATACAGAAACATGAGAATAATGAATATTATTTGAATATGAACAGTGCGATATATGTATCATGTCAGCAAACCAGACAATGTGTATGTCACTACTTATCAGTCATTAAGTCAATAGAATCAATCGATGGAAAGGATGCTCGTGTTTAACAAAGGTCTCGTGCATGCCCGAGACTACGGTTCACTATTGTCCGGGATATAACCCTGCAGCCGTACCGCTAGGCCCATGACCTAATGTATGTATGTGTGTGTGTATCACTAATATCGAATGATCATCCTCTAAGTCACTATACCTCGCTAAATGCGTGTTCAATTCCGCCTTGATTTCCCAATTCCCCAGGTCTCAATAACTATAAGTATAGGATTAATTGTATACTAGCATGCGCCAAATCACGGTCTCACTCATTTTCACTGCACTGTTCGCTTTCACTAGTCAATCACTTATCACTGGCGTGCTTAATACAACTAATCCAATACCACTCACATTCAACAATACAAGTCATTCGCTAGGTCTTAATGTAAACGGAATTGGGTATAAAGCAACACAAAATAAGGTAGAAATGTACTAAACAAATGTTCACTAAATTATGACAGCTAACACCATATAACTTGCAAAATTCACTATAAATCACACGTATAGAATCGACCAAAACAATATAAAAGGCATATGAAGTATACATGATTATTTAAGCGGTAAAATTAGTTTCATGTCAATAGGAATTCAGGTTAAGAATTTATCATCATTTTAAATCAGCGATCAGTTGCTGGAATTTTGGTTTCAGAACTGGAAGTCCAACTTCATGCGTGGTTTACTAGGGATTGTGTTTAGATTCAGATGTTGCTCCAGTTGAATAAAACCTATTTCTATCTGTTAGGTTTCCGACACATTAAGAGAATCAATGATAGCCTTTCTGTACTAGGAGATATGTCATGTTTAGTGTGAAGGTGTAAAAAATGTCACTGTAGAAACTGCAGAACACGTCTACAATCTAAAATATAATCAAATGATAGAAAAACTGAACGATACTAGAACCATATGTTAGATAACTAAATTATCTACGCGACGATATAGGACTCTGCATATTTTCAGTTTTACGTAGGGATGTGCAGGCGCTTAAGTTCAGGTATCAATCACGAAATACTGCTCTGGACTGCAGTCCAGAGCCGTATTTCCAGTTAGTTTTAGTCATCGTTTTATGGCAGTATTGTAATATAAAACACAAGGGTTCTAGTTTATCGAGTCAGCTCCAATATGAGCCCTAGAACATCTCATTACGATTTATATTTAATTTAAAGTAGATTTTAAAACGTGGCATGTGTAGTGAATTCCAGATTCAACGTGATTAAAATCTTAATATTTTTAACTTAAATCTCTATACAATGATCATTAACAGTAATGGAATTCCATAAGCATAAGGTGTGGGTATTTAAAAAGTACTCATCCATGTATCACATCGAACACTTGGGTTATTTTTACGGGTATCAACAGAAATATCAATTCTATTTAATCGATCCAAATTAGATGTCGTTCAAATAATTTCCATTTAATATTGTTACGGGGTAGTAGCCCGAGCCGGTCTTCCATTCATCACAATCAAATTACGAGTGTTTACCGCCGAAAGACGCAACCGGGATGTTGGGACGTCTGGCTTGAATTTTGGGGGCAAATGCTATTTGGTTTTATCCATCCACATCTACGAAGATACCAAGTTGATTTATGGCACCGTGTATCGGAGGTTTGGACAGATGCGGCCATTGTAACAGACTTCGTCAGATTCCCCCTCGTTTGCGAAGGGTTTTTTTATTGTGGGAACGCTCTTCCCTGCAAGCGCAAACCCCTGCAGTTAATTACGCTACCATATCGCGGTAACTACTTTCTCTTTCTCCTGATGTTCACTTCGTATCGTGTGTGTTTGTTTTATTTTTGGTTGCCCGTGAATTGTATACAGAGACTAATTTGTGTTGTCGCCCGTAGGGCGGGGATTAGTCCAAATCCGTATTTTCTTAGATTTGGGTTTGGTTTGATTTAAGGATCGTTAACCTTGTTTAAGATTAAGATCGACTTAAATGTTTGTTAAGAATACGTTAGTCTAATTTTAGGCTAAGATCTACTTAACAAGGTTTAAGAATCATTTAGATCCAACGACAGAGCATTTAGAGCTCTATCGTTTTAGTTTAAGGACGTTACGGCCCATTGGGTTTAAGGACATCATAGTCCATGTTTAAGGATATCATAGTCCGAAGAATTTAGTTTAGGGACGTTGCGGTCCATTAGGTTGAAGGACATCATAGTCCATGTTTAAGGACATCATAGTCCATAGAATTTAGTTTAGGGATGTTGCGGTCCATTGGGTTTAAGTACATCATAGTCCATAGAGTTTAGTTTAAGGACGTTGCGGTCCATAAATTTAAGGACATCATAGTCTGTGTTTAAGAACATCATAATCCGTAGAGTTTAGTTTAAGGACGTTGCGGAGGTCCATAAGTTTAAGGACATCATAGTCCATGTTTAAGGACATCATAGTCCGTAGAGTTTAGTTTAGGGACGTTGCGGTCCATAAGTTTAAGAACATCATAATCCATGGTTTAAGAACATCATAGTCCATGGTTTAAAAACATCATAGTCCGTCGAGTTTAGTTTAGGAACGTTGCGGTCCATAAGTTTAAGGACATCATAGTCCATGATTTAAGGACATCATAGTCCATGGATTTTAGCTCATCGGTTTGAGGGTGCGCCAAGAGTTATTGGTTATTGGGACCCTCCACCTCTCTGAAGACGTTGAAGAATTACAACGACATGTATCAGAGGTATGGAGAGATATACCCTTGAACCAATTTTGGTTGGAAAATCTGTAGTTGGGTTTTGGGTTAAGACCAATTTGAGCACACGGGCTCGGTTGATCTGAATTAGGGACTTTTGGTCAACTTGGACTCGGCCCACTTAGTTTTGAATAAAGTGTTGAACACTTGTTTGGGCTCGGTCCCTTTTTATGTGCAACAATGCTAAAAATTGACATGGGCTCTGACGCTCACTCTGTTTCTTTGTTGTTTTTTGTTTTTTATAGAGTGTTAAACACTTTTTGTGGCTTTGGGCTCTATGGGCAGAGCGCTTTATGTTAAACAGCGCCTACGTGAGAAGAATGTGGGGCGCTCGGCACTGGACACCAACCATTGAGTGCAGAGCACTCTTTATTTTAGCAGCGCCTACGTGGGGCGCTGGGCGCTGGGCGCCAACCAATGAGTGCAGAGCACTCTTTATTTTAGCAGCGTCCACGTGAGGGGCACGTGGGGGGCTTAGCGCTGGGCTCCGACCAATGAGTGCAGAGCACTCTTTACTTTAGCAGCGTCCACGTGAGGGGCACATGGAGCGCTTGGCGCTACTTCCTTCTTTATGCATTTTTCTGAAGAGTTCAATTCTTTGTTCTCTTCTGGATCTTCAATCCCCAAGAACAAATTCATCCCTGCAAGAATTAAATTCTCATTTGTGGAAGACTTGTCTCATAGATCTCAGATCCAGGAAAAGAACTATGTTCTTTTGTAAGGGTTAAACCCTTGGGTATGCAGGTGAGATACTATGATCTCTATTTACCTTGAAGAAAGTTCTTCTTCTTTTTTCTCTCTGAAAGCTCTTTTCGCTTGCTCTTCTTTTTTAACTTGAAACTTATGGGGGGTTCCTCTATTCAAGACTTGAAGCCTTAGGTCATTTATATAGGAGAGGCTGATTTGTTGATTCAGTTGAGGAAATCTCTCATTGAGAGGTTTCTTAATTGATTTGGGGAATTTACCCACCGTTGGATCTTTGATCTAAGGACTTCTGTTTTACAGAAGACATTTTTCTTGTTTTTTAAAAAGATTGGGAAAATATTTTCCAATACAAAACTTATTCTATATCTTGGTGATTTTTAATCACTATTGGATCTTTGATCCAACGGTGCTCTGATTTATAGAGCACAATCTTTCTTGTTTAGAAAAATTTGAGGAGTATTTCCTCAATCAGAATTTAATTCTGTATCTTGGTGATTTTTAATCACCATTGGATCTTTGATCCAACGGTGTTCTAATTTTCAGAGCACAATCTTTCTTGTTTAGAAAGATTTGAGGAGTATTTCCTCAATCAGAATTTAATTCTGTGCTCTGATGATTTATCATCTCCGTTGGATCTTTGATATAAGGGTGGAGAACTTTTAGTTCTGGCGCTGGCACTCTCGTGCTTTGCACGTGAGGCGTTGCCTCAGAGTGTTTAACTCTTGGCGCTGGCGCTCTTGTGCCTTGCGCATGAGGCGCCGCCTCAGAATTTTTAACTCTTGGCACTGGCGCTCTCGTGCCTTGCGTGTGAGGCGCCGCCTCAGAGTGTTTAACTCTTGGCGCTGGCGCTCTCATGCCTTGCGCGTGAGGCGCTGCCTCAGAGTTTTTAACTCTGGGCGCTGGCGCTCTCGTGCCTTGCACGTGAGGTGCTGCCTCAATTTAAATTTTGAACAGATCCTTGCTCTCTTATTGGGGGAAACAAATGCCTCCCCTCCACAATTGCGCTCACGTGGCTCACGCGTGAGTGCAGCGGTGGCAACCTTTCCACCGTTGGATCATCTCGGAAGTTGGATCGTCTTCCAGCGCCTATAAGTAGGGCCTTTGGCCCTGGCCCTTGAGATGACTTCTGTTCATCTTCTTTCTTTCTTATTTCTGAGAATTTAATTCTCTCTTCAGATCATAGATCTCTGCCCAAGGAAATTCCTTTCAGGGTTAGAACTCTGCCCAAATTTGGTAAGGATCATAATTGAACCCCTTAAACAGAGCTTTGCTCTTATTAGATCATAGATCTAAAAATGGATTTTTAGGGTTACTTAACCCATTAATTAGAACATTATTCATCTTTATGAAGAACTCTTAGAGTTCGTTTTGTAGATCTAAAAGATCTTGGAGTTTTTACTCTGTAAAAAGCTTTGCTTTTTATAGTTCTGATGGATTACTCCATCGTTTTCACAGAGCATGGCTCTTAGAAAATTTTGGGGAATTTTTATTCCCCTCATAATTAAAATTGACAGATGTCATTTCTGTTTGCAGAGCACTGCTCTCGAGGGGGTTTAACTCCTTGGCCCAATGAGTTTCTCATTAAATGAAAATCTTTTTAGGATTTTCTCCTTAATGATTGACTGTCTTATCAATGATGAGCTGTCACATTGATTTTGTGGGTCCCCCTCAGTCCCTTTTCCCTGCATTGCAGGGTGGTACAAATTTAAAGTACTGGATGTCAGAATTTGTAATGTAGAATTGACATCTAACCCTTGTTTCTTTTCGCGCAGGTACTATGTCTTTTCACTCTTCTTTCCCATTTGTTCGCTCAGAGAGTGCATACGCCGACGCGCCTGTGGATTGGGAAGTTTTTGCACTGATTAAAGATCATAACCCGGAGTAGAAGTCTCTTCACTTATGGGGGTTGTGGTATAACCAAATTATTCGGGGTCGGCGCAGTTTCTCTTATGCGGCGCCTTCGGAGCCAATTTCCGCTATTCATTATGCTGACTCGCCCCAGGTGAATTACGCTGTGGAGAAGATTAACTGGATTATGGATGGACGCCTCCAACCTTCTATGGGCTCGATACCTGTACAACCGCTGATAGCTTTAGATATTCTGGGGTGGCGCATATGTCAAGGCGAGTCGCGCCCTTGGGGACAAGAAAACATGATAGGCTTGACTCCTCGCCATTCAGCCGGATACTTGCAGTGGGCTCGATACATCTTGTCAGCCAAAAAGTCGCTGCTGTTGAAGCTCGGGTTGTACCCTGCTATCTACGCGTCTCTTTTCTAGTATCTCGCGCCTCACGTATGGTGGGTCAAGGCTTTTTTGGAACAGTGGAATACCCCGACTCACACTTTTCTTTTATCGGACCAGGAGGTTTCGATTTCCTTGGAGAAATTTGCAGAAATTCCGGGCCTACCCGTCAAAGGGGAACATTACAAGGAAATACTTCCCCTGACGAATACATCTTTGCCACCAAATCAGTGGTGATGGGTCTTACTCCGGAGAATGCTATTCAACATCTATTCCCAAGTCTAATCAAGGTGTTGAACATTTACGAGAGTCTGTTTCTCGAGTCCGGAGGGCACGGAGTCAGCTTCGCGGATTTCATCGCCCGCTTTCTTCGCTGGAAGCCTTGTCAAAACAAACCACGAAATTCGCCAAGCTTGACGATCCTTTTGGTTTTGGCTTGGACAGCCAGCCGACAGCGGAAGCAGATCAAAGGAATTTCTTCCTCCTAGACACCCTGGTCGTCCCCTTTGCAGAGCTCGCAGTTTCAGACATCGACGAAGAGGCGTTCTTTTTTGGGTTCATCGGCCTATGGTTAAGCTGGTTTGTGCTCCCAATGCACTCTCGCCATATGAGGCCATCCGTCTTCTATCCAGCTCACCGAATGGTTGCCGGGACGTGAGTGACCAACGGGATCGCTGGGATAGCTCACCTGTATCATGGCCTCAGCTTAGCGGTAGACACCACTCAGCCAGGGGTACAGCCCGTAAATCTCTCGCTACACTATTTCACGTCGTAGATCGAGCTGCATATGCTTGGCGCTTTTGGAGTCCACAAACGGCCCCATTTCTACGACAGTTATAATTTCCCTCGGGTTATGTTCCTAGTTGATGCTTCTGCTTT
This sequence comes from Agapanthus africanus, assembly GCA_030015575.1. NCBI lineage: Eukaryota > Viridiplantae > Streptophyta > Magnoliopsida > Asparagales > Amaryllidaceae > Agapanthus > Agapanthus africanus. The sequence goes on from CM057338.1 coordinate 27,774,861, forward strand.
AGATCCATCACAGCGAGAGGCTCGGGGTCTGGTCCTTCACCCGCGTGTGGTCGGGAATAGCATGGCCTTCGTTGATAAGGTCTTAACTATCGGCAAGGAACCCACTAAAACGGTGCAACCGCTGCTCGATACCTTCAAAGACAGGGCTCCTACATTGAAGGCTCGGAAGATTCTGCATTTATATTCAATCAGGTCGGGCTTTTTAGTGTTCAGGCAGAACGACTCGGCGTTGTTCATAAGGTACAACCCGCACCATTTTGCTCAACAGCCGAGTTACGATCAGGGTGTCCCGCTTGAGACTTTCTTAGCTAAGCCGGTTGCTACGGAAGAGGGTATCCGCAGTGCGCTACACCATTTCATGCAGCTAAACACCGGGTCTAACTTTTTTATCAGTGAGCCGAGCTGCATTCCGAAAGTCTTGAACGCATACGTGGCGTGGTACCAGCATGCGACGGGTGCTGTTATTAGGGGAAAAGGTGGTTACGGCTCAATCGCAAGGGTGCGGTCCCTGCCGGAAATCTAGCTGTCCCCTTAAAGCGACGGACCACTGTTGGTCCTTCCTTAAGAGAAGCTGCTGTGGTTGCGGTCCCGTGCGCTTTTCCTGAGAAACCTCTACCCTGTGTTCCTGTAGAAACGGCAGCTGCAGCGTTCCCGGAGTCTGGAGTGGGTACAGAAATCGGGACTCGTCGCCCAAAAATGCTCGTCAAACATAAGCTCGTGTCATCGGCCGCCGGCGTTCGCTCACAGAAAAAGAAGAAGTCGCTCTTTTCTGCCGACGTTGTACTCGGCCAGAAGCCCCATGCTCCCTATAGCGAAGGCTTGTGTGAGTACGGCACTAACGATGGCTTGTTCGACACGCCTGCGACCGACACCGATCTACAGGCTGCCCTTCTGGCCTCCGAGCGACTGGCTCGCGAAGAAGCGGCGCTAATTACCATCACGAAGTTAGGTATACTTCAGTTGTATTTTTCCCGTTCATTCCTTCCTTATTATTATGCTTTTACTAATGCCTTTTTTTTAACAGGTATTTCTGCCGAAGAGGCTTTCGCGGCTTCCATCAAGGCTTTCGAAGAGGAAGAGAGGCTCCGCGCTTCTTTAGGTCTTGGTATAATTCAGCTCATTGTGCCTTCATTTCCCCCCCCCCTTTTTTATTCGTGCTCTGACCATCTCCCTTATTTTATTGCAGGGACTACCTTGACTCAGGTTATTCTGAGTGCGTTACCGATCCCAAGCAGTGGTGTAGCGACGCTTCCAGAGCCAGCTATTGTGGCCTCGGCTCCCCCAACATTACCGCAGGAGGCATCGCTAAAGCAGCCGATGACAGATGCCATAACAACTCCGGAGGCAAAGCTTGGTTCGGACTACGATGTCCCTTTATCAAAGGTCCTGAGGAGGTCAGTTCTCACGGCCCAGACTGAAAGGAAACGCAGGAAGCATGCAGCGAAGGAACGTGATGTCTTCTTGGCTGTAGGTGCAGGTTCAAGTAACATTCCATCTGTTGATGTTCCTTTGGCTGATGTTCCAGCTGCCCTGTCCACCGTCCATAGACAGGTTGCGCGGGCGGCTTGGGAAGAAACCGAAAAGCTGCTCCAAGGTACGTAACGCTGAGCCTTTTGTTAAACTTGATCTTCGAATTTTGACCCATGCATTTTCTTTTAGGGCCGAGTCTTAGCGATGGGATGACGGGTGAAAGCCTGATGGTTACCATGCTCGAAATTGCTACCCTTTCTCTAGAATCCGGGACCATCCAGACCGCTGCTCTTTCCCCGTGTGGCTCCCTGGTATCGGCGGGTGTCGCAAGCGTCACGACGGCCCTCATCGAATCAGGGGATTAAGCCATGGGCACAGAAACTACCCCTCTGAGGGAGAGCAAAGAAGCCGCTACGCCTGGTGATGCTTCCGTCGCGGTTTCGGTTGATGACCCATCAAGTAAGTCTTGAGTCACTATTCTCTTTTTATTTTATAATCCCATTCAGCTTCTCCTGACAATATTTTGTTTGTAAGTGCAGCGAACGGTGAGATTGTGCTATCTGAAGCACCTCCGGTCGCCGCCATGACGGTTGTTGTTCTCTCACCTTCTTCTATATCCTTCGAAATGCTGGAAGATATAGGTTTGCGATTTATTTATTTTAACTATGGACACCATCCTCCTTGTATTGACAGTATATTTTCGTAACTCTGCAGGAGTCCTTTTCGACCACCTATACCAGGTGCTGAACCCGCATTTCTCCTTCCAGTCAGAAGCCATTCCGCCTCCTGGTACTGGTTAGTATATCTTTCAGCTATTGCCTCCTTCTTTCTTTTATGAATAGTCGTATTATTGCTAAGGCTTCCTTGTATTGATCGCAGCGTCACGGATCGGAGGAGGGGATGAGAGAATAGCCGCGCCTCCGACACTCCCAATTTTGCCACCTGCCACAGCCGGTATAGTAAACTCTATCGCTCGTGCATTTTCTTTACCTCCTGAGTCGACATTTAACCATAATTTTTTTTGCAGCAATCGCACCGGCTCCAGCTCCCTTTGAGTCTCGCATCCCAATGCCGGCAGGGCCCTTTGCTAAACGCCCATCTTCCAGGGGCGCTGCGACTATCCTGTGAATGTTGAGAGAATTTGTCGAGGATCTTGACGCCGAGGCCCTCGCATTCGCTGCAGATTTTGCTGCTGAGGTTAATCCTATGCTGGCGACGCTCATGAACTTCTATGATGAAGGTGTCATCGAGTTTTGGGTTAATTACTGCAGAAAAATCGATGCCTGCCTGCATGAGATTGACCTCAAACGTCCCGCTCCTAAATTATCCGCTTTGAACTCCCAGCGGGCAGCGTGGGTCGAGAGTAGTGTTCCTTTCATCCGCAATTTTGAACAAGAGGCGACCCTGAGGTGAAAGGAACATGAAGTAGCTTCAAGCGAATATGCCCGGTTGCGCGCCCAGGTCGAGGCGAATGCTACGCAGTTGAAAGCTGTCTTCGACAATCTCCAGCGATGCATTTCAGATTGGTTGACGCTGAGACGGGCGCTTGACTCTACGGAGCGGGGCATGCAGGACTGTGAAGCTGTCATGCTAGGAACCGATGAAAAGCTTTCGTCTTGTTTGCGATAGCGGGCCCAAGTCGAAGTGGAGTTGGCCGTGGCGGCCGATTGCGAGAAAGGATTGAGATGAGCACGCATGCAGCTGGCTGATTTGTTGAAAATGCCTCCTCCTCAATAACCGTCTTTGTATCCCTTTTTTTTTACTGTAAACTTGCGGTTTTATGAATAACATGTATTCATTTTGATTTCTTTGTGAAATGTATTTTGTACTCTCTTGAATTCATGAATAAAAGACATATTTTATCTCATACTGTCGTCTTCTTTTCTTCGTCATGTCATTGGCATGTGACTTTAGCAAATGTGTTCTGTAGATAGACTATCTTGATCTCCTTGCAGGGCAGTGACGGCTTAGGAAATAGGTTCAGATCTGCCGCCTAAGAATTTTCAACTTCATGAGCCGTGAGGGTCTCATAAAGACTTTTCTCCCTACGAGTCGAAAGGATCTCATAGGTGTATTTTCTCCTCAGAAATCGTGAGGATCCCTAAGTGTGTATTTTCTCTTGAGAGTCGTAAAGATCTCATAAGAGAATTTTTCCCTTTTACAAGTTGAGAGGACTCGTAAGTGGTTGTTTCTCTCCTTGTCGAGATTCGAATTTGGAGAGTGTAGCCCGTGAATAGTATACAATAGTCCATCTTAGACTGACTTGCAGGGCCCCAGTGCTTAGAAATAGGTCCTTATCCCCATTGCCTAAGGCTTTCCCCTACGAGTCGAGACGAATCGAGGGATTATTGGTTAACTTGTTTCCGAGTCGAAACATTGCTCCGGTAGGGAGGTCATTGGTTGACTTGTTTCTAGGTCGAAGCATCGTTCCGACAAGGAAGTCATTAGCTGACTTGTTTCCGGGTCGAAGCATTGTTCCAACGAGGAGGTCATTGGGTGACTTGTTTCCGAGACGGAGCGTTGTTCCGACGAGGAGGTCATTGGCTGACTTGTTTTCGGGTCGGAGCGTTGTTCCGACAAGGAGGTCATTGGCTGACTTGTTTCCGGGATAGAGTGTTGTTCCAGCGGGATGGTCATTGGCTGACTTGTTTCTGAGACGGAGCGGTGTTCCTGCGGGGAGGTCATTGGCTGACTTTTTTCCGAGACGGAGCGTTGTTCCGGTGGGGAGGTCATTGGTTGACTCTAGGCTGTCTGTGAACCGTAGAGTCTTAAAACTGGGGACTTTGTCGTGGCTTCGATTGGTGACGTCGCGTCCGTATCTTGCTGGAATGAGGAGGAACGTCGTTGTTGGTCTCCAGGCTATAGATGTGGCCGTCGAGATTAGGAACTAGGGATTTTGCCATGGCTCCGCTTCGTTGCGACTCTGAGGTCGGTTGTTGACGTCACGTCTGCATCCGGTTGGAGTAAGAAAGAGCGCCGTTGTTGATCTTTAGGCTGTAGACATGGTCGTCGAGACCTGACTTCCCTTTGACGCAGCCGGGTGGAGAAATGTAGTTCCATTTTTGTTTATGCTCATGGATTGTATACAAGGGTCACTATGGACTTACCTGCAGGGCAAAAGTTTCATTTCATTTTTTTTTGTTTTCTTTCCGCGATGCTCTATCATTTCAGCTTTTTATATCGCGAAGGTCGCGATTTCCCAATCATTTCGGCTATTTTTCGCAGCGCCCAATCATTTCGGCTAGTTTTCTTTTTACTCGCTGCTTTTTATTGCGAGTTGCCTAATCATTTCGGCTATTTTTCTTTTTACTCGCTGCTTTTTATTGCGAGTTGCCCAATCATTTCGGCTATTTTTATATGTATTTTGGCTCGCTGATTATGTTGTGAGTATGGACTTGAGATCCGATACCAATCTTAGCATCAGCATCGCTGCGACTGGAATATTTCCAGGAGCGAATCATCACCTGCCGTGAAAGGACTTGGAATTTGTTACCAATTTAGGCATCAGCATCACTACAACTGGGATATTGCCAGGAGAGAATTATCATTTGCCTTTGTCGATTCGAGCAAAGGTGGCTTAGCAAATAGGGTTAGGATCCTGTCGACTAAGGCTTTTGACTTCATGAGCCATAAGGGTCTCATAAAGGTGTTTCTCCCTACGAGTCGTGAGGATCTCGCAGGTGCGTTTTCTCTTTAGGAATCATGAGGATTCTTAAGTGCGTTTTCTCTTATAAGTCATAAGGATCTTACAAGAGTGTTTTCTCCTTATAAGTCGAGAGGACTTACAAGTGTCGTTCACCACATGAGGACATTTCGCGTCGTTGGTGGGACTCGGTGAGGAAAACGTTTATTTGTGCCCGTGGATTGTATACAAGGGTCATTATTGAACCGCTTGTAGGGCGGTTTGGGGGATATGATAGCTTAAGAACAGGTTCAGATCCCTGTAGCTTAAGCCTTTTGAATCCTATGAGCCGTGAGGGTCTCATAAGGGGATTCTCCTTACGAGTCGTGAGGATCTCGTAAGTGTAATTTCTCCTTAGGAATCGTGGGGATCCCTAAGTGTGTTGCTCTCTTGTGAGTCGTAAGGATCTCACACAGGTATTTTCTCCTTACAAGGTCCAGAGGACCCTGCAAGTGCACAAAATTTTCTTTTACGAGTCTGCGCCCTTTCGGGTTTTCACAAACTCGCCGGTAGCCCTGCTATTTTTACTCACGGAGCCCTTTCGGGTTTTCATCCATGCCCATTTCGCTTATGTACGTACCGATTTTTTCGCTTTAGCCTGAGGAAGCTGCGGTTCGTAGTAGTTTAAAGACGTTTCGGTCCGTAGCTAGTTTCAGGACATTGCGGTCCATTGTTAGTTTAAGGACGTTTCGTTCCGTTATTAGTTTCCTGCGGTGGAGTTTTGCCGAATAGCACTTACAGAGTTTGGTACTCAGGAAGACAGTGAGCGGACACAAGCATTGTCATCTATCATTAACCTGGGCTATGACTCTCAGACGTAGTATTTCTTAAGGAATCGGCCGTTTATTGGCCGGAAGGGTCTTTCGCCATGCGTATGCATGAGCAAGTAAGCCCCACTTGGTAGACTTTGTCTATGATGTACGGGCCCTCATAGTTTGGCTTGAATTTCCCCCGTTTGGCACGATTAGGAATCATAGGTCTTTTGACAACTAGCATGAGTTCTCCTTGGCGGAATGTTCTCGGCCTAGTCAATCTTTCGTATGAGTGTGTCATCCTTACTTTGTAAGCTTCTAGGTTTTGCTGCGCCATGAGACGAGTATCATCGAGGGCGTCTAGCTCTTAAAGCCGAAGATGAGCATTCTCTTAATCTGTTAGCTCATAATGAACCGCCACTTATAGAGAGGGTAGCTCTATCTCGAGGGAGAGTACCACTTCTGTGCGGAATACCAACGCAAATGGCGTTGTATTTGTGGCCGTTTTGAACGTGGTCCGATAAGCCTAAAGAGCTTCGTGCAGTCTCACGTTCCAGTCCTTTCTATTTTTGGACACCGTCTTCTTTATGACCTTCGTCAAGGTTTTGTTGAAAGCCTCAGCTAGACCGTTAGCTCGGGGATTATAGACTAAAGAGTATCTCCAATCTATGTTATGCTGCTGCGCGAAGCGGCTGATTCTGTAACTTCTGTAAGCCGGCCCGTTATCGGAGATAATCCGTCGTGAAGTGCCGAACCGATAGATGACGTGTGTCTTGAAGAAATGGAGGATGTTCTCCGTCTTCACTTCTCTTAGCAGTACTGCTTCTACCCACTTAGAGAAGTAATCAGTTATCGCCCATATGAACCGATGTCCATTAGACGACGCTGGTTCGATGGGTCTGATTATGTCGGTTCCCCACATTTCGAACGGCCAGCTAGCCACTATTGGGTGTAGCGGGTTTGGATGCTGGTGGATGAAGTCTCCATGAATTTGGCACGAATGGCAATGCTTCGCGTATTCAAGGCAGTCCTGAATCATCGTGGGCCAATAGTAGCCCATTATTTTGATCTTTAGCTTCATCTTTGGCCCGGCTTGATGAGAACCGTAGAGTCCGTCGTGAGTTTCTTAGACGACTCACCTTGCTTCTGCCGGTCCCAGGTATCTCAGCCACAGAGAGTCGAACGATCTCTTATATAGAGTATCATTGACGAAGGCGAAAGACAGAGCTCGTTTCATGAGCTGATGTGAGAATGCATTTTCAGGTATTCGACGGGATTTGAAGTAGTCTATAAAGACTTCTCTCCAATTCTTAGCCCTTTCTTGATCTTCTATTTGTAGGGTTGTTTGATTGGTCGCTTCCCTTTCTTCATACAACTCCGGAGATGTTTCTGCTGGTGCGAGAACCCAACGGCTTTGCATAATGATCCTTACGTCATCGAGGTTTTCATCGGCCGGTTCTTTAGCGAGTTTGGCTAATGCGTCCGCTTTGTTATTTTCTGCACGTGGTATGCTTTCCAGAATGTAGAAGGGAATTTGAGTCAGTAGTTGCTTTACTCTTTCGCCGTATTTTACCAACTCTGTTTTGCACATTTGATAGTCACCGTTTACTTGGCTAACGACCAGCTGGGAGTCTCCGTATATGAGGAGATTTTCGATTCCCAACAGCGATCTCAAGACCTGCTATCAAAGCCTCATATTCTTCTTCATTATTTGTCCTCGGCTCTGTTAAGGAAAAGGCAAAGCGCATTATCCCTCCTTGTGGAGTCACAAAGATGAGACCTACCCCAGATTTGATTATAGGGGAGTTGTGCTTTCGCTTCTTCATGGAAGATGCCCCATCGAAGTAAAGTTCCCATCGGGTATCACTCTCTCCTCTTTCCCTGTCGATCGTGTCAAACGTGTGCTCGTCTGGCAATTCACAATTTAGGGGTGAATCGGCATGTATCAGATGCTCAGCGAGGAAGTCGGCGATGTCCTGGCCTTTCACTTCCTTGAGAGGTCGGTATGTTATCGAAAACTCCATCAAGAGGAGGGCCCATTTAGATAGTCGTCCTGTTAGTATGGCTCTTGACATCAAATACTTGAGAGGATCCACCTTTGATATGAGATGGACCTCGTGCGCCAAAGCATAGTGTCTGAGCTTCATTATCGCGAAGATTAATGCTAGACAGTGTTTTTCGATAGGGGAGTAGTTTTTTTCTGCCCCCAGGAGAACTCGACTCAAATAGTAGAGAGCTCTCTCCTTCCCTTGGTCGTTCTCCTGTGCCCATAGTGGGCCTAAAGAACCTTCAAGGGCTGTTGTGTATAGGATAAGGAACTTTCCCTTGACTGGAGCGGTCAGTACCGGTGGGTTCTGCAGATATTGTCTGATTTCGTCAAGTGCACTCTGGCATTTACGATCCCAAACAAACGGTGTTCCCTTTTTCATCAGGTGACTGTAGGGACGATATTTTCCGGAGAGGTTGTCTATGAACCGTCGGATATACGTGAGCTTCCCTTGTAGAGACCGCAATTGTTTTAAAGTTCTTGGAGTGGGCATTTCCATAATCGCCTTGATCTTCGATAGATCTATTTCGATGCCCCGGTGTCATATGATGAATCCTAGAAATTTGCCTAAGGAGATCCAAATGCGCATTTGAGAGGGTTCATCTTCAGGTTATACTTACGAAGACGTTGGAACACTGTTTTCAAATGCTCCCAGTGTTTCTCGTATGATTTGCTTTTCACTACGAGGTTATCGATATAGCATTCGACGATTTCATGTATGAGGCATCGAAAATCTTCATCATAGCCCTCTGATAGGTAGCACTGGTGTTCTTCAGACCGAAAGGCATTACTTTATAACAGAATATGCCCAGAGGAGTCCGGAAGCGGTATGCTTCTGGTCTTCGGGATGCATCTTTATTTGATTGTATCCTGATGAACCTTCCATGAAGGAGAAGACTTTATGAGTGGACGTGTTGTCTATCATCAGCTCGGTAACTGTTACGGGGAAGTCATCCTTCAGACAGGCTTTGTTCAGGTCCCGAAAGTCCACGCAGATGCGCACCGTCCCATTTTTCTTCATCACCGGGACAATGTTAGCGATCCAGTCAGGGTATTGAACTTCTTGGATGAAGCCGGAGTCGATCAACTTCTTGACCTCGGCGTTGATACTCATTTCAAGTTCGAGCCGCATTCTTCTTGGTGCTTGTTTGACCGGCTTGACGTCCGGAGATATCGCCAATTTATGCACAGCTATTTCTGGATCTAGCCCCGGCATCTCGGAATAGTTCCATGCGAAGCAGTCTTTATACTACATGAGCACGTCTTTTAGAGTAGCCACATTTTCTTTTGACAATAGCTTACTGACTTACGTAGGCCGCGGGTCGTTTGCCATCCCCAAGTCGATTTTCCTTAGGTTGTCTGCGGTAGTATGTATTCCATCTTCCAACTTTTTGGGCGCCGGTGGGAATTCTGAGATCAGTTCCTCTTCATCCTCGTTTTTGAAGCACTAGGAGAGGTCATCCATATCCTCGTGTACTCCTTCTTCCGACAGCGTTATCATGTGACAGGTACAAGATCGTTTCCAAGACCGATGTTGATCTGGTTCTACTCTTGCTATATACGTTGCTTTTGGTACATGCTTTTGTGGGGGGGCTACCCTCCAACTGTTGGATAGAGCGAATCTACCGAGTTGATATTGGTCTTTTACCCAGTTTTTGAAGGTGAAGCAGTCTTCAAGAGGATGTCCTATAGCTCGGTGATAGGGGCAATAATCTGGGTGATGAACCTAGTTTGCTTGATCGGGGTGCCGAGACTCCGGGAGTGTCATCATTTGATGTTTCACGACAAGGTCGAATATCTTCCTTGTCTTGTCTTGAGGGAAGGAATATTCCCGATCCATCTTCTTCATCAGCGATGGATTCCGGCTGACCTTTTCTCGATCGTGTGGCTTCTTGGAACCGTTTTGCCGCTGGCAAACGTTTTTTCCGTTCTTTAACTTGTTTTTGCCTCCGCGTCGGGCCTTTTTCTTATCTTAGGAATGCATGCCGGGCTGACGGTGAAGGGCATTGTCATACTCCATAACCTGCTGAAGGAGACGTTGCGTCTTGGCTTTCTCGTAAATGGCCATTTCGCGGCTGTGGTCGTTCTGAACCTTTTGACTCGCTTCCCTTACTGGCTTGTCCATCTGTTCTTCAAACGAAGGACTCGGCATTTTTATGGTACGACCTCATTCTGGTTCAACGTCGGCGTCTTTTAAAAGAGCATCCCCTTCTTCATCGAGGTCATTTATGACATGGCAGTCATGGAATTGCTCCCATTTCTTGGACTGAACATATCCAAGCCCAATTGCTTCCATTTTTCCGTTGGGCAATTTTCGCTGAGTTCCGGGGACGTTCCAAATCCTGTTGTAAAACTGAGCTTGTCGAGTAGTCTGTTTGAAAGGTATGCCTTGGCATCTTAATAACCTTCTTAATCCCTCTGTATAGTATCTAGGCAGACGAATGAGTTGGAGGCTGTTGAGCGCAGAATCGGCACCATGCCAGACTTCTCTTTTGACTTTAGTCTCCGTGAATCGATAGAATAGGATCACCTTTTCATCTCTTCGTCTGGGAGGGACATAAAATGTCTGCAGCTCTTGCACACTATATGTCTCAAATGGATCAATCTCTCTGTAGTGCTGCCGCGGAACCATGGCGATTTGCAAACTCTGATCATTTCCGGTGAGGGCCTGCATTGATAGACGGACTAAGAACGCTGCGTTGACTTCGTCTTCAGAGTCACTGCCAAAGACCAAAATAGGGGTAAATGGTCCCGACCTGTTGTATTGGGGCGGCCCCAAATAGACTATCTATTCTTCCTCCTCGGTATCGCTCTCGAAGACTGGAATAGTGGTGATAGCTTTTTTCTTATTCTCCGGTTTATGGCATCTTTCCATGTCTTCAAAGTCTGGTAAGAAATACTTTACATCTTCGTACTTTCGAACTTCATTTATGGAGAATGGGTTTAGTTCCCCCGTCACGGTATACTCGAGAACATCTTTGAAATACTTCATACACCGATGTTGTGTAGAAGGGATGATATTGTACTCGTGTAACCAAGGCCTGCCGAGCAAAGCGTTGTAACAGGTCTTGGCGTCAATGACATGAAATTTGATGTTAGTGACGAGCATCCCATAGCGTAATGTCATTATTACAAACCCGAGTATCCGTGATGACTGGGAGTCGAACCCGGAGATGGTGATTTTATCCCGACCGAGGTGCTGAACACTCATGCAGATTTCTTTTAGCACCCTCACATTTAGGAGGTTGACAGAGGACCAGTTGACAACTAAGATCTTCCCTATCTTGACGTCATGACAGTACCCGGGACATACAGGGGACGGTTGTGCTCGCACGTTCCGAGGAAAAGATCTTCATCGCCGAAAGTGATATCAGCTGTGTGCACTTCTTCCAGCTCGTCCTTCATCTTTTTTCGGCAAGGAAAGCTTGAAACTGCCCGGGCTCTTGTAATGCCCTGATCAGGGAATCTCGTGCCTCTTTAGACAGGAGAAGGGCATCCAAAACGCTTAGCTGTGAGGGTATCATTCTCAGGTGTGCTAGGACATTTTAATCCACTTTGTTTTTCTTGAGCGGGTCCTTGGCTGTGAGCTCTTCGATGACTCGGTCATTGAGGGCGATATCCTCAGGGACTTTTTCCTTCTCCTTATCTTTTTTGTTCGATCCCTTGTTTGTGGGTCCGAGATTCTTTTCGGGCAACGTACGATTACGCAGCTAAATATTTTCATAATTCCTTATCTCTTCCTCTTTTCCTGGGGTGGATTCCTTGAAGAGAGGGCTGAGGGCTACTTCTTCATCAGAGTCGCTTCCGAAGGTGAGAACTTGCGATCCCCTGGTATCAACCATGTAACAGTTGCTGACAGTTCTTTCGTGTTCATCTGTCGTGTTTTTCCGCTCCCGATGAGTTTTGCGCTTCATCCGCTTGAAATGTTGTTGGTGAGCAACGTATCCCTGCCACCACTTTTTAAAGGCCATGCATTCTTCGGTAGGGTGCGCAATCCTCTGATGGTATAAGCAGTAGTTAAGATGCACATCCGCTTCGTCAAGGCATATACCGCCAGTAGTATTTCCTTTGGAAGATGGCAGCTTCATTCTCATTGACAGGGCTTTAGCGAACCGTTTCTCTGTCTTAAGCCTATTTTTGTCTACCACAGGCATGCTTCGATCTGGTTGGAGTGCTTTGCGACTCATCCCTACCATGACTTCTTCAACTTGATGCCGACGCCTGGCCCTTTCAAATATGGTCGTTTCACGCTCTTGATCAGCTTTACTCTTCTGACGGGCTTCGTTCAGCAGCATGTCAATCATCTCGTCTGACGGTTCCAAGGATTTTGGCACCGACCTGCCCCCAGCTCCTCTATATTATCTTCTGACGTCGAGTGAGCTTCTTCGTCATTTATTAACGAATGAGAGATCATGTAACAACTTCCCACATAATCCTCGGGTTCTTCTGACGAGTCGTGTCCGTCGTCATTGTCATTATCGCCGCTCTCAAGGATATGGTTGAGAAACTCTTGGAGTGTGTCCGGGGTTCGCACCTTCTGGTTATATTCTTCTAGTGCGTCAATATGCCTTTGCAAATCTGTGTGTTTGTCACCAGACTGCGCGGGCTTTTTGGTCTTCTTTTTCTTCTTCGAAGACCTCAACTGCTGGGCCTGGGTGTTTTGCCCATCACTGCCAACTCTTGGTGTTGGACGCGGTTTCAGCATCCCCTCAATGATCTCAGGCTCTAGCGGGCTTTTCCATTTAATCGCTGGGAATGCTTGAAGATCTTTCAGTATTCTTTTAGTTTTAGCCGACAGAACAACTTCCCATGGAGCTTCCTCTATAAATGAGCATGATGCCCCCGGCGTGTCCGTCTTTTTAGGAGCGTGGAGTTGTGGCAGGTTTACCCTCCAGTTTTCAGACAGCGCAAATTTGCCTTGTTGGTACTGGTCCTCAATCCAGTTTTTGAAGACGAAGCAATCTTCGATTGAGTGGCCCACTATCCGGTGGCAGGGGCAGTAATTGGGATTGTTGGCGTCGTCCGGTTGCAATGGGTATCTCGGATCTGGTAGAGTAATAAGCATATTGCGCATCGCCAGTTCGAACAGTCTTCTCGTTTTATCCCGAGGGAATGAGTAAGGACATCTCAGCTTTTCTCCGTGTGATTGCTGTTTATCGTTTTGGAGAGCAGCTGGTTTCGGATCACTTGGATGTTGCTGAGCATTGGCGATGAAGGTCGCTTTCCCTTTGCCCTTTTCATTTCGAAGCTCTGTTTTCGAGGAGGGCGGTCTATGGCCCATCTGGTCCATTTGGGCCAGCTTGTCGATCAAGGCCTGGAAAGTGGTCGGCTTGAAGAACATCATGAATTGGGATATAGTTGCCTACGGATCCAGGGTTCCTACGAACATGCCTACGACAGGAGCTTCTTCTATGCGTTGTTCGCATCTCGACCATAGGTTCCACCACCGAATTGCATACTAAACCCAAGTCTCTCTTGGCTTCACCCTGGCATTGATCAATGCCGTGATCGGGGTGCGTTCGCTAGCGCTTGCAAAGCGCCGGGTGAAAAGTAACTCCATTTCTGTGAATTTTTTGATAGAGTCATTCGGAAGCTCCGAGTACCATTCAAATGCCGTCTCCGCTAAGCTACCGACGAATTGGCGAAGCAGCAGTTTTTCTTCACCTCCAGTACTGCTGCATAGAGCCCTGAACTGAGCGACGTGGTGATGGGGTTGTCTGTCCCCTTATACACGTGAAATTTAGGGATCGTATATCCCGGCGGGTACTTAATTTGATTGTACCAGCTTGGATAGGGTCGCCCAGTTCTGACGACTTGGCCAGTAGCTTCACTTGCCTGATGAGCTCGTATCTATTGAGCTATGTAGTCATCAAGCGCGGCTTTTGAGATCGTCTCCTCCCTGGCTGCTGATAAAACCGAAAGAGGGTTTGATGTCTCCCCTCTGTCGTCTTCAATGATTATTGGGAGATCTTCGGCTGGAGGGTCCGGCTGGATCATCATGCCCACCATATCTTGGAACATGAGCGCCATTTGTTTTATATTAGCCGCTTGTTCCATGGCCTCTTTATCTTTTTTCTCGAGCATCCTTCGTAGGAACTCGGCGTCGGTTTCTTGTTCCTGGCGTTGCTCCGACGACACTTCCGGGCTTTCTTTTTGTCCAGTAAGTGCGGCCATCTTTGTCAGCATCTCCTGGAGTTTCTGTTGTTGCTCCTGAGCCTTTGTTACGGACCGCGTAAGTGGACGATGACCCCCAGAAGCACGGCTTTCCTCTTTTTCGGAAGCCATGTAAATGGTGTGCACTACCATGCCCCCAGACTTGGGGCATTTGGATCCATCACGCTCAGAATTTATCGCCGGTGGTGGTTGATTGCCTGGCCTTCTCTTTTTGTGGAAGGACGAAGTTGAGATAGCCATTGCAGCGAGCACCCGTGCAAACGATACTTTCCGTGGCATAACGACAAGATGGTCCTTCCCTTGCCGAGCCTTTGTTTTCTTTTGTCGGCGGGAGCAATCTTTGTCGATTACAGAGTCTTGGACTCTTTGCCAGACCCTACGGATTTTGGAGGACAGCTGCTGAGAGGGCTGTTCTGGGTTTACCTTTGTAACATTCTCCACAGGTGGAGAAGACTTTTTCAACACAGCAGTTGGAGAGTTCTTGCGTACCCTCCTGAGCGTTTTAAAGCTGTTCCTAGTTGGAACAGCAGTATCAACTTCCACCATTGGAGCTGGTGGGGTAAGTCCAGAAGGGGAACTGCCCCCAGCTTTCCTCACTCGGCGCCAGTGACGACGTTGAGCATGTCGTTTAGTTGGGATCACCTCTATCGTCGGAATAGCTTTGTCATGCCTCTTGCTTTGAGGAGAGGCTGTTATTGGCGCCAGCCTATTAAAGACTTACATCCGCTGTGAAAGAATGGTCAACCTGTCGAAGGCCAACTTTCGAGTAGGGGAAGTAGTTTGGACGACTTCACCTGGAGCAGGAGTTGGGATAGCCTTCTCCGGTATTGCGAGCCTCTTCGCGGGCCCATTTGAGCTTAAGCTCAGCCTGTCTGAGACTGAAGCAGTAGACTTGGACGACCGGTTGAGAGGGGCCGCAGTAGTTGCAAGCCGATCGAAAACCGACTTCTTTGGAGCTTCCTATGACGGCACTGGAGCGTTGAAGCTCATTGGCGGGAGCATGGTCCCAAAGAACAATCCAGTGGTGGCCTGTGTCACCTGTTCTACCGGCATTGCGAAGATGGAGGCCGCTTGGAGCCCGTAAGTTACTCCTCCAGACGGGGCAGAGCAGGAGTTGTTGTTGCAGTTGATGCAGCTGGAAGCCATTGATCTTCTTTTCTCTGCACGGGAGCAAGACACCAAATCTTAGTACCTTGAATCCACAGTCAACCATAGCAGACCGCGATTTGTTCGCGAAACACGACATACGAATTGTGGAGTGGAAAAAGGAAAAGGTCTCACCGGGTGTGCCAGAATCTGTTTACCGCCGAAAGACGCAACCGGGACGTTGGGACATCTGGCCTGAATTTTTGGGGCAGATGCTATTTAGTTTTATCCATCCACCTCTCTGAAAATGCCAAGTTGATTTATGGCACTGTGTATCAGAGGTTTCGACAGATGCGGCCGTTCTAGCAGACTGTTCTCCGCCGAAAGCCAAGAAGACAAACGTCTTGCCTGAATTTGGGCGCAAATGCTATTTAGGTTTATCTGTTCACCTCTCCGAAGATACCAAGTTGATTTATGGCACCATGTATCGGAGGTTTAGACGGATGCGGCCGTTGTAGCAGACTTCATCAGATTCCCTCTCATTTGAGGGGTTTTTGATTATGGGGACGCTTCCCTGCAGGCGCAAGCCCCTGCAGTTAATTACGCTACCGTATCGCAGTAACCACTTTCTCCTTCTCTAGATGGTCACTTTGTGACTTGTGTGTTTATTTTATTTTTGGTTGCCCGTGGATTGTATACGGAGACTAATTTATGTTGTCACCCGTAGGGCGTGAATTAATCCAAATCCGTATTTCTTAGATTTGGGTTTGGGTTGGGTTTAAGGACCATTAGTCTTATTTTAGACTAAGATCAACTCAAACATTTGTTGAGGATATGTTAGCCTAATTTTAGACTAAGATCTACTCAACAGGATCATTTAGATCCAACAAAAGAGCATTTGGGCTCTATTGTTTTAGTTTAGGGACGTTGCGGTCCAAAAGTTTAAGGACATCATAGTCCAGTTTAAAGACATCATATTCTATGAGTTTAAGGAGCTCACAGTCCATAAAGTTTAAGGATATCATAGTCCATGAGTTTAAGGACCCCACAGTCCGTAAAGTTTAAGGACATCATAATCCAGTATAAAGACGTCATAGTCTGTGTGGTTTTGGTTCAACCGTTTGGGGATGCACCAAAAGTTGTTGGTTATTGGGACCCTCCATCTCTCTGAAGACGTTGAAGAATTACAACGACATATATCAGAGGTATGAAGAGATGTACCCTTGAACCAATGTTGGTTGGGAGATCTATAGTCAAGTTTGGGACCATGATCAGTTAAAAAGATTTATGAGTATATGGGCTCAATTAATCTACATTAGGGATCTGTGGCCAACTTGGGCTCGACCCGCTCAGTTAAAATGTTGGACGTTTAATTAAGCTCGGCCATTTTTCATTTAACAATGCTGAGCGTTGGTTTGGGTTCTGACAACCTTTTTGTCTTTTATTGAGTGGTGTGCCCTCATTATGGCTCTGGGGCTTTATTTAAAGAACAATTTATGTTCCCTCAGCGCCCACGAGAGGAGCACGTGGCGCGCTTGGCACTGAGTGCCAGACTTAGAGCGCTAAAATGCTTCCTATGAGATAGCGCATACGTGAGGAGCACGTGGCGCGCTTGGCGCTGAGCGCCAGACAATGAGTGCAGAGTGCTCTTTATAAAATAGCGTCCACGTGAGGAGCACGTGGTGCGCTTGGCGCTGAGCACCAACCTTGAAACGCTGGGCGCTTCTTTTAAAATAGCGCCTGGAGCGCCGGGTGCTTCTTTTAAAATAGCGCTTGAAGCACTGGGCGTTGAACGCCAGACTTGGAACGCTGAGGCGCTTCTTTAAATTGGAGCGTAAGGAGCGCTGAGGCGCTGTGCGCCAGTCTTGGAATGCTAAGACGCTTCTTTAAATTAGAGCGCTAAGAGCGCTGCGACGCTATGCGCTAGTCTTGGAACGCTAAGGCACTTTTTTAAATTGGAGCGCTAATGCTCTTTTTAGGCAGCTTTGATCATTTTTGCGCTCTGAGAATTAAATTCTCATTTATAAGAGACTTTGTCTCATAGCTCTAAGAACAAAGTTCTTATTTTATAGGAGATGTTACAATCTCTTATATTTTTTGTGAAAGACTTTGTCTTTATGGATCTATGATCTGAAGAGAATTGAATTCTTCTTCCCCCCCCCCTTTTATGATGAGATGCTATGATCTCTTTTTTGTGAAAGACCTCTGTCTTATAGATCTATGATCTAGAAAAATAATTAAGTTCTTCTTCTTTTTGACGAGATGCTTTGATCTCTCTGTTTTATTTACCTTGAAGAAATTCTTCTTCCGAGAGCTTGCTCTTCTCTTTGAAATTTCTCAAAGTTTGTGGGGGTTCCTCTCTGTTTGAAACTTATGGGAGGTTTCCTCTCTATAAGACTTGAAGTCTTGGGGCCTTTATATAGGGGAGGCTAATTTGTTGAATCAGTTGAAGAGATCTTTTCTCTAATTGATTTGAAGATTTCCCCACCGTTGGATCTTTGATCTTAGGGCTTCTGTTTTACAGAAGACAATTTTCTTGTTTTTAACAAGATTGGGAAATATTTTCCCATACAGAGCTTGTTCTGTATCTTGGTGATTTTTAATCACCATTGGATCTTTGATCCAACGGTGCTCTGATTTACAGAGCACATCTTTCCTGTTTGGAAAGATTCTGAGGAGTATTTCCTTAACAGAATTTTATTATGGTAATTTGATGACTTTTAATCATTTTTGTTGGATCTTTGATCTAAGGGTGGGGAACATTTAGTTCCAGCACTAGCGCTCTCGTGCTTTGCACGTGAGCGCTGCATCAAAGCTTTTGACTCTTGGTGCTAGCGTACTTAGCGCTAGCGCTCTCGTGCTTTGCACGTGAGCACTGCATCAGAGCCTTTGACTGTTAACACTTGGCGCATTTAGCGCTAGCGCTCTCGTGCTTTTCACGTGAGCACTGTATCAGAGTCTTTGACTCCTAGCGCTAGCGCATCTAGCGCTAGCGCTCTCGTGCTTTGCACGTGAGCGCTACCTCAGAGTCTTTGACTCTTAGCGCTGGCGCTCTTGGCGCGAGCGCTCTCATGCTTTGCACGTGAGTGCTGCCTCATTTCAAATTTCAAAATTTGAACAGAGCTTTTCTCTGATTTGGGAAACAAATGCCCCCCACCGTTGCGCTCATGTGACCCACACGTGAGTGCGGCGGTGGCAGACTTTCCACCGCTGGATTGTTCTTGGAAGTCGAATCGACTTCCAACGCCTATAAATAGGACCTTTGGCCCTTTAAGATGCCAGCTTGTTCATCTTCTTGATTTGTTCTTGTTTCTTGAGAATTTAATTCTCTTTCAGAGCCCATCTCTCTCCCTTAAGAAATTTCTCAGAGCCAAAACTCTGCCCAAATTCGGTAAGAATTGAACTTATTTAACAGAGCTTTGCTCTTCTCAGATCATAGATCTTAGAAAAATATATTTTAGGGTTTTACCCATCAACAGATCATTTTTAGATCATAGATCTTCAAGATATAATCTTTTTTAGGGCGATTTTAACCCATGAACTGAAATACTGTTCATCTTCCATGAAGAACTTTTAGAGTTTGTTCACAGATCTTGAAGATCTCGGAGTTTTTACTCTGTAAAAGCCTTGCTTTTTTTTAGGTTTTTGGTGGATGATTTCATCATCTTCATAGAGCATAGCTCTTAAAATTTTTAAGGAATTTTATTCCTCTCATGATTAGAGTTAACAGATGTCACTCTGTTGCAGAGCGCTGCTCTCAAGGGAGTTTTACTCCTTGGCCCGAGGGGCCCTCATTAAATGAGAATTCTTTTAGGATTTCCTCATTAATGAGTGACTGTCTCATCAATGATGAGCCGTCATCTAGATTGTGTGGGTCCCCTTTGGTCCCTTTCCACTGCATTGCAGTGCGGTACGAATTTAAAGTACCCGTACCAAAACTTGAACTGTAGCATTGATGGCTAATTCTTGTTCTTTTTCGCACAGGTACTATGTCTTTCGATACTTCTTTCCCGTTCGTCTATTCGGAAAGCGGATTCCCTGAAGCGCCTGTAGACAGGGAAGTCTTCGCGTTGATCAAAGATCACGACCCGGAGCAAAAGAACCTCACCTATGGGGAATATGGTACAATCAAATTATCAGAGGCCGATGCGGCTTTTCTTGTGCAGCACCTTCGAAGGTAATCTCCGCCATTCACGATGCTGACCCACCCCCGGTGAACTACACTGTAGGGGAGGTCAATTGGACTTTGAAGGGTTGCCTTCAGCCTTCCATGGCCGCGATACCCGTACAGCCGCCGATGGCTTTGGATATCTTGGGACGGCGTATATGTCAAGGTGAGTCGCGCCCGTAGGGGCAGCCGTACATGATATGTTTGACTCCCCGCCACTCAGCCTGATATTTGCAGTGGGCTCGGTACATTTTGTCGGCCAAGAAATCGCAGCTGCTGAAGCTTGGGCTATACCCTGCTATTTATCCTTCTCTCTTCCAGTATTCCACGCCCCCTGTATGGTGGGTCAAAGCCTTTTTGGAACAATGGAACGTTCCAACTCACACTTTCCTTTACTGGATCGGGAAGTTTCAATCTCTTTAGAGGAGTTCGCGGAGATCTACGGCTTGCCTGTCAGAGGGGAGCATTATGAGGAGATATTACCCCCTGATGAGTATATTTTCGCCACTCGCTCGGTAGTGATGGGTCTGACCTCAGAGAATGCTATTCAGCACTGATTCCCAAGCTTGATCAAGGTGCTAAATATTTACGAGAGCCTATTTCTCGCATGCGGAAGTTACGGGGTCAGCTTTACGGATTTTATCGCCCGTTTTCTTTGCCCGGAAGTCTTGTCGAAACAAGATGCGAAGTTTGCCAAGCTTGATGATCCTTTCGGTTTTGGCTTGGATAGCCGACCGACAGCAGAAGCAGATCAAAAGAATTTCTTCCTTCCAAATGCTGCGGTCATCCCCTTTTCAGAACTCGCTGCTCAAGACATCGACGAAGAGGCGTTCTTAGGGTTCCTCGATTTATGGTTGAGTTGGTTTGCGCTCCCCATGCATCCTCGCTACATGAGGCCGTCTGTTTTTTACCCGGCTCACCGAATGGTTGAAGGGACGCAGGTTGTTGTTGGTATTGCTGGACTGGATCATTTATATCATGGCCTTAGCCTGGCGGCAGATACTACTCAACCGGGGGTGCATCCCGTAAACTTCTCGATGCATTATTTTACTTCGTGGCTCGAGCTGCACATACTCAACGCTTTTGGAATCCATAAGATGCCCCGTTTCTTCGAAAGTTATAACTTTCCTCGGGTTATGCGGTCGGTTGATGCTTCCACTTTGGAGCCGACCCAGCGAGAGGCTCGGGGTCTGATTCTTCGCCTGCGTACGGTCGGGGATGGCATGACCTTCGTCGATAAGGTCATGACTATCGGCAAGGAATCTGCTAAGACGATGCAGCCGCTGCGGGGCACCTTCAAAGATGGGGCCTCTACCTTGAAAGCTCGGGAGATTCTTCACTTATATTCAATCAGGACGGGCTTTTTAGTGTTTAGGCAGAACGATGTGGCGTTGTTCATGAGATACAACCCGCACCACTTTGCTCAACAATCAAGCTACAATCAGGGTGTTCCGCTTGAAGCCTTTTTAGCTGAGCCTACTGCTACAGAGGAAGGTATCCGTAATGTGCTGCACCATTTCATGCGGCTAAATACCGGGTCTAACTTCTTTATCAGTGAGCCAAGCTGCATCCCAAAAGCTTTGAATGTGTACGTGGCGTGGTACCAGCACGCGATGGGCGCTGTTATCAGGGAAGAAAAATGATTATTGCTTGATCGCAAGGGTGCTGTCCCAGCGGATAACCCAACCGTTCCCTTAAAGAGACGAACCATCGTTCGTCCTCCCCTAAGAGAAGCTGCTACAGCTGAGGTTCCGTGCGCTTTTCCTGAGAAGGGTCTACCTTGTGCGCCTACAGAAGCGGTGGCTGCAGTGTCTCCCTATTCTAGCGTGGGTACTGAGATCGGGACTCGTCGTCCAAAGTAGCCCGCCAAGTGCAAGCTCGTGTTATCAGCTGCCGACACTCGTTAACAGAAAAAGAAGAAGTCGATGTTTTTTATCGACGTCATACTTGGCCAGGAGCCCCATGCTCCCAATAGCAAGGGCTTGAGTGAATACAGGACCAATGAGGGTCCATTTATCGAGCCTGTGGATGATACCGATCTTCAAGCTGCCCTCGCGGCTTCAAAGCAACTGGCTCGCGATGAAGCCGCATGGATCACGATTGCACAGTCAGGTAGGCTTCAGTCATATCTTTCCGCGGTTATCTCCTTTTCTTTTTTTTATATTTATGTTTTGACTGACTCTTTCTTCTTCAACAGGTATCTCTGTCGAAGAGGCTCTTGCGGCTTCTCTCAAAACGTTTGAAAAGGAAGAGAGGCTCCGTACTTCTTTGGGCCTTGGAATAATTCAGCTTATCATGCCTTCATTCCCTTTTTCTTCATTTGTGGCTTGACCCTTTCTTTTGTCTTATTGCAGGGACTATTTTGACCCCTGTTATCCCAAGCGCGGTGCCGATCCTGAGCGGTGATACGGCAACGCTTCCAGAGCCGGCTATCGCAGCCCCAGCTCTCCCATAAATATTACACGAGGATTCGCTTAAACAGCTGATGACGGAAACCGTAGCGGCTTCAGAGGCAGAACTTGGTTCGAACGATGGCGTCCCTTTGACGGAGTTCTTGCGGAGATCGCTTCTCACCGCTCAGACCGAAAGGAAGCGTAGGAAGCGTGCGGCGAGAGTATGTGATGCCAGCTTGGCTGTAGGTGCAGGCTCAAGTACCACCCTATCTGTCTCTATTCCTCTAGAGGATGTTCCAGCTGCTCTTTCCACCGCTCATAGACAGGTTGTGCGCGCGGCTCGGAAGGCAACCCAGAATCTTTCGCAAGGTAATGCAACGCCCGGTCTTTTCATTTTTACTCAATCTGTAAATTCTGATATACCATGTCTTGCAGGACCAAGTATCGGCAATGAGGTGGGAGGCAAGAAGACAGCAACTACAGAGCCTGAAGCGGCTACTCTCTCTCGGGAGTCTGGGACTTCCCCAATCACCTCTCTTTCTCCTTGTGGTTCCTTGCCATCGACGGGTATCGCAAGTGTCACGACGGCCCTTGTCAAATCGGGGGATGAGGCAACGGGTGCAGAAACTATTCCAATGGCAGAGAGTGAAGGATCTGCTATGCCTAGTGATGCTTGTGCCCGCCAAAAAATTTCTGCGCAAAAGAGCCCAAGGTATCAAATGGAGGAGATACGTTTAAGAAAATATGAACTAGTATTTTCCGGGCTGTATTTTGACAAACTCCTAAATGTGAAATAGCTAAATTCTAATGGTATCGAAAGCGTCTCGAAAAATCCTTCAATTTGATATATTATGGGCCTCATAATTCATCCGGGATCAAAAGTTATGAGGCATCACGTGCCCACACGTGAACGGGCATCACGTGCCCACACGTGACCGGGCATCACATGCAGACACGTGACCATTTACAGGTAAAGCCTGTAGGCACTGAATAAAATAAATAATT
This sequence comes from Agapanthus africanus, assembly GCA_030015575.1. Taxonomy (NCBI): domain Eukaryota; kingdom Viridiplantae; phylum Streptophyta; class Magnoliopsida; order Asparagales; family Amaryllidaceae; genus Agapanthus; species Agapanthus africanus. Next base: position 27,797,638 of record CM057338.1, read on the forward strand.
GAAAATAATTAATCAGTGGGGTCACGTGCCAACACGTGATGGGCCTTTAAACCTACTGAAAATAATTAAAGGTATAATAAGATAACAAGAAAAAACCCCAATGGGGCATCACGTGCCAACACATGACCAAGGGTCACGTGCTGACATGTGATAATTCCTGAGTTCTTTAAAACAACAGAATTAAATTCTGGTCAAATGCTTAATTAGGGGGTCACGTGCCAACACGTGATGGGTTCCTAAAGGTCTATGAATTAATAGAATTAAATTCTAATTAAGAGGGAATCAAAAGGCCTAACTGGAAAAATATTTCTCTAAATCTTTCCAAACAAAAAAGATGGTGCTGTGTAAAATGGAGCACCGTTGGATTAAAAATCCAATGGTGATTAAAAATCACCAATTTATGGAAAGATTTTATACAATGAATGATTTCCCTGAAATTTGCCAGGAATAACAGATAAAATATCTTTTGAATTAAAAATCCAATGGTGAATAAAATTCACTGGATGATCTAAAAGATCATGTTGGTTACAAAAAACAACTAAAATCTTTCAATGAAAGATTGACAAAACAAATTGATTCTTTTCTTTCTCCTATAAATAGAAGCCAAGAAGAGAAAAGAGGGGGATCTATTTTTTTGGGGGGGGGAATATACAACAACAGAGAAAAAAAAGAGGGGAGAATTTAATTCTCAAGAGAGAAAAAGAAGATCTCTTCAGAAAAAGAAAACCCTAGGTGAGAAAGGGAAAGAGATCTAAGCTCCATAAAACAAAAAGAGAATTTAATTCCCAATTTAAGAGTTTAACTTTTCTGAATAAGAACTTAGTTCTTCTTTTGGTTGAAGATCTGCAGAAGCAGATCTCCCCACAAGTTGAGAATTTAATTCTCATCGGGGAGATTCTGTCATGCAGATCCAAAACTTAGAAGGAGAATTGAGTTTTGAGAATTTAATTCTTCCAAATTCATAGGAATTTAATTCCTCCAAATGAAACTAGGGTTTAACCCTATATGAGAATTTAATTCTCTCAAACTCATACGAATTCAATTCCTCCAAATAAAATTATGGTTTAACCCTACATAAGAATTTAATTCTTCCATATACATAGAAATTTAATTCCTCTAAAAAAAGAATCAGGGTTTAACCCTACAGAGAATTTAATTCTTAAAACAAGAGACTTAAAAGCTCTCCATGCACGTAAAGAACCGGGTCATGTGGTGACACGTGACCCCCATCCTCAAAAATCAGAAAAGAAGGAACAAGACTAGGTCACGTATTCCTACGTGACCCTTAAACAGACTCCCCAAAATAAGAAGGAATTAAGAGGCAATTCCTCACGTGCTCCCACGTGACCTTCAAAACAAAGAAAACAAAGGCAAAGGCAGTACTGATTTTGGGCTCTCTCACGTATCCTCACGTGACCATTAATAAACACTTTAATAATCAATACATTGATATCCTTAACCTTGGACCACCATGTCCTTAAACTGGCAATTGACCGCAAAATCCCTAAACTAGAACAATAGAGCCCAAATGCTCTTTTGTTGGATCTAAATGATCCCGTTAAGTAGATCTTAGTCTAAAATTAGACTAATGTATCCTTAACAAATAGTTAAGTTGACCTTAGTTTAAAATTAGACTAACGTGTCCTTAACAAACTGTTAAGTTGATCTTAGTCTAAAATTAGACTAACGTATCCTTAACAAACGTTTAAGTTGATCTTAGTCTCAAATGAGACTGACGTATCCTTAAACCCAACCCCCAAACCTAAATCTAAGAAAATACGGATTTGGACTAATCCACGCCCTACGGGCGACAACATAAATTAGTCTCCGTATACAATCCACGGGCAACCAAAAAACAAAACAAACAAACACAACGCGAAGTGATCATCTGGAGAAGGAGAAAGTTGTTACCGTGACGCGGTAGCGTAATTAATTGCAGGGGCTTGCGCCTGTAGGGAAGAATGTCCCCACAATCAAAAACCCCTCAAATGAGGGGGAATCTGATGAAGTCTGCTACATCGGCCGCATCCGTTTAAACCTTCAATCCACGGTGTCATAAATCAACTTGGCATCTTCGGAGAGGTGTACGGATAGCACCAATTAGCATCTGCCCCGAAATTCAAGCAAGACGGACCTGCGCGGTCGCATCTCCATGTTTCAGCGGGGAACAGATTCTGGCACGCCCGGTGGGACCTTTTCCTCTTTCCACTCCACACTTCGTGTGTCGTGTTTCGCGAACGAATCGCGATTTGCTACGGTTGCATGTGGATTCGAGGTACTAAGATTTGGTGTCTTGCTCCGTGCAGAAAACAGAAGATCAATGGCTTCAAACTGCACTAATTGCAACTGCAACTCTCGCGTCGTCCTGTCCGGAGGAGTGACTTAGGGGCCCCAAGTGGCCTCCATCTTCGCTATGCCGGTGGAACAGGTGACTCAGACCACCACTGGATTGTTCTTTGGGACCATGATCCCGCCAACAAGCTTCAACGCTCCTGTACCATCACAAGAAGCTCTGAAGAAGTCGGTTTTTGATCGGCTTACCACTACCGCGGCCCTTCTTAACGGGTCGCCCAAACCAAGCGTCTCAGTTTTCAACAGACTGGACCGAAGCTCAGATGGGCCTATAAAGAAGCCCACAATTCCTGAAGAGGTCATCCCAAAACGGATAGCCATTCCTACTCTTGAAATCCCCAAGGCGGCTTCTCCTGCTAAGGGGTCGGTCTTCACAAAACTAGCCGTTTCAGCTCCGACTCCACGTGAAGTCATGAGGGCCGTTTCCCCTGTTCGAAAGTCGGCCTTCGCAAGACTGACTACCCCCTATCAACGGGTGTCAGTCTTCGACAGGCTAGCACCAATAACAGTCTCTCCTCAAAGCAGAGGGCAAGAGGAAGCCCATCCAACAGCGGAAGTGATCCCGGCCACACAACATGCTCGACGTCGCACTGATGCCGAGTGAGGAATGCTGGGGGCAATTCCCCTTCCGGAATGACTCCGCCAGCTCTCATAGTGAAAGTTGATGCTGCTGTTCCAACGGGGAACAGCTTTGAACCGCTAAGGAGGGTGCGTAAAAACTCTCCGACTGTCGTGCTGAAAAGATCTCCTTCACCAATGGAGAACGCTACAAAGGCGAAGCTGGAGCAACCCCCTCAGCGGCTGTCCTCTAAAATTTATAAAGTTTGGTGTCAAGTCCAAGACCCGGTTATTGATCAAGACTACCCCCGTCGACAGGAAAAGATGAAGGTTCGGTAAGAAGAGAACCACCATGTCAAGCCATAGAAGGCGACAACTACTTGGGTGCCCACTGCAACGGCCCCCTCAACGTCACCAGTCCACAAAAAGAAAAGGCCAGATAAAATCCCTGAGTCTGCGACGAATCGTAAGACCACTGAACCCAAACATCCCAAGGCTAGGGGCATAGTGGTGCATACCGTCTATATGGCATCTAGAAAAGAGGACAGCCGTATCTCCACGGGTCATCGACCGCTTACGCGATTAGTGACTAAGGCTCAGGAGCAACAACAACAAAAGCTACAAGAGATGCTAACAGCCACGGCCGCACTTACGGGACCAAAAGCAAGCCCGGAGACATCCTCGGAGCAGCGCCGTGAGCAGGAAACTGATACTGAATTCTTTCGGAGAATGCTTGAGAAGAAGGACAAAGAGGCCGTGGAACAAACGGCCAATATAAAACAAATGGCCCTTCTATTCCAGCATATGGTGGGCATAATGATCCAGTCGGATCCTCTATCTGAAGACCCTCCAATTATCCTTGAAGACGATAGGGGAGAGACATCTAACCCTCTTCCGGCTTGTTCAGCAGCTAAAGAGGAGACCATTTCTAAAGCCACCATGGACGACTATATCGCTCAGCAGATACGAGCTCATCGGGCGAGCGAAGTGGCCGGGAAAATTGTTAAAACTGGACGACCCTATCCGGGCTGGTATGATCAAATCAAGTACCCGCCAGGATACACGATTCCTAAATTCCACGTATATAAGGGGAAGGGAAATCCACACCAGCATGTCGCTCAGTTCAGGGCTCTCTGCGGCAATACCGGAGGTGACGACAAATTGTTACTTCGCCAATTCGTCGGCAGCTTGGTAGAAACGGCCTTTGAATGGTATTCGGAGCTTCCCAACGACTCCGTCAAAACTTTTACGGAGATGGAATTGTTGTTCACCCAACATTTCGCAAGCGCTAGCGAGCGCACCCCAATCACGGCGTTGATCAATGCCCGAATGAAGCCAGGCGAAAGATAGGTTCAGTACGCGATACGGTGGCAGAACCTATGGTCGAAATGCGAATAACGCATAGAAGAGGCTTCTGCAGTAGGCATGTTTGTGGGAACCCTCGATCCGCAGACGACCATTTCCCAATTCATGATGTTCTTCAAGCCGACCACCTTCCAGGCCTTGATTGACAAGCTAGCCCAAATGGACCAGATGGGCCATAGGCCTTTCTCTTCAAAGTCGAAGCCTTGGAATGAAAAGGGCAAAGGGAAAGCAATCTTCTTCGCCAACGCTCAACAACAACCGAGTAGCCCGAGACCGGTTGTTTGCCAAAGCAACAAGCGGCAATCCCTCGATGAGAAGTTGAGACGTCCTTACTCATTTCCCTAGGATAAAACAAGAAAACTGTTTGAACTGGCAGTGCGTAATGGGCTCATTACTCTACCGGAGTCGAGACACCCACCGCAACCAAACGACGTCAACAATCCCAATTACTGCCCCTACCACCGAGTATTGGGCCATCCGATCGAAGACTGCTACGTCTTCAAAAATTGGGTCGAAGACCAGTATCAACAGGACAAGTTCGCGCTGTCCGAAAACTGGAAGGTAAATCCGCCACAACAGCACACCCCTAAAAGGGTGGACACGTCGGGGGCATCATGCTCTTTTATAGAGGAAGCTCCACGGGAAGTCGTTCTTTTGGCAAAAACTAAAAGAATGCTGAAAGATCTTCAAACATGTCTGGCGAGCAGGTGGAAAAGCCCGCCAGAGCCGGAGATCATCGAGGGGATGCTGAAACCACGCCCAATATTGGGAGTTAATAGTGATGGTGGACAAAACATTCTGGCCCAGCCGTCAAAGTCTTCGAAGGAAAGAAGAAGACCAAAAATCCTGCGCGATTTGATATCAAGCGCATGGTTCTGCAAAAATATATTGACGCGCTGGAGGAATATAACCAGAAGGCGCGGACCCCGGTCACACTCCAAGAATTTCTCAACAATATCCTTAAGAGCGGAGATAACGACAATAACGATGGGGATGACTCATCAGAAGAATCTGAAGACTATGTGGGAAGTTGCCACATGATCTCTCATTCGGCGTTAATTAACGAAGAAGCTCACTCGCGATAGAAAACCGCATAAAAGAGCCAGGGGCAGGATCGAAGCCAAAACCCTTGGAACCGTCTGATGAGATGATCAACTTGCTACTGAACGAAGCCCGTCAGAAAAGCAAAGCCAATCGAGAGCGCGAACTGGCTATATTCGAAAAAGCCAAACGCCGACGACTGGATGAAAAGGTTGAGGCATCCCAACCGGATCGAAGCATCCCTATCGCTAGCAAAAGCAAGCTTAAAGTAAGGAAACGATTCGCTAGGGCCCTGTCAATAGGAATGAAGTTGCACTCTTTCAGAGGAAATTCTCCTGGCGGTATACATCTTGATGAAGCGGATATACATCCTAACTTCTGCTTATACCATCAGAGGATTACACACCCTACCGAGGAGTGCATAGCCTTTAAAAACTGGTGGCAGGGATATGTTGCCCACCGACAACACGTTCAACGAGTGAAGCGCAAGGCTCGTCGGGAATAGAAAAGCACGACAGATAAGCGCAAAAGAGCCGCCGGAAACTGTCACATAGTCGACACCAAGGGATCGCAAGTTGTCACCATTGGAAGCGACTCTGACGAAGAAATCGCCTTCAGCCCTATCTTCAAGGAATCCACCTCCGACACAAAAGATGCGAAGATTTGCGAGAAAATCTAGCTGCGTAATCGTACGTTGCCCGAAAAATCTCGGACCTATGACCGAAACGTCGTTAAACTACTACAAACCCACGGCGTCCCCAGGCTGACGTGGTTAAAAAAATGGTACGTTCATAAGCAAGATGGGCACGGATGAAAACCCGAAAGGGCTCCGTGAGTAAAAACAGCGGGACTACCGGCGAGTTTTGTGAAAACCCGAAAGGGCGCAATCTCGTCAAAAGACTCTTGCAAGGTCCTCTCGACCCTGTAAGGAGAAACCACCTGCGTGAGATCCTTACGACTTACAAAGAAGCAACACACTTAGGGATCCCTACGATTCCTGAGGAGAAATTACACTTGCGAGATCCTCACGACTCATAAGGAGAATTCCCCTTTGAGACCCTCACGGCTCATAGGGTTCAAAAGCCTTAAGCTACAGGGATCTGAACATGTTCTTAAGCCATCACAATCTCCAATTTTGCCCTACCAGCGGTTCAATATTGACCCTTGTATACAATCCACGGGCATGAATAAATATTTCCCTAACAAAGTCCCACCAGCAACTAGGGATATGCTCATACGGCGAACGACACTTGTAAGTGCTCTCGACTTATAAGGAGAAAACACTCTTGTAAGATTCTTATGACTTATAAGAGAACACGCACTTAGGAATCCTCACGATTCCTAAGGAGAAAACGCACCTACGAGATCCTCACGACTCGTAGGGAGAAACACCTTTATGAGACCCTTACGGCTCATGAAGTCAAAAGCCTTAGTCGACGGGATCCTAACCCTGTTTGCTAAGCCACCTTTGTTCGACATCGACAGAGGCAAATGATGATTCGCTCCTGGCAATATCCCAGTTGTAGCGATGGTGATGCCTAAATAGGTATCAAATTCTAAGTCCTTTCATGGCAAATGATGATTCGCTCCTGGCAATATTCCAGTTGCAGTGATGCTGAAGCTGAGATTGGCACCAGATTCCAAGTTCCACACTCGCGATAAAAAAATCAGCGAGCCAAAAATGCATTTGAAATAGCCGAAATGATGGGGCAACTTGCAACAAAATCAGCAAGTAAAATATTTGCATACAAAATAGCCGAAATGATTGGGTAACTCGCAATAAAAAGCAGCAAGTAAAAAAACAAAAATAGTCGAAATGATTGGGCACCGCGAAAAATAGCCGAAATGATTGGGCAATCGCGACTTTCGTGATATAAAAAGCTGAAATGATAGAGCATCGCGGAAAGAAATAAAAAAATTCTGAAAGAATGAAACTTTTGCCCTACAGATGAGATCACATCGATCCCTGTATACAATCCAGGGGTACAAACAAAAAAAAGGGAACCATATTTTCCCAGCAGGCTCTGTCAAAAGAAGAGTCAAGTCTCGACGGTTCACAGACAGCCTAGAGACTACCCCGGAACCATGGCAAAGTCCCTAGTTCCAAATCTCGACAGTTCACTGACAGCCTAGAGATCACCAACGGCGTTTCTCCTTACTCCAGCAGGATGCAGATGCGACGTTAACAAACGACCCCAGGGTCAAAACAACGGAACCATGGCAAAGTCCCCTAGTTCCAAATCTCGACGGTTCACAGACAGCCTAGAGATCACCAACGGCGTTTCTCCTTACTCCAACAGGATGCAGATGCGATGTCAACAAACGACCCCAGGGTCAAAACAACGGAACCATGACAAAGTCCCCTAGTTCCAAATCTCGACGGTTCACAGACAGCCTAGAGATCACCAACGGCGTTTCCCCTCACTCCAACCAGATGTAGACGCGACGTCAACAACCGACCTCAGAGTCGCAATGAAGCGGAGCCATGGCAAAGTCCCTAGTTCCAAATCTCAATGGCCACATCTACGGCTTGAAGACCAACAACGGTGTGCCTCCTCATTCCAGCAGAACACAGATACTACACCATCAATCGGAACCATGGCAAAGTCCTCTAATTCCAAATCTCGATGGTTCACAGACAGCCTAGAGATCACCAACGGCGTTTCTCCTTCCTCCAGCAGGATGCAGATACGACGTCAACAAACGACCCCAGGGTCAAAACAACGGAACCATGGCAAAGTCCCCTAGTTCTAAATCTCGACGGTTCACAGACAGCCTAGAGATCACCAACGGCGTTTCTCCTCACTCTAACCAGATGCAGACGTGACGTCAACAACCGACCTCAGAGTCGCAATGAAGCAGAGCCATGGCAAAGTCCCTAGTTCCAAATCTCAATGGCCACATCTACGGCCTGAAGACCAACAACGGTGTGCCTCCTCATTCCAGCAGGACACAGATGCTACACCATCAATCGGAGCCACGGCAAAGTCCCCAGTTCCAAGACTCTATGGTTCACAGACAACCTGGAGTCATCCAATGACCCCATCTCGGAATCAAGTCAATTCAAAAACCTTGATTCAGGGAAATCAGCGTCCTTGACGAGAGCATCTCGATTCGCGTAGACCCGTAAAGAAATCAGCGTCTTTGTAGGAATACCTCGATTCGTCTCAACCCCAGGAAAATCATTGTCCTTGGCAACCTCCTCAATTCAGGTAAATCAGCTTTCTTGACGAGAGCATCTCGATTCGCGTCGACCCGCAGAGAAATCAGCATCTTTGCAGGAATACCTCGATTCGTCTCAACCCCAGGGAAATCAGTGTCCTTGGCAACCTCCTCGATTCAGGTAAATCAGCGTCCTTGACGAGAGCATCTCGATTCATGTCGACCCGTGGAGAAATCAGCGTCTTTGCAGGAATACCTCGATTCGTCTCAACCCCAGGAAAATCAGTGTCCTTGGCAACCTCCTCGATTCAGGGAAATCAGCGTCCTTAACGAGAGCATCTCAATTCGCGTCGACCCGCAGAGAAATCAGCGTCTTTGCAGGAATACCTCGACTCGTCTCAACCCCAGGGAAATCAGTATCCTTGGCAAAACCTCGATTCAGGAAAACTAGCGTCCTTGACGAGAGCACCTCGATTCGCGTCGACCCGCAGAGAAATCAGTGTCTTTGCAGGAATACCTCGATTCGTCTCAATCCCAAGGAAACCAGTGTCCTTGGCAAAAACCTCGATTCAGGAAAATCAGCGTCCTTGACGAAAGCACCTTGATTCGCGTCGACCCGTAGAGAAATCAGTATCTTTGCAGGAATACCTCGATTCGTCTCAACTCCGAGGAAATCAGTGTCCTTGGCAAAAACCCCGATTCAGGGAAATCAGCGTCCTTGACGAGAGCATCTCGATTCACGTCGACCCGCAGAGAAATCAGCGTCTTTACAGGAATACCTCGATTCGTTTCAACTCCGATGAAATCAGTGTCCTTGGCAACCTCCTCAATTCAGGGAAATCAGAGTCCTTGATGAGAGCATCTCGATTTGCATCGACCCACAGAGAAATCAGCGTCTTTGCAGGAATACCACGATTCGTTTCAACTCCGAGAAAATCAGTGTCCTTGGCAAATACCTCGATTCAGGGAAATCAGTGTCCTTGACGAGAGCATCTCGATTCGCATCGACCCGCAGAGAAATCAGCGTCTTTGCAGGAATACCTCGATTCGTTTCAACTCCGAGGAAATCAGTGTCCTTGGCAAAAACCTCGATTCAGGAAAATCAGAGTCCTTGACGAGAGCACCTCGATTCGCGTCGACCCGCAGAGAAATCAGTGTCTTTGCAGGAATATCTCGATTCGTCTCAACCCCAAGGAAATCAGTGTCCTTGGCAACTTCTTCGATTCAGGGAAATCAGCGTCCTTGACGAGAGCATCTCAATTCGCATCGACCCGTAGAGAAATCAGCGTCTTTGCAGGAATACCTCGATTCGTCTCAACTCCGAGGAAATTAGCGTCCTTGGCAAAAACCTCGATTCAGGGAAATCAGCGTCCTTGGCGAGAGCATCTTGATTCGCGTCGATCCGCAAGTAAATCAGTGTCTTTGCAGGAATACCTCGATTTGACTCAACTCCGAGGAAAGCAGTGTCTTTGGCAAATACCTCGATTCAGGGAAATCAGCGTCCTTGACGAGAACATCTCGATTCGCACCAACCCGTAGAGAAATCAGTGTCTTTGCAGGAATATACAACGTCAGCAAAGCAGAGCCGCGGTAAAGTTCCCAGTTCCATGACTCGGCGGTGCACAGACAACCCAAAGTCAACCCTCGACCTCCCTGTTGAAGCAATGCTTTGACTTAGGAGTAGGTCAACTCATCAATCACTTACGAGTCATCTCGACTTGTAAGGAAGAAAATTCTCTTGTGAGATCCTTACGACTCTCAAGAGAAAACACAATTAGGAATCCTCACGATTCCTAAGGAGAAAATACACCTACGAGATCCTCTCGACTCGTAGGGAGAAAAAAATCTTTATGAAACCCTCACGGCTTATGAAGTTGAAAATTCTTAGGTAGCAGATCTGAACCTGTTTCCTAAGCCATCGCTTCTTATCTCGATCCAGGGAAATCGACGTCCTTGGCGAGAACCTCTCGATTCATTTCGACCCGCAAGGAAATCAGTGTCTTTGCGAGAATCTCTCGATTCGTCTCAACTTGCGAGGAAATTAGTGTCCCTGCACATAAAGAAAATTCTCTTGTGGGATCCTTACGATTCTCAGGAGAAAACGCATTTAGGAGTCCTCACGACTCCTAAAAAGAAAAAAAATACCTACGATATCCTCACGACACGTAAGGAGAAAAGCCTTTGTGAGACCCTCATGGCTCATAAAGTTAGAAAGTCATAGGCAACAGATCCTAACCCTGTTTCCTAAGCCATCGCTACCTTATAAAAAGTTCAAGATGAACTGTTATCTACCATCTATGGGCCATACTTGCCAAAGCTACATGCCACTGAAATAGAGAACTTACTCATGAGCATATAAACTACTTCATGCCAGAGTAAAACATAAAGAAATAGAAGGGTGCGGCTCATGGAGCTGAGGGTTTGGAACTATATCCCTTAAGAGTCGAGATTTGAGTCAATGATAAATGACGACGCTTGTGTCCGCTCGTTATCTTCTCAGATCAAGATTCTGAAAATTATATTCCAACCCAAAACTGGTCATACACTATAAATTACTCTACACTACTTCACCTACGTATATACTTACGTGGGCAAAGTAGTGGGAGGCAATTGTGCCCGCCAAAAAATTTCTGCGCAAAAGAGCCCAAGGTATCAAATGGCAGTGATACGTTTAAGAAAATATGAACCAGTATTTTCCGGGCTGTATTTTGACAAACTCCTAAATGTGAAACAGCTAAATTCTGATGGTATCGAAAGCGTCTCAAAAAATCCTTCGATTTAATATATTATGGACCTCATAATTCATCCGGGATCAAAAGTTATGAGGCATCACGTGCCCACACGTGACCGAGCATCACGTGCCCACATGTGACCATTTACAGGCAAAGCCTGTAGGCACTGAATAAAATAAATAATTGGAAATAATTAATCAGTGGGGTCACGTGCCAACACGTGATGGGCCTTTAAACCTACAGAAAAGAATTAAAGGTATAATAAGATAACAAGAAAAAAACCCAATGGGGCATCACGTCCCAACACGTGACCAAGGGTCACGTGCTGATACGTGATAATTCCTGAGTTCTTTAAAACAACAGAATTAAATTCTGGTCAAATACTTAATTAGGGGGTCACGTACCAACACGTGATGGGTTCCTAAAGGTCTATGAATTAATAAAATTAAATTATAATTAAGAGGGAATCAAAAACCCTAACTGGAAAAATATTTCTCTAAATCTTTCCAAACAAAAAAGATGGTGCTCTGTAAAATGGAGCACCGTTGGATTAAAAATCCAATGGTGATTAAAAATCACCAATTTATGGAAAGATTTTATACAATGAAAGATTTCCCTGAAATTTGCCAGGAATAATGATTAATCCAAAAATATTAAGTTAACCGTAATCAGAAACGGCGTCGCTATGCAGCTAGCCGGTGAGTACGGGTCGATCCACAGAGATGTGTAATTTTCTGATTTATGTTTTTACGAGTTGATTCAGATGGTTGTTTGGTTTTTGTCGATTGATTTAAAAACTAATTTATATGATATGAAAGAACTTGTTAGGATTAGGTCTAAAGTAGGGATGAGTAGATAAAGATTAACACCTCTTTCAATGCTTTTGATTCAAACCTGTTTTAGAAGTTATATCAATTATTAGCAAAGGGGATTAGGATGATTGGAAAGAAATGAAGTTTCTTTCTCTTGATCCTTGTCCGTCCTTTCCTACTAATTGCTATAACCTTCATGGACGCATGCATATCCGGTCCTTTACCGTTACCTCGTGGGTAGGGTGCCGTAGGGGGCGGATCATGCATGGGTGCATGAAGTTCTATTTAAAAAAATATTCGGCATTGAAAGAGATGAGAGATATTCATCTCTCATTCCCTCCTTTATTCCTAACCCTAACAAGCGAGGATTTTACTCGGTGTCTTTTAATAGTGACATTTTTAAAGCACTTACCGATTGCATTTGAAAGACTACACTAAATTAACTAGGGCAATGATATGATTTATCTACTGCAAGAATTATACGAGAGAACTAGGGCACAAGTAAATTAACACTACGGCAAAACTTAAAGAAATAAAAACTTACTAAATGATGCTCTTGATCTCCCAACAATTCTGAATTTTATTGATTGAAAAAGAGGCATACGTTTTACAGCTTTGTGAGTACAATTTATAAGCAACAACGAAACTAGGGTTACAGACTCTCGCATATGTGCAATTACAGATTTGCCCCCTGAAAATCCCAACACCCGCACCGACGCACCAACTCAGAAAGTTTGCGCCGACACGGGCATTAAACGGCCGCGGAACCGCGGCAATAGGGCGCTTGGGCCGCGGTTCCGCGGCCCTTTGGTGAGCTCATTTCACCAAAATTCTTGATCTGTATTCTGGGCATTTGGGCTTCTTGTTTCTTCACCACTTTTCTCTGTTTGACTTCTGGGTCTTCTACAGATCTTCAGTGAAAACTTGTAAGGATCTTTTGACCGTTTCACTTCGTCTTTTTGGACCTTGCACTGTTCTTCGTCTCGGCTTGAGTAAGATCCGTCTACTCGTTGGTCAAAAGTCCCTTTTCTGTATCAACTTTCGTCTTTTTCACTGTATTTGCTCCAAGAGCCTGTATCTTGTAACATGCAACAAACATGCGTCAAGAGTACCTGTTTATTTATAAAATGGATAAGAATAGGGGGATGAAAAATGCAATGTTATGGTCTGAACAAATACCCCCAAACTTACCTTTTGCTCGTCCTCGAGCAAATTTATTATTTTATTTATTCTCGATAAAAATCTAACCTAACCGCATTTTCGCAGGGAAACACGATTGCACTGAGCACGTGCAACAAGCCGTTAAACCTCTAGGTGTCCCTAGTAGGAGGAGTGTTGTCTCCTGAGGGTTTTCAGCGGATTACACCCACAAAATCCTATCAATTCGGTTTCTCGACTTTTATTCTTCAATTAGGTTTTCTAACAAGGAATTCTATTATCGTCGACCTGCAAATTATCCACCCATATTTTTCACACTTCCTCATAATTTAACTTAAGATTATATATGTTCTATAGAATTACTTAGCTTTCGGCATCTCTTAAGTTTTCCCTCTAAGGTTTTATCTCCGCTTAGGAATTTCTATCAACTCTACTAAAGATACAAGTTCTATTCTTCATTCCTTTCTTTTATCTAGACTCTAATCACATATCCCCACGTGTGTGTAAATATCACCCCCTACACTTGGAAATTCAAATCAAGCAATCGTACTCTCGTCCATTGTCCAAAGCACTTATTAATTGGTGGATTTCGCGTACACATCCTTCATGCGACCGTTAATACTTCTTGAGGTACCAACAACCGATTACAAGATGCGTTAGCACTTTAAAGCGTACTTCTTAGTTTTGCAACACCCAAGGCTTTTAGCAGTGACTCCCAAACCAGTTGGTCTAAGGCACTAGGTGATGAAGCACCCTCGCTAAATATTTTTTCTATGTTTTAGCCTTAAGTAATCACAAAACCAGTGTCCATTTTTTTTCTATCCCCCCCCCCTTTTTTTTTCTTCGTACTAAGGACTTTTAGACAAGAGCAATTCAAGGTCTCTTCTACTATTCAAAGTTTCAAGGTGCGTGATTGTGCAAATTGTAGGGTATATGTTTTCAGACTCTAGACTTAAACTAGGAATTATTTTTCAAACTTATACTCTAATAAAAGTTTCAATACTCTTCCTTCGTTTCGACTTAGCCCAAGAAGTGAACCCAAAATTTACCTATTTCTAAATAACCTACAAAGATATATACTTTCTACCATTAAACTCTAAGGAAGGTTATTTTTAGGGTTTTTTAATTTGCTAAGTCTGAGATCTAGTTTTTCCTAGCCAGTTAACCTATTTATCAAACTCAAGTCAATTAACCAGAATTGAATACATTAATTTTTTTTTTTATAATCTTTGAAATTTTTCAATTTTTATGGGTTTTTCTTTTTCTAAAATTTTTTATATTTTCAAATTTTTCAAATTTTTATGATTTTTTTATATAAAGATGCAATGCAGAAATTAAATATGCCAAAGGAAAAGAAAAATATATACAATATGCAATTCAAAAGATGATAACTATATACACTACCCTCTCCCCCAAACTTGAGCAAAGCAGTGCCCTCACTGCCCGGCCCCACGTCGCGCTCGTGAGCATGAACGTGATCGTTCCCCTCTAGCCAAAAGTGTTTGAATTCCCCTCTCAATTTCCGTCAACCGACGGTCGTGATCTCGTGCTGTCGCCCGAAACTCATCCCTCAAAGCATCAATTCTTCTCACTGTTCTCCGCATCAATCGCGCATGCTCCTGAGGGGTTAGTTCTTCCCCGCTCGATGTCGAGCTCGAGCTAGGGGTGTGAGCGGGAACATTTTCTGCCGGTTCCGTTCGTGTCCAAATATCAGTAAGTCTAGAGTAGGACGACGTATTGCCCTCTACGAGTGGTCGAACCGGAACACCGTCTAGCATGAATGAGTCAAATTCCTCGACGGGGAGGAAATAACGGCAGAGTTGGGTGACAAGCATGGGACACGGGTAGACGGTACCTCGTTTCCCCGTACCTATAGATTGGAGCAATACAGTGCACATGTCAAACCGTGGATTTTTTGTCATAAGTGTATGTACGACATGTAATGAAGGGGTGAAAAAAGTCGTGTTGTGCGAACTACCAAAGATATTGTTTTGTGCCCACCGGCACACAGTAAAAACGTTCGCGAAAAGGGTCCGTGCTTGGATACCCTTACGCGGCTCTCGTGCGCAGTCATTCCCCATGATGGGCATATAATCCTCAAAGTGCAATGGGTGTTCATGTGTGGGTACACGTGGTATGAGTGTAATCTCGTGGATCATATCCCTATCAATGTGAATTACACGATCTCCCCAATTTATTTTAATGCACCCTAAGTTGTCTAAACTATTATCCTCCATTGATTCATAAAATAGGGCAACTAGGTTAGGTAGGGCAAATGCAGAGGAGTGATTATAGAGCAGAAAATTCCAGCCCCTTTGCTCGATTTCATGTGCAAAATATCTACCGTATACTTCGTGCGTGAAAACCGGGGAAAAATCCCTTTCAAACTGCATTTTATGTGCCATTTAGATTTTCCAGAGAAAAAAAAATATGCAGGAAGAGAAAGGAAATCTACAGAGTTACCTCCCCTGAAAATTTCAGGGGGCGACGACACCAGACGGCGGCGGTTCCGTGGCGGGAGGCGGCTAATGCGGCGGGATCGCGGCGCTTTGGTGGCGGCGCGTCGGGATTTTTCTGGAGATGACAGGAGGAGGCGGCTAGGGTTTTATGAAGAGGAAAAATTTAAGGTAAGAGAACAGGGGGGCTCGGCTCTCTTTAAATAGAGGGGACAAGGGGTTATTTGAAGAAAACACCCTCAAAAATGAGGAATTTATTTGTAAAAAAAATAAATAAATAAATGTCAGCTCTTAATTCTGAAAATTTGCAATTAGGTCCAAAAATATTTTTTATTTTATTTTTATTTTTTTTATATATTTTTTTTTATGATATTTTGGGATTATATATTTACAAATTATATACACACCCCCAAACCTATTTGAAATAATGTTTTGGAAAAAAGGAAATTTGGGGGTGAAAGTGGAGGAAAATCACTCAGTGTAGATCGGTTCCTACAAGAACAGGAGCTCCTCCGAAGGGTCCGCTGTGAAGAACGGTTTCAGTCGATGACCATTCACTTTGAATAAGGTACCGTCTTCAGGATTTTCAAGATCAACCGCACCGTGCGGATAAACGGTGTGGACTACAAAAGGTCCTCTCCATCTAGAACGGAGCTTGCCGGGATGATAGTGTAACCAAGTGTCATAAAGTAAAACCTGTTGACCATGTTCGAAAGTTTTTCTCAAAAGGTGTTTATCGTGGAACACCTTAGCTCGGTTTTTTGTAATTAGGGCATTTTCATATACCTCATCCCTCAGCTCTTCTAGTTCATTCAACTGCAGCTTTCGATTGCTGCCCGTATCTCCTAAAGATAAATTCAGCTCTTTGATAGCCCAAAAAGCTTTATGCTCAATCTCCACTGGGAGGTGGCAAGCCTTCCCGTAAACAAGCCGGTATGGAGACATACCAAGATCGGTCTTATATGCAGTGCGGAAAGCCCATAGTGCATCAATCAGTTTAAGTGACCAATCTTTACGGTTTTTAGAAACCGTTTTCTCCAAGATTTGCTTTATTTGCCGATTTGAAACCTCGGCTTGCCCACATGTTTGGGGGTGATATGGCGTTGACAGTTTGTGGGTGATAGAGTATTTGCGCATTAAGGACTTGAAAGTCCTATTGCAAAAGTGAGAACCATTATCACTTATTATCGCCCGAGGGTGCCCAAATCGAGAAAAGATGTGTTCTTTAAGAAATCGAACGACACCCTTGTTATCGTTCGTTCGGCTGGGCACGGCCTCGACCCACTTTGAAACATAGTCAACCGCCAAAAGAATGTACACATTTCCAAAAGAGTTAGGAAATGGTCCCATGAAATCTATACCCCAAACATCAAAAATGTCCACAACCAAAATAGGTTGGAGCGGCATTTCGTTTCTCCGCGATATCCGGCCCAAGTGTTGGCACCGGGAGCAAGTTTTGCAGTATTCAAATGCATCCTTGAAGAGTCGTGGCCAATAGAAACCACACTGCAAAACTTTTTCGGCTGTCTTCCTTGGGCCAAAGTGCCCGCCACATGCTTGATCGTGGCAAAAAGACAGCACGCTCTTGACCTCACTTTCAGGTACACACCGACGAATGATTTGGTTGGAACAGTATTTAAAAAGATAGGGTTCATCCCAGTGAAAATGCTTGACTTGGGATAAAAATCGAAGTTTATCCTGTTTCGACCAATCATTAGGTATCAGGCCGGTGGCTAAGTAGTTTACAATATCGGAGAACCATGGTTCGCAAGAAACGGTCAAGAGTTGCTCGTCGGGAAAAACATCAGTGAATGGAAGATCGAGCGTGGGCGAAGAAGGAAGTCGTGATAGGTGATCAGCTACTGCGTTTTCACATCCTTTTTTGTCCTTAATGACAAGGTCAAATTCTTGTAATAAAAGGATCCAATGTATTAGCCTTGACTTAGCATCCTTCTTCGCAAAAAGGTGGCGAAGAGCTGAATGATCAGTATACACAACGACTGGAGAGCCAATTAAATAAGGTCGAAATTTTTCGAGTGCAAACACAACAGCTAAAAACTCTTTCTCTGTTGTTGTGTAGTTAAGTTGGGCCTCATTTAGTGTTCGGCTAGCATAATAAATCACGTGCGGCATTTTATTAATGTGCTGTCCAAGAACAGCGCCAATTGCAAAATCTGATGCGTCGCACATGATTTCGAAAGGGTGCGTCCAGTCGGGAGATGAAAGGATGGGCGCAGAGATGAGGGAATGTTTCAAAGACTCGAATGCTTCAGTGCAAGTGGAGTCGAAAGCAAAAGTTGTGTCATTGGCCAGTAAGAGAGTCAAAGGTCTAGCGATCTTGCTAAAGTCCTTGATGAACCGTCTGTAAGAACCGGCGTGGCCAAGGAAGGCTCTGATATCTTTGACGCATTTTGGGGGAGGGAGGTTAGAAATCACTTCGATTTTTGCTCTGTCAACCTCGATGCCATTTTGCGAGATGACATGTCCTAAGACAATGCCCTCTCGTATCATGAAATGGCACTTCTCCCAATTCAATGTTAAGTTCTTATCCCTGCAGTGGGTAAGAACAGCGTCAAGATGCCGTAAACACTCGTCGAAGGAGTCGCCAAAGATGGAGAAATCATCCATAAAGATCTCCAAGAACTTTTCGACCATGTCTGAAAAGATCCCCATCATACACCGCTGAAATGTCGCGGGTGCATTGCATAACCCAAAGGGCATGCGACGATAAGCAAAAGTGCCAAAGGGACAAGTGAATGTTGTCTTGTCTTGATCCTCTTTGACGATGGGGACTTGGTTGTAACCGGAATAGCCATCTAGAAAGCAATAGAACTCGTGCCCTGCCAATCGCTCGAGCATTTGGTCAATGAAAGGTAAAGGAAAGTGGTCTTTCCTTGTTGTGGCATTGAGTTTCCTATAGTCTATGCAGACTCGCCACCCCGTTTGGGTGCGAGTGGGAATTAACTCATTTGCTTCATTGGTAATGACCGTAATGCCCGATTTCTTTGGCACAACGTGGATTGGGCTAACCTATTGGCTATCCGAGATAGGGTAAATGATACCACTATCCAGACACTTGACAATCTCCTTCTTAACAGCCTCTTTCATGATGGGGTTGAGGCGTCTTTGTGGATCCCGTGCCGGCTTGGCATCATCCATTAAGTGTATATGATGTTCGACTATGAGGGGACTAATTCCCTTAATGTCCGCCATAGACCAGCCGAAACCTTGCCGATTATTATGTAAGACCATCAAAAGAGCCTTCTCTTGCTCAAGAGCTAGAGAGGCTGATATAATGACGGGTAAGGTCTTATTATCACCTAGATAAGCATATTTTAGGTGCGACGGCAAAAGCTTCAATTCGAGTTTAGGAGGTGAAACAATAGATGGTAATAATGGGGTAACTGTTTCAAACTCGAAGGATTCCATCAAAGGCTCGAACCGAGTGTACGCAACAGAGTCGGATGGTTCGACTAACTCATCCGAAAAAGCAAAAGACTCCAAATCAGGTGATGAGTCTTCAAAGTCGTCAACGAAGGTAAAACACTCAAAATCGTTATCCGCTGTGAAAGCTGTGTCGGATTCTAGGAGGAACGCACTAGTGGCGTTAACATTGCTGTGATCGAACAAAAAATTCTCGAACTCACAGTCCTCCTCCGCGATCTCATTGATCGAGCAAACATCGAGTACACTAGCATTAGGCTCAGCAGGCTGACTTCCCAACTTGAAAATATTGAGCTCAATTGTCATATTGCCGAAAGATAGGTTCATTGAACCATTACGACAATTGATCACTACGTTGGAAGTTGCCAGAAATGGTCGACCAAGTATTACCGGAATTTGGTTCCGGGGGTTAGCGACAGGTTGCGTATCCATCACGATAAAGTCAACGGGGAAAATGAAATCCCCTACTCTAATTAACACATCCTCCAGCTCTCCCCTAGGATGGGTTATTGACCGGTCGGCCATTTGGAGAGTACAGTGAGTGGGCTTAAGCTCTCCAACGCCCAATTGCTCGTACACAGAATAGGGTAGCAAATTGACACTCGCACCAAGATCTAATAGTGCTCTATTGATGTTCTTGTCCCCAATTGTTATCGAAATGGTAGGACAACCGGGGTCCTTTTGCTTTGGGGATAAAGAATTTACAAGAGCATCACTAATAGCACTAGCCACAAAAACTTTCTTTGGCACTTGCGACTTCCTCTTTTTGGTGCATAAGTCCTTTAAAATTTTTGCATATGAAGGAACTTGTTGGATTGCATCCAAAAGAGGGATATTTATGCTAATCTGTTTGAACAACTCTACAATCTTTTCCATTGGTGGAGTTGGTTTATTAGATCTCAACCGATTAAGAAAAGGAACATTTTGAAAGGTGGTTGAGTCCAATTTTTGCGGATCAGATTGTCGAGTTGGAACGGTACCCCGTGTAGATGTGTTCGTGTTGTGAGAAATGGGTCCGTTCGGGCTAGAAGACGAAGAGCCTTGTGAAGGGTGGAGAATAGGCTCTAAAGAAGAAGGTGAAGAAGGGCCACCGGCAACGGCGCGATTTGATTAATCCAAAAATATTAAGTTAACCGTAATCAGAAACGGCGTCGCTATGCAGCTAGCCGGTGAGTACGGGTCGATCCACAGAGATGTGTAATTTTCTGATTTATGTTTTTACGAGTTGATTCAGATGGTTGTTTGGTTTCTGTCGATTGATTTAAAAACTAATTTATATGATATGAAAGAACTTGTTAGGATTAGGTCTAAAGTAGGGATGAGTAGATAAAGATTAACACCTCTT
The DNA here is from genome assembly GCA_030015575.1 of Agapanthus africanus. Classification (NCBI taxonomy): domain Eukaryota; kingdom Viridiplantae; phylum Streptophyta; class Magnoliopsida; order Asparagales; family Amaryllidaceae; genus Agapanthus; species Agapanthus africanus. The sequence goes on from CM057338.1 coordinate 27,818,063, forward strand.
TCAATGCTTTTGATTCAAACCTGTTTTAGAAGTTATATCAATTATTAGCAAAGGGGATTAGGATGCTTGGAAAGAAATGAAGTTTCTTTCTCTTGATCCTCGTCCGTCCTTTCCTACTAATTGCTATAACCTTCATGGACGCATGTATATCCGGTCCTTTATACTACGGTGTCACCGTTACCTCGTGGGTAGGGTGCCGTAGGGGGCGGATCATGCATGCGTGCATGAAGTTATATTTAAAAAAATATTCGGCATTGAAAGAGATGAGAGATATTCATCTCTCGTTCCCTCCTTTATTCCTAACCCTAACAAGCGAGGATTTTACTCGCTCATTAGGGTGTCTTTTAATAGTGACATTTTTAAAGCACTTACCGATTGCATTTGAAAAACTACTCTAAATTAACTAGGGCAATGATATGATTTATCTACTGCAAGAATTATACGAGAGAACTAGGGCACAAGTAAATTAACACTACGGCAAAATTTAAAGAAATAAAAACTTACTAAATGATGCTCTTGATCTCCCAACAATTCTGAATTTTATTGATTGAAAAAGAGGCATACGTTTTACAGCTTTGTGAGTACAATTTATAAGCAACAAAGAAACTAGGGTTACAGACTCTCGCATATGTGCAATTACAGATTTGCCCCCTGAAAATCCCAACACCCGCACCGACGCACCAACTCAGAAAGTTTGCGCCGATACGGGCATTAAACGGCCGCGAAACTGCGGCAATAAGGCGCTTGGGCCGCGGTTCCGCGGCCCTTTGGTGAGCTCATTTCACCAAAATTCTTGATCTGTATTCTGGGCATTTGGGCTTCTTGTTTCTTCACCACTTTTCTCTGTTTAACTTCTGGGTCTTCTACAGATCTTCAGTGAAAACTTGTAAGGATCGTTTGACCGTTTCACTTCGTCTTTTTGGACCTTGCACTGTTCTTCGTCTCGGCTTGAGTAAGATCCGTCTACTCGTTGGTCAAAAGTCCCTTTTCTGTATCAACTTTCGTCTTTTTCACTGTATTTGCTCCAAGAGCCTGTATCCTGTAATATGCAACAAACATGCTTCAAGAGTACCTGTTTATTTATAAAATGGATAAGAATAGGGGGATGAAAAATGCAATGTTATGGTCTGAACAAATAACAGATAAAATATCTTTTGAATTAAAAATCCAATGGTGAATAAAATTCACTGGATGATCTAAAAGATCATGTTGCTTACAAAAACCAACTAAAATCTTTCAATGAAAGATTGACAAAACAAATTGATTCTTTTTTCTCCTATAAATAGAAGCCAAGTAGAGAAGAGAGGGGGATCTATTTTTTTATTTGGGAAATATATAACAACAGAGAGAAAAAAGAGAGAAGAATTTAATTCCCAAGAAAGAAAAAGAAGATCTCTTCAGAAAAAGAAAATCCTGGGTGAGAAAGGGAAAGAGATCTAAGCTCCATAAAACAAAAAGAGAATTTAATTCTCAATTTAAGAGTTTAACTCTTCTGAATAAGAACTTAGTTCTTCCTTTGGTTGAAGATCTGCAGAAGCAGATCTCCCTACAAGTTGAGAATTTAATTCTCATCGGGAAGATTCTGCCATGCAGATCCAAAACTTAGAGGGAGAATTGAGTTTTGAGAATTTAATTCTCCCAAAGTCATAGGAATTTAATTCCTCCAAATGAAACTAGGGTTTAACCCTATACGAGAATTTAATTCTCCCAAATTCATAGGAATTCAATTCCTCCAAATAAAATTAGGGTTTAACCCTACATATGAATTTAATTCTTCCATATACATGGGAATTTAATTCCTCTAAAAAAAGAATTAGGGTTTAATCCTACAGAGAATTTAATTCTTAAAACAAGAGACTTAAAAACTCTCCATGCACGTAAAGAACCAGGTCACGTGGTGACACGTGACCCCCATCCTCAAAAATCAGAAAAGAAGGAACAAGACTGGGTCACGTGTTCCTATGTGACCCTTAAACAGACTCCCTAAAATAAGAAGGAATTAGCCCAAAGGCAATACCTCACGTGCTCTCACATGACCTTCAAAACAAAGAGAACAAAGGCAAAGGCAGTACTGATTTTGGGCTCTCTCACGTGTCCTCACGTGACCCTTAATAAACACTTTAATAATCAATACATGGATATCCATCACGTGCCAACACGTGATGGCCAGAAGATCGGAAATGTTTAACACTTATTTGCAGATTTGAGAATAAAATAAAGAAGGTCTGGCCCCATCCCAGGCGCCTCACGTGACCCTTTCCTTTTTAGTGTTTAACACTATTTTGAGCATTTTGTCTCCAGTGTTTAACAATGTTTTAAATACATCACGTGAGGACACGTGACCGCCAGATGTCCTTTAGTGTTTAACACTATTCTAAAACCAGTTTAGCCCAAATTAGCTAAGTTTCCAGAGGCAAATATCCCCTTCAAATGAGCCTTAAAATCCAGAGCTATAATGATTAATGCTCAAAGACAAAATGTCATCAGAGCCTTCAAACTCTTGTTTAGCATTGCTAAATAATAATGGGCTGAACCCAAACAAATGCTCAATAGGCCAACAAAGGTCCAACATTTTAAACTTAATTGTACTTAGCCCAAATTGGCCATAAGTTCTCAATTCAGATTTAACTGACAATGTGCTCATAATCTAATTAATTGATCTTAGTTCCAAATTAGACTACAGATCTCCCAATCAACTTTAGTTCAAGGGTACATCTCTTCACTCCTTTGATATTTTTCATTGTAATCCTTCAACGTCTTCAGAGAGGTGACGGGTCCCGATAACCAATCATTACCTGAACTGTGGGGTCCTTAAATCCATAGACTATGATGTCCTTAATCTCGGACTGTGGGGTCCCTTTAAACCCATAGACTATGATGTCCTTAATCTCAGACTGTGGGATCCCTTTAAACCTACGGACTATGATGTCCTTAACCTCGGACTGTGGGGTCCCTTTAAACCCACGGACTATGATGTCCTTAACCTTGAACCACCATGTCCTTAAACTGGCAATTGACCGCAAAGTCCCTAAACTAGAACAATAGAGCCCAAATGCTCTTTTGTTGGATCTAAATGATCCCGTTAAGTAGATCTTAGTCTAAAATTAGACTAACGTATTCTTAACAAATGGTTAAGTTGACCTAAGTTTAAAATTAGACTAACGTGTCCTTAACAAACTGTTAAGTTGATCTTAGTCTAAAATTAGATTAACGTATCATTAACAAACGTTTAAGTTGATCTTAGTCTCAAATGAGACTGACGTATCTTTAAACCCAACCCCCAAACCCAAATCTAAAAAAATACAGATTTGGACTAATCCACGCCCTACGGGCGACAACATAAATTAGTCTCCGTATACAATCCACGGGCAACCAAAAAACAAAACAAACAATACAACACGAAGTGATCATCTGGAAAAGGAGAAAGTTGTTACCGCGACGCGGTAGCGTAATTAACTGCAGGGGCTTGCGCCTGCAGGGAAGAGCGTCCCCACAATCAAAAACCCCTCAAATGAGGGGGAATCTGACGAAGTCTGCTACATCGGCCGCATCCGTTTAAACCTTCGATCCACGGTGTTATAAATAAACTTGGCATCTTTGGAGAGGTGTACGGATAGCACCATCTAGCATCTGCCCCGAAATTCAGGCAAGACGGACCTGCGCGGTCTCGTCTCCGTGTTTCGGCGGGGAACAATGCTCTCGCCGTGGTTTCGGTTGGCGACTTATCAGGTAGATCTAGGGTCATTGTTTTCTTTTTATCTTTCGATCCCGTTCATCCTCATCTGATGACATTTTGTTCGTTTTGTGTGTAGGTGCAGTAAATGCGGAGATTGCGCCATCTGAAGCGCCTCTGGTCGCTGCCGTGACGGCTGTTGTTCCGTTGCCTTCTCCCATGTCGTCTGGAGTGCTGGAAGGTATATGTTTGCAACTTATCAATTTGATTGTAGGTAATATACTCTTTGTACTGACATCGTATTGTTACAACCGTGCAGGAGTCCTTTTTGACCATCTTTATCAGGTGCTGAACCCGCATTTCTCCCATGTTGTTTTGAGTGTAGGGTTTTTTTACCCGTTGCACCGTCACGTTGGCCGATATATTCCCCGATATGCAATCTTGTTGTTCGGGTAGCCCCGCGACTGTCGTGTCTCTGATCCCTTCGGGGGCTGGACAAGATGTTTTCAAGTAATCTTCCAGGTAATATTATCGTTGAAAGAGAAAGCGTTAGGGTATTCCAAGTCGCTTTTTACTTGAGGTTAGACTTGATTTGGGAGCCCCGATGAGTCATGACTACTCCGCGCTGGTATGGGATGATCTCCGATAGTCTTTTCAGGTCTTATTTGTGTTGCCGTCAAGACCCTGAAGCGGGGGATTTTCCTTAGCTTCGTTGGTTGACATTGTGCCTGCAATATTGCGTCGAATGTCGAGATTGTCTCTGGGTTGTCTGTGAACCGTCGAGATTTGGAACTAGAGGACTTTTCCATGGCTCCGTTTGTTGATGTCGCGTCTGCATCCTGCTGGAGGAAGAACGTTGTTGTTGATCTCTAGGCTATAGATGTTGTCGTCGAGACTTAGAACTAGGGACTCTGCCATGGCTCCGAAGTAGTCTCTAGGTTGTCTGGGAACTATCGAGATTTGGAACTAGGGGACTAACGAATCGAGAGATTCCTGCAAAGACACTGATTTCCTTACGGGTCGACGCGAATCGAGATACTCTCGTCAAGGACGCTGATCCCTGAATCGAGGTTTTTGCCAAGGACACTGATTTCCTCGGAGTTGAGACGAATCGAGAGATTCCTGCAAAGGCACTGATTTCCTTGCGGGTCGATGTGAATCGAGATGCTCTCGTCAAGGACGCTAATTTCCCTGAATCGAGGTTTTTGCCAAGGACACTGATTTCTTCGGAGTTGAGACAAATCGAGAGATTTCTGCAAAGACACTGATTTCCTTGCGGGTCGACGCGAATCGAGATGCTCTCGTCAAGGACGCTGATTTCCTTGAATCGAGCTTTTTGCCAAGGACACTGATTTCCTCAGAGTTGAGACGAATCGAAAGATTCCTGCAAAGACATTGATTTCCTTGCGGGTCGACGCGAATCGAGATGCTCTCATAAAGGACGCTGATTTCCCTGAATCGAGGTTTTTGCCAAGGACACTGATTTCCTCGGAGTTGAGACGAATTGAGAGATTCCTGCAAAGACACCGATTTCCTTGCGGGTCGATACAAATCGAGATGCTCTCGTCAAGGACGTTGATTTCCCTGAATCGAGGTTTTTGCCGAGGACACTGATTTCCTCAGAGTTGAGACGAATCGAGAGATTCCTGCAAAGACACTAATTTCCTTGCGGGTCGACACGAATCGAGATGCTCTCGTCAAGGACGCTGATTTTCCTGAATCGAGATTTTTTCCAAGGACACTGATTTCCTCGGAGTTGAGACGAATCGAAAGATTCCTGCAAAAACACTGATTTTCTTGCGGGTCGACGCAAATCGAGATGCTCTCGTTAAGGACGTTGATTTCCCTGAATCGAGATTTTTGCCAAGGACACTGATTTTCTCGGAGTTGAGACGAATCGAGAGATTCCTGCAAAGACACCGATTTCCTTGCGGGTCGACGCGAATCGAGATGCTCTCGTCAAGGACGCTGATTTCCCTGAATCGAGGTTTTTGCCAAGGACACTGATTTCCCTGAGGTTGGTTGACTTGTTTTCGAGACAGAGTCATTGGATGACATATTTCCGAGACGGGGTCATTTGATGACGTGTTTCCGCGACGGGGTCATTTGCTGACGTGTTTCCGCGACAGGGTCATTTGATGACGTGTTTCCGCGACGGGGTCATTGGATGACGCTAGGTTGTCTGTGAACCGTAGAGTCTTGGAACTGGAGACTTTACAGTGGCTCCGATTGGTAGTTTCGCTTCCGTGTCCTGCTGGCATAAGGAGGAACGCCGTTTCTGGTCTTTTGAGATGCAGATATTGCCGCTGAGACCTAATTCTCCCTTTAATAGAGTTTGTTGGGACACGTGGTTCCATTTCGTTTATGCCCATGGATTATATACAGTGGTTAGTATGGACTTATTTGCAGGGCAAAAGTTTCATTTTATATGTATTTTGTTTTCTTTCCGCGATGCTCTATCATTTTAGCTTTTTGTATCGCGAAAGTCGCGATTGCCTAATCATTTCGGCTATTTTTCGCGGTGCCCAATCATTTCGGCTATTTTTTCTTTTTACTCGCTGCTTTTTATTGCTAGTTGCCCAACCATTTCGGCTATTTTGTATGCATATTTTTTACTTGCTGATTTTGTTGCAAGTTGCCCCATCATTTCGGCTATTTCATATGCATTTTTGGCTCGTTGACTTTTCGCCACGAGTATGGAACTTGGAATCTGGTGCTAATCTTAGCATCAGCATCGCTGCGACTGGAATATTGCCAGGAGCAAATCATCATTTGCCGTGAAAGGACTTGGAATTTGATTCTGATTCAGGCATCAGCATCGCTACAACTAGGATATTGCCAGGAGCGAATCATCATCTGCCTTCATGGGTTCGAACAAAGGTGGCTTAGCAAACAGAGTTAAGATCCTTTCGACTAAGGCTTTTGACTTCATGAGCCGTAAGGGTCTCATAAAGGTGTTTCTCCCTACGAGTCGTGAGGATCTCGTAGGTGTCTTTTCTCCTCAGGAATCGTGAGGATTCCTAAGTGTATGTTTTCTTGTAAGTCGTAAGAATCTTGCAAGAGTGTTTTCTCCTTATAAATTGAGAGGACCTACAAGTGTGTATTCATTAAATGAGGGCATTCCTCGTCGTTAGTGGGACTCGGTAAGGAAATGATTATTTGTGCCTGTGGATTGTATACAAGGGTCAGTATTGAACCGCTTGTAGGGCAATCTAGGAAAGATGATGGCTTAAGAACAGGTTCAGATCCCTGTAGCTTAAGGCTTTTGAATCTTATGAGCCGTGAGGGTCTCATAAGAGGGTTCTCCTTACGAGTCGTGGGGATCTCGTAAGTGTAATTTCTCCTTAGGAATTGTGGGGATATCTTAAGTGTGTTGCTCTTTTGTGGGTCGTAAGGATCTCACGCAGGTAGTTTTCTCCTTACAAGGTCGAGAGGACCTTGCAAGTGTCTTTTAACGAGATTGCGCCCTTTCAGGTTTTCACAAACTCGCCGGTAGCCCTGCTGTTTTTACTCACGGAGCCCTTTCGGGTTTTCATCCGTGCCCATTTTTCTTATGGACGTACCCCTTTTTTTATGAGCCTGCGCTCTTTTTGTTTTTCACAAACTCGCCGGTAGCCCTGCTGTTTTTACTCACAGAGCCCTTTCGGGTTTTCATCCGTGCCCATTTTGCTTATGGACGTACCGTTTTTTTGAACGCGTCAATCCAAGAATGCTGCGGGTTTGCAGTAGTTTAAAGACGTTTCGGTCAGTAATTAGTTTTAGGACATTTCGGTCCATTGCTAGTTCAGGGACGTTTCGGTCCGCAGCGATTTTGAGGCAAGTTTTCGCTGGATACTACTTATAGAGTTTGGGCTTGGTAAGATAGCGAGCGGACATGGGTGTCGTTATCTATCAGGCGTAATATTTTTTCAGGAACCGGCTGTTTATTGGCCTGAAGGGTCTTTCGCCATGCATATCCATGAGCAAGTAAGCCCCACCTTGGTAGACCTTGTCTATGATATACGGGCCCTCATAATTTGACTCGAATTTCCCCCGTTTGACACGATTGGGGATCATAGGTCTCTTGACCACTAGCACGAGTTCGTCTTGACGGAATGTTCGCGGCCTAGTCAATCTTTCGTATGAGCGCGTCGTCTTTGCTTTGTAAGCCTCCAAGTTTTGCTGCGCCATGAGACGAGTTTCATAGAAGGAATCGAGCTCCTCAAGCCGAAAATGAGCAATCTCTTCGTCTGTTGGCTCGTAATGGACCGCCACTCATAGAGAGGGTACCTCTATCTCCAAAGGGAGTACTGCTTTAGTGCCGAATACCAATGCATACGGCGTTATATTCGTGGCCGTTTTGAACGTGGTCCGATACTCCCAGAGAGGTTCATGCAGTCTCTCGTGCCAGTCCTTCTTATTTCAGGACACCATATTATTTATGATCTTCATCAAGGTCTTGTTGAAAGCCTCAGCTAGACCATTAGCTCGGGGATTATATACCGAAGAGTATCTCCAGTCTATATTATGCTGCTGTGCTAAGCGGCTGATTCTGTGACTTCTGTAGGCTGGCCCGTTATCAGAGATAATCCGTCGTGGAGTACCGAACTGATAGATGACGTGTGTCTTGAAGAAATGGAGGATTTTCTCTGTCTTCACTTCTCTTAGCGGTACTGCTTCTGCCCACTTAGAGAAGTAATCGGTTGTCGCGAATATGAACCGATGTCCTCTGGACGATACTGGTTCTATGGGCCTAATTATGTCGGTTCCCCACATTTCGAACGGCCAGCTAGTCACTGTTGGGTGTAGCGGGTTTGGATGCTGGTGGATGAAGTCTCCATGAATCTGGCACGAATGGCATTGCTTCGCGTATTCAAGGAAATCCTAAATCATCGTGGGCCAATAGTACCCCATTCTTTTGATCTTCAGCTTCATCTTTGGCCCGGCTTGATGAGAACCGCAAAGTCCGTTGTGAGTTTCTTGGATGACTCTCCTTACTTCTTCCGGTCCCAGGCATCTTAGCCACAGGGAATCGAACGATCTCTTATACAAAGTATCATTGACGAAGGCGAAAGACACAGCTCGTTTCATGAGCTGATGTCTTGAGGACGCATCTTCAGGTGTTCGACGGGATTTGAAGTAGTCTATAAAGACTTCTCTCAAATCCTTAGCCTTTTTCTGGTCTTTTATTTATAGGGCCATTCGCTTGGTCTCTCCCTTTTCTTCGGACGACTCCAGAGATATTTCTGCCGGTGCAAGAACCCGACGTTTTTGCACAACGATCCTTACGTCATCGAGGTTTTCGTCAGCCGGTTCTTTAGCGAGTTTGGCTAACGCATACACTTTGCTATTTTCCGTACGCGGTATGCTTTCCAGAATATAGGAGGGGATTTGGGTCAGCAGTTGCTGCACTCTCTCACCGTACTTTACCAACTCCGGTTTGCACGTTTGATAGCCGCCATTTACTTGACTAACGACCAACTGGGAGTCTCCGTATATGAGGAGGTTTTCGATTCCCATGTCGACGGCGAACTCTAGACCTGCTATCAAAGCTTCATATTTGGCTTCATTGTTTGTCTTCGGCTCTGTTAAGGAAAAGGCAAAGCGCATTATCCCTCCTTGTGGAGTCACAAAGATAAGGCCTACCCCAGATTGTTGTGTTGTCGCTTCTTCATGGAAGATGCCTCATCGAAGTAAAGTTCCCATCGGGTGTCACTCTCTCCTTTCTCCCTGTCGATCGTGTTAAACGCGTGCTCTTCTGGCAATTCGCAATTTAGGGGTGAATCGGCAGGTATCGGATGCTCAGCGAGGAAGTCGGTAATGACCTGGCCCTTCACGTCCTTAAGAGGTCAGTATGTTATCAAGAACTCCATTAAGAGGAGGGCCCATTTAGCGATTCGTCGTGTTAATATGGATCTTGACATCAAATATTTGAGAGGATCCACTTTTGATATGAGGTGAACCTCATGCGCCAACGCATAGTGCCTGAGCTTCGTTATCGCGAAGATTAACGCCAGGCAGTGTTTTTCGATGGGGGGGTAGTTGTTTTCTGCCCCCAGAAGAACTCGACTAAAATAGTAGAGGGCTCTCTCTTTCCCTTGATCATTCTCCTGTGCCCATAGCGCGCCTAAGGAACCTTCAAGGGCAGTTGTGTACAGGATGAGGGGCTTTCCCTTGACCAGGACGGTCAGCACCTGCGGATTCTACAAGTATTGCTTGATTTCGTCCAGTGCGCTTTGGCATTTACAATCCCAGACGAAAGGGGTCCCCTTCTTCATTAAATGGCTGTAAGGGCGGCATTTGCCGGAGAGGTTGGTTATGAACCGTCGGATATATGCAAGCTTTCCTTGGAGAGACCGCGGTTACTTGAAAGTTCTTGGCGGAGGCATTTCCATGATCGCCTTGATCTTTGATGGGTCTATCTCGATACTCTGATGTCGTACGATGAATCCTAGGAATTTGCCGGAGGAAACTCCGAACGCGCATTTCAGAGGGTTCATCTTGAGGTTGTATTTCCGAAGACGTTGGAAAACTATCTTCAGATGCTCCCAATGTTCTTCGTGAGATTTGCTTTTCACCACGGGGTCATCGATATAGCATTCGACGATTTCATGTATGATGTCATCGAAAATCTTCGTCATGGCCCTCTGATAGGTAGCGCCAGCATTCTTCAAGCCGAATGGCATCGCTTTGTAGCAAAATATGCCCAGCGGAGTCCGGAAAGCGGTATGCTTCTGGTCTTCAGGATGCATCCTTATTTGCTTGTACCCCCGATGAGCCGTCCATGAAGGAGAAGACTTCGTGACTGGACGTGTTGTCTATAATCAGCTCGGTAACCGGTACGGGAAAGTCATCTTTCGGGCAAACTTTGTTGAGGTCCCGAAAATCTACGCAGATGCACACCGTCCCATTCTTCTTCATCGCTGGGACGATATTGGCGATCCAGTCAGGGTACTGAACTTCTTGGATGAAGCCGGAGTCGATTAGCTTCTTAACTTCAGCGTTGATGCTCATTTCAAGTTCGAGCCGTATTCTTCTTGGTGCTTGTTTGACTGGCTTGACGTCCGAAGATATTGCCAATTTATGCAACTATCTCTGGATCTAGCCCGGGCATCTCGGAGTAGTTCCACGCGAAGCAGTCTTTATACTGCATAAGCACGTCTCTTAGAATAGCTACCTGTTCTTCGGACAATGGCTGACTGACAAACGTAGGCCTCAGGTCGTTTGCCGTCCCCAAGCCCATTTTCCTTAGGTTGTCCGCAGTAGTATGTATTCCATCCTCCAATTCTTTTGGCGCCGGTGGAAATTCCGAGATCAATTCCTCTTCACCCTCGTTTTCGAAGCACCAGGACAGGTCATCCATGTTCTCGGGAACTCCTTATTCTGACAGCGTTATCGCGTGACAGGTACAAGATCGTTTCCAAGACCGATGTTGATCTGGTTCTACTCTCGCTATGTACGTTGCTTTTGGAACATGTTTCTGTGGTGGGGTTACCCTCCAACTACTGGATAGAGCAAACCTTCCTTGCTGATATTAGTCTTTAACCCAGTTTTTGAATGTGAAGTAGTCTTCGAGAGGATGTCCTATCGCTCGGTGATAGGAGCAATAATCTGGGTGAGAGACCCCATCTGCTTATTTGGGGTGTTTGGAATTCGGGAGTATAATCATTTGATGTTTCATGACAAGATCGAATATCTTCCTTGTCTTGTCTTGGGGAAAAGAATATGCTCGACCCATCTTCTTTATAAGAGACGGATCATGGCTGCTCAATTCTCGATCGCGTGGCTTCTTGGACCTGCTTTGCCACTGTCGAACGTTTTTTCATTCTTTAATTTGTTTTTGCCTTCACGCCGGCTCTTCTGCATGACGGGCTGACGACGAAGGGCATCGTCATTCTCCGTAGCCTGCTGAAGGAGGCGCTGCGTCCTGGCTTTCTCGTAAATGGCCATTTCACGGTTGTGGTCATCCAGGGCCTTTTGACCCGCTTCCCTTATTAGCATGTCCATCTGTTCTTCGAACGACGGATTTGGCACTTTCATGGTGGGACCTTGTTTTGGTTCAGGGTTAGCGTCTTCTAACAAAGCATCCCCTTCTTCATCGAAATCATGCATAGCGTAGCAGCCATGGAATCGCTCCCGTTTCTTGGATTGAATATATCCAAGCCCGTTCGTTTCCATTCTCCCGTTAGGCAATTTTCGCTGAGTTCCGGAGACGTTCCAGATCCTATTGTAGAACTGAGCTTGTCGAGCAGTCTGTTTGAAGGGTACGCCTTGGCGCCTCAACAGCCTTTTTAATCCTTCTGTGTAGTATTTGGGCAGACGGATGGGCTGGAGCCTGTCAAGCACAGGATCGGCACTATGCCAGACTTCTTTCTCCACTTTATTCTCCGCGGATCGATAAAAGAGGATCGCCTTTTCATCTTTCCACCTGGGAGGGATGTAGAATATGTGCAGCTCTTGTACACTATAGGTATCGAGTGTGTCGAGTTCTTTGTAATGCTTTCTCGGGAACACGGTGATTTGCGAACTCTGATCATCTCCGGTAAAGGCCTGCATCGATGGGCGGACCGAGAACACTGCGTTGACCTCGTCTTCAGTGTCACTGCCGAAGACCAGAATAGGGGTAGACGGTCCCGGGTTGTTGCATTGGGGCAGCCCCAAATAGACTATCTCTTTTTCCTCCTCGGTATCGCTCCCGAAGACCGGAATAGTGGTGATAGCTTTTTGCTTATTCTCCAGTTTATGGCATCTTTCTGTGTCTTCAAAGTCTGGCAGAAAGTACTTTGCGTCCTCGTATTTGCGGACTTCATTCACGGAGAATGGGTTTAGCTCCCCGTTACGGTGTACTCAAGACCATCCTTGAAATACTTCATACACTGATGTTGTGTAGAAGGGATGATGTTGTATTCGTGTAACCAAAGCCTGCCGAGTAAAGCGTTGTAGCAAGTCTTGGCGTCAATGACATGAAATTTGATATCAGTGACGAGCAGCCCAAAGCGTAATGTCAGTATCACAGATCCGAGCATCCGTGATGACTGAGAGTCAAACCCGGAGATAGTGATTTTATCCCAAGAGAGGTGTTGAACGCTCATGCAGATTTCTTTTAGCACTCTCACGTTGAGAAGGTTGACAGAGGACCCGCTATCAACTAAGATCTTCCCTATCTTGATGTCATGGCAGTATCCGGTGACATACAGGGGACGGTTGCGCTCGCACGTCCCGAGGAGGAGATCTTCATCGCCGAAAGTTACGTCAGCAGTGTGCACTTCTTCTAGCCCGTCCTTCATTTTTTCTTCGGCAAGGAAAGTTTGGAACTGCTCGGGCTCTTGTAGTGCCTTGATCAAAGAATCTCTCGCCTCTTTAGATAGCAGAAGGGCATCGAGAATGCTCAGTTGCGAGGGTATCTTCCTCAAGTGTGCCAGAACGTTGTAATCCACCTTGTTTTTTTTGGCGGGTCCTTGGCTGCCAACTCCTCGACGACTCGATCATCGAGGGTGATATCCTTAGGGACTTTTTCCTTCCCCTTATCTTTTTTGTTCGCTCCCTTACTTGTGGGTCCGAGATTCTTTTCGGGTAGCGTACGATTGCGCAGCTGAATATTCTCGCAGGTTTTCGTCTTTTCTGCTTTGAAGGTGGGTTCTTTGAAGAGAGGGTCGAGAGATATTTCCTCGTCAGAATCGCTTCCGAAGGTGAGAACTTGCGATATCCCGAAATCGACCATGTGACAGTTACCGGCAGTTCTTTTGTGTTCATCTATCGCATTTTTTCGCTGTCGACAAGCTTCACGCTTCATCCTCTTGAAATGTTGTCGGTGGGCGACATATCCCTGCCACCAATTTTCAAAGGCCATGCATTCCTTGGTAGGGTGTAATATTCTCTGGTGGTATAAGCAATAGTTAGGATGTATGTCTGCTTCGTCAAGGTGCGTATCCTTGGGGATATCTTCTTAGGGCGGTGGCAGCTTCATTCCCATGGACAAGGCTTTGGCAAACCGTTTCCTCGTCTTAAGCCTGCTTTTGTCTACCGCAGGCGTGGTTTGATCTGGTTGGAGTGCATCAACCCTTTCGTTCAGTTGCCGATGTTTGGATTTTTCGAATATAGCCATTTCGCGCTCTTGACCATCCTTGCTCTTCTGACTGGCTTCGTTCAGCAACAGGTCGATCATCTCGTCAGACAGTTCCAAGGGTTTTGGTTTCGATCCTGCCCCCAGCTCCTTTATGCTGTCTTCTAACGCCGAGTGAGCTTCTTCATTAGTTAACGTTGAATGAGAGACCATGTGGCAACTTGCCACATAATCCTCAGATTCTTCTGACGAGTCATCTCCGTCGTTATTGTCATTATCTCCGCTCTCAAGGATATAGTTGAGAAATTCTTGGAGTGTGACCGGGGTTCGCGCCTTTTGGTCATACTCCTCCAGTGCGTCAATATGTTTTTGCAGGTCCGTGCGCTTGTCATCAGGCTTCACGGGCTTTTTGGTCTTCTTCTTCCTTTTTGAAGATTTTGACGGCTGGGCCTGCGCGTTTTAGCCATCTTACCAATTCTTGGCGTTGGGCGCGGCTTCAGCATTCCCTCAATGACCTCGGGTTCCAGCGGACTTTTCCACCTGATTGCCGAGCATGTTTGAAAATCCTTCAGCATTCTTTTTGTTTTGGCTGAAAGAGCGATCTATCATGGAGCTTCTTTTATAAATGAGCACGATGCCCCCGGCGTGCCTACCCCTTTAGGAGAGTGCGGCTGGGGCGGAATTACTTTCCAATTCTCGGACAGTGCGAATTTTCCCTGTTGGTATTGGTCCTCAATCCAGCCTTTAAAGACGAAGCAATTTTCGATTGGATGGCCTATTACTCGGTGGTAGGAGCAGTAATTGGGATTATTGACGTCACCTGGCTGCAATAGGCATCTCGGATCTGCTAGAGTGATGAGCCTGTTGCGCACCGCCAGTTCAAATAGTCTCCTTGTTTTATCATGAGAGAATGAGTAAGGATGCTTTAACTTTTTGTTGATAAATCGTTATCTGTCGTTTTGGCGATCAGCTGGTTTTGGACTACTCGGCTGTTACTGAGCATTGGCGACAAAGGTCGCTTTCCCTTTCCCCTTTTCATTCTGAGGCTTTGTCTTTGAAGAGGAAGGCCTATGGCCCATCTGGTCTATTTGGGCCAGCTTATCGATCAAGACCTGGAAAATGGTCGGCTTGGAGAACATCATAAACTGGGAGATGGTCGCCTACGGATCGAGGGTTCCCACAAACATGCCTACTGCAGGAGCCTCTTCTATGCGCTGTTCGCACTTCGACCATAGGTTCCGCCACCGTATCGCGTACTGAATCCATGTTTCTCCAGGCTTCACCCTGGCATTGATCAATGCCGTGATTGGAGTGCGATCGCTAGCGCTTGTGAAACGCTGGGTGAATAGCAACTCCATCTCCGTAAAAGTTTTGACGGAATCGTTAGGAAGTTATGAATACCATTCGAACGCCGTCTCCGCCAAGCTGCCGACGAATTGGCGAAGCAGTAGCTTATCGTCACCTCCAGTGTTGCCGCACAGAGCCTTGAACTAGGCGACATGCTGGTGGGGGTTGCATGTCCCTTTATATACATGAAATTTAGGGATTGTGTATTCTGGCGGGTACTTAATCTGATCGTACCAGCTGGGATAGGGTCGCCTAGTTCTGACAACTTGGCCAGCAGCTTTGTTCGCTTGATGGGCTCGTATCTGTTGAGCTATATAATCATCGAGCGCAGCTTTCGAGATTGTTTCCTCCTTTGCTGCTGAAAAGGCCGGAAGAGGGTTTGACGTCTCCCTTTTGTCGTTTTCGATTATTATTGGCGGATCTTCGGCTGGAGGGTCTGACTGGATCATCATGCCCACCATATCCTGGAACAATAGCGCCATTTGTTTTATATTGGCCGCTTGTTCCGCTGCCTCTTGATCTTTCTTTTCTAGCATCTTTCGGAGGAACTCGGCATCGGTTTCCTGTTCCTGGCGCTGATCCAATGATGCTTCGGGGCTTTCCTTATATCTCGTGAGTGCAACCATCTTCGTTAACATCTCCTGGAGCTTCTGTTATTGCTCCTGAGCTTTTGTTACCGATCGGGTGAGTGGTCGATGACCTCCAGAGGCACGGCTCTCCTCCTTCCCAGAATCCATATAAACAGTATGCACCACCATGCCCCCAGACTTGGAGCGTCTGGGTTCAATGCCTTTGGGATTCATCGCAGGCATATGGATCTTCCCCGTCCTCCTCTTTTTATGGATGATTGAAGTTGAGGGGGTTGTTGCAATAGGCACCTGAGCAGACGATACTTTGCATGGCATGGAAGAGGGATGGTCCTCTTCCTGTTGAGTCTTCATCTTCTTCTGTTGGCAGGAATAGTCCTTGTCGATCACAGAATCCTGGACTCTTTGCCAGACCTTATGGATTTTGGAAGACAGACGCTGAGGGGGCTGCTCCGGCTTCGACTTTGTAACATTCTCCACATGTAGAGGAGATCTTTTCAATATAGCGGTTAGAGAATTCCTGCGGACCCTCTTAAGTGGTACAAAGCTATTCCTAGTTGGAACGGCAGCATCGACTTCAACCATCGGAGCTAGTGGAGTCAATCCCGAAGGGGAACTGTCCCCAGCTTTCCTCACTCGGCGCTACTGGTGACATCGAGCATGTCGAACGGCTGGGATCACCTTTATCGTCAGAGTATCTTCATCCTGCCCCCTGCTTTGAGGAGAGGCTGTTATTGGCGCCAGCCTGTCAAAGACTGACATCCGCTGGGAAGGAATAGTCAACCTATCGAAAGCCGACTTTCGAGTAGGGGAAGCAGTTTGGACGGCTTCAGCTGCAGCAGGAGCTGGGATAGCCTTCTCTGGTATTGCGAGCCTCGTCGTGGGCCCCTTTGAGCTTAGGCTTAGCCTGTCGAAGACTGAGGTATTAGACTTGGACGACCCGTTGAGAAGGGTCGCGGTAATGGTGAGCTGATCAAAAACCGACTTCTTCGGAGCTTCCTGTGATTGAACTGGGGTGTTAAAGCTCATGGGCGGGAGCATGGTCCCAAAGAATAGCCTAGTGGTGGCTTGCGTCACCTGTTCCACTGGTATCGTGAAAACGGAGGCCGCTTGAGGCCCATAGGTCACTCCTCCAGTAAGGACGGAGTGGGAGTTATTGCCGTTGTTGCAGTTGGTGCAGTTGAAAGCCATTTTCTCTGCACGGGAGCAAGACACCAAATCTTAGTACCTCAAATCCAAGGGAAACCATATCAAACCGCGATTCGTTCATGAACACGACACACGAAGTGTGGAGTGGAAAGAGGAAAAGGTCCTACCAGGCGTGCCAGAATCTGTTCTCCACCGAAAGCCGAGAAGACAAACGTCTTGCCTAAATTTGGGGGCAAATGCTATTTAGGTTTATCCGTTCACCTCTCCGAAGATACCAAGTTGATTTATGGCACCATGTATCGGAGATTTAGACGGATGCGGCCGTTGTAGCAGACTTCATCAGATTCCCCCTCATTTGAGGGGTTTTTGATTGTGGGGACGCTCTTCCCTGCAGGCGCAAACCCCTGCAGTTAATTACGCTACCGCATCGCGGTAACCACTTTCTCTTTCTCCAGATGGTCTTTTCATGTCGTGTGTGTTTATTTTATTTTTAGTTGCCCGTGTGTAACATTTCAGGAAATATAAAATATTATTTTTGGAATTTAATATTAAAATAATATTTTTCCCGAAAACTGCCGATTTACGAAATTGAGGTTTTCGAAAAAGGGTATAAATATATACCAATAATTGTGAAATAATTAGGAATTAAAATTATTTATTCATTTAAAAATATATTTAAAGGATTTGACATTTTTAAAATTTATTATATGCAGTTTGGATAAAAACCCGATTAATGCACTGTTAATCGTGATTAAGCCAAATCCGTATTTATACAGTTTTCCATGGCCAGTGCACCATGTCATAAATTGTTTTGATTACACGTTATTTTTTATGTTGTTTTGGGGTATTATGTGAGTTTGTTTGTTTTAAATAAAAAGGAAAAGAAAATGAGAAGGGTAAAAGGGTAATATTTGAGAGAGGGGGTGAGAATAAGAGAGGAGAGAGGGGGGCTGCCTCATTTTACCTCCCCCGTCATTTTCTTCTTCTTCTTCTTCTTCTTCTTCTTCTTCCTCCCTTCCCTCCACCTTCACCCCATGATATCATCTCAAAATATCCAAACCCTAAACCCTTTTCACTAAAATCGATCCCTTCTACACCCTCTACACATTGGACCAAGAAAAGTGGGATTTGGACAACATTGGCAAACTAGGGTTTTTCTTGAGTTGCCCAAATGAGATAATTTCTCCACAATTAGTCTTGTATTTCATTTACTTTAGTATCCTTGCATGTTTAGAAGCGATATTGTGATGTTTAGTGAGGTTAGAAAATTCCTAGTTAGGGTTTGAGGGAGTTGTGAGTTGTGATAGTGAAAATGAGATTAGTAGAGGCCTTGCAACCCCTGTAGTGACTGTTTATTGGACTAAACCTAAGATTAAAACCCCGAAACACGAACTTAGAAACCCCGAAATCGGAATATTGTGAGAATTATAAGGGTATTTAGGAATCTGCTATAACCCGGGTGACCTGAAAAATATTTAGCGAAGCCAGAGAGTCAGGAAGGCAACCTAGAAGCTAACCCCAAAACCCGAGACCATATGCTCATGTTTAGGCCGCCATTTTAATCATTTGGGCCACAATTTGCGGCCTTGGTACTCCCAAATTGATTCGTGCTTGGTCCATGGCTTCATTTTAGTCAAATTAGACCTACCCCATATGCAGAATTGCTTAATTTCACCTGAAACAAAATCTGGGAGTGTTTTCTTATGTTGATGCTTAGGTTTTGCGGCTATTTATGTTTTGGATTTTAGTATTTGTGTTTTGACTCGATGGTGTGACGTTTGCAAGTCAATCTCGAAGGTTGCTTGGCCATTCTTGCATGTGTAGACCATAGGTTTTAACCTATGTGTGATACGCGTGCCGTTTTGGTTTTCGTGCACGATTTCGGTTTACGATGCTAGGATGAGCGTGGCGTCATAGACTTCAGCAAGTGAGGATTAAGGTGAGTAGATTTATATCTACGGGGGAAGTCGGGTGGATAGCGTATAGCACCCATGCAAAGTTGTAAGAAATGATGGGATGTGATATATATATATATATATATATATATATATATATATATATATATATATTTATATATACATACTTTTATATGTTAGTGTGTTATATGAACCTTAGCAAGAAAAGTTTTAGGAGATTAGGGGTTAGTGTTAGCGAGAATTGAAGCAAGGACTTTAGTCGATCTCTTAGTCACGAAACCCTAGAGTAAAAATTTGCATACACGCACATACACCTACTCACATACTTTTACTTCCTTGTGCGTATTGGGGACACATATATATATTGGTATTCATATGCTTGGATGATGAGAATGTTATATGATACTTGGGAATGAATCGATATGATCGGGCATGATGCCGTAAGATATTAATATGTGACCGAGATATGTCATGATGTTATAGCGGATCGTTGGACGACGATACCATGTGGATGATATATATATATATATATATATGATAGTTGACATATGATCGAGATATGAGATGAGATATGTATGATATTTATAATGGATCGCTTGGGCAATGTATACTTCTATATGATAATATGTGTGGATGACATCGGATTGTAGGAGACTTTAGATCCGTGGCCAGATCATGATATTGTTGATGATATTAGTAGTGTACTAGAATTAGATCAGTACCCTCTGCTCTCGATATGTGATGATGTGGATACCAGATGAATAATGAGATAAATATGATATTTGAACCGTACCTTGATTTGGGATGCCGTACGATAGATTTACCATACGAGTTATGATTATGATGTTAGATCCGCACTCTTGACTCGAGGATGTCATATATATATATATATATATATATATATATATATATATATATATATATATATATATTGTATCGTACGTGATACTATTGAGGCGAGATCACCGACTACTAGTTATATATATAGATCGACTCAGACTTAGGTGGATTTCCTTACCCTTTTGACTGGGCTCGAGTCATACTTGTTTTCAAAAGTGGAGAATTGTGAGCATTTTAAATACCAAACTGTATGATTCGTATATTGGGTAGGTATATTTTTTCAGTGTTGCTGTTACTAAATCACTTTCTGTATATTCATGATGTTTCATCACATTGCATGCTTGTACATATGTTATCTGTAATTATCATAAAACCCAGCTGTCAGGACACCAGCACCATTACCGATGATGCGTATGTTCCACGTACACCTGCTTGCCGGCTCACACACATCATCATCGGTAATTGCCATGTCACGTACACTTTAGCAAATACTATTCATTGACACAGCTTGCTAGTTGATAGTTGCTATATGTTATAACTTTCATATGCTAATTTAATTATTGCATGATATCAGATGCATCCATATATTCATTGGTTATGCAGTATTATGGAGATTTATACCAGTTTTCCATTGTTATTGACATGGTGACTTGATGATTTCAGATTATTCTTGATATTTTCTGGATTTGGAAACCGCATGTGAAAGTTTTGTAAACTGATGAATTACTTTAAAGAGAAAAATATGGTTTTTCTTTATATGTTGAGTATTGTCCACCATGATGTTCTCTCGGTTCTGAGATGTTTTTGAGACCCGATTCGAGGAGTTGGATGAACCGTCTCGAGTACATGGTGGGCCCGGCAAGGTACCCCGGGGCAAGAAGCTCGAGTTGTAGACGATGAGCCCGGCAGGGGCAGACTGCCTACCGGTGATTTTACCTGGCGCAGTGGATATCTGGAGGATGCCGTTCGTGGTCGTGTGATTGATGATATGGGCCGATCCGGACTGACGGAGCCCGAGATATTGAGATATTGAGATTTGAGACACTGAGATATTGAGATTTGATGATACAGGCCAGTCCGGATAGCCGGAGCCTGAGATATTGAGATATTGAGATTTATGTTTTGTGTCGATGCTTGACACTGATTCTCTGTTGATTTCATTGATGATACTCGATTTATATACATACATAAATCTCATTAAAGAAAGAAAACAATTGTCTCATTCATGATGTATTCTGTTTCCATTAGTAATGCATTCATACATCATATATCTGATATATTGTTATCTGAGGCACTGACATGAGCACGTGGTATTGCACTTATGTATAGATGGATCAGGATTTTTATTTGAGGATGTTACTTGATATGACCTAGGATAGCGTCATGCATGCGATTTCTACTCGTAGATGTTTTCTACTCACGAGTTGGCAACTCACCCCCGTTGTGCCACAGTTCCTTGCAGGTTTTGCCGTACAGGTTTCGTTGCGGTTTTGCTGGCACACTGTTCCTTCCGGATGATTGCTTTGGTAGGTGGGTTCTTTTGCATCAGGACCACCATTGTATATTTGTTATTTCAGTTATATCTAGTAAAACTCCATCAACCAGACTTGTATTATTTGACAGACATAGTGTCACGACCCGAAGTTCGACCCGTGACCGGCACTTAACCACGTAACGTCTACAGGCGTAACGCGACTAAGTAAACCGAAACCCAGAAATCAAAACCATTAAAACTAGTGAGTGTTGAAAACATTTGTTTAGAAACATTGGAAAACCATAAGTAGTTTAGTAATTTTCTTTAAAGTTCAAGTTATTATCTTAAAAATTTTGGCAGCATTTCCTTTGTAAAAACTAACCCCGAAATCGGGTACAAGGCAAGATATGAGTAAAATGATACACCATGGGAATAAAGTATCCCAAACGGGAGCCATCACGCCCAACGGCGGAAACAATCACCACAAGAGTAATATACGACACCGTAGCGAAGAAATGAGCAATAAGTGAAAAACATCACAAATGATAAAAACTGCATAAGTAAAGTTGGCTCACACGAGCTCGACACCAGAGTACAAATAATATGCATCATCGTCCTCACACTGGTCTCTAAGTCAATACATGAAATAGTAGATGGAGAGTACTAGATAAAAAAGTGTATACAAATGGAAAATAACCGGATACCATAAACCCACCTAGCAGCAAACAGCTCACGCACCAACTGCCGTGGTATCCGTAGCCCAAAAAGATATAAGAAAGCAGCCTGCCGCAACTACTCTGATGGGCAACCTGCAAACACTGTGGCACAACGGGGGTGAGTTGCCAACTCATGAATAGAAGATAACATATAAAAGTAATCACGAGTATGCACGTACTGCGCTACTCTAACATATGCCAGCAGATAATATCTATATGCGATGAGCAGGGTGTGCAATAATCATACATAAGTACTCTATCAAGTAATACGACTACACGATGAGATGCGTAAT
Source organism: Agapanthus africanus (assembly GCA_030015575.1). NCBI lineage: Eukaryota > Viridiplantae > Streptophyta > Magnoliopsida > Asparagales > Amaryllidaceae > Agapanthus > Agapanthus africanus. The sequence continues at coordinate 27,840,100 of CM057338.1, forward strand.
AATGAATGCTGAGCATGGGATAAAATAACATCTACACGGAATGTCAACATGGAAAAATAACCGGTGTCCATCAATGCACCCAAATCCCAATAAAACTCAGGCGCCGTCACCCTCCTCGGCCCTCAAATCCTGTAAACCTCTGAGAATCGTGAATGCCCAACATTGGCACTCGAAAATATCATGAAATAATCGTGTCCAGCATCGACACGCAAATCCTCATATATCGGGCTCCGTCAGTCAGGATCGGTCCACGGGCTCCGTCTGCGGAATCGGCCCTCGGCCCCGGCAGTACGGGTCAACCCGTATCCATCTATCGACTCTGGTCAGTATCCTCCGGATAACCGCCAGGTCCAACCAATCACCGGTAGGTACTAGCCACCCTGCCAGGCTCATCTTCTGCTCCACGAAAAACATTTCTCGCCCCGGGGAACCATACCGGGTCCACCACGAACCCGCAAACGAATCATCTAACTCCTCGAATCGGGTTTCAAGCACACGTCTCAGAACCGAGAAAACGCGTGGTGGACGCACCAAAATATCATATCAAGAGGAACCGGGTTTTTAAACAATGCATGCTTTCTTGAAAAATACCACGGTTCTCAAATCCAGAAATCACATGAAATCCAAAGCCAATGCGTAAATCCATGCGATGTGATATATGCATCATAAGTCGTACTATGAGTAAAAGGGAGAAACCGCTCTTTAAGTAGATTTAGTTTTTCAAAAGGTATCATGCGGTCCCAAGTTTTTACCAAAATTAACTTATCTAGGTAGGTACAATTTGTATATGCGTAAGTATGGATATGCAAATGAGTATGTGCACAAGTAACATAATCATGTCAAATCATATATGAGGTGAACTACAATATATTGTTCATGGAAATTCTATAGTGTGAGTGTCATGGTAATTACTAACGGTGTGTGTGTAACATGCAGATTAGTGCTCGTGCAACATGAACCGTTAGTAACAGTGCGGTGTGTTATTAATTCTAAGTTCATATACATATATATATAGCAGGAAATATAGTATGCAACCAATGTATATGAATGCAAATATGCAGCTACTATAGCCTATCAAGCCCTGACGCATAACGCCATACGGGCGATTTCCCCGTAGATGTTAAATCTACTCACCGTGGTCTCGTGCTAAGTGTAGCCGACAACTTGCTTCCTCTTCTTCGCGGCGTCCGTCGTACTCGCCTGCGGACCTAGAATTACACAAGGAATAAGCATAAGCTAAAATCCTATAAAACGTGATACTAAAGCAGTACGGAAAAAGTAGCGTCGCAAGCTAAACGCGTGAACTCGATACACTAAAACGAGCGTGTGCTAATCCCAGAACTACCCCGATGCGCTGCGATGCACAGAACCCACCAGACCATGACGAAGGGTACATGTCGCGCTAAACACACAACTCCAATTTAAGGGCAATAGGTCCCAGATTCTTATCTGGAAGAAAACCCAAAAAGAAAACAAAACCAAACACTGTAAAACCAACACAGACACCACCCTGCAAAACACCAACACCCACAGAGCAGGAGGGCCGGCGTCGCCGAATTTTCAAGGGTGGTCGCCGGTTTTCATGGGGTGGAACGGGCTCGAACTTCATCCCAAAACCCTAGCTACCCTGTACACTACTCTGTAATTGTTTGCAACACCAGAAAATAATCGTAGACATAGCAGATCACCGTATCCTATAATCTTGTTTAAAAACGTTTTAAAAACACTAATTTGGTGCTAAAAGGTATTTTAGTGCAAACTGAAGAAAATCCTGGTTTAAACAACACTAATAGCACTTAAATAAGTTAACCAAGCCATAAAATTTCCAACTTATCATAAACTTCACTAATTTCCCTTCATTAGCACAAAAAAGCACTAAAAATATGATTTTTAGCTAATTAAACTACAAGTTATGAATTAAGGTGCTAAGGGTGAGTTTAATACCTCCAAAAGATCCTAGGGAAACCTCACTTCCGGCCCTTACCTTCAAAGGCACTGATTTGCCACAAAAATCCACAAAAGAGCCATTTTTCCAAAGGTTTTTGTGAAGGAAAGTAGGATTTTGTGTAGGGTTTGTGTATGGATCAAAGAGAAGCAAAAGAAGAAGGAAATGATGAGGATGTTGCTGCTGCTGCTGCTATCTCTACTGAGATTTCAGAAATGAGAGGAAAAGAGAGAAATGTGAGAGAGATGTGGTCAAAAAGTCAAGCCCCACTTCACCTAATCCAACCCATACCTCCCATTCTTCATTTCCATTTAAAAAATGAGGGTTTGACTTGGTTTTGTGGGGATATTAGAACCATGCAAGAAGAAAATAATATGGTTACATGCTAACACTTAACCTATATCACAAAAAAAATAAAGTGATAAGTGTGCATGTTGTTACACTAATCCTAGCTTAGGAAAGTAATTAAGGAAAAATTCTAATTAAGGTGAACACAAACTAAATTATAATTAACAAAACCCATTTATATATAAAAACACTTCTCATCACAATTAGAACTAGTTTTATTCTAGTTAAAAAGAAGAAATTAAAATTTACGGGTTTCTATGAAAAACACGCAACATTACTAACTAACGCCAAATTAACCTAAACGAATTTCAAAGCGTTACAATCTACCCCCCTTAAAGAAATTCGGTCCCCGAATTTTTAAAAAAATCTAGCTACGCATACCTTCAAAGAGATGGGGATATTTCTTTCTCATCTCGCCCTCGGTCTCCCAAGTGACCTCCTCGCTGCTCGGGCCACGCCAAAGGACCTTGACGGACGGTATAACCTTCGATCTTAATTTCCTCACCTGTAGATCCAAGATGACCACCGGCTGCTCTACAAAAGAAAGGTCGCGCTCCAGCTGGATCGTCGGGTGCTGAATCGCATGCGAAGGATCATGAAGATACTTGCGGAGCATCGAAACGTGAAATACTGGGTGAACATCTGGGAAACTGGGCAGAAGGGATAACCGATACGCAACTGCACCAACACGCTCGAGGATCTCGAAGGGGCCCACGTATCTGGGACTAAGCTTCCCCTTCTTCCCAAATCTCATCACACCTTTCATTGGGGAGACCCTCAAGAAAACATGATCGCCAACAGAAAACTCAAGTCTACGCCGACGACGGTCCACATAAGATCTCTGCCTACTCTGGGCTGCTCTCATCCTATCGCGAATCAACTGGATCTTCATGGTCGTCACCTCAACAATCTGCGGCTCTAAAATACTGCTCTCACTGAGCTCTGTCCAACTGGTGGGCGATCTGCATCTCCTCCCATACAGAGCCTCGAATGGTGCCATCTGAATGGTTTCCTGGAAGCTGTTGTTGTAGGAGAACTCTATTAAGGGTAAATGATGATCCCAGCTACCTCCGAAGTCTAAGACGCACGCTCGGAGCATGTCCTCGAGAGTCTGAATAGTCCGCTCTGACTGACCGTCGGTCTGCGGATGAAATGCTGTGCTGAAACTCAAGCGGGTGCCCAAAGCCTCCTGAAGCCTCTGCCATAGCCGACTGGTAAACTGGTTGCCTCGATCGGACACGATACATGTCGGGACTCCATGCAGTCGTACGATCTCGTCTATGTATATCTGGGCATACTGAGCAAATCCGAAAGTGGTCTTCACCGGCAGGAAGTGAGCCGCTTTCGTCAATCGGTCCACGATCACCCAAATGGAGTCATACCCTCGACTAGTCCTGGGTAGACCCATAATGAAGTCCATAGAAATCTGCTCCCATTTCCACTCCAGAATGGGTAACGGCTGTAGCTCTCCCGCGGGCCTCTGGTGCTCGGCCTTGACTTGCTGACAAGTCAGGCATCTCGACATGAAGTCTGTAACGTCCCTCTTCATCCCGTCTCACCAGTAAACATCTCTCATATTATGGTACATCTTGGTGGAACCTGGATGAACACTATACACCGATCTATGTGCCTCCTCAAGAATCTCACGCCGCAGTCCCTCAGCATCTGGTACGCACAGTCTAGTCCCAAATCGCAGTATCCCCTGATCATCAATCACGAACTCAGAAAATCTGCCCTATCTAATCTGTGCCATGATCTCTGAACAACGGTCATCACGGTACTGTGCCTCATGTATACGATCAAGCAACTGTGGGCGTGCATGAACATGCGCAAGCTGTCCCCCGATCAGCGTGAACTCGAACTGCACTCAGCTGTCGCATAAAATCTGCCAATCTGCCGACGACTGCCTCTGCACTGCGCTCAAACAAGATAGACTACCCCTGGACCTCCTACTCAAAGCATCCACCACTACATTTGCCTTGCCCGAGTGATACAAGATCTCGCAATCGTAGTCCTTCACTAACTCCATCCAACGGCGCTGTCTAAGATTCAGGTCTCGCTGCTGAAATATATACTTTAAGCTCTTGTGATCAGTGAAGATCTGGCACGACTCGCCGTACAGGTAATGTCGCCAGATCTTGAGTGCAAAGACCACTGCAGCCATCTCTAAATCGTGAGTGAGATAGTTCTGTTCATATTTCTTCAACTGCCGTGAAGCATACGCGATCACCCTGTCATGATGCATCAATAGACCACAATAGCCCTAGCCCCACTCGAGAAGCATCACAATAGACCACAAATCCGCATGATCCTGAAGGCAATGATAACACCGGCGCCTTAGTCAAACGAGTCCGCAACTGCTGAAAGCTATGCTCACACTCCTCCGTCCAATCGAAAGGAACTCCCTTCCGGGTCAACCCGGTCAACGGTGCAGCAATGCGAGAGAAGTCCTGCACAAATCGTCTGTAGTAGCCGTCCAGTTCTAGAAAGCTGCGGATCTCGGTAACTGATGTGGGTCTGGGCCAACGCTGAACGGCCTCGATCTTCTTTGGGTCCACACATATACCATCTCGTGTAATCACGTGACCCAAGAAGTCTATGCTGTCAAGCGAGAATGCGCACTTGGAGAATTTTGCGAAAAGCTGGTGCTCCCTCAAGATCTGCAGTGTGATCCGCAGGTGCTGCTCGTGCTCCTCTCGGCTCTGGGAATACACCAAAATATCGTCAATGAATACGATGATGAACAAATCAAGATACGGCCTGAAAATACGGTTCATCAAGTCCATGAATGTTGCTGGGGCATTGGTGAGTCCGAACGACATCACCAAAAACTCATAATGGTCGTAGCGCGTGCGGAAAGCTGTCCTCGGAATATCCTCCTGTCGAACCCGCAACTGATGGTAGCCTGATCGCAAATCGATCCTCGAAAAGTATCCTGCCCCCTGAAGCTGGTCGAACAAGTCGTCGATGCGCGGCAAAGGATACCTGTTCCGCACAGTAACCCTGTTCAGCTGGCGGTAGTCGATACACAAACGCAAACTGCCGTCCTTCTTCTTAACAAACAGGACTGGAGCACCCCAAGGAGACACACTGGATCGAATAAGTCCCTTATCCAGCAAATCTTGCAACTGACCCTTCAACTCTCTAAGCTCCGCCGGGGCCATCCGATAAGGCGGTATAGAAATAGGCCCCGTGCCGGAAATCAAATCAATACAAAAAGCAATATCGCGCTCAGGCGGTAGCCCAGGAAGCTCGTCAGGGAATACATCAGGGAACTCGCTAACAATAGGAACCCGATCCAACGGAACCTCTATAGCTCTAGTATCGCGAACATAGGCGAGAAATCCCTGACATCCCTTCCTCAAAAGCTGTCCAGCGCAAAGAGAAGAAATCAAACTGTGAGGGGCGGCACCACGGTCCCCCTGCACAACAAAAGCCGACTCACCGGGAAAACAAAACCTAACTGTCTTCTCGTGGCAGTCCACAGACGCATAGCACGTGGCTAACCAATCCATGCCCAAAAGAACATCGAAGTCCAACATCTCAAGAAGGATCAAATAGACAGACAACTCTCTCTCACCAATTTGGACATCACAAGATTGGAACACGTGCCTAGTAACAAACGACTCGCCCACAGGGGTGATCACAACAAGCGGCTGATCAAGCAAACCGGACTCTCTACCCAAACTCGGCACGAAGTGTGTGGAAACGTATGAGTGCGTGGATCCCGGATCAAACAACACGTGTGCATCAACAGAACATACGGAAAGGATACCTGAGACCACTGCATTGGACGCCTGCGTGTCCTACTGCGTCAAAGCAAAAACCCATGCCTGTCCTCCACCTGTGACTGACTGTCCTCTGCCTCGGTCACCCCGTCCTCTCTGAACGAACCCTCCGCAGCCACGACCTCTCTGTGTGTGAGTCTGACGCGTGTTCATATCAGATTTTTGCATTTTCATACCGCCCAATTTTTATCACATTGCTTATCGGTAGATACTCTTGAGCCGTGTTTGCTAGTAAAATGCAGGATACAGGTTCTCGGTTCTAAAACGGTGAAATTCATGGAAAACACGACAAAATCCGGGTTCCTGCCAACCACTGAGAAAACACGGTCTCCGCTCTTCATCCGTATGTTGCCAGACACCAGTTTAAGAGACAAAATGTCAAATCAATGTCGTTTTCATGCACAAGGCTCAATGGCAGCACAAGATCCAAGAAATCTACGCGGAGCTCGAGGCAATCATGACAAAAACATCCACAAAAAGTCCACCTTTCCCTCAACAGAAATTCTGGAAAAATCGTGAAGACAATTTGAGAAAATACATATGCCAGAATAAAGTACACAGCAAACCAGGGAAGCACCAAAAATCCCATGCCCTAACTCCACCAGAGTGCGGCGGATCCGCGGCATAGGGAGGCTTAGGCCGCGGATCCGCGGCCACTCTGTGGAGTCAGAGCATGGGCTTTGGGGGGTATTTGGGTCTTTTCATATGTGTTCTGGTGGTTGCCCTAGATTTCCATTCTCCAGCCTATAAATAGCCCAGAACTTTGAGAAGGAAAGGGTCCATAATATTGTATTCTTTTTCTAGGTTTTAGAATACATGTTCTTCTTCTTCTCATCTCTTCTCCATTAAAACTTGTAGTGAGCTTTGTGAGTGAAGAATGGTGAATAAAGAAGTTCATTTTATTTTCATGCTTATCTTGTTCTTTCTATAATTGTTGTAATTTTCATTTGTTAACTAGTTGTTGTTATTTCGTGTTGTTTCTTTCTTCTCTCTTTTTCTTTATCCTTAAAACGACTATGATGCTTACGCTCGATCCTCGCCAAGGTGAGGTCGCAAATAGCTAGTTGTTATCTTCTAATCTCTTTCTTTCTATCTTCCTCTTTTGTTTTGTTTTATTTTTCCGTATCATGATGTGTGAGTAGTTTCATACTTGTTAGGGTAGGATAAGGGAAGTTTGAGAGAAGGAAATCTCTCTCACTCTTTCCTTGCCCAACAGCTTAATTCGACTCCCGTTAATTGAACCACAATCCGCTCCTTACGGCACCCTATCCTACATGATAGCGGTGATTCCGTAGTGAGACCGGTTGTGGTTGAATTAACCGAAGGTTATGGCTAAGAGCCAAGAACGGACGGACAAGCACCAAAAGGAAGAACTTATGCGTTGGAAAGCCTAGCTTATACTCGCAAGTTCCTTCCTAGTCGTGCTAATCCCCGTTGTTGCCGATTACCGTAACACCGATATTAAGAGGGGCAACGAAAGATGTGGAGACTCCTAACTCAAACTAACCTAATCCTAACCCTAACAAGCTCTCTTTACATATCATTTTACAGCTTAACTAATCACAACAAAATCTGAAAAACTGGACTTAACTCGTTAAAACACATAGAAAAAGACTCCCATCTCCCTGCGGACGACCCGTACTCAACCGGCTAGCTACAAGCGAAACCGTCTTGATTGCGGTAATTAACTAAAACTTGAACACGCAGACTCCTCCCTAACAATCAAATGGCGCCGTTACCGGAGAGACGGTAGTTTATTTCCTTGTGTAATTTCGGGTTAACTTGTGAATATAACCGAAAAACAAAACAAAAAAATATACTTTGTAAAAAAAAATCATCTTGTTATTTTTGATTAGCTTTTGTGCAAGTGTGCAGGAAAATACGAAGTTCAAGATCGGCGCCAAAGACGTCGGATAAGACGGAGTTCAAGTACAGTGCCAAAGACGTGGGAAGATAGACCCACATTTCGCGGCTACACCGCGACGGATCAAAACGGAACAAACGGTCTACTGTCAAGATCTGGAGCAGGTACAGTGAGCAAATAAAAATTCAGAAGATCCAGACAAGCAGAGGAGACCCATACCAGCACCCACACAAAAACTGAAGGCCCAACTCCTTGTTACTGCCGCGGAACCGCGGCAATAGAGGGCTTAGACCGCGGATCCGCGGCCACTTGGTGTCTTTGGGCTGCCAAATTCTCTCTGTAAGTCTCTCTCCTCTCTCCCACTCCTCTGGACTCCAATAAATTGTGTTTTCTGCAGATTTCTTTGCGCAAACTCTTCTCCCCCTTCCAATAAACTGTTCTTGTGCAGGATTCTTTGCGCCGCAAATAAAAATTGTTTGCAGTTGATTTGTTACCGCTTTGCATTCTTTAATACGGACTTAAGGGGCTTGAAACCAATCCAGATTGGGTGGGGATTTCATCACCCTTCCCAGGACCCCAAAAATCACAAAAGCATATGCATTGTCCATTGTAAATTAAAAAATACTAGACTTCAGCCCTAAGGACTTCGCGCACATTAGGAGAAGATAAACCGTGTTTAGAACCTCGCTTAACGGTATATTGTTTACGGGGTGTCTAGGAAAGTGTTAACGGCGCAACCGCCAAAAGAGAAAGGGTTATTTAATTAAGGAACTTCGCGAAAGCATTGGACAACCTCCCCTTATCTCTGCACTTACCTGGCCTCGTGATCAGTGTATTTTTAAGCCCGTTTCTCGACACTGTTTAACTTCGACAATCAAGTTCAAGAGCAGGTCTAGTGGACCTAGGTGACCTTAGATCTAGGTGTGATTGTGCATATCTTGTTTGTGATTACTTAAGCCGTATATCCATACATATTTCTGTAAATCTCTTTCTAAAAACAAAAGAAAAAAAAAGAAAAAAAAATCAAAAACTTTTATAAAAACTTGCCCTTTGTCGCCAAATCCATTTTTCACCCACCACCCATCGCCTTTCTCCATTGACGTTTTCTTACCCTCACCTTCTCCGCTTTGACTATACTAAACTCGTTTAGTGTATGTCCGCTTGGACTCGGGACACTAGCACCCGTCTAGTCCGCGTTACGTTAATCGCTACCGACTACGCGATCGACTCAGACGTCGATACTCCGTCCACTCCTCTTTCACCCCTTCCTTTGCCGGCCAACTCCGACGTTGACCGGAATTCTGTTTATACATCTTCACCTTCACCAACCTTTTCTTCCGTGATGTCAGGATTTAATCCGAACATCTCTTTGACCACCCCTGGATTGGCTCCACCTCCTACAGAGACCAATATCCCACCACCACCGCCTGTTGTAGCGCCACAGCGAATCGCGCTCCAGGATCGTTTCTATCCCACCCGTTCTGCACTTCCCACCTGCCTTTCTCTTCCACCGGCCAATGGGGACAACTTTGAAATTAAGCCCCACTTCATCAACATGCTTCCACGTTTTCATGGGCTTGAATCTGAAGATGCCTATATCTTCATCAACAAATTTCAAAACGTCTGTGCCATGATGAAAACCACCCAGCTGTCGGACGATGCTATACGTCTACGGGTCATTCCGTTCACTTTATGCGATCTTGCTGAAAAATGGCTGTATAGCACCGCTTCCCACTCAAACACCAGCTGGGACGAGTTTGTTAAAGCGTTTCTAAAAAAATTCTATCCGAATCATAAAACCGCAAGGATTCGAAATGAAATCAACCAATTCTCCCAGCTTCCTTCTGAACCCTTCTGGAAGTGCTTTGACCGGTATAAAGACCTTCTTGTTCAGTGTCCTCACCACGGTATAGAAAAATGGCAACTTTGCCAAACCTTATACGAGGGACTGAACCCAGCAACGAAGCAGTTGTTGGAAACCATCTGTCAGGGCCACTTCCTATCGAAATCTGACGAGGAAGCGTGGCAGTTCTTTGACGACCTTGCGGAGCAAACGCTACAGTGGGAGAGCACCAGACCGACATCTTCTTCTTTTACCTCCACTTCTACCGGTCAGTCTAGGGTAGGAATTCACCAACTTGATGTCTCTATTGCGATGAAAGCTGAAATGGCTGCAATAACAAGAAAGCTTGAAGCGATAGAGAGCAAATTTTCTTCTCCTGCTCCTGCCCCTGTTCTTCCCCTTCGTACCATCTGCGCTTGTTGTTCCGATCCTTCTCACTTGACCGAAGAGTGTCCTTACAATCCACCCTCGCAAGGACAGGATCAGGTTAATGCTGCCTTCCAGCAAAGACCGAGAAATGATCCATACTCTTCCACCTACAATCCCGGTTGGAGGAACCACCCCAATTTCGCCTGGAATCAGAATCAGAATCAATTCCAGGGCTACAATTTCCAAAGGGCCCCTCCGCCGCAACAACAAGCGCAACAACAAACTCAACATCAATATCAGCAGCCTTTCTAACCCCAACCTTTTCAGAATCAGACGAACAACTTTGCACCCAACAATTCTTTTCCACCAAACAACTTTGTTCCGTCAAACAACGATAAGGTTTCCTCGCTCGAGCGAAGTCTGGAGGCGTTCGTTAAACAATCGACTCAATCCACCGCCAACATCCAGTCTTCCATTCAATCCTTAGTGCAACACATTGCCACACACGGGCAAAGCATCAAGACCATCGAGGCCCAGATTGCACAGCTGAACGCGGCCTTAAGCGAGCGAGAAAAGGGGAAGCTCCCGTCCCAGCCACTTCCAAATCCCGGTCACCCACATAATGCATATGTTGCTCTTGAACAACAAAACCATAATGTGAGTGCCGTGACCACACTGAGATCGGGGAGGATGCTGCAAAACAACATTGGCAAACGGATCAACGATGACACCCCGGCCGCTTCTTCTTCTTCTTCTTCTTCTTCTTCGTCTTCTGAGCCTATTCTCCGTTCTTCACAAGGCTCCCCTCCCTCTTCTTCTGCTCTGAACGGACCCACTTCTCACTCCACGAAGACACCTATTCTGGGATCCATTCCAACTCCACAATCTCCTCCTCCAGCATTAAACTCAACCAATTTTCAAAATGTTCCATTTCCAAACCGGTTGAGGTCTAATAAACAAAATCCTCAAATGGAGAAGATTCTGGAGTTATTTAAGCAGGTTAACATTAACATTCCTCTTTTAGATGCTGTCCAACAAGTCCCGTCCTACGCGAAAATCTTAAAGGACTTGTGCACGAAAAAGAGGAAGTCTCAGGTACCCAAGAAAGTTTTCTTGGCTAGTGCTGTGAGTGATGCCCTTACCCAATCTTTACCACAAAAACGGAAGGACCCTGGCTGTCCTACGATTTCAATTACTATTGGGGATAAGAACATCAACCGCGCACTATTAGATCTTGGTGCCAGTGTTAACCTGCTTCCGTATTCAGTATACGAGCAATTAGGCGTCGGAGAGCTGAAACCCACACACTGCACTCTCCAAATGGCCGACCGATCGATCACCCACCCTAGGGGTGAGCTAGAGGATGTGTTAATAAAAGTCGGGGACTTCATATTCCCCGTTGACTTCATTGTCTTAGATACACAGCCTGTAGCTAACCCCCGGAATCAAATTCCGGTGATACTCGGTCGCCCATTTCTAGCAACCTCAAATGCTGTGATCAATTGTCGCAATGGTTCGATGAACCTCTCTTTTGGAAATATGACGATTGAACTCAACATTTTTAGGTTGGGGAATCAGCCCGCCGAACCTAATGCTCATATACTGAACGTCTGCTCGATCCAGGAGATCACCCCAGAAGAGTGTGAATTCGAGGAGTTTCTGTTTGATCACGATAATCTTGACGCCACTAGTGCGTTTCTCTTCGAACCTGCTGCTGTTTCTGCGCCCGACAACGACTACGAGTGTTTCACGTTCTCGAACGATCTTAGCCGCGCACAACCCGAGTTTGAATCCTTCGACTTTCCGGATGAGTTACCTGAACCATCCAACTCGGTTGCCTACACTCGCTTTGAACCTTTGCTGGAGTCCTTTGAGTTCGAGACCTTTGCACCAATCTTGCCTTCCATCGTTTCACCTCCAACGCTCGAACTCAAGCCTTTACCGTCTCACCTTAAGTACGCTTACTTAGGTGAGAACGAGACCCTCCCTGTCATCATCTCGGCTTCTCTAGCTCCAGAGCAAGAGAAAGCCCTTCTCGCGGTCTTGCACAGCAACAGGCAAGCTTTTGGCTGGTCCATGGCGGACATCAAGGGGATTAGTCCCCTGATCGTTGAGCATCACATTCATCTGATGGATGATGCCAAACCAGCCCGGGATCCACAAAGACGGCTCAATCCAGTCATGAAAGAGGCTGTGAAGAAGGAGATCGTAAAATGTCTAGATAGTGGTATCATTTACCCTATCTCTGATAGCCAGTAGGTTAGCCCCATTCATGTTGTCCCCAAGAAGTCGGACATCACGGTCATAACTAACGAGGCGAACGAGTTAATCCCTACCCGCACCCAAACTGGGTGGCGAGTTTGCATTGATTACAGAAAACTCAACGCCGCAACGCGGAAAGACCACTTTCCGCTACCTTTCATTGACCAGATGCTTGAACGATTGGCCGGACACGAGTACTACTGCTTTCTTGATGGCTACTCCGGCTATAATCAAATCCCCATCGCTGAAAAAGACCAGGACAAGACCACATTCACTTGTCCTTTCGGCACGTTTGCATATCGACGCATGCCCTTTGGGTTATGCAATGCGCCCGCTACCTTCCAGCGGTGTATGATGGGAATTTTCTCAGACATGGTGGAAAAATTTCTGGAGATTTTCATGGATGACTTCTCCATCTTCGGCGATTCCTTCAACGAGTGTTTGCTGCATCTTGACGCTGTCCTTACCCGATGTAAGGACAAGAATCTCACTTTGAACTGGGAGAAATGCCACTTCATGGTGAGCGAAGGTATTGTCTTAGGACATATCATCTCGCAAAATGGCATAGAGGTTGACAAAGCAAAGATTGAGGTCATTTCCAATCTGCCTCATCCCCGATGCGTCAGAGATATCCGAGCCTTCCTTGGCCATGCCGGTTTCTATAGACGGTTCATCAAGGATTTTAGCAAGATTGCTAGGCCCTTGACTCTTTTGCTGGCCAAGGACACGCCATTCGACTTCAACTCGAGCTGTGTGACTGCCTTCGAGTCATTGAAAAGCTCACTCACTTCTGCTCCCGTTCTTTCTTCACCTGACTGGACGCACCCATTTAAGATTATGTGCGATGCATCCGACTTTGCCATTGGTGCTGTCCTTGGACAACACATCAACAAGATGCCGCACGTAATCTATTATGCGAGCCGAACCCTGAACGACGCCCAACTCAATTATACAACAACTGAGAAGGAATTCTTGGCTGTTGTATTTGCTTTAGAAAAGTTCAGGCCCTACCTCATCGGCTCTCCAGTCATTGTCTACACAGACCATTCTGCTCTGCGCCATCTTTTTGCGAAGAAAGATGCAAAATCTCGGTTAATACGTTGGATCCTCTTGCTTCAAGAGTTTGACCTTGTCATTAAGGACAAACGAGGATGTGAAAACGTAGTTGCCGACCATCTCTCACGACTTCCTTCTTCGCCTTCGCTTCCAATTCCAATCAACGACGTTTTCCCGGATGAACAGCTCTTGACAGTATCTTGCGAACCCTGGTTCGCGGATATTGTGAACTATTTGGCCACGGGATTACTACCGACCGAATGGTCAAGTCAGGACAGACTTCGCTTCTTATCCCAAGTAAAACACTTTTACTGGGACGAACCCTATTTGTTCAAGTACTGTCCCGACCAGATTATTCGTCGGTATGTTCCTGATGAGGAATTCAAGAGTGTGCTGTCATTTTGCCACGATCAAGCGTGTGGCGGGCATTTTGGCCCCAGAAAGACAGCTGAGAAGATCTTGCAATGTGGTTTCTACTGGCCACAACTTTTCAAAGACGCTCATGACTATTGCAAGACTTGCTCCCAGTGCCAACACATGGGCCGGATATCCCGGAGGAACGAGATGCCGCTCCAACCAATCTTGGTTGTGGAGATTTTCGATGTTTGGGGGATAGATTTCATGGGGCCGTTTCCCAGCTCTTTTGGAAACTTGTACATCCTTCTAGCTGTTGATTACGTCTCTAAATGGGTCGAGGCTGTGCCCAGCCGGACTAACGACAACAAGGTTGTCGTTAGGTTCCTTAAAGAAAACATTTTCTCCCGGTTTGGGCACCCCCGAGCGATCATTAGCGACAATGGAAGTCATTTCTGCAATAAAACTTTCGAAGCCTTGATGCGGAAATACTCCATTAATCATAAGCTCTCTACGTCCTACCACCCCCAAACCTGCGGACAGGCCGAACTTTCAAATCGGCAAATCAAGCAGATACTGGAGAAGACGGTTTCCAAGAACCGTAAGGATTGGTCGCTGAAACTCACTGATGCCCTTTGGGCATTTCGAACCGCTTATAAGACCGACCTTGGCATGTCTCCCTATCGGCTTATGTACGGAAAAGCCTGCCACCTACCTGTCGAAATTGAGCATCGCGCATTTTGGGCGATAAAGGAGCTGAATCTGTCTCTCGAGGATGCGGGCAGCCATCGGAAGCTGCAGTTGAACGAACTGAGCGAGCTTAGGGATGAGGCTTACGATAACGCGGTTGTCGTTAAGAACCGAACGAAGGTGTTTCACGATAAACACCTTTTGCGCAAAACCTTCGTACCTGGTCAGCAAGTACTGCTTTACGACACCCGACTTCACTTCCATCCTGGAAAGCTCAGATCTCGCTGGAAAGGACCGTATTTTGTGCGGAATGTGTATCCGCAGGGCGCTGTGGATTTGGAAAATCCAAAGGACGGTTCATTTTTCAAAGTGAACGGACACCGATGCAAACCGTACCTTAGCGCCGAACCAACAGAGGAGCTCCTGTTCTTACAGGAGCCGATTTACCCTGAATGATCTTCCTCTGCCTACCTCCAAACTTCGGTTATCCAGCCAAGAACAGTGGACACTGTTCCAAATAAGTTTGGGGGTATGTACAAACCATTTTGTATATATTTGTGTATATTCTTTTTCTTTTCTTTAAAAACAAAACCAAATAAAAATTTGTATATCACTAACCGACAATTTTGACCCTTCAAATGATCTCTTCATGCAATGACAGTGAGGACACTGTCCAGTTTAAGTTTGGGGGTACGCTCGGTACGCATTTCTTACCTTCGTATTCATATGTATATTTTGCATCTGCATATTAAAATCCATAAAATCCATAAAAATCTGAAAATTTTCTAAAAACATAAAAACTTTTCTGTCAAGTTAGCTAGTGGGAGGACTCTGATCCAACATTTCGACGGTTTTGTTCGATAAAATAAGAATAACTAAATCTTATGTTTAGATTTTGAAAACCTGAAAGATAACCCTCCTTTAAAGTTAACTATAGCTGATATACGTCTTTACATCACACTACACGTGTCGTGAGTTTTTGGAAATTAGATGACAAGTCTTTTTATGTCTAAAAACTTTTAACAGATAAATGATTTTCTGAGGATCAAATAGGTTTGTTCTGAAATAAGTAATGTCAAGAATAGTTTATGAAGTAAAGCAAATATGAAGGAATGTTATTGATGCCGTAATTGGAACTAAGTCTGAAAAATAACCCATCCGAAACTTGATTGGAATGATTACACACCAAAACCCACTAAACACGTCTTTTATCCAAAAAAAAAATAATTGAACTGCCGGTTATATCTCCGTTCGTATTAAATCATCTGATTTTCACGCCAAACTGTCTTTTGTTTTTGGACCTAGGTAACTTGAGTAATTAAGTCCGCTGGGGTGTTTCTACACCTAATTCCCTAAAACCAACTGGTTTGGGTGCATTGGCCCAAAGCTCGCTAAGAAGCCTAGAAAGTCCAGATTAAAACAAAGTCAAGCAAGTGTTCTCTCCGAGTTAAAATTCCTAACGGTTCTTTGTGTGAGAATAATCTTGATAAAAGACAGACTTTTATAAAAAAAAAATTAGCGGAGATATGAAGGTTTTACTCTATGATAAAGACTATTGCACGTTCACAGAGGTGTGTATGAAATGAAAACAAGAAAAAGGTGGAGTGAAGAATAAGACCTAGTTTCCTGTTAGGGAAGATAGAAATTCTGAAGTTGAAACTTTACTGGAAAACGAAACTTGAAAAATGCTTAACTCTTTATAAAACTTATGTGATCCTTTTAAAATTATTATCTAGGCTTTAGTGTGCGACATGATGACTTTAATCGATCCTTCTGGAACTTAACGATACTATATGCACTGCACGTAAAGACATATAAAATCTGTAGTTAAATAAGAAGCGAGGTGTGAAAAATAAAGGTTCGATAGTCTAGATTTAGGATAATAGAATTGTTATTTTCTGAAACAAAACTTTAGGTTTTGAATCTTAGTTATTTTACAAAACCAACTTGACCGGATTTTGTGGGTAGTATCCGCTGAAAACCCTCAGAAGACAACACTCCTCCTCCTAGGGACACCTAGAGGTTTAACGGCTTGTTGCACATGCTCAGTGCAATCGTGTTCCCTGCGAAAGTGAGGTTAGGAAATTTTTTATGAATAAATTGGCTTTGCTCGGGACGAGCAAATGATAAGTTTGGGGGTATTTGTTCATATCAGATTTTTGCATTTTCATACCGCCCAATTTTTATCACATTGCTTATCGGTAGATACTCTTGAGCCGTGTTTGCTAGTAAAATGCAGGATACAGGTTCTCGGTTCTAAAACGGTGAAATTCATGGAAAACACGACAAAATCCGGGTTCCTGCCAACCACTGAGAAAACACGGTCTCCGCTCTTCATCCGTATGTTGCCAGACACCAGTTTAAGAGACAAAATGTCAAATCAATATCGTTTTCATGCACAAGGCTCAATGGCAGCACAAGATCCAAGAAATCTAGGCGGAGCTCGAGGCAATCATGACAAAAACATCCACAAAAAGTCCACCTTTCCCTCAACAGAAATTCTGGAAATATCGTGAAGACAATTTGAGAAAATACATATGCCAGAATAAAGTACACAGCAAACCAAGAAAGCACCAAAAATCCCATGCCCTAACTCCACCAGAGTGCGGCGGATCCGCGGCATAGGGAGGCTTAGGCCGCGGATCCGCGGCCACTCTGTAGAGTCAGAGCATGGGCTTTGGGGGGTATTTGGGTCTTTTCATATGTGTTCTGGTGGTTGCCCTAGATTTCCATTCTCCAGCCTATAAATAGCCCAGAACTTTGAGAAGGAAAGGATCCATAATCTTGTATTCTTTTTCTAGGTTTTAGAATACATGTTCTTCTTCTTCTCATCTCTTCTCCATTAAAACTTGTAGTGAGCTTTGTGAGTGAAGAATGGTGAATAAAGAAGTTCATTTTATTTTCATGCTTATCTTGTTCTTTCTATAATTGTTGTAATTTTCATTTGTTAACTAGTTGTTGTTATTTCGTGTTGTTTCTTTCTTCTCTCTTTTTCTTTATCCTTAAAACGACTATGATGCTTACGCTCGATCCTCGCCAAGGTGAGGTCGCAAATAGCTAGTTGTTATCTTCTAATCTCTTTCTTTCTATCTTCCTCTTTTGTTTTGTTTTATTTTTCCGTATCATGATGTGTGAGTAGTTTCATACTTGTTAGGGTAGGATAAGGGAAGTTTGAGAGAAGGAAATCTCTCTCACTCTTTCCTTGCCCAACAGCTTAATTCGACTCCCGTTAATTGAACCACAATCCGCTCCTTACGGCACCCTATCCTACATGATAGCGGTGATTCCGTAGTGAGACCGGTTGTGGTTGAATTAACCGAAGGTTATGGCTAAGAGCCAAGAACGGACGGACAAGCACCAAAAGGAAGAACTTATGCGTTGGAAAGCCTAGCTTATACTCGCAAGTTCCTTCCTAGTCGTGCTAATCCCCGTTGTTGCCGATTACCGTAACACCGATATTAAGAGGGGCAACGAAAGATGTGGAGACTCCTAACTCAAACTAACCTAATCCTAACCCTAACAAGCTCTCTTTACATATCATTTTACAGCTTAACTAATCACAACAAAATCTGAAAAACTGGACTTAACTCGTTAAAACACATAGAAAAAGACTCCCATCTCCCTGCGGACGACCCGTACTCAACCGGCTAGCTACAAGCGAAACCGTCTTGATTGCGGTAATTAACTAAAACTTGAACATGCAGACTCCTCCCTAACAATCAACGCGGAGCAACAGTAGGTACAATAGGCAACACCCTCTGAGGTGGAGAAGGTGGTAATGTGACATGCGGTACTGTTGCCTC
Source organism: Agapanthus africanus (assembly GCA_030015575.1). Classification (NCBI taxonomy): domain Eukaryota; kingdom Viridiplantae; phylum Streptophyta; class Magnoliopsida; order Asparagales; family Amaryllidaceae; genus Agapanthus; species Agapanthus africanus. The sequence goes on from CM057338.1 coordinate 27,858,422, forward strand.
CCTCCGGTGTATCTCAGGACAATCTCTAACGAGGTGAAGTAGACTGCCGCACCTAAAGCACCCCTGCGACGACTGCTGACCCTCCTGTGGATACGAACTAAACATCTGGCCTCGTCCCGAATCTCTGCTACTCCTCATGCCTGAACGAAACCTATAGCGGCGTCTAAATGTCTGTCTCCGGGCTGATATACCAGTATGAACTCTCTTCGGCTCTGGGACTACCGAAGTCTCAGCAAGACGCTCCTCGACTAATAAGGCTGCATCTACAGTTGTTGCATAGGTCTCGCAATGCTGTGCGCTGATCGCAAGAAACAACGGGGTAAGCAAACCTCGAACAAATCTCTTGACTCGCATCTCCTCGGTAGCCACTAAATATGGGGCATAGACAGATAGCTCAGTGAACAGCACGTCGTACTCTGCCACTGTCATCTCCGGAGTCTGACGTAAAGACTCGAACCTGCGCGCTCTAGAATCTCTGACACTCTGTGGAAGGAAGCGAGCAAGGAACACCGTCACGAACTCTGTCCAGGTCATAGGAGGAAGACCTGCTGCTCTGCCCTTCTCGACCAATTCACACCATTTCTCCGCAAGACCTTCCAGGCGAAAGCTCACGAACTCTACCCATCTCGCATCTGAGCATCTGAGCGAACGACATATCTGGGCCATCCTATCAATGAAAGACTGTGGGTCCTCGGCTACATCGGTGCCTGTGAAGACCGGAGGCTTCAGCCTCATGAACTCTGATAGCGATACTGTAATAACCTCTGTAGCTGCAGGGGCAACTGCCTGTACTGTAAGTATCATCGCGGTCCCTACAACGGGTGGAACTACCTCTGATCGCTGCGCTCGAAGCGTCTCAACTAGCGATCCCATCATCTGGCGCATCTCCTGCATACCGGCCCCTAGCATAGCGATCTGGTCTGCTGAAGGAGGAACAGTCTGCTCTGGTACAACAGGTGTACCGCCTGGGTCTGTCCTCATCTCAGACGAATCAACTCTAATCTCGGCTCTCGCTGCCACTAACTGTGCCCTCGTAGTCTTTGGCGGCATAATGGATGAAAAGAAAATAGGATTCGATAAGGATACGAAAATCGAATCGCAAGAATGTATATACCATGAAGGAATTTCAATCAATAAGTCCTAAGGTCACTTAGGCGGAGTACCGTGTCATGAGTATGCCGCGGAACATACGCACGCTACGCCACTCTGCTTCAGCTACCTACTCCATCATACCAGGGTCATCCTACACTCCGAAAAGTAAAACCTACGCTCTGATACCAACTTTGTCATGACCCAAAGTTCGACCCGTGACCGGCACTTAACCACGTAACGTCTACAGGCATAACGCGACTAAGTAAGCCGAAACCCAGAAATCAAAACCATTAAAAGTAGTGAGTGTTGAAAACATTTGTTTAAAAACATTGGAAAACCATAAGTAGTTTAGTAATTTTCTTTAAAGTTCAAATTACTATCTTAAAAATTTTGGCAGCATTTCCTTTGTAAAAACTAACCCCGAAATCGGGTACAAGGCAAGATATGAGTAAAATGATACACAATAGGAATAAAGCATCCCAAACGGGAGCCATCACGCCCAACGGCGAAAATAATCACCACAAGAGTAATATACGACGTCGTAGCGAAGAAATGAGCAATAAGTGAAAAACATCACAAATGATAAAAACTGCATAAGTAAAGTCGGCTCACACGAGATCGACACCAGAGTACAAATAATATACATCATCGTCCTCACACTGGTCTCTAAATCAATACATGAAATAGTAGATGGAGAGTACTAGATACAAAAGTGTATACAAATGGAAAATAACCGGATACCACAAACCCACCTAGCAGCAAACAGCTCATGCACCAACTGCCGTGGTATCCGTAGCCCAAAAAGATATAAGAAAGCAGCCTGCCGCGACTACTCTGATGGGCAACCTGCAAACACTGTGGCACAACGGGGGTGAGTTGCCAACTCGCGAATAGAAGATAACATATAAAGGTAATCATGAGTATGCACGTACTGCGCTACTCTAACATATGCCAGCAGATAATATCTATATACGATGAGCAGGGTGTGAAATATTCATACATAAGTACTCTATCAAGTAATACGACTACAGGATGAGATGCGTAATAATGAATGCTGAGCATGGGATAAAATAACATCTACACGGAATGTCAACGTGGAAAAATAACCGGTGTCCATCAATGCACCCAAATCCTAATAAAACTCAGGCGCCGTCACCCTCCTCGGCCCTCAAATCCTGTAAACCTCTGAGAATCGTGAATGCCCAAAATCGGCACTCGAAAATATCATGAAATAATCGTGTCCAGCATCGACACGCAAATCCTCATATATCGGGCTCCGTCAGTCCGGATCGGCCCACGGGTTCCGTCTACGGAATCGGCCCTCGGCTCCGGCAGTACGGGTCAACCCGTATCCATCTATCGACTCTGGTCAGTATCCTCCGGATAACCGCCAGGTCCAACCAATCACCGGTAGGTACTAGCCACCCTGCCAGGCTCATCGTCTGCTCCACGAAAAACATTTCTCGCCCCGGGGAACCATACCGGGTCTACCACGAACCCGCAAACGGATCATCCAACTCCTCGAATCGGGTTTCAAGCACACGTCTCAGAACCGAGAAAACGCGTGGTGGACGCACCAAAATATCATATCAAGAGGAACCGGGTTTTTAAACAATGCATGCTTTCTTGAAAAATACCACGGTTCTCAAATCCAGAAATCACATGAAATCCAAAACCAATGCGTAAATCCATGCGATGTGATATATGCACCATAAGTCGTACTATGAGTAAAAGGGAGAAACCGCTCTTTAAGTAGATTTAGTTTTTCAAAAGGTATCATGCGGTCCCCAGTTTTTACCAAAATTAACTTATCTAGGTAGGTACAATTTGTATATGCGTAAGTATGGATATGCAAATGAGTATGTGCACAAGTAACATAATCATGTCAAATCATATATGAGGTGAACTACAATATATTGTTCATGGCAATTCTATAGTATGAGTGTCATGGCAATTACTAACGGTGTGTGTGTAACATGCAGATTAGTGCTCGTGCAACATGAACCGTTAGTAACAATGCGGTGTGTTATTAATTCTAAGTTCATATACATATATATATAACAGGAAATACAGTATGCAACCAATGTATATGAATGCAAATATGCAGCTGTTCCCCTCCGTAAGACGCGGCGGAGACGCGATGTACGTCTCGCCTCGGGGCGGATGCTATATGGTGTTATCCGTCCACCTCTCCGAAGATGCCAAGTTGATTTATGGCACCATATATCAAAGGTTTAAACGGATGCGGCCGATGTAGCAGACTTCGTCAGATTCTCCCTCGTTTGAGGGATTTTTGATTGTGGGGACGCTTTTCCCTGAAGGCGCAAGCCCCTGCAGTTAATTACGCTACCGCATGGCGGTAACAACTTTCTCCTTCTCCAGATGGTCACTTCATGTCGTGGGTGTTTGTTTTGGTTATGGTTGCCCGTGGATTGTATACGGAGACTAATTTCTGCTGTTGTCACCCGTAAGTCGTGGACTAGTCCAAATCCGTATCTTTCTTAGATTTGGGTTTGGGGGTTGGGTTTAAGGATACGTTAGCCTCATTTGGGACTAAGATCAACTTAAACGTATATTAAGGATATGTTAGCCTCATTTTAGACTAAGATCAACTTAACAGGACCATTTAGATCCAACAAGAGAGAGCATTTGAACTCTATTGTTTAGTTTAGAGACATTGCGGTCGATTACCAGTTTAAGGACATGGTGGTCCAACGTTAGTTTAAGGACATTACGGTCCATTGTTATTTTAAAGACATCGCGGTCGAGATTAAGGACATCATAGTCCATGGGTTTAAGGACCCCACAGTCCAATGTTAGTTTAAAGACATCACAGTCGAGGTTAAGGACATCATAGTCCATGAGTTTAAGGACCCCACAGTCCAATGTTAGTTTAAAGACATCACGGTCGAGATTAAGGACATCATAGTCCGTGAGTTTAAGGACCTCACAGTCCGATGTTAGTTTAAAGACATCACGGTCGAGGTTAAGGACATCATCGTCCATGAGTTTAAGGACCTCACAGTCCGATGTTAGTTTAAAGACATCACGGTCGAGGTTAAGGACATCATAGTCCATGAGTTTAAGGACCTCACAGTCCGTGAAATGTGTGGTTGTCGGGACCCGTCACCTCTTTGAAGACGTTGAGGAATTACAACGACAAATATCAAAGGAGTGAAGAGATGTACCTTTGAACCAAGGTGAGTTGGTTGAAAGAACAGATGTGCTCAATTCAAAGTAATTTGAAAACTTATGGCCAGAATTGGGCTAAGTCCAATTAAAATGTTTTAACATTTTATATTTTGTTCTGGCTATTAAGCCTTTATTTGGGCTCAGCCCTTTTAATAATGCTAGGCATTGGGCTCTGACATTTTTGTCTTGTATTGAATGCATAGCATTCATCAGAAACAAAGTTTGTTCTAACAGTGCGCCACATGGCGCGCCAGGCGCGTTGCGCCAGTCGAAGAGCGCATTGTGCTTCTGTCGGGTAGCGCACACGAAGCGGACACGTGTCGCGCTAAGCGCTAGTTTGTTAGCGCATTGAGCTTTTAATTTATGAGCGTTTTGCACTAGTCTGTTGGCGCACCAGTGAGTGACACGTGGCGCGCTTGGCGCTGAGCGCCAGCCCATGAGCACAGTGCTCTATTTTAGAAGCACAAAGCGCAGATTGTATCTCTGGTTGACACGTGGCAGGTTTTGGCGCTGAGCGCCGATCCAAGGAGCGCAAAGGCGCAGTTCATGATTGCAGGGCACTTTTCAATAGCGCAAAGCGCATTTGATCAATTTTAAGATCAAGAAACAAATTTATGTTCTTCAAAGGAGGCTTTGCCTCAAGCTTAAAGAACAAAAGTTCTTGTTTTTTATAAAAGGCTCTGCCTTTATAGATCAAAAGATCTGTGAATGAAGTAAAATACTTCTTTTAGTCTTTTTATGATTAGATCTTTTTGGTCTTTTCTTTTAAATCAAAAGACCTTGGTCTTTTTATAGATCTAAGATCTTTTTAGAAGATGGTTCTTCTTTTTTATGAGATGGATTCATCTCTGTTATTCAAGAACATAGTTCTTTACCTTTAAGATGAAGAAAAATCTTCTTTTCCTTAAGAGTTTGCTCTTTTTTGCAGAGGGTTTTTTCTCTCCTTTTCTATATGTCTCTTCTTTAGACTTGAAGTCTAGGGTCCTTTATATAGGGCCAAATGATTTGTTGAATCGGTTAGAGAGATCTTTCTCTGATTGATTTGGGAATATTTCCCACCGTTGGATCTTTGATCCTAAGGCTTCTGTTTTACAGAAGATAATCTTCTTGTTTTTAATAAGATTGGAAAGATCTTTCCATAACAGAATTTTAGTTCTGATTAATTAATAATTTATTATTAATAGATCTTTTGATCTTACGGTGGGGGAATTTTAATTCCAGCGCTGGCGCGCCTTGCGCTAGCGCACCTACGCTCGACACGTGGCGAGCAGCGCAGAGCGCAGCGCAACTGCGCTAGCACGTCCGTGTTTGACACGTGGCGCGCAGCACAGAGCGCAGCGCAACTGCACTAGCGCACTCATGTTTGAGAGCGCAGCGCAACTGCACTAGCGCACCCGTGTTTGACACGTGGCGCACAGCGTAGAGCGCTGGATCTGAAGCGTTACTTCAATTTAAATTTTGAATTAAAACAGAGTTTTGCTCTGATTGGGTGCGCTGCCTAGGGCGCAGCGCTCCTGGCGCTGGCGTGTCTGCTTTTGACATGTGGCGCGCAGCGCGCAGAATTCGAAGCGTTGCTTCAATTTTTACTTTAAATTTTTTTTTAATACGGAGCTTTGCTCTTTATTGGGAAAAGGAAGCGTCGCTTCATTTCAAATCTTAGAATTTGAACAGAGCTTTTCTCTGATTGGGGAAACAAATGCCCCCCACCGTTGCACTTACGTAGCCCAAGCGTGAGTGCAGCGGTGGTTGGATCAACTTTTTGGAAGTTGAAACGGCTCTGCATGCCTATAAATAGGACCTTTGGTCCCTTAGATGATTTCCACCTTCTTTCTTGAGAATTTTCTCTTATTCAGAGCATTGCTCTTCAATTTAAGAACTTTTCAAGAGTAAAACTCTGTCAAAACTTGGGTAAAGTTTAAAAACTTTTAATAAACTAGGGTTTTACCCATTAACAGAGCTTTGCTCTTCATAGATCTTTGATCTAAAGAGAACCCTTTTAGGGTTCCATTAATAGAGCTTTGCCCTCTAAAAGGTTTTTTATTTATGATTTCTTAATCCATTAATGGAGCTTTACTCCTTTCAAATCATATAGAAGAACTCTTAAGAGTTTGTTCATGGATCTTGAAGATCAAAAATGAAATTTTATTTTTGATGGGTTATATCATCTTCTTAGAGCAAGGCTCTCAGCGTTCTCGGGGAATTCCTTTAAATTCTCTTCATGACTGATTTTGACAGGTGTCACTCCTGTCTGCAGAGCATTTCTCTCGAGGAGTTTAACTCCCTGTGTCTGTTTTTCCTCATTGCTAATCTTCTAATGACGTTTCTTTCAGGCATTATGGCTGTTCATTTATACTGTCTGAACGAGTTCATTACTTATGAGGATATCCGCGTACAGGGTCATCATCAAAACCAAGAGTTTACAGATGCCCAGTGTGCGGAGATTATGGGTCGTCTGTATGCACGTGTTGGTTGGTTGCTTCCTCGCCGTTCTGCTCTCTTGAAAGTCGTACTGGGAGCAATGTGGAGAGCACTTCCGGGGTTTCACGAAGCCATGCCGCTTAATGTGCTGGATGACGCCGAAGACAAGGTGCATTCAGTGTATCTGTCGGGGCTGATCTCGAAGAAACGGCGAGATGGCCTCATTGATATTTTGCATCAAATTTTTCAACAGACGACGATAATTGCTTCATATCAAAAGGTGGAGGGCATTGCCGAAGATCTTGACACGCGTGAGCGCGAGAGGATGCACACGAGAATGGTTAGAAAGGCTAGAAAGACTCTAGACGGCCTTACTTTCGACTTCCTCAATCCATGCCCTGCATCCGAGGTTATACCCTTGTAAACATTTCAATAATGCTGCTTTTGTTTATTGTCTTTATTGATGTAAAAAATTTCCGAGTATGAATGACAAATCTTTTGCCTTCTTCCTTTTATTTTCTGCTTTATTATTGGCATATTCCTTAAGTAAGCGTAGCCTGTAGGTGATATAGAACATTCCGTCTTGAATACTTCGAGGAGTAGTGATGGCTTAGGAAGCAGGTTCAGATCTGCTACCTAAGACTTTTCAACTTTATAAGCCGTGAGGGTCTCATAAAGACTTTCCTCCCTACGAGTCGAGAGGATCTCGTAGGTGTATTTTCTCCTTAGGGGTCGTGAGGACTCCTAAGTGCGTTTTCTCTTGAGAGTCGTAAGGATCTCACAAGAGAATTTTCTCCCTTACAAGTCGAGAGGACTCATAAGTGATTGTTTCCCTCTTTGTCGATGTTCGACTTCGGAGAGTGTGGCCTGCAGATAGTCTACCTTGACCTCCCTATAGGGCACCGATGGCTTAGGAAACAGTTAGGATCTGCCACCTGAGACTTTTCAAATTTATGAGCCGTGAGGGTCTCATAAAGAATTTTCTCCCTACGAGTCGAGAGGATCTCGTAGGTGTATTTTCTCCTTAGGGGTCGTAAGGACGCCTAAGTGCGTTTTCTCTTGAGAGTCGTAAGGATCTCACTAGAGAATTTTTCCTCTTACAAGTCGAGAGGACTCGTAAGTGGTTGTTTCCCTCCTTGTCGAGATTCGACTTTGGAGAGTGTGGTCCGTGAATAGTATGCAAGAGTCCGTTTTGGACCGACTTGCAGGGCCCCAGTGCTTAGGAAACAGATTTTTTAATCCCCGCTGCCTAAGGCTTTTCCTCACGAGTCGAGACAAATCGAACATTTCTCGCAAGAATATCCTAACGTCACAGTTAACCTCTGCTCTTTATGACAGAGATCCGTTAGGGTCTGTGGTACTAGGGTTTTGTCCGTCGTACCGTAGCGTTGGCTGATGTATTCCTCGATAGGCAACCTTGCTGTTCGAGTAGCCTTGCGACTGTCATGTCTCTGATCCCTTCGGGGGCTGGACAAGACGTCTTCAAGCAATCCTCCTAGGCAGTTTGACCGTCGGAAGAGCAAGTGTTAGGAATTTTTCCATGCCGCTTTTTACTTGAGGTTAGGCTCATTTTGGAGAGCCCCGATGAGTCATAACCACTCCGCGCTGGTGTGGGATGATCTCCGATAGTCTTTCAGGTTTTATATGAGTTGCCGTCAAGACCCTGAAGCTAGGAATTTGGCCTTTGTTTCGTTTGCTGGCATTGCGTCTGCTGTATCGAGACGAATGTCACGGTTGTGTCTAGGTTGGTGGTGAACCGTCGAGGTTTGGAACTAGGGATTTTGCCATGGCTCCGTTGTTTGATTGTCGCGTCTGAATCCTGCTGGAGGAAGAGCACTGTAGTGACATCTCGTCTGTTGCATCGAGATGAACGTCGAGGTGATGATCACTCCGCGCTGGTGTGAGATGATCTCCGATGGTCTTTCCGGTTTTATATGAGTTGCCATCAAGACCCTGAAGCTAGGAATTTGGCCTTCGCTTCGTTTACTGGCATTGCGTCTGCTATATCGAGACGAATGTCGCAGTTGTTTCTAGGTTGCTGGTGAAGCGTCGAGGTTTGGAACTAGGGATTTTGCCGTAGCTCCATTGTTTGATTGTCGCATCTGAATCCTGCTGGAGGAAGAACGCTGTAGTGACATCCCATCTGTTGTATCGAGACGAACGTCGAGGTGGTGATCACTCCGTGCTGGTGTGAGATGATCTCTGATGGTCTTTCCGGTTTTATATGAGTTGCCATTAAGACCCTGAAGCTAGGAATTTGGCCTTTGCTTCGTTTGATTTGTCATGTCCGAATCTTGTTGGAGGAAGGACGCTGTAGTGACATTTCATCTGTTGTGTCGAGACGAACGTCTAGGTGGTGATCACTCCGCGCTGGTGTGAGATGATCTCCGATGGTCTTTTCGGTTTTATATGAGTTGCCATTAAGACCCTGAAGTTAGGAATTTGGCCTTTACTTCGTTTGTTTTGTCATGTCCGAATCCTGTTGGAGGAAGGACGCTGTAGTAACATTTCATCTGTTGTGTCGAGACGAACGTCGAGGTGGTGACCACTCCGCCCTGGTGCGAGATGATCTCCGATTGTCTTTCAGGTTTTATATGAGTTGCCGTCAAGACCCTGAAGCTAGGAATTTGGCCTTCGCTTCATTTGCTGGCATTGCGTCTTCTGTATCGAGACGAATGTCGCGGTTGTCTCTAGGTTGCTGGTGATCCGTCGAGATTTGGAACTAGGGATTTTGCCGTGGCTCCGTTGTTTGATGCTGCGTTCGAATCCTGTTAGAATGAGGAGGATCACCGTTGCTAATTTTTAGGCTGTAGATATTGCCGTTAAGGTTTGGAACTAGGCACTTTGCCATGGCTCCGCTTCGTTGCGACTCTGAGGTCGGTTGTTGACGTCATGTCTGCATCTTGCTGGAGTAAGGAGAAACGCCGTTGGTGATCTCTAGGCTGTCTGTGAACCGTCGAGATTTGGAACTAGGGACTTTGCCGCGGCTCCGAGATTGATTTTCGCGTATAAATCCTGCTGGAACGAGGAGGAACGTCATTGTTGTTCTCTAGGCTGTAGACATGGCCGTCGAGATTTGGCTCTCTATCTGATAGAGCCTGGTGGGATGATATGGTTCCCTTTTTGTTTGTGTCCCTGGATTGTATACAGGGATCAATGTGATCTCACCTGTAGGGCAAAAGTTTCATTTCATATGTATATTTTTTGTTTTCTCTCCGCGATGCTCTATCATTTCAGCTTTTTGTATCGCGCAAATCGTGATTGCTTAATCATTTCGGCTATTTTTCGCGGTGCCCAATCGTTTCGGCTATTTTTTTTATTTACTCGCTGCTTTTTATTGCGAGTTGCCCAATCATTTCGGCTGTTTTTGTATGCATACATTTTTACTTGCTGATTTCGTTGCAAGTTGCCCCATCATTTCGGCTATTTCATATGCATTTTTGGCTCGCTGATTTTTTTTATCGCGAGTGTGGAACTTGGAATCTGATGCCAATTTTAGTATCAGCATCGCTGCGACTGGAATATTGCCAGGAGCGAATCATCATTTGCCATGAAAGGACTTGGAATTTGATACCGATTTAGGCATCAGCATCGCTACAACTGAGATATTGCCAGGAGCGAATCATCATTTGCCTCTGTCGATGTCGAACAAAGGTGGCTTAGCAAACAGGGTTAGGATCCCATCGACTAAGGCTTTTGACTTCATGAGCCGTAAGGGTCTCATAAAGGTGTTTCTCCCTACGAGTCGTGAGGATCTCGTAGGTGCTTTTTCTCCTTAGGAATCGTGAGGATTCCTAAATGTGTGTTCTCTTATAAGTCTTAAGGATCTTACAAGAGTGTTTTCTTCTTGCAAGTCGAGAGGACCTACAAGTGATTGTTCACCGTGTGAGCATATCTCTAGTCGCTGGTAGGACTATGTTAGGGAAATGTTCATTCATGCCCATGGATTGTATACAAGGGTCAATATTGAACCGCTTATAGGGCAGCATTGGAGGTTGTGATGGCTTAAGAACGGGTTCAGATCCCTGTAGCTTAAGGCTTTTGAACCCTATGAGCCGTAAAGGTCTCAAAGGGGAATTCTCCTTACGAGTCGTAAGGATCTCGTAAGTGTGTTTTCTCCTTAAGAATCGTAGGGATCCCTAAGTGTGTTGCTCCCTTGTGAGTCGTAAGGATCTCACGCAGGTGGTTTCTCCTTACAAAGTCGAGAGGACCTTGCAAGTACCTTTTAACGAGATTGTACCCTTTCGGGTTTTCATAAAACTCGCCAGTAGCCCTGCTGTTTTTACTCACGGAGTCCTTTCAGGTTTTCATCCGTGCCCATTTCGCTTATGGACATACTGTTTTCTTTTATTTTTTATTTTTTATTTTAACGAGGTTGCGCCCTTTCGGGTTTTCATAAAACTCGCCGGTAGCCCTGCTGTTTTTACTTACGGAGCTCTTTCGGGTTTTCATCCGTGCCCATTTTGCTTATGGACATACCGTTTTTTTTTACACCACGTCAGCCTGAGGATGCCGCGGGTTGGCAGTAGTTTAACGACGTTTCGGTCATTTGCAAGTTTTAGGACATTGCGGTCCGTCGTTAGTTTAGGGACGTTTCGGTCCGCGGCCAGTTTTAGGACATAGTGGTCCATTGTTAGTTTAAGGATGTTCCGGTCCGACACCAGTTTTAGAACATAGTGGTCCATGGGGCTTTCTCTATGAATGAGCATGATGCCCCCGACATATCCATATTTTTCGGAGCATGTGGTTGCGGTGGGTTCATCTTCCAGTTTTCGGACAGCGCGAACTTGCCCTGTTGGTATTGGTTTTCAACCCAGTTTTTGAAGACGTAGCAGTTTTCGATCGGATGGCCCAATACTCGGTGGTAAGGGCAGTAATTAGGATTGTTGATATCGTTCAGTTGTAGTGGGTGTTGATTGGTCTCAAAAACTATCTATAACCGCAATCAAGAACGGCGTCGCTTTGCAGCTAGCCGGTGAGTACGGGTCGGTCCACAGGGATTTTGTGAATCTCCTAGTCGCGCTAACGAGTTAATTCCGAAGGGTGTTCGGATTGATTATTAAATCTAAAATCTAAATCTATCTATCTATGATTATCTAGATCTAGTCTTGCTAGGGTTAGGTTTAGGAATGGTTTGGAAATGCAAATAAATCTCAACGCTGTAACGCTTCGAAAATCGTTTAGGCAGTTTTTCGATAATCGGCTAAATTAGCAGCCTTTTCCGTAAAAAGTCAAAATAGGTATTTTTCATTATAGACCTAATTATACAAAATTTAGATAAGATATTACTATAAATTGGTCACTAAAATGTCACTTAAAATTTTCTGGTTAATTAAAAAAAATTCCGTAATTAATTATTTTTAATATTATTTTAAGCTTTTAAAAATACATTAAATTAGTGATAAATACAAATTTAATTAGGTAAATTACACACTTAGGAAACATTATAAACTAAAATTTAGTGTTAATAAAATTTTATCAAGACTTTGCAAGATTTTAGTTCTATGGTTTAAGAATTTAATCAAAAATGAATTAAAATGAGGTTTTTTTGTGTAAAATTTGATGTGAGAGCATTAAATGAGCTTGTGAATGACATTTTGTGTAGAATTTTCCACACTTCTCCTCACTCTCCTCCCCTCTTTAGCTCTGGCCGAGCTCTACTCCAGCAGCCCCCCTTTTCCCCCTCATTTCTTGCTTCAAAAATCATGATAAAATCAACAAAAATACACTATTTTCTTCATAAATTCAAACCAAAATCCTATCCCACCTCTTTCCAACCCTAATTTGCTTTAAAACAAGGTGAAAGGAGGCATCTTTCAAGGTCAAGTGCAAGTTAGGGTTCACTTGTAAGGTATAAATCCTAAACTAGTTGTTAAATTTGTAGTGTAAATAAGCTAAATTAGTATTTTAAAGTGTTAATTTCATTGTAATGGTTGGTTTTTGAAAATTCAAGAGAGGTGTAGATTCCCTAATTAGGGTTTGTTGTAGGATAAGTGGGTTTAAGTTAGGGTAGTGGTTATCTAGTTGGTTAGAATGGATGGTTGTGCGATGTAGCGATCGCTACACCGTTAAATCGCGACAATTGCATCGATATTTCTATGCTAATTGCTTACTAGTTTTTCTAAAATTTTAGGAGGCGATCTAATTGTATTATTTTGGCGATATAATTAGCATCTTATACGACTATTAGGGTGTGTGAATGCGGAGTTTTGTCTAGTCGGGTTTTAGTTTTGACGATTGCCCCGAAACGGCGATTTTAGTTAAGGTTTTAGCGATTTTCGTGCATTTTCCGCGTACTGAGTGCACGTTGTGATTAATTCGAGAGTGTCGATCTTTTCATATTGTGAGTTGTGTCATTTCAGAAATCTGTAATCTTATATTGTGTGTTATGCAATTCTAGGATCGGTCGCGGAAACATCGGACGCGGCGCGTAAAGGCAAGGCGGTGGTCGGATCGGATTAGCGAGGCTTTCAGGTGAGTAGATGTATTCATCTATGGGGGAATCGTCTGGATGGCGTGAGGTGCCCCCTAGTTAGGATTACTTTATTTCTTGCAAGATTTGCATTGTTAATTAGCTAACCCCCCTCATTCACATTGCATACCCTCATAGCTAATCGTCTGCTAGATTGCTTGGATATTCATATACATATGTGCGATATCACTTCGTAGGACACGAACACCATTACCATTGGCTCCTGTTGCACGCGCACTATTCATGTGACACACACGCCTTTGGTAATTGACATGCCACGAGCACTATAGAACCTGTTTAGCTTAGTATCACCACTTGCATCATACATGATGTATGAAATCGCATAGCATGTATATACTTCGCATCATCGTCATACTTATATAGATTTATAGCCATAAATCACATCTCATACCTTGATGTCATAAGCATTTATCATATACAACATGTTGGGTATTATGATTTTCTTGAGGATTTCAGTATTGCTGCGATTTCTGGATTTTGGGGGAAAACCGCAAGAATTTAACAAAATCCTATATTTATCATTTTTTTTAAAAACAAAGTTGCGGTTTTCTCGTGATGTATGTGTCGTCCACCATGAGTTTTCATGTTTTCTGTTGGATTTCGAGACCCGATTCGAGGAGTGGATGAACCGTCTCGGGTACATGGTGGGCCCGGTATGGTACCCCGGGGCAAGAAGATCGAGTTGTAGACGATGAGCCTGGCAGGGGAAGACTACCTACCGGTGATGTCTGGCGCGGCGGATATCCGGAGGATACCGACCGTTGTCGTGAGATTTGATGATATGGGCCGATCCGGACTGACGAAGCCCGATGTATTGAGACATTGATACAGTGAGACAGATGTGTTTTCATATTTGGTGTCGATGCTTGACACGGGTTTCAGATGATTTCTTGATGGTATTTAGCTATTATGCAGATATTCTTTTTTTAAAGTTAAGAATGCAGAACTCATAGCATTTAAAACACTTAAAGATTTAGTATTGACATTGCATACATGTGCATGCATACTAGAGGTATTACATCACATCTGGACATACATGCTGTGACGCATTTGCGTGCATTCTTACGATAGCCTTACTAGATGTTATATTCTACTCACGAGCTGGCAACTCACCCCCGTTGTGCCACAGTATCTTGCAGGTCGGACTCATCAGCCTAGTAGCGGCGGCTTATCTTGTTAGTGACTTCTTTTGCTCAGACTCGCGACATTGCTCGTAGGTGGGTTGCGAGAGCCCTATTATCTCTTTTTGTACTATTTTTGTATCTAGTATTCTCCATCTACCACTTCTTATGTGTATATGCGACCTAGTGATGAGACTGAGAGATTTGTGTATATGTGGTTTCTTTGGTCGAGCTCACTTGAGCCGACGTTGTGTTTTTCTATATTTTGCATTTCTTTATGCTCTTTTCTTGATATTACATATATATATTGCGTGTGGTTGTGATCCGCCTTGGGCGAAGAGCTAGCTCCCGCTTGGGGATGCCATTTTATGATTACAGGTTTATATATTTTGTTGTACCCATTTTGGGGGATAGTATTTACAGAGGAGACTCTGCCGAAATTTTCGGAAATTTTTGATGTTTTTTTAGGGGGTTCAATGCAACTAAATTGATTTCAAGTCGTTTTTCATGAAAGGTATTCTTCACTCTCTTTGGTTTTGGTTTAGATTTTCTGGGCTTTGGCTGACTTAGTTTACGTTACGCCTTTAGACGTCTCGTAATCTAAGTGCCGGTCACGTTCCGTACTTTCGGGTCGTGACAAACGCTTTCTATACCCAAATTAGGATCTAAGAGGAGTTATGGTAATTATCAATAAAGGGGATTAGATCCATTCGGGAAGGTGTTCCTTCCTCTAGGTTCTTGTCCTTCCTTTAGAGATCCTTACCCTAACCTCCATGGAAAACGCGCGCAACCGGGCCTTTATACTACGGTATCACCACTACCTTGAGGGGTAGGGTGCCGTAGGGAGCGGTATGTGCATGTATGCATGGAGTCCTATTGAAAATATATAATGGGTAAGAAAGGGATGAGAGATCTCATCTCTCAAAAGCCTTCCCCAAAGCTAACTCTAAACAATTATCTACGGCAAGGAATAAAAATCTAAACTAGAGCAATTAAATAAAACTACTTACAGATGGCTCTCTCCAAACATCAACGCAGGGTTGTCAGATCTGAATTCATGAATTGAAAAGAGGCACCGATACTCTCCATAAAGAATTCTGAATTTTATTATTAAAAGGAAGCATAAGAAAATACAATGATTTAGGTTCTATTTATAGGAGATAGAAACCCTAGGTTACATTTGATTCGCATATCTGCTTTTACGAAAATACCCCTAAGAAAAGACCTAGTCAACTATTCAGCGCCGTCTCAAGTTTCTGTAAAAAATTCGCGAAGCCCAGGCACATGATGGCCGCGGAACCGCGGC
Source organism: Agapanthus africanus (assembly GCA_030015575.1). Classification (NCBI taxonomy): domain Eukaryota; kingdom Viridiplantae; phylum Streptophyta; class Magnoliopsida; order Asparagales; family Amaryllidaceae; genus Agapanthus; species Agapanthus africanus. The sequence continues at coordinate 27,874,044 of CM057338.1, forward strand.
ATGGGTGGGCTTGGGCCGCGGTTCCGCGGCCTATTGGTAGGCTGGACTGCTTAAAATTTCATGTCTTGTTCTGGGTCTTTTTAGGCTTCTGATTCCTTGATTCTTTTATCAATTGGGCTTCTACATTGGTTCCAGATCTTCAGTGAACAATTTGCAATGGATTTTTAACCATTCGCTTTGTAATTTTGGACCTTGCATTGCCTTGTTAATTGTGAACTGTCCTTCGATGTAGGCTTGATCAAGAGTCTTCTGTTTGTTGGTCAAAGTCCACTTTTGCATCGTCTTTTCGTCATTTTCACTGTTTTCTGTCCAAGAACCTGTAACCTGTAATATGTAGCAGACATGCGTCAAAAGCACATGTTTATTTATAAAAAGAATAAGAATGGGGAATATAATAATGCAATATTATGGTGTGAACAAATACCCCCAAACTTATCTTTTGCTCGTCCTCGAGCAAACTTATTTTTTATTCTTTACAAAAAAACCTAATCGCACTTTCGCAGGGAAACGCGATTGCACTGAGCACGTGCAACAAGCCGTTAAACCTCTAGGTGTCCCTAGTAGGAAGAGTGTTGTCTCCTGAGGGTTTTCAGCGGATACTACCCACAAAATCCTATTAATTCGGCCCATTAACTTTTGTTCTCCAATTAGGTTTCCTAACAAGGAATTCTATTATCTTTGACTCATAAATCATCCACCCATATTCTTCACACTTCCTCATCATCTTACTTAAGATTATATATGTTCTGCAGACCTACTTAGCTTTCGGCATTTCTTAAGTTTTCCTTCTAGGGTTCCATCTCCACTTAGGAATTTTTATCAATTCTACTAAAGATACAAGTTCTATTCTTCACTCCTTTCTCTCGTCTAGACTCCAATCACATACCCCCACGTGTATGTATAAATCACCCCTACACTTGGAAATTCAAATCAAGCAATCATACCCTTGTCCATTGTCCAAAGTACTTATTAATAGGTGAATTTTTAAATGAATTTTAGCTTACACATCCTTCGTGCGACCATTAATACTTCTTGAGGTACCAACAACCGATTACAAGATGTGTTTGCACATTAAAGCGTAATTCCTAGTCTTGCAACACCCAAGGTTTTTTAGCAGTGACTCCCAAGCCAGTTGGTCTAAGGCACTAGGTGATGAAACACCCTCGCTAACTATTTTTTTCTATTTTTGCAGCCTTAAGTAATCACAAAAACCGGTGTTCATTTTTTTTTCTTTCTTTATTCACACTTGTATTTTTTATTTTATTTTCTTCGTACTAAGGACTTTAAACAAGAGCATTTCAAGGTCTCCTCTACTATTCCAAGTTTCAAGGTGCGTGTTTGTGCAAATTGTAGGGTATACATTTTCAGAATCTAGACTTAAGCTAGGAATTATTTTTCAAACTTATACTCTAATAAAGATATCAATACTTTTCCTTTGTTTCGACTTAGCCCAAGAACTGAACTCAAAATTTGCCTATTTCTAAATAAACTACAAAAACATATACTTTCTATCGTTAAGCTTTAAGAAAGGTTATTTTTAGGGTTTTTAATTTACTAAGTCTAAGATCTAGTTGTTCCTATCCAGTTAACCTATTTGTCAAACTTAAGTCAAATAAGGCCAAAATTGAATACAATAATTTTTATAATTTTTAAAAAATTTCAATTTTTATGGGTTTTCAAATAATTATGCAAATGCAAAAATATACAAATGAATGCGAAGGAAGAAGACGTACCGAGCATACCCCCAAACTTAAACTTGACAGTGTCCTCACTGTCATGCTACACCAAGAGGGTCAAAATGCTGGCACTCCCCTGTTTATTTATTTATAAAAAAATTTATATTTTTTAATGTTTTGGAAAAAAAAATTTATAGAAAAAGAAAACAAAAAATATATATACAACAAGGTTCCCCCCAAACTTAAGCTTGGCCTTACACAAGCCAAAAGTTAGCACCAACCATTCAAAAATCTTATCATGGTAATGGTCGAGTTGGTGAAAGAATGGAGTGGAAAGAAAAGAGATGAGAAGCACACGAGACCGTGTGGAGGAAGAAACGGGATACGGTCTCGGTGGGGGAGAAGAATGGCGGAAAAGAGAAAGAAGTAGAGTACGATCTTGAGGGTGTAAATCGAGTGAATAAATTAGCACAATTTGTGATGACCGATGTGTTAAAAGCGATTGTGCTAACCTATCAACCTGTCGAGAAATAAGGTCAAATCCCTCAAGATTCGCAAGAAAGCATGGGTACGCCGAACTTGGTAATGGAGATGAAAGCGTAACGGTCTCTTGTACGGTCGGAACGATAGGAAGGACGAAAGGGAGTGAACTAGGGATAGTCTCATTCTCACCGTAGTAAACTGTTTCGAACTTGAAAGATTCCATCAATGGTTCGAAACAACTGTAAGCAACCGAGTCTGATGGTTCAACTAACTCATCTGAAAATGTAAAGGACTCAAATTCGGGCGGTGAGTCATACATCGTCCGAAAAAGTGAAGCACTCGTAAGTGGTATCGGCTGTGAGAATTGTGTCAAATTCAAAGAAAGAAATTTCAAGCTCACAGTCTTCAAGCGTGATATTAGGCGTGGTCGGAACGATGGAAAGGAGGGAGGGTGATTTAGTTAAAGGTTCAAGATGATGAATTGGAAAATCCAACACATCAAACAAGAATGGTTCAACCTCAATATTATTCTCAATACTCTCCTCGATACTATCCTCATAATTCTCCTCAATATTTAGCCTATCCATGCCATTATCATCAAAATCAAGACGCATATGAAGTTCGGGAGAAACAATTAATGACTCGGGATGATGAATTGGACATAAAATTTCAATCAAATCGACAGGTTCATCATCCGAAATATTCCCGGCGTCTATATCCTCAATCAAGTGAAAATCTATTTTTTCTGACACCTCATCAAAAGCATGGATATTTATCGATTTAGGTTCTAGAGTGGAGGTGTAAAGGTCAAACGGATTAGGTGCGATTTCACTCGAAAGGGGTTCTTCACAATTTGGCAAATCAAGCACTACAAAATCACACAACTCATCATTTTGGACACATGTTTGACAATTGGAGTTGTTGGATTCAATTGGGTATGATTAGGTTTGATTTGGAAATCCTCTCACATTCTCATTCTGTCCAACCGCCTCCTTATACATTGAAAAATTTGGAGCTAGCGGAAAACTAGCGACCGGTTCACTAGGTTGCATAAGGGCGGTAAAGGATGCTTCCACATTCCTAACCATCTTGTTTGTTGCAGAAATATAAGCTTCCAACGACTCTTCCAAACTAGACTTTGGTGGTAAGGGGGTTTCGGTAAAAGATTCGAAATTGTTTGGATACGTGAAACTCCCAAAAGGCTGTGTAGAAACAGGGTCTAGTGAAGGTGGGAAAGTCGGGAAGGACTGGTAGGAACTGGGTGGTTGGACAGGGGTAGGGTCAACATGTGGATAAAAAGGTGAATGGACTTGTTGATCCCTAGAACTAGATGAGTGGAGAGGGGTAAAAGATTGGCTGCGAGATTGAGCAATATGCTCAGCAATGGACATCGGCTTAGGAGTGACAGATGGGCTTGAAAAAGTGGTATCAACATATGAAGGTGGTAAAGGTTGACTTGGTTGACACAAAGTGGGTTGCAAAGTCAAACTGTTTCTCCTAGACGCCTCTATTTGATCTTTCAAAGATATTTTAGGCAAGGAAGGATCGTGTTTAAATTGACCGAACAAATTGACGTACGACGCAAAATTAGGTTCGGGATACCAAAGTTCGGCAAGTGATTTATTATGTGGGGTACCCATGTTAGAAGAAAGGGGGAAAGAAAGAAAATTTGTTGTGGTGCAAGGATTTATTTGCGACAAAAGTGGCAAGTTTCTATAAAAGATTTGTCATGTTTTCCTTTTTCTTTATTTGGAAATTGTTGCAAAAAGATTGTTGATAAAAGATATGCAACAGAAAAATATTACTTGCAATCAATTTTTATTTTAAGCAGGGCCCAAAAATCCTGCACAAGATCGTTATTTGGAAGGGAATATATTTTTAAACCGCAAAAAATCCTGCAGGCAAATCTACAGAGGATATATCAATATTTGCATAAGAGAAAGAGCGGAGCTTACAGAAAAAATTTTGCCAGATGATTCCACGAGATTACCGCCCTTCCGCAGCCAAAGGGAGGTTCCCACCGCGGTTCCGCGGTGGGGAAGTCGGCTCGGAGCCCAAGAAAAATTTGGGGCTTTTGATTCCTCCAAAGAACCGCGTTTCCGCGGTTGAAGCTTGGTTACCGCGGCGGATCCGCGGTCTTCTTGTTGAATTGGCCCTTCTTTTTTCTTCTGTTGTTCTGTTGGATTAATCCCCTGCTGTTTAGATAAGATGTTTTCTGTTTCGCCTTCTGAATATTTCCAGATCCGAATTTGTTCCTGCAAGATTCACACTACAAAGTATCCTTTCCAAAAAATAACAATTGATATATTTTTATAATTTTTGGATTTTTTAGATTTTTATGATTTTTTAATTTAAGATTAACCCGAAATTGCAAAAAGGAAAGTTCTACGCCATCCCCGGCAACGGCGCCATTTGATTGGTCTCAAAAACTATCTATAACCGCAATCAAGAACGGCGTCGCTTTGCAGCTAGCCGGTGAGTACGGGTCGGTCCACAGGGATTTTGTGAATCTCCTAGTCGCGCTAACGAGTTAATTCCGAAGGGTGTTCGGATTGATTATTAAATCTAAAATCTAAATCTATCTATCTACGATTATCTAGATCTAGTCTTGCTAGGGTTAGGTTTAGGAATGGTTTGGAAATGCAAATAAATCTCAACGCTTTCTATACCCAAATTAGGATCTAAGAGGAGTTATGGTAATTAACAATAAAGGGGATTAGATCCATTTGGGAAGGTGTTCCTTTCTCTAGGTTCTTATCCTTCCTTTAGAGATCCTTACCCTAACCTCCATGGAAAACGCGCGCAACCGGGCCTTTATACTACGGTATCACCGCTACCTCGAGGGATAGGGTGCCGTAGGGAGCGGTATGTGCATGTATGCATGGAGTCCTATTGAAAATATATAATGGGTAAGAAAGGGATGAGAGATCTCATCTCTCAAAAGCCTTCCCCAAAGCTAACTCTAAACAATTATCTACGGCAAGGAATAAAAATCTAAACTAGAGCAATTAAATAAAACTACTTACAGATGGCTCTCTCCAAATATCAACGCAGGGTTGTCAGATCTGAATTCATGAATTGAAAAGAGGCACCGATGCTCTCCATAAAGAATTCTGAATTTTATTATTAAAAGGAGGCATAAGAAAATACAATGATTTGGGTTCTATTTATAGGAGATAGAAACCCTAGGTTACATTTGATTCGCATATCTGCTTTTACGAAAATACCCCTAAGAAAAGACCTAGTCAACTATTCAGCGCCGTCTCAAGTTTCTGTAAAAAATTCGCGAAGCCCGGGCACATGATGGCCGTGGAACCGCGGCATGGGTGGGCTTGGGCCGCGGTTCCGCGGCCTATTGGTAGGCTGGACTGCTTAAAATTTCATGTCCTGTTCTGGGTCTTTTTGGGCTTCTGATTCCTTGATTCTTTTATCAATTGGGCTTCTACATTGGTTCCAGATCTTCAGTGAACAATTTGCAATGGATTTTTAACCGTTCGCTTTGTAATTTTGGACCTTGCGTTGCCTTGTTAATTGTGAACTGTCCTTCGATGTAGGCTATATCAAGAGTCTTCTTTTTGTTGGTCAAAGTCCACTTTTGCATCGTCTTTTCATCATTTTCACGGTTTTCTGTCCAAGAACCTGTAACCTGTAATATGTAGCAGACATGCATCAAAAGCACCTGTTTATTTATAAAAAGAATAAGAATGGGGAATATAATAATGCAATATTATGGTGTGAACAGGTGTTTCGGCTCCGGTAGAGTGATAAGACTGTTGCGCACTGCTAGTTCGAACAGTCTCCTTGTTTCATCCCGGGGAAATGAGTAAGGACGTTTCAACTTCTCATCGAGGGGTTGCCGCTTGTTGCTTTGGCGAACAACCGGTCTCGGACCACTCAATTGTTGTCGAGCGTTGGCGACGAAGGCCATTTTTTCCTTCCCCTTATCCTTTTTGTTCGATCCCTTGTTTGCGGGTCCGAGATTCTTTCCGGGTAGCGTGCGATTGCGCGGCTGAATGTTCTCGCAACTCCTCAGTTCTTTCGTTTCAGAAATGGATTCTTTGAAGAGAGGGCCGAGGGCTACTTCTTCGTCGGAGTCGCTCCCGAAGGTGAGAACTCGCGATCCCCCGGGATCAACCCTATGACAATTGCCGGCAATTCTTTTACGCTCATTTGTCGCATTTTTCTGTTGTCTACGAGCTTCATGCTTTGTCCTCTTGAAGTGTTGCCTGAGAGTGACATACCCTTGCCACCAACACTTAAAGGAGTTGCAATCTTCAGTAGGGTGTGCGATCTTCTGATGATATAAGCAAAAGTTAGGATGTACGTCCGCTTCATCAAGATGTATACCGCCAAAAGAATTTTCTCTGAAAGAGGGCAGCTTCATCCCCATCAATATGGCTTTGGCGAATCGTTTCTTTGTCTTGATCCTGTTTTTAATTGCGGTGGATGTACTTTGATCTGGTGGGAGTGTTTCGACCCTTTTGTTCAGTCGCCGGCGTTTGGCCTTTTCAAATATGGCCATCTCGCGCTCCCGATCAGCTTTGCTTTTTAGACGGGCTTCGTTCAGGAATGCGTCAATTGTTTCGTCTGATGGCCCTAAAAGTTCCGGCTCGGGATCTGCCCCCGGTCTCTCGGTGCGAGGAGCTTCTTCATCGTCTATCGACGAGTGAGAGATCATATGGCAGCTTGCCACATAATCCTTAGGTTCATCCGACGAGTCTTTGTCATCATCTCCGTCCTCAAAGACGTAGCTGAGGAATTCTCGGAGTGTGACTGGGGTCCGCGCCTTCTGATTATATTCTTCCAGTGCGTCAATATGTTTTTGCAGATCCGTGCGCTTGCTATCAAACTTCACGGGCTTTTGGGTCTTCTTCTTCTTCTTCGAAGACTTTGACGGCTGGGTGTGAGCGCTTTGACCATCACCACCGGATTTAGTAGTTGGGCGCGGTTTCAGCATTCCCTCGATGACCTCGGGTTCCAGTGGATTTTTCCACCTGATTGCCGGGCACGTTTGGAGATCCTTCAGCATTCATTTAGTTTTGGCTGAAAGAGCGATCTCCCACGGAGTTTCTTCTATAAAAGAGCACGATGCCCCCGGCGTGTCCGCCTTTTTAGGAGCATGAGGTTGTGGCGGGTTCACCTTCCAGTTTTCGGATAATGCGAACTTGCCTTGTTGGTATTAGTCCTCAATCCAGTCTTTAAAAACGAAGCAATCTTCGATTGGATGGCTTACTGCTTGATGGTAAGGGCAGTAATTAGGATTGTTGAGATCGCCTGGCTGCAACGGACGTTTTAGACCCGGAAGATTAATGAGTCCGTTGCGCACTGCCAGCTCGAACAGTCTCCTCGTTTTGTCTTGAGGAAATGAGTAAGGACGTCCCAGTCTCTCCTCGAGGGATGGGCATTGACGCACGTTGTTTTGGCGAACAACCGGCTTTAAGTTGCTCGGCTGTTGTTGAGTACTGGCGACGAAAGTTGCTTTTCCTTTCCATTTTTCATTTCGAGAGTCCGTCTTTGGAGGATATGGTCTATGACCCATCTGATCCATTTAGGCCAGCTTATCGATCAAGGCCTGGAAAGTGGTTGGCTTGAAGAACATCATGAACTGGGAGGTGGTCGCCTGCGGATCAAGAGTGCCCACGAACATGCCTACCGCAGGCGCTTCTTCAATGCGTTGTTCGCACTTCGACCATAAGTTCCGCCACCGTGTTGCGTATTGAACCCACGTTTCACCTGGCCTTACCCTGGCGTTGATCAATGCGGTGATCGGGGTGCGCTCGCTAGCGCTTGCAAATCTTTGTGTAAATAGCAGCTCCATCTCTGCAAATGTTTTGACAGAGTCATTAGGCAGCTCCGAATACCATTCGAAGGCCGTTTCTGTTAAGCTGCCGACGAATTGGCGAAGTAACAACTTATCATCACCCCCGATGTTGCCGCAAAGAGTCCTGAACTGAGCAACATGTTGATGGGGATTTCCCGTCCCTTTATATACATGGAATTTAGGAATCGTATATCCCGGCGGGTAACTGATTTGGTCATACCAGCCCGGATAGGGTCGTCCAGTCTTGACAACTTGGCCAGCTGTTTCGTTCGCTCGGTGATCTCGTATTTGCTGAGATATATAATCATCGAGTGTGGCTTTTGAAATGGTTTCCTCCTTGGCTGCTGAATGAGCCGGAAGAGGATTGGATATCTCCCCTCTATCATCTTCAATAATGAACGGAGGGTCTTCAGCTGGAGGATCCAGCTGTAACATCATTCCTACCATGTCTTGGAAGAGAAGCGCCATTTGTTTTATGTTGGCATCTTGTTCTGCTGCTTCTCTGTCCTTCTTTTCGAGGACTCTGCGTAGGAAGTCAGTATCGGTTTCTTGTTCGTGCGCTGCTCTGATGATGCCTCCGGGCTTTCTTTTGGCCCGGTAAGTGCGGCCATTGTAGTCAGCATCTCTTGAAGCTTCTGCTGTTGCTCCTGGGCTTTTGTCACGGATCGGGTGAGCGGTCGGTGACCCATCGAAGCGCGGCTTTCCTCTTTTCCGGAAGCTATATAAACAGTATGCACCGTTATGCCACCGGACTTGGGGCGTTTGTGCTCGGCGTCTTTACGTTCTGCCGTATACATAGGGGCTTTCTTTAGCCTCCTTCTCCTTTGAGCAGTTGATGTTGAGGGGGCCGTCGCAGCGGGCACCCAGGCAGTTGTCGTCCTTTGTGGCTTGCTAGGACGGTTCTCTTCCTGCTGAACCTTCAGCTTCTTTTGTCGGCGAGGATAGTCTTGATCGACCACCAACTCTCGGACTTGCCACCAGATTTTGTAAACTTTGGAAGACAGACGTTGAGGGGACTGCTTTGGCTTCATTTCTGTGACAGTCTCCAACGGTGGCGGAGATCTTTTCAGTACGGCGGTAGGCGAGTTCCTGTGCACCTTGTTCGGTAGCTCAAAGTTGTTCCCGGTTGGAACACCAGCATTAACTTCCATAGTTGGAGCCGGTAGAGTTAGCCCAGAGGGGGAGTTACCCCCAGCCTTCCTTACTCGGCGCCAGTGGCGACGTCGAGCGTGTCGAGCTGTTGGGGTTAGTTCGGCGATGGTTTTGTCTTGCCCCCTATCCAAATGAGAGGCTGTTGCCGGCATCAGCCTCTTAAAGACTGATGTTCGTTGAGAAGCCGTATCCAACCGGTCAAAAACAGATTTCTGAGCGGGAGTGGGAGTGGGAGCAGTCCGTCTTGTAAAGACCGACTCTTTGGCAGGGGAAGCTGCCTTGATAACTTTAAGAGCAGGAATAGCTATCCGCTTCGGGATGGCCGCTTCAGGTATCGCGGGCTTCTTCATGGGCCCACTTGAGCTTTGGCCCAGTTTGCTGAAAACTGAGGCATTGGACTTGGGCGACCCGTTGAGAGGGGCCGCGGTAGTTGTAAGCCGATCAAAGACCGACTTCTTTGGAGCTTCTTGCGACGATATTGGGGCATTAAAGCTCATCGGTGGGAGCAGTCCCGAAGAATAGTCCAGTGGTGGCCTGAGTCACCTGTTCCACTAGCATAGCGAAGATGGAGGCCGCTTGGGGCCCGTAAGTCACTCCTCCGAACGGGACGAGCGAGAGTTGCAGTTGAAGTTAGTACAGTTTGAAGCCATTGGTCTTCTGTTTTCTGCACGGAGCAAGACACCAAATCTAAGTACCTCGAATCCACAGGCAACCATAGCAAACCGCGATTCGTTCGCGAACACGACACACGAAGTGTGGAGTGGAAAGAGGAAAAGGTCCCACCGGGCGTGCCAGAATATGTTCCCCTCTGAAAGACGCGGCGGAGACGCGATGTACGTCTCGCCTGAAATTCGGGGCAGATGCTAATTGGTATTATCCGTCCACCTCTCCGAAGATGCCAAATTGATTTATGGCACCATGTATCGAAGATTTAAACGGATGCGGCCGATGTAGCAGACTTCGTCAGATTCCCCGTCGTTTGAGGGGGTTTTGATTGTGGGGACGCTCTTCCCTGCAGGCGCAAGCCCCTGCAGTTAATTACGCTACCGCATGGCGGTAACAACTTTCTCCTTCTCCAGATAGTCACTTCGTGTCGTGTGTGTTTGTTTTATGTTTGGTTGCCCGTGGATTGTATACGGAGACTAGGTTATGTTGTCGCCCGTAGGGCGTGGACTAGTTCAAATCCATATCTTTCTTAGATTTGGGTTTGGGGGTTTGGGTTTAAGGATACGTTAGCCTCATTTGGGACTAAGATCAACTTAAACGTTTGTTGAGGATACGTTAGTCTAATTTTAGACTAAGATCAACTTAACGGGATCGTTTAGATCCAACAAAAGAGCAATTGGGCTCTATTGTTTAGTTGAAGGACATTGCGGTCGATTAGTTTAAGAACATTCCGGTCCATTGTTAGTTTAAAGACATCGCGGTCGAGGTTAAGGACATCATAGTCCATGGGTTTAAGGACTCCACGGTCCAATGTTAGTTTAAAAACATCACGATCGAGGTTAAGGACATCATAGTCCATGAGTTTAAGGACCCCACAGTCCAATGTTAGTTTAAAGACATCACGGTCGAGGTTAAGGACATCATAGTCCATGAGTTTAAGGACCCCACAGTCCATTGTTAGTTTTAAGAGATCGCGATCGAGGTTAAGGACATCATAGTCCATGAGTTTAAAGACCCCACAGTCTGGTTTAAAGACGTCATAGTCTGTGAAATGTGTGGTTGTCGGGACCCGTCACCTCTTTGAAGACGTTGAGAAATTACAACGATAAATATCAAAGGAGTGAAGAGATATACTCTTGAACCAGGATGAGTTGGTTGAAAGAGCAGATGTGCTCAATTCAAGATAAGTTGAGAACTTATGGCCAGAATTGGGCTAAGTCCAATTAAAAATGTTTAACATTTTATTTTTGTTCTGGCTATTAAGCCTTTGTTTGGGCTCGGCCCTTTTAATAATGCTAGGCATTGGGCTCTGACATCTTTTGTCTTCATCAGAACAAGTTGTGCTCTGACAATGCGCCACGTGGCGCTCCAGGCGCGTTGCGCCAGTCAAAGAGCACATTGCGCTTCTGTCGGGTAGTGTCACGCCCCACCTCCAATATAGAGAGTATTGTCCGCTTTGGCCGAAACCGCACGGTTTTGTCATTCGGAGTAAACCGGACTCGGCCAGGGGCCACTTCCCAGGAGGTCACCCATCCCAAGACTTCCCTGGCCCGAGCACGCTTAACTACGGAGTTCTCAAGCTCCTGTAGTTCCGGTTCACTTAAAAGACGCCTCTGTATTGAAGGGTGATATCATTCCATTTATAATACAGATCTGCCCTCTTTCGGAATGTATTCCGAAGAGTCCCCATTGTTCTACAGTGGGTCCCACGGACTCAAGAGGTGGCCCCCACGGATTCAAGAGGTGGCCCCCGCCCACTTAACACGACACTTGGCGTGGCACTTTGTTCCGTGTGGCACTTTGCTCCGTGAGCAAGAACCGGGTCCCGACATTCTCCCCACCTTTGAACAATGGTTCGTCCTCGAACCACAGACCTACTATCGAGGGACCAGCTTTGATACCATTCTGTCACGCCCCACCTCCAATACAGAGAGTATTGTCCGCTCTGGCCGAAACCGCACGGTTTTGTCCTTCGGAGTAAACCGGACTCGGCCAGGGGCCACTTCCCAGGAGGTCACCCATCCCAAGACTTCCCTGGCCCGAGCACGCTTAACTACGGAGTTCTCAAGCTCCTGTAGTTCCGGTTCACTTAAAAGGCGCCTCTGTATTGAAGGGTGATATCATTCCATTTATAGTACAGATCTGCCCTCTTTCGGAATGTATTCCGAAGAGTCCCCATTGTTCTACAGTGGGTCCCACGGACTCAAGAGGTGCCCCCCACAGATTCAAGAGGTGGCCCCCGCCCACTTAACACGACACTTGGCGTGGCACTTTGTTCCGTGTGGCACTTTGCTCCGTGAGCAAGAACCGGGTCCCGACAGGTAGCGCACACGAAGAGGACACGTGTCGTGCTTAGCGCTAAGCGCTAGTTTGTTAGCGCATTGCGCATTTAATTTATGAGCGCTTTGCGCTAGTCTGTTGGCGCACCAGTGAGTGACACGTGGCGCGCTTGGCGCTGAGCGCCAGTCCATGAGCGCAGTGCTCTGTTTTAGAAGCGTAAAGTGCAGATTGTGTCTCTGGTTGACACGTGGCAGGATTTGGCGCTGAGCGCCGATCCAAGGAGCGCAAAGGCGCAGTTCATGATTGCAGGGCACTTTTCAATAGCGCAAAACGCATTTGATCAATTTTAAGATCAAGAAACAAATTTATGTTCTTCAAAGGAGGGTTTGCCTCAAGCTCAAAGAACAAAAGTTCTTGTTTTTTATAAAAGGCTCTGCCTTTATAAATCAAAAGATCTGTGAATGAAGTAAAATACTTGTTTTAGTCTTTTTATGATTTGATCTTTTTGATCTTTTCTTTTAAATCAAAAGACCTTGGTCTTTTTATAGATCTAAGATCTTTTTAGTCTAGGGTCCTTTATATAGGGCCAAATGATTTGTTGAATCGGTTAGAGAGAACTTTCTCTGATTGATTTGGGAATATTTCCCACCGTTGGATCTTTGATCCTAAGGCTTCTATTTTACAGAAGATAATCTTCTTGTTTTTAACAAGATTGGAAAGATCTTTCCATAACAGAATTTTAATTCTGATTAATTAATAATTTATTATTAATAGATCTTTTGATCTGACGGTGGGGGAATTTTAATTTCAGCGCTGGCGCGCCTTGCGCTAGCGCACCTATGCTCGACACGTGGTGAGCAGCGCAGAGCGCAGCACAACTGCGCTAGCGCGTCCGTGTTTAACACGTGGCGCGCAGCACAGAGCGCAGCGCAACTGCACTAGCGCACCCGTGTTTGAGAGCGCAGCGCAACTGCACTAGCGCACCCGTGTTTGACACGTGGCGCACAGCGCAGAGCGCTGGATCTGAAGCGTTGCTTCAATTTAAATTTTGAATTAAAACAGAGCTTTGCTCTGATTGGGTGCGCGGCCTAGGGCGCAGCACTCCTGGCGCTGGTATGTCTGCTTTTGACACGTGGCGCGCAGCGCGCAGAATCCGAAGTGTTGCTTCAATTTTTACTTTAGATTTTTTTTTAATACGGAGCTTTGCTCTTTATTGGGAAAAGGAAGCGTCGCTTCATTTCAAATCTTGGAATTTGAACAGAGCTTTACTCTGATTGGGGAAACAGCAGCTACTATAGCCTATCAAGCCCTGACGCATAACGCCATACAAGCGATTTCCCCGTAGATGTTAAATCTACTCACCGTGGTCTCGTGCTAAGTATAGCCGACAACTTGCTTCCCCTTCTTCGCGGCATCCATCATACTCGCCTGCGAACCTAAAATTACACAAGGAATAAGCATAAGCTAAAATCCAATAAAACGTGATACTAAAGCAGTACGGAAAAAGTAGCGTCGCAAGCTAAACGCGTGAACTCGATACACTAAAACGAGCGTGTGCTAATCCCATAACTACCCCGATGCGCTGCGATGCACAGAACCCACCAGACCATGACGATGCGTACATGTCGCGCTAAACACACAACTCCAATTTAAGGGCAACAGGTCCCAGAATCTTATACTTTTACATGTTAGTGTGTGATATGAACCTTAGCAAGAAAAGCTTTAGGAGATTAGGGGTTAGTGTTAGCGAGAATTGAAGCAAGGACTTTAGTCGATCTCTTAGTCACGAAACCCTAGAGTAAAGATTTGCATACACGCACATGCACCTACTCGCATACTTTTACTTCCTTGTGCATATTGGGGACACATATATATATTGGTATTCATATGCTTGGATGATGAGAATGTTATATGATACTTGGGAATGAGTCGATATGATCGGGCATGATGCCGTGAGATATTAATATATGACCGAGATATGTCATGATGTTATAGCGGATCGTTGGACGACGATACCATATGGATGATGATGATGATGATGATATATATATATATATATATGATAGTTGACATATGATCGAGATATGAGATGAGATATGTATGATATTTATAATGGATCGCTTGGGCGATATATACTTCTATATGATAATATGTGTGGATAACATCGGATTGTAGGAGACTTTAGATCTGTAGCCAGATCATGATATTGTTGATGATATTAGTAGTGTACTAGACTTAGATCAGTACCCCCTGCTCTCGATATGTGATGATGTAGATACCAGATGAATAATGAGATAAATGTGATATTTGAACCGTACCCAGATTTGGGATGCCGTACGATAAATTTACCGTACGAGATATGATTATGATGTTAGATCCGCACTCTTGACTCGAGGATATCATATATATATATATATATATATATATATATATATATATATATATATTGTATCGTACGTGATACTATTGAGGCGAGATCACCGACTACTATATATATATAGATCGACTCAGACTTAGGTGGATTTCCTTACCCTTTTGACTGGGCTCGAGTCATACTTGTTTTCAAAAGTGGATAATTGTGAGCATTTTAAATACCAAACTGTATGATTCGTATATTGAGTAGGTATATTTTTTTCAGTGTTGCTGTTACTACATCACTTTATGCATATTCATGATGTTTCATCGCATTGCATGCTTGTACATATGTTATCTGTAATTATCATGAAACCCTGCTGTCAGGACACCAGCACCATTACCGATGATGCGTATGTTCCACGTACACCTGCTTCCCGGCTCTCACACATCATCATCGGTAATTGCCATATCACATACACTTTAGCAAATACTATTCATTGACATAGCTTACTAGTTGATAGTTGCTATATGTTATAGCTTTTATATGCTAGTTTAATTATTGCATGGTATCAGATGCATCCATATATTCATTGGTTATGCAGTATTATGGAGATTTATGCCGGTTTTTATTGTTATTGACATGGCGACTTGATGATTTCAGATTCTTCTTGATATTTTCTGGATTTAGAAACCGCATATGAAAGTTTTGTAAACTGATGAATTACTTTAAAGAGAAAAATGCGGTTTTCCTTGATATATTGAGTATTTTCCACCATGATATTTTCTCAGTTCTGAGATATTTTCGAGACCCGATTCGAGGAGTTGGATGAACCGTCTCGGGTACATGGTAGGCCCGGTAAGGTACCCCGGGGCAAGAAGCTCGAGTTGTAGACGATGAGCCCGGCAGGGGCAGACTGCCTACCGGTGATTTTACCTGGCGCGGCGGATATCTGGAGGATACCGTTCATGGTCGTGTGATTGATATATAGGCCGATCCGGACTGACGGAGCCCGAGGTATTGAGATATTGAGATTTGAGACACTAAGCTATTGAGATTTGATGATACAGGCCAGTCCGGATAGCCGGAGCCTGAGATATTGAGATATTGAGATTTATGTTTTGTGTCGATACTTGACACTGATTCTCTGTTGATTTCGTTGATGATACTCGATTTATATACATACATAAATCTCATTAAATAAAGAAAACAGTTGTCTCATTCATGATGTATTCTGTTTCCATTAGTAATGCATTCATACATTATATATCTGATATGTTGTTATCTGAGGCACTGACATGAGCACGTGGTATTGCACTTATGTATAGATGGATCAGGATTTTTATTTGAGGATGCTACTTGATATGACCTAGGATAGCGTCATGCATGCAATTTCTACTCGTAGATATTTTCTACTCACGAGTTGGCAACTCACCCCCGTTGTGCTACAGTTCCTTGCAGGTTTTGCCGTACAGGTTTCATTGCGGCTTTGCTGGCATACTGTTCCTTCCGGGTGATTGCTTTGGTAGGTGGGTTCTTTTGCATCAGGACCACCATTGTATATTTGTTATTTCAGTTGTATCTAATAAAACTCCATCAACCAGACTTGTATTATTTGACAGACATAGAAGACCAGTGTATATTCTTTCGACCTTAGAGTCGCACGCTGTATTATATGGTTTTCCTTTGGTTTTCTTGATGATGTTGGATTTTTATCCTGAATTTGATTCTCGCCCTTCGGCGTTGTATATTATACTACATTGTGTGGTTTTGTCCGCCGGTTGGCGAAGAGCTAGCTCCCGTTTGGGATGTCTTTATTCATTATATATGCTTTATCAGGTTTGTACCCGTTTGGGGTCAGTTTTTACAAAGGAAACTCTGCCGAAATTTTCAGAAAAGACTTGAGATTTTAAAAATGCATACTTCGGCTAATGTTGTCAAACTTCTTGCTTTAAAATTGGTTTTTCCTTCACTCTACTGCTTTACTTGGTTTGGATTTCTAGGTTTTGGCTTACTTAGATTACGTACGCCTCGAGACGTTTCGTAATTTAAGTGCTGGTCATGTTCCATACTTTTCGGGTCGTGACACCGTGGATTGTATACGGAGACTAATTTATGTTGTCGCCCGCAGGGCGTGAATTAGTCCAAATCCGTATTTTCTTAGATTTGGGTTTGGGTTGGGTTTAAGGATCGTTAGTCTTATTTTAGACTAAGATCAACTCAAACATTTGTTGAGAATACGTTAGCCTAATTTTAGACTAAGATCTACTCAACAGGATCATTTAGATCCAATAAAAAAGCATTTGGGCTCTATTGTTTTAGTTTAGAGATGTTGCGGTCCAAAAGTTTGATGACATCATAGTCCAGTTTAAAGACATCATAGTCTATGAGTTTAAGGACCTCACAGTCCATAAAGTTTAAGGACATCATAATCCATGAGTTTAAGGACCCCACAGTCCGTAAAGTTTAAGGACATCATAGTCCAGTTTAAAGGCGTCATAGTCTGTGAGGTTTGGTTCAACCGTTTGGGGATGCACCAAAAGTTATTGGTTATTGGGACCCTTCATCTCTCTGAAGACGTTGAAGAATTACAACGACATATATCAGAGGTATGAAGAGATGTACCCTTGAACCAATGTTGGTTGGGAGATCTATAGTCAAGTTTGGGACTAAAATCAGTTAAAAATATTTATGAGCATATGGGCTCAATTAATCTACATTAGGGATCTGTGGTCAACTTGGGCTTGGCCCGCTCAGTTAAAATGTTGGACATTTAATTAGGCTCAGCCCTTTTTTATTTAACAATGCTGAGCGTTGGTTTGGGTTCTGACAACCTTTTTGTCTTTTATTGAGTGTTGAGCCCTCATTATGGCTCTGGGGCTTTATTTAAAGAACAATTTATATTCCCTCAGCGCCCACGTGAGGAGCACATGGCCCGCTTGGCGCTGAGCGCCAGACTTAGAGTGCTAAGACGCTTCCTGTGAGATAGCGCGCACATGAAGAGCACGTGGTGCGCTTGGCGCTGAGCGCCAGACAATAAGTGCAGAGCGCTCTTTATAAAATAGCGCCCATGTGAGGAGCACGTGGTGCGCTTGGCGCTGAGCGCCAACCTTGAAACGCTGGGCGTTTCTTTTAAAATAGCACTGGGCGCTGAACGCCAGACTTGGAGTGCTGAGACGCTTCTTTAAATTGGAGCGTAAGGAGTGCTGCGGCGCTGTGCGCCAGTCTTGGAGCACTAAGGTGCTTCTTTAAATTGGAATGCTAAGAGCGCTGCGGCGCTGTGCGCTAGTCTTGAAGCGCTGCGGCGCTGTGCGCTAGTCTTGGAGCGCTAAAGCGCTTCTTTAAATTGGAGCGCTAATACTCTTTTTAGGCAGTTTTGATCAGTTCTGTGCTCTGAGAATTAAATTCTCATTTATAAGAGATTTTTTCTCGTAACTCTAAGAACAAAGTTTTTATTTTATAGGAGATATTACAATCTCTTATGTTTTTTGTGAAAGACTTTGTCTTTATGGATCTATGATCTGAAGAGAATTGAATTCTTCTCCCCCCTTTTTATGATGAGATGCTATGATCTCTTTTTGTGAAAGACCTCTATCTTATAGATTTATGATCTAGAAAAGAATTAAGTTCTTGTTCTTTTTGACGAGATACTTTGATCTCTCTGTTTTATTTACCTTGAAGAAATTCTTCTTCCGAGAGCTTGCTCTTCTATTTGAAATTTCTCAAAGTTTGTGGGGGGTTCCTCTCTGTTTGAAACTTATGGGGAGTTTCCTCTCTATAAGACTTGAAGTCTTGGGGCCTTTATATAGAGGAGGCTGATTTGTTGAATCAGTTGAAGAGATCTTTTTTCTAATTGATTTGGGGATTTCCCCACCGTTGGATCTTTGATCCTAAAGTTTCTGTTTTACAGAAAACAATCTTCTTGTTTTTAACAAGATTGGGAAATATTTTCCCATACAGAGATTTTTCTGCATCTTGGTGATTTTTAATCACCATTGGATCTTTGATCCAACGGTGCTCTGATTTACAGAGCACAATCTTTCCTGTTTAGAAAGATTCTGAGTATTTCCTTAACAGAATTTTATTCTGATGATTTGATGATTTTTAATCATTTTTGTTGGATCTTTGATCCAAGGGTGGGGAACATTTAGTTCAAGCGCTAGCGCTCTCGTGCTTTGTACGTGAGCGCTGCATCAGAGCTTTTGACTCTTGGTGCTAGCGCACTTAGCGCTAGCGCACTTAGCACTAGCGCTCTCGTGCTTTGCACGTGAGCGCTGCATCAGAGCCTTTGACTCTTAGCGCTTAGCGCATTTAGCGCTAGCGCTCTCGTGCTTTGCACGTTAGCGCTGCATCAGAGTCTTTGACTCTTAGCGCTAGCCCATCTAGCGCTGCCTCAGAGTCATTGACTCTTAGCGCTGGCGCTCTTGGCGTGAGCGCTCTCGTACTTTGCACGTGAGTGCTGCCCTATTTCAAATTTCAAAATTTGAACAGAGCTTTGCTCTGATTGGGGGAAACACAGACTTCATCAGATTCCCTCTCGTTTGCGAAGGGTTTTTTGATTGTGGGGACGCTTTTCCCTACAGGCGCAAGCCCCTGCAGTTAATTACGCTACCGCATCGCAGTAACCACTTTCTCCTTCTCCAGATATTCACTTCATGTCGTGTGTGTTTGTTTTATTTTTGGTTTCCCGTGGATTGTATATGGAGACTAATTTGTGTTGTCGCCCGTAGGGCGGGGATTAGTCCAAATCCGTATTTTCTTAGATTTGGGTTTGATTTGATTTAAGGATCGTTAACCTTGTTTAAGATTAAGATCGACTTAAATGTTTGTTAAGAATACGTTGGTCTAATTTTATACTAAGATCTACTTAACAAGGTTTTAGGATCATTTAGATCCAACGACAGAGCATTTGGGGCTCTATCGTTTTAGTTTAGGGACATTACGGTCCATTGAGTTTAAAGACATCATAGTCCATGTTTGAGGACGTCATAATCCGTAGAATTTAGTTTAGGGACGTTGCGGTCCATTGGATTTAAGGACATCATAGTCCATGTTTAAGTACGTCATAGTCCATAGAGTTTAGATTAGGGACGTTGCGGTCCATTGGGTTTAAGGGCATCATAGTCCATAGAATTTAGTTTAGGAACGTTGCGGTCTATAAGTTTAAGGACATCATAGTCCGTGTTTAAGGACGTCATAATCCGTAGAGTTTAGTTTAGAGAGGTTGTGGTCCATAAGCTTAATGACATCATAGTCCGTGTTTAAGGATATCATAGTCCATGGTTTAAGGACATTATAGTCCATAGAGTTTAGTTTAGGGACGTTGCGGTACATAAGTTTAAGGACATTATAGTCCGTGTTTAAGGACATCATAATCCATGGTTTAAGAACATCATTGTTCGTAGAGTTTAGTTTAAGGACGTTGCGGTCCATAAGTTAAAGGACATCATAGCCAGTGGTTTAAGGATATCATAGTCTATGGTTTAAGAACATCATAGTTCGTAGAATTTAGTTTAGGGACGTTGCGATACATAAGTTTAAGGACATCATAGTCCGTGGTTTAAGGACATCATAGTCCATAGATTTTAGCTCATCGGTTTGAGGGTGCGCCAAAAGTTATTGGTTATTAGGACCCTCCACCTCTCTGAAGACGTTGAAAAATTACAACGACATGTATCAGAGGTATGGAGAGATGTACCCTTGAACCAATTTTGGTTGGAAAATCTGTATTTGGGTTTGGGGTTAAGACCAATATGAACACATGGACTCGGTTGATCTGAATTAGGGACTTTTGGTCAACTTGGACTCAGCCCACTTAGTTTTGAATAAAGTGTTGAATACTTATTTGGGCTCGGTCCCTTTTTATGTGCAACAATGCTAAGCATTGACATGGGCTCTGACGCTCACTCTGTTTCTTTGTTGTTTTTTGTTTTTTTATAGAGTGTTAAACACTCTTTATGGCTTTGGGCTCTATGGGCAGAGCGCTTTATGTTAAACAGCGCCCACGTGAGAAGCATGTGGGGCGCTCGGCGCTGGACGCCAACCATTGAGTGCAGAGCACTCTTTATTTTAGCAGCGCCCGCGTGGGGGGCACGTGGAGCGCTTGGCGCTGGGTGCCAACCAATGAGTGCAGAGCACTCTTTATTTTAGCAGCACCCGTATAAGGGGCACGTGGGGCGCTTGGCGCTGAGCGCCAACCAATGAGTGCAGAGCACTCTTTATTTTAGCAATACCTTCGTGAGGGGCACGTTGGACGCTTGGCGCTGGACGCCAACCAATGAGTGTAGAGCACTCTTTACTTTAACAGCGCCCACGTGAGGGGCACGTGGAGCGCTTGGCGCTGGGCGCCAACCAATGAGTGCAGAGCACTCTTTATTTTAGTAGTGCCCACGTGAGAAGCACGTGGAGCGCTTGGCACTACTTTCTTCTTTATGCATTTTTCTGAAGAGTTCAATTCTTTGTTCTCCCCTGGATCTTCAATCCCCAAGAATAAATTCATCCCTGCGAGAATTAAATTCTCATTTATGGGAGACTTGTCTCATGGATCTCAGATCCAGAAAAAAACTATGTTCTTTTGTAAGGGTTAAACCCTTGGGTATGCAGGTGAGATACTGTAATCTCTATTTACCTTGAAGAAAATTCTTCTTCTTTCTTCTCTTTGAAAGCTCTTTTCGCTTGCTCTTCGTTTTTAACTTGAAACTTATAGGGGGGTTCCTCTGTTCAAGACTTGAAGTCTTGGGTCCTTTATATAGGAGATGCTGATTTGTTGATTCAGTTGAGAAAATCGCTCATTGAGAGGTTTCTTAATTGATTTGAAGAATTTACCCACCGTTGGATCTTTGATCAAAGGACTTCTGTTTTACAGAAGACATTTTTCTTGTTTTTTAACAAGATTGGGAAAATATTTTCCGATACAGAACTTATTCTGTATCTTGGTGATTTTTAATCACTATTGAATCTTTGATCCAACAGTGCTCTGATTTACAGAGCACAATCTTTCTTGTTTAGAAAGATTTGAGGAGTATTTCCTCAATCAGAATTTAATTCTGTATCTTGGTGATTTTTAATCACCATTGGATCTTTGACCCAACGGTGTTCTGATTTTCAGATCACAATCTTTCTTGTTTAGAAAGATTTGAGGAGTGTTTCCTCAATCAGAATTTAATTCTGTGCTCTGATGATTTATCATCTCCGTTGGATCTTTGATCCAAGGGTGGAGAACTTTTAGTTCTGGCGCTGGCGCTCTCATGCTTTGCAAGTGAGCCGTTGCCTCAGAGTGTTTAACTCTTGGCGCTGGCGCTCTCGTGCCTTACGCGTGAAGCGCTGCCTCAGTTCAAATTTTGCACAGAGCTTTGCTCTCTTATTGGGGGAACAACAAGTGTCCGCTAGAAAAATAATTTGATCACAATTTCTCTATACACACACGATTTCATTTATCATCTATTCCAATTAACTATTATACTAGCATGAGTAGCAAGTGAAAGGTTTTCACTTGCCTTCGGTCACTGATATAGAAGCGATACCACGTGCGGGATTCATCTCGACACACGAGACGGTGCGATGCCGGACACGGTGCGTGACGCGAGCGTGATGCGTGGTGATCCAGTACTGGACACGGTGACGACGCGGGCGTGACACGATAGTGGGCGTGGTGATGATGTAGGCGTGACACGGTACTGGGCACGGTCTTGGCTCGGTGCATGGTACGGATGTGGCACGACGCGACATGGTACTGGATGCGGTGCTGGTATGGGAGTGGGCACGGTGTGTGCACTGGACCGGGGCACGGGGTGGCACGGTGGAGACAAGGCTCTGGTCATGGTGTTGGGTACCACTGGGTACGAAGATAGTGTGGTAGTGGCATGATACTCGACGAGAAGGTGGTGGTGTTGGTGAGGGGTCACCGGCGGTCGAGTTAGACGGTGGCAGTGGTCGTCGGCGGAGTTGGGTTGTAGTGGAGCTAGTGGTCAACGACGGAGGTTGCAGGTGCAGTAGGTTTTGGAGGAGATAGAGGAGACCTCGACAGCGGCGGTGGGAGGCGGGAAACTCTGGGGTGCCGACGGCAGTCAGGGCAGCAAAGGGAGCTCGGGTGCAGGCCGACGAAGGAGGAGGTCTCGGTTGTTGATGGAGGCGTGGGGATGCGGTGGTGAAGACAAGGGTGGTGGTGGTTGTCGGAACAGGTTGCAGAGGGGAAGTTGAAGGTGTTGGTAGTGGAGAGATCACCGGTGAGTGCTTGGAGGGGGAAACGAGAGAGATTTAGAGAGGGAGTGAACTCAGGTGTGTTGAGAGATGGGGAGGAGACGGTTGAGGAGATCACGGGGTTTGTTAGTGTGGGGGGCCTCGTTATGGGGAGTGGGTCTCGCGGGCGCCGTCGCAAGAGAGGGGAAAACTGTTGGGGAGAGAGAGCGAGAAAGGGGGGAAATGAGAGGGTGGAGAGGTGGGTGTCGGGGATCTCGGGGGTTGTTGAGAACGAGGGCGGGGTCATCATGGAGGTGGGCATAGGTCACGAGGCGGCGATCGTGGGGAAGAGGGAGGGACATTTGGAAGAAGGAGGGAAAAAGAAAAGGAGTAGTAGAAGAATAAGAAGTAGGAAAAAAACGGGTCGGGTCGGGTCGGTTTGAGTATTATATTAGGAAAAATAATTTTAAAAAATATATAAAAATAGGAAAATAATAGGAAAATTTAGGGAAAATTACGGGAAAAATATATACAAGGAACTGGGGATTTACAGCTACCCTTATACATATGAATGGCATGATGTAGATATTTTTACATACAACCTTACATGTTCACTATTACTTGATTCCTATTCATTTTACAAACCTTCGGTCATCATTATTTTTTCTTTTGGGGACTTACCGAGCGCTAGTTCGCTGACGTCATCCCTTTCTATTTCTTTTCCTTGGAATGTTCGTCAGAAAGACCAGATTCTGAGGAGATCAAGCCCAGCCAAGAGAACTTCGATCAGTTCACCGCCCAGCCCGATTACTAGTTTCATTTCTGCAGTTATTTCTGTATGTCATTGTTTAGGCATCATTTTAGTATTTGTATCTTTATTTCAGATATCTGTATTTGAATTTGAATGTAAATAAAACTGTTGTTTATTTTTAGTTACTCTTATTAATTCTTGCATATTGTTATATTGCTTTCATACGCTTCACATATTTATTAAAGGAAATGACATTCTCATAGTAAATACGGTGCGGGCCTTATCACGTGTCGTTACCGTCTTCTGGGAAGCAGAGAGTGACACTAACTGTAATACCCAATTTCTTTGTAAATGTTTTCCGTATCCGAATAAAATTATTTCGTATTATTCCAAGTTTTCTTATCTATTTTATCTAAACAGTGTAAGCATTATATATCGGTAGTATAATATTTAGGTAATTGCACTCTTCTAATTTTCTCCAAACCTAGCACAAGGTCAGCAGCCCAACTCTTTCTTTTCTTTCTTTATTTCTTTTTTCACCCAGGCCCCTTCCCTCTCCTTATTTCTTCCTCTCCTCCTTCTCTTTCCTTCCTTTTCTTTTCCCGCGATCCAAATATTAGGATATTGTGTAGAGATTTAGAATAAAAATATTGAAATTATCATCACAGAATGTTGCCCCAAAAAGGCAACGTTGAATCTGTAATTCACTGCACATACTACGCTCTAAACTCTTTATTAAATCAAAAAAAATCGAAACGATATATTCTAAGGCTCATATCGAAGCCGATTCGATAAGACAGAATCCTATGTAGTTTATATTTCGATGCTAATATATCACAATGACAAAAACTGATTTGGAATGCGGCTCTGGACTGCAGTCCAGAGCAGCGTTTCACTTTGACATCTGACTTTAAATAAATGCATAGCTCTGTATGAAAAGGAAAATATCCAAAACTCTATACCGTTGTGAAGATAATCCTGTTAACTAATTATAGATGGTGGTTTCGTTTGATTTTACTATCGTTTGATATTTTAATTATATTTTAGTTTGACGACGTGTCCTGCAGTTTTCTACATTGACAGTTTACACAGTTTGACACTAAATTGAACATATCTCTTAGTGTACAGAGGCTATTACTGATCCACTTGATGCGCTAGAAATCTAACAGACAGATCCAGGTTTTGTTCAACTGGAGAAACACTTGAATCTAAACACAATCTGTAGTAAAAGGCACGTGAAGTTGGACTTCCAGTTCTGAAACTGGAATTCCAGTAACTAATCGCTGATTTAAGATGATGATAAATCATTTACCTGAATGCCTATTGATATGAAACTAATTTTACGGCTTGGTTAATCAAATATACTTCATATTCCTTTTATATTGTTTTGCTAAATTCTGCACGTGTGATTTATAGTGAATTTTGCAAGTTATATGACACTGGTTGCCCATATTTTTATTCGTATCATATTTGATTGTATTCTTATCATATCATATAACTGTTATCCCCTCATTGAATAGTGGCCATATACATTGATATCACAGTGACCGTATTACATTACCAAGTGATAAATGTTAGTGATTGGAGTGTAAAAGTGTGATTGAATAGTGGAAGCGATACGTACTTATACACAATCAGCAGAACCGTTTAATTATTACACTGTGATACCTATGAGGCATATATAAGTGTAACTATAATTGGTATGGGACGGGTATGGAAGCATTTATGTTAGTGTTATAGGTAAGGCATCGAGGATTGTCTACTTATCTTGGATACCAGTCGAGACATGCTTGATGGAGACCCTGTCTCCAATTCTCGCATAGACTTGTCATAGAGCGACTAGTGCTTAGATTTGTGGTCGGTGTTTGATGTAGACCACGGGATCTGGGGTAGTTTGAGTGTGGGTTCAATCAACAGAATCTCAGGAGTCCCATTGCTGGTATATTTTGGTGATTTCATGATATTGTTATTGATCGTGTTGCTGATTCTTACTGATCGTGATTCAGGCCCGTGTTTCCCTGTCCCTGAGGCTTACCCTTGAATTAGGAATACTCCTGCGGTGGTTGACGCTCATACTCGGACTGACGATAGGTTTAGTGACTTGGACCTTGAGACTTTGAGATTGAGAATATTACATTGATTATTGATTTGATATACATGCTTTACCGTTTACCTGTACCGGTTATTTCATGCTCTTGTCATTCCTCTATACTTACTGCTTTATGTTTACCATCATTTCACATTATATATGTATATATTGCTGTTGTGTCGTTCTGACGACGTGAGTATGCATGCTCAGAGTGGAACAAGTGGACCCGTCTGATTTTGAGGAGACCGTGGATATTTAGATCAGTGAGCTGACCCTATCGTTTCTTTCATTATCACTGGTTAGTTGTTGTATCTGTTGCGCTCAGTTTCCTTTTCACCTGATAGTTTTAGTGACTGTATTATATCATTATCTGTGTTATATTACTGCTAACATATACTGTCAGAAGCCGAAGTGTGATTACAACAGGATATTTTCTCGACCGTAGGAGTATGGCTAGCCTAATCACCCATTGTATTCCATATTTTGGGAAGCAGGACGTGACACTAACTTTTATAAATGCATAAATTTTTTTGATTATATATAATGTCATAGTAAGCTTAATAAAAAAAGAAATTTATCACACAAAGAAGATTTTATCACCCTTTATAAATATTGATATAAAAAATACAATCATATCTTAGCAATTCAAAATATACACTTTGTAATGTGTATATTTTTAAAAAAAAATTTAAATGCAATATAAATATCGGACAGGTATTACTTAATTTAAGTACGATTCAAATATATATTTACATGCATCCCACGTGCAAAGATTCATGAAGCAGCAGAGAAATAAATAATAACAGGGTAACTGCCTTCCGGCTCGTGTGGACATGAACCTGCAACCCTTAAAATTCAAAGACCACACAGATCAAACGAAAAAAAAATCAAAACACTAGAAGATAGAATCCATCAGATCCCGAGCAATGAATGCCACCATCAAGAGCTTCTCTCAACCCTTACCTCTTCTCACCATCAACAAACGCCACTCTCTCTCATCTTCATCCTCTGTCCTCATCCGACCCCTCAATCGATGCCGATGCCGCCGCCGCCTCACGATGAGATCCTCTGCCTCGATCCCCCAAGCCCTAGCGAGCTCTCGAGATTCGGGGTCCCTCGAGAGGCTGCTCTCGTTTTTCCCAGGCGGGAACTGGTGGAATCTGGAGCAGATTGGGGAAGAGGAAGAAGGGAAGCAAGCGAATGTCGGCTCTGCCAGGGACGCAGAGGAGAAGAAGATGAGCTTGCCTGTTATGGCTGCCCTCAATCGGATGTGGGTGCTTGTGTCTAGAGATCGATGGATCATCGCAATCGCATTTGCCTCGCTTGGCTTTGCGGCGGTAATTTCTTTTTCCTACTGCATTGCATTCTGTTTTGATTATTTGAAGCGAATTTGCAATTTCATTTCATCGTTTCATTAAGGCGTTGGACTGAATTGGTATTAATGAATTGTGAGTTCAATTAATAGATCACGAAACTTTGCGAACTGCAGTTTTTTTTCATCCATAAACTCAAATACAAAAGCTTCAAACTTTTTATACCTTAATAATAGGAAGACTTGATAGACTCAGAGAAGATAGAAGGTAACATTAAGCAATTCAGTTCACCATTTGTGAGAGGAAACTGTAGGACTGTAATTTGCTGGGAATCATATATCTATGATTCAGAAACCGGCGAAACAGTGGATTTTTGACCAATTTCAGAAATCACAATTCATGGTAAAGGACCAATGTTTTTGACAAAGTGTGCAACAAAAAGGATTACTTAAGATCCTACCATAAAATAAAATAGTCACTACATGGTTTGATGGTTCATGATTTATGGATTTACTGCACAGATGTAACGATTTTCATGATGCTGGGAAAATTGTTTTAACAGGTAGATACCCTCTTAAATTCCCATCTAAGATATGCAATTCTTAGAAGCGAGCATTGAAAATTTTCTAGGAAGTTAATTTAAAGAAGCGAGCATTGAAAATTTTTCTTGTGGCTGATTGGGCTGATTGGGCTGTTTTGGTATTAGTTGTTTAGTACATTATATCTGTTATGTATCTCAGATAACAAAGAAGCATATGTTTGCTATCTTTCAGTCACTACATTTTAAAGAGACCATGGTTGCTGATGAGCAGATAAAATGAACTGAGATGGATGTAGAGAGTACAATATATGATCACGCTATTGTTAGTAGGGATAATGACGAGAAAGAAGTTTAAACTGAGAACTTGTGCAGACCTAAACAAAAGTGCACACGTTCATATGGTAGTTGAGCTACACTTGCAGACGATACCAAATTTTAGTTAATGCATAACTAATGTCTAATGTTGTGCTGTTCCGAGTAAAACATACTTCTAATAAAGCTGTTGATTTTTTCAATTAAATACATAATGATTTGATCTATATTAATAAGGTGAGGTAGCCTGCATCCATTTTTAATGCTACACAAACATACACAAAAGAATGAGCGGTATCAACTACCTCGGAAGGAAATCTCTTCTTATGCCGATCACAGAGTGAACTCTCCCCTGTTTGACCTGTATATGTGGATCTCCATGACCTACAGACAAAATACACCAAAAATCTTGTGATTTTGATTCCATTAGATTTAGGTGGAAAATGTTCTACTATGGAAAACCCATCAGATTTGCACCCATCCCATGGAAATACAAGATGCTTGGTGTATCTTGGTTTCAGTCATGGGAAATTAAGATGCTCAGCATCATCCAATCAAAGGATCTCTAGTCACCTTTTTGACCGCAATTTCCTCATAGTCAGCTGACATCCATTACTCTTTCTAATATCTATGTATAAAGCTTTACCTATTAGTATCATACTCTTGCTCATCGTGTTCCACTTAATGCAATCTGTAGCTTTCAGATATATCAATTCCACATTTCTTGGCAGCGTCTATTTTTTCTGCTCAGAGTGGTGAGAGGACCATATTCTTCAGAAACGCAAAGCTTCTAATCTTGTTATGTTTTTCTTCTGGAATTTTCAGGTTAGTATCTCAGATATCCTTAATCATGTTTATTCTTTCATGTATTTGGATTTATCAAGCATGATATTTGGTGCAACTTATTTCATGCTAGTGAAGTAATAGGTTGATAAATAATTGTGATGAAATTGATACGGGGCTGACTCAAGATAAAGTATCATTCAATAACGAGACAGATGAGGAAGGGGTTTCATTTGCTGGTACATCATTAGGGTTCACGCAAAGTGGACCTCGAAATTCCAAGATGACGACATGGAGACAAATGAGATTACATGACAGATGATAGCAAGGAAAATTCGAAATTTACTGCCTAGCAATTTCAAGAATTCATTTAAGATGGAGTCCTCGTTTGAGATGAACTCAAGTGAAATGGGCTTGCGTCCCAGGATCAGTTCCGACCCACCACTGGAGAATACAGAGGTTTCTCAATCAATGCAGGAGGAGTAGCATAATGAGACAGAGGCCACTATCGTCATGGACAGTTTATCATTTATATTGACGAGATGGCATTTTATTTCTTTAGGTCGAGGTTGCTTTGCTTTTTTTGGCAGTCTAGTTGTGGTTTCTGTATTTTTTTTCTTTTTCTGTTTACTTTGTACTAGTTTCGTTAAAATCCATTTAATTAAACACAGGGGCATTTGCTTTCGTTTTAGTCAAAAAATAGTTGTGATGAAATTCCTTAATAGAGCCCGCTACAGTTAAGTTGAAATCATCAACAAGGCAAGCAAACATGTTAGCCAAGATGAGAAGGAAAGCATTAAGTATTCTACTATCTTTTGGAAGATTAAAAAAAGAAAATCTTTATTAGAATTTAGAAATGGAAGATACTGTATGCATTATATTATTTTCTGTCAACTCTACATAGCTCTCGTCAACCATCATATTTTTGAGCTTTGGGAAGAGAATTCTGAAATCCCATCTAGTGTTATTTAATGACCACATCTTTGTTTATAAAATGCTTTGACCATTCTCTTGAAAAGGTGTTGAATTCTGGAAAATTTTCAGGGTTTTTTGAGTGACCTTTTCGATCTTTTGACTTGATAGTTGATAAACCTTTTTCTCACTTACTCTTCTAAATTCCTTTCCCCCTGTAAGATTGACCTCCACATACCATTTATTGCCTTCCTGCCGTTTGCATCTTTTACCATATCCAATCTTGACTACCCTGTGAAATATTTCGTCTCTGGATTGTGAAAATGTTGTTATTTTATGGTGGTGAATATAAGGTTCTGACATAACAGTTTGATCTTGTGATGTTCAGTGGCTTGCGAGGTTGCTGTTTTGGTATTGCAAATATGATATTGGTAAGATCCGTGTGGCACTCCTCACACACACACACACTACTGTGTAGTCAACAGTCAGGGAGTATGTGAAAGATTTATTTCTCCTAATCTTGCAGGTTAAGCGAATGAGAGAGATGCTATACCATGCTATTATTTATCAGGTTAAACATGTTTGTATATGAAATGTCACAAATACAATCAATATTTTCCACAGTTAATGTAGCATGTTTCTCACTGTGAAATCTTTTTTCATTATCCATTGAACTCAGGACATGTCATTTTTTGATGAAGAAACAGTCGGTGGTTTAACTAGTAGACTTGGGGCAGACTGTCAGCAAGTATCACAAGTCATTGGATATGATCTTAACATGATATGTCGCAATGTTCTTCAGGTTACATAGCTTGCAGAAATAATTGATTATTTTTTAATATAGTTCAACTTCAGTAGCTCTGATAATACATATTTATGATTCCTTCTAGGGAACAGGTGCAGTAATATATTTGTTTATCTTATCTTGGCCTCTTGCATTGTCTACGCTGCTGATCTGCTCTGTCTTAGCAACAATAATGCTGATCTATGGTCGGTAAGATTCTGCCAGTGAGTTACTTCATATTCTTGTGATTAGCAAGTTTCCTCGTCTGTGTAGAATTCAATTAGCCCAATTTGTATGACATCAATTTTGCCCATTAAACACCATCTCCTTTCCAGTAGAGCAAGTATTGATGAGATTCCTCTATAAGTAGATAAGTACTGATGCTTCATGCCTCCATAATTCATTGATTATATTATATGTCCTAGCTATAATTATATGGCTATTTTGTTACTTAGTTCCACATACAGCTTTCTTCCTTGGGAAATATATTGGTTTCAACTATAATTTATGAATATGCAAACTGCTATTATTATTTATGGTGTCCGAAGGCTCCCAGCCACCCCACGCAAAAAGGAAAGAAAAAAGAAGTTACAGCAGCACCTGCCATGTTGCATGGGTTGACAAAATGGCTATATAGGTAACTCTATGATATTCCACACACAATTTCATCTATACAAGCTATTTCTCCGGTCCCCACCTCTCTGAAGAAGAAAACCACCCAACATGAAAAGAAAAGCTTAGTGGTATTTTTCTGCCATTAGTTTAGTTATGAGGGGTGATATTTTACTGGCTATTTGCCCAAACCTGCATTGTGTTCGTAGATATTTATTAGTTGGTGATTTGATATTTTGCTAATCAGGTACCAGAAAACAGCAGCCAAGTTAACTCAAGAGTTCACTGCAAGTGCTAATGAAGTATGGTCATATTTTCTATATAAGAATCACCATACTTATATTTTATGTAAGTCACTGCCGCACATCATAGATTTTTATTTATTCATTCATTCTACACAGGTTTCACAAGAGACCTTATCTTTAATGACGACTGTCCGGGTTTATGGAACTGAGAAACATGAACTTGGAAGGCAATACATCCTCCTCTGGATCCTCTATCTGTTTCCACCACCTTCTATATCTCTGTTCGTGAATGCCAGCTCCATGCAGGCAGTAGCACTTAGTGCGGCCTCTGTAACTGACATGTATGGTTAATACTGACAATACTTGCAGATACCTAAAATGGTTGGAGCGATTGCTTGACATAAGCTTACGACAAAGCTTGGCATATGGATATTGGAATCTGAGCTTCAACTTTCTCTATCATTCTACTCAGGTTTCTTTTCCATGCTTTAAATTTCATAGTTTCTTATGGGATTTTTTTCAGGACCAAATATTATAAAATTTGTGATTTAGCTTCAAATTGTCTTCAGACATAATATTCACATCATCTTTCCTTTGATATCGATCCTCTCCGTAAATCTTTCATGGAACACTAAATCTTTAGTTTCTTGATAATCAACACTAGAGCTTTAGTTGCAAGTAACAAATTTGAGGTGTTGCTGTAGAATCAGAGACGCCCATGACATTAGTTATTATGTTGCAAGACGTTAATTGTTGTATTGATCTGTGTACGACAGATGTATAATCTTGGCTAGCGCAGGGAAAGATATTGTGGAATAATTGTTTGGTGATTAGGATGTCAGGTGTCAGGCTCCATCTGTGATATGTGGTATTGATTTGAATCTGACATCATGTACTCTTGTCATGACCTGCTAGTAGAAATCATCTATTTAGTCACTCCAAATGCTAGTAGCCAAAAGGATTCCACAATACCAGTTTATGGCAGGCCTGACTTAATTGCTAAATTGAAGGAAACTACTGATGTTGTTTTTATTGCAATTAAGCAAGACTTTTGGATAGTAGGTCTCGTAATAGGGACGTACAATGAAACAATGCAAATGTTACATACATAGGGAGAAGCTCATTCCCTTGCTTGGCCACAGTAGACTCCAACAAACTGTATGTAAACCTACGAATTCTCACGCACACTAATTTAGCATGTAAGGTTAGCGTAATGCATGTATTTAGAAGTCAGATAGTCAATATATAGCTAAACAGATACTTGCCACTTCTTTGCATCAAGGAATATGTCAGTATGAATCGATTCTTGATATGTATGTATGTAAAAAATTTACTCCTCGAAGGCAGATGCTTGATCCACCTCACCTTAAAGTAATATATTTTATGATTTCCCCCCCCCCCAATCAAAGCATATAAAAAATACACTTTACATTATCAGTATGTATATCATTGCTTCCTGGTAATAGATTAGTATTTATAATTAGGCTTATTTATTACATTTTGGTAAAAAATCCTGTAGGTTATTGCTGTGCTAATTGGAGGAATTTCTATTCTGTCTGGTCGTATAACAGCAGAGCAGCTCACAAAGTTTGTTATGTACACTGAGTGGTTGATATATTCGACATGGAGAGTGGGAGATAATTGGTCTACATTGATGCAGTCTATTGGAGCAAGTGAGAAAGTCTTCCAGTTGATGGACCTCTTGCCTAGCAAACAATTCGTATCGCAAGGCAAGCAAATTATATTGTTTACCATGTAGTAATTCTGGAATTATCTAGGTCCTCTATTAAATTTTCGTAGTATGCTGTATGCTGATGGCATAAACACACATGTATGCTTGGTATCCTTGTATATTTTGTCACCTATCCCTTATTTTTAGCATTTATTTCTGTTGCTTTACATTAGAACGAAAACATAATATACTTGGAGTCTTGTAATCAGTTAAGTTAGCTATGTGCAGTAGAGATGCAATTCTTTTGTATCAGCAATGTTTGTTTTACATATTGGCATCACATTCAGTTCAGTTGCTCTACCAAATATTGTTATGACATTCAATTGTATAGTTTTGCCTCAATATCGCATGTTAATATGAAATGAAAGAAACAATTGAGCCTACAACCTATCAATACTTAGCATTTTAGATAGTTGATCACTTGATCCAGTTAAAATCTTCCTTTCTTTTTCATTGGTATATTTTGAATATTCTTTTCGTGGATTATAAACATGATGTATAAGAAGTTCCCTACTCATAAATGGATTTTGAATGTTGTCTTTGTGAATGATCTTCTTGATCTGAATAAACCTCAGGAGATTGTATGTTTCATATGTTTCAATAATTCTGTAACCACACTGGAATTAACATTCTCTGGGACTACTTCAGTATATTTCTTGTTCTTACAGCTAATACCCTTCCAAAAGTTTTGTTTGTGTATGCGTGGTCTCTGCCTCTCAGATAGCTATATGCTGATCACTATCAAGCTTTTACACCATGACGAAGATAGTCCTGATTTTGGTTTATAACCAATTTTTATTAGAGAAGAGAAGCCTTGGATTTGTAAAGCACCACACTTGGCTATTTAATGTATCTGGTTACTCAAATACTCCAAATGCCTGGTGGTTGTGTATTGGATACACCTTA
Organism: Agapanthus africanus; assembly: GCA_030015575.1. Classification (NCBI taxonomy): domain Eukaryota; kingdom Viridiplantae; phylum Streptophyta; class Magnoliopsida; order Asparagales; family Amaryllidaceae; genus Agapanthus; species Agapanthus africanus. The sequence goes on from CM057338.1 coordinate 27,907,633, forward strand.
TAATGTATCCAAGTCAATTAAATGTGAAACTGCTCACACGTTCCAGGTGTAAAAGAATAGGTTGGCAGTTTAATTTTCTATGTGACTGCTGTAATGCTAGTTTCTATGTGGCCACTGTTAAGCTAGTTGTCTTCTTCCTTTTCCATTTATATTCATAAGAAGGGGTTTTAAGTGATATTGCATCCTACATTACTAAATTTATTTCAATGTTGTAAGGGGGATCCATGCTGAACTCCCCCCCCCCCCAAATAAACAGGACTGGTCTCGTCTTGTGTGGTTGCATGCCTTGAACTTGAAACCGTCTTGTCATAATTCTCATGCTCCACCAACTTATTCATTGGGAGTATTACTAAGAAGATGGACCATTTTCACAGCGGTTTGTCAAATTGATGTCAATCCTCTATGAAAGAAGACTAAGCACAACTGTAAATGTTACTGTATAATTGTATGAACACATTATACAAGAGCTTTTATAAAGAAGCCATTGGATTTCCTCATTTGCCCTCAACTTGCTCTAGAAGTAAATTGTTAGGAAAATTTATTCACATTGTGTGCGCTAGAACTTCTAGAACATGCCCACTAATAAAACTTGAAACAGTATTACATACAGTCTCCAGGCAGTTGAGAAAAAAATTATTCGGGCAGACCGACAAATCAAGACTTGACTGAAGAGGCCCAAAAATTGGGGACCATCTCCCCCCTTGAGTCCATTACATGGGTAGGATCGGTTATCTTATTTCTCAAGGGTATTACGGTGAGTTTTATTTTTGTTTTTGTTTTTGCTTATTGGACCCTACTTAGCAGAGTCAGAGACGGCGTTCTCCTTTGATGTCTTTAAAGATCAAAACACCCTATATTTTTTTTCTCGTAGCATCTTCCCCCCCCCCCCTCGAGTGTACTTTTCCTCATAATTTTTTCTTGCTGATCTGAGTACTTGCACGAGTTATCTCCTCGTATCTTTGTTAAGAAATAGATTTTTTTCCAGTTCGATTTTATTTTAAACACACAGCTCGATGTTTGCTAAATGCTTCATTATTATATCATAACAGGACGGAAATTGCAAAAGTTGGTGGGGAACGCTGAATTTGTTGATGTATCATTTCATTATCCTTCAAGAGTGATGGTATGCTAGTGCATCTTTAGCGTTTTTTCATTTCATGCGATTTTTTAAACCTACATTTTATGTGCTGTTTTATTTATTGAATTTTCCTTTTTCTTTATATTATTCTTAAATGAGACTTAATATTAGTTACCATAGATACTGAATACTTTGAATTGGTTGATGCCATGCAACATAGACAATGTACACAATACCACATTGCATGATGTTGGGTGGTGGTTAGCTTTGTGTTGGGTTTTGCTTTAAGATAGAAAACTTGGATGCATGTATGGCCGCAATTTCTACAACTGGAAACTGCAATGCATGATAACAATATAAAACCTCTATAACAATGAACAATTATATGGTATCATAATCCCAAGCTTCAAAATATACCTCTCTAACTCAAAAAATATACCCAAATATAATATCCAATCTATTCAATATTACAACTCTTGAAAACAAATAAAAATCTATAATCTTCAATGTCATCCATAGCTTTTTATACAGCTCAAAAACTCTGGAATAATTATCCAATCCAAATTCACCAGCACATGCAACAAGTAGAGGGTTCATATAAAACACCTTATGCATCGAAAGCAATATATGAATAGGTTTATGAAACAAATAATCACAGCTGTAAGAACATGGTACAGATGTCAGAGACAACATATAAGTATAACAAATGATACTTTCAAGTGTACAATTTTAGGTAACTGATAGAATGGAAGCCTCATATTATAATCTTTGGGATCCTACTTTCAAGTGTACAATTTTATGCAACTGATAGAATGGAAGCCTCATAAACCTGCAATTGCATGAAGAAAACAATTCTATAATCATAACAGGCCCAAGGTTTAATGGACCATAAATGTTAAGTTACCAATTATCGATTGGATTAATAATCTTGGGTATATTCAGGAGATACTTGAAGGATAAGGAAACATTAACATAAATCATAAATTGTAAAAATTTTTTATAAAAAATTTAGCTCGCTAACCGTCATTTTAGCTTCTTTGTTTGCTAATTATATATATTTTTTGAATTTCTCTTTATTTTTACCATTTTGCAAATTTTTATAGGGTTTTCTTTTCATTTTAATAACCTTTTAAGCTCTTCATTTCCCCACCTACTCGCTTTATAAGAAAACCCCTTACCTTTAGATTCACCAAGTATTTTCTTATATACTTTTTTTTAAAATACAACTAGTAATATTTCTCCACATAATATTAGTTTTACTTGAAAATTCCAATTACTTTCTTTTTGTTATTCAATGTTTAAATAAAATCAAACCTTCATTTTTAAATTCATCATCTACCTCTAGATCTTTTATCTATTTTAGCGTCTCTCTTCCATTTTCCAATGTAAATATTTAATACGACCAGTCTATATTGTGTGGTCAAACTCACTCGGAATGACTTTACAATATTTACACGTTGATTTATCTATCCTTCTAGTAAGGGGAAAATCTATCTAACTATTGTTTAATGCACTTTTAAAAGATATCATATGCTCATCTCTCTTTTTAAAATATATATTTGCTATTATAGGATCATACGTACTGCAGAATCCAATATCATATCATCCATATCGTTCCTTACTCCATAACCTTGGCATCTACACACACTTTAATATCCATAAGCCAGGCCATTATTTGAATGTGTTAATTTTATTTTGTTAGTGAGAATTGAGTTGACAAGGATCTCATTTCATCATACAGATGCGAGACAGCACGCATGGTAGTCATTATGTGTTTGTGCTACTACTGCTGCAGAAGCAAGTAAAAAATCAAGTAAATTGATATTTTCTAAATCATGTAAAAGGCCAAAAGATTGTTTCCGTTTTAACATGAACTTTATCTCCCTTGATACCTGATGAGATTTATTCTGCTGAGTTCAAGCTTTAAATATATATAAGTGTAACTAAAGTCAATGCCTACTTTTTAAAATATTCTGTATTTGCTCTAGGAACAAGTTGACAACTTTGTTTTGTTTCTAAATCATTATTGTTCAAAAACAGATACCGGCTCTACAACATATAAACTTGTCAGTTCATCCAAATGAAGTTCTTGCAATTGTAAGTATGCTACTGTAACTATTTTGCTATTTACTAATTATATGTAACAGCTAGCAAAGAATAAATTTATTTTGTCCTTTTTTCCTTTTTGCTTGCTGGTTTAGGTTGGTCTTAGTGGAAGCGGGAAAAGCACGCTGGTTAGTCTTCTTCTTCGTCTGTATGAACCAACTGATGGCCAGGTGAGATTTGAAATTTATCTCATTGAGTGCGTATATGTTGCATGAAAAATATGTACTTTGGATTTCATGGAGGATGACATTGAAATATTGGATATAGTTGGTGTTTTAACTTGGCTGACAGTACCTGGCTGTCAGTATCTAAGCCAAATGTATTAAACTGATCTTTCCCCAATCCTACTATATAATTATATTATCTCCAACATTTTCCCCATCACCCACCCTCCCGTTCACTACCTAAGCAACAACACATGCACGCACTCACCCACACACGACCAAATAGAGAAGGCCAAAAATAGAGCTTCTTCACAGTTTGAGGCCCTGTTTGGATATGGAGTTAGATTAACCGGTGTTTAGTTTTAAGTGGAGGTAGAGGTGATGCAAGCTCTAGTATGCAAGGCCCTACCTCCTCTTAAAAGTTGAAGTTTGAAGGGTTTTTTGGCTTTGCAATTATCTATACTTCAAAATGTTGTTTTGGAGTTATTTAAACCCCAAAATAGGTGTTTCCTTCACAAACTCAGGAGGTTAGAAAACTTTGGTTGGATTGGAGTTTTGTAAACCTTGGATATCTCAACTTTGGAGTTTTCTAAACTCTAAATTCCATGCCAAACATGGCATAATTAGGAGTTTGGAGTTCAGTTTAAATAACTTTATGAAACTCCAGTTATCCTAACTTAACTCTCTATTCCCAGACAGGGCCTGATTATCCAACTTATCTTGTTTGGTTTGTTGATGGTACTTATGACAGGCCAACGGGCAAATATGTGAAAATCTTAGAGAGGGATATGTAGGATATTTAGGGTTTCTTCTCCATTTATGGTTCTAGGTTCACAGTAAGAAATCTTAATAGTAGGTCAGGATGATTTTATTTCTCAAGAAACAAATCCTAACAGAATGCCTCTCTCTCTCTCTCTCTCTCTCTCTCTCGTCAGGATATTTCTCAAGGAAACAAATCCTAACAAATCCCCCCCTCCCCACCCCCCCACCCCAAAAAAAAAAGAAAAAGAAAAAAGAATTGAGTACGTGTAGTTTCATTCCAGTACTTGCCTCTGACTTGCTTCTACTTATAAATATGCACATGATATAATTAATGGGAGTAGATTATCTATAAGGTTGCCCTGATAATGGTTTCTTTTGTTCATTCATCAGATTTTAATTGACGGTGTCTCTCTCCATGAGTTAGATATCAAATGGCTGAGGGAAAATATTGGATTTGTTGGACAGGTCTCCCAATACACCACTTGTTTTTGCAACTTCCATTATTTTACTTTACCTTCTTGAGTATCAGGCTGCATTATTTGATTTTAAAGATTAACAGGAACCACGTCTTTTTCGGATGGATGTGGCTTCAAATATCAAATATGGGTGTCCAAGAGAAGTGAGTAAGCAAGAGGTGGAATGGGCTGCAAAGCAAGCATTTGCTCATGAGTTTATAGTATCTCTCCCCAATGGATATGAAACTCTAGTTGACAATTCTCTTCTCAGTGGCGGCCAAAAGCAACGAATCGCCATTGCAAGAGCTATTCTTAGAGATCCTACATTTCTGATCCTGGATGAAGCCACAAGTGCACTTGATGCCGAGAGTGAACATTATGTCAAGGTATTAAATTCATTTTTCATAAAATGTTAATTTCTGCTTGTATGATAACTTAATTCTGTGGGAATGTGCTCTTTTCCTCAGTTGACTTTATTTCTGTGTTTGAGTAAATCATAATTCCCTCTCTTGTTCATACCTTGCTATGAATTTGCCATTTATATAAGAGAGAGTCGAAGTGAGGTCAATAACCAGTCTTGAAGTTTCGTCGAATTTTTTTCATGACTCGTGGCCGTCCCCATTTTGACGGGAAGTAGATTATATGACGACGATGACGATAAAAATAATTCTTCTGATATTATTTAAAATCTTTTTGTTAAGGGAATTCTTCACCATTCGAAGGCGAAGAGAACCGTGATCGTCATTGCTCATAGGTAATCCTTGTTGCTTCTTGTCCTCAACTATTTTTTCTTAAAAAAGTTATATCTGTTTGTTTGCATGAGCTCAACCTGCTTGGCCCAAGAAAGATCTTTGGCCCTATATTGCTCCTAATTTACTTGCTAGGAATTTCCACCAATCCACGTGCAGCTATGTCATGTTGATAGCCCAAAGTAATACCCAAGACAAATTCTTTTGTTCCTGAGTAAGGGCTACCATGCTATTCCTTATGATGATTCATTCAAATTTTCTTCTCCTTACTGTTCTATGAGCAGGTTATCTACGATACAAGCTGCAGACAGAATAGTTGTGATGGACAGCGGAAGAATTGTAGAGGTAAGTCCCAGTTTTATGCAATTAAATTATACTCTTCTAGCAAGAATGTATGAACTGTATGTACTCTCTTATCTATCGGTGGGTCAGATATATGTTTTTTTGGGGGGTGGTGCGGTGGGGTGGGGTGGGGTGTTTAAGGGCATAGTTTTCTGTATCTAGTGTACAAGGTTTTACACAGGATGCAAATAACCAATCGGGAGAATGCTAGAGATTGTAGCAAGAATTTAAATCCTTCCAACTTTTCATCGGTAACCTTGTGATTCCTTGGTGATGTTGCCTTATGCAGATGGGAGATCATGCCGAACTTATAAAAAAGGATGGCTTGTATGCACGATTGGCTGAACGACAAGCAGATGCCTTTTCGTGATGCCTAACTATTTAAAAATTTCAGGCTTATACATCCATTCCATGAGTATTTATTTATGGGGAACAGCTAAATCAATTTAAAGCAAGGGAAGCTTCAATGCTGCATACCCTGAGAGGCCATTTTTTGAAAAATAAGATTTCATTCTTATTTAGCCAACCAAAAAATTCGGACGAAAGCTTAGCTGCTGTTGTAACATTTATACCTACTGAACTGATTATTTAACATTTATACAGTGGATTTTTGTGAGGCTTTTTTATATTGTACCCCTTATGTTAATCTGTGCCCAGATGCAACCAAAAGAATGGTTACAATGAATCAATGGAAAGAAAGAAAATTGTAGCGATAAAGTGAGAAGCATTAGAAAAAAGGGAGGATAAAGAAACGAGCAAAAACCCTTCTGTGGTAGTTATTAAAGTAATTAACAGTTGCCTATCACTCTAAAATTTCTTTTTTGTTCCTTCTGAAGCCACATACATCTTAAATTCGAGCTTCTTTCCTTCATCACTCGTTATCACAAACACACCCAACACTCAGGCCATTTATGCTGGATGATTCAGTTATACAATTTGAACGATGAATCACCAATTGAAGGGAAGTACGTTTTTTAAGGTCAGCCGTGAGCAACTAACATTTCTTTTTCACAATCACTAAATTGGCCAGGGCAATTGCTATGTTACAGAGCATGAAGATGCCACATACTACAATTCCATGAAAACTCACTGCTGCTATTGTGAGAACTATACCGTGGAATAACAATTAAAACTCGAGAAAGAGGATCCCAAAGGAACAAATAATAAATCTATAGTCAAGAACTTCACAGGACTTGCACAACATCTTCAGAAAATTGTTCCAGGTTTTTATGCTCCCTCAAGGTAACTCATTTGACAAAACAGAAATTCACATCATATCAATTCGATGAACAAAAGTGTATTTGCCTAGATCTGGATGAACAGCATCTCAGAGTTGACAAAGGCCAACTCTTTTCGCATCAACAAGCATGCATGGAAATAATACAGCACAAGTCTCGACGTGTTCCACACAACAGAATCAAGCATTGACCAAAATTTACCCAACTCTAGTTCCTGACATATATACATCTAATTAAAGGTACAAACTCAAACCTGGCCACAATACACAAAATCATAAACTCTGCTAAGCTATCAGAATCAAATCTAATATGTCTGTTGTGGATCGAATCTTCTCCTCCCATCTCTCTTATAATATGGAGTCTCATCAATTGTTCTCCTCACATACTCAACAAAAGGCTGAGGTGGCGTACGCGGCGATGATTGAATACTATTGGGGGCAGATGCAGGAGAAGCAGCAGCAGCTTGAGCTCGGAGGCCAATTGGTGAGCCTGCTGGAACCGAGACTGGTGTATCAGATGTTCTGCCTGGTCTATCAAGCATCTTCATGAAAAGAACAATAGTCAATATAAGCACAGCTATACAGATACCAATTGCACTCCATGTAATGCCGCTCATCTGTGCTGATTCGGGCATGAAGCTTTTTCCTTCACTGTGGCGCTCAAAGCTGACATCAATTTCGACATGCTGACCTGCAAGAAGCCAATCACAACTACACAGTTAATGGAGGTGCTGTTCTCTGTGGAGTGTTTGTAAAGTTTTTGACAAGCCTGTTAGCAAAAACACCATGTTGATTCTGAATTTTCTCCAAGGAAACTACGGAAAAAGAAACAGGCTTTGTACAAAACCTTTTAAGACTTGCGCTGTCCATCACAACTATTCTGTCTGAGGGGAAAAAAGGAAATTGGTGGGTTTTTTCTGAGGTGAAAAAAGGTTTTGTTTTTTTCTCAAAGCGATGGAGTGTTTGTAAAGTTTTTGACAAGCCTATTAGCATGGTGACTTTTGTTCCGGAGTAAAGGCTACCGTGTTATTCCTTATGACGATTCATTCAAATTTTCTCCAAGTGGTAAAATTGGTGGGTTGTCTGAGGGGAAAAAAGGAAAAAATGGAGGGCTCTTTTATATTTATATGATTGAGGAGAGGGGTGTTTTTTTTTTGTTTTTTTTGGTGGGGGGAGGGGGGTGGGTGGGGGTGGGGGGAGGGGGACTCCATTAAAAATAAAAATCTAGAATCTCGACTTTTAGGTTTTGTTTCCCTTTTTGTTTTGTCTGAGGAACAGAAAACAAATAGCAAGACTTACCCGTCACAGGAAGCACAATGTTTAGTTTATCTGTGAACTTCTGGTCTTTCAGTACTTCAACCTGAACCAAGAATAGAAAAGGTACGCATTAAGAATCACACATTTTCTGAAGTTCTCTTATAGAGGTCCACAGGATGAAGCTTGTCACACCTTGTATTCTTTAACCCCACCAATGCCAAAACCATCTGTTCTAAATGGTGTAACTAGCAGCAGATCTTTGGAACTCCAATATATATCGACATCTGCAGTAGTTAAAAAACAGCATACAAACAGATTACACATCACATCAATAATATATTTGACTTTTACTTCGACAGAAGTTATATTCTAGGTACCTGTATTGCCTATAACCTTTATCAGGCTTTTGTTGAAGTTTGGCGTCAAATTTAACTGCAGAAACCAAATGTTTGGAAATTAGTCGCCAATGAAAATATTGAACATGCTTTTTAGATGTGAGCATTTTACCACCTTTCCTACATCCTCAATAGAGAACCCTCCAACCAAAAGTGCATTTGCAGCACCCTCAACTTGTGGCGCTTCTCTCAATGAGGCGATGATTGAAACATACATAAATCCTTCGTTACGGTCATGTTCTTGAGTTCTCATAGGCTTAGACTTAGAAATGGAACTCAGAAGGTGTTTCGGTGGGTAGGGGAAGAATAGACAATATGAATTTCTACTACCAAGATCGCTCCATGGCTTTGCATACCTATGGTACATGAGGGGAAAACATTTAAATAAAGGTCTGATGAAAATCTTGAATAAAAACCCTAAAAATATACTATGAAAGAAGACATGGTAGCATACCCAACAAAAGATGGGTCAACCCTGCAATCATACTGGACTTCAACAGCCTTGTCAGTAGCTCCAAACCTGTCATTAGGGTCACTGCTACAACCAACCGGAAAAGAAAAGGAAAATATTCAGCCACATACCTACTGGTATTTCAAACAAATAACATAAACTTTCAACATGCATTAAATAGCAGATATTTCTGTTGAAGAACAAAATAACCCTGCTTTATGGAGAGAGAATTTAAAGAGGCTCAACACTAATATTTTAGGAAACTACAACATTAGCAGCCTCCTACTTAATTCCTGATAAACAATCAAGGAAAAGCTTGATGCATCTCTGAGACTTGCATGTCTCTTTATACAGAATACAAATAAACTACACTTTTCGAGTTCTTTATACCCTAAAGTAGGACAGCGATCAATTTCAACTAGGATGTTCCAGTAAAGACATAATTGCAGACGGTGGTGCATTGTTGTTCATACTTTAAGAGTGATTTGACTATATTTTCAAAAATTATTTATAAAGAATGCCTCGGTAAAATTGGGAACGTGCTTCACTTTGGCTGTTGGCATTAGCCTCAAAGTCGAAATAATTCCCATATAGAAACCTATCATAATCCCTTCCTTATCTCAAACTAAGAGAATGTCAACTAGTTTTTTTTAAGATTGTGGCAAAAAAACCCAGTTACCCAAACTTTTTTTCTGCCAGTATTAACTATGACAGGGTTTACGTCTGATAACTGGTTGTCAACCTATATAGCTGTACTTTATAACTGATGCCATTTTGAGGGGAAAATACTTTGATAACGATGATCAAGCTTGCATTAGTGGCGGTAGCTAGCCAACAACGGCATTAAACATAGGACAAATCTTTATATGTGCATCTGTGTCTGTCTCTGTGTGGGGTGAGACCCGTGAGGGTGAGGGTAGGGGGACCCTACAAAACTTTACTGAGATAATGAAGGAAATAATGTTTCAAACATACCTAAACTTTATGGAGAACTTGTAACCTTCGGATGGAAATCGGACATTATTCAATGTCTCTGCTGGAGAACCAACTAGAATCTGATTGGCTTTCAGCACAGTAACTGTTGTTTGCAATTTTATATTTGGACCTCTGAATATAACTGCTTGGACAAAAATTTGCTAACATGAGATAATCGACAAGCATGCAGCAGACCACTTCAGTGTGTCTGAATATAGAACAGAGGCCAAAAAAACTTGTAATTTCATACCTTGGGCTGAACCTTCACCACAAGCATGAGCTTCACCAGATATTTTATTCACAGTCAGAACACTTCCATTGCCACTTAACCACTGACCTAATCCAAGACCATTCGTTCCTACAAAACAAGGAAGTAAGGCAGAGCACAGATCATCAAGTGTTTTGGTGCAGAGTTAAATGCAACATTAGGAGTTTTATATAATATCTGCCAACTGAAACAAATGTAGTATTCTATGAAGCAAGAGTAAGAAATACCCTATGAAGCTCAATGAATGTGTATAATACATATGCTACCAGTTTTACATATATATCTTGATAGAGTTCGTCGAAAACAAGGCACACCAAGTGTATCATCATGTTTTCAAAACAGAAGAATAAGCATATATGAACAAAAATATTCATCAAATTAGTGGAGACTGGACTTTTACTAAAATGCCAACTTTGATCTTCTTCCATGAATTATTGAGATATACCCTTTCTCTTGTTTGAAGACTGATGAACAGTTGCTTGAGCAATGATAACAAGACCATCCAGAAAACTAAAGGAATATAAATGAGGAGAAGAGAATTCAATAGCGGGTGGATCAGGAAGAGTTTGGCCCTCTTTCAGAAGTTGAATAATCTTGTGGGAAAACTGCGGCTGTTCTTTGGCCACACAGCATAAACTAATTTCAGAGCCCTCCCGGTCTGTATAAGTATATAATTAGCGTTTACCTTTGTGTTTGCATTTATCAGTTCTAAGCATTTTTCTATTGTATGTGATAGAAATCATAACCTTTCTTATTAAACTTTGTAATCAGCTATCAAATGCAAGGTATGTAAGCCCAGATCGTCACAACAGTATAAAGGTTTTATATACTTCCATTTCTCAAATACACATTACGGCTACCATTTATGTGACTACAAAATGCCAATACTGATATTTGATGTTTCTTGTTTATATTTATTTATGTTAGGTGCTAGACCTTTCCTGGGCAACTTGGAGTTACCGTTTCGGTCATGAACAGTATTTGGTTTTCTTACTCTTATTATAAAAGAAGTTTATTGCATTATACATAAATAGTCTCTTTACTGTATGCAATCATGATGTCATATTAATAAAATACCAATGTTACTTTCTCAATTTGAGCCGATGAACTTATTGAAAGTTTTGTCCTGCAGTCTGCACCTATCACATAGACCAACATCATCATCCTCAAAATAGAGCTGGCTACAGAGCATGACTCTTGCGAAAGTTTCACATAAAAGTTAACTGAAGTGTTACCGCTGGCTGATGACTTGGTTCAAAATCTGTGTTGCATGTTTCTGGTCATCGAAAAGATTGATGATGGGAATCTACCATAAACCCAGCAGGTCAGATGTTAATGGAGCTCTGAAGAAGCTTCTAAAAGTCATCCTAGACTATTAGGCTAGAGTCTAAGAGATGATGCATTTTGCTATAGGGAACTGCACTCATCTTTGAGGAATGAGGCATGATGTACACAAAGATGCAAAATGGGCTAAGAAATGAGAAGTGCATTGCATCAATTGGTACAGGAGCATTTATTCCACACATGACGTTTATGCATCAACTTGAATTCAAAGTGGCCTCTAGATCGTTCTACTGACTAAAAGTCAATTCAACAAACATAGATTTGTTGGGGAAGCCAATTCACACAATATAGGCTTTGTTTGGATTCAAAGTTAAGTTGGGATAACTTCAGTTTTGTAGAGTTACCAAAACTTAACTTTATATTCCAAAATCCGCTCTGTTAGCTTGGCATAACTAAAGTTATGTCAAGTAAAAAATGTTGAGCCTAATTTATTTCAACTCTAAAGAAAGGGAAGAAAACTAGACTTCTGAACCTAATACCAAAATCAAGCACACTAAAGTTGTTTTTTTAAAAGGACTTGTACCCTTGTGAAACCCCAGTTTCATAAGGTATACCTCCACTAGATAAATAAATATGATTATCTTAAGTCCAAAGCCAAATAGGCTCTCGCGTTGTGAAGGCAAGTTTTGGTAGTTTGTGCATGAAATGAAAACTTGTTGAATGCCGCACAACAATAAGGCGAAGAAGTTGATACCATAGTAACATAATTCGCGAATTATTTGGCGAATTCGCGAATTATTCGGCGAATTCGCGAATAATTCGCAAATTTTTTATCCGATTTAATCACCGCTGCCGAACGGGCCGAATTATTCGCGAATGATTCACGAATTATTCCCGAATTATTCGAAAAATATATCAAATAATTCACAAAATTCGAAAAAACAGAAAATAATTCAAAAAACGGCAAATAATTCACAAAATCAATACCCAGCGTCTCATATATTAATTTCTTGCTCGAAATCCTTCCCGAACATTTCCCGAACACTTGCCGAATCTTTCCCGAATACCTGCCGAATTTTTCCGAATAGTTCTCCGAATCCGAATTTTCGACCTCGCCGAATTATACCCGAATCACGAATTTGTGACTATGGTTGATACTGACACCACCAACATAAATATGTAATTATGCCCATAATGAGGCAAAGAACTCTAAGATATTGTGTACTGGTCTGTGCATGGGGTTGGAGGATTCAAACTGTAGATCAAAGTCCATAAATCCAACCATTGCGCTGTTTTTGAAAGTCTATGTAACATGCCAATTGCGTAAATAGTACTCCAGAGGTACAAAACTGTGTATATACGATCCTAAGAATCCACCTCTAACTTTAGCAGCTATCTGAAAATTGGAAAAGCATGGCTAATCTTTGATGCCTATCCTAAAACTTGTGCAAGAGTATCATAATTGGAAGACATAAAAAGTAAGATTTTATTGATGAAATAAACTCAAAAGCAAAAGGTAACAAGGTGAAAAACAAAAATTAATGTGTTCAAAAAGAGATCACAGTGGAAGATAGCAATAAATGTTAAGAAACTAATTTTAAGTGGTTAAACCTTTGCAAATTCTAGCCTTGCATAACCTAGACCCGACAAGTTTTTTAAGTGAAATTAGTCAGTGCTTAATATATTTCAATACCGCTGAAAGCTCAATATGCCGTATTCATATGTCATGATATTTAATGTCAGAATCCATTAATGGTGCAATGCAAAAGGCGAAAACCCCATTATTCAGATGGAGCCCTATCATGCATAACCAAAGAATATTAAATTAAACTTTTAATCTAGAAGAGGGGAAAAATAAACATTTTTTTACGCATGAAAAAGCATGGGAGAACGTAAGAAGACTTTGACAAGATAGGTGAAGAGAAAGCAACATCATTTCAACCAACACCGCGGTACCGAAAATAAAGGTATATCCATGGTGTATAATATTAGAACCAGGTCATGAGTACTTCTAAATATCACCACTACATTAAAAAAAAGCAGATGCACCAGAAAAAATTTAAGAAGAGAATTACCATCTCCAATCACAGTAAAGTTAAGTTTATGCCCAGCATGAAGGACTGGATTTTGAGGAAATAACTGTGCACCAACTGATACCTAAAAAAGGTGAAATGACAATGGTCAATTTTTTTCCATACAAGCCACTGATGTATGATATACTTCATTTAAACTGCAGAAAGTTGGTTTAAATTGGTCAAGTGTTTGTGGCTCCACAATCTACAGTTCAACAAAACTCAATACAGAAGCAATGGCATTGTGCCTTGAACCACAGCAAGTTCTATTAATTGCTTCAAAACATCTGAAATATGCACTTCAGCTACCTCAACAGTACCAGTGATCAGCACAGCAGCCAAGGCCACTAGAAAGGAACAAACTATATAAGAGAGAAAGAAGCAATACCAGGATGAAGTCTGATTTCTCAGGTTTATGCTTGATTGTTACCATTACAAGAGCTTTCCCTGGACTTCTAGCCTGCATTATCAAAAGAAAGTCAAAGAAGAAAATTGTCAGATGAGGCTGAATGCAAGAAGAAATCTTTATAGTTCACAATACAACATTGATAATTCTCCGCCAGTCACCAAGAATAAGCATAGATATAGGCTGCTTAAATGGTTGACTCTTAATACTCCTACATGAAATACAACTAAGAAAAATCAAACCTCAAGAACAACATTTCCATAGCCGCTATCCGACTTATTATCATCATTTGGCCTTCGAATGGACACAACATCAGGATAATTAGTCTCAACATCCACTGGAACTACATCATGCGCTTCAGAGAAGGGATATCCTAAGCAAGACAAAGAAAAATTAAAGCTAGCAAGAGAAGCCCCAGAGCTATGAAGAATAGACATATAGGAGAATCATCCATAGACAAAGGAGAATTATCCTAAAACCAGTCTCTGCAGGGGGAAATACCTAAAGCATCACAGTAACTAATTCCAAGTTCCAATTTAGCGTCCTTTCCAAGGTAAGCAACATGGAATATAGATTCTGCTGTGGTAGCCCTTACTTGAGCCACCTGAGAAAAGGGGAAAAAAGGGATTTAAATAAACATTTACATAATGAAAGTATCCTTACAACTAAATTAATGATTAATGCACTAATCTTAAATGCAGGAATTCACTAACAAGTAAAGTAACAAAGATCCAACATGAATGCCATAGTATTAAATTAGTCGAGAGAAAAAGAAAGGGGAATAAAAGGATGTCTAGTGAAGTCATTATCTCTGAATCAACACCCAAAGGATGAAGTAGAGAGCGAGCGATTACAAATGATATGCAGTAAAATCCCAGTAGTACAAGCCTCAAAATACCCCAGATTCAGTAATAAGCATGCTGCTTCTAGGAAAACCTAGTCAAATAAGCTAATAAAGACAGATGAGTCCGCTTGAGGTCGGTAAACTATATATATATATATATATATATATATATATATAACAGCTCATGATGATGGAAAATGTGAAAATTGAGAAAACAATTACGTAGTCAATCATACAACTAGTCACTACACTAGTATAAAAATTAAAATATATTAAAAATTCAGCCCGTGCCTGATTTAGTTCATAATTCATATTGTTATCATCTTCCACGAAGAAGAAAATATTATAATGTACACTACTTATAAATTATATCAAGGATTAGGGTTTGTTTAAAATGAATAAAAATATAATATTATTGTATGTCCAATATTTAAAAAAAGTAATACAGTACTTAAGAATATTACTACGGGCTTCTATGAGAAATGTGAGGGAAGAAAAAAAATAGCGGAAGCAGTTGCATAATTATAATGAAGTTACAACACAAACATTCATTTATTCTAGTCACCTTATTCAGGGTTTATAAACATGAAAGTTAAACAGAAAGAAAATCTTAAACTTGCTTGTGGAAAGTTACATAAAGTGTTGTCTGAGATTGTCCTGGCACTTCAGATCAAAGATATGAGCAAACGAAGCCTACATAAATACTCAATACAATGCATTCAAACTAGGAAAACAGATAGTATTGCATAACATGCAATCCTCAGATTACCATGGCATGGATAACTAACCTCTGCGATCCTTACGCATGAAGCTATTTCTGTTCTACCAGTTCTCTGGTCCTTGGCCTGGATACATGCAAGTTCGTTACTCTCTCTTGTTATAATTTTACTTCCATCAATAGCAATAGCATCCTTCCTTGAAAGATCCCTCCTTCCACATTCCTTCAGCACAGAATAAGTAGTGCCTTTGTGGTCACGGGAGCCCATGACCCCTGGCAAACGATCTGATGAGGTGTAGAAAGGTGGGAGGACCCATGTTATGGGTATCCCAAGAGCCAAAGGAGGATCCGGGACCACTGTCAACATTTTGGATGCATTATATGATACTTGTTGTGCAATGCCAGAAGGCACAAAATCACAGAAGAATGAGACCGAAACTTTTGTCCTGCCTGCAGATCTGAATTCCCGATAGATATAAATAAATAATATGTGCATAATGCGATCATGCTGTGTACAAGATACAACAATTAGAGACTCGAATTAAAACAAGATAGCAAGCGAGAAACAAGTAGTACAGAAAACAATTGTGCATGCACGTCATAATATTTATTGACTGCCTGACATAAAAAGATAAATAACATAATTGTTTTAGCAGTGTTTAATAAGTTCATAAAAATTCTTACAAAACTAGCTGTCTCTCAATTCACAATTTTTCAGATCTACTCTTAGCTAAGTCAATGAAAACTAGCTGTTTTTCATACTGGAGGAGCCAAACAAAATTAACAGGCAGTTTTACTCGAAACACCCAAAACAGGAGCAGATGAAGACATGTAACTTTTTCTTTGTCAAGCTACAATGAGAAATAATAAATATTGAAAATTGACTTCAGATGTTAGTTTGGAAGAGCATAATATGACATTCAAATCACCAATATACATCATGTACTTTACAAATAGTGTGATGAATTTAATATTATTGAAAGCAGTAATTGCAGGAAGAAAGACGGAAAGAAAGGTTTATTGTAAACAATTTCACAATTTCAGATATCGTTTTAGGCTAACAACATGAATGACTAAGTTTAGTGAAAAAGAAATTTGTGACTCTTCTCCCAAGAGTAGAATTAAATATTTATCTTTAAATGAATTACAACTACAGCTCTTATAAAAAGAGTTTAAGTAAGGACCTGCCAAATAATAGATTGCTGAATGCGCTATCACTGCCGTCTAAATGGCAATGCTTATTCTCTTCTGTGGCACAAGATAATGAAATTTCATTTGCACCAGAATGCAAGATACTTGGTGTTTGGAAGGTCAACACCTATGCAAAATGAAATCAGATCATCGGTAACTTTAAGAGTAACCAACACCAGAAGCGAACTTCGGATAACAATAGTCGTAAACAGGAGTCTGTTTACCTTCTCATTCCCTATTGTCCATTTATAATCACCACATTTCTCATAGAAGGAAAATAAGTTTCCCTAATTGCCACTTCAATTTGTTAGTCGAAGGTAGATGAAAACGGTTGGAAAATATATAAAAATGAATATTTCATTTTTACTGACCTCTACAATTGATGGAAAAATTGGCATTTTGCAACCAATGCAGAGCTGGTCACTCTGCAAATTCAAAACCATTCCTGAGGGAATCCCTACTTGAACTTTGCCATACGCTTCACAAATCAAGTTGCCTCCACTGCCAAAAACACTTGCTCGGACAGTCTGACCATGGATACAGAACAAAATTAGAAGGAAAAAAATACAGAAAGATGCAGAAGCAGATGAACATATATTATTACACAGATAAAACAAATATTCAAGCTGGATGAAACAGGGTCAGGAATGACATTGTATGTTGAAGGGTACAGTGATGCTATAGCAATTGTTGATTACTGCACAACTAGCTTATGAGCCAATTTCTTTTCACATGAGCATGTATCATTTTATTTAGATGTGGAAGGTTCTAATCTAGATGAGATGAGAATTTGGGTTTCTTAGAAACAGAAAGTTAGGAACTTAGGAGGTTGGGGGACAGGTTTAGAGGGAATGAAGCATCTATTTGTTGAATTGTGGAAAATTCTTCCTCAAACGTATGAGGCAAGAGGTGCAGACGTCTGGACATGCACGAGACTCATGTCAGAAATCCTGAACAACACCAGACGTCTGACAGCCAAATTGCAGACGTTTGAGAAGTCTTAGCCAAAGAACAGAACGTAGTCAGACGTCTGGAAAAGATGAAGCTCAATCCAAAGCAACTGGAGACGTATGATGGCGAGTGTGCAGACATCTGCGCAAGGATCTGAAGAGAAGCAGAGAAGAGACAGCCATCTGATCAATTCTGGTGCATACGTCTATCGTCGGGTTTTTTGTGCGAACCGAATATTATTTATTTAGACTTATCTCTTATTTTAAGTAGGATTAAGATCTGCCTATATATAGGGATCACTCCTGTGTTATATGTACTGCCAATTTGAGAGACTATTGTATAGAAAGAGGATGACGGCTAAGATCTAAAGAGATTTGAGAGAAATCTCTTAAGGTTGCTTGGTGTAAACTTGATTCAAGATCTATAGACGTTTGCAGATTCCGCTCAGCCGCGGACTAACCATACGGTGGGTGAACCTCGTCAACAAATCTCTCGTCTTTATGATTTGATTTATTCTTTTTCTCGCACTTTATTATTGTCTTTTGTTGTTTATATGCGTGATTTGGTTGCTTGGGTTGGTCGTAAGTAATTGTTCCGTGTTAATCTTCTCCATAGTTATCCACAACAACCGGTATCAGAGTTTCGGGCTTGACAAGGACAAAGGGTTCTTCGATTCTACGATCTAAGTTAACGGTGGGTAACGACGCTTGTGTTATCTTCCTCATCTTTTTAGATTGTAATTTTGAAAGCGTTGGTTCAGATCGAAAGAGAAGTTAAGTTTGCTACGACGGTAGACGAAAAATGACGAAGTCTAAGATAAGAATCGAGAAATTCAATGGTCACAATTATGGTTGGTGACACATACAGATGGAGAACTACTTATACCAAAATGATTCGTATCTTCCATTGTTTGGCGAAAAGCCCGAGAAGATGTCCGATGAGACATGTAATCTATTGGATAGGAAAGCCCTCACAACGATTAGGCTATCGTTGACTTCACAGGTGGACTTTAACATCTCAAAAGAGAAGACAACCATAAGGCTAATGACGACATTAGCGAAGTTGTATGAGAAGCCTTCAACATCAAACAAGGTATTTTTGATGAGGAAACTTTTCAACATGAAGATGGCAGAGAACGGTTGGGTGACATGACACCTGAATGAATTCAACAGCATGACAGGCCAACTCGAATCGATTTCAATTGTATTTGAAGATGAAATTTGAGCCCTTTTATTCCTATGTTCGTTGCCGGAAAGTTGGGAGAACCTAGTTATGACGGTAAACAACTCAATCTCAGGAACTCTCACGTTTGATGATACAGTGAGTTGCATATTAAACGAGATGAGCTGAGTGGGAATTCGAAAACTTCTGCACTTTCAGTGGAAAATCACGGCAGGACGATGGAAAAGGGAAAAGGGAAGATAGGCAAGTCAAAAAACCAAGGAAAATCTAAAGGAAGGATCCAAGACGACTATTGGAACTGCGCACGAAAACGAATGTAGACTATTGAAGAAAGACTCGTTTGGAAAAACAGATGAAAAGGAAGCCAATGTGGTGTCTATACATGAACAAGGAGAACATGGACTTTGTCTATCGGCAAACGCGAACACAAAGGCAGATACCTGGTTCCTAAATTCGGGGGCTTCTTTTCACTGCTTCAGGCCGGCGCCATTTTAGCGAGTATGTTCAAGAAGATCTTGGACATGTAATGGTAGAAAACGATCAGCCGTGCAAGATCGTTGGAAAATGGATGATCATACTACAACCGTCAGGAGGAACTCAAATAAATCTGAAAAACGCGACACGTTCGAGATTTGAAGAAAAGCTTAATTTCTACAAGTCAGCTAGATAACAAAGATTATATGACGATGTTTGGGAATTCTCAGTGGAAGATTTCTAAAAGAGCATTGGTGGTCGCAAGGGACAAGTTAAGCGGTTCATTGTACTCATTCAGTTGGAGTAGTAGAGTTTCGGTTGCATTGGTGCCAGATTCAAAAGCAAATTCTAAGACTTCGTTGTGGCACAAAAAATTGAGGCAATTCAGCAAGAAGAATATGAAGATTCTTCAGGATAGGGGCTTCTTTCTAGGCTTAAAAAGATGGAGTTGGGATTTTGCGAAAGTTGCGTTTGTGGAAAGCAAAGCTCGCTCAGTTTTCAGATCGGAGGCGTCGTTAAGAAGACCAAGAAGCTAAAGATAGTGCATACAGACATATGGGGACCGGCCTCAATGCAGTCTTATGGAGGAAATCGGTACTTCGTAACTTTCATAGGTAATGCAAGTAGGAAGACCTGGGTTTATGCGATGAAGAAGTACGATGTGTTTGGTTTCTTTAAACACTGGATTGCATAGATGGAGAACCAGACGGGGACGAAGGTCAAGTGCATGAAGTCTAACAATGGCGGGGAATATTGCACACAAAAGTTCGAGACGTTTTGTTTGCAGAAGGGTATTCGTTGGTTGAAAACGGTACCGAGGATGCCGCAACAGAACGACGTTGCTGAAAAGATGAACATGACAATCCTAGAGCGGATGAGGAGCATAACCTTGGATGCATATGTGCTAAAATTCCTATAGGCGGCTGTTGGGGTCAAAAATTACACCCCGGTTGATCAAGTCAAAGTCAAAGTCAAAGTCAACCCCAAGTAAACGGGCCCATGCCCAAGTCGAACCCCGCGGCCAGCCTCCCCCAAGCAAATATGAAAATTATGTAATAAATAATTTTGATGTAATTTTTATGAATAAATGTAAGAAAAATAGGCACAAAGCTAAATTTTTGTAAAGCCCATGGCTCATGTGCAAAATAAATGAGCACATGAGATATGAGATGGGCAAAATACCATTTTTGTAAAGCCCAAAAGGCTATGTGTAAATTTGTAAGCCTATAAAAGCCAATATGATGATGAAATGAAAAAGAATAATTCATTCCCCTAAAAATCTAAGATTTCTGTGTCAACTCGTTCCTCAAGGTTCTAAACCTTCTTCTCCTTTTTGAATTAAATCAAGAGTTTAATTCTTCTTTTTTCCAAAAAGAAACCGTTTTTCACCATAAAACTCTTGAAGGGGAACTCGGATCTCCCATCAAATCCCCAAAAGGAATGATTTTTAAGTCTCACCCCCTTTTCCTCCAAGATCCAGCCATCAGAGAGAAGGAAGAAGAAGACGCGTCTCCAAAAATCCCACTTTAGGAAAGATCCAAGGCTCAAGAGAAAACCCAGGGCTTAAAGGAGAAGAAAAGGATCCCCTTTCATCATCTTCAAAAATATCTTGGGAGTTTAACTTCACAAAATATATATATATATATAATAAATCTTTCTTTTGGGGAGTACAACTCCCAGTGCAGTGGCTAAGCCCCGTTGTCCTCTTTTTCAGGAGTTTAACTCCAAAAGTCAATTGGGAGTATAACTCCCAGTATAGGGGCTAAACCCATTTTTCCCGCTGGCGCCTAGCGCCCGCGTGCCGAGCACGCGAGGCGCTGGCACCCATGCGTCCTTTGGACGCTATTCTCCCTCTCTTTTTTTTTATATATATACACTCAACACTTTCTCCATTAGAAAAAATTTCTAACGGGACGTCCCGCACCCCGCAAAAGGGCTGCTAGCCCTCTTGACCCCCAGCCCGCTATCCAGATAGCGGGACCCCCGTAAACTCTACGAGGCTCCCGATATATCCAAAACCCCTTAAAACACACACACTACACATTGAGTTCGCATGACCAGTTTGACCCATCAATCGGAGGTTCCTTCGCTTCAAAGGCGAAGAGTAATTAACAGCAGCTTATTCCGCGACTGCCAGAGATTCGGATCCCCACAATCAATAAACCCCTGCCTACCCTAGGCAGGGGGAATCTATAGTATGCCTGACAAGCGACGCGTATTCCTATCTCAATGGGGTGACGAAAACACCCTACAGCAGCAGCTGTCGATATTGCTGTGTATCTGATCAACAAAAGCCTAGCAAGTACGCTCGATGGAGGTATTCCGAAAGAAATTTGGTCAGGTAAACTGGATAATTACTCGCACCTCAAAGTATTTGGTTACATTATGTATTCTTTGATAATAAAACGTAAAAGAGTAAGCTTGACTCAAGTCTACGAAATGTGCTTGCATCGGGTATGGTGGAGATGAGTTCGGATATCGACTGTGATTACACAAGTAAGAAGATAATATGAAGCCGGAACGTCGTCTATGATGAACACTTGTACAAAAAAGAAAAGCAAGCCAAGGATGGTGCAGTATATGAGTTTGTCGAGTTAAATGGAACTCGGAAGAGCAATCAGGTACATATAAGTGGAGATCAAAATTTGGAGACGAGCACTGCAGTACAGGATCAGATTCAAGAACAGGTTGAAGACCAAGTTCAGAAACCAGATGTACCAATTCTAAAGAGATCTACACGAGAGAGGAGGCTGACTGAAAAACTTGTTACCGACTTCATTTTGTACACAGATTCGGGAGAGCCCGAACCCCTTGCAGCGGCGACGCAAGACAGTGCTAGCAAGCAGTGGACGCAAGCAGTGATCGATGATAAGAATTTTTTGAAGAAGAATCGTACGTGGGATCTAGTGAAACTACCCAAGAGTCGAAAGGCGTTGCTAAATAGGTGGGTGTAGAGGATTAAAGATGAGGCTGATAGTATAAAGCGGTACAAGAATCGCTTGGTAGTCAAGAGATATGCGCAACAGTATGGAATAGACTATCAAGAGATATTTCCCCCAATGGTGAAGATGACTTCAATTCGGATGATTCTTATTATCATGACGGTGGAGGATTTGGACTTAGAGCAACTGGATATGAAACGACATTCCTTTATGGAGATTTGGAGGTGATCTATATGATGCAGCCACCGGGATACAAGATGAAGGGGGAAGGAAACAGTGTGTGTAGAATGCGAAACCCCAAACATGCTCTAAGACAGTGGTATATCAAGTTTGATCAGTTCATGTTACAGACAGGATTTGTGCGTTGTGATTCAGCTCACTGCGTGTACGTTTAGACTTTCAAGGATGACGACTATATTATTTTATCAATTTACGTGGATGACATGTTGATAGCATGTCCGAATTTTCTATTTTGAGAAAATTCAAAGTTTGAAGAAGATTATGATTGAAAAATTCTCCATGAAAGATTTGGGAGCAGCCAAACAAATTCTGGGTATGAAAATCATAAGAGATAAGAAGCAGCGAAAGCTGTGGTTATCGCAAAAGGAATACGTGGAAAAAGTTTTGAAACGGTTCAATATGGACAAGTCAAAGCCTATGAGTACGACTTTTGCAAAACACTTCAAACTCGGTAAGAAGTTGTGCCTGACAACTCAAGAGCAGAAAGATGAGATAGCAAGACTGCTTTATGCACTTGCGGTGGGGAGTTTGATGTATGCAATGGTGAGTATGAGACCGGATATTGCACATGCAGTGGGAGTTGTGGACAGGTACATGCAAAACCCGGGAAAAAACATTAGAATGCGGTGAAGTACATATTGAGATATCTCAGAAGAACGTCCAGTCATTGCTTATGTTTCGGAGATGACTCTCGAAAAGCGCAAGGTTATGTTAATACGAACTACTCGGGTGATGGAGATAGTGGGAAGAGCACAACGGAATACGTATTCACAATTGGGGGAACAACGATTAGTTGGGTCTCTCGGTTGCAGAAAGTTGTGGCATTGTCAACGACGGAGGCCAAATATATGACCATCACGGAAGCCAATAAGAAGATATGGTTGCAAGGTTACTCGAAGAGTTGGGTAAGAAACAAAATTTCAACACCTTGTGCAGCGACAGCCAAAGTGCGATACACTTGGCCAAGAACGCGACGTCGCTCTCGGACGAAGCACATCAAGGTGCGGTACCACTTCATACACATAGTTTTGGAAGATGGTGAGTTGACACTGCAGAAGATCGCGGTATAAAAGAATCCTGCGGATATGTTCACCAAGATCGTAGATAGAGACAAACTGGATCCTCTCGATGAAAATTTGATAAGGAGAGCAGAAACGGAATCATGTGAAATCTACTAGTGTTAATAATCAAGCGGAAGAATTCTCCAAGTGGAAGATTGTTGAATTGTGGAAAATTCTTCCTCAGACATCTGAAGCAGGAGATACAGACGTCTAGACATGCACAAGACTCATGTCAGAAATCCAGAGCAACGCCAGACGTCTGACGACAAAGTGCAGACGTCTGGAAAGTCTTATCCAAATAACAGAACGTCGCCAAACGTCTGAAGGCAGATGTATGGAGAAGCTGAAGCCTAATCCAAAGCAACGACAGACGTCTGCGCAAGGATATGAGGAGTAGCAGAGAAGAGTCAGACGTCTGACCAAGTCTGGTGCAGTCGTTGGGTTTTTTGTGCAACCCGAATATTATTTATTTGGCCTTATCTCTTGTTTTCAATAGGATTAGGGTTTGCCTATATATAAGATCTCTCCTATGTTATATGTATTGCTAATTTGAAATACTATTGTATAGAGAAAGGATGACGGCTAAGATCTAGAGAGATTTGAAAGAAATCTTCTAGGGTTGCTTGGTGTAAACTTAATTTAAAATCTAGTAGACGTTTCAGATTCCGCTGTTTATATGCGTGATTTGATTGCTTGGATTGGTCGTAAGCAATTGTTCCGTGTTAATCTTCTCCATAGTTATCCACAACACTTATGTTGGGGAAGGTTTTTTCTTCCTCTAACTTCTTTTTTTGTAAGAAAGACGATATGAACTCATCAGAAAAGAAACCGACTCATTAATTAGCTGTGAAACAACCAGCAATTGCCGCTTCAGCATCACTATAGGGTGCAACCTACAATGAACCTACAGGCTCCTTTTCCTCTAAACTTCTACATTGTTAATGAAAAACACAATCTGATATTTAATATACAACAGGAGAATAACCGAAATAAGAGAGGTCCAGCTTAAAACGCACAAACAGTTTAACTATAAATCCTACTTACAGCATTACCAACGGAAATTGCAGAAATCCGTCCCGAAGGCCCTTGAATTATTGCAGTTTCCTCATTCATGCTATTGTACTCAAACGAAGCCCCATGTTTTGGGCCCCCTTTCACTGTAAGCTAAACAATGGCAAAACCATTAAAAAATCCCCTTAAAAAATGAAAGAAAATACAAAAATATTTAATAAGCACAGGATCATCTTAACAAAACAGAATGTATATTTCGCAAGTATAGATAATGCTTAGAGCATGTTAGGATATGATCACTTTTCCAGCCTAATCATCATGATATTGTATGGAGGAATTATTACTGGATTACGCAAATTAATATGGTGTCAGAGTATAGGTTTTTTTAATGCTAGGGTGCCAATCTTTTTGCTTCTTCCTCCTCTAATCCAAGTAGAGAGAAAGAGGAGGAGAAACCTTTGTTTTCTCTTTTCATCATCTGTGGTTCTTTTTTTACACCTCCTTGCCCCCATGGCTGTCTTGTTGTCATTCCGCAATCCCACTGTCACCGATTCCAAATGTCAAAGATATCTCATTTAACAGTTCTAACTCATAGGCATCACATGACCATGCCATTATCATTTCCAAACGATCCAAAAGATCTTTTTCCACGCCTTCTTGTCACAATCACATGAACATGCCGTCATCTCTTCAGGGACCCATGGCTCCTCGCCGCCACAACATCTCGTGCAATTATAACCTTAGCATTAGTGAAAAAGCCTAACACCAGATTTTTGTTTCTTTATTTTTCTATCCAAACTCACAGTGTCTGATCCACATCTGATTCCACTGAGAAGTTGCAAACAGGTATCAGAATATGATTCCTTTTCTAGCCTATTCATCATGATATTGTACAGAGAGCAATCCCAGAAAATAATATTATGCAAACCAAATATGCAGGTGAATTTTCAAAATCACACAATACATAATCAAGCGGACAAGTATACAGTAGCCATTCACTACACAGTTTCATACAGACCAGGAAATTACCACGTAGGAAGCACCAGGTGTTAGGTAAAGATACTCCGGATGTAGGCGAAGTGGACTGTAAACTTCCAACTTAATCATTTGACTAAATATGTCATGCCCATGTTGTTGCCTTACACTGACCTGAAAATAAACGCATATTATGACACTGTTCTAACTGAGAAATGAGGTAATACCAAGAACAGCAGCTCTAACTGAGAGTTGAAAAAATGCATACTTGATTGTAAACTTACATATAGAGTTGTAATACCAAGAACAGCAGCTCTAACTGAGAAATGAGGTTCAGAGGTTATCCAACCTCCATATCGTGAAGAATCATTTGTGCTGACAAGCTCCAGTATGCCATCATTAATATGTACTTGTATATTCATGTACTTGTACTTCAAAGAACACCAACATAAACCCCATGAGAAAGTAAGATTCCGGTGAGGAGCAGAAAAATTAATAACTAGGATCATTAAAAAATTCTACTGGATATAAGACTGCTTGATATAAGGGGGAATTATTTCGGTCACATATGCACTAAGAAATTCTACAATTGCAGTCTCCTTGATAAGTAAAGCAACAGTGTAAAAAGAATCAATCAAGATCCAATGCAACATTTAGGAATCACTCCAAAATCCAAACAGTGTTGACGAGAGGATAGAAGCTTCGTGCACATTGACATTTTGTAAGTTGAAGAGCTAAACAAACGAATAAGTTGAAGCGACGAAGAAACAAAAAATACAATGATATATTGCAGTAACAAGAAAATAAGTTACCACACCATCTTAAGGAAAAGGTTTTGATTCGCATATTCGTATTCCATAGCTATAATACACACCTGAGAATAGTCAAAGATGGAACCATCTTGAGCACCTGCTATAATATCAAAAGATATTGCAGACCCTTCCTGCAATCAAGATGTAAAACCATCAAGTACAACATGCATGCTCAACAAGGAAAGGTAAAATAATCACGAAAGATATTGGTGTACCATAAGGCTAATCTCTTCATCAGAATCTATTTTAATCCAGTCCACGTGTGCCACTCGAACCTGCAAAAGGTATATAATTTCATCATGCTGTATGACAAACTCAACACCTAAAGAAGATAGTGCTTCCAGGTGTAAGAACAATAAATCCAGAATGACAAAAAGATATAAGAATAATATAAGTCTTTTAAATGGAGAACAATCCGATTCGCTATTTGGCACTACTACAGTATTGGAAAGTAAAACCAATTATGTACCAGCTTAAGCAAGGCAGTCACAAAGTTCAAGCAACGCCTTTATGAATTGACTTAATACACAATGGTCTTTGGCTTGAATACTGAATACTAGGAACTAGCACACAAATCTTTGGTATATTAGCGCGTATCAACTTCACTACCATAAACTAGCAGATATGTGAATGCAGAGAAATACACTATCTATAAATTCAGAGATCAGACATGGACAGTGTTATTTGCCTTTCTGAACAAATGCAGATATAATAGACATCTTCCGACCCTCACAAAAAAATACTTCTCGGTAAGAGCATCAGAATACCTATGCAGTTGATTTTATTTTTCAAGAACAGCAAATGTCTCGTATCAATCAGCCTGTTCTACCTCAAGCAAGCTGCAAAGCACTTGAACTCCTATGGAAATTTATCAAACGAAAACAATGGATTCAATGGAGATGGAGGTGGGAGGAAGGAGAAATAAGCCTGAATGGGAATGAATGTGTAGGAGCAGGAAGGTAGGAGAAGGGACCCACTAGAGATGGGGTGGGAGGAATAAAGAATATGTGCTGTTTTTATATAGAACTAATAATAATTAAATGGCAAAAAAACACATCCGTGCACATGCAAATTTCATTTACGTTTGGTAAAAGAAGGTAGTTTTTTTAGATAGTTCAAGGTAGTTTTTTTTAACTTAGAAAGTATAGGTTAGTTTTTTATATTTAACATGTGCAAATAATTTATCCTTCTAATAATGAAGAAACAAACATCTTTTTAGATAAAATGCTCATGGACACTTGGTGCAGCCCAGAAAAAATTTTGTCCCTGAAGACCACCACAGGGATACACCTGTATTTTTATTGGAGTGCAAAACATTATTTGGAATTTTGGCCTATCCCGATCTCAGAGATGGCTGACTCAGATCCCAAAAATGAGCATCGGAGTTCCAAATTCCGAAATTTTAAACCTTAGAAGGGTTCAACAATTGGCTATTGTGGTTTTAATGTTAAGTTAATGTTTCATTTAAGATTAGTCCTGGCTAAGCTCCGCGAGCATGAATTTTATTTGAAGCATGAAATATGTCGCTCAGATAGAGATTCCGTTTAATGGGTTGGTTAGTTTAAAATGTGTAATTGGTTTATTTGGCATCAGTAGTTGCTAATAAATTGTCACAAAGTTTTCATTTATCTTTACAACATATTTTTAAAAACTATCTTCGGCATCACAAACCAGTAAGAAATGTGCCAAATGGTACATCGTTATTTTAACTATTTATTTTAGAAATTTTGTTTACTCAAATGATAAAAAAAATCCAATATTCACGATCTGAGATGGTTGATATTGTTGGGATGGCTGATTCGGATCCCAAAAATGATCATCCTTTACCAGTTCCGATACGAGATTTTAAAACTTGGCGCAAACATGTGTTTGGATGTATATATCTGATGATTAAAGGGTCAAGCCAACATGACCCATTGACAAATCGATTTGACACTAAAATACAACGATATTAACTTGAAACTTCTTGTAGGAAAGCAACGATATTACAGTTGAGTGATGGTATCACGAATTTGCCGAGTTGAATCACTAAAGATATACAAGTGTTCCAAGTATTAGAAGTATAAAAATTAAATAACTAAGCGTCTAAGAACCTTTTGCATTGGGAGGGAGCACATGCAGATTCTTTTGTGTTTTGTCAAATTATGTTTAGACAGAACCCATGAATAGTTCAAAGTTATTTGGCCGGGCTATTTCAGGAAACAAAGATATGCACATAAAGATATGTTTCTTGAAAGGGGGAGAGAATAAAGTTGTTTCTCTGTAGGTAAGCTGAAACGCGCAGAAACAAGATCAATTGTGTATGAATGTATCCCATCCTATGCTCTCATCAAACTGAGAGCCTCTCCCATCTTATATGCAGAAACAAGAACGGAATATTTTGTTATAGATGGCTAACATGGCTCGATCTGAAAAACGAAAAGAACAATCTCAGTGGGGATTATACAGTGTACTGGTTCAAAAGGAAGAGGCAAGTCCTTGCATGGGTAAGAAGTCTTCAAAATGCATGAGCTCTCATCTATAA
This sequence comes from Agapanthus africanus, assembly GCA_030015575.1. NCBI lineage: Eukaryota > Viridiplantae > Streptophyta > Magnoliopsida > Asparagales > Amaryllidaceae > Agapanthus > Agapanthus africanus. Next base: position 27,936,559 of record CM057338.1, read on the forward strand.
ATCAGTTCTAGTCTCCAGTTCAAAATGAATGCTCTCCAAGACTCCAACTTTATGGCACCACATGCACTTTGGTAGGTTGGCGTGACACGAATTACTTGTATCCAGGAGTAATAAAACTCCCATGTGTGTAAATGCAGTTGTGGTAATTATATATATGCATAAATGTGATAGATAAGAAAATTTTCAATTCATGTAGCTTTAGCACACCAGAAGAATCAAAAGAGATCAGAACTTCAACTGTGACCGAAATTTGTTGACATATTAAATCATCTTGGAAAAGCACCATATCGTCAACTGATAAATTAACACACAAACAGATGTCAAAAATATGAAGGTGCAGCAAAACATGCAAGAAAATGACAAGGAACAAAAAACGTTGTAACAAAACTGATTTCACAAATTGAAGGTAATGAAAGAATGCAATATGCCATTGTATCTTTTTAGCAGGGGAAAGGAATAATAAGAAATAAAATTATTGGATAGGATTGGAAATTGACCAAAAAACCAACTGTTGCCGGTCCCAAGTCCGGATGAGAAAGGGTGAGGATTGTGGTAGGCTTGTGACAGCCAACGTAAAACTGCCACATTCTATGACATGAACCATAATAAGAATATCGTTAGAACGTCCCCTACTCAGCGACGCGCTACATCGAATCCCGGGTGTAATATTAAGTATGCAAGGGCTTCTAGGTCGTCGTCCAGAAACGGCGCGCTACATCGGATCCTGGGTGTAGTGACAAATAAGCAAGGGTTTCATAAGATCCGTCTAGTTTCTTGGAACATACTTTCCCTTACGGGTAGACTAACAAAATTAGTGGGGGTGATGATTAGGAGGAGAATTGATATTATGTATTTACAAGAAACTAAGTAGATAGGTGAAAAGGATAGAGTCATAGAGCCTCGGGTTATAAGCTTTGGTATACGGGTAGAGATAAAAATCATAATGGGGTAGGCGTAATCATAGATAGACGGTTGCTTGAGGATGTAGTTGAGATTAGGAGAAAAGGTGATGGAGTTTTACTGGTTAAACTTATTTTAGATGGGAAAATCCTTAATATTATTAGTGCTTATGTACCGCGAATAGGTCTTGATGACGCAAGTAAGCGTCTATTCTGAAAGGATTTAGACGAGATGGTGCGAAGGATACCTGGTGGAGAGAAGTTATTTATTGGTGGCGATCTCAATGGACATATAGGTACTAGTCGTAGTGGGTTTAATACTATCCATGAAGGTTTTGGTTTTGGACAAAAGAATGAAACAAGTAGCTCGATTCTAGATTTTGCCTTGTCTTATGACTTGATCTTAGCAAACACTTGGTTTAGCGAAAGAGAGTCTCACTTTATCACCTTTAAGAGCGGATCAAGTGCAAATCAAATAGACTTTTTTCTGAGGAGAATGATAGATAGAAATTGTTGTATCAACTGTAAGGTATCGCCAGGTGAGAGTGTAACCACTCAAAATAGATTTTTAGTTTTACATTTTCGATTTAAAAAAGGACCTAAGAAGATTAGACGTAAAATAGAGCCTGAAATTAAATGGTGGCGATTGAAAGAAGGTAACCAAAAGGTTTTTATATATCGTGTAGTTCAAGAGGCGGATTGGCGGTCTGAAGATGATTCAGACAGAACATGAAACAAAATGGCTAGTTGTATCAAGAGAGTAGCTAGAAATCTACTTGATAAGTCGAGAGATGATGTCCGCCATTTAAGGACACGTCATGATGGTATGAAAAAGTAAAGGCTGCTATTAAAATTAAGAGGGATTCTTATAAAAATTTGAAAAAAAGTATAGATGCGAAGAGATTTGAGAAGTATAAAATGGCTAAAAAGGAAGTTAAGAAAGTTATTCGGGAAGTTAAAACTAAGGTGTACGAGACACTAAAGAGGCTGAAAATGATATATACTGGATTGCTCGGACGCGGGAAAGGAAGACCAGAGACTTATGTGCGGTGAAGTGTGTCAAAGTTGAAAATCAGAAGATTTTAGTTCGAGATGAGGATATCTAGGAAAGTTTGAGAGATTATTTTGACAAATTGTCCACTGATAGCTTTACTAAGAATTTGGATGGACTTGTCATTCAATCTTAAGATATAAATCATAATTTCATGCGTAAAATAAAACTACCTAAGGTTAAAGAAGTTTTGAAAAGAATGAGATCAAGAAAAACGGTTGGTCCAGACGGGATTCCTATCGAGTTTTGGAGATGTTTAGAAGAAATAGAAGTTAAATGGCTGACAAATCTATTTAATAAGATTTGGCAGACCAAAAAGATGCCAAATAAATGGAGAAAAAATACTCTTGTACTATCTACAAGAACAAGGGTGTCATTCAAAGTTGCTCAAACTACCGTGGAATAAAACTTATGTGCGCCACCATGAAACTTTGGAAAAGGGTGATTGAACACAGGCTAAGAAAGGTTGTTAAGATAACAGAGAACCAATTTGGGTTCATACATGGACGATCGATGACAGAGACTATTCATTTGCTTCGTCAACCTGTCGAGCGTTTTCGAAACATGAGAAAAGATTTGAATATGATATTTATTGATTTAGAGAAAACGTACGACGAGGCGCCTAGAGAGGTATTATGGGGGGACAATGATGAAGAAGGGGGTCCCCGTCAAGTACATTGACATAATCATGAACATGTAAGATGGAGTAGTGGCAAATGTCAGAACTTGCGGCGGCCTAACGAGTGATTTTCCGATTACAATTGGTTTACATCAAGGATCTGCATTAAATCCATTCTTGTTTACTATCGTGATGGATGAGCTTACTAGAACTTTCCAAAATGAGGTATCTTGGTGTATAATATTCGCTGATGATATTGTTTTAGTAAATGAAACGAAAGCAGAGGTTAATGCCAAATTGGAGTTATGGAAGCAAACATTGAAATCTCAAGGGTTCAGATTGAGCAGGTCCAAGATAACATATATGCATTGCAAATTTAGCAAACAGAGAAGTCAAAACCATATTGGTATAACATTAAAAGGATAAAAGATATCACCGAGCGATCAGTTTAAATATCTAGGTTCCATCATCCAAAAGGATGGAAAGATCGATAGCGATGTTAATTAAAGAATCCAAACTGGTTGGTTGAAATGAAGGAGTGCAACAAGGATTTTGTGTGATCGTAACTTTCCGTTAAAGTTGAAAAGGAAGTTTTATCGAAGCGTTATTCGGCCTGTCTTATTGTATGGTACAGAATGTTGGGCTCCTAAGAAGCATCATACACAGAAGATGCACGTAGCAGAGATGCGCATGCTTCGTTGGATGTGTGGTAACACCAGAAAAAATAAAGTGCGAAATGAGAATATTCATGCAAAAGTTGGTGTAGCACCTATGGAAGAGAAGATGCGGGAAAACCGGCTAAGATGGTTTGGTCATATGCAACACAGACCTATAGAAACACCGATTCAACGAATGGATACTCCCGATATAGGCAATGTCAAAAGGGCGAAATGGAGACCGAAGAAAACATGGATGGAGGTGATACGAAAAGTTATGGTTGCCAAAGGCCTCAATGAAAGTATATTGTTCGATAGGAGTGAGTGGAGGCGGAGGATTCATGTGCTGGACCCGGCGTGATTCTCATGTTGGTTCATGTAGCCTACCCCATATGCTTGTGATAAAAGGATCAGTTGTTGTTGTTGTATTGGAAATTGACCAAAACAGTGACACTATATGGAAAAATATCAACAGTTTTTCTTACCAAGGCAGAAGCAGCAGCAGCAGGAGAAAGGCCGATATCCCAAACTGTCACAAGGGCAGCACCCAAACCTCTAGCATTAAGCACCAAATGTGAGCACTCTGCACCCTTTGGAGGTTGGCTTAATTGTGCAACTTGTGTATCATTTATCACAGCATCCAGGAAACAGGTCCCCCCAGTAACAGAGAGATGTACCTGCAACAATCATATTAGGTAACAGTTGCATAAAGGATTTATTATCATGATTACGAAAATAGAAGGGCAAAAGCCGTAGAACAAAGTTAAAAGAAGTGTATCAATGCCAAATTAACCGGTAATGATCAAAAAGAAGACCAGTAACTAATATTATACGCACAAAAAATGCAGCGCAGCTATTATTTTGGTGGAGGGTAGGAACCATGCCAAGTAGGCATGCATTTGCAGCAAGTACTTAGCTTTAAAAACATCAATAAACTCAAAAATAATCAAGCCAAAAAGTTTGTGAAGGGATTGGGATCCTCTTCATCATATTTATTGAAGTGGGCCATCTGCTTCTTCAATGGAACCAACATGAAACTGAAGTACAGTGCACCGGTCTGTTCTTTTCTGTTATTAATGAGCCATAGTTGACCACAAAATGATAGAGAACCGTGACTAATAAAAGTGAAGGCCCGCTGCTGGGGGGCAGTGGAGAAGACCTCTATTTTTGCCAAGCACAATGTAATTCTAGGCAGGCAAGTGGAACAAAATATTAGCATTGTAAAGCCAATTCCCTTCAGCGTTATAGACTGTGTGTACAATGGAGAAACAGTTGCAGATCTTCCAAATTTTAATATATTAAGATAAAATATTTTGTAAGAGAAGTCCAAAAATGCACAAAGTACCCATTAATTGATATGTGACGACTGAAGGTTATAAATCAATATCAAAATGTAGCGAAAGTTGTGGGATATATCCAAGATTCTTTGGTAGATATAGCAATTACTAAAAGATAAAAGTGTTGTTTATTTCCCTTAGTAAAGCTTACCAAAGAAGTGCACCCATTCCCTGAGTACAGGTTGGCTGATTTTTAAAAGGAAAGAATAATCCTGGTTGTTAACTCTGTGATTGCTTCATGTAATAAAGGTCTTGCATACCTTTGCTTCAGGATAAAAAACTAACAGCACGGACTCTGGAATTATTCTTAGTGTAGACACCAACTGCAATAACCAGCAACGTGTCAGTAGAAACAAAGGGATTTTCCTTTTCATAGGATTTGGTTCCCTTTGCACCAACCATCTCAGGGCCGAGAGAACCAAATTTATTTCAAACTGAGGGTTGGTACATCCAATTAAGTCCCGTTGCATGAAGTTTTACAGACCTGTAAATGCAATGCATCCGTGAGAACGTTTTCTTCACTTGCAAGCATATATTCCTTCTCATCAAACTGGCTTGTCATGGCTTTAGCAAATCCAGATACTGTAGCACGAATAGTACACTGGAAACATTTAAGATAAAAGGAGACTTCAGAGACCACACTTCCAAACAACATGCAATTGTGCATTTTAGATAAAATTGTGAAGCTGGCATGATTTACAAAAGATAAATTACAATTAAGCAAAAAAATTTAATACTCTATTTCTTGCAGTAAAAAATATCTAATGAAATATCAAAGTGATTTAAATATATGAAAAAACAATATCTAAAACCTGCAGTTCAAATATACCCACGTTTAATGCATATACATCTAAAAACAGTATGATTGGTGACAAAACTCTTTGCCATTTTGTTAAGATTTTTCTTTTTACAATGACTGAAAACCATACCTCGTTTTAGGAATTTGTGTAATTCGCACCATGTAGAATTACTTGTATTGTTGAAGGACAAAAGGAGAAAGATATTTCAAAATCCCCTTCAAAAAATAGTGACAGGGGAATGGGAGGAAGATGTTCATTCAGAGATAAAAAGAAGCAAGGAGCCTGTAGAGGATAAGCATTACGGCTATAGGTGATATTTATCTAGAAATTATGTGACTGTTTATATTAATTACAGGCAAGTCAACTTGCCCTATTAATTTCTTTGTTAAGACAAAGATGACATAAAAAAAATGGACATGCAACCAACAGTGCACATTCATGTTACTGATGTCATGCACAGTACATGTCAACTAGATAGTGCAGCATCACTTCTATTACATATACTGCAATCATGAACGCAATCACAAGCACTGTGTACTGTGTGGTGCAAAAGGAAATTTAAGATTAAGCCAAAGCACTTGCAAGAAGGAAAAAATTGAAAAGAAGAGCTCAATTTTCTACCTAAGCTAATTATTTGAGATGATAAATACTGTGTACAGAATTGAAGATACTAATCAGTACTGACCAATCCTGATGTATTATGCAGAACCAGAAACATCTCCCAGGCTGTTTCCAAAGAACTCTGACAATTCGCCTTCTCCTTCCAATGAGCCAGCCCCTCACAACCATTCAGTTCCCATCTCAAGCAAAGAGATGATGAATTTGCAAAAGCCCTTCCACTTTTATGAATACCAACAGCAGCTATACGTATAGTGCATCCATTGGCCACCGTGAAAGGAGCAGTACGGATTCTGTCAGGACTACGATCAGCCTTCATAGCAGCCTCTATTATACCAGCTGTGTTTGCTGTTGGCAATGATAATTTTGAGATTTAAATAGATAGGAATACAAAATTAATGGCATATGCTAGATTTTTATTTAACAAAACTGATGTACATGCTGCTCAATTAGGACAAATGGTCAACGCAAAATTACCATATACTCATTTACCACATCTTTTTTATGAGCCTACCCACCAAATAAATACATCGAACAGGTCAGCTTCTGGCTGAGCTTCTCATTGAAAGATGTCTCGCAATAGAGTTTTAGATGCAATCAAGTAAAACTTACATGGTGGGTGTGGACTACAGTCAACTTCATCCAACCTGAGAGCAAGAGCTATATGAAGGGTTTGCTGAAGGTAGATGGAATTACAATGGTTGACCCCAATCAACCAATTATGGCCCAAATGAAATTAATGATCCACCAGGAGCACACACCTTGTACATCAAGGATTGAATTTCCTGTCTCTTAACAGTTAGGCATAGGCTATAAATAAGTGACTAAACGAGCGTAGGATTGTTTAGAGGGGAGTCTCTAATAAGATCTGGTGAGAGGATCCTGTAAAGGGAGGTGGAGGTTCCCTTTTCTGGATGTCAAAAAAGGGTGAGGGTTGTTATTCACCAAAATGTCATGTACAAGGATTATAGGGGCAGCATAAGGTATTAAGCTGTGGGTGTGGCTTGTGCACCATTCTTCAGATTATAGTCTCCTTGTGGATCTGGTGGACACAAGCAATTTTGGGGATACATAAATATGGCAACTTCTTCTTTGTGTTATCTTTGTCTCCATTAGAGCATGGTTGATGCATTTGGTGTAAGATAGGTGAGGATTATAAACAATTTCTCGAAAAATTCTAATCCAATTGAACAGACTTCACTTGTTGGTGTTAAACACAACAACAATAGTCATGAATACAAGTATATCGAAAACTCAACCGATAAAAGAGAGATTACTGCAAAATTTCACTGGATAAACCATGATCGAGGCTCCTCTTGAACAATTGTTGGTTTTTCATGCCTTACCAATTTCATCAAGCACCACACTGGACCCAGTCCAACCCTATTAATAATCAAGCTACGTAAATCTTGTTCAAGGAAAACGTTTCTGAGGTCATGCCACTTCATTACTTTACTAAACAGGCCACTTCTCTTGGTGGCATATGTCTAAGCAATCCACCAATCTAGTCCTGCTTACAATGTACATGCTAATAGCCAGTTTTTAGATTTCATTAAAAGATGTTGTAGGATGCTTAAAGGTTATAAGTCATACCAGGTTCATTTGCAATCAATGTGATTGATGAAGGAAAGCTACATATGACAAACAACTCATCATGTGCTATGGCAGGCATTGGGTGGCCTTCTCCAGCTAGATTTCCCCGTGAAAACAGGAGTTTCTGTAAAGTAAGATATATGGCCAAAAAGTAGAAAGAAACTTTAAGATGCTGTAATAGTATAATACTGATCCCAGAAGTTGCATGAAATCATAAAATATTTCTCCTATTCCCATGTACTTACAAATACTCCCAGAGTTTGGCACAAGACTCTGTAAACTCGACCACCATCGGAGGATTCCCGCTGCAAAAGAACACTGCCTGATATTAACTGTTCTTGTTCAGTTGCAACTTCCACCGTCTCCACATGTTCAATCTTTTGATCCCATCGTTCAGGCCCTCCAAGTAACAATATATCCATTGAAGATCCAGGGGCAAGATACAGATCATTTAAACGAGTGGCATCTGCATCATCGATATCAGCATGTATGCTGGCCAAATCAATCCAGTAACCACCAAATTGATTTCCATGTTTTGCTTGGTGAACTACAAGAGGGGAATATGCAGCAAGAGATGTAACAGCTTTTAAAATAAAAGGCCCATCTTTGAGATGGGTAGATAGCTGTGACTCAGTGGACAGAGTTGCATGCAGCATAGCCCGACCGGTAGCAGAAGCATATAAATGCGTCCAAGCACAAGGTTCGGCGTGTAGTATGTTCGAGCCCTCTAAATGTGAAAGCGTGGAAGTTGAGCTTTGCTTCATGGTTGTGTTTAAAACTTTAAAAGCTTCGGTTTCAGAAAACACTTTCCACCTCACAAAGAAGTTAAAAGCATCACATCTGAAATAGTAATCACCTGTGGAAATGATTTAGATGAAATGATAAGAAATAATGCTAGACTGTAGGGCAGAATAATATCTCATCTATTCAGATACATGTTGTGTACCATCAGTTGTTTTCAATGTCACAGCAGCTTCAAGTTGTGTTCCTGTAACTGCCTCTACAGGGAAGTTTGGAAGCACAATCATAGAAGAAGGAACAGAAACTTCAACCACCACCTATGCACAATTTAAGGAAACGCGGCATAAGACACTGCACAATATTCCCCAATACGTATCATGAACCGTAGAAAGCTAATACAGAATTTGCAACATGCAAATTTAGACAATGCGGTAGTATCAATTAGGATTAACCGTGGGCGTATTCATGCATATGGAGACATAGATTCCTTCAACCATAGATCACAAATATGATTCTAATGATACGAGGAAGTAATTTCAGTTATAAATGTTTTAAGAAGATTAATAGAGAAAGTGTATCGCAGACATGAAAAATACCTCATCATAATTGATTGGATCAAAAATCGAAACTACTTTAATCACAGCCCGGCCAGGACTTCTCGTTTGCAACAAACCAGAAGTATATACAGATACAACAGTCTCATCAGAAGAAAACCAAATATAATCTTCCAAGACTCTACCACAACCTACAGTAATTGGTCAAAACCAGAGTGAGATAAAATTATTACTTCTAAAGACTTGAGTATGATGCAAAAGGTTAGTGATGGCCAACCTCCAGTTGCCCTTAGCTGAACTTCCTGATGAACCCCAGGAGCCCAAGGAAGGCGAATGATTTGAATGGGCTCGTCTTCTACCTGAATGCTGAACTTGACTTTACTGCAAACAACTACTTCTTGGACAACCTTGAGAACCTAAAAAGGGAATAGGATTCAGTACGCTACAAAGTTCAAATTTTACTGTACATCCTATCCCACTGCAAGAAAAGGGAATCTTCCCTGTGTAGATCATGCAAATGCGTGACAAAATAAAAAATAAACTGAAAGTAGAAAAACAATAAACGGTAAATTACCTCCGGCCTATCTTCGTTCCCGCTATGATATTTTATAGAAGCTGACAAAAATCCTTGTCCCTCGGATATTGGTTTGAGCAGTCTAGATTTTTGTTTTTCATATGTGACTGAAGCCTCATCTGCCACTGGAAATATGCCCCAATACTTTACACTACTGCTTTCCAACTTTGGGTCATTAATCTGACATAAGAAGGATATTTCAAGGCCCCAGGAAAATTAGTTCATAAAATCACTAGGCAGAACAAATTCTCACAAATCGAGTTGAGTAAATACAATTATGGTCAAACATTTTTCTTTCTCGCTTTCTCTAGTAGCTTTCTATAGCTGGCCTTCTGCTAATGGGAAACAACTAGGATGATGGCTATGAAATATCAATGTGGCTCCAACAGATTCATACATGTATAATATCCTAGAGGTTATACCCTGAGTACATCAGTATTCGAAAAAGAATTCTAAATAGACACATCTTAATTAGTATATGAATATTTGTAATACTAAAATATGCATGCAATGCCATTGTAAGCACCAGTGACGGACCCAGGAAAATTCCGGTCAATGGGAGCACAATATTCAGTAATGTTCCATTGAAAAGACCAAGTGCATAATATATACAACTAATTTCAATCGTATTACTTTTTTTTGTCGACTTTATAGTTTGGACTTGGCATACAACCATTCATTTGGTGAAGGCCATCTTACATTGGTGCACATGTGTGTGTATGCATTTATGTATATCTATATATGTACACGCAGAGAGAGTGGGGGAGCGAGAGAGAGCACCCGAAGCTATAAATTTTTTCTCGATTTCTTTTCAATTTTATTTTGGAAAAAAGAGAAGAGACATTTGTTGGATACATGATAGGATTAATAATTAAATAATTATCAAAAAGTTGTCAATTGTGGGAATTGAACCCACAACTTCAAGCAAATTAAAAGTGCCACACTACCAACTGAGCAAAAGCAACTTTATGTTAGAAATATAAACACAATATATATAATATTCCCTCATTTATATGTATTTGCATTAATAGATCGAAATGGGGACTTTTCTTCTCCAAAAATCTCAATAGGGGCACATGGCCCCGCGGGGCTCTACGTGGGTCTGCCCATGGTAAGCACTCCTTTCATTTTCTTCTGGCCATTTTGCAATTCAGAAATTAGGCGAAGTTCGAAATTTATTAGCATCTATTAAAGTTTTTTTTGCATATTTTACAACCTCCATTTAGTGATAAGCACATAAAATGAACATATATCAAATCACGGTGAGGATGGAACAACGAATATGTTCATACCTCTGAAATGTGCATCTCTTTTGCATCAGGCCCCTGTGAGAAGACTCTCATGTGAATGATGTATTCTTGGCCTGGAAAAACATACCAAACGACCGAGGAAGGAATCGGCTTTGTTTCTTCAAGCGGATTAGAAAAACTGGGTACAGGTACTATGTACAAATATAATTTATCTGGGATGACAACATGCATGCATGAAGTCTGTACATGACCAGAAAGTCGAGTGTCCTCCACAACAATGTTTGTGATTCCTAAATTCAGCGCATGAGCAATTCCCATTTCGCTGTCCACTTGAGCAACCGTAGAATTTGCCACAGACCATCGGTGATGAGGGGATGGCAGATCAATCACTGCGAATGCAAAGCATCAAAAGAGTCCTTAAATTGTCGAACTAAATTCTTCTTTTTTTTTAAAAAGTATATAAAAAAAACAACCGTTTTGGAAAATAAAGGCAATGAGCAACTTGTTGATTCATAACACCCTAATAATGGTGATGGATGATCTTGGCATTTTCATAATAAAATCAATATTTGAAGATTAAAAAAATGATTGACTTTCTTTATGAAATTCATAAAAAAGACCTTGAGGAGTATTCCGATGAATAACTCTAAGATTGTAGTATATCAATGCTCCAATAGTAACAAACACTGGTGATGGAGGATATAGTGACATAGCTTCGGCTACAGTGAGAATGATCTTGTCCATCACATGCTCTAGGTGTGGCTCAAGCAATTGGGCACTTACAATCTCATGGCCAATTTTAGTTCCCCTTGCAACATATAGGTCTGAACCAAAGCCCTGCAGTGAATATCAGAAGGAAGAAAACATGTAAAATTGAGCATAGAATTTGCAACTTGGTAATATAAACTAAAACAGGATAAATTGATGTATGGAAAAGCTACTACACACCTTATCTTCCAGCTCTATCTGAGTGTCTATATCACCACAGAAACCACCACAGTCACTCAACGGTGTTTCCTTCAATGGAACATGGACGAGATGATGAACAGTAGTAGATTCTAAAGATTTAGGCTCAAGATGCCAGAGAAATCGTAAGCCAACCAACGATGAGAATACATTATCTGCAAGCATTAACAACCAATCAAGAAAAGCTTACAACCTGGAGAGCACTGTTTGAAACACCAAATGACCAACACAAAATGAGACGATTTAATACACTAATCAGAAGACTTCATAATCTATCGAGTGCTACATTACTTCTGTGTTGTCCCAGACTACCACTGAATTTTGTAGCTCTAATCCATGTCCTCATACTCAAAGAGTCAAAACTACTATAATTAAAATTTAAAAAAGACCTAACAGACCAAGCCAAATGTCCTAATAGGATCAAGAAGAGTGAATAAGAAATGGCGTGTATAATCACAAAAACGCTACTGGAAAACCATAGTCAAACATGCACTAACATAATGTCATGTCATTAACATCTTGTACATAATAAACACTTGGTGTTGAAGACTCTGCTAATGCACAAAACCTCAAAGTTCTGGTGAGGGTTGAGGAATATATTTTTATATTCCAATGCTCCCCTTTAGGTTGAATGTCTTTTTTGTAAGTCGAAACATAGGCTTTTCCAAAGCTTTTTTTGTTGGTCCACTTTTTTCTCAATACAAATTCAGTGGAATTTAAATCCGGGTTGCTCTGATGCCGTGTTAAAAATCTGTCACTACAGCCAAACTCAGAAGTGGTGAGGGTTGAGGAAACTACCTTTGTATTTTAATATCAAAATTAAATTGTCAAAAAGCCCCCAGCTCGCTCGGGAGTTGTCTAAAAACCACTATAATTTTCAAAATCGTCGGGAAGGGCCTACTGTTAAGAATCTTTGTGAAAAAATCCATGTGTTGTATTTCATTTAGGCCTTGTATTCCCTCAACTGCATAGATATTACATGCAACTGCTTAGATATTACAGGCAGCTGTTTAGATATTACAAGCAACTACGCCTATTTAGATATTACAAGCAATTGCTTAGATATTATAGGCAACTGGTATACATAAGGTTTTGATTGAGCCCAAAGGTTTCTTAACAAGAGCAAAAAGTCCAAGGGTTTACACAAGTTTGAAACGGGCTAGGGGCTTTTCGACAATTTACCCTAATATCGAAACAACAAAGACTGCATCCCAAATTTTTGGTGTCACCTATATGTAACATTCAGCTCTATTCTGGGCCACCTCCCATGTTTTGGACAAAATAGAGAAATATCATAAGGGTTGGCTTTATGTGTGTAGACAAAATAGAGAAATATCGTAAAGGTTAGCCTTATGTGCGTATCTGTACTTGGCTCCATTTATTCTACTTACAGGGAATTCATAAATATAACACAACAAAATAGTTAAATTTGACGATGGAAATGCACAAGTCTCAAACTCATTTCCCCATCGCTTTTAATACCTAAAATCACTCTGCTGATCAATACCTTCATCATCAAAGGCACGAATGCGCAAAGCAGCGAGCTCGTCCAGATCAATCTTAACCGCATGATGAAATATCTGAATCCTCGAAATCCTATCGATCAAAACCTTGCACCTGATCGTGATCCCAGTGCGCCGGTCCGTGGCATAAACCGCAGTCTCCTTCCGAAGAGTGCTGTACGGAGCAATCGACGTCAATCTAGCACTCATCGAGCACCCGCTGGTGTCGTTGTACTCAGGTTTCACCGACAAAATATCATGATGATCCAAAGACCTAAAATCAAAAGAAAAACATTAAGACTCAAATCAAGATTAAAACTTTTACTATATGAGATGAAATCGATGAGAGAGAGAGAGAGTGGGGACCAAGAGAAGCAGCCATCGGAGCCTTGGAGGCGGTAGCTAATGGGGTTGGTGATGAGAGGGGGAAGCAGGACGTTGAGGTCGGCGATGTGTGGGCCCGGAGAGGTGGCGGCGGCGGCGGAGAGGAGGAGAGTGAGGAGAAATATTCCGGCGATCGCCGCCACGGGATGCATTTTTCTAGGGTTTCGTTGAGGGGGAACCCTAGAAACCCTAGCTGAGAGAAAGGGGCTTCAGTGGGGTTTAGTGTGGGGGGTAAATAATTTATGGAAACGGCGGGAATTTGCCTTGTCTTGTGGAGGCTTGGATGCGTGTGTTCTCTTCACAGATCTCGACGGCTGATATCTAAGGCTTTTTCTGATGGAGCGATATGGACCGTTCGATCTGGCTTTTCTTTCCCGTTTGGGGGCTAAAGTGGTTTTTTCCAGAAAAGTGTGCTGCGCATGGAGGCCCAAAAAGGGCTTTTTTTAATTAAATAAAAAGGTTTGAAAGGAATTCTAAGCCAATAAATAGAGGAATTTTTTAGGATTAATCGTCTGTTTAAGGAAAAACAAAAAAAACTTTACGCCTTGTGAATAATTTATTTTCGGATTACTTTCTAGTATTATAAGAAGCAGCGCGGCTATTTAGCTGCTTTGGACACACCCATGCAACTTAACTCCCAAGACCCTCACCTCAACCACCCTCCCAACAAAATCATTTGTTTGTTGAACCAGCCAAACACGGCTAAATTAATCTCCATTGCTTGTTAACCTTTTGTATATATAATGGCCGGTCATATCATCGGTTTATATTCCAATGCCTATACATATCTCCCAAAAAGTTTTTTTAAAATATGAAATTTATCTTTCTGGTTCTCAACACTTGAGAATTAGCTAAGCATACAAAAAGCAAAAAGAAACATTTGATGAAAAGTATTATCCTTTTTTGTTGCAGCTAACATTACACGAACAAATATTGCATTTTCAGTGCATCAAACCAAACCAAACAACTCCTTGAATTGACATAAAACCGAGCCATTTTTGGCCTGCCGCATTTTCTTGTAGTGTACAATACAAATAAGAGGTTAATGGTGCGAGCGACTCCAACAAAAGGTGTAGCATATTGGAGGGCAGGACCCATCCCTCAAGCAACCACGGCAAACTCACAGCCCCATTTTTTCTCTACAAATAATATCCGACGCAGCTAAATATTTTGCTCGGCAGCCTATACTATGAACAATATAGAGAAATCAATATCTAAGATTCGGTTTGGAAAAAGGATAAACAAGAATAATTTCGCCAAATGAAAATAACTGCATAGATCCATTCCAAATCCAACAAACCCAGATACATTGATCACATGCATGCTAAACACCAAAAAAAACATAAATGAAATTATTAAATTTGAAGAAAATCAAAAATCGACTAAAAGATTTGGCAGCAACTATCCACAACGAAGGCAGCTTGATGGAGATATTGAAGTTGAAAGGCATGTGACCGGTCCTCTTAGTGTAATATGCTCTCTCTGAAGTTTGTACGGCTTGTGCGTTCGGTTTGGCCTCGGCATTCGCTCGTTTCTCCTCCGTTATTCTTCTCTTTGCTGCCATTTTGTTCTCCAATTTCTCTTGAACCCGCGACTTCAGCCTCTCTGCTTTCACCTAAACGAGGATCAACTTGTGAGTACGGGTGCAATTTCTGGGTAATTTTTAGATATCCTTTCATTAAAATATATAAGCTACAAAACGTTATCTGCGAGTTGTTGTATTCAAAGAGCTGTGGTGTTTGTTTTCATGGAAGTTTAATCAAACAGCAGCATTTCAAATCTAATTCCAGCAACGACTAAATTAAGATTTTCTCAGGGAAAAAACAAACTATATTGATGCTAGCGATTGGTTCTGATTATTTGATCCCTTCGAACCTGGTAATTGGAGCTCTTTTCTGAACAAAATAACCCATCAGTTGTTCGTGTAAAAGTGTTTGTTCACGCAAGGGCCCCTATCGCCTAGTGATAAAAGCTAATTACAGCTGAGCGAAAGCAAGAGCAAAAGGAAAAATCTACAATGCAAGGGCTTGCATTGCATGATGCAAGCCTTTACATAGCCCTTGGATGAGCTTCCTCCACATGCAAGGGAAGCCCATCCAAGAACTCTAGAGGAGCCTGCACCATGCACGTCCTTCTAGAGTATTTTTTTTTCAGAACAAGAGGTCTGAGATGCAAATTCTGCTTGCATCGGATTATAGCTTATTAGTTCCCATAAAAAAGGAAAACACAAGGAAAAAAATGTGTTCAGGTTTCGTTTTTCTTTTAATCCTTCTCATCTGGCAAAACATGGCTTAATCGTTTCAGCTTAATTATCCACAAAATACTAAATCATCATCATTCTCACCTAAGCCTTTTTCCATCGAAATGGGGTTTGCAATTTTGTAAAGCGTAGGTAAATATCTAGCAATTTTTTACGACCGGTTGTTGATCTGACGTCAACCCTTTCCAAATAAGTATCGAATTCGATATTTAATAACCTACAACAAGAAAAGGTGACATACTCCGCTTCCCAAAAGACGAGAAGCGAGAGCGGACGTGGCCCGCAATATATTCATACCGAGAAACACTTCTTCCCGACATGAAAACGCTAAACGTCTGTATAGCAGTAAAGGAAAATATAGTTTAAGAATTTAAAGTTTATAAAATATCCAACAATATTTATTATAAATCAAGTCTAAACGGACACAGGTGTTCCACAAACAAAAAAAAATAAGGAAATAAGAGGCCGTAAAATGAAATCTTGAACAGTGCATACTAAATTGATAACCAATGATCGGCTTGGGAAGTTAGTTGGTCGAAATCCTCCTTTGTCGGCTCGACCTTGTATTGAGCCTCGTATCCTATCCCAAAGATGCCTTATCCAGTGCCGTCTGACAACATTCCCAAGAAAAATAAAGAAAACAAACAAGAAAAAGGAATGCCGTCAGCGGGCTAAACTTCGGTAAGTCCCCATTTAAAAAGAATGGAATTTTAAACAAAATACGGTATGAAACAATAACACAAATATAAAGATAAAAGCAGAAGATTAATAGAGTATGGATCAATAAAGTCAGGAATATATCTATCAGGAAAAATATAGCTAGAGTGCCATGATATTAGTTATTATTGCGTTTTAAGTTATAAACTCGAATCGTGAAAGTTTTACATGTAACTACGATATTCCGTAATTCCTACGGAACAACGACAACGCGAGATTCACGAGATTCAAGATTTATATGTAATGCAAAATAATGTATGATCCCCTATTACACATAGACACCCCCATTCTTCGAACCATCTCATCCCCATGATATTCTTGATATTAAAGTACTGATGTGTGTGTGTGTAACGACTCTGAAATTCCTGTACAAAAATTTCTTATTATTATACAGAAAAGAGTATTACAGTCTGTATAAGAATTATAAGTTAGATTTGTTTAATAAAAACAAGAAGCAGTTTATAGCTCATTGGTAAAGTCTCTACACTGCTGTAACGTAGTCTGTATATTCGAATCCCATCAGACCCAACTGTTTTTTAAAGAATTTTTTTTTAATTTTTCGAAAGTCCAAGAGTTGCACGTGCAATTCACGGGGAAATGAAAAATTTCAGAAAAATCAAACAGGCGCAAAGAGGAGTAAACACACACCTAGACACGTGACACGAATCTCGAGACAATCCATCGAGATCCGACCACTCATTTCATGCTTCTGGCCGCCACCGATGGTTGAGATGACCCCAATCACCTCCGTGGT
Organism: Agapanthus africanus; assembly: GCA_030015575.1. Lineage (NCBI taxonomy): Eukaryota > Viridiplantae > Streptophyta > Magnoliopsida > Asparagales > Amaryllidaceae > Agapanthus > Agapanthus africanus. The sequence goes on from CM057338.1 coordinate 27,953,834, forward strand.
TTGCACCAATCTCTTCTACTCCTCTCAACTTCCCTGCACTGTTTGATTTCCCTGCAATTAAATAGTGACCTTTAAATCCATCATTTAACATCATTTTAATTCTTTTAATCCAAATTTTTAATTTCCAAACCCTAATTCTTCATTATAAATACCACCTCATGCCCTAGTTCCCCTTTATTCTGAAAATTTCTATCAAAATTATCCCAAAAGTTTCCAAGTACAAGTGGAGTTAGCAACCAAGCTCTTTCCATCGAAAATCAAAGCCGTTTTTGGAGCTACCACGACGCCACGGAACCCCCTCTCTTTTCCTTACTCCTTTCTCGAAGTTATAAAGCCGTAAGCCCCTCTTATCTCTTCTTCTTTTCATCTCAAAACATCTTTTAAAAACATATCGGTAAAGTGGAGTTAAGTCTGATATGTGTGATTTTAACCTTTGTACTCCCATCTTTAAAACAGAATAGGTCAAACTAACTTTCTCACACTACTTGTAACTTTGTTTGCAATCATTTAGTTTTGAGTTTAATCAAAATTTTCATGTGAAACAATCATATAACGAACTTTTCATTAAAATACCATGAAATTTAGTATAACTTTTTTCGATAACCAGAGTATATACCTTTAAATCTTTCACGGGGTGACAACCTACCCCACATGCATACTATGGTTTCATAATATGGTATTCTAAACATATAGCTAATCTAAAAAACAGGTTTCATTAAAACACCACGCCTTTTCAAAACGGGTTTCTTTTAAATCGAGATTTTTTAATTCCTGGCAATTACGTCTCTACAACCCTCGTTATGGGGCCCGCTAATGGATGGTGCGGATTATCGCACATCTTTGGGACAGTAGAGCGAGATGCAGAACTTCTCACGGAGTATTCGGTCTCGAAAGGAAATAAAAATACGGTTTTTAAGAAATATGACTTTTCTAAATAAAAACTAAATTTTGGAAAAATTATATAAAACTATAAATTCATATTTTCAATAAAAACATATTATGAAACTATATTTTAAAATGAAAGAGTGGAATTTTAATAAAATACCATCAAGTTTCCAAAAGATCTAATTTTCATAAAAATACCATAAACTTTTAAAAACTAGGTTTTATCACTAAAACACCATCTAAATTAAAATACATGTTTATAAAAACCCTAAATATTATAAATCACGCTCAAGCTTTAATTTTAAACGATATTAAAGCATTTTTCATAAAACCCTTTCGAGATATGCAAAAACAATATTTTAAGAACTATAGAATTAATATAGGCTTAAACGGTATCATTTCTCTTGATCCTCGGGGAGCCTGAGTGCTTACCTATTCATGTTAGACAACTTAACGGAGTTATCAAATGGCAATTGTCTTGGAAAAATACACAAATCCTGCCGTCCATATGCAGCAGTTGCCGATTACTCCCGAACCTAAGAATTTCAAGAACCAAATCCTTTCTTAAGATTTTGATTTCAACCTAAATCCAAACTCAAACCAGAATCCAAGATCAAACATGAGCTTGAATACTTGATCATGAACCTGAACACTCGAATTCAAATATCAAACTTGAACTTGAATACTCGACACAACTTGACTGAACCATGGTTGTAACCTGACATGAACTTGACATAAATACCTGAACACATGATTACATCTTGAACAGGAACCTGAACATTTTATATCCATGGATTCGGTTAAGACCTGTAATCTTAATATATACAATACAATACGTGGAGATAAAGGGGTAGATTGGTACAGAACGTATATCGTGGCACGAGAGCTCACTTAAAAGACACCTACATGAATTCACGTGCCGTTGTCCCGTGGGTTATGACGGGATCTTGTACTACATGTTACCATAGTCCACGGGGTAAGATGGACTCCTCTCATATACATGAATATCTCATTTATCAAACTACAATCAACCACGTTAGAATAGCTATCTTATACTCATAAGTGAACATGTTTAAATACTCTCAAATACAACCCTATCTGTTTACTTTTACTTGGTTTCTATTTACGTCATATATCATTCAGTCATTTTCTATTACTTTTTTGGGAGACTTACCGAGCGCTAGTTCGATGACGACATTTCTCTCTATTTCTTTCTTAGAATGTTCGTCAGGAGGACTGGACTCTGAGGAGATAGAGTCGAGCCCGGAGGACTTGGACCAGTTTGTTGCTCAGCCAAACTACCGGCTCCTTCCAGCCTGCACTTACTTTTAGTATGCCATTGTTTAAGCATTTGCTTTTATTATTGTATCTTTTATTTTCATACAGTTGTATATAAAGTTGAATGTAAATAAAGTTGCTATTTCATTTTATTACTCTTGTTATTCTTGCACATTGTTATATTGCTTAATTATACTTAACGTATTTTCTTAATAAATAAGTTGCGGGCTCACATCACTATTTCCGTCTACTGGGAAGCAGAACGTGACAATATATATATATCTAGTAACACGAGTTTCAATTGGACACATAAGTCATGCCATGTTCTGAGATTCATGAAATTCTCGGGATTTAAGATTTGTAATTCACAAACTTCATAATAAACACATGGTAATAATGATACATCAATGAAAATATAGTCCAAGCTCAGGTCTGTATATATATAACAAGTTAACAAGACATGAATTTATGAATACTTGAAATAATTATAAATGGATGTGAGATTCATGAATGCACGGATTCTTGTAATCATAAAGTCATGTATTCGTGGAGTCATGTCAAATTTAAAATGCAATGCCAAATATTTTATACACACAACATGAAGTTGCAATCATAATAATTGAATTTCAGGCCAGAAATTAGTCACAAGTTCACATGCAAAAATGAACTGTTTTCGGTTGGAATTAGAAGCTATTGCCTAAGGAGTAAATTCTATTTCAGGAAGTCGTATAAATTACGAGACTGAGTTTGTCTCTATCGGATTCCAGGTAAGGGAGTTATAGGTGTTTTCGTACCGTATCACGGAGCAGGCCAATGAAGATTTCAGAATGCATGTACTGATTGTATTTTGCATTTCCGAAAGGGTTCTGTTTAGTTTATGGTTTCAAATATAAAACAAGAAATAAGTGTACATATGTTATGAACAATTCCTAATAAGAATTTCCGTGTTTCAATAACCAAGTAGGTGTTGGGGTCAAAATTTGCACCTCGGTTGACCAAGTCAAAGTCAAGGTCAATCCCAAGCCAGGTGGGCCCAAGCCCAGGTCAAGCGGGCCCATGCCCAAGTCGAGCCCGCGGCCAGTCTCCACTTGCTGGAATAAAAAATCATGCGATAAATAATTTTGATATATTTTTTTATGAATGAATGTAAGAAAATGGGCATAAAGCCAAATTTCTGTAAAGCCCATGGCTTATGTGCAAAAGAAATGAGCACATGAGACATGAGATAGGCAAAATGCCATTTTGTAAAGCCTAAGGGGCTATATGTAAATGTGTAAACCTATATAAGGCAACATGATGATGAATAAAATATACACCTTTTATTCTCTAAAAACTCTAGGGTTTTTGTGCCTCCTTCTCCTTCGTCAGGGTTCTAAACCTTCTTCCCCTTTTCAATTAAATCAAGAGTTTTACTCATTCTTTTCCAAAACTAAATAGATTTTCACCACAAAACCCACAAAGGGAAGCTCAGATCTTCTATTGGATCTCAAAAAGGGGAGATTTTTAATGGGGCAATGCCCCGCACCCCGTAAGGGGGCTGCTAGCCCCCCTGACCCCCAGCCCGCTATCCGGGTAGCGGGCCCCCTGTAAAAACTCTGCGGGGTCTCCTATATATCCAAAACCCCTTCAAAACACAACACTGCACATTGAGTTCGCATGACCTGTTTGACCCGTCAATCGGAGGTTCTCTCGCTTCAAAGGCGAGAGCTAATTAACGGCAGCTTAGTCCGCGGCTGCCGAAAATTCGGATCCCCACAATCAATAAACCCCAATCTACCCTAGGCAGAGGAAATCTGTAGTACGTCTGACAAGCGTGTGCATATTCCCATCTCAATGGGGTGGCGAAAAACACCCTACAGTAGGGAGTTATGCCTATTTTACAACAGTTGCGCAGATATTTCCTGCTGCTGTCCAGATTCGTTGCATTTATAAAAATGCATATTTAAGTGGTTTTAGTTGTTTTCTAGATAAATTAATCTAGGAAAAATATGTAGCTAACATCCTTAAATTATTCCAGAAATTAAATCTTACTCCGTTTGGGCTCCTATGTTAGGAGTTATGGGCATTTTAGTTCAGGTCTAAAACAGATCCTGCTAATGAAGAAAAATAGGTTTCAAATTTGAAGGAAAAACAACATACAATCCGACTTAACTTAAACTATGAATTTTGTACTCACTACGGGAAGACGCCATACATTGTAGGTTAGTTAACCATGGAAGAGAGGTCACTGGATCATTACGAAATTATAATTACGGTTAAGACCCCTTATACGAAAATATAGGTTATACCCATAACATATGGTATGAAAATATACAGAAAATAAATAGCAATTTTAACAATTAGTTTATACGTATACTAATTATATCAAATTGAGTCCTCAACCATGTGTATAAACTAGATAATGATAATGTTATAATATATAAAAAGAAATCTTGATAATACTTTCAATATCTTATCATTTCATAGGTATGATGATCTAGTGATGACTTGCCTAAAATATTTCACATGTTTTATATCAACTAATGAAAAAATGTAATAATACTAAAACCTAACATTTTTATAATTAATATGTAAACCATCTAATTTCTGTCATGAAGAAGGGAACATGACTATTACATAATATATTATCAACAGCATGAAGGCAAGTATTTGAAAATATATAAACAACATAAATTAGATGTACAATCATATCAAGATATGTTACATCCTGGCTTTTAATATAATATAAACATAAACAAATCTACATTTTTTTCTTTTAAAGAGACTATACCGATATGAAAATTTTCTTGGAAAAGTTCGCAACAAAAGAGGAAGAGAAGAAAATGAGGGAACTTACAAAAACAAATTGATCTCTATATTAAGTTGCTAAATTCGCATAGAGTTAGCCTCGAATTTATTTTTAAGGTTACAATCGACGGATTAGAACTCTTTCCTTGACGATGGATTCTTTAGTTTTTGAGGAAGAATATATTGAAGATGGAAAAAGGCAAAGGAAGAGAGCCGTAGAAATTCCAAAGAGAAAAAAGTGTTATGCAGAAAAGAAAAACAGATGCATTTAAAAAATTTGATTTGTTTTAATTCTAACAAAATAATAACAATAAAATAAAAAAATCTCATCCTATTAGTTGAGATAAATAATCTGCATTTTACTTTATTAATTAAAAAATATCATGTCATATATCTTGTCTATTTAAAAAATAATAAAACTAATTAATTACTTTATAGTTGAAAGTATTATATAAAATATGATGATGAAAATATTAATATAATATTTATTTTAGTTATTAGATATGTTTATTATATTATTTATTTGGATTCTAATATCATCTGATAATAACCAATTATTAATATACATCTTATCCCAACAGCCATATCATTTTAGAGTATTTATTAAAATTTTGGATATCTATTATCAAATTATCTATTGCAATTTATTTAAAAGATAATTCTATTTTCAAAAAGCTTTTCTTTATTTTTTTAATAAAAATTATATATATTAAAACATTAGAGGCTCGATTCCACGACCTAAAATTTATTTATACACACTTGATTCGAATAAAAGGGGCTTTATTAAAAAATAGAAAAATACAAGAAAAGCATAAGAATTTTATGGTCGTTATAAAAGGACTTGTCATAGTCCTTAACGACCAGTTGATATCCTCCAAAAGTCTAAGTGAAGGAAAAAATGATAAACTTTTTGTCTGGAATTATGTCGACTTAAGGCACAAATATAGTTAAGAACGAAATGGATCATATTCTAAGCCATAAAATACTAAATCACGAAGAATAAAATATAGAGCATCATATATGTGATTCTATTTTCTTCATCTCCATTTCAGCATTCCTTTTCTCATGATTTCCACAGGCTTGTATCTTCACCTCTTCACCCTTGTACATGTAAGCAAGGATATATCCTTAGTAGAAGAATATTTCAAATGAACAATACTATAAATTATATACATTTTGTGAAAAATCTACATTCCCTAACATCTGATATAAAATTCAAGGAGCTAGTTTGCAAAATGTCACGCCCTACTTTCCAAAATACGGAATACGAGAGGTGACCAAACCAGCCATGCTCTTACGGTGAAGGAAAAATCCTACCGTAGTCACACTTTGGTTTCTAGCATTATATGGTAAGCAGTAAATCAAGTACAGCTAAAGAGAAATAACAGTCACTGATTTATAATATTTAAACAAGATAAGAGCTCAACGGATATAGAGTCGTTAGTAACTGAAAAGAAAACAACTGACGAAATGAAAACACGTGTTACATTATTGAAAGTAAACTAAATGATAAAAATGGATGCCGTTGATATAGATCTCTGTGAGCTCATCGAAATAGGACATGTCATGTTCTGGGGCTGGGTTCACTTCTTCATCTGAGTATGCATACTCAGGTCGTCAGAACGACACATAAAAGTGATATAACAATATATAATATGTTGCAGGGGCTATAGATAAGAACTAGAATTTATAAAGCAGTAATACGAGATTATAAAACAACATGGTGACTGCAGAACATGTGAATCATGACAGCAGTCAAATGTAATATTTATGTCCCTAAACGTAACAGTCTTTATATCATTTGAAATCGAACGGTGGAAAAGAGTTCTCGTGTTTAAAAAGGGTCTCGTGCATATCCGAGACTACGGTCCGCTGTGCCCATGTCATAACCCTGTCAACCATAATTATAAGCAAATGACCTAAACAGTATAATATTAATAATATCAAATGATCATTATCTAAAACAGTAAATCTTGCTAAATACAAGTTCGATTCCACCCTCGGTTTTTCCATTTTCCCCAGGTTAAAAAATACATTCATGAATCATATTGATTGTGTACAAACATTTGTCATTTCTTTCATTCATTCTCACTTTCATGTGCAATAGTCTGGCTTCCATTCACTTGTGCACTTGTCGCAACCCAACTTATTAACATATTCCAATTCAACAATACAAGCAGGTGGGTTTTAAACATGAGTCAAGCCATTACTATACAGTGATATTTAGTTAACCATGTTATATAACATGAACAACCAATCATGAGGGTAAAACACTCATATGGCATGATAAAATACATTAACTAAACTTAACTATTAATGGACAGCCAACACAAATCAGTTTGCAAAAATTTATTAAAAAACATACGATCAAAATCAAACATGACAATATAAAAGGCGTAAAAAATAGACTCATTCAACTAATCAAAAAAATTGGATTTATCCTGATACCTATTCTGAATTGGGAGATATCCTCATTTAATTCAGGTAAACGGTGCTGGAATCCTAGTTTCAGAACTGGAGACCCAATTTCGAATGAAATCTTCTATTGGTTATGTTCTAAATTTGGGGTCTCTACAGTTTGATGAATTCTGGGTTTTTCAGTTATATTTCTATCGAAACAAATGAAACATTATTATCATGAATTTACAGGGAGTTATGGCCGTTACAAGGTCGATAAGTACAATTAACATATCAGGAAAACAACAGTACCCTTCAGCAGTATAAAATACTTTGAAAATAGCAAGCTCTAATGAAAATTAAAGAAATCAGTGCCAAATAATAGCTAACTCATTTACATACGCATTGATATAGGTCTCATCATAGTATGATATTTATACATGATTATTTCAATGGTTTAAAACAGACAACAACGAATAATACTTCTCGGAACTGCAGTCCAGAGCCATATTTCTCCCCAATTCACTGCCATAAAAAATATATTTTCTAAGAAAACTTGTTACAAATATTTAGAGTTTTACGTTAGCTTCAAAATGAACCTATGAATGGTACAAAACTATTTTTCTATGATTTGTTATGATTTTTACAAGGCAGTGCATACAGAGACATTCAGATTTATTGTCGTCTCTTGGGGACGACATTTCATGTTTGTAACTTCAGTATTTAAATCCCCATTTTCTACACGTTATTAATTAACAGCAAGCGAAACTATTGAGCCAGAAATTGGGGTTTTAAATTAAGGTTTTGGTTCAGGAAACTTGATCGAATACTTAGAGTACATAACTGTAACTATTGGAATTTTGATTTTATCTAATCGATTTGAACGAGATTTTGATTCCTAAAATCCCTACATGTTTAGCACTGGGTTCTAGACCCAGTTCCAATCAATCATGCACAAAATTATAACAACTACTAGATGTAAACCACACGATACAATACGATATATATATACACGCGCGCGCGCGCACGCGCGCGCATCCTATGGTTTCAAGTGTGTGTGTGTGTGTGTGTATAATGCAAACACTTAGCATGATAAGAACATGGGGAATACTTGCCTTAGATCACTGAAATAGAAATTATACGAACTCAGGGGATTGTCTCGACACACGAGATGATGACGAAGTGATGCGGTGCGGTGCTGGGGGTGTGTGGTGGCACAATACCGGGTGTGTGCTTGGTGCATGTGTGGTGTGGCAGCGGCACGGTACTGGGCGTGTGCTGGTGCGATGATGGCTCGGTGATGGATGCGTGCTGGTGCGGTGGTGGCTCGGTGCTGGAGCGAACCAATTGGAGATGTCGACGTGACGACGACGAGCTCATTTGGAGGAGGTGGTAACGGGTTGAGAAGTTGGTTCGATTTAGGTTGTTAAGGCTGTCGGTGGTGGGTGGAGTTGGGAAGAGGGAGACGAGGAGAGAGGAGGGTCGGTGTTGAAAGGTGGTTGTTGGCGACAGCAACGATGGCAACGGTGGCTCGGGTTGTTGCAATAGCGAGAGGGGGCCTTGGTTGGGGTTTGATGGGGTCTCGGTGTGGGTTTGTGAGGAGAGAGAAGAAGAAAAAGAGAAAGAAATACCTAGGGTTAGGGTTTTGAAAAGGCTAGAGAGGTTATGATATCGTGGGCTTGATTTGGGAGAAATGGACATAAGTTGCGGGGGAAAGAAAGTGGGCAGTCGCATGGGATCATGGAGAGAAAAGAAGGAAGAAGGTGAAAATTGTCATTGGGGGTGAATAGGACAATGCAATCAATATGCCCAAATTAAAAATTCTATACTATACTTACTAATACAAAACACAATTGCAATGATTAGACACAAGATATGTCAAGATATATAATACTAAGCAAGATATTAATTGTGAACAATGAATAATAAGCAAGCAATAATAATAAGTGATAAGCATATAGAGTAAATAGAAATATCTTACTCTGAGTTATGAATATTTGCAACCAACCATGCACAAATAAAAATAGCAAGTAATAGAGAGAGAGTTAGAGAAATTGCAAACGCAAACAAAGAATAATTTTAGAGTGGTTCGAAATATCCACTAGTCCACTTTCTTTAGGCGTACGAGCCAGTTCCACTAAACACGTCTTTTTCGGAGACACACGCGTTGCACACCCGCAACCCATAACTCCACTTCCGGTGGAGGCCAAACCAATACGTTGTTTACCACTGAAGATTGGACCGAGACGCGAAGGACGTCTAGCTTGAATATGGGGGCAGATACTATTTGGACATATCCTTCCACCTCTCCGAAGATACCAAGTTGATTTATGACACCGTATATCAGAGGTTTGGATAGACGCGACCGATATAACAGATTTTATCAGATTCCTCCTCATTTGTGAGGGGTTTTTAATTGTGGGGACGCTCTTCCCTGCAGACGCAAGCCCCTACAGTTAATTACGTTATCGTATTACGATAATAATTTTCTTCTACTCCGGTAGGTTATTTCGTGTCGTGTCGTGTTTTATTTATTTTGGGTTGCCCGTGGATTGTATATGGAGACTAGTTTATGTCGTTTCCCGTAGGGTACGGATTAGTCCAAATCCGTATATTAAATTTGGGTTTGAACCTAGGTTGTATGTTCCATCGGTTCAGGGGATATTTTATTTAAGGATCCTTAATCTGATTTTAGATTAAGATCAACTTAAATATATGAGCATATGAGCTCAATTTATTTTAACTAAGAATACGTTAGTTTTATATGAGACTGAGATCAACTTAGAAATATGTTTAAGGATCATTAAATTTTGTTAATATCCATCAATAGAGCATATGGGCTCGGCTGTAAGGAAATTCCAGAGACTTAGCCAATTTTGGGCTTAGTCCTGGGCTTTTTCCTCATTCAACAATGTTAAGCACTTAGTCTTTTGACTATGGATATGATATCCAATTTTTGCTCTGACGCTCACGTGTGTATCACTTGAGGCACTTAGACTTGAGAGTTGCCCAATCAGTGCTAAGCACTTAGTCACTTTGAATGTATACAGTGCTAAGCACTTTTGCACAGCGCTCACGTGGGTTTCACGTGAGGCACTACTCTTTTTTCCCGCTCACATGTTGCCATGTGAGACGCTATGCTTCTTGGCGCTCACATGTGTTTCACGTGAGGCGCTGGGTCCTTGGGCGCTCACGCGTGTTTTACGTGAGGCACTGAATTTTTAGAGATTTAATCTCTGTTTAATTTTTGAAAGAAGTTGAACTTTTATTAATGGTATTTTGGCCATTAATAATCACCAAAGTCTCTGTTTTGAAGATCTGTGATTGGATTTTTGAGAACTAAGTTCTTTTTGTTCCTATTTTTATAAGAACTAAGTTCTTGAAGGGTTAAACCCTATTTTTAGAGGAATTAAATTCCTAGGATATAACTTCCATCTTCTTCCTTATATCTAGTCTTTTCCCCAGATCTTGAGTCTGAAGAACAAAATTGTCTCGATGAGAATTAAATTCTCAATTTATGGAAGATTTGTCTTGCGGATCTCAGATCCAAATAAAACTAAGTTATTTATAGAGGGTTAAACCCTGGTATTTCCGTACACTAGGAAAACGAGATATTTTTTATCTCTTTTTTATCTTTACCTAGGGTTTGAGAGGAGCAGAAGCTTTTCTTCAGCAAGAGAATTAAATTCTCGGTGGCAGCTTTTTCTATCACCTTATGGGGTTGATTCTCCTTTTTGCAGAAGCTTATGGAGAGTTTTCTGTCTCTGAGACTTGAAGTCTCGGATCCTTTATACAGGCGAGAAAAAATTGTTGATTGGTTGAGAAAATCCCTTATTTAAGAGATATTAATTGATTTAATTGATCTTTAAAATCATTCGAGGAATTTTGTCCACCGTTGGATCTTTGATCCGGTGATTTTCTGTTTAACAAAAAATATTTTTTGTTGGTTTTAGTGAGATTAGGAAGATATTTTACTAACAAAGAAATTGATTTGGTTTTCTGATTTGGTCGGTGATATTATAATCACCATTGGATTTTGAATCCAAAGATTCTCTTTTTAACAGAGAAAAATCTTTCTCGTTTTAGAAAGATCGGAGGAATATTCCTCCAAATAGAATTTAATTCTATCTGAAACTAGCGCTTCAAAATGATATGCTCACGTGTTTAACACATGACCCCCAGTGTAGGTTTTAGCTTGTCTATATTCAGCACTCATAAGCTTTGCATATGAGCGCTCACGCGTTAACACGTGAGGTCTATTTGGCTTTTAGTTATTTACTTTTAGCGCTGATGTGCTTTGCATGTGAGCGCTTACGTGTTTAATACGTGGGGTCTGTTTGGCCTTTGCTTATTTATTTTCAGTGCTAATGTGCTTTGCATGTGAGCGCTCACATATTTAACACGTGGGGCATGTTTGGCCTTTGGTTATTTATTTTGAGCGCTCATGTGCTTTGCATGTGAGCGCCCACATGTTTAACACGTGGAGCTTTGTTGGCATTTGGTTATTTATTTTCAGCGCTCATATACTTTGCATATAAGCGCCCACGTGTTTAACTCGTGAGACCAAACTGTTGGGTTTTAATTCTTCTTGAAGTCGGAATGCCCTCATGCTTTGCACATGGAAGGAAATTGCTTCTTCTTTCTTTTCATCCCCTTTTTTTATAAGGGAACAAATGTCCCCAGCGTTTCTCTTATATGGCTTGCACGTAAGTGCAACGGTGTTAGTCTTACAACCGTTGGATCATCTAGGGAAGTGGGGAGTCGAACCGATCCCATCATGTCCTATAAATGGGGTTTTTGGCTCTGAAGTGACTACTGCTTCTTCGTCTTCCTCATTGAATTTTTCTTTTCTTGAGAATTTAATTCTCGCTTAGCGCTTAGTTCTCTGCCTTTCAAAAGAACTTTTGAACTAAGTCGACCCTGCCAAAATATTTGGTAAGGACCATGAACAGAGCTTCGCTCTAAACGTACTTTGGGTATTTATTGGATTTTAAATTCATTAACATATTTGACAGAGCTTGGCTCTTTTCTTGAGCCTATCTCTTGGGGATCTAAAAAAAACTTTTTTTATGTAGATAATGGATCTTGATGTCCAGATCAATGGCCCAAATCAATGGACATTGCTGAAATTATCGTTGATTTTCTCCTTAGGAATTTACCCTGTTGTCGATCTTAACATTTGGGGATTTCTGGAATTTAATTCCATTGTTTAACCCATAAGTTTCATAATATAGGGATTCGGGATTTAATCCCATTATTGTTTTCTTATTTGCAGAGCTTTGCTCTTATTCGATGTTTTGAAGGTTTTCCACAACAGGAATTTTGGGAATTTTATTCCCTTTAATTTCCTTTTGCTGTTCTTAGATATTTTCCTTTTTAGGGTTTTAATACCTATCTCCCTGATTTGGATTTGTTATTTTTTAAAAGAATCCATTTTTTGGGGATATTGGGAGTTTTAACTTCATTGTTCATTTAATGAGAGTCCTTTTTGATTCTCACGATGGGCACATGTTCCATCATCAGTGAGCCGCCTGTAGTTCCATAAAATGAACTCATGTCCCTTGGCTAACGCTTCTTTTGTTCCTTTTTAGATACAATGGCTAGTTTCTTTTATGACATCGAGGAGATTGCCTCCTGCAAAGAGATTTGCATTCAAGGTCGCCTTCAATGCCAGGTGTATACTGTGGCCTAATACGATGATGTGATGCGTCGCTTCCATGATTACAACAGTTGATTGCTCCCCCGTGGCCCTGCCCTTTTGAAGATCGTCGTTGGGTCGATCTAGGAAGCTTCACCCGGGCGTCTTGAGGCTATACCGCTCCAAGCGCTTGATGACGCTGAAAACAAGGTGCATTCGGTATATCCGATAGGCTTGATCTCAAAGAAATGGAGAGATAATCTCGTCACTATCTTGCACTGCGTCTTGCAACAAAAAGCAATAGTATTATCATATCAGATGATGGAGGACGTCAGCGGTGACCCTGAAATTTGCATCTGAGAGAAGATGCATAAGAAAATGGTCGATGAAGTTGAAAGTGCCTTACTCAAACTTTATTTTGAGTTTGAGAATTCATGTCCGGGATTCAGCGTATTGCCACTGTAGATCTTGGAGTGCGGCCCTTTTTTCTTGCCACACTAAGAGTATGTAGTTCCTTTTTTTGAGATATGAATGAAAAGCATCTTTCCCTTTCATATCTGCACTTTTCTTTTCTTTTTGCGCTAAAATTAGTTTATTTACTCGTTTCAGAGTTTTTAGTTTATTCACTCATTTCGGAGTTTCTAGTTTATTCACCCATTTCGGAGTTTCTAGTTTATTCACTCATTTCGGAGTTTCTAGTTTACCTTTCCCTTAGGTTTACAGGCAAACCTGCCCTAACGTTGAATATAGATAACCCCCATCTTGTATGATAAGGGGCTGTTAGGTTTGTGGTACTAGATTTAGTCCATTGTATCGTCGCGTTGGCTGATATATTCTCGATATGCAACCCCTTGGGTTGCGGCTCGAGTAGCCACGTGTATGTCATGTTTCTGTTCGCTTCTGAGGCTAGACAAGACGTCTTCAAGTAATCTTCTTAGATTGGGATATCCATATTACCATCGGAAGATCAAGCGTTAGGAATTGCCGTGGCGCTTTACTTAAGGTTAGGCTTGATTTGAAGCCCCGATGAGTCATAACCGCACCCTTCTGGGATAGGATGACATCCAATGGTCTTTAGGCTTGCTATCAAGACCCGAAGCTAGGCACGTACCGTTACTTTGCTTTTGCTTTGGTGCCGCACAGTTACTTTGCTGAAGTCAGGTAGACATCCGAATGACCTATATGCTGTATGTATTGCAATTGAGATTTGGAGTTAGGATTTTTCCATTACTCCAGTTTTATTTGACCGTTGCGTCCGCACATTGCTGGAATGAGGAGAAACGTCGAGATGATCTTTAGGGTGTAGATGTTGCCATCGAGATCTGGAGCTAGAAATATACCACCACTCCACTTTTGTTTTGACCCTTGGGTCTTTATTATGGTATTTTCCTGTTATCGTATTTTGGGTGCGAATGGTATTTTACATTAGTATTGCATCCGATCCGACCCGCTTGCTTGAAACCGTCTTGATTCCTGTTTATGGTTTATCCTGGCTTGTTACATGGATCCGTGCACTTTCATATTTTACACATTGCATACTGGCATTATATCTGGCATCTGCATTTTAATATAACATTTTTAAGTCACATAAAATATTTTAAAAATATATTGCATGGCCTGCATGATACCCCTGACCCTGTGGTAGCATCCGCGCATCTTGTTCTCGTCCCATTCAGTGAAACGGACTTGTTTGGATGGCTACGCACACGTGCATGCATCCGTTCTTAGGGGTATACATTTTCGTTATCCGGACACACAATTTTAATTTTATTCGACACGTATATTTTCCGTATTTTAAAACTGGATTTTTAGACCCAACTCGGACATGTTTTAGACTATTTTTGTATTAGCTAAAAACTCAAATTTATCTAATATTATATTATATATATATATATTCACTTATATTTCTACTAACTAACTATTAACTAACGAATATACTCTCTCTCTCTCTATATATTTTTTTATTTTTTTTTATTTTTTTTTATTTCTTTAGCATCCTAACTGCACAGGCTTTCTCTCTCCCCCCCCCTCTCTCTCGTGATCTCCTCTCTCTCTCTTTCTAAATAACTTTATATATATTAATTGTTTCTTAACTATTCCCTTTCCATAACCCACGTTCTCTTTCTTCTCTATTTCATTCCCAGTTCCCGCCACCTCAACCCTAGCCCTAGCCCACGCTCAAACCCACGCCGCGCTCACCCCTCGCCACCGCCGACTCCCTCGTCGGCCTCGTCATCGCCTCCTCATCTCCTTCCATCACTTCCCTCACTCTGACACTACCTCCGTCACCTCCCCTGCGAACCCGCGGCCACGAGAACCCACGTCCCCAACTGCACAACCCGACCTCGCCGCCGATCATCTCGTCGGCCTCGTCTCCACCTCCTCGTCCTCCTTCCCGTTCCTCTTTTCTCTCTCCCTCATATTTTTCCTCTGCCATCTTCGCCTCCGACTTCAAGAACCCAAGAACCCACGCCTTGTCACCGTACTCGTTGCCGGCGACAACCTCGTCGGCCTCACCTCCCTGCGTCATCATCCCCATCTCTCCTCTTCCCTCTCTCCAAACGCCCTACAAACCAAACCCTTGTTTTCCCTGCACACCCCTTCAACCCTATACCTCGCTGCCCTTTGCCGAGCACCCTCACAACACCTTGCCGGAGCTCCGACCTACCGTCGTCGTATCCCTCGCCACCTCCTCTGACCCGAGACAACCACAGAGCACCAACCACAGTAAGCCTTTCTTTTCTTCTTCTTCTTCTTCTTCCTCTTTCTTTCTTTCTTTTCCTTCTTCTCTTTTCTCGTTCTTGAAATCTTGATTTGCAGCCATCGCCGGAGCCGTGACCGTCGCTGCCGATCCAGACGACCTAGAGAACGTACCTTACCTGCGTGATCACCCTCTTGCGTTGCTTGGACCCGTCCCGCGTGCCGTGCATGCGTTGCGACGTTTTACCGATGTCGGACGTGCCGTACATATCCATTTCGTGTTCCGTCTAGGCAAGTTTATTTTGCTACATGCTACATTACTTTATATACATCTATTTTAATAAATATAATACTGGTATTTCAAATTATGCACCCCATGTTTACCTTTATAGTTTTTCGACATCCGTCTGCATCCGTACGTGTTACTTTACATCTAGCGCATGCAAACTATTCTTGTTACATACTATAATACCATATACCGCACCCAATGGAATATTTACATCTCATATTGCTTAGTTGTACATCCCACATTACCATTTTACAGTTTTACTGTTTTCGGATTCCCGTTTGCATCCATCCCATTTAAATATATATAACTGCATCTATAGATCACATTAATACATAATACTGTGATATTAACACCCCATGTTTAATAAAGTGCATCGTAATTAGTTTTGGAACTATAAATATAACCCTAATCGATAATTGTGCATCCATATCATTGATTTTATATCTATTTGCATACCCTGTCACATTATTTCATTTTATTGTTATATTAGTACTCCACACTTGATTTTGTGCATCCATGCTTATTACAGTTTGATTATGAGCACCCGCTTAATACTTGTGCACTACCTGACATGACCTAATACACTACTTGACATGACTTGATACTTGTGCACTGCCTGACATGACCTAATACACTACTTGACATGACTTGATACATGTGCACTACCTGACATGACCTGATATATTACTACTTGACCTATTGCCTGATCTTGTTATTAATGCCAACAATCTTGACCTGTTGTCCCTACGGACATATCCTGTGTCAATTTAGACAAATCTGTACCTACTTGATCCTGTGTTGGCATTAGCTCCAGATTTATCAATACCTGACTTACACACATAACCTTGGGGGTATGGAGAAATCAAGATTGTAACTGAACGTAACTCAAAAGGCTATTACATCCTGTACCGTGGTCCCGTGGGGTATGAACGGGACATAGACTCACAGTCTATTATATATTATACCGTGGTCCCGTGGGGAATGAACGGGGCATAGACCGATGGGTTACGATGAAGATTACAGTAATTGATTTCGAATAACTTTATAGTAGATAACCCTATAGCACAGTTTAGACTACTCACTGCACCTCACCTATAATATATCTTGTCCACTGATCTATATTCATGTTACTGCTTATTTCCTGATAACTTGTTATTGTTCATGCCTGCATATTTCATTACACCCTGCTTGCTTAGATTTATTGATATTATGACGCACTGACGTCTGGGTTTTGCATGGCCCAGATCCCTTACCCTTATCGCAGGCTGTCCAGGAATATTTGGTTCAACAGGGCGAGCAGTGAAGACCTGTTATTAGTTTAGTTTAGTTTTCTTTTCAGTACTTTTTCATTCTTGATGTGAGCCCGCATTATGGGACGTACATTCCAGATTATTATTGTACTTGGATCTTTTGCTTCCGCATTATTTTATTCCATGACTCGTTTATTCTGGCTTATGAACATGTATTAGATATTTTATTACTGTTCTTGATATCTCTACAGCCGTAATGTGACTGTGGAGGGATATTTTCTATCCACAGGTAGCATGGTTGGCTCTGTCACGTGCCGATCTTAGGGCACTCTGGGAAGCGGGGCGTGACAGGGTTTGTTTGGTATCAGAGCCATAGGATTTAGGTTGATCGGGTTTGATTCTTTTGTAGTTGGGTATTGGACCCAATACATGAATCAGAAAACTCGTAATTAGGAACATGTCCTGCCACATTGTTATCGTGATTCTTGAATCATATCTTTCTCTTGACCCTTGTTTTGACGATATGCAAACAACTTTGCATCTCGGTTTGAAATTCTTTTGGTTCCCTATTGTTTCTCCCGTCCTATTCTTTTGATTCTGATACTAGGATTTGGGCGATTTGAACGGAGTTATGTGATTGTACCCATGAACTGCAGTATGGTTACAATGTGGTACTCTATTTAAGTAACTTGGAGTCCTGGTCTTGATTCATTTCCTTGTTCCATGGTTGTTTTATTACCTTGGTTCTCTTAGTTTCATTGCTTACCGGTTCATGTTTTGCACATCTCTTGGTGATCGATACCGGCAGTTATGATGTTATCTTGGGAATGGACTTTCTCGGCACTTTCCATGCTCATATTGATTGTAGGGCAAAGAAAGTGATTTTCCAGATTCCAGGACATCCGGAGTTTGTTTTTGCTGGAGGAAGCAGTTCTGTCGGGCCAGTTGAGTTTAGGGCTAGGCCGACAAACAATGTTCTTTCGTCAATGGAAGTTGATAAGGAAGAATCGCCAGCTGTAGTTCGAGAGTTCATGGACATGTTCGAAGACATCTTGGGTTTACCGCCAAAACGAGATGTGGAGTTCGCAATTGATCTTGTTCCTGGTGCAGCGCCAATCTCAAAGGCGTACTATCTAATGGCACCAGTGGAGTTGGAAGAAGTCAAGAAGCAGGTTACCGAATTACTTGAGAAGGGTTGGATTCGCAGCAGCAATTCACCTTGGGGAGCTCCAGTTCTTCTAGTAAAGAAGAAAGATGGCACAAGGAGAATGTGCATCGATTATCGAGAATTAAACTGGGTGACTATTAAGAACAAGTACCCGATCCTTCGCATTGGCGAAATATTCGAGCAACTCAGTGGCGTGAGGGTATTCTCGAAGCTGGATTTGCGATCCGGATATCATCAGGTCCGATTTAAATCAGAAGATATTTGCAAGACTGCGTTCCGAACTCGGTATGGACATTACGAGTATTTAGTGATGCCATTCGGAGTCATGAATGCACCGGCGATATTTATGGACTTGATGAACCGAATCTTTTCACCGTTCTTAGACCAGTTTATAGTGGTGTTCATCGATGATATTCCGGTCTACTCGAGAAGCATTGAAGAGCATGCGGAACACTTGAAGATCGCACTGCAGACATTGAGGCAAGAAAGATTGTATGCAAAGATGAGCAAGTGCGAGTTTTGGTTTGAAGAAGTGAAGTTTTTGGGGCATGTTGTATCCGGAGATGGAATCGCCGTTGACCCTGAAAAGATTGCAGTAGTTCAAGATTGACCGATTCCGAAGAACGTAGTAGAGATCAGAAGTTTCTTGGACTTGCCGGATATTACAGAAGATTCGTGGAGAATTTTGCTCATTTGGCTGAACCTTTGACCAAGCTTACGCAGAACGTAGTACCGTTCGTACGGACGGATAAATATGCATCAGCTTTTGAGGCGTTGAAGCAAAGATTGATAACCGCTCCTATTTTAACCGTACCAGACGGTCCCGGAGGATTGGTGATTCATAGCGACGCATCTGGGAAAGGTTTGGGATGTGTTTTGATGCAGCATGAGAAAGTTATAGTTTACGTATCGAGACAGTTGAAGATCCATGAGAAGAATTACCCAACTCATGAGTTGGAGCTTGCAGCAATGATTTTCGCTTTGAAGATTTGGAGACACTACTTATTGGGCGAAAGGGTCGAAGTATTCACCGATCACAAAAGTCTAAAGTATGTGTTCACACAGAAAGAGCTTAACATAAGGCAGCGTAGATGGTTAGAGCTGATGGCTGACTACGATCTTGATCTTAAGTACCATCCGGGGAAAGTTAATGTAGTGCCGGATGCGCTTAGTCGGTTGCCAGCAATTCGGATGTTGACTGCACAGAAGGAACTTATCGAAGATTTTTGGAGATTCGAATTGGAGATCGTGCTACTGCATTCTTCGGGACAGTTGATGCAGCTGCAAATACAGTCGTCGTTGATCGATAATATTAAAGCAGCGCAGTCACAGGATCCAAGATTGCAGAAGTTTCGAGAACATGTTGAAGCTGGACTTCGAACGGACTTGTTAATTCATGAAGATGGTTCATTGCGATATGGTAGCCATTTGTGTGTGCCGAAGGGAGATTGCTCGTTTTGTAGCGAAGTGCTTGGTATGTCAGCAAGTTAAGGCTGAATATCAAAGGCTTGCTGGTTTATTGCAACCACTTCTGATTCCTCAATGGAAGTGGGAACATATAACCATGAATTTTGTGACAGCTTTACTGCGGAGTCCAAAGGGCAACAATGCAGTTTGGGTGATTGTTGATCGATTGACCAAGGCAGCTCATTTCATTCCGTTTCGAGTTGGTCAGTCAACGGAAGCGTTAACAGAACGGTACATGCAAGAGATTGTGAGATTTCATGGAGTACCTGTGAGCATCGTGTTCGACCGTGACACCCGATTTTTATCACACTTCTGGAGGAGCTAACAGGAAAGTTTGGGGACTCGATTGAAGTTTAGTACAGCTTATCATTCTCAGACAGATGGCCAGTCAGAGAGAACGATCCAAAATCTTGAAGACATGTTGAGAGCTTGCATGTTAGACTTCAAGGATTCATGGAAGAATTATCTACACTTGGTGGAGTTTTCGTACAACAACAGTTTTCAGGCGACTATTCAGATGGCTCCATTCGAAGCATTGTATGGTCGCAAGTGTCGTTCACCTGTTTGTTGGGACGATATTGGAGAACGAAGATTGTTGGGACCAGATTTGATCGTGCAAACAGTTGAGAAAGTTAATACTATCCGAAATCACATGAAGGCAGCACAAGATCGGTAGAAGAGTTGGGCCGACACATCGAGAAGACCTCTAGAGTTCGCGGTTGGTGATCTGGTATTTTTGAAGATATCACCGACTAGAGGAGTGATTCGTTTTGAGAGTCGAGGCAAGCTTAGTCCTCGATTCGTAGGGCCTTTCGATATTTTGGAGCGTGTTAGAGAAGTGGCTTATCGATTGGCGTTACCACAATCTTTGGCGAATGTTCATGACGTGTTTCATGTATCTCAACCCCGTAAGTATGTTCGAGATGAAACACATGTGCTGGATCATTCGGAGCTGACTGTATGAGAGGATTTGACCTTTGAGGAACGACTGATGTCGATTGTTGATCGAAGAGAAAAGGTTCTTAAGAATAAGGTTATCCCTCTCGTACTTATTTCTTGGGGGAAATCGCTTGCACAGAGAATCGACTTGGAAACGAGAAGACGAGATTCGACAGAAGTTTCCACACCTATTCTTATAAATTCTTGATTGTTTATCTTTTCTTGTTTTGGGAATTTCGAGAACGAAATTCTTTTTGTAGTTGGGTATAATATAACATCCTAGTTCATTTATACCAGCTCTAGTTCATGTATTTCTTTATTATGGTATTTTCCTGATTTATCGTATTTTGGGTGCGAATGGTATTTCACATTAGTATTGCATCCGACCCGACCCGCTTGCTTGAAACCGTCTTGAATCCTGTTTATGGTTTATCATGGCTTGTTACATGGATCCGTGCACTTTCATATTTTACACATTGCATACTCGCATTATATCTGACATCTGCATTTTAATATAACATTTTTAAGTCACATAAAATATTTTAAAAATATATTGCATGGCCTGCATGATACCCCTGACTCGGTGGTAGCATCCGCGCATCTTGTTCTCGTCCCGTTCAGTGAAACAGACTTGTTTGGATGGCTACGCACACGTGCATGCATCCGTTCTTGGGGCTATGTATTTTCGTTACCCGGACATTCAATTTTAACTTTAGTTGACACGTATATTTTCCGTATTTTAAAACTGGATTTTTAGACCCGACTCGGACGTGTTTTGGACTATTTTTGTATTAGCCAAAAACTCAAATTTATCTAATATTATATTATATATATATATATATATATATATATTCACTTATATTTCTACTAACTAACTACTAACTAACGAGTATACTCTCTCTCTCTCTCTCTATATATATATATATTTTTTTTTAAAAATATTTCTTTAGCATCCTAACTGCACAGGCTTTCTCTCTTTCTCTCTTTCTTTCTTCTCTCTCTCTCTCGTGATCTCCTCTCTCTCCTCTCTCTCTCTCTTGATCTCCTCTCTCTCTCTCTAAATAACTTTATATATATTAATTGTTTCTTAACTATTCCCTTTCCACAACCCATGTTCTTTTTCTTCTCTATTTCATTCCCAGTTCCCGCCACCTCAACCCTATCCCTAGCCCACGCTCAAACCCATGCCGCGCTCACCCCTCGCCACCGCCGACTCCCTCGTCGGCCTCGTCATCACCTCCTCATCTCCTTCGATCACTTCCCTCACTCTGACACCACCTCCGTCACCTCCTCTGCGAATCCGCGGCCACGAGAACCCATGTCCCCGACTGCACAACCCGACCTCGCCGCCGATCATCTCGTCGGCCTCGTCTCCACCTCCTCGTCCTCCTTCCCGTTCCTCCTCTCTCTCTCCCTCACATTTTTCCTCTGCCGTCTTCGCCTCTGACTTCAAGAACCAAGAACCCCGCATCGTCACTGCACTCGTCGCCGGTGACAACCTCGTCGGCCTCACCTCCCTGCGTCACCATCCCCATCTCTCTTCTTCCCTCTCTCCAAACGCCCTACAAACCAAACCCTTGTTTTCCCTGCACACCCTTAACCCTATACCTCGCTGCCCTTTGCCGAGCACCCTCGCAACACCTTGCCGGAGCTCCGACCTACCGTCGTCGTATCCCTCGCCACCTCCTCCGACCCGAGACAACCACAGAGCACCAACTACAGTAAGCCTTTCTCTTCTTCTTCTTCCTCTTTCTTTCTTTCTTTTCCTTCTTCTCTTTTCCCGTTCTTGAAATCTTGATTTGCAGCCATCGTCAGAGCCGTGACCCGTGACCGTCGCTGCCGATCCAGACGACCCAGAGGACGTACCTTACCTGCGTGATCACCCTCTTGCGTTGCTTGGACCCGTCCCGCGTGCCGTGCATGCGTTGCGACGTTTTATCAACGTCGGACGTGCCGTACATATCCGTTTCGTGTTCCATCTAGGCAAATTTATCTTGCTACATGCTACATTACTTTATATACATCTATTTTAATAAATATAATACTGGTATTTCAAATTATGCACCCCATGTTTACCTTTATAGTTTTTCGACATCCGTCTGCATCCGTACGTGTTACTTTACATCTAGCGCATGCAAACCTTTCTTGTTACATACTATAATACCATATACTGCACCCAATGGAATATTTACATCTCATATTGCTTATTTGTACATCCCACATTACCATTTTACAGTTTTACTGTTTTTGGATACCCGTTTGCATCCATCCCATTTAAATATATATAACTGCATCTATATATCACATTAATACATAATACTGTGATATTAACACCCCATGTTTAATAAAGTGCATCCTAATTAGTATTGGAACTATAAATATAACCCTAATCGATAATTGTGCATCCATATCATTGATTTTATATCTATTTGCATACCATGTCACATTATTTCATTTTATTGTTATATTAGTACTCCATACTTGATTTTGTGCACCCATACTTATTACAGTTTGATTATGAGCACCCGCTTAATACTTGTGCACTACCTGACATGACCTAATATACTACTTGACATGACTTGATACTTGTGCACTACCTGACATGACCTAATACACTACTTGACATGACTTGATACATGTGCACTACCTGACATGACCTAATACACTACTTGACATGACTTGATACATGTGCACTACCTGACATGACCTGATATATTACTACTTGATTTATTACCTGATCTTGTTACTAATTCCAACAATCTTGACATGTTTTCCCTACGGACATATCCTGTGTCAATTTAGACAAACCTGCACCTACTTGATCATGTGTTAGTATTAGCTCCAGATTTATCAATACCTGACTTACACACATAACCTTGGGGGTATGGGGAAATCAAGATTGTAACTGAACGTAACTCAAAGGGCTATTACATCCTGTACCGTGGTCCCGTGGGGTATGAACGGGACATAGACTCACAGTCTATTATATATTGTACTGTGGTCCCGTGGGGAATGAACGGGGCATAGACCGATGGGTTACGATGAAAATTACATTAATTGATTTCGAATAACTTTAGAGTAGATAATCCTATAGTACAGTTTAGACTACTTACTGCACCTCACCTATAATATATCCTGTCCACTGATCTATATTCATGTTACTGCTTATTTCCTGATAACTTATTATTGTTCATGCCTGCATATTTCATTACACCTTGTGTTCAGTTGATAAAACTGCACATTTAATATGACATTTTTCCTATTATTTCTATATAAAGAAAGGTGTTTATTGTAATATATGATACATATGAGGGTTTATCTGTAAAAATACTATTTTCATGTGTTTATATATTATAATTAACATTTGGTAGGAAAAAGTAAGCATATAATATCCATGTAACATTTGGCCCATTTAAAATATACTTACTTTATTAAATACCTTTGACCGAGTCTTAATGGTTAAGTTAATATCTCTACTAATATTATTTGTTGAGTTGTTGTGCAGAATTTTCAGGGCTGAAATCAAGGAAATAAAAGTTGTTGAAACAAACCTACCTAATTAAGAAAGTAAACTAAAGAAATCAAGTCTGGCAGTGATGTAGAAAAGATTTTCAGTTCCCAGAAATTAAAAAGATCACCACGTGTCATAAAGATAAAGCTCCAGAAGACCAAATCACATGATCTCCTTGTTTGGCCGCGGATCCACGGCCAAACCTATCTATTGGCCGCGGATCCGCCGCGGTCTAGATGCATTGGGAGTTGGGATTTTGTTGTTGAGATCGTAACTACTGGTTTCCAAATTAGGAAGCTTGGGTTTTGGCTCTGGGACTATAAATAAGGACCGAGAGCCTCTTGGAAAAATTATCTAGCTGAAGAGATCACGAAGTCCAAGATGGCTCACGCATCCAGGCTGATCATCAACGGTTCATCTACCTTCTTAGAAGAGATCGAGAAGCAAACTAGCATTTTGTAATCATTTTCTAAGAGAACAAAGTGTAAATGAATTTTATTGATTAATACAGGTAGTTCTTTTTCTTATTCTATATCTTTGTAGTTTTAATATGATTTCCCTCTCCATCTCTTCTTCTCCTAACATGCGTGAGTAATTCTCCGCTTGTTAGGGTTCGTAGGATTAGGGTAAATTAATGGATGATGAAGATCCTTAAACTCTTTTTACGTCCTATAAAGTTTATAAACTTTTTAATAAAAGAATCATTAACATCCTAATCGGGCGCGCTACCAATTTATTGTTAGTCTCGACCGCGATTAGAAATTAGATTAATGATTGTTTTGGTAAAGGCTAGACATGAACGGAGTTCCATGTCGAGATAGTGGTTAAGAGTGGGAACCCTTTTCCCTCCAGATACCCTAATCTACATGCATCACTGTCATTCTAGTTTTAAATCTATTAAAGGATAAAAAGAGTAATCTTTAATTAATCATCCATACTTATTAAATCCTAATGAACCCTACAAGCCCCCTTTTAATATTAAACTTACATCCGTAGTTAATCTAGATCTATATTTTGCATCCGTGTTTAACGTAGATCTAGAACCTACAACCATTCTTCACCATTCTTCCTCCTTTCTTTCTCAACACGCCTAAGGTAAGAATAAAATATTCAATGTTTCCCTGAGGACGACCCGTACTCACCTCGGTCTAGCTACGCACGACACCGTTCTGATTGCGGTTAACTACTACACATAAATATAGACAAATCACCCTACTTGCTTAGAATTATTGATATTATGATGCAATGACGTCTGGGTTTTGCATGGCCCAGATCCCTCATCCTTATCGCAGGCTGTCCAGGAATATTTGGTTTAGAAGGGCGAGCAGTGAATGCCTGCTATTAGTTTAGTTTAGTTTAGTTTTCCTTTCAGTATTTTTTCATTTCTGATGTGAGCCCGCATTATGGGACGTACATTCCAGATTATTATTATACTTGGATCTTTTGCTTCCGCATTATTTTATTCCATGACTCGTTTATTCTGGCTTATGGACATGTATTAGATAGTTTATTACTGTTCTTGATATCTCTATAGCCGTAATGTGACTGTGGAGGGATATTTTCTATCCACAGGTAGCATGGTTGGTTCTGTCACGTGCCGATCTTAGCGCACTCTGGGAAGTGGGGCGTGACATAACCGTACCCTTCTGGGGTAGGATGATATCCAATGGTCTTTAGGCTTGCTATCAAGACCCGAAGCTAGGCACGTACCGTTACTTTGCTTTTGCTTTGGTGCCGCACAGTTACTTTGCTGAAGTAAGGTAGACATCCGAATGACCTATATGCTGTATGTATTGCAATCGAGATTTGGAGCTAGGATTTTGCCATTACTCCAGTTTTATTTGACCGTTGCGTCCGCACCCTGCTGGAATGAGGAGGAACGTCGAGATGATCTTTAGGGTGTAGATGTTGCCATCGAGATCTGAAGCTAGGAATATACCACCACTCCACTTTTGTTTTGACCCTTGGGTCTTTATTGACGTTGCATCTGCACCGAGAAGTAACGTCGAGCTGGTGCTAGGATTTTACTATTACTCCGTTTTGATTTAGCTCCTTGGAGCTTTGTCGACACCATGTCTATACTTTGCTGGAGTAAGAGAGACGTCCAAATAGTCTCTAGGCTATAGATGTACCATCAAGACTCCGTTCTTCTTTTGACGAAGCATGGTGGAAAATATGGTTTCCTTTCTTTCATTTGTGCCCATGGATCGTATACAAGAGTCACCGTGGATCTATTTGTAGGGCAGGAAAAGTTTTTGTAACGACTCTGAAATCTCTGTACGGAAATTTTCCTGTTAATTTAAAAGAAAAGAGTATTACAGCCTGAGTTTGAGTTATAAGTTATTTTTATTAAATAAAAGCAAGAAACAACTTGTAGCTCACTGGTACAGCCTTGCACTGCTGTGACATAGTCCCTGTGTTTGATTCCCATCAGACACAATTATTTTTTTCTGATTTTTTTAATTTTTTGAAAGCCTAAAAGAATTTACGTGCAATACACGGGAAATGAAAAGTTCAGAGAAATCAAACATGTGGAAAAGGAATAAACAGAGATTTAATCGGATGGCATGAATCTCGAGGCATTTGCTTCAAGATCGATCGGCCAAATGAGCACTAGGGCCGGCGGGGATGGGTGAGATGAGCCCAATGAGCTCCGTGCTTTGTGCACTCGTCTCTTCAGCTACCCCTAACCCCTCTGCACTGTTTGATTTCCCTGCAATCAAACAGAGATCTTTCATTTCACAATTAAACACAATTTTAATACTTTTTAATCCAAAATTTTAATTCCCAAATCCTAATTCTCCACTATAAATACCACCCCTATCTTGGCTCAGCACCATTCTGAAAATTCTAGCCAAAACTCTCTAAAAAGTTCCTAAGTGCAAGTGGTGTAAAGTAGAGTTAGAGAGCAAGTTGGTTCCGGCGAAAATCGAAGCAAATTCTGGAGCTCCCGCGACGCCACGAAGCTCCTCCCCTCTTCTTCAACCTCTTCTTGAAATTTCTAAACCGTAAGTCCCTCCCAATTCTCCTCCTTTTCATTGATACTCATTTTAAATCAAATATCGGTAAAAGTGGAGTTATTACCGATATTATCTTTTCTAAAACCTATAACTCCATTTTTTTATCATTTGGTCAAACCAATTTTACCACTTCACTTGCAATCTTAATATCAATATTTAGAATCAAGTTTAACCAAGAATCTCATGTAAAATAAGCATAATTGAACTTTTACATTAAAATACCTTGAACTTTGTTATCATATCTATTCGAGAAATTGTTTGAACAATACCTTTAGGAAAACTTCACAGGGTAACGACCTACCCCACACGCACACTTGGTTTCATAGAACGATGTCTAGTTGTATATGTTTTTGGTTCGAAGATAGTATTTACAATAAAATACCACATAATTCTAAAACCGGATTTCTTTTAACGCGGTATTTCATTTCTTTTATGATTATGCATCTATAACCCTCTTTAGAAGACCTGCTAATGGATGGTGTGGATTATCGCACATCCTGTAGATAATAGAGAGAGACGCAGACCTCCTCACGGAGCATTCGATCTCGAAAGGATTTAAATATGTTTTTAAAAAATACGAATTTTCTAAATAAAATAAAATTATCTTTAAAAAATTATATAAAATTATAAATCCATATTTTCAAAATATAATGAAACTATATTTTTCTAAAAATGAAGGATTAACAAGTTTGCCAATAAATATCCTCAAGATAGCAAAAAGGACAAGTTTTTCAATAAAAATACCATGAACTTTCCAAGCTAAGTGTATATCACTAAAACACCCCAATACTTAAAATCCATGCTCATGAAAACCCTAAGTAATACTAATCACCCTCAAACTTTACTTTTTAACTATATTAAACTATTTTTTTCATAAAACCCCCTCGAGATATATAAAAACAATATTTAAGGACTTAGTAAATATAGGTTTAAGCGGGATCAATTCTCTTGAGCCCCAAGGAGCCGGAGAAAGTGAGTGCTTGCCTATTTAAGGTACACTACTTAACGGAGTTATCAATGGCCATTGTTTTGGAAAAAAACACAAATCCTGCCGTCCATGTGCAGCAGTTGCCGATGACTCCCGAACCTAAGAATTCAAGAGTTAAATCAGCTTACCAGCGTCTGACTCGGTTTGAGTTCAATCTCAAACCTAACTCTAAAATCAAACATGAATACTTGAATATGAACACTTGAATTCAAACATGAATACTTGAATTCAAACATGTATACTTGACTTGACTTGACCGAACCTTGGTTATAACTTGACATGACTACTTGAATACATGACTACATCCTGAACATGAATACTTGAACATTTTATATCCATGGATTCAGCCAAGACTTATAATCTTAATCTATACAATACAACATGCGGGAATAAAAGGGTAGATTGGTATGGAATGTATATCGTGGCACGGGAGGTCACTATAACAACCCTAAACTTTCCGTACAAATTTCTTTACAAAATTTTTCAAAATACAGAAAGATGTACTTTTGCCTGAGCACAAGTTATAAATTTGATTTGCTTTTTAATAGCAAGAAAGAGCTTGTAACTCATTGGTAAGACCTTGCACTGCTGAACCAAACCATCAGAGTTCAAATCCCATCACACACATTATTTTTAATATTGATTTCTTTTTAAATTTTTAGAAGTCCAAGGGTCTACACGTGCATAACTCGTAAAACTCAAAAGTCACATGTAAAACAAACTGACCCAGGAGTATCACCATACGACATTGGACACGTGGCAGCGAGCCCCATCCCAACTCGGCCGACTCGGACCGGCGGGGCCGGGTGAACTCGGCCAAAATCTGAGTTGGCCTTCATGACTCTTGTGCCTCTTGGTCTTCTTAAAACCCCATTAACCTATTTTTAAATACATTTTCAATACAACTTTTCATCTACCCTAAACCCTAGATTACCCTATAAATACCACCCCTAAACACACACCCCTCACTCACAAATTCTATCCAAACTCTCAAGAAAACTCTATAGAAATTTTGTGTACAAGTAGAGTTAGCGAAGGGCGAACTTCCAACGACGACTCTAGGAGCTTCCGGCGACGAAACGGCGCACCGACAACTCCTATGTCCACCCCTCCCTTTTCTCTTGACTCTAATCCTATAAGTCCCACCTCTCTCTTCTCTAATCTATTTTAAAAACTTCTTTTACTAAAACCCGACGGAAGCGGAGTTAAATCCGACTTCCGATTCGGTTTTCTTTATAAAGTTCAATTTTCCTTAACACAACAATATTAAACTCTTACATCTTGACTATTAATCATTAACAAAACATATTGAATAAATTTCATAGCAAAATATTTCATTTTATAACTTTTACCGCTCTTTTTCAGTAAAATACCATGTAGTATAGTTTCGACTTTAAAACATCATTAATTTTGCTATACCTTTAGTTAGATCACGAGATAATGACCTACCTCTTCACAACACTCATATGCAATATAGCACAATACCTTTTGGGAAATATAGATTCGGGAAATACCGTTTTACACAAAGCTACCTCTAACTTATAAAAAACCATTTTCACAAGATTATGTATTTTAAACAAGCCTTTGCAAAACGCCGCTACAACCCATTTTGGGGAACCCGTCTGGGATGGTGCGGATTATCGCACATCTCTGGGCTCAGTAGTGCGAGATTCAGACCTCCGCAAGAAGCATTCGGTTTCGAAAGATTTAAAAATACAAACATCTTAAGAAAATGAGATTTCTAGATAAATAATAAATAAAAATTATTTTATATAAATAAATCTATATGTATCATCAAAATATATATTTTGACACAATATAAATATTCCAACTTTTCTAAATCAAAAGAATCACTTTACATGAAAATACCATGAAATTCCATACAAGTTTAATACGTTACAACTAAATACCATGTATTATGAAAAATATGTTTATTCACTAGAAATGTCACATATATAAAATCTACATCTATGAAAACCCTAAAAACGATAATTAAATACTTGAGGTGTATTTTTTAAATTATACAAAATTATTTTTACATAAAACCCCCTCAAGTTCTATAAATTACAATAAGGACCCTAGTAAATATAGGTTTAAGCGGGACCGGTCTCTTGAGCCTCAGGGAGCCGGAGATATGGGTGCTTGTCTATTTAAGGTAGATAACTTAACAAACGGTGTTATCAACACGGTAATCGTCTTTGAAAAGACACAAATCCTGCCGCTCATGTGCATCGGTTACCGATAACATCAAAACAATCAGGATTCAATTTCTTTTATAATTGTCTGACTCAGACTGACTCTTACTATAATCAACCCGACTTGAATGAGATTCAAGTGTCAAACTACAATTCAACATGAATTCATGAATTCATATATTCAATCTATTCAATCTGTATTGACCGAACCGAACCATGGATATACATCCATCAACATGATTCATACATCTGCATGATTCTCCAGTTATATCCATTTACTGATATCATGGTTTCGGTAAGTCATCCATCTATACAATTCAATACAATACAATACAATACAATACAATACCATCAGTACAATCATTACTATCAATACATACACGGGGTATTGGGGGTAGTTCATGTATGAATCCAACAAAATCTCAAGAGTCTCCCTAGGTCATGAATCCATGTCTATTAACACAAGCAAGCTATCATGAGGGCCCGTGTTTCCTTACTCCTGGATTACAGCCTGTTGAGTTTGGAATATTTCAACACTAGGTTGAAGTCTCGTTACTAACAATTGATTCGGGCTCGTGGTTCCCTACCCCTGGATTACAGCCTGTTGGGTTCGAGAACACTCTTGAGATTGTTTGACATTCACCCTTGAACTTACGCGTTAATACTAAATACAACATTATAACAATATCATACCACTTTAAAAGTTACACACACACACACTCTCTCTGTGTGTCTATTCTACTTCTCCCCCATCTTTGGGACTTACCGAGCGATTTGTTCGCTGACGACATTCCTTCTTTTTCTTCTTTGGAATGTTTTCAGGTGGATCGGACGCACTAGAGCACGAGACCATTCAAGAGCATTCGGAGCAGGCCCTTGAGCAGTAAACCAAAGACCCAGAGCTGTAGCCGCTTGTATCTATTTCATTTCAGTACTTTCCATTTTTGGTTATGCCACTGTCTAGGCATTGTTTTCATTCAGATATATTTACTTTCCATGCATTGTACAAAAGAATGTTAATAAATAAAGTTGTTATTTCATTGCATTTGTCTCTTGTGTATATTTCTTTTATATTGTTTAGTTACGCTCAGCGTATTTGCTTCTGAGTAAATACGTAGCGGCCTCGTCGCGTCCTCTGCCCGTATACTGGGAAGCGGGGCGTGCCAGTCACTTAAAAGACACCTACATGAATTCCCGTGCCGTTGTCCCATGAGTTATGACGGGGCCTTGTACTATATGTTACCATAGTCTACGGGGTAAGATGGATTCCTCTCGTATACATGAATAACTTCTTTATCAAGCTACAAACAACCACGTTAGAATAACTATCATATACCAGTGATTGATAATATACACTTACCTGTTCATTTCCCATTACTTGTTATATTCTCTTTCTTCTTTTCGGATTTACCGAGCATTAGTTCGCTGACGACATTTCTTTTTATTTCTTTCTTTGGAATGTTCGTCAGGAGGATCAGACTCTGAGGAGATCGAGCTGAGCCAGGAGGATTTGGACCGGCTTACCGCTCGGCCTGACTTCTAGTTCCGTTGCACTTACATTTTTGTATGCCACTGTTTAGGCATTGCTTTACATCATTATATCTTTTATTTTCAAAACAGTTATATGTAAAGATGAATGTAAATAAATTTGCTGTTTAATTTATTCATTTGTCATTGTTGTTCATTTTATATATTGCTTAATTACGCTTAACGTATTTATTTCATAGTAAATACGTTGCGGCCTGACACGTCACCGTTTTCGTTTACTAGGAAGCGGGGCGTGACAGTTTTATTTTATTATTTTTTTATATTTCCGCGATGCTCTATATTTTCAGCTTTTTATATCGCGAAAGTCGCGATTACCCAATCATTTCGGCTATTTTATTTGCGGTGCCCAATTATTTCGGCTGTCATTTTTTTTATTTTTTACTAGCTGCTTTTTACTGCGAGTTGCCCAAATATTTTGACTGTTTCATATGTGTATATTTTTTGCTCGCTGATTTTTATTGCGAGTTGGGAATTTGGAATCTGATGCCAATCTTGGCATCAGTATCATTACAACTGAAATATTTTCAGGAGTGAATCATCATTTGTCTTGGTTGATTTGAACAAAAGTGGCTTAGCAAACAAGTTTTGGATCCCGTCAACTAAGATTTTTCGACTTTATGAGCTATAAGGATCTCATAAAGATATTTCTCCCTACGAGTCGAGAGGATCTCATAGGTGTATTTTCTCCTTATGAATGGTGGGGATTCCTAAGTGATATTTTCCCTTGCAAGCCGTAAGGATCTTACAAGAGTACTTTCTCCTAATAAGTCGTAGGGACTCGCAAGTGCCGTTCACCATATTGAGTGATTTTTTTCTCAATTTTGGAGGGACTTAGTTAAGAGTATATTTATTTACGCATGTGGATTGTATACAAGGGTCGATATTGGACTACTTGTAGGGCATAATTTTGTGGGGTTTTGATGGCTTAAGAACATGTTTAGATCTCTGTAATTTAAGGCTTTTGAATTGTATAAGTCGTGAGGGTCTTATAGAGGATATATTCTCCTTACGAGTCATAAGGATCTCGTAGGTGTATTTTTTTCTTAGGAATCTTATGGATTCCCAAGGGTGTGGCTCCTTTGTGAGTTGTAAGGATTTCACACAGGTGTTTTCTTCTTACAAAATCATGAGGACTTTGCAAGTGCTTCTTTTCCTTTCTTTTAACGAGTTTGCGCTCTCTCGGGTTTTCACAAGCTCGCCGATAGTCCTGCTTTTTTTACTCATAGCGCCCTTTTGGGTTTTCATCCGTGCCCATTTTGCTTGTGTACGTACCGTTTTTTTATTTTTAGGCGGCCCGTAAGGTAACACATCAACAGTTGTAGATCATAACTTTCTTCGAAGGACCACATCCTATGGGACTTGAGAAGGGTGTGAATTGTTTTATACCTGTGGATTGTATATGGTGCTCGATATAGAGACACACCGTAGGGCAATATATTAGTTTAAGTACGTTTCGGTCCATTATTAATTTAAGGACGTTTCGGTCCATTATTAGTTTAGGGACGTTTCGGTCCATCATTCCCGTGTTCGGGACGAAATATTAGTTTAAGGACATTTCGGTCCATCATTAGTTTAGCGACGTTTCGGTCCGTTATTGGTTTAAGGACGTTTCAGTCCATTATTAGTTTAGGGACGTCTTGGTCTATCATTCTCGTGTTCGAGACGAAATATTACTTTAAAGACGTTTCGGTCCATTATCAGTTTAGGGACGTTTCGGTCCGTCATTAGTTTAAGAACGTCTCGGTCCATTATTAGTTTAGGAATGTCTCAGTCCATCATTTCCGTGTTCGGGGCGAAGTATTAGTTTAAGGACGTTTCTGTCCATTATTAGTTTAGGGACGTTTCGGTCCGTCATTCCCGTATTTGGGACTAATATCATTTAGCACCGTTTTCAGAGTTGATTCAGGAAGATAGCGAGCGGACACAAGCGTTGTCATATATCATTGACCTAAGTTAAGACACTTTAGGCGTAGTACTTTTTAAGGAATTGACCATTTATCGGTCGAAATGGCCTTTCGCCAAGCATATCCATGAGCAGATAAGTTCCACCTTGATAGACCTTATCCATGATGTACATACCTTCATCATTTGGCTCGAACTTCCCCCGTTTTGCACAATTGGGAATCATTGGTCGTTTGAAACCTAGTACGAGTTCGTCTTGGCGGAATGTTCTCGGCCTAGTCAGTTTTCATATGACCGCGTCATCCTTGTCTTATAAGCTTCCAGGTTTTGTTGTGCTATAAGACGGGTGTTCACCGCCAAAGACCGGACGGAGACATAGGGACGTCTAGCATGAATTTAGTGGCAGATGCTATTTGGATATATCTATCCACCTCTTTGAAGATACCAAGTTGATTTATGGCACCGTATATCGGAGATTTGGATAGATGTGACCGATGTAACAGACTTTATTAGATCCCCCTCATTTGTGAGGGTTTTTTGATTGTGGGGATGCTCTTCTCTACCGGCGCAAACCCTTGCAGTTAAAACTTTCTCCTGCTCTGGTAGGTCAATTCATGTCGTGTTATGTTTAGTTTATTTTGGTTGCCTGTGGATTGTATACGGAGACTAATTCATATCGTCGCTCGTAGGGTGCGGATTAGTCCATATCCGTACATGTATTTTTATGATTTGGGTAAAGTATTGACTTGATGTGGTCTATGTTGGTAGCTTGGTTTGCCAACGAGAATGAACTTAGGACGTATTTCTCACATTTGTGAGGTTCATCGGTTCATATGAAACTTGAGCTTTATCTAAAGATCGTTAGTCATATTTGAGACTAAGATCGACTTAGATATTTTGGGTCAAGCATTTACTTGATAGGGTCCGCGTTGGTAGCTTGGTTTGCCAACAGGAATGAACTTAGGTCGCATTGCTCACATTTGTGAGGTCCATCCATTCACGAAAAACTTGGGTTTGATCTAAAGATCGTTAGTCATATATGAGACTAAGATTGACTTATAAACAAATGAGCATATTGGCTCAACTGATCATTAGATCATATATGAATAGCCCATGGATAGTATACGGTAGTCAGTATGGAGACAATCCGCAGGGCAAAAATTATTAGTTTAAGGACGTCGCGGTCCAATATTCACATGTTTAGGACGAATATTAGTTTAGGGACATTTCGGTCCATCATTCCCATGTTTGGAACGAAAGAAGAGGAGTTGTTGGTTGTTGGGACCTGCCACCTCTCTGAAGACGTTGAGGAATTACAACGACATATATCAGAGATGTGAGGGGATGTATCCTTGAACCAAATCCCGTATTTGAAGGAAAAATCATGGTGGGCCTAAGAATTGTTAGTCTTATATAAGACTAAGATTAACTTAGAAGATATGAGATGAATATCATTTTGGACATCATCGATGAGAGATCATTAGTCATATATGGGACTAAGATCAACGAAGAAGCTTAAGCTTCACAGACTTAGCCAATTTGGGCTAAGATTGGGTTTTTATACTACCCAGCAGTGCTAAGCACTCAGATATATAGCGCTCACGTGTGTTTCATGTGAGGCGCTGAAATAGTGCTAAGCACTAGTCTTTTCTGGCGCTCACGTGTGTTTCACGTGAGGCGCTCAGGTTTGGGCGCTCACATGTGTTTCACGTGAAGCGCGGAGCTTTTAACTTCTTTTGAGCGCTTACGTGTGTTTTACGCGAGACGCTGTCTTCTTAGACATTTAATCTCTGTTGATATTTTCAGAGAGGTTAAAGCTCTGTTAATGATATTTTAACCATTAATGATCACCAAGATCACTATTTTGAGAATCTGGGATCAGATTCTTTAAGAACTATGTTCTGATTTAATGAAGGAACTAAGTTCCTGGAGTATTATGGACTCAATCTTCTTCATGTTCTTTTCTTTCATGTTCTTTTCGACATTGTTCTTCCTTAAATCTTTGATTCTCAAGAAGAAGATCTTCCCGATTAGAATTAAATTCTCAACTTGTGGAAGAATTATCTTATGGATTCTCAGATCCAGAGAAAGAACCAAGTTCTTGAGAAGGGTTAAACCCTTAGATAGATAAAGGAGATGTTTTGATCTATGTGTTTTCTTTATCTAGGGTTTAGAAAGGGAAGATCGTCTTCTTTTATTGAGAATTAGATTCTCTGTTTATTTTTGTGGAAGCTTTTGGAGAGACTTTTGTATATTTTTTTATAGAAGCTTATGAAGGGTTTTCTCTCTTATTTGGAAAGAGGAATCATTGGTCGTTGGGACCCACCACCTTTCCGCTGAAGGATTACAGCACCATATATCTAAGGTGTGGAGGGATGTACTCTTTGAACCATGTCCCATTCATCAAGGGGGAGAACAGGTTGTAGTTTAAACTCTTAGTTGTTGAAAAAGACCTCTTTGCATTCACATATGTGCATCGTACGTGTTGGACGCATGTGTGTCGCACGTGGCGCACATAGCGCTTGCGCATTATGGAGGGCAGCTAAGACCCTAGCTTGGAGAACTAAGCTTCTATAAGGATTGAATCCTGTTTTTTCTGAGAGGTATCCCCTATTATTTATAGGAGAGTGATAGATAATGGATCTCTCTTTTTCCCGATATGAGGCAAAAAATGTATCCCCATGTGGTAGAGCATTACTTAGACCATACGTGCGTAGCACATTTGCTCATAAGTTTTGATTCCAGAAGAGTTATGAGACCCGTAATATATCAAATAGAAGGACTTTTCGAAACGCTTTCGACACCGTTAGAATTTACTTGATTCTCATTTAGGATTTTGGCAAAATACAGCCCGGAAATACTGCTTTGCATTTTCTTAAGCGTATTGCTGCCATTTTATACCTTGGGTTTTTTTGCGCAGAAATTTTAGGGGGGAACAGCGGGTTTCGTCAAGAGTATCGAGTTTCTCGAGCCTAAGATGAGCATTTTCTTTATCTGTTAGCTCGTATTGAACTGCTACTCGCAGTGAAGGGAGTTCTATCTCCAGTGAGTACTGTTTCAGCGCCAAATATCAATGCGTATGGTGTTGTATTTGTGGCCATCTTGAACGTTGTTCGGTACGCCCAAAGAATTTCTTTGTCACGACCCAATTTAGGAACGCGACCGGCACTTAAATCACGCAACGTCTAAAGGCGTGACGTAATTCAAGTAAGCCGACAACCCAGAAATCTAAACCATAAAAGATAGAAAGATATAACATTTAAAACATTTGCTAAAACATTTGAAAATCTTAAGTGATAAAATCTTAACTTAATTTATTTTTCTTAAAAATTTTGGCAGCTGATCGCACGCTTATCGGCGTGTCACGTATTCAAAATTCTAAAGTTATAACCACGATTAGGACGGTGTCGCTTTGCAGCTAGCCGGTTGAGCATTGGTCGATCCGCAGGGAGATGGTTGTATGTCCGTTCGTGTTTTAGACGAGTCAATAAAGAATGCGTATATGCTTGTTCAATTCTATCCCAAGTGTTCGTATTTTATGTTCAAGTAAGCTTGTTAAGGTTAAACTTAGTTAGTAGAGCTAGGATTAGTCTTGTGCTTTTCTTTTACCATTTTTAAAACGATGTTGGGATAATCGGAAGTAGCGGGGATTAGGAGGACATAGGAATGGGGATTTGCGAGTTTAAGCGAGCTTTCCAACGCTAAATTCATTCCTAGTGCCTCTTGTCCGTCCGCTAAATACGCTTATTTCCAACCCTCGGCCAAACACCCGCAACCATGTATCCAATTAAGTTACAACTACATGTCACGTTGTAGAGTGCTTAAAGGACTTCTCGACTTAGGTCGCGGCTATATATCACGTATAGCGCGCCTAAGTGAGGGGGTTGCATTTGTTTAGTCGGGGTTCATTTCAAGATATTTGGCGAAGAGAAGCATAAGGGATTTTTCCGTCCCTCATACCACCTAGCTTAGCCTTAACAAGTGTGGAATTATTCACACATGAAAATGAAAAGAAAACAAAACAAGAAGGAAGAAAAGAGAGAAAAGGAAAATACGGTTTTACAAATGGCGCAAGTTAACTCTTGGGTCTCACCTTAGCAAGGAACTCCGTCGAGCATCATCATTTGAAAATAATATGGAAAAGAGAGAGAAGGAAAAGAGCAAGAAAAGAAATAACAACAATTAGTTAACAACAAAAAATAAAATTACAATACAAGATAATAAAATTACAAGGCAAGAAATAAAAGAGACAAGATACTAAAAATCCTCATCTTCATTGATCTTCCACTCAAAAAGCTCTCACTACAATTTTCATGGAGGAAAGAATGAAGAAGAAGCAGCAGCTAAACTAAACTACACTAAAACCTAACAAAAAGAGGCATGAAAAGAAGACCCTTGGCTTGGCACAAAACTGGGCTATTTATAAGCTGAGTGCTGAAACCCTAGGGCAAGATTCTCTGCCCAAATGAAGTTACCAAACTACCCCAAAAATCCGAGTTGACACCGAGTCAACTCGGCCGCGGATCCGCCGCAAAATGGGCCAATTGGCCGCGGATCGGCAGCCATTTGGGGGAATTGGAATGTCGTTTTTTCTGGGATTTCTTGTGTTGCTCTCTTCTATTGTTTTACAAGCTCCAAATTGCAAATTGCATCAACAATTTTTTCAGATCTGCAACAGTCTAAAGTGGTATAAAAAATAATACTTTTGACCTCATCTCCCTCGAGCTCCGCACACCCATAAATTTTGTGTTGCCCCTCTCGTGCTCTGTGCTTGTCCGAGACATGAATGGCCACTGTCATATGTCTTGTCTCTAAAATAAGTACACGGCACTGGACGGATACGGATGACCGGAACCCGTCTTTTATCTGTTGGCAACAGATGTTCTGCATTTTAGCGTAACAGTGGAGATTTTCTATCATTTGCGTAATTTTGGACTAGGAACCTGTAGCCTGTAAATATGTAGCAAACACGGATTAAAAGCACCTACTTATAAACAAACGAGCATAAGAATAGGAGGTATTAAATGCAATATTCTGGTATGAACAAATACCCCCAAACTTAACTTTTGCTCGTCCCGAGCAAAACCAATTATGCACAAAAAGTCCTAACCTTACTTTCGCAGGGAACGCGATTGCACTGAGCTCGTGCAACAAGCCGTTAAATCTCTAGGTGTCCCTAGTAGGAGGAGTGTTGTTGTAAGTGCACGGCAGCGCCCCGGCCGTCTGTATGAGGCCAAAATGCGGAATACAAGAACTTTTCTAAAAACTAGAACCGGCGCTACCACGGACTTTTAAACCTGGATCGGGCCATTAACCTAATGCTAGCAAACTAGAGAATGGGTAGAGAGATATATCGAGCGATCCGTGTCCTTCGGTCTTCTCGTCATCATCCCGATCTCCCCGCGGAATCTCCGGTCTTCACCTCCTCGTCGGAAAGGGCACCACATCGCCGGGTTCTTTTACGGGCTCCCACCTCTGGACCGAGGCAACTCGGGCACGAAGTTGGAGAGTCGACGTGTCCAAGAATGCTGTAGGCTATACGTAGATCACTGGGTCTCATGGGGTTATTGGAAGTTGCCATTTTGTGAAGATGGAGGAATAGACTTTTAGAGATGGAGCTATAGGATTTTTGCAAGCCAAAAGAGATAAAAAAATCACCACATAAAAATTTTGGACAGCCCCTCTAAGGAATGGCCGGCCAAGCTCTATGGAATGAGATGAGTGAGTGAGCAAAAAAATGCAAGAGAGAGAAAGGGTTATCATGATGAATAATGATCACAACTAAGTCAAAAAGCAAAACCCATCATCTCTCATATCAAGCAAAAGTCAAGTCATGATTAACAAAGAATCAAATGATGGTTGAACCATCATGAAGCTATCACAAAAAAGTCTTCTCCATAAAATGAACAATTGCAAATAACCCCCCTCCACCATAATTCAGCCAAAGAAAGAAACAAAGGAAAATGGCCGAAACCGGAAGCAAACTGGCAACTTCAGAAAAATGATCCCGTAATAAATTACAGGAAAACCCCGCGACTGTATATACATACCCGCATTTGTATTGCGATCGAATACAAATGCAATGAGACAAAATCTACACTGTATAATACTAGGATCCGGCTTAAACCAAACCCCGCTAGTATTATCCGTCCGATCATGATCCGTGCAATACCGCACGTACATGATCGAACCCTGCCATATCTCCATACGGCCTCTACAGCGTTTCGCCCGAAACTTGAGAAACTGTTTGTGGGGGACTCTAAAGACTCGTCAATACTTTGGCTGTGGATTTAACCACTAACACGTCAGAGGTATTAGCCATACGTAACAGGCTACCAGCTATTGACCAAAAGGGACGTTGATGCGCGAACTCATCTTGACACCCTACTGAGCCTGTCAGTGACAATATCCATACAGTCCGGTCCGTTCGTCTATGAGCATTGCATGGCGGGCCTAGGGGGTTGGTAAAAGTCAGACCCCCAAAAGCGGTACAAGTCGTGTCGGAGTGTAGCCCAGAACACCCTGAGATATTACTGGAATACCTACCAGTAAATCTCCTGCCTTGGCCAAGGACTTCGTGTAATGGCTCTCCTAGACACAGCGCGACCTCACCCCCAATACCGGGAGAGACGAACCCCTGAAGATCCGCTCACTGCCTCCATGTGGCTCGGGACTGTACCCAACTAAAACCTGTTTGCACGACTCTTTTGAGCCGTGGTAGGGTAGTAATCAAAGTACAGTGGGAACTCACACGAGACAAATGACGATCTTAGGTCGATGAACTAACCTGTACACATGTCACCAGGGAACTGCTATCTGACGTCTGGTATAAGACCAACTAGCATGTTCCTGGCGAGTCCTGTCCGGTGTACTTATAACCCAATGAGCACCTATATACATCTTAGGTGATCCAACTGACACCAGTGGCTTGTGAGACTGGCCACCGCCCCTAGTCGGGGTCTCGACTGTATACA
Organism: Agapanthus africanus; assembly: GCA_030015575.1. Taxonomy (NCBI): domain Eukaryota; kingdom Viridiplantae; phylum Streptophyta; class Magnoliopsida; order Asparagales; family Amaryllidaceae; genus Agapanthus; species Agapanthus africanus. The sequence continues at coordinate 27,994,770 of CM057338.1, forward strand.
CTAGTCTACTCTGAAGTATCGATGCCCTGTCTCGAAAACTCCCACGACTAGGGACCTTTTAAGGATGTGCTTATAGACCCCAGCTCCCACGTATATGATTGCCATCATACTGCTGGCCGTTAAGCAAGAATTTTAAGGGCTTTATCAACGCGCAATAGTGACATATAAGGTCACCTAAAGCAGTACACGATGATAAAGATAAACCAGATAGCATACTATCATCTTAAGTAAGACTGTTCTAACGGTATAGGTCCTTCTTCAATCATTGCAATCACGTGCCTGTGATCCAATCATTGACTCTGAGGGCACTATCTCCAACAATCTCCCACTTGCACTCAAGGCTAATTATTGCGATGTCGCATACTCACAGCCCATGTGATACCGAACACCCAACTCCTCTACTAATCAGTCTCACAAAACCCGTTTGCGAAACTAATGCGTTCGAGGAATAGCCTCAGTGAGTGGATCCGCCCTAATGTTTCTTTCTATGTCTCTCTTAATCTCAAGTTCGCGGAGAAACCCATCTTCCAAAATGAGCAATACCTGTCTTAGAATATGTTCGGATGTCTGATGGGACCTAGTTCATAAATGAACTCCAAATCCAAACTTCTTAGACTGTATCGTCAACTGAACTTAATCAGTATCCTGCGCCATGCCTCCCTCAGTGTCCCCTTGGATCACCTGTCCAAAACACTGCCCCTTGTCAGAGGGAAAACTATAACTCTGACAGTCACTCTGTCATCCAGGTCACCCTGGAAGCCTGGAATGATAACCGTCTCCTAAAGGAGGCCGCCGTCATCAAATCCCTAGAACATCCACTTATGTTCTAAAACTACTTCCGATTGTTTCTCCAGGATTGGATTAATATCAACTTATTGCATCTACTGTAAAAACAACATCTGGTGTGGTACTTGACATCTCATGATTGACTCAATTGCTTAAGCAAGTGATCTGCCAATCATGCACATCCCTCTCCCCTTTAGTCTGTAAGACACCTTTAGAGAGGGTGACTCCATCACCTGCAGGTACACTACCGTGCCAGGAGTCGTCCATTCTAAAGCACCTTTAGAATGCTGTCTAAGTACCCAGATTGGGAAACTACCCAAATCTAGATCTAAAACCATAGATCTAGTAACCAGAATGTCTGATATTATATCTATATCCTTTGTGGAGAAACCACTGTGTGACAACCAAAGCATAACAGTCCGTAGTATAGGAACATTACTTCCTACTCTGTGTATGTCATCCAAATACCAGGACATCACACCCTACTACCTTCTTAACAGATCCATCCCCTATTCTGATGAAGTTAAACCTATGACTGTCACATCAGAAATAGATGATCTATCTCCGCTATATCTGCTTTAGTCTATAAATAGACATAAGCTACTTGTCCACCAATGCTTCCGCTGCTCCCACTGACTACGACAACCCTCTGGCAGAGTCATATACACGTGCACTTCTAAAGCTTGTTTAGAACGACGCTATACTCATCTTTCTGCAGGGTCTCATAGCCTGGAACAACAATAGTGTCAAGTCCGGGTAAACAAGAACCTCCCTGCCACCGTCCTTGAGGCTAACGGAGTACCTCTCGGGTGCCTGAGGTTACCCACCTTATTTGCGGAGTGGCCAATGGAATGTCAAACCAGATTGAATCTTTAGGTTCTTATCAAATTTTCAGTAATCATTTGCGGTTCTGGAATCACTTCCAGTTCTACCATACTCCCACTACTGTTTTCTGAAAAAAATCCATTTTTATCAAAACTGTGGCGAGTCAAGAACAATATCACTATTAATCTTCCAGATGGTAGAAAGTCAACCCTCGTCATAGCCCGGGTCAACCCACAAACAACCATTACAGAAACGTGCCTCGAGTTGTCCAGTGTCTGGTTTTAAGCATAAGCTGGACAACTCCCCGTACCTTAACAATGTCAAGATATGAACCGTTCTATATCCAATACAGAAACAGAGGCACTGATTTAATTGAACCAGATTCAAATCATGCAGCTGTCTCCAGTGCATGTTAATTAAATGGAAAGAGGCCAATCAGCATTACTCAACTTAGGAGTGCTTCCAATTATGAGTAACCTGAAAGAGAAGCAAGTTCTCTTAATCATTACTATTAACTGAATACCATACACAAGTATTTACATCTTCGATCACCTTGAAGAATCCTGATACTTGCAACACCTGGTTCTCTACTTTATTCTTATACCTATAACTTCTCAAAATTCAGACCTTGCATTTCTATGAAACACTTATCTAAAAACTAGAGAAGTCATAAGTAAACCGAATATAGTACGACGACCAACCCCTCTGTCCTAATGGACACTGGACAATATACAATCCTCTGTATAAGTCCTCTGAGTCTAATAACTCAAACCCTGTGCGTCGTAGGTTGAAAACTGTACTTATGGTTATGAAGAATTACACCGCTGTTTAATGCTCTTTACCTAACCATCCACTGATATAGGTAAATGTCATAGACATAATTTCAAAAAGGTATATCTCACTCTATAAAAATAGACGTACAGATATATCAATTTGAAATTGGTGCATAACAGCGAATATTCAAAAACCAAAAATTTGCCGTCCGGCAAACAACCCAGGCGATTTCCTCAAATATCACCAATTACAACGAATTCTGATATAATGAGGATGATCACCTAATTCCCAACAACTTACTCCCACTCATCATCTGTAAAATCATACAGATGTGAGATTCATACCTGGTAAATACATACCCTGGAGCAAGTATCTAATTGGGAAATCAGTTTTCCTTTAACAGTACACAGTGAAACTGAAATATTGAAATGTTTCGTAGGGGTATCCTGGTATTCCTAGTAATGCCTCTTCCATTATCCAGATTCACAACTGTAACCATATATTTCTATGCCATCTCTCCACATCCCTTCATATGTCTTTAGTCATTACCTTCTGCACACCCCTTTAGGCCAAATGGTTTTCTTCCTTCCCTACCGTTCGGCACCAGCCTATGGTTTGGAAGAAGACTATCCAATAAGCATAATGGGTGTACTGTCCTAATCCTAGGAGCACTCGTAATGCGAGAGAAGGTGAAGATAAAAGACAACCGAATAAACCTTATTCCTATTTCTCCTGAACCAGAATCCATCCCCGAACTGGAACAAGTTCCTTTCGAGTTCGTATATAACCATACGATGGAGTATCCAAATAACCGTGGATCTTCGTAGTGATACGGAGTGTCCTGGATAAATACAAAGGTGAAGTGGGAGTGGTAATGAAATACTTGATTTGGTCGTGAATAGCAGTCGCAATTTACTTTGCCCTCCTTCTAATCCCTTTATTTGTCTTAACTTAATACCTTCTGTACATCACACTTAGGCTAATTGGCTTTCTTCATTCCCTCCCGTTCGGCACCAGCCTAAGGTTTGGAAGAAGACTATCCAATAGGTGTAACGGGTGTACTATCCCCTAATCCTAGGAGCACTCGCAACCTGAGAGAAGGTAAAAAGAAAAGACAACTGAATAGTCCTATTCGTTTTCTCCAGAACCAGAAACCATCCTCGAATAAATTCCTTCGAGTTCGTATATAATCATATGATGGTTTTATCCAATGGAAGTGGATGTTCGTAGTAATACGGGGTGTCCTGGAGAAAAGGGTAAAAGTAGGAGTGGCAATGAGGTTTGCAACTCTGACAATCCAAAAGCCAGTGTTTAAGAAGGTTCGGTTAATTTTGGTCACTGAGTCATAGTCAAGGGTCGGGTCATGGTCGCTGCCAAAGAGAGAGAGAAAAGAAACACTCAGCGTGCACTCTAACCTAGATCAGAATGGTTATCACTTAATCTAATCAGGAAACCTTCCACTGTAACGTCAAATTCTCCTCCAAACCTGAAAAAAGAATTAGTCGGGATCACCCGAGAAGTAAACCAACTCATCAGTGGGAATCGGGATCCAACTATCATCGCATGATAACGTGATGGAATCCACTCACGTTATCACACTCCAGAAGGTATGCGCATATCTGGCAAGTTTCAGTTTCTTTAGAAACTCCCGATGTGATTTTTGCCCCATGCTCTTATGACCTTGACTAAGGCCAACAAATCATAAGTCACATGTCAAGTTCTACCCGTCATTATCCAGATTAATTTGAACCCACCCGTACAAGCCCTTGACTAGGGCCAACAAGGCTATACGACTGTCCTAAACCAACGCATCTATTTATGCAGCAAAAAGGTAACAAGCAACTACCATACACTATGCCTTGACTAAGGCCAACAAACATAGCATGAATACTACGTGCTACCCGTCTGAAATGATGGAGGGCTACGAATGGTTTTTGGCGAAAAACCTTTAACGTAATGAACTTGATATCGTTGAAGGAACTGGATAGCTTTTATAAAAATATAGTGGCGAAAACCTTTGCTAAAGAGGTCACTCCCGGTGAAGGGATCTCGGCTCTTTCCCCGTAGAATGAGGAGCAGGATATTCCAACTGAATACCACGACGTAAAGCAAAAGTAATCGACTATAGTGAAGTTATTGCCCTGACGCAAACTTCTGTCCAAAAGGTCACTCCTGGTGAAGGGATCTCGGCCCTTGCCTCGTCGACTGAGGTGCTGGATATTCATAACCGAATACCACTGTGCAAAACAAAAGTGAACGTCCTTGCAATAACAGCTTTTTGAAAAATTGTTCCAACAACATCAGAATAGGTTTGTTTAACTTGCATTGATCCGAATCAATGCAGTCCCATCAATTGATCACACCAATAAAGAACGAAAATACGATGTACGTATATGCCATCCGCATTCGCCACTGGGTCCCGTCATCACCCGTTAGGTTACTTAACTAACGACAGAGCGGGGACTGGACTAGCGCGGATGCAAAACATATACAACATCTACTAGTATATATATAATATATAATATTCGCTCAAGACGTGAAAAAATGCAACATCATAGAAATGTAATAAGCATCACAGAACAATACAGATATCTGGGATTCCCGGGTTTCATAGAGCCGCTACTGAAACCCGACGTTCCCCTGGTTGTGTGGATAGCCTGTGCAATGAAATTCTAGACCCCTACGGATGCGGCAAGTTACCCACCAAAACCTGAAGCGAGGCAGCCCCCTTCAACAACGTGAATGGACCACCCAGCACTTCACGGAATCTGGTAACTTGAGCACCCCTCCTTGGGTCAACCTGTACCCCCTACGAGTGCGGCGAATAGCCCGCCAATTCTAGAGTGAACCCCCCTCCGTCTCAACGCCATGAGATGCGGGCCCGTTTCCCCCTAGAACCCGGCTATCCACGCACCCCTCCATGGGGTAATCCTAATACAGAAAGTAAAATATACATACAACGGGTATATCGACCTCATCCCGATCGTGCCCCAAAAGAATAATATACAAACAGGCAGTAACGGCAGTCCACATGTCGGACGCTCGCCCCGCAATATCAAATGTACATATACAACCAAACTGTACTAACATTGCATCCAGGCTATCCACCACGACAATCCGCAACATCACAGCACAACACAGAACATTAACGTGAATGTCACGTTCGCAAATCCGTCTAAAAGGGTTATAGCAGTTAGACAGGATTTGCCGATCAAGTGACATTCACGGTCGTAGATATAATGTAAATACCGTGAACTAACATGTTTAAAATTTTCGATCGACTAAAATTTCCGAAGTGGGCCCCAAGCACAACTGTAGCACTCAAAGAAAATCTGGGCCCAAACAGAATATACCAAAACCCCCATTTCCAAGTCCAAGACCCTCTGTAAAAATTTGGTGCTACAAGGAGTTACTATGGCCGCGGAACCGCGGCCAATGCATGGGTTTGGCCGCGGTTCCGCGGTGGAACAGTAAAGTTAAGCCACCAAATTTTTGCAGAACTCTTAGAATTGCCTGCACGTATTTCTGCAATGCTCCAAATAATTTTTCGAGCCAAAAAAAATTTGACAGAAAACTGATGCACTTGAAATCGTGGTTTTGGGATATTTGTTCGATCGAAGCTTTAAACACGCTAGAGCAAGCTAGACTAGGTTAATGGCGTGGCTCTGATACCAGTGTAAGTGCACGGCAGCGCCCTGGCCGTCTGTACGAGGCCAAAATGCGGAATACAAGAAGTTTTCTAAAAACTAGAACCGGCGCTACCGCAGACTTTTAAACCCGGATCGGGCCATTAACCTAATGCTAGCAAACTAGAGAATGGGTAGAGAGATATACCGAGCGATCCGTGTCTTTCGGTCTTCTCGTCGTCATGCCGATCTCCCCGCGGAATCTCCGGTCTTCACCTCCTCGTCGGAAAGGGCACCACATCGCCGGGTTCTTTTACGGGCTCCCACCTCTGGACCGAGGCAACTCGGGCACGAAGTTGGCGAGTCGACGTGTCCAAGAATGCTGTAGGCTATACGTAGATCACTGGGTCTCATGGGGTTATTGGAAGTTGCCATTTTGTGAAGGTGGAGGAATAGACTTTTGGAGATGGAGCTATAGGATTTTTGCAAGCCAAAAGAGATAAAAAATCACCACACAAAAATTTTGGACAGCCCCTCTAAGGAATGGCCGGCCAAGCTCTATGGAATGAGATGAGAGAGTGAGCAAAAAAATGCAAGAGAGAGAAAGGGTTATCATGATGAATAATGATCACAACTAAGTCAAAAAGCAAAACCCATCATCTCTCATATCAAGCAAAAGTCAAGCCATGATTAACAAAGAATCAAATGATGGTTGAACCATCATGAAGCTATCACAAAAAAGTCTTCTCCATAAAATGCACAATTGCAAATAACCCCCCTCCACCATAATTCAGCCAAAGAAAGAAACAAAGGAAAATGGCCGAAACCGGAAAGCAAACTGACAACTTTAGAAAAACGATCCCGTAATAAATTACAGGAAAACCCCGCGACTGTATATACATACCCGCATTTGTATTGCGATCGAATACAAATGCAATGAGACAAAATCTACACTGTACAATACTAGGATCCGGCTTAAACCAAAGCCCGCTAGTATTATCCGTCCGATCATGATCCGTGCAATACTGCACGTACATGATCGAACCCTGCCATATCTCCATACGGCCTCTACAGCGTTTCGCCCGAAACTTGAGAAACTGTTTGTGGGGGACTCTAAAGACTCGTCAATACTTTGGCTGTGGATTTAACCACTAACACGTCAGAGGTATTAGCCATACGTAACGGGCTACCAGCTATTGACCAAAAGGGACGTTGATGAGCGAACTCATCTTGACACCCTACTGAGCCTGTCAGTGACAATATCCGTACAGTCCGGTCCGTTCGTCTATGAGCATTGCATGGCCAGCCTAGGGGGTTGGTAAAAGTCAGACCCCCAAAAGCGGTACAAGTCGTGTCGGAGTGTAGCCCAGAACACCCTGAGATATTACTGGAATACCTACCAGTAAATCTCCTGCCTTGGCCAAGGACTTCGTGTAAGGGCTCTCCTAGACACAGCGTGACCTCACCCCCAATACCGGGAGAGACGAACCCCTGAAGATCCGCTCACTGCCTCCATGTGGCTCGGGACTGTACCCAACTAAAACCTGTTTGCACGACTCTTTTGAGCCGTGGTAGGGTAGTAATCAAAGTACAGTGGGAACTCACACGAGACAAATAACGATCTCAGGTCGATGAACTAACATGTACACATGTCACCAGGGAACTGCTATCTGACGTCTGGTATAAGACCAACTAGCATGTTCCCGGCGAGTCCTGTCCGGTGTACTCATAACCCAATGAGCACCTGTATACATCTTAGGTGATCCAGCTGACACCAGTGGCTTATGAGACCGGCCACCGCCCCTCGTCCGGGTCTCGACTGTATACACTAGTCTACTCTGGAGTATCGATGCCCTGTCTCGAAAACTCCCACGACTAGGGACCTTTTAAGGATGTGCTTATAGACCCCAGCTCCCACATATATGATCGCCATCATACTGCTGGCCGTCAAGCAAGAATCCTAAGGGCTCTATCAACGCGCAATAGTGACTTGTAAGGTCACCTAAAGCAGTACACGATGATAAAGATAAACCAGATAGCATACTATCATCTTGAGTAAGACTGTTCTAACGGTATAGGTCCTCCCTCAATCATTGCAATCACGTGCCTGTGATCCAATAATTGACTCTGAGGGCACTATCTCCAATAGTTGTCTCCTGAGGGTTTTCAGCGGATACTACCACAAAAATCCCGTCAAGCTAGTTTCATAAGTTAACGTCGATTCTACTCCTACAGTTTAGTATGTAGGTTAGAAATTCTATTATCCTAAGTTAGAAATATCCAACCCTTATATTTTACGCTTCCTGTTTGTTCAATCCCAGATCCTATACATTTTACAATTTAAAAATATCTCGGTCGTTCCTGAGTTTTCCTTCTAAAATGCGGTCTCCAATCAGGGATTTCATCATCTTTAAAGAAAACATAAGTCTTATTCGTTATTTCTATCTTTCCTTCAAATATCGATTGTATACCCCTATGTGTATGTATTATTTCACCCCTACACTTGAGAATTCAATTCAAACTATAGTACCCTTACCCTAATATCTAATACTACTTCTTTTCATTAATAATGGACGGTGTTGCTCACACACCTTTCATGCGACTATTAATGCTTCTTGAGGCACTAACGGCCGATTTACTGAATGTGTGAGCTTAAAGCGTAAATAGCAGTTTTCAGGTCTTGACTTTATTTATTTTTTATTTTTCAAGACCGGATATATATTTTTTCAATGATGCTCTTTAGGTGATTAGCTTTAAATACCGTTTTTTCTGTCATACTAGGCTTTCAGACAAGAGTATTTCTAGGTATCCTCTACTATCCCAAGTTTTAAGGTGCGTGTATGTTCAGTTTATAGGGTATATACTTTCTAAATTTGAACTCAAGAATAGAAACTATTTTTCAGACTTATCTTTCAGTAAGGCTTCAATACTTTCCCTTCATCTCGACTTAACTCAATAACTGAACTCAAGATTACCTATTTCTAAAAACAAAACAAAACTGTAAGAACGTATAATTACCAAGGTTAAACAGAATGAAGGTTATTTTTAGGGTTTTCAATTCCTAAGCCTAAAATTTAGTTATTTCTAACGTATCAACTAAACTTTTGGAATAAAAATCTAAGTTACCCTATTAGCTAACTTGACGACAAAGTTTATATATTTTTTTGGAAAATTTTCGATTTTTATGGGTTTTTAAATGAGTATGCAAATGCAGAATATACAAATGAATGCGAAGGAAGAAAACTTACCGAGCACACCCCTAAACTTAAACTTGACGGTGCCTTTATTGTCAGGCTACACCAAGAGGGTCAAAATTGTCGATGCTTCCTAAAAGAAATATATACAAAGTAAAACAAAACAAAAATATATACACAAAAAGGGCCCCCCAAACTTAAGTGAAACAGTGTTTCCACTGTTTAAGCGGTGAAGTTCAGGATTTGGGGGAAGAGAACAGTATTTATCTATACAAGGCCTTACACAAGCCAAAGGTAAGCATCAACCATTCAAAACTTTTATCGTTATAATGGTGTGGTTGGTGAAAGAATATGGGGAGGAAAGAAATGGAGAATACGCGAGATCGTATGCGGAGAGAAGCGGGATACGGTCTCGGTGGAGGAGAAGAATGGCGGAAGGGAGAAAGAAGAGGAATACGAACTTGAGTGTGTAAATGGATTGAATAAATTAGTACAATCTGTAATGATCGATGTGAAAAGATGGATTGTACTAATCTATCAATATGTCGAGAAATTGGGTCAAATCCCTCAAGATTCGTAAGAAACCATGGGTACGCCGAAGTTGGTAAACCAGACATAGTAAATGAAAGCGATACGGTGTCTTGTAAGGTCGGAACGACGGAAAGGATGTGGGGAAGTGATTGAGGAAGGGTATCGGTTAAAGTTTCTGGAGGGTGTGCACAGTCAATGAAAAAGATAGGATGAATTGGAAAATCCGACTCATCAATTAAAACTGGTTCATTCTCAAAAATTTCCTCAATATTCTCCTCAAAAATTAGCTCATCCATGCATTCATCATCAATATGAAGACGCATATGGAGTTCGAGAAAGACAGTTAATGACCCGGGATAAAGTCCACACGGAAGTGAAAATAAATGATGAATTTGAAAGACAAACTCATCCAAAGTTGTGGGTTCATCATCCGAAATATTCCCGGTATCGATATCCTTAATCAAGTGAAAATCAATATTCTCAGACACCTTATCAAAAGCATGGATATTAATCAATTCAGGTTCTAAGATGGAGGTATAGAGATCAAAAGGATTGGGTATGTTTTCACTCAAAAGGGAACCTTCATAATTAGGTAAATCAAACACGATAAAGTCGCACAACTCATCAACCGTTCTATCTTCAATTTGTGATTCATGTGGGACACTAGATAAACTTTCAAAACCGGAGTTGTGGGATTCAATTGGAGATGGGTAGGTTTGATTTGGAAGGGTGTACAGTTGTCATGCCCCGCTTCGCAGAGTACGCTAAGATAGGCACGTGATAAGGCCAACCATGCTACCTGTGGATAGGAAAAATCCCTCCACAGTCACATTACGGCTGTAGAGATATCAAGAACAGGAAAGTAAACAAAACTATCTAGTACATGTCCATGAGCCAGAATAAATGAGTCAAGAAATAATATAATATGCGGAAGCAAAAGATCCAATAAACTAGACACCTGGAAAGTAAATCTGGATACCAACAGGATCCTCACTGCTCGGTCTATAGCGGCAGTACTCCTGATCAGTCTGCAACAAAGGTAGAGGATCTGGGCCATGCAAAACCCAGACGTCAGTGCGTCATAATATCAAGCAATAAAATAAACAGGGTAGCAAGACATACAGGTATGTGTATGAACAGTAAAACATGTATAACAGTAATATAAAAGTGACAGTGAAGGGTAAGGCACAGGTGATGTGCAGTGAGTATTCTAAACCGGTCTACTGGGTTAGCTACTCTCAAGTCTTTGAAATCAATTTGATGAATCATCGATGTAACTCAATAGTATCCCGTGCGTGCCCGGAATCACGGTCTATGACTCTCAGGCTGAATACGAGACGTGCCGTAAGGCAGTAAAGGGTGGATAGTATCCCGTGCGTGCCCGGGACCACGGTCTAAGACTCTCGGCTGAATCCGAGACGTGCCGCAAGGCAGTAAAGGGTAGTAGGTAATGACGAGTGATGTCAGCAGCATCACCCCGGAGCTGGCCTAGCCCGTAAGACTGATCAATAAAGGTATCGAACTGTCGAGTTACAAATCAGGTTTCATCATTGATTTCCCCATACCCCCAAGTTATATATGTTCAAGTCAGGTATTAAATAATCTGGAGCTAATGCCAACACAGGATCAGGCAGGTAAATGTTTGTCTGGATATACAGCATGAAATGTCCGTAGGGATAACATGTCAGGTTTGTTGGTATTAGTAACAAGATCAGGTAACAGGTAAAGCCATGGTACATCAGGTCAAGTCAGGTAGTATATAAGTATCATGTCATGTTAAGAAGTGCACGGTACCATGTCGTGTCAAGTAGTAAGTGTATCAAGTCATGTCAGGGGTGCACAAAATGTCACGTGGGTGCTCATAATCAAACTAAAATAAGCATGGGTATACAAAACAAGTATGAGGTACCAATGGAACAATACAATGGAATATTGTGATGTGGTATGTAAATAGGTACAGATTAAAACATATGGATGCACAGTTATCGATTTGGGTTAAGGTTATCGTTCCAATATTAATTAAACACACTTTATTAAACATGGAATATTAATATCACATTATAATGCACTAATATAATCTAAGGATGCAATTATCTATATTCTTAAAAGAGATGAGTGCAAAAATGGTATCCGAAACATTATAAAGAACTATCAAATGGTAATGTGGGTTATACAACTAAGCAGTACATGATATAAATATTGGTATGGATGCCTTGTAATGGAATCTACTATGTAACAATATTATTTTCATGATCTAGATCTAAAAATGATATAAGCGAATGCAAATGGAATATCGAAACGTGATAAAGTACAACATGTGGTATAAGATTTACGCTACAGATATAATCTATATTTAAATAGGTACAAAATAATTTAAATAGCATGTAGTAAGATTAACTTGCCTGATTGGATCACGTGACGGGTGTAAACGCAATGTCCGATGTCGGTAAAAGTCTCGATGCACGCTCGCGCGTACGGAACAGGTCTACGCAATGCAAGAGAGTGACCACACTGGATGGGAACGTCCACTGGGTTGCTCGGATCGTCGGCAGCGGCACGGCTCCGGCGATGGTCGGGAAATACCGATCAAGAAAGAGAAAGGGAAAGAAATGAAGAAGAAAGAAGAAGAAGAAGAAGGAGAAGAAGGGGTGCCTCTGGGGTTTGGAACACAGGCGAGGACAGAGAGGGTGACGACGGCAACGGGTCTCCGGCGATCACCGGAAAAACGTGAAATCAAGAAAACCAAGAAGAATAAGAAGAAGAAGAAGTAGAAGAAGAAGGCTGTTCTGGGTTTCTTAAAGTCGGGGTTGTGGGTGATGGATGTGAGGTCAGAGGCGACGATGAAGTGGGGTCGCTGGCGGTGGTGCGACGTCGACAGAAGAGGTGCAGGTGAGGGTTGTTAGGGTTGTCGAGGGTCTGAGAGTTGCAGGGTTCTGTGCAGGGGAGAGAGAGCTCGGGAAGGAGGAGAGAGGGGAGAAAAGAAGATGGAGAACATGACGGCGAAGCAATGTCGGCTATGGCGAGGGTGGAGGAGAGCCGCTGAGATGGGTTCGAGGATGGGTTGAGGCGTCGGTGGTGGAGGTTGTGTGAATGAGGGTGAGGAGGTGGAGGTGAGGGTGTTGGCGACGAGGGGCTGAAGTGAGGGTGGAGGCGACGACGAGGCAACGAGGGTTGTAGGCATGGGTTCTCGCGAGCGGCGGGAAAAAAATTTGAGAAGAAGAGGGAGAGAGAGAGAGACGTGTATGTGTAGGGTTCCTAGGCACACTAGTGAGGTCTCACAAGGCATCAACCATGCCAATTTCAAATTTTACGGGTGCCGAGAAACCCTAATACGGATCGTTAACTAGAAATTTAGGCGAAACAAGCAACTAGTTTACAACTAAACTAAAAGAACGGAAATACAACCTTTGTAGATCCATTTCTCCACCTCCATAGCTCCATGATGAAGTCCTCTCCCCTGTCCAAATCGAACCATGACTCTAGCATCGGCTTTATTGGAGAAAAAGCGGGCTAGGTCATCGACGACGATGCCGAAGATGATCTACGTTGAGGCATCACTAGATCAAGCTCCCACTTCACCAAGTCATGAAACTTGTGAAGAAAACACCCTATACTACTTGGCAAGAGGTAGAGGATGAAGAAATAGGAAGTGGGTTCACTTTAGAATTGGATTTCTCACTTGATTTCTTCACTTGCCATTGATGAGGCAAGCTTTCTTCATGTGAAGAAGAAGAAGAAGATGAAGATAATTCTGATAGTTAATTAGAATAGAAAAGAAAAGGAATACTTATCATAATATTAACTATAGTTATGTGTAGAGAATTGACCAAGGTTAAAGGAATGGTTAGGGTTAAGGAGAAGAAGACAAAATGGTTACTTTGGTCAAAACCTTCATGAAGCTTCAACAAGCTTCTCCATTGAAAGCAACCATTTTGTATTATTCTTTTATCTTTTCCAATAAATAAAAAGATAAATGAATGAATAAATAAATATATAAACCCTAACCATTTACTTAACCAAGGTTTAACTCTTTACACAAAACCTAGCATTCATGCATCATCAAACATGATACAATCAATTGCACAAAAAGTATATCACATATACATCTTGTACATCCAAGTGAGAAAATCCATTTAAAGTGAACCAATACTAGTTAATGCAAAGTAATATATCAAATATATAATTATACATTAAATCATTAAATCAACACTTGATTCAATGATCCGGTCATATATCATACAACCGACTAATATCCAATGTATCGGCTTATCGAATCAACCTTTGATTCGATAACTAGGTTATATCGCATACAACCATTCGATACATTCATCGCGAGAATGAAATACGGTATCACATACACGCATTATTCTTGGTCCCGCACATATCTTATATGCGCTCCTATTTCGTTTCGCTTGAGCCAGGAAACCTCTGTGTAGGACTCTAAAGACTCGTCAATACGCCGGCAGCAGGTGATGATCATATCAAACACCCACAAGCCGCAAGCGGTCTGCTAAACGTAACGGCCACCCGGGTATTGAGCGATCAGAAGATCGATGAGCAAGCCCGCTCACACTCCTGTGAATCCAACCAATAACACTTACCGTACAGTCAGGTCTGATCGTCTGATATGTCGCATATCTTGCCTAGGGGTGGTAAACGTCAGACCCCAATAGCTCGATAAGTCGTGTCGATATGAGGTCTATAACAGTTTAAGAAACTACTGGTAACACTTACCAGTAAATCTCAGCAACCCTGGCCAGGGATTTCCGGTTATAGCCAATCGAACACAGCGCAACATCAACTCCCTATACCGGGAGAGACGAATCCCCTCCTATCGCTCATTGCCTCCATGTGACTCGGGACTGTACCCAAAAGCCACCGTTTTGCACGCCCTCTTGGACGTGGTAAGGTGGAAATCAAAGCACAGTGGGAACCACACAAGACTCTATGACGATCTCGGGTCAACAGACTACTCTGTACCAGTGTCACCAGAGAACTGCCATCTGACGTAAGGTATAATACCATCTGGGAGTTCTCGGCGAGTCCGTCCAGTGTACCCAGTCTCCACTGAGCACCCGTATATCATCTCTGATGTCAAACACCAATGGATATGGGATCATCCATCGCCCATCTGTATGGGTCGAGAAGGTATATGCTAGTCTACTCTGGTATATCGATGCCCCGTCTCGATATACCCACGACTAGGGACTTTGAAGGATGTACTTATGGACTAACATGTCCCCACTAGTATGATCCGCATCATAGTCCAGGTAGTCAAGTACACATCCTAAGGGCTTTACCAACATGTAACAGAGAGACAATCAGTGTACACGTTAAGGTAAAGATCAACCAGATAGCATACTATCATGTCGAGCAAAAAAGTCCTCCCTATATATGTCCAAGCATCCACTACAATATACATCCTATGTATAGTAATGGCCTCTAGGGCATACATATAACTAACAATCTCCCACTTGCACTAGGGCCATCTGATAGCAGTGGTTGTAGTATCTCATACTCAACCATCCCATAAAAGTATCTCTCTGGGAAAAGGCCTTTGTGAGTGGATCCGCCGTGCTGTCCTCTGAGTCTACTCTCCTAACCTCGATCTCCTTGGAGATCAACCATCTCCATAATCAGGTGACACTGCCTTAGAATATGTCTGGATAACTGATGGGACCGGCGTTCCTTGGCATAAGCCACAACTCCATTGTCTCACAATGGTTGGAACGTAGTTCATCTCATGAACCAATATACACCCAAACATCCTCCTTGGTAGCATCTTAAGTAGCGATGTATCGAGCCTTTATCGTCTAGTATGCCACGGTATCTAGCTTGGAACTCTTCCAACATACCGTCCCTTTACTGAGGGTAAAGACAATGCCTGTGACTGACTTTCAGTCATCCTTATTACCCTGGAACCCTTCCAGTGATTCTCCCCAGGATCGATTGATACCATCTCACTACAACTAGTGAGAATCCTAACATCCAATTAGATCCATCGCATAGATCCAAAATCCAGGATTTAGGAGGTATCACTTTGATCCTATTATGGAGAATTCTTGTGATAACCGGAGATTGACCGAGCGTAGCATAGGAAACTCTTTTCTTATCAAGAGTATGTTATCCACGTACTCTACGAGGATCACTACCATACTCCCTACTACCTTCTTGTATATACAAGGTTCATCTACCATTTTGATGAAGTCAAACCATTTGTCTTCCACATCAAAACAGATGTTCCAACTCCGCGATGCCTGCTTTAACCTATAAAGCATCTTGTACACGTTTCCGCTGCTCCCACTGTCTACGAAGCCCTCTGGCTGTGTACTTATAGACGTTCTTTTCTAAAACATTATTTAGAAAAGCAGTCATGGCACCCAACCGTCAGATATCGTAGTCATGGTATGTAGCCGTGGCAAGTAGGATCTGGATGGATTTAAGCATAGGCACTGATAAAGGTTTCATCATTATCCACGCCTGGTTGATGACATAAACCTTTAACAAGTCTAGCTTTGGAAGTCTCAACTTTTCCATCTACACCAAGTAATCTTCTCAAGATTTACTTGCTCCTGATGGGGATTTAACCCTTCAGATTTAGCAACCAAAGTCCATACTTTGTTGGTGTACATGGATTCCATCTCAGATCACTAAGCATCCAGCCATTCTTACAGAGTCTTACTCCTGATGGCCAGCTCGAAACTAGTTGGGTCATCATCTCATGATGCGATCCTCGCTCCCACTGTCATAGAGAAACCGAAGTATCTCTTAGGTGGGTGAGAAACCCTACTAGATCGGTGGAGAGGCTGAGGTTCGTTGGTTTCTACTGAATCCTTTGGTTCTATCAAATCATCAGCTGTTGTTTGTATAGCTGGAACCTTTCCAGTTGTACATAACAGACCTTGCCTCGAGCTTGTCCGGATTATGCTTTTAGACATAGGCCGGTCAAACCCAAATCTTAACTAACTTAAGATATGGGCTCTTCCCTTTCCATATCACATATGAAGTGGTAGGCAACTGATTTGATTTGAGCCCTATTCAATAGGTATGCAGCTTCTCAAGTGCATAACTCCTAAAAAGGAAATAGGTAACTCAGTAGTACTCATCATAGAGCACACCTTATCACATAGGGTGCTATTGCTCCGCCCCGATATACCATCGTGCTATGGTGTATACGGAGGAGTAATGCTGAGAGAGAATCTCATTCTCCTAGAGAATCTCATTCTCCTTTAGAATAATCCAGGATTTCCGTGCTCAAGTATTCTCCTCCTCGATCTCATCAAAGGACATAATACTTATACCCGTGTTTTGGTTTTCTACTTCTAAATCATATTCTGTGAATATCTCAAAAGGTTCGGACTTGTGTTTCAACGGGAACATATGTCTGAATCTTGAGAGATTATCAGAGAATGTAACGAAGTAGAAAGAACCATTCCTGGCATATGTAGACAGGGGACCTACATACATCAACATGTATCATCCCAAGAGTTCACTAACTCTTTCTCTGTTTCCAGTAAACGGAGCTATGGTCATCTTATATCTGTGACATGACTGGCAAGTTTCACAAGATGTAAATTCAAACTGATTTAAATATGCATCTAAAATGTAACTTCAGCCAGTCGGGTCGCATTGATATGACCTAGTCTACAATGCCTCAAGAAGAATTCGTTCATTTCTGAACTCTTCCTCTTTTGTGTGTTCGGTATATTAAAGAACTGTAGTTTGATTTAGAACATCAATGCTTTTAGATAACGTGCCTGAACCGATCAACTTTTGATATAGGAAATGTTCAAAACATTATCCAACAATACAAAATTTTATCATTTCTTTACTAATAAAGAGATTGATATGATTTTGTATATCAGGTTCGGTATCTAATAACATTCGTTCAGAATCAATGTATTTGTAATACAGGGTGACAGTGACCAACAGACTTGGCTGCAACACTTGCCCCGTTTTCTGTCTCATGAAACTTATCACCCGTTCTCAGTTCTCTACCTTTCTGTAGCCCTATGTAACTGATTACATATCTGGGATTCTGATCCGGTATCACATACCCAGGATGTAGAGGATACAGAGAAACAGTTCTTTGTAACGAACACACCCGAAGATGATGCATCGGCATGAACCCTCTTCGTTTGGGCGGCACAGGAATTCTGGTAATCCCCAATTTCCTGCTCTGTCTTATAACAATTATAAGTTGGAGCGGGACCAACGTTCCCCAGCTCAGTATAACAAGCGGGTTCGGTCAATATCCGTATTATTATCTTGATTAAGGCGTGATATGGTTGCTACCTGGAGAGAGAGAGAAGAAAACACTCAGCGTGCGCTCTTGCAAGATCAGATTGGTTATTATTTTATCTAATCAGGATGGCTCCCACTGTTTTTATCAAATCTTCCTTCAAACCCTAAAAGGAAAGACTAGCCGGGATTAATTACACACTACAAGTTCGCCAATCTTTCAGCTAGGCCAGTGTCGGTACTTTAAGGGAGGTCCCCCGTGCTTTCGCACGAACCTAATTAATGTAAACCTTGTTTTCCCAGAGGCGTAACCCCGTTGACACCTTTCTAGACACCTACTTGATCGGCTAATTGTAATGTGTAAAACTCTCCCAGGAGTAACTCTTACTCGCAGCGGGTATCGGGATCCAACTATCTCATAGAAGGTATGCAATCTCATTGCAAATTTCAACACTTGAAATTCCCGATAATATTTTGCCCCTAGCAGCTATATGACCTTAACATAGTCAACAAATCATAAGTGCTAGTCAAGTTCAACCCGTCATTTCCCGATTGAATTAAACCCACCCGCACGACCCTTAACATAGTCAACAAAGTCGCACGACTACCCTAATCCAATCGCATCATATGCTTATGCAGATAAGCACTAATTAGCTACCGCACACTATGCCTTAACATAGTCAACAAACGTAGCACGAATACTAACTAGTACTTATCTGAAATGACGGAGGGCTACGACAGGTTTTTCTGAAAACCTATTGCGTAATGAACTTGATATCGTTGTAGAATCAAATGATTTTAAAAATGGAATGTTTTTGAGGCTTTTCTAGTTTTGCTAAAGGAGTCACTCCCGGTGAAGAGATCGTCGGTCCTTTCCTCGTCAAATGAGGTGCGGGATATATCATATATATCACTGTGCAAAGCAAAAACTCTTAAAAGCAATCAAAAGACAAACCGAGTGTGTAGCATCTGCCAGTTATTGCTAAAGGAGTCACTCCCGGTGAAGGTATCTCGGTCCTTTCCTCATCGAATAAGGTGCAGGATATATCACATATACCGCTGTGCAAAGCAAGAACTGTAGCTACCTGTTTTATTTTGAAATTCGATTCTACAACATCTTTAGGTTTCTTTTATTTCATTAATCACATTAATGAAGTCCCATCATTTAAGTACATAAACATCACAGATAAATACGACGTACACTTATGCCATCCGCATTCGCCTCGATGTCCCCTCGTGCACCGTTAGGTTAGGTAACTAACGGCAGAGCGGGGCAGGGCTAGCGCGGGTGTAAAACATAAGTAACGTCTATATAATATATCATATATACTATATACTGTATCTATCACAGAACAACACATGATCACATCACAGATATCGCAGCAGAAGAATCATATCAAATATTGGATATACTAGGACGTCCGTGTTTTCAATACGAGCCAGTATAAAACATGGATTCCACGGTCGTGATGAATAGCCAAACCCACACCCCTAGACCCCTACGAGAGCGGCAAGCAACCCTACCAATTCTAGAGTTAGGAGACCCGGACTCGACTCCTCGAGTTGGTCTCCCACTGGACTCCAGAACCCGGTTACTTGTGCTCCCCTCCTTGGGTCTATCCTAGTGCGGAAAAGTAAATAATATATAAAGGGTGACAACTTCCGCAACCTGGAAGTGCCCCAATAAAAGAATATTACATACAAGTTTTTACATGAATGAAAATGAAAAACACTCATC
The DNA here is from genome assembly GCA_030015575.1 of Agapanthus africanus. Taxonomy (NCBI): domain Eukaryota; kingdom Viridiplantae; phylum Streptophyta; class Magnoliopsida; order Asparagales; family Amaryllidaceae; genus Agapanthus; species Agapanthus africanus. Next base: position 28,014,485 of record CM057338.1, read on the forward strand.
TCACATAAAAACCCCCCCGGCTATTCAAACACGACGATCCAATATAACATATCCAGCAACACATAACATCACATGTCATCAACGTAAGTAAATATGCGCATCCCAATTGTCGTTGACATATAGCAACGAAACCGGCGATATCACATATTACACTTACGGTCACAGAAAAGAAAGTGTAAAACTACAACAGTTGGAATCCGCAACCTCCATAGACATCGCATGCCTAATCAAATGAATTCCTTAGACATCACATGCCTAACAATTATAAACCCCGCATTTTAGTCTCAAAATCGAAAACACTTTTCAATATCAAGTCGGGCAATTCAACAAGATTCCCGACATCCTGATCGAATGCTCGTCGCAAACTTTAGTAGGCGGCCGCACCTCCTGACGCCGTCGATGAAGTGCACCAAGGCAGAACACCACTGCCGCGAGCACCCAAACAGATGCTTTCGGCAACGGGGTTCTCCTACAGTCACTTGGTCGGGGCTATGGAGCGAGGCTGTCTATTAAGTTTACCCGGCGAGTATTCGCGTACGCTACGTGATTGCGACGGACTTTTGATCACATCAAAATTCCGTGGCAATCGATCAAGTGAGACTAAACCGCTAGATTTATAACATTCATTCAGTTATCTCATAACTAATTGTGAATTTCAATTATTGTATCACATTCCAGATAATTAGAAAATGTTAAACTTTCCGATCGAACAGTCGAACACCCAAGTTTTCCCAAAACAGATTAACACATGAAACAAGTCTAAAAACATTCAGTTCGTGCCTCAGTACCAACGGTCCAGCCGTAGAAGGGTCAAGCCAACGCCTCATATGTGGCACGCCGTACTGCCCCAAACCCTAAGGTTCAAAGAGCAGTTCAAGACGGTCACATAATCGAGTTAAGGTTTGTTGTCTTCTAGAGGGTCCATCACGTTACTTGCACTACTTAGAACGTCTTTAAACCACGGAAAAATCCAACACTTGGAAATTTTCCGGCAGGGGAAAAGTTGGGTATTTATATCCGGTCGAATTTTTTAACATATTCAAAAATCATCCGGAAAGACACATAGACAGAGTTTGACAATTCGATCGAATAAACGAATCCCCAAAACAACTCAGAATATTCAACTCTTGAAAAAATATTAAAAATTCCCAGGAAAACCAGCACTGGAAAATAAGAATTACTGTGCAAAATTCTTTATACAAGGAGTCCGTACGGCCGCGGAATCGCCGCACGAGCCATGCTCGTGCCGCGGAACCGCGGCGACTTTGTGGAATTGGGAGATCAAATTTTATAGAAACTCTTAGAAACTCCTGCTGATTTTTCTGCATATTTTTAATATCGAAAAACTCCAGATTTTGGAAAAAGTCCAGAGAGCATGTTTGTGTTAGGGTTTCGGGTTCGTTCGGGTTTCAAACTTCGTCTACGCATCGCCTGAGGCTCTAGCTAGGCTCTGATACCACTGTAGGGTTCCTAGGCACACTAGTGAGGTCTCACAAGGTATCAACCATGCCAATTTCAAATTTTACGGGTGCCGAGAAACCCTAATACGGATCGTTAACTAGAAATTTAGGCGAAACAAGCAACTAGTTTACAACTAAACTAAAAGAACGGAAATACAACCTTTGTAGATCCGTTTCTCCACCTCCATAGCTCCATGATGAAGTCCTCTCCACTGTCCAAATCGAACCATGACTCTAGCATCGGCTTCATCGGAGAAAAAGCGGGCTAGGTCATCGACGACGATGCCGAAGATGATCTACGTCGAGGCATCACTAGATCAAGCTCCCACTTCACCAAGTCATGAAACTTGTGAAGAAAACACCCTATACTACTTGGCAAGAGGTAGAGGATGAAGAAATAGGAAGTGGGTTCACTTTAGAATTGGATTTCTCACTTGATTTCTTCACTTGCCATTGATGAGGCAAGCTTTCTTCATGTGAAGAAGAAGAAGAAGATGAAGATAATTCTGATAAGTTAATTAGAATAGAAAAGAAAAGGAATACTTATCATAATATTAACTATAGTTATGTGTAGAGAATTGACCAAGGTTAAAGGAATGGTTAGGGTTAAGGAGAAGAAGACAAAATGGTTACTTTGGTCAAAACCTTCATGAAGCTTCAACAAGCTTCTCCATTGAAAGCAACCATTTTGTATTATTCTTTTATCTTTTCCAATAAATAAAAAGATAAATGAATGAATAAATAAATATATAAACCCTAACCATTTACTTAACCAAGGTTTAACTCTTTACACAAAACCTAGCATTCATGCATCATCAAACATGATACAATCAATTGCACAAAAAGTATATCACATATACATCTTGTACATCCAAGTGAGAAAATCCATTTAAAGTGAACCAATACTAGTTAATGCAAAATAATATATCAAATATATAATTATACATTAAATCATTAAATCAACACTTGATTCAATGATCAAGTCATATCGCATACAACCGACTAATATCCAATGTATCGGCTTATCGAATCAACCTTTGATTCGATAACTAGGTTATATCGCATACAACCATTCGATACATTCATCGCGAGAATGAAATACGGTATCACATACACGCATTATTCTCGGTCCCGCACATATCTCATATGCGCTCCTATTTCGTTTCGCTTGAGCCAGGAAACCTCTGTGTAGGACTCTAAAGACTCGTCAATACGCCGGTAGCAGGTGATGATCATATCAAACACCCACAAGCCGCAAGCGGTCTGCTAAACGTAACGGCCACCCGGGTATTGAGCGATCAGAAGATCGATGAGCAAGCCCGCTCACACTCCTGTGAATCCAACCAGTAACACTTACCGTACAGTCCGGTCTGATCGTCTGATATGTCGCATATCTTGCCTAGGGGTGGTAAACGTCAGACCCCAATAGCTCGATAAGTCGTGTCGATATGAGGTCTATAACAGTTTGAGAAACTACTGGTAACACTTACCAGTAAATCTCAGCAACCCTGGCCAGGAATTTCCGGTTATAGCCAATCGAACACAGCGCAACATCAACTCCCTATACCGGGAGAGACGAATCCCCTCCTATCGCTCATTGCCTCCATGTGACTCGGAACTGTACCCAAAAGCCACCGTTTTGCACGTCCTCTTGGACGTGGTAAGGTGGAAATCAAAGTACAGTGGGAACCACACAAGACTCTATGACGATCTCGGGTCAACAGACTACTCTGTACCAGTGTCACCAGAGAACTGCCATCTGACGTAAGGTATAATACCATCTAGGAGTTCTCGGCGAGTCCGTCCAGTGTACCCAGTCTCCACTGAGCACCCGTATATCATCTCTGATGTCAAACACCAATGGATATGGGATCATCCATCACCCATCTGTATGGGTCGAGAAGGTATATGCTAGTCTACTCTGGTATATCGATGCCCCGTCTCGATATACCCACGACTAGGGACTTTGAAGGATGTACTTATGGACTAACATGTCCCCACTAGTATGATCCGCATCATAGTCCAGGTAGTCAAGTACACATCCTAAGGGCTTTACCAACTTGTAACAGAGAGACAATCAGTATACACGTTAAGGTAAAGATCAACCAGATAGCATACTATCATGTCAAGCAAGAAAGTCCTCCCTATATATGTCCAAGCATCCACTATAATATACATCCTATGTATAGTAATGGCCTCTAGGGCATACATATAACTAACAGTATGGGGTTTAATTAATAGGAAAAGGAATAAGATTATTATATATAGATGCAGAGAGAGAGAGAGAGGAGATAGGAAGGGGGAGAGAGAGAGAGGGATAAGCAGGGAAAGAGAGAGAAACGGTGAGAGAGAGATAGGGAGAGAGAAAGAGAGAGAGGGAGAGAGATAGACAGAGGAGAGAGATCGAGAGGAGAGAGAAAAGAACGAGAGGAGAGATAAATTCGTCGTTTAGTGTTAGGATTTTAATTTAAAAAAATATTTTTAGTTATTTGAATTTATTAAGTAGTTAAAATTATTTTAAATATAATATTAATAAAATTTGATATTTTGGAAAATACAAATCTACTCCAAAATACGCCTAGGTCGGGTCTAAAAATTTAGATTTAAAATACGAAAAATATATGCGACGACCAAATTTCAAAATGAATGCTCAGATAATGAAAATGCATACCCCCAAGATTTGATGCACGTACGTGCGCGTAGCCATCCAAACACCTCCGTTTCACTGAACGGGAGGAGAACAAGATGCGCGGATGCTACCATGGGGTTAGGGGTATCATGCAGGCTATGAAGTGCAATTTTAAATTATTTTACATGACCTAAAATGTTATATGGTAAAAGATACAATACCAGGTAAAATGCCAGTATGAAGTATACATGAGATGCACGTGTCTATGTAACAAGTCAGGGTAATCTATAAATATGAATCAAACAGGTTCAAGCAAGCGGGTTGAGTCGAATGCAATGTAAAATGTGAATTACCATTCGCACCCAAAACCCGTTAAATCAAGAAAATACCACAGATAAGTAAATACGGGAACTGGAATTGGTATAAATGAACTCGGTTGTTACATTATACCCAACTACAAAAAGAATTTCGTCCTCGAAATTCCAAGAACAAGAAAAGATAAACAAGCATGAAACTATAAGAAGAAATCTGGAAACTTCTGTCGAATCTCGTCTTCACGTTCCCAAGTTGATTCTCCGTGCGAGCGATTTCCCCAAGAAACAAGTATGAGAGGGATAACCTTGTTCTTAAGGACCTTTTCTCTTCGATCAACAATCGATATCGGTCGTTCCTCAAAGGTTAAATCCTCCCTTATAGCCAGCTCCGAATGATCCAGCACGTGTGTTTTATCTTGAACATATTTACGGAGTTGAGATACATGAAACACGTCATGAACATTCGCCAAATATTGCGGTAACACCAATCGATACGCTACCTCTCCAACACGCTCCAAAATCTCAAAAGGTCCAACGAATCGAGGACTAAGCTTTCCTCGTCTTCCAAAGCGAATAATTCCCTTAGTCGGTGATATCTTCAAGAACACCAAATCACCAACCGCGAACTCTAAAGGTCTCCTCGATGTATCTGCCCAACTCTTTTGTCGGTCTTGTGCTGCTTTCATATGATTCCGGATAGTGTTAACCTTCTCAACTGTTTGCACGATCAAATTTGGTCCCAATAATCTTCGTTCTCCAACATCGTCCTAAAAACAGGTGAACGACACTTGCGATCATATAAAACTTCGAATGGAGCCATCTGAATAGTCTCCTGAAAACTGTTATAGTAAGAAAACTCCACTAAATGTAGGTGATCCTCCCATGAACCCTCGAAATCCAACATGCAAGCTCTTCAACATGTCTTCGAGAGTTTGGATCGTTCTCTTCGACTAGCCGTCTGTCTGAGGATGATAAGCTGTGCTACGCTTCAATCGAGTCCCCAAACTTTCCTGTAAGCTCCTCCAAAAGTGTGATAAGAAACGGGTGTCACGGTCGGACACGATGCTCACCGGTACACCATGCAATCTTATAATCTTCTGCATATACCGTTTTGCCAAAGTTTCTGTTGATTGACCAACTCGAAAAGGGTTGAAATGAGCTGCCTTGGTCAATCGATCAACAATCACCTAAACTGCATTGTTGCCTTTTGGACTCCGCGGTAGAGCCGTCACGAAATCCATGGTTATATGTTCCCACTTCCCCTGAGGAATCGGAAGTGGTTGCAATAAACCAGCAACCCTTTGATGTTCAGCCTTAACTTGCTGACACACCGAGCACTTTGCCACAAAACGGGCAATCTCCCGTTTCATGCCTTCCCACCAGAATTGCTGTCGTATATCTCGGTACATCTTCGTGCCTCCTGGATGTACGGAATATGCTGAACTGTGCGCCTCCTTCATAAGTTCCGCGAATTTCTCCCTTTGGCACACACAAACGGCTACCATATCGCAACGAACCATTCTCATGGATCAATAAGTCTGTTCGAAGTCCAGATTCAACCTGTTCTCGAAACTTTTGCAATTTAGGGTCCTGCAATTGCGCTGCTTTAATATTCTCGATCAACGATGACTGTACTTGCACCTGCATCAACTGTCCCGACGAATGCGGTAGCACAATCTCCAAATCAAATCTTCGAAAGTCTTCAATAAGTTCCTTCTGTACAGTCAACATCTGAATTGCTGGTAACCGACTAAGCGCATCCGGCACAACATTAACTTTCCCCGGATGGTATTTGAGATCAAGATCGTAATCAGCCATCAGCTCCTACCATCAGCGCTGCCTCATATTAAGCTCCTTCTGTGTGAACAATACTTCAAGCTTTTATGATCGGTGAATACTTTGACCCTTTCGCCTAATAAATAGTGTCTCCAAATCTTTAAAGCGAAAATCACAGCTGCTAGCTCCAAGTCATGAGTTGGGTAATTCTTCTCATGGGTCTTCAATTGTCTCGACGCGTAAGCTACAACCTTCCCATGCTATATCAAAACACATCCCAATCCTTTTCCGGATGCGTCGCTGTGAATCACCAATCCTCCGAAACTGTCTGGCATGGTTAAAATAGGAGCGGTTATCAATCTCTGCTTCAATGCTTCAAAACTGACGCACACTTATCCGTCCACACAAATGGTACTTCCTTGCACGTAAGCTTGGTCAAAGACTCAGCCAAACGAGCAAAATTCTCCATGAACCTTCTGTAGTATCCTGCAAGTCCAAGAAAACTTCTGATCTCTGCAACGTTCTTCGGAATCGGCCAATCTTGAACTGCTGCAATCTTCCCTGGATAAACGGCAATTCCATTTCCAGCTACGACATGCCCCAAAAACTTCACTTCATCAAACCAAAACTCGCACTTGCTCATCTTTGCATACAATCTTTCTTGACTCAATGTCTGCAGTGCGATCTTTAAGTGTTCTGCATGCTCTTCTATACTTCTCGAGTAAACCAGAATATCATCAACGAATACCACTATAAACTGGTCTAAGAATGGTGTAAAAATTCGGTTCATCAAGTCCAAATTATCGCCGGTGCATTCGTTACTCCGAAGGGCATCACTAAATACTCGTAATGTCCATACCGAGTTCGGAACGCAGTCTTGCAAATATCTTCCGATTTAACTCGGACCTGATGATATCCGGATCGCAAATCCAGCTTCGAGAATACCCTCGCGCCACTAAGCTGCTCAAATAATTCGCTAATGCGAGAGATCGGGTACTTGTTCTTAATAGTCACCCGGTTTAATTCTCGATAATCGATGCACATCCTCCTTGTGCCATCTTTCTTCTTAACTAGAAGAACCGGAGCTCCCCAAGGTGAGTTACTGCTGCGAATCCAACCCTTCTCAAGGAATTCAGTAACCTGCTTCTTGACTTCTTCCAACTCCACTAGTGCCATTGGATAGTATGCTTTAGAGACTGGCGCTGCACCAGGAACAAGATCAATCGCGAACTCCACATCTCGCTTCGGCGGTAAACCTGATATGTCCTCGAACACGTCCATGAAATCTCGAACAACAGCTGACGCTTCATCTTTATCAGCCTTCTTCAATGAAAGAACACTGGTTGTCGGCCTAGCCCTAAACTCGACTGGCCCGACAGAACTGCTTCCTCCAGTAAAGATAAACTCTGGATATCCGGGAATCTAGAAAATCACTTTCTTTGCCCTACAATCAATGTGAGCGTGGAAAGTGCCGAGAAAATCAATTCCCAAGACAACAACAAAACAAAAGGATGCACCAGAATTGGGTAATTCTAATGCGAGAAGGACATGAACAAGTAGGATACCTGAAACGATTTCACCTGAAGCCAAACACTGAAGAAGATGAGCATGGTAAACAGGATTCAAGCTTGCGATAAAACATGAACTGGAAAGCAAGGGAAGCAAGGTAATATAACGACCATGGAACAAAGAAGTGAATCAAGACCAGGACTCCAAGTTAGTTAAATAGAGTACCGCATTGTAACCATGCTGTAGTTCATGGGTACAATTACATAACTCCACTCAAGTCGCCCAAATCCTAGTATCAAAATCAAAGAACAGGAAGAAACAATAGGGAACCAAAGGTTTCAAGTCGAGATACAAAGTGGTTTGCATATCGTCAAGACAAGGGTCAAGAGAAAGATATGATTCAAGAATCATGATAACAATGTGGCAGGACATGTTCCTAATCACGAGTATTCTGATTCGTGTATTGGGTCCAATACCCAACTACAAAAGAATCAAACCTGATTAACCTATAACCTATGGCTCTGATACCAAAGAAACCATGTCACGCCCCACTTTCCAGAGTACGCTAAGATAGGCACGTGACAAGGCCAACCATGCTACCCGTGGATAGGAAAAATCCCTCCACAGTCACATTACGGCTGTAGAGATATCAAGAACAGGAAAGTAAACAAAACTATCCAGTACATGTCTATGAGCCAGAATAAATGAGTCAAGAAATAATATAATATGCAGAAGCAAAAGATCCAATAAACTAGACACCTGGAAAGTAAATCTGGATACCAACAGGATCCTCACTGCTCGGTCTATAGCGGCAGTACTCCTGATCAGTCTGCAACAAAGGTAGAGGATCTGGGCTATGCAAAACCCAGACATCAGTGCGTCATAATATCAAGCAATAAAATAAACAGGGTAGCAAGACATACAGGTATGTGTATGAACAGTAAAACAGGTATTACAGTAATATAAAAGTGACAGTGAAGGGTAAGGCACAGGTGATGTGCAGTGAGTATTCTAAACCGATCTACTGGGTTAACTACTCTCAAGTCTTTGAAATCAATTTGATGAATCATCGATGTAACTCAATAGTATCCCGTGCGTGCCCGGGATCACGGTCTATGACTCTCGGGCTGAATCCGAGACGTGCTGCAAGGCAGTAAAGGGTAGATAGTATCCCGTGCGTGCCTGGGATCATGGTCTAAGACTCTCGGCTGAATCCGAGACGTGCCGTAAGGCAGTAAAGGGTAGTAGGTAATGACGAGTGATGTTAGCAGCATCACCCCGGGGCTGGTCTAGCCCGTAAGACTGATCAATAAAGGTATCGAACTGTCGAGTTACAAGTCAGGTTTCATCATTGATTTCCCCATACCCCCAAGTTATATATGTTCAAGTCAGGTATTAAATAATCTGGAGCTAATGCCAACACAGGATCAGGCAGGTAAAGGTTTGTCTGGATATACAACAGGAAATGTCCGTAGGGACAACAGGTCAGGTTTGTTGGTATTAGTAACAAGATCAGGTAACAGGTAAAGCCATGGTACATCAGGTCAAGTCAGGTAGTATATAAGTATCATGCCATGTTAAGAAGTGCACGGTACCATGTCGTGTCAAGTAGTAAGTGTATCAAGTCATGTCAGGGGTGCACAAAATGTCACGTGGGTGCTCATAATCAAACTAAAATAAGCATGGGTATACAAAACAAGTATGGGGTACCAATGGAACAATAAAATGGAATATTGTGATGTGGTATGCAAATAGGTACATATTAAAATATATGGATGCACAGTTATCGATTTGGGTTAAGGTTATCGTTCCAATATTAATTAAACGCACTTTATTAAACATGGAATATTAATATCACATTATAATGCACTAATATAATCTAAGGATGCAATTATCTATATTCTTAAAAGAGATGAGTGCAAAAATGGTATCCGAAACATTATAAAGAACTATCAAATGGTAATGTAGGTTATACAACTAAGCAGTACATGATATAAATATTGGTATGGATGCCTTGTAATGGAATCTACTATGTAACAAAATTATTTTCATGTTCTAGATCTAAAAATGATATAAGCGAATGCAAATGGAATATCGAAACGTGATAAAGTACAACATGTGGTATAAGATTTATGCTACATGTATAATCTATATTTAAATAGGTACAAAATAATTTAAATAGCATGTAGCAAGATTAACTTGCCTGATTGGATCACGTGACGGGTGTAAACGCAACGTCCGATGTCGGTAAAAGTCTCGATGCACGCTCGCGCGTACGGAACAGGTCCACGCAATGCAAGAGAGTGACCACGCTGGATGGGAACGTCCACTGGGTTGCTCGGATCGTCGGCAGCGGCACGGCTCCGGCGATGGTCGGGAAATACGGATCAAGAAAGAGAAAGGGAAAGAAATGAAGAAGAAAGAAGAAGAAGAAGAAGGAGAAGAAGGGGTGCCTCTGGGATTTGGAACACAGGCGAGGACAGAGAGGGTGACGACGGCAACGGGTCTCCGGCGATCACCGGAAAAACGTGAAATCAAGAAAACCAAGAAGAAGAAGAAGAAGAAGAAGAAGTAGAAGAAGAAGGCTGTTCTGGGTTTCTTGAAGCCGGGGCTGTGGGTGATGGATGTGAGGTCAGAGGTGACGACGAAGTGGGGTCGCCGGCGGTGGAGCGACGTCGACAGAAGAGGTGCAGGTGAGGGTTGTTAGGGTTGTCGAGGGTTTGAGAGTTGCAGGGTTCTGTGCAGGGGAGAGAGAGCTCGGGAAGGAGGAGAAAGGGGAGAAAAGAAGATGGAGAACACGACGGCGAAGCAACGTCGGCGATGGCGAGGGTGGAGGAGAGCCGGCGAGATGGGTTCGAGGATGGGTTGAGGTGTCGGTGGTGGAGGCTGTGTGAATGAGGGTGAGGAGGTGGAGGTGAGGGTGTTAGCGACGAGGGGCTGAAGCGAGGGTGGAGGCGGCGACGAGGCGAAAAGGGTTGCAGGCATGGGTTCTCGCGAGCGACGGGAAAAAAATTTGAGAAGAAGAGGGAGAGAGAGACGTGTATGGGGTTTAATTAACAGGAAAAGGAATAAGATTATTTTATAAAGATGCAAAGAGAGAGAGGTAGAGAGAGAGAGAGAGGAGATAGCAAGAGAGAGAGAGAGGGATGGGCAGGGAAAGAGAGAGAAACGGTGAGAGAGAGAGAGATAGGGAGAGAGAAAGAGAGAGAGGGAGAGAGATAGGCAGAGGAGAGAGATCGAGAGGAGAGAGAAAAGAACGAGAGGAGAGATAAATTCGTCGTTTAGTGTTAGGATTTTAATTTAAAAAAATATTTTTAGTTATTTGAATTTGTTAAGTAGTTAAAATTATTTTAAATATAATATTAATAAAATTTGATATTTTGGCAAATACAAATCTACTCCAAAATACGCCCAGGTTGGGTCTAAAAATTTAGATTTAAAGTACGAAAAATATATGCGACGACCAAATTTCAAAATGAATGCTTTGGTAACAAAAATTCATACCCCTAAGATTGGATGCACGTACGTGCGTGTAGCCATCCAAACACGTCCGTTTCACTGAACGGGACGAGAACAAGATGCGCGGATGCTACCACGGGGTTAGGGGTATCATGTAGGCTATGAAGTGCAATTTTAAATTATTTTACATGACCTAAAATGTTATATGGTAAAAGATGCAATGCCAGGTAAAATGCCAGTTTGCAGTATACATGAGATGCACGTGTCTATGTAACTAGTCAGGGTAATCTATAAATATGAATCAAACAGGTTCAAGCAAGCGGGTCGGGTCGATGCAATGTAAAATGTGAATTACCATTCGAACCCAAAACCCGTTAAATTAAGAAAATACCATAGATAAGTAAATACGGGAACTGGAATTGGTATAAATGAACTCGGTTGTTACAACAGTTCACTCTCACCACTCAAATTCTCAGCCTGTCCAACCGCCTCATCATACATTGGAAAATTTGGTGCTAGTTGGAAACTAGCTACCGGGTCTCTAGGTTGTATGAGGGCGGCCATGGACGCATTCAAATACATCATTTGTTGGTACGACGCTACCCGAAAGTCTTCTAACGACCGTTCTAAGCTAGACATGGGTTGTGAAGGGGTTTTAGTAAAAGATTCAAAGTTATCTGGATATGTGAAACTCCCAAATGGCTATGTAGAAGCAATGTCTAGGGAAGGTGCAATAGTTGGGTAGGATGGATAGGAATTGAATGGTTGGACAGGAGTATGATTAACATTTGAATAAGAAGGTGAATGGAATTGTTGATCCCAAGAACTGAAAGTGTTGAAAGGAGTGAAAGATCGTCTACGAGATTGTTCAATACGTTCAGCAATAGAAATGGGTTTCGGAGTTACAACCGGACTCTCAAAAGGGGTATCAACGTAAGAAGGGGTGAATATTTGAAATGGTTGATACAAAGTGGATTGCAGAGTCCAATTGTTTGTCCTAGACGCGTCTATCCGATCTCTCAATGAAATTTTAGGCATGGATGGATCGTTCGAAGTTCGGCCAAAGCAAGAACCGTAAGAAGAAATGTCTGGTTGTGGATACCAAAGTTCGGCAAGAGTTTTTCGAGGTAGGGTACCCATGTTAGAAGAGTGAAAAGGTAGGGAGGGAAGGAAGTGTTTTTTTATTATTTAAAAAAAATGTTTGTTTTTGGAGCTTTGAAATTGTTTGTTTGGTTTTAGAAAAAATACGGAATTATGGGACTAAACTTTATACAAGCATAATCACAAACACAATATGCACAAACACACCTAGAGCTAGGGTTTTCAAAGTCCAACTAGATCGCTCCTAGACTTCCAAGCGACAAGTTGCAAGATAACCCTCGAATCGCCTCTTCACTGCCAATTGCGGCCAGGTAAGCACAAGTGAGATAAGGAGGGTTCCGCTCACGAATCACCATAAGACGAGCCTTTTAAAATTACCTCCTCACTTATCTCGCCTAGGCACCACAAAGTCAAGTTTAGATAAACGACCGATTCCCCGCAACCTTTACTTGTCCTAAATGAGCGCGACAAGTCCTTATAGGTTTGGTCTAGATATTTTTTATTAACTCGAGGTGATGCGTATGCATTTAGTGATTTGTGGGGTCTTAGGAAGGGTGATGAAATCCCCACCCAATCTGAATTGGTGTTATAGCCCTTTAAAGTCCGTATTAGTATATGCAAAGCGGTAAACAAACAAAATCTAAAACAACAAAAAAATTTATTTAGCGGCGGCGCAATCTTTACAAAGAAACCTACAGAAAATACAGTATAGTGGAATTCACAGAGAAGATAAAAGGAAAGAGAGAAGGTGAAAAAAATTGGGGCCCAGAAGCCTCAATGATGCCGCGGAACCGCCGCACAACTCAAGGTTTGATCGCGGTTCCGCTGTCAAACGTTGGAATTGGGGTTTCAAAATTGGTCCCTGGACTCTCCTTGCTCTCTACTCCAAAATAAAATGCTCTGTTTTCTTTTTTGATTACTGTACTTCCTCCAGATAGCCTGCACACTTGCACACAAAAATTATCAAAAATAACAAAAAGATTTTATTTTATATTTATATTTATAATTTTATATATATACAAAAGAATATTAACCCGAATAATAAGAAAGAAAATACTTTACCGTCTCTCCGGCAACGGCGCCATTTGATCGCACGCTTATCGGCGTGTCGCGTATTCAAAATTCTAAAGTTATAACCGCGATCAGGACGGTGTCGCTTTGCAGCTAGCCGGTTGAGCATGAGTCGATCTGCAGGGAGATGGTTGTATGTCCGTTTGTGTTTTAGACGAGTCAATAAAGAATGTATATATTCTTGTTCAATTCTATCCTAAGTGTTCGTATTTTATGTTCAAGTAAGCTTGTTAAGGTTAATGTTAGTTAGTAAAGTTAGGATTAGTCTTGTGCTTTTCTTTTGCCATTCTTAAAATGATATTAGGATAATCGGAAGTAGCGGGGATTAGGAGGATATAGGAATGGGATTTGTGAGTTTAAGCGAGCTTTCCAACGCTAAATCCATTCCTAGTGCCCTTTGTCCATCTGCTAAATACGCTTATTTCCAACCTCGGCCAAATGTCCGCAACCATGTATCCAATTAAGTCACAACTACATGTCACGTTGTAGTGTGCTTAAAGGACTTCTCGACTTAGGTCGCGACTATATGTCACGTATAGCGCGCCTAAGTGAGGGGGTTGCGTTTGTTTGGTCGGGATTCGTTTCAAGATATTTGGCGAAGAGAAGCACAAGGGATTTTTCCGTCCCTCATACCACCTTCCTTAGCCTTAACAAGTGTGGAATTATTCACACAAGAAAATGAAAATAAAACAAAACAAGAAGGAAGAAAAGAAAGAAAAGGAAAATACGGTTTTACAAATGGCGCAAGCTAACTCTTGGGTCCTCATCTTAGCAAGGAACTCCGTCGAGTATCATCACTTGAAAATAATACGGAAAAGAGAGAGAAGGAAAAAAGCAAGAAAATAAATAACAACAACTAGTTAACAACAATAAATAAAATTAAGATACAAGATAATAAAATTACAAGGCAAGAAATAAAAGAGACAAGATACTAAAAACCCTCATCTTCATTGATCTTCCACTCAAAAAGCTCTCACTACAATTTTCATGGAGGAAAGAATGAAGAAGAAGAAGAAGCTAAACTAAACTACACTAAAACCTAACAAAAAGAGGCATGAAAAGAAGACCCTTGGCTTGGCACAAAACTGAGCTATTTATAGGCTGAGTGCTGAAACCTTAGGGCAAGATTCTCTGTCCAAATGAAGTTACCAAACTACCCCAAAAATCCGAGTTGACACTGATTCAACTAGGCCGTGGATTCGCTGCAAAATGGGCCAATTGGCCGCGGATCCGCGACCATTTGGGGGAATTGGAATGCCGTTTTTCTGGGGTTTCTTGTGTTGCTCTCTTCCGTTGTTCTACATGCTCCAAATTGCAAATTGTATCAACAATTTCTTTAGATCTGCAACAGTCCAAAGTGGCATAAAAAATAATACTTTTGACCTCATCTCCCTCGAGCTCCGTGCACCCATTGAGTTTTGTGCTGCCCCTCTCGTGCTCTGTGCTTGTCTGAGACACGAATGACCACTATCATATGTCTTGTCTTTGGAACAGGTACACGGTACTGGATGGATTCGGATGACCGGAACCCGGCTTTTATCTGTTGGCAACAGATGTTCTGCATTTTAGCGTAATAGTGGAGATTTTGTATTATTTGCGTAATTTTGGACTAGGAACCTGTAGTCTGTAAATATGTAGCAAACACGGATTAAAAGTACCTACCTATAAACAAACGAGCATAAGAATGTGCGGTATTAAATACAATATTCTGGCATGAACAGCAGCATCTTTTTTGTAAAAACTAGCCCTAAACGGGTACAAGTATAGAATAAATATAAAGCATCCCAAACGGGAGTAACTCACGCCAAAAAGGCGGAACACAACCACAACAAGTATATATATGATAACGAAGTGAAACAACATCATAACATAAATAAAATAGCCGGCTCATACGAGCTCGACACCCAAAGTCACCAAAAAATATATATCGATCCTCACAAAACTTGTCTCTAAGTCAAAATACATGAAAGTGGTGGATGGAGAGTACTAGATACAACAAGATATACGATGAGATCACACGGATAACCGCAAACCACCCACCTATCCAAAATCATGACCAACAGCAGCGGTATCCGTAGAAGTAGGTGAAATGAGTAGCCCTGCCGCGACTATACTGAGTGTCAAATCTGCAAAACACTGTGGTACAACGGGGACGAGTTGCCAACTCGTGAATAGTATATAACACCATACAGATAATCGCAAGTATGCATGAAAAGCGATAATTTGAAATATGCCATCTGATAGCATAAATGTAACACTACGGATATGCAGTAAAATCATGATCAAGGTACATCACCAGGGTACAACAACTACATGAAATAATGCATGTCAAATAAATTCTGAGTATGGGATAACACATAAAACCTCATGTATGAATCATTATCATGGAAAAACTGGTGTCCATCAATGACACCCCAAATCCCAATATCTCAAGCACCGTCACACTGATCGGCCCTCATATCCGTCACATCATGAAACCTGAGTGTCTAAGATCCACACTCGAAATATCATGAAAATCCGTATCCAGTATCGACACGTAAATACTTATATCTCAGGCGTCACATACTCAGATCGGCCCTCATATATATCTCATCTCATATCATAACTCTAAAACGGTATCTTTCGGATATCCGCTGAGTTCTATACAATCACCGGTAGGTAGTACTCCCTCTGCCAGGCTCATTGTCTACTGCACAATATACCTTTCTTTCCCCAGGGTAGCATACCGGGTCTACCATGAACCCGCAAACGGATCGTCTATCTCCTCGAATCGGGTTTCGAAAACCAATCTCAGAACCGAGAAAACTCATGATGGACGTATCGAAATATCATATTAAGAGAACCCGGGTTTTCAAAATAATGCATACTCTCTTTGAAATATAACCACGGTTCTCAAATCCATAAATCATATGAAATCAGTATCTCAATGTGTAAATCCATGAAATACGATGTATGTAACATAGAACAGTAATATGAGCATATCAAGGGAAAACCGCTCTTTTAAATGAATCAAGTTTTTAAGGATATCTTGCGGTTTCCCAATTTCAGGAAATCGAAATGCGATATCTTTTGAAAGCAATGGGTGACTATAACAATGTATGTACGTATGAATGTATGTATAATGCAATTCATATGCGCAATAGAACAACATTTAATATCTAACTATTAGTGATCAAGGAAGCAGTACATAAGTTATCCAAGGAAATTTCTATAGTATGCGTGTCATGGCAATTACTAACGGTGTGTGTGTGGCATACAGTTTAGTGCTCGTACAACATGAACCGTTAGTAATGGTGCCGTGTCTCATTAATACTATATCCATATACAATAGGAAATGGGGTATGCAGCAATGGTACTTATGCACAATCGATGTATACTTATAATTAATATTCATGTCACCGAATCCAACCCTTGATGCATAGAGCCATACGGGCAATTCCCCGTTAGATATTAAATCTACTCACCGATGATCTCAAACTAGGTAAATCCAACCACCCGCTTTCCTTTCCTTGTAGTGTCTGAAGTCCCCGAAATCGATCCTATATCACATGACAACATGATAAGTGCAAATTAGAAACCTTCCGATAACACAAGCAAACAACGCTTAAACCAACGCACCGACTCCTACAAGCTATCAAGTGTTAGCTTAGTGGTGAACGTGAGAAGCGACATCCTAAACCAACCCAAGTGCAGCAAGCTACACGAAGTACTAAAACCGTGTCGGATATCCGTATCATGCGTTATCGAAACACTAGAAACTAGCTAAGTGGTTCCAGATTTGCCTACAGTCAATATAGGAAAATCAAACAGTACCAAACACCAAGAATAACCTACAGGCACATACTCTCGAAACCACAACTCCCCAGCTCACCAAAAAACCGGTAACACCAGACTTTCCATTATTCTCGCCGGACCGACTAGGAGGGGTGGGGTCCGGGTTCCAGGTGTACACTTAGGGCTTCTAACACTATACTACTGTGTTGCTAGATTTTACAGTAGACTAATTTAGTGATAGCAGATCACAGAGACACCCAAAACCTACACAAAATACGATATTTGCACAAAATCATAACTTTAGTGTTTAAAACCTGAAACTAATAAGCATACAAACTTCATATAGCTTAATAAAGGGTCAAAGATCACTACCTCACCAAAACTTGGGAAAATTTCTAGCTTTCCAAGCTCCAAGTCATCACAAGCAAGATTAATGAAGGTTTTAGTGAGGTTGATGAAGGTTTAGGCTTTGGGTTGTGATGGAAATAATATTAAGTGAAGAATGGTGAATGAGGAGAAGAACAAGAGAATTGAGAGAGCGATATGAGAATGAGAGAGGGTGAGGTGAAGAATAAGAGTATATGAGTGTGGGGTGAGTGTATGCCTTACACTCACTCTCTCATTAATGCCATGCCTCAAAGTCTTCATCCAATATTCAACCCTTGTCTTCTCTTCTCTTCATTTCTAAAACCATTAAAACCCTTTTCCTAAAAACTAAATTAGATATAATTGTTTACTATATAGCATGTCTTGTTAAAAGAGATGGTTAAGTGTGCCATGGCTATATAAGCATGGTCAACATCTCCTTAACCCAAAATCAACATGCACAAGTGTGTGCAAGTGTAAAATAATTAAATAAATATTAATTAATTCAATAAAAGATGTAAATAACTAAATAATTATTAGTTTAAATTCATTAAACCCGCATTAACGCTTAATTACACTAACCGCATTCTAAAGTGTTACATTCTTGCAGCCTCTCATGCCAGTCTTTTTTGTTTTTGGACACCTCTTTTTTATAATCTTGGTCAAGCTCTTATTGAATGTGTCACGCCCTGCTTCCCAGTAGACGGAATCGGTGTCGTGGCGGGCCGCAATATATTTACTAAGAAATAAATACGTTAAGTGTAATTAAGCAATATATAAAATGAACAAGAATGACAAGTGAATAAATTAAACAACAATTTTATTTACATCTATCTTTACATACAACTAGTTGAAAATGAAAAGATACAATGATAATAAGCAGTTCCTAAACAATGGCATGCAGGAAAGTAAGTACAAGGAACTAGAAACCGGGCTGTGCCGCAAGCTAGTCTAAGTCTTCCTGGCTAGCCTTGATCTCCTGAGAGTCCGGTCCTCTTGACGAACATTCTAAAGAAAGAAATAGAAAGGAATGTCGTCAGCAAACTAACGCTCGGTAAATCCCAAAAGAAGAAGGAGAATATAACAAGTAATTGTGAAATGAACAGGTAAGTTGTGTATGATTGATTACCGGTATATGATAGTTATTCTAACGTGGTAGTTTGTAGCTTGATAAAAAAAATATTCATGTATACGAGAGTAGTCCATCATACTCCATGGACTATGGTAACATGTAGTACAGGGCCCCGTCATAACCCATGGGACAACGGCACGCGAATTCATGTAGGTGTCTTTTAGTGACCTCTTGTGCTACGATATACGTTCCGTACAATCTACCCCTTTATCCTACCGTAATGTATTGTATCGATTATATTTACAATTCTTGCCGAAACTATGGATACAAAATGTTCAAGTATTCATGTTCAGAATGTAATCAAGTATTCAAGTAGTCAAGTCAAGTTATAACCATAGTTCGGTCAAGTCAAGTCAAGTATACATATTTGATATTGATGTTTGGTTTCAAGTAATCATGTTCATGATAAAGTATTCATGTTTTATTTTGGATTCAAGTTTGAATTGGACTCAGATTGAGTCAGACTCTTGTAAACAAATTTAACTCTTGAATTAGGTTCGGGATTCATCGGTAACTGCTGCACATGAACGGCAGGATTTGTGTCTTTTTCCAAGACAATTACCATTGATAATTCCGTTAAGTTGTCTACCTTAAATAGGCAAGCACTCACTTTCTTCGGTTCCTTGGGGCTCAAGAGAATTGATCCCGCTTAAACCCATATTTACTAAAGTCCTTAAATCATGTTTTATATATCTTGAGGGTGGTTTTATGAAAAAATATTTTAATATAGTTAAAAAATAAACTTCGAGGGTGTTTAGTATTATTTAGGGTTGTTATGAGCATGGATTTTAAGTATTGGGTAGTTTAGTGATAAATACTTAGCTTGGAAAGTTCATGGTATTTTATTGAAAAAACTTATCCTTTTTAGCAACTTGATGGTATTTTCTTATCATTTGTTAATCTTTTATTTTTAGGAAAACATAGGTTTATTATATTTTGAAATTATGAATTTATAATTTTATATAATTTTTCTAAAAATTAATTTTATTTTATTTAGTAAAATGCGTATTTCTTAAAAACCGTATTTAAATCCTTTCAAGATCGAATGCTCCGTGAGGAGGTATGTATCTCGCTCTACTATGCCCAGGATGTGCGATAATCCGCATCATCCAATAGCGGGTCCCCTAAAGAGGGTTGTAGATGCTTAATCGCAAAGGATATAAAATAACGCTTTAAAAGAAATCCGATTTTTAAAGTAGTTGGTATTTTATTGTAAAATTTTCTTCAAAACGAAAATATATACAATGAGTATCGTGCTATGGAACCAAGTGAGCGTATGGGGTAGGTCGTTACCCCGTGAAATTTTCCTAAAGGTATTGTTAAGTAAAATACTAAAAGAGGTGTTTATAAAGTTCAAGGTATTTTAATGAAAAAGTTCTACTATTGTTATTTCACATGAGAATTTTGATAAAATTTGATTCTAAACATTAGAGTTTAAGGTTACAAGTGTTGTGTAAAAACTTGGGTGATCAAAGAATAAAGGAGAAGGAGTTTCTAGGGTTTAGGAAAAAGATATCGTTATTAACTCCACTTACCGATATAAGTTTTGAAATGGAATTTCAATAAAGAGAAAAAGTGTTTGGAAGGGACTTACTATTTAGAAAGCTCAAAGGAAAGATTAGGAATAGAGGATGATCGTCGTGGCGTTGCGGGAGCTCCGGAATTTGCTTCGATCTTCATCGGAAGTTGCTCGCTCGATAACTCCACTTGTACTTCACTTGCACTAGGACTTTTTTAGAGAGTTTTGGCTAGAATTTTCAGAATGGTACCGAGCCAAGGTAGGAGATGGTATTTAAAGTGGAAAATTAGGGTTTGGAAATTAAAATTGTGAATTAAAAGCATTAAAATTGTGAATTGAAAGGTCTCTGTTTGATTGCAAGGAAGTCGAACAGTGAAGAGAAGTTAAGGGTAAGTGAAGATGTGTGTGCGCAAAGCCCGAGGCAATTTGGCCTTATCTTAGACATCGGTGCCAGTTTTATGAGAGATTTGGCCGGTTGATCTCGAGGCATTTTCCTCGAGATGCGTGCCACTTGATCAACACAACATTTAAACCCTTTTGCACATGTTTGATTTTTCTGAACTTTTCATTTCCCTATGTGTTGCACGTGCAATCCTTTGGGCTTCCAAAAAGTAAAAAAAATCTAGAAAAAAATAATGTGTCTGATGGGAATCGAACACATGGGCTACGTCACAGCAGTGCAAAGGCTTTACCAGTGAGCTACAAGTTGTTTCTTGCTGTTATTTCACAAATGTGACTTTTAACTCAAACTCAGGCCGAAATACTCTTTTCTTGTATATTAACTGTAAAACTTTCTGTACAAGATTTTAGAGTCATTACAGAATGCTTCAGTTAGACCATTAGCCCAAAGATTATAGACTGGGGAGTATCTCCAGTCTATCTTTTGCTGCTGTGTGAAACGTCTTATTTTATGGCTTATATAAGCCGGTCCATTATCCGAGATTATCCATCGCTGAGTTCCGAACCGGTATATGACATGGGTTTTAAAGAAGTGAAGGATATTCTCCGTCTTCACCTCCCTTAGCGGCACTTTTCTGCCAACTTAGAGAAATAATCAGTTGTTGTTAGTATAAACCGACATCCTTTGGATGTAGCTGGTTCGATGGGACCAATTATATCCGTTCCCCACATCTCAAATGGTCAACTAGCCACTGTTGGATGCAGCGGATTTGGATGTTGATGTATGAAGTCCCCGTGTATTTGGCATGAGTGACACTGCTTTGCATATTCAAGGCAGTTCTGAATCATCGTGGGCCAGTAATAGCTCATCCTTTTTATCTTCAGCTTCATTTTTGGCCCTGCTTGATGGGAACCGCAAAATCCGTCGTGTGTTTCTTTGACAACTTTCCTTACTTCCTTCGGCCTTAGGCATCTTAACCATACGAAATCAAAGGATCTCTTATATAGAGTATCATTGACGAAGACGAATGATAAAGCTCGTTTCATGAGCTGATGTCTAGACGGTGCATTTTCGGGTGTTCGTTGGGATTTAAAGTAGTCTATAAAGACTTCTCTCCAGTCCTTGACCTCTTCTTCGTCCTATATTTGGAGAACTTCTCGTTCGGTCATTTCTTTTTCTTCGGATAGTTTTATTAGATCTTCCGAAGGTATATCTGCTGGCGCTAGGATCTTGCGGCTTTGAACAATGATCTTTACGTCATCGAGGTCTTCGTCGGCCAATTCTTTAGCCAACTTGGCTAACGCATCCGCCTTACTATTTTCTGCTCACTGTACGCTTTCCAGGTATATGAAGGGATTTGGGTCAACAACTGCTGCACTCTTTCACCATACATTATTAGTTCTGGCTTGCATGTCTTATAATCACAATTTACTTGACTGACAATCAGCTGAGAATCTCCATATATGAGGAAGTTTTTGATTCCCATATCGATAGCGATCTCAAGACCGGCTATCAAATTTTCATATTCTGCTTCATTATTGGTCCTGGGTTCTGTCAAGAAGAGGGCGTAACGCAATATTTCTCCTTGAGGGGTCACGAAGATAAGACCCACCCCGGGTTTGATTTTAGGAGCGTTCCTCTTTCACCGCTTTATAGAAGATGCTCTATCGAAATAGAGTTCCAACCGAGACTTATTTCTTCTTTCTCTTCTTCGACCGCATCAAACTCATGTTCATCCCCCAACTCATAATTTAAGGGAGAGTCAGCTGGTATCAGATGTTTCGCGAGAAAGTCGGCTATGGCTTGTCCTTTCACCGCTTTGAGGGGTCGATTTATTCTCGAGAATTCCATCAGCAGTATGGCCCATTTAGCAAGCCTTCCCGTTAGTATAGAGTTTGACATCATATATTTAAGAGGATCCACCTTTGATATGAGATGGACCTCATGTACCAAGGCGTAGTGTCCGAGCTTCGTAATTACGAAGATCAGCGCTAGATAGTGCTTTTCGACGTGGGAGTAGTTGCTTTCTGCCCCCAGGAGAACTCGACTTAGATAGAATAGAGCTCTTTCTTTTCCTTAATCATTCTCTTGTGTCCACAGCGCGTCTAGAGAACCTTCGAGGGCTGTTGTATATAGGATAAGGTGTTTCCCTTAACCGGAGCGGCCAATACCGGTGGATTTTGCAGGTATTGTTTGATTTCGTCTAATACATTTTGGCATTTCTGATCCTAAACAAACGACGTCCTCTTCTTCATCAGATGGATATAGGGGCGTCATTTTCCGGATAGGTTGGCTATAAATCGCCGGATATACGCGAGCTTTTCTTGGAGAGTCCACAGCTGTTTGAGAGATCTTGGCGATGGCATTTCCATGATCGTCTTGATTTTTGAAAGATCAATTTCGATACCTCGGTGAAGGATGATGAATTCTAGGAATTTTCCTGAGGAGACTCTGTAACGACCATAATTTTTTTTTTGTACAAAATTTTTCTTCTTAAAGTACAGAAAGGAGTTTGCAAGCCTGAGCACAATTTAAAAGTTATTCTTGTTTAAGAACAGCAAGAAATAGCTTGTAGATCATTGGTAAAGCCTTGCACTGCTATGACGTAGCTCCTGTGTTCGAATCCCTTCAGCCACATATTATTTTTCCTGATTTTTCTTTTAAACTTTTTGGAAGCCCAAAAGTTTACACGTGCAATACACATAAAAATGAAAAGTCACAGAAAATCAAACATATGCAAATTGCTAATAACAATGACTAGGACACGTGGCAAGAATCCAAGGACCCAACGCTTCAATTCGACCGGCGAGATCGGCCCCCAGACCGGCACCGACGGTCCCCCCATAGGGAAAAGTCCCCGTGTTTTGCCCACCAAACCCTTGGCCTACCCACACTATCCTTGTTCTGTTTGATTTCCCTGAAAATGAACAGAGAATTAAAATGAAGCTTTAAATCCAATTTTAAATGCTTTTTAATTCTTTCTTCAATTCCAAAACCCTAATTCCACCCTATAAATAACCTCATACCCTAGCCCTCTTCATTCTGAAATCTATTGCCAAAATTCTCAAAAAAATTCTAAGTCTAAGAAGAGTACAAGTGGAGTTAGCCCTAGGTCAAATTCCGGCAAGGATTCGAGACGTTATCGGTGACCCCGTGACACGAAGGGCACTACCCTCATTCTCTACCTCCCCTCTCTCCTTTAAACTTGTAAGTCTCATATCTCTTCTTCTCTTTCTACTATAAAACTTCTCTTTTTCAAAATATGTCGGTAAGTGGGTTATACCGACATTTGTTTCTAAAACCATTGAAAACCACAATTCTTTTTAAGAATCATTTGTACTCATGTATATACCTTACTTGTAATCATTTAACTAATGTTTAGAAACCAATTTCACTCTAAAACTCCATGTTAAATAACTTTAATTAAGCTTTTACGTTTAAATACCATGAAGTTTAAATACGATATTTTTTAATTGTTTTGCTTAATATTTCCTTTAGAAAATCCCACGAGGTAATGACCTACCTCTCACATACACACATTTTGACATAGCATAATTCTCTTGAACAATATTTTTGTGGCAAAACACGATTTTTCATCAAAATACCTTAAATTATTAAAAACCCGGATTTTTTAAAATTGTGTTACTTAATTCTTTACGATTGTGCTTCTACAACCCATTTCAGAGAACCCGCTATTGGATGGTGCAGATTATCGCACATACTCGAGACTAGTAGGGCGAGATGCAGACCTCCTCACGGAGCATACGATCTCGATAGAATTTTAATACAATTTTAAAGAAAAACGAGAATTTCTATTTAATAATAAAAATTTATTTTTAATAATTATATAAATATTATCAAATTATATATTTTTAATATATAATAAAATTCCATGTTTTCTAGAAAATAAACGAATGATAAGTTTCACTAAAATACCATCAAGCATCAATATAAGTCAAACTTTACACTAAAATACCTCGAACTATTCAAACTATGTATATATTCACTAATATACCTCATTCTCTAAATTCACATTCATGACAATTCTAAATAATATAAATAATTACTCGAGTTTTATTTTAAAAGTATATTAAAATCATTTTTCATAAAACCCCTCGAATTATATAAAATTACATTAAGGACCATAGTAAATATAGGTTTAAGCGGGACCAATTCTCTTGAGCCTCAGAGAGCCGGAGAAAGTCGGTGCCTGCTTATTTAAGATAGAAAAACTAAAACGGAGTTATCAATGGCAATTGTCCTGGAAAAAGAAACAAATCCTGCCGTCCATGTGCAACAGTTACCGATAACTCCCTAACCTAATTCAGGATCCAATTCTGTTTAAAGTGTCTGACTCATGTCTGAGTCCAAATCAATCTGAATCCAATCCAAACATGAATACAATTCAACATGAATCCAATATACTTGAACATGAATACCAGAACAATATCAAACATGCAACATAACTTGAGTTGACCGAACCATGGCTACATTAACTTGACTACATGACCACCGTTTACATCTTGAATCTGTTTACATGAACAACTTATACCATGGCGTCGGCAAGTCTGATAACCCTAATTCAATATAATATACACTACGGGATTTTAATGGGGTAGATTGGTACGGAATGTGTTAAAAGTGGCACGATGATGGTCACTAAATGACACCTACATGAACATCCTGTGCCGTTGTCCCGTGGGATTTGATGGGGCCTTATACTACGGGTTACCATAGTCTACGGGAAAAGTTGGACTCCTCTCGTATACATTGATATATTTTGTACCAAGCTACAAACAACTACGTTAGCATAACAAACACATACTTTACCTATTCTATCCTTTTTACTTGTCTATTATATTTTATCTTTTGGGACTTACCGAGCGCTAGTTCGCTGATGACCTTCCTGGCTCTTCTTTTTTTGGAATGTTGTCAGGAGGACCCGACTCTCAGGAGATCGAGCCCAGCCAGGACAACTTGGAGCAGTTTATAGAGGAGGCAGACTTTTAAGCCTTACTTATACTATTTTCTTTTAAGTTCATATATCATTGTACTTTACTTTTCAGTTGTATGTAAAGAATGTTTATCAATAAAAAGTTGTTGTTTTATTACATCTCATGTCATTCTTGTACTTTATATTTATATTGCTTATTTACGCTTAACGTGTTTACTTCGAAGTAAATACGTCGCGGCCCGCCATGTCTCCTTCCCCGTACACTGGGAAATAGGGCGTGACAGGTTTTGTTGGCGGCCCATCCAGGTGAGTTCTGCATGAAGTTCTAAGCAATATATATCACAAGAATTATAAGAATCAGCAACTATACATTCTTTACATTTTAATTCTTTGAATCTATCCTAACTTTACTTTTTCTTTCAAGGTTATACATTCTCCCAACAACATGAGCACCAACGTGAATGGAAATACTCCACCTCCTCTACCACCACCACCTACCATAGCAGCTCTTATCAATAAGCAGACGGTATTGCTTGAGGCAATCAAGAGCCTCTTGGAGGGTCAGCAGCAGCAGACTGCTATCCTCTTGCACCGTTCAGAGACTGAGGCACCCGGAGTCAAACAATTCCGGGCATTGCACCCTAAGATCTTTTCTGGGAAAGAAATCCCATTAGAGGCAGAGGAATGAGCTCATTCCATTGAAGATGACCTGGCAGCAGCACAAGTGCCAGATATTGCTTGGATGAAAGTTACGAAACTGCAACTCACAGATAACGCCAGAGTATGGTGGAAGGCTGAAGAAAGCCGTCTTGCACAGCCGATTGAATGGAAGACTTTTCGCGACATGTTCGACGCGAAATACTTTTCTGAGACTGCCCATTTCGACCTGGAACAACAATTCATCCACTTGCAGCAAGGTTCAATATGGAACAAATCTGTGGATGAATACGATACTGAGTTTACCATGCTCAGCAGGTTCAATATGGAACAAATTTGTGGATGAATACGATACTGAGTTTACCATGCTCAACAGGTTCACTGCACACCTCATCCCGACTGCTGAGATCCGGGCAAGAAGATTTCAGCAAGGCTTGGACCCGGAGATCCAAGCTACACTAGCTACAGGGGATTTCCCAACCCATGATCTTGCGCTGAAGGCTGCTCGACGATATGAGGCAGTAGTGAAGAAGAAGGGCAGACCTCAGACTGCCGGTGTAAAGCGCCCTGCCACCCAGATGGCAGGATGAGCCTCTTCCATGCCAACCTTTGCACCCAGGAGACCGGAAATAACATTTAACCCGCCAAGTCCAAACTTTTGCTTTTACTGCAAGAAGAACAAACACCTAGGGAAGGACCGCAGGCGTGCAAACGACCTATGCTTAGTTTGTGGTGCATCCACTCACGACATTGGAACATGTCCTCATAGACGCAACCCAGTTCCAGCTAACACCTTTCCGCAGCGGCCAGCTATTCTGGCTTCTGCTCCTCGCTTAGCCCTACCTGCTCCACCTTCTCGTAGACCTCCTACACAGCCTCTTCATGAGTTCTACCAGGCAATGAGAAACATGCTTCAAAGGCAGAGAAATATGCTCGAAGGACAGAGAAATGTGTCTCCAGCAAGGAGGAATGTACCCCGGTGTCAGGATTTCACTTTAGCGGCCGTTGAAACCGAAGCTATAGGTCAGGGTAACACCGGTAATTTTTCTTCTTTCAAAACCCTTGCATCATTTTATTCTTTCAAAATATTTTTTTCATGCACTTTCAGTAGTTCTTTTCACCACCACTGTCATCAAATTTTCTTAAATCTGTTACAACTTTCTTTTATAAATTTCGAGAATGAAATTTTTATAAGGAGGGTAGAATGTAACGACCATAATTTTTTTCTGTAC
This sequence comes from Agapanthus africanus, assembly GCA_030015575.1. Lineage (NCBI taxonomy): Eukaryota > Viridiplantae > Streptophyta > Magnoliopsida > Asparagales > Amaryllidaceae > Agapanthus > Agapanthus africanus. The sequence goes on from CM057338.1 coordinate 28,041,838, forward strand.
AAAATTTTTCTTCTTAAAATACAGAAAGGAGTTTGCACGCCTGAGCACAATTTAAAAGTTATTCTTGTTTAAGAACATCAAGAAATAGCTTGTAGTTCATTGGTAAAGCCTTGCACTGCTGTGACGTAGCCCCTGTGTTCGAATCCCCTCAGCCATATATTATTTTTCTTGATTTTTCTTTAAATTTTTTGGAAGCCCAAAAGTTTACACGTGCACTACACATAAAAATGAAAAGTCACAGAAAATAAAAAATGTGCAAATTGCTAATAACAACGACTAGGATACGTGGCAAGAATCCAAGCACCCAACGCAGATCGGCCTCCAGAGCGGCGCCGATGGTCCCCCCGTGGGGAAAAGTCCCCGTGTTTTACCTACTAAACCTTTGGCCTACCCCCATTGCCCCTGTTCTGTTTGATTTCCCTGAAAATTAACAGAGAATTAAAATGAAGCTTTAAATCCAATTTAAATGCTTTTTAATTCTTTCTTCAATTTCAAAACCCTAATTCCACCCTATAAATACAACCCCATACCCTAGCCCTCTTCATTCTGAAATCTATTGCCAAAATTCTCAAAAAATTTCTAGGTTTAAGAAGAGTACAAGTGGAGTTAGCCCTAGGTTGAATTCCGGCGAGGATTCGAGACGTTTCCGGCGACCCCGCGACTCTATGAAGGGTACTACCCTCATCCTCTACCTCCTCTCTCTCCTTTAAACTTATAATTTCCATATCTCTTCTTCTCTTTCTATTATAAAACTTCTCTTTTTCTCTTTCTATTATAAAACTTCTCTTTTTCAAAACATGTCGGTAAGTGGAGTTATACCGACATTTGTTTCTAAAACCTTTGAAAACCACAATTCTTCTTAAGAATCATTTGTACTCATGCATATACCTTACCTGTAATCATTTAACCAATGTTTAGAAACCAATTTCACTCTAAAACTCCATGTTAAATAACTTTAATTAAGCTTTTACGTTTAAATACCATGAAGTTTACATACGACATCTTTTAATTGTTTTTCTTAATATTACCTTTAGAAAACCCCACGAGGTAATGACCTACCTCTCACATACACACATCTTAATATAGCACGATTCTCTTGAACAATATTTTTTGTAGCAAAACACGACTTTTCATCAAAATACCTTAAACTATTAAAAACCCGGATTTCTTTAAATTGTGTTACTTAATTCTTTGCGATTGTGCCTATATAACCCATTTCAGGAAATCCGCTATTGGATGGTGCAGATTATCACACATTCTCGGGACTAGTAGGGCGAGATGCAGACCTCCTCATGGAGTATACGATCTTGATGGAATTTAATACAATTTTTAAGAAAAACGAGGATTTCTATTTAATAATAAAAATTTATTTTTAATAATTATATAAATATTATCAAATTATATATTTTTAATATATAATAAAATTTCATGTTTTCTAGAAAATAAACGAATGACAAGTTTCACTAAAATACCATCAAGTATCAATACAAGTCAATGTTTACACTAAAATACTTCGAACTATTCAAGCTATGTATATGTTCACTAATATATCTCATTCTCTAAAATTCACATTCATGAAAATTCTAAATAATATAAATAATTACTCGAGGTTTATTTTGAAAGTATATTAAAATCATTTTTCATAAAACCCATCGAGTTATATAAAATTATATTAAGAACCCTAGTAAATATAGGTTTAAGCGGGACCAATTCTCTTGAGTCTTAGGGAGCCGGAGAAAATGGGTGCTTGCCTATTTAAGATAGAAAAACTAAACGGAGTTATCAATGGTAATCGTCCTGGAAAAAGACACAAATCATGTTGTCTATGTGTAGCAGTTACTGATAACACCCTAACCTAATTCATGATCCAATTCTGTTTAAAGTGTTCGACTCAAGTCTGAGTCCAAATCAATCCGAATCCAATCCAAACATGAATATAATTCAACATGAATCCAATATACTTGAACATGAATACCAGAACAATATCAAACATGCAACATAACTTGACTTGACCGAACCATGGCTATATCTTGAACTTAACTACATGATTACCGTTTACATCCTGAATCTATTTACATGAACAACTTATACCATGGTCTCAGCAAGTCTGATAACCCTAATTCAATACAATATATACTACGGGGTTTTAATGGGGTAGATTGGTATGGAATTTGTTAAAAGTAGCACGATGATGGTCACTAAATGACACATACATGAACATCCTATACCGCTGTCTCATGGGTTTTGACGGGGCCTTGTACTACGGGTTACCATAGTCCACGGGAAAAGTTGGACTCCTTTCATATACACTGATACATTCTGTACCAAGCTACAACAACTACGTTAGCATAACAAATACATTACATATTCTATTCTCTTTACTTGTCTATTACATTCTATCTTTTAGGACTTACTGAGCGCTAGTTCGCTGACGACATTCCTGTCTTTTCTTTCTTTGAAATGTTGTTAGGAGGACCCGACTCTCAGGAGATCTAGCCTAGCCAGGACGACTTGGAGCAGTTTACAGAGGAGGCAGAATTTTAGGCCTTACTTGTACTATTTTCTTTTCAGTTCATATGCCATTATTTAGGCATCGCTTTCTATCATTGTATTTTACTTTTCAGTTGTATGTAAAGAATGTTTATTAATAAAAAGTTGTTGTTTTATTACATCTCTTGTTATTCTTGTCTTTTACATTTATATTGCTTATTTACGCTTAACGTGTTACTTCTGAGTAAATACGTCACGGCTCGCTACGTCTCCTTCGCCGTACATTGGGAAGTAGGGCGTGACAGACTCCAAATGCGCACTTTAGTGGGTTCATCTTCAGATTATGCTTCCGAAGACGTCTAAACACGATCTTTAGATGTTCCCAGTGTTCCTTATGATATTTGCTTTTGATCACGAGGTCGTCAATATAACATTCGATGATCTCGTGTATGAGGTCATCGAATATCTTCGTCATGGCCCTTTGGTATGTAGCTCCGGCGTTTTTCAAACCGAAAGGCATCACCTTGTAGCAGAATATACCTAACGGAGTCTGGAAGGCGGTATGCTTCTGGTCCTCAGGATCCATTTTTATTTGGTTGTATCCCGAAGATCCATCGATGAAGGAGAAGACCTTGTGGGTGGATGTGTTATTTATCATCAGCTTGGCAATGGGCACTGGGAAGTTATCCTTCAGACATGCTTTGTTGAGGTCCCGAAAGTCTACACAAATACGAATCGTTCCATTTTTCTTCATCACTGGAACGATATTAGCGATCCAGTCAGGATATTGAACTTTTTGGATGAAGCCGGAATCGATTAATTTCTTGACATTGGCGTTGATGCTCATCTTAAGCTCAAGAAACATCTTTCTTGGCGCCTGTTTGACTGGTTTTACCTTTGGCGATATTGCCGGCTTGTGTATCGCTACCTCTGGATCTAAATCCGGCATTTTGGAGTAGTTCCAAGCGAAGCAGTCTTTATACTGCATAAGCACATCTTTTTAACGTGGCCACTTGTTTTTCAAATAGCAGCTCACTGAAAAACGTCAGCCTCGGATCATCCTCCGTTCCTAAGTTGATTTTACTTAGGTTGTCCGCCGTGGTGTATATCCCATCTTCCAGCTCTTTTGGTGCTGGTGGAAATTTTGAGATCTCCTCATCATCGTCTTCATTTGCAAAGCATCCGAAGAGGTCAATCATATTCTCATACCCCCTCTCTTTTGAGAGTGTTACCATATGACAGGTACGAGTCCACTACCATTTTCGCGGTCGAGCTGGTCCTATCCTGAAAGTATAGGTCTTCTTTGGCTCGTTTTTTTGGTTGGTTTATCCTCCAGCTGTCGGATAGGATAAACCTGCCTTGTTGATATTGGTCCTCGACCCAGTCCTTGAATGTGAAGCAGTCCTCAAGGGGATGACCTATTGCTCTGTGATAGGAGCAATAGTCCGGATGGTGGACCTCATTTATCTGTTCAGGATGCTAAGATTCCGAAAGTGTCAACATTTGATGCTTCATGACAAGGCCGAAGATTTTCTCTGTCTTGTCTCGAGGGAAGGAATATTTTCGACCCATCTTCTTTAAAAAGGACGGGCTCCAACCGAGTTTTCTCGTTTAAACGGTGTCTTGGACCTGCTTTATTGTCCTTGAACGTTGTTTACGTTCTTCGCCTTGTTTTTACCTCTGCTTCGGGATTTTCTCTCTTCACGAAAGCAGATAGCGGGCTGTGAATGAAGAACATTACGGTCTACTTCTTCCACCGATGGTTGACTGGGATGACGCGTCTTGCTCTTTTCATATATGGTCATTTCATGGCTGTGGTTGTCTCGGCATGCTTGACAAGCTTCTTTTATTATCTTGTCAATTTGCTCTTCGAGCGACGGACTTAACGCTCTTAGAGTGAGATCTCGCTCCAATTTGACGTTATGGCTATCTGAAAGAGCATTTTCGTCTTCACTCGAGCTGTTTATGACGTGGTAGCTGTAGATTTGCTCCTGTTTTTTGGACTAAACATATCCCAGCCCAGTTGTTTCCATCTTCCCGTTGGACTTCTTTCGTTGAGTCCCAGGAATATCCCAAATCTTTTTGCAGAATTGGGCCTGCCGAACTATTTGTTCGAAAGGTATGCCTTGGCGTTTTAACTGTTTCTTTAATCTCCCCACATAATATCTTGGCATACGGATGGGCTAGAACCTGACAAGAGTGGGGTTGGTACCATACCAGACTTCCTTTTCCACCTTAGTTTCCGTAGAATTGTAGAAGAGAACCGCCTTTTCATCTCTTCATCTTGGACGCACGTAGAAAGGTTTCAGTTTCTGCACGCTGTATGTATTAAGCGCATCAAGTTCCCGGTAATGTTGAGACGGAGTCATCGTAATATATAGACTCTGATCCGCTTCAGCAAGAGTTTGTGTTGATGTGCGAATGGAGAACACCCAATTCGTCTCATCTTCAGTCACTGCCAAAGACTAGTATAGAAGTCGATGGTCTGGACTTATTGCCCTCCCTTTAAGGTTGTCCCAAGTAGGCTATTTGTTCGTTTTCATCAGTATCACTTTCGAAGACCGGGATGGTGGCTATGCATTTTTGCTTATTTTCGGGACTGTGGCACCTTTCAGTATCTTCAAAGAATGGTTGAAAGTACTTTGCGTATTCATACCTTCGCACCTCATTCACCAAGCAGGGATTGAGCTCTCCTATGATGGTGTACTCTGAGCCATCTTTGAAATATTTTATACACTGATATTGTGTAGAAGGGACGACGTTGTACTCATGTAGCCAAGGCCTGCCGAGCAGAGCGTTATAACAAGTCTTGGCGTCAATGACATGAAATTTAATGTCGGTGACGAGCAGCTCGAAGCGGAGCGTCAATATCACAGACCCAAGTGTCTGTGATGACTTCGAGTCGAACCCCGAGATGGTTATTTTATCTCGGGCAAGGTGCTGGACACTTATACATATTTCTTTCAGCACTCTCATGTTGAGAAGATTGACGGAGGATCCGTTGTCGAAAAGGATTTTTCCTATCTTGACGTCATGGCAATACCCGGTGACATAGAGCGTTCGATTATACTCGCATGTACCGAGGAGCAGATCTTCATCGCTGAATGGGATATCAGCCGTGTGAATCTCTGCGAATTCGTTTTTCATCTTCTCTTGTGCGAGGAAGGTTTGAAACTGATCAAGCTCTTGCAGGTCTTTGATCAAGGAGCCTCGCGCCTCTTTGGACAAGAGCAAAGCATCTAAAATGCTCGATTGTGAGGGTATTTTCCCCAACTGCGCAAGGATATTATAATCCGTCTTAGTTTTCCTAGGTAGGTCTTTTGCGGCGAGCTCTTTGGCCACTCTTCATCAAGGACAATCTCGTCGGGAGTTTTCCCCTTCCCTTTATCCTTTTTATTCGAACATTTGTTCGCAAGTTCGAGGTTCTTCTCAGGCAATGTATGGTTACGTAGTTGGATGTTCTCGCAATCCTTCTTCTCCTCTTCTTTTTTCAAGGGGGAGTTTTCAAAGAGAGAATCGTAGGGCATTTCATCCTCAGAATCGCTCCTGAATGTGAGAAACTTATCTTTTTCCCTCCAAATAGTTACTTGCCTCGAGGTTCCCCCTTCAGAACTGTTACCAGCCAAATGACAGCTGGCAGCTGCTTCTTTGTGTGCTGTGGTTTCGCCATTCTCATTTCGACGAGCGCAAGCTTCATGTTTCTCCTTCTTGAAGTGTTTTCTGTGGGCAACATATCCTTACCACTACTTTTTAAAAGCGTTGCACTTCTCGATGGGAAGAGCAATCCTTCGGTGGTACGCGCGGTATTTTGGGTGTCCTTCTCCACCGTTGAAATATGGGATCCAGGCGTATACATCATGAAAGGCTGTAGCCTCATCCCAAGTGATAGGGCATTGGCGAACCGCTTCTCAACTTTAGTCCTTCTCTTGTTTGTTGCATGTATACTTTGGTTTGGTTGGAGGGCTTTATGACTCATTCTCGCCGCAGCTTCTTTGTTGAGACGCTGACTCTTAGCCTTTTCATATATAGCTATCTCGCGCTCTTAGTCATTTTTGCTGTTTTGAAAATTTTCGTTTAGCAGCCTTTCAATCGGGTCTTCTTCCGGCAGTTTCGAGGAATTTAACGCCGATTCTGCCCCATTTCACCCACATCGCTTTCTGACGCTGGCGGAGCTTCTTCATCATATAGTGATGAATAAGAGATCATGTGGCAGCTTTCCACACGATCTTCTTTTTCTTCTGATGAGTCTTTTTCCTCATCATCATCATTATCCTCGTCCTCAAGAATATGTTCGAGGAATTATTTGAGTGTGACTGGTGTTCGCGCTTTCTGATTATATTCTTATAGCGCATCTATTTATCTTTGGAGGCCTGTTCGCCTGTCGACATATTCATCAGGCTGCACAAGGTTCTTAGTTTTCTTCTTTTTCTTAGAAGACTTTAAGGGCTTGGCTTGGGAACTTTTCCCTTTGTTGGTAACTTTTGGCGTGGGATGCGATTTCAGCATCCCTTCTATAATTTCGGGCTCAAGCGGGCATTTCCACTTGATCGCCGGACAGGCTTTTAGATCTTTCAGCATTCTTTTAGTTTTTGCTGAAAGACATACTTCCCATGGAGTTTCTTCCATGAAAGAGCAAGATGCCCCCTGCACATCCACTTTTTTGGAAGCGTGCTTTAGGGGCGGATCTACCTTCCGGCTATCGGACAGTGCGAACTTCTCCAGCTGGTACTGGTCCTCAACCAAGTTTTTGAAGATTTAGCAATTCTTGATTGGATAGCATACTATCCTGTGGTAGGAGTAGTAGTTGGGGTTATTAACGTCGCCGGCTTGTGCAGGGCGTCGCGGGTCTGGCAATGTGATCAGATTATTTTGCATTGCCAGCTCGAACAATCTCCTTGTTTTATCGTGAGGAACGAGTATGCATGCCCCAACCTTTCTTCAAAGGACGGGCGCGTACGAGGGTTTTTTTGACAGACAGGTGCTTCCAGACCGCCCGGTTGCTGCTGCGTGTTGGCAACAAAGGATGCTTTCCCTTTACCCTTGTTATTTGTAACACCTTAGCACATTTATACTATTTATTTAGGGTAGTTTAAATCTTGCGGCAAAATTCTTTGCTATTGTTGCTCTTGGGTTGCGAATGATGCAATTAGTAGCTGTGGTTATTATCTAATCCGACCAGCATATTTGAAACCTAATATGGTTCGAGATTATATCAAATATTTGCCAGTCAAGTGTATCCATGCAAATCTAGAATATTATACATATACAAAATATTTTAGAACCCACAGATCTTTTATGGTACAGTATAAAACCAAATAATATATTTTCTTATCTTGCCTTGCATGGCAATGTACCCCGTATCAAGTGGTTGAGCCCATATATCATGTTAGTATTCGAAGGGTTAGACAGACCGATTATTGGATCACTACGTATATTTACGTAGATCTTTATTTGGGGGTATATGTTTTTAATTAAAAACATTTGCATCATGGTTTAAACCTTTACGTATATTCTTCATATTTTAAAAAAAACTAGATTTTTGAAGGGATACGTGTAATGTTCGGAGTAATATGGTATTATCTGTAAAATCCCACAATACATATATATATATATATAATATTATATATAACTAATATATATATATACATCAGTTAGTATATATAAATATATTTAAATTTTAAATAAAACACTCTCTTTCTCTCTCGAATATATCTCTTTATCCCCGTCCCCTCTCTCTCTCTCCCTATATATATTATATATAATATAAAAATTATAAAATTTTAAAAACAACTCTCTTTCTCCCTTTCCCTCATCGCGAACCCTAACCATGCCATCCTCTCCTGTCGCCGCACCCCGTCGTCACCGTTCCCCTCGCGTCTTTGTCATCCTCCTGTCCTCGTCCTCACCTCTACCTTGCCGACATCACCTCCTCCTCCTTTCCCGAATGCCACCCAACCCCATAACCCGACACTAAGAACCCATCACCCCCGTCGCCGGAAACTGACCACTACCCGACCACCTCCATCACCTCCTCGTCTCGCCAGCAACACCAGAGCATCCACACACCACCAATATACCTTCTTCTTCTTCCCTTGCTCATCCCCGATCACACCAAACCTTATGGCCACCCACCTCACCGCCGACCGCCTCTTCCTATCCTTACCCTCGCCAAATCCAGAGAACCCCAGCAACCCCCAACAGCCCATTACCTTCTTCTTCTTCTTTTCTTCTCTTTTTTCCGATCGTCTTGCCAGAGTTGTACACGTCGCCGACGATCCAGACGATCCAGTCTCCTTCCCTGTCTAGTCCAGTTACCACGTCACGTAGCTACTCAGCCAGGTCAAGTCCTGTGTACGTCGTGACATTATTTTGCGTCGGAACGTGATATCCTTATATCGACGTGAGATTCGATCAGGCAAGTTCTAAACTTGCAACATGCTATTTTGATTATATCGATATTTATATGCTTAACTATAGTGCATACGTTTTAATATTTAGCAAGTAGTAGCGATTTACCGCTTTATAATATCAAACAGTATCCGTACCGATAATGCTTTATCTAGTTGCATGCCAGATCATCGCATTATCATACTACTATATCAGTTCAGTATGTTATCTAGATTGTAATATACATGGTAATGGACATGAAACGGTTATCACCGATAGATACATATACATCCTGGCATTAGATGTGTTTACCGTGTTTCAATATTGGTTACAGTTTTACATTTGGTGTCTATTCTAGTTAAAATACATTGCATGACATGTTCACGACACACTACCAGACTTGTTACTTGGATCTTTTGCTAATACCGACAATCCTGATTTATTGTCCTGCCAGACGTGACTTATTGTTTACATAGACTAGACCTGTACCTGCTTAATCCTGTGTTGGCATTAGACTTACATCATCTATACCTGACTTGAACACAAAACCTTGGGCGTAAGGGGAAATCAATAATGAAACCTGACTTGTAACTCAACAGTTCGATACTTCCAGATACTGATTAGTCTACGGGCTCGGCCAGCCTCGGAATGATGATGCTGATATCATTCATCTGTACATGTTATCTGTTTACTGCTTAGCGGCACGTCTCGGATTCAGCCCGAGAATCTTGATCGTGGTCCCGGGCATACGCACGGGATACTATTGAGTTACATCGACGATTCCATTAAATTAATTTCAAAGACTTGTAGAATAGATAAACTAGAAGCACAAATTCTAGGATACAAATCACATACATATATCTCACTGTTTTACCCCTGTGTTATTTATTTATACGCATGTTTAATTATAGCATCCTACCCTGATTATTACTATTATTTTGATATTATGATGCACTGACGTCTGGGTTTTTTATGTCCCAGTTCCTCTGACACTATCATAGGCAGATCAGGAGTATTTCAGCAAGCAAACTGAACAATGAAGAGCTAGATGTTTAGTTTAGAGATGCTTAGTTTCTTTTATTTCCGCAGTTTTATTTTATCGATGTGAGCCCATAAGAGACAAGATTCAGAGATTGTTTTTATTTGGATCTTGATTCGTTTCCATTATACGCATTTCTTGATTTTATTTACTGTGGTAGATGGACATGTGTTAGCTAGACTTTATTTTACTGTTCTTGATATCACCTTGACAGCCATAATATGACTATGGAGGGATTATTCCTAGTCATAGGTAGTATGGTTGGCTCTGTCACATGCCGTGTTTACGTATTTTAGGAAGCGGGGCATGGCATTATTGTTTGGAAGATCCTTGCATGAGGAGGAAGGACCATGACCCATCCGATCCATCTGTGCTGACTTATCAATCAGCGCCTGGAACATGGTGGGCTTGAAGAAGGTCATGAACTGGGACACGTTCGATTGAGGGTCAATCGTCCCATTGAACATTCCCACAGCTAGAGGCTCCTCAATGCGCTGTTCGCATTTAGACCACATGTTCCGCCATCGGATCGCATATTGGACCCACGTTTCACTTGGCTTGACCCTAGCATTGATCAGCGCTGTGATCGGAGTGCGCTCGATCACACTGGCGCACTTTTACGTGAAGAGCAGCTCCATTTAAGAAAAAGTTTTTACGGAGTCATTTTGGAGCTTCTAGTACCATTCGAAAGCTGTTTCTGATAAACTTCCAACGCATTGGCGAAGAAACAATTTGTCATCACTTCGAGTATTGCCACATAGAGCTATGAACTGTGCGACATGCTGATGGGGATTCCCCGTTCCTTTATATACGTGGAACTTTAGGATAGTATATTCCGGCGGATACTTTATTTGGTCGTACCAGGCCGGATATGGTTGCCCGGTTTTGACGAGCTGGTTAGCAGCTTCGTTGGCCTGGTGAGCTCTAATTCGCTGAGTGATAGAATCATCCAGGGCTGTGTTGGAGATCATCTCCTCCTTGGCCATTGATAGGGCCTGGGGAGAATTCGATGTTTCCCCTATATCATCTTCGATAATCACCAGAGGATCTTCATCCAGCGATTCTGGTTGGATCATTATCCCAACCATATCTTGGAACAGAAGATCCATCTGCTTTATGTTAGCAACCTGCTCCGTAGCTTTTTTATCTTTCTTCTCTAGAACCCGTCGCAAGAACTTTGTATCAGTTTTTTGCTCCTGGCACTTTTCAGTTTCTTTGTCCGGACTTTCTTTGGGTCCAGTGAGTGCTGTCATTTTGGTCAGTATCTTTTGGAGCTTTTACTGTTGCTCCTGAGCCTTTGTCGGCCACCGAGTATGCGGTCTGTGACTCACAGAAGCACGACTCTTTTCTTTTTCGTTGGCCATATAGGCCGAATGTATAGTTATGCCCCCAGACTTGGGGCGTTTGGAGTCTTCGCCTTTGGATTTTGCCGCTGGCGATAGAATTTTCTCTGGCCTCATTCTTTTATTAAAGGTAGGAGCATGAGGAGCCGTTATGATAGGTGCCCTTTTACGAGAAGTGCCCCATTGTATGGCAGAGGAGCACTCTTTTTCTTGTCGGACTTTGGATTTCTTCAGTCGATGAGCATAGCTTTCATCGAGCACGGAGTCTTAGACTTTTTGCCAGACTCTATAAATATGATAGAAGATCCACTGATAGGGTTGCTCTGCCTTTGCCTGCACTGTAGCTTCTGCAGGCGGGGTTGATTTTTTGAGTACCGCCATTGGGGAATTTTTACGGACCTTCTTAAACGGTTCAAAATTATTCCCAGTTAGAACAGCGACATCAATCTCCACCATAGGAGCTGGTGGGGTAAGCTCGGAGGGAGAGTTGCCCCCATCCTGTTTTACTCGGCTCCAGTGGCAACGTTGAGCATGTCGTGCAGTAGGAATTGCCTCAGTTTTGGAGGCGTCTTCATCGTGCCCCTGGAATTGCTGGGGAGCTTCACTTGGCGTCAGCCTCTGGAAGATGGATGTTTTCGGCAGAGCGGGAGCAGAGTTGGTCAATCTGTCGAAGACCGACCATCTTGGAGGGGAAGCACTTTTGTCGGCCTCATGCATAGTAGGAGCAGGGAGGGCTAGTCGTTTTAGGGCAACCCTTTCTGGAATCACAGGCTTCTTTCTGAGCCTCTTTATGTTTCTCTTCAGCATATCGAAAACTGAGACTTCAGAGTTGGACGGTTTGCTGATAGGAACCGTCTCAGTAGCCAGCCGATCAAAGACCGATCTTCATGAAGCTTCTTCTAAGGGCGTTGTAGCGCCAAAACTCATGGATGGGAGCATAGTCCTGAAGAATAGCCCAGTAGTGGCCTGAGTGATCACTCCTCCAGATGGGATAGAGTGGGAGTTACTTTTGCAGAAAGTGCAGTGAAAGGCCATTGATTCTATACAGACGTAAGGCACCAAGTTTTAGTATCTCGCATCCAAGGGCAACCATGAAAATAGCGAACCACGATTTTGTTCGCGAAACACGACACACGAAGTGTGGAGTGGAAAGAGGAAGAGGGTCCCACTGGGCATGCCGGAATCTGTTTACCGCCGAAGACCGGATCGAGACGTGGAAGACGTCTAGCCTGAATTTGTGGGCAGATGCTATTTGGACATCTATCCACTTCTTCGAAAATACCAAGTTGATTTATGGCATCGTATATCGGAGGTTTGGATAGACACGACCGATATAGCAGATTTTATCAGATCCCCTTTCATTTGTGAGGGGTTTTTGATTGTGAGGTCTCTCTTCCCTACAAGCTCAAGCCCCTACAGTTAATTACGTTATTGTGTTGCGATAACAACTTTCTCCTGCTCTGGCAGGTCACTTCGTGTCGTATTATGTTTTATTTATTTTGGGTTGCCCGTAGATTGTATATGGAGACTAGTTTATGTCGTCGTCCGTAGGACGCGGATTAGTATAAATCCGTATATTAAATTTGGGTTTGAACTTAGGTTGTATGTTCCATCGGTTCAGCGGATATTTTATTTAAGGATCATTAATCTGATTTTAGATTAGGATCAACTTAAATATATGAGCATATGGGCTCAATTTATTTTAACTTAGTATATGTTAGGCTTATATGAGACTAAGATCAACTTAGAAATATTTTTAAAGATCATTAAATTTTGTTAAGATCTATCAACAGAGTATATGGGCTCGGCTGCCAGGAAATTTCAGAGACTTGGCCAATTTTGGGCTCAGTTCTGGGCTTTTTCCTTCATTCAACAGTGCTAAGCACTTAGTCTTTTTACTATAGATATGATATCCAATTACTGCTCTGGCACTCACATGTGTATCACATGAAACACTCAGACTTGAGCATTGCCCAATCAATGCTAAGCACTTAGTTGCTTTAATTGTATATAGTGCTAAGCATTTTTATACAGCGCTCACGTAGGTTTCACGTGAGGCGCTGTTCCTTTTTCCCGCTCATGTGTTGCTATGTGAGGCCCTATGCTTCTTGACATTTACATGTGTTTCATTTGAGGCGCTGGGTCCTTAAGCACTCACGTGTATTCCACGTGAGACGCTGAGTTCTTGGGCACTCACGTGTGTTTCACGTGAGTCGCTGAGTTCTTAGAGAATTAATTTCTCTTTAATTTTTGAAAGAAGTTGAACTTCTATTAATGGTATTTTGGCCATTAATAATCATCAAGGTCTCTATTTTGAAGATCTGGGATCGGATTTTTGAGAACTAAGTTCTTTTTGTTCCTTTTTTTATAAGAATTAAGTTCTTGAAGGGTTAAACCTTATTTTTAGAGGAATTAAATTCCTGATATATTACTTCCATCTTCTTGCATTCATATTTCTTTTCTCATGTCTAATCTTTTCCTAGATCTTGAGTCTGAAGAACAAAATTGTTTCAATGAGAATTAAATTCTCAACTTATGAGAGATTTGTCTTGTGGATCTCAGATTCAGAGAAAGAACTAAATTCTTGATGGTGTATTTCCATACACTAGGTAAAAGAGATATTTTTTATCGCTTTTTTTTCCTTTACCTAGAGTTTGAGTGGAGCAGAAACTTTTCTTCAGCAAAAGAATTAAATTCTCGGTGGTAGCTTTTTCTATCACCTCAGGGGTTGATTCTCCTTTTTATAGAAGCTTATAGAGTGTTTTTGGTCTCCGAGACTTGAAGTCTTGGGTCCTTTATATAGGTGGGGAAAAATTGTTGATTAGTTAAGAAAATCCCTTATTTAAGAAATATTAATTGATTTGATTGATTTTAAAGATCATTCGGGGAATTTTGTCCACCGTTGGATCTTTGATCCGGTGATTTTTTGTTTAACAGAAAATATTTTCTGTTGGTTTTAGCGAGATTAGGAAAATATTTTCCTAACAAAGCTATTAATTTGATTTTTTGATTTGGTCAGTGATATTATAATCACCGTTGGATTTTGAATCCAAAGATTCTCTTTTTAACAGAATTTTTTTTCTCGTTTTAGAAAGATCGGTGGATATCCCCCCAAATAGAATTTAATTCTATCTGAAACTAGCGCTTCAAAATGATGTGCTCACGTGTTTAACATGTGACCCCTAATGTGGGTTTTAGCCTGTCTATATTCAGCGCTCATACGCTTTACATATGAGCGCCTACATGTTAACACGTGAGACCTATTTGGGTTTTGGTTATTTACTTTCAGCGCTGATGTGCTTTGCATGTGAGTGCTCACGTGTTTAACACGTAGGGTCTGTTTGGCCTTTGGTTATTTATTTTCATTGCTCATGTGCTTTGTATATGAGCGCTCATGTGTTTAACATATGGGGCATGTTTGGCCTTTGGTTATTTATTTTCAGCGCTTATGTGCTTTGTATGTGAGCGCCCACGTGTTTAACACATGGGGCCTTTTTGGCCTTTGGTTATTTATTTTCAATGCTCATATGCTTTACATATGAGCATCTATATGTTTAACACGTGAGGCCAAACTGTTGGGTTTTAATTCTTCTTGAAGCTAGAACGCGCTAGTGCTTTGCATATGGAAAGAATTTGCTTCTTCTTTCTTTTCTTCTCCCTTTTTTTATAAGGGAACGCACGTCTCCTCCAAAAACAAACTTCTTTCTACAAGCTCTTGCACTTTTCTCCTCAATACAATCACACGTGCTCACACTTGAGCACTTTTTCTCTCAACAAGCAGCTCTCTCTTACAATGACACTCTTGTAAGCCCAGACACAAAGAAAAGAAAAGATTTACAATGAAGCACAATACTCTCTGGGAGTTTCTCTCAAGCTCAACTAATACTCTAAGAAGCATGGATATGCAAATAAAGCTCTTGAATGTTTGTGAAAATGATTTGGATAATCATTTGAAAAACTCTTTTCAATTCTCATAAGAGAAGGGATTTTTCCTTTCAATATTACTCAAGAACATGAGAGTGAAAATCTGTGAGTAATTGGGGCTCAAAAACCAAAGCAAAAGTCTTTTTATAGCCCCAAAGAAAAACTAGTCGTTATGGATCAAAATTAGCAAAAAAACACTTACCGCGGACGTCTGAAGAATAAATGGGTAGACGTCTTCCCCGTTATAAAAATCAACCCAACGACTATATTTTACAAAAAAATTCTTCATCAGACGCTGCCAAATTGAGCATTAGACGTCTGAAAAACAAAATCATTTTCAACCCGAGACTTTAACACAGACGTCTTAAGAACAATGGTCAGACGTTGAAATTATAAAAATTCATTTTTCAAAACCTTCAGCAGACGTCTGTCTAATCGAACTGCAGATGTCTGTCGATAAACAAAAATCCAATAAGAGACATTTGGGCAGACATCTTAAGTTTAATTGGCAGACGCCTGAAGGTATAAACAATCCATTTTCAAATCCTTCATTAGACGTTTGGTCAACTGAACTGTAGACGTCTGTTGTCTTCTTTGGGTTTCTGATATATCCTGATATCAAAAAAAGCAACAGTGCACAGACGTCTGAGCTTCAAAGAAGCAGACGTTTGGCAATCACAAAAACCAGAACACTTAGGGTTTTAAAAATACGAAAACTTTAAACTCGAAAACCCGATATTTGTAAAAAAAATTTGCTAGCATGTGTGAATGTTCAAGAGCTCTAATTGATATAAACCATAATTTATAAAGTACTTACATAGAATTCTATGTCGATATCGCATTTCTTCGACAACTTGAATCTTCGACATGAGCTCTTAAACTTTGGCGAATCACTTGATTTTCAATTGATCTTCAACTTGACTTCCATTGATCTTCGCCACTCAACTCACGTGTATCTTGAAATCGATATTTGAACTTCAAATGAACTTCGCTTCGACTTCAATCTTTGACGCTTCAAACTCGGACTTTGGCTTCTAGCTTCTTCGCTATACGTAGCATGAACTCTTGAACCCTTGTACTTCGGCTGCTTGGCTTCATGAAGCTTGAATGTGCAATTTTGGAAGCTCTCGTCCGTATCCTCCAACCTCCATTAGATTTGCCGTTTAAGCTGATTTTCCGCCATCCTCCTTTATATGTTTGTTCTGTTAGATATCCTGAAAAGCAATCTCAAAACGACCAAGCATATCACATATAGTGTTATAAAATAAACATGATAATAAACACGATATATGAATATTCATTGTTTCAATATCGCAAAATTATGAATAGTATATCAATGTCAG
This sequence comes from Agapanthus africanus, assembly GCA_030015575.1. Taxonomy (NCBI): domain Eukaryota; kingdom Viridiplantae; phylum Streptophyta; class Magnoliopsida; order Asparagales; family Amaryllidaceae; genus Agapanthus; species Agapanthus africanus. The sequence goes on from CM057338.1 coordinate 28,058,364, forward strand.
GATAGGAATCGAATGCATGGCGTGAGATATTGATATACTATAGGTATTTATGATGTCTAACAAATAGGCAAGATCACATAATACGACATCATAAATAATCATTCATAATTTGAATATCAAAACAATGAAAAGGAATAGTATTTCAATATCCAAGTGTATAACAAGATAAAGTTTGAGATATTGAAATACTATTCGATATATACATGTTATATGATATGCAAACTAATAAACACGTGTACATAAGTTTAGTGTCGATAAAGAAGGCAAGATAAAGTAAGCGATACTAAACGACTATTCATGTTTTGAAACACATCATCAAAACCAACAAAATCATAAGCCATCAGAAGGGAAGAGGGCTGGGCATTGCTGGGCTAGAAAAGTAAAAGAAAAAAAGAAAAGGAAGGAGATAAGAATATAGAAAAAAGGATTTTGGAAAAAATATGAGAACAAATCTTTATTCAGATACGGAAATGTACAAAAGGAACCGGTTATTACATAAAATGATGTAATGTAATAAATATGATTGAAGCCCTTCCTGCTGACTCGGAAGAAGCTAGCTAGCAAATAAAGAACCATATCCACTAATGTGTCAAAAAGAAGGAAGATCCATGGACTGACCCCCACCCCACTGTCGACTCGCCTTGTATGGTGCTACAGCAAGCCACAACCCAAACAAAACTCCTTTTCTGAGTAATTAGTTGTCACAGTACAATAGACTAGATCGAACTCATAAAATGAGTAGCCAGTTAGAGGAATAGTTCCGGGAGGGAAGCTAGTTGTCATCATCGACCTTAGGAAAAAGAATCGGTAAGAAGGAATATAAAAAAAAGCTGAAATATACTTTTAAAACCCTAAAACCTAAATCACCGACCACTCATGCTCCTCTCTCTATCTCCTCTCTCTTGCCTCACCTCTCCTTCTCATCTCTCTCACCTCCTCTCTACTCGCTTGATGGAGTCTCCAAAGCTGAAACGGTTATCAGATTTTAAGCTCATAATAGATAGAATAAAATCACTAAGGTGTTCTCATCAATTGCAAATTTCACACCACTCTCAAAGGATTTCATTTGCAAGTACGAGGTTATAGAACTGGATCTTAGCGGGTAAGGTTTAGGTTTTAATTTATTGTTATATCATCTGCTGTTCCAAATCATTATGATTTATTATTCAATCAACTTAAATCAAATCGAATAAAATAAATCTGTAGATAATTTTCCTAATTAATATAAATATTAAATCTATAAGATATATCGGTATGAATTTAATGTGCTAGACTAACTTTGACAAGGAGGCAGCAATCAGATTCTGCGGACGAAGGAAGGCTATTATGAACATGACCTGAGTAAAGAAGGAACTCCTTTCGGATGGCAAGGAGATGTTGATGAATTAATCACAGTCAGTTGTCACATGAGCGTTGACCCTGAAATGTAGAGATCAGAGTGGGAATCGTCTTCAGGGATGCTAAAAGCAATTTCTTGATCAGTTTCAGCATATACTTGGGGTGCAAGAAAACAACACCGAAATGGAAGCAAAGTGTGGACTAGTTGCCTTTAAAATTTACATGAACTTCAAATATCAGTCTCTTATATTGAGAATGACTCGAAAGGAACATAGAGGTTGTTCGCAAAGCTGCGAAATACGCCATTTCCATCAGCGACAAAAAAGTTTGTCTGTGAAGCAAAAAAGACAGGTTTGCTTGTGATACACATCATTCTTACAAAGTGTAGCAGGTTGTTTTTAACAATTAATGTACTAACAGTTGATAGGAGGCAACCCACGGTGTAAGATTCGCGTCGACCATAGCGTGAGAGAAATAAACATTGAAATGTCTTGCTCATGCATAGTGCATTGTGCTGTAATACAATAAATCTGATACAATGTCAATTGGGAATCCGAAAGAAATGATATAATATGTCATGCCCCGCTTCCCAGTGTATCGAGAAGTAGACGTGACGGGCCGCGGCGTATTTACTCAGAAGTAAACACGCTACGTGTAAATAAGCAATATATATTAGTTATATGTATGCCCTAGAGGCCATTACTGTGCATGAGATGTATATTGTAGTGGATGCTTGGACATATATAGGGAGGACTTTCTTGCTCGACATGATAGTATGCTATCTGGTTACTCTTTATCTTAACATGTATACTGATTGTCTCTCTGTTACATATTGGTAAAGCCCTTAGGATGTGTACTTGACTATCAGGATTATGATGCAGATCATACTAGTGGGGCCATGGTAGTCTATAAGTTCATCCTTTAATGTCCGTAGTCGTGGGTGTATCGAGACTGGGTATCGATATACCAGAGTAGACTAGCGTATAGGTTCTCGACCCATATAGATGGGCGATGGATGATCCCATATCCATTGGTGTTTGACATCAGAGATGATATACGGGTGCTCAGTGGAGACTGGGTACACTGGACGGACACGCTGAGAACTCCCATATGGTATTATACCTCATATCAGATGGCAGTTCTCTAGTGACACTGGTACATGTTAGTCTGTCGACCCGAGATCGTCATAAAGTCTTGTGTGATTCCCACTGTGCTTTGATTTCCACCTTACCACGTTCAAGAGGACGTACAAAACGGTGGTTTTTGGGTACAGTCCTGAGTCATATGGAGGCAATGAGCGATAGGAGGGGATTCATCTCTCCCGGTATTGGGGGTTGATGTTGCACTGTGCTCGATTGGCTATAACAGGAAAGTCCTTGGCCAGGGCTGTTTCAGAGATTTACTGGTAAGTGTTACCAGTAGTTTCTCGACCCGTTATGCCTCATATCGGCACAACTTATTGAGTTATTGGGGTCTGACGTTTACCACCCCTAAACTTGATATGCGACATATCAGACGAGGAGACCGGACTGTACGGTAGTGTTACTGTCAGGCTTTTGCAGGAGTTAGAGCGGGCTTGCTTACTGATCTTCTGATCATTCAATACCCGGGTAGCCGTTACGTCCAGCTAGTACCGCTGACGGCTTGTGGGTGCTTGATGTGATCATCACCTACTGCCAGCGTATTGACGAGTTTTTAGAGTCCTATATAGAGATTTTACCGGCTCAGGCAAAACGAAGTAGGAGCACATATGTGCGGGACCGAGAATAATGCGAGTATGTGATACCGTATTCTATTCTCGCGATATTTGTATCGGACGGTTATATGTGATATAGCCGGGTTATCGAATCAAGTGTTGATTCGATAAGTTGGTACATTTAATATAGTCGGTTATATGTGATATAGCCGGATTATTAAATCAAGTGTTGATTTGATAATTTAGCGTATAATTGTATATTTGATATACTAATTTACATTAACTAATATTAGCTCACTTAAGCATTTATTATTCTCACATGTGCACACTTAATGTATATGTGGTATATATTAATTGTGTTTTATTTTGTATCATGGTTATTGATACACACTACATGGGTGTATGGGATTTACACCATACTAATTATAATGTAAGGTTTTAATATTTAAAGTAATTCTAAATTAGTGAATAATTAGCCACATGCATGAAGCTTTGAGAAGCTTGTGGATACTTTGACTAAGTCCACTAGTTTTGTTTTACTTAAGATATTTATTAACCTAACCATTATAATTAAGCCATGGTTATGTCTCTATATGAGTGAGTATATGATACAAACTCACCCATGGTTATTTCTCTCACCTCATTAGTTCATTCTCATCTCTTGAGCCCATCTTCTTCTTCCTTGAGCTAAATCTTGCTAGGGTTTTCTAAAGAGAGAAAATATTGTGAGAAAAATAAAACTAAACTTGAGTTAGTGTCTCCTCGACGTAGATTATCTTCGGCCTCGAAGAATTCAAGCAAGATCGTTCTTTTCAACTTGAGAAGCCATGCAAGAGTTCGAGACTTGGATCGCAGCGAAGAGACTTCAACTCGGAGCTTTAGAAGTGAAGGACCGATCTACAAAGGTTGTGTTCCGCAAACACTTAGATGTAAAGTTGTTTACTTTGTGTTTCGTATGATTCTCTAGTTATCGATTCTAGTTTAGGGTTCTTTAAAACGACAATTTTTTGAAAATGGCATGGATGATCCCGAAACCTTGCTGTCGTTCATAGGAACCCTACAGTGGTATCAGAGCTACTAGGTATTGGATGTCGACCTATGGGGGGTTCTCACTGTGTGACAGTGTAGCGAAGCATAGGTTCTTACCCTCAGGGTGTCCCGAGACTGGAAGGTATTCCGGCGGGTTGTAGTCCTCGCGAGGGGGCATGCGTAAAAAGTAGCTGCTGAGGGACCCGTTGGTGCCACGGTGACCCTATTGGATGGGGTGGCTGCCTGACCTACAGTGGTATCTGAGCCTAGCTAGAGAATTAGACGGATTGTGTTAGACTACGAAACCGAAACAACTCCGAAACTTGAAGCATCAAAACCAAGTTTCTGTCGAATTTTAAATGAGCTCTAAAATTTTTTCAAACAAGTGCAGAATCATATTTGAGTGATTATAGGAACATGGAAGAAACTTGGGACCCTGTGCTTGGCTTTGGACCGAGCACATGGGTGATTTTTCCGAGGTGGCCGGCCCCAGTGTGGCTTTTTGGTCCCAATTTTTTTTCATGTTATGTGCTCTGGGTTTTGGTGTTTCAGGCGTTGTTTGATTTTGCTACTTTTTCATATGATGATTAACTTACTGCAATGGCAACTCAGAGTGTTTCGTAGTCATAATTCTAACTGTTTTCGGGTTACTTTGGACGGTGTTAAAAAGTTCGAACGGATATCAAATACCCACTTTTCCCTTGCCGGAAAATTATCCAAGTGTTGGATTTTTTCCATAGTTAAAAAGCATTCAAACATCATGCAAGTTATGCGATGGACCCTCTAGAAGAACAAAATCTTAACTCGATTATGTGATCGTCAGAACCGCCACTGAACCCTCGGGTTTGTGGTGGTTCAGCGGTGCCACATATGAGGCGTTGGTTGACCCTTCTACGGCTGGTCCATTGGTACTGTGGCATGTGCTGAATAATTTTAAACTACGCTCAAGTGTTGATCTTTCTGGGTAATTGTGGGTGTTTGTTGATTCGATCGGAATGTTTAATATCGTCTATTTTTTCTGCGACCGTAAGTGTAATATGTGGTGTATCGCCGGTTTCGTTGCTATATGTCAACGACAATTGGGATGCACATATTTACTTACGTTGATGACATGTGATGTTATATGTTGCTGTATATGTTATATTGGATCGTCGTGTTTTGAATAGCCGGGGTTTTATGTGAGATGAGAGTTTTTATTTTCATTCATGTAAAATTCAATATCTGTAATATTCTTTTATTGGGGCACTTCCGGGTTGAGGAAGATGTCACTATTCTTGTATATTATTTACTTTTCTGCATTAGGATAGACCCAAGGAGGGGAGCACAAGTAACCGGGTTCTAGAGTCTAGTGGGAGACCATCTCGAGGCGTCGTGTCCAGGTCTCCTAACTCTAGAATTGGTAGGGTTGCTTGCCGCTTCGTAGGGGTCTATAGATGTGGGTTTGGCTATTCATCGCGATCGTGAAGTCCGTGTTTTATACAGTCTCAAAATAAAACACGGACCTCCTAGTATATCCAATATTTCATATGTTTTTTTCTCCTGCGATATCTGTGATGTGATCATTTGATATATTGAGATAGATACAGTATACAGTATATATGATATATTATATAGACGTTGCTTATGTTTTGCACCCGCGCTAGCCCTGCCCCGCTCTGCCGTTAGTTACCTAACCTAACGGTGTATGACGGGACATCGAGGCGAATGCGGATGGCATAAGCGTACGTTGTATTTATCTATGATGCTTAGGTAACTAAAATGATGGGACTTCATTAATATGATTAATGAAAGAAAAAGAAACCTAAAAGATGTTGTAGAATCAAATTTTCAAAAAGGGTAGCTATAGTTATTGTTTTGCATAGTGATATATGTGATATATCCCGCACCTTATTCGATAAGGAAAGAGCCGAGATCCCTTCAATGGGAGTGACCTCTTTAGCAATAACTGGCAAATGCTACAACACTCGGTTTGTCTTTTGATTGCTTTTAAAGTTTCTTGCTTTGCATAGTGATATATGTGATATATCCCGCACCTTATTCGATGAGGAAAGAGCCGAGATCCCTTCACCGGGAATGACCTCTTTAGCAAAACTAGTAAAAGCCTAAAAAACACTCCTTTTCAAAATCACTCGATTCTACAACGATATCAAGTTCATTACGCAAAAGGTTTTCTTAAAAACCTGTCGTAGCCCTCTGTCATTTCAGATAAGTACTTCATAGTATTCGTGCTATGTTTGTTGGCTTGCGTCAAGGCGTAGTGTGCGGTAGCTATTTATGCTTATCTGCTAAAGCATATGATGCGATTGAGTTAAGGTAGTCATGCGACTTTGTTGGCCTGTGTCAAGGGTCGTGCGGGTGGGTTTAATTCAATCATGAAATGCACGGGTTGAACTTGACTAGTGGACTATGGTTTGTTGGCTTGCGTCAAGGTCATAACCTGTTAGGGGCAAAATTATCGGGAATTTCAAGTGTTGAAATTTGCAATGAGATTGCATACTTCTATGAGATAGTTGGATCCCGATACCCACTGCGAGTAAGAGTTACTCCTGGGAGAGTTTTACACATTACAATTAGCCGATCAAGTAGGTGTCTAGAAAGGTGTCAACGGGGTTACGCCCCTGGGAAAACGAGGTTTATTTTAATTAGGTCCGTGCGAAAGCACGGAGAACCTCCCTCAAAGTACCGGCACTGGCCTGGCTGAAAGATTGGCGAAATTGTAAGGTGTAATTAATCCTGGCTAGTCTTTCCTTTTAGGGTTTGGAGGAAGATTTGATAAAAACAGTGGGAGCCATCCTGATTAGATAAAATAATAACCAATCTGATGTTGCAAGAGTATACGCTGAGTGTTTTCTTCTCTCTCTCCAGATAGAGACCATGTTACGCCTTAATCAAGATAATAATATGAATGTATTGACCGAACCCGCTTGTTATACTGTGCTGGGGAACGTTGGTCCCGCTCCAACTTATAATTGTTATAAGACCGAGCAGGAAATAGGGGAATATCCGGATTCCCATGCCGCCCAAACGAAGAAGAAACATGTTGATGCGTATTCTTCGGGTGTGTTAGTTATTCAGAACTGTTTATCAGTTCACTCTACGTCCTAAGTATTAGATACCGGATCAGGATCCCATATATGTAATCTATTACATGGGCTGCAGATATGTAGAGAACTGGAAATGGGTGATAAGTTTCAAGAGATTGAAATGGTGCAATTGTTGCAGCCAAATTGTTGGCAGTTATCACCCTGTATTATCAAGTACATTGATTCTGAACGAATGTTATTAGATACCGAACCTGATATACAATATCATATCAGTCTCTTTATTTAGTAAAGAAGGATATAATTTTGTATTGTTGGATAATGTTTTGAACATTTCCTATATCAAGAGTTGATCGGTTTAGGCACGTTATCTAAAAGCATATACGTTTTAAATCAGACCACAGTTCTTAATGTACAAAACACACACAAGGGGAAGAGTTCAGAAATGAACGAATCCTTCTTGAGGCATTGTAGACTAGGTCATATCAATGCGACCCGACTAGCTAAGTTACATTAAGATGCATATTTAAATCAGTTTGAATTTACATCTTGTGAAACTTGCCAGTCATGTCACAAAGATAAGATGACCATAGCTCCGTTTATTGGAAACAGAGAAAGAGTTAATGAACTCTTGGGATTGATACATAATGATGTATGAAGGTCCCCTGTCTATACATGCCAGAGCTGGTTCTTTGTACTTCATTACATTTAATGATGATCTCTCAAGATTCAGACATATGTTACTATTGAAACCCAAGTCGGAAACTTTTGAGAAATTCAATGAATTTATCAGAAGTAGAGAACCAAACGGGTATAAGTATTATGTCCTTTGATGTGATCAGGGAGGAGAATACTTGAGCACGGAATTCCTGGACTATTCTAAAGGAGAATGAGATTTTCTCTTAGCATTACTCCTCCGTATACACCACTGCACATCGGTATATTGGGATGGAGCAATCGCACCCTATTAGATATGGTGCGCTCTATGATGAGTACTGAGTTGCCTATTTCTTTTTTGGGAGTTATGCACTTGAGAAGCTGCATACCTATTGAATCGGTTCCAACCAAATCAGGTGCCTATCACTCCATATGAGATATGGTATGGGAAGAGCCCATGTCTTAAGTAAGTTAAGATTTGGGGTTGTCCGGCCTATGTCTAAAAGCAAAATCCGGACAAGCTCGAGGTAAGGTCAGTTCTGTGGAAATTTGTTGGATATCCCAAGCATTTGCAAGGGAATATCTTCTACCGCACCGAGGAACAAAAGGTGTTTTATTTCTCGGCATGCCACCTTTTTAGAAAAGAAATTTATTTTGGAAAGAAATTTGTGGTCATAAGGTAGAACTGGAAGGAGTTCCAGCTATACAAACTACAGCTGACGATTTGGTAGAACCGGATGATTCAATAGCTCCCGACGAACCTCAGCCTCTCCGCCGATATGGTAGGGTTCCTCATCCGCCTGAGAGATACTTCGGTTTTCTTAATGATAGTGGGAGCGAGGATTGTATCATGAGATGATGACCCAACTAGTTTCGAGCAGGCCATCAAGAGTGGGGACTCTGTAAGAATGGCTGGATGCTATACGATCTGAGATGGAATCTATGTACACCAACAAAGTATGGACTTTGGTTGCTTTATCTGAAGGGTTAAATCACCATCAGGAGCAATTATATCTTGAGAAGATTACTTGGTGTTCATGGAAATGTTGAGACTTTCGAAGCTAGACATGTTGTAAAAGGTTCTCGTCATCGATCAGGTATGGATTATGATGAAACCTTTTCTAGTGGATATGCTTAAGTCCATCCAGATCCTATTTGCCATTGCTACATTCCATAACTACGATATCTAGCAGTTGGGTGTCATGACTGCTTTTCTAAATAGTGGTTTAGAAGAGAGCGTCTATAAGTACACAGCCAGAGGGGTTCGTAGACAGTGGGAGCAGCGGAAACTTGTGCAAGTTGTTTTACGGGTAAAAGAAGGCATCGCGGAGTTGGAACATCTGTTTTGATGTGATAGTGAAAGCGTTTGACTTTGTCAAAATGGTAGATGAACCTTGTATATACAAAAAGGTAGTAGAGAGTAAGGTGGTCATCCTCGTATTGTACGTGGATGACATACCCTTGATAGGAAAGGAGTTTTCTATGCTACGCTCGGTCAATCTCCTCTTATCACAAGGATTCTCCATATAGGATCAAGGTGATACCTCCTAAATCCTGGGTTTTGGATCTATGAGATAAATCTAAATAGATGTTAGGATTCTCACTAGGTGTAGTGAGATGGTATCAATCGATCCTGGGAAGAATCACTGGATAGCTTCCAGGGTGGTAAGGTCGACTGAATGTCAGTCACAGGCATTGTCTTTACCCTCAGTGGTGGGATGGTATGTTGGAAGAATTCCAAGCTATATACCGTGACAAACTAGACGATAAAGGCTGGATACATCGCTACCAAAGATGCTACCAAAGAGGAAGTCTGGGTGTATATTAGTTCATAAGATGAACTTTGTTCCTACCATTGTGTGACAATGGAGTTGTGGCTTTGCCTAGGAACCCCCGTCCCATCAGTGACCCAGACATATTCTAATGCAGTATCACCTGATCATGGATATGGTTGATCTCCAGGGAGATCGAGGTTAGGAGAATAGACTCAGAGGAGAACACGGCGGATCCACTCACAATGGCCTTTTCCCAGAGAGAGACTTTTATGGGATGGTTGAGTATGAGATACTACAACCACTGCTATATGATGGCCCTAGTGCAAGTGGGAGATTGTTAGTTATATGTATGCCCTAGAGGCCATTACTGTGCATGGGATGTATATTGTAGTGGATGCTTGGACATATATAGGGAGGACTTTCTTGCTCGACGTGATAGTATACTATTTGGTTACTCTTTATCTTAACATGTACATTGATTGTCTCTCTGTTACATGTTAGTAAAGCCCTTAGGATGTGTACTTGACTATCGGGATTATGATGCAGATTATACTAGTGGGGCCATGGTAGTCTATAAGTTCATCCTTTAATGTCCCTAGTCATGGGTGTATCGAGATGGGGCTTCGATATACCAGAGTAGACTAGCGTATAGCTTCTCGACCCATTTAGATGGGCGATGGATGATCCCATATCCATTGGTGTTTGACATCAGAGATGATATACGGGTGCTCAGTGGAGACTGGGTACACTGGACGGACTCGCCGAGAACTCCCAGATGGTATTATACCTCACGTCAGATGGCAGTTCTCTGGTGACACTGGTACAGGTTAGTCTGTCGATCCGAGATCGTCATAGAGTCTTATGTGATTCCCACTGTGCTTTGATTTCCACCTTACCACGTTCAAGAGGACGTGCAAAACGGTGGTGTTTGGGTACAGTCCCAAGTCATATGGAGGCAATGAGCGATAGGAGGGGATTCATCTCTCCCGGTATTGGGGGTTGATGTTGCGCTGTGCTCGATTGACTATAACATGAAAGTCCCTGGCCAGGGCTGTTTCAGAGATTTACTGGTAAGTGTTACCAGTAGTTTCTCGACCCGTTATGAGCCTCACATCGGCACGACTTATCGAGTTATTGGGGTCTGACGTTTACCACCCCTAGACTTGATATGCGACATATGAGACGAGAAGACCGGACTGTACGGTAGTGTTAATGTCAGGCTTTTGCAGGAGTTAGAGCGGGCTTGCTTGCTGATCTTCTGATCGTTCAATACCCGGGTAGCCGTTACGTCCAGCTAGTATCGCTGACGGCTTGTGGGTGCTTGATGTGATCATCACCTACTGCCGGCGTATTGACGAGTCTTTAGAGTCCTGCATAGAGGTTTTACTGGCTCAAGTAAAACGAAGTAGGAGCACATATGTGATATGTGCGGGACCGAGAATAATACGAGTATGTGATACCGTATTCTATTCTCGTGATATTTGTATCGGACGGTTATATGTGATATAGCCGGGTTATCGAATCAAGTATTGATTCGATAAGTTGGTACATTTAATATTAGTCGGTTATATGTGATATAGCCGGATTATTAAATCAAGTGTTGATTTGATAATTTAGCATATAATTGTATATTTGATATACTAATTTACATTAACTAATATTAGCTCACTTAAGCATTTATTATTCTCACATGTGCACACTTAATGTATATGTGATATATATTAATTGTGTTTTATTTTGTATCATGGTTGTTGATACACGCTATATGGGTGTATGAGACTTACACCACACTATTTATAATGTAAGGTTTTAATATTTAAAGTAATTCCAAATTAGTGGATAATTAGCCACATGCATGAAGCTTTGAGAAGCTTGTGGATGCTTTGACTAAGTCCACTAGTTTTGTTTTACTTAAAATATTTATTAACCTAACCATTATAATTAAGCCATGGTTATGTCTCTATATGAGTTAGTATATGATACAAACTTACCCATGGTTATTTCTCTCACTTCATTAGTTCATTCTCATCTCTTGAGCTCATCTTCTTCTTCCTTGAGCTAAATCTTTCTAGGGTTTTCTAAAGAGAGAAAATATTGTGAGAAAAATAAAACTAAACTTGAGTTAGTGTCTCCTCGACGTAGATCATCTTCGGCCTCGAAGATTTCAAGCAAGATCGTTCTTTTCACCTTGAGAAGCCATGCAAGAGTGCAGGACTTGGATCGCAGCGAAGGGACTTCAACTCGGAGCTTTAGAAGTGAAGGATCGGTCTACAAAGGTTGTATTCCGCAAACACTTAGATGTAAAGTTTACTTTGTAGTTCGTATGATTCTCTAATTATCGATTCTAGTTTAGGGTTCTTTAAAATGGCAAATTTTTGAAAATGGTATGGACGATGCCACCCGAAATCTTGCTGTCGTTCATAGGAACCCTACAATATATAGATAAAGTGCACAAGAATGACAAGAGATGTAATATAAACAACAACTTTTATTAACATTCATATTACATTACAACTGCTTTTGAAAAGGAAAATACAATGGTGGAAAGCAATGCCTAAACAGTGGCATATGAATTGAAAAGTAAATAAGTACAAGTAAGCTAGTAGTCGAGCTGCTCGGGTATCTACTTCAAGTACTCCTGGCTGAGCTCGGAATCCTGAGAGTCGGGTCCTTCTGACGGACATTCCAAAAAAAGAAAGAAACAGGAATATCGTTAGCGAACTAGCAGCGCTCGGTAAGTCCCAAAAGAGAGATAGGAATGGTTCAAATAAAGAGAAATAGAACTGGTAATTGGTACAAGTATATATGTTTGTTATATTAACATGGTTGTTTGTAGCTTGGTACAGAATATATCAGTGTATACGAGAGGAGTCCAACTATCCCATGGACTATGGGAAACGGAAAGTATAAGGCCCTGTCAAAACCCACGGGACAACTGCAATGGATGTTTATCTACTTCTTTTAGTGTCCATCATCATGCTACTTTTAATACATTCCGTACCAATCTACCCCGTTAAACCCCGTAATGTATATTGTATTGATTTGTAGGTATCAGACTTGCCGAGACCATGGATATAAGTTGTTCATGTAAATGGTTTCAGGATGTATCAAGTAGTCATGTAGTCAAGTCAAGTCATAGCCATGGTTCGATCAAGTCAAACTATGTTTTCATGTTGATATTGTTCTGGTATTCAGGTTCAGGTCTAAGTATACATGTTGGATTCATGTTAGATTTGGATTCATGTTTGGATTGGGTTCATATTTGGATTGGATTCAGATTAGACTTAAACTCAGACTTGAGTCAGACACTTTAAACAGAATTTTGATCCTGAATTAGGTTTGGGTGTTATCGGTAACTGCTGCACATGGACGGCAGGATTTGTGTCTTTTTCCAAGACAATTACTATTGATAACTCCGTTTTAGTTTTTTTTATCTTAAATAGACAAGAACTCACTTTCTCCGGCTCCATGAGACTCACGAGAATTGATCCCGCTTAAACCCATATTTACTAAGATCCTTAATGTAATTTTATATAACTCGAGGGGGTTTTATGAAAAATATTTTATATACTTTCAAAATAAATCTCGAGTAATTAGTTATGTTCTTTAGGGTTTTCATGGATGTGAATTTTAAAGATTGGGGTATATTAGTGAATATTTACATAGCTTGTATAGTTCAAGGTACTTGTCTTGTTTTGATTCTTGATGGTATTTTAGTAAAACTTGTCATTCTTTTTAATTTTAGAAAAAAAAACATGGAATTTTATTATAACTTGAAAATATGTGGTTTGATAATATTTTTATAATTGTTAAAAATTAGTTTTTATTATAAAATAGAAAATCTATTTTTTCTTAAAAATCGTATTAAAATCTTTCGAGACCAAATGCTCCGTGAGGAGGTATGCATTTCGCTCTACTAGTCCCGAGGATGTGCGATAATCTGCACCATCCAATATTGGGTTGCCCAAAATGTGTTGTAGAGGCATAATTGTAAAGAGTTTAATAATACAATTCAAAGGAAACCGGGTTTTTATAGTTCATGGTAGTTTAATGAAAAGTTGTAATCGCCACAAAAATATGTTTCAAAGAGAATCGTGCTATGAAATCATGTGTGTTGTGAAGGGTAGGTCGTTATCCCGTGATGTTTTCTAAAGGTAATAGCAAGCAAAGCAAATAAATATGGTCGATACAAAGTTCATGGTATTTAAATGAAAAACTCAATTTAAAGTTGTTTAGCATGATGATTTAGGGTAAAAGTTGTTTCTAATTATTAGTTTCATGATAACCAAGTATGGTGTAAGAATATTCATGAAGAACATATAAGAAAAAGTGGATTTTATAATCTTTTAAAAAAGATGTCGGTGTTAACTCTACTTCTGACATGTTTTATAATAAGAGACTTTTTATGTAGAAAGAGAAGAAGGGGTGGGACTTACTAGATAGAAGGGTGAGGATAAGGTAGAAGAAGATTGTGTAGTGTTCGTGGTGTCGCGGGTGCGCCGGAACTTACGTAGATCCCCGCCGGAAGTTGAATTTAGGCTAACTCCACTTCTACTCCACCTGTACTTAGAAAAGTTAGGTAATTTTGGCTAGGGATTTTAGAATGAGGAGGGGCTGGGGTATGGGATTGTATTTATAGTGTGAAATTAGAGTTTTGGAATTGAAAGAATGAATTAAAATGCATTTAAAATTGGATTATTTGGGAGATTGAATTCTCTGTTAAATTGCAGAAAAATAAACAGTGCAGGGGTAATGGAGGTAGGCCAATCGATAAGTGTGCAAAGCCCGGGGACTTTTCCCTACGGACCGACTGGCGTCGCCAGCCCAAAGCTTAATCTCGCCGGCCAAGTGTGGGTGTTGGGGGGTTGGATTTGTGTCACATTTCCTCTTCAATACATACAACATTTTACACATGTTTGTTTTTCCAGACTGTTCATTTTTGTGTGCAGTGCACGTGTATTCTTTTGGGCTTCCAAAAAGTTTTTAAAAAAATTAGGAAAAATAATATGTGGCTGATGGGATTCGAACACAGGGGCTATATCACAACAGTGCAAAACTTTACCAATGAGCCACATGTGCTTTCTTGCTGTTTTTAAACAAGAATAACTTTTAAATTGTGCTCAGGCTTACAAACTCCTTTCTGTATTTTAAGAAGAAAAAAATTTGTACAGAAAATTCAGGGTCGTCATATTCTACCCTCCTTATAAAAATTTCGTCCTCGAAATTTTTAGAATGAAGTTGTAACAGATTCAAGAAAATTTGATGGTGGTGAAAGAACTACTGAAAGTGCATGAAAAAAATATGTTTGAAAGAAGGAATGGATGCAAGAGTAGTTTTCAAGAAAGCTGCGAGCGTGCAATTAAATAGAAGAAACGTAAATTAGAATTAGATTGCCAAGAACGGTATTGTTCTCCTCCGAACACAGAGACACGACCGCGTAGGTTCGTCTTGCCTGAATTTGGGGGAAGATGCTAGTTGGTATTATCCGTCCACCTCTCCGAAGATGCCAGGTTGATTTATGACACCATGTATCGAAAGTTTAAATGGATGTGGCCGATGTAGCAGACTTCGTCAGATTCCCCCTCATTTGAGGGGTTTTTGATTGTGGGGACGCTCTTCCCTGCAGATGCAAGCCCCTGCAGTTACTTATGCTACCGCATCGCGGTAACCACTTTCTCTTTCTCCAGATGATCACTTCATGTCGTGGGTGTTTGTTTTGTTTTTGGTTGCCCGTGGATTGTATACGGAGACTAATTTATGTTGTCGCTCGTAGGGCGTGGATTAGTTTAAATCCGTATTTTCTTAGATTTGGGTTTGGGGTTGGGTTTAAGGATACGTTAGTCTCATTTGAGACTAAGATTAACTTAAACGTTTGTTAAGGATACGTTAGTCTAATTTTAGACTAAGATCAACTTAACGGGATCGTTTCGATCCAACAAAAGAGCATTTGGACTCTATTGTTTTAGTTTAGGGACTTTGCGGTCCACTAGTTTAAGGACTTTACGTTCCAGTTTAAAGACATCATAGTCTGTAATGGTTAAGGACATCATAGTCCATGGACTTGAGGTCCCCACAGTCCGAGGTTAAGGACATCATAGTCCATGGGATTAAGGACCCCACAGTCCGTAGTTTAAAGACGTCATAGTCTATAAAGTTTAAGGACATCATAGTCCATGAGTTTAAGGACCCCACAGTCCATGGAATGATTAGTTATCGGGACCCGTCACCTCACTGAAGACGTTGAAGGATTACAAAGACAAATATCAAAGGAGTGAAGAGATGTACCCTTGAACCAATGTTGATTGGGAAATCTGTAGTCCAATTTGGGACTAAGATCAATTAATTGGATTATGAGCACATGGGCTCAGTTAAATCTGAATTGAGGACTTATGGCCAACTTGGGCTAAGTCCAATTAGGTTTGAAATGTTGGACCTTTGTTTGGACTGTTGAACATTTGTCTGGGTTCAGCCCTCCATTATTTAGCAATGCTTAAACAGGGGTTTGGGGCTCTGACAACATTTTGTCTTTGGCTGAGCACTAACCATTCATTATAGCTCTGGACTTTACTTTCCATATCATATGAACTGATCAATTTTGAGGTTCAGTTGAAGGGGAGATTTGCCTCTGGAAAACTTAGCCAATTTGGGCTAAGCTTGGTTTTAAAATAGTGTTAAACACTAGAGAATATTTGGCGATCACGTGTTCCCACGTGATGCGCTTAAAATAGTGTTAAACACTAGGGTCGAAGCACTTAAAGTAGTATTAAACACTAAGACTGAAGCGCTCACGTGGGGTCACGTGAGGCGCCTGATGATTGGGCCTTGCCTCTGTTATTTGTTTTTAGAATATTCGCAGAAGTGTTAAACACTTAATCTTAACGTCCATCACGTGTGGGCACGTGATGGGTACTCATGCATTGGTTATTAAAGTGTTTATTAGGGGCCACGTAGGGACACGTGAGGGCGCCCAAAATTGATTCTGCTCTTACTTTGTTCTTTTATTTTGAGGAATTTATCCAAGGGTCACGTGGGAGCACGCGAGGTATTGCCTCCAAGTTTTTTCTTTCTCATCTTGAGGAGTCTATTTAGGGGTTACGTGGGGGCACGTGACCATATCTCATTCATTCTTTTCTGACCACTGATGAGGTGAGTCGCGTGTTGCCACGTGATCAGGTTTGATACTGACTTCTTTATGTGCATGGAGAGAATTAAATTCTTTGGTAGGGTTAAACCCTAATTTTGTTTAGAGGAATTAAATTCCTATGTATATGAAAGAATTAAATTCTTTAAACCCAACTCTCCCTCTAAGTTTTAGATCTGCATGGCAGAATCTCCCCGATGAGAATTAAAGTCTCAACTTATGGGGAGATCTGCTCCTGCAGATCTTCAACCATGAAGAAGAACTAAGTTCTTGTTTTAAGGGTTAAACCCTGTCTCTGTTGGAGGAATTAGATTACTAAGTATTTGGAAGAATTAAATTCTTCAAACTCAATTCTCCCTCTAAGTTTTGGATCTGCACGGCAGAATCTCCTCGATGAGAATTAAATTCTCAACTTATGGGGAGATCTGCTTCTGCAGATCTTCAACCAAAAGAAAAATTAAGTTCTTATTCAGAGGAGTTAAACTCTTAGTTTGAGAATTAAATTCTATTTTTTGTTTTGTGGAGCTTATATCACTCCCCGCTTCCCAAAATACGGAATACGAGGGGTTGACAAGGCCATCATGCTCCTACGGTCAAGGAAATATCCTGCCGTAGTTACACTTCGGCTTCTAGCTTTACGTGGTAATCAGTAATCAACGCACAGGTAATGAGAAATGCAGTAACTAAATCAAAACAAATACAAAAGAATAACTCGATGAAGATCAAGAGAGTATAGCTCTGGGTGGCTGATCAAGATGTCCGCGATGTTCTCGAGGCACGTCAGGTCCTGGTCCAAGCTAGATCCACCTCTCACTCTGAGCATGCATACTCAGGTCGACAGAGCGACACGATAGCAATATATATATAGACACAAATGGTAACTCGTACAGTAATAATGAATATGTAACAGTAAATCAAGAGAGTAAAGATGTGGACATGAAGTAGCCAATGCGGGTGTCTAATAGAGCAGGTGAACAGTAAAGCAGTAAAATAGTATGTTAGGTGTGTTGATTCAGTAAGCAATGTATGTCAATGTCACTATCCATATCAGTCTCTAAATCTCACTGTACAGGCCACTAAGCCTATCGTCAGTCCAAATATGAGAGTTAACCACACAGGAGTATCCCCGACCCAAGGGTAGGACCCAAGAGCAAGGGACCACGGCCCGAAATATGCACGGTAATAATCAGTAATATCTCTATATATATCTCCATATATCTCCATATGTGCCGGCATGGGACTCCCGAGATTCTGTTGAACTCACACTCAAACTACCCCACACCCCGTGGTCTACATCAAACGCCAACTATAAACTCAAATACCGGTCGGTCCATGATAAGTCTGCGTGAGAACTGGAGACAGGATCTCCATCAAGCATGTCCCGACTAATACCCAAGATAAATGGACAGTGTTTGGTGCCTTACCTGTGACACCCATACAAGTGCTTCCATAATTGTCCCATACCAATTATAGTCACACTTATACACGTCCCACAGACGTCGACAATGCAATAAATCAATAGGGTCCACTGATTGTGTACAAGTACGTGTCACTTTCACTTATCCATTCATGCTCAAATACTAACGTACTTGCCACAATCACCACTAATACCTAACACTGGGTAATGCACATGATCACTAGGTTACCAATGCAATGACATATATATAATGTGATGAGAAAACAATATTTAAGGCATGATTAAGATGTCATCAAACGATATCCTACCACTTGCATAATTTTTCATAAATCATACATACACAATTTAGCGAAACAATGAACAGGGGATAAGTAGTATGTTTTATTGTCTATCCATCAAATTTGGTTTCATGCCAATCGGGTTTCAGGATCACTAGATATGGCCATTTCATTTTAAGCGTTCACTGCTGGAAATCCGGTTTCAGAATCGGAAGTCCGTTTCGTAACGCATTTTAATCCCAGTTGGGATCGTATTTAGCGATACTATAGTTGAATGAAATTTAGGGTTTTCAATAAGGTTTCTAACGCACTAGACGGATTCTCAATCGCGTCTCTACATCAGAAGTTATGCACTGTTCAACACTAGAGTATCAGTTCTGGTTCTGTTTGGGACTGCTATATGTCCCGTTCTTCTAAATGGCAGTTTAAATAGTAAATGACGATAAAAAGGGGTGAAATCACTTGCGTTATTTAGCTAATAGATTCGTCTTCAGCAAAGTGTACGGTTACGCAACATACAGGTTCAGGCAGTAAGGTAGTAAGCATCACGAGATAGAAATTAGCAGCCAGAGCTGCTCTGAATTGCAGTCCAGAGCCACTCTCCGAGCTAGTTCTCACCATTCAGTACAGAACCAATTAACAACTTTCATAGGGTTCCAGGTCGTCGAGTCGGCTTCGATTTGAGCCCTCGAACGCATTATTTCAATGTGTACACAATTAATTATGATTTAAACAAGTTTCAGACGCGGAAATATTCAGTTTTAACGGGTGTAATTGGGGGTGATCGTTTAAGCCAGTAACAATCATATTTTCCAGTCAAATTTCACCACAATGTTCAATGTCACACGGGCCAGCATATGTAATCAAGTTCCGTCAGTTTAATATAAGGTTTTCGTTCGGGTTTTGCATCAAGCACTTATGTCATACGTTTTCACGAGTTTTAAACACGGAATTAATAGGTTTTAGAAAAGTAATAGTAATAACTAGCATGTAGCAAGTAGTGTACTTGCCTCGGTCGCTTGATATGGAAGCGACGCCGCTGCAGGGTTTGTCCCGACACACGGGACAACGCGACGCTGGATACGGCGCGCGGCGCGAGCGCGGTGCGCGGTGACCCGGTACTGGACGCGGTGACGACACGGGCGTGATGCGGTAGTGGGCGTGGTCCTGGCTC
Organism: Agapanthus africanus; assembly: GCA_030015575.1. Taxonomy (NCBI): domain Eukaryota; kingdom Viridiplantae; phylum Streptophyta; class Magnoliopsida; order Asparagales; family Amaryllidaceae; genus Agapanthus; species Agapanthus africanus. The sequence goes on from CM057338.1 coordinate 28,077,910, forward strand.
GGTGCGTGGCACGGCACGACACAGAACTGGGCCTGGTGATGATGCGGGCACGACGCGGTGCTGGGCCTGGTGATGATGCAGGTGCGACGTGGAGGCAGGCACGGTGCGGCACGGGACCTGGTCCGAGGTGGGCACGACACGACACAGGCGCGACACAGCAACTGAGCATGGGGCGTGACACGGCAGTGGGTCTGTGGTGACATGGAGACTGGGCACGAACGTGACACGGGAGTGGGTCCGTCATACGCACGGTATGGCACGGCAGCGACGGATGTGTACGGCGTTGCGATAAACGGCGTGTTGATGATGATGACAGCTTAAGGGGTCGAGGCCACAGATTTGATGGCGGCGTCGGTGATTAGAGGAACGGGACTGTGTCGGATGTACGTGTTCGACGAAATGCCGGGGCTCGACTGCGGCGGCTTGGCAGCGAAGGCTTGGGTTGCTGGGGCGAGGCAGCTGCGGTCGGTGGTGAGGGGGTGTCGGAGGCGTTCGGGCGTTGGAAGTTGCGTCAATGGCGAGGGTGAGCAGGGGCGAGTTGGGTGCTTAGTGGTGCTGTCGGGTTGGGTTGAGAGGAGGTCGCCGGGCTAGAGTTACGGTGGTTGGTGCTGGTTCGTTGGGTGATGTGTACGAAGGGCGGTTCAGGTGCAGTGGGGGCTCACTGGCGTCGAGGTGTAGGTGGTGGCCGAGGGGAGTCGAGTGAGTTGGGTGTGCAAGGGGTTCTCCGGAGGCTAGAAATGGTGAGGAGAGGGCTTTAGGAGGAGGCTAGGGTGCTCGGTGATGAAGGAGGAGGTTGGAAGAGGTTCATCGTCGTCATCGGGGGTGAGCGAGGTTGAAGCTTGGAGCTTTCGAGGGAGAGGAGAGGAGTGAGTTGGAGAGTGAGAGGGAGAGAGGAGTTTGAGACGAGGAGAGGTTTGAGGGGGTGCGCGGACGTGGTCGGATCATGGGGCAATGAAGGCGAGGCGTCGGCGACATGGGGACGAGCGCGGAGACGTGGGCGCAACGGGAAAAGAAGCGGGAAAGTTTTTTAGAAGGGATGAAGAAGATTGAGGTGGGTCGGGTCAGGTTTTGGTGGAATGGGCTGGGCTGAAGGAGTTGGGGTTTAATTCATTTAATTATTTGTTTGGGCTTTAGGGGAAAAAGGCTGGGCCGGCTAAGGGAATAAAGGGGAAAAGAAAAGGGAAAATTGGGGTTTGGGCTTGGGCTGGGAAATAGAAAATAAAATGAAATAGGGTTTGGGCTTGGTGTTTAAAGGGGTTTAAAGGAAAAAAAATAATTATAAATAAAATAAATAAATTTTGTAAATAATATATTATGAAGAATACGGTTAGTGGTGTACAAAAGAACTGGGTATTACAGCTTATGATCTCTTTCCCTTTCTCACCTATGGTTTCTTTCTCTTCCGAGGAAATCTTCTTTTCTTTCTGGAGAATTAAATTCTCTTCTTCTTTCTCTCTCTCGTTGTCTCTGTATATCTTTTTTCTTCCCCCTTGGCTCTTTTTTATAGGAGAAAGAAAAGAATCAGTTTGTTTAATCAATCTTTCTTAGAAAGATTTTAATTGATTTTGTAACCAACACGATCTTTTAAATTACTCAGTGAATTTTATTCACCATTGGATTTTTAATCCAAAAGATATTTGTCTGTTATTCCTGGAAAATTTCAGGGAAATCTTTCCTTGTATAGAATCTTTCTATAAATTGGTGATTTTTAATCACTATTGGATTTTTAATCCAACGGTGCTCCACTTTACAGAGCACAATCTTTTTTATTTGGAAAGATTTAGAGAAATATTTTTCCAGTTAGGGTTCTCGATTCCCTCTTAATTAGAATTTAATTCTATTAGTTCAGAAGGCTTAAGAGCCTGTCACGTGTTAGCACGTGACCTTCTGATTGACTATTTAATTAGAATTTAATTCTATTATTTCAGAGATCTTAGGATCCCGTCACGTGTTGACACGTGACCCCTGATTAAGCATTTTAACCAGAATTTAATTCTGTTGTTTTAAAGAGTCCAGGAATTATCACGTGTCAACACGTGACCCTTGGTCATGTGTGGGCACGTGATGCCCCATTGGGGTTTTCCCTGTTGTTTTATTATACCTTTTCCAGTGGGTTTAAAGGCCCATCACGTGTGTGCACGTGACCCCATTTAAAGTTGTGTATCTCAGCGCCTATAACTTTGCCCATGAAGGTCACGTGTCTCCACGTGATGCCCGATCACGTGGACACGTGATGCTTCTCTTGTGTATTTCTTTGCTGCTTTATTCAGTTCCCATGTGGGAACAAATTCCCCCACAGCGTTGTTCTCACGTGTTTGCACGTGAGTGCAACGCTGTCATCTTTTGTGGCCGCTGGATCTGCCTAGGGAAGGAGATAGATGAACTGTTTCCCATCACATCCTATAAATGTAGGGGTCTCTTCAGAAGCGCCTCCACTCTTTCATATTCTTCCTTATTCATTTTCCTTTGAGAATTTAATTCTCTTTCCCAGAGCTCAGTTCTCTGTTTCAAAAATTTTCAGAGTTTAACTCTGTCAACAGAAGATTTCCTTTTTTCAGGTAAGGATCTTGAACAGTCGAAGAACTTCTTATAGAAATTTTCTTTGGATTTTAAATCCACACCAAGGGTTTTTTTCCCTTTAATAAGAACCCATCTTTCTAAGTTCTTTAAAAATGTCCAATCTTTAAATAATAAACCCCTTTTGTTTGGGTTTATCTGATCTTAGGGATCGATAGTGATACTTGTCCTCCCTATAGAATTTAATTCCATTTCAAAGAGCTTAGCTCTGAAAATGTTTTCTGGGAATTTAATTCCTCTGTTCAAAAGGAATTTAATTCCTCTAAAGAACTTAGTTTCTTCATAGAAAACTTCTTGGGATTTTCTTGCCCTGAGTTGTTCTTTGCAACAATGTTTCCAGAGAGATCCTTCATGATTTGCATAGAATTCTGCAGTGGGTTTTCTCCTTGGGGAATGTGTAGAGTTGTTTGAAATCCATTGTTCATTTATTGAGAATCTTCCTTTTGTTCTCATAATGATTACATTGCCTCATCATTAGTGAGCCGCCATATTGATTTTGTGGGGCCCATGTGTTTTGTAACCAATGGTCCCATAAAATAAGTTGTTTGTCGCTTTCTTCCACTGTCTTCTTACAGATAGATATATATATATATACACACACACACACACACACACACACACACACACGCGTGGGCTTCACTAACAGTTTCCTTTCTTTTATTTCAGGAATAATGGCTTCTGTTCCATACTTCCCTTTCACCCGTTCGGAGGCTGCCTTTCCTCAGTCACCGTCTAACGAAGAGGTGATGGCGATGATTAGAGCTCACGACCCTGATTGCACCAATTTACTTCTATGGGGGACCTGGTACGGTCATATCATCCGCGATCGTGGAAGCTTTCTTTGCGAGGTACCAACGGAGCCTATCCGCCCATTCTTGCCGATGGACCGTCCGCGGACTGCTTTTGCTGTGGAGGTGGCAAATTGGATCCCTACCGGCCGGCTCGAACCCTCGACAACCGGGATACCAAATCAGCCTGTGCCGGCCATAGACATCTTGGGGCATCGTATCTGCCAAAGTGAAGCTCAGCCTTGGGGACAAGTTTACAAGATAGGGCTTACCCCTCGCCATCCCACGGGCTATCTTCTTTGGGCTCGTTACATCTTATCCGCTCATCGTGCGTGACTGCAGAGGATCGGGCTTTACCAAGCGGTGTATGCGTCCCTCTTCCATTATCAATCTCCCTATGTATGGTGGGTTAAAGCTTTCCTAAATCAATGGAATCTTCCCACCAATACTTTCTTGTTAGGGGACCGTGAAGTTTCGATCTCTTTGGAAGAGTTTCGCGAGATCTCGGGTTTATCGATCAGGGGAGCGCTTTACGAAGAATTGTTGCCCCCTCACGAGTATGTTTTCGAGATTATTCCCGCTATGCTTGACGGCTTGTCGACTGAAAATGCCATCCGCCACAAGTACCCGAGTCTAATTAAGACGCTGGGGATTTTTGAGAAGCTGTTCACGGAGTCAGAAGAACAGGGCGTCACTTTTAAAAGTTTTATCGTCTGTTTCCTTCATGGAGACGTTCTATCAAAGGCGGCTCTGAAGTTCGCGAATATCAACGACCCCTTCGGGTTTGGTTTAAATAGGCTACCAGCTAGAGAAGAGGATTTGCCCTAGTTCTACATTCCAGTCTTGCCAGCTGTTCCTTTCGAGTCGATCGCAGCTCTTGGCATGGATGAAGAAACTTTCTTCATCAGCTTTATTAGCGTCTGGCTCAGATGGTTTGTCGTTCCAACGCACCATCGATTCATGAGAGCCTCAGTCATTTACCCTGCTCATCGCATCCCCGAAGGGACGCGACTAGCCGTGGGCATTGCAGGGCTGTCACATCTGTACCATGGGCTAAGCAGTGCAGCTAATATCTCAACCCTAGGCATGAACGTAGTGAGTTTCTCTCTCTATTACTTTACGTCATGGATTGAGATGCACGTGCTAGGGGCATTTACCGCGCATCAGAGACCCAACTTTTATGATGCCTATACCTTTCCGCGGCTCATGAGGTTGGTAGACGCTTCTGCTCCTGACCCGACTCAATTAGGGGCTCTTCGTGTGTTGCTCAATCCGTATGCCAATGAAGGAGGAATGGTATTTAATGATCGAATTCTCTCTTCTCCCTCGGGACCTGTTCAATAGCTTTTTGACTTGTCGAAAGAGGGAGCACCCTCCTTGAAACCCAAGGAAGCCATGCATTTGTATTCAATCAGACCCGGTTATCTGGTGTTCCGTCGAAACAATGCGGCCCTTTTCATGCGGTACAATCCACACCGCTTTACCCGACAATTGGGTTATGACCAGGGTGTTCCCTTTGAAGCCTTCACAGTGGAACCGGCCCTTCTTTGGAAACTGTTCGTGACGCCACCCACCATTTCACGAGGCTGAACACTGGTTCTCATTTCATGATCCCTGAAGCCGATTACATTCCGAGGTGCGTGGAGGCTTTTACGGGTTGGTATCGCCACCGGGTTAGTCCAATCATTGCCGAGGAGAGGAGGATACTTTTTGGGCTTAGAGCTCTCGCCCCGCTCCAGGCTACGGGAGTCCCACCGCGACCACGGACAATGGTTCGCCCTCCCTTGAGGGATACTGGTACCGTACTCATTCCTGAGGCGGCGGATGTGGACTTGACTCCGACAGTTGGTATGCTAATGCGCACCAGAGCTCAAGCAAGGGCCTCTGATAAGGCGCCGGTAGCAGTTTCATCGGCTGCGGCGTCAGCGATGGCAGCATCCTTATCAGTAGCACCGTCAAGAGAGGATACTGAAGGCGAAGTGGGTCAACGCCGCAACAAAGCACCGAGGGGAAAGAAGCAATCGTCTTCTGGTGTTAGTTCTGGGTCAAAGAGGCGAAGGTAGACGGTCACCAATTTCCTCGAATTTTTAGTAGAATCCTAGCCTATCTTTCAGGATGAGCCAATAGCTATGCAAGAGCCGGATGGTGGTCTTCTTTTTCCCGGTTCATCTGCCGCGGAAGCCGCACAATTGGCTGAGGCTATAAGACGCTCTCAGGATGAGACTGAAAATGTAAGGGTCCCGAAGTGGTCTTATCCTGCTGTCATCTTCTATAAAGATCCTCCATCGATACGGCGGATATTTATATGTCCTTTAGAAGAGGGAGGCGAGATAGCCCTTAAGCAGCCTATCTCAGCCGATGCCGAAGATGCGTTGTCGTTGTGGACTGGTGGCCACGAGTCTACCCTCGCACCTCGGCGAGCACGAATTTTTGAGAAGGAACGCCGGCTTGAAAAAGCCATATTAGAAGCTCCTTTGCGCATTGGTATACTTATATATCTTTTTGTAGTATTTTGCACTGCTCATATACATATATATATTCTTATCTTCATGAAAACTTTGTAGGGACTTCGGCAATGGCAGAGGATCTGAGTTCGAGTCGCGCCTTGACTATGGACTCTGTAAACATCCCCGATGAGACACTAATAAGTGTGGAGGGGGTCAATATAGCTGTTCTTCCTACCATGGAGCTTCCATTGGTGGTTCCCGTTCCCCCGGTGCTTGCCCTCCCGGAAGAGGCATCTTCATCGGCCGCGGAATCAATGGATCTTTCTGGGGACGGCCCGGAGACTATGGGACAGGTAGTCGAGGCTACCGTCCTTTCATTAAAGCCTGCAGCGGTGGCCACTGCTCCTCAATTGGAGGTTGTTATACCGGCCCATGTCCCCGATGATGTGCCTGGGGGCATGGAGGAGGCCGCCGAAGCTGCTATCCCTCCAGTCCAGAGCGGGAGGAGCATCGAAGGTATTCTTCTATCTTTTATTTTAATGATCTCTTCATTATTTGAACCTTTCTGTCTTTTCAGAGCTACGAGGATTGGCGGCGTCTATCGTGGACTTATCCTCCAGGAAGTCTTTTCAGTGTCTGCTAGAGATGGCCGCTCCGCAGGCAATATCCTCTCAACGCATCGTCCTCTCTTCCGGACAAGGTTAGTGTTATTTGCCTTCTTCTTACGGCATTATTATTATTTTGTATAACGATATTGATGCCTTCTGTAGTTCTGGAAGCCGACAACGAAGTTGAGATTCTTGACGGGCCTGGGGATATTTTGAACCCTTCTTGCATGACTGTGGGTAAGTGAAGTTTCAACGTTGTTCTATCTGCTCTTTGCTTGCAAGTCTCGCTAATTGTTTATAAATCTTAACAGCTTTGCCAGTTCTTACCACGCTGGAATCTCGCATCGTCATGCCACCCGGCCCCTATGCTCTACATGCCTCGGAACGGATGGCAAACCTAAGCCTTCACTTTTTGTCAGCTCTGATCGAAGACCTTCATGCTGGTAGTTTAATCACGGCCGAAGAATTCGCCGCCGAAGCCAACAGTTCTCTCCCCTTTCTTGCTGCTTATCATAGCGAAACATTGGTGCAAGTCTGGGTTGAGTTTTGTCGTCGGGTGGAGGCTTGCTTGCATATTCTTGAGTGCTCGCGTCTTCCTTCAGAGGTTGTGGCTGCAAAGGCGAGCTTGCGGGGGTTAATCGAACGGTACAGCAAATATGCTGTCATGCGAGAAGAGGCTCAGCCGAAAATTTTCGGAGAGGGAACTGGCTTCCAAAGCGCCGGGGGAACTTCAAGCTAGTCTTACGACCAAGACCACTCGGGCGTATAAACTTTGGCGGGTGCTTCAAGAAGCTATCAGGGAGGTGGTAGCCATTGATAAAGCTGTCATTTTTACTCGCGAAATGGTCGAAGCTCATAAGATTACTGAAAAAGAGCTTGAAAGTCGGCTTGCCTCATACCAGGCTCAGCAGTCTCAAGCGGAGACTCGTTTCTTAGCGATAATGAATCATGAAGCTGAGGCCCAGCGGAAAAAGGATGAACTGGCAAATCTGTTGAATCGTCCGCCGGCTTGAAGAATTGTATGTTTTTTTATTCTTCTTTTGTATATACTCCTGAAAGAGAGTATTTTTTGATTCTTTCATAAATTATACTTTGAATTCATTTTGATTCATGAATAAAAGACATATTTTGCTTCATGTTGGTGTGTCCCTTTTAGTAAATGCATTTTGTGGATAATCTATTTTGATCTCCTTGTAGGACAGCGATGGATTAGGAGTCAGATTCAGATCTGCTTCCTAAGGCTTTCCAACTTTATAAGTCGTGAGGGTCTCATAAAGACTTTTCTCCTTACGGGTCGAGAGGATCTCGTAGGTGTATTTTCTCCTTAGGAATCGTGAGGATTCCTAAGGGTGCTTTCTCTTGAGAGTCGTAAGGACCCCACAAGAGAATTTTCCTTCTTACAAGTCGAGAGGACTTGTAAGTGGTTGTTTCCCTCCTTGTCGAGATTCGAGTTTGGAGAGTGTGGCCTGTGAATAGTATGTAAGAGTCCATTTTGGACCAACTTGCAGGGCCCTAGTGCTTAGTAAACAGGTCTTTATCCCCATTGCCTAAGGCTTTTCCTTACGAGTTGAGACGAGTCGAGAAGTTCTCGCAAAGACACTAATTTCCTCACGAGTCGAGACGAGTCGAGAAGTTCTTGCAAGAATGTCCTAACGTCACAGTTAACCTCTGCTCTTTACGATAGAGGTCTATTAGGGTCTGTGGTACTAGGGTTTTGCCTGTCATATCGTCGTGTTGACTGATGTATCCCTCGATAGGCAATCTTGCTATTCGAGTAGCCTTGCGACTGTCGTGTCTCTGATCCCTTCGGGGGCTGGACAAGACGTCTTCAAGCAATTTTCCTAGGCAGTTTGACCGTCGGAAGAGCAAGCGTTAGGAATTTCGCCATGCTGCTTTTTACTTGAGGTTAGGCTCAGTTTGGGGAGCCCTGATGAGTCATAACCACTCTGCGCTGGTGTGGGATGATCTCCGATAGTCTTTCAGGTTTTATATGAGTTGCCGTCAAGAACCTGAAGGTAGGAATTTGGCCTTTTCTTCGTTTGCCGGCATTGTGTCTGCTGTATCGAGACGAATGTCGCGGTTGCCTCCAGGTTGTTGGTGAACCGTCGAGGTTTGGAACTAGGGATTTTGCCGTGGCTCCTTTGTTTGATTGTCGCGTCTGAATCCTGCTGGAGGAAGAACGCTGTGGTGACATATCGTCTGCTGTATCAAGACGAACGTCGAGGTGGTGACCACTCCGCGCTGGTATGGGATGATCTCCGATAGTGTTTCAGGTTTTATATGAGTTGTCGTCAAGACCCTGAAGCTAGGAATTTAGCCTTCGCTTTTAGCGTATCCGAATCCTGTTGGAGGAAGAACGTTGTGGTGACATCTTGTCTGCTGTATCAAGACGAACGTCGAGGTGGTGACCACTCCGCGCTGGTGTGGGATGATCTCCGATAGTCTTTCAGGTTTCATATGAGTTGCCGTCAAGACCCTGAAGCTAAGAATTTGGCCTTCGCTTCGTTTGCTTTAGCGTATCCGAATCCTGTTGGAGGAAGGACGCTGTAGTGACATCTCGTCTACTGTATCGAGACGAACGTCGAGGTGGTGACCACTCCGCGCTGGTGTAGGATGATATTCGATAGTCTTTCAGGTTTTATATAAGTTGCCGTCAAGACCCTGAATCTAGGAATTTGGCCTTCGCTTCGTTTGCATTGGCGTGTCCGAATCCTGTTGGAGGAAGGACACTGTAGTGACATCTCGTCTGCTGTATCGAGACGAACATCGAGGTGGTGACCACTCCGCGTTGGTGTGAGATGATCTCCGATAGTCTTTCAGGTTTTATATGAGTTGCCGTCAAGACCCTGAAGCTAGGAATTTGGCCTTCGCTTCGTTTGCTGGCATTGCGTCTGCTGTATCGAGACGAATGCTGAGATGGAGTTGGGATTTTGCCATTATTCCGCTTTGTTTCGACCGTGAGGTCTTTCGTTGGCATTGCATCTGCATCCTACTGGACTACGAAGGAACGCCATTGTTGACATTGCATCTGGTGTAACGAGACGAATGCTGAGGTGGAGTTGGGATTTTGCCGTCACTCCGCTTTGCTGACATTGCGTCTAAGTCTTGCTGGAATGAGGAGGAACGCGGTTTTGGGTCTCCAGGCTGTAGATGTGGCTATTGAGACTTGGCTTTTTTTTTTATGGAGCCTGGTGGGATGATATGGTTCCCTCTTTGTTTGCGCCCCTGGATTGTATACAGAGATCGGTGTGATCTCACCTGTAGGGCAAAAAGTTTCATTTTATATATGTTTTTTCTTTCCGTGATGCTATATCATTTCAGCTTTCATATCGCGAAAGTAACGATTGCCCAATCATTTCGGCTATTTTTCGCGGTGCCCAATCATTTCGGCTATTTGTTTTATTTACTCGCTACTTTTTATTGCAAGTTGCCCAACCATTTCGGCTATTTTGTATGCATACATTTTTACTTGCTGATTTTGTTGCAAGTTGCCTAATCATTTCGGCTATTTCATATGCATTTGTGGATTGCTGGCTTTTCGCTTCGAGTTTGGGATTTGATATCGATTTAGGCATCAGCATCGCTACAACTGGGATATTGCCAGGAGCGAATCATCATTTTCCTTTGTCGATGTTGAACAAAGGTGGCTTAGTAAACAGGGTTAGGATCCAGTCGATTAAGACTTTTAACTTTATGAGCCGTAAGGGTCTCATAAAAGTATTTATCCCTACGAGTCGTGAGGATCTCGTAGGTGCGTTTTCTCCTTAAGAATCGTGAGGAGTCTTAAGTGTATGTTCTCTTATAAGTCGTAAGGATCTTACAAGAGTATTTTCTTCTTATAAGTCGAGAGGACTTACAAGGGCTATCCCCTATGTAAACATATCCCCAGTCACGGGCGGGACTTGTTAGGGAAATGTTTATTCGCGCCCGTGGATTGTATACAAGGGTCGATATTGAATCGCTTGTAGGGCAAAATTGGAGATTATGATGGCTTAAGAACAGGTTCAGATCCCTGTAGCTTAAGGCTTTTGAACCCTATGAGTCGTGAGGGTCTCAAAGGGGAATTCTCCTTACGAATCGTGAGGATCTCGTAAGTGTAATTTCTCCTTAGGAATCGTGGGGATCCCTAAGTGTGTTGCTCCCTTATGAGTCGTAAGGATCTCACGGAGGTATTTTCTCCTCATATGGTCGAGAGGACCTTGCGAGTGTTTTTTAACGAGATTGTGCCCTTTCGGGTTTTCACAAAACTCGCCGGTAGCCCTGCTGTTTTTACTCACGGAGCCCTTTCGGGTTTTCATCTGTGCCCATCTTGCTTATGGACATACCGTTTTTTTTATTTTTTATTTTTTATTTTTTTCGTCAGCCTTGGGATGCTGCGGTCAGTAGTAGTTTATCGACGTCTCGGTCAACAGCCAGTTTTAGGATAGTGGTCCATCGTTAGTTTAAGGACGTTTCGGTCCGTCGTTAGTTTAAGGACATTTCGGTCCGTCGTTGCCGTATTTGAGGCGAATTTCTAGTTTACGGACTTTTCGGTCCATGGGGCATTCTCTATGAATGAGTACGATGCCCCCGGCATGTCCATCTTTTTCGGATCATGTGGTTGTAGCGGGTTCATCTTCCAGTTTTCAGACAGCGCGAACTTCTCAGTTGGTATTGGTCCTCAACCCAGCCTTTGAAGATGAAGCAATTTTCGATTGGATGGCTTACTGCTTGGTGGTAAGGGCAGTAATTAGGATTGTTGATATCGCCTTGCTTCAACGGACGTTTTGGATCCGGCAGATTGATGAGTCTGTTTCGTACTGCCAGCTTGAACAGTCTCCTCGTTTTATCCCGGGGAAACGAGTAAGGAAGTCCCAGTCTCTCCTCGAGGGATGGGCGTGGATGCACGTTGTTTTGGCGAACAACCAGCTTTAAGTTGCTCGGCTGTTGTTGAGTATTGACGACGAAGGTTGCTTTCCCTTTCCCTTTTTCATTTCGAGATTCCGGCTTCGAAGGAGATGGTCTATGACCCATCTGATCCATTTGGGCTAGCTTGTCAATCAAGACCAGGAAAGTAGTTGGCTTGAAAAACATCATAAATTGGGAAATAGTCGCTTGAGGGTCAAGAGTACCCACGAACATGCCTACCGCAGGCGTTTCTTCAATGCGCTGCTCGCATTTCGACCATAGATTCCGCTACCGTATTGCATACCGAACTCATGTTTCTCCAGGCTTCACCCTGGCATTGATCAATGCCGTGATTGGGGTGCGTTCGCTAGCACTTGCGAAACGCTGAGTGAATAGCAACTCCATCTCCGTAAAAGTTTTGACGGAATCATTGGGAAGCTCTGAATACCATTCGAACGCCGTTTCCGTCAAGCTGCCGACGAACTGACGAAGTAATAATTTTTCGTCACCCTCGGTATTGCCGCAAAGAGCTCTGAACTGAGCGACATGTTGATGGGGATTTCCTGTCCCCTTGTATACGTGAAACTTTGGTGTATCCTGGCGGATACTTGATCTGATCGTACCATCTTGGATATGGTCGCCCAATTCTGACGACTTGGCCAGTTGCTTCATTTGCTTGATGAGCCCGTATTTGCTGAGCTATATAATCATCCAGGGCAGCTTTTGAGATGGTCTCCTCTTTGGCTGCTGAACAAGCCGGAAGGGGATTTGCTTTCTTCGCTTGGTCATCATCGAGGATAATCGGAGGATCTTCAGCTGGAGGGTCCGGCTGGATCATCATGCCCACCATGTCTTGGAATAGAAGTGCCATTTGTTTTATGTTGGCCGCTTGTTCCGCGGCCTTTTTTTCTTTCCTCTCGAGCATTCTTTGGAGGAATTCAACATCAGTTTCTTGTTCCTGACGCTGCTCTGAGGATGTCTCCGGGCTTGCTTTCGGTCCCGTAAGTGCGGCCATAGTTGTTAGCATCTCTTGGAGCTTTTGTTGTTGTTGCTCCTGAGCCTTAGTCACTGATCGCGTAAGCAGTCAATGACCTGTAGAGATACGGTTATCCTCTTTTTCGGATGCCATATAAATGGTATGCACCACCATGCCCCCAGCCTTGGGGCATTTAGGCTCAGTGGTCTTGCGATTCGTCGCAGACGCAGGGATTTTCTCCGGCCTTCTCCTCTTGTGGGCGATGGAAGTTGAGGAGGCCGTTGCAGTGGGCATCCAAGTAGCTGTCGCCTTCTGTAGCTTGACAGGATGGTCGTCTTCTCGCTGAACTTTTCACCTTTTTTTGTTGGCGAGAGTAATCTTAATCAATCACCGAGTCTTGGACTTGACGCCAGACCTTGTAAATTTTAGAGGATAGCCGTTGAGGGGGCTGCTCCAGCTTCACCTTAGTAGTGTTCTCTATGGGTGGAGGAGATCTCTTCAGCACGGCAGTTGGCGAGTTCCTGCGCACCTTCCTTAGCGGTTCAAAGCTATTCCCAGTTGGAACAGCATCATCGATTTCCACCGTTGGATCCGGCGGAGTCAGTCCAGAAGGAGAGTTGCCCCCAGCCTTCCTTACTCGGTGCCAGTGGTGACGTCCAGCGTGTCGATCCATTAGGATTGTCTCAGTTGTAGGGGTGACTTCCTCATTCCCCCTGTGTTGGTCAGAAGTTGTCGTTGTCAGCCTATTGATGACTGACGTCCGTTGAGAGGGAATAGCCAGTCTGTCGAAGGCAGAATTTCGAGTGGGGGAAGCAGCCTTAGCGACCTCGCTTGTATAGGGAGTTGTAACGGCCAGTCTTGTAAAGACCAACCCTTTGGCAGGAGAAGCCGCTTTGATGATTTCAGAACCAGGAATATCTATCCTTTTCAGGATAACCCCTTCTGGTATTGCGGGCTTCTTCATGGGCCCGTTGGAGCTTTGGCCCAGTCTGTTGAAAACTGAGGCAGTGGAGTTGGACGACCCGTTGAGAGAGTCCGCAGTAGTTGTGAGCTGATTAAAGACCGAGCTCTTCGGTGCTTCTTGCAATGGTACATAGGCGTTGAAGTTCATCGGTGGGAGCATGGTCCCGAAGAATAGCCCAGTAGTGGCTTGAGTTACCTGCTCCACTGGCATTATGAAAAGGGAGGCCGCTTGGGGCCCGTAGGTTACACCTCCAGATGAGGCGGAATGGGAGTTGCAGCTGGAGCAGTTAAAGGCCATTGATGTTCTTGTTTCTGCACGAGAGCAAAACCAAATCTTAGTACCTCGAACCCAAGGGCAATCATATTAAACCGCGATTCGTTCGCGAACACGACACACGAACTGTGGAGTGGAAAGAGGAAGAGGTCCCACCGGGCGTGCCAGAATCTGTTCTCCTCCGAACACAGAGACACGACCGCGTAGGTTCGTCTTGCCTGAATTTGGGGGCAGATGCTAGTTGGTGCTATCCGTCCACCTCTCTGAAGATGCCAAGTTGATTTATGGCACCATGTAACGAAGGTGTAAACGGATGCGGCCGATGCAACAGACTTCATCAGATTCCCCCTCATTTGAGGGGTTTTTGATTGCGGGGATGCTCTTCCCTGCAGGCGCAAGCCCCTGCAGTTAATTACGCTACCGCATCACGGTAACCACTTTCTCCTTCTCCAGATGGTCACTTCATGTCGTGGGTGTTTGTTTTGTTTTTGGTTGCCCGTGGATTGTATACGGAGACTAATTTATGTTGTCGCCTGTAGGACGTGGATTAGTACAAATCCGTATTTTCTTAGATTTAGGTTTGGAGTTGGGTTTAAGGATACGTTAGTCTCATTTGAGACTAAGATCAATTTAAACGTTTGTTAAGGATACGTTAGTCTAATTTTAGACTAAGATCAACTTAACGGGATCGTTTTGATCCAACAAAAGAGCATTTGGACTCTATTGTTTTAGCTTATGGACTTTGCGGTCCATTAGTTTAAGAACATTATGGTCCAGTTTAAAGACATCATAGTCTGTAAAGGTTAAGGACATCATAGTCCATGGGCTTGAGGACCCCACAGTCCGAGGTTAAGGACATCATAGTCCAAGCGCTTAAGGACCCCACAGTCCGAGGTTAAGGACATCATAGTCCATGGGCTTAAGGACCCCACAGTCCGTAGTTTAAAAACGTCATAGTCTATAAAGTTTAATGACATCATAGTCCATGAGTTTAAGGACCCCACAGTCCATGGAATGATTGGTTATCGGGACCTGTCACCTTTCTGAAGACGTTGAATGATTACAAAGACAAATATCAAAGGAGTGAAGAGATGTACCCTTGAACCAATATTGATTGGGAAATCTGTAGTCCAATTTGGGACTAAGATCAATTAATTGGATTATGAGCACATGGGCTCAGTTAAATTTGAATTGAGGACTTATGGCCAATTTGGGCTAAGTCCAATTAGGTTTGAAATGTTGGACATTTGTTTGGACTGTTGAACATTTGTCTGGGTTCAGCCCTCCATTATTTAGCAAAGTTTAAATTGGGGTTTGGGGATCTGACAACATTTTGTCTTTGGCTGAGCACTAACCATTCATTATAGCTCTGGACTTTACTTTGCATATCATATGAACTGATCAATTTTGAGGTTCGGTTGAAGGGGAGATTTGCCTCTGGAAAACTTAGCCAATTTAGGCTAAGCTTGGTTTTAAAATAGTGTTAAACACTAGAGGATATTTGGCGATCACGTGTTCCCAGGTGATGTGCTTAAAATAGTGTTAAACACTAGGGACGAAGCACTTAAAGTAGTGCTAAACACTAAGACTGAAGCGCTCACATGGGGTCACGTGAGGCGCCTGATGATTGGGCCTTGCCTCTGTTATTTGTTCTTAGAATATTCACAGAAGTGT
Source organism: Agapanthus africanus (assembly GCA_030015575.1). Lineage (NCBI taxonomy): Eukaryota > Viridiplantae > Streptophyta > Magnoliopsida > Asparagales > Amaryllidaceae > Agapanthus > Agapanthus africanus. The sequence continues at coordinate 28,093,104 of CM057338.1, forward strand.
TAAACACTTAATCTTAACGGCCATCACGTGTGGGCACGTGATGGGTACCCATGCATTGATTATTAAAGTGTTTATTAGGGGTCATGTGGGGACACGTGAGGACGCCCAAAATTGATTCTGCCCTTCCTTTGTTCTTTTATTTTGAGGAATTTATCCAAGGGTCACATGGGAGCACGTGAGGTATTGCCTCCAAGTTTTTTCTTTCTCATCTTGAGGAATCTATTTAAGGGTCACGTGACCATGTCTCATTCGTTCTTTTCTGACCACTGATGAGGGGAGTCACGTGTTGCCACGTGATCAGGTTTGATACTGACTTCTTTACGTGCATAGAGAGAATTAAATTCTTTGGTAGGGTTAAACCCTAATTTTGTTTAGAGGAATTAAATTCCTATGTATATGGAAGAATTAAATTCTTTAAACCAAACTCTCCCTCTAAGTTTTGGATCTGCATGGCAGAATCTTTCCGATGGGAATTAAATTCTCAACTTATGGGGAGATCTGCTCCTGCAGATTTTCAACCATGAAGAAGAACTAATTTCTTGTTTTAAGGGTTAACCCTGTCTCTGTTGGAGGAATTAAATTTCTAAGTATTTGAAAGAATTAAATTCTTCAAACTCAATTCTCTCTTTAAGTTTTGGATCTGCATGGCAGAATCTTCCCGATGAGAATTAAATTCTCAACTTATGGGGAGATCTGCTTCTGCAGATCTTCAACCAAAGGAAGAACTAAGTTCTTAGGAAGAGTTAAACTCTTAGTTTGAGAATTAAATTCTCTTTTTTGTTTTGTGGAGCTTATGATCTCTTTCTCTTTCTCACCTAGGGTTTCTTTCTCTTCTGAGGAAATTTTCTTTTCTTTCTGGAGAATTAAATTCTCTTCTTCTTTCTCTCTCCTGTTGTTTTTGTATATCTTTTTTTCTTCCCCCTTGGCTCTTATTTATAGGAGAAAGAAAAGAATCAGTTTGTTTAGTCAATCTTTCATTGAAAGATTTTAATTGATTTTGTAACTAACATGATCTTTTAGATCACTCAGTGAATTTTATTCACCATTGGATTTTTAATCCAAAAGATATTTTGTCTGTTATTCCTGGCAAATTTCAGGGAAATTTTTCCTTGTATAGAATCTTTCTATAAATTGGTGATTTTTAATCACCATTGGATTTTTAATCCAACGGTGCTCCACTTTATAGAGCACTATCTTTTTTATTTGGAAAGATTTAGAGAAATATTTTTCCAGTTAGGGTTCTCGATTCCCTCTTAATTAGAATTTAATTCTATTAGTTAAGAAGGCTTAAGACCCTGTCACGTGTTGGCACGTGAAAGGCTGATTGATCATTTAATTAGAATTTAATTCTATTATTTCAGAGATCTTAGGATCCCATCACGTGTTGACATGTGACCCCCTGATTAAGCATTTTAACCAGAATTTAATTCTGTTGTTGTAAAGAGCTCAGGAATTATCACGTGTCAACACGTGACCCTGGTCACGTGTGGGCACGTGATGCCCCATTGGGGTTTTTCCCTGTTGTTTTATTATACATTTTCCAGTGGGTTTAAAGGCCCATCACATGTGGGCACGTGACCCCATTTGAAGTTGTGTATCTCAGCGCCTATAACTTTGCCCATAGAAGGTCACGTGTCCCCACGTGATGCCCGGTCACGTGTGGACACATGATGCTTCTCTTGTGTATTTCTTTGCTGCTTTATTCAGTTCCCATGAGGGAACAGGTAAAAAGATATTAAAATCAGGGAAGGATATGAGTTATCAATGAAGATAGGATTATGGATATATGGTAGAATATAGCTGAATCAAGGGGAAAGAGAATTAAAGGCAGAATTCTATGTCACTCAAGTAAAGTACCGCATTGTAATTATGCTGCAGTTCAAAGTTACAATAACATAACTCTATTTAAGCTGATCAAATCCTACTATCAGAGTCAATGTGATAAGATTTAAGAAACAATCAAGAAAAAATCAAGGGTTTGTAGTTTCTTGTTACGTCGAGACAAGATTATCAGGGAAAACAAGAAAAGATTCAAAGAAATACAATCATGTTGCAGGCGTTACAGTCTACCCTCCTTAAAAGAATTTCTTCCGCGAAATTCTCTCAAGTTGCGACATGAAGTATTGTGATGCTCCATTGTCGAACAGTGCAAGTGCAGAAATAGTGGCTACCAGTATAGTACCTAAGTCGTGTAGGGTTGGTTTTAGATGCAGGGAAAAATATAGAGGTATACAAGGGTTTGAAAAGATGAAAGGATTAGGAATTACCAGTGGTAACCTGGCCAGTGGTTTCGGCTTTTCCAACCGGCATCTTGGATGTCTGGCCTCCTGGCACTTTTCTATGTGCCTACTGGTACATTTCGGACTGACGAGGTAAAGGTGGTCCTCGCAAAGGTGGTGCAGTAGTAGGAGATTGTATAGTCAGCCTTGGTGTGGGGTTTGTGTTTGCCCTGTACTTTGGGCAAGCCTTTAGAGTGTGTTCTGGCAATCCACAAATCATATAAAGACCATTAGCTCGCCTGCAATCCTTTACTTCATGTCCGAGTTTCTTACAATAATAGCAAGTCTTGGCTGGCGGTGTCCTTTTCTTCTTCTTGATATAAGCCTGAGCTACCCTTAAGGCTGCCTTAGTATGAACTGGTCCTTGGTGAAGGAGAGCAGCCTGCTCCTGCTGTCCCTCAACTAGACTCCTGGTTGCTTCAAGGAACGCCATTGATCTTATCAGTAAGTCCTCAACGGTAATGGGTTGTGGTATTGTAGGTGGTGGAATGTTGTCGTTCACGTTGATGCTCGTGTTGTTGGAAGTATCCATGACCTTGATAGAAAAGGAAGGGTTAGGATAGATTCAAGGAATTTGAAATGTAAAGAATGTTTAGTTGCCAATTCTTATAATTCTTGTGATATATTAGTTAGGATTCCATATAGAACTGACCTGCATGAGCCGCCAAAAAAACCTGTCACGCCCCGCTTCCTAGTGTACGAAGAAGTAGACGTGATGGGCCGCAACGTATTTACTCAGAAGTAAACAGGATAAGCGTAAATAAGCAATATATAGATAAAGTGCGTAAGAATGACAAGATATGTAATATAAATATCAACTTTTATTAACATTCATATTACATTACAACTGCTTTTGAAAAAGAAAATACAATGATGGAAAGCAGTGCCTAAACAGTGGCATATGAACTGAAAGGTAAATAAGTACAAGTAAGCTAGTAGTCGAGCTACTCGGGTATTTACTTCAAGTACTCCTGGCTGGGCTCGGAATCCTGATAGCCGGGTCCTCCTGACGAACATTCCAAAGAAAAAAAGAAACATGAATGTCGTCAGCAAACTAGCGCTCGGTAAGTCTCAAAAGAGAAATATAAATAGTTCAAATAAAGAGAAATAGAACTGGTAATTGGTACAAGTATATATGTTTGTTATATTAACGTGGTTGTTTGTAGCTTGGTACAAAATATATCAGTGTATACGAGAGGAGTCCAACTATTCCGTGGACTATGGGAAACGGAAAGCATAAGGCCCCGTCAAAACCCACGGAACAACAGCAATGGATGTTTATCTACGTCTTTTAGTGTCCATCATCGTGCTGCTTTTAATACATTCCGTACCAATCTATCCCGTTAAACCCCGTAATGTATATTGTATTGATTTGTAGGTATCAGACTTGCCGAGACCATGGATATAAGTTGTTCATGTAAACGGTTTCAGGATGTATCAAGTAGTCATGTAGTCAAGTCAAGTCATAGCCATGGTTCGGTCAAGTCAAGCTATGTTTTCATGTTGATATTGTTTTGGTATTCAGGTTCAGGTCCAAGTATACATGTTGGATTCATATTAGATTTGGATTCATGTTTGGATTGGGTTTATATTTGGATTGGATTCAGATTAGACTTAAACTCAGACTTGAGTCAGACACTTTAAACAGAATTTTGATCCTGAATTAGGTTTGGGTGTTATCGGTAATTGCTACACATGGACGACAGGATTTGTGTCTTTTTCCAAGACAATTACCATTGATAACTCCGTTTTAGTTTTCTACTTTAAATAGGCAAGCACTCACTTTCTCCAGCTCCCTGAGGCTCAAGAGAATTGATCCCGCTTAAACCCATATTTACTAAGATCCTTAATGTAATTTTATATAACTCGAGGGGGTTTTATGAAAAATATTTTATATACTTTCAAAATAAATCTCGAGTAATTAGTTATGTTCTTTAGGATTTTCATGGATGTGAATTTTAAAGATTGAGGTATATTAGTGAATATTTGCATAGCTTGTATAGTTCAAGGTTTTTGTCTTGTATTGATTCTTGATAGTATTTTAGTGAAACTTGTCATTCTTTTTATTTTTAGAAAAAAATATGGAATTTTAGTATAACTTGAAAATATGTGGTTTGATAATATTTATATAATTATTAAAAATTAGTTTTTATTATTAAAAAGAAAATCTCTTTTTTCTTAAAAATCGTATTAAAATCTTTCGAGAACGAATCTCCGTGAGGAGGTCTGCATCTCGCTTTACTAGTCCCGAGGATATGCGATAATCCGCATCATCCAATATTGGGTTCCCTAAAATGGGTTGTAGTGGCATAATTGTAAAGATTTTAATAATACAATTCAAAGAAAACGGGTTTTTATAGTTCATGGTAGTTTAATGAAAAGTTGTAATCGCCACAAAAATATGTTTCAAAGAGAATCATGCTATAAATCATGTGTGTTTTGAAGGGTAGGTCGTTACCCTGTGATGTTTTCTAAAGGTAATAGCAAGAAAAGCAAATAAATATGGTCGATACAAAGTTCATGGTATTTAAACGAAAAACTCAATTTAAAGTTGTTTAGCATGATAATTTAGGGTGAAAGTTGTTTCTTATTATTAGTTTCATGATAAACAAGTATGGTGTAATAATATTCATGAAGAACATAAGAAAATGTGGATTTTATAATATTTTAAAAAAGATGTCGGGGTTAACTCTACTTCCGACATGTTTTATAATAAGAGACTTTTTATATAGAAAGAGAAGAAGGGGCGAGACTTACTAGTTAGAAGGGTGAAGATACGGTAGAAGAAGATTGTGCAGTGTCCGTGGCGTCGCGGGAGCGCCGGAACTTGCGTAGATCCTCGTCGGAAGTTGACCTTGGGCTAGCCACTTGTACTCCACTTGTACTTAGAAAAATTTGATAATTTTGGTTAAGCATTTCAGAATGAGGTGGGGCTAGAGTATGGGGTTGTATTTATAGTGTGGAATTAGGGTTTTGGAATTGAAAGAATGAATTAAAATGCATTTAAAATTGGATTAATTGGGAAATTGAATTCTCTGTTAAATTGCAGAGAAAACAAACAGTGCAGGGTTAATGGGGGTAGGCCAATCGACAAGTGTACAAGCCTGGGGACTTTTCCCTACGGACCATCCGGTGTCGCCGGCCCAAAGCTTAATCTCGCCGGCCAAGTGTGAGTGTTGGGTGGGTGGGGGGTTGGATTTGTGCCACGTGTCCTCTTCAGTACATACAACATTTTACACATGTTTGTTTTTCCTGATTGTTCATTTTTGTGTGCAGTGCACGTGTAAACTTTTGGGCTTCCAAAAAGTTTTTAAAAAATCAGGAAAAATAATATGTGGCTGATGAGGAAAAATAATAAGTGGCTGATGGGATTCGAACAAGTGGGTTATGTCACAGCTGTGCAATACTTTACCAATGAGCTACAAGTGCTTCTTGCTTTTCTTAAACAAGAATAACTTTTAAATTGTGCTCAGGCTTGCAAACTCCTTTCTGTACTTTAAAAAGAAAAAAATTTGTACAGAAAATTCAGGGTCGTTACATAATATATATTATCGAAGCCCCACTTTACTGAGTCGAAAGAAGCTAGTTAGCACACAAAGAACCATATCCATTAATGTGGCAAAAGGAAATAAAAACCATGGAGCGAGAAAAAAATGAAATAAAAAAAGCTGAAATATACTTTTAAAATCCTAAACCCTAAATCAGTCACCTCTCCTTCTCCTCTCCCTCTTCTTCTCTCCACTCGCTCGATAGATTATCCAAAGCTGAAACGGTTACCAGATCTTAAGCTCATAACGGATAGAATAAAACTTCATAAGGCGTTCTTATTGATTGCGGATTTCACACTGCTCTCAAACGATTTCATTTACGAGTACAAGGTCATGAAACTGGATCTTAGTGTGTAAGGTTTATATTTTGATATTTTGATGCTATATGATGTATTGTTCCAATTCATAGGGTAAAATTTCCATTTAGTTATACGATTTATTGTTCATAATCAAATCAAATAAATTTGTAGATATTTTCCGTAATCAATTTAAATATTAAATCTATAGGATCTATTGGTACGAATTCAATGTGCTAGACTGCACTTTTGGACAAGGAGGCAGCAATCAGATTCTGCAGACGAAGAAAGGCTGTTATCAGTGAACTTTACTTGGATAGAGAAGTAACTCCTTTTGGATGGAAAGAAGCTGTAGATGCATTAGTCACCATCAGCTTGACGTGTGTGTTGACCTAAAAATGAAGAGGTCAGGAGCGGGAATCATCAAACGGATTTGCCCAAATGAAAAAGAAAAGGTTCGCCCCCCGTCCTTTCTTTCTCTCGGTCCCACCCGGGCCCCTCTGGGGTAATAAAGAAATGGATCAAAAAGGGGACTTGCTTTGACAATAGTAACTTGTTACAGGGTTTCAAAGAGAACTCGTGCCGGGTAAGACGAAAAGCTTTAACAAGGGTTAGTGGAATTCTGTTCTACCCGAACCAAGCTCTGCTGCTTCTTCTGCGGATGCTATTAAGATATAACCTCTTGATTAAGCTCTTTGATGGGCAAATGCCTGACCTTCCATAGAATTCTTGATCGGCTCGACTATAGAACCCGGCATTGAAAGAAAGGAAATTTTTGGACCGACGAGAGACTACAGTCATGGACAGACTCCAGACCGATAAGCGTTAGCAGACGAGACTGGTTGGACAGAGCAAGCAAGAGACCTCTTGCCGGGAATTCTGAAGTTGTGGTTGGCCATGAACTAACGGGTAAACCTGTCGGACGGGAAGTGGTGTTTCCAGTGGCGGACGGGTGAGTAACGCGTAAGAACTACCTATAGTGACGTCAAAGTACCAGTGACCATGAAGGTTTGGTTAGGCTTGGTTCCTGCTCCTGCTCCTAGCGGGAGCAGGAAAGCCTGTTATCAGAGACTAAGATCTTGAATTGGGAACTATTTTGTTGATTCGTGAGAACACAATTCTTTCTATCATCTTTGGATTGACAGGAATGCCGGTAGTTTGATCGCTTCCTGTAGGTCGAGTCGAGTAAGTCAAAACCAGCTTACGGGAAGGTACCAACTTCAAGGGGGAGCACCTACTGGTAGTGGTGAATACTGAGAACATTCATTCCCTTAGCGCGTTGGATCGTCGAAGAATGGAGAAATTCCTATCTCTGGTAAGACCACCCATGCGAGCATAATAAAACGCCTTGGAAGGGCCTAACCTTCTGGGTAAAGTTAGCTTATCCCCTATCCCTTCTAAGAGCAGCTAAGCTCCTCCCCCCTTATCCCTTCGATCTGGTTGTTAGTCTCGTTCCTCTCCTGGTAAGTCGAGTAGCTTCGAACCTACTTTCCTGCATCCTCGGGGGACGGATTAGTAGCTTCTTCAACTCCTCTCCTATGAAGGGAAGTTAGTCTTTAGCTGCTTTAACTGCTTTCCCTCAATACCGGGGAACCCGTAGGAAGGGGGACGACCCGCCGAATTCACATCAGAAATCGTCAACATGAACACAAATGTCATCGTCGAATTTCGGCGGTTCGGAGAGGACTCAGCTGTTAGTTTGTACCCCCTTTGGTTTCGGGGTGGACCCTTTCACTCTATTTTATTATATACGCTTAGCGAGATGCAGTTATTCCCCAAACTCAAGAAGGAGGTATGTTGAGCCGGGAGGAAATCTTCAGGCATTTTTGAAGACTTTCGTACTAAAGAAGGAGCCATTTTGATTGTGACTGTGAAAATGAGGTCGGCTTGCCTAGGACTGATTTTTGGAAAGAGTAATGATCGAATAGCTGCGAGCCCCTATATTTATACATCTTCAGGGAAGAACTTGATTACCCTGAGGGGTTGGGTTGTTTGACCGATTCCTCGGAGTCGGAGGAAGATCGACCCTGAACAAGTGAAAAAGGAGTAGTTTACGGACAGTTTCTAATCCACTTCTAGGCGGAAAGACATCGTGAGTCGGAAAAGACAAGTAAACTACGAGCCAAATCACGCTCATGAAAATGCAAGACACCTGACCGGTAGATTCGACCTCCCTGCCTTCCAAAGGTGCCTATAGGACGGGCCAGACGCAGCAGAGCGACAACCCGGGAGCGGATTCCCCACCAGCAAGGGGACAGGAGACGGCCATCTCGAGGCACATCACGACCTACAGGCAACACCGGCGAGACCCGGGAAGGAAACCCGATTGGGAGTCAACTAATTTACCTCAGCGCGATATTGGTTTTCATGGCGCGTTAGACCAAGCAACGGAGTGAGCGCCTAGCGCGATATTGGTTTGAAAAAGCGTGATTCATTAAGTGAAAGACGCTAACCGAATAGTTAGAAATGATGTTAAAGGCAATTTCTTGATCGATTTCAGCATATATTTCAGGGTGCAAGAAAGTAGTGCCAAAATGGAAGCGAAGTGTGTACTAATTGCCGTTAAAATTATATATGAGGTATCTTATATCGAGACAGAATCAAAAGAAACATAGAAGCTATTCGTAAAGCTGCGAAATACGCCATTTCCATTAGTGACAAAAAAATTGACGGTGAAGCTAAAAATGTAAGTTTGTTTAGGACATATATCATTCATAAAAGTGTAGATTTGTACAAAGCAGGTTATTTTTAATGATTAATGTACCAATAGTTGATAGGAGGCAACCCACAGTGTAAGATTCGCGTTGGTCACAGTCAGTGGTGGAGCCAGGAATTTGTGGTAGTGTAGGAGAGATTCAGCACATCAAAAGCATAATTTAGAAACATAGATTTTCTCAAAATAATAAGTTATAAATGTAACACCCTAGTGCATTTATACTATATATATTTGGGGTATTTCAAATCTTGTGGTAAATTTCTTTGCTTTGGGTTCTGAATGATGCATTTGCAGCTGTGGTTATTATCCGATCCGACCCGCATGTTTAAAACCCAACATGGTTTGAAATTACATCAAATATTTGCTAGTACAGTCTATCCATGCAAATATGGAATATTATACAAATATAATATATTTTAGAATCCACATATCTTTTTATAATACAATATAAATCCAAATAATATATTTTATTATCTATACTTGCATGTCATAGTACCCTATATCAGGTGGTTGCGCCCATATATCATGTTCGTATCCTAAGGGTTAGACAGACTGATTATTGGATCGCTACTTATATTTACGTAGATGTTTATTTTTATGTTTTTAATTACAGGATATTACATCATGATTTAAATCCTTACGTATATTTTTCATATTTAAAAACTAGATTTTTGAAGGGATACGGGTAATATTTGGAGAAATCCCGTATTATCTGTAAAATCCCATAATATATATATATATATAATATTATATATAACTAATATATATATATACACACACACACACACACACATATACACACACACAATTATATATATATATATATATAAAATATTTAAATTTATTATTTTTTATAAAAACTCTCTAAGATTCCTCGTCTCCCTCTCTCAGTTTCTCTGTGTCTCTCCCTCTCTCCCCCGTCCCCACCTCTTCTCTTTCTATATATATATATATATTTATATATTATAATATAAAATTTATAAACTATTAAAACTCTTTTACTCCCTCTCGCCCACGAATGACGAGCCCTAACCCACGCCGCTCATCGCCCTCTCCCCGTCCCCGCTCCCTCGTCGTTACCGTCCTCGTCTCCTTGTCTTCCTGTCACGCCCCGCTTCTCAGTGTACGGCGAAGGAGACGCGATGAGGTCCGCTACGTATATACTCAGAAGTACATACGCTAAGCGTATCTAAGCAATATAGAAATAAATACACAAGAGACAAGAGTATAAAATGAACAGCAACTTTTATTTATTAACATTCTTTGTACAATACATGGAAAGGAAATACAACTGAAATAAAGATGCCTAAACAGTGTCATAACAAGAAATGAAAAGTACTGGAAAGAAAAGTGTACAATGAAATTATTCTGCAGGGTCTTGAGTAAACTGCTCCAAGTCTTCTTGTGATGGCTCAACTTCTGTCGGGTCCAAGTCACCTGACGACATTCAAAGAAGAGAGAAACAAAATGTCGTCAGCGAACAGATCGCTCGGTAAGTCCCAAAGGTAAGAGGGAAGTAGAGAAGACAGAATAAGAAGATACATTTTAAAGTGTAAACTATTGTTGTAATGTTATGTCAACGCTGTTGTTTGTAGCTTGGTACAGAAGGATGCCAGTGTATACGAGGGGGGTCTCTATATGCTAGAGACCAGGGCAAACGGAAAGTACAAGAAACCGTTAAGCCACGGTACAACAGCAACGGAATATAGGTTAGGTGTCTTAATCTGACCACCGCGTGCCACCTTTAACACCTTCCGTACCAATCTACCCCTTAAACCCCGTAGTGTTTTAGCAGTATTGTTGTATTGTATTGTGTAAGTTGGATGACTGACCAAAACCATGATATCAGTAAACGGATTGTATCAGGTAATTGGAATAACGGAATAATGGATGTATATCCATGGTTTGATTCAGTCAGGTTGAATAGGTTGTTAACTGGATTCAGGGATTCATGTGTTCATATTGAGTTGGAATATTAAAGAATATAGATTGACTTGAATCATATTCAAGTCAGAAATAGTCAGACTCTAACCCGAGTCAGACTAAAAGAAAGGTAATTTGAAGTTCCATAATTGTTAGGGTCCTTATTGTAATTTATAAAACTTGAGGGGTTTTTATGTAAAAAGTACTTTTGTATAGTTTTCAAGATACACCTCAAGTATTTATTATTCTTCTTTATAGTTATAATGAGTGTAAATTTTATTTTTGTTATTCTAGTGAATATATCCTAATAAAAATATTAATTGATTTATTTGAAATTCATGGTATTTTAACGTAACTTTTAATCTTGTAATTTTTAGAAAAAGGTGGAAACTTATCTTATAATAAAATAGGTGTTTAAATGATAAATATACATATGTTAATACAGAATAATTTTATATAAATATTTTATTTTCCAAAAATCTCTTTTTTCTTAAATGTCATATTTTAAACCTTTCGAGACCGAATGCTCCTTGCGGAGGTCTGAATCTCGCACTACTAAGCTCGAGGGTGCACGATAAACCGTACAATCCCTAACGAGTTCCCCAAAGGTGGGTTGTAGTGGCGCTTTGCAAAGATTTAATAAATACTATTCATTTAGAAAACGGTTTTATAAAGATAAGGTATTTATTTGTAAAAGGATGTAAATTTCCGTATTTTAGTTTCTAGGGTTTCCTACGCCAGCTAGCCTATTTCTAAGGTCTAAACGACAAGTCATTAGAAGGCTCAAATCGCCTCTTCACCGCCAATTGTGGTCAGGTAAGTACAAGTGAGGAGGGAGGGATCCGCTCACGAATCGTGAGGCGGGCCTTTTAAAGTTACCCAAGCTCACTTGCCTAGCCTAGACACCACAAAGTCAGTTTAGATAAACGATCGATATCCACAACTTATCGTATTTTCCTAGTAAGAAATATTTATTTAAAAATGTAACAAATCTAGACCTTTAAGAATGGTTTTATGAAGATTATGGTATTTTACTGAAAATTTCGTTTTATCGTATTCTAAATTTTTATGAAATCATTTTAGGGTTTGTATTTATGTGTGGGTAGAGGTAGGTTGTTATCTTGTGCTCTACTTTAATTGTATAGTAAGCTTAAGGGTTAAATATGATAAACTAAACATGAGGGTATTTAAGTGAAAGAATACGGTATTTGCAAAAGTTATCATTTCATGTGTGAAAACTCATCCAAATTGATTTTTACAAGTTTAGTGGTCAAGATGAAGATGTTTAGGAATGATGGAATCGATTAGAAGAAGAAAAATAAACATTATGGTATTAATGTGAAAAGAATACGATATTACAAAAAAGCTATCAATTCATGTGAGAAATTTTGTCCAAATTAATTGTTATGTGATTAATAGTCATCATGAATATGTTTAGGTATTATGGAATTGGTGACAAGTGAGATTTTGTAGAAAAACCGAATCGGAAATCGGTTTGTTCCGATTTCCGTCGGGTTTCATAATTCCGTATTTTTGAGAAGTAGAAAGAAGAAAAGAACGGGACTTACGGGTTTCGATCTATACTAATGAGTATAGAGGAACAAGGTGAGTGGTCGAGGCTTTGTTTAATCGCCGGTTGTTTCAAAGAACGTCGCCGGAAATCCGTCAGCGCTTCGCCGTGAACTCGGTTTCAAAGCACACCTTTCTTGTGAAAATTTCAAGAGAGTAAACCTAGTGTTTTGGGATGAGAGGGTAGAGGGTAGGGGGTCTATTTATAGGGTAGCTAGGGTAGGGTAGGTGAAAGGTTTTCTTTTAAAAAAAATTGTAAAAATTTAAAGAAAAACATTAAAATTTGTAGTAATTAGGGTGTATTTAAAATTCTGGAACTGATCTATTAAAATGGAGTGAACAGGGGGTTATGGAATGCAAAAAGCCACATTTTTGGTTTTGGGAGCTCGGCCGTCCGACCGAGTTCGGCCGGCGGCGCCGGCCGACTCGGCCGATCCCGGCCGAGTTTGGCGACCGTCGGGTGCGGGGTTCTCTGATGTAGACTTTGGTATACTCCGTTTTTAGGGTTCAGTTCATCATTTGGGAGTTATGGCCTGTGGACTGTTGGGCTTCCAAGAATTTTAAAAAGAAAAATAATCTAAAAATAATGTGGGGCATGGGATTCGAACTCTGGTGGCTTGGTTCAGCAATGCAAGGTATTACCAATGAGCTACAAGCTCCTTCTTGTAATTATAGTGTTATTTAATTACTTAAAATGATAGCAGCAAGAGTGAATACTCCAAGTATACATTAAATTCAAAGTAATTTCTTGTACACTAAAAATGGAGTGATTACATTCTTGTAGCTTGTAATTAAAAACAAAAATAATTACCTAAATCTTGTGCTCAGGCTAAAATACCCCTTTGTGGATTTTTGAAAAAAAAATATTTAAAAAATTTTGTATAGGAAAAAGTGTATAAGAAAATTATGGTTGTTACACTTCCCCTCTACCTTGCCTTAACCTCCCCCTCTTCTTCTTTCCCAACGACAACCTAACCCCATAATCCTAACATCAAGAACCCACCTTCCTCCCTCATCGCCGGAAACCCACCATCACCGACTACCTCCATCACCTCCTCGTCTCCTCAGCAACCCTAGACCACCACTACCACACCCTCTTCTTCTTCCCTGCTCATCCCCGAACACCATCAACCCTCATCGGCCACCTACCTCACTGTCACCTCACCGCCGACCGCCTCTTCCCTCTCCCTGCCCTCGCCAAATCCAGAGAATCCCAAAACCTAGCAATCCCAACGGCCGTTACCTTCTTCTTCTATTCTTCTTCTTTTTCTTCTTTCTTCTGTTCTTTTCTGATCGTTTCGCCAGAGTTGCGCACGTCGTCAACGATCCAGACAACCCAATCACTGTCATCATCTAGCCCAGTCACCACGTCATGCATCTGCTCAACCAGAACAAGTCCTCTGTGCGTAAGTTTTGCGTCGTGACTTTATTTCGGTATCTGAACGTGACATCCGTATCTCGACGTGAGATTCGATCAGGCAAGTTCTAAACTTGCAACATACTATTTTGATTATATCAATATTTATATGCTTGATTATAGTGCATGCGGTTTAATATTCAGCAAAAAGTAGTGATTTACCGTTTTATAGTATCCGTCGGTATCCGTACTAATAATGGGTCATCCAGTTGCATGCCGGAACATCACGATATTATTATAATACTATATTAGTTCAATATGCTATCTAGATTGCAATATACATGGTAATGGACGTATAACGGTTATTACAGATAGAGACATATGCATCCTGGCATCAGTTGTGTTTACCGTGGTTTTATATTGGTATAGTTTTACATTCAGTGTCTATTCTGGTTAAAACACATTGCATGACGTGTTTACGACATACTACCATACTTGTTACTTGGATCATCCGCTAATGCTGACAATCCTGACTTGTTGTCTACATAGAAACGATATATACCTGTTTGATCCTGTGTTAGCATTAGTTTATATCATCAATAGCCGACTTGAACACAAAACCTGAGGGAAAAGGGAAAATCAAGAATGTAACCAGAATGTAACTCAAGAGGATATTATTATTGTTTGCCGTGATTCCAGACGTGAACAGAATAACCATTATTTATTGTGCCGTGGTCTCATGGGGTTATGAACGAGATACATTGTGCCGTGGTCCCATGGGGGTATGAACAAGATATATACTGTTGAGTTACGATGAGAATTATATTAAATGATTTCAAAGGCTTGTAGAATAGATAACCTAGAAGTACAGATTTTAGAATACACGTCACATACATACACCTCACTGTTTTACACCTGTGTTTAATTATTCATACTTATATTTAATCATGGCATCATATCCTGGTTATTACTATTATTTTAATATTATGACGCACTGACGTCTGGATTTTGCGTGGCCCGATTCTTCTGACATTATCGTAGACGGATCAAGAGTACTTTAGCAAGCAAGCTGAGCAATGAAGAGCCAGCTGTTTAGTTTAAAGATGCTTAGTTTCTTTTATTATCCGTAATTTTATTTTTATCGATGTGAGCCCATAAGGGACATGATTTAGAGATTGTTTTATTTGAATCTTGATTCGTTTCCGCTATATGCATTTTTTGATTTTATTTACTGTGGCAGTTGGACATGTGATAGATAGATTTAGTACTTTACTGTTCTTGATATCCGATTGACAACCATAATGTAACTATGGAGGGATTATTCCTAGACATAGGTAGCATGGTTGGTTCTGTCACATGCCGTATTTACGTATTTTGGGAAGTGGGGCGTAACATGGTTTATTTGGTATCAGAGACATAGGATTTAGGGTTAGTCGGGTTTTGTTCTTTTTGTAGTTGCGTATTGAACCAATACACTAACCAGAAAACCCGGAATTAGGAACATGTCCTGCCATATTACTATCTTGCCAGTCTTGAATCTATAGCTATCAATATCTTGTTTATTGAATCATATTTACTGTTACTAATCCCCTTCAGTATCTTGGCTTAAGAATCATGGCGGATAGAGATTTGCGGTCATACCAGACACGTGTAGATAACGTCGCATTGCTTGGAGTTGTATGTGGTATGCTTGAAAACCAGAAGCATCAAACTGACCTAAATCAGCGGCTGGCCGAGGCTTTCCAGGAGGGTCTGCGGACGGTCCAGCAGTCCATAGTTGCAGCAGCACCCAGGCCAACACAGCGTGAGGGCACCATGGTGGACTTTAATAACCTCGGTCCGTCCACATTTACAGGGCTGGAGGAGCCATTACCAGCGGAGCAGTGGCTAGTTAATTTAGAGAACCTGCTCGTTACCACGCAGATTCCAGATGAGAAAAGGGTGGATATAGTACGCATTCAATTAGTAGATTTCGCTCACGAGTGGTGGCTCGTAGAGGAGACCCGTCTGATCAAGCCAATCAGTTGATTAACTTTTTCGTGAAGTTTCTTGGAGAAGTTCTTTCCGCGGTCTACTCTAGAGGAAGTGGAAGAGAAGTTCATTAGCTTGAAGCAGAATGGCGGATCCATTGATACACATGCGGCCGAGTCATCCCGGCTCAGTCGATTTGCTGGGCCCTTGGTTGCCAACAAGGTAGATAGGGCAAAGCGGTTTATGTGTAGCCTGGATGTGGAGATTCAGAGACACATCATATCGTTGGGATTGACCACCTTCTCCCAAGTTCTCAAGGTGGATAGAGAACAACAGAGTTTATCAGTGAGAGTAAAGGGTACTCAACAGCAAGCTGTTGTAGTGCAGAAAACTCCGTATGCACCAACTAGAGCTCCTGTACGTAGAGGCATTCCGATAAATAAACAGGGGACAATGCCTATGAAAAGGACCTCTATTTCAATGTAGAAGAAGGATGTGATTTGTGATTACTACCAACGACCGGGTCATTTCCGGAGAGAGTGCCGGATGAAGCTTGGGCAGTGTCTGATTTGCGAAGCTGCTGATCATCGAATTAATTCTTGTCCATCGAGAGTTCAGTTGAAGGGTGATGCTCTGAGAGCAAAACAGAAGCAGATTACTCAGAACCCTAATCAAGCACGGGCCTTCACCTTGATGGCCAAGGAGGCCAAAACTTCAGACGATATTGTTTCAGGTATCCTACTTGTTTATAATTTTCCCGCATTGGCATTATTCGATTCAGGTGCATCCCATCGGTTCATGTCGTCCAAGTTTATCAGTGCACACTCTATTCGCCACACGGCCCTGTCTAGTTATTGGGATATACATACTGGGAATGGGAGAATTATATCTAGTAGTGAGTGCAAGGGCTGCTCGATTGTTATTTGCGGACGGGAGTTATTCGTGGATTTCTTGGTGATTAATACTGGAAGCTATGATGTTGTTTTGGGAATGGATTTTCTTGGCATTTTCCATGCTCACATTGATTGTAGGGCAAAGAAAGTGATTTTCCAGATCTCTGGACATCCGGAGTTCATATTTTTGGGAGATAGCAGATCTGTCGGGCCAGTCGAATTTAGGGCTAGGCCGACTAATGCTGTTCTTTCGTCAATGGAAGCAAACAAGGAAGAAGCGCCAGCAGTAGTTCGAGAGTTTATGGATGTGTTTGAGGACATCTCGGGTTTACCGCCAAAACGAGATGTGGAGTTTGCAATTGATCTTCCTGAAGAAGCGCTGATTTCAAAGGCTTATTATCCAATGGCACCGGTGGACTGGAAGAGGTAAAGAAATAAGTTACCGAATTACCAGAGAAGGGTTGGATTCACAGCAACAATTCATCCTGAGGAGCTCCAGTTCTTCTAGTCAAGAAGAAAGATGGCACGCGGAGGATGTGCATCTATCGAGAATTAAATCGGGTGACTTAGAACAAGTACCCAATCCCTCGCATCGGTGAATTATTCGATCAACTCAGTGGCGCGAGAGTATTCTCGAAGTTGGACTTATGATCCAGGTATCATCAAGTTCGGAGGAAATCAGAAGATATTTGCAAGACAACGTTCTGAACTCGATATGAGCATTACGAGTACTTAGTGATGCCATTTGGAGTTACTAACGCACCGGCAATATTTATGGACTTGATGAACCAAATCTTTTCACCGTACCTGGACCAGTTCGTAGTGGTGTTTATTGACAATATTCTGGTCTATTCGAGAAGCAAAGAAGAGCATGCAAAACACTTGAGGATCGCACTGCAAACGTTGAGATAAGAAAAGTTATATGCTAAGATGAGCAAGTGCGAGTTTTGGTTCGAAGAAATGAAGTTCTTGGGTCATGTTGTATTCGAATATGGAATTGCCGTTGACCCTGAAAACATTGCAGCTGTTCATGATTGGCCAATTCCAAAGAACGTAGGGGAGATCAGAAGTTTTTTTGGGCTTGCCGGATACTATAAAAAGTTTGTGGAGAACTTCGCTTGAACAGCAGAACCAGTGACCGAGCTAACACGAAAGGAGGTACCGTTTGTATGGACCGAGAAAGGTGCGTCGGCTTTTGAAGCATTGAATCAAAGATTGATCACCACTCCTATTCTGACAGTGCCAGACGGTTCCGGAGGGCTAGTTATTCACAGCGACGCATCTGGGAAAGGCTTGGGATGTGTTCTAATGCAGCATGTGAAGGTCATAGCTTATGCGTCAAGGCAATTGAAAACTCATGAGAAGAACTACCCAACTCATGATCTGGAGTTAGCATTTGTGATTTTTGCTCTGAAGATTTGGAGACACTACTTATTGGGCGTAAGGGTCGAAGTATTTACCGATCACAAGAGCCTAAAGTATGTATTCACACAGAAATAGCTCAACATGAGGCAGCGTAGATGGTTAGAGCCGATGACTGACTATGATCTTGATCTAAAATACCATTTGGAAAAAGTTATAGTGCCGGATACTCTAAGTCGGTTGCCAGTGATACGGATGTTGACGGCACAGAAGGAGATTATAGCTGATCTTCAGAGATTCGAATTGGAGATTGTACTACCAAATTCTTTGGGACAGTTGATGCAGTTGCAAGTACAGTCATCCTTGATCGATAACATTAAAGCCGCACAGTCTCATGATCCAAGATTGCAAAAGTTTCGAGAACAAGTAGAAGCGGGATTTCGAACAGATTTGTTGATTCATAAAGATGGTTCGTTACAATATGGAAGTCGTTTATGTGTGCCTAAGGGAGATGATCATGAAGAAGTGATGAAGGGGGCTCATAGTTCCGCGTATTCATTGCTTCCGGGAGGCACGAAGATGTACAGAGATTTGCGACAGGGAGGGCATGAAAAGGTAGATTGCTCGCTACGTATCGAAGTACTTGGTGTGTCAGCAGGTCAAGGCTGAATATCAAAGTGTAGATGGTTTGTTTCAACCACTTCTGATTCCTCAATGGAAGTGAGAACATATAAGCATAGATTTCGTGACAGCTTTACCATGGAGTCCAAAGGTCAATAATGCAGTTTGGGTTATTGTCGATCGATTGACTAAGGCAGCTCATTTTATACCGTTTCAAGTTGGTCAGTCGACGGAGGCTTTGGCAGAGCGGTATATGCAGGAGATTGTGAGATTGCATGGGGTACCCGTGAGCATCGTTTCGGATCGTGATACTCGATTTTTATCACACTTTTGGAGGAGTCTACAGGAAAGTTTGGGAACTCGCTTGAAGTTTAGCACAACCTATCATCCTCAGACAAATGGCCAGTTTGAAAGAACAATCCAAAATCTTGAAGATATGTTGAGAGTATGCATGTTAGACTTCAAGAGTCCATTGAAGGATCATTTGCACTTGGTGGAGTTTTCTTATAATAACAGTTTTCAGGCAACTATACAGATGGCTCCATTCGAAGAATTATACGATCGTATGTGTCGCTCGCCTATCTGTTGGGACGATATTGGAGAAAGAAGATTATTGGGACCGGATATTATTGTGTAAACGGTGGAGAAAGTGAACTTAATCCGAAATTATATGAAGGTGGCACAAGATCGACAGAAAAGTTTGGCTGATACTGGAAGAAGACTTCTGGAGTTCACAGTTGGTGGTGTTCTTGAAAATATCACCGACCAGAGGAGTGATCCGATTTGGCAGTCGAGGCAATCTTGGTCCTCAATTCGTAGGGCCTTTTGATATCATCGAGCGTGTTGGAGAGCTAGCTTATCGATTGGCTTTACCACCATCCTTGGCGGGTGTTCATGACGTGTTTCATGTATCTCAACTCCACAAGTATGTTAGAGATGATACGCACGTCCTAAATCACTCGGAACTGACAGTAAGGGAAGATTTAACATATGAAGAGTGACCAATGGCGTTTGTCGATCGACGAGAAAAAATCCTCAAGAATAAAGTTATCCCACTAGTACTCGTTTCAAGGGGGAATCGTTCACACGGAGAATTTACTTCGGAACGTGAAGACGAGATTCGACATAAGTTTCTACATCACTTTTCTTAGATCCGTGTTTTCTTGTCTTTTCTTATTCCGTGAATTTAGAGAACGGAATTCTTTTGTAGTTGGGTATAATATAACATCCTAATGCATTTATACTATATATATTAAGAGTTAAACTCCTTCCAATTTTTTTTTTTAAATTATTTTAATTTTGGAGCCCCTCTCACGTGAGGGGGAGGCTCCCACTAAGTGGGAGCCCCTGCTCCCTCTCACATGAGGGAGAGGGGGCTTCCACCAAATTGGAGCTTTCCCCCCTCACGTGAGGGGGAGGCTCCCACTTAGTGGGAGCTTCTTTCCTTCTTCACGTGAGGGGACTTAGTGGGAGCCTCTTTCCCTCCTCACGTGAGTGGGTGGCTTTCCCTTTCTTTTTTTTTATTTAAAAAATAAGAGAAATAAAATATAAATAATATTTTTTTAAAGAAAAAATGTTTCATTGAATAAAATAGAGTTTAACTCCATACAGAAACTTTTCGGAGTTTAACTCCAAATAAATTTGTTTTTGGAGTTTAACTCCAAATAAAATATTTTGGAGTTTAACTCCATATAAAAAAAATGTTTAAAAAAAAAATTAATAACAATAATAAAAAAATTTCACAAATGGAACAAAATAATGAACACGTCCCTATTGTTATGTAAAAAACACACACCAATACATCACATTGAGTTCGCATGACCGGTTTTACCCTTCAATCGGAGGTTCTCTCGCTCCAAAAGCGATGGGTAATTAATGGCAGTTTAGCCGGAGATTCGGATCCCCGCAATCAATAAACCCCGGCCTTCCCTAAGTTGGGGGAATCTATACATGCCTGACAAGTGCCCATTGCCTACCTGAACTTTGAAGCCAGCTGGAATGGCGCATTCCCATCTCAATAAGGTGACGAAAAACACCCTACAGATTCTGGCACGCCCAGTGGGACGGATCTCTCATCCTATATTTCAGGTTAAACATCCATGCGAACTCAATCAACATATATATTGATTGCCTGTACTGAAATCAAGCTTCTATTTGCAGGCTAACGACTTTCGACTACTATCTTCGGACGCAACAAAATGTCTTTAAGGGCAAGCTCAGCTCTCAACACAGCTCCCATTTCCTACACGATGAAGATGGACGCCAGGACGGTCCTTCCGGCCAGTCTCGGGCGACAGTGGGAGGAGCCGCCACTATCATTCGACGTTATTCTGTTCATGCCAGCTAACGCCATCTCTGCTCCTCAAGCCCCGGTGATGGATAAACCGACCTCCAAAGGCAGGAGGCCAAATGTGGTGATCTCGAGGGCACCACTACCCAAACGCAAGTCGGTGTTTGAACGACTTTCCTTTGCTCCAGCTGGGGGCAAGTCCATCAACACCAGAAAAGCAATAAGGCTTCTCGAGCAAGCTCCAGCGGTGCCCTTGACAACTGCTCGATCGGGTATCTTCTTTAAACTCCCCGTCAATCGACTAGCGATGGCTTCCTAGATGACGGATGCTCTGTTCTCTGATAAAATATCAGGAAACTCCCCAATGGGGTATCACGTGATCATACGTGACCAAGGGTCACGTGCTGACACGTGATACGTTCCTGTGATCTCTAATTTATAGAATTAAATTCTAGTCAAGCAGGCAATTAGTGGGGTCACGTGCCACCACGTGGTGGGCCTTTAAAACCCACCAAAAGGGATTAAAAGATGTAATAAGAAATTAAGGAAAAACCCCAATGGGGCATCACGTGCTCACACATGACCAAGGATCACGTGCTGAATTCCTTAGCTCTGTTAAACGGCAGAATTAAATTCTGAATAAAATGTTTAATCAAGAGGGTCACGTGCCAACACGTGGCAGGTTCCTAAACTCTTTAATTGATAGAATTAAATTCTATATCAATGATCAAACAGTAGGTCACGTGCTAACACGTGATAGACTCTTAAACCTTCTGAACTAGTAGAATTAAATTCTAACTAAGGGAAATCAAAGACCCTAACTGGGAAAATATTTCTTTAAATCTTTCCAAACAAAAAAGATGGTGCTCTGTAAAATAGAGCACCGTTGGATTAAAAATCCAAGGGTGATTAAAAATCACCAATTTATGGAAAGATTTTATACAAGGAAAGATTTCCCTGAAATTTTCCAGGAATAACAGATAAAATATCTTTTGGATTAAAAATCCAATGGTGAATAAAATTCACTGGATGATCTAAAAGATCATGTTGGTTACAAAAACAAGTAAAATTTTTCAATGAAAGATTGACAAAACAAATTGATTTTTTTCTTTCTCCTATAAATAGGAGCAAAGAAGAGAAGAGAGGAGGAGCTACTTTTTGGGGGAAATATACAACAACAGAGAGAAAAAAGAGAGGAGAATTTAATTCTCAAGAGAGCAAAAGAAGATCTCTTCAGAAAAAAACCCTAGATGAGAAAGGGAAAGAGATCTAAGCTCCATAAAACAAAAAGAGAATTTAATTCTCAAATTAAGAGTTTAACTCTTCTGAATAAGAACTTAGTTCATTCTTTGGTTGAAGATCTGCAGAAGCAGATCTCCCCACAAGTTGTGTATTTAATTCTCATCGGGAAGATTCTGCCATGCAGATCCAAAACTTAGAGAGAGAATTTAAGTTTACAGGAATTTAATTCCTCCCAATAAAACTAGGGTTTAACCTTACATAAGAATTTAATTCTTCCAAACTCATAGGAATTTAATTCCTCCAAATGAAACTAGGGTTTAACCCTATATGAGAATTTAATTCTCCCAAATTCATAGGAATTCAATTCCTCCAAATAAAACTAGGGTTTAACCCTACATAAGAATTTAATTCTTCCATATACACAGAAATTTAACTCCTCTAAAAAAATTAGGGTTTAACCCTACCAAAGAATTTAATTCTTAAAACAAGAGACTTAAAGCTCTCCATGCACTTAAAGAAATCAGTACCCAAGTTGGTCACGTGGAAACACGTGACCCTCCCTCTCAATGATCAAAAGAGAACGAACAAGACTAGGTCACGTGCCCCCACGTGACCCTTAAACAGACTCCTCAAAATGAGAAAGAACAGTCTGGAGGCAATGCCTCACATGCTCCCACGTGACCCCTAAACAGACTCCTCAAAATGAGAAAGAAAAAGCTTAGAGGCAATGCCTCACGTGCTCCCATGTGACCCTCAAAATAAAAGAGAATAAAGCCAAAGGCAGTACTGATCTAGGGCTTCTCACGTGTCCCCACGTGACCCCTGACAAACACCCCTTTTCAAAAGAATAAAATAGGGGAAGACAGAGGAATTGATGCCCAACGCAGAGGCATTGTCATGTGTCCACACGTGATAATTTCAAACACTAAAAGTGTTTAACACTTATCTGAATATTCTGAGAACAAAATAAAGGAAGTCTGGCCCCATCTTCAGATGCCTCACGTGACCCCACGTGACCAATTCAATTTTAGTGTTTAACACTACTTTAAGCGCCTCGTCCTTAGTGTTTAACACTATTTTCAGCACATCATGTGGGAGCACATGATCGCCAAGTATCCTCTAGTGTTTAATACTATTTTAAAGCCAAGCTTAGCCCAAATTGGATAAGTTTTCTAGAGGCAAATCTCCTCTTCAAATGAACCTTGAAAATCTAGAGCCATAATGAATGGTTAGTGCTCAACAAAAGACAAAAAGTTGTCAGAGCCTCCAAACCCCTGTTTAGCATTGCTAAATAAGGGGGGCTGAACCCAGACAAATGTTCAACAGTCCAACAAAGGGCCACCATTTCAAACTTAATTGGACTTAGCCCAAGTTGGCCATAAGTCCTCAATTCAGATTTAACTGAGCCAATATGCTCACAATCTAATTAATTGATCTTAGTCCCAAATTGGACTACAGATTTCCCAATCAGCTTTGGTTCAAGGGTACATCTCTTCACTCCTTTGATATTTGTCGTTGTAATCTTTCAACGTCTTCAAAGAGGTGACGAGTCCCGATAACCAATCATTCCATGTACTGTGGGGTCCTTAAACTCATGGACTATGATGTCCTTAAACTTTATAGACTATGACATCTTTAAACTACGAACTGTGGGGTCCTTAAACCCACGGACTATAATGTCCTTAACCCCGGACTGTGGGGTCCCTTTAAACCCCACGGACTATGATATCCTTAACCTCGGACTGTGGGGTCCTTAAGCCCATGGACTATGATGTCCTTAACCTTTACAAACTATGATGTCTTTAAACTGGACCACCATGTCCTTAAACTGGTAATTGACCGCAAAGTCCCTAAACTAAAACAATAGAGCCCAAATGCTCTTTTGTTGGATCTAAATGATCCTGTTAAGTAGATCTTAGTCTAAAATTAGACTAACGTATTCTTCACAAATGGTTAAGTTGACCTTATTCTAAAATTAGACTAACGTGTACTTAACAAACTGTTAAGTAGATCTTAGTCTAAAATTAGACTAACGTATCCTTAACAAACGTTTAAGTTGATCTTAGTCTCAAATAAGACTAACGTATCCTTAAAACCAACCCCCAAACCCGAATCTAAGAAAATACGGATTTGGACTAATCCACGCCCTACGGGCGACAACATAAATTAGTCTTCTTATACAATCCATGGGCAACCAAAAACAAAACAAACACACACGACACGAAGTGACCATCTGGAGAAGGAGAATGTGGTTACCGCGATGTGGTAGCGTAATTAACTTCAGGGGCTTGCGCCTGCAGGTAAGAGCGTCCCCACAATCAAAAACCCCTCAACGAGGGGGAATCTGACGAAGTCTGCTACATCGGCCGCATCCGTTTAAACCTTCGATACATGGTGTCATAAATCAACTTGGCATCTTCGGAGAGGTGGACAGATAGCACCAATTAGTATCTGCCCCTAAATTCAGGCAAGACGGACCTACGCGGTCGCGTCTCCGTGTTTCGGAGGAGAACAGATTCTGGCACGCCCGCTGGGACCTTTTTCTCCTTCCACTCCACACTTCGTGTGTCGTGTTCGCGAATGAATCACGGTTTGATATGGTTTCCCTTGGGTTCGAGGTACTAAGATTTGGTGTCTTGCTCCGTACAGAAAACATAAGATCAATGGCTTCAACCTGTACTAACTGCAACTGCAACCCTCGCTCCGTCCCGTCCGGAGGAGTGACTTACGGGCCCCAAGCGGCTTCCATCTTCGCTATGCCGGTGGAACAGGTCACTTAGGCCACCACTGGATTGTTCTTCGGGACCATGCTCCCACCAACGAGCTTCAGCGCTCCTGTACCAACACAAGAAGCTCAGAAGAAGTTAGTCTTTGATCGGATTACAACTACTGCGGCCCCTCTTAACGGGTCGTCCAGCTCCAACGCCTCAGTCTTTGATAGACTGGGCCAAAGCTCAGTTGGGCCCATGAAGAAGCCCGCGATACCAGAAAGGGTTATCCCAAAAAGGATAGCCGTCCCTGCTCCCGAAGTCGTCAAGGCGGCTTCTCCTGCCAAAGAGTCGGTCTTCACAAGTCCGACTATTTCAGCTCCTGTTCTAGGCAAAATCGTCAAGGCTGCTTCCCGTGCTCGGAAATCTGCCTTCGATAGGTTGGCATCCCCATTCAGCGGACATCAGTCTTTAATAGGCTAACAACGAAAACTTCTGACCAACACAGGGGGTATGAAGAAGTCACCCCTACGGCTGAGACAATCCCATCCGCACGACATGCTCGCCGTCGTCACTGGCGCCGAGTAAGAAAGGCTGGGGGTAACTCCCCTTCAGGACTAACTCCGCCAGCACCCATGGTGGAAATCAATGCTGCTGTTCTAACTGGGAACAGCTTTGAACCGCTTATGAGGGTTCGCAAGAACTCTCCGACTGCCATGCTGAAGAGATCTCCTCCACCGATGGGGATTACTACAGAAAAGAAGCCAGAGCAGCTCCCTCAGCGGCTGTCCTCCAAAATTTATAAAGTCTGTCGACAGGTCCAAGAGTCGGTGATTGATCAGGACTACTCTCACCGGCCAAAGAAGCTTAAAGCTCGATAAAGAGAAAACCATCCTGTCAAGCCACAAAAGGCGACAGCCGTCTGGGTGCCCGCTGCAACGGCTCCCTCAACATCAACCGCTCAAAAGAGAAAGAGGCCGGAGAATGCCCCTGTGACTGCGGCGAACAGCAAAAGCGCCGAATCTAAATGCCCTAAGTCTGGGGACATGGTAATACATACCGTTTATATGGCTTCCGGAAAAGAAGAAAGCCGTGCTTTTACGGGTCATCGACCGCTTACCCGATCGATAACGAAGGCTCAGGAACAACAGCAGCAGAAACTTCAGGAGATGCTGACTGCAATGGCCGCACTCACTGGGCCAAAAGAAAATCTAGAGACCTCGGAGCAGCGTCGGGAACAAGAAACTGATACCGAGTTCCTCCGAAGAATGCTCGAGAGAAGAGGAAAAGAGGCTGCGGAGCAGGCGGCCAATATAAAACGAATGGCTCTTTTGTTCCAAGACATGGATGCGATGATGTTACAGCCGGAACCTCCAGCTGAAGACCCTCCGATCATCGTTGAAGATGACAGAGAGGAGACATCGAACCTTCCTCAGGCTCTTTCAGCAGCCAAAGAGGAGACCATCTCCAAGGCCGCTCTAGATGATCACATTGCTCAGCAAATATGAGCTCACCAGGCAAACGAGCGGTTGGACAGATCGTTAAGACTGGACGACCTTATCCAGGCTGGTATGATCAAATAAGATACCTACCGGGATATACGATCCCTAAATTCCATGTATATAAGGGGACGGGAAATCCGCATCAGCATGTCGCCCAGTTCAGGGCTCTATGTGGCAACACTGAAGGTGATGATAAACTTCTGCTCCGCCAGTTTGTTGGTAGCTTGTCAGAGACGGTATTCGAGTGGTATTCTGAACTTCCAAACGACTCCGTCAAGACTTTTGCAGAGATGGAGCTACTATTCACCCAGCGTTTCGCAAGTGCTAGTGAACGCACCCCAATAACGGCATTGATCAATGCCAGGGTGAAGCCAGGTGAAACATGGCTGCAATACGCAATACGATGGCGAAATTTATGGTCAAAATGTGAGCAGCGCATCGAGGAAGCGCCGACAGTGGGCATGTTCGTGGGCACTCTTGATCCTCAAGCAACTATTTCCCAATTCATGATGTTCTTCAAGCCGACCATGTTCCAGGCCTTGATCGACAAACTGGCCCAAATGGACCAGATGGGTCATAGACCGTCTCCTTCAAAGCCGGAGCCGCGGAATGAAAAGGGTAAAAGGAAGGAGACCTTCGTCGCGAATACTCAACAGCAGCCCAGTGGTCCAAAATTAACGGATCGACTGGACGAGAGACGGCGATACTATAATGAGAAAATGAACCTCCCTTATTCATTTCCCTGGGACAAAACGAGGAGATTGTTTGAGCTAGCGGTGCACAACAGGCTCATCAATCTGCCGAATCCAAAACGACCGTTGCAACCTGGTGAGGCTAATAGTCCCAATTATTGCCCCGACCATCAAACGGTAGGCCATCCAATTGAAAATTGCTTCGTCTTTAAAGGCTGGATCGAAGATCAATACCAACAGGGCAAATTTGCCCTGTCCGAGAATTGGAAGGTGAACCCGCCACAGCCACACACTCCCAAGAAGACGGACAACCGGACGCATCATGTTCTTTCGTAGAAGAAGCTCCATGGGAGGTCGTTCTTTCAGCCAAGACTAAAAGAATGCTGAAGGATCTCCAAACATGCCCAGCGATCAGGTGGAAAAATCCACTGGAACCCGAGATCATCGAGGGAATGCTGAAACCGCGCCCAACTCCAAAGATTGATGGTGATAGCCAAAGCTCTCACATCCAGCCGTCAAAGTCTTCGAAGAAGAAGAAGAAAGCCAAGAAGCCCGTGAAACCTGGTGAAAAGCGCACGGACCTGCAAAAATATATCGACGCACTGGAAGAATATAACCAGAAGGTGCGGACCCCGGTCACACTCCAAGAATTTCTCAGCCACGTCCTTGAGGATGGAGATGATGACAATGGAGAAGACTCGTCGGATGAATCTGAGGATTATGTAGCAAGCTGCCATGTGATCTCTCACTCATTAATAGACGATGAAGAATCTCCTTACGCAGAGAAACTGGGGGCAGATCCTGAGCTGGAACTTCTAGGACCATCGGACGAAATGATTGATGCATTCCTGGACGAAGCTCTTTTTAAAAGCAAAGCTGCTCGAGAGCGTGAGATGGCCATATTTGAAAAGGCCAAACGCCGGCGACTGGACGAAAGGGTTAAAGCACTCCTGGCAGATCAAAATACATCCGCCACAAATAAAAGCAGGTTCAAGACGAGGAAAAGGTTCGCCAAAGCCATATCGATAGGAATGAAGCTGCCGCCCTCCGAAGGAAACACTCCTGGTGAAGCGGAAACACATCCTAGTTACTGCTTATATCATCGAAAGATTGCGCACCCCACCGAAGAGTGCAACGCTTTTAAAAGATGGTGGCAGAGATATGTTGCTCACCGACAACATTTCAAGCGGATGAAACGCAAAGCTCGTCGGGAGCAAAGAAATATGACCGAGGAGTGCAAAAGAACTGCCGGCAACTGCCATATGGTTGACTATGAGAGATCGCAAGTCCTCACTTTCGGGAGCGACTCTGACGAAGAAATGACTCTTGACCCTCTCTTCAAAGAATCCACCTCGGGAAAAGAGGAAGAGATGAAGACTTGTGAAAATATTCAGCTGCGCAATCGCACGCTTCCGGAAAAGAATCTCAGACCCGCTAACCTGGCTTCAAACGAAAAGGATAAGGGAAAAGAAAAGGTCTCTGAGGACATCGCCTTAGAAGATCAAGTCGTCAAAGAGCTGACAGCCAAGGACCCGCCTAAGAAAAGTAAGGTGGATTACAACATTCTTGCACACCTGAGAAAGATACCTTCACAGCTCAGCATTCTCGACGCCCTTCTGCTATCCAAAGAGGCGAGAGATTCATTGATCAAGGCACTGCAAGAGCCCGAGCAATTCCAAGCTTTCCTCGCCGAAGAAAAGATGAAAGACGAGCTGGATGAAGTGCACACAGTCGATATCACCTCTGGCGATGAAGATCTCCTCCTTGGGACATGCAAGCATAACCGTCCTCTTTATATCTCTGGATACTGTCATGACATCAAGATTGGCAAAATCCTGGTTGACAATGGGTCTTCCGTCAATCTCCTCAACGTGAGAATGCTGAAGGAAATCTGCATGAGCGTTCAGCACCTCGCTCACGATAAAATCACTATCTCCGGGTTTGACTCCCAGTCATCACGGACGCTTGGGTTTGTAATATTGACACTACGCTTTGGGCTGCTTGTCACGGACATTAAGTTTCATATCATTGACGCCAAGATATGCTACAATGCTTTGCTCGGCAGGCCTTGGTTACACGAGTATCTACACAACATCAGTGTATGAAGTATTTCAAGGATGGTCTCGAGTATACCGTAATAGGAGAGTTGAACCCATTCTCCATGAACGAAGTCCGAAAGTACGAAGATGCAAAATACTTCTTACCAGATTTTGAGGACACGGAAAGATGTCACAAACGGAAGAACAAAGCCATCATTACTATTCCGGTCTTCGGGAGTGATACCGAGGAGGAAGAAAAGATAGTTTATTCAGGGCCGCCTCAATGCAACAAGCCGGGACCGTCCATCCCTATGTTGGTTTTCGGCAGCGACTCGGAAGATGAGGTCAACGCTATATTTTCCGCTCGGCCATCAATGCAAGCCCTCGCTAGCGATAATCGGAGTTTGCAGATTGCCATGGTTTCACAAGAACATTACAAAGAGCTCGATGCGCTTGGTACCTATAGTGTGCAGGAACTGCAAACATTCTACGTCTCTCCTAGGCGAAGAGATGAAAAGGCGATCCTCTTTTATCAATCCACGGAAACCAAAGTAGAGAAAGAAATTTGGCATGGTGCGGATTCTACACATGACAGGCTCCAGCCCATCCGTCTGCCTAGATATTACACAGAAGGCTTGAGAAGGTTGTTAAGGCACCAAGGTGTACCCTTCAAACAGACCGCTTGACAAGCTCGGTTCTACAACAGGATTTGGGACGTCCCCTCAACTCAGCGAAAGTTGCCCAATGGGAAAATGAAAACGGTCGGGCTTGGATATGTCCAAACCAAGAAATAGGAACGAGTCCATGGTAGCTAAGTCATACATGACTTCGATGAAGAGACGCTGACCCTGAACCAAAACAAGATCCTGCCATCAAAATGCCGAGTCCGTTGTTTGAAGAACGGATGGACAAGCTAATACGGGAAGCGGGTCAAAAGGTCCGGGATGACCATAACCGTGAAATGGCCATTTACGAGAAAGTTAGGACACAGCGTCTCCTTCAGCAAGCCGTGGAGAATGACAATGCTCCTCGTCGCCAGCCCGTCATACAAAAGACCCGGCGTAGAGGCACAAATAAGCCAAAGAACGGAAAAAACGTTCGACAGCAGCCAAATGGGTCTAAGAAGCCACGCGAGCAAGAGTCGAGCAGCCGGGATCCATCCCTTATAAAGAAGATGGGTCGGGAATATTATTTTTCCTAAGACAAGACAAAGAAGATATTCGATCTCGTCGTAAAGCATTAGATGATGACACCCCCGGAGTCCAAGCACCCCGAGCAAGCGAACGAGATCTCCTACCCAGACTATTGCTCTTATCACCGAGTAATAGGACATCCTCTCGAAGACTGCTTCACCTTCAAGAACTGGGTCGAAGACCAATATCAACAAGGCAGGTTTGCTCTATCCAGCAGTTGGAGGGTAAGCCCGCCACAGAAGCATGAACCGAAAGCGACACATATAGCGAGAGTAGAACCAGATCAACATCGATCTTGGAAACGATCTCGTACCTGTCACGCGATAACGCTGTCAAAAGAAGAGCCCGAGAATATGGATGACCTCCCCTGGTGCTTCGAGAACGATGATGGCGAGGTGATCTCAGAGTTTCCACCGGCGCCGAAAGAGCTGGAAGATGGGATACATACTACTGCAGATAACCTCAAGAAAATTGATTTGGGGACGGCAAGTGACCCGCGGCCGACATTCGTTAGTGAGCTGTTGTCTGAAAAAAGGGTGGCTACACTAAATGACGTCTCTTGCAGTATAAAGATTGTTTTGCATGGAACTATTCGGAGATGCCCGGGTTGGATCCAGAAATAGCCGTCTACAAATTGGCGATTTCTCCGGACATCAAGACGATCAAACAAGCACCGAGAAGAATGCGGCTCGAGCTTGAGATGAGCATCAACACCAAGGTCAAGAAGCTAATCAACTCTGGCTTCATCCAAGAGGTTCAGTATCCTGACTGGATCGCCAACATTGTTCCAGTAATAAAGAAAAATGGGACGGTGCGCATATGTGTGGACTTCCGGGATCTCAACAAAGCTTGTCCAAAAGACGACTTTCTAGTACCGGTCACTGAGCTGATGATAGATAACACGTCCACTCACGAAGTTTTCTCCTTTATGGACGGCTCGTCAAGATACAATCAGATAAAGATGCATCCCGAGGACCAGAAGCATACCGCTTTCCGGACCCCTTTGGGCATATTCTGCTACAATGCCTTTCGGTTTAAAGAACACCGGTGCCACCTATCAGAGGGCCATGATGAAGATTTTTGATGAACTCATACATGAAATCGTCGAATGCTATATCGACGACCTCGTAGTAAAAAGCAAATCATACTTGGAACATTTAGAGCATCTGAAGATCATGTTCCAGCGCCTTCGGAAATACAACTTGAAAATGAACCCTCTTAAATGCGCGTTCGGAGTTTCCTCGGGCAAATTCCTAGGATTCATCGTCTGATACCGAGGCATCGAGATAGATCCGTCAAAGATCAAGGCGATTATGGAAATGCCTCCGCCAAGGACTCTCAAGCAACTGCGGTCTCTCCAAGGAAAGCTCGCATATATCCGGCGATTCATAGCTAATCTCGCGGGCAAGTGCCGCCCCTATAGTCACTTAATGAAGAAAGGAACTCCTTTCGTCTGGGATCGCAAATGTCAAAGCGCACTGGACGAAATCAAGCAATACCTGCAGAACCCGCCGGTACTAACCGCTCCAATCAAGGGAAAGCTTCTCATCTTGTACACAACAGCCCTCGAAGGTTCTTTAGGCGCGATGTGGGCACAAGAGAACGACCAAGGGAAAGAGAGAGCTCTTTATTATCTGAGTCGAGTTCTCCTGGGGGCAGAAAGCAATTACTCTCCCATTGAAAAACACTGCTTGGCGTTGATCTTCGCAATAACGAAGCTCAGACACTATGCGTTGGCACATGAGGTCTATCTTATATCAAAAGTGGATCCTCTCAAATACTTGATGTCGAAGGCCATATTAACAGGGCGGCTCGCTAAATGGGCCCTGTTCTTGATGGAGTTCTCGATAACTTATCGGCCTCTTAAGGCAGTAAAAAGCCAGGCCATTGCCGACTTCCTCGCTGAGCATCCGATACCTGCTGACTCTCCTTTGAACTGCGAATTACCGGACGAGCACGCGTTTGACACAATCGATGGGAAGATAAGAGAGAATGATACCCAATGGGAACTCTACTTCGATGCATCATCTTCCATGAAGAAGCACAAACAAAGCACCCCCATAATCAAATCAGGGGTAGGCCTCATCTTCGTGACTCCACAAAGAGAGATAATGCGCTTTGTCTTCTCCTTAACAGAGCCGAGGACGAATTATGAAGCCAAATACGAAGCTTTGATAGCAGGTCTCGAGATCACTATCGACATGGGAATTGAAAACCTCCTCATATACGGAGACTCCCAACTGGTCATTAGTCAAGTAAACGACGACTATCAAACGTGCAAGCCAGAGTTGGTGAAGTACGGCGGGAGAGTATAGCAACTGCTGACTCAAATCCCTGCCTATGCCTTGGAGAGCATACCGCGTGCGGAAAATAACAAGGCGGATGCATTAGCTAAGCTCGCTAAAGAACTGGCCGACGAAAACCTCGATGACGTGAGGATCGTTGTGCATAACCGTCGGGTTCTTGCACCGGCAGAAATATCTCCGGTGTCGTCCGAAGAAAAGGGAGCGACCGAGCAAATGGCTCTGCAAATAAAAGACCAGGAAAAGGCTGAGGATTGGAGAGAAGTCTTTATAGACTACTTCAAATCCCGTCGAACAACTGAAGATGCGTCCTCAAGACATCAGCTTATGAAACGAGCTCTGTCTTTTGCTTTTGTTAATGATACTCTGTATAAGAGATCATTTGATTCTCTATGGCTAAGATGCCTGGGACCCGAAGAGGTAAGGAGAGTCGTCCAAGAAAGTCACGACGGACTCTGCGGTTCTCACCAAGCCGGCCCGAAGATGAAGCTGAAGATCAAAAGGATAGGCTACTATTGGCCCACGATGATCCAGGACTACCTCGAATACGCAAAGCAATGCCACTCGTGCCAGATTCACGGGGACTTTATCCATCAGCATCCAAATCCACTGCATCCAACGGTGGCTAGCTGGCCGTTTGAAATGTGGGGAATTGACATAATCGGCCCCATCGAATCAGTATCGTCCAGAGGACATCGATTCATTTTGGCGACAACTGATTACTTCTCCAAGTGGGCAGAAGCAATACCGCTGAGGGAAGTGTAGACGGAGAATATCCTCCATTTCTTCAAGACCCATGTCATTTATCGGTTTGGAACTCCATGACGGATCATCTCTGATAACGGGCCAGCCTATAGAAGCCACAAGATCAGCCTCTTCGCACAACAGCATAACATAGACTGGAGGTATTCATCGGTCTACAATCCCCGAGCTAACGGTCTAGCTGAGACTTTCAATAAGACCTTGACAAAGATCGTGAAAAAGACGGTGTCTCGAAATAAGAAGGATTGGCACGAGAGACTGCATGAATCTCTCTGGGCGTATCGAACTACGTTCAAAACGGCCATGAACACAACGCCGTATGCGTTGGTATTCGGTACGGAAGAGATACTTCCCCTCGAGATAGAGCTACCCTCTCTACGAGTGGCAGTTCACTACGAGCTAACAGACGAAGAAAATGCTCACCTTCGGCTTGAGGAGCTCGATGCCCTTGATGAAACCCGGCTCATAGCGCAACAAAATCTGGAGGATTATAAAGCAAAGATGACGCGCTCATATGAGAGATTGACTAGGCCGAGAACATTCCGCCAAGGTGAACTCGTGCTAGTGGTCAAAAGACCTATGATCCCTAATCGTGCCAAACGGGGGAAATTCGAGCCGAACTATGAAGGCCCGTATATCATATACAAAGTTTATTAGGGTGGAGCCTACCTACTAATGGACATGCATGGTGAAAGACCTTTCAGGCCAATAAACGGCCGCTTCCTAAAAAAACACTACGCCTGATGAGTCATGGCCTAGGTCAATGATAGATGACGACGCCTATGTCTTCTCGCTATCTTCCTAAGCCCAAACTCTATAAGTAGTAGCCGGCTTATGGACCGAAATGTCCTTAAACTAACGATGGACCACTATGTCCTAAAACTGGCGACAGACCGAAACGTCCTTAAACTAACAATGGACCACTATGTCCTAAAACTGGCTGTTGACCGAGACGTCGATAAACTACTGTGGACTGCAGCATCCCAAGGCTGACACAAAAGAAACAGTATGTCCATAAGAAAAAATGGGCACGGATGAAAACCCGAAAGGGCTCCGTGAGTAAAAACAGCAGGGCTACCGGCGAGTTCTGTGAAAACCCGAAAGGGCGCAATCTCGTTAAAAGACATTAGCAAGGTCTTCTCGACCTTGTGAGGAGAAACCACCTACATGAGATCCTTACTACTCACAAGGGAGCAACACACTTAGGGATCCCCACGATTCCTAAGGAGAAATTACACTTGCGAGATCCTCACGACTCGTAAGGAGAACCCTCCTTTGAGACCCTCATGGCTCATAGGATTCAAAAGTCTTAAGCTACAGGGATCTGAACCTATTCTTAAGCAGCCATCACAACCTCCAATGCTGCCCTACAAGCGGTTCAGTATTGGCCCTTGTATACAATCCACGGGCGTGAATAAACATTTCCCTAACAAAGTCCTACCCGCGACTAGGGATATGTCTACATGGTGAACAACCCTTGTAAGTCCTCTCGACTTATAAGGAGAAAACACTCTTGTAAGATCCTTATGAATTATAAGAGAACACACACTTAGGAATCCTCACGATTCTTAAAGAGAAAACGCACCTACGTGATCCTCACGACTCGTAGGGGGAAACATCTTTATGAGACCCTTACGGCTC
The DNA here is from genome assembly GCA_030015575.1 of Agapanthus africanus. NCBI lineage: Eukaryota > Viridiplantae > Streptophyta > Magnoliopsida > Asparagales > Amaryllidaceae > Agapanthus > Agapanthus africanus. The sequence continues at coordinate 28,128,011 of CM057338.1, forward strand.
GTAAAGTCAGAAGCCTTAGTCGACGGGATCCTAAACCTGTCTACTAAGCCACCTTTGTTCGACATCGACGAAGGCAAATGATGATTCACTCCTGGCAATATCCCAGTTATAGCGATGCTGATGCCGAAATCGGTGTCAAATCCCAAAATTCGCAGCGAAAAGCCAGCGAGCCAAAATGCATACGAAATAGGCGAAATGATGGGGCAACTTGCAAACAAAATCAGCAAGTAAAAATGTATGCATGCAAAATAGCCGAAATGATTGGGCAACTCGCAATAAAAAGCAGCGAGTAAATAAAACAAACAGCCGAAATGATTGGGCACCACGAAAAATAGCCGAAATGATTGGGCAATCACGACCTTCGCGATACAAAAGCTGAAATGCTAGAGCATCGCGGAAAGAAAAATATATAAAATGAAACCTTTTGTCCTACAGGTGATATCACATCAATCCCTGTATACAATCCAGGGGCGTAAACAACGAAGGAATCACACCTTCCCTCCCCAGGCTCCATCAGATGAAGAAGCCAAATCTCAACGGTTCACAGATAGCCTGGAGATCATCTCAACATTCGTCTCATTACAATAAACACAGCATCAAGCAAAGCGGAACCGCGGCAATTCCCAGTTCCATGACTCGGCGGTGCACAGATGACCGAGAGTCAAACCCCGACTCCGTGAAATGCGGATAAAGTCAACCCTTTCTGGTTTCGTGGAACACAGCCTATGTTAGTCCTGACCTCGTAGGAAACGTCCAGAGCGGATCCTGGTCCTCGCAGAACACGGCTATGTCAATCAGACCCCGTGGGAAGCATCCAGAGCAAATCCTGGTTTCGTGGAACACGGCCTATGTCAATCCTGACCCCGTGGGAAACGTCCAGAGCGGAGCCTAGTTCTCGTAGAATACGGCTATGTCAATCAGACCCCGTGGGAAGCATCCAGAGCAAATCCTGGTTTCGTGGAACGCGGCCTATGTCAATCCTGACTACGTGGGAAACGTCCAGAGCGGAGCCTGGTCCTCGCAGAACACGGCTATGTCAATCAGACCCCGTGGGAAGCATCCAGAGCAAAATCCTGGTTTTGTGGAACGCGGCCTATGTCAATCTTGACCCCGCGGGAAACGTCCAGAGCAGATCCTGGTCCTCGCAGAACACGTCTATGTCAATCAGACCCCGTAGGAAGCATCCAGAGCAAAATCCTGGTTTTATGGAACGCGGCCTATATCAATCCTGACCCCGCAAGAAACGTCTAGAGCGGATCCTGGTCCTCACAGAACATGGCTATGTCAATCAGACCCCGTGGGAAGCATCCAGAGCAAAATCCTGGTTTTGTGGAACACGGCCTATGTCAATCCTGACCCCGTAGGAAACGTCCAGAGCGGAGCCTGGTCCTCGCAGAACACGGCTATGTCAATCAGACCCCGTGGGAAGCATCCAGAGAAAAATCCTGGTTTCGTGGAACACGGCCTATGTCAATCCTGACCCTGTGGGAAACGTCCAGAGTGGAGCCTGGTCCTCGCAGAACATGGCCTATGTCAATCCTAACCCCGTGGGAAGCATCCAGAGCAAATCCTGGTCCCATAGAACACGGCTAAAGTCAATCTTGACCCCGTGGGAAATGGCCAGAGCAACCCCTGACTCCGTGAAATGCGGATAATGTCAACCTCGTCCATCACTTACAGGTCCTCACGACGTGTAAGGAAGAAAACTCTTTTGTGAGATCCTTACGACTCTCAGAAGAAAACGCACTTAGGAATCCTCACGATTCCTAAGGAGAAATTACACCTACAGGATCCTCTCGACCTGTAGGGAGAAAATTCTTTATGAGACCCTCACGGCTCATAAAGTTGAAAAGTCTTAAGAGGCAGATCTTAACCCTGAATCCTAAGCCATCGCTGTCCTACATAGAAATCAAAATAGATTATCCACATAATGCACTTACTAAAAGGGACACACCATCATGAAGCAAAATATATCTTTTATTCATGAATCAAAATGAATACAAAGTACAATTTATGAAAGAATAAAAAATATATACTCTCATTCAGGAGTATGTACAAAAGAAGAATAAAATATATATATATACAATTCTTCAGGCCAGCGGACGATTTAGTAGATTTTCCAGTTCATCCCTTTTTCGCTGGGCCTCGGCTTCATGATTCATTATCGTCAAAAGACGGGCCTCCGCTTGAGCCTGTTGGGCCTGGTATGAGGCAAGCCAGCTTTCAAGCTCTTTTTCAGTAACCTTATGGGCTTAGACCATTTCACGAGTGAAGATGACGGCCTTATCAATGGCTACCACCTCCTTGATAGCCTCTTGAAGCACCCGCCAAAGTTCATATGCCCTAGTGGTCTTGGCCGTAAGATTGGCTTGAAGCTCCCTCAACGCTTTGGAAGCCAGCTCCCTCTCCGAAAACTTGCGGCTGAGCTTCTTCTCGCATGATATCATGTTCGCAGCACACCGCTCAATCAGCCCCTGTAAGCTCGCCTTCGCGGCCACAACCTCTGAAGGAAGGCGTGTACATTCAAGAATATGCAAGCAAGCCTCCACCTGTCGACAAAACTCAACCCAGACTGGCACCAATGTTTCATTATGGTAGGTGGTAAGAAAGGGACGAGAGCCGTTGTCTTCAGCGGCAAACGCTTCGGCCGTGATCAGACTGCCAGCACGAAGGTCTTCAATTAGGGCTGACAGGGAGCGAAGGCTTAGCTTTGCCATCCGTTCCGAGGCACGTAGAGCATAGGGGCCGGGTGGCATGATGATGCGAGATTACAGCGTGGTAAGGACTGGCAAAGCTGTTAAGATTTATAAACAGTCAGCGAGACTTGTAAACAAAGAGCAAATGGAACAACGTTGAGACTTTACTTACCCATAGTCATGCAAGAAGGGTCTGAAGGCTCCCCAGGCCCATCAAGAATCTCAACCTCGTCATCGGCTTTCAGAACTGTAGAAGACATCAATGTCATTAAATAGAATAACAATAATGCCGTAAGGAGAGGGCAAATGACACTAACCTTGCCCGGAAGAGAGGACGATGCGTTGAGGAGATATCGCCTGCGGAGCGGCCATCTCCAACAGGCGCTGAAAGGACTTTCTGGGAGATAGATCAGCAATGGACGCCGCCAATCTGCGTAATTCTGAAAAGACATGAAGGTTCAGATAATGGAGAGATTATTAATATAAAATATAGAAGGTTACCTTCGATACTTCTCCCATTCTGGACTGGAGGGATAGCAGCTTCGGCGGCCTCCTCCATGCCTCTAGGCACATCATCGGGGACGTGGGCCGGTATAATAACTTCCGATCGAGGAGCAGTGGCCGCCACTGCAGGCTCCAGCGGAAGGACGGTAGCCTCGATTACCTGTTCCCTAGCCTCCGGGCCGTCCCCAGAAAGATCCATTGAATCGGCGACCAACGAAGATGCCTCTTCCAGGGGAGCAAGCACTTGGGGAGCGGGAATCACCGAGGGAAGCTCCATCGCAGGGGCAACAGTTGCATCGACCCCCTCCACACTGATTAGTGTTTCATTGGGGATATTGGCGGAGTCTACAGTCAAAGCGCGACTCGAACTCAGATCTTCCACCATTGCCGAAGTCCCTGCAAAGTTTTCACGAAGATAAGGATATATATATATATATATATATATATATATATGTATATGAGCAATACAAAATATTACAAAGAGATACATGAGCATACCGATGCGCAAAGGAGCCTCTAGTATGGTTTTTTCGAGCCGACACACCTTCCTGAAGAGGTATGCTCGCCGAGGTTCGAGGGTAGACTCGTGGCCACCGGTCCACAACGAAAGTGCATCTTCGGCGTCGGCTGAGACAGCCTGCTTAAGGGCTCTCTCGCCCCCTTCTTCCAAAGGACCTATGAATATCCGCCGTATCAATGGAGGGTCTTCATAAAAGATGACGGCAGGATAAGGCCTTTTCGGGATCCTTACATTCTTGGATTCATCCTGTGAGCGTCTTATAGCCTCAGCCAATTGTGCGGCTTCCTCGGCAGATGAACCCGGGAAAAGTAGACCACCATCCGATTCTTGCATGGCTAATGGTCCATCTTGAAGAATAGGCTCGGATTCCACTAAAGAGTCGAGCAGATTGGTGACCGTCTTCCTCGCCTCTTGGGCCTAGAACTAACCACCGAAGATGATCGCTTCCTTCCCCTTGGTGCTTTGGTACGGCGTTGACCCACTTCGCCTTCAATGTCCTCGCTCGGCGGTGCTACCGATGACGACACGGCCAATGCTGACGCCGCAGCTGATGACACTGCTACTGGCGTCCTATTGGCCCTTGATTAAGCTCTAGTACGCAGTGGCATACCAGCTGTGGGAGTTAAATCCACCTCTGCCGCCTTCGGAATAAGCACGACGCTAGTATCTCTCAAGGGAGGGCGAACCGCTGCACGCGGTCGCGGCGGAACTCCCGTGGCTTGGATCGGAGTGGGAGCCCTATATCCGAGGAGCACCCTCCTATCCTCGGCAATAATTGGACTGACTCGGTGAAGGTACCAGCCCGTGAAAGACCCCACACATCAAGGAATATGATCAGCTTCAAGAATTACAAAGCAAGAGCCGGTGTTCAGCTGCATGAAGTGATGAGCGGCGTCACGAACAACTTCTGACGATGGGCTAGGCTCCACTATAAATGCCTCAAAGGGGACACCCTGGTCATATCCGAGTTGCCGAGCAAAGCGGTGTGGGTTGTACCGCATAAAAAGGGCCGCACCGTTCTGACAAAATACCAGATAACCTGTTCTGATCGAATATAGGTGCATGGCTTCCCTGGGCTTCAGAGAAGTTACTCCTTCTTTTGACGAGTCCCAGAGCTGTTGAATCGGTCCTGAGGGAGCAGAGAGGGCTCGATCATTGAATACCATCCCGCCCGTATTGGCATAGGGATTAATCAGCATGCGAATAGCCCCAGACTGAGTCGGGTCAGGAGCAAAAGCGTCCACCAGCCGCATGAGTCGCGGAAAAGTGTAAGCGTCATAAAAGCTGGGTCTTTAGTGCGCAGCAAATGCCCCCAGCACATGCATCTCAATCCAGGACGTAAAGTAATGAAGAGAGAAATTTACCGCATCTACGTGTGGGGTTGGGGTATTAGCCGCAGCGCTTAGCCCATGATACAGATGCGCCAGCCCCGCAATACCCACATCTAGTCGCGTCCCTTCGGCAATGCGATGAGCGGGGTAAATAAGTAAGGCTCTCATGAAACGACGGTGCATGGGAATGGCGAACCAACTGAGCCAAACACTGATGAAGCCCATGAAGAAAGTCTCCTCATCCATACCAGGAGCTGCAATCGACTCGAAAGACACGGTCGACATGATGGGAATGTAGAACTGCGGCAAGTTCTCTTCTTTAGCCGGCCGCTTATTTAAACCGAATCCAAAGGGGTCATTGATATTCGTGAACTTCGGAGCCGTCTTTGATAGGACATCTTCGCGAAGGAAGCAGGCGATAAATCTTTTGAAAGTGACGCCTTGCTCTTCTGACTCTGTGAACAGCTTCTCAAAAATGCTCAGAGTCTTGATCAAACTTGAGCACTTGTGGCGGACGGCATTCTCGGTCGACAGGCCGTCAAGCATGGCAGGCTCGGTTTCGAAGACATACTCATCGGGAGGCAGTAGTTCTTCATAGAGTGTCCCCCTGACCGGCAACCCTAAGATTTCGCGAAACTCTTCCAGAGAAATTGAAACTTCGCGGTCCTCTAGAAAGAAGGTGTTGGTGGGAAGATTCCATTGGTTTAAGAAGGCCTTAACCCACCAGACATGGGGAGACTTATAGTGGAAAAGAGATGCATATACCGCCTGATAGAGTCCGAACCTCTGCAGTCGCGCACAATGGGCGGACAGGATATAACGGGCCCAGAGAAGGTAGCCCGTAGGATGTTGAAGGGTAAGCCCTATCTTGTAAATCTGTCCCCATGGCTGGGCTTCGCCTTGGCAAATGCGGCGCCCTAAAATGTCTATAGCCAGCACAGGATGGTTCAGAATACCAGTTGTTGATGGCTCAAGTCGTCCCATAGGGGTTCAATTCAGCATCTCCACACCAAAGGCGGTCCGTGGATGGTCCATCGGTAGAAATGGACAGGTAGGCTCTGTCGGTATCTCGCAAAGAAAACTGCGGTGACCGTGGATGATATGACCGTTCCAGGTCCCCTATAAAAGTAGGTTGGTGCAATTAGGGTCGTGAGCTCTAATCATCACCATCACCTCTTCATTAGATGGTGACTGAGGAAAGGTAGCCTCCGAGCGGGTGAAAGGGAAGTACGGTAGAGAAGCTATTGTTCCTGAAACAAAGGAAAGGAAGCTGTTAATGAAGCCCGCACATGTGTGTGTGTGTGTGTGTGTGTGTGTGTGTGTGTGTAAGACAGTGGAAGAAAACGACAAAGGACTTATTTTATGGGACCATTGGTTACAAAACACATGGGCCCCACAAAATCAAGATGACGGCTCACTAATAATGAGGCCAAGAAATCATCATGAGAATAAAGGAAAGATTCTCAATGAATTCAAATGACTCTACACCTTCCCCCAAAGGGAAACCCATCTTGGGCTCTGCGAAAATCAAGTAGAATCTCTACTGCAATTTTTTTTGCAAAAAACAACTCAGGAGGAAAAATCCCAAGAAGTCTTCTTTTAAAGAATTAAGTTCTTTAGAGGAATTAAACAAGGGAATTAAATTACCAGAAGACATTTTTCAGAGCCAAGATTCTTTGAAATGGAATTAAATTCCAGATAAAGGTTAAGTATTGCTATCGACCTCTGAGATCAAAGGAGCCCTAACAAAAGAGATTTATGATTTAAAAATTGAGCAGTTTTCTTTTTAAAGAACTTGAAAAAAAATGGGTTCTTGTTAAAAGGGAAAAACCCTTGGTATGGATTTAAAATCCAACGAAAATTTCTACAAAAAGTTCTTCGGTTGTTCAAGATTCTTACCTGAAAAAGGAAATCTTTTGTCGACAGAGTTAAACTCTGGAAATTTTTGAATCAGAGAACTAAGCTCTGGAAAAGAGAATTAAATTCTTAGAAGAAAAACGAATAAGGAAGAAGATGAAAGAGTGGAGGTGCTTCTGAAGAGACCCCTGCATTTATAGGATGTGATGGGAAACGGTTCGTCTACCCCCTTCCCTAGACAGATCCAACGGCCACAAAAGGTGACAGTATTGCACTCACGTGCAAACACGTGAGAACAACGCTGTGGGGGCATTTGTTCCCTGATAAAATATCAGGAAACTCCCCAATGGGGTATCACGTGCTCACACGTGACCAAGGGTCACGTGCCGACACGTGATAGGTTCCTGTGATCTCTAATTTATAGAATTAAATTCTTGTCAAGCAGGCAATTAGTGAGGTCACATGCCACCACGTGGTGGGCCTTTAAAACCCACCAAAAGAGATTAAAAGATATAATAAGACACTAAGGAAAAACCCTAATGGGGCATCACGTGCTCACACGTGACCAAGGGTCACGTGCTGATACGTGATGATTCCTTAGCTCTGTAAAATGGCAGAATTAAATTCTGAATAAAATGTTTAATCAAGGGGGTCACGTGCCAATACGTAACAGGTTCTTAAACTCTTTAATTGATAGAAATAAATTCTATTTCAATGATCAAACAGTAGGTCACGTGCTAACACGTGATAGACTCTTAAACCTTCTGAACTAATAGAATTAAATTCTAATTAAGGGAAATCAAAGACCTTAACTGGGAAAATATTTCTTTAAATCTTTCTAAACAAAAAAGATGGTGCTCTATAAAATAGAGCACCGTTGGATTAAAAATCCAAGGGTGATTAAAAATCACCAATTAATGGAAATATTTTATACAAGGAAAGATTTCCCTGAAATTTGTCAGGAATAACAGATAAAATATCTTTTGGATTAAAAATCCATTGGTGAATAAAATTCACTGGATGATCTAAAAGATCATATTAGTTACAAAAACAACTAAAATCTTTCAATGAAAGATTGACAAAACAAATTGATTCTTTTTTTTCTTCTATAAATAGGAGCCAAGAAGAGAAGAGAGAAGGAGCTACTTTTTTTGGGAAATATACAACAGAGAGAAAAAAGAGAGGAGAATTTAATTCTCAAGAGAGAAAAAGAAGATCTCTTCAGAAAAAAACCCTAGGTGAGAAAGGAAAAGAGATCTAAGCTCCATAAAACAAAAAGAGAATTTAATTCTCAAATTAAGAGTTTAACTCTTCTGAATAAGAACTTAGTTCTTCCTATGGTTGAAGATCTGCAGAAGCAGATCTCCCCACAAGTTGAGAATTTAATTCTCATCGGGGAGATTCTGCCATGCAGATCCAAAACTTAGAGAGAGAATTTAAGTTTACAGGAATTTAATTTCCCAAATTCATAGGAATTTAATTCCTCCCAATGAAACTAGGGTTTAACCTTACATAAGAATTTAATTCTTCCAAATTCATAGGAATTTAATTCCTCCCAATGAAACTAGGGTTTAACCTTACATAAGAATTTAATTCTTCCAAATTCATAGGAATTTAATTCCTCCAAATGAAACTAGGGTTTAACCCTATATGAGAATTTAATTCTCCCAAATTCATAGGAATTCAATTCCTCCAAATAAAACTAGGGTTTAACCCTACATAAGAATTTAATTCTTCCATATACATAGGAATTTAATTCCTCTAAACAAAATTAGGGTTTAACCCTACCAAAGAATTTAATTCTTGAAACAAGAGACTTAAAGCTCTCCATCCACGTAAAGAAATCAGTGTCAAACCTGGTCACGTGGTAACACGTGACCCTCCATCTCAATGATCAAAAGAGAACGAACAAGACTAGGTCACGTGCCCCACGTGACTCTTAAACAGACTCCTCAAAATGAGAAAGAACAAGTTTGGAGGCAATGCTTCACGTGCTCCCACGTGACCCCTAAACAGACTCCTCAAAATGAGAAAGAAAAAGCTTAGAGGCAATGCCTCACGTGCTCCCACGTGACCCTCAAAATAAAAGAGAATAAAGCTAAAGGCAGTACTGATCTAGGGCGCCTCACATGTCCCTACGTGACCTCTGACAAACACCCCTTTTCAAAAGAATAAAATAGGGGAAGACAGAGGAATTGATGCCCAACGCAGAGGCATTGTCACGTGTCCACACGTGATAATTTCAAAGACTAAAAGTGTTTAACACTTATCTGAATATTCTGAGAACAAAATAAAGGAAGTCTGGCTCCATCTTCAGATGCCTCACGTGACCCCACGTGAACAATTCAATTTTAGTGTTTAACACTACTTTAAGCGCATCGTCCTTAGTTTTTAACACTATTTTCAGCACATCACGTGGGAGCACATGATCGCCAAGTATCCTCTAGTGTTTAACACTATTTTAAAGCCAAGCTTAACCCAAATTGGTTAAGTTTTCCAGAGGCAAATCTCCTCTTCAAATGAACCTTGAAAATCCAGAGCCATAATGAATGGTTAGTGCTCAACCAAAGACAAAAAGTTTTCAGAGCCTCTAAACCCCTGTTTAGCATTGCTAAATAATGGGGGGCTGAACCCACACAAATGTTCAACAGTCCAACAAAGGGCCAACATTTCAAACTTAATTGGACTTAGCCCAAGTTGGCCATAAGTCCTCAATTCAGATTTAACTGAGCCAATGTGCTCACAATCTAATTAATTGATCTTAGTCCCAAATTGGACTACAGATTTCCCAATCAACTTTGGTTCAAGGGTACATTTCTTCACTCTTTTGATATTTGTCGTTGTAATCCTTCAACGTCTTCAAAGAAGCAACGGGTCCCGATAACCGATCATTCCATGAACTGTGGGGTCCTTAAACTTATGGACTATGACGTCCTTAAACTTTATAGACTATGATGTCTTTAAACTACGGACTGTGGGGTCCTTAAACCCACGGACTATGATGTCCTTAACCTTGGACTGTGGGGTCCCTTTAAACCCACAGACTATGATGTCCTTAACCTCGGACTGTGGGGTCCTTAAGCCCATAGACTATGATGTCCTTAAACTTTACAGACTATGATGTTTTTAAACTGGACCACCATGTCTTTAAACTGGTAATTGACCGCAAAGTCCCTAAACTAAAACAATAGAGCCCAAATGCTCTTTTGTTGGATCTAAATGATCCTGTTAAGTGGATCTTAGTCTGAAATTAGACTAACGTATCCTTAACAAATAGTTAAGTTGACCTTAGTCTAAAATTAGACTAACGTATCCTTAACAAACGTTTAAGTTGATCTTAGTCTCAAATGAGACTAATGTATCCTTAAACCCAATCTCTAAACCCAAATCTAAGAAAATACGGATTTGGACTAATCTACGCCCTACGGGAGACAACATAAATTAGTCTCCGTATACAATCCACGGGCAACCAAAAACAAAACAAACACACACGACACGAAGTGACCATCTGGAGAAGGAGAAAGTGGTTACCGCGATGCGGTAGCATAATTAACTGCAGGGGCTTGCGCCTGCAGGGAAGAGCGTCCCCACAATCAAAAACCCCTCAATGAGGGGGAATCTGACGAAGTCTGCTATATCGGCCGCATCCGTTTAAACCTTCAATACATGGTGTCATAAATCAACTTGGCATCTTCGAAGAGGTGGACGGATATCACCAATTAGTATATGCCCCCAAATTCAGGTAAGACGGACCTACACGGTCGCGTCTCTGCGTTTTGTAGGAGAACATGCTCGTCAAGCCCTCAAAATCGAGAAGCTAAGATAGAAAAGGTCCAGATACAGAGCCAACAAAAGAGCTAGGGCTTCTGCTGATTTGAACACCGTAGGGTTCCAAGAACGAGGTTACCCAGCAACGACAGCTGAAACGACTGTAAATCTCGCTAACTCTTTTGAACCGCTGAAATTGGTTCAGAAGAATGCCATGACCGCGAAGGTCAAGAAAGCTGCGATCCGGGCAGCACCGCCCAAAGACCCAGCCGGGCCAACCGTCATCATTCGCCTGTCCTTTCCAGAAGACGAAGTGCCGTGATGATGGTCCAAAAAATCAGCTGCTAAAGATAAAGAGATGGCTGGATATGTGGTCCACACTGTCTACATGGTTGGACATGAAGAAACGAACCCTCCCATGCTTCACAACCATGGTGATGATATGGTTGATGCTATCCCGCATCGGCTTGGTCTAAATGATGAAGAGCCCGCTCAGGCCGATAATCCAAAGGAACCTGTGGTTCTTGTGGAATTGAGATCAGGCAATAAGGATGACCCGGTTGTCATATTCGGAACTATAGAACCAGCATTATTCCGATGGCTTCAAAGGCAGCTTCAGGACGGGGATGGGAAGTTACCCAAGGTCCAGTCTAAGGTCGACGAACTGGCAAACGTCGTGGCAGACCTCACGACTTAAGTCGTCCGATTGCAATTACATCAAAATCAAATTTTGGTTCATAAGCCAGGGATTGATACCCGGAAGTAGCCAATTGATACCCCCTTTAGCCCAAGAGTGAAGCGCCTTCGCGAAAAACGTCCGCGATCAGCCTCTAGTCCCTCCGATACATACACCGAACGTCGTAAGCGGACAACAGGAGATCCTAATACTGACCAACCTCGAAAATCGATGTCGGGAGGGGGAGGGGAATCGCCTCTGAAAGAGAAACTGGATAAGCTCTATTCCTTTAGAAGGGACAAAGTCCACAAGATATTCAAGGACGCCCTAAGAAACGGTCTACAACCGCCAGAATCAAAGAGACCGCAAGAAGCAAATATGACCGACGACCCTAAATATTGCCCCTATCATAGAGTGATAGGTCATGCCATCAAGGACCGTTTCGTCTTCAAAGATTGGGTCGAAAAGCAATACAAGGTAGGAGAGGTAGAACTGTCTAAAGGCGTGTTAGCAAATAGTCAAGCTGTGACTGCCAATTTTATAAGAACGGAGACCGAAGTCCTTCGGGAACCTGATTCTCTCAGACATCTGAATTTTCATGAAAGGAGCGGACCAAGGCAACAGGCTAAGTGCTAAACGAGCAATGTTGCTAATGAAGAAGCGGTGGATGGGTACACAACCTTGTTCACCGCCGAAAGACGTAACCAGGACGTTGGGACGTCCGGCCTGAATTTTGGGGGGCAGATGCTCTTTGGGTTTTATCCGTCCACCTCTCCGAAGATACCAAGTTGATTTATGGCACCGTATATCGGAGGTTTAGACAGATGCGACCGTGGTAGTATACTTCGTCAGATTCCCCCTCGTTTACGAGAGGTTTTTGATTTTGGGGACGCTCTTCCCTGCAGGTGCAAGCCCCTGCAGTTAATTACGCTACTGCATCACGGTAACCACTTTCTCCTTCTCCAGCTGGTCACTTCGTGTCGTATGTGTTTGTTTTATTTTTGGTTGCCCGTGGATTGTATATGGAGACTAATTTATGTTGTCTCCCGTAGGGTGTGGATTAGTCCAAATCCATATTTTCTTAGATTTGGGTTTGGGTTGGTTTAAGGATCGTTAATCTTGTTTTAGATTAAGATAAACTCAAATACTTGTTGAGGATACGTTAGTCTAATTTTATACTAAGATATACTCAACAGGATTTTAAGACCATTTAGATCCAATGAAAGAGTATTTGGGCCCTATCAATTTAGTTTAAGGACGTTACGTTCCATAGTTAGTTTCAGGACATTGCGGTTCATTGGTTTTAAGGACATCGTAGTCCATGAAGTTTAAGGACTTCATAGTCCATATTTAAAGACGTCGTAGTCTATGAGATTCTGGTTTATCCAATTTTGGGATGCACCAAAAGTTATTGGTTATTGGGGCCCTCCACCTCTCTAAAGACGTTGAAGAATTACAACGACACGTATCAGAGGTGTGGAAAGATGTACCCTTGAACCAGTGAATGTTCATCAAAGATTTGATAATCTTGTTTTGGACTGAGTCCAATAAAGAGTGCATGGGCTTAGTTGATTATGAGTTTGGCCAACTTGGGCTGAGCCCACCGAGTCTCTGTCATTTCACTTCTTTTTTTATAAAGTGTTAGACACTTGTTAGGACATACTCCTTTCTCTGTGCACATATTGCTAAACATTTATTGGGGTATTGACACCCACTTTCTTTTTGTTTTTTATTGAGTATTGAACACTCTTTATGGCATAGAGCGCCTTATGTACAGAGCACTCGGCGCTGAGTGCTAGAATTGGAACGCTAAGGCGCTTCTTCTAAAATAGCGCCCACGTGGGGAGCACGTAGAGCGCTTGGCGCTGAACGCCAGATTTGGAGCGCTGGAGCGCTAAAGCACTTCCTTTAGAATAGCGTCCATGTGAGGAGCACATGGCGCGCTTGGCACTGAGCGCTAGACTTGGAGTACTAAGGCGCTTTTTCTGAAATAGCGCCCACGTGGGGAGCACGTTGAGCGCTTGGCGCTGAGCGCCATATTTGGAGCGCTGGAGCGCTAAAACGCTTCCTTTAGAATAGCGCCCATGTGAGAAGCACATAGCGCGCTTGGCGCTGAGCGTCAGACTTGAAGCGCTAAGGCGTTTCTTATAAATTGAAGCGCTAAGGCGCTTCTTATAAAATAGCGCCCACGTGAGGAGCAGGTGGCACCCTTGGCGTTGAGTACCAAACTTGGAGCGCTTAAAGTGCTCCTTTTAAATTAGAGCGCTAAGGAGCTTCTTTGGCAGCTCTGATTAGTTCTGTGCTCTAAGAATTAAATTCTCAGTTTATAAGAGACATTGTCTCATGAATTTAAGAACCGAGTTCTTCTTTTTGTGAGGATATGCTTGATCTCTTCTGTTTTTTGTGAAAGACTTGGTCTTATAGATCCGTGATCTAGAAAAAGAACTAAGTTCTTCTGATGTGAGAGCTGAACTCTCAAATATGGAGAGGATGTTATGATCTCTCTTCTTTTTATTTACCTTGAAGAAAATTTCTTCTTCTTAGAACTTGCTCTTCTCTTTTTCTTTTCTGAGAACTTGAAGTTTATGGGGGGTTCTTCCGTTCTTCTTTTGATTTGAGAACTTATGGGGAGGTTTCTGTCTACAAGACTTGAAGTCTTGGGTCCTTTATATAGGGGAGGCTGACTTGTTGAATCAGTTAAGGAAATCTCTTATTGAGAGATCTCTGATTGATTTGGTGAATGTTTCCCACCGCTGGATATTTGATCGAAGGGTTTCTGTTTTACAGAAGATAGTTTTCTTATTATTAACAAGATTGGGGAAATATTTTCCCATACAGAACTTATTCCGTATCTTGGTGATTTTTAATCACCATTGGATCTTTGATCCAACGGTGCTCTGATTTACAGGGCATAATCTTTCCTGTTTGGAAAGATTTTGAGGAGTATTTCCTCAACAGAATTTTATTCTGGTAATTTGATGATTTATCATCTTCATTGGATCTTTGATCCAAGGGTTGAAAACTTTTAGTTCTGGCGCTGACGCTCTCGTGCTTTGCACGTGAGCGCTGCCTCAAAGACTTTGACTCTTAACGCTGGCGCTCTTAGCGCTGGCGCTCTTAGCACTGGCGTGCTATACACGTGAACACTGCCTCAGAGTCTTTTAGCACTGGCTCTCTTGGCGCGAGCGCTCTTGTGCTTTGCATGTGAGCGCTGTCTCAGAGTCTCTTAGCGCTGGCGCTAGCGGTCTCGTGTTTTGCATGTGAGCGCTGTTTCAGAGTCTTTGACTCTTAGCGTTGGCGCTCTTGGCGCAAGCGCTCTCGTGCTTTGCACGTGAGCGTTGCCTCAGAGTCTTTGACTCTTAGCGCTGGCGCACTTGGCGCAAGCGCTCTTATGAGGCGCTGTCTCATTTCAAATTTCAAATTTTGAATGGAGCTTTGCTCTCTAATTAGGGGAAACACATGCCCCCCACCGTTGCGCTCTCGTGGCTTACACATGAGTGCAGCGGTGGCAACGTTTCCACCGTTAGATCAACTTGGAAGTTGGATCGACTTCCAGCGCCTATAAATAGGGCTTTTGGCCCTTGAGATGACTGCTTGTTCATCTTCTTGCTTTCTTGTTCTTGAGAATTTAATTCTCTTTCAGAGCCAAGCTCTCTGCCTCAGAAAACTCCTTTAGAGTTAAGACTCTGTCAAATTTTGTAAGGATGAACTTATTAACAGATCTTTGCTCTTCTCAGATCTTAGATCTTAAAACAAGTTTTAGGGTTTTACCCATTAACAGAGCCGTGCTCATCTTTAGATCATAGATCTGTTCATCTTCTATGAAGAACTCTTAGAATTTGTTCATAGATCTTGAAGTCTTGGAGTTTTTAACTTAGTAAAGCTTTTGCTTTTTAAAGGGTTTTTTGATGGGTTACTCCATCATCTTCACTGAGTATAGCTCTTCAGAATTTTTAGGGGAATTTTTATTCCCTTCATCATTAGAGTTGACAAATGTCACTCTCTTTTGCAGAGCGCTGCTCTCAAGGGAGTTTAACTCCTTGTCCCGAGGGGCCTCTCATTAAATGAGAATTCTTTTAGGATTTCTCTTTTATTTGCACAAATTTGAATTTGTTGGGTGTCTTAATTAGAACTTGTTTTCTCCGTGAGGATATCAAGAGTTGTTTAAATTCCCGTGTCTATTTCAATAAGTATTTTCTTGATCGGTCTGACCACTAAACTCTCATTGATTCTCCTTTTCAGATACTATGGCCGCTCATCTTATGATCTTGACGAGATTATTTCTTATGGAGACATTCGCGCACTAGGCCATTGTCAAAACCAGAAGTTCACAAATGCTTAATGTGATGAGATTATGAGTCACTTTAAAGAATACAACGGTCGACTACTCCCTCGTCGCTCTGCTCTTTTG
This sequence comes from Agapanthus africanus, assembly GCA_030015575.1. Lineage (NCBI taxonomy): Eukaryota > Viridiplantae > Streptophyta > Magnoliopsida > Asparagales > Amaryllidaceae > Agapanthus > Agapanthus africanus. The sequence goes on from CM057338.1 coordinate 28,143,774, forward strand.
AAGTTCGTCATGAGAGCGATTTGGAACACACTTCCTGGATTTTACGAAGCCATGCCGCTTAAGGCACTGGATGATGCTGAAGACAAGGTGCACTCAGTATATCTGATGGGCTTGATCTCGAAGAGGCGGCGAGATAATCTTGTTGACATCTTGCAGCAAATTTTTCAACAGACGACGATAATCTCTGCTTATCGGAGGACGGACGACATCAGCGAGGATCCTGACGCTTTCCATCGTGAGAGGATGCACACGAGAATGGTCAGGGAGGCCAGAAGCAATTTAGACGGCCTTCTGAATTTCTTAATCCGTGTCCCGGATTTAATGTTTTACCATTGTAAATATTTTAATGATGCTTTTGTTTAATGTTTTTCATCAATATAAGAATTTTCTAGGGTATGAATAACAAAATTTTCCTTTCTATACATTTATTTTATGCATTAATCCTCTTCACACATACATGAGTGGGTATGCTTCAAAAGCTTAATTGGATGCAAATCAAATGTTCTCTTTATTGCCTCGCACAGTATGTGGTCGACGTCCGTGGGTTATGCCTTTTTGTTTCGACTTGGCGCAAAGTAGTTTATGTACTCTTGAGTAGCACCTCTATTTCAGTAGTATGTAACTTTGGCAAGTGTGGCCTGGAGATAGTAGATAGCAGTCCATCTTAAACTCCCTGCAGGGCAATGATGGCTTAAGAAACAGGTTCAGGTCTGCCGCCTAAGACTTTTCAACTTTATGGGCCGTGAGGGTCTCATAAAGACTTTTCTCCCTATGAGTAGAGAGGATCCCGTAGGTGTATTTTCTCCTTAGGAGTCGTGAGGATTCCTAAATGCGTTTTTGCTTGAGAGTCGTATGGATCTCACAAGAGAATTTTCTCCCTTACAAGTCGAGAAGACTCGTAAGTGGTTGGTGAGTTAACTTATTTCCGAGATAGGGTCATTGGATGACGTATTTCCGCGATGGAGTCATTGGATGACATGTTTCCGCGACGGGGTCATTGGATGACGTATTTCCGCGACGGGGTCACTGGCTGACGTGTTTCCGAGACGGGGTCATTGGATGGCGTATTTCCGCGACGGGGTCATTAGCTGACGTATTTCCGTGACGGGGTCATTGGCTGACGTATTTCCACGACGGGGTCATTTGCTGACGTATTTCCACGATGGGGTCATTTGCCGACGTATTTCCGCGATGGGGTCATTTGCTGACGTATTTCCGAGACGGGGTCATTTGCCGACGTATTTCCGAGACGGGGTCATTTGCCGACGTATTTCCGAGACGGGGTCATTTGCTGATGTATTTCCGAGACGGGGTCATTGAATGACGTGTTTCCGCGACGGGGTCATTGAATGACGTGTTTCCGCGACGGGGTCATTGAATGAAGTATTTCCGCGACGGGGTCATTTGATGAAGTATTTCCGCGACGGGGTCATTGGATGACGTATTTCCGAGACAGGGTCATTTGCTGACGTATTTCCGAAACGGGGTCATTTGTTGACGTATTTCCGAGACGGGGTCATTGGATGACGTATTTCTGTGACGGGGTCATTGGATGACGTATTTCCGCGATGGGGTTATTGGATGACGTATTTCCGCGACGGGGTCATTTGCTGACGTATTTCCGAGACGGGGTCATTGGATGACGTATTTCCGCGATGGGGTCATTGGCTGATGTATTTTCGCGACGGGGTTATTTGCTGACGTATTTCCGAGACGGGGTCATTGGATGACGTATTTCCGTGACGGGGTCATTGGCTGACTTATTTCCGCGATGGGGTCATTTGCTGACGTATTTCCGCAATGGGGTTATTGGATGACGTATTTCCACGACGGGGTCATTTGTTGACATATTTCTGCGACGAGGTTATTGGATGATGTATTTCCGCGATGGGGTCATTGGATGATGTATTTTCGAGACAAGGTCGTTAGGTGACGTATTTCCGTGACGGGGTCATTTGCTGACGTATTTCCGAGACAGGGTCATTGGATGACGTATTTCCGCAACGGGGTCATCTGCTGACGTATTTTCGAGACGGGATCATTGGATGACGTATTTTCTCGACGGGGTCATCTGCTGACGTATTTCCGAGACATGGTCATTGGATGACGTATTTCCGCGATAGGGTCATTGGCTGACGTATTTCCGCGACGGGGTCATTTGCTGACGTATTTCCGCGATGGGGTCATTGGCTGACGTATTTCCGCGACGGAGTCATTTGCTGATGTATTTTCGAGACGGGGTCATCGGATGACGTTAGGTTGTCTGTGAACCATAGAGTCTTAGAACTGGGGACTTTGTCCTGGCTCCGATTGGTGATGTCGCGTCCGAATCCTGCTGGAATGAGGAGGAACGCCGTTGCAGTTCTCTTGGATGTAGACGTGGCCGTCGAGATTTGGAACTAGGGACTTTGCCGTGGCTCCGATTGGTTTTGACCCTGAGGTCAGTTGTTGACGTTACGTCTGCATCCTGCTGGAGTTGAGAAGGAATGCCGTGTTGATCTTCTGGGATGCAGATGTTGCCGTCGAGATCTGACTCTCCCTTTGACAGGGTCTGGTGGGGAAATGTGGTCCCCTTTTTTGTTTATCCCCATGGATTGCATACAGGGGTCAGTATGGACTTTCTTGCAGGGCAAAAGTTTCATTCTTTCATTCTTTGTTTTATTTCTTTCCGCGATATTCTATCATTTCAGCTTTTTATATCGCGAAAGTTGTGATTGCCTAATCATTTCCGCTATTTTTCGCGGTGCCCCAATCATTTCGGCTATTTTTGTATGCATATATTTTACTCGCTGATTTTTATTACGAGTTGCCCAAACATTTCGGTTATTTCATATGCATTTTTTTGAGTATGGAACTCAAGATGATACCAATCTTAGCATCAGTATCGCTGCAACTGGAATGTTGCCAGGAGCGAATCATCATTTGCCTTTGTCGACTTAAACAAAGATGGCTTAGCAAACAGGGTTAGGATCCTGTTGACTATGTCTTTTGACTTCATGAGCTGTAAGGGTCTCATAATGGTGTTTTTCCCTACGAGTCATGAGGATCTCATAGATGCGATTTCTCCTTAGGAATGTGAGGATTCTTAAGTGTATGTTCTCTTGTAAGTCATAAGGATCTTGCAAGAGTGTTTTCTCCTTGTAAATAGAGAGGACCTACAAGTGTTTGTTCATCAAACGAGGGCATTCCACGTCGTCGGTGGGACTCGGCAAGGAAATGATTATTTGTGCCCGTGGATTGTATACAAGGGTCAGTATTGAACCGCTTGTAGGGCAAACTAGGAAATGTGATGGCTTAAGAACAGATTCAGATCCCTGCAACTTATGACTTTTGAATCTTATGAGCCGTGGGGGTCTCATAAGAGGGTTCTCCTTACTAGTCGTGAGGATCTCGTAAGTGTAATTTCTCCTCAGAAATCGTGGGGATCCCTAAGTGTGTTGCTCCCTTGTGATTCGTAAGGATCTTACGCGGGTGTTTTCTCCTTACAAGGTCGAGAGTACCTTGCAAGTGTGCATGAATTTTTCTTCTTTTTTTTACGAGTCTGCGCCCTTTCGGGTTTTCATAAATATCGCCTGTAGCCTTGTTGTTTTTACTCACGGAGCTCTTTCGGGTTTTCATCCGTGCCCATTTTGCTTATGGACGTACAGTTTTTTTTGCGTCAGCCCAAGAATGCTGCTGTTTGTAGTAGTTTTAGAGATGTTTCGGCCCGTCGCTAGTTTTAGGACATTGCGGTCCATTGTTAGTTTAGGGACATTTCGGTCCGTTGTTAGTTTAGGGACGTTTCGGTCCGTTAGTGCCATTTTGGAGACAACGGTTTCGCTGGATACTACTTATAGAGTTTGGGCTTGGGAAGATAGCGAGCGGATATTGGCGTCGTCATCTGTCATTGACCTAAGCCGTGACTCGTCAGGCATAGTATTTTTTCAGGAACCGGCCATTTATTGGCCTGAAGGGTCTTTTGCCATGCATATCCATGAGTAGATAGGCCCCTCCTTGGTAGACTTTGTCTATGATGTATGGGCCCTCATAGTTCGAATCAAATTTCCCCCGTTTGGCACGATTGGGGATCATAGGCCTCTTGACCACTAGCACGAGTTCGCCTTGGCAAAATGTTCTTGGCCTAGTCAATCTCTCGTATGAGCGCGTCATTTTTTGTTTTGTAAGCTTCCAAGTTTTGCTGCGCCATGAGATGAGTTTCATCGAGGGCGTCGAGCTCCTCAAGCTGAAGATGAGCATTCTCTTCGTCTGTTAGCTCGTAATGAACCGCCACTCGTAGAGAGGGTAGCTCTATCTCCAAGGGGAGTACTGCTTCAGCGCCGAATACCAATGCATACGGCGTTGTGTTTGTGGCCGTTTTGAACAAGGTCTGATACGCCCAGAGAGCTTCATGCAGTCACTCATGCCAATCCTTTTTATTTTTGGACATCATCTTCTTTATGATCTTTGTCAAGGTCTTCTTGAAAGCCTCAGCTAGACCATTAGCTCAGGGATTATAAACCGAAGAGTATCTCCGGTCTATGTTATGCTGCTGTGCGAAGCGGCTGATTTTGTGATGTCTGTAGGCTGGTCCGTTATCGGAGATAATCCGTCGTGGAGTGCCGAACCGATAGATGACGTGTGTCTTGAAGAAATGGAGGATGTTCTCCGTCTTCACTTCTCTTAGCGGTACTATTTCTGACCACTTAGAGAAGTAATCGGTTGTCGCCAATATGAACCGATGTCCTCTCGATGACGCTGGTTCGATGGGCACAATTATGTCGGTTCCCCACATTTCAAATGACCAGCTAGCCACCGTTGGGTGTAGCAGGTTTGGGTACTGGTGGATGAAGTCTCCATGAACTTGGCACGAGTGGCACTGCTTTGCGTATTCAAAACAATCCTGAATCATCGTGGGCTAATAGTAGCCCATTCTTTTGATCTTCAGCTTCATCTTTGGCCCGGCTTGATGAGAACCGCAAAGTCCGTCGTGAGTTTCTTGGACGACTCTTTTCGCTTCTTCTGGCCCTAGGCATCTCAGCCATATAGAGTCGAACGATCTCTTATACAGAGTATCATTGACGAAGGCGAAAGACAGAGCTCGTCTCATGAGCTGATGTCTTAAGGATGCATCTTCAGGTGTTCGACGGGATTTGAAGTAGTCTATGAAGACTTCTCTCCAATTCTTAACCTTTTCTTGGTCCTCTATTTGTAGGGCCGTTTGCTTGGTCGCTTCCTTTTCTTCAGACGACTCCGGAGATATTTCTGCCGGTGCGAGAACCCGACGGCTTTGCACGACGATTCTTACGTCATCGAGATTTTCATCAGCCAATTCTTTAGCGAGCTTGGCTAGTGCATCAGCTTTGTTATTTTTCGTGCGCGGTATGCTCTCCAGCATGTAGGAGGGGATTTGGGTCAGCAGTTGCTGCACTCTCTCATCGTACTTCACTAACTCTGGTTTGCATGTTTGATAGTCGCCATTTACTTGACTAACGACCAACTGGGAGTCTCCGTATATGAGGAGGTCTTCGACTCCTATGTCGACAGCGATCTCAAGACCTGCTATCAAAGCTTCATATTTCGCTTCATTGTTTGTCCTTGGCTCTGTCAAGGAAAAGTCAAAGCGTATTATCCCTCCTTGTGGAGTCATGAAGATGAGGCCTACCCTAAATTTGATTATAGGGGAGTTGTGCTTTCGCTTCTTCATGGAAGATACCCCATCAAAGTAGAGTTCCCATCGGGTATCACTCTCTCCTCTCTCCCTGTCGATCGTGTCAAACGTGTGCTCATCCGGCAGTTCACAATTTAGGGGTGAATTGGCAGGTATCAGATGCTCGGCGAGGAAGTCGGCGATGGCCTGGCCTTTCACTGCTTTGAGGGGTCGATAGATTATCGAGAACTCCATCAAGAGGAGGTCCCATTTATCAAGTCGTCCTGTTAGTATGGCTCTTGACATCAAATACTTGAGAGGATCTACCTTTCATATGTGATGGTCCTCATGCTCCAAAGCATAGTGTCTGAGCTTCGTTATCGTGAAGATTAATACCAGACAGTGTTTTTTGATAGGGGGTAGTTGTTTTTTGCCCCAGGAGAACTCGACTCAAATAGTAGAGGGCTCTCTCTTTCCCTTGGTCATTTTCCTGTACCCATAGCGCGCCTAAAGAACCTTCAAGAGCGGTTGTGTACAAGATGAGGGGCTTTCCCTTGACCGGGGCAGTCAGTACCGGCGGATTCTGCAGGTATTGCTTGATTTCGTCCAGTGCGCTTTGGCATTTCTGATCCCAGATGAACGGGGTCCCTTTCTTCATTAGATGTTTGTAGGGACGACACTTTGCCGGAGAGGTTGACTTAGAGTTTGACACCTGTTTAGGCATCAGTATCGCTACAACTAGGATATTGCCAGGAGCGACTCATCATTTGCCCCAGTCGATTTGGACAAAGATGGCTTAGTAGACAGGGTTAGGATCTTGTCGACTAAAGCTTTTTTGACTTTACGAGCCTTAAAGGTCTCATAAAGGTATTTCTCCCTACGAGTCGTGAGGATCTTGTAGGTGTATATTCTCCTTAGAAGTTATGAAGACTCCTAAGTGGTGTTTTCTCTTATAAGTCGTAAGGATCTCATAAGAGTGTTTTCTCTTTATATGTCGAAAGGACCTACAAGTGTTATTCACCATATCGGAACATTTCTTGCCATTTGCAGAACTTGGCAAAGAAATATTTATTCGTGCCCCTGGTTTGTATACAGGGGTCAATATGGACCGCCTGTAGGGCAATTTGAGAGATATGACGACTTAAGAACAGGTCTAGATCCCTGTAACTTAAGGCTTTTGAATCCTATGAGCCGTGAGGGTCTTACAAAGGGATTCTCCTCACGAGTCGTGAGGATCTCGTAAGTGTATTTAACGAGGTTGCGCCCTTCCGGGTTTTCACAAATTCACCGGTAGCCCTGCTGTTTTTACTCACGGTGCCCTTTCGGGTTCATCCGTGCCCATTTTGCTTCTGGACATACCGTTTTTTTCTTTTTTTCTTTTTAACGAGATTGCGCCCTTCCGGGTTTTCACAAGATCTCCGGCAGTCCTGCTGTTTTTACTCACGGCGCCCATTCGGGTTTTCATCTGTGCCCATTTTGCTTATGGATATACCTTTTTTTGTTTTTTTTGTGGGGTTCAAGTGGGATATTCCACTTGATTGCAGGACTCGCTTGTAAGCCCCTTGATATTCATTCTATTCTTTGAGAAGAAAGGACAATCTTACGTAGAGATTCTTCCTCCAGTGAGAAATATGCCCCCTGTGTATATCTCGGGGAGAACGGGTACCCACGCTGTCGCTATTTTGGCGACAGGTTGCTTCAAAGTGGCTCATTTTTTGTTGAGCGTAGGCGACAAATGTTGGGATTCCTTAGCACCTTGAGTAGGGTTTGCTATCAACACACATGCTACAATTAAAATTTTTTGGGTGTTAAGTAATCTTAACCTAGGATCAAACTAGAAATTTAAAGTAACAACATAGTATCTCATACTAAAACAAGAGTCTAACACTAAGTGAAAGTAAATACAACCTTTGTATACCTCCTTGCTAGACTCCTTGGTTCAACTTGGTGTTTGGACGGGTCCGCTTGAGTCCTTCTTTGTCCACGATGATCCATCGCGGAGTACCTTGGCTCAAGCTCCTTGCTTCACTAGAACAAGTAGAAGTGATGCAAAACAACCTAAACTAGTAGGCTAAACTAGTGTAGATTGGTGATGTGAGTTTGGATCTCACTTAAAAGTCTTTTCTTTTTTATCTTCTTCACTCAGTTATGAAGAGGTAGTAAGGTTTGAGGAAGAAGAAGAAGGAAGAGGCTAAGCAAGCTCAAGATAATTTTTATGCCAATAATAGAAAGAATAATGAATATATGAGAGAGTCTACTCACTCATAAACATGGTTGTAAAATATCTAGATATTTTGTTATTGGGTTAAAGAATAAGTGTAGAGATTAAATCATGGTTAAGTGTAGAGACTAAACCATGGTTTAAGTGTAGTAATCAAACCATGGTTCAAGTCAAAGTCAACAATGGAAGTGTGTAGAAACTAAGCAACCATGATATAATCCTAATTAATTCTTTAATCAATAATCAAAATAAATAAATATCTAAACCATGTGATTCTTGCATAGCCAACTCCAATGTATTATCATCATGACACATGTATGCATGCATGTGTGCATTCACATCAACATATGTATACATTCATGCATACAATAAATAAAGAAAAGGTTATAAGTGAAAAGACTAATGGTCATTAATATTAAATCAATAACTGATTTAATATACCGGTCATATCATATATGACCCGACCAAAAGAAGACGCCAGATTATAATGCGGTATCATATACACGCATTTACTCAGGCATGCGCGCATATCACCATATGCACCCCCACATCGTTTCGCCTGAGCTAGGTAACCCCTTCGTAGGACTTTAAGACTCGTCAATACGCCGGCAGTAAACGATGATCATATCAAACACCCACAAGCCGCAAGCGGTCAGCTAAACGTAACGGCCACCCGGGTATTGAGCGAGCAGAAGAAAAACAAGCGAACCTGTCAAAACTCCTGTCGAGCCAACCGGTAACATTTGTCGTACAGTCCGGTCTCTTCATCAGATATGCTGCATATCGAGTTTAGGGATGGCATCATTGACCCCAATAACTCAATAAGTTATGCCGATCTATGGCCTATAACAGTTCGAGAAACTACTGATAACACTTATCAGTAAATATCATCAGCCCTGACCAGGGACTTGCTGATATAGCCAATCGAGTATAGCGCAACAACAACCCCCAATACCGGGAGAGACGGAACCCCTCCTATCACTCATTGCCTCCACATGTCTCGTGACTGTACCTAAAAGCCACCTGTTTGCACGACTCAGTAGAGCCATGGCAGGGTGGAAATCAAAGCACAGTGGGAGAACACATGAGACTCTATGACGATCTCGGGTCTACAGACTAACCTGTACCAGTATCACCTGAGAACTGCTATCCGACGATAGATATAATACCATATAGAAGTTCTCGGCGAGTCCGTCCGGTGTACCCAGTCTCCACTGAGCACCCGTATACAATATCGGTATCAAACACCAATGGATGTGGGATCATCCATCGCCCATCTCATGGGTCCAGTATTATATACGCTAGTCTACTCTGGAATATTGATGCCCCATCTCGATACACCAACGACTAGGGACATTTCAGGATATGCTTATAAACCATATATGTCCCACTAGTATGATCTGCATCGTAATCATAGTAGTCAAGCAAATATCCTGAGGGTTTTATCAACATGTACAAATGAATAAAAGCATGATCAAGTGAACATGTCAGATAAAGAGTAACCAGATAGCATACTATCATGTCGAGCAAGAAAGTCCTCTGAATACACACACACGCACACACATGTATAAATACATCCACTATCAAATGTTGGCCTCTAGAGCATACACATATCCAACAACAAATACTACCTTACCTCCACTTTTCATTCATCTTCATCAGATGATGAAGGGTCTTGACTCAGCTGATCTAATCGAGTCATTTTATCCATGAGCTCTTGGAATGTTGTCGGCTTGAAGAGGGCCATATATGAGGACGTCTTTGAATTTGGGTCAAGGGTGGCTATGAGCATTCCCATGGCTGCAACTTCATTGATGCGTTGCTCGTATTTGACCAGAGATTTCGCCATCGGGTAACATATTGAACCCAAGTCTCATTCGGTCTAACTCTTTCGTTGACCAGCGCCGTCACGGTAGTATGTTCGTTCTCATTAGCGAATCTTTGACAGAAGAGCATATCCATTTCGTTGAAGCTCTTCACGAAATCATTTGGGAGTTCCGCATACCATACGAAGGTGATGCCCGCCAAACCGCTGACGAACTGTCAGAGGAGTAGTATGTCATTTCCTTCGGTATTTCCACACATGGATTTAAATCACACCATGTGCTGGGGAGGATTCCCGGTTCCTTTGTATATGTGGAGTCGGAAGTATGTATTCTGGCGGGTACTGTATTTGATCGTAGCACGCCTGATACGCTCGACCAGTCTTGATTATCCTATTTGAGGCTTCACTGGCATAGTGAGTTTTTACTTGCTGAGTGATATATGTGTCCAGCTTTGCTTTTGGAATCATTTACTCTTCGGCCGTTGATGAGATTCGTAGAGGATTTGAAATTTCATCCTTGTCTTTAACAGCGACTGCCGGCAGTTCACTTGCTTGTGGTTTCGATCAAACCGTCATTCTGGACATTTCTGCCGCTTATTCATCTTTCTTTTTGAGAGCATGATTTAGGAAATCAATATCCAACTCGTGCTCTGTTCTTTCTCCAGGTGTGTCTTCGGGATTTGCCTTAGACGATGGATTAGCGAGTGATGCCGCCTAAGCAAGCATCTCCTGCAGCTTTTCACATTGCAGTTGAACTTTTGTTAAGGACCGAGTTTGAGGTCGGTAACTAGTAGAAGCTCGAACTTCATCTTTGGAATTCACCACATAGACTATGTGAACTACCATACCCCAAGGCTTGGGGTGTTTGGAGTTTGCTTTGGGCACTTGAGCTTTATTGGGCCTCTCTTTTTTGTGGAAAGCCGCTTTGGTTTTGTGAGGAACCGCTGTATCAGGATCCGTCTTGGGATGAGTCCCTTGCTTCCACACCTTATATATAGACGAGGAAAATTGTTTTAGGGAGTGAACTGGTATCCGCTCTCGTGGGATATCCATGGGCTGCGGAGATTTCTTCAATATTACGGTGGGAGAATTTTGTCTATTACCCTTCGCAACAGTTTGAAACTGTTCCCGGTTGGAACAGCAACATTCACCACTGGAGTTAAAACAGGACCATACGGAGAACTGCCCCCAGCTCATTTTGTATGATGCCGATATCGACGTCGACCATTTCTTACGGCCGAGATTTGATTAGCCTCAGGATTTTGCCGAGCCTGCCCCCTGTTTCCTTTAGGAGCTTGAATATTCTTCCTCCTGCATCGACCTTGGTCCTTGGCAGGTGCCAGTTGTTTGAGGACCGATTCCGTCGGCAAAGTTGCAGCTTGGGGAACCAGCCTGTGGAAGACAGACTTCCTCTGGGCTTCCTCCATCAGCGTTGAGGTACCGAGGGTGGGAGGTGGGTGTATCGACCCAAAGAAAAGCCCTTGATTTCTTGAAGAGCCAGATTGCAGAGATTTGAGGCTGCAAGTAGCCCATACTTGACTCCACCAGATATGACAGAGCCTGAGTTGCTAGGGTAGAAGCAAACGCCATTCTCGATAGAGACGAAACACCGGCTTCAGTATCCCATCACCCAAAGGCAACCACAAACATACATACTGCGATTATTTGATCACGGAAAAAACACGACACACGAAGTGTGGAGTGGAAAGAGGAAAAGGTCCCACCGTGCGTGCCAGAATCTGTTCGCCACCGAAAGGCGCGACCGGGACGTCCGGTCTGAATTTTGGGGGGCAGATGCTATTTGGGTTTTATCCGTCCACCACTCCGAAAATTCCAAGTTGATTTATGGCACCATATATCGGAGGTTTAGACAGATGCGACCGTGGTAGCAGACTTCGTCAGATCCCCTCTCGTTTACGAGGGGTTTTTGATTGTGGGGACGCTCTTCCCTGCAGGCGTAAGCCCCTGCAGTTAATTACGCTACCGCATCGTGGTAACCACTTTCTCCTTCTCCAGCTGGTCACTTCGTGTCGTGTGTGTTTTTTTATTTTTGGTTGCCCGTGGATTGTATACGGAGACTAATTTATGTTGTCGCCCCAAATCCGTATTTTCTTAGATTTGGGTTTGGGATGGTTTAAGGATCGTTAATCTTGTTTTAGATTAAGATCAACTCAAACGCTTGTTGAGGATACATTAGTCTAATTTTAGACTAAGATCTACTCAACAGGATTTTAAGATCATTTAGATCCAATGAAAAAGCATTTGGGCCCTATCAATTTAGTTTAAGGACGTTACGGTCCATAGTTAGTTTCAGGACATTGCGGTCCATTGGTTTTAAGGACATCGTAGTCCATGGAGTTTAAGGACTTCATAGTCCATATTTAAAGGCGTCGTAGTCTGTGGGGTTCTGGTTTAGCCAATTTTGGGATGCACCAAAAGTTATTGGTTATTGGGACCCTCCACCTCTCTGAAGACGTTGAAGAATTACAACGACACATATCAGAAGTGTGGAGAAATATACCCTTGAACCAGTGAATGTTCATCAAAGATTTGATAATCTTGTTTGGGACTGAGTCCAATAAAGAGCGTATGGACTCAGTTGATTATGAGTTTAGCCAACTTGGGCTGAGCCCACTGAGTCTTTGTCATTTCTCTTCTTTTTTTTTATAAAGTGTTAGACACTTGTTAGGACATAGTCCTTTCTCTGTGCACATACCGCTAAACATTTATTGGGGTACTGACACCTACTTTCTTTTTGTTTTTTATTGAGTGTTGAACACTCTTTATGGCACAGAGCGCCTTATGTAGAGAGCGCTTGGCACTGAGTGCCAGACTTGGAGCGCTAAGGCACTTCTTCTGAAATAGCGTCCACGTGGGGAGCATGTGGAGCGCTTGGCACTGAGCGCTAGATTTGGAGCGCTGGAGAGCTAAAGCGATTCCTTTAGAATAGTGTCCACGTGAGAAGCACGTGGCGTGCTTGGCGTTGAGCGCCAGACTTGGAGTGCTAAGGCGCTTCTTCTGAAATAGCGCCCATATGGGGAGCATGTGGAGCGCCAGATTTAGAGTGCTGGAGCGCTAAAGCGCTTCCTTTAGAATAGCGCCCACGTGAGGAGCACGTGGCGCGCTTGGTGCTGAGCGCCGGATTTGGAGCACTAAGGCATTTCTTATAAATTGGAGCGCTAAGACGCTTCTTATAAAATAGCGTCCACATGAGGAGCATGTAGCGCACTTGGCGCTGAGCGCCAAACTTGGAGAGCTTAAAGCGCTCCTTTTAAATTGGAGCGCTAAGGCGCTTCTTTGGCAGCTCTGATTAGTTCTCTGCTCTGAGAATTAAATTCTCGGTTTATAAGAGACTTTGTCACATGAATCTAAGAACTGAGTTTTTCTTTTTGTGAGGAGATGGTTTGATCTCTTCTGTTTTTTGTGAAAGACTTTGTCTTATAGATCTGTGATCTAGAAAAAGAACTAAATTCTTCTGATATGAGAGCTGAACTCTCAAATATGGAGGGGATGTATCATCTCTCTTCTTTTTATTTATCATGAAGAAAATTTCTTCTTCTTGGAGCTTGCTCTTCACTTTTTCTTTTCTGAGAACTTGAAGTTTATGTGGGGTTCTTCCGTTCTTCTTTCGATTTGAGAACTTATGGGGAGGTTTCTATCTACAAAACTTGAAGTCTTGGGTCCTTTATATAGGGGAGGCTGACTTGTTGAATCAGTTAAGAAAATCTCTTATTGAGAGATCTCTGATTGATTTGGGGAATATTTCCCACCGTTGGATTTTTGATCCAAGGGCTTCTGTTTTACAGAAAATAGTTTTCTTGTTATTAACAAGATTGGGAAAATATTTTCCCATACGGAACTTATTCTGTATCTTGGTGATTTTTAATCACTATTGGATCTTTGATCCAACAGTGCTCTGATTTACAGGGCACAATCTTTCCTGTTTGCAAAGATTTTGAGGAGTATTTCCTCAACAGAATTTTATTCTGGTAATTTGATGATTTATCATCTTCGTTGGATCTTTGATCCAAGCGTTGAGAACTTTTAGTTCTGGCGCTGGCGCTCTCGTGCTTTGCACGTGAGCGCTGCCTCAGAGTCTTTGACTCTTAACGCTGGTGCTCTTGGCTCTGGCGTACTTTGCACGTGAGCACTGCCTCAGAGTCTTTTAGCGCTGGCGCTCTTGACGCGAGCACTCTAGTGCTTTGCACGTGGGCGCTGTCTCAGAGTCTCTTAGCGCTGGCGCTAGCACTCTCGTGCTTTGCACATGAGCGCTGTCTCAGAGTCTTTGACACTTAGCGCTGGCGCTCTTGGCGCGAGCGCTCTCGTGCTTTGCACGTGAACGCTGCCTCAGAGTCTTTAACTCTTAGTGCCGGCGCTGTTGGCGCGAGCGCTCTTATGAGATGCTGCCTCATTTTAAATTTCAAATTTTGAATGGAGCTTTGCTCTCTGATTGGGGGAAACAAACCCATGCGGTCTACATGATGGAGCCCAGAGGAACAAGTCCTCCTACGCCCTATAGCCATGACGATGACGTGGTTGTTGTCATCCAACACCAGTTCGGTCTAGATGACGAAGAGCCCGCTTATGCAATTAGGCCAAAGGAGCCCATGGTTCCTGCAGAATCAAGCCCAGGCTCCAACAGATGACCACTAAATCATTAAACTGGGAACAGACGACCCCTAAGTCGTTAAACTGGGAGTGTGAAAAAATGTGTGTAAATAAAAAAATGTGTAAATAAAAGAAAAAAGAAAAGCCGAAATGATGGGGCAACTCGTAATAAAAATCAGCGAGTAAGATAAAGATGATAAAGAAAAGCCGAAATGATGGGGCAACTCGCAATAAAAATCAGCGAGTAAGATAAAGATGAAAAATAAATCCGAAATAATGGGGCAACTCGCAATAAAAATCAGCGAGTAAAATAAAGATGAAAATAAATCCGAAATGATGGGGCAACCGCGAATAAATAACCGAAATGATAGGGCAATCGTGACCTTCGCGATAAGAAAAGTTGAAAGGATAAAGCAATCGCAGTAAAAAAACGACGAATGATGAGTCGCTCCTGATACCATATTCTAGTGCAGCGATGCAGATGCCAACCAAAATTTCAAATCCCTGGATGTCCCAATGGCGAATGATGAGTCGCTACTGGTACCATATTCCAGTGCAGCGATGCAGACGCCAACCAAAATCCAATTTCTCAAAATTCTCCCAGCTCTACGGGTGGTCTCCAAATTGACTACCGTATACAATCCACGGGCTCAAATAATTCTCCTCACATCCATGCCCCACCGCAAACACCAGTCACGCGGCCGGTCTTCGCCCTTAGAATTATGCTCCATTTGGGAAGACCCACTCATATGTCCTCACGATACATGAGGAGAACAAACTTACGAGATCCTCTCGACTTGTAAGAAAACACCTTCATGAGATCCTTACGAATCACAAAGGAAAAACACACTTGGGAGTCCCCACGATTCCTAAAGAGAAAATACACCTATGAGATCCTCTCGACTCGTAGGGAGAAAATGCTTTTATGGGACCCTTACGGCTCATAAAATTGAAAAGTCTTAGGCGATAGGGACCTAAACCTGTCTCCCCAACAGGCAACGACAAATGATGAGTCGCTCCTGGCATTGCTTCAGTGTTAGCGGTGCTGATGCTGACCAAAAAAAATTCCCAAGTCCTCCCGGGACAAATGATGAGTTGCTCCTTGCAGTGCTTCAGTGTTAGCAACGCTGATGCCGACCCCTATCCCAAAATTCCAAACTTTCGATCCAATAGACTCCTAAGTCTTTAAACTGGGAACATATGACCTCTAAGTCGTTAAACTGTGAACAGATGACCCCTAAGTCATTAAACTGGGAACGAGGGAAATCCACTCATGACAGATGATGATTCGCTCTTGGTACCGTATTCTAGGGAAGCGATGCTGATGCCAAACCAAAACCAAAATCCCCAAATCCACTCATGGCAAATGATGATTCGCTCCTGGTACCATATTCCAGTGTAGTGATGCTGATGTCAACCCAAATCAAATCAAACCAACAATCTCTGCTGCGGTATCATGCTTTGTCCCAAAATGTACCCCGTGTCGAAATCATACTTCGCCTCGGGATATCTACCTTCCCTGCCGGAATTATGCTTCGTCTCAGAATCAAGTCAACCAGCGACACTCCGTGCCGGGGATAAGTCGAACAGCCAGCGACACTCCGTGCTGGGGACAAGTCGACCAGCGACACTCCATGCCGAGGACAAGTCGACCAGCCAGCGATACTCCGTGCCGGGGACAAGTCGACCAACGACACTCCGTGCCGGGGACAAGTCGAACAGTGACACTCCGTGCCGGGGACAAATCGAACAACCAGCGACACTTCATGCCAAGGATAAGTCGACCAGCGACACTCCGTGCCGAGGACAAATCGAACAGCCAGCGACACTCCGTGCCGGGGACAAATTGACCAGCGACACTCCGGACCGGGGAAACGTTGACCAGTGACACTCCGTGCCGGGGACAAATTGACCAGCGACACTCCGGACCGGGGACAAATTGACCAGCGACACTCCGGACCGGGGACAAGTCGACTAGTGACATTCCGTGCCACAGACAAGTCGAACAGCCAGCGACACTCCGTGCCGGGGACAAGTCGACCAGCGACACTTCGGACCGGGGAAACATCGACCAGCGACACTCCATGCCGAGGATACGTCATAAACCGACACTCTGTCTTGGGGACATGTCAAGCATCGACCGTCCATGTCGTAAAAAGGGCAGTGCCAGCTTCCCAAAAGCGGGAACCAAATCAAGTTGCCTCCATGTGAAATAAGATCCATCAATTTCATGCACACAACCCACATGTGTGGTGTGCATTTATTGATGGGGGCACTTTGTTGGGGTCAAAAATTACACCCCGGTTGACCAAGTCAAAATCAAAGTCAACCCCAAGCCAAGTGGGCCTAAGCCCAGATCAAGTGGGCTCATGCCCGAGTCGAGCCCGAACATGAAGCAGCCGGCCTCCCCTATGCCAAAATAAAATTTTGTAATAAATAATTTTGATGTAATTTTTTATGCATAAATGTGAGAAAAATGGGCATAAAGCCAAATTTTTGTAAAACTCATGGCTCATGTGCAAAAGAAATGAGCATATGAGATATAGGATAGGCAAAATGCCATTTTGTAAAGCCCAAGGGGCTAAGTGAAATTTTGTAAGCCTATAAAAAGGCAACATGATAAGGAAAAAAAACTTTTCATTCCCCATCAAATCTCTAGGGTTTGTGCCTCCATCCTCAATCTCTCAAGTTCTTCTTCTTCTCTTTTCATTTTCCAATTAAATTAAGAGCTTAGCTCTATTTTTTTTAAAAGAAAAACTAAATAAGGTTTTGCCATAAACCCACCGAAGGAGAGTTTAACTCTCACATCCGAACAAAAAATGGTAGATTTTCGCTACCTTCTTCTCCCTCCTCAAGATCCAATTTGAGAGAAAGAGAAGAAGGGAAACCCACCTCCCAAGACTTTATCAAGAGGAGAAAAGGGTTTTTTTATCATCCAAGATCTAAATCTTGAAGTTTCAAGAGAACCCATTTTGGGTTTCTTCTCAAAAGAGAAAGGAGGAAATCTTTTGGAGTTTAACTCCACAAATAAAATTCTTTTGGAGTTTAACTCTATACTAAAACCTTGTTTTAGGGAGTTTAAATCCGAATAAAATCGTTTTGGGAGTTTAACTCCAAATAAAATCTTATGGAGTTTAACTCCATCACTTAAAAAAAAATGGACCTTTTGGAGCTCCTGCTCCCTTTCACGTAAGGGAGAGGGGAGTTCCCTTTCACGTAAGGGAGAGGGGAGCTCCCACTAAGTGGGAGCTTTTCCTCCTTCTCACGTGAAGGGGAGGCTCCTATGGGAGCCCTTACTCCTTCTCACGTGAGGAAGAGGGAACTTCCACTAAGTGGGAGCTTTCTCCCCTCTCATGTGAGGGAGAGGCTCCCATTTAGTAGAGTTTAACTCCACACCAAATAAAAACCTTTTTGGAGTTGAACTCCATTTAAAATTTTTTTGGAGTTTAACTCCACAACAAAAATTCTTTTGGAGTTTAACTCCACAATAAAATTCTTTTTGGGGAGTTTAACTCCACATTAAATTTATTAGGAGTTGAACTCCATTTAAAATTCTTTTGGAGTTGAACTCCGCAATAAATTTTTTTTGGAGTTTAACTCCATACAAATGATTTTAGAGTCTAACTCCTAAAAAAAATTAATTCTTTTGGAGCCCCTTTACTCACTCTCATGTGAGGGGGAGGCTCCCATTTTGGGTTTCTCCTTTTGCGTTGCTCTCTTCATGTGAGTGGAAGGCTCCTATTTTGGGAGCCCCTTTCTCCCTCTCATGTGAGGGGGAGGCTCCCATCCTGGGAGCCCCCTTGCTCCCTCTCACGTGAGAGAGGGAAGCTCCCACTCCCTTTTTTTTTAAAAAGGGGTTTTGTCTTTGGAGTTTAACTCCACAATAAAAATTCTTTTGGAGTTTAACTCCATTATAAAAAATTTTCTGGAGTTTAACTCCATTTAAAATTCTTTTGGACTTTAACTCCATTATAAAAATTCTTTCGGAGTTCAACTCCACAATAAAAATTCTTTTGGAGTTTAACTCCATTTAAATTCTTTTGGAGTTTAACTCCACAGATAAAAATTCTTTTGGAGTTTAATTTTACAATAAAAATGTTTTTAGGAGTTTAACTACATTTAAAATTCTTTTGGAGTTTAACTCCACAACAAAAATTCTTTAGGAGTTTAACTCCAAATAAAATTGTTTTGGGAGTTTAATTCCAAATAAAATGTTTTGGAGTTTTAACTCCTTCCAAAAAAACAAAAAAAATTTAAATTTTGGAGCCCCCCTCACGTGAGGGGGAGGTTCCCACTAAGTGGGAGCCCCTGCTCCCTCTCACATGAGGGAGAGGAAGCTCCCACCAAATTGGAGCTTTTCCCCCCTCACGTGAGGGGGAGGCTCCCACTTAGTGGGAGCTTCTTTCCTTCTTCACGTGAGGGGGCCTCTTTCCCATCTCACATGAGTGGGTGGCTTTTCCTCTCTTTTTTTTTATTTAAAAAAAAGAGAAATAAAATATAAATAATAATTTTGTTTAGAAAAAAATGTTTCTTTGAATAAAATAGAGTTTAACTCCATACAGAAACTTTTCGGAGTTTAACTCCAAATAAATTTGTTTTTGGAGTTTAACTCCATATAAGAAAATGTTATTTTTAATTTTTTATAATAATAATAATAAAAAAAATTCACAAATGGAACAAAATAATGAACGCGTCCTTATTGTTATGTAAAAAAACACACACATCAATACGTCACATTGAGTTCGCATGACCGGTTTTACCTGTCAATATGAGGTTCTCTCGCTCCAAAAGCGAGGGGTGATTAACGGAAGTTTAGTCCGCGGCTGTCGGAGATTCGGATCCCCACAATCAATAAACCCCGGTCTGTCCTAAGCAGGGGGAATCTGTACATGCCTGACAAGCGAGCGCATTCTCATCTCAATGGGGTGACGAAAAATACCCTACAACATACACCTCACTGTTTTATACCTGTGTTTAATTATTCATACTCATGTTTAATCATATGATCATATCCTGGTTATTACTATTATTTTGATATTATGACGCACTGACGTCTGAGTTTTGCATGGCCCAGTTCCTCTGACATTATCGCAGGCGGATCAAGAGTAGTTTAGCAAGCAAGCCGAGCAATGAGGAGCCTGCTGTTTAGTTTATATATGCTTCGTTTCTTTTATTATCCGTAGTTTTATTTTTATCGATGTGATTCCATAAGGGACATGATTCAGAGATTGTTTTATTTGGATATTGATTCGTTTCTGCTATATGGATTTCTTGATTTTATTTACTATGGCAGTTGGACATGTGATAGATAAATTTAGTACTTTACTGTTCTTCATATCCGATTGACAACCGTAATGTGACCATGGAGGGATTATTCCTAACCATAGCTATCATGGTTGGCTCTGTCACGTGCCGTATTTACGTATTTTGAGAAGCGGGACGTGACAATAAGTGATATTGTTGAGGAAAAAACGGTGAGAATAATTATAGATATTAAAGATTTTATTGGTCTGTTTTATAAACTAATTATTATAAGAAAATATATCAAGAATAACTTTGTTCGACATATTTTTAAAATCAAAATATTTAGATAACAATCAAGTTTTTAATTGCTTGTTCTTGAAATTAAAGATTTTATTGGTTTTATTTTATAAACTAACTAATTATTATTAATCGACTCTTTAAATAAGTATAACAATTAAAATTTAACTTGTTATCAGATTTCCAGTATAAAAATTAGTTTCTAAATATATCTAACCAAATTCGTAGGAGATGTTTTAAAAGTATGTTGTTACCTAGATATTTTTAAGGGATTATTTATTATTTTATCTTTCAGCAACGGAGTTTTTTTAGCCAGGAACATATAATTATTAGGGTGAAGAGATGGTTACGGGTTTTTTCGGAGAGCCGTGTGTAAGTAATTGCCTATACATGCCCATGCATGGCTCCGCGCCTGGCCATAGTGTGAGAAATAAATATTGAAATGTCTCACTCATGCATACTGCATTGTTCGTGAACATACCGCGCATGACCAGACGTAGAGCCAAAATATGAACTAAAGGATGGGGCCGGATGTAGGTACCAGATCCTAAAAGTAGAATCCAGCCTAGTACGTGTAATGTAATAAATCTGATAAAATGTCAATTGGGAATCCGAAAGAAATGATGTAATGTAATAAATATGATTGAAGCCCCTCCTTACTGACTTGACTAGTCAGCTAGCATACAAAAAACCATATACATTAATGTGGCAAAAGGAAAGAAAATCCATAGACCGACCCCATCGTCTTCATCCGGTAAGAACTACAAGATCGCCCTGTACGGTCAAGCCATGGCCCAAACAAAACTCCTTTTCTGAGTAATTAGCAGTCCAGCAGACTAAATCGAACTAAAAAAGCAATGGCCAGCAGGAGGAATAGTTTCGAGAGCGATGGTCGGGAAGCTAGCTGTCATCATCATCCTTTCTGGTAGGAAAAAGAGTCAATCAGAAGGTGTTACGCCCCATTTTCCAAAAGACAGTAGCAGGCACGCGACGAGATCCACAACATATTTATACTGAGAAGGGGTCCTTCCCGAAATAAATATGTTAAGCGTATACTAAGCAATATGTATAATATAACAAGAATTAAGCAAAAGAATAAAATCCAACTACATGATTATATTCAAATTCCAAAGATAAAAAGAAAGACAGATAACAAGTCTGAATATCGGATACAACCGAAAATAGAAATAAACGAAAGCATTAACATATAATCATACCATGAATGGAAATGAGAAGGCAGCTAGAAGTCCTCTGATATCTCGACCTCTCCCTCAATCTCTCGCTTGCCCATGTATCACCTGATGAACATTCCAAAAATAAGAAAAGAAACAAAATAGAATGTTTGTCAGCGAACTTGCACTCGGTAAGTCCTACATTAAAAGTATTAATTTTTAAAGCTAGGTTTAAAACAAAAGTATAAGCACATAGATAACATGGTTGTAACTAAACATACATGCATAATAATAAGCATAATATGATAAGGCATGTGATCAAGATAATAAGCATATTATGAATGGGCATGTAATCATAATGGTTACTATACTAACGTAAGTTTGGTTCGTGAGAGTTCAACCTGCTTCAAGAGCTGTATCGTTTCATCCCGGTACCACAACAACACGGATTCATGAGTTAGTAATGTACTGTTTCGGCTCGTCACCACAGCAATACGGATTCACGGATTCATGTGTTAATAAGGGGACTACTGAAACAAACTGTCAACATCTCATTTCCCAAACTACCCCAACCTTGTTACTAATCTACTAGTCTCATTTATGAATCAAATATGGGTCCATGTTTATGTGTTGTATAATTTCATGTCAGGCCATGGATTCATGGATTCAAGAATACACGTATTCATGAAGTACATATCAGGTTCGAGTTGCAATGCAAGCATTTTAAGCATAGTTTACAAGAATGACAATCCAGAAAATTAGTGCTAGTTCGCATGCAAGAAAAAACAGTTTTTGTTCTAAATTTGGATTAGTAATAAACATAAAAGTTCTATATCAGGGAGTCAGGCAACCAAAAAAACCGAGTTTGGATCATTCGGGCTCCGAACGAGTGAGATATAAGGTTTTCGGTGACACCATGCAAAGCTGGACAGAAATAGTCTAGAATCGTCGTAAGTTTTAAAAACACGTATTTTGATATTTTCTTTCGGTTTTCAGGTATGGACTGTAAGCTAGTGCTAGGTGAGAGTGTAACCACTCAATATAGACTTTTAGTTCTAGAATTTCAATTTAGAAGAGAATCTAGGAAGATTAGACGTAAGGTAGAACTTAGAATTAAGTAGTGGCGACTGAAGGAAGGTAACCAAAAGACTTTTATAGATCGTATAGTTAAAGAGGCAAATTGGCAGTCTGAACATGATTCAGACAAAACATAGAACAAGATGGCTAGTTGTGTCAAGAGGGTAGCTAATGATCTACTTGGTGAGTCGAGAGGCGGTGCTCCACTATCTAAGGACACATCATGGTGGAATGAAGAAATAAAGGCTACTATTAAAATCAAGAGAGATTCTTATAATGATTTGAAGAAAAGTAGAGATGCGGAGAGATTTGAGAAGTATAAAATGGCTAAAAAGGAAGTTAAGAAAGCTGTTCGGGAAGTTAAAGCTAAGGTCCACAAGGAGGTGTACGAGAAGTTGGACACTAAGGAGACTGAAAATGATATATACTGGGTTGCTCGTATGTGGGAAAAGAAGACCAGAGATTTATTTGTAGTGAAGTATGTCAAAAATGAAGATCAGAAGGTTTTAGTTCAAGATGAGAATATCAAGAAAAGATGGAGAGATTATTTTGACAAATTGTTCAATGAGAGCCTTAGTAAGAATTTGGATGAACTTGTCATTCAATTTCAAGATATAAACCGTGATTTCATGTATAAAATAAGAATACCAAAGGTTAAAGAGGGTTTGAAGAGAATGAGATCAAGAAAAACGGTTGGTCCAGATGGGATTCTTATCGAGTTTTGAAGATGCTTAAGAAAAATAGGCGTTAAATGGCTGACATATCTGTTTAATAAAATTTGCCAGACCAAAAAGATACCAAATGAGTGGAGCAAAAATACCCTTGTACCTATCTACAAGAACAAGGGTGACATTCAAAATTGCTCAAACTACCGTAGAATAAAACTTATATGTCACACCATGAAGCTTTGAGAGAGAGTGATTGACCATAAGCTAAGAAAGGATATTAAGATAACAGAGAACCAGTTTAGGTTCATGCTTAATTCATTTGCTTCGTCAACTTGTCGAGCGTTTTCGAGAGAGAAGAAGAGATTTGCATATGATATTTATTGATTTAGAGAAAGAGCACGATAAGATACCTAGAGAGGTATTATGGGGGACAATGATGAAGACGGGGGTCCCCGTCAAGTACATTAATATAATCAAGGATATGTACGATAGAGTAATGGCAAATGTTAGAACTTGCCGCAGTCTAACGAGTGATTTTCTGATTACAATTGGTTTGCATCAAGGATCTGCATTAAGTCCATTCCTGTTTACCATGGATGAGCTTACTAGAGCTATCTAAGATGAGGTACCATAGTGTATGCTATTTGCTGGTGATATTTTTCTACTAAATGAGATGAAAGTGGGGTTAATGCCAAATTGGAGTTATGGAGGCAAACGTTGGAATCTCGGGGATTCAGATTTAGCAGGTCTAAAACAACATATATGCATTGCAAATTTAACAAATAGAGAAGTCGAGACTGCATTGGTATAACACTGGAAGGACAAGAGATATCACCGAGCGATCAGTTTAGATATCTAGGTTCCATCATCCAAAAGGATGGGGAGATCGATAGCGATGTTAATCAAAGGATCCAAGCCGGTTGGTTGAAATAGAGGAGTGCAATATGGATTTTGTGCGATCGTAACTTTCCGTTAAGGTTGAAAGGGAAGTTTTATCGGAGCGCTATTTAGCATACCTTATTATATGGTACAGAATGCTGGGCTCCTAAGAAGCATTATACACGGTAGATGCATATAGCGGAGATGCGAATGCTTTGTTGGATGTGTGGTAACACTAGAAGAGATAATGTGCGAAATGAGGATATTCGTGCAAAAGTTGGTGTAGCACCTGTGAACATAGTCACAAATTCGTCGTTCGGTAATAATTCGGCGAGGTCGAAAATTCGGATTCGGAGAACTATTCGGAAAAAATCGGCAGGTATTCGGGAAAGATTCGGTAAGTGTTCGGGAAATGTTCGGGAAGGATTTCGGGCAATAAATTAATATATGAGACGCTAGGTTTTGATTTTATGAATTATTTGCTGTTTTTTGAATTATTCGCTATTTTTCACATAATTCGGGAATAATTCGCGAATTATTCGCGAATAATTCGTGAATTATTCGGCCAGTTCGGTAATGACGATTAATTCGGAGATTAATTCGTCTGATCAAAAATTCGCGAATTATTCGCAAATTCGGCGAATAATTCGCGAATTATGTGACTATGCCTGTGAAGAAGAAGATACGGGAAAACCGGCTAAGATGGTTTGGTCATGTGCAACGCAGACCTATGGAAGCACCAGTTCGACGAGTGGATACTATCGATATAGGCAATGTCAAAAGGGCGAAAGGGAGACCGAAGAAAACATGGATGGAGATGATACGAAAAGTTATGGTTGCCAAAGACCTCAATAAAAGTATATTGTTCGATAGGAGTGAGTGGAGGCGGAGGATTCATGTGCTGGACCCGGCGTGATTCTCATGTTGGTTCATGTAGCCTACCCCATATGCTTGGGATAAAAGGCTCAGTTGTTGTTGTTTCAGGTCTGGAGTTGAACTAGAAAAAGATAGATTTTTCAGTTTAGTTATTAAAACAACTTGAGTTTACTCGATTTGGATATCAGAAACTATATTTATGAATATTTTAATCTACGGGTATAAAGAAGATTTTATTTTCTGGAACAACAATGAGGGGGTAACTTGTCTGGACATCTACATGAAAGTTGTAGGGTTGCCAAATTGGCATTCGCACATCTAAGGCTCGTCGCTATCCGAGTTCTATAGAGTTAGCTATGACGTTTTGAAATACAATGCACAGATTAGAACAGAATCTGTCCAGACTCGACACACAAATTTAAAAGGCAGAAATAAAATATTTCCGTCGGTTTTCAAAATTAGAGTTGAATTAAGAAAAGTTATATTTTTCGATCTATTGTCAAAATTTGATTTCACTTAGTTTGGGTTTCTAAAAATAGAGTTAGGAATTTTTGAAGAGAGCTTTTAAAAACAGTTTTCGGAGTTACAAAAACAGTGACTAAAAGCGATGTCAAACATAAATCGTAGATTGGTCCGATTTGAAATTTTCTGATAGCGCGTATAAAAAATTTATCTATTGTTATGCCTGATTTTCTTAGAATATTCCGCATTTAGAAACATAGCTAGAAACCATCTCAAAATAGGCTTGATATCAAAAGTTGGTTTTCTTTCAATGTACAAGGATTCCATTCAAAATTTTAAAAATATAATTTAAAAAATTCTAATGGAAGGAATGTGGTAAAGTTATGTGTGAATATCTACAGCTAACAATTAATGTGAGATCAAGCATACGGAACAAATATGAGAATCATGTTATGAATATACACTAGAATAATCATCGGAAGAAATTACAAGAACTTCATACTACAAATGGATTATCCCTTTTTTTAATAAACAAATGGATTATAAGGCATCATGTTGGATATATTTTGCGTTCCATACATTCTCATAAGCTATTAACGTTAAATGATTATCATGGGCATACACAAAATATTGAAAAATTATTAAACATATTAACAACGCATATAGGCGGATCATTATGACCATTCACTAGAAAATTAGACTATTACCTTTACTTTAAATACAAAATTTTTAACATGGAACCTTAACGAAGGACACAAGTAAGTCACGAGTGACTGTCACGTCCCACTTCTCAAAAAGACGGAAGTAGGCACGTGATAATCCCGCGACGTATTTATTCCAAGAAGTTCCTTTCTCAAAACACATACGCTAAGCGTATATAAGCAATATAAAATGACACAAGAATAAAAAATTAAAATAAAATCCAACCACTTTATATATTTACATTTTCAACTTTACAGAGTTTAACTGATACAAGAAGTCTGAACATAAAAAGAAAGTGTTTAAACATGTGGCTTACTGAAAAAGTAAAGCTGGAAAGAAAACTAATGATCTGCTTCATGTGCGAATTGGTTGTAATCCTATACAATCGCTTCCACCTCCTCTGATTCTAAGTCACCAGACGAACATTCCAAAAAACAAAAGATGGATGAAATGCCCGTCAGCGAACTTGCGCTCCGTAAGTCCCAAAAGAGATGTGTAATATATAAATTGAGTGCAAGATGACATATAATATAGTATAAATGGAAATCGTAATATGTGAACAAGGATGGTAATGTATATGGCAGCTATGTAAGCATGGAAAATAAGTATAACATGGTCATGGAGTATAGGTATAGTAAATATAAGTGTCATAAAAGGTCTCTAAAATGGTAGATTTAACTAATATGAATTCAAGTGTGAATATCAACCAATTTCAAGAGTATTCTTGAACCCAAGGGTATCGTGTAGGGGCAAGGAATCACAGACTCAAAATAGCGGGACTTCAATTGTTATTTAAATATTCCAAACCTAACAGGCTATCATCCATGGGCTTGGAAACACAGGCCTTCATTCATGAATTCGTGATGTACCCTTTCAGCCCGGTACCTAAGCGACGTTATTTATAATAATGGGACTCATGAGATTCCGTCGGATTCATACTTAAATTACCCCAACACCCCCTGTATAATAGATTATAGTTAAAGTTACAAGTCTTGCCCGAATCTATGAATACATAAGAAGAGTACAAGTTCAAGTTTCAAGTCGAGTTTCAAGTATTCATGTCAAGTTCAAGTATTCATGTCAAGAACCTTGCATCATGTCAAGTGCAAGTAATATCAATTGTATTCATGGTTCAATTCAAGTTAGATCAAGCTGATAGTTTAGTATAAGTTATATTAAGTGGTCATGTAAACATGTCAATGAAAACTTCCATCGTTTTCTTACGTTCCAATCACACGTAAGTCCCATCTCTTTCCATTTCTTGTTGTGTCTCCTCCTTGAATTCGCTGTTCTCGCCATGCCGTAAGTCCCTTATTAAAACAACATAGATCATGATATACTTGTTTTCCATACTCATGTTACATTTTTATGCTTATATACATTGTGCCATACTCATGATACCTTACCATGTGCATATAGTTGCTAAGTTTATTGACACTATTTCATAACCACATTAGAAATCATATTTTACTTACATGTTGTCCTTTATCACATTCACATTCCTATCTTTTTTGGGGACTTACCGAGTGTAAGTTCACTGACGGGCATTCCACCCTATTCTCTTTCTATCCTTAGAATATTCGTCAGCTGATTTAGAGACTGAGGAGATCGAGCCGAGTCAAGAGGATTACTCTCAGCATACGGAGTAGATCGACTACTAGTTCTTTACTTCAGTTTTCAGTAAGCCACATGTTTAGGCTTTTATGTTGTTGTTTCCCATTCAGATCCTTATAATCGTTTAAAACTTGTGAATTTTGAATGTAAATAAAATTGTTGTTGGAAATTTCAGTTTCATGCTTATTCATGTGTCATTTTATATTGCTTATATACGTTTAACGTATTTGTTTCGAGAAAGGAACTTCTCGGAATAAATATTGCGCGGGCTTTTCACGTATATGTTACCGTTCTTTTGGGAAACGGGGCGTAACAGTGATGACATGGCAGGAGGAGGGAAGGTATAACAAAAAGGAAATGATAAAGAGAGGGAGAAAGGGAAAGATGAAGAGAGGGGACTTATAAGTTGTGTGAGTTGGTATAACAACCAGATCACCGATTGGATTTCTAGCATATAGAGAAACACTCCGACGATCATTAGCTCCGGGAAGATAAGGGGAGATCTTTGAGTTGATGGTGTAAGAGTTTGAGGAGGATGAAGGAGGAGTAAAGGGGCATATAAAGAGTAATTATATTCATCATGATTATTCATAATAAGGTATCATTTATAGGTTATAAGAGGATTTTTTAAAAAATATTTGATAAAAAATAATTATAAGATCTAGGGTTCGAACATATGCCCTATGAAACATCAATGCGAGGACATAACCAATGAGATACAAGCTTACTATTGAATATTCAACATGAATTAAATATATACCGATGATCGAAAGAAAAGCTGTCTTTTATTAAAGAAGGAAGTTACAACGGTACATGGATTTTAGGGTCATTGCATAAGGAAAAGAAAAAATGTTGAAATATACTTTTAAGACCCTAAACCCTAAATCACTCAGCCTTCCTGCTCCACTTGCTCAATGATTCTCCAAGGCCAAAAAGGTTATCAGGTCTTAACCTCATAACGGATCGCATAAGGTGTTCTCATCGGTTGCATATTTCACACCACGCTCATAGGATTTCGTTTGCGAGTAGAAGGTCATGGAACTGATCTTAGCGGGTAAGGTTTATGTTTTGATTTATTGTTCCAAATCATAGGGTAAAATTTCTATTTAGTTATATAATATATTGTTCAAAATCAAATCAAATCAATTTGTAGATATTTTTCTTAATTAATATAAATATTAAATCTATAAAATCTACCGGTACAAATTCAATGTGCTAGATTGTCCTTTGAACAAGGCGGCAACAACAAAATATTCTGCAGACGAAGGAAGGTAGTTATTAGTGCACATGACCTGGGTAGGGAAGGAACTCCTTTTGGATGGCAATGAGATGTACTCCTTTTGGCTGGTAAGGACATGTAGATGCATTAGTCACTGTTCAGTTGATAAAACTGCACATTTGTTATTACATTTTTCCTACTGTTTCCATATTTAAAAAGGTCTTTATTATAATATATCATACATATGAGGGTTTAGCTGTAAAAATAATATTTTCCATATGTTGATATATTATAATTTGCATTTGGTAGGAAAATGTATGCAATAAAATATCATTGACCAAATCCTAAACAAAGTCTACTAAATATCATTTGAGTTGTTGTGCAGAATTTTTCCAGGACTAAAATCAAGGAAATCAAGTTGTTAAAGAAAACCTGCCTAATTAAGAATGCAAAACTTGGAAATCAAGTCTGGCAGCAACTACGAGAAGATTTCCAAGTTCCAAAGATTCCAGAGAACTCCACATGGTAATTAAAGAAAAACCCCAGAAATTGATCAATGGATTTGATCAAATGGCCGCGGATCCGTGACCATACCCCCCTTGGGCCTCGGATCTGCGGCAAGATTGAAGGTTTAGATGCTACGCTTTTTGTGGGTGAATCTTTGCTGTTAACTTCCATATTTGGAAGCAAGGGTTCTGGCTTTGGGACTATAAATAAAGACCGAGAGCCTCTTGGAAAAATCATCAAGTCGACGAGATCATGAAGTCCAAGACGGCTCACGCATCCAGGCTGATCATCAACTGTTCGTCTAGCTCCTTAGAAGAGATCGAGAAGCAACTAGTAATTGTAATCATTTTCTAAGGAATCAAAATGTAATGAATATTGTTGATTAATAAAGGTAGCTTTCTTTTTCTTATTCTATTTCTTCGTAATTTAATTATGCATTTTCTCTTCATCTCTTTTTCTCCCAACATGCGTGAGTAATTCTCCACTTGTTAGGGTCGTAGGATTAGGGTAGGTTAATGGATGATGAAGATCCCTAAACCCTTTTTACATCCTATAAAGGTTATAAACTTTATCAAAAGAATCATTAACATCCTAATCGGGCGCGCTACCAATTCGTTTTTAGTCTCGACCGCGATTAGAGATTAGATTAATGATTGTTTTGGTAAAGGCTAGATATGAACGGAATTCCGTGTCGAGATAAGGGTTAAGAGTGGGATTCCTTTTCCCTCCAGAAACCCTAATCTACACGCATCACTGTCGTTTTAGTTTTAAATCTATTAAACTATAAAAAGGGTAATTTTTAATTAATCATCTATAACTACTAAATCCTAATGAACCCTACAAGCCCCTTCTTATATTAACTGCATCCATAAATAATCTAGATCTATATTCTGCATTAGTGCTTAACATAGATCTAGAAACCATTCTACAATATTCTTTGTCCCTCCTCTCTTTTTCAACACATCTAAAGTAAGAGTAAAAGATTCAACGTTTTCCCGGCAACGGCGCCATTTGATTGATGTGAAAAAGTGTGTTTGTAGTAGTGTAACCGCAATCAAAAGAATCATTAACATCCTAATCGGGCGCGCTACCAATTCGTTTTTAGTCTCGACCGCGATTAGAGATTAGATTAATGATTTTTTTGGTAAAGGCAAGATATGAACGGAATTCCGTGTCGAGATAAGGGTTAAGAGTAGGATTCCTTTTCCCTCCAGAAACCCTAATCTACACACATCACTGTCGTTCTAGTTTTAAATCTATTAAAGTATAAAAAGGGTAATTTTTAATTAATCATCCATAACTACTAAATCCTAATGAACCCTACAAGCCCCTTCTTATATTAACTACATCCATAAATAATCTAAATCTATATTCTGTATTAGTGCTTAACGTAGATCTAGAAACCATTCTACAATATTCTTTGTCCCTCCTATCTTTTTCAACACATCTAAAGTAAGAGTAAAAGATTCAACGTTTCCCTGAGGACGACCCGTACTCATCTCGGTCTAGCTACACGCGACACCGTTATTGATTGCGGTTACACTACTACAAACACACTTTTTCATACCGAGTGGGTGAGCAATGTGATGATGTTAGTGACACCAATGATACCCCAGCTTCTTCTTCTTCCCCTAATTCGTCTAGTCTCCCACCTTCACCCGAGCCTATTCTCCCTTTTCCCTAAGGCTCGAACCCTTCGCCCATTTCCTCGAATCTACCTAAAACGATCCCCACTCCAATTCTGGGATCCATTCCATCCCCACAAACTTCTCCAATGTTGGACCAAACCCTTATTGATAAAGCACCTTATCCAAACAGGTTAAGGGGCAACAGACCAAGTCTACAAATGGAGAAGATTGTGGAAATTTTTAAGCAAGTTAATATAAACATTCCTCTCCTAGATGTTATTCAACAAGTTCCGTCATATGCGAAAATCCTAAAGGACTTGTGCACTAGGAAGAGAAAAGTTCAGGTACCTAAAAAAGTTTTCCTTGTGAGTAATGTGAGCACTGCTTTTACACAACAACTACCCAAGAAACGAAAGAATCCTGGAAGTCCTACAATTTCTATTTCTATTGGGGGTAAAAATATCAATCGTGCTCCACTCGATTTAGGTGCTAGTGTTAACTTGCTTCCGTATTCTGTTTATGAGCAATTAGGGATCGGAGAGTTAAAACCTGCGTATTGCACTCTTCAGATGGCCGATCGATCTATCACCCAACCTAGGGGTGAGCTAGAGGATGTGTTAATCAAAGTCGGGGAATTCATATTCCCTGTGGACTTTATCGTTATAGATACACAACCTGTGGCAAACCCACGCAATCAAATTCCGGTGATACTCGGTCGACCCTTCCTAGCCACTTCCAACGCAGTAATCAATTGTAGAAACGGCTCTATGACCCTATCCTTTGGAAAGAAGTCAATTGAGCTTAACATTTACAAGTTGGGAAGTGAACTCTCCGAACCCTATGCTCATGTGTGTTCTGTCGAATTAATGGATGTCGACAGCAGTGAATTTGATCAACCTCATGATACTGACTCTTTTCATATGTTGTTGTTTGACCCAACCATGTACTCTTCCACCGAGTTGTCCGGGTCAACATCTAACGCTGATGAGGAACTTTTTATAGAGTCTGACGATCACCCCATTTTTTCTGATGACATTATTCTTCGGGGTATCGATGAAAGCTTTGAGGAAATTTTCGCTGATGAACTCGCATTTTTAAAAGATACGGGTGTTGAAATAAATCAACTCCAAGATGAAGAAATTGGACCTCCACCCCTTCTTTTGGACAATCATGATAATGCGAGTAATCCATCATTACTATCACTGTGTCGTCTCTCTAAATTGAGACGCAATCCTTTTCCATTACACCTCTTATCACCTCCCCACTTCTTCTTGTCGAAAGGTGACATGTTCTTCCACCAACCTTGGTACTTCATCGATAAATTTTTTGAATGGTTGGTGTTGACTTTTGGTCTTTGCAAAGCTTGGCATTGACCAATAACCTTGACCCCCTCGTGTGATTTTAAAAGATTAATATTGTTTAACTCAGGTTTGGGGGGGTATATTTTGGCTCTTGAAAGAAAATGATTTTTACAAAATTGTGAGCCAAAAATAAGTTTGGGGGAGGATTTTAACTTTCATATATTCTTGCCCCCATTAATAATTTCCTCCCAAGTCTACAGGTTTTTGAGCTTAACGGATGACATCAGTGTGGACACTGCTGTAAACAGGTTTGGGGGAGGTTTGTGCTTATTTACATATCAATTTGCATCATACTTTGCATAAGCACAACATTTTCAAAAATTTTAAAAAAAAAATTTATAACAAAAGAGTAGAAAGTGAAAAAAGTACATCCAAAAGACAGGAATAGTTTAAGAAAACCAAGAAAATTAGAAGTTTTCTTAAACGAACTAGTAATAAGTAGTTATGAGCTGTTGTCCCAAGGGTTAGTAAGATGAAGGAAGTCACTAATCTGAGAATAAAAATAAGTCTGAAAAATAGTTTCTATTCTGGAAGCCAAAATTTGAATGTTGATACCCTACTATATGCACTTACACACGTCTTGAAACTCGGGATAGTAGAGGATACCTTGAAATGCTCTTATCTAAAAGCCAAAGTATGAAAGAAATAAAAAAAATGAAGAAAATATAAAAATGGTGAAAAGAAAAATGAACACTGGTTTTGTTATCGCCAAGGCAGCAATAAAAAAATATAGCGAGGGTGCTTCATCACCTAGTGTCTTAGACCAACTGCTTTGGGAGTCACTGCTAAGCCTTAGGTGGTGCAAGACGAGAAAAATACTATCACCTAATCAGCAAGCACATAAGTAATCGGTCGGTTAGTACCTCAAGAAGTATTAACGGTCGCATGAAAATGTGTAAGCAAATCTAAATATTCATCAAATTAAAAAGTACTGAGGTAGATGGACAAGAGTATGATAGCTTGAATTGAATTCTCCGAGTGTAGGGATGTCCATTACACACACGTAGGGTTATATGATTGATGTTTGGATGAAAGGTAGGAATGAAGAATAAAGACGATGTTTTATTGAGGGATGATGTGATTTCTAATATCTTTTCATGACTACTAAGATAGGGCTCATAACAACTGAAAAGCTAGTGTAGTTGGAAACTCTTATTTTCAAAGTCTTTCTTTTATGGTTTTTATCTTTATATGTAAATTTCACCATCTCTCTTTTGTTATAGGATTTTGTGGGTGTAATCCGCTGAAAACCCTCAGGAGACAACACTCCTCCTACTAGGGACACCTAGAGGTTTAACGGCTTGTTGCACGTGCTCAGTGCAATCGTGTTTGCCTACGAAAGTGTGCTTAGTTTTCTCCTTTTTTTTCTCCTTCTCTTCAATAAACTAGTTTGCTCGGGACGATCAAAGATAAGTTTGGGGGTATTTGTTCAGTTGATAAAACTGCACATTTGTTATTACATTTTTCCTACTATTTCCATATTTAAAAAGGTCTTTATTATAATATATCATACATATGAGGGTTTAGCTGTAAAAATAATATTTTCCATATGTTGATATATTATAATTTGCATTTGGTAGGAAAATGTATGCAATAAAATATCAATGACCAAATCCTAAACAAAGTCTACTAAATATCATTTGAGTTGTTGTGCAGAATTTTTCCAGGACTAAAATCAAGGAAATCAAGTTGTTAAAGAAAACCTGCCTAATTAAGAATGCAAAACTTGGAAATCAAGTCTGGCAGCAACTACGAGAAGATTTCCAAGTTCCAAAGATTCCAGAGAACTCCACGTGGCAATTAAAGAAAACCCCCAGAAATTGATCAATGGATCTGATCAAATGGCCGCGGATCCGCGGCCATACCCCCCTTGGGCCGCGGATCTACGGCAAGATTGAAGGTTTAGATGCTGCGCTTTTTGTGGGTGAATCTTTGCTGTTAACTTCCATATTTGGAAGCAAGGGTTCTGGCTTTAGGACTATAAATAAAGACCGAGAGCCTCTTGAAAAAATCATCAAGTCGACGAGATCACGAAGTCCAAAACGGCTCACGCATCCAGGCTGATCATCAACTGTTCGTCTACCTCCTTAGAAGAGATCGAGAAGCAACTAGTAATTGTAATCATTTTCTAAGGAATCAAAGTTTAATGAATATTGTTGATTAATAAAGGCAGCTTTCTTTTTCTTATTCTATTTCTTCGTAGTTTAATTATGCATTTTCTCTCCATCTCTTTTTCTCCCAACATGCGTGAGTAATTCTCCGCTTGTTAGGGTCGTAGGATTAGGGTAGGTTAATGGATGATGAAGATTCCTAAACCCTTTTTACGTCCTATAAAGTTTATAAACTTTATCAAAAGAATCATTAATATCCTAATCGGGCGTGCTACCAATTCGTTTTTAGTCTCGACCGCGATTAAAGATTAGATTAATGATTGTTTTGGGAAATGCTAGATATGAACGGAATTCCGTGTCGAGATAAGGGTTAAGAGTGGGATTCTTTTTCCCTCCAGAAACCCTAATCTACACGCATCACTGTCGTTCTAGTTTTAAATCTATTAAAGTATAAAAAGGGTAATTTTTAATTAATCATCCATAACTACTAAATCCTAATGAACCCTACAAGCCCCTTCTTATATTAACTACATCCATAAATAATCTAGATCTATATTCTGCATTAGTGCTTAACGTAGATCTAGAACCCATTCTACAATATTCTTTGTCCCTCCTCTCTTTTTCAACACATCTAAAATAAGAGTAAAAGATTCAACGTTTCCCTAAGGATGACCCGTACTCATCTCGGTCTAGCTACACGCGACACCGTTATTGATTGCGGTTACACTACTACAAACACACTTTTTCACATCAATCAGTCACTCTCAGCTGTGAGGCAAATGTTGACCCTGAAACGAAGAGGTCAGGAGCAGGAATCATCTTTTAGGATGCTGAAGGCAATTTCTTGATCGGTTTCAGCATATATTTCGAGATGCAAGAAAGCAGCGCCGAAATGGAAGAGAAGTGCATACTAATTGTCGTTAAAATTATACATGGACTTCAAATATTCAAATATCAGTCTCTTATATAGAGACAGACTCGAAAGGAACACAGAGGCTATTCGCAAAGCTACGAATATGCTATTTCCATCAGCGACACAAAGGTTTGTTAGTGAAGTCAAAAAGGTAAGATTTTTTGTGACATGCATCATTCATAAAAAGTGTAGATTTGTACAAAGCATGCTGTTTTTAATGATTAACGTACACCAACAGTTGATAAGAGGCAACCCACGGTGCAAGATTTGCGTCAGCCACACACTGCAAGAAAATTACATTTATTCTGTCGGCAGAAGCCCGACATATTAAATAGGTTTTCGACGGAATAAATTTATTCCGTCGGACAATACCCAACGAATAAAATTGCGACGTAATAAAATTTATTATGTCGGGTCTTTAACTTATTCCGTTCGGAGAGTTTTTTCCGTCGGCTGGATACCGACGGAACAAGTTAAAAAATATGGGAAGTTAACTCATTTTTTCCAGGTTCGACAGCTTATTTCGTCAGCTCATTATTTATTCCGTTGGGCCATACCCGACATAATAAAGTGGCTACAGAGAAAAAAATGTTTGGCCTGCAATTGCTTCGTCGAAAACATTCGATACAAAAAATGCATTCAATATATATTGTACAAAGCAGTTCCAAATGCAATTCAAATTCCAAATCCATTTCACCAATTCCACAATCCACGACAAAATATATAATCAAATATATGAAATACTAAAATTCATTCAATTACAATTGAAATTTATACAAACCGTTAATTCAATTGAAACTACTAAACAACAGAAAACCAATTCTAAGGCTACAAAAAATGACGAGAAGATGAGGGATTGAGAAAATATGAGACTTATTGAGAGAGAGAAAGCATAAATACGTTTACTGGATATGGAGATTAAAAACATCTCTATCTTCAATGAACGCATTTATCGTTTTCTTTCTCTCGGCAAGACTCATAGCTTTCTCGATCACAACCGCTGTCGGGGGGAGGGCATCAGGATAGTCGCTGAAATCGAGCAGCTCCTACAGTGTTATAAATATACAAGTATTAGAAATGGATATACACGATAACTATATGAAAGTTGTATTAAAAATAAAGATTATCAATTAAACTAACTTCCGATATCTCCTTGCCTAATTGTACTAGCCTCCGCATCATCGTTCTCCTCGCCTTCATATCGGCTAGGGCTTCTTCTTGGCTCATACGCCTGGATGAACCCGAAGCCGACACGGATCCAGATGCAGGAGTCGAGAAGACGGGTGCTCAATAACCAGCAGTGGTATGTGGAGAGCCGTCTAGGTGATATATCGGGATAGACAGAGAAGGAGATAGGGCTGCAGCGGGCGCGGGTGCCACGGGCTCCTGAATGAATATCCCCAGGCGCGCACGAGGTGGATGCAAACTCAGACCGGGATGGGCATGATATACCATAAGCGTGATGCCTTGGCCGCCGATATGAACTCTCCTATGTTGGTCTGGGTTGTGCAGCTGATAGACCTCCTCATTGATTATATGAAGCTCCACGTCTGTAGGTTGTCGATACTGTGCCGCAACAAATGCAACTCTCCGCTGCTCAATCTCGCCACTCATCCGTTGCTACGGGAAATTATAATATGAACCAAGGTTCAAGAATTCGTTTCGGTCTCTTATATATTAATGAGTTAAATATATGGTTCTATATTCATTTCGGTTTTGGTCTCTTAGATTTGCGGTTTTCTAACAACGAAATGTTAAATTGAACACAATTATAGTTAAAATTATACAACAAAATCATGTAGGATCATACTTACATAATGCTCAGTCGCCTCCTATGAGCTGGGGCAGCTGGAGAAGCTAGAGTCACATGCAAACCCCATATGAAAAACTCAACGCGACTGGGCATTTCTCCTGTCTGCATCACCTGCCATTTAGATCAATGAATTTAATTTATATCAAATTTAGAAATTAAAGCCGACAAATTAAGAAAATATAATGTTCTTACATGAGCAACTGCATAGTGGGGGGAGTTCATCTCTCTGCCCAACCATCGATCACGGTTGTGCTTCTACGCCGCCGCTCCTGGCTCACTCCTCGCCTGTCATTTAGATATGTTGTCCGATGTCATGCTAATATTGAATTAATATCTAACGCTATTAAAGTTTTCGGCAATATACGAACCAAAAACTCGGATGACTGGAAGAGATCGATCATAGCGGCCCAATACTCGTCAGTCCAATGCAAGGGCTTCATTGCCCATTTCTCCTCATCGGTGGCGGCATACCTCCATTTTTTACATACGAAGTGTTTCTGATCACGCCAACTCCCCAACAAATATATGAATAATCAGTCTCAGACTACGTGTAGAGAGACGGGGGAGCTGTCTATCCACCATACTACGGAGAAGCGCACTTACAAAGAATTGGGGTCAAACATATATATACGAAAGTGATAAACATATGAATGCTTAATTATATAAGCTTACCAATATCTCATCTAAAGTCACTTGCTTCTTGTCCTCTAAAGACCTCGACGTCCAGTCCACTGCAATGTAATTAGCTCCATCCTTTACCAAATGCGACATGCACTTCTTATTACTACAGATCGAGGCACAAAATTTCTTTAGATCTTTCGCCTCGGGTTCAACAAAATCTCTGTTCGCTGAAAAGTGCACATCGATCTTCGAACCATCTCGAGGATGGGCCCATACATCCTGCAGTTATGTGGGGGCCCTCCTACCACGGCCACGACCCGCGGAACTGGAGGAACTGGCTCTGGGGTCCCCCTCAGTACGTCATCGGCCACAGCCCGAAGAACTGGAGGAACTGGCTCCCGGATCCCCCTCAGTCCGTCCATGAGCCCCGGAGAACTGGAGGCCATATCCTGAGAAATGAACTAATGAAACGGAAAAATACAGTAACAATTTCAAGAAATATGTAAACAAAATTACATACTTGTAGATGAAATGAACAGTTAAGCAAATTAAACAGTTAAGTAAATTATATTGCTGTAAATGAAAGAAAAATGTGATAAACTAAACTTTTAAATTGTATACTTGATTATGAATATTACAAAAAACTAATTAAAATGGGAAGTTAATCATCATCTTCAGTAGCACTACTCTCACTCGCTGAATTTTACTCGGAGTCATCGATGAATCGGTCTGCTACACGCGTTGTTCGTTTTCATCTATGGGCAGTTGATCTTGATGGTCCATCTTCTATAACAATCTCCAGATCGATGTCAGCCCTTGAAAGGCTAACGTCATCAATATTCAGGGTCAGGTCTTGTAATGGTGTGACTGGCGTGCTTGGACAGCTAATTTCAAGATTTTCATCATCGGGATTTCTTATGTTAAAATAGTCTCGCGGATTTGTTTTGATAGCGACATAACAGATGGCATCCCTAAGGTCCTCCACATAAAAACACTAACGTGCTTGACTCGCTAATATGTAAGGCTCATTCGTGAATGCGAGTTTTAAAGAATTTAGTAGGAGTAGCTCGTTTTCTACTTTGTACACTCGTCCATCTGTCTTAGTATCATACCAGAGACACTTGAATAGGACAACTCTGTGTGTACGATAACGTGTCTGCACTATATCTTGCAACATACCGTAGTAGTCAAGTTGTCTCGTAGTTGAATTGATATCTCTAGATGATGTGTAAGCTCTTGTGGTTGATGTCAAAAAAACACCGCAGTTTTAGAACTTTCTACATGCATCTCTATGTTGTGTATGAAATTTATATCCATTAATGACATAACCAGTAAGATGCTCAACTAATAGATCTGGTTCAGATGCAAGTATTTTTAAATTTTCTGTTACGTTGGTATCTACGGCTATATGAACCTAATAAGGCACGATAAGTATTAGAAAAAATCGTATTTAGTTTAACGGATTAGAAATGAATTATATTTCAGTGATAAACTTATAAAATGGTTAAACCATGTTGCAAATTCTCAATTTAAAGCATTATCAATATGCCTCGGTAGTAGGTGACCCCTCGGTGGTCTGTACTGAGCTCTCCATGAACTAAGTATGAAACAAATAATGCAGTTAGATAATTTCATAATTATAAGTTGAAAAAAGTAATAGTCTGTATACATACTCTTGAAATAGGTCGACCTCGCCAGAATTAAATAATACATATCTATGTATTTGTATCAATCTCCACACTACGAAGTGCGACATTTTTCACGGCACCTATTATGTTCCCGCCTCCACGGAAGGCTGATATTTTTTCTTGTCCCTCGTGAACCATGACGTCCTTGTTATGGCCCAGCCTGTTGAATACAGTCTCGATCCCTTCAAGGTACATAAAACAAAATGTCATGCATTCCTCGGTGAGAAACCCTTCAGCAATCGATCTTTCGGGTCTAGCTTCAATTCGTATATATCGTTTAATCTTAAACATAAACCTCTGGATTTTAATTTGGTAAGTTCAATTGATGAATTTTGATCAATATTATTCGACAGTTAAATTTAAATATCAAACTTTTAATCATTACCAACCTCTCAAATGGATACATCCACCGATAATTAAGAAATCCATCTAAACGCCTCTCTCTTGGAAGATGAACTGTGAGATAAAATATGATTATGAAAAGCGTAGGCGGAAACAACATCTCCAATCTACAAAGAATGATAGGTATTTTGTTCTCCAGATTTCTAAAATCATCTGCCCTATATTCCTTGGAGCTTAAATCTCGGAAGTAAAGATCCGTCACAATCGAAACAACATCCTCATCCTTTAACGCTCTAATTGTAATAGAGAGTAATTGCTGCATGATCATGTAACAGTCGTTGCTTTTAAGATGAGAAAGTTTTTTATGTTTCATGTCCATGCACTTAGAGAGATTTGATGAATAACCGTCAGGGACCCTTACTTGCTCGAAAACTATTAGAAAAACATCCTTTCTCACTAGCGGATATCATGTACTTCACTACAGGAATTGACCATCTATTATTCCCCGTTTCTTGAGGGTGAAATGGGTTCAATTCAACACGCAGCCTTTCTTGTAAGTACCACTGCCGAACCGCAAGAGTATCCTTAGATTTGGATTTCACATTCAATAAAATGTTAAGGAGTAGCTCGCATACGTTCTTCTCGATGTACATAAAATCTAAGTTATGACGTAGATTGAGATCGCGCCAATATACTAGCTCATTGAAAATGAGATTCTTCCTCCAGCGACTGCCAGCAACCCGTGGAATTGTATATTCTGTCGTTTTCCCGAAAACATCATTATCGAAACCTTGTGTGGCCTTCCTAACTTCAAACCCGTCGGTTCAGGTAGGGCACGCATATGCTCTAATTTACCATTGAACCTGCTACAATTACGACGATATGGGTGGTTTATATCCAACCATCGACAGTGACCTGTGTAGCACTTGATCTT
The DNA here is from genome assembly GCA_030015575.1 of Agapanthus africanus. Taxonomy (NCBI): domain Eukaryota; kingdom Viridiplantae; phylum Streptophyta; class Magnoliopsida; order Asparagales; family Amaryllidaceae; genus Agapanthus; species Agapanthus africanus. The sequence continues at coordinate 28,184,182 of CM057338.1, forward strand.
GCGCGAACCTACTTTAGGATCACAAACGGTTTCCTTTATATATACCGGGAAAGTTTTGTAACCTTTAGTGCTCCATCCAGACAACATAGCATAGGCTGGAAAATCGTTGATTGTCCACAAGAGCACTGCACGCAGTGTAAATGTTTCCATCTTGTGGGAATCGTATACATGTATAGGTGGCTCCTACAACCCTTCAATTCCTCAATCAACGGTCTCAAATATACATTGATGTTATTGGAAGGAGATGTACTTCTACGGATTAGTAAGGGCATCTGTGTGTAAGAATGCTTCATACTCATCCATGGAGGTAGATTATAAATAACAAGTGTAATAAGCCATATACTGTGATTTGCACCGTGGCTGAATGGCTCCATACCATCTGCAGATAAACCAAGCCTGATATTACGGGAATCCGCAGCAAAATCTTTATAAAGGGCATCAAAGCGTTTCCACTCTTCACCATCGGCTGGATGCTGCAGGACTCCGTCCTTAGTGCGACCATTTGCATGCCATGACATGCTATCAGCAGTTTTGGTTGACAGAAATAAACGCCAAAGTCTTTACTTGATTGAGAAGTATCGCAAAACCTTTGCTGGAATCTGTTTAGGAGCACGGGTGTAGACTCGTTGTAGAGTGTTTTTCGTCACCCTATTGAGATAGGAATGTGCGTGCCTGTCAGGCGTATTACAGATTCCCCTGCCTAGGGTAGAAATGGGTTTATTGATTGTGGGGATCCAAATCTCCAGTAGTCGCGGACTAAAGTGCCATTAATTACCCCTCGTCTTTGGAGCGAGAGAACCTCCGATTGATGAGTAAAAAAGTTCATGCGAACTCAATGTGCAATGCACGTGTGTTGTGTTTTGAAAATGTTTCGGACGTATCGAGGGGCTCGCAGAGTTTACGTAGGTCCCACTATCCGGATAGCAGGTTAGGGGTCAAGGGGGCTAGTAGCCCCCCTTGCAGGGTGCGGGACAGTGCCCTGTTAGAATTTTTTTTAACGGGAAAGTGTTTTGAGTGTGAAATGTGTGGGAAAAGAAGGGATGAGGAGCATTCCAAGGACGCATGAGATGGCATGTGACCACTGGGCGCCAGCGGGTCACGTGCGTGACGCATGGGCGCAAGCGGGTCACGCGCGTGGCGTGTGGGTGCTGGGCGCCAGCGGTCCACGCGTCCGGCAAGTGGACGCTGGACGCCAGCGGGTCACTTGCGTACCGTGTAGGCGCCAGCAATCCATGTGTTCGGTATGTGGGCACCAGCAATCCACGCGCCTGGCACGCGGTCGCTGGGCTCTAGCGGAAAGAAGGGCTTAGCCCCTAAACTTGGAGTTGAACTCCTGAACAGAAAATTAGATATGGATCTGGAGTTAAACTCCCAAAAGGTTTGGATTTAGAGTTAAACTCTTTTAAGGATTTGGATTTTGGAGTTGAGCTCCTCAAAAATTGATTTGGAGTTAAAATCCCAAAGAATTTTGATCTTGGATGGTGAAACAAGATCCCTTTTCTTCTTCTTCAAGTCTTGGACTTCCCTAAAATGGGTTCTTTTGAGATGGGTTTCCTTCTTCCTCTTTCTTTTTGGATCTTGGAGATGAAGGGTAGTAAGATTTAAAAATCTCCCCCTTTTGAGATGTGATGGAAGATTTGAACTCTCCTTCAAGGGTTTTATGGTGAAAAACTATTTCTTTCTGGAAAAAAAAGAATTAAACTCTTGATTTAATTCAAAAAAAGAGAAGAAAGTTTAAAATCTAGTGGGAGGAGAAGGAGACACAGAACCCTAATATTTTTTTGAGCGGAATGAAAAATTATTTCATTTCATCATAATGTTGCCTTATATTGGCTTACAAGTTTACACATGGCCTCTTGGGCTTTACAAAATGGCATTTTGCCCACCCTATATCTTATGTGTTTATTTCATTTTGCACATGAGCCATGGGCATTACAAAAATTTGGCATTTTCCCATTTATTTTACATTCATGCATGAAAATTATATCAAACTTATTTATTACATAATTTTCTTCTTGGTATGGGGGAGGCCGGTCTCTTCATGTTCCGGCTTGACTTGGGCATGGGCCTATTTGACCTGAACTTGGGCCCGTTTGCTTGGACTGGGGTTTGGGCTTGGGCCCACATGACCTGGATTCGGGTTTGGGCCCGGGTATACTTTTCGGGCTTTGACTTTGACTTATTAATCTCGACCGTGGGGTGAAATTTTTGATCCCAACACTCATCTTCACCATAACTTTTCGAGGTACGATCTACCTAGATAAGTTACAAGTTCTACAGTTATTCAACTTCTTATCCTTCTTTGTCCAGTATAATATGCAATAGTTCGGACACGGGTCAATTTTTTCATAACTGAAACCCATATCATTCAAAATCTTCTTCGTCTCTGTGAAATTTTCTGGCAGTAGCGCTTTAGGATAATTCTCCCTTTACACCTTAAGAAACTGATCGAAAGAATTGTTAGTCCAATTATTCTAGCATTTGAGATGAATCATTTTGACAATCCATTCCAACTTAAAGATGTTTGCGCCTTCGAAAAGGGGTACATTTACATCATCTATACTTTATATATTTTGCCGATTCTGCATCAGAGAGACTACAGATATCTTCCTGTCACACCCCGCTTCCCAGTAGACGGAGACGGTGATGTGGCAGGTACACGACGTATTTACTCAGAAATAAATACGTTAAGCGTAAATTAAGCAATATAAATGAACTGCACAAGAATGATAAGAGATGTAAAATAAACAACTTTTATTAACATTCATTTTTACAATACATTGCTTTGAAAAGGAAAGTACAAGGATATAAAGCAATGCCTAAACAGTGGCATATAAATGAAAAGTAAGTACAAGGAAAAGCTAGAATTCTGGCTACTCTATGACCTGGCCAAGTCGTCCTGACTGGGCTCGATCTTCTGAGAGTCTGGTCCTCCAGACGAACATTCCAAACAAAGAAAGAAAGAGATAGGAATGTCGTCAGCGAACTAGCGCTCGGTAAGACCCAGAAGTAAGAATGGAATAAAACAAGTAAAGAGAAAGAACTGGTAATTTATACAGGTATAGTTTGTATACTAACGTAGTTGTTTATAGCTTGTTACAGAAGGTATCAGTGTATACGAGAGGAGTCCAACTATCCCATAGACTATGGTAACATGTAAGTACAAGGTCCCATCAAAACCCATGGGACAACGGCACGAGAGTTCACATAGGCGTCTTTTAGTGTCCATCATCGTGCCACTTTTAATACATTCCGTACCAATCTACCACGTTAAACCCCGTAATGTATTGTATTGAATTATAGTTATAAGGCTTGCCGAAACCATGGATTCAAGTTGTTCAAATAATCAAGTTTAGGATGTAAATAAGTAGTCATGTAATCAAGTCAAGTTATAGCCATGGTTCGGTCAAGTCAAGTCATCTTTGCATGTTGATATTGTTCTAGTATTCAGGTTCAGGTTCAAGTATGCATGTTAGAGTTTGGATTCATATTTGAATTAGATTCAGATTGTATTCAGATTTGATTTAGACTCAGACTTGAGTCAGACACTTTAAACTGATTTGGATCCTGAATTAGGTTCGGGAGTTATCGGTAACTGCTGCACATGGACGGCAGGATTCGTGTCTTTTTCCAAGATAATTACCATTGATAACACCGTTAAGTTTTTCTACCTTAAATAGGTAAGCACTCACTTTCTCCGGCTCCCTGAGACTCAAGAGAATTGATCCCGCTTAAACCTATATTTACTAAAGTCCTTAACAGTGTTTTATTTAACTCGAGGGGTTTTTATGTAAAATATTTTTATATAAAATTCAAAATAAACCTCGAGAATTTATTTATATTATTTAGGGTTTTCTTGGATGTAAATTTTAAGATTTGAGGTATTTTAGTGAAGATTAACTTAGCTTGAATAGTTCATGATATTTTAGTGTAAAACTTGTATTTTGGATAACTTGAGGGTATTTTGGTGAAACTTGTCATTCTTTTATTTTTTTAGAAAACATGGAATTTTATTATATCTTGAAAATATATGGTTTGATAATATTTATATAATTATTGAAAATTAATTTTATTTATATAGAAAATTTTGTTTTTCTTAAAAATCGTATTAAACGCCTTTCGAGACCGAATGCTCCATGAGGAAGTCTGCATCTCGCTCTACTAGCCCTAGAATGTGCGATAATCTGCACCATTTAGTAGCGGGTTCCCCAAATGGGTTGTAGAGGCATAATCGCAAAGAGTTTGAAATACAATTCTAAAGGAAACCGGGTTTTTATATTATATGGTATTTTGATGAAATATTGTAATTGTAGCCAAGAATATGCTAAAAGAGTATCGTGCTATGGAAACCATGTGTGTTTGTGAGGGGTAGGTCATTACCCCGTGAAGTTTTCTAAAGGTATAATTATCAAAAGTACTAAAAGATGAATATATGAAGTGCATGGTATTTTAGCATAAAAGTTAAATTAAGGTTATGTTTCATGATATTTTTGAGTGAAAGTTGTTCTAAACATTAGTTATATGATTACAACATGGTGTAAGAATATGGATGAAAAGTATGTAAGAACAAGTGAACTTTTTAGGGTTTAAAAAAAACGTCGGTATTAACTCCACTTACCGACATGTTTTGGAAAAAGAACTTTTTAAAGAAGAAAGAGAAGGATAGGGAGGGACTTACAAGTGAATTAGTTTAATGAGAGGTTGAAGAAGATAGATTGGTAGTCGTGGCATTGCGGGATCGCCGGAATATCCTTGATTCCTCGCCGGAAATTGGTCGTTAGCTAACTCCACTTGTACTCTTTTTGTACTAGAGAAAATGTGATGGTTTTGGCTAGAATTTTCAGAATGAGGAAGGGCTAGGGCATGGGCTAGTATTTATAGTGTGAAGTTAAGGTTTTAGAATTGAAAGAATGAATTAAAATGCATTAAAAAGTGATTAATTGAGGAAATGAGGGGTCTCTGTTTGATTGCAGAGCAATCAAACAGTGTGGGGGTAATGGGGGTAGGGGAAACGACACTTGTGCAAAGCCCGGAGACTTTTTTCCACGGTCGACCCGTCGGCGCCGGCATTATTGGCCATCTCACCGGTCATTTATATGGTAGGGGTCAATGGATTCTCACCACGTGTACTCCTCTATGTTTATATCAATTTGCACATGTTTGTTTTTCCATCTTTTCATTTCTATGTGCAGTGCACGTGTAAACTTTTGGGCTTCCAAAAAGTTTAAAAGAAAATTCAGAAAAAATATAATGTGTCTGAGGGGATTCGAACACAAGGGCAACATCACAGTAGTGCAACGCTTTACTAATGAACTACAAGTTGTTTCTTGCTATTCTCAAACAAAAATCACTTATAAATTGTACTCAGGCTTATAAACTCCTTTATGTACATTGAATTGAAAAATTTTGTATAGTAATTTCAGAGTCGTTACATTCTACCCTCCTTATAAAAATTCCGTCCTCGAAATTTACAATTATATAAGAACTAATTTACAAATAAATGAGGCTATCTTGCACGCATGTCGTCTTCTCGTTCCTACGTTGATTCTCCTGGAGAATCTTTTCTCCACATCACTCGAACCAAGTTTACTTCCTTGTTCCTCAGTGATTTTACCTTTTAGTCCAGGATCTCAACGGGTTGTTGCTCACAAGTTAAGTCTGTCTGTACAGTGAGCTCGGAGTGATCAAGGATATGGCTAGGGTCGCTCACATATCTTCGAACCTGGGATATGTGGAACACGTTGTGCACTCCTTCCAATGAGAGTAGTAATGCCAAATGGTATGCCACTTCTCCGACTCGTTCGAGAATTTCGAACGGTCCTATATATCACGGACTGAGCTTACCCCTCTTACCAAAGTGGATCACTCCTCGGTTTGGAGAGATCTTTAAGAAAACATGATCTCCAAGTTGGAACTCCAGATGTCGGTGCTTTGCATCAGCCCAGTGCTTCTGTCGGTCTTGGGCTATGCGCATTCTTTTCCTGATCGTGCGAACTATATCCACAGTTACCACGATCATCTCTGGTCCAAGGAGTTCCCAATCACCGATGCCATCCTAACTTAATGGTGAACGACACTTCCTTCTATAGAGATCTGCAAATGGTGTTATTCCAATACTCGCCTGATAGCTGCTGTTGTATGAAAACTCCACAAGGTGTAAGTGATCTTCCCACGAACCTCCGAAGTCAAACATACAAGCTTTTAGCATGTCTTCCAGAATCTGAATTGCTCGCTCAGACTGTCCGTCCGTTTGTGGATGGTAAGCTGTGCTGAAGTTCAGACTCGTTCCCAGGCTAGCTGCAGACTCTGTCAAAACTGTGATCGAAATCTGGTATCTCGATCGGAGACGATGCAAACCGGTACTCCATGTATTCTCACAATCTCCTGCATGAGTTCATGGGTATCAAATATAGTACACTTTGAGGTTAAATCTTACTTTAGATTCATGCTTAACTCTATGTACTTCTTTGCTAACGTCTCGGTAGATTGGCCCACTTGAAAGGGAATAAAGTGAGCCGACTTGGTGAGTCGATCCATATTAACCCATACCGCGTCGTTACCCTTCGTGCTGCGATGAAGGGCAGTCACGAAGTCCATAGTAATATACTGCCATTTCCATTCCGGGATTAGTAACGGCTGAAATAGACCAGAAGTTCTGTGATGTTCAGCCTTTACTTGATGACATACCAAACACTTGGCTATGCTTTTGGCTACTTCACACTTCATTCAATGCCACTAATAGTGTTACCGTAGATCCTTGTACATTTTGGTACCACCGGGGTGAACAGAATAAGGAGAGCTATGAATTTCTTTCGTCAACTCTTCTCGAACTGGGCCGTGTGGTACACACAATCTACTCCCATATCTCAAAGATCCGTTTTCGTGGATGATGTTGTCTGTTCGAAGTCCTCTTTCTACTTTTTCTTGGATCTTTTGCAGCTTGGCATCATTTGCTTGAGCTGCCTTGATCTGATTGATAATAGTAGACTGAACTTGTAAGTTCATCAAATACGAACTTTTACCTGGCATTACTACTTCAATCTCTATCCCGTGCAATTCCTTCTGTAGCTTCCACTGAGCGGTGAGATTCATTGATAATGGCTGACGGCTAAGTACATCAGGAACTACATTCACCTTCCCTGGATAATACTGTAGATTGATGTCGAAGTCCGCCATAAGTTCTAGCCATCTTCTTTGCCGCATGTTCAATTTCTTCTGAGTAAATACATACTTCAAACTCTTGTGGTCAATGTATATATCCACTCGTTCTCCCAAAAGATAGTGGCGCCAAATCTTAGGTGCAAAGATAACGGCTGCCAACTCTAGATCATGTGTTGGATAGTTGCGCTCATGAACATTCAGCTGTCTTGATGCAAAAGCTACAACGTTTCCATACTGGTGTAGAACACATCCTAATCTCTTACCGGATGCATCGCAATGCACAACAAATCCTCCGGATTGGTCCGATATTACGAGAATAGGAGCCGAAGTTAACTTTGATTTGAGTTCTATAAAAACTTGTTCATATGCATCTGACCACACGAATGCTTCATCTTTACGTGTGAGCTTGGTCAGGGGAGCTGCAATCTTCAAAAAACCTTCAATGAATCTTCGGCAGTATCCTGCTAATCCCAAGAAACTTCGAATATCCTTCACCGTCTTTAGTGTCGGCCATTTGCTGACAGCTGATATCTGAGCTGGATCTACTGAGATTCCTTCGCCCGAAACAATGTGTCCGAGAAATCCGACTTGATCTAGCTAAAATTCACACTTGCTGTACTTGTTATAGAGTTGATGTTGTCGTAATGTCTCCAGGACAATCCGTAGGTGCTCAGCGTGTTCTTTCCGATCATTTGAATATACTAGGATGTCGTCGATGAAGATAACAGCAAACTTGTTTAGGTACTCTCGGAAAACTTGGTTCATCAGATTCATAAATATAGCAAGTGCATTGGTCACTCCAAATGGCATTACCAGATATTCGTAATGACCATAGCGATTCCTGAATGCCGTCTTCGGAATATCAGACTCTTTGACCTTCACCTGATGATAACCCGAATGAAAATCTAACTTTGAGAATACGCAAGACCCACTTAGATGATCGAACAGATCATCGATGCGTGGTAGTGGATACTTGTTCTTAATCGTCACTTCGTTTAGAGCTCGGTAATCTATACACATTTTGTATGAACCTTCTTTCTTCTTCATGAGCAAAACTGGAGATCCCTAACTTGAAGTACTGGAACGAATCCAACCTTTCTTCAGAAGTTCGTCTAACTAAATACGGATCTCCTTCAATCCTTCTGGACTTAACCGGTACGGAGCTTTGATCACCGGTTGCGCACCAGGTAATAAATCAATGCTGAATTCAAGAGCTCGATCGGGAAGCAAACTTTTTATATCTTCAGGGAATACATCCTCGAACTCTCAAACTACCTCTGGCTTCGATTCTTCTGCTTGTAAAGTTGTAATCACTGCCTTCTTTATTTTAGCTTTGTAGGTGCTAGGTTTCAGGGTACGGTCTCCACTCTTGAAATAAAAGACCGGATGATCTGGTATCTCGAACACTACCCTCCTTTGACGATAGTCGATAGTAGCGAAGAAAGTTCCTAGCCAGTCCATTTTCAAGACTACGTCGAAGTTCGGTATGTCTAGCACCTTGAAATCCGCATAAAATTCTCTACTGCAGACGGCCACTGGACACAGATTGTATCCCATAGTTGTCTTTAGAACGCTATTCCCTGAACTGACATTCCAGCTGGATACGAGCGGTTTAACTGGAATCACATGTGTTCGAAAAGTGCTAAAGCAATGTGATGCTCCAGTGTCGAACCGTTTCGGACGAACTGTTGCGACATAAAGCAATGTGATGCTCCAGTGTCGAAAAGTGCTAAAGCAGGTAGGGAGGCTAATAAGATTATACTTGGATATGTTTAGGTATAGGAAAAAATATATTGATGTATAAGGATTGAAAAGGTTTGAAAGATTGGAAGTTACCAGTGATGACTTGAACAGTGGCTTCGGCTTCCTCAACTGTCATTGTGAAAGCCTGACGCCGGGGTATATTCCTCCTAGCTGGAGGCACATTCCTCTGTCCCTGGGGCACGTTTCTCTGCTCTTGAAGCATGTTCCTCTATGCGTAATAGAATTGATGAGGAGGCTGTGCAGTAGGTCCACGTGAAGGTGGAGCGGATAGAGCAAGAAGAGGTGCAGGAGCCTGAATAGCTGGCCGCTGCAGAAAGGTAATGGCTGGTCTGAGGGCTAGAGTTGGGTTGAGTCTGTGAGGACATGCTCCAATGGTGTGAGTAGATGTGTCACAAACTAAGCACATGTCGTTTGCACGCCTGCAGTCCTTCGCTAGGTGTCCATTCCTCTTGCAGTAGAAGCAAAAGTATGGACTACGCCGGTTAAATGTTACTCCCGGTCTCCTGAGTTCAAAAGTTAGCCTGGAAGAGGCTCCTCCTGCTATTTGGGTGGCAGGGCATTTCAAACCGGCAGTCTGAGGTCTGCCCTTCTTCACCACTGTCTCATAGCGTCGGGTAGCCTTCAGTGCAAGATCATGGGTTGGGAAATCCCCTGTAGCGAGTGCAGCTTGGATTTCCGGGTCCAACCCTTACTGAAATTTTCGTTCCCGGATCTCAGCTGTCGGGATCAGGTGTGCTGCGAACCTATTACGGTTTTGTGTTAGCAGTGTAATATGTGATATCAGGAATTTGAATATTGAGAAATATCTTATCTGCTAAGAATGGTAAACTCAGTATCGTATTCATCCATGGACTTGCTCCACGTCGAATCTTGTTGCAAGTGGATGAACTGTTGTTCCATGTCAAAACGGGCAGTCTTAGGGAAGTATTTCGCGTCGAACATATCGCTAAACATCTTCCATTCAATCAGTTGGGCGAGTCGGATTTCTTCAGCCTTCCACCAGACTCTGGCATTATCTGTTAGTTGCAGCTTTGCAACTCTTACCCAAGCAATCTCTAGCACTTGTGCTGCTGCCAGGTCATGTTTTATTGACTGAGCCCATTCTTCTGCCTCCAGGGGGCTCTCTTTCCCCGATAAATGTTTCGGATGCAATACCCGGAATTGCTTGACTCCGGATGTCTCGACTTCTGAGCAGTGCAAGAGGATAGCAGTCTACTGCTGCTGACCCTCCAAGAGGCTCTTTATCACCTCAAGCAGTACCGTCTGCTCGTTGGCAGGAGCTGTAACGGTAGGAGGTAGTGGTAGAAGAGGTGGTGGGGTGTTGCCATTTACGTTTGTGCTCGTGTTGTTAGGAGAATCCATGACCTTGATAGAAAAGGAAAGGTTATGATAGATTCAAGAATTTGTAATGTAAGGAATGTATAGTTGCTGATTCTTATAATTCTTGTGATATATTGCTTATGATTCCATGCAGAACTATTCTGCATGGGCCACCAACAAAACCTGTCACACCCCGCTTTCCAGTAGACGAAGACGGTGACATGGCAGACACGCGACGTATTTACTCAGAAATAAATATGTTAAGCGTAAATTAAGAAATATAAATGAACTGCACAAGAATGACAAGAGATGTAAAATAAACAACAATTTTTATTAACATTCATCTTTACAATACATTGCTTTGAAAAGGAAAGTACAAAATGCCTAAACAGTAGCATATAAATGAAAAGTAAGTACAAAGAAAAACTAGAAGTCTGGCTGCTCTGTGACCTGGTCCAAGTCGTCCTGACTAGGCTCGATCTCCTGAGAGTCTGGTCCTCCTGACGAACATTCCAAAGAAAGAAAAAAAAGAGACAGGAATGTCGTCAGCGAACTAGCGCTCGGTAAGACCCAGAAGTAAGAATGGAATAGAACAAGTAAAGAGAAAGAACTGGTAATTTATACAGGTATATGTTTGTTATACTAACGTAGTTGTTTGTAACTTGTTACAGAAGGTATTAGTGTATACGAGAGGAGTCCAACTATCTCGTGGATTACGGTAACATGTAAGTACAAGGACCCGTTAAAACCCATGGGACAACACACAAGAGTTCATATTGGTGTCTTTTAGTGTCCATCATCGTGCCACTTTTAATACATTCCGTACCAATCTACCCCGCTAAACCCCGTAATGTATTGTATTGAATTATAGTTACAAGGCTTTCCGAAACCATGGATACAAGTTTTTCAAGTAATCAGGTTCAGGATGTAAACAAGTAGTCATGTAATCAAATCAAGTTATAGCCATGGTTCGGTCAAGTCAAGTCATGTTTGCATGTTGATATTGTTCTAGTATTCAGGTTCAGGTGTAAGTATGCATGTTAGAGTTTGGATTCATGTTTGAATTAGATTCAGATTGTATTCAGATTTGATTTAGACTCAGACTTGAGTCAGAAACTTTAAACTGATTTGGATCCTGAATTAGGTTCGGGAGTTATCGGTAACTGCTGCACATGGACAGCAGGATTTGTGTCTTTTTCCAAGACAATTACCATTGATAACACCGTTAAGTTTTTCTACCTTAAATAGGTAAGCACTCACTTTCTCCGGCTCCCTGAGGCTCAAGAGAATTGATCCCGCTTAAACCTATATTTACTAAAGTTCTTAACAGTATTTTATATAACTCGAGAGGGTTTTATGTAAAATATTTTTATATAAAATTCAAAATAAATCTCGAGAATTTATTTATATTATTTAAGGTTTTCCTGGATGTAAATTTTAAGATTTGAGGTATTTTAGTGAATATTAACTTAGCTTGAATAGTTCATGGTATTTTAGTGTAAAACTTGTATTTTGGATAACTTGAGGGTATTTTGGTGAAACTTGTCATTCTTTTATTTTTTTAGAAAACATGGAATTTTATTATGTCTTGAAAATATGTGGTTTGATAATATTTATATAATTATTGAAAATTAATTTTATTTATATAGAAAATTTCGTTTTTCTTAAAAATCGTATTAAACACCTTTCGAGACCGAATGCTTCGTGAGGAGGTCTGCATCTCGCTCCACTAGCCCTAGAATGTGCGATAATCCGCACCATCCAGTAGTGGGTTCCCCAAATGGGTTGTAAAGGCATAATCGTAAAGAGTTTGAAATACAATTCTAAAGGAAACCGGGTTTTTATATTATATGGTATTTTGATGAAATATTGTAATTGTAGCCAAGAATATGCTAAATGAGTATCGTGCTATGGAAACCATGTGTGTTTGTGAGGGGTAGGTCATTACCCCGTGAAGTTTTCTAAAGGTATAATTATCAAAAGTACTAAAAGATGAATATATGAAGTGCATGGTATTTTAGCATAAAAGTTAAATTAAGGTTATGTTTCATGATATTTTTGAGTGAAAGTTGTTCTAAATATTAGTTATATGATTACAAATATGGTGTAAGAATATGGATAAAAAGTATGTAAGAACAAGTGAACTTTTTAGGGTTAAAAAAACGTCGGTATTAACTCTACTTACCGACATGTTTTGAAAAAAGAACTTTTTTAAGAAGAAAGAAAAGGATAGAGAGGGACTTACAAGTGAATTAGTTTAAGGAGAGTTTGAAAAAGATAGATTGGTAGTCTGGTGTTGTGGGGTCGCTGGAATATCCTCGATTCCTCGCCGAAAATTGGTCGTTGGCTAACTTCTCTTGTACTCTTCTTGTACTTGAGAAAATGTGATGGTTTTGGCTAGAATTTTCAAAATGAGGAAGGGCTAGGGCATGGGCTATTAATTATTGTGTGAAATTAGGGTTTTGGAATTAAAAGAATGAATTAAAATGCATTAAAACTTGATTAATTACGGAAATGATGGGTCTCTGTTTGATTTCAGAGCAATCAAACAGTGTAGGGGTAATGGAGGTAGGGGAAACGACACTTATGCAAAGCCCGGGGATTTTTTCCCACAGTCGACCCGTCGGCGCCGTCATTATTGGCCATCTCGCCGATCATTTATGTGGTAGGGGCCAGTGGATTCTCACCACGTGTAATCCTATGTGTTTATATCAATTTGCAGATGCTTGTTTTTCTGTGTTTTCATTTCTATGTGCAGTGCATGTGTAAACTTTTGTGCTTCCAAAAATTTTAAAAGAAAATTCAGGAAAAATATAATGTGTCTAAGAGGATTTGAACACAGGTGCTACATCACAGCAGTACAAGGTTTTACCAATGAGCTACAAATTGTTTCTTGCTGTTCTCAAACAAAAATAACTTATAAATTATACTCAAGTTTGTAAACTCCTTTCTATACATTGAATTGAAAAATTTTGTACAGTAATTTCAGAGTTGTTACACTTCCTCTCCGGCATTAGCTTCATGAACAATGTCATGATCAGGATGCATGCCGGTTCGGAACTCGTCCAACATACTATTCAAACCAGGGTCCCTAACATTCGTAAGATAAGTGTCATTTAGCCTAATCTAACGACTCGTAGACATGTTGACTATCGGTCTCAAATATCCATTGTGTATACCCAGGAGATATCTTATTTTTCAGTAGATGTTTGTTAGGGTTAAATATTACACTCCGGTTGACCAAGTCAAAGTCAGTCAACCCCCAGCCAAGTGGTCTCGAGCCCAAGCATGCAGGCCCAAGATCAAGCCAAATGGGTCCAAGCCCAAGTTAAGACCAAGCATGGAAGGGGCCGGCTCTATGCCAAAAAAGAGGCAATAAATTAATTTAAATGCAAATTTTAGAAATAAATGTGTGAAAAATGGGCAAAAAGCCAAAATTTTGTAAACTTCATGGCTTATGTGCAAAAAGAAATAAGAAAATGAGGCGGAGGCACAAGTACCATTTAGAAAAGCCCAAGGGGCTATATATAAAGTGTGTAACCTATACAAGGCAAATATAATGAGAAAATCAATAACAACTTTCATTCTCTAAAAAATTCTAAGGTTCTGTGCCTCCTTCTCCTTCCCCAAGATTTTAAACCTTTTTCTTTTGTTTTTTAATTAAATTAAGGGTTTAACTCTTTCTTTTCCAAAAAGAAATAGTTTTCAACATAAAACCCTTGAAGGGGGGCTCAGATCTTCGATTTAATCTCTAAAAAGGGAGATTTTTAAGTCCCATCCTCTTTTTTCTCCAAGATCCAGCCAACAGAAAGGAGATAGAAAGAGACCCGAAAATCCCACTTTAGGAAGATCCAAGACTCAAGAGAAGATCCAGGGTTCAAGCAAGAAGAAAGGGGTCCCCTTTCATCATCTCCGAAAATCTCTTTGGAGTTTAACTCCGGACAAGAATCTTTTCTTTAGGAGTTTAACTCCAAACCAATTTTTGAGAAGCTCAACTCCAAGATCCAAATTCTCGAAGGAGTTGAACTCCAAAAATCCAGATTTTTTAGGAGTTTAACTTCATAAAAAGATTATTTTTTTAGGATTTTAATTCCAAAAGTGACTTGGGAGTTCAACTCCTAATCCAGAGGCTAAACCCTTTTTCCGCGGGCGTCCAGCGCCCGTGTGCCGGGCTCGTGAACCGTTGGCGTCCAGCGCCTGCGTGTCGGGCTCGTGAACCGCTGGCGTCCAGCGCCCGCGTGCTGGTCTCATGAACCGCTGGCGTCCAGCGCCCGCGCGCCATGCATGTGAACCGCTGGCGCCCAACGCCCGCGTGCCGGGCACATGGCCCGCTGGCACCCAACGCCCGCGTGTCATCTTACGTGTCCTTAGGACGCTCCTCACCCCTCTTTTTCTTATACGCTCCACACTCAAAACACATTCCCCGTTAGAAAAAATTTCTAACAGGACGCTGTCCCACACCCCGTAAGGGGGCTGCTAGTCTTCTTGACCCTCAGCCCGCTATCCAGATAGCGGGAACCCCGTAAACACTGCGAGGCCCCCGATATACCCAATACCACTCAAGACACACACATACGCACACTGCATATTGAGTTCGCATTACCAGTTTGACCCGTCAATCGGAGATTCCTTCGCTCCAAAAGTAAGGGGTAATTAACAGCAGGTTAGTCCGCGGCTGCTGAAGATTCGGATCCCCACAATCAATAAACCCCGGTCTACCCTAGATAGAGAGAACATGTAATACGCCTGCCAAGCGTGCGCATTCCCATCTCAATAGATGTTCAGACCATAATATTGCATTTATCATTCCCCTATTCTTATCCTTTTTATAAATAAACAGGTACTCTTGACGCACGTTTGTTGCATATTACAGGATACAGGTTTCTGGAGCAAATACAGTGAAAAAGACACAAAACAACAGAAAAAGGGACTTTTGACCAACTATTAGACGAATCCTAGTCAAGCCTAGACGAAGAACAGTACAAGGTCCAAAATGTCATGTGAACGGTCAAAAGATACGAACAAGTTTTCACTGAAGATCTGGAGAAGACCCAGAAGCCCAACAGAGAAAATACATATAAAAATACAGAGCCCAAGAACCACTGAAGAAAGCCCAAAAGTTTGGCGGCCCAAGACCACCAAAGGGCCGCGGATCCGTGGCCCAAGCCAACTAATGCCGCGGATCCGCGGCCGTCTAATGCCCGTGTCGGTGGATTTTTCTTCTGTTGCCGCGACGGTTCGGGTGTTGGGATTTTTAGAGGTCAAATCAGTAATTGCGCATGTGCGAGACTCTGAAACCCTAATTCTCCTGTTTACTTATAAATTGTAATCTCAAAATTGTAAAACTCTATGCCTCTTATCAATCAAAAAAATTCAGACTTTCTGGGAGTTATTTTCATATCTGTTCTTCTTGTTTGGAGGGAGCCGTCAACTTAGGAAGGTATTTTATTTCTGTTTCTTTTAATTAAAATGTTTTCTCATCCCCTAATGAGCGAGTAATCTCCTCGCTTGTTAGGGTTAGCCTTAGGGAAAGGGTTGAGAGATGAGATCTCTCACCCCTTTCAATGCCACTTTCACCTAATGAATTAGAACTCCACGCATACGAGCACAACCGCTCCCTGCGGCATCCTACCCTTCGAGGTAACGATGAACCGTAGTATAAAGGGCCGGTTGCGCGCGTTTTCCGTGGGGGTTAGGGTAATTATCAACAAAGGAAGGATACGAATCTAGAGGAAGAAATATCTTCCCAAAAGATTCGGATCCACTTTATTAATAATTACCGTAACATCTAATAGATCTAAAATGAAGGCATTGAAAGCGGTGAGGAAAACGTTAATCTCCAAAACTTCCCCTAAGCCTAACCCTAGCAAGACTTTTAATTAGATTAATTAGATCCAGTTTTTATAGATTTTTAGAAACCAACCAAAACGACATTTGGAATCAACTCGTTAAAACACATAAAAGAAATTTACCCGTCTCTGTGGATCGACCCGTACTCACCGGCTAGCTGCGAAGCGACGCCGTTTCTGATTGCGGTAAACTTATATTTTTGGACTAATCAAATGGCGCCGTTGCCGGGGATGGCGTAATATTTCTTTTTGTGAATTTTCGGGTTGATATAAATTTTAAAAATTATAAAAATCTGAAAATATAAAAAAAAAATATACAAAAATTATCAATTTTGATCTGTTTGAAGGGTATATTTTTCTGAATCTTGCAGGAACAGCGACGAATTGCGGATCTGGAAATTTACAGAGGGCAAATCAGAAAAGTACATATCAGGACAAAGGAGAATTGGTGAACAGGAGCTACAAAAAATTTTCCAGAGGCTGAACCCACCCTCCGACCGCGTTTCCGCGCTCATTTGGCCACGTCAGCACCTCAAATTTTGTGGGTTTGATCCTCATTCTCCCCCTCTGCAACCTACAATATATCCACTGTGAAAATTTTCTGCAGGAATTCTTTGCGCTAAAAAATTCTTCTTCCCCCTTCTAAATAACAGATTTGCTGCAGGTTTCTTTGCGCCGCGCTAAAAATTGATTGCAAGTGAAATTTTATTGTTTTGCATAATTTAATCGGACTCTAAGGGGCTAATTGACCAAACTCAGATTGGGTGGGGATTTCATCACCCTTCCCAGGACCCCAGAAAACACCTAAAGCATGTGCATTGACCACAACTAAAAAAAAAGACTAGACTCAGACCTAAGGACATCGAGCTCAATAGGAAAAGGACTAGTATAGGCATCGGCCGTTTATCCTAACCGACATTGCGGTGTCTAGGCTAGTGGTTATTAATTAGGCCCACTGTAGTGGTGGTTCCTTCCCACTTACCTGGCCGTATTTGTCCGTGAAGAGGCAGTTTGAGGTCCTATTTCTAGCCCTAGTTAGGAGCTGTCTAGCAGACATAGGTGACCCTAGATCTAGGCCTGATTGTGCATGTGTGGTTGATACATTTGTGTCACGAGTCCCATTTCAAAAACCTCTTTGCAAAAATCACACAAAAATAAAATAAAAAATATATAATTCTTTTCAAAAACTTGCAACTTGCCGCTAAAAGACTTGCAACTCACTTTCACTCACTTCTTCTCATTGACGTTATCTTACCCCCACATTCTGTTTTTTCTATTTTTTCTGACTACACTACTCCTTTAGTGTATGTCACTTTGGACTAGGGATACTAACGCCCGATTAGTCCGTGTTTCGTTGGTACCGACCGAAGAACCCTTCGACGAACCCTTCGTCGACATTCCGTCCATTTCCTTACCTCCACCTTCAAATTCTTCTTTCAAAGGTATGTCGGGATTCAACCCCAACGATACCTTACCGACGGGAATGATTCCACCTCCGCCAGGTGCGAATAACCCGAATCTACCGCCTGTTGTAGCGCCCGCACGAGTTGCGCTCCAGGATCTCTTTTACCCCGTCCGCACTTCTTTACCCACATGTCTTTCACCCCCACCGGCAAATGGGGATAATTTTGAAATAAAACCACATTTCATCATTATGCTGCCTAAGTTTCATGGTTTGGAATCCGAAGATGCATATATTTTCATTAATAAATTCCAAAACGTTTGCGCCATGATGAAGACAACCCAATTAAGTGATGACGCAATAAGGCTAAGGGTCATTCCTTTTACCTTATGTGACCTAGCCGAGAAGTGGCTATACAGCACCGCATCACATTCCATTAGAAATTGGGACGAGTTTGTGAGAGCTTTTCTGAAAAAGTTCTATCCTCATCATAAAACTGCTAGAATCCGAAACGAGATCATACAATTTTCACAGCTTCCTTCCGAACCATTCTGGAAGTGCTTCGAGAGATTTAAGGACCTACTCGTTCAATGCCCTCATCATGGGATCGAAAGTTGGCAACTTTTCCAAACATTATACGAGGGATTGAACGCAGCAACGAAGCAGTTGCTAGAAACTATATGTCAAGGTCATTTTCTTTCCAAGTCTAGCGACGAAGCGTGGCAGTTTCTTGAGGATCTAAGTGAGCAAACAATTCAGTGGGAGAGTACCAAGACCACATCTTCTTCTTCTGTTGGTCAATCTAGGGCAGGCATACATCAAATAGATATGTCGATTGCTATGAAGGCCGAGATGGCCTCACTTATGAAAAAGCCAGAAGCCATTGAGACCAAAATCTCATCGTCTTCTCCTGCTCCTACTCTACCCACACGAACTGTTTGTGCTTGTTGTTCGAACCCTTCGCACCTAACCGAAGAGTGTCCTTATAATGCACCCATTCAAGGACAGGATCAAGTCAATGCTGCATTTCAGCAACGACAAAGAAATGATCCGTACTCTTCGACATGCAATCCGGGGTGGAGGAGTAACCCGAATTTTGCTTGGAACCAAAATCAACAAGTCCAAGGGAACAATAATTTTCAAAGACCTCCTCCACAACAACAACAAGCACCCTCACAAACTCAAAACCAGCAACCTTTCCAACAACAACCTTATACAAATCAAACGAACAATTTAGTTCAACCAAATGATGATAAGGTTAGCTCGCTCGAGAAAAGTCTAGATGCATTTCTCAAGCAATCTACAGAATCCGCAGCAAGATTTGAAAGTTATGTTCAATCTTTAATGCATAACAATGCCTCACACGATCAAAGCATCAAATCTATTGAGGCACAAATTGCACAATTATCTGCTGCATTGAGCGAGAGAGAAAAGGGAAAGCTTCCATCTCAACCATTGCCAAATCCCGGTCACACACAAAACGCATATCACAATCACAATGTAAATGCGGTGACCACGTTGAGATCCGGAAGAGAGTTGCAAAATAATGTGGAAACTAATGATGACATCCCCGCCGGTGGTTCTTCTTCTTCTTCTCCATCGTCACCTTCCCCTTCTTCATTTTCTTCACTTTCTTCTTCACCTTTTTCTTTAGAGCCTATTCTTCACCCTTCACACGGCTCTACTTCTTCTAGCTCTAACGGACCCATTTCTCACAACACGAACACATCTACACCGGGATCCGTTCCTAATCCACAGTCTACTCTACAGACATTTGACTCGACTAATTTTCAAAATGCACCATTTCCAAACAGGTTGAGTCCTAATAAACCAACTGCACAAGTGGAGAAGATTGTGGAGATATTTAAGCAGGTTAGCATAAATATACCTCTCTTGGATGCAATCCAACAAGTCCCTTCATACGCGAAAATCTTAAAGGGCTTATGCACCTTAAAGAGAAAAGCATCTCAAGTATCCAAGAAAGTGCTAGTGGCTAGTGCAGTGAGCAATGCTATTAACCACCATCAAACCTTACCCCAAAAACGAAAGGACCCCGGCTGTCCTACGATTTCCATCACAATTGGGGATAAGAAAATTAATCGAGCACTTTTAGATCTTAGGTCTAGTGTTAACCTGATTCCCTACTCCGTGTACGAACAATTAGGGGTTGGAGAGTTGAAACCCACTCGTTGCACTCTCCAAATGGCTGATCGATCAATCACCCATCCAAGGGGTCAGCTAGAGGATGTGTTGATCAAAGTCGGGGAGTTCATATTCCCCGTTGATTTTATCGTTATGGATACACAATCTGTTGCTAACCCAAGAAACCAAATTCCGGTGATTCTCGGTCGACCATTTTTGGCCACTTCTAATGCTGTAATAAACTGTCGCAATGGCTCCATGACTCTATCCTTTGGAAAAATGTCTAGCGAGTTCAATATTTATAAGATGGGAAGTCTGCCCCCCGTGCCTAAAACTAGTACACGAGAAGTTTGCTCTGTTCACGAAATCACGCAGGAGGACTGCGAGCTTGAGAGATTTCTAATTAATGAAGATAGTTTTGACGCCACTAGTGCGTCCCTCCTTGAGCCTACCACCGTTGACACAACCGATATTGATTATAAATGTTTTACTTTTTCGGATGATGACGACTCACAGCCCGAAAATGAGGCTTTTGAATTTTTGGATGAGTTAGTCGAGCCATCCGACTCGGTTGTTTGCAGTGATTTCGAACCTGTGTTGGAGTCCTTTGAGTTCGAGGTAAATTCCGCAATGATTCTTTCGCCTCCGAAACTCGAACTCACGCCCTTGCCGTCTCACCTTAGATATGCTTACATAGGTGAGAATGAGACCTTTCCCATTATCATATCGGCTTCTCTAGCCCTCGAGTAAGAGAACGCCCTCTTAATGGTCTTACAAGATAGGCGGCAAGTTTTCGGTTGGACTATGGCGGACATCGAGGAGATAAGTTCCCTCATAATTGAATATCATATACAATTGATGAATGATGCCAAGTCAATAGAGGACCCACAGGAACATCTTGGGGGTATTGTGGTGAGTCAACCTCCTTTAGAAATTGAAATACCCCCATTTCTTCTAATAAGTTACGAGAATGCCAATACTCCACTGATTGCTGATCATTTACATTCTCGTTTTGATACATCACCATCGCCTGTATATTTACCTCCACACCTCCCTTACCACTACTTCTATCTTTCCCAATTCTTTGCGAATCGCTACTACTTATTCTTCCACCAACCAATACTCTTTACTGATAAAATTTTCAACTGGTTGGTGTTGACGTTTGGTCTAGGCAAAGTTTGGCAGTAATGTCTAACATAGTTTAAATGAAGTTTGGGGAGGCCTTTTTGTATATATTTTGTAAATAAATAAACTGGGAAGTGCCGACATTTTGACCCTTTTGGTTTAGTATGACAGTGAGGACACTGTCAAGTTCAAGTTTGGGGGTATGCTCGGTACGTCTTCTTCCTTGGCATTCATTTGTACATATTTTTGCATTTGCATACTTATGTGAAAACCCATAAAAAATTGAAAAATTTCAAAAATTATAAAAATTATTGTATTCAATTTTGGCTAATTGACTTGAGTTTGACAAATAAGTTAACTATCTAGGAACAACTAGATCTTAGACTTAGTGAATTAAAAACCCTAAAAATAACATTCCTTAAAGTTTAACGGTAGAAAGTATATGCCTTGTAGTTTATTTAGAAATAGGCAAATTTTGGGTTCACTTCTTGGGCTAAGTCGAAACAAAGGAAGAGTATTGATGTTCTTATTAGAGTATAAGTTTGAAAAATAGTTCCTACCTTAAGTCTAGATTCTGAAAATGTATACCCTACAATTTGCACAATCACGCACCTTAAAACTTGGAATAGTAGAAGAGACCTTGAAATGCTCTTGTCTAAAGTCCTTAGTACAAAGAAAGTAAAAGAAAAAAAAGTGTGAATAAAGAAAAAAAAAATGGACACTGGTTTTTGTGATTACTTAAGGCTGTAAAAATAGAAAAATCGTTAGCGAGGGTGCTTCATCACCTAGTGCCTTAGGCCAACTGGTTTGGGAGTCACTGCTAAAAGCCTTGGGTATTGCAAAAAACTAGGAAGTACGCTTTAAAGTGCTAACGCATCTTGTAATCGGTTGTTGGTACCTCAAGAAGTATTAACGGTCGCATGAAGGATGTGTAAGCAAATTTCACTATTAATAAGTGCTTTGGACAATGGACGAGAGTACGATTGCTTGATTTGAATTTCCAAGTGTAGGGGGGATCTATACACATACGTAGGGGTATGTGATTGGAATTTAGATAAGAGAAATGAATGAAAGATAGAACTTGTATCTTTAATAGAGTTGATAGAAATTCCTAAGTGGAAATGAAACCCTAGAAGAAAAACTTAAGAAATGCCGAAAGCTAAGTAGGTCTACATAACATATATAATCTTAAGTTAAATAATGAGGAAGTGTGAAGAATGTGGGTGGATAATTTGCGAGTAAAAAGATAATAGAATTCCTTGTTAGAAAACCTAATTGGAGAACAAAAGTCAATGGGCCAAGTTGATAGGATTTTGTGGGTGTAATCCGCTGAAAACCCTCAGGAGACAACACTCCTCCTACTAGGGACACCTAGAGGTTTAACGGCTTGTTGCACGTGCTCAGTGCAATCGCGTTTCCCTGCGAAAGTGCGGTTAGGATTTTAGTGAATAAATAATAAATTTGCTCTAGGACGAGCAAAAGGTAAGTTTGGGGGTATTTGTTCAGACCATAATATTGCATTTATCATTCCCCTATTCTTATCCTTTTTATAAATAAACAGGTACTCTTGACGCACGTTTGTTGCATATTACAGGATACAGGTTTCTAGAGCAAATACAGTGAAAAAGACACAAAACAACAGAAAAAGGGACTTTTGACCAACTATTAGACGAATCCTAATCAAGCCTAGACGAAGAACAGTACAAGGTCCAAAATGTCAAGTGAACGGTCAAAAGATACGAACAAGTTTTCACTGAAGATCTGGAGAAGACCCAGAAGCCCAACAGAGAAAATACATATAAAAATACAGAGCTCAAGAACCACTGAAGAAAGCCCAAAAGTTTGGCGGCCCAAGACCACCAAAGGGCTGCAGATCCGCGGCCCAAGCCAACTAATGCCGCGGATCCACGGCCGTCTAATGCCCGTGTCGGTGAATTTTTCTTCTGTTGCCGCGACGGTTCGGGTGTTGGGATTTTTAGAGGTCAAATCAGTAATTGCGCATGTGCGAGACTCTGAAACCCTAATTCTCCTGTTTACTTATAAATTGTAATCTCAAAATTGTAAAACTCTATGCCTCTTTTCAATCAATAAAATTCAGACTTTCTGGGAGTTATTTTCATATCTGTTCTTCTTGTTTGGAGGGAGCCGTCAACTTAGGAAGGTATTTTATTTCTGTTTCTTTTAATTAAAATGTTTTCTCATCCCCTAATGAGCGAGTAATCTCCTCGCTTGTTAGGGTTAGCCTTAGAGAAAGGGTTGAGAGATGAGATCTCTCACCCCTTTCAATGCCACTTTCACCTAATGAATTAGAACTCCACGCATACGAGCACAACCGCTCCCTGCGGCATCCTACCCTTCTAGGTAACGATGAACCGTAGTATAAAGGGCCGGTTGCGCGCGTTTTTCGTGGGGGTTAGGGTAATTATCAACAAAGGAAGGATACGAATCTAGAGGAAGAAACATCTTCCCAAAAGATTCGGATCCACTTTATTAATAATTACCGTAACATCTAATAGATCTAAAATGAAGGCATTGAAAGCGGTGAGGAAAACGTTAATCTCCAAATCTTCCCCTAAGCCTAACCCTAGCAAGACTTTTAATTAGATTAATTAGATCCAGTTTTTATAGATTTTTAGAAACCAACCAAAACGACATTTGGAATCAACTCGTTAAAACACATAAAAGAAATTTACCCGTCTCTGTGGATCGACCCGTACTCACCGGCTAGCTGCGAAGCGACGCCGTTTCTGATTGCGGTAAACTTATATTTTTGGACTAATCAATAGAGTGACGAAAAATACTCTACAATGTTCATACACTATATCTCGACGGAGATCGTAACCGTTATGACACTTTTTACACGAACACGAAATCAACTCTTCAGGAGATCGGTCCCTCAATGCAAATTCCATAAACTCTTCGACGCCGGCCATATATTTATCACTAAATTTGGACACTTGCATCCAACTCCTATCCATTACTCTCCGATATCTGACATAATGTATTACGTAATTAGCCATTTATTTCATGTCTTTAATTAAGTTTTAATGTTTCAGTTTGATCTATCAATTCATCATATCGTCTGTCGAGGGTAAGGCTTCTATCCCATTAAGAATTTATAACGCATATATTCCTACGTTTTTGCTTTCATTCGTTTCGAGAAAATTTCAGTAACACCTCCTCACTGTTCTCAGAGTACACTGTAATAGAAGAGATGATAATCATTTTAATGCTGAATATCAACAATGAAATTAATGACCATTATCTCTATATTCGTACACGGAGAACCAGCAAAAAGATACCGACGAAACTAATCTCGAAACGAATGAAAACACAAATGCAGGGTGTGTTTTTGTTATAAATTCTTAAGTTGCCAATACTGGACAAATCTATCGGTTATAGTACGACCAGTTCTCTCATCACATAAACTACATGATGGTTGCAGAAATAAATGATTAAACACTTCGTTTTGACAATCATCATATAGTTTTATGTCACGATGGAGACCGTTGTGTATATAACTGATAGACGGGTTCTAAAACGTGTTTCAATTTTTTAAATGTGAGATCCTCAATGATAACAATTAATTTTCATGTTATCATCGAGAATCGTACACTTAGTATACATTATAAGATTTTCATATTGTTTTGATATTCAAGGTTCAATGCATAATGGATATGGTTGAGAAACCTATTCGTATGAACACACATACACACACACACAAGCATACACACACGTACACATACAGACATAGACATGCATATAGACACGTTCACTAAATTACTATAAAATACCTAAAATATTTATCCCTAAACTACCCTTTGCTATTGTTGTTTCCTCACTAAACCACTTTAAAAAATTTCCTAAGCAAACTATTTCTTCAATTTTACTAAATTACACTAAAATACTCTTAACTATTGTTGATTTTTCACTAAACTACCTTAACAAATTTAACTAACAAATTAATCTTCTTAAATTAATTACTGAAAATTTTACTAAAATACCCTTAATTATTATTGCAATTCCACTAAAATACCCTTAAATATTGTTGCTTTTCAATAAACTACCTAGAAAAATTAGCTAAATTACCCAAACCCTAACCCTAACACTTAACCCTAACCCGGCCCTAACCCCCAACCCAAACCCTCCCTAACCCATCAACAACAGCAACATCATAAAAAACAACAACATCAAGATCGACAACACACTTTTTGGCCGGAAGCAAAAAATTTAAAATTAAACAAAAGATTAAAATTAAACTAATTTTACTTACCTCTTGTCAAAGAAGGCCATGGAGTAGAGCTCGATCGGGCTAGGGCTTTGATCAGCGGCTGTGACGAGCTTTGACGAGCTCGATTGAAGGGGTCAAGCTCAAACAGGGAGGCGAAGCGACGTGGGCTTCGACGGGGGCAACGCGGTGGCAATCTCGATGGCAGAGGCGATGATGCCTGCAAAAGAGGGAGAGAGGTGGTGCCTGCGAGAGGGGGAGACAGTGCATGTTAATGATAGACAGAGAGAGGAGGAGAAAGCGAGAGGGGGCTTATGTCGGCGGCAAGGGCTTGAAGGAGAAATAGTTGGAGGGGCCGATCGTCGAGGAGAAGGAGAAGGAGAAGGAGTGGGGATATGATCAGATGAGTAGGACGAGCTTCGGGGCCGAAAAGAAGGAGGAGGACGAGCTTCGGGGCCGAAAAGAAGGAGGAGGACGAGCTATCGAAAGAAGAGAACGAGCATCGGGGCCAAAGAGGAGGAGGAGAGCTAGTTTATTTTTTATTTTGGATGGAAAATAAGGGTAGGGTCTCAGTTCGAGCCCCTTAATTATTTCTTGGGTAATTCTGTCGGGTACTAGCCGACGGAATAACTAAATAAAATTATTAAACCTCCTGAAGATCCATTTGAATTTTTTAGGATTTATTCCGTCAGTATTTAGATTTATTCCGTCGGCTGTTAGCCGACGGAATAAATCACCCAACGGAATAAACCCTTTTTTCTTGTAGCGACAGTGTGAGGGAAATAAACATTGAAATGTCTTACTCATGCATAGTGCATTGTGGTGTAATGTAATAAATCTAATACAATATCAATTGGGAATCCGGAAAAATTATGTAACATAATAAATATGGTAATATAATAAATATGATTGAAGCCCTTCGAAAGAAGCTAGCTAGCTAGCTAGCACATAAAGAACTATATCCATTAATGTGGCAAAAGGAAGGAAAATCTATGGACCGAACATATCGTTTCCATCCGTAGGAACTATGAGATCGCCCTGTACGGTGCCACCGCAATCCACGGTCCAAACAAAACTTTTTTTTTTGAGTAATTAGCCGTCGCAGTCCAGCAGACTAGACTGAACTCAAAAAAGCAATAGCCAGTTGGAGGAATAGTTCCGAGAGGGATGGGTCGGGAAGCTAGCTGTCATTATCATCCTTTCCGGTAGGAAAAATAGTCAGTTAGAAGGAAAAGAAAAAAGCTGAAATGTACTTTTAAAACCCTAAACCCTAAATCACTCGCCTCTTCTTCTCCGCTCTCACGTCTCCTTTCCACTCGCTCGATAGATTCTCTAAAGCCGAAACGGTTAACGGATCTTAAGCTCATAAAGGGTAGAATAAAATAGCACAAGGTTTTCATCGATTGCAGATTTCACATCACTCTCAAATGATTTCGTTTGCGAGTAGGAGGTCATGAAACCAGAACTTTGCGGGTAAGGTTTATGTTTTGATTTATTGTTATATAATTTATTGTTCCAAATCATATACATTTTGTAAGAAACCTACATTCCCTGGCAGTTGTAAGGAGCTGTGGGACATCTGATATTTAGAAGAAACTCGAGGAGCTAGTTTGCAAAAGGTTCTCATGGTAGTTCATTTCTTTCGGAAGATAATTCAAATTTATTAGATACTGAAATTCAAGTAGTCGAATGAAGACAAATTAACATAAAATTACAGTTAACATTGTACATTTTCTCAAAGGGCATCAGTGTTTAACAATTTGCAAATTTGAGTCGTGATCTTCATATAATTTGCGAAGTTTTCCATCTGACCCGTTTACAACCATAAGCTAAACTTAGAAATTTTTCCATGCGATCAATTTAAGCCGTATCGGATTAAAAACAAAACTATCTACCATTAAAAAAAGGCAAATGGCTTGAACCAAAAAGTGGCGCTCAATTAGTCTAATTTTTTTACTAGATAGTTTCTTCAAACTAAATTTATGATGCTAAATATTAAGAAGGTAACTACAGCAAGTACAAAAAATACAAGCATTTACAAAAAAGAGACATTCAAGTTATACCTTGACATGTACTTAGCGCGCTCCGCCTCATCCCATACTCGGAATCTTAACCTGCTCCACACCATTGCTCGCCGCTATCATGCGACCATTTACATCTCCGTCCCCTCTAGCTTCAGCATTACCATTTCCCACACCAAAAACCACTACTTCATTCTTCGTCTCGTTAGCCGGTACCCACCTCCCTGGGCTTGAAGACCTCGACTCAATCGGGCTCCTCAACATGGGCGTCGTAGCCAGTACCAGCCCTCTGAAGGCTCTAGGCTCGCCATCGGGGTCATTTCGGTCCCCACATCTCTCAAACCAACCGAACCAACTTCCAACGCCGATTCCTTCATCGGCTTATTCATTCTTCGTTACAATCCATCTTCTTCATTTCGCCACCATCTTGAACATTCATAACGGCCAACTGAATGTCTTCATACAGACCCAGATTGAGACTACTAGTAGATTCCCTCCCCTTATGAGGCGCAGAGTTCAATATTCTCCGGTCATCGGCATTCGAGTTTCTACGCTTGTTTTTTCCGTGACTGTGGTTCCCTCCATTTGACAAGCCAGCAGGCCATTTCTGGGCATCATCCCATTTGGACGGGGTCGGCTTAGATCTAGATCCTACGATTTTTCGGGGGTGAGGGTTTCTGTTTGTGTTGTTTGGTTTGTGGAAATCAAAATTGTGGGTTTCATGAGCTAAGTTGTGATTGCAACACCCCTTATCATCCATCGGCCTCATTTTCTTCAAATCTAAGTACTAACTTAACTTTGTAACCAACGAATAGGAACAGAGCAAGAGCATATGAATTTGCAAGGAAACTAGTGGAGATATTAAGTGATACACAAAGCCCACATAGATTATGTTGATAAAACTTTGAAGCATTATTTTTCAACTCAATCAAATGATAGCAACATTTTGCAAGAGACCAAGGTAATGAACTCACCTGAGGTTGAAGCAATCTCTTAAGATCTATCTAGCAAAAGAAAAGAGAGAGACATGCATTGCTATTTGTGAGAGATGGAGATAGAGTAGGGGAGTCTTGCTCCTATCTTTTTTGCCGACACTAATATTGCACGAACAAATACTGCATTTTCACTGAAACAAAACAAACCAAACCAAACAAATGAGGTAAAACTCGTTTTTGGCCTACTGCATTTTCTCGCAGCGTACAATACAAACAAGAGGTTAATGGTGCAAGCGTGTGACCACAGTAAAAGGGGTAACGCAGAGAGGGTGGGACCCACCCCTCACGCAACCACGGCGAACTCACAGCACAATTTTTTCTGTACACACGGTATCTGAACGATGTAGCTAAGTATCTGCTCAATAGTCTGTCCTATGACAACATAGAGAAATCAATGTATAACATTCGGTACGGAATAAGGGTAAATAGAAAAAAGATATTTCTCGCGAATGAAGTAAACTCCATAGATCTATTCCAAACCAACAAACACAATTAAATTAATCTCATGCATGCTAAACACCCAAAAAAAAAACACAATGGGATAAAATAAATTTGAAAGAAAATCAGAAACCAACTAAAAGATTTGGCGACAACTATCCACACAAGGAAGGCAGCTTGATGGAGATAGTGAAGTTGAAAGGCAAGTGACCAGTCCTCTTAATGTAATCTGCTCTCTCTGAAGTTTTTACGGCTTGCTCGTTCAGTTTGGCCTCGGCATTTGCTTGTTTCTCCTCAGCTATTCTTCTCGTCGCCGCCATCTTGTTAGCCAACTTCTCTTGAGCCCGGGACTTCAATCTCTCAGCTTTCACCTAAACAAATATCAACTTGTAAATATGGGTGGAATTTATGGGTAATTTTTAGACATTCTTTCATTAAAAGATAAAAGATATAAGATACAAAACATTATTTGCAGGTTGTTATATTCAGATAGTCCTGGGGCAAGGTAACTTGAAAATGTCAACTTTTCTCTCTTTCTTATTACATTTAAACATTTAAATGAAGTACATTTTGAAAATAAATTAAAGCTAAGGAGGCAAAGTGTGGGCTTTAGAAAGTTAGGGGTATTTTCTGCCACTGAGGCAAAAGTTGGAGATATAACCTGCAATTAAGCCGAAAAATAAATAAATAAAATTAACTAGATATACTGATATTACCAGTACTTCTACTACTCTTTTAAGTCTAATTCCCAGCAATAAACTATATTAATATTTTCAAAGGGAAATAAACCACATTAATGTTAGAAATTCAAATAAAATTTATCCTTTATTTGATTTGTACCTCTATCCTCTTCATCTCCATTTCAGCTTTCCTTTTTTCGTGATTTTCCCATGCTTGTATCTTCACCTCTTCACGCTTATACCTGTAACCAAGGATATATCCTTATCAGAAGAATATTTCAAACAAACTATACTACAAACAATACGCAATTCGTAAGAAACCTACATTCCCTGGCAATTTTAACAGTTTGAGAGACGTCTGATATTTAGAAAATCTCAAGGAGCTAGTTTGCAAACGGTTCTGGCGATGGTTCATTTCTTCGGAAGATAATTCAAATTTATTATATACTGAAATTCTATTAGCTGAATGTGGACAAACATAAAATTGCGTTTAACATTGTACATTTTCTCAACGGACATTTGCATTTTAATTATTTGCTCCTTTTCTCTTTTTCCTTTGTAAATTCTGACCAACAAATTTGGGTCGCGGTCTTCATAAAACTTGCAAGGTTTTTTATAACCAGAAGCTGAAGTTAAAAGGTTTCCATGCGATGAATTTAAGCGGTATCAGATTAAAAACAAAAGCTATAGAACATTCACAAAAGCAAATGGCTTGAACCAAAAGGTGGCGCCCAGTTGCTCAAATTTTTTACTAGATAGTTTCTTCAAACTAAATTAGTTATGATGCTAAATATTAAGAAGGTAACTAAACCAAGTACAAAGCATATAAGCATTTACAAAGAAGAGACATATTCAAATTATACCTTGCCATGTACTTAGCGCGCTCCGCCTCATCCCATGCCACTGCTCGAGATTCCAACGTACTCGGAATCTTAACCTGCTCCCCACCATTGCTCGCCGCTACTATGCGACCATTTACATCTCCGTCCCCTCTAATTTCAGCATTACCATTTCCCACACCAAAAATCACTGCTCCATTCTTCCTCTCATTAGCCGGCACCCGCCTCCACGGACTTGAAGACCTCGACTCGATCGGGCTCCTCAACACGGGTGTCGTAGCCCGTAACGGAGTAACAGCCCTCGAAGGCTCTAGGCTCGCTATCGGGGTCATTTCGGTCCCCACATCCCTCAAACCGACCGAACCAACTTCCAAAACCGGTTCCTCCATCGGCTTACTCATTCTCCACAACGATTCGTTACAATCCATCTTCTTCGTCTCCCCTTCATCTTGAACATTCGTAATGACCAACCGAATGTCTTCATACAGACCGAGATCAAGACTGCTAGTAGACTCCCTCCCCTTTTGAGACGCGGAGTTCAATAGTCTCCTGTCGTCGGCATTCGAGTTTCTAGGCTTGTTTTTCCCATGATTGTGGTCCCCTCCATTCGACAAGCCAGCAAGCCATTTCTGGGCATCATCCCATTTCGACGGAGTCGGCTTAGATCTAGATCCTACGATTTTTCGGGGATGAGGGTTTCTGTTTGTGTTGTTTGGTTTGTGGAAATCAAAACTGTGGGTTTCATGAGCTAAGCTGTGATTGTAACACCCCTTATCATCTATTGGCCTCATTTTCTCTAAATCTGAGTACTAACTTGACTTTGTAACCAATGAATAGAAACTAGGAAACTAGTGGAAATATTAAGTGATACACAAAGCCCAAATAGTTTTTGTTGATAAAACTTTGAACTATGATTTCTCAACTCAATCAGATGTTAGCAAACATTGATTTGCAAGAGACTAAGGTAATGAACTCACCTGAGGTTGAAGCTATCTCTCAAGATCTAACTAGTAAAAGAAAACAGAGAGACACACATGCATTGCTATTTGTGAGAGATGTAGAGGGAGGGAGGGAGGGAGGGAGAGAGCAGGGGAGTAAAATCCAAAGTTGTAGTTAAAAGTAGGAATAATCCCACATTGAAAAGGGCAAACCTTTTGCACATTGAAAAGGAATCTCTAAGCAAAATGGGACAGGGGAAAAGGTTATACTATTCTGTGCTCACGGTGCCACACACATTAAATACTCAGAGCAGCTGATATGGGTAAGGGTGGTAATTGAACAAGCCGTTTCGGGTTCGATTAAGCTTCAGCTCGATATCAGCTCGTTCAAACTCGATTCATTTATTAACGAATCGGACATGAGCCATAAATCTTGCCTCGTTTATTAAACGAGCCGAACTCGAGCTCAGCCAGGTTCGTTCGGTTATTGACTTGAGTTCGGCTCAGTTACACGTTTGAAAAAAAAGTAATATGTAATATAGAGCAGATTCTATACAACTCTCAGAACATTTAATTTAATTAGGGGATAATATATAAAGTGCAACCGAAGTGGATATAAAACCCAACATTTAGACTCATTACATGCTCTATATATATATATATATATATATATATATATATTTTAATTTCTCCATATCTCAACACCCTAAGTCTTAGGCTTTATGATTGCTGTTCTCAGCCTAATATCTTACAAAATACTTTTATGTTTTATTCTGAAACACCTGTAATGGCCATTGATTTATCCTCAGCCTCCACCAAACGCCTCTTTGTATCCGAACTCGACTTTGGTTCGTTTAAGGCTCGGTAAGCTAACAAGCTAAACATGAGACAGATCTGCTCAGCTCGAAACGAACTCGAGCCGAGTTTGAGCTAGCATAAACTAAACCGAGCCAAGTTTGGACAAGGGCCAACTCGTTCAAGCTCGGCTCGGTTACATCCTAGCCATAGGGGATGCAGTTACTCTCGGTGAAGAATAATCAATTGCTCTACTGGACTAAAAGCAGGGAGAAAAGGATAGGCTACGGGAATTTGCTGTGGTCGTGTGATCTAACCCGTTTTCAATTGTTTTAACCTTTCTGATGGAAATTGTTTTGTTTAGTACGTTTTATATCTGAAAAATTGAATAAACAAAAATCTAACCTTTGTGAATCACAAGTATGAAAATTGAAGTTTATATGAAAGAGGCATATGCTTGAGTGCACTAATCTAAGAAAAATATTGCCTTTTGGCAGATTTACAGCGGCGATTCAATCCCAAGATACAACTCTCCCGACCCTTCTGGTACTCCGGCTTGTACAAGTCGCCTGAGTAGTGTTAGTACCTTTTCTATTTCGCGGTTAGATACTCAGATGTAGTGAATGCAGTGAGGATGAAGAAGAAATTTGAGTATGTGTTTCTGTTTTGGATGTATTGTTTTCTGCTTTTAGGAAAGGGCTTTAAATAGCCTCCCAAAAAGTTGGAACTTTTCCAACCATTGCAATCGCTCGAACGATCGCAACCGTTCGCGGCCAACTGCCATAATCACAACCATTAGCAACAGCAACGGTCGTAATTCTCCATAAACGGGCCAATACCAATGGTCACACCCGTTCACATAAAACCATTAGTGAAAAAAATTCGTTTCAAAAATATAGTTTAAATATTTTACAAAAAGATATATTAATATAATTTTCTGTAAAAAGAATACTATAGACTTTATGAACTGGAATCAGAGCAGCATTCGTGTCCATAGGTGCAGACACACGCTCGCTCGGACGGCACGGCGACGCGCGCGTGTGGTTTCACTATATCTCATTCATTGAACTTAATACAATGAATGATAGAAGTTATAAACACTTTTCCATTGCTTGGTGTGGGTAATGTGGGACTAAAACCTACCATGAGAAGTTTGGACTTTTCCCTTATTTTATACATTTGTTCCAACAATTCCCTGACAAAGTTCAAATTTCGATACAAACTATAATGACTATGACTACTATGAGATGAACATCTAACAATATTGTATATCGACGTAAGTGTCGTAAAGACTTGAACTTACATTTTGTGGAGAAAACTACAGAACACAAGAATATGGTATTCATTAAGTGACCTTACAAAACTATATCTTGTTGATCGATCCTTTGTCAAAAACACATACAATATGAAATAGAAATTTGGGTATTCAAAACGGGTTACACATTATGGCCATGCGTGGTATCTTAATTCTTATGAGAGTTATAAGGGTTTCACCCACTCATCCCAAGCCACGGCCTCATAGCAATCTCACTTAGGTGATGTCTCAAGAGAATACTTGTTGTCAGAGTACCTCGCAAATAATTATGCATTTGACATCATTAAGAGTTAAATTCTCGACCTTAATTAAAAACTATAGTACGACAGCATCATAAGAATAGGGTATGATATCCTTAAATAAAGTGCTCCAACGTTCATATTTAACAGCTGTGTTCTTCCCATTACAAAACCTTTTAAGATTGGGTATCCACTGTTGGTGAATTCAATACGGGTCTGTCTCATTCCTCTCGATGCATTAAGAATCTTGGTTTTTGCAAGACCTTCAGTAAAATAATCAGTTAAGTTTAGTTGACTTCTTACAAACATAAGAGCCATTATAAAATTTTCTTTATATTGTTTTATAGTCTCATATCTTAATTGAAGGAATCTATTTGTTTTCTTATTGCAATTTTCTATTCTAATAAATCTAATAGAGATCTATTATCACAATGAATTATTATTGTCGTAATTGGTTTTGGTACAAAAGTAATTTCAAATATTAAATTCCTTAACCATTCTGCTTCTAAGCAAGTGGTATCCAAAGCAATCATTTCAACATCCATGGTGCTTCTAGCAATTAGTGTTTGTTCATACGATCCCCAATTAATTGCTCCACCACCAAGTATAAAAACAAAACATGTGGTAGATTTTACATCTAGAGTATCAGTTACCCAAATAGCGTTACGATACCCTTTAATTTGATTTGGGAAATCGGAATAAATAAGACAATAATCTATAGTACCTCTTAAATACTTGAAAACTCGTTTCAAAGTATTCCAATGTAGTTGATTATGATTACTTGTAAATCTACTAAATCTCGAAACTGCATATGAAATATACGGTCTTGTTCGAATAGCTATATAGTTTAGCGAGCCGATAATGAAATTGAATATCCATTTTCTAATTTATTGATTTTCATGCCCAGATTGTAATCAGCCTCTCCTAGATCTTTCATATCAAAATTCCTAGATAAGTATGACTTTACATTATTTATGAAATTAATAGAAGAACCAAATATTAGAATATCATCAACATAAAAACAAAGAACTGCAAAATTATTACCAAAAGATTTATAGTATATACATATATCAAAATTATTAATTATAAAATCATAATTAATAATTACTTCTTCGAACTTAGTATACCATTGTTTAGTGGCTTGATTTAATCAATATAGGGATTTAACAAGTTTGCAGACTTTATTTTCATTCCTCTTTTCTATAAAACCTACTGGTTGTTCCATATAAATATCATCATCAAGATCACCATTTAGAAAGGCGGTCTTTACATCTATTTGATATATTAATAGCTTATGAATAGAAGCCAATGCAATTAATGTTCTCATGGTTGTAATTCTTGCTACATGCGCATAAGTATCATTGTAATCTATACATTTTCGTTGAGAAAACCCTTTAACTACTAGCCTAAGTTTATATTTGTCAATACTACCATCAGCCTTTAGTTTCTTTTTAAAAATCCACCCACATCTTATTGCTTTACTATCAAAACGTAAGTTGGTTAGAACCCATGTATTATTATTCTGGATTGAGTCAATCTCATTTTAAATAGTCTCTTTCCAATACTCAGTATAAGAAGATGCTATTGCTTCTTCAAAGACAGAAGGATCTTCTTCTACCAGATAATAATAGTAGGTATCATCGATGAGTATTTTCCTTCTTTTAGTTCTATCACTTCTTCTTAATTTCAGTTCGGATGTTGAAACCGAGAAAAATGCATTTTGAATTAATTCATTATTACTTGCCATGTCAGGGTTAGAAACATAATCATCTGCTTATTTAGAAATTTGCGTTATGTAAGGAAATCTATCTTCAAAGAAAGCAATATCTTTAGATTCTATTAAGCTATTAATTTTAATATCAGATTTTAAGACAATGAATCTATAAGTATTACTGTCGAGAAAATATCCTACAAATAATGCATCTATTGCTTTAGGATCTATTTTGTTTTTTTTGTGAGAAAGAATATATACTAGTGCGAGGCAACCCCAACCCCAAACACGAAGGTGGTCTAATCCAGGCGTTCTTTCAAATCATAATTCAAATGGAGATTTTTTTATAGTTTTATGAGGTATTCTATTTAGTATATACATGTATCAAAATTATTAATTATAAAATCATAATTAATAATTACTTCAACAAACTTAGTATGCCATTTTTTAGGGGCTTGCTTTAATTCATATAGGGATTTAACAAATTTGCGGACTTTATTTTCATTCCCCTTTTCTATAAAACCTACCGGTTGTTCTATATTAATTTCTCCATCAAGATCACCATTTAGAAAGGCGGTCTTTATATCCATTTGATATATTAATAGCTTATGAATAGAGGCTAAGGCAATTAATGTTCTCATGGTTTTAATTTTTGTAATAGGCGCATAAGTATCATTGTAGTCTATACATTTTCGTTGAGAAAACCCTTTAGCTACTGTTCACACCAGAATATTGCATTATTATATTCCCCATTCTTATTCTTTTTATAAATAAACAGGTGCTTTTGACGCATGTCTGCTACATGCTACAGGTTACAGGTTCTTGGACAGAAAACAGTGAAAATGATGTAAAGACGATAAAAATATGGACTTTGACCAACAAATAGAAGGATCTTAATCAAGTCTACACAAAAGAACAGTACAAGGCAACGCAAGGTCCAAGATTACAAAGCGAACGGTTAAAGTCCACTACAAGTATTCACTGGAAGATCTGGAGAATATCTAGAAGCCAAATGAAGAAAAGAACCATATAAATAGAAAGCCCAAAATTACCAGAAGCTACACAAGAAACCACCAAGCCCAACTCTTCCTTTTGGCCGCGGAACCTCGGCCAAACAGGGCCTTGGGCCGCGGTTCCGCGGCGGGATTGCGCAATTATTAGCTGGAAATTTTACCATATCTTGTAAAATCTTTGACCGGTCTTTCTAGAGGGCTATTTTTGTAATTGTAGACATGCGAATCAGATGTAACCTAGGGTTTCCTATTCTCTATAAATAGGAACTCTAAAGCTTGTAATTTCTCATGCCTCCTTTTAATAAAAATTCCAAAATTTTTTATGGAGAGCATCGGTGCCTCTCTTCAATTCTGAAATTCAGATCTGACAACCCTGCATGGATGATTGGAGAAATGCATCTGTAAAGTAAGTAGATTTGTTTATTTTCTTGCCCTAGATAATTTCAATTCATGCCCTAGAATAAATTTATTTTCCTGCCCTAGTATAGATT
Source organism: Agapanthus africanus (assembly GCA_030015575.1). Classification (NCBI taxonomy): domain Eukaryota; kingdom Viridiplantae; phylum Streptophyta; class Magnoliopsida; order Asparagales; family Amaryllidaceae; genus Agapanthus; species Agapanthus africanus. The sequence goes on from CM057338.1 coordinate 28,220,648, forward strand.
TTATTTCTCTGCCCTAGTTATAACTTTCAATTAATTGCCCTAGGTAAAATAATTTAGGATTTTGGATTTAATAATCAATCCGAACACCCTTCGGAATTAACTCGTAAGAACGAATCGGAAATTCACAAAATCCCTGTGGACCGACCCGTACTCACCGGCTAGCTTCATGCGACGCCGTTCTTGATTGCGGTTATAAATATTTTTGATCTATCTTTTAGAAAGCGCAAGCACGCTAAATCATTTCAATCAAATGGCGCCGCTGCCGGGGATGGCGTAGAACTTTCCTTTTCGCAATTTTGGGGTAATCAAAATTAAAAAAAAATCATAAAAATCTAAAAAAATCCAAAAAAATATAAAAAATATATAATCTGTTATTTTTGGAAGGGATATTTTGTTGTTTGAATTTTGCAGGATATACGAAAATCTGATCTGGAAATCTACAGAGATCAAAACAGGAAAAAACAGATCGGAACAACAGAAGATCACAACAACCGAGGAATAAAAGAAATTTGGAGGACCGAGTCTACAAGTTAACCGTGGTGATCTATTACACAAAAAAAAAAACTTGCCGAACCGACCAACACGCGGCGGAACCGCCGCGCCAGCCCCCTTTCGGCCGCGGAACCGCCGCGGCCTGATCGATTCAGGGCTTAAAAAAAAGGCAGAGCGCTTAAAAAAAAAAAAAACCAGTTCTGCCACTGCATATTTCTGTGAGTTTTCTCTCTCCTCCTCTGCAAATCTTGATATATCTTCTATAAATTTGCCTGCAGCATTTCTTTACGCTCAACAATTTTTTCCCTTCCAAATAACGATCTTGTGCAGGATTTTTGTGCCTTGCTTAAAATGAAATTAGATTGCAAGTAATATTTTGCTGTTGCATATCTTGTGTTAAAAATCTTTTTGCAACAAAATTTTCCTAATAAAGAGAAAAAGAATATAAAAAAAAAAGAATAAGGAAAATTTTGATAGAAACTTGCAAAGTTTTTTAGCCACAAATAAATCCTTGCACCACAATAAACTTTCCTTCTTTCCCTTTTCTTACAACATGGGTACTCCACATAATAAATTTTTAGCCGAACTTTGGTATCCCGAACCTAATTTTGCGTCATATGTCAATTTGTTCGGTCAATTTAAAAACGATCCCTCTATGCCTAAAAAATCTTTGAAAGATCACATAGAGGCGTCTAAGAGAAACAGTTTGACTTTTCAACCCCCTTTGTATCAACCAAGTCAACCTTCACCACCTTCGTATGTTGACACCACCTTTTCAAGTTCAGCTATAACCCCTAAGCCGATATCCATTGCTGAGTATATTGCTCAATCTCCCAGTCGATCTTTCACCCATTTCCACTCATCTAGTTTTAGGGATCCGCACGACTATTCACCTATTTATCCATATGTTGACCCTACCCCTGTCCAATCACCCACTTCCTACCAGTCATACCCGATTTTCCCACCTTCACTAGACACTGTTTCGACACAGCCATTAGGGAGTTTCACATATCCAACCAATTTTGAATCTTTTACTGAAACCCCCTCACCACCTAAGTCTAGTTTGGAAGAGTCGTTGGAAGCGTACATTGCAGCAACGAATAAAATGACTAGGAATGTGGAAGCGTCTTTAGCCGCCCTTATGCAACCTAGTGAACCGGTAGCTAGTGTCCCGCTAGCTCCAAATTTTTCAATGTATGAGGCGGCAGTTGGACAGAGTGAGAATGAGAGAGGATTTCCAAATCAAACCTACCCATACCCTATTGAATCCAACAACTCCAATTTTCAAACATGTGTCCAAAATAATGAGTTGTGTGATTTTGTAGTGCTTGATTTGCCAGATTGTGAAGAACCCCTTTCGAGTGAAACCGCACCTAATCCTTTTGATCTTTACACCTCCACTCTAGAACCTAAATCGATAAATATCCATGCTTTTGATGAGGTGTCTAAGAAAATTGATTTTCACTTGATTCAGAATATAGACGCCAGGAATATTTCTGATGATGAACCTGTCGATTTAATTGAGATTTTATGTTCAAATCATCATCGCGAGTTATTAAAGGTTTCTCCTGAATCTAATATGCGTCTTGAATTTGATGATAATGGCATGGATGAGTTAAATATTAAGGATAGTATTGAGGAGAGTCTTGAGGATAATATTGAGGTTGAATCATTTTTATTTGATGTGTCTGATTTTCCAATTCATCCTCCTGAACCTTTGACTGCTATTTCACCCTCCCTCCTTCCCATCGTTTCGACCCCGCTTGAAGACTGCGAGCTTGAAACCTTTTCCTTTGAATCTGACAAAATTCTCACAGACGATAACACCTACGAGTGTTTCACCTTTTTGGACGATGTTGATGACTCACCGCCCGAGTTTGAGTCCTTTACATTTTCAGATGAGCCATCAGACTCGGTTGATTATAGTAGTTTCGAACCATTAATGGAATCTTTCAAGTTCGAAACAGTTTACTACGGTGAGAAAGATACTATCCCTAATTCTCTCCCTTTCGTTTTTCCCCTTGTTCCGACCGAACAAATGACCGTTACGCTTTCATCTCCTATACCAAGTTCGGCGTACCCATGTTTTCTTGCGAATCTTGAGGGATTTGACCCCATTTCCCGACGGGTTGATAAGTTAGCGCAATCGCTTATAACATATCGGTCATCACATATTGCGCTAATTTATTCACTCAATTTACACCCTCAAGATCGTACTCCACTTCCTTCTTCTTTTCGCCATTCTTCTCCCCCACCGAGACCATATTCTACCATTCTTCTTTCCACACGGTCTCGCGTGCTTCTCATTTTCTTGCACCAACTATACCATTTCCACGATAAGATTTTTGAATGGTTGGTGCTAACTTTTGGCTTGTGTATGGCCAAGCTTAAGTTTGGGGGGGGGGACCTTGTTGTATATATGTATATATTTTTTGTTTTCTTTTTCTATAAAAAAAATAAAAATTCAAAACATAAAAAAATATATAAAAACATTTTTATAAATAAATAAACAGGGGAGTACCGATATTTTGACCTTCTTGGTTTAGCATGACAGTGAGGACACTGTCAAGTTCAAGTTTGGGGGTATGTTCGGTACGTCTTCTTCCTTCGCATTCATTTGTATATATTTTTGCATTTGCATACTTATTTGAAAACCCATAAAAAATTGAAAAATTTCAAAAATTATAAAAATTATTGTATTCAATTTTGGCTAATTGACTTTGGTTTGACAAATAGGTCAACTGGCTAGGAACAACTAGATCTTAGACTTAGTGAATTAAAAACCCTAAAAATAACATTCCTTAAAGTTTAACGGTAGAAAGTATATGTCTTTGTAGATTATTTAGAAATAGACAAATTTTGGGTTCACTTCTTGGGCTAAGTCGAAACAAGGGAAGAGTATTGGTGTTCTTATTAGAGTATAAGTTTGAAAAATAGTTCCTAGCTTAAGTGTAGATTCTGAAAACATATACCCTACAAAATGCACAATCACGCACCTTGAAACTTGGATTAGTAGAAAAGACCTTGAAATGCTCTTGTCTAAAGTCCTTAGTACAATGAAAATAAAAGGACAAAAAAGTGAATAAAGAAAAAAAAATGAACACTGGTTTTTGTGATTACTTAAGGCTGTTAAAATAGAAAAATATTTAGCGAGGGTGCTTCATCACCTAGTGCCTTAGACCAACTGGTTTGGGAGTCACTGCTAAAAGCCTTGGGTGTTGCAAGACTAGGAATTACGCTTTAATGTGCAAACACATCCTGTAATCGGTTGTTGGTACCTCAAGAAGTATTAACGGTCGCATGAAGGATGTGTAAGCAAAATTCAATTAAAAATTCACCAATTAAGAAGTACTTTGGACAATGGACGAGAGTATGATTGCTTGATTTGAATTTCCAAGTGTAGGGGTGACTTATACACAGACGTGGGGATATGTGATTGGAGTTTAGATGAGAGAAAGGGATGAAGAATAGAACTTGTATCTTTAGTAGAGTTGATAGAAATTCCTAAGTGGAGATGGAACCCTAGAAGGAAGACTTAAGAGATGCCGAAAGCTAAGTAGGTCTACATAACATATATAATCTTAAGTTAAATAATGAGGAAGCGTGAAGAATGTGGGTGGATAATTTGCGAGTCAAAAGATAATAGAATTCCTTGTTAGAAAATCTAATTGGAGAACAAAAGTTAATGGGCTGAATTGATAGGATTTTGTGGGTAATATCCGCTGAAAATCCTCAGGAGACAACACTCCTCCTACTAGGGACACCTAGAGGTTTAACGGCTTGTTGCACGTGCTCAGTGCAATCGCGTTTCCCTGAGAAAGTGCGGTTAGGATTTTAGTGAATAAAAATAAGTTTGCTCGAGGACGAGCAAAAGATAAGTTTGGGGGTATTTGTTCACACCAGAATATTGCATTATTATATTCCCCATTCTTATTCTTTTTATAAATAAACAGGTGCTTTTGACGCATGTCTGCTACATGCTACAGGTTACAGGTTCTTGGACAGAAAACAGTGAAAATGATGTAAAGACGATAAAAATATGGACTTTGACCAACAAATAGAAGGATCTTAATCAAGCCTACACAAAAGAACAGTACAAGGCAACGCAAGGTCTAAGATTACAAAGCGAACGGTTAAAGTCCACTACAAGTATTCACTGGAAGATCTGGAGAATATCTAGAAGCCAAATGAAGAAAAGAACCATATAAATAGAAAGCCCAAAATTACCAGAAGCTACACAAGAAACCACCAAGCCCAACTCTTCCTTTTGGCCGCGGAACCGCGGCCAAACAGGGCCTTGGGCCGCGGTTTCGCGGCGGGATTGCGCAATTATTAGCTGGAAATTTTACCATATCTTGTAAAATCTTTGACCGGTCTTTCTAGAGGGCTATTTTTGTAATTGTAGATATGCGAATCAGATGTAACCTAGGGTTTCCTATTCTCTATAAATAGGAACTCTAAAGCTTGTAATTTCTCATGCCTCCTTTTAATAAAAATTCCAAAATTCTTTATGGAGAGCATCGATGCCTCTCTTCAATTCTGAAATTCAGATCTGACAACCCTGCATGGATGATTGGAGAAATGCATCTGTAAAGTAAGTAGATTTGTTTATTTTCTTGCCCTAGATAATTTCAATTCATGCCCTAGATTAAATTTATTTTCCTGCCCTAGTATAGATTTTATTTCTCTGCCCTAGTTATAACTTTCAATTAATTGCCCTAGGTAGAATAATTTAGGATTTTGGATTTAATAATCAATCCGAACACCCTTCGGAATTAACTCGTAAGAACGAATCGGAAATTCACAAAATCCCTGTGGACCGACCCGTACTCACCGGCTAGCTTCATGCGACGCCGTTCTTGATTGCGGTTATAAATATTTTTGATCTATCTTTTAGAAAGCACAAGCACGCTAAATCATTTCAATCAGCTACTAGTCTGAGTTTATATTTGTCAATACTACCATCAGCCTTTAGAAAGGCGGTCTTTACATCTTGTTCTCCGCCGAAATACGGAGACGAGACCGCGTAGGTCCGTCTTGCCTGAATTTCGAGGGCAGATACTATTTGGTGCTATTTGTCCACCTCTCCGAAGATGCCAAGTTGATTTATGACACCATGTATCGAAAGTTTAAACGGATGCGACCGATATAGCAGATTTCGTCAGATTCCCCCTCGTTCAGGGGTTTTTGATTGTGGGGACGCTCTTCCCTGCAGGTGCAAGCCCCTGCAGTTAATTACGGCACCGCATCGCGGTAACCACTTTCTCTTTCTCCAGATGGTCGCTTCGTGTCGTGGGTGTTTGTTTTGTTTTTGGTTGCCCGTTGATTGTATACAGAGACTAATTTATGTTGTCGCCCGTAGGGCGTGGATTAGTCCAAATCCGTATTTTCTTAGATTTGGATTTTGGGTTGGGTTTAAGGATACTGTAGTCTCATTTGAGACTAAGATCAACTTAAACGTTTGTTAAGGATACGTTAGTCTAATTTTAGACTAAGATCAACTTAACGGGATCGTTTAGATCCAACAAAAGAACATTTGGGCTCTATTGTTTAGTTTAGGAATATTGCAGTCCATAATTAGTTTAAGGACGTTACGGTCTAAGGTTAAGGACATCATAGTTTATGGGCTTAAGGACCCCACAGTCCGAGATTAAGAACATCATAGTCCATGGGCTTAAGGACCCCACAGTCCTAGGTTAAGGACATCATAGTCCATGGGCTTAAGGACCCCACAGTCCGAGAAATGTTTTGTTGTCGGGACCCGTCACCTCTTTGAAGACGTTGAAGGATTACAACGATAAATATCAGAGGAGTAAAGAGATGCACCCTTGAACCAATTTTGGTTGAGAGATCTGTAGTCCAATTTGGGACTAAGGCCTGTTAAGAGATTTATAAGCATATGGGCTCAATTAATCTGAATGAGGGGTTTATAGCCAATTTAGGCTCGGCCCACCCAGTTAAATAGTTAAACATTTTACAATACTGGGCATTGATTTGAGTTCTGACAATATTTTTGTCTTTAACTGCATGCTGAGCATTCATCATAGCTCTGGGCTTTATTTATAGAACAATTTATGTTGTATCAGCGCACACGTGAGGAGCACGTGACGCGCTTGGCGCTAGTGCCGGTTAATGAGCGCAGTGCGCTATTTTGGAGCGCTGAGGCTCCGCAGCGTTGTGCGCTATATTTAGAGCGCTGAGGAGCTTTTGTTAAGTAGCGCGCACGTGAGGAGCACGTGGCGTGCTTGGCGCTATGTGCCAGTCTTGAGCGCAGAGCGCTTCTTTAAATTTGGAGCGCTAAGGCTCTTTTAGATTAGGCGCGCTAAGGCTCTGCAGCGCTTTGCGCTAGATGTGGAGCGCTGAAGCTCTTTTAAATTAGGAGCGCTAAGACTCTTCTGTTAAGTAGCACACACGTAAGGAGCACGTGGTGCGCTTAGCGCTGTGCGCCGGTCTTGAGCGCAGAGCGCTTCTTTAAATTTGGAGCGCTAAGGATCTTTAGATTAGGAACGCTAAGGCTCTTTTTTATGCAAATTTGATCAATTCTGCGCTCTGAGAATTAAATTCTCTCTTATAAGAGACTTTGTCTCAAGGTTCTAAGAACAAAGTTTTTATTTTATAGGAGATGTTTCAGTCTCTTATTTTGGTGAAGGTTTTGCCTTTATGGATCTGTGATCCTAAGAGAACCGAATTATTCTCCCCCCCTTTTTAATAATGAGATGTTTATGATCTCTTTTGTAAAAAGACCTTAGTCTTATAGATCTATGATCTATGAGAAAAATTATGTTCTTCTTCTTATTCTTTGATGATGAGATCCTTTGATCTCTTTGTGAAAGACCTTGGTCTTATAGATCTTATGATCTTAGAAAAGAAGTAAATTCTTTTTTTATATGAGATGATTTCGTTTTTCTGTTGTTTTTACCTTGAAGAAAATCTTCTTCCGAGAGCTTGCTCTTCTTTCTGAGATTTCTCAATGTTCCTCTATTTGTTTCTCTCTCCACGAGACTTGAAGTCTTGGGGCCTTTATATAGGGCAAGGCTGATTTGTTCAATCTGTTGTAGAGATCTTTTCTCTAATTGATTTGGGGATGTCTCCCCCGTTCGATCTTTGATCCAAGGGCTTCTGATTTATAGAAGACAATTTTCTTGTTTTTAACAAGATTAGGAAGTCTTTCTCCACAAAGAATTTATTCTATATTTTAGTGATCTTTAATCACCATTGGATTATTGATCCGACGGTGCTCTGATTTACAGAGCACAATCTTTTTGTTTGGAAAGATTTTGAGGAATCTTTCCTTAACAGAATTTTATTTTGGTCAATTGATGATTTTTAATCATGTCCGTTGGATCTTTGATCCAACGGTTGGGAACATTTAGTTCCAGCGCTAGCGCTCCCGTGCTTTGCACGTGGTGCGCTGCTTAGAGTGCAGCGCACTTGGCGCTAGCGCTTACGTGCCTTGCACGTAGTGCGCTGCTTAGAGTGCAGCGCTCTTAGCGCTAGCGCTCATGTGCTTTACACGTGAGCGCTACCTCAGAGTCTTTGACTCTCTCAGCACTGGCACTGCTATGAAGCGCTGCTTCATTTCAAAATTTGAAATTTTGAACAGAGTTTTGCTCTGATTGGAAGAAACAAATGCCCCCCCACCGTTGTGCTTACGTGGCCCACACGTGAGTGCAGCGGTGGCACCATATATGCCATTGGAGCAACTCAGAAGTTGAAACGGCTCTCAGCGCCTATAAATAGGACCTTTGGCTCTTGAGATGATTTCTGTTCATCTTCTTTCTTTCTGAGAATTTTTATTCTCCTTTAGAGCATAGCTCTTTATCTTAAGAATTTTCCTAAGGACAGAATTCTGTCAAAATTTAGGTAAAGATTAAATCTTTTAAAGGATTATTTAATAATCTAGGGTTTCACCTATTAACAGAGCTTTGCTTTTTTCAAATCATAAAGATTTGTTAATCTCTTATGAAGAACTATTAGAGTTTGTTCATGGATCTTGAAGATCTTAGAATTTTAATTCATTAAAAAATTTATTTTGAGTTTTCTGATGGGTTATTCCATCATTTTTTTACAGAGCAAGGCTCTTAGAATTTTCTTGAGGAATTTTATTCCTTTCATAATTGCCTTTGACAAGTTTCATTCCTGTCTGCAGAGCATTGCTCTCGAGGAGTTTAACTCCTTGGCCCGAGGAACCTTTTCATTAAGTGCGAAATCCTTTTTAGGATTCCTTCCTTAATTGCACAGAATTAATTTCATTGAGTGATTTAATTAGTACTTATTTCCTCCTCGGGGATATCATGAGTTGTTTAAATCTCGTGTCTGTTTTTAATAAGGATTTTCCTAATTAGTCTGTCCATTAACTCCCGCCGATTTTCTTTTTCAGACGTTATGGACACTCATATGTATGATCTCGCCGAAATTATTTCTTACGGAGACATTCACGCAGTCGGACGTTCTCAAAAACAGGAATTCACAAACGCCCAGTGTGCGGAAATTATGGGTCGCTTTGATGCATACAATGGTCGCCTGCTTCCTCGTCGTTCCTCTCTCTTGAAGCTTATTGTAGGAGCGATCTGGGGGGCACTTCCTCTATTCTATGCCGGCATGCCGCTTAAGGCATTGGACGACGCCGAAAATAAGGTGCACTCGGTGTATCTGATGGGCTTAATCTCAAAGAAAAGGCGAGACAACCTTGTTGATGTCCTGCATCAAGCTTTTCAGCAGGTGGCGATACTCGCTGCCTATCGAAGGGTGGAGGACATCAGTGGGGATCTTGACGCTTGTGATCGTGAAAGGATGCACACGAAGATGGTCCAAGAGGCCCGAAAATTTTTGGATGGCCTCACTTTTGAATTTCTCAATCCATGTCCTGGATTTGATGTCTTACCTTTGTAATCACTTTAATGGCGTTTTTGTTTACTATTTTCATCAATGTAGGAATTTTCTGAAGTATGAATAGCAAGCTTTTCCATTTCCATTCGTTTATTTTATGCATTAAACCTTTTCGCTGATGTATAAATGGGTACGCTTTGAACGCTTAACTGAATGCGAATCAAATGCTCTCCTTACTGTCGCTTTCTTCTCTTTGCCGTGTTGTTTCCATGTGATTTTAGCAAGTGTGGCCTGTAGATAGTAAGTGACGGTCCATCTTGGACTCTTTGCAGGGTAATGATAGCTTAGGAAACAGGTTCAAGTCTCATAAAGGCTTTTCTCCCTACGAGTCGAGAGGATCTCGCAGGTGTATTTTCTCCTTAGGAATCGTGAGGATTGATTTAGAGAGATTTTTCGATCAAAAATATATTACTGTAATCAAGAACGGCGTCGCTTGGTAGCTAGCCGGTGAGTGCGGGTCGGTCCACAGGAATGTTGTGAATTTCCTAATCGCTCAAACGAGTTAATTCCGAAGGGTGTTCGGCTCGATTATTAAATCTAAAAACTAAATTTATCTATACTAAGATTATCTAGATCTAAATCTTGCTAGGGTTAGGTTTAGGAATGGTTTGGAAATGTAAATAAATCTCAACGCTTTCTATACCCATGTTAGGATCTAGTAGGAGTTATGGTAATTATTAACAAAAGGGATTAGAATCATTGGGAAGATGTTTTCTTCCTCTAGGTTTTTGTCCTTCCTTTATCAATTCTTACCCTAACCTCCATGGAAAACATCACAACCGGGCCTTTATACTACGGTATCACCGCTACCTCGAGAGATAGGGTGGCGCAGGGAGCGGTATGTGCATGTATGCATGGAGTCCTATGAAAAATATATAACGGGCAAGAAAGGGATGAGAGATCTCATCTCTCAAAAGCCTTCCCCAAAACTAACCCTAACAAGCGAGGAGACTACTCACTCATTAGGGAATTTAAAAACATTTATCTAGGGCAGAGAATGAAAAATTACCTAGGGCAAGAATTGAATCTAAACTAGAGCAATTAAATAAAACTATTTATAGATGGCTTTCTCCAAACATCAACACATGGTTGTCAGATCTGAATTCATGAATTGAAAAGAGGCACCGATGCTTTCCAAAAGAAATTTAAATTTCATTCATAGAAAGAGGCATAAGGAGGCAAGACCTAATACAATGATTTGGGCTTCTATTTATAAGAGATAGAAACCCTAGGTTACAATTGATCCGCACGTCTGCATTTACAAAAATACCCCTAGGAAGACCCATTCAGCGCCGAAATGATTTATGGTAAAAATTTAATCCACTGAAGGCTCTTAATGGCCGCGGATCCGCGGCCCCAGCATGGGTTGGGCCGCGGTTCCGCAGCCCAAGTATGGAGTTGGTTTGATATATTTTCTGGGCTGGCTTTGGGCTTTATGTTCTTCCTTTTTCTGCAGGTCTTTTCTCAATTTGGCTTCCAGGTATTCTCCAGATCTTCACAATGAGTAGTTGTATTGAACTTTAACCGTTGCTTCAATACGAAATCTTGGACCTTGCGCTACCTTGTACTTTGTGAACTGATCTCTTATGTAGGCATGATCAAGATCCTTCTATTAGTTGGTTGCAGTTCCACTTTTGTGTCGTCTTTTATCTTTTTCACTGTTTTAGATCCAAGAACCTGCAACCTGTAATATGTAGCAGATATGCGTCAAAAGCACCTGTTTATTTATAAAAAAAATAAGAATGGGGAACATAATAATACAATATTATGATATGAACAAGGATTCCTAAGTGCGTTTTCTTTTGAGAGTCGTAAGGATCTCACAAGAGAATTTTCTCCTTGCAAGTTGAGAGGACTCGTAAGTGGTTGCTTCCTTTCTTGTCGATGTTTGACTTAGGAGAGTGTGGTCTGTAGAAAATCTACCTTGATCTCTCTGCGAGGCAATGATGGCTTGGGAGACAGGGTTAGGATCTTCCACCTAAAGCTTTTCAACTTTATGAGCCGTGAGGGTCTCATAAAGACTTTTCTCCCTACGAGTCGAGAGGATCTCGCAGGTGTGGTTTCTCCTTAGGAATCGTGAGGATTCCTAAGTGCGTTTTCTCTTAGGAGTCGTAAGGATCTCCCGAGAGAATTTTCCTCCCTACAAGTCGAGAGGACCCGTAAGTGGTTGATGAGTTGACTTGCTCCCGAATCAAAGAATTGCTTTGACAAGGAAGTCAAGGGTCGACTTTATCCGCATTTGACGGAGTCAGGGGTTGACCTTATCCGCATTTCACGGGGTCAGGGGTTGACCTTATCCGCATTTCATGGGGTCAGGGGTTGACTATATCCGCATTTCACGAAGTCAGGGGTTGACCTTATCCACATTTCACGGGGTCAGGGGGTTGACTTTATCCGTATTTCACGGAGTCAGGGGTTGACTTTATCCGCATTTCACAGAGTCAGGAGTTGGCTTTATCCGCATTTCACGGAGTCAGGGATTGGCTTTATCCGCATTTCACGGAGTCAGGAATCGGCTTTATCCGTATTTCACGGGGTCAGGGGTTAACCTTATCCGCATTTCACGGGGTCAGGAATTGGCTTTATCCGCATTTCACGGGGTCAGGGGTTGACCTTATCCGTATTTCACGGGGTCAGGGGTTGACCTTATCCGCATTTCATGGGGTCAGGGGGTTGACTTTATCCGTATTTCACGGAGTCGGGAGTTGACTTTATCCGCATTTCACGGAGTCAGGAGTTGACTTTATCCGCATTTTACGGTGTCAGGGGTTGATTTTATCCACATTTCACGGAGTCAGGGATTGACTTTATCCGCATTTCACAGAGTTAGGGGTTGACTTTATCCGCATTTCACGGAGTCAGGAGTTGACTTTATCCGCATTTCACGGATTCAGGGATTGACTTTATCCACATTTCACGGAGTCAAGAGTTGCTCTGGGCGTTTCCCACGGGGTCAGGACTGATTTAGCCGTGTTCTACGGGACCAGGAGGTGCTCTGGGCGTTTCCCACGGAGTCTGACATTAGCCGTGTTCTACGGGATCAGGATTTGCTCTCTCAGTTGTCTGTGAACCGTCGAGGTTTGGAACAGGGACTTTGCCATGGCTCCAAGGTTGATTGCCGCGTCTGAATCCTGCTGGAATGAGGAGGAACGCTGTTGGCGATCTCTAGGCTGTCTGTGAACCGTCGAGATTTGGTCTTTTTCTGATGGAGCCTGGTGGGAAGGTATGGTTCCCTCTTTGTTTGTGCCCCTGAATTGTATATAGGGATCGATGTGATCTCACCTGTAGGGCAAAAAGTTTCATTTTATATATTTTTCTTTCCGCGATGCTATATCATTTCAGCTTTTATATCGCGAAAGCCGCGATTGCCTAATCATTTTGGCTATTTTTCGTCGTGCCCAATCATTTTGGCTATTTGTTTTACTTACTCGCTGCTTTTTATTGCGAGTTGCCCAACCATTTCGGCTATTTTGTATGCATACATTTTTACTTGCCGATTTCGTTGCAAGTTGCCCCATCATTTCGGCTATTTCATATGCATTTTTTTGGCTCGCTGATTTTTTATCGCGAGCATGGGACTTGGGATCTGATACCGATTTAGGCATCAGCATCGCTAAAACTGGGATATTGCCAGGAACGAATCATCATTTGCCTTCGTCGATGTTGAACAAAGGTGGCTTAGCAAACAGGGTTAGAATCCTGTCGACTAAGGCTTTTTGACTTTACGAGCCGTAAGGGTCTCATAAAGGTATTTCTCCCTACGAGTCGTGAGGATCTTGTAGGTGCATTTTCTCCTTAAGAATCGTGAGGATTCTTAAGCGTATGGCCCCTTATAAGTCGTAAGGATCTTATAAGAGTGTTTTATCTATATAAGTCGAGAGGACTTACAAGGGTCGTCCACTGTGTGAACATATCCCTAGTCGCTAGTGGGACTCTGTTAGGGGAATGTTTGTTCGTGCCCGTGGATTGTATACAAGGGTCAATATTGAACCGCTTGTAGGGAAAAATCGGGATGTATGACTGCTTAATGTTAGTGTATATGCCCTAGGGGCCATTATTGTATCATACTAGATTGTATATTACTTAATGGAAGCTTGGGATATTCACAGTTATATATACAGTCTTGCTAAAAATGGTAGTATGCTACTTGGTTTGTGTCTACTTTAATATGTGCATATGTCTCTTGTAACGTATCACTTATACATATTAGTAGAGCCCATAGGATCTTTGCTTGATTACCAGCGTCGTGATGGCAATCACACTAGTGGGGGCTGGGTAGTCTGTAAGCAACATCCTATACAGGTCCCTGGTCGTTGGATTATCGAGATAGGGCATCGATATTCCGGAGTAGACTAAGTGTATACGCTTCTCATCCCAGTTGGGGAAATGGTCTGTCCCACAGCCATTAGTACGTCGTACTGGAGATAGTATACAGGTGCTCGTTAGGTTACGGGTACACCGGACAGGACTCGCCGGGGAACTGATTGGTTGGTATTATACCCATCGTCAGTTAACAGTTCCCAGGTGACATGAGTACAGCATAGTCCGCAGACTTGACACTGCTGCTTCGCCTCGAGTGTGTCCCACTGTTCTTAGATTGCTACCCTACCACGGCTCAAAGGAGTCGTGCAAACAGGTGGCAGTTGGGTGCAGTCCCGAGCACTTAGAGGCGGTGGCAGTTAGATAGGATTCGTCTCTCCCGGTATTGGGAGATGATATCGCGCTGTGTCAGAGAGCCATTACGCAAAGTCCCTGGCCAGGGCAAGCGAGATATACTGGTAGGTTCCAGTAGCTTCTCAGGGTGTAATGGGCTTCGCTCCGACACGACTTATATAGCTATTAGGGGACTGACGCTTGCGGCCCCTTAGGCTTGATATGCGATAGTCTTAGACGAACAGACCGGACTGTACGGAGATTGTCACATCAAGCTCAGTGGGAGTTCGGATGATTTTCCTCATCGGCCTTCTTATCGACATCTACCTGGGGACCGTTACGTACAGCTAGTGCCGCTTGCGGTCTGTGGTTAAACCCACTGCCAGCGTAGTGTCGAGTCTTTAGAGTCCCACACAGAGAGTTTCCCTGCTCCAGGCGAAACGATATAGAGGTCGTATGGTTTTACGACAAGGGTTCGGATGCGTACGTGTGTTTACGCACGTACGACTTTTCGGACAGTTTATACTAGCCGGCTTTGGTTTAAGCCAGTTTCTAGTATCGGGTTATTGGATTTATACAGTCTAAAGTTTTTCCGTGTTTTCACGGATTATAGGGGCATTCTCGTAATTTGTCGGGAACCTTCTAGAAGAGTGGTGACTAAGGGGTTAAGGTGGCATGAGCATTAATTGATTAATGACTCATTTGTATGATTCATCCTTTGCACTTAATGACTCATTAATGAGATAATGAGTCATATGATGAATCACACAAGGTGAATGCATCAACCATAATGATTAAATCATTTATTTATTTATTTGATTAAATTGTTATGGTTGTTATATTCAAAATGAGTTCATTATTCTTTTCATTATCATCTTCTCCTTCTCTCTCCTCAAGCTCACTCTCTCTTGAAACCCTAACCCTAACCTCTCATGTGTTGAGATCAAGGGTTAGCTAGACTAAAACATCCATAACCTCACTCTATATCCCCTAGGTAGCTTAGATTAGCACTTTAAGCAACCTAGTTATCTCAAGTTTGAGATTTAGCTTGGCGTAGGAGCTTTCGGGTGGATTGTCTTTGATTCGAGGAGGCCGTGAAGTTGCCGATGTTCCAAGGAGCCTACGAGGAGTGGAAGACAGCGATGAAGACCCGAAGGACATGTAACGTGAGGTATAACTCCGGTACCGAGTAGTTAAACCTCTAGTATATCGTTAGCAATGGTTTAGATTACGATTCATGCGCTCAAATCCGTATTACGAAGCTTTGATAATCGTTTTTCATATATTCCGCCTCCCCGCAAGTTAGTGGGGTGCGTGACATGGACTTACACTTAAGAACAGGTTCAGATCCCTGTAGCTTAAGGCTTTTGAATTTTATGAGCCGTGAGGGTCTCATAAGAGGGTTCTCCCTACGAGTCGTGAGAATCTCGCAAGTGTAATTTCTCCTTAAAAATCGTGGGGATCCCTAAGTGTGTTTCTCTTTTGTGAGTCGTAAGGATCTCACGCAGGTGGTTTCTCCTTACAGGGTCGAGAGGATCTTGCAAGTGTCTTTTAATGAGATTGCGCTCTTTCAGGTTTTCACAAAACTCACCAGTAGTCCTGCTGTTTTTACTCACGGAGCCCTTTCGGGTTTTCATCCGTGCCCATTTCGCTTATGGACGTAACCCCCTTTTTTTGTCAGCCTCGGGATGATGCGGTCCATAGTAGTTTATAGACGTCTCGGTCAACAGCCAGTTTTAGGACATAGTGGTCCATCGTTAGTTTAAGGATGTTTCGGTCCGTAGCTAGTTTTAGGACATAGTGGTCCATTGTTAGTTTAAGGACGTTTCGGTCCATTGTTAGTTTAGGGACGTTTCGGTCCTTCGTTAGTTTAGGGACGTTTCAGTCCGCAGCCAGCTACTACTTATAGAGTTTGGGCTTAGGAAGATAGTGAGCGGACATAGGCGTCGTCATCTATCATTGACCTAGGCCGTGACTCGTCAGGAGTAGTATTTTTTTAGGAAGCGACCGTTTATTGGCCTGAAAGGTCTTTCACCATGCATGTCCATGAGTAGATAGGCTCCACCCTGGTAAACTTTGTCTATGATGTACGGGCCTTCATAGTTTGGCTTGAATTTCCCCCGTTTGGCACGATTGGGGATCATAGGTCTCTTGACCACTAGCACGAGTTCGCCTTGGTGAAATGATCTCGGCCTAGTCAATCTTTCGTATGAGCGCGCCATCTTTGCTTTATAAGCCTCCTGGTTTTGTTGCGCCATGAGCCGGGTTTCATCAAGGGCGTCGAGCTCTTCAAGCCGAAGGTGAGCATTTTCTTCGTCTGTTAGCTCGTAGTGAACCGCCACTCGTAGGGAGGAAAGCTCTATCTTCAAGGGAAGTACTGCTTCAGTACCGAATACCAATGCATACGGCGTTGTGCTTGTGGCTATTTTGAATGTGGTTCGATACGCCCAGAGAGCTTCATGCAGTCTCTTGTACCAGTCCCTCTTATTTCTGGACACCGTCTTCTTCACGATCTTCGTCAAGGTCTTGTTGAAAGCCTCAGCTAGACCGTTAGCTCAGGGATTATAGACCGAAGAGTATCTCCAGTCTATATTGTGCTGTTGTGCGAAGCGGTTGATTTTATGGCTTCTATAGGCCGTCCCGTTATCGGAGATAATCCGTCGCGGAGTGCCGAACCGATAGATGACATGTGTCTTGAAAAAATGGAGAATATTCTCCGTCTTCACTTCCCTTAGTGGTATTTCTTCTGCCCACTTAGAGAAGTAATCAGTTGTCGTGAGTATAAACCGTTGTCCTCTAGACGATGCCGGTTCGATAGGCTCGATTATGTCGGTTCCCCAAATTTCGAACGGCCAGCTAGCCACTTTTGGATGTAGTGGATTTAGATGCTGGTGGATAAAGTCCCCATGAATTTGGAACGAGTGGCACTGCTTCGCGTATTCAAGGCAGTCCTAGATCATCGTGGGCCAATAGTAGCCCATTCTTTTAATCTTCAGTTTCATCTTCGGCCCGGCTTGGTAAGAACCGCAGAGTCCGTCATGAGTTTCTTGAACGACTCTCCTTGCTGTTGGTGATAGTGCCCTCATAGTCAATTATTGGATCGCAGGTACGTGATTGCAATGATTGCGGAGGACCTATACCGGTATGACAGTCTTACTCGAGATGATAGTATGCTATCTGGTTTGCCTTTATCAGTCGTGTACATGTTCAGGTGACTGATTACATGTTACTCTTTGATAGAGCCCTTAGGATCTTGCTTTACTACCAACAGTATGATGGCGATCATAAACGTGAGAGTTGGGTAGTTTATATGCATATCCTTTATTGTGGTCCATAGTCGTAGGAGTTTCGAGACAGGGCATCGATACTCCGGAGTAGACTAGTGTATACAGTCGAAACCCCGACAAGGGGCGGTGGCCGGTCTCACAAGCCACTGGTGTCCGTTGGATCACCTAAGATGTATACAGGTGCTCATTGGGTTATGAGTACACCGGACAGGACTCGCCGGGAACCTGCTAGTTGGTATTATACATATCGTCAGATAGCAGTTCCCAGGTGACATGTGTACAGGTTAGTTCATCGACCTGAGGTCGTCATTTGTCTCGTGTGAGTTTCCACTATGCTTTGATTTCTACCCTACCACGGCTCAAAGGAGTCGTGCAAACAGGTAGCTTTTGGGTACAGTCCCGAGCCATATGGAGGCACGTGAGCGGATCGGCAGGGGATTCGTCTCTCCCGGTATTGGGGGCGAGATCGTGCTGTGTCTAGGAGAGCCATTACACAAAGCCCACGGCCGTGGCAGGAGATTTACTGGTAGGTACTCCAGTAGTATCTCAGGGTGTTATTGGGCTACACTCCGACACGACTTATACTACTATTGGGGGTCTGACGTTACTAGCCCCCTAGGTAGATATGCGATACTCATTGACGAACGGACCGGACTGTATATACATTGTCACTGTTAGGCTCAGTAGGGTTTCCGGATGAGTTCGCTCATCGGCCTCCCTTGAGGTCAGTCCATGGGCAGCCGTTACGCATAGCTAGTGCCGCTGACGGTTTGTGGTTAAACCCACTGCCAGGGTACTGACGAGTCATTAGAGTCCCCCACAGACAGTTTTCCAAGTTCGGGCGAAACGTTGTAGAGGCCGTATGGTTTTATGGCAGGGTTCGGAAAATGCACGTGCGTTTACGCACGTGTCAGATTTCGGGCAGATGATACTGGTCGGCTTTGGTTTAAGCCGGGTCCGAGTATTATATTGAGTAGATATAATATTTTTGTCTCAGTTGCATTTGTATTCGGTCATAATACAAATGCGGGTATATTTATACAGTTACGGGGTTATCCTGAAAGTCGTTTCAGGATCACTTTTGGAAGTTGCCAGTTTCCAGTTTTCTATCAGCCGTCTTTTAACATTCGGTTAAAAACGGATTTATCTTTTGTTTGGATGAGTGTGGATGCTTCTAGAAGGTTCTAGAAGCGGTGATGTGTTATTGTTTCATTGGTTGCTTTCTTTGTGTTCACACTGTGTGTTCACACTAGATATTTTCTTGTGTTCACACTAGATATTTCCTTATGGTTACTCTCTTGCTCCTACACTCACCCCCCCATTGCTATATATGGCCGGCCCCCTCCTCACTCTCACTCACTCTCACTTGATAGTTGTAAAAGATTATGATAGATTTTGGGGTGTATGGAAATTTCATTGCTCATTTCATTCCATCACCCGAACTAATCGGCAACTTCATTAACCGTTCGTCCATAGCTTTGGACGGAACGAGACAAAGTCTTCTACTCATTCTCTACATCAATCTTGGTCGTCTCTTTTAGCAATCTTGACGACCGGGTTGCCTCGAGTCAGAGGCGGGAGCCCGTTTAAAGAATCGTTGACGTGGTGCCACCTGGACGAGCAGATCGGAGATCGACGAGATCGGAGCAGCCGCAACGGAGCGTGGGATGATGGTTAAAGAACGAAGGACTCGGATCGTCCGGTATAACCTTTCTACACTCTTTACTATTTGTTAGTTTAGCAATAATGGCAGATCCGGGTTAAAGTATACGATAGCGCCAGTTAAAAGTTTTTTGTTCCGCATTTGGCGTCTGTTGACGGCCGGGGCGCTACCGTAGACTTACACTTGCTTCTTCCGGTCCCAAGCATCTTAGCCATAGAGAGTCGAACGATCTCTTATACAGCGTATCATTGACAAAGGCGAAGGATAGAGCTTGTTTCATAAGCTAATGTCTTGACGACGCATCTTCAGGTGTTCGACGGGATTTAAAGTAGCCTATAAAGACTTCTCGCTAATCCTTAACCTTTTCCTGGTCCTCTATCTGTAGGGCTGTTTGCTTGGTCGCTTCCTTTTCTTCAAACGACTCTGAAGATATTTCTACCGGTGCAAGAACCCGACGGCTTTGCACGACGATCCTTACGTCGTCGAGGTCTTCATCGGCCAGTTCTTAAGCGAGCTTGGCTAACACATCTGCTTTGCTATTCTCCGCTCGCGGTATGCTTTCCAGGGCATAGGAAGGGATCTGAGTCAGCAATTGTTGCACTCTCCCACCGTACTTTATCAACTCTGGTTTGCACGTTTGATAGTCGCCATTTACTTGACTAACGACCAGCTGGGAGTCTCCATATATGAAGAGGTTTTCAATTCCCATGTCGATAGCGATCTCAAGACCTGCTATCAAAGCTTCATATTCGGCTTCATTGTTTGTCCTCGGCTCGGTTAAGGAGAAGGCAAAGCGCATTATCCCTTCTTGTGAAGTCACGAAGATGAGGCATACCCCAGACTTGATTATGGGGGAGCTTTGTTTGCGCTTCTTCATGGAAGATACTCCATCGAAATAGAGTTCCCACTAGGTATCATTCTCTCTTCTCTCCCCGTCGATCGTGTCAAACGCGTGCTCGTCGGGCAATTCACAGTTCAAAGGAGAATCGGCAGGTATAAGATGTTCGGCAAGGAAGTCGGCGATGGCCTGGCCTTTCACTGCCTTGAGAGGATGATATGTTATAGAGAACTCCATCAAGAGAAGGGCCCATTTAGCGAGCCGTCCCGTCAATATGGTCTTTGACATCAAATATTTGAGAGTATCCACCTTTGATACGAGATGGACCTCATGTGCCAACGCATAGTGTCTGAGCTTCGTTATCGCGAAGATCAACGCCAGGCAGTGTTTTTCGATGGGGGAGTAATTGTTTTTTGCCCCCAGGAGAACTCGACTCAAATAGTAGAGAGCTCTTTCTTCCCCTTGGTCGTTTTCCTGTGTCCATAGCGCGCCTAAGGAACCCTTAAGGGCGGTTGTATACAGAATGAGAGGCTTTCCCTTGACCGGAGCAGTCAGCACTGGCGGATTCTGCAGGTATTGCTTAATTTCGTCCAGTGCACTTTGGCATTTGCGATCCCAGACGAATGGAGTTCCCTTCTTCATTAGGTGACTGTAAGGACGACACTTGCCGGAGAGATTGGCTATAAATCGCCGGATATACGCGAGCTTTCCTTAGAGAGACCACAGTTGCTTGAGAGTCCTTGGCGGATGCATTTCCATGATCGCCTTGATCTTCGACGAGTCTATTTCGATGCCTTGATGTCTTACGATGAATCCTAGGAATTTGCCCGAGGAAACTCCGAACGCGCATTTGAGAGGGTTCATCTTCAAGTTATATTTTCGAAAGTGCTGAAACACGATCTTCAGATGCTCTAAATGTTCCTCGTATGATTTGCTTTTAACTACGAGGTCGTCAATATAGCATTCGAAGATTTCATGTATGAGGTCATCGAAAATCTTCGTCATGGCCCTCTGATAGGAGGCACCGGCGTTCTTTAGACCGAAGGGCATCACCTTGTAGCAAAATATGCCCAAAGGGGTCCGAAAAGCGGTATGCTTCTGGTCCTCGGGATGCATCTTTATCTGATTGTATCCTGATGAGCTGTCCATGAAAGAGAAAACTTCGTGAGTGGACGTATTATCTATCATCAGCTCGGTGACCGGTACTGGAAAATCATCCTTTGGGCAAGCTTTGTTGAGATCCCG
Source organism: Agapanthus africanus (assembly GCA_030015575.1). NCBI lineage: Eukaryota > Viridiplantae > Streptophyta > Magnoliopsida > Asparagales > Amaryllidaceae > Agapanthus > Agapanthus africanus. Next base: position 28,241,715 of record CM057338.1, read on the forward strand.
GAAGTCTACGCATATGCGCACCGTCCCATTTTTCTTCATCACTAGGACGATGTTGGCGATCCAATCAGAATACTGAACCTCTTGGATGAAGCCAGAGTCGATTATCTTCTTGACCTCGGCATTGATGCACATCTCAAGCTCGAGCCGCATTCTTCTCGGTGCTTGTTTGATCGGCTTGACGTCCGGAGATATTGCCAATTTGTGGAAGGTTATTTCTGGATCCAATCCGGGCATCTCGGAATAGTTCCATGCGAAACAGTATTTATACTGCATGAGCACGTCTTTTAGCATAGCTACCCTTTCTTCAGACAACAGCTCACTGACGAATATCGGTCGTAGGTTAATTGTCGTCCCCAAGTCAATTTTCTTGAGGTTATCTGCAGTAGTATGTATCCCATCTTCCAGCTCTTTTGACGCCGGTGGAAACTCTGAGATCACCTTGTCATCATCCTTTTCGAAGCACCAGGGGAGGTCATCCATATTCTCGGGTTCTTCTTCTGAAAGCGTTATCACGTGACAGGTACGAGATCGCTTCCAAGACCGATGTTGGTCTGGTTCTACTTTCGCTGCATACATGGCTTTCGGTTCATGCTTCTGTGGTGGGGTTACCTTCCAACTGCTGGATAGAGCGAACCTGCCTTGCTGATACTGGTCTTCGACCCAGTCTTTGAATGTAAAGCAGTCTTCGAGAGGATGCCATATCGCTTGGTGATAGGAGCAATAGTCCAGATGATGAACCTCACCTGCTTGCTCGGGGTGCTTGGACTCCGGGAGCATCATTATCTGATGTTTTATGACAAGATTGAATATCTTCTTTGTCTTGTCTTGGGGAAAAGAATATGCTCGACCCATCTTCTTTATAAGAGACGGATCTCTGCTGCTCAATTCTCGATCGCGTGGCTTCTTGGACCCGCTTTGCCGCTGTCGAACGTTTTTTTCCGTTCTTTAACTTGTTTCTACCTCTGCGTCGGGTCTTTTGTATGACGGGTTGACGATGAGAATCATTGTCATTCTCCGCGGCCTGCTGAAGGAGGCCCTGCGTCCTGGCCTTCTCGTAAATAGCCATTTCGCGGCTTTGATCATCCCGGGCCTTTTGACCCGCTTCCCTTATTAGATTGTCCATCTGTTCTTCGAACGACGGACATGACATTTTCACGGCGGGACCTCGTCTTGGTTCAGGGTTAGCATCTTCCCATAGAGCATCTCCTTCTTCATCGAAGTCATGTATGACGCAGCAGCTATGGAATTGCTCCCGTTTCTTGGATCGGATATATCCAAGCCCGATCGCTTTCATTCTCCCGTTGGGCAATTTTCGCTGAGTTCCGAGGACGTTCCAGATCCTGTTTTAGAATTGAGCTTGTCGAGCAGTCTGTTTGAAGGGTACGCCTTGGCGCCTCAATAACCTTTTTAATTCTTCTGTGTAGTATCTGGGCAGATGGATAGGTTGGAGCGGAGAAGCGGCTCGGCTTATTGCAGCAAGCGCGTCTTCAGTAATCATCAATGCATAAGGGAAGAGCACGAAGCGATGATATGTTTCGTAAGAAAATGCGTAGAATCAAAACCATGCCAAATTTCCTTCTCCACTTTGGTTTCCGTGGATTGATAAAAGAGGATCGCCTTTTCATCTTTTCGCCTGGGAGGGACGTAGAACGTCTGCAGTTCTTGCACACTGTAGGTATCAAGTGCGTCGAGCTCTTTGCAGTGCTCTTGCGGAACCATGGCGATTTGCAAACTCCGATCATCGCCAGCGAAGGCTTGTATTGATGGCCGAACAGAAAATACTGCATTGACCTCATCTTCCGAGTCGCTGCCGAAAACTAGCATAGGGGTGGACAGTCCCAGCTTGTTGCATTGGGGAGGCCCTGAATAAATTATTTCTTCTTCCTCCTCGGTATCGCTCCCGAAGACCGGAATAGTGGTGATAGCCTTGTTCTTCGGTTTATGGCATCTTTCTGTGTCGTCGAAATCTGGTAAGAAGTACTTGGCATCTTCATATTTGCGGACTTCGTTCACGGTTACAGTGTACTCGAGACCATCTTTGAAGTACTTCATACACTGATGTTGTGTAGAAGGGATAATGTTGTACTCATGTAACCAAGGCCGGCCGAGCAAAACGTTGTAGCAAGTCTTGGCGTCAATGACGTGGAACTTGATATCAGTGACGAGCAGCCCAAAGCGTAACGTCAGTATCATAGACCCGAGCGTCCGTGATGACTGAGAGTCGAACCCGGAAATAGTGATCTTATCCCGAGCGAGGTGTTGAACGCTCATGCATATCTCCTTCAATACCCTTACATTGAGAAGGTTGATGGAGGACCCATTTTCGACCAGGATTTTGCCTATCTTGATATCATGACAGTATCCGGAGATATAAAGAGGACGGTTATGCTCGCACATCCCGAGAAGGAGGTCTTCATCGCCGAAAGTGATATCAGCCGTGTGCACTTCCTCCAGCTCATCCTTCATCTTTTCTTCGGCTAGGAAAGCTTGAAACTGGTCAGGCTCTTGTAATTCCCTGATTAGAGAATCTCTCGCCTCCTTAGATAGTAGAAGGGCGTCGAGAATGCTTAGCTGTGAGGGGATCTTCCTCAGGTGTGCCAGAACGTTGTAATCCACCTTACTTTTCTTTGGCGGGTTCTTAGCTGTCAGCTCTTCAACGACTCGATCATCGAGTGCGATATCCTCAGGGACCTTTTCTTTCCCCTTATCCTTTTTATTCGATCCCTTGTTTGCAAATCTGAGATTCTTTTCAGGTAGCGTGCGATTGCGCAGCTGAATGTTCTCGCCGCTTTTTGGTTCTTCCTCTTTTTCTGAGGTGGATTCTTTGAAGAGAGGACCGAGAGTCATTTCTTCTTCAGAATCTCTCCCGAAGGTAAGAACTTGCGATCCCTTGTTATCAACCATGCGACAGTTGCCGGCAGCTCTTCCTCGTTCGTCTATCGCATTTTTCTGTCGTCGACCAGCTTCACGCTTTATCCTCTTGAAGTGCTGCCTGTGAGCGACATACCTTTGCAACCAATTTTTAAAGGCGCTGCATTCTTCAGTCGGGTGTGCAATCCTTCGATGATATAAATAGTAATTAGGATACACATCCTCTTCATTAAGGTGTGTCTCATCAGAAGTGTTTCCTTCGGAGGGTGGCAGCTTCATTCCCATCGATATGGCTTTAGCGAACATTTTTCTCGTCTTGAACATGCTTTTGCTGGCGGCGGATGTGCTTTGATCTGGTGGGAGTGTTTCAATCCTTTCGTACAGTCTCCGGTGTTTGGCCTTTACAAATATGGCCATCTCGCGCTCTCGATCAACTTTGCTTTTCAGAAGAGCTTTGTTCAGGAATGCGTCAATCATTTCATCTGATGGTTTAGAAGTTCTGGCTCAGGATCTGCCCTCCGTTTCTTTGCGTCAGGAGCTTCTTCACCGTTTATTAACGAGTGAGAGATCACATGGCAGCTTGCCAATCCTCAGGTTCATCCGATGAGCCTTCTCCATTGTTATCATCTCCGTCCTCAAGGACATGGCTGAGAAATTATTGGAGTGTGACTGGGGTCCGCGTCTTCTGGTTATATTCTTCCAGCGCGTCAATATATTTTTGTAGGTCCGTGCGCTTGTCATCAAGTTTCACGGGCTTTTTGGTCTTTTTCTTCTTCTTCGAAGACTTTGACGGCTGGGTGTGGGCGCTTTGACTATCACCACCAATTTTTGGAGTTGGGCGCGGCTTCAGCATTCCCTTGATGACTTCGGGTTCCAGCGGACTTTTCCATTGGATCGCCGGGCATGTTTGGAGATCTTTCAACATTCTTTTCGTTTTGGCTGAAAGAATGACCTCCCATGGAGCTTCCTCTACAAAAGAGTATGATGCCCCCAGTGTGTCCGCCTTTTTGAGAGCGTGCGGCTGGGGCGGGTTTACTTTCCAATTCTTGGACAGTGCAAATTTGCCGTGTTGGTATTGGTTCTCAATCTACCCTTTGAAGAAGAAGCAATCTTCGATTGGATGGCCTATCGCTTGGTGATAGGGGCAATAATTGGGATTATTAGCCTCACTGGGTTGTAATGGGCGTTTTGGATCCGGCAAGTTGATGAGCCTGTTGCGCACCTCCAGCTCGAACAATCTCCTTGTTTTGTCCCGGGGAAACGAATAAGGACGCTTCATTTTCTCATTAAAGAATCGCCGTTTCTCGTCTTGGCAATCAGTTAGTTTCGGACCACTGGGCTGCTGTTAAGAATTGGCGACGAAGGTCGCTTTCCCTTTCCCTTTTTCATTCCGAGATTCCAACTTCGAAGGAGATGGTCTATGACCCATCTGATCCATTTGGGCCAGTTTGTCAATCAAGGCCTGAAAAGTAGTTGGCTTGAAGAACATCATGAATTGCGAAATGGTCACCTGCGGATCAAGAGTACCTACGAACATGCCTACCGCAGGTGCTTCCTCGATGCGCTGCTCACACTTTGACCATAGATTCCGCCATCGTATCGTGTATTGCACCCATGTTTCGCCTGGCTTCACTTTGGCGTTAATTAACGCGGTGATCTGGGTGCGCTCGCTAGCGCTTGCGAAACGTTGGGTGAACAGCAATTCCATCTCCGCAAATGTCTTGATAGAGTCATTTGGGAGTTCCAAATACCATTCGAATGCTGTCTCCGACAAGTTGCCAACAAACATGCGGAGCAGTAGTTTATCATCACCTCCAGTATTACCGCACAAGGCTCTAAATTGAGCAACATGTTGATGCGGGTTTCCCGTCCCCTTATATACATGGAATTTAGGGATCGTATATCCCGGTGGGTACTTTATTTGGTCGTACCAACCCGGATAGGGTCTTCCAGTCTTAACAATCTGACCGGCCGCTTCATTCATATGGTGAGCTCGTATCTGTTGAGCGATATAATCATCCAGGGCGGCTTTGGAGATGGTCTCCTCTTTGGCTGCTGAATAAGCCGGAAGAGGGTTCGATATCTCCCCTCTGTCATCTTCGAGGATAATTGGAGGGTCTTCAGCCGGAGGATCCGGTTGTATCATCATCCCGACCATGTCTTGGAAGAGAAGCGCCATTCGTTTCATATTGGCCACTTGTTCCGCTGCTTCTCTGTTCTTCTTTTCGAGGATTCTGCGGAGGAAGTCAGCATCGGTTTCCTATTCATGACGCTGCTCTGATGATGTCTCCGGACTTTCTTTTGGCCCAGTGAGTGCGGCCATTTGCGTTAGCATTTCCTGAAGCTTCTGTTGCTGCTCTTGGGCTTTTGTCACGGATCGCGTAAGCGGTCGATGACCCGTAGAAATACGGCTATCCTCTTTCCCGGATGCCATATAAACAGTGTGGACCACCATGCCCCCAGACTTAGGGCGTTTGGGTTCAGTGGTCTTCCGATTCGTCGCAGACTCAGGGATTTTCTTCGGCCTTCTCCTCTTGTGGGCGGTCGAAGTTGAGGGGGCCATTGCAGTGGGCATCCAAGTAGCTATCGCCTTCTGTGGCTTGACAGGGTGGTCCTCTTCTTGCCGAACCTTTATCTTTTTCTGTCGGCGGGAGTAATCTTGATCAATCACCGAGTCTTGGACTTGACGCCAGACTTTGTAAATTTTAGAGGACAGCCGCTGAGGGGGCTGCTCCAGCTTCGCCTTTGGGGCACTCTCAATAGGTGGAGGAGATCTTTTCAGTATAGCAGTTGGCGAATTCCTGCGCACCCTGTTAAGTAGTTCAAAACTGTTCCTAGTTGGAACAGCAGTATCAACTTCCACCATTGGAGCTGGCGGAGTCAGTCCAGAAGGGGAATTGCCCCCAGCTTTCCTCACTCGGCGCCAGTGGCGACGTCGAGCATGTAGTGCGGCTGGGATCACCTCTGCTGTTAGATCAGCTTTTCCATACCCCCTGTTCTGATGAGAGTCTGTTGTTGGCGCCAGCCTGTCAAAGACAGATGCTCGCTGAGAGGGAATAGCCAATCTTGAAAAGGCCGATTTTCGTGCAGGGGAAACGGCCTTGGTTACTTCACTCGGAGTGGGAGCTGAAACGACCAGTCTTGTGAAGATCGACCCCTTAGCCGGAGAAGCCGCCTTGGTGACTTCAGGAGTAGGAATGGCTATCCACTTCGGGATAACGCCTTATGTATTGCAGGATTCTTCACGGGCCCATTGGAGCTTTGGCCCAGTCTGCTGAAAACTGAGACGCTTGGTTTGGGCGACCCGTTAAGAGGGGCCGCAGTAGTGGTAAGCCGATCAAAGACCGACTTCTTCGGAGCTTCTTGCAATGGTACAGGGGCGTTGAAGCTCATCGGTAGGAGCATGGTCCTGAAGAATAGCCCAGTGGTGGCTTAAGTCACCTAGTCTACCGGCATTGTAAAAACGGAGGCCGCCTGAGGCCCGTAGGTTACTCCTCCTGATGAGGCGGAACGGGAGTTGCAGCTGGAGCAGTTAGAGGCCATTGATGTTCTCTTTTCTGTACGGGAGCAAAACCAAATCTTAGTACCTTGAACCCAAGGGCAACCATATCAAACAGCGATTCGTTCGTGAACACGACACACGAAGTGTGGAGTGGAAAGAGGAAAAGGTCCCACCGGGCGTACCAGAATCTGTTCTCTGCCGAAATACAGAGACGGGACCGCGTAGGTCCATCTTGCCTGAATTTCGAGGGCAGATACTATTTGGTGCTATCCGTCCACCTCTCCGAAGATGCCAAGTTGATTTATGACACCATGTATCGAAGGTTTAAACGGATACGGCCGATATAGCAGACTTCGTCAGATTCCCCCTAGTTGAGGGATTTTTGATTGTGGGGGCACTTTTCCCTACAGGCGCAAGCCCCTGCAGTTAATTACGCTACTGCATCGCGGTAACCACTTTCTCCTTCTCTAGATGGTCACTTCGTGTCATGGGTGTTTGTTTTGTTTTTGGTTGCCCGTAGATTGTATACGGAGACTAATTTATGTTGTCGCTCGTAGGGCGTAGATTAGTCCAAATCCGTATTTTCTTAGATTTGGGTTTTGAGTTGGGTTTAAGGATACTTTAGTCTCATTTGAGACTAAGATCAACTTAAACGTTTGTTAAGGATACGTTAGTCTAATTTTAGACTAAGATCAACTTAACTGGATCGTTTAGATTCAACAAAAGAGCATTTGGGCTATATTGTTTAGTTTAGGGACATTGCGGTCCATAATTAGTTTAAGGACGTTACGGTCCAAGGTTAAGGACATCATAGTCCATGGGCTTAAGGACCCCACAGTCCAAGGTTAAGGACATCATAGTCCATGGGCTTAAGGACCCCACAGTTCGAGATTAAGGACGTCATAGTCCATGGGTTTAAGGACTCCACAGTCCAAGGTTAAGGACATCATAGTCCATTGGCTTAAGGACCCCACATTCCAAGGTTAAGGACATGAAAGTCCATGGGCTTAAGGACCTCACAGTCCAAGGTTAAGGACATCATAGTCCATGGGCTTAAGGACCCCACAGTCCGAGAAATGTTTGGTTGTCGTGACCCGTCACCTCTCTGAAAACGTTGAAGGATTACAACGACGAATATCAGAAGAGTAAAGAGATGTACCCTTGAACCAATTTTGGTTGAGAGATCTGTAATCCAATTTGGGATTAAGATCTGTTAAAAGATTTATGAGCATATGGGTTCAATTAATCTGAATGAGAGGTTTATAGCCAATTTGGGCTCGGCCCACTCAGTTAAAATGTTAAACATTTGACAATGCTGGGCATTGATTTGAGTTCTGACAATATTTTTGTCTTTTACTGAATGTTGAGCATTCATCATAACTCCGGGCTTTATTTATAGAACAATTTATGTTCTATCAGCGCACACGTGAGGAGCACGTAGCGCGCTTGGCGCTAGCGCCAGTTAATGAGCGCAGTGCGCTATTTTGGAGCATTGAGGCGCTGCAGTGCTGTGCGCTATATTTAAAGCGCTGAGGCGCTTTTGTTAAGTAGCGCGCATGTGAGGAGCACATGGCGTGCTTGGCGCTGTACGCTAGTCTTGAGCGCAGAGCGTTTCTTTAAATTTGGAGCGCTAAGGCTCTTTTAGATTAGGAGCGCTAAGGCTCCGCAGATCTTTGCGCTAGATGAGGAACGCTAAAGCTCTTTTAAATTAGGAGCGCTAAGACTCTTCTGTTAAGTAGTGCACACGTGAGAAGCACACGGTGCGCTTGGCGCTGTGCGCCGGTCTTGAGCGCAGAGCGCTTCTTTAAATTTGGAGCGCTAAGGCTCTTTTAGATTAGGAGCGCTAAGGCTCCTTTTATATGCAAATTTGATCAGTTCTGCGCTCTGAGAATTAAATTCTCTCTTATAAGAGACTTTGTCTCAAGGTTCTAAGAACAAAGTTTTTATTTTATAGGAGATGTTTCAGTCTCTTATTTTGGTGAAGGTTTTGCCTTTATGGATCTGTGATTCTAAGAGAACTGAATTATTCTCCCCCTTTTTTAATAATAAGATGTTTATGATCTCTTTTTTAAAAAGACCTTAGTCTTATAGATCTATGATCTGTGAGAAGAATTATGTTCTTCTTCTTATTCTTTGATGATGAGATCCTTTGATCTCTTTGTTAAAGACCTTGGTCTTATAGATCTTATGATCTTAGAAAAGAAGTAAATTCTTCTTTTATATGAGATGATTTCGTTTTTCTGTTCTTTTTACCTTGAAGAAAATCTTCTTCTTCCGAGAGCTTGCTCTTTTTTCTGAGATTTCTCAAAACTTATAGGGGGGTTCCTCTATTTGTTTCTCTCTTCACGAGACTTGAAGTCTTGGGGCCTTTATATAGGGCAAGGCTGGTTTGTTCAATTTTTTGTAGAGATCTTTTCTCTAATTGATTTGGGGATGTCTCTCTCGTTGGATCTTTGATCCAAGGGCTTCTGATTTACAGAAGGCAATTTTCTTGTTTTTAACAAGATTGGGAAATCTTTCCCCACACAGAATTTATTCTATATTTTAGTGATCTTTAATCACCATTGGATCATTAATCCGACAGTACTCTGATTTACAGCGCACAATCTTTTTATTTGGAAAGATTTTGAGGAATCTTTCCTTAACAGAATTTTATTCTGATCAATTGATGATTTTTAATCATGTTCGTTGGATCTTTGATCCAACGGTTGGAAACATTTAGTTCCAGCGCTAGTGCTCCCGTACTTTGCACGTGGTGCGCTGCTTAGAGTGCAGTGCACTTAGCGCTAGTGCTTACGCGCCTTGCACGTAATGCGCTGCTTAGAGTGCAGCGCTCTTAGCGCTAGCGCTCACGTGCTTTGCACGTGAGCGCTGCCTCAGAGTTTTTGACTCTCTCAGCGCTGGTGCTGCTATGAAGCGCTTTTTCATTTCAAAATTTGAAATTTTGAATAGAGCTTTGCTCTGATTGGGGGAAACACATTTATTTGATGTATTAATAGCTTATGAATAAAGGCTAAGGCAATTAATGTTCTCATGATTGTAATTCTTACTACAGGCGCATAAGTATCAGTGTACTCTATATCTTTTCGTTGAGAAACCCTTTAGCTACTAGCCTGAGTTTATATTATTCAATGCTACCATCTGCCTTTAGTTTCTTTTTAAAAATCTACTTACATCCTATAGATTTATTTGTAGTTTTATGAGGTATTATATTTAATATATACATGTATCAAAATTATTAATTATAAACTCATAATTAATAATTACTTCATCAAATTTAGTATGCCATTGTTTAGGGGCTTGCTTTAATCCATATAGATATTTAACAAATTTGCAGACTTTATTTTCATTCCCCCTTTTCTATAAAACCTACCGGTTGTTCCATATTAATTTCTTCATCAAGATCACCATTTAGAAATACGGTCTTTACATCTATTTGATATATTAATAGCTTATGAATAGAGCCCAAGGCAATTAATGTTCTCATGGTAATAATTCTTGCTACAGGCGCATAAGTATCATTGTAGTCTATACCTTTCCGTTGAAAAAACCCTTTGGCTACCAGCATGAGTTTGTATTATTCAATTATACCATAAGCCTTTAGAAAGGTGGTCTTTACATCCATTTGATATATTAATAGCTTATGAATAGAGGTCAAGGCAATTATTATTCTCATGATTGTAATTCTTGCTACAGGCGCATAAGTATCATTGTAGTCTATACATTTTCGTTGAGAAAACACTTTAGCTACTCGCCTGAGTTTATATTTGTCAATCCTACCATCGGCCTTTACTTTCTTTTTTAAAAATCTACCTACATCCTATAGATTTATTTGTAGTTTTATGAGGTATTGTATTTAGTATATACATGTATCAAAATTATTCATTATAAAATCATAATTAATAATTACTTCATCAAACTTAGTATGCCATTGTTTAGGGGCTTGCTTTAATCCATATAGGAATTTAACGAATTTGCAGACTTTATTTTCATTCCCCTTTTCTATAAAACCTACCGGTTGTTCCATATTAGTTTTTTCATCAAGATCACCATTTAGAAAGACGGTCTTTACATCCATTTGATATATTAATAGCATATGAATAGAGGCCATGTTGTTAGTGATATATGCCTTAGAGGCCATTATTGTATCATACTGATTTGTATATTACTTAATGGAAGCTTGGGATATTCACAGTTGTATTGACAGTCTTGCTCAAAATGATAGTATGCTACTTGTTTTGTTTCTACCTCAATATGTGTATGTGTTTATTTTAACATATCGCTTATACATATTGGTAGAGCCCTTAGGATCTTTGCTTGATTACCAGCGTTGTGATGGTAGTCACACTAGTGGGGGCTAGTGATTGGTTTGGATTTTTCGTACGTGCGTTTTAAAATCAAAATTAAGAATATACCGCAATCAATAATGGTGTCGCTTGGTAGCTAGCCGGTTGAGTACGGGTCGGTCCACAGGGAAAACGTGTTCTTTCTTTAAATTCTTACGAGTTAAGTCCTATTTTTGGTAGGTTTTGATTTTTATAAAAACCAAGATAGAATTTAATTTGAATTAAAGCCGTGCTAGGGTTAGGATTAGGTTAGTTTGGAAATAAAACTCTACTCACTGCTTCCTTTGCCCTAATTAAGAACATAGGTGTTAGGGTAATAGTTAACAAAGAAGATTAGCATGATTAGGAAGAAACTTTGTTTCTTCCTTTTGGTCCTTATCCGTCCTTTCTTAACTCTTAGCCCTAACCTCTATATAAATCAACCACAACCGGTCTAACTAGAGAATCACCGCTATCTCGTAGGATAGGGTGCCGTAGTGAGCGGTGTGTGTTTAATTCAAATAGAGTCCTAATTAAAATGTTATATGGACAAGAAAAGAGTGAAAGATTTCCATCTCTTAAACCTATCCAATCCTAACCCTAACAAGTGAGGAATTACTCACTCATTAGGAAAGTTAAGACGAAATTCATTTTTATAATTTTTTCTTTTTAATAAACTAATTAACTTGCAGATAAATAAAAGCAGATAAAAAATTGCAGAAATAAAATTTGAATGGAAAATTGCAAGATAAAAAACTTACTTTATTGACACCTCTTAACGATTACAATGAATAAAATTTAATCTAGAAAAATAAAAAGTGGCATCCTCCAAAGAGGCACCCTGAAAGAGGCATGCCCCGAAAGAGGCTGTAGGCTTTCCTATTTATAGACAGGAGAAACCGTAGGTTTTACATCTGATCCATACTTGAATTTACAAGACTACCCTAAGAAATCCGGGTCTAAGCACCGACACCCACCGACATGTGCACTGCACGGCCGCGGATCCGCTGCAGAATGCTCTATTCGGCCGCGGATCCGCGGCCATATTGGGGGATCTCTGGCTTAACTTCTCAGGGTTGTTTCATGTTGCTATTTCCTTCTGTTTTCTTCTCTTGGTTCCTCAGAATCTTTTCTACTTTCTTCCAGATTTCCAACAGTGTAGAATTTATGGACTTTTACCGTTAGCTTCACGTTGAAGACTTGAATCTTGTGCTGCCCTTGTGCTTTGTGCAATTGAACTGTTTACTGATCTTCATTTGATCCTTGAACTGGTAGGCGGCATCATACAGATTCATCTATTTGTTGGTCGTAGTCTCACGTTTGTAGCGTCTTTTCATGAATTTCACTGTATTGTTCTGAGAACCTGTAACCTGCAACTATTTAGCAGACATGGATCAAAAGCACCTATTTATTTGTATTATGATTAAGAATGGGCGATATAATAATGCAAAATTCTGATATGAACAAATAACCCTAAACTTATCTATTGCTCGTCCCGAGCAAACCCAATTTATTCTTAAAATATCCTAAACTCACTTTCGCAGGGAATCGCGATTGCACTGAGCTCGTGCAACAAGCCGTTAAACCTCTAGGTGTCCCTAGTAGGAGAAGTGTTGTCTCCTGTGGGTTTTCAGCGGATACTACCCACAACATCCGATCAATTTGGCCTGTTGACTTTCATTCTTCAATTTAGTATTCTAGCAAGAAATTCTATTATCTTCAACTTAGAAATCATCAACCTGTGTTTTTCACTCACTTATCATTTAACTTAAGATCGTATATGTTCTGCAAATTTATTAAGCTTTCAGCATCTTTTAAATTTTTCTTCTAAGGTTCCATCTCAACTTAGAAATTTTTATCATTTCTACTGAAGGTATAAGCCCCATCTTTCATTCATCTCTCTCATCCAAACCCCAATCATATACCCCTACGTGTATGTATGTTTTTATACCTACACTTGGAAATTCAATTCAAGCTATCATACTCTTATCCATCATCCAAAGCACTTTTAATTGGTGATTTTTAGATGAAATTGCTCACGCGTCCTTCATGCGACCGTTAATACTTCTTGAGGTACTAACGACCGATTACAAAATGTGTTCACGCATTAAGGCGTAATTCCTCGTCTTGTAATACCTAAGGCTTTAGCAGTGACTCCCAAACCAGTTGGTCTAAGGCACTAGATGATGGAGCACCCTTGCTATATATTTTTTTATTTTATGCAGCCTTAAGTAGTTACAAAACCAGTGTTCGTTTTTTTTTATATCTCTTTATTCACTCTTGTGCTTTTATTTTATTTTCCTTCATACTAAGGATTTTAGATAAGAGCATTTCAAGGTATCCTCTACTATTCCAAGTTTCAAGGTGCGTGCATGTGCTAATTGTAGGGTATATATTTTCAGAATTTAGACTTAAGGTTCAGAATTATTTTTCAGACTTACACTTCAAATAAAAATTCAATACTCTTCCCTTATTTTGACTTAGCTCAAGAACTGAACTCAAAATTTTCCTATTTCTAAATAAACTATAAAGACATATATTTTCTATAGTTAAACTTTAATAAATGTTATTTTTAGGGTTTTTAATTTACTAAGTTTAGAATCTGGTTTTTCCTTGCTAGTCAACCGTCTTATTGAACTTAAGTTAATTATAGTCAAAATTGAATTTTTCAATTTTTATAATTTTTAAAATTTTTCAATTTTTTATTTGATTTTATTTTAAATTTTTTTTATAAAGATGCAATGCGGAATTAAATATGCAAAGAAAGAAAAAACAAATATGTACAAAAAAAATAAAAATATGCAATGTAATGATAACTATTTACAAACCACCTCCTCCCCCAAACTTATCAAAAGCAGTGCCCTCACTGCTCATGGCCACGCCGTCCTCTCGAACGTGAACGGGAACGTTCCTCTCTAGCCAGCAATGTAGTCATGCCGTGCTCTATTTCTGTCACACGGTGATCCAGGTTGGTCACCATCCTAATCAATTTATGTATCCCCCTAATGGCTTTCCTAAGCAAACGTGCATGTGCTGCAGGGGTAAGCTCTTCGTCGCTCGCGGTCGAGCTGGAGCTGGGTGTCTTGGCGGGTACATTCTCGGCCGGCTCGGTGCGTGACCATACATCATTTAAGCATGTGTAGGACGTGGATACGCCCTCAACAAGAGGTCTAATGGGGATACCTCCATGCATATAAAACTCAAATTCCTCCACAGGGAGGAAATAGGGACACAATTGTGTCACCAACATATGACATGGGTAATTGGCAGCTCTTTTGCTCGCACCGATTGAATGAAGTAATACTGTGCACATATCATAGCTTGGGTTCCTAGTCATCAAGGTGTGCACGATATGAAAGGATGGTGTGAAAAATATAGTATTGTGCGAACTACCAAAAATGTTATTTTGTGCCCAACGGCACATAGTGAGTACATTCGCAAAGAGGGTTCTAGCCTGGATTCCCTTACGTGGCTCCCTCGAACAGTCATTACCCATCAAGGGTAAGTAATCCTCGAATTGGAGGGGTTGGTCATGGGTAGGTAGCCTAGGAATTAAGGTGAATTTATGGATGAAGTCCCTATCGATTATGATTTCCCTATCCCCCCAAATTAGCCTAATGTATCCGTGTTGTGAGAGGCAACCGTCTTCCATGCACTCGTAAAATCGGATGACGAGATCCGGAAGCGCGAAGGCGTTCGGATGATTAAACAGTAAAAAATTCCATCCGCGCCTACGGATCTCTTCACCGAAATAACTTCCGTAGATCGTGTGTGCAAAGATTTGGGAAAAGTCCCTCTCAAATTGTAAAGTTGGTGCCATCACAGAGAGCTAAATAATTTTTTTTAAATTTTAATAGAGAGGGAAAGAGAACTGCAAACCTCCTCTGAAGATTTTAGAGGGCGACGACACCAACAGGCGGCGAAAGCGCGGCAGGAAGCAGGCGTCAGCGGTGGTTGCGCGGCGGATTGGAGAGATCTCCCTGCTCTGTCTGCTGCAGCGGTTAGAATTTTGAGAGAGGAAAATTTTAGGGTTTGGTAAAATACAGAGAGGAGTCGGGTTCTATTTATAGGGGGTGTTTTTGGTTATTTGCAAAAAGGTCCTCTTAAAAAGAGGAATTTATTTGTAAATAATTTTTTTTATTATTTATTTATTTATTTATTTATTTATTTTATTAAAACTGAAAATTTACAAAAATACCCCAAATTTTTTATTTTTTTTATTTTTATTTTGTTTTTATATAATTACAAGTGATACATACCCCCAAACTTATTTGAAACAGTGTTTCCTATTGTTTATGCGGTGAAGTTCAGGATTAGGGGGGAAAGAGAACAGTATCAATCTATACAAGGCCTTACACTGGCCAAAAGTGAGCACCAACCATTCAAATATTCTATCTTTGTAATGTGTTGGTTGGTGAAAGAATGCGGAGAAGAAAAAATTGGAGAATACGCGAAACTGTGTTGGAAGAAAGGTGAAATACGGTCTCGGTATATTAGGAGAAGAATGGCGGAAGAGAGAAAGAAGTGTAGTACGAACTTGAGGGTGTAAATTGAGTGAATAAATTAGCGCAAATTGTGATGACTGTTGTGTAAAAAGCGATTGTGCTAATCTATCAACCCGTCGAGAAATGGGGTCAAATCCCTCAAGATTCGTGAGAAAACATGGGCACGTCGAACTTGGTAAACCAAACATTGAAAATGAAAGTGTAACGGTTTCTTGTGCGGTC
Organism: Agapanthus africanus; assembly: GCA_030015575.1. Classification (NCBI taxonomy): domain Eukaryota; kingdom Viridiplantae; phylum Streptophyta; class Magnoliopsida; order Asparagales; family Amaryllidaceae; genus Agapanthus; species Agapanthus africanus. Next base: position 28,257,140 of record CM057338.1, read on the forward strand.
GGAACGATGGAAAGGATGAAGGGGAGTGATTTAGGAAAGGTAACAGTTAAAGGTTCAGGAGGGTGTACACAGTCAGTGGAAGGGACATGATGAATTGGAGAATTCGACTCATCAAACAACACTGGTTCATCCTCAATACTATCCTCATAATTCCCCTCAAAAGTTATCTCATCTATGCAATTATCATCAAAATCCAGATGCATATGAAGTTCGGGAAAAACATTTAATGACTCGATGAGTTGGAGGGAGAAACTCATCCAAATCTGTGGGTTCATCATCCAAAATATTCCCAGCGTCAATATCCTCGATCAAGTGAAAATTAAATTTTTCAGACACCTAATCAAAATCATGGATATCACTTTAGGTTCTAGAGTGGAGGTGTATAGGTCAAAAGGATTGGTGATGGTTTCACTCGAAAGGGACCCTTCACAATCAGGTAAATCAAACACTACAAAGTCACACAACTCATTAAACGTTTTATCTTCAACTGGTGAATCACTTGGGACACTCGATAGACATTCAAAACCGGAGTTGTGGGATTCAATTGGGGATGAGGAGGTTTGATTTGGAAGGGTGTACAGCTCACTCTCACTACTCAAATTCTCAATCTGTCCAAGGTCCTCATCATACATTGGAAAATTTGGAGCAAGTTGGAAACTAGCTACCGGGTCACTAGGTTGTATAAGGGCGGCCATGGACGCATTCAAATCCCTCATCTGTTGGCATGACGCTACCATAAAGTATTCCTACGACTGTTCCAGAATAGACATGGGTTGTGACGTGGTTTCAGTAAAAGATTCAAAGTTGTTTGGATACGTGAAACTCCCAAATGGCTATGTAGAAGCAATGTCTAAGGAAGGTGTAAAAGTCGGGTAGGACTGGTAGGAATTGAATGGTTGGACAGGAGTAGGATCAATATTTGGATAAGAAGGTGAATGGAATTGTTGATCCAAAGAATTCACAGTGGTGAAAGGAGTGAAAGATCGGTTACGAGATTGTTCAATATGTTCAGCAATAGACATGGGTTTCGGAGTTACAATAGGACTCGAAAAATGGGTATCAATGTAAGAAGGTGGTGAAGGTTGAAATGGTTGATATAAGGTGGATTGCGGAGTCCAACTGGTTGTCCTAGACGCGTCTATTCGATCTTTCAAAGAAATTTTAGGCATGGAGGGGTCGTTCAAAATTCGACCAAAACAAGAAGCGTAGGAAGTAATGTTTGGTTGAGGGTACCAAAGTTCGGCAAGAGTTTTGCGAGGTGGGGTACCCATGATGTGATGAGAGAAAGAAGAAAAGAATGTGATTTTTTTAATATATTTTTATATTTTTAAAATATTTTTTTTGTTTTTTTAAAAAAAATTGTTTGTTTTTGAAGTTTTGAAATTTTTGAAAGTTTATTTTTTTTAGAAAGAGTTTTTGCAAAATTTGTACGGAACTACGGCACAATTTCAAACAATCACAGTTTAAACATGCACAATCAAACCTAGAGCTAGGGTCTCCTAACTCAACCAGACTGCTCCTAACTGTTCCAAAGCGACAAGTTGTGAGATATCCCGCAAATCGTCTCTTCACCGCCAATTACAGCCAGGTAAGCACAAATGAAGAAAGGAGGGTTCCGCTCACGAATCACCGTGAGACGGGCCTTTTAAAATTACCTTTCTCACTTGTCTAGTCTAGGCACCACAAAGTCAGGTTTAGATAAACGACTGAATGCCTGCAACCTTCCTCTATCCTAATGAGCGCGATAGTCCTTAATTGGCTGAGTCTAGATATTTTTTAATTACCTCAAGGGTGATGCATATGCTTTTAGTGATTTTTGGGGTCTTAGGAAGGGTAATGAAATCCCCACCCAATCTTGATTGGTGTTATAGCCTCTTAAAAGTCCATATTAATTATGCAAAGCAGTTAACACAAAAAAAATCTAAAACACTTGCAAATTTTTTTTTTTGCAGCGCAAAGAATCCTGCACAAAAATGATTTATTGGAGAGGGAGAAGAAGTTTTGCGCAAAGAACCCCACAGGAAAGTTTTTCAGAGGAGCACAGAGGGTAGAAGAGAGGATAAAAATACTTACAGAGAATTTTGGGATGCTGACGTCATTGGTTGACCGCGGTTCCGCGGTCAACTGCCTATATCCGCCACGGTTCCGCGGTGGTTCTGTTAGTTTGGATCTCCAAAATTTTCCTGTTTGCTGTTATGGTTCTTCTCTATCTGTTCAGATCCTTTGTTTGCTGATTTGTTCACTGGGTCTGCTCCAGATCTGAATCTGTCCGTCTTCCGTTCCTGCATAATTCGCACAAAAACCCTTCAAAAAATAACAAGATGATTTTTTTTTATTTTTTTGTTTTTCAGTTTTTATAATTTTTTTTCAATTTCAATTAACTCGAAATTACAAAAAGAAAATAACTACCGTGATCCCCGGCAACGGCGTCATTTGATTGGTTTGGATTTTGTGTACGTGCGTTTTAAAATCAAAATTAAGAATATACCGCAATCAATAACGGTGTCGCTTGGTAGCTAGCCGGTTGAGTACGGGTCGGTCCAAAGGGAAAACGTGTTCTTTCTTTAAGTTCTTACGAGTTAAGTCCTATTTTTGATAGGTTTTGATTTTTATAAAAACTAAGATTGAATTTAATTTGAATTAAAGCCGTGCTAGGGATAGGATTAGGTTAGTTTGGAAATAAAACTCTACTCACTACTTACTTTGCCCTAATTAAGAACATAGGTGTTAGGTAATAGTTAGCAAAGGGGATTAGCACGAATAGGAAGAAACTTCGTTTCTCCCTTTTCGTCCTTGTCCGTACTTTCTTAACTCTTAGCCCTAACCTCTATGTAAATCAACCACAACCGGTCTAACTAGGGAATCACCGCTATCTCGTAGGATAGGGTGCTGTAGTGAGCGGTATGTGTTTGATTCAAATAGAGTCCTAATTAAAATGTTATATGGGCAAGAAAGGAGTGAGAGATTTCCATCTCTCAAACCTGCCCAATCCTAACCCTAACAAGTGAGGAATTACTCACTCATTAGGAAAGTTACAACGAAATTCAATTTTATAATTTTTTCTTTTTAATAAACTAATTAACTTGCAGATAAATAAATGCAGATAAAAAATTACAGAAATAAAATTTGAATGGAAAGATAAAAAACTTACTTTATTGACACCTCTTGACGATTACAATGAATAAAATTTAATCTAGAAAAATAAAAAGAGACATCCTCCAAAGAGGCACCCTGAAAGAGGCATGCCCCGAAAGAGGCTGTAGGCTTTCCTATTTATAGACAGGAGAAACTCTAGGTTTTACATCTGATCCATACTTGAAATTACAAGACTACCCTAAGAAAGCCGGGTCAAAGCACCGATAGCCACCGACGCCGCGGATCCGCGGCTATATTGGGGGATCTCTGGCTCAACTTCTTAGGGTTGCTTCATGTTGCTATTTCCTTCTATTTTCTTCTCTTTGTTCCTCAGAATCTTTTCTACTTTCTTCCAGATTTCCGACAGTGCAGAATTTGTGGAATTTTACCGTTAGCTTCGTGTTGAAATATTGAATCTTGTGCTGCCCTTGTGCTTTGTGCAATTGAACTGTTTACTGATCTTCATTTGTTCCTTGAACTGGTAGGCGGTATCATACAGATTCATCTATTTGTTGGTCGTAGTCTCACGTTTGTAGCGTCTTTTCATGAATTTCACCGTATTGTTCTGAGAACCTGTAATCTGCAACTATTTAGCAGATATGGATCAAAAGTGTCACGCCCCGCTTCCCAGAGTACACTAAGATAGGCACGTCATATAGCCAACCATGCTACCTGTGGATAGGAAAAATCCTTCCACAGTCACATTACGGCTGTAGAGATATCAAGAACAGGAAAGTAAACTAACTATCTAGTACATGTCCATAAGCCAGAGTAAAAGAGTCAAGAAATAATGATATGCGGAAGCCAAAAGATACAGTAAATGAAACACCTGGAAGGTAAAACTACATACCGACAGGAACTTCACCGCTCGGTCTAACAGCGGCAATCTCCTGCTCGGTCTGCAACAAGGGTAGAAGAATCTAGGTCATGCAAAACCCAGACGTCAGCGCGTCATGTCAACAAGTAATATAATATGAACAATGTAACAGGCAATGCAAAAATAAACACGAATAAAGCAATAATGTGAAACCAGCAGTGCAGGGTAGTGTGCAGTGGGTAACTAAACTGTTCTATCAGGTTTTCTATTCTAAGTCTTTGAAATCAATTGATGAATCGTCGATGTAACTCAATAGTATCCCGTGCATGCCCGGGACCACGGTCAAGATCCTCGGGGCTGAATCCGAGACGTGCCGCTAGGCAGTAACAGGTAGCAGGATGGACGAGTGATGTCAGCATCATCACTCCGGGGCTGGCCGAGCCGTAAGACTGATCAGAACAGGTATCGAACTGTTGAGTTACAAGTCGGTTTCACCTTTGATTTCCCCATACCCCCAAGTTATGTATGTCAAGTCAGGTATTCAGTAATCAAGAACTAATACCAACACAAGATCAGGTACAAGCATGTTTGTCTGGATAGACAACAGGAACGGTCCATGAGGACTACATGTCAGGTTGTTGGCATTAGACATAAGATCAGGTAACGGGTCGGGTCATGGTACATCGGGTCAAGTCAACAGTATACGGTACCATGTCAGGTGTATCAATACATATATATGTGTAGCCATGTCAGGTCAAGATGTAAACAATATCGTGGGTGTGCTCACAATCAGATATATAATCAAACATGGATATTAACAATATGAGATAAGCAATGAATTACATAATAAGCAATTTCATTCGAATTACAAGAGTGCAGTAAGACGATATAGCCGTTTAGTCATGTTAACAGGTTTAAGCGCCCTTAGCGGTGCAATAATTTATGTAACGGTTCAATACAGTTATTTCAGGTTAATGCATGCGAGTGTCCGAATGTAACAGAACTACAGGGATAATTGCTACCAACTATTTTAACAGTAAAATGTGATTGAATAGGTAGATATGATTATTAGGTTCAATTTGCAAATTGTAAGTTCCATGGTTAACAGTAAAATGATATAATGCAGTATTGTAACCGAAAATGGGGAACGATTATACCAGATTAAATTTTACAGGTTTAGAGTGTCAATACATATATGTAAATATTGTATAGCATGTAGCAAGGGGTACTTGCCTCAAAAGGGCGATATGCAGGCCGCATGGTGCGACGTGACACGATACGGTGTGTGAAACGGCACGACACGGTACTGGGTCTAGTCGCGATCTGGTGCACGGTCTGAGCGCGATCTGGACGCGGTCTGGTGCGCGGTCTGGAAGCGATCTGCTGCGTGGTTTGGGCGCGATCTGGACGCGATCTGGTGCGCGGTCTGGACGCGATTTGCTGCGTGATCTGGACGTGATCTGGACGCGATCTGGTGCGCAATCTGGTGCGCGGTCTGGACGCGATCTACTGCGTGGTCTGAGCGTGATCTGGACGCGATCTGGACGGGATCTGGTGTGCGATCTGGTGCGCGGTCTGGACGCGATCTGCTGTGTGGTCTGGGCGCGATCTGGACGCGATCTGGAGCGCGATACGGAAACGTGAACACGATACACGTGAGGTCACGGCGATGAACGGTGGAATCGGCGACGATGGCTTGAGTTAGGGTTTGAAGAGTGCTCAAGTTTGGGTTGAAGGGAGATGGTGGCTGCATGGTCAAGGAGATGGGTTGATGGTTGTCGGAGGAGGGTGAAGGCTCGGTTCTTGCAGGGTTCTTGGTTGCAAGGTTTGGGTGTGCAGGGGTCGGATCTGAAGTGCAGGGAGGAGGAAGGAGGAGCTGATGAAGATGGAGGTGGTGGTAAGGGTGTGAGGAGATGAGGGAGATCGGTGGCGGTGAGGGCGAGGCTGCGAGTTCGGGTGTGTAGGGGTCGGTGAAGTTGAGGTCAGGGTTGTTGGGAGTGGAATAGGGAGGTGATGAAGGTGGTGGCAAGGTGAGGAGGCGACGACGAGACCGTCGGCGGAGAGGACGACGACGACGAAGGCAGCGAGGGTGCAGCAATGGGTTGCAGTCGGGGAACGAAGGTGGTCGAGGAGATGAAAGAGGAGGAGAGAGAAAGAGGACGATGAGGAGAGGCCAACGAGGTCGACGGCGATGGTGGCGACGGTCGCGAGCACAGGGTGTGGGTTCTCGGAGGCGGAGGAAGGAAAACGAAAAGAGGAAGAAGTTGAGGAAGACGTGGAAAATATAGGGTTAGGTTTCCAATGGGATTAGAATATTTAAAGAAGATATACATAGTATTTAGAGAGAGAGAGAAACGTGAGATTGGAGAGAGAGAGAGAGATAAGTCTGTTATATTAATATATTATATAGTTAAAAGAAAACGGTTATATATATATGTTGAATATTTTTGGTTAAAGAAGGAAATGATATAATATTATAATATTAGTCCGTTGAGATTTTGGCCAATACAAATCTTCTCCAAAATACGTCCGGGTGGGGTCTAAAAATTCAGATTAAAAATATGAAAAATATATGCAACTTCCAAATTTCAAAATGAATGCTCATTCAAAGAAAAAAAATACCCCTAAGAACGGATGCACGTACGTGCGCGTAGCCATCCAAACACGTCCGTTTCACTGATCGGGACGAGAACAAGAGGCGCGGACGCTACCACGGGGTTAGGGGTATCATGCATGCTATGAAATGCAATTTTAATTTATTTTCCGCGACCTACAATGTTATATGATAAAAGACGCGATACTAGATAAAAATACCTGTATGCAATAAAAATGAGATGCATGTATCTATCTCACAAGTCAAGGTAATTTGTAAATAAGAAACAAACAGGTTCAAGCAAGCGGGTCGGGTCGAATGCAATGTAAAATGTAAAATATCATTCGCACCCAAAACCCGTTAAATCAGGAAAATACCACAATTAAGGAAATACGAGAACTGGAATTGGTATAAATGAACTCGGGTGTTACAAAAAGCACCTATTTATTTGTATTATTATTAAGAATGGGCGATATAATAATGCAAAATTCTGATATGAACAGCTGAGTAGTCTATAAGCACATCCTTATACAGGTCCCTAGTCGTAGGATTATCGAGATGGGGTATCGATACTCCAGAGTAGACTAGTATATACGCTTCTCATCCTAGCATGGAAGATGGTCTGTCCCACAACCATTAGTACGTCGTACTGGAGATAGTATGCAGGTGCTCATTAGGTTATGAGTACACCGAACAGGACTCATTGAGAACTGTTAGAGGGTATTATACCTATCGTCGGGTAGCAGTTCCCAGGTGACATGAGTACAGCTTAGTCCGTTGACTTGACACTGCTATTTCTCCTCGAGTGTGTTCCTACTGTATTTTGATTACTATCCTACCACGTCTCAAAGGATTCGTGCAAACAGGTAGTAGCTGGGTGCAGTCCCGAAGCACTTGGAGGCAGTGGCAGTTAGATAGGATTCGTCTCTCTTGGTACTGGGGGTTGATATCGCGCTGTGTTTGGAGAGCCATTACACAAAGTCCCTGGTCAGGGAAAGTGGGATTTACTAGTAGGTATTCCAGCAGTTTCTCAGGGTGTTTTGGGCTGCACTCCGGCACGACTTATTGCGCTATTAGGGGTCTGATGATTACCGCCCCTAGGCCCAATATGCGATACTCTTAGACGAACAGACTGGACTGTATGGAGATTGTCACAGACAGGCTCAGTAGGAGTTCGGATGAGTTAGCTCATTGGCCTTCTTATCGACAGATACCTGGATATTCGTTACGTGCAGCTAGTACCGCTTGCGGCTTGTGGTTAAACCCATTGCCAGCGTACCGTCGAGTCTTTAGAGTCCCACATAGAGGGTTTTCCTGCATTGGGCGAAAGATGTAGAGGTCGTATAGTTTTACGAAAGGGTTTTGATCACGTACGTGAACTTGTGCGCGTATGATTTTCGGGCAGATAATACTAGTGGGCTTTGGTTTAAGCCGGATTCTAGTATTGTATTGATGGATTTGTTTTGTCTCTTTGTATTCATATTCTTCGGAATGCGGATGCAAGTATGTATATACGGATAAGGGGCATTCTCGTAATTTGTCGGGAAAGCTTCTAGAAGTGGACACCTATTAGGTTTGATTTCTTTATTTGGATTAAACTTTATTAGGTGAGGAAATTAGGTGGATTTGAACATTGAACCTAGCATGGCTACTTGGTGACTCATGGCTACGACTCACCATAAGATATTTGTGAAACTCATTACATATTGGTGTGAGAAATATCTCCTCAATTATTAGATAAGCTTCACTAATTCTAAAGAGGCAGCCACACTTCATTCATTGTTCACAACTTCACTCTCATTTCTCAAGTCTTCTACTTCTTTCTCATGCACCCTAATTGTCTCTTGAGTTGAGAAACCTAGGGTTCCGAGAGACAAAATATTCTATCTTCACTCTCTACATCACCTAGTCTATCTAGTCTAGCAAGCTAGTTGCCCTAGTTCCTTGGATTTGAGGTTGAAGCTCGGACTATAGACTCTCGGGTGGATCTTCTTCGACTCAAGGAGTCCGGTGAGGTTGCCCGATCCAAACGATACTTGGAGCTTATGATGACGAGGAGGAGGACAGCGACTAGAAGACCCGAAGGACTTGGTTTCGTGAGGTATAACTTTCATCCAAGTAGTTAAACCTCACACAGTATTTTGTTAGTTAGGGTTTAGCATCGATCCTGGAGTTTAAGTTGCGAGCTTTGAAAAATCATTTTTTGCAAATTCCGCCTCCCCGCGAACACGTGGGGTGCGCGACATGGAATTACAGTGGTATCAAAGCCTACTAAACCATACCTAACAGTTTAGACGAAGTATAAAACTACAAAATCGAAATAACTCCGAAACATCGAGACAAAGATCCAAGTTTCTGTCAATTTTTCCCGAGCCTCTAAATTTTTTTTAAACAATTGCAGAGTGCTCCTTTGCTTGTGAGATGAACACACAACAAAAAAGAGACAATTTCACTGTAGCATGGTCGGCCACATTGGGAAAATTCCCGGCCTCACCCGTTTTCTTATGGTGAAATTTCTTAAGTTTTGTTCTGTGTTCAAGTTGCTTGGATTTAAGGTCTCAGGTGTTGTTTGTTTTTGCCAATTTTTGATATAATGTTTATTATCTGCTATGGCAATACGGAGTGTTTCGAAGTCGCGGTTTCAACGTCGTTTAAAGTTTCAAGTTGTGATATATGTGTTTGGAAACGTCGACTAATTTCTATATGTTGGTTAGTCGGGGTTGCACATATCTGTGTTGCTGTTCTTGTGGTTTGTGTATATAAACTTATTGGATCATCGTGGATGAATGGCCGGGGGATGTGAGATGAGAGTTTTCTTTTCTTTCATTCAATGTAAAATTGTAAAGTGAAGTAATATTATTTTGCGGGGCACATCCGGGTTGAGCTTGTAGCCACCATTGTACATTATTTCTTTTACTGTTTTTTGCTCCTATGATAGACCCAAGGTGGGTTGCACAAACTACCGGGTACTTTGAAGTGCTGAGTGGCCTACTCACGTTGATGAAGGAGGTTGCTTCACTTAGGGTATTTGGCGGGTAGTTTGCCGCATCCGTAGCGGTCTGGGGTGGGGTTTGGCTATTCATCACGACCGTGGAATCCGTATTTCGTTATAAGCTTAAACGAAATGCAGAATTCCTAGTATATCTAATATGTTCATCTGTGATCTGGAATGCCTATTATTGCATGAGACGAATGGTTATTATATATATATATATTATATAATAGACGTTGCTTATGTTTTGCAGCCGAGCTAGTCTAGCCCCCGCTCTGGTGTTAGTTAAGTAACCTAACGGTGTTAGACGGAGCCCAGTGGCGAATGCAGATGGCATAAGTGGATGTGGTATTTTTGTCTTTTTCTGTGATGATAGGTGTAAATGATGGGACTGCATTACATTAATGCAAAGCAAAAAACCTAAGCTGAATCGTTGGAACACTTTTAAAACCACTCGGTTTTTTTTCAAAGCATCAGACTTTTAAATGCGGAGCTTAAACCACTCCTTTTCTTAAAAGCTATCAGGTTCCTTTGATTATATCAAGTTCACTACGTTCATGGTTTTGCCGAAACCATTCATAGCCCTCCGTCATTTCATATGAATGTTCAGTAGTATTCAAGCTATGTTTGTTGACCTTCGTCAAGGCATAGTGATTTGTAGTTGCTGAATGTTCATATGTAGCATAGATAGATGCATTGGTATGTGACAGTCGTATTACTTTGTTGGCCTTCGTCAAGGGTATATATGGGTGGGTTCAAATTAACCTGGATAATGATGGGTAGAACTTGACATGTGACTTATGATTTGTTGACCTTCGTCAAGGTCATAAGAGCATGGGGAAAAAATCCACATTGGGAGTTTCTAAAGAAACCGAAACTTGCTAGTGCTGCATAAAATTTAGAGTGTGATAATATTGGTAGGATTCCTTCAGGATTATCACACAATGATATTTGGATTCCAATCCTACTATGAGTATATGCTACTCCTCGGGAGATTCTTCACTTAATTATCAATGTTATAAACCAAGTAGGTGTCTAGAACAGTGTTAGCGGGGCTACGCCTCCTGGGAAAAGAGGTTATTTAATTAAGGAACTTCGCAAAAGTGTCGTAAAACCTCCCTCGAATTACCGGCACTAGCCTGGATGAACGTTTAAGCAAGTATTGTTCGGTGAGATTAATCCTGACTAATTCTTCTTTTATGGTTTGAGGAAGAATTCGAGAGACAGTGGGAGCTATCCTGTTTAGATAAAGTAAAAACCAATCTAAACTTGCAAGAGTATCATGCTAAAGTGTTTCTTCTCTTTCTCCTAATTGCAGCGACCAGTTGACCGCGCCTAGGTTACATTTAGCTAATAAATTGACTGGGCCAGACTATATTGACTAGCAAGGTTTGTCCAGATGTCCATTGCCTATGACAAGCTGGACCACCTCATTACTACTCAAGACCCCGTCGTCCCAGGTCTAGTTTCCACCATCACGGATATAGATATCTGTAAGACAAGGGAAAAAGACAGTGCGAATGCCAAGTATCTCGTGTTGGCCTCAGTAGATAGTCAAAACCAGAGGCTACACGAGAAGATGGACTTATCTTCCATCTTCCTCCATAACAAAGTTTTATATGGAGAGCAATCTCGTATCGCAAGATATGAGATTTTGAAGGAATTGCTTCAAGTGAGGTTGGCTATCGGGTCATCTGTAGGGGACAACGTCCTTACAATGACTAGCTATATTGATGAGCTCACGGACCTGCAGACCATGTTGGAGAACTAGTTAGATGCTGACTTAATTCTACAGTCCCTACCTTCTACTTACGCCAAGGGGAAGAAAGTTATACTTCCAGTTGAGGGCACCCTGAAGGAAACCAGGAAGACACCCGCTCTGCTTATTGGGGAATCTTTCTCTTCAGCATCCAAGGCGAAAGCAAAGGGTGAGAAGAAGAAGACCTCCACAAAACCGATATGCGGTGTCAGTGAAGTAGAGAGACAGGGAAGGGCAAAAGTTTCGGGGTTGACAGTAGGGAATGAGGGATGTTCCTATTGTCATGGGAAAAAGGCATTGGCAGAGGGATTGCAGGGCTTTGAAAGCTAGAATCTAGGATCCGAAGTATGTTGTGGCTTCGACTTCGGGTGTATTTGTTATTGAAAACTGTATGTCAATTAACTCTACTTCCTGGGTACTAGATACCGGATTAGGATCTCATATCCGTAATTCATTACAGGCTTTGAGAAACCGTAGAGTTATCAGGGTAGATGATATGACTCTCAGGGTTGTTAACGGAATGAGCGTGGACACTGAATCCGTAGGGGAATATCACCTAGGATTGACAAGTGGGTTATTCCTACTTCATTACTTTTACAGATGATTTCTCTAGGTATGGACATGTCTTTTTAATGAAGCATAAATCGAGACATTTGAGAAATTCCGGGAATATAAGAATGAAGTGGAAAAACAAACAGGCAAAAGTATCAAGATACTGAGATCTGATCGAGATGGTGAATACTTGAGTGCCGAATTCCTGGATTACCTAAAAGAGAATGGAATCTCTCAGCTTACTCCTCCATACACGCCACAACACAACAGTGTATCGGAGAGATGGAACCGAACCCTATTGGATATGGTTCGTTGCATGATGGGTAACGCTGAGTTGCCACGATCCTTCTGGGTTTATGCACTAGAATCAAATGCATATCTTCTGAATAAGGTTCCTATTAAGTCAGTACCTACCACACCATATCAGATGTGGAGTGGGAAGAAACCCTATCTTAAGTATCTTAAGACATAAGGATGCCCAGCTTTTATAAAAAGCTCGAGGCACGCTTAATACTGTGTAAGTTTGTGGGATATCCAAAGAACTCCAGAGGGTATTATTTCTATTACGCAGAGGAACAAAAAGTCTTTGTTTCTCATCATGCCCACTTCTTGGAATCTGAATTTTTAGAAAATCAGAAAAGTGGGAGCGAAATAGAACTGGAAGAAATTACGGAACCACAAGCTATTACTGAAAACTTGGTAGAACCAGAGGTTTCAGAAGAACCGGACATCCCCGCACCACTCCGTAGAACTAGTAGGCAGTCTCATCCTCCTGAGAGATACTACAGTTTTCTTATAGACGGGGATCGAGAGGATTGCATCATTGAAAATGATGAGCCTACTGGCTTCCAGCAAGCCATTCAGAGCGGCGACTCGATAAAATGGCTAGATGCAATGCGGGCAGAAATGGAGTCCATGTACACCAACAAAGTATGAACTTTGGACATTGCTCCAGAAGGGGTAAAACCCATAGGCTGCAAATGGATCTTCAGAAAGAAGATTGGTGTAGATGGATATGTTGAAACCTATAAGGATGATTTGTTGCAAAAGGTTTTCGTCAAAGACCCGGTTTGGACTATGATGATACCTTTTCTCCAGTGGCTATGCTCAAATCCATTCGGATCCTTCTTGTCATTGTCGCCTCCACGATTATGAGATCTGGCAGATGGACGTAAAGACGGCTTTTCTAAATGGAAATTTGGAAGAGTGCATCTATATGGACAGCCAGAGGGTTTCATTCAGAGTGGGAGCAGCGGGAAAGTGTGCAAGTTGCTTAAGTCCATTTATGGACTAAAGCAGGCATCGCGGAGTTGGAACATCTATTTTGATGATACAGTCAAAGAATTCGACTTTATCAAAAATCCAGATGAACCATACATATATAGTAAGATTGTAGGGAGAACTGTGGTATTCCTTGTCTTGTACATAGATTACATTCTCTTATTAAGAAATGACATTCCTATGCTACAATCAGTCAAAAGATTCTTATTACAGAGGTTGTTCATGAAAGACCTGGGTGATGCCTCCAACATTCTGGGGATGCAGATCTATCGTGATAGATCTAAGAGGATGTTGGGACTTTCGTAGTCCAGGTACATCGACACCATACTGAAAATATTCAGTATAGAAGATTTAAAGCGTGGTAATCTACCGGCTTGTCACGGAATCACCCTCTCCAAAGAGATGTCTCCCAAGACTGATTTGGAAAGGGCTCGCATGACATCTATACCCAACGCTTCAGCGGTAGACTCTATAATGTATGCGATGTTGTGTACGAGACCAGATGTTGCTTATGCACTAAGCGTGGTAAGCCGGTATCAGTCAAACCCAGGGAAGAAGCACTGGATAGCAGTAAAGAACATTCTCAAGTACCTGAGAAGGACTAAGGAGATGTTCTTGACGTATGGCGGAAAAGACCTCCAGATCGATGCCTTTGCTGACTCCAGCTTCCAGAGTGACAAAGATGACTCCAAGTCCATGTCGGGTTATGTCTTTACCCTTAATGGAGGGACGGTCTATTGGAAGAGCTCCAAACAGGACACCGTTGCTGACTCGACGATGGAAGCGGAGTACATAGCTGCTTGTGACGCCCGAAGGAAGCAGTCTGGATGAGGAAGTTCCTATAAGAACTTCATGTAGTTCCATCCATTATAGATCCAATACCTTTGTATTGTGACAACAACAACGCTATCTCCTTAGTGAAGGAACCCAGGTCCCATCAAAAGTCCAGACACATTTCGAGGCATTACCACCTGATCAGGGAGATCGTTGATCATCGGGAGATTGAGGTGAGGAGAGTAGATACGGAGAATAACACTGCAGATTCACTCACGAAGGCCATCCCTCAGACACAGTTCGAGTGGCTAATCGAGATGATAGGTCTACGATATGCCAATACATGGCCATAGTGCAGGTGGGAGATTGTTAGTGATATATGCCTTAGAGGCCGTTATTGTATCGTATTGGTTTGTATATTACTTAATGGAAGCTTGGGATACTCACAGTTGTATTGATAGTCTTGCTCAAAATGGTAGCATGCTACTTGGTTTGTTTCTACCTCAGTATGTGCATGTGTTTCTTTTAGCATATCGCTTATACATATTGATAGAGCCCTTAGGATCTTTGCTTGATTACCAGCGTTATGATGGCAGTCACACTAGTGGGGAATGGGTAGTCTATAAGCATATCCTTATACAGGTCCCTAGTCGTAGGATTATCGAGACGGGGCATCGATACTCTAGAGTAGACTAGTGTATACGCTTCTCATCCCAGCAGGGGAGATGGTCTGTCCCACAGCCATTAGTACGTCGTACTGGAGATAGTATGCAAGTGCTCATTTGGTTATGAGTACACCGGTCAGGACTCGTCGAGAATTGTTGGTGGGTATTATACCTATCGTCGGGTAGCAGTTCCCAGGTAACATGAGTACAGCTTAGTCCGTTGACTTGATACTGCTACTTTGCCTCGAGTGTGTTTCCACTGTACTTTGATTACTACCCTACCATGGCTCAAAGGAGTCATGCAAACAGGTAGTAGTTGGGTGCAGTCCCGAAGCACTTGGAGGCAGTGGAAGTTAGATAGGATTCGTCTCTCCCGGTACTGGGGGTTGATATAACACTGTGTTTGGAGAGCCATTATACAAAGTCGCTGGCCAGGGAAAGTGGGATTCACTGGTAGGTATTCCAGTAGTTTCTCAGGGTGTTTTGGGCTGCACTCCGACACGACTTATTGCGCTATTAGGGGTCTGACGATTACCGCCCCTAGGCCCAATATGCGATACTCTTAAACGAACATAACAGAATGTTCGGAGATTGTCATAAATAGGCTCAGTAGGAGTTCGGATGAGTTAGTTCATCGGCCTTCTTATCGACAGATACCTGGATAGCCGTTACGTGTAGCTAGTACGCCGTTACGTGTAGCTAGTACCGCTTGCGGCTTGTGGTTAAACCCACTGCCAGCGTACTGTCGAGTTTTTAGAGTCCTATATATAGGGTTTCCCTGCATCGGGCGAAAGATGTAGAGGTCGTATGGTTTTACGATAGGGCTTCGATCACGTATGTGCACTTGTGCGCATATGATGTTCGGGCAGATAATACTAGTGGGCTTTGGTTTAAGCCGGATCCTAGTATTGTATTGATGGATTTGTTTTGTCTATTTATATTCGTATTCTTTGGAATGCGGATGCGGGTATGTATATACGGATTAGGGGCATTCTCGTAATTTGTCAGGAAAGTTTCTAGAAGTGGACACCTATTAGGGTTTGATTTCTTTATTTGGATTAAACTTTATTAGGTGAGGAAATGAAGTAGATTTGAACATTGAACTTAGCATGGCTACTTGGTGACTCATGGCTATAACTCACCATAAGATATTTGTGAAACTCATTAGATATTGGTGTGAGAAATATCTCCTCAATTATTATATAAGGTTCATTAATTTTAAAGAGGCAGCACACTTCATTCATTGTTCACAACTTCACTCTCATTTCTCAAGTCCTCTACTTCTTTCTTATGAACACTAATTGTCTCATGAGTTGAGAAACCTAGGGTTCCAAGAGACAAACTATTCCATCTTCACTCTCTACATCACCTAGGCCGTCTAGTCTAGCAAGCTAGTTGCCCTAGTTACCTCGGATTTGAGGTTGGAGCTCGGACTATAGAATCTCGAGTGGATCTTCTTCGACTCGAGGAGGCCGGCGAGGTTGCCCGATCCAAACGATCCTTGGAGCTTGTGATGACGAGGAGGAGGACAGCAACTAGAAGACCCAAAGGACTTGGTTTCATGAGGTATAACTTTCATTCGAGTAGTTAAACCTCATACAGTATTTTGTTAGCTTGGGTTTAGCATCGATCCTGGAGTTTAAGTCCATGTTGCGAGCTTTTTTTTTCAAATTCCGCCTCCTCGCGGACACGTGGGGTGCGCGACATGGACTTACATATGTCACGCCCCACTTTCCAAAATACGTAAATACGGCACATGACAGAGCCAACTATGTGACTCTGGACTGTACCAAAAATCCACTTGTTTGCACGAATCCTTTGAGCCGTTGTAGGGAGGAAATCAAAGCACAGTGGGAACCACACAAGACACTATGATGATCTCGGGTCTACAGACTAATCTGTACCAGTGTTACCAGAGAACTGCTATCTGAAGATAGGTATGGTACCATCTAGGAGATCTCGGCGGGTCCTGTTCGGTGTACCCATTCTCTAATGAGCACCTGTGTACAATCTTTGATATCAAACATCAATGGTTGTGGGATCAACCACCGCCCCCATACAGGGTCAAGAAACGCACCCACTAGTCTACTCTGGAATATCGATGCCCTGTCTCGATACTCTCTCGACTAGGAACGGTTAAAGGATGTGCTTGCGGACTATACAAGCCCCACTAGTATGATCTGCATCATAGTCCTGGTAGTCAAGCTAACATCTTAAGGGCTTTATCAACATGTATCAAAGAGACAGAAAAATATAAGTGTACATGTTAAGATAAAGAGCAACCAGATAGCATACTATCATGTCGAGCAAGAAAGTTCTCTATATATATGTCCAAGCATCCACTATAATATACAATAATGGCCTCTAGGGCATACATATGACTAACAATCTCCCACTTGCACTAAGGCCAGTTGTTGTAGTATCGCATACCCAACATCCTAAAAAGTCTCTCAAATTGCGTCTAGGGGAGGGCCTTCGTGAGTGGATCCGCTGTGTTGTCCTTCGTGTCAACTCTCTTGACCGCGATCTCCCGGCGATCAACTATCTCCTGGATCAGGTGATACCGCCTAAGAATATGTCTGGATCGCTGATGGGACCGGGGTTACTTGGACAAAGCCGCAACTCCATTGTTATCACAATACAAAGGTATTGGATGCTCAATGGATAGAACCACTCCAAGTTCAGCTATGAACTTCTTCATCCAGACAGCCTCTTTGGTAGGATTGTTGGCAGCGATGTATTCAGCCTCCATCATCGATTCTGTCACGGTATCTTGCTTAGAACTTTTCCAACATACCGTCCCTCCATTATGGGTGAAGACAAAACCCGAGACCGAATTACTGTCGTCCTTATCACTCTGGAAGCTTGAATCGGTAAAGGACTCCACTTGGAGTTCACTGTTTCCACACACCAAGAACATTTCTTTAGTCCTGCTCAAGTACTTAAGAATGTTCTTCATAGCTGTCCAGTGCTTCCCCCAGGGATCTGACTGATACCTACTTACTATACTAAGTGCGTAAGCTACATCCGGTCTGGTGCATAACATTGCGTACATGATAGACCCAACTGCAGAAGCATAGGGTATCCCTTGCATGCGAGCCCTCTCCAAATCAGACATCTCTTTGGAGAGAGTGATTCCTGAGCAAGCGGGCAAATTACCATGCTTAGAATCTTCCATACTAAACCTCTTTAGTATGGTGTCAGTATACCTGGATTAGGACAATCTCAACACCCTTTTAGATCTATCTCTATAGATCTTAATCCCTAGGATGTAAGAGGCATCACCTAGATCTTTCATGTTGAACTTTTGTTATAAGAAGAGCTTGACTGAGTGTAGCATAGGAACATCATTTTCTATTAAGAGTCTGTCATCCACGTACAATACGAGAAAGACAACCTTACTCTCTACTACCTTCTTGTATATACAAGGTTCATCTATATTTTTGATGAAGCCAAACTCTTTGACTGCCACACCAAAACAGATGATCCAGCTCCGCGATGCCTGTTTTAATCCATAGATTGATTCAAGCAGCTTGCACACCTTTCCACTGCTCCCACTGTCTACGAAGCCCTTTGGCTGTGTCATGTACACGCTCTCTTCTAAATCACCATTTAGAAAAGTGGTCTTAAGTCCATCTGCCAAATTTCATAGTCATGGTATGCATCAATGGCAAGTAGGATCCTGATGGACTTAAGCATAGCTATTGGAGAAAAGGTTTCATCATAGTCGACACCTAGTCATCGATGAAAACATTTCACTACAAGTATAGCTTTGAAGGTCTCAACCTTTCCATCTACACCATGTTTCATTTTAAAGATCCATTTGCTCGCAATGGGTTTTACCACTTCAGGAGCAATTTCCAAAGTCCATACTTTGTTGGTGTACATGGATTCCATCTCAGATCGCATAGCATCCAGCCATTTCATAGAGTGCCCACTCGTGATGGCCTGCTTGAAACTAGTTGGGTCATCATCTTCCATAATGCAATCCTCGCTCCCACCGTCTATGAGAAAACCGTAGTATCTCTCAGATGGATGAGGAACCCTACTAGGTCTGCGGAGTGGCTGAGGTTCGTTAGGGACTATTGAATCCTCCAGTTCTACCAAATCATCAGCTGTAGTTTGTGTAGCTGGAACTTCTTCCAGTTCTACCTCATGACGACTAATTTCTTTCATGAGAAATTCCTTTTCTAAAAAGGTGGCATTCCAAGAAACAAACACCTTTTGTTTCTCGGTGTGGTAGAAGATATACCCTCGCGAATGTTTGGGATATCCAACAAAGTTATACAGAACAGACCTTGCCTCGAGTTTGTCCGGATTTTTCTTTTTAAGTCAGGCCAGACAACCTCACATCTTAATGAAATTAAGACACGGTCTCTTCTCCTCCCATATCTCATATGGAGTGGTAGGCACTGATTTGGTCGGAACTCTATTCAATAGGTATGCAGCTGTCTCAAGTGGATAACCCCAAAAGAAAATAGGTAACTCAGCAGTACTCATCATAGAGCGTACCATATCTAATAGGGTGCGATTCCTCCGCTCCGAAACTCCATTGTGCTGTGGTGTATACGGAGGAGTAAGCTGAGAGAGAATCTTGTTTTCTTTTAAATAATCACGAAATTCCGTACTCAAGTATTCTCCTCTCGATCAGATCGAAGGATTTTAATACTTTTACCCGTCTGGTTCTAAACTTCATACTTGTATTCCTTGAATTTCTTGAAAGCTTCAGATTTGTGTTTCACTAAGAACACATGTCCGAATCTTGAGAGATCATTGGTGAATGTAATAAAGTACGAGTAACCATTCCTGGCATGCGTAAACATAGGATCGCATACATCACTATGTATCAATCCCAAAAGTTCAGTAGCTCTTTCTCTGTATCCAGTAAACGGAGTTTTGATCATCTTGTCTTTGAGATATGACTCACAAGTTTCATAAGATATAAATTCGAAAGAATTCAAATATCCATTTTTATATAACTTAGCTAGTCTTATCGCATTGATATGACCTAGTCTACAATACCACAAGAAGGATTCGTTCATTTCTGAACTTTTTCTCTTATGTGTGTTCTGTATATTCAGAACTGTAGTTTGATTTAGAACGTATATACCATTATACAACGTGCCAAACTCAATCAACACTTGATTTAAGAAAATGTTCATAACATTTTTCTCTAATACAAAGTTATATCCTTCTTTATCTAATAAAGAAATTGATATTATATTGCACACCATTTTTGGTAAATAACAGTCGTTCAAAATCAATGTATTACCATTTGGTAATACAAGTTGATATTCACCAACTGTTTTGGCTGCAACAATTGCATCATTCCCTACTACGAGCGACTTATCACCCTTTCCCAGTTCTCTATTTCTTCTTAACCCATATAACATATTACAAACGTGGGATCCTAATCCGGTATCCAATACCCAGGACGCAGAGCATACTGAGAAATAGTTCATGGTAACGAACACACCCGAAAAAGGTACATCATCATGCTCTTTCTTCGATCGAGTGGCATGAGAATCCGAGTATTCCCCTATTCCTTGCTTAAACTTATGACAGTCATAAGATAGAGCGGAACCAACTTCCCCAGCTCAGTATAATAAGCGGGTTCGATCAATACATCCATATTATTATCTTGATTAAGGCTTGTCATGGTCGCTACCTGGAGAGAGAGAGAGAGAGAAGAAAACACTTTAGCGTGCGCTCTTGCAAAATTAGATTGGTTATTATCTTATCTAATCAGGATGGCTCCCACTGTTTCTATCAAATCTTCCTTCATACCCTAAAAGGTAAGACTAGCCAGGATTAATTACATCCTACAAGTTCGTCAATCGGTCAGCCAGGCAGGTATTGGTACTCCGAGAGAGTCTCCCCATGCTTTCGCATGGAACTAATTAAATAACCTCATTTCCGCAGAGGCATAACCCCGTTAACATCTGTCTTAGACACCTACTGGATCAGCTAATTATAAAGTGCAAAAATCTTCCAGGAGTAACTCTTACTCGCAGTGGGTATCGTGGTCCAACTATCTCATAGAAGGTAAGCAATCTCATTGCAAATTTTCAACACTTGAAATTCCTAATATCTGTTTTTACCCCTAACGTCCTATGACCTTGACGGATCCCAACAAACCATAGGCCGCTAGTCAAGTTCAACCCGTTCATTTCATGATTGAATTAAATCCACCCGTACGACCCTTGACGGAGGCCAACAAAGTCGTACGACTACCCTAATCCAATCGTATCGTATGCTGCAGATAAGCACTAATTAGCTACCGCACACTACGTCTTGAGGGAGGCCAACAAACGTAGCACGAATACTAAATAGTCCTTATCTGAAATGACGGAGGGTTACGACAGGTTTTTAAGAAAACCTTTAGCGTAATGAACTTGATATCGTTGTAGAATCGAGTGATTTGAAAAGGAGTGGTTTAAGCTCCACTTTTAAAATCGAGTAGTTTTCAAAAATAAACCGAGTGAGTTTTATCATTTGCTAGCTTTTTCTAAAGAGGCCACTCCCAGTGAAGAGATCTAGGCTCTTTCCTTATCGAATGAGGTGCTGGATATTCGTCAAGGAATACCACCATGCAAAGCAAGAACTAGAGCTACCTTTTTGAAAAGTTTGATTCTACAATATCTTTAGGTTTCTTTTCTTTTCATTAATCTCATTAATGACGTCATATCATTTATGTTTCCTAAACATCACAGAAGAAACGAAAATAGAACGTATGCTTATGCCATCCGCATTCGCCACGGGGCCCCGTCATGCACCGTTAAGTTACTTAACTAACAACAGAGCAAGGATTGGACTAGCGCGAGTGCAAAAAATAAGCAACGTTTATTATCTATCTATCTATCTATCTATCTATCTATATATATATATATATATATATATATATATATAGCATTCGTCTCACGCAGTTATATGATCACATCACAGAACATAGGCAGCAGAAACAAACATATGAAATAAAGGATATACTAGGAGGTCCGTATTTTAAATTAAGCCAGTAATAAAAAACACAAATTCCACAGTCGTGATGAATAGCCAAACCCACATCCCTAAACCCCTACGAGAGCGGAAAGTGACCATGCCAATTCTAGAGTTAGGAGACCCGTCTGCCCAAGCCGATCAGTTGGGCAGCATTTTCGTGGGTTTCTTAAAGAAGTTCTTTCCGCAATCTGCTTGAGATAAAATAGAAGAAAGGTTTATTATCCTGAAGCATAATGGCGGGTCCGTTGATGCACATGCGTTTGAGTGGACTCGGTTCAGTCAATTTGCGGGACCTTTGGTTGCCGACGATGCAAATAGGGCACGAAGGTTCATGCGTAGCTTGGATGTGGAGATCTAGAGACACATCATATTTCTGGGATTGACCGCCTTCTCACAAGTTCTTAAGGAAGCCAGGGAGCAGTAGAGTTTATCAGTGAGAGCGAAGGGTGCTCAACAACAAGACGTCGTAGTGCGAAAGTGGGCATTTACGCCGAACAGAGCTCATGTACGCAGAGGCATCCCGGTAAACAGACGAGGCATTGTACCTATGAAGAAGCCTGTCGTATCTGATCAGAAAAAGAGCATGATTTGTGACTTCTGCCATCTACTCGGACACCTGCAGAAGGACTATTGAAGGAGGCTTGGACTCTGTCTTGTTTGCGGATCGGCTAACTATACCGTCAATGCTTGCCCGTCAAAGCTATGATTGAGGGAGGATACTCAGAAGCCACCGCAGAAGCAGATTCAGGGGCAGAAGCAGATTACTCAGGGGCCTAATCAAGCATGGGCCTTTACTCTGACGGTCGAGGAGGCCAAGGCTTCAGATGAAGTTGTTTCAGGTATCCTACTCGTTCATAATTTTCCCGCATTAGCATTATTCGATTCAGGTGCATCCCATTGTTTTATGTCGTCCAAGTTTATTACTGCACACTCGATTCCATACGCGGCCCTGTTTAGTTGCTGGGACATACACACTCGGAATGGGAATATTATATCTAGTAGCGAGTGCAAGGATTGTCTGATTGTTATTTGCGGACGAGAGTTATTCAGATTTCTTGGTGATTGACGCTGGCAGCTATGATGTCATCTTGGGAATGGACTTTCTCGGCACTTTCTACGCTCACATCGATTGTAGGGCAAAAAAAGTGATTTTCCAGATTTCCGGACATCCGAAGTTTATATTTTCAGGAGGTAGCAGATCTGTTGGGCCAGTCGAATTTAGGGCTAGGCAGACAAGCACCGTTCTTTTGTCGATGGAAGCAGATAAGGAGGAAGCGCTAGCAGTAGTTCGATAGTTTATGGATGTGTTTGAGGACATCTCGGAATTACCGCCAAAACGAGATGTGGAGTTCGCGATTGATCTTGTTCCTGGAGCAGCGCCGATTTTAAAGGTGTATTATCCAATGCTGCCGGTGGAACTAGAAGAATTCAAGAAGCAGGTCATCGAATTATTAGAGAAGGGTTGGATTCGCAGCAGCAATTCACTCTGGGGAGCTCCAGTTCTTCAAGTCAAAAAGATGGATGGCACGCGGAGGATTGCATCGATTATCGAGAATTAAACCGGGTGACTATTAAGAACAAGTACCCGATCCCTTGTATCGGCGAATTATTCGATCAACTCGGTGGCGCGAGGGTATTCTTGAAGCTGGATTTGCGATTCAGATATCATCAAGTTCGAGTGAAATCAGAAGATATTTGTAAGACAGCGTTCCGAACTCGATATGGGCATTACGAGTACTCAGTGATGCCATTCAGAGTCACGAACGCACCGGTGATATTTATGGACTCGATGAACCAAATCTTTTCACCATATTTGGACCAGTTCGTAGTGGTGCTTATCGATGATATTCTGGTCTATTTGAGGAGCAAACAAGAGCATGCGGAACACTTGAAGATCGCACTGCAAACGTTGAGGCAAGAGAGATTATATGCTAAGATGAGCAAGTGCGAGTTTTGGCTCGATGAAGTGAAGTTTTTGGGTCATGTCGTATCCGGAGATGGAATTGCTGTTGATCCTGAAAAGATTGCAGCAATTTATGATTGGCCGATTTCGAAGAACGTGGCTGAGATCAGAAGTTTTCTTGGGCTTGCCGGATACTATAGAAGATTTGTGGAGAATTTTGCTCGGATAGCTGAACCATTGACCAAGCTAGCTCGAAAGGAGGTACCGTTCGTATGTACGGATTAATGTGCGTCGGCTTTTGAAGCGTTGAAGCAAAAATTGACCACCGCTCCTATTCTGACCATGCCAGACAGTTCCGAAGGGTTGGTTATTCACAGCGACGCATCTGGAAAAGGCTTGGGATGTGTTCTAATGCAGCATGGGAAGGTCATATCTTATGCATTGAGAGAATTGAAGACTCATGTCACGACCCAAAACTGGCACGTGACGGCCCTAATACTATGCAACGTCTACAGGAGTAACGTAGTAAAAGAAAACCAAAACCCAGCAATCTAAACCATCAAAAGTAGTAAGAAAGTAATAATAGTATTTTCTAAACCTTTGAAATCACAACCCAAAATTCTTTAAAGTCCCACTTTTGATTCCTTTAAAATTTTGACAGCACCTCCTTTGTAAAACAAACCCCCAAAAATGGGTACAACATCATATAAGTAAAATCATCCCAAACGGGAGCAAAATCCACGCCCAACGGCGGAAAACAACCACCACAACAGATATACGACGCCGTAGCGAAGAAAGAGACGATATACATAAAACTGCATAAAAACCTCCAAGTCACAAATAATGTACAATATCGTCCTCACATCACGTCTCTAAGTCATACAATACAATGGTAGATGGAGAGTACAAGATACAACGAATATACAACAAGCAACATCGGATAACCGCAAGACCTACCTAAGCAAAACTGCACACTGTCAGGCGAAGCGGTATCCACAGTAAAAGATGATACGATGGATGAAAATAGCCCTGCCTCTGACTATCCTGAGGAACACCTGCAAAACACTGTGGCACAACGGAGGTGAGTTGCCAACTTGTGAATAGTAAATAACATATGCAGGTAATCGCAAGTATGCACGTACAACGCGAATCTAACATATGCAAACTATCAGCAGTAAATGGTCATATGTAATGCATCAGTCATGAAAGGTACACTAGCAGGTACTACTAATACATGAAGCAATAATATGACGATCTTTATGCAATAATCATTTAAGGTACTCTATCAGGTACAACTAATACATGAAGCAGCGCATAATAGTATGTAAATGCAACAGTCATGGAAAGTACTCTATCCGGTACAAATAATACATGAAGCAGTGCATAAACAATAAATGTGGATTATGGAATAAAACATGTCATTCCCACGGAAATCCTAACCTCGTGGTAGGACCAAAATCCAACAAGAAAATCAAATTCCCAATTTCCACAATCAGCCCCCAAATTGGCTCTCATATCATGTAAGTCTCGTATATCCTGTATGTACAACAACAGTATATCTCACATATCCTGTATATCCAGTATCAGTATATCTCACATATCTTGTATGTCCAATATCAATATATCTCACATATCCTGTATGTCCAATATAAGGTGAATGTACAGTATCGACACCCAAAAGCATCATAAAATAAGTGTCTAGCGTCGACACAAAAATACATGTTTATACGTCCTTGAATCTGAAGTGCCAAACACCGAAACTCTCGATCCCCGTATCGGTAATATACGTCCTCGAATCTTAAGTGCCAAACACCGACACTCTCGATTCCCGTATCGGTAATATACGTCCTCGAATCTTAAGTGCCAAACACCGACACTCTCGATCCCCATATCGGTATAAAACAAATCTCATGTGGATCCATCCAATATCAAGTAAAGAAATAGAATACTTGCATAATTCCATGAAACCACCAAGGTCCTCAATCCAGAAAACATCAAGTAGTGAATACATATGAATGCATGAATCAATACACATATATTAGCGTCCCATTCCACTAATATTTGTGTAAAAGCATATATAACAGCGTCTCATTTCACTCTTATATATACAGGAGTAAAATATCAGAGACATCATATGAAATCCATGAATGTGATATATGCAACATGAAACAATATTATGAGCATATAAAGGAAAACAGCTATTTAACTGCAACAATTTACTAAATTTACCACGCGGTTCCTGATTTCCCCGAAATCAGATGCAACATCATAGACAGGTGAACAAGTAGCTATAACAAGGTATGCCTAACCATGTCGGTATAGAAGGATATCTGTGTCCATATGTAAGTATGTATGATGTCAAAGTAGCTGTAGCAAGGTATGTATCTATACCTTTCCATAATACGCTCCAGGTATATGTATGTATGTATGTATGCCAGATGTACATGTAGTTATGTCTCATATATGTATATACCTATCACAATGGTACAATACCATATAGGTATATGGGTAACTAGCATGTGAGTATACAGGTATGCTATATGTCAAGCACAATAAAAATAAGGACCATGTTCCAACGTCCCTAAGCAACAATATCATATCTATAGGGGTATTGTGCGTGTCATGGCAATTATTGATGGCGTGTGTGGCATATAATCAGTGCTCGTGCAAAATAAGCCGTCAATAATAGTGCAGTGTCCTGAGGATAATAGTCCAAGCACAGCTATAACCAAGTAGTAATGTGTATGCGCAACTCTATATATGCAATAGAATATGCGACAAAACATAACAGTTCTAGCCCAGACGCATAACGCCATGCGGGCGGTTCCCCTGTAGATATTAAATCTACTCACCAACCGTCCTGGCTAAGTAAAGCCAACCACCTGTTTCCCCTTCTTCGTAGCGTCCGAAGTGCCCGCCTGCGAACCTAAAACCACAAAACGATAACACAAGTATAAATTAGTAAACGACCAAAAACACGAACAAACTACGTTTTAACGACACACCTGTTAGTTATATGTATGCCCTAGAGGCCGTTACTGTACATAGGATGTATATTGTAGTGGATGCTGGGACATATATAGGGAGGACTTTCTTGCTCGACATGATAGTATGCTATCTGGTTGACCTTTACCTTAACGTGTATACTGATTGTCTCTCTGTTACATGTTGGTAAAGCCCTTAGGATGTGTGCTTGACTACCTGGACTATGATGCGGATCATACTAGTGGGGACATGGTAGTCATAAGTACATCCTTCAAAGTCCCTAGTCGTGGGTGTATCGAGACGGGGCATCGATATACCAGTGTAGACTAGCGTATACCTTCTCGACCCATACAGATGGGCGATGGATGATCCCATATCCATCGGTGTTTGACATCAGAGATGATATATAGGTGCTCAGTGGAGACTGGGTACACTGGACGGACTCGCCGAGAACTCCCAGATGGTATTATACCTCACGTCAGATGGCAGTTCTCTGGTGACACTGGTACAGAGTAGTCTGTTGACCCGAGATCGTCATAGAGTCTTGTGTGGTTCCCACTGTGCTTTGATTTCCATCTTACCACGTCCAAGAGGGCGTGCAAAACGGTGGTTTTTGGGTACAGTCCCGAGTCACATGGAGGCAATGAGCTATAGGAGGGGATTCGTCTCTCCCGGTATAGGGAGTTGATGTTGCGCTGTGTTCGATTGGCTATAACAGGAAATCCCTGGCCAGGGTTGCTGAGATTTACTGGTAAGTGTTACCAGTAGTTTCTCGAAGTGTTATAGAACTCATATCGACACGACTTATCGAGCTATTGGGGTCTGACGTTTACCACCCCTAGGCAAGATATGCGACATATCAGACGATTAGACCGGACTGTACGGTAGTGTTACTGGTTGGATTCACTGGAGTGTGAGCGGGCTTGCTCGTCGATCTTCAGATCGCTCAATACCCGGGTGGCCGTTACGTTTAGCAGACCGCTTGCGGCTTGTGGGTGTTTGATATGATCATCATCTGCTACCGGCGTATTGACGAGTCTTTAGAGTCCTACACAGAGCTTTCTTGGCTCAAGCGAAACGAAATAGGAGCGCATATGAGATATGTGCGGGACCGAGAATAATACGGTATGTGATACTGTATTCGATTCTCGCGATGTGACATTGATCGGTTATATGCGATATAGCCGGGTTATCGGATCAAGTGTTGATTCGATAAGTTGTTACTGATGATACCAGTCGGTTATGTGCGACATGACCGGATCGTTAAATCAAGTGTTGATTTAATGATTTAATGCATAATTGTATATTTGATATATTACTTTGCATTAACTAGTATCGGTTCACTTTAAAATGGATTTTCTCACTCGGGTGTGCGCATTGCATATGCGATATGATTTTGTGCACTTGCTTGTATCATGTTTGATGATGCATGCCAAACTTGGTTAAGTGTAAAGAATGAACCATGGTAATGAATGGGTTAGGGTTTTGATTTTTATTTATTCATTTATCTTTCTTATTTATTCTTTTTGGAAAAAGGAAAAAGAACGATAAATGGTGGCATATTTTGGATTTAGTTGAAGTTTCTTGAAACTTTGACTAAGTCTTCATTCTTGTCCTATACTTAACCCTAACCATTTTTACTAACCTAAGTTAATTCTCTACACTTAACTAGAGTTAAAAGTATGATAAGTATTGTTTTATTTTCTATTTTTAATTCAAGACTTATCATATCATATTCTTCTTCTTCTTCATCTTCTTCCTTGAACAAAAGAAGAAACCATGACTTCATCAATGGTGGTTGATGAATTAGAGTGAGAAATCCAAAACTAAAGTCTACCCAACTCCTATTTCTTCATCCTCTACCTCTTGCCAAGTAGTAGAGTGTGTTTCCTTCACAAGTCATCATGGTTTGGTGAAGTTGGAGCTTGATCTAGCGATGCCTCGACGTAGATCATCTTCGGCACGTCGTCGATGACCTAGCCCGCTTCTTCTCCGATGAAGCCGACGCAAGAGCCCGGATTTCGGATTTGTACAGCGGAGATGACTTCTTCATGGAGCTATGGAGGTAGACAAACGGATCTACAAAGGTTGTATACCCGTAACCCTTAGTTAAGTGTTAACTAGTTTGCATTTTCGCCTAAATATCTAGCAAACGATCCATAGTCGGGTATCTCGGCACCTAGAATTTTTGAAATTGGCATGATCGATGCCTTGTGAGACCTCATTAGGGTGCCTAGGAACCCTACAGTGGTATCAGAGTCTAGCTAGAGCCTTAGGCGAAGTCTAGACGTATTTTGAAACCCGAACGAACCCAAAAACACAAACCCAAAATGCTCTCTGTCCTTTTTCCGAAAATTGGGATTTTTCCACATTAAAAATATGCAGAAAAATCAGCAGGTGAATTTTAGAGGTACTGTGAAATTCGTGCTTGTAACTCCATTAAACTGCCGCGGTTCCGCGGCACGAGCAAGGCTCGTGCGGCGGTTCCGCGGCCTTACGTCATCATTGGTCAGCGAAGATTACATAGTAACTCTTAATAGATTATGCTGGATTTTCTGGAAAATTTTAATATTTTTTCAAGAGTTGAATTTTCTGCAGTTGTTTTGGGGATTCGGTGTTTCGATCGGGGTATCAAATTTTGTCTATTTGGCTTTCCGGATAAATTTTTAGAATATGTTAAAAAGTTCGACCGGATATAAATACCCAATTTTTCCCCTGTCGGGAAATTTCCAAGTGTTGGATTTTTCCGTAGTTTAACGATGTTCTAAGTAGTGCAAGTAACGCGATGGTCCCTCTAGAAGACAACAAACCTTAACTCGATTATGTGACCGTCTTGAACTGCCCTTTGAACCTTCGGGTTTGGGGCAGTACGGCGTGCCACATGTGAGGCGTTGGCTTGACCCTTCTACGGCTGGACCGTTGGTACTGAGGCACGAACTGAATGCTGTTAGACTTATTTCATGTGTTGAGTCGTATCGGGAAAACTTGGGTGTTCGATTGTTCGATCGGAAAGTTTAACATTTTCTGTTTATCCGGAATGTGATACAATAATTGGAATTCACAAATAGTTATGAGATAACTGAATGAATGTTATAAACATAGCAGTTTAGTCTCACTTGATCGGTTGCCACGGAATTTTGATGTGATCAAAAGTCCGTCGCAATCACGTAGCGTACGCGGATACTCGCCGGGTAAACTTAATAGACAGCCTCGCCCCATAGCCCCGACCAAGTGACTGTAGGAGAACCCCGTCGCCGAAAGCATCCGTTCGGGTGCTCGCGGTAGCGGTGTTCCTCCTTGGTGCACTTCGTCGACGGTATCGGGGGTGCAGCCGCCTATTGAAGTTTGCGACGAGCATTCGATCAGAATGTCGGGAATCCTGTTGAATTGCCCGACTTGATATTGAAAAGAGTTTTCGATTTTGAGACTAAAATGCGGGGTTTATAATTTTCAGGCATGCGATGTCTAAGGAATTCATTTGATTAGGCATGCGATGTCTATGCAGGTTGCGGATTCCAACTGTTGTAGTTTTACACTTTCTTTTCTGTGACCGTAAGTGTAATATGTGATATCGCCGGTTTCGTTGCTATATGTCAACGACAATTGGGATACGCATGTTTACTTACGTTGATGACATGTGATGTTATGTGTTGCTGGATATGTTATATTGGATTGTCGTGTTTGAATAGCCGGGGGTTTTTATGTGAGATGAGTGTTTTTCATTTTCATTCATGTAAAAACTTGTATGTAATATTCTTTTATTGGGGCACTTCCTGGTTGCGGAAGTAGTCACCGTTTGTATATTATTTACTTTTCTGCACTAGGATAGACCCAAGGAGGAGGGCACAAGTAACCTGGTTCTGGAGTCCAGTGGGAGACCAACTCGAGGAGTCGAGTCCGGGTCTCCTAACTCTAGAATTGGTAGGGTTGCTTGCCGCTCTCGTAGGGGTCTAGGGGTGTGGGTTTGGCTATTCATCGCGACCGTGGAATCCGTGTTTTATACTGGCTCGTATTGAAAACACGGACGTCCTAGTATATCCAATGTTTCATATGTTT
Organism: Agapanthus africanus; assembly: GCA_030015575.1. NCBI lineage: Eukaryota > Viridiplantae > Streptophyta > Magnoliopsida > Asparagales > Amaryllidaceae > Agapanthus > Agapanthus africanus. Next base: position 28,287,651 of record CM057338.1, read on the forward strand.
CTTCTGCTGCGATATCTGTGATGTGATCATGTGATGTTCTGAGATAGATACAGTATATAGTATATATGATATATTATATAGGCGTTACTTATGTTTTACACCCGCGCTAGCCCTGCCCCGCTCTGCCGTTAGTTACCTAACCTAACGGTGCACGAGGGGACATCGAGGCGAATGCGGATGGCATAAGTGTACGTCGTATTTATCTGTGATGTTTAGGTACTTAAATGATGGGACTTCATTAATGTGATTAATGAAATAAAAGAAACCTAAAGATGTTGTAGAATCGAATTTCAAAATAAAACAGGTAGCTACAGTTCTTGCTTTGCACAGCGGTATATGTGATATATCCTGCACCTTATTCGATGAGGAAAGGACCGAGATCCCTTCACCGGGAGTGACTCCTTTAGCAATAACTGGCAGATGCTACACACTCGGTTTGTCTTTTGATTGCTTTTAAGTGTTTTTGCTTTGCACAGTGATATATGTGATATATCCCGCACCTCATTCGACGAGGAAAGGACCGACGATCCCTTCACCGGGAGTGACTCCTTTAACAAAACTAGAAAAGCCTCAAAAACACTCCATTTTAAAAAAAAATATTTGATTCTACAACGATATCAAGTTCATTACGCAATAGGTTTTCAGAAAAACCTGTCGTAGCCCTCCGTCATTTCAGATAAGTTGTATATAGTATTCGTGCTGCATTTGTTGGCTTTCGTCAAGGTGCAGTGTGCGGTAGCTATATGCTGCTTATCTGCTAGCATATGATGCGATTGGATTAGGGTAGTCGTGCGACTTTGTTGGCTTTCGTCAAGGGTCGTGCGGGTGGGTTTAATTTGATCAAGAAATGTACGGGTTGAACTTGACTAGCGGGCTATGGTTTGTTGGCTTTCGTCAAGGTCATAGCACGTTAGGGGCAAAATATTATCGGGAGTTTCAAGTGTTGAAATTTGCAATGAGATTGCATACCTTCTATGAGATAGTTGGATCCCGATACCCGCTGCGAGTAAGTGTTACTCCTGGGAGAGTTTTATACATTACAATTAGCCGATCAAGTAGGTGTCTAGAAAGGTGTCAACGGGGTTACGCCTCTAGGAAAACGAGGTTTACATTAATTAGGTTCGTGCGAAAGCACGGGGGACCTCCCTCAAAGTACCGACACTGGCCTGGCTGAAAGATTGGCGAACTTGTAGTGTGTAATTAATCCCGGCTAGTCTTTCCTTTTAGGGTTTGAAGGAAGATTTGATAAAAAGCAGTGGGAGCCATCCTGATTAGATAAAATAATAACCAATCTATTCTTGCAAGAGCGCACGTTGAGTGTTTTCTTCTCTCTCTCTCCAGGTAGCGACCATATCACGCCTTAATCAAGATAATAATACGGAATATTGACCGAACCCGCTTGTTATACTGAGCTGGGGAACATTGGTCCCGCTCCACCTTATAATTGTTATAAAACAGAGCAGGAAATTGGGGATTACCAGAATTCCCGTGCCGCCCAAACGAAGAGAGTGCATGCTGATGCATCATCTTCGGGTGTGTTCATTATACAAAACTGTTTCTCAGTATTCTTTACGTCCTGGGTATGTGATACCAGACCAGGATCCCAGATATGTAATCTGTTACATAGGGCTACAGAAAGGTAGAGAACTGAGAACGGGTGATAAGTTTCATGAGACAGAAAACGGGGCAAGTGTTGCAGCCAAGTCTGTTGGTCACTGTCACCTTGTATTACCTATACATTGATTCTGAACGAATGTTGTTAGATACCGAACCTGATATACAAAATCATATCTATCTCTTTATTAGTAAAGAAATGATAAAATTTTGTATAGTTGGATAATGTTTTGAACATTTCCTATATCAAAAGTTGATCGGTTCAGGCACGTTATCTAAAAGCGTTGATGTTCTAAATCAAACTACAGTTCTTAGTATACGGAACACACATAAGAGGAAGAGTTCAGAAATGAACGGATCCTTCTTGAGGCATTGTAGACAAGGTCATATCAATGCGACCCGACTAGCTGAAGTTACATTTAGATGCATATTTAAATCATTTTGAATTTACATCTTGTGAAACTTGCCAGTCATGTCACAAAGATATAATGACACCAGCCCTGTTTATTGGAAACAGAGAAAGAGTTAGTGAACTCTTGGGATGATACATGTTGATGTATGTAAGGTCCCCTGTCTACACATGCCAGGACCGGTTCTTTATACTTCATTACGTTCTCTGATAATCTCTCAAGATTCAGACATATGTTCCTGTTGAAACACAAGTCTGAACCTTTTGAGATATTCATAGAATATAAGTTAGAAGTAGAGAACCAGAATAAGGGTATAAGTATTATGTCCTTTGATGTGATCAAGGAGGAGAATACTTGAGCACGGAAATCCTGGACTTTTCCAAAGGAGAATGAGATTCTCTCTCAGATTACTCCTCCGTATACACCATTGCACGATGGTATGTCGGGGCGGAGCAGATACACCCTATTTGATATGGTGTGCTCTATGATGAGTACTACTGAGTTACCTTTTTTCCTTTTTGGGGGTTATGCAGTTGAGAAGCTGCATACCTATTGAAAAGGGTTCATATCAAATCAGTTGCCTACCGCTTCATATGTGATATGGTATGGGAAGAGCCTATGTCTTAAGCCAGTTAAGATTTGGGGTTGTCCGGCCTATGTCTAAAAGAAAAAACCGGACAACCTCGAGGCAAGGTCAGTTATGTAGAACTGGAAATGTTCCAGCCATACAAACTGCAACTGATGATTTGATAGAACCAAAGGATTCAGTAAATTCCAACGAACCTCAGCCTCTCCGCCGATCTAGTAGGCTTCCTCACCCACCTGAGAGATACTCTGGTTTCTCTATGACAGTGGGAGCGAGGATTGCATCATGGGATGATGACCCAACTAGTTTCGAGCTGGCCATCAGGAGTGAGACTCTGTAAGAATGGCTGGATGTTTATCGATCTGAGATGGAATCCTTATACACCAACAAAGTATGGACTTTGGTTGCTATATCTGAAGGGTTAAATCCCCATCAGGAGCAGGTATATCTTGAGAAGATTACTTGGTGTACATGGAAAAGTTGAGACTTTCAAAGCTAGACTTGTTAAAAGTTTACATCATTGACCTGGTGTGGATAATGATGAAACCTTTTCAAGTAGCTATGCTTAAGTCCATCCAGATCCTACTTGCCACGGCTACATACCATGACTACGATATCTGGCGGTTGGGTGTCATGACAGCTTTTCTAAATGATGTTTAGAAGAGAGCGTCTATAAGACACAGCCAGGGGCCTCGTAGACAGTGGGAGCAGCGGAAACGTGTGCAAGATGCTTTATAGGATAAAGCAGGCATCGCGGAGTTGGAACATCTGTTTTGATGTAGTAGTCAAAGAGTTTGACATCATCAAAATGGTAGATGAACCTTGTATAAACAAAAGGGTAGTAGGGAGTATGGTGACGATCCTCGTAGAGTACGTGGATGACATACTCTTGATAAGAAAAGAGTTTCTTATGCTACGCTCGGTCAATCTCCGCTTATCACTAGGATTCTCCATATAGGATCAAAGTGATACCTACTAAATCCTGGATTTTGGATCTATGAGATAGATCTAATTGGATGTTAGGATTCTCACTAGTTGTAGTGAGATGGTATCAATCGATCCTGGGGAGAATCACTGGAAGGGTTCCAGGGTGATAAAGACGACTGAATGTCAGTCACAGGCATTGTCTTTACCCTCAGTGGAGGGACGGTATGTTGGAAGAGTTCCAAGCTAGATACCGTGACATACTAGACGATAAAGGCTGGATACATCGCTACTTAAGATGCTACCAAAGAGGCTGTCTGGGTGTATATTAGTTCATAAGATGAACTTTGTTCCTCCCATTGTGTGACAATGGAGTTGTGGCTTATGCCAAGGAACGCCGGTCCCATCAGTGATCCAGACATATTCTAAGGCAGTGTCACCTGATCATGGAGATGGTTGATCTCCAAGGGATCGAGGTAAGGAGAGTAGACTCAGAGGACAACACAGCGGATCCACTCACAAAGGCCTGTTCCCAAAGAGAGATTTTTATGGGATGGTTGAGTATGAGATACTACAACCACTGCTACAGATGGCCCTAGTGCAAGTGGGAGATTGTTAGTGATATGTATGCCCTAGAGGCCGTTACTGTACATAGGATGTATATTGTAGTGGATGCTGGGACATATATAGGGAGGACTTTCTTGCTCGACATGATAGTATGCTATCTGGTTGATCTTTACCTTAACGTGTATACTGATTGTCTCTCTGTTACATGTTGGTAAAGCCCTTAGGATGTGTGCTTGACTATCTGGACTATGATGCGGATCATACTAGTGGGGACATAGTAGTCCATAAGTACATCCTTCAAAGTCCCTAGTCGTGGGTGTATCGAGACGGGGCATCGATATACCAGTGTAGACTAGCGTATACCTTCTCGACCCATACAGATGGGCGATGGATGATCCCATATCCATCGGTGTTTGACATCAGAGATGATATATGGGTGCTCAGTGGAGACTGGGTACACTGGACGGACTCGCCGAGAACTCCCAGATGGTATTATACCTCACGTTAGATGGCAGTTCTCTGGTGACACTGGTACAGAGTAGTCTGTTGACCCGAGATCGTCATAGAGTCTTGTGTGGTTCCCACTGTGCTTTGATTTCCATCTTACCACGTCCAAGAGTGCGTGCAAAACGGTGGTTTTTGGGTATAGTCCCGAGTCACATGGAGGCAATGAGCGATAGGAGGGGATTCGTCTCTCCCGGTATAGGGAGTTGATGTTGCGCTGTGTTCGATTGGCTATAACAGGAAATCCCTGGCCAGGGTTGCTGAGATTTACTGGTAAGTGTTACCAGTAGTTTCTCGAAGTGTTATAGACCTCATATCGACACGACTTATCGAGCTATTGGGGTCTGACGTTTACCACCCCTAGGCAAGATATGCGACATATCAGACGATCAGACCGGACTGTACGGTAGTGTTACTGGTTGGATTCACTGGAGTGTGAGCGGGCTTGCTAGTCGATCTTCAGATCGCTCAATACCCGGGTGGCCGTTACATTTAGCAGACCGCTTGCGGCTTGTGGGTGTTTGATATGATCATCATCTGCTACCGGCGTATTGACGAGTCTTTAGAGTCCTACACAGAGGTTTCCTGGCTCAAGCGAAACGAAATAGGAGCGCATATGAGATATGTGCGGGACCGAGAATAATATGGTATGTGATACTGTATTCGATTCTCGCGATGTGACATTGATCGGTTATATGCGATATAGCCGGGTTATCGGATCAAGTGTTGATTCGATAAGTTGTTACTGATGATACCAGTCGGTTATGTGCGACATGACGGGATCGTTAAATCAAGTGTTGATTTAATGATTTAATGCATAATTGTATATTTGATATATTACTTTGCATTAACTAGTATCAGTTCACTTTAAAATGGATTTTCTCACTCGGGTGTGCGCATTGCATATGCGATATGATTTTGTGCACTTGCTTGTATCATGTTTGATGATGCATGCCAAACTTGGTTAAGTGTAAAGAATGAACCATGTTAATGAATGGGTTAGGGTTTTGATTTTTATTTATTCATTTATCTTTCTTATTTATTCTTTTTGGAAAAAGGAAAAAGAAAGATAAATGGTGGCATATTTTGGATTTAGTTGAAGTTTCTTGAAACTTTGACTAAGTCTTCATTCTTGTCCTATACTTAACCCTAACCATTTTTACTAACCTAAGTTAATTCTCTACACTTAACTAGAGTTAAATGTATGATAAGTATTGTTTTATTTTCTATTTTTAATTCAAGACTTATCATATCATATTCTTCTTCTTCTTCATCTTCTTCCTTGAACAAAAGAAGAAACCATGACTTCATCAATGGTGGTTGATGAATTAGAGTGAGAAATCCAAAACTAAAGTCTACCCAACTCCTATTTCTTCATCCTCTACCTCTTGCCAAGTAGTAGAGTGTGTTTCCTTCACAAGTCATCATGGTTTGGTGAAGCTGGAGCTTGATCTAGCGATGCCTCGACGTAGATCATCTTCGGCACGTCGTCGATGACCTAGCCCGCTTCTTCTCCGATGAAGCCGACGCAAGAGCCCGGATTTCGGATTTGTACAGCGGAGATGACTTCTTCATGGAGCTATGGAGGTGGACAAACGGATCTACAAAGGTTGTATACCCGTAACCCTTAGTTAAGTGTTAACTAGTTTGCATTTTCGCCTAAATATCTAGCAAACGATCCGTAGTCGGGTATCTCGGCACCTAGAATTTTTGAAATTGGCATGATCGATGCCTTGTGAGACCTCATTAGGGTGCCTAGGAACCCTACAACACCAACTCCAAACCTACTCCCAAATGTTCGTATTATGGCTAACGTATGTAGCGACACAACGAAACTAACTCAAGAGCAAAACTAGTACGAAGTGCACGGACCGTGTCGGATAACGTATCGCGCGTAGTCGTATCACTAAAACTACCTAAGTGATCCTAGATTTTGCATACAGAGAAAACTCAACAACTAAACAAGACCAAATATACCTAAACCAAGGCAGAGAGCTGTAGGGTTCCTAGGCACGCTAATGAAGTCTCACAAGGCATCAACCATGCCAATTTCAAATTTTACGGTGCCGAGAAACCCTAGACTAGATCGTTAACTAGAATTTTAGGCGAAACAATAATCTAGTTAACAACTTAACTAAAGATAAGAAGCTACAACCTTTGTAGATCCGGTTATCCACTTCCTTAGCTTCACGTAGTCGTCCTCTCGCTGTCCAAGGCGGATCTCGGACTCTAACATCGGCTTCATCGGAAAAGTGAGCGGACTAGCCGTCGGGTATGATGCCGAAGATGATCTACGTCGAGGTTACACAAGATCAAGCTCCAACTTCAACAAGTCGTGAAACTTGTGAAGAAAACACCCTATACTACTTGGCAAGAGGTAGAGGGTGGAGAAATAGGAGGTGGGTTCACTTTAGAATTGGATTTCTCACTTTTTAACTCAAGATGCCATTGATGGAATCAAGTTTTCTTTCTTGATGAAGATGATGAAGAAGAAGAAAGAATATGATAAGTGTTAATTCAAAAAGAAAAGAAAATGAATACTTATCATATACTAACTATGGTAGAGTGTAGAGAATAGACCATGGTTAGTAGGAATGGTTAGGGTTAAGGATGAAGACAAGAATGGTTACAAAGTCAAAGCTTCATGAAGCTTCAACTAGAAACAAAGAAAGCCACCATTCTCTTCAAAATCTTTTCTAAATAGATAAGTAAATAAATGATTAAGAAAAAGAAAACCCTAACCATTACATAACCATGGTTTAATCTTTACACACTCACAAGTTAACATGTATCATCAAACATGATACATACATGTGTGCACAAAAATATATCACATATACAATGTGCACATCAAGTGAGAAAATCCCTTTAAAGTGAACCAATACTATTTAATGCAAAGTAATATATCAAATATATAATTATCCATTAAATCATTAAATCAACACTTGATTCAATGATCCGGTCATGTCGCACATAACCGACTAGTATTCAATGTATCGGCTTATCGAATCGATCTTCGATTCGATAACTAGGTTATATCGCATACAACCAATCGAAACATTAATCGAGAGAATCAAATACGGTATCACATACACGCATTATTCTCGGTCCCGCACATATCTCATATGCGCTCCTATTTCGTTTCGCTTGAGCCAGAAAACCTCTGTGTAGGACTCTAAAGACTCGTCAATACGCCGGCAGCAGATGATGATCATATCAATCACCCACAAGCCGCAAGCGGTCTGCTAAACGTAACGGCCATCCGGGTATTGAGCGATCAGAAGATCGACGAGCTATCCCGCTCACACTCCTGTGAATCCAACCAGTAACACTTACCGTACAGTCCGGTCTGTTCGTCTGATATGTTGCATATATAGTCTAGGGGTGGTAAACGTCAGACCCCAATAACCGATAAGTCGTGCCGATGTGAGGCTCATAACGGGTCGAGAAACTACTGGTAACACTTACCAGCAGATCTCTGATCAGCCCTGGCCAGGGACTTCCCTGTTACGGCCAATCGAGCACAGCGCAACATCAACCCCCAATACCGGGAGAGACGAAACCCCTCCTATCGCTCATTGCCTCCATATGACTCGGGACTGTACCCAAAGACCACCGTTTTGCACGCCCTCATGGACGTGGTAAAGTGGAGATCAAAGCACAGTGGGAATCACACAAGACTCTATGACGATCTCGGGTCTACAGACTAACCTGTACAAGTGTCACCTGAGAACTGCCATCTGACGTGAGGTATAATACCATCTGGGAGTTCTCGGCGAGTCCGTCCAGTATACCCAGTCTCCACTGAGCACCCGTACACCATCTCTGATGTCAAACACCAATGGATATGGGATCATCCATCGCCCATCTCATGGGTCGAGAAGCGTATACGCTAGTCTACACTGGTATATCGATGCCCCGTCTCGATACACCCACGACTAGGGACCTTGAAGGATGTACTTATGGACTACCATGTCCCCACTAGTATGATCTGCATCATAGTCCAGGTAGTCAAGTACACATCCTAAGGGCTTTATCAACATGTAACTATAAGACAGTTTAAAGAGACTAGTAAACATGTTAAGATAAAGAGCAACCAGATAGCATACTATCATATCGAGCAAGAAAGTCATCTCTATATATGTCCAAGCATCCAATATAATATACATCATCTGTACAATACTGGCCTCTAGGGCATACATACAACTAACAATCTCCCACTTGCACTAGGGCCAGCTGCTGTTGTATCGCATACCGAGCATCCCGAAGAGTCTCTCAAACTGTATCTGGGGAATGGCCTTCGTGAGTGGATCCGCCGTGTTGTTCTTCGTGTCAACCCTCCTGACCTCGATCTCCCGGCGATCAACTATCTCCCGGATCAGGTGATACCGCCTCAGAATATGCCTGGATCGCTGATGGGACCTGGGTTCCTTGGCCAAAGCCACCGCTCCATTGTTATCGCAATACAAAGGTATTAGATGCTCAATGGATGGACCACTCCAAGTTCAGTAATGAACTTCTTGATCCAGACAGCCTCTTTGGCAGCATCGTTGGCAGCGATGTATTCAGCCTCCATCGTCGAGTCTGCCACGGTTTCCTGCTTGGAACTCTTCCAGCTAACCGCCCCTCCGTAAAGAATAAAGACAAATCCCGACTGCGACTTAGAGTCGTCCTTATCACTCTGGAAGCTCGAATCGGTAAAGCACTCCATTTGGAGTTCTCCGTTACCATACACCAAGAGCATCTCTTTAGTCCTTCGCAAGTACTTGAGAATGCTCTTCACAGCTGTCCAATGACTCTCTCCAGGATCAGCTTGATACCTGCTCACTACACTTTGTGAGTATGCTACATCGGGTCTGGTACATAGCATCGCATACATGATAGAGCCTACAGCCGAAGCATAGGGTATCCCTTGCATGCGAGCTCTCTCCAAATCAGTCTTGGGAGACATCTCTTTGGAGAGAGTGACTCCAGAGATCGTGGGCAAGTTCCCACGCTTAGATTCTTCCATACTAAACCTCTTTAGTATGGTGTCAATGTACCTGGATTGGGACAATCCCAATATCCGTTTGGATCTATCTCTATAGATCCTAATTCCCAATATGCAGGAGGCATCACCAAGATCTTTCATTGAGAATCTTTGTGATAAGAAGAGCTTGACCGATTGCAGCATAGGAATATCATTTCCTATCAAGAGTATGTCGTCCACGTACAATACGAGGATGACAACCTTACTCTCTGCCACCTTCTTGTAGATACAAGGTTCATCTGGATTTTTGACGAAATCAAACTCTTTGATAACGACGTCAAAGCAGATGTTCTAACTCCGCGATGCTTGCTTTAATCAATAAATGGATTTAAGCAGCTTGCACACCTTCCCGCTGCTCCCACTATCTACGAAGCCCTTTGGCTCAGTCATGTACACGCACTTTTCTAAATCACCGTTTAGAAAGGCGGTCTTAACATCCATTTGCCAGATTTCGTAGTCATGATATGCAGCGATGGCAAGCATGATCCGGATGGATTTAACCATAGCCACTGGAGAAAAGGTTTCGTCATAGTCCACACCTGGCCTTTGACGAAAACCCTTTGCAACAAGTCTAGCTTTGAAAGTTTCCACTTTCCCATCTACACCAAGTTTTTTCTTGAAGATCCACTTGCTCCCAATGGGTTTTACCCCTTCAGGAGCAACTTCCAAAGTCCATACTTTGTTGGTGTACATGGATTCCATCTCGGACCGCATAGCATCCAGCCATTTCACTGAGTCCCTACTCGTGATGGCCTGCTCGAAGCTAGTTGGGTCATCATCCTCCATGATGCAATCTTCGCTTCCACCGTCAATGAGAAAACCGTAGTATCTCTCAGGTGGACGAGAAACCCTGCTAGATCGGCGGAGAGGCTGGGGTTCGTCGTGTACTACTGAATTCTCTGGTTCTACTAAATCTTCAGTTATAGTTTGTGTTGCTGGAACCTCTTCCAGTTCTACCTCAATGCCACTAATCTGTTTCATAAGAAAACCTTTTTCTAAGAAAGTGGCATGTCGAGAAACAAACACCTTTTGTTCCTCGGGGTGGTAGAAGATATACCCTTGTGAATTTTTGGGATATCCTACAAACTTACATAAGACAGATCTTGCCTCGAGTTTGTCCGGATTTTGTCTTTTGACATAGGCTGGACAACCCCATATCTTAACATACTTAAGAGATGGTCTCTTCCCTTTCCATATCTCATATGGAGTGGTAGGCACTGATTTGGTAGGAACCATATTCAATAGGTGTATGGCTGTCTCAAGCGCATACCCCCAGAAGGAAATAGGTAACTCAGCTGTACTCATCATTGAACGCACCATATCTAATAGGGTGCGATTCCTTCATTCCGATACACCGTTGTGCTGTGGTGTATAAGGTGGAGTAAGCTGAGAGAGAATCCCATTCTCTTTTAGATAATCTTGGAACTCATTGCTCAAGTATTCTCCTCCTCGATCAGATCGAAGGATCTTAATACTTTTGCCCGTTTGGTTCTCTACTTCTTGCTTATATTCTCTGAATTTCTCAAAAGCTTCAGACTTGTGTTTCAATAGGAACACATGCCCGTATCTAGAGAGATCGTCAGTGAATGTAATGAAGTAGGAAGAACCGTTCCTGGCATGGGTAGACATGGGACCGCATACATCACTATGTACCAGTCCTAAGAGTTCAGTAACTCTTTCTCCGTGTCCACTAAACGGAGCTTTGGTCATTTTTCCTTTGAGACATGAATGGCAAGTATCATAAGATGATAATTCGAACAGATTCAAATAACCATCCTTATGTAACTTAGCCAGTCGTGTCGCATTGATATGACCAAGTCTACAATGCCACAAGTAGGATTCGTTCATTTCTGAACTTTTCCTCTTGTGTGTGTTTTGTATATTAAGGACTGTATTTTGATTTAGAATGAATATGCCATTATGTAACGAGCCTGATGCAATCAACTTTTGATCTAGGAATATGTTCATAACATTATCCTGTACTACAAAATTATATCCTTCTTTACTCAATAAAGAAACTGATATAATGTTGCACATCATGTTCGGTATATAATAGCACTTATTCAGAATCATTGTATCACCACTTGGTAATACTAGGCGATATTCGCCAACTGCTTTGGCTGCAACATTTGCACCGTTCCCTACTTGAACGGAATGATCACCTTTACCCAGTTCTCTACCTTTCCGTAGCCCATGTAACTGCTTACATATGTGGGATCCTGATCCGGTATCTAATACCCAGGACGTAGGGTGAACTGAAAAACAGTTCTCAATAACTAACACACTCGAAGAAGATGCATCAACATGCATGTTCTTTTAGGCGGCTTGAGAATCTAGATATTCTCCTATTCCCTGTTCAGTCTTATAACTCTTATAAGAAAGAACGGGTCCAACGTTCCCCTGCACAGTATAACATGCGGGTTCGGTCAATACATCCATATTATTATCTTTATTAGGGCATGACATGGTCGCTACCTGGAGAGAGAGAGAAGAAAACACTTTAGCGTATGCTCTTGCAAGATCAGATTGGTTATTATCTTATCTAATCAGGATGGCTCCCACTGGTTTTTATCAAATCTTCCTTCAAACCATAAAAGGAAAGACTAGCCGGGATTAATTACACACTACAAGTTCGCTAATCTTTCAGCCAGGCCAGTGTCGGTACTTTGAGGGAGGTCCCCCGTGCTTTCGCACGAACCTAATTAATGTAAACCTCGTTTTCCCAGAGGCGTAACCCCGTTGACACCTTTCTAGACACCTACTTGATTAGCTAATTTCAATGTGTAAAACTCTCCCAGGAGTAACTCTTACTCGCAGTGGGTATCGGGATCCAACTATCTCATAGAAGGTATGCAATCTCATTGCAAATTTCAACACTTAAAATTCCCAATAATATTTTACCCCTAGTGTTTTATGACCTTGACGAATGCCAAACAACCCATAGTCCACTAGTCAAGTTCAACCCGTACATTTCTTGATTGAATTAAACCCACCCGCACGACCCTTGACGAATGCCAAACAACGCCGTACGAATACCCTAATCCAATCTGCATCATATGCATAAGCAGATAAATACTAGTTAGCTACCGTACACTACGCCTTGACGAATGCCAAACTACCGTAGCACGAATACTAAGTAGTACTTATTTGAAATGACGGAGGGCTACGCAGGTTTTCAGAAAACCTATTGCGTAATGAACTTGATATCATTGTAGGATCAAATGAAGTTTTGAAATGGAGTGATTTTGAGGCTTTTCTAGTTTTGCTAAAGGGGTCACTCCCGGTGAAGGGATCGTCGGCCCTTTCCTCGTCGAATGAGGTGCGGGATATATCATATATATCACTGTGCAAAGCAGAAACTATAGAAGCAATCAAAAGCAGACCGAGTATGTAGCATCTGCCAGTTATTGCTAAAGGAGTCACTCCCGGTGAAGGGATCTCGGTCCTTTCCTCATCGAATAAGGTGCAGGGTATATCATATATACCGCTATGCAAAGCAAGAACTGTAGCTACTTGTTTTATTTTAAAATTTGATTCTACAACATCATTTGGTTTCTTTTATTTCATTAATCACATTAATGAAGTCCCATCATTTAAGTCACCTAAACATCACAGATAAATACGACGTATACTTATGCCATCCGCATTCGCCTAGATGTCCCCTCGTGCACCGTTAGGTTAGGTAACTAACGACAGAGCAGGGCAGGGCTAGTGTGGATGCAAAACATAAGTAACGACTATATAATATATCATATATACTATATACTGTATCTATCACAGAACATCACATGATCACATCACAGATATCGCAGCAGAAAATACATATGAAACATTGGATATACTAGGACGTCCGTGTTTTCAATACGAGCCAGTATAAAACACGGATTCCACGGTCGTGATGAATAGCCAATCCCACACCCCTAGACCCCTACGAGAGCGGCAAGCAACCCTACCAATTCTAGGGTTAGGAGACCCGGACTCGACTCCTCGAGATGGTCTCCCACTGGACCCTAGAACCCGGTTACTTGTGCTCCCCTCCTTGGGTCTATCCTAATGCGGAAAAGTAAATAATATACAAGAGGTGACAACTTCCGCAACCTGGAAGTGCCCCAATAAAAGAATATTACATACAAGTTTTTACATGAATGAAAATGAAAAACACTCATCTCACATAAAAACTCCCGGCTATTCAAACACGACGATCCAACATAACATATCCAGCAACACATAACATCACATGTCATCAACGTAAGTAAATATGCGCATCCCAATTGTCGTTGACATATAGCAACGAAACCGGCGATACCACATATTACACTTACGGTCACAGAAAAGAAAGTGTAAAACTACAACAGTTGGAATTCGCAACCTCTTTAGACATCGCATGCCTAATCAAATGAAATACTTAGACATCACATGCCTAACAATTATAAACCCCGCATTTTAGTCCCATTATCGAAAACTCTTTTCAATATCAAGTGAGACTAAACCGCTAGATTTATAACATTCATCCAGTTATCTCATAACTGTTTGTGAATTCCAATTATTGTATCCCATTCCGGATAAATAGAAAATATTAAACTTTCCGATCGAACATTCGAACACCCAAGTTTTCCCGAAACCGTTCAACACATTAAATAGGTTCAAAGACATTCACTTCATGCCTCAGTACCAACGGTCCAGCCATAGAAGGGTCAAGCCAACGCCTCACATGTGGCACGCCGTACTGCCCCAAACCCGAAGGTTCAAAGGGCAGTTCAAGACGGTCACATAATCGAGTTAAGGTTTGTTGTCTTCTAGAGGGACCATCGCGTTACTTGCACTACTCAGAACGTCCTTAAACCACAGAAAAATCCAACACTTGGAAATTTTCGGCAGGGGAAAAGTTGGGTATTTATATCCGGTCGAACTTTTTAACATATTCGAAAATTATCCGGAAAAACACATAGACAAAGCTTGATAATTTGATCGAATCATCGATTTCCAATGCAACCCCAGAACACTCAACTCTTGAGTCAATTTAAAAATTCCCAGAAAACTCCGCATAATAAAATAGGAATTACTGTGCAAACAGGGAAGGGTGACGTCATGATCAGGCCGCGGAACAGCGGCAGAAGCCAGGCTTCTGCCGCGGTTCCGCCGCACTTTGGAATCTTCATTTTGAAAAATTTGCACCGTAATTCTTATAATTCCCTGCTGAATTTTTAAAACAATTTTAATCTGGAAAAAACCCAGTTTTTAGAAAAAGTCCAGAGAGCACTTAGGTTTTTAGGGTTTCGGTTCGATCGGGTTTCAAACGTCGTCTACTCTTCGCCTAAGGCTCTAGCTAGGCTCTGATACCACTGTAGGGTTCCTAGGCACGCTAATGAAGTCTCACAAGGCATCAACCATGCCAAGTTCAAATTTTACGGTGCCGAGAAACCCTAGACTAGATCGTTAACTAGAATTTTAGGCGAAACAATAATCTAGTTAACAACTTAACTAAAGATAAGAAGCTACAACCTTTGTAGATCCGGTTATCCACTTCCTTAGCTCCACGTAGTCGTCCTCTCGCTGTCCAAGTCGGATCTCGGACTCTAACATCGGCTTCATCGGAAAAGTGAGCGGACTAGCCGTCGGGTATGATGCCGAAGATGATCTACGTCGAGGTTACACAAGATCAAGCTCCAACTTCAACAAGTCATGAAACTTGTGAAGAAAACACCCTATACTACTTGGCAAGAGGTAGAGGGTGGAGAAATAGGAGGTGAGTTCACTTTAGAATTGGATTTCTCACTTTTTAACTCAAGATGCCATTGATGGAATCAAGTTTTCTTTCTTGATGAAGATGATGAAGAAGAAGAAAGAATATGATAAGTGTTAATTCAAAAAGAAAAGAAAATGAATACTTATCATATACTAACTATGGTAGAGTGTAGAGAATAGACCATGGTTAGTAGGAATGGTTAGGGTTAAGGATGAAGACAAGAATGGTTACAAAGTCAAAGCTTCATGAAGCTTCAACTAGAAACAAAGAAAGCCACCATTCTCTTCAAAATCTTTTCTAAATAGATAAGTAAATAAATGATTAAGAAAAAGAAAACCCTAACCATTACATAACCATGGTTTAATCTTTACACACTCACAAGTTAACATGTATCATCAAACATGATACATACATGTGTGCACAAAAATATATCACATATACAATGTGCACATCAAGTGAGAAAATCATATCAAATATATAATTATACATTAAATCATTAAATCAACACTTGATTCAATGATCCGGTCATGTCGCACATAACCGACTAGTATTCAATGTATCGGCTTATCGAATCGATCTTCGATTCGATAACTAGGTTATATCGCATACAACCAATCGAAACATTAATCGTGAGAATCAAATACGGTATCACATACACGCATTATTCTCGGTCCCGCACATATCTCATATGCGCTCCTATTTCGTTTCGCTTGAGCCAGGAAACCTCTGTGTAGGACTCTAAAGACTCGTCAATACGCCGGCAGTAGATGATGATCATATCAAGCACCCACAAGCCGCAAGCGGTCTGCTAAACGTAACGGCCATCCGGGTATTGAGCGATCAGAAGATCGACGAGCTATCCCGCTCACACTCCTGTGAATCCAACCAGTAACACTTACCGTACAGTCCGGTCTGTTCGTCTGATATGTTGCATATATAGTCTAAGGGTGGTAAACGTCAGACCCCAATAACCGATAAGTCATGCCGATGTGAGGCTCATAACGGGTCGAGAAACTACTGGTAACACTTACCAGCAGATCTCTGATCAGCCCTGGCCAGGGACTTCCCTGTTACGGCCAATCGAGCACAGCGCAACATCAACCCCCAATACCGGGAGAGACGAAACCCCTCCTATCGCTCATTGCCTCCATATGACTCGGGACTGTACCCAAAGACCACCGTTTTGCACGCCCTCATGGACGTGGTAAGGTGGAGATCAAAGCACAGTGGGAATCACACAAGACTCTATGACGATCTCGGGTCTACAGACTAACCTGTACAAGTGTCACCTGAGAACTGCCATCTGACGTGAGGTATAATACCATCTGGGAGTTCTCGGCGAGTCCGTCCAGTGTACCCAGTCTCCACTGAGCACCCGTACACCATCTCTGATGTCAAACACCAATGGATATGGGATCATCCATCGCCCATCTCATGGGTCGAGAAGCGTATACGCTAGTCTACACTGGTATATCGATGCCCCGTCTCGATACACCCACGACTAGGGACTTTGAAGGATGTACTTATGGACTACCATGTCCCCACTAGTATGATCTGCATCATAGTCTAGGTAGTCAAGTACACATCCTAAGGGCTTTATCAATATGTAACTATAAGACAGTTTAAAGAGACTAGTAAACATGTTAAGATAAAGAGCAACCAGATAGCATACTATCATATCGAGCAAGAAAGTCATCTCTATATATGTCCAAGCATCCAATATAATATACATCATCTGTACAATACTGGCCTCTAGGGCATACATACAACTAACAAGAGCTACCCTAAAAAACTCAAACCCCAACTCAAACCCACGGGCGGGGTCGCCGGATCCTCTTCGAGTCGTCGCCGGCCGAGTCCGATCTTCTTGGGTTCGTGCTCCAGGTGAAAGCCTATGGTCATAGGTATAACACAACTACATTGTTTGGTTTTCTAGTATTTTCTCGGGGTCACAGCAGGTCACAGATATCGCAAAACGACACTAAAATACGATATGATGCACTATTCGATATCTAACGTGTTCTAAACATTAACCAGCGAGCTACCCAACTTAAAAACTCTTAATTAACAGTTTAAGGATTATACCTATCAATCTTGCTCACAAGATCCAAGCATTTCCTAGCTCCAAGGCATCAAAGAGGCAAAAGATATGATTTTTGTGAGATATTTTGGAATTTTTAGGATTTATGAGCTTGGAATTTGTTGTAAATGGGAAAGTAATGGTCAAGGGCAGAAGAGGGAGGAAGGATCTCGGCTAAGGGGGAGTGTGAAGGGTTGTGTAGGGTTTTCTAGCTCCTTCTATCAATAAATGCACATAAATGCATTCACACACACATGCATGCACCTCATGCATCTTTCTCTCTTTCATTAAACCTTTAATTCATTTGCACAACAAATATCTAGAAATAATAAGAAAGGTTTTGTTTTATCCAACTTGATTTACTTGAAAAGATTCCAATTCTGGAGAAATTTCCCAAAATGTAAATACCACATTAAAATAATATTTAAATTGGGAAAAATCAAATTGAACCAAAACGTCCCATATACCCCAAAGCTTGCGCACTAGCTTTATTTTAGCTAAACTAGGTGCTGACAAGTCTATATGGTCGTTTGATCAAAGTCGGATTAAAACAGAAAAATATCGACAATTTTACCCTAAAACGGAAAAATTCGCATAACGATTTCTAAAACGTTACAATCTCCCCCCTTATAGAAATTCGTCCCCGAATTTAAAATTCTCACTAAGCGTACCTTCAAAGAGAGGAGTATAAAACTCTCAAATCTCGTTCGCAGCCTCCCAAGTGATCACCTCACTATACGGCTACGCCCAAGAAAACTCTCCACAGATGGCAAGACTCTTGACCGAAGTTTCTCCACCTGCCGAGCCACTAACACAAATGGTTGCCGGTGAACGAAAAGATCGCGTCCAAGCTAAATGGTCTGGTGCTGAATCATGTGAGAAAGGTCACGAAGGTATTAGCAAAGTATCGACACATGGAATACGGGGTGAATACTCAATAATCTGGGCGGAAGTGCCAAATCAAAGGCAACGGAACTAACCCGCTTTAAGGATTTCAAAAGGACCTACAATTCTGGGATAAGCTCCCCAAAACTCAACACGTCATTCATCGGAAAAATCCTTAGGAATACATGATCTCTCACTGCGAACTCAAGTCTGCGACCACCATGGTCGGCATAAGACCTCTGTCCGCACTGGACTACTCTCATCCTGATCTGAACCAATTGGATCATCTCCGAAGTCTCTAGACTAGCTGGGGTCCAAAAATCCTACTTACGCAGAATCAGAAAAACAGACTAGGGATCGACACGACCTACCCCTAAACCTAAAGGTTGCCAATTGGAATGTCTCCTGATAACAGCTATCGAAGGAGAACTCTAACAATGGCAAGTGACGATCCTAACTGCCAACAACACTTAGTACGTACTCACATGCATATCCTCCAGACTCTGTATAGTCCGCTCAATTGACCATTGTCCCACAGACGGAAAAGCGGAGCGAAAGCTCAACCAGTACCCAAGGCTTCCTGAAGCTTCTACCAACTACGGCTAGCGAACAGGGTGCCCCCAATTGGATACAACGCATGAAGGAACTCCGTGCAATGCATAAACTTAACGAAGAACAACCGAGAAAATTGAGAATAACCGGACAACAAACACCCCAAATGGAGTCACACTCTGACTAAACCTGGGTAAACGTCACAACGAAAATTCATGGAGATATGCTCCCATTCTCTCTCCGGAACGGTTAAAGATTGCAACTCTCCAGCCAGTATCAAATGCTCACCTTATCTCACAACCAGACAGACACCTTGAACGAAATCCGAAACTTCACTTTTTCATCCTGCCCACCAGTAACTAACTCTCAAGTCACGTTACATCTTGGCGGCACTTGGATGAACACTGAAAGCTGACCGATGTGCCTGCTCTGGGATCTCGCTCTCTACCTATCAGTATCAGGTACACCCCAACGAGTCCGGAACATAGCACACCTTAGTCATAAATCAAGGATTCCGAATTTTTACCCTACCGAACGTGCTCAAGTATCACAGATAACGAGCATCGGTGGGCTGTGCCTCATGAAAACGATTAAGGAAAAGTGGTCGGGCGCGGACATGAGCAAGCTGTCCCCTCAGTAGAGGCGAACCTGGCTGTACTCCACTATCATTCAAGAACTGTAAATCTGCAGAAGACTGTTTCTGAACTGCGCACCACTGGAACAAGCTAACCCCGGTCCTACGACTCAAGCATCAGCTACCACAATCGCCTTGCCACGGTTAACCAAAGGATCTCACAAACACAATCCTCCATACGTTCCATCCAACGACGCTGTCTCAACAATCAAAACCCGCTGCAGGAAGATGTACATTAAGCCCTGGTGGTCCGTGAAGATCTGACACGACTCTCCACACAAGTAGTGTCCTAGGATCTTCAACGCACGACCACCTTGGCCATCTCCAGATCATGAGTAGGATATCCTGCTCGTACTTCCTCCAACTGTCGGGAAGCAAAAGCGATAACTCTATAGTGCTACATCAGCACACAATCGAGCCCCACTCACGAAACATCACAGTTAAACAACAAGGTCGCCTGAACCAGAAAACAAGAAGGAACTGGTGTAGTTGTCAACCGAACCTCCGACTGCTGAAAACTCCACACACATGCCTCAGTCCACAGAAAAAGAACCTCCTTCCCAGTCAGTTCAGTCAACGGTGCAGCGATACACAAGCAATCCTGTACCAAACGGCGGTAATAACCTGCTAAGCCCAAAATCTGCGGACCTCTGTCCCGGATATAAGTATGGGTCAAAGCTATACGGCCTCGATCCTCCTCGGGTCCATACGAAACCGTCTCCAGTAACTACTAGACCTAGGAGTCAACACAATCAAGTCTGAAGGAACACTCCGAGAATTTAGTAAACAGCTGGTGCTCTCTCAGTATCTGCAAAACCAATCCTCAAGTGTTTCTCACGTTCCCCACGACTCCTTGGAATAGACCAGAATGTTATCAATGACACGACAATAAACTGGTCGAGGAACGGCCTGAAGAAATCCGGTTCATCATATCCACAAATGCTGCTAGGGCACTGGTGAGTCCAATGACACCACCAAAACATACACACCGCCCGTAGCACGCACAAAAGCAGTCTTCAGAATGACATCACTCCGAACTCGCATCAATAATGAACTGATCCAAAACCAACTTAGAAGAAGTCTCGCACTCTAGAGCAAATTGAACAAATCGTCAATGCGAGGTAAAAGATACCCATCCGCACCGTAATTCGGTTCAATTGAAGATCAATCAACACCAACCTCAAACTGTCGTCTTCTCCCTGACGAACAGAAAAGGAGCTCCCCAAAGGAAAACACTCGGATGCACAAGTCCCCCAAAAAATGCTGACCATCCTGGGGATAAGAGCTGAACGACTGTCCTCGTCCCAGGCCTCTGCTACTCCCGCGACGGTCATGAAATCTGTCTCGACGCCTAAGCCTCTGTCTTTGGGCTGGTACACCTGTACGAGCCCTCTTCTGTTCCGGAACTCCTAAGTCTCAGAAAACGCTCCTCGTCAAAATGGCTACGTCCACTGGTGCTGTATAAGTAACACAAGGCTGAGTGCTAACTGCAAGGAACAACTGGGTAAAAGGGGTGACAACCTCCTGTCGCTGCGCTCGAATGACCTCAACCAAAGAACTCATCGTCTGGCGCAAGTCCTGCATCTCTGCCACCAGCCTATCAATATGATCTATCGAAAGCGGATCCATATAGTCCGATGCAAAAAGCGTGCCATCCTGATCAGGCCTCGTCCCATACGAGTCAACTCTGACCTCGGCTCTCGTTGCATCACTCTAAGTCCTGATAGTCATCGGTGACAAAGGCTATAAATGGAAGAAGGATTCGATATGAACACGGAAATCGAATCACAAGGATATGTATCATCAAGGAAGGAATTTCAAGCAATTTGTACTTATGTCACTTTAGGCGGAGTACCGCGTCGTGAGTATGCCGCGGACATACACACACTAAGTTACTTTGCTTAAGCTACCTACTCCATCATACCAAGGTCATCCTACACTCCGAAAGGTAAAACCTAGCGTCCTGATACCAACTTTGTCACAACCTAAAATTGGCACGTGACGGCCCTAATACTATGCAACTTCTACAGGAGTAACGTAGTAAAAGAAAGCCAAAACCCAGCAATCTAAACCATCAAAAGTAGTAAGAAAGTGATAATAGCATTTTCAAAACCTTTGAAATCACAACCCAAAATTCTTTAAAGTCCCACTTTTGATTCCTTTAAAATTTTGACAGCACCTCCTTTGTAAAACAAACCCCCAAAAATGGGTACAACATCATATAAGTAAAATCATCCTAAACGGGAGCAAAATCCATTCCCAACGGCGGAAAATAACCACCACAACAGATATACGACGCCGCAGCGAAGAAAGAGACGATATACATAAAACTGCATAAAAACCTCCAAGTCAAAAATAATGTACAATATCGTCCTTACATCACGTCTCTAAGTCAAACAATACAATGGTAGATGGAGAGTACAAGATACAACGAATATACAACAAGTAACATCGGATAACTGCAAGGCCTACCTAAGCAAAACTACACACTATCAGGAGAAGCGGTATCCATAGCAAAAGATGATACGATGGATGAAAATAGCCCTGCCTCTGACTATCCTGAGAAACACCTGCAAAACACTGTGGCACAACGGGGCCGAGTTGCCAACTCGTGAATAGTAAATAACACATGCAGGTAATCGCAAGTAGCACGTACAACGCGAATCTAACATATGCAAATTATCAGCAGTAAATGGTCATATGTAATGCATCAGTCATGAAAGGTACACTAGCAGGTACTACTAATACATGAAGCAATAATATGATGATCTGTATGCAATAATCATGTAAGGTACTCTATCAGATACAACTAATACATGAAGCAGCACATAATAGTATGTAAATGCAACAGTCATGGAGAGTACTCTATCCGGCACAAATAATACATGAAGCAGTGTATAAAAAATAAATATGGATTATGGAATAAAACATATCATTCCCACGGAAATCCTAACGTCATGGTAGGACCAAAATCCAACAAGACAATCAAATTCCCAATTTCCACAATCAGCCCCCAAATTGGCTCTCATATCATGTAAGTCTTGTATATCCTGTATGTACAACATCAGTATATCTCACATATCCTGTGTATCCAGTATCAGTATATCTCACATATCCTGTATGTCCAATATCAATATATCTCACATATCCTGTATGTCCAATATAAGGTGAATGTACAGTATCGACACCCAAAAGAATCATGAAATAAGTGTCTAGCATCGACACAAAAATACATGTTTATACGTCCTCGAATCTTAAGTGCCAAACACCGACACTCTCGATCCCCGTATTGGTAATATACGTCCTCGAATTTTAAGTGCCAAACACCGACACTCTCGATCCCCGTATCGGTAATATACGTCCTCGAATCTTAAGTGCCAAACACCGACACTCTCGATCCCCGTATCGGTATAAAACAAATCTCAAGTGGATCCATCCAATATCAAGTAAAAAAATAGAATACTTGCATAATTCCATGAAACCACCAAGGTCCTCAATCCAGAAAACATCAAGTAGTGAATACGTATGAATGCATGAATCAATACACATATATTAGCGTCCCATTCCAATAATATTGGTGTGAAGGCATATATAACAGCGTCCCATTCCACTGTTATATATACAGGAGTAAAATATCAAAGACATCGTATGAAATCCATGAATGTGATATATGCAACATGAAACAATATTATGAGCATATAAAGGAAACGGCTATTTAACTGCAACAATTTACTAAATATACCACGCGGTTCCTGATTTCCCCGAAATCAGATAACATCATAGACAGGTGAACAAGTAGCTATAACAAGGTATGCGTAATAATGTCGGTATAGCAAGATATGTGTGTCCATATGTAAGTATGTATGATGTCAAAGTAGCTGTAGTAAGGTATGTGTCTATACCTATCCATAATACCCTCCAGGTATATGTATGTATGTATGCCAGATGTACATGTAACTATATCTCATATGTATATATACCTATCATAATGGTACAATACCATATAGGTATATGGGTAACTAGCATGTGAGTATACAGGTATGTTATATGTCAAGCACAATAAAAATAAGGACCATGTCCTAACGTCCCTAAGCAACAATATCATATCTATAGGGGTATTGTGCGTGTCATGGCAATTATTGATGGCGTGTGTGGCATATAATCAGTGCTCGTGCAAAATAAGCCGTCAATAATAGTGCAGTGTCCTGAGGATACTAGTCCAAGCACAACTATAACCAAGTAGTAATGTGTATGCGCAACTCTATATATGCAATAGAATATGCGACAAAACATAACAGTTCTAGCCCAAACGCATAACGCCATGCGGGCGATTCCCTTGTAGATATTAAATCTACTCACCAACCGTCCTGGCTAAGTAAAGCCAACCACCTGTTTCCTCTTCGTCGCAGCGTCCGAAGTGCCCGCCTGCGAACCTAAAACCACAAAACGATAACACAAGTATAAATTAGTAAACAACCAAAAACACGAACAAACTACGTTTTAACGACACACCAACTCCAAACCTACTCCCAAGTGTTCGTATTGTAGCTAACATACGTAGCGACACGACGAAACCAACTCAAGAGCAAAACCAGCACGAAGTGCACGGACCATGTCGGATAACGTATCGCTCGTAGTCATATCACTAAAACTACCTAAGTGATCCCAGATTTTGCATACAGAGAAAACTCAACAACTAAACAAGACCAAACATACCTAAACTAAGGCAGAGAGCTACCCTAAAAAACCCAAACCCCAACTCAAACCCACGGCCGGGGTCGCCGGATCCCCTTCGAGTCGTCGCCGGCCGAGTCCGATCTCCTTGGGTTTGTGCTCCAGGTGAAAGCCTATGGTCACAGGTACAACACAACTACATTATTTGGTTTTCTAGTATTTTCTCGGGGTCACAGCAGGTCACAAATATCGCAAAACGACACTAAAATACGATATGATGCACTAATCGATATCTAACGTGTTCTAAACAATACCAGTGAGCTACCCAACATAAAAACTCTTAATTAACAGTGTAAGGATTATACCTATCAACCTTGCTCACAAGATCCAAGCATTTCCTAGCTCCAAGGCATCAAAGAGGCAAAAGATATGATTTTTGTGAGATATTTTAGAATTTTGGGGATTTATGAGCTTGGAATTTGTTGTAAATGGGAAAGAAATGGTCAAGGGCAGAAGAGGGAGGAAGGATCTT
Organism: Agapanthus africanus; assembly: GCA_030015575.1. NCBI lineage: Eukaryota > Viridiplantae > Streptophyta > Magnoliopsida > Asparagales > Amaryllidaceae > Agapanthus > Agapanthus africanus. Next base: position 28,312,388 of record CM057338.1, read on the forward strand.
GGCCAAGGGGGAGTGTGAAGGGTTGTGTAGGGTTTTCTAGCTCCTTCTATCAATAAATGCGTATAAATGCATTCACACACACATGCATGCACCTCATGCATCTTTCTCTTTTTCATTAAACCTTTAATTCATTTGCACAACAAATATCTAGATACAATAAGAAAGGTTTTGTTTTATCCAACTTGATTTACTTGAAAAGATTCCAATTCTGGAGAAATTTCCCAAAATGTAAATACTACATTAAAATAATATTTAAATTGGGAAAAATCAAATTGAACCAAAACGTCCCATATACCCCCAAAGCTTGCGCACTAGTTTTATTTTAGCTAAACTAGGTGCTGGCAAATCTATATGGTCGTTTGATCAAAGTCGGATTAAAACAGAAAAATATCGACAATTTTACCCTAAAACAGAAAAATTCGCATAACGATTTCTAAAACGTTACAACTCATGTGAAGAACTACCCAACTCATGATCTGGAGTTAGCAACAGTAATTTTCGCTTTGACGATTTGAAGACACTACCTATTGGGCGAAAGGGTAGAAGTATTTACCGATCACAAGAGCCTAAAGTATGTGTTCATTCAGAAAGAGCTCAACATGAGGCAACGTAGATAGTTGGAGCTGATGGCTGAATATGATCTTGATCTAAAATACCATCCGGGGAAGGTTAATGTAGTATCAGATGTGCTAAGTCGATTGCCAGCAATACAGATGTTGACTGCACAGAAGGAGATTATCGCTGAGTTTCAGAGATTCGAGTTGGAGATCGTATTACTGCATTCTTCGGGACAGTTGATGTAATTGCAAGTATAGTCGTCCTTGATTGATAATATTAAAGCAGCGCAGTTGCATGACCCAAGGTTGCAGAAGTTTCGAGAAAAGGTAGAAGCTGGACTCGAACGGACTTTTTGATTCATGAAGATGGTTCGTTGCGATATGGGAGCCGTTTATGTGTGTCTAAAGGAGATATTCATAAAGAATTCATGAAGGAGGCTCATAGTTCCGTGTATTCCATACATCCGGGAGGCACAAAGATGTACCGAGATCTACGACAGCATTTCTGGTAGGAACGCATGAAAAGGGAGATTGCTCGCTATGTAGCGAAGGGCTTGGTGTGTCAGCTAGTCAAGGTTGAATATCAAAGAGTAGCTGGTTTATTACAACCACTTTCGATTCCTCAGTGAAAGTAGGAACATATAACCATGGATTTCATGACAGCATTACCGCGGAGTCCAAAGGGCAATAATGCAGTTTGGATTATTGTTGATCGATTGACCGAGGTAGATCATTTTATACCGTTTCAAGTTGATCAGTCGATGGAGGCTTTAGCAGAGTGGTACATACAGAAGATTGTGAGATTGCATGGAGTACCTGTGAGCATCGTTTCCGATCGTGATACCCGATTTTTATCGTACTTTTGGAGGAGTTTACAGAAAAGTTTGGGGACTCGATTGAAGTTCAGCACAGCCTATCATCCCTGGAAAGATGGCCAGTCAGAAAGAACGATCCAAACTCTTGAAGATATGTTGAGAGCATGCATGTTAGACTTCAAGGGTTCATGGGAGGATCATTTGCATTTGGTGGAGTTTTCGTATAATAACAGTTTTCAGGCGACTATTCAGATGGCTCCATTCGAAGTATTGTACGGTCATAAGTGTCGCTCGCCTGTCTGTGGAGACGATGTTGGAGAAAGAAGATTATTGGGACCGGATCTTATCGTGCAAACCATGGAGAAAGTCAATATGATCCGAAATCATATGAAGGCGGCGCAAGATCGACAGAAAAGTTGGGCCGATACAGGACGAAGACCTCTGGAGTTCGCAGTTGGTGATCTTGTATTCCTGAAGATATCACTGACCAGAGGAGTGATTATATTTGGTAGTCGAAGCAAGCTTAGTCCTCGATTCGTGGGGCCTTTCAGTATCATCGAGCGCGTTGGAGAAGTAGCTTATCGATTGGTTTTACCATCATCCTTGGCAAGTGTTCATGACGTGTTTCATGTATCTAAACTCCGTAAGTATGTTTGAGATGAGACGCACGTTCTAGATCACTCGGAACTGATAGTAAGAGAGGACTTGACATACGAAGAACGACCGATGGCGGTTGTAGATCGACGAGAAAAGGTCCTCAAGAACAAGGTTATCCCTCGAGTACTTGTAGGGTTCCTATGAACGACAGTAAGGTTTTGGGAGGCATCGTCCATGCCATTTTCAAAATTCTGCTGTTTTAAAGAACCCTAAACAAGAATCGATAACTAGAGAATCATACGAAACAACATGTAAACTACTTTACTCTAAGTGATAACGGAATATAACCTTGGTAGACCGGTCCTTCACTTCATTAGCTCCTTGTAGTGGTCCCTTCGCTGCGATCATGGAACTCCCGGACTTTTGCATGGCTTCTCAAGGCGAAAGGAACGATCTTGCTTGAAGTCTTCGAGGCCGAAGATGATCTACGTCGAGGAGACACAAACTCAAGCTACTACTTCACTAATGAGAGATTAGTGAAGCAAACACCCTATACTAAAGTGCTAATCCAGTAGGATGATGAAGTAGGAAGTGGTCTCACTTTAGTTTTATTTTTCTCACAATATTTTCTCTGTTTAGAAAACCCTAGCATGCTTTTTGCTCAAGGAAGAAGAATATGAGCAAAACAAATGAGAATGAACTAATGAGGTGAGAGAATGAACCATGGGTGAGTTTGTATCATATACTAACTCATGTAGAGATATAACCATGGCTAAATTATAATGGTTAGGTTAATAAATATCTTAAGTAAAACAAAATTAGTGGACTAAGTCAATGCATCCACAAGCTTCATGAAGCTTCATGCATGTGAGCTATTATCCACTAATTTGGAATTACTTTAAATACTAAAACCTAACATTATAATTAGTATGGTGTAAATCTCATACACCCATGTAGTGTGTATCAACAACCATGATACAAAATAAAACATAATTAATATATATCACATATATATTAAGTGTGCACATGTGAGAATAATAAATGCTTAAGTGAGCTAATATTAGTTAATGTAAATTAGTATATCTAATATACAATTATACACTAAATTATCAAATCAACACTTGATTTAATAATCCGGCTATATCACATATAACCGACTAATATTAAATGTACCAACTTATCGAACAACACTTGATTCGATAACCCGGCTATATCACATATAACCGTCCGATACAAATGTTGGATATATGTATGCCCTAGAGGCCATTATATGATAGTGGATGTATTTGTACATGTATATATATTCAGTATGCATTCTTGCTCGACATGATAGTATACTATCTGGTTCTTCTTTATCTGATATGTTGATTTGATCATGCTTTTATTCATTCATACATGCTGATAAAGCCTTGAGGATATCGGCTTGACTATTCTGATTATGATGGAGATCATACTAGTGGAACATCTGTAGTCTATAAGCATATCCTGGAAAGTCCCTAGTCGTAGGTATATCGAGACGGGGCATTGATATACCAGAGTAGACTAGCATATATGATACTGGACCCATACGATGGGCGATGAATGTTCCCACATTCATTGATGTTTGACATCAAGATCATATACGGGTGCTAAGTGGTGACTGGGTACACTGGACGGACTCACCGAGAAATCTTATATGGAATTATATCTATCGTCGTATAGCAGTTCTCAGGTGACACTGGTACAGGTTAGTCTGTAGACCCGAGATTGTCATAGAGTCTTGTGTGTTCTCCCACTGTACTTTGATTGCCACCCTACCACGGCTCTACTGAGTCGTGCAAACAGGTGGCCGTTGGGTACAGTCCCGAGACACACGAAGGCAATGAGCGATAGGAGGGGTTTCGTCTCTCCCGGTATTGGGAGTTGATGCTGTGCTGTGCCCGACTGGTTATATCAGTAAGTCCCTGGCCAGGGCTGCTGAGATTTGCTGATAAGTGTTATCTGTAGTTTCTCGATCTATTATAGACCATTCACAGGCATGACTTATTGAGTTTTGGGGTCGACGTGACCATCCCTAGGCTCAATATGCGGCATATCTGACGAAGAGACCGGACTGTACGGTTGTGTTGCCGGTTGGCTCGACAGGAGTTGTAGCAGGTTCGCTTATTTTCTTCTGATCGCTCAATACCCGGGTGGCCGTTACGTTTAGCTGACCGCTTGCGGCTTGGGGGTGCTTGATGTGATCATCACCCACTGCCGGCGTATTGACGAGTCTTAGAGTCCCACAAAGGAGTTACCTAGTCCAGGCGAAACGTTGTGGTGCGCGTATGCGATATGCGCTTGGACCCGATTAAAATGCGCGTATGGGATACCGTATATTAATTGGGCGGCTTGCTTATGGTCGGGTCGTATGTGATATGACTGGATTAGTAAATCAAGTGTTGATTTATCATTAGCTTCTCACTACAAATCCTATCTTGTTTATTTTGGATGTATGCATGCATGTATGCATTCATTCTTGTTCATGCACATATGGATGTGCATGCACACATGCATACATATATCATTTTATCATGGTTGCTTATACATTAAGAATGGTGGCAATATAATAATCACACCATGGTTATTTTTATGGATTATTATTGCTTTTGAATTAAAACAAAAAGGAAATGAAAATGGGTTAAATCATAAAAGGTTTCTACACTCTTCTTAACCTTACCATGCTCACCTACCATTTAACCCATGGTTTATTTTCTTTTTGTGCTTTTAACTTCAATTCAATAATATCTTTAGAATTAACCATGGCTGGATATGAGAGGTGAAAAATATATATGCTTATTTTTCATTTTTCTTTCAAGGGTTCTTTTTTCTCTTCTTCACAAAAAGGCCATCATCTTCATCAACCTTGATCCTTTGCTTTCTAGTTCTTTAAAGAGAGCAAAATACTCATAAAAATAGGATTTTGAAGTGAGAACCTTAGCCACAACATCATTCTACACAAGTTTAGCCAACTTGTTTAGAGTGTTCTCTTCGATTCTCGAAGTTGCGAGCTTGGACGGGGAACTCCGGGTGGATCGTCGTGGACGTGTGAGGACTTCAAGAGGACCTTCTTCCAAACCCCAAGAGACTAAGGAGTCCAGCAAAAGGGAGCTACAAAGGTTGTAGTCTCGAAACCCTAATTTTATTAGCTTTAAGTTTCGTAACCCTAATTTTCTAGGATCGATTCCTCTGCATGCTTGTTTAGCACCATCAAAATCCAAACTTTGAGACATGTGATACTTCAAAACTCCTTATAGGGTGCTAGGCAAACCTAACATTGGTATCAGAGCTGACCTAGAACATTAGGCGTTGCTTTAGCGAAGTAAAAACTCCGATCGAACCAAAATACGAAATTACGGGACACTCTCTGGAAATTTTTTAAAAACTGACATTTTTCAGAATTAAAAATACTCAAAAAATAAAGCAGGTAAATATAAGACAAACTGGAAAATTCGAGCCAATGAACAGTACTTCTGGCCGTGGAACCGCGGCCCAAGCAGGCTTAGGCCGCGGATCCGTGGCCATACAAGGGGATCTTTCACTCATTTTGGTACATTGTTTTTCCTTACCTGCTTTTGTATATTTTGAGTATGTTTAATCTGAATCTACTGTTGAAAATTCTGGAGATGGTTTTGGACTCATCGTTTCGATCGGAATTTTCATTTCGTTTTCTTTTTCGGGTAAACTAGAAAGTGTTGAAGTGTTTGAACAACTATCATTTGCTCACTTTTCACGGGGTTTGAATATATTAGAGATACGTGCAAGTTTTGTGGTAGTCCCTCTAGAAGACAACAAACCTTAACTCGATTATGTGACCGTCTTGAACTGCCTTTTGAACCTTAGGGTTTGGGGCAGTACGGCGTGCCACATGTGAGGCGTTGGCTTGACCCTTCTACGGCTGGACCGCTACTACTGTGTCACACTCCGGTTTTTTGAACTCTGCTCAAGTGTTGAGCTTTAGTGAATCTTGGGTATTTGATCGTTTGTTCGAAAACTTTAACACTGTCTGTTTATCCAGAATCTGATGCAATGTATGGAATTCATATTACTAGACATGAAATACGAAGTATGTGATATTTCGTATTTGCGATGTCTAAAGAGAATGTGGATTCCAGATATTGCAGTTTTACACTTTCTTTTCTGTGACCGTAAGTGTAGTATGTAGTGGTATTGCCGATTGTCGTAGCTATACGTCGACGACAATCGGTGTATGCATACTTACTTACGTTGATGATATGAGATATTATGTGTTGCTGAGATATGATGTGCATGATTGTCGCGATTGAATAGCCGGGGGGTTTTATGTGAGATGAGAGTTTTATATTTTCATTCATGTAAATTCAAATGTAATGTAATATTCTTTTATTTGGGGCACTTCCGGGTCGAGGTTGTGTCACCAGTGTTGTATATTATTTACTTTTCCGCATTAGGATGGACCTAAGGAGGGGAGCACAGGTGACCGGGTTCTGGGGTTCAGTGGGAGGCCATCTCGAGGAGTCGAGACCGGGTCTCCTAAACTCCAGAATTGGTAGGGTCACTTGCCGCTCTCGTAGGGGTCCAGGGTGTGGGCTTGGCTATTCATCGTGACTGTGGAATCCGTATTTTCTATTCTGGATAAATACTAAATACGGACGTCCTAGTATATCCCACGTTATATCTATGTTTCTGCTGCCTGTGTTCTGTGATATCTGAGACGAATGACATATTATATATATGATATATAGTAGACGTTACTTATGTTTTACACCCGCGCTAGTCCCGTCCCGGTATGCTGTTAGTTAAGTAACCTAACGGTGCATATCGGAACATTGCGGCGAATGCGGATGGCATAAGCGTACGTGTTATTTTCGTTTCTTTTCTGTGATTGGCTTAAGGACTTAAATGATGGGATTACATTAATGTGATTAATGTAAAGAAAATAAACCTAAAAAGATGTTGTAGAATCGGATTTAAAAACCACTCGCCTATTTATGAAAAACCTATATTTCAAAACTGCGGAGATTAAGCCACTCCTTTTGAAAACCATTTGATTCTACAACGATATCAAGCTCTAAGCGTTAAAGATTTTCTTAAAAATCATCCGCAACCCTCCGTCATTTTAGGAAGTAGAGTACTTAGTATTCGTGCTACGTTTGTTGATCTTAGCCAAGGCGTAGTGTACGGTAGCTAAGTGATGTCTTCCTACAAATGCATATGATGCAGATTAATTAGGACGGGCATATGACTTTGTTGACCTTAGCCAAGGGTCATGTGAACGGGTCTAATTAATCAAGAAATGATGGGTTGAGCTTGACTAGTACTCGTGATTTGTTGACCTTAGCCAGGGTCACGAGTATTAGGGGTAAAAACCACATCGGGAATTTCAATAGTTGAAATTTGCAATGAGATTGCATACCTTCCATGTGATGGTTGGATCCCGATCCCACTGTGGGCAATAGTTGCTCCTAGGAGAGTTTTACAGTTTACAATTAGTTAACTCATTAGGTGTCTAGAAAGGTGTTAACGGGGCTCCGCCTCTGGGAAAGCGAGGTTTACTTTAATTAGGTCCGTGCGAAACCACGGGGAACCTCCCTCAAGTACCGACACTGGCCTGGCTGAACGGTTAGCGAAGTTGTAGACTGTAATTAATCCTGGCTAGTTTTTCTTTTTAAGGTTTGAAAGAAAAACTCGATAAAAACAGTGGGAAACATCGATTAGACAAGATAATAACCAATCTGATCTATGCAAGAGCTTTCGCTGAGTGTATTCTTTTCTCTCTCTTAATGGCAGATACCCATGACCGAACTCAAGCTTTTACTAGATAAAAACAAACTGAATAGGACCAACTATAAAGACTGGCTGAGGAATCTGAAAATCGCCTTGACTTATGATAAAGTATCATATGTCCTCACGGCTTCAGCCCCGCCCGTCCCAGGTCCAAAATCCTCAGTTGCGGACATTGCAGTCCGCAAGACATGGGACGCTGACTGTGCCACGGCAAAATGCCTCGCGCTTGCATCGATGGATAACACACATCAAAAGCAGCACGAGGATATGGACATTCACGGTATATTGCCCATACAAAGGAGTTGTATGGAGAGCAATCCCGCGTATTACGATACGAAGCATCAAAGAATTGTTTCAGATGCGAATGGCCCCTGGCACACCAGTAGGAGACCATGTTCTGAAGATGATAGCTCTTATAGAAGAGCTTGAGGACCTTGGATGGACAATGGACAATGAACAATATATAGATATTATTCTGCAGTCCCTTCCCTCCACCTTTGCTCAATTCATAGTGAACTTCAACATGCATGGCATGGAGAAGGAACTCCCTGAACTCCTTAACATGTTAAGGAGTGCAGAGAGCACTATGAAGTCAGCAAGAACTCCCGTTATGACTGTTGGACAATCTTCTTCTTCTCGCCCGAAAGCTAAGGCCAAGGGAAAGAAAAAGAAGAAGCCCACCAATTTTAAAGGTGGAGTTAAAAAGGTGAAGGGAAAGGAAAAGTCCAAGGCTGGAGACTCGGGGAAGGGCGAATGTTTTCATTGCCACAAGACAGGACATTGGAAGCGCAACTGCACGGAGTACTTAAGTCTCAAGAAGAAGCATGGGGATGCTTCTGCTTCAGGTGCGTTTGTGACAGAAAACTGTTTTTCAATAAACTCTGCTTCCTGGGTATTGGATACCGGTTCAGGTTCTCACATTTGCAATTCTATGCAGGGGCTGAGAAATAGCAAGGTTTTGAAGATAGGTGAACATACTCTCCGCGTTGGAAATGGTTCCAATGTACATACAGTCGCAGTGGGAGAGTATCACTTGGGGTTGCCATCTGGATGTATTTTGGTTTTGAATCCATGTTATTTTGTACCAAGTATGCTATGTAATATAATATCCGTTTCTTTGTTGGACAATGAAGGATATAATTTTGTATTGCAGAACAATGTTATGAACATTCACCTGAATCAAATGTTGGTTGGGTATGGTACGCTTAATAACGGAATATATGTCCTAAATCAACACACAATTTTCAGTATACAACACACTAATAAAAGAAAACTTCCAGAATTTAATGAAGCTTTTCTTTGGCACTGTAGACTTGGTCATATTAACGAAATAAGACTAAACAAGTTACACAAAGATGGATATTTAAAATCTTTTGAATATAAATCTTATGCGACTTGCCAGTCTTGTATCAAGGGTAAAATGACCAAAACTCCGTTTACCGGACACGGAGAAAGAGCTACTCAACTCCTAGGCCTCATACATAGTGATGTATATGGGCCAATGTCTACACAGGCTAGAGGCGGTTTTTCATACTTCATTACATTCACTGACGATTTCTCAAGATTCGGTCATGTATTTTTATTAAAGCACAAGTCCGAAACTTTCGAGAAATTCATTGAATATAAACAAGAAGTAGAAAAACAAACCGGCTTGAGTATCAAGATGCTTTGATCAGATCGAGGTGGTGAGTATCTCAGTACAGAATTTACAAACTTCCTAAAAGAGAATGGGATTCTCTCTCAGCTCACTCCCCCTTACACACCACAGCACAATGGTGTGTCAGAACGACGGAATAGGACCCTATTAGATATGGTCTGGTCCATGATGAGTGACGCTGAGTTACCCGTCTCGTTTTGGGGGCATGCATTGGAGACTGCAGCATTTCTGCTAAACAGGGTTCCAACCAAAACCGTATCTACCACGCCATATGAGATATGGCATGGGAAGAGACCATCTCTTAAGAGAATTAAGATTTGGGGTTGCCCGGCCTATGTTAAAAAGCAGAATCCGGACAAACTCGAGACACGGTCAGTCATGTGTAATTTTGTGGGATATCCAAAGAATTCTTATGGATATCTATTCTGCCACAAAGAGGAACAAAAAGTGTTTGTTTTTCAACATGCCACATTCTTGGAAAAAGAGTTTTTCACAGATAAAGATGATGGCAAGGTGGTGGATCTAGAAGAGGTTCTAGAGACACAAACTACAAATGACGATTTGGTTGAACAGGCTGTTGCAACAGAAACTGAAGAACCTCGGCCACTCCGTAGGTCTGGTAGGACTTCTCGCCCACCGGAGAGGTACTACGGTTTCCTCATTGATGGTGACAGAGAAGATTGTATCATGGATGATGATGATCCTACCAGTTTTCAGCAAGCTATCACGAGTAGAGACTCTGTGAAGTGGCCGGATGCCATGAGATCCGAAATGGAGTCTATGTACACCAACAAAATATGGACTTTGGACGTTGTACCCCCTGGGGTAAAACCTGTGGGGTGCAAATGGATCTTTAAAAGAAAGATTGGTGTAGATGAGCAGGTAGAGACCTATAAGGCAAGACTTGTGGCGAAAGGCTTTCGTCAAAGACCAGGTTTGGACTATGACGAAACTTTTTCGCCCGTAGCCATGCTTAAATCCATTCGGATCCTACTTGCTATTGCTGCTCACCACGACTATGAAATCTGGCAGATGGACGTTAAAACAGCATTTCTAAATGGAGATTTAGAAGAATGCGTTTATATGGATCAGCCAGAGAGCTTCATTGACAGTGGGAGCAGCGGGAAAGTTTGTAGATTGCTTAAATCCATATATGGGTTAAAGCAGGCATCTCGGAGTTGGAACATCTGTTTCGATGAAGTTATCAAAGAGTTTGATTTCATCAAAAATCCAGATGAACCTTGTGTTTATAAGAAGGCTGTAGGAAGAGCTGTAACATTCCTCGTATTGTACGTGGATGGCATTCTTCTGATAGGAAATGATATTCCCATGCTACAGTCGGTCAAATCTTTCTTATCACTAAGGTTCTCCATGAAGGACCTGGGTGATGCCACATACATCCTGGGCATAAGGATCTATAGGGATAGATCCAAAAAGTTATTGGGATTGTCCCAAACCAGGTACATTGACACCATCCTAAAAAGGTTTAGTATGGAAGACTCCAAGCGGGGTGTCTTACCCGCTTGCCATAGGGTCACTCTCTCCAAGGACTCTTGTTCAAAGACTGATGAAGAGAGAGCTCGCATGAGCGTTATACCCTATGCTTCGGTAGTAGGATCTATAATGTATGCGATGTTATGTACACGCCCAGATGTAGCTTATGCACTTAGTGTTGTAAGCAGGTATCAATCCAACCCAGGGGAGAACCACTGGATAGCTGTGAAGAACATTCTTAAGTACTTACGAAGGACTAAAGAATTGTTCTTGGTGGATGGTAATGAAGATCTCCAAATAGAGGCCTTTACCGATTCAAGCTTCCAGAGCGATAAGGACGACAGCAAATCTATCTCTGGGTTTGTATTTACCCTCAATGGAGGGGCGGTGAGTTGGAAGAGTTCCAAACAAGATACCGTTGCAGACTCTACGATGGAAGCTGAGTACATTGCTGCAAATGATGCTGCCAAGGAAGCCGTCTGGATGAAGAAGTTTGTCTTGGAGCTAGGAGTAGTTCCAACCATTATTGATCCAATACCTTTGTATTGTGATAATAATGGGGCTATGGCGTTAGCCAAGGAGCCCAGATCCCATCAGCGGTCCAGACACATCCTGAGGCGTTTTCATTTGATCCGGGAGATTGTAGATCGCCGCGAGATCGAGATTAGGAGAGTAGACACAAAGAATAACGCCGCGGATCCATTCACCAAGGCCCTCCCTCAGCCTCAGCATGAGCGATTTTTTGAGATGTTGGGTATGAGATACGCCAATAACTGGCCTTAGTGCAAGTGGGAGATTGTTGGATATATGTATGCCCTAGAGGCCATTATATGATAGTGGATGTATTTGTACATGTATATATATTCAGTATGCATTCTTGCTCGACATGATAGTATACTATCTGGTTCTTCTTTATCTGACATGTTGATTTGATCATGCTTTTATTCATTCATACATGCTGATAAAGCCCTGAGGATATCGGCTTGACTACTCTGATTATGATGGAGATCATACTAGTGGGACATCTGTAGTCTATAAGCATATCCTGGAAAGTCCCTAGTCGTAGGTATATCGAGACGGGGCATTGATATACCAGAGTAGACTAGCATATATGATACTAGACCCATACGATGGGCGATGAATGTTCCCACATTCATTGATGTTTGACATCAAGATCATATACGGGTGCTCAGTGGTGATTGGGTACACTGGACGGACTCACCGAGAACTCCTATATGGAATTATATCTATCGTCGGATAGCAGTTCTCAGGTGACACTGGTACAGGTTAGTCTGTAGACCCGAGATCGTCATAGAGTCTTATGTGTTCTCCCACTGTACTTTGATTGCCACCCTACCACGGCTTTACTGAGTCGTGCAAACAGGTGGCCGTTGAGTACAGTCCCGAGACACACGAAGGCAATGAGCGATAGGAGGGGTTTCGTCTCTCCCGGTATTGGGAGTTGATGCTGTGCTGTGCCCGACTGGTTATATCAGTAAATCCCTTGCCAGGGCTGCTGAGATTCGCTGATAAGTGTTATCAGTAGTTTCTCGATCTATTATAGACCATTCACAGGCACGACTTATTGAATTATTGGGGTCGACATGACCTTCCCTAGGCTCAATATGCGGCATATCTGACGAAGAGACCGGACTGTACGGTAGTGTTGCCGGTTGGCTCGACGGGAGTTGTAGCAGGTTCGCTTATTTTCTTCTGATCGCTCAATACCCGGGTGGCAGTTACGTTTAGCTGACCGCTTGTGGCTTGGGGGTGCTTGATGTGATCATCACCCACTGCCGGCGTATTGACGAGTCTTAGAGTCCCACAAAGGAGTTACCTAGTCTAGGCGAAACGTTATGGTGCGCGTATGCGATATGCGCTTGGACCCGATTAAAATGCGCGTATGGGATACCGTATATTAATTAGGCGGCTTGCTTATGGTCGGGTCGTATGTGATATGACTGGATTAGTAAATCAAGTGTTGATTTATCATTAGCTTCTCACTACAAATCCTATCTTGTTTATTTTGGAGGTATGCATGCATGTATGCATTCATTCTTGTTCATGCACATATGGATGTGCATGCACACATGCATACATACATCATTTTATCATGGTTGCTTATACATTGAGAATGGTGGCAATATAATAATCACACCATGGTTATTTTTATGGATTATTATTGCTTTTGAATTAAAACAAAAAGGAAATGAAAATGGGTTAAATCATAAAAGGTTTCTACACTCTTCTTAACCTTACCATGCTCACCTACCATTTAACCCATGGTTTATTTTCTTTTTGTACTTTTAACTTCAATTCAATAATATCTTTAGAATTAACCATGGCTGGATATGAGAGGCGAAAAATATATATGCTTATTTTTCATTTTTCTTTCAAGGGTTCTTTTTTCTCTTCTTCACAAAAAGGCCATCATCTTCATCAACCTTGATCCTTTGCTTTCTAGTTCTTTCAAGAGAGCAAAATACTCATAAAAATAGGATTTTGAAGTGAGAACCTTAGCCACAACATCATTCTACACAAGTTTAGCCAACTTGTTTAGAGTGTTCTCTTCGATTCTCGAAGTTGCGAGCTTGGACGGGGAACTCCGGGTGGATCATCGTGGACGTGAGAGGACTTCAAGAGGACCTTTTTCCAAACCCCAATAGACTAAGGAGTCCAGCAAAAGGGAGCTACAAAGGTTGTAGTCTCGAAACCCTAATTTTATTAGCTTTAAGTTTCGTAACCCTAATTTTCTAGGATCGATTCCTCTGCATGCTTGTTTAGCACCATCAAAATCCAAACTTTGAGACATGTGATGCTTCAAAACTCCTTATAGGGTGCTAGGCAAACCTAACAACAAATATCGCGAGAATAGAATACAGTATCACATATTCGCATTATTCTCGGTCCCGCACATATCACATATGTGCTCCTACTTCGTTTTGCCTGAGCCAGTAAAACCTCTATGTAGGACTCTTAAGACTCGTCAGTACGCCGGCAGTAGGTGATGATCACATCAAGCACCCACAAGCCGCCAGCGGTACTAGCTGGACGTAATGGCTACCCGGGTATTGAGCGATCAGAAGATCAACAAGCAAGCCCGCTCTAGCTCCTGTAAAGCATGTCAGTGACACTACTGTACAGTCCGGTCTCCTCGTCCGATATGTCGTATATCAAGTCTTGGGGTGGTAAACGTCAGACCCCAATAACCGATAAGTCATGCCGATATGAGGCTCATAACGGGTCGAGAAACTACTGATAACACTTACCAGTAAATCTTTAAATCTGCCCTAGCCAGGGACTTTCCTGTTATAGCCAATCGAGCACAGCGCAATATCAACCCCCAATACCGGGAGAGACAAAACCCCTATTATCTCTCATTGCCTCTATGTGATTCAGGACTATACCCAAAAGACACCATTTTGCACGTCCTCTTGAACGTGGTAAGGTGGAAATCAAAGCACAGTAGGAATCACACAAGAATCTATGACGATCTCGGGTCTACAGACTAACCTGTACCAGTGTCACCAGAGAACTTCTATCTTACGATAAGTATAATACCAGCTAAGAGTTCTCGGCGAGTCCGTCCAGTGTACCCAGTCTCCACTGAGCACCCGTATACCATCTCTGATGTCAAACACCAATGGATATGAGATCATCCATCACCATCTCATGGGTTGAGAAGCGTATACGCTAGTCTACTCTGGTATATCGATGCCTCGTCTCGATACACCTACGACTAGGAACATTAAAGGATGAACTTATAGACTATTATGGCCCCACTAGTATGATCTGCATCACAATCCTGGTAGTCAAGTACACATCCTAAGGGCTTTACCAACATGTAACCATATGGCAGTATCAAGAGACAAGTATACATGTTAAGATAAAGAGCAACCAGATAGCATACTATCATGTCGAGCAAGAAAGTCCACTCTATATATGTCCAAGCATCCACTATAATATACATCTTATGTACAATAATGGCCTCTAAGGCATACACATAACTAACAATCTCCCACTTGCACTAGGGCCAGCTGCTGCAGTATCGCATACCCAACATCCCGAAGAGTCTCTCGAACTATATCTGGAAAATGGCCTTCATGAGTGGATCCGCTATATTGTTCTTCGTGTCAACTCTCCTGACCTCGATCTCCCGGCGATCAACTATCTCCCGGATCAGGTGATATTGCCTCAGAATATGCCTGGATCGCTGATGGGACCTGGTTCCTTGTGCAAAGCCACCGCTCCATTGTTATCACAATACAAAGGTATTGGATACTCAATGGATGGAACCACTCCAAGTTCAGTTATGAACTTCTTCATCCAGACTGTTGAAATCATTTGTTTTTCGATCCGGCCTTTTTGGCAGCATCATTGGCAGCGATGTATTCAGCCTCCATCATCGAGTCTGCCACGGTTTCCAGCTTGGAACTCTTCCAGCAAACCACCCCTCCATTGAGGGTAAAGAAAAATCCCGAGTGTGACTTAGAGTCGTCCTTATCACTCTGGAAGCTCGAATCGGTAAAGGACTCCACTTGGAGTTCTCCGTTACCATACACCAAGAGCATCTCTTTAGTTCTTCTCAAGTACTTGAGAATGCTCTTCACAGCTGTCCAGTGAATCTCTCATGGATCTGCTTGATACCTACTCATTACACTTAGTGAGTATGCTATATCGCATCGCATACATGATAGAGCCTACTGCCGAAGCATAGGGTATCTCTTGCATGCGAGCTCTCTCCAAATCAGTCTTGGGAGACATCTCTTTGGAGAGAGTGAGTCCTGAGATCGTGGGTAAAAACCCACGCTTGGATTCTTCCATACTAAACCTCTTTAGTATGGTGTCAATGTACCTGGATTTAAACAATCCCAGTATCCGTTAGATCTATCTCTATAGATCTTAATCCCTAAGATGTAGGAGGCACCCCCTAGATCTTTCATTGAGAATCTTTGTGATAAGAAGAGCTTGACCGATTGCAGCATAGGAATGTCATTTCCTATCAAGAGTATGTCATCCACGTACAATACGAGGAGGACAACCTTACTCTCTGCCACCTTCTTGTATATACAAGGTTCATCTACGTTTTTAACGAAATCAAACTCTTTGATAACGACATCAAAACAGATGTTCCAGCTCCGCGATGCTTGCTTTAACCCGTAGATGGATTTAAGCAGCTTGCACACCTTTCCGCTGCTCCCACTGTCTACGAAGCCCTCTAGTTGAGTCATGTACACGCACTCTTCCAAATCACCATTTAGAAAGGCAGTCTTAACATCCATTTGCCATATTTCGTAGTCATGGCATGCAGAGATGGCAAGCATGATCCGGATGGATTTAAGCATAGCCACTGGAGAAAAGGTTTCGTCATAATACACACCTGGTCATTGACGAAAACCCTTTGCAACAAGTCTAGCTTTGAAAGTCTCCACTTTCCCATCTACACCAAGTTTCTTCTTAAAGATCCATTTACTCCCAATGGGTTTTACCCCTTCAGGAGCAACTTCCAAAGTCCATACTTTGCTGGTGTACATGGATTCTATCTCAGATCGCATTGCATCTAGCCACCTCACTGAGTCCCCACTCGTGATGGCCTGCTCGATGTTAGTTGGGTCATCATCCTCCATGATGCAATCCTCGCTTCCACCATCAATGAGAAAACCGTGGTATCTCTCAGGTGGAAGAGAAACCCTACTAGATCGGCGGAGAGGCTGGGGTTCGTTAGGCATTATCGAATCCCCTGGTTACACTAAATCTTCTGTTACAGCTCTTGCAGCTGGAACCTCTTCCAGTTCTACCTCATGGCCACTAATCTCTTTTGCAAGAAATTCCTTTTCTAAAAAGGTGGCATGCCGAGAAACAAACACCCTTTGTTCCTCGGTGTGGTAGAAGATATACCCTTATGAATTTTTGGGATATTCTACAAATTTGCACAGAACAGACCGTGCTTCGAGTTTGTCCGGATTTTGCCGTTTGACATAGGCTGGACAACCCCATATCTTAACATAATTAAGACGTGGTCTCTTCCCCTTCCATATCTTATATGGAGTGGTAGGCACTGATTTGGTGGGGACCATATTCAATAGATGTGTAGATGTCTCCAGCGCATACCCCCAGAAGAAAATAGGTAACTCAGCTATGCTCACATAGAGTGCACCATATCTAATAGGGTGCGGTTCCTCCGTTCCGATACACCGTTGTGCTGTGATGTATATGGAGGAGTTAGCTGAGAGAGAATCCCATTCTCTTTTAGGAAGTCCAGGAATTCATTGCTCAAGTATTCACCTCCTCGATCAGATCGAAGGACTTTAATACTTTTTCCCGTTTGGTTCTCGACTTCTTGTTTATATTCTCTAAATTTCTCAAAAGCTTCAGACTTGTGTTTCATCAGGAACACATGTCCTTATCTTGAGAAATCGTCAGTGAATGTAATGAAGTACGAGGAACCATCCCTGGAATGTGTAGACATGGGACCGCATACATCACTATGTATTAGTCCCAAGAGTTCACTAACTCTTTCTCCGTGTCCTGTAAACGGAGTTTTGGTCATTTTGCCTTTGAGACATGATTGACAAGTGTCATAAGATGAAAATTCGAAAGGATTCAAATATCCATCCTTATGCAACTTAGCCAGTCGCGTCGCATTGATATGACCCAGTCTACAATACCACAAGAAGGATTCGTTCATTTCTGAACTCTTCCTCTTGTGTGTATTTTGTATGCTAAGAACTGTGGTTTGATTTAGAACGTATATGCCATTAATTAATAAGCCTGATCCGATCAACTTTTGATTCAGGAAGATGTTCATAACATTATCCTGTACTACAAAATTATATCCTTCTTTACTTAATAAAGAAACTGATATAAGATTGCATATCAGGGTCGGAATGTAATAGCATTCGTTCAGAATCAATGTATTGCCATTTGGTAATACAAGGTGATATTCGCCAACTGTTTTGGCTGCAACATTTGCCCCATTCCCGACTCTTACGGAATGATCACCCATTCCCAGTTCTCTACCTTTCTTTAGCCCATGTAACATATTACATATGTGGGATCCCGATCCGGTATCTAATATCCAGGACGTAGAGTGAACTGAGAAACAGTTCTCAATAACTAACACACCCGAAGAAGATACATCAATATGCTTATTCTTCGTTTGGGCGGCATGGGAATCCGGATATTCCCATATTCCCTGTTCAGTCTTATAACTCTTATAAGAAAGAACGGAACCAACATTCCCCTGCACAGTATAACATGCGCATTCGGTCAATACATCCATATTATTATCTTGATTAAGACGTGACATGGTCACTACCTGGAGAGAGAGAGAAGAAAACACTTTAGCGTATGCTCTTGTAAGATTAGATTGGTTATTATTTTATCTAATCAGGATGGCTCCCACTGTTTTTATCAAATCTTCCTTCAAACCCTAAAAGGAAAGACTAGCCGAGATTAATTACACCCTACAACTTCGCCAATCTTTTAGCCAGGCCAGTGCCGGTACTTTGAGGGAGGTTCCCCGTGCTTTCGCACGGACCTAATTAAAATAAACCTCGTTTTCCCAGGGGCGTAACCCCGTTGACACCTTTCTAGACACCTACTTGATCGACAAATTGTCTTGTGTAAAACTCTCCCAGGAGAAACTCTTGCTCGCAGCGGGATCGGGATCCAACTATCTCATAGAAGGTATGCAATCTCATTGCAAGTTTCAACACTTGAAACTCCCGATATATTTTTCCCCTAGCGTGCTATGACCTTGACGAAAACCAACAAACCATAGTGCGCTAGTTAAGTTCAAGCCGTACATTTCATGATTGAATTAAACCCACCCGCACGACCCTTGACGAAAGCCAACAAAGCCATATAACTACTCTAATCCAATCGCATCATATGCAGCAGATAAGCAGTAAGTAGCTACCGCACACTACACCTTGACGAAAGCCAACAAATGTAGCACGAATACTAGATACTACTTATCTGAAATGACGGAGGGCTACGACAGGTTTTTCTGATAACCTTTTGCGTAATGAACTTGATATCGTTGCGGAATCGTGTGATTTTGAAAGGGAGTGTTTTTGAGGCTTTCCTAGTTTCACTAAAAAGGTCACTCCCGGTGAAGGGATCTCGGCTCTTTCCTTATCGAATAAGGTACATGATATATCACATATATCACTATGCAAAGCAAATACTCCAAAAGCAATCAAAAGACAAACCGTGTGTTGTAACATCTGCCAGTTATTGCTAAAGAGGTCACTCCCAGTGAAGGCATCTCGGCTCTTTCCTTATCGAATAAGGTGCTGGATATATCACATATATCACTATGCAAAGCAAATACTGTAGCTACTCTTTTTGAAAATTTGATTCCACAACATCTTTTAGGTTTCTTTCTTTTCATTAATCTCATTAATGAAGTTCCATCATTTAAGCTTCCTAAGCATCACAGAAGAAACAAAAATACAACGTATGCTTATGCCATCCGCATTCGCCACAGTGTCCCGTTATGGACCGTTAGGTTACTTAACTAACGACATACTGGGACGGGACTAGCGCGGGTGCAAAACATAAGCAATGTTTACTATATATCTCATATATAATGTATATCCATTCGTCTCAGAATCCACAGTGATCATATCACATAGAAACAGAAGAAACATATGAAATATTGGATATACTAGGAGGTCCGTGTTTTATTTTGAACCTCTATAAAACATGGATTCCACGATTGCGGTGAATAGCCAAACCCATATCCCTAGACCCCTACGAGAGCGGCAAGCAACCCTACAAATTCTAGAGTTAGGAGACCCGGACTCGACTCCTCGAGATGGTCTCCCACTGGACTCTAGAACCCGGTTACTTGTGCTCCCCTCCTTTGGTCTATCCTAATGCTGAAAAGTAAATAATATACAACAATGGTGATATCATCCTCAACCCGGAAGTGTCCCAATAAAAGAATATTACATACATTGAATTTTACATGAATAAAAATAAAAACTCTCATCTCATATAAAACCCCGGGCTATTCATAAAGCGACGATCCAATATAACATATCACAGCAATACATAACATCACATGTCATCAACGTAAGTAAATATGCGTATCCCAATTGTCGTTGACATATAGCAACAAAACCGGAGATACACCACATATTACACTTACGGTCGAGAAAAACTAGACGATGTTAAACATTTTGATCGAATCAACAAACACCCACAATTACCCAAAAATCTCAACACTTGAGCGTAGTTTAAAATTATTCAGCACATACTACAGTACCAATGGACCAGCCGTAGAAGGGTCAACCAACGCCTCACAGGTGGCACCGCTGAACCACCACAAACCTGAGGGTTTAGTGGCGGTTCTGACGGTCACATAATCGAGTTAAGGTTTTGTTCTTCTAGAGGGTCCGTCGCATAACTTGCATGATGTTTGAATGCTTTTTAACTACGGAAAAAATCCAACACTTGGAAAATTTTCCGGCAAGGGTTAAAGCGGGTATTTGATATCCGATCAAACTTTTTAACACCGTTTAAAGTAACCCGAAAACAGTTAGAATTACGACTACGAAATACTCCGAGTTGCCTTTATAGTAAATTAACATCTCATGCAAATTTAGCAAAAACTAACAACAACTGAAACACCGAAACCCAGTCAATGGAACACCGGCAAAATTTGAGGGGATGTGCTCGGTTTTTGGCCGGGATGGGGGGGTGTGTGGCCGGCCACTTTTCCCCAGAAACGCCTCAAATTTCTCCAGTTTTCATGTTATATTACATACAACATTCTGTACTTATTTGGAAAATTTTTTGACAACAATAAAAATTGACAGAAACTGCAGTTTTGGATTTCCAAGTTTCGGAGTATTTCGGTTTCGTAATCCTACACAATCCATCTAATTCTCTAACTAGGCTCTGATACCACTGTAGGGATCCTATGAACGACAGCAACGTTTCGGGAGGCATCATCCATGCCATTTTCAAAATTCTGCCGTTTTAAAGAACCCTAAACTAGAATCGATAACTAGAGAATCATACAAAATAACATGTAAACTACTTTACTCTAAGTGATAACGGAATACAACTTTTGTAGACCAGTCCTTCATTTTCATTATCTCATTATAGTGGTCCCTTCGCTGCAATCATGGAACTCCCGGACTCTTACATGGATTCTCAAGGCGAAAAGAACGATCTTGCTTGAAGTATTCGAGGCCGAAGATGATCTACGTCGAGGAGACACAAACTCAAGCTACTACTTCACTAATGAGAGATTAGTGAAGAAAACACCCTATACTAAAGTGCCAATCTAGTAGAGGATGATGAAGTAAGAAGTGAGCTCACTTTAGTTTTATTTTTCTCACAATATTTTCTCTCTTTAGAAAACCCTAGCAAACTTTTTGCTCAAGGAAGAAGAAGATGAGCAAAAGAAATATGAATGAACTAATGAGATGAGAGAATGAACCATGGGTGAGTTTGTATCATATACTAACTCATGTAGAGACATAACCATGGCTAAATTATAATGGTTAGGTTAATAAATATCTTAAGTAAAACAAAATTAGTGGACTAAGTTAATGCATTCACAAGCTTCATGAAGCTTCATGCATGTGAGCTATTGTCCACTAATTTGGAAGTACTTTAAATACTAAAACCCAACATTATAATTAGTATGGTGTAAATCTCATACACCCATGTAGTGTGTATCAACAACCATGATACAAAATAAAACACAATTAATTATATCACATATATATTAAGTGTGCACATGTGAGAATAATAAATGCTTAAGTGAGCTAATATTAGTTAATGTAAATTAGTATATCTAATATACAATTATACACTAAATTATCAAATCAACACCTGATTTAATAATCTGGCTATATCACATATAACCGACTAATATTAAATGTACCAACTTATCGAATTAACACTTGATTCGATAACCCGGCTATATCACATATAACTGTCCGATACAAATATCGTGAGAATAGAATACAGTATCACATACTCGCATTATTCTCGGTCGTGCACATATCACATATGTGCTCCTATTTCGTTTTTCCTGAGCCAGTAAAACCTCTATGTAGGACTCTTAAGACTCGTCAATACGACCGTAGGTCGTCATGCCTGAATTTGGGGGCAGATGCTATTTGGTTTTATCCACCCACCTCTCCGAGGATGCCAAGCTGATTTATGGCACCGTGTATCGAAAGTTTAGATAGATGCGACCGTTGTAGCAGATTTCGTCAGATTCCCCCTCATTGTGAGGGGTTTTGATTGTAGGGACGCTCTTCCCTGCAGGAGCAAGCCCCTGCAGTTAATTACATTACCGCATAGCGATAACCACTTTTTCCTGCTCCAGAAGGTCACTGCATGTCATTTGTGTTTGTTTTATTTTTGGTTGCCCGTGGATTGTATACGGAAACTAATTTGCGTTGTCACCCGTAGAGCGTGGATTGGTCCAAATCCGTATTTTCTTAGATTTGGGTTTGATTTGATTTAAGGATCGTTAACCTTGTTTGAAATTAAGATCGACTTAAATATTTTTTAAGGATACGTTAATCCGATATTGGACCAAGATCTACTTAATGGGGGTTCAGGATCATTTTTGATCCAACGAAAGAGCATTTGGGCTCTATCGTTTAAGTTTAAGGACGTTACGGTCCATAGCTAGTTTAAGGACATTACGGTCCATAACTAGTTTAAGGACATTACAGTCCGTATTGGGATGTGTCCGTCCATTTGAGAGTACACTAAAGAGTTGTTGGTTATCGGGACCCACCACCTCTCTGAAGACGCTGAAGAATTACAACGACATTTATCAGAGGTGTGAGAAGATGTACCCTTGAACCGATGTCGGTTGGAAGATTAATAGTCGTGTTAGGGACTAAGACCAATTTGGAAAAATTGTGAGCATATGGGCTCGGTTGATCTGAATTAGGGACTTTTGGTCAACTTGGACTCAGCCCACTCAGAGGCGTAGCCTTTAAGGCGAATAACTCTTTCTGTGCTGTTACGGTAGCGAGTTTTGGTAAGTTCAGTAAGTGAAGTGACGGGTGAATAAAGTGTTAAACACTTGTTTGGGCTCGGTCCTTTTTCTATGCAAACAATGCCGAGCATTGATATGGGCTTTGACACTCACCCTCTTTTTTTGTCTTTTATGGAGTGTTAAACACCCTTTATGGTGCCCACGTGAGGGACACGTGATGCACTTGGCACCGAGCGCCAACCAGTGAGTGCTAGGCACTACTTGTTGAGCAGCATCCACGTGAGGGGCACATGGGCGTTTGGCGCTGGGCGCCAACCACTGAGTGTGAAGCACTCATTATTAAGAAGCGCCCACGTGAGGGGCACGTGGGGCGCTTGGCGCTGGGCGCCAACCACTGAGTGCTAAGCATTCTTTATTAAGCAGCGCCCATGTGAGGGGCACGTGGGGGCGCTTGGCGCCAACCACTGAGTGCTAAGCACTCTTTTTTAAGCAGCGCCCACGTGAGGGACACATGGGGTGCTTGGCACAGGGCGCCAACCACTGAGTGCTAAGCACTCTTTATTAAGCAGCGCCCACGTGAGGGGCACGTAAGGCGCTTGGCGCTGGGCGCCAACCCCTGAATGCTAAGCACTCTTTATTAAGCAATGCCCAAGTGAGGGGCATGTGGGGCGCTTAGCGCTGGACGCTAACCACTGAGTGCTAAGCACTCTTTATTAAGCAGCGCCCACGTGAGGGGTACGTGAGGCGCTCGACGCCGTTTCTTTCTTTGTGCATTTTTCTAAAGAGTTTGATTCTTTTTTCTCCCCTGGATCTTCAATCCCCAAGAAAAAATTCATCCCTATGAGAATTAAATTCTCATTTGTGGGAGACTTGTCTCATGGATCTCAGATCCAGGGAAAGAACTTTTTTCTTTTATGAGGGTTAAACCCTTAGATATGTAGATGAGATGCTCTAATCTCTATTATCTTTATTTACTTTGAAGAAAGTTCTTCTTCCTTCTTTTCTCTTAAAGCTCTTTTTTTTTTGCTTTCTCTTCTTTTTGAACTTGAAGTTTATGGGAGGGGGGTTCCTCTGTATAAGACTTGAAGTCTTGGGCCTTTATATAGTGGATGCAAGTTTATTGATTTATTTAAAGAAATCTCTCATTGAGAGACCCTTAATTGATTTGGGGATTTTATCCATCGTTGGATTTTTGATCTAAGAACTTCTGTTTTACAGAAGATATTTTTCTTGTTTTTAAAAAGATTGGGAAAATATTTTCCATACAAAGCTTATTATGTAGCTTGGTGATTTTTAATCACCATTGGATCTTTAATCCAACGGTGCTTTGTTTTACAGAGCGTAATCTTTCTTATTTAGAAAGATTGGGAAAAATATTTTCCCCTACAGAGATTATTCTGTAGCTTGGTGATTTTTTAATCATCATTGGATTTTTAATCTAACGGTGCTCTGTTTTATAGAGAGTAATCTTTCTCGTTCAGGAAGATTGGGGAAATATTTTCCCATACAGAGCTTATTCTGTAGCTTGGTGATTTTTAATCACCATTGGATCTTTAATCCAACGGTGCTCTGTCTTACAGAGCGTAATCTTTCTTGTTTAGAAAGATTTGAGGAATATTTTCTCAACAGAATTTAATTCTGTATTTTGATGATTTATCATCTCCGTTGGATATTTGATCCAACGGCAGAGAACTTTCAGTTCTGGCGCCGGCGCTCTTATGCGGGGCACGTGAGGCGCTGCCTCAGATTTTTTTTTAACTCTTAGCACTGGCGCCCTCGTGCAAGGCACGCGAGGTGCTGCCTCAGAGTTTTTAACTCTCGGCGTTAGCACCCTCGTGCAAGGCACGTGAGGCACTGCCTCAGAGTTTTTAACTTTCGGGGCCGGCGCCCTCGTGCATGGCACGTGAGGCGTTGCTTCGATTTTGAAGGTGTATTTTCACCTTCTTTCTTTGCTTTTCCTAAGTCAAACTTCTTTTTCCCAATGCTTAGAAATAGTTCCATCATGCACAACATTTTCTGTGCCTAGACTTAAATGTCTCCCTTCATAATCCGAAGCAAGGTTTATCTTCTCTTTCACTTTCAGAGAATTATTTTAACAGAGAAAAGCCATGGCTTGTAATCGTCCACATGTTCGCCGGCAGCCATGGAATGTGCCTATTGAGGAAATTATTCCTCGTTTTGCTGCCCGCTTGGTGAACCCTACTCTTACGGATGACCAATGTGATATGGTGCTGCACGAGCTCTTGGCTCGTAGAGGATCTCCTCTCCTCATCGGCTCCATTTGGTTCCGGATGGTCTTCTTGTCCGTGCTCGATGATATTCCCCCTCATCCGGCGGAGATGGCTCCGGCGATACTCGACGCCGCAGAGGACAAGATCGAGTGCTTTCATGAGGCACTTTTGATTACCACGGCCCTGAGGGATCACTCTGTTCAGCTGCTAAGCCAGATACGGGCTCAGCGGGCCATCATGTCTGCCTTCGCTGATGGGCATGGCGCTGACCGATGGGGAGCGACTCTTCGTGAAAATCGCTGCTTTGCCATGGTGGAGAAGGAAGAGAGGGAGTTAGAGAATTTTATCCATAGTTTTGTGAATCCCTGTACTTTCGATCCCATGTATGGTAATTTATTTCCTGTAGAATAACATGTTCAATTAAATGCTTTCTTTTTGTCGTTGACCACCAAGTGCTCCCTTTCTAACACCTGTTCTTCTTCTAATGTGTGTATGTGCGTATATGAATGAGCCCGATTTCACACATATTTGTAAATGAAACTTAAACCGGTGTAAACAGGAACAAATAGCTCTTGGCCAAAGATTTAGGCGGGAACAAATGCCCTCCACTACTTTGCCTACGTAAGTATGTACGTGGGTGAAGTAGTGCAGAGTTATGCAGGACCATGGAATTGAGGGCTTAGGAGATAAGTTTAGGGCCCTTGTAGCCTAAGACTTTTTCCATCTTCATGAGCCGTAAGGGTCTCAAGAAGGTTTTTTCTCCCTATGAGTCGAGAGGATCTCATAGGTGAATATTCTCCCTAGAAATCGTGAGGATTTCCAAGTGTTCATCGCCTCCATGAGTCGTAACGATCTCACTCGGGTATTTTTTCCTTACGAATCGTGGGGACCCGTAAGTAGCTTCTTCATTTCAGTGGCATGTAACTTTGGCAAATGTGTCTTGTAGATAGTCTACTTTGATCTCCTTGCAGGGAAGCGATGGCTTAGAAGACAGGTTCAGATCTTCCGCCTAAGATTTTTCAACTTTATGAGCCATGAGGGTCTCATAAAGACTTTTCTCCCTACAAGTCGAGATGATCCCGTAGGTGTATTTTCTTCTTAGGAGCCGTGAGGACTCCTAAGTGCATTTTCTCTTGAGAGTCGTAAGGATCTCACAAGAGAATTTTTCCCCTTACAAGTCGAGAGGACTCGTAAGTGGTTGTTTCCCTCCTTGTCGAGATTCGACTTTGGAGAGTGTGGCCCGTGAATAGTATGCAATTGTCCATCTTGGACCGACTTGCAGGGCCCTCGTTCTTAGGAAACAGGTCCTTATCCCTATTGCCTAAGGCTTTTCCCTACGAGTTGAGACGAATTGAGAAGTTCTCGGAAGGACACTAATTTCCTCACGAGTCGAGACGAATCGAGAAGTTCTCGCAAGGGTGTCCTAACATCACAATTAACTCCTGCTAGTAGAAGTCCATTAGGGTCGTGGTACTAGGGTTTTTTACCCGTCGCATCATCGCGTTGGCCGATATATTCCCCGATATGCAATCTTGTTGTTCAGGTATCCCCGCGACTTTCGTGTCTCTGATCCTTTTGAGGGCCGAACAAGACGTCTTCAAGTAATCTTCCAGGTAATATTACCGTCGAAAGAGCAAGCGTTAGGGATATTCCATATCTCTTTTTATTTGAGGTTAGGCTCAGTTTGGGAGCCCCGATGAGTCATGACCACTCTACGCTGGAGTAGGATGGTCTCCGATAGTCTTTCAGGTCTCATTTGAGTTGCCGTCAAGACCCTGAAGCTATGGATCTTCCTTTGCTTCGTTGGTTGACATTGTGTCTGCAATATTGCGGCGAATGTTGAGGTTGTCTCTGGGTTGTCTGTGAACCGTCGAGATTTAGAACTAGGAGACTTTGCTATGGCTCCGTTTTGTTGATGCCGCGCCTGTATCCTTCTAGAGGGAGGAAGAACGCTGTTGGTTGATCTCTAGGCTGTGGATGCCGCCGTCGAGACTTAGAACTAGGGACTTCGCCATGGTTCCGAGGTAGTCTCTAGGTTTTCTGTGAACCGTCGAGATTTGGGAACTAAGGGACTTTGCCGTGGCTCCGAGGTAGTCTCTAGGTTTTCTGTGAACCGTCGATATTTGGGACTAGGGGACTTTGCCGTGGCTCCGAGGTAGTCTCTAGGTTGTCTGTGAAGCGTCAAGATTTTGGACTAGGGGACTTCGCCGTGGCTCCATTTTTCTGACGTCGTATCTGCTTCCGGTTGGAACGAGAAGGAACGCCGTTATTTATTTCTAGGCTGTAGGTGTAGCCATCGAGATCTGGCTTCCCTTTGACGAAACCTGGTGGGACGATATGGTTCCCTTTCTGTTTGTGCCCATGCATTGTATACAGGGGTCAATATGATCTTACCTGCAGGGCAAAATTTTCATTTTATTTTATTTCTTTCCGCGATGCTCTATCATTTCAGCTTTTTATATCGCGAAAGTCGCGATTGCCCAATCATTTCGGCTATTTTTCGCGGTGCCCAATCATTTCGGCTATTTTTCTTTTTCTTTACTCGCTGCTTTTTATTGCG
The DNA here is from genome assembly GCA_030015575.1 of Agapanthus africanus. Lineage (NCBI taxonomy): Eukaryota > Viridiplantae > Streptophyta > Magnoliopsida > Asparagales > Amaryllidaceae > Agapanthus > Agapanthus africanus. Next base: position 28,340,069 of record CM057338.1, read on the forward strand.
AGGTGCCCTATCATTTAGGCTATTTCATATGCATTTTTAGCTCGTTGATTTTTGCTGCGAGTATGGAACTTGAGATTTGATACCAAATCTTAGCATCAGCATCGCTGGGACTGGAATATGGCCAGGAGCGAATCATCATTTGCCGTGAAAGGACTTGGAATTTGATACCGATTTAGGCATCAACATCGCTACAACTGGGACATTGCCAGGAGCGAATCATCATTTGCCTTTGTCGATTCGAGCAAAGATGGCTTAGCAAACATGGTTAGGATCCTGTCGGCTAAGGCTTTTGATTTCATGAGCCGTAGGGGTCTCATAAAGGTGTTTCTCCCTACGAGCCATGAGGATCTCGTAGGTGCGTTTTTTCCTTAGGAATCGTGAGGATTCTTAAGTGTGTGTTCTCTTATAAGTCGTAAGGATCTTACAAGAGTGTTTTCTCCTTATAAGTCGAGAGGACTTACAAGTGTCGTTCACCAAATGGGGAAATTTCGCGCCATTGGTGGAACTCGGTGGGGGAAACGTTTATTTCTGCCCGTGGATTGTATACAAGGACCGATATTGAACCGTTTGTAGGGAAACTTGGGGAGTGTGATGGCTTAAGAACAGGTTTAGATACCTGTAGCTTAAGGCTTTTGAATCCTATGCGCCGTGAGAGTCTCATAGGGGGATTCTCCTTACAAGTCGTGAGGATCTCGTAAGTGTAATTTCTCCTTAGGAATCGTGGAGATCCCTAAGTATGTTTCTCCCTTGTGAGTCGTAAGGATCTCACGTGGGTATTTTCTCCTCACAAGGTCGAAAGGACCTTGCAGGTGTCTTTATTTTAACGAGATTGCGCTTTTTCGGGTTTTCACAAACTCACCGGTAGTCCTGCTGTTTTTACTCACGGCGCCCTTTCGGGTTTTCATCCGTTCCCATTTCGCTTGTGGACGTATCTTTTTTTTGGCGAAGAAACTCTCGAGAATAGTTTCGCCGCATATGATCTATTTGTTCATCCGACAGGATTTGAGTCGCAGTCCACACCGTTGGGACTTGTGGACTTGCACTCCATTATCGCCGTGTTTGAGGAAACATTATTAGTTTACGGACTTCTCGGTCCGTTGTTAGTTTAAAGACATCTCGGTCCAATGTTAGTTTAAGGACATCTCGGTCCACAGCTAGTTTAAGGGCGTTGCGGTCCATTGTTAGTTTAAGGACATTACGATCCATTGTTTTTGGAGGTGAGGTTTCGCTGGATACTACTTATAGAGTTTAGACTCAGGGAGATAGCGAGCAGATACGAGCGTCGTCATCCATCATTAACCTGAGCCGTGACTTGTCAAGCGTAGTATTTCGCCTGAAGGGTCTTTCGCTATGCATATCCACAAGCATGTAGGCCCCGCTTTGGTAAACCTTGTCTAGGATATACGGGCCCTCATAGTTTGGCTCAAATTTCCCCCATTTAGCACGGTTAAGGATCATAGGTCTTTTTACGACTAGCATGAGTTCGCCTTGGCGGAATGTTCTCGGCTTAGTAAATCTTTCGTATGAGTGCGTCATCCTTGCTTTGTAAGCTTCTAGGTTTTGCTGCGCCATGAGACGAGTTTCATCAAGGGCATTGAGCTCCTCAAGCTGAAGATGGGCATTTTCTTCATCCGTCAGCTCGTATCGAACCGCTACTCGTAGAGAGGGTAGCTCTATCTCCAAGGGAAGTACCACTTCTGTGCCGAATACTAACGCAAATGGCGTTGTGTTCGTGTCTATCTTGAACATGGTCCGATAGGCCCACAGAGCTTCATGCAATCTCTCGTGCCAGTCCTTTTTATTTTTGGACACCGTTTTCTTTATGATCTTTGTCAAGGTCTTGTTGAAAGCCTCAGCTATACCGTTAGCTCGAGGATTATAAACTGAAGAATATCTCCAATCTATTTTATGATGTTGTGCGAAGCGGTTGATCTTATGGCTTCTGTAGGCTGGCCCGTTATCCTAGATGATCCGCCGCGGAGTGCCGAACCGGTAGATGACATGCGTCCTGAAAAAATGGAGGATGTTCTTCGTCTTCACTTCCCTTAACGGTATTGCTTCTGCCCATTTAGAGGAGTAATCGGTTGTTGCTAATATGAACCGATGTCCCTTGGATGATGCTGGTTTGATGGGCCTGATTATATCGGTCCCCCACATTTCAAATGGCCAGCTAGCCAATGTTGGGTGTAGCGGATTCGGATGCTGGTGGATGAAGTCCCCATGAATTTGGCACGAGTGACACTGTTTTGAATATTCAAGGCAGTCCCGAATCATCGTGGGCCAATAGTAACCCATTCTTTTGATCTTCAGCTTCATCTTTGGCCCAGCTTGATGGGAACCGTAGAGTCCGTCATGAGCTTCTTGAATGACCCTTCTTGCTTCTTCTGGTCCCAGGCATCTCAGCCATAGAAAATCGAACGATCTCTTATAAAGAGTGCCATTGACGAAGGCAAAAGACAGGGCTCACTTCAAGAGCTGATGTCTTGACGACGCGTCTTCGGGTGTTCGATGGGATTTGAAGTAGTCTATGAAGACTTCTCTCCAATCCTTCGCCCTTTCTTCATCCTCCAATTGGAAGGCCTCTTGTTCGGTTGCTTCCTCTCCTTTAGACGTCTTCAGAGATATTTCTGCTGGTGTGAGAATCCGAAGACTTTGCACAATGATCTTTACGTCATCGAGATTTTCGTTGGCCAGTTCTTTAGCGAGCTTGGCTAATGCATCTGCCTTGCTATTTTTCGCACGCGGTATGCTTTCTAGGGTATAGGAGGGGATTTGCATCAGCAATTGCTGCACTCTTTCACCATACCTGATCAGTTCTGGCTTGCACATCTGGTAGTCGCCATTTACTTGGCTAACGACTAGCTGGGAGTCTCTATATATGAGGAGGTTTTTGATCCCCATGTTGACAACAATCTCGAGACCTGCTATCAAAGCTTCATACTCGGATTCATTGTTTGTTCTTGGCTCCGTTAAGGAAAGGGCAAAACGCATAATCCCTCCTTGTGGAGTCATGAAGATAAGGCCCACCCCGGCTTTAATCATAGAGGTGTTTTGCTTTCGCTTCTTCAAGGAGGACGCTCTATCGAAGTAGAGTTCTTATCGGGTATCATTCCCTTCTTTCTCTTTGTCAATTGCGTCAAACGCGTGTTCGTCCAGCAACTCGCAGTTCAAGGGAGAGTCGGCAGGTATCGGATGCTTAGCGAGAAAGTCGGTGATGGCCTGGCCTTTTATTGCCTTGAGGGGTCGATATACTATCGAGAACTCCATCAAGAGGAAGGCCCATTTAGCAAGCCTTCCTGTTAATATGGCTCTCGACATCAAATATTTTGGAGGATTCACCTTTGATATGAGATGAACCTCATGTGCCAAGGCGTAATGTCGGAGCTTCGTCACCGCGAAGATCAACGCCAGGCAGCGCTTTTCGATTGGGGAGAAGTTGTTTTCTGCCCCCAGGAGAACTCGACTCAAATAGTAGAGAGATCTCTCCTTCCCCTGGTCGTTCTCCTGTGCCTACAACGCACCTAAAGAACTTTCAAGGGTTGTTGTGTACAGGATGAGGGGCTTTCCTTTGACCAGAGCGGTCAGTACCGGCAGGTTCTACAGATATTGCTTGATTTCGTCCAGTGCGTTTTGGCATTTGCGATCCAAAATGAACGAGGTCCCTTTCTTCATTAGATGATTGTAGGGGCGGCATTTGCCGGAGTGGTTAGCTATGAACCGCCGGATATACGCGAGCTTTCCTTGAAGAGACCGCGGTTGTTTGAGAGTTCTTGGCGCAGGCATTTCCATAATCGCCTTGATCTTTGACAGGTCTATTTCGATGCCCCGGTGTCGTACGATGAATCCCAGGAATTTGCCCGAGGAAACTCCAAATGCGCATTTCAGAGGGTTCATCTTCAGGTTGTACTTCCGAAGGCGCTGGAACACTATCTTCAAATGCTCCCAGTGCTCTTCGTACGATTTGCTTTTCACCATGAGGTCATCAATATAACATTCGATAATCTCGTGTATGAGGTCATCAAAAGATCTTTGTCACGGCCCTCTAGTATGTGGCTCCAGCGTTCTTCAGACCGAATGGCATCACTTTGCAGCAGAATATGCCTAGCGGGTCTGGAAAGCAGTGTGCTTTTGGTCTTCAGGATGCATCTTGATTTGGTTGTACCCTGAGGATCCATCCATGAAGGAGAAGACTTCATGGGTGGATGTGTTATCGATCATCAACTCGGTAACAAGCATTAGGAAGTCATCTTTCGGACAAGCTTTGTTGAGATCCTGAAAATCTATGCAGATGCATACTGTTCCATTTTTCTTCATTATCGGAATGATATTGGCGATCCAGTCAGGATATTGAACTTCTTGGATGAAGCCGGGGTCGATTATCTTATTGACTTCGGCATTGATACTCATCCCAAGCTCGAGCCGCATTCTTCTTGGCGCCTGTTTGACTGGCTTGACGTCCGGCGATATCCCCAGTTTATGCACAGCTATCTCTGGATCTAATCCCGGCATCTCGGAATAGTTCCATGCGAAACAGTCTTTATACTGCATAAGCACATCCTTTAACGTGGCTACCTGTTTCTCAGACAACATCTCACTAACGAACGTTGGTCTTGGGTCGTTTGCCGTCCCCAAGTCGATTTTTCTCAAGTTGTCTGATGTGGTGTGTATCCCATCTTCCAGATCTTTTGGCGCCGGTGGAAATTCTGAGATCACCTCGTTCTCATCTTCATTTGCGAAGCAATGGGGGAGGTCGTTCGTATTCTCGTGCTCTCCTTCCTTTGAGAATGTTATCATATGACAGGTACGAGCTCATTTCTAAGCTCGATTCTGATCTAAACTTTCCCTCGCAGTGTAGGTTGCTCTCGGCTCATGCTTTCGTAGCGGGACTACCCTCCAACTGTCAGATAGAGCAAACCTGCTTTGCTGATACTGATCCTCAACCCAGTCTTTGAAGGTGAAGCAATCTTCAAGAGGATGTCCCATTATTCGGTGGTAGGAGCAATAATCCGGGTGATGGACCTCGTTCATTTGTTTGGGGTATCGAGACTCTGGGAGTATCATTATTTGATGCTTCATGAAAAGGTTGAATATTTTCCTTGTCTTATCTTGAGGGAAAGAGTACTCCCGACCCATCTTCTTCATAAAAGACAGGTTCCATCTGACTTTTCTTCGCTCATGTGGATTCTTGGATCCTCTTCGCTGTCTTTGAATGCCGTCCCCGTTCTTGACCTTGCTGTTGTTTATACGTCGGGCTTTCTTTTTGCCACGAGAGCACACAACGGGTTGGGGGTGAAAGAGATCGTCATCCTCCGTAGCCTGCTGAATGATACGTTGCGTCCGGGCTTTTTCGTAAATGGCCATTTCGCGGCTGTGGTCATGCCGAACCCTTTAACCTGCTTCTCTTATTAACTTGTCAATCTGCTCTTCGAATGACGGACTTGATATTCGTATGGCGGGATTTTGCTTTAGTTTGACATTAATGCCATTTGGAAATTCATTCGTTTCTCCATTGGAATTATTTATGACATGGCAGCCATGGAATCGCTCCCTTTTATTGGACCGAACGTATCTAAGGCCGGTCATCTCCGTTCTTTCGTTGGGCATCTTCCGCTGACTCCTCGGAATGTCCCAAATCTTGTTATAGAACTGGTCTTGTCGAGTAGTTTGTTTGAAGGGTATGCCTTGGCGTCTCAAAAATCTTTTCAGTCCCTCTGCGTAGTATCTGAGCAGACGGATTGTTTGAAGCCTGTCGAGTGCAGGTTCGGCACCGTGCCATACTTCTTTCTCCACTTTAGTCTCCGTGGATTGGTAGAAAAGGATCGCCTTCTCACCTCTTTGCTTAGGAGGGACGTAGAAGGTCTGCAGCTCTTGCACGCTGTACATACCAAGTGCATCAAGTTCTTTGTAATGCCGTTGCGGGACCAGGGTAGTCTGTAAACTCTGGTCATCTCCAGCAAAGGTCTGTATTGACGGGCGGACGGAGAACAATGCGTTGGCCTCGTCCTCAGAGTCACTACCAAAGACCAGCATAGGAGTAGATGGTCCGGCCTATTGCCTTGGGGTTGTCCCGAGTAGACCATCTCTTCATCTTCTTCGGTATCGCTCTCGAATATCGAGATAGTGGCGATGGCTTTTTGTTTATTCTCCGATTTGTGACATCTTTCCATATCTTCGAAGTCTGGTAAGAAGCATTTAGCGTCTTCATATTTGCGAACTTCATTTACGAAGAATGGGTTCAGCTCCCCTGTAACTGTGCACTCGAGATCATCCTTGAAGTACTTCATACACTGATGTTGTGTAGAAGGGATGATGTTGTACTCATGTAACTAAGACCTGCCAAGTAAAGCATTATAGCAAGTCTTGGCTTCAATAACATGGAACTTGATGTCAGTGACGAGCAGCCCAAAGTGTAATATCAGTATTACAGACCCGAACGTTTGTGATGATTGGGAGTCAAAACCGGAGATGGTAATTTTATCCCGAGCCAAGTGCTGAACGTTCATGCAAATCTCCTTCAGTACTCTTACATTGAGAAGGTTGACGGAGGACCCGTTGTCAACCAGGATCTTCCCTATCTTGATGTCGTGGCAATACCCGGTTACATACAGCGGACGGTTGTGCTCGCACGTTCCGAGTAGGAGGTCTTCTTCGCTGAGGTGATATCAACCATGTGGACTTCTTCCAACTCGTTCTTCATCTTTTCTTCCGCCAGGAAGACTTGAAACTGGTCGGGCTCTTGTAACACCTTGATCAGGGAATCTCATGTCTCTTTAGACAGAAGAAGGGAATCTAAGATACTCAATTGTGAGGGTATCTTTCTCATATGCGCCAGGACATTGTAATCCACCTTGTTCTTCTTGAGCGGGTCCTTAGCTGTGAGCTCTTCAACAACTCTATCATCGAGAGCAATCTCCTCAAGGAATTTTTCCTTTCCTTTGTCCCTTTTGCCCGAACCTTTGTTTGAAGGTCCGAGATTCTTTTCAGGCAACGTACGATACGCGGCTGAATGTTCTCACAGTTCTTCATCTCCTCTTCTTTTTCAGAGATGGATTCCTTGAAGAGAGGGTCGAGGGCTATTTCTTCGTCAGAATCGCTCCCGAAGGTACGAACTTGAGGTTTTACTCTTGTCGGAATGGCATCAACCATATGACAGTTACTGGCTGTTCCTTCACGCTCGTCTGTCGCGCTTCTCTGTTCCCGACGGTTTTTGCGCTTCATTCTCTTAAATTGTTGTCGATGGGCAACGTATCCTTGCCACCACTTCTTGAAGGCATTACACTTTTTGGTAGGGTGCGTGACCTTCCGATGGTATAAGCAGTAGTTCGGATGCACATCCGGTTCGTCGAGGCATATACTCTTGGAAGTATTTTCTTTGAAAGGTGTAAACATCATTCCCATTGACATTGCTTTGGCGAACTGCTTCCTTATCTTGATTCTGCTCTTGCTGGTGGCAAGGACACTTTGATCCGGTTGAGCTACTTTATGTCTTCTTATCACCAGAGCTTTTTAGGCCTGACACCGACGCTTGGCATTTTCGTAAATTGCCGCTTCACGTTCTCGATCAGCTTTGCTCTTTTGAAGAGCTTCGTTCAGCAGCTTATCGATGAGGTCATCTGACGGTTCCATGGATTCTGGCTCTGGATCTTCCCCTGGTTTCTCTACGTCAAGAGCTTCTTTGCTATTTATCGACGAGTGAGAGATCATGTGGCAACTCGCTACATGATTCTTGGGTTCTTCCGAAGAATCGCCTCCTTCATCAATATCAATGTTTCCGTTCTCAAGGACATGCTTGAAGAACACTTCCAATGTGACTGCGGTCCATGCCTCTTGGTTGTATTCCTCTAGTGCATCGATGTATTTTTGCAGACCCGTACGATTGCCGTCGAGCTGGACGGGCTTCTTGGCCTTCTTCTTTTTCTTTGAAGACTTCGGAGGCTTGGCCTGGAAGTTTTGTCCATCGTTACCAACTTTTGGCGTTGGGTGCGGTTTCAGCATTCCGTCAATAATTTCAGGCTCCAGCGGGCTTTTCCACCTAATCGCCGGACATGCTTGAAGATCATTTAGCATTCTTTTAGTTTTAGCTGAAAGGACCACTTCCTATGGATCTTCTTCCACAAATGAGCACGATGCCCCCGGCATATCCACCTTTTTAGGAGCGTGTTGCTGCGGCGGGTTTACCTTCCAGTTTTCAGCCAACGCGAACTTGCCCTGTTGGTACTGGTCTTCGACCCAGTTTTTAAAGATGTAGCAATCTTCGATTGGGCGGCCCACTATTCGGAGGTATGGGCAGTAATTGGGATTGTTGACGTCACCCGATTACAGTGGGCGTCTCGGATCTAGCAGAGTGATGAGTCTGTTGCGCACCGCCAGTTTGAATAGTCTTCTTGTTTTATCCTGGGGAAACGAGTAAGGACGTCTCAACTTCTCTTCGAGGGCTCGCGGTCTGTTGTTTTAGCGAATAACCGGTTTCGGGTCACTCGGTTGTTGTTGAGCGTTCGCGACGAAGGTCGCTTTCCCTTTGCCCTTTTCATTCTGAAGATCTGTCTTTGAAAAGGACGGCCTATGGCTCATCTGGTCCATTTGGGCCAGTTTATCAATCAAGACCTGGAAGGTGGTCGGCTTGAAGAACATCATAAACTGGGATATAGTTTCCTGAGGATCAAGGGTTCCCACGAACATGCCCACAGCAGGAGCTTCTTCTATGCGCTGTTTACACTTTGACCATAGGTTACGCTACCGAATTGCGTATTGAACCCAGGTCTCTCCCGGTTTCACTCTGGCATTGATTAATGCCGTGATTGGGGTGCGCTCGCTTGCGCTTGCGAACCACTGTGTGAACAGTAGTTCCATCTCCGTAAATGTCTTGACAGAGTCATTAGGGAGCTCGAAGTACCATTCAAATGCCGTCTCCGACAAACCGCCAACAAATTGGCGAAGCAACATTTTGTCATCGCCCCCAGTATTACCGCACAAAGCTATGAATTGAGCAACGTGTTGATACGGATTGCCCGTCCCCTTATACACATGGAATTCGGGGATCGTATATCCTGGTGGGTACTTAATTTAGTCGTACCAGCCTGGGTAAGGTCGCCCAGTTCTAACGACCTGGCCTGCCGCTTCGTTCGCTTGATGAGCTCGTATTTTTGAGCTATGTAGTCATCAAGGATAGCTTTGGAGATCGTCTCCTCCCTGGCTGTTGATAAAGACGGAGGAGGGTTTGATGTCTCCTCTCTGTCGTCTTCAATGATTATCGGAGGGTCTTCGGCCGGAGGATCCGGTTGGATCATCATCCCCACCATGTCTTGGAAGAGAAACGCCATCTGTTTTATATTAGCTGCCTATTCTGCAGACTCTTTATCCTTTCTTTCTAGCACCCTCCGCAAGAACTCGGCGTCGTTCTCTTGCTCCTGGCATTGTTCCGACGATGCTTCTGGGTTTTCTTTCTGCCTAGTGAGTGCGGACATCCTCATTAGCATTTCTTGGAGCTTTTGCTGCTGCTCCTAAGCTTTCGTCACAGACCGCGTGAGTTGTCGATGACCCATAGAAGTACGGCTTTCCTCTTTCCCGGAAGCCATGTACACTGTGTGTACCACCATACCCCCAGACTTGGGGCGTTTGGGTCTACTTCCTTTGAAATTCGCCGCAGGCATGGCGATCTTCTCTGTCCTTCTCCTTTTATGGGAGGTCAAAGTTGAGGGGGGTGTTGCAGCAGGTATCCATATGGACGATACCTTGCGTGATATGATGGCGGGGTGGTCCTCCTCCTGCCGAGCCTTCTTTTTCTCTAGTTGGTGAGAGTAGTTTTTGTTAATTACTGTCACGACCCGAAAGTACGGAACGTGACCGGCACTTAGATTACGAAGCGTCTAGAGGCGCAACGTAACCTAAGTAAGCCGAAGCCCAGAAATCTAAACCATAAAAAAAAAAGAAGTAAAGGAAAACACGTAGAAAACAAGTTTAAAAGCAACATCCAATTTTCTCAAAAATTTCGGCAGAGTCTCCTTTGTAAAAACTGGCCCCAAACGGGTACAACAAGTATAATATACATAAACAATAAAAAGCATGCCCAAACGGGAGCTAGCTCAACGCCAACCGGCGGAAACAACCACAACAATACACAATAGTATACAACGCCAAAGGGCGAGGCTCAAAACTCAAAAGAAAACAATCCACCAAATCAGAATAATACATGCGCGACTCTAAGGTCGAAATAAATAACTGGTCCAATAAACTTATCAAGTAATACAAGTTTGGTTGATGGAGTTTTCTAGATACAAATGGAATAATAAAAGTACAATGGCGGTCCAGATACAAGTGAACCAACCTACCGTGCAAATCACCTTGAATGAAAAGATGTGCCAGCAAGCTGCCAGGAAAACCTGTACATCGAACCTGTAATAAAATTTGGCACAACGGGGGTGAGTTGCCAACTCGTGAGTAGAAGACATCTACGAAAAGAAATCGAATGCACGACGCTATCCTAGGTCATAATAATACACTACTATATCCCAATCATTTAGTAATAGCAGGGAAATACTACGTGTAAATGCAGATACTTCGTGCTCGTGTCAGTGCCTCCCTCATATGAATGGATATGCATGCACCATGAATGTAAAATAACCAATCCTGAAATCCAGATATATCTGTATAAGAAATCTTTAGCTTGTATCATAATAAAATGTGTATAGAAACCTGAAATATCAACAAAAAAATTCATGGAAATCCGTGTCAAGCATCGACACAAACATGTAAATCTCAAGTCTTATAGTCTCAATATCTCGGGCTCCGTCAGTCCGGATCGGCCCATATTATCAAATCTCACGACAACGGTCGGTATCCTCCGGATATCCGCCGCGCCAGACATCACCGGTAGGTAGCCTTCTCCTGCCAGGCTCATCGTCTACAACTCGATCTTCTTGCCCTGGGGTACCATACCGGGCCAACCATGTACCCGAGACGGTTCATCCACTCCTCGAATTGGGTCTCGAAATCCATCAGAAAACATGAAATCTCATGGTGGACGACACATACATCACGAGAAAACCGCATCTTATGTTTTAAAAAGAGAGGAGGAGAGAGAGAGAAGTTTTTATATATTCTTGCGGTTTTCCCCAAAAATCTAGAAATCTCATAGAAACCCAAATCTCAAAATTATGAGTAAGTATATGATAAGTGTCGGCATATGCCCATAATACTGCATGATAACATGAAAATATGAATGCATGAATGTCTAAGTAATAAATACCATGTCTATATTAACATCAAAGAGTAATCACAATATTATATCGGTCTAGTTGTTAACTGATTCCATCAATAAAAGATAATATGATTTAGAGTGTACGTGATATAGCAATTACTGATGATGATGTGTGTGAGCCGGCAAATAAGTGTGCGTGGAATATGCGCATCATCGGTAATGGTGCCGGTGTCCTAACAGGCAAAATTTTATGCTGATTATAGGAACATATATATGAACATGCACATTATGATTACGGTATGAAAGTAAAGACAGATATGTGTTACCTACCCATTTGATATACAAATACAACTACCACTATAAGACTTGAACCTAAACTAGTGTCCATCTAACCACCTAAGGAAAACTAAACCTAAGAACTAGTCGATAAGAAGTAGGAGTACACCTAAAGTCTGAATCCATATCTCTAACAGTCGGCGATCCAGCCTCAATAGCGTCACATACATAGTACGACTTCCTCAAATCAAGAGTGCGGATCAATCATCATATCTATGCCTCGTACGGTAAAATCCATCGTACGGCATCCCAATATCGGGGTACGGGTCAAATATCACCTACGTGTCTCATTATTCGTATAATATCATCATCAACACATGTCTTGATCAAGTGCTATGCTGTAATCGCATACATCAATTATATAACATTGCCATTATGAATATACCTAATTAATTTATCCTCAGAAATATCATGTCATATGTATCATATTGTGATTAAGTCATACTGATATCATATCGTCATCAAGTCACACCTATATGATATCGACATCAGGTCACACCTATATGATGTCGTAATCAAGTCATACATATATCATATCGTGATCAGTCACAAGTTACAGTTCGGGTTCTATTTTAGAGTCGCATGTACCTCAATATCATCACTATCCATTATAATTTATGTATACCTGTTCATTATAATTTTCTAATGATCCTCTAACATTTTAATACGACTGCATAGCCAAGAATCACGGCATCAAGCCCAGTTATACTGTTTCATTCCCGTGTATCATATCACATCAATGTATCCCATATACGTGTTGTATATATATATATACCTATACCTAGTCCTATATATATATACACATACACGTATACACCATGTCGAGTTTCAGTGTGCGTGTGTGTGTTTCTACCTGAAACCTACGAATCTCTTCTAAGGTATTCATCCTCTGATATGGTCTTCCTAAATCAGTCTAGTCCAGCCTAGGGTCATTACTAGGGTCCTACTCATTAAGAATCTAGGGTCACATCTGGCTTCCTAATGTCAATAAGTACTATTCCTATTCTACGTTGCGGGGGTGCTAAACGCCATCCACCCGACTTCCCCCCGTAGATATACATCTACTCACCTGGTCCATATCTGCCGAAGACGGTGTCGCCATACTCTTCTTCATCGCCCGCAGTCCACGTGAGGGGTACCTATACGCAAACATATATATAGTATCATAAACTAAATCACGGACAAAAGTCAAAACGACACACGGAACGCGCATAAGTTAAAACCTATGTCCCGTTCACGCAAAAGAACCAAATATCGCTCGGTATCGGCGTACAAACTCTGATTAATCGAGATAAATATCAACAAACAACTCATAGTTTTAAAACTCATTACTTATAATATAAAACATGATTTAATTCATCGAAACCCTAAAATCCATCAAATCACCCGATTTCGTAAAACCCGAAAATACCAATTTACCGTTTTTCTTCAAAACTTGACATTTAAATAAAACCAATGGTCATGATACTCATTAAATAGCATAACTAGACTATACAACCCATTACTATATTTTTATTACACAAATTTGTATTAATACAAAATTTCTAGTTTGCAATTTTTATAAATTTTCAACATCTTACAAGCAAAATTCCACAATTCCACAACAAACTTGATTTTGCATGAATTAATGTATTAAACTATAATTTATAATGATAATGATATAATGAAACCATAATTTATATTTTAAATCTCATTTATTTAAGAATTTCCAAAAACTAGTTAGCAAAAATAGCATTTTTATTAGTATTTTTCAATTATCAAAAGAAACTAGTGACCAAACTAAGTTTTTCATTCCTTAAACATGTCAATATCCTCATTTAAACAACAATCTAATGTTACAAACATTAATTAGAATTTATCTCACCAAAATATACAATATATATAAATCTAGTTTGCAAAAATGGTTTAATTTAACAATTTTGGATAAGCAATTTACAATCTATCAACCATGCATGATTTTCCATTTTCCAAAAGTGTTAAACTAGTTATTATAACCCTAATGAATTAATAAAACCACAACTTGAATTTACAAACCCTAACTTGAATTTTATAATTTGCAACTAGAATTAATTTAATAAATCTAATTATGCTTTAAAAGAAACATCTAATAGAAATAAATCAAAAGAGAAAGATTTATACCTCCACAACCTAAAGTACAAACATGAAAATGAGCCTCCAAAATGCATGCTTTCCATCTCCAAAATCCATGTAAAAATGAGCAAAGAATAAAGGGTAGGAAATAAATAGGATTTTGTGGATTTTTAATTGAATTTTTGATGTATTTTTGATGGATTTTTGAACAAAAATAAAGTGGAAAATGGGGGGGGGGGCTGCCATGAGGGTGTTGAGGCCGGCCACAATTAGGAGGAGCGGGTGGAGAGTGAGAAAAGTGTAGAAGGTCTCACTAAAATATCATAGAATTAAGTCTTTTCATGAAATTAATAAAAATTCTTTATTTTCCTCACTTAATTTAACCTAGAATGGTCTAGAACCATGGATAAATTTGAAAATAAATTTTGCATGAAACACACAAGATTCTAATATGCAATGGTTCATTTTTGCAAATTAAACCCACTCAAATTTGTAATTTACACTAATTTAATGTATAAATAAAGCTTATGTTAATGTTTAAAATAATTAATTTAGGAAAAATATTTAATTAAACTAAAAATTTATAAGTGACTAAATAAACACCATTTACTAGTAATAACATAATTAAAATAAGCATTTTTAAATTTATAGTGAAAAATAATTACGGTTTTGTTTTACGAAAAATACGTTTTAATTTACCGAAAAATCACAAAATTCACTTAAACAATTTTATTTATTTAATTATTTTTAAATTGTTGCAATCTTCCCCCCTTTAAGAAATTCGGTCCTCGAATTTAAATTAAAACTCCCCCTCCAAATACTAAAATATTTAGCAAAACACTCAAATCGTCGGGGCTCCGAAATCATCAATACATAACTAAAATCAACCCCGTCAAGCATAACGCTATCATCGGAGTTATGGCGAGAATAAAATATCAAAACCCAATATGAAAACCATCATAATATACATCAATCTATAACTTATATATAGTGCGCATCATAGTAAAACCGTCCAAATATCTGGATAAGAAAATATGCAAAAACCCTTTTGAAAATCGCCGTGTGATGCACGTGTCACGGCATAAGTAGCGGAGGTTTATTTAAAAAAAAATAGCTATATATATATATATATCTTTTATTTAACATACACGTCCCGCGTGGTTACTAAATCAAATAGTAATGATTATAAAAACACACTGCTCAAACTGAAATCAATCCCAATCACATCAATAAAATATCATGTGCGTCCGGTGTGCACTGAAATCGAAACCAAATACAGATACCATGAATACACAAAAAAAAAAAACTAAGTGCAACAGGTGTGCACCAAAAACATCTGTCAAGTGCAACGGGCGTGCACGACTCAATATCAGGTGCATCTAATCTGCACAAAACCCTGATTTAGTGCATCTGGTGTGCACAAAATCGCATCAAGTGCGCCAATTATGCGCAAGAATCCTAATCAGGTGCACATGGTGCACGAAAACATACATCAAATATCAAAATCGAAATCACAGTACAAAAATGCATGAAAACTAGGTCGAAACATATGTCAAAATTATGTGTAACCTCTATGCACGAAATCAAATCAAAATCTCAAAATGTATTAATACCAATCAAGTGCACTGGGTATGCACTAAACAATATCAATACAACTGATATATGAAACACAAATAGAATGTAATGAAGGTAAACATATGAAATACCAATCGTAGAACAAAGTCCTCAAAATACCAAAATCCAATCAACAAAAATATGAAATTCAAATCACTAAATCACAATCGTAAACACTATCGTCAATGTGTCCCTCTTTCCTCTGATGTCGGCTGCTTCAACTTGTCTCTTCATAAGTGTGCTGACTGCGCTACCAACGACAATACTCATATCTAGAGTCTCCCACGTAGTCGATCTCTTCACTTGATATCCGGACTATATTAAACTTTTCGCTCGATCCATCAAAATCCCATAATTCGCCGAGAGCTCAACACTCAAGTACAGTTTAAAAATATCCGGTACACACCCCAGCATCGATGGTCCAGCCGTAGAAGGGCAAACCCAAGCCTCACTAATGGCACCGTGGAACTGCCATAAACCCTAAGGTTCAAGGGCGTTCTCGTGGTCATTATGTCGAGTTAGGGTTTTATTCTCCAAGAGGGTCCATCGAAATACCTGCATGTTCTTCCGAATACCTTAAACTTGGGAAAATGGTTTTCTGATAATCGTTCGAACCCTTTAACTTCGTCTGGATGGCATGTGAATACCCTTCATCCGCACGCTAAACAATGCTTCAATCCTCAAGAATAACCAATACTCTAATGGTTATCGCATTTGAGCCGCAGCTCCCTCTGCCCGTGCGCCCGTGGTAACAGAAACCACCCTCCGACATCGACGAAGATAGATCAAAGGAACGAATGAAATACGGTGCAAACAAATGTACATCATAAGGTTCCTTAAGCAGAGTAGCGTATCGTAAGTGTGCCGCGGATCATACCAACGGTACGTCACTCTACCTAAGTCACCTACTCCATCAACCAAGGGTCACCCCGACTTATACAAGGTTAAACCTAGCGCTCTGATACCAACTTTGTCACGACCCGAAAGTACGGAACGTGACCGGCACTTAGATTACGAAGCGTCTAGAGGCGCAACGTAACCTAAGTAAGCCGAAGCCCAGAAATCTAAACCATAAAAAAAAGAAGAAGTAAAGGAAAACACGTAGAAAACAAGTTTAAAAGCAACATCCAATTTTCTCAAAAATTTCGGCAGAGTCTCCTTTGTAAAAACTGGCCCCAAACGGGTACAACAAGTATAATATACATAAACAATAAAAAGCATGCCCAAACGGGAGCTAGCTCAACGCCAACCGGCGGAAACAACCACAACAATACACAATAGTATACAACGCCAAAGGGCGAGGCTCAAAACTCAAAAGAAAACAATCCACCAAATCAGAATAATACATGCGCGACTGTAAGGTCGAAATAAATAACTGGTCCAATAAACTTATCAAATAATACAAGTTTGGTTGATGGAGTTTTCTAGATACAAATGAAATAATAAAAGTACAATGGCGGTCCAGATACAAGTGAACCAACCTACCGTGCAAATCACCCTGAATGAAAAGATGTGCCAGCAAGCTGCCAGGAAAACCTGTACATCGAACCTGTAATAAAATTTGGCACAACGGGGGTGAGTTGCCAACTCGTGAGTAGAAGACATCTACGAAAAGAAATCGAATGCATGACGCTATCCTAGGTCATAATAATACACTACTATATCCCAATCATCTAGTAATAGCAGGGAAATACTACGTGTAAATGCAGATACTTCGTGCTCGTGTCAGTGCCTCATATAGTACTATGTCATATGAATGGATATGCATGCACCATGAGTGTAAAATAACCAATCCTGAAATCCATATATATCTGTATAAGAAATGTTTAGCTGGTATCATAGTAAAATGTGTATAGAAACCTGAAATATCAACAATAAAATCCATGGAAATCCGTGTCAAGCATCGACACAAACATGTAAATCTCAAGTCTCATAGTCTCAACATCTCGGGCTCCGTCAGTCCGGATCGGCCCATATCATCAAATCTCACGACAACGGTCGGTATCCTCCGGATATCCGCCGCGCCAGACATCACCGGTAGGTAGCCTTCCACTGCCAGGCTCATCGTCTACAACTCGATCTTCTTGCCCGGGGGTACCATACCGGGCCCACCATGTACCCGAGACGGTTCATCCACTCCTCGAATCGGGTCACGAAATCCATCAGAAAACATGAAATCTCATGGTGGACGACACATACATCACGAGAAAACCGCATCTTATGTTTTAAAAAGAGAGGAGGAGAGAGAGAGAGAAGTTTTTATATATTTTTGCGGTTTTCCCCAAAAATCCAGAAATCTCATAGAAACCCAAATCTCAAAATTATGAGTAAGTATATGATAAGTGTCGGCATATGCCCATAATACTGCATGATAACATGAAAATATGAATGCATGAATGTCTAAGTAATAAATACCATGTCTATATTAACATCAGAGAGTAATCACAATATTATATCGGTCTAGTTGTTAACTGATTCCATCAATAAAAGATAATATGATCTAGAGTGTACGTGATATAGCAATTACCGATGATGATGTGTGTGAGCCGGCAAATAAGTGTGCGTGGAATATGCGCATCATCGGTAATGGTGCCGGTGTCCTAACAGGCAAAGTTTTATGCTGATTATAGAAACATATATATGAACATGCACATTATGATTACGGTATGAAAGTAAAGACAGATGTGTGTTACCCACCCATTTGATATACAAATACAACTACCACTATAAGACTTGAACCTAAACTAGTGTCCATCTAACCCCCTAAGGAAAACTAAACCTAAGAACTAGTCGATAAGAAGTAGGAGTACACCTAAAGTCTGAGTCCATATCTCTAACAGTCGGCGATCCAGCCTCAATAGCGTCACGTACATAGTACGACTTTCTCAAATCAAGAGTGCGGATAAATCATCACATCTATGCCTCGTACGGTAAAATCCATCGTACGTCATCCCAATATCGGGGTACGGGTCAAATATCACCTACGTGTCTCTTTATTCGTATAATATCATCATCAACACATGTCATGATCAAGTGCTATTCTGTAATCGCATACATCAATTATATAACATTGCCATCATGAATATACCTCATTAATTTATCCTCAGAAATATCATGTCATATGTATCATATTGTGATTAAGTCATACTGATATCATATCGTCATCAAGTCACACATATATGATATCGACATCAGGTCACACCTATATGAAGTCGTAATCAAGTCATACATATATCATATCGTGATCAGTCACAAGTTACAGTTCGGGTTCTATTTTAGAGTCCTATGTACCTCAATATCATTACTACCCATTATAATTTATGTATACCTATTCATTATCATTTTCTAATGATCCTCTAACATTTTAATACGACTGCATAGCCAAGAATCATGGCATCAAGCCCAGTTATACTGTTTCATTCCCGTGTATCATATCACATCAATGTATCCCATATATGTGTTGTATATATATATATATACCTATACCTAGTCCTATAACTATATACACATACACGTATACACCATGTCGAGTTTCAGTGTGCGTGTGTGTGTTTCTACCTGAAACCTATGAACCTCTTCCAAGGTATTCATCCTCTGATATGGTCTTCCTAAATCAGTCTAGTCCAGCCTAGGGTCATTACAAGGGTCCTACTCATTAAGAATCTAGGGTCACATCTGGCTTCATAATGTCAATAAGTACTATTCCTATTCTACGTTGTGGGGGTGCTAAACGCCATCCACACGACTTCCCCCCGTAGATATACATCTACTCACCTGGTCCATATCTGCCGAAGACGGTGTCGCCATACTCTTTTTCATCGCTCACAGTCCACGTGAGGGGTACCTATACGCAAACATATATATAGTATCGTAAACTAAATCACGGACAAAAGTCAAAACGACACACGGAACGCGCATAGGTTAAAACCTATGTCCCGTTCACGCAAAAGAACCAAATATCGCTCGATATCGGCGTACAAACTCCGATTAATCGAGATAAATATCAACAAACAACTCATAGTTTTAAAACTCATTACTTATAATATAAAACATGATTTAATTCATCGAAACCCTAAAATCCATCAAATCACCCGATTTCGTAAAACCCGAAAATGCCAATTTACCCTTTTTCTTCAAAACTTGACATTTAAATGAAACAAATGGTTATGATACTCATTAAATAGCATAACTAGACTATACAACCCATTACTATATTTTTATTACATAAATTTGTATTAATACAAAATTTCTAGTTTGCAACTTTTATAAATTTTCAACATCTTACAAGCAAAATTCCACAATTCCACAACAAACTTGATTTTGCATGAATTAATATATTAAACCACAATTTATAATGATAATGATATAATGAAACCATAATTTATATTTTAAATCTCATTTATTTAAGAATTTCCAAAAACTAGTTAGCAAAAATAGCATTTTTATTAGTATTTTTCAATTATCAAAAGAAACTAGTAACCAAACTAAGTTTTTCATTCCTTAAACATGTCAATATCCTCATTTAAACAACAATCTAATGTTACAAACATTAATTGGAATTTATCTCACCAAAATATACAATATATATAAATCTAGTTTGCAAAAATGGTTTAATTTAACAATTTTGGATAAGCAATTTACAATCTATCAAACATGCATGATTTTCCATTTTCCAAAACTGTTAAACTAGTTATTATAACCCTAATGAATTAATAAAACCACAACTTGAATTTACAAACTCTAACTTGAATTTTAAAATTTGCAACAAGAATTAATTTAATAAATCTAATTATGTTTTAAAAGAAACATCTAATAGAAATAAATCAAAAGAGAAAGATTTATACCTCCACAACCTAAAGTACAAACATGAAAATGAGCCTCCAAAATGCATGCTTTCCATCTCCAAAATCCATGTAAAAATGAGCAAAGAATAAAGGGTAGGAAATAAATAGGATTTTGTGGATTTTTAATTGAATTTTTGATGTATTTTTGATGGATTTTTGAACAAAAATAAAGTGGAAAATGGGGGGGGGGGCTGCCATGAGGGTGTTGAGGCCGGCCACAATTAGGAGGAGGGGGTGGAGAGTGAGAAAAGTGAAGAAAAGTGTAGAAGGTCTCACTAAAATATCATAGAATTAAGTCTTTTCATAAAATTAATAAAAATTCTTTTTTTTCCTCACTTAATTTAACCTAGAATGGTCTAGAACCATGGATAAATTTGAAAATAAATTTTGCATGAAACACACAAGATTCTAATATGCAATGGTTCATTTTTGCAAATTAAACCCACTCAAATTTGTAATTTACACTAATTTAATGTATAAATAAAGCTTATGTTAATGTTTAAAATAATTAATTTAGGAAAAATATTTAATTAAACTAAAAATTTATAAGTGACTAAATAAAAACCATTTACTAGTAATAACATAATTAAAATAAGCATTTTTAAATTTATAGTGAAAAATAATTACGGTTTTGTTTTACGAAAAATACGTTTTACTTTACCGAAAAATCACAAAATTCATTTAAATAAATTTATTTATTTAATTATTTATTTAATTATTTTTAAAATGTTGCAATCTTCCACCCCTTAAGAAATTCGGTCCCCGAATTTAAATTAAAACTCCCCTTCCAAATACTAAAATATTTAGCAAAACACTCAAATCGTCGGGTCTCCGAAATCATCAATACATAACTAAAATCAACCCCGTGAAGCATAACGCTATCATCGGAGTTGTGGCGAGAATAAAATATCAAAACCCAATATGAAAACCATCATAATATACATCAATCTATAACTTATATATAGTGCGCATCATAGTAAAATGTCCAAATATCTGGATAAGAAAATATGCAAAAACCCCTTTTGAAAATCGCCGTGTGATGCACGTGTCACGGCATAAGTTGCGGACGTTTATTTAAAAAAAAATAGCTATATATATATATATATATCTTTTATTTAGCATACACGTCCCGCCTGGTTACTAAATCAAATAGTAATGATTATAAAAATACACTGCTCAAACTGAAATCAATCCCAATCACATCAATAAAATATCATGTGCGTCCGTTGCGCACTGAAATCGAAACCAAATACAGATACCACGAATACACACAAAAACAAAACTAAGTGCAACAGGTGTGCACCAAAAACATCTGTCAAGTGCAACGGGCGTGCACGACTTAATATCAGGTGCATCTAATCTGCACAAAACCCTGATTTAGTGCATCTGGTGTGCACAAAATCGCATCAAGTGCGCCAATTATGCGCAAGAATCCTAATCAGGTGCACATGGTGCACGAAAACATACATCGAATATCAAAATCAAAATCACAGTACAAAAATGCATGAAAACTAGGTCGAAACATATGTCAAAATTATGTGTAACCCCTATGCACGAAATCAAATCAAAATCTCAAAATGTATTACTACCAATCAAGTGCACTGGGTATGCACTAAACAATATCAATACAACTGATATTTGAAACACAAATAGAATGTAAGGAAGGTACACACATGAAATACCAATCGTAGAACAAAGTCCTCAAAATACCAAAATCCAATCAACGAAAATATGAAATTCAAATCACTAAATCACAATCGTAAACACTATCGTCAATGTGCGCCTCTTTCCTCTGATGTCGGCTGCTTCAACTTGTCTCTTCATAAGTGTGCTGACTGCGCTACCAACGGCAATACTCATATCTAGAGTCTCCCACGTAGTCGATCCCTTCACTTGATATCCGGACTACATTAAACTTTTCGATCGATCCATTAAAATCCCATAATTCCCCGAGAGCTCAACACTCAAGTAGAGTTTAAAAATATCCGGTACACACCCCAGCATCGATGGTCCAGCCGTAGAAGGGCAAACCCAAGCCTCACTAATGGCACCGCGAACTGCCGTAAACCCTAAGGTTCAAGGGCGTTCTCGTGGTCATTATGTCGAGTTAGGGTTTCATTCTCCAAGAGGGTCCATCGAAATACCTGCATGTTCTTCCGAATACCTTAAACTTGGGAAAATGGTTTTCTGATAATCGTTCGAACCCTTTAACTTCGTCTGGACGGCATGTGAATACCCTTCATCCGCACGCTAAACAATGCTTCAATCCTCAAGAATAACCAATACTCTAATGATTATCGCATTCGAGCCGCAGCTCCCTCTGCCCGTGCGCCCGTGGTAACAGAAACCACCCTCCGACATCGACGAAGATAGATCAAAGGAACGAATGAAATACGGTGCAAACAAATGTACATCATAAGGTTCCTTAAGCAGAGTAACGTATCGTAAGTATGCCGCGGATCATACCAACGGTACGTCACTCTACCTAAGTCACCTACTCTATCAACCAAGGGTCACCTAGACTTATACAAAGTTAAACCTAGCGCTCTGATACCAACTTTGTCATGACCCGAAAGTACGGAACGTGACCGGCACTTAGATTACGAAGCGTCTAGAGGCGCAACGTAACCTAAGTAAGCCGAAGCCCAGAAATCTAAACCATAAAAAAAAGAAGAAGTAAAGGAAAACACGTAGAAAACAAGTTTAAAAGCAACATCCAATTTTCTCAAAAATTTCGGCAGAGTCTCCTTTGTAAAAACTGGCCCCAAACGGGTACAACAAGTATAATATACATAAACAATAAAAAGCATGCCCAAACGGGAGCTAACTCAACGCCAACCGGCGGAAACAACCACAACAATACACAATAGTATACAACGCCAAAGGGCAAGGCTCAAAATTCAAAAGAAAACAATCCACCAAATCAGAATAATACATGCGCGACTCTAAGGTCGAAATAAATAACTGGTCCAATAAACTTATCAAGTAATACAAGTTTGATTTATGGAGTTTTCTAGATACAAATGAAATAATAAAAGTACAATGGCGGTCCAGATACAAGTGAACCAACCTACCGTGCAAATCACCCTGAATGAAAAGATGTGCCAGCAAGCTGCCAGGAAAACCTGTACATCGAACCTGTAATAAAATTTGGCACAACGGGGATGAGTTTCCAACTCGTGAGTAGAAGACAACTACGAAAAGAAATCGAATGCACGACGCTATCCTAGGTCATAATAATACACTACTATATCCCAATCATCTAGTAATAGCAGGAAAATACTACGTGTAAATGCAGATACTTCGTGCTCGTGTCAGTGCCTCATATAGTACAATGTCATATGAATGGATATGCATGCACCATGAATGTAAAATAACCAATCCTGAAATCCATATATATCTGTATAAGAAATCTTTAGCTGGTATCATAGTAAAATGTGTATAGAAACCTGAAATATCAACAATAAAATCCATGGAAATTCATGTCAAGCATCGACACAAACATGTAAATCTCAAGTCTCATAGTTTCAATATCTCGGGCTCCGTCAGTCTGGATCGGCCCATATCATCAAATCTCACGACAAAGGTCGGTATCCTCCGGATATCCGCCGCGCCAGACATCACCGGTAGGTAGCCTTCCCCTGCCAGGCTCATCGTCTATAACTCGATCTTCTTGCCCCGGGGTACCATACCGGGCCCATCATGTACCCGAGACGGTTCATCCACTCCTCAAATCGGGTCTCGAAATCCATCAGAAAACATGAAATCTCATGGTGGACGACACGTACATCACGAGAAAATCGCATCTTATGTTTTAAAAAGAGAGGAGGAGAGAGAGAGAAGTTTTTATATATTCTTGCGGTTTTCCCCAAAAATCCAGAAATCTCATAGAAACCCAAATCTCAAAATTATGAGTAAGTATATGATAAGTGTCGGCATATGCCCATAATACTGCATGATAACATGAAAATATGAATGCATGAATGTCTAAGTAATAAATACCATGTCTATATTAATATCAGAGAGTGATCACAATATTATATCGGTTTAGCTGTTAACTGATTCCATCAATAAAAGATAATATAATCTAGAGTGTACGTGATATAGCAATTACCGATGATGATGTGTATGAGCCGGCAAATAAGTGTGCGTGGAATATGCGCATCATCGGTAATGGTGCCTGTGTCCTAACAGGCAAAGTTTTATGCTGATTATAGAAACATATATATGAACATGCACATTATGATTACGGTATGAAAGTAAAGACAGATGTGTGTTACCCACCCATTTGATATACAAATACAACTACCACTATAAGACTTGAACCTAAACTAGTGTCCATCTAACCCTCTAAGGAAAACTAAACCTAAGAACTAGTCGATAAGAAGTAGAAGTACACCTAAAGTCTGAGTCCATATCTCTAACAGTTGGCGATCCAGCCTCAATAGCGTCACGTACATAGTACGACTTCCTCAAATCAAGAGTGCGGATCAATCATCACATCTATGCCTCGTACGGTAAAATCCATCGTACGGCATCCCAATATCGGGGTACGGGTCAAATATCACCTACGTGTCTCATTATTCGTATAATATCATCATCAACACATGTCATGATCAAGTGCTATGCTGTAATCGCATACATCAGTTATATAACATTGCCATCATGAATATACCTCATTAATTTATCCTCAAAAATATCATGTCATATGTAACATATTGTGATTAAGTCATACTGATATCATATCGTCATCAAGTCACGCTTATATGATATCGACATTAGGTCACACCTATATGATGTCGTAATCAAGTCATACATATATCATATCGTGATCAGTCACAAGTTACAGTTCGGGTTCTATTTTAGAGTCACATGTACCTCAATATCATCACTACCCATTATAATTTATGTATACCTGATCATTATCATTTTCTAATGATCCTCTAACATTTTAATACGACTGCATAGCCAAGAATCACGGCATCAAGCCCAGTTATACTGTTTCATTCCCGTGTATCATATCACATCAATGTATCCCATATACGTATTGTATATATATATATACCTATACCTAGTCCTATATATATATACACATACACGTATACACCATGTCGAGTTTCAGTGTGCGTGTGTGTGTTTCTACCCGAAACCTACGAACCTCTTCCAAGGTATTCATCCTCTGATATGGTCTTCCTAAATCAGTCTAGTCCAACCTAGGGTCATTACTAGGGTCCTACTCATTAAGAATCTAGGGTCACATCTGGCTTCCTAATGTCAATAAGTACTATTCCTATTCTACGTTGCGGGGGTGCTAAACGCCATCCACCCGACTTCCCCCCGTAGATATACATCTACTCACCTGGTCCATATCTGCCGAAGACGGTGTCGCCATACTCTTCGTCATCGCCCGCAGTCCACGTGAGGGGTACCTATACGCAAACATATATATAGTATCGTAAACTAAATCACGGACAAAAGTCAAAACGACACACGGAACGCGCATAGGTTAAAACCTATGTTCCGTTCACGCAAAAGAACCAAATATCGCTCGATATCGGCGTACAAACTCCGATTAATCGAGATAAACATCAACAAACAACACATAGTTTTAAAACTCATTACTTATAATATAAAACATGATTTAATTCATCGAAACCCTAAAATCCATCAAATCACCCGATTTCGTAAAACCCGAAAATGCCAATTTACCATTTTTCTTCAAAACTTGACATTTAAATGAAACAAATGGTCATGATACTCATTAAATAGCATAACTAGACTATACAACCCATTACTATATTTTTATTACACAAATTTGTATTAATACAAAATTTCTAGTTTGCAACTTTTATAAATTTTCAACATCTTACAAGCAAAATTCCACAATTCCACAACAAACTTGATTTTGCATGAATTAATATATTAAACTACAATTTATAATGATAATGATATAATGAAACCATAATTTATATTTTAAATCTCATTTATTTAAGAATTTCCAAAAACTAGTTAGCAAAAATAGCATTTTTATTAGTATTTTTCAATTATCAAAAGAAACTAGTAACCAAACTAAGTTTTTCATTCCTTAAACATGTCAATATCCTCATTTAAACAAAATATAATGTTACAAATATTAATTGGAATTTATCTCACCAAAATATACAATATATATAAATCTAGTTTGCAAAAATGGTTTAATTTAACAATTTAGGATAAGCAATTTACAATCTATCAAACATGCATGATTTTCCATTTTCCAAAAGTGTTAAACTAGTTATTATAACCCTAATGAATTAATAAAACCACAACTTGAATTTACAAACCCTAACTTGAATTTTAAAATTTGCAACTAGAATTAATTTAATAAATCTAATTATGTTTTAAAAGAAACATCTAATAGAAATAAATCAAAAGAGAAAGATTTATACCTTCACAACCTAAAGTACAAACATGAAAATGAGCCTCTAAAATGCATGCTTTCCATCTCCAAAATCCATGTAAAAATGAGCAAAGAATAAAGGGTAGGAAATAAATAGGATTTTGTGGATTTTTAATTGAATTTTTGATGTATTTTTGATGGATTTTTGAACAAAAATAAAGTGGAAAATGGGTGGGCGGGCTGCCATGAGGGTGTTGAGGCCGGCCACAATTAGGAGGAGGGGGTGGAGAGTGAGAAAAGTGAAGAAAAGTGTAGAAGGTCTCACTAAAATATCATAGAATTAAGTCTTTTCATGAAATTAATAAAAATTCTTTATTTTCCTCACTTAATTTAACCTAGAATGGTCTAGAACCATGGATAAATTTGAAAATAAATTTTGCATGAAACACACAAGATTCTAATATGCAATGGTTCATTTTTGCAAATTAAACCCACTCAAATTTGTAATTTACACTAATTTAATGTATAAATAAATCTTATGTTAATGTTTAAAATAATTAATTTAGGAAAAATATTTAATTAAACTAAAAATTTATAAGTGACTAAATAAAAACCATTTACTAGTAATAACATAATTAAAATAAGCATTTTTAAATTTATAGTGAAAAATAATTACGGTTTTGTTTTACGAAAAATACGTTTTACTTTACCGAAAAATCACAAAATTCACTTAAACAATTTTATTTATTTAATTATTTTTAAAATGTTGCAATCTTCCCCCCTTTAAGAATTTCGGTCCTCGAATTTAAATTAAAACTCCCCCTCCAAATACTAAAATATTTAGCAAAACACTCAAATCATCGGGTCTCCGAAATCATCAATACATAACTAAAATCAACCCCGTCAAGCATAACGCTATCATCGGAGTTATGGCGAGAATAAAATATCAAAACCCAATATGAAAACCATCATAATATACATCAATCTATAACTTATATATAGTGCGCATCATAGTAAAACCGTCCAAATATCTGGATAAGAAAATATGCAAAAACCCCTTTTGAAAATCGCCGTGTGATGCACGTGTCACGGCATTAGTAGCGGACGTTTATTTAAAAAAAATAGCTATATATATATATATCTTTTATTTAACATACACGTCCCGCCTAGTAACTAAATCAAATAGTAATGATTATAAAAACACACTGCTCAAACTGAAATCAATCCCAATCACATCAATAAAATATCATGTGCGTCCGTTGCGCACTGAAATCGAAACCAAATACAGATACCACGAATACACACAAAAAAAAAACTAAGTGCAACAGGTATGCACCAAAAACATCTGTCAAGTGCAACGGGCGTGGACGACTCAATATCAGGTGCATCTAATCTGCACAAAACCCTGATTTAGTGCATCTGGTGTGCACAAAATCGCATCAAGTGCGCCAATTATGCGCAAGAATCCTAATCAGGTGCACATGGTGCACGAAAACATACATCGAATATCAAAATCGAAATCACAGTACAAAAATGCATGAAAATTAGGTCGAAATATATGTCAAAATTATGTGTAACCCCTATGCACGAAATCAAATCAAAATCTCAAAATGTATTAATACCAATCAAGTGCACTGGGTATGCACTAAACAATATCAATACAACTGATATATGAAACACAAATAGAATGTAATGAAGGTACACACATGAAATACCAATCGTAGAACAAAGTCCTCAAAATACCAAAATCCAATCAACGAAAATATGAAATTCAAATCACTAAATCACAATCATAAACACTATCGTCAATGTGCGCCTCTTTCCTCTGATGTCGGCTGCTTCAACTTGTCTCTTCATAAGTGTGCTGACTGCGCTACCAACGATAATACTCATATCTAGAGTCTCCCACGTAGTCGATCCCTTCACTTGATATCCGGACTACATTAAACTTTTCGATCGATCCATCAAATCCCATAATTCCCCGAGAGCTCAACACTCAAGTACAGTTTAAAAATATCCGGTACACACCCCAGCATCGATGGTCCAGCCGTAGAAGGGCAAACCCAAGCCTCACTAATGGCACCGCGGAACTGCCGTAAACCCTAAGGTTCAAGGGCGTTCTCGTGGTCATTATGTCGAGTTAGGGTTTCATTCTCCAAGAGGGTCCATCGAAATACCTGCATGTTCTTCCGAATACCTTAAACTTGGGAAAATGGTTTTCTGATAATCGTTCGAACCCTTTAACTTCGTCTGGACGGCATGTGAATACCCTTCATCCGCACGCTAAACAATGCTTCAATCCTCAAGAATAACCAATACTCTTATGGTTATCGCATTCGAGCCGCAGCTCCCTCTGCCCGTGCGCCCATGGTAACAGAAACCACCCTCCGACATCGACGAAGATAGATCAAAGGAACGAATGAAATACGGTGCAAACAAATGTACATCATAAGGTTCCTTAAGCAGAGTAGCGTATCGTAAGTATGCCGCGGATCATACCAACGGTACGTCACTCTACCTAAGTCACCTACTCCATCAACCAAGGGTCACCCCGACTTATACAAGGTTAAATCTAGCGCTCTGATACCAACTTTGTCACGACCCGAAAGTACGGAACGTGACCGGCACTTAGATTACGAAGCGTCTAGAGGCGCAACGTTACCTAAGTAAGCCGAAGCCCAGAAATCTAAACCATAAAAAAAAGAAGAAGTAAAGGAAAACACGTAGAAAACAAGTTTAAAAGCAACATCCAATTTTCTCAAAAATTTCGGCAGAGTCTCCTTTGTAAAAACTGGCCCCAAACGGGTACAACAAGTATAATATACATAAAGAATAAAAAGCATGCCCAAACGGGAGCTAGCTCAACGCCAACCGGCGGAAACAACCACAACAATACACAATAGTATACAACGCCAAAGGGCGAGGCTCAAAACTCAAAAGAAAACAATCCACCAAATCAGAATAATACATGCGCGACTCTAAGGTCGAAATAAATAACCGGTCCAATAAACTTATCAAGTAATACAAGTTTGGTTTATGGAGTTTTCTAGATACAAATGAAATAATAAAAATACAATGGCGGTCCAGATACAAGTGAACCAACCTACCGTGCAAATCACCCTGAATGAAAAGATATGCCAGCAAGCTGCCAGGAAAACCTGTACATCGAACCTGTAATAAAATTTGGCACAACGGGGGTGAGTTGCCAACTCGTGAGTAGAAGACATCTACGAAAAGAAATCGAATGCACGACGCTATCCTAGGTCATAATAATACACTACTATATCCCAATCATCTAGTAATAGCAGGGAAATACTACGTGTAAATGCAGATACTTCGTGCTCGTGTCAGTGCCTCATATAGTACTATGTCATATGAATGGATATGCATGCACCATGAATGTAAAATAACCAATCCTGAAATCCATATATATCTGTATAAGAAATCTTTAGCTGGTATCATAGTAAAATGTGTATAGAAACCTGAAATATCAACAATAAAATCCATGGAAATCCGTGTCAAGCATCGACACAAACATGTAAATCTCAAGTCTCATAGTCTCAATATCTCGGGCTCCGTCAGTCCGGATCAGCCCATATCATCAAATCTCACGACAACGGTCGGTATCCTCCGGATATCCGCCGTGCCAGACATCACCGGTAGGTAGCCTTCCCCTGCCAGGCTCATCGTCTACAACTCGATCTTCTTGCCCCGGGGTACCATACCGGGCCCACCATGTACCCGAGACGGTTCATCCACTCCTCGAATCGGGTCTCGAAATCCATCAGAAAACATGAAATCTCATGGTGGACGACACATACATCACGAGAAAACCGCATCTTATGTTTTAAAAAGAGAGGAGGAGAGAGAGAGAAGTTTTTATATATTCTTGCGGTTTTCCCAAAAAATCCAGAAATCTCATAAAAACCCAAATCTCAAAATTATGAGTAAGTATATGATAAGTGTCGGCATATGCCCATAATACTGCATGATAACATGAAAATATGAATGGATGAATGTCTAAGTAATAAATACCATGTCTATATTAATATCAGAGAGTGATCACAATATTATATCGGTCTAGTTGTTAACTGATTCCATCAATAAAAGATAATATGATCTAGAGTGTACGTGATATAGCAATTACCGATGATGATGTGTGTGAGCCGGCAAATAAGTGTGCGTGGAATATGCGCATCATCGGTAATGGTGCCGGTGTCCTAACAGGCAAATTTTTATGCTGATTATAGAAACATATATATGAACATGCACATTATGATTACGGTATGAAAGTAAAGACAGATGTGTGTTACCCACCCATTTGATATACAAATACAACTACCACTATAAGACTTAAACCTAAACTAGTGTCCATCTAACCCCCTAAGGAAAACTAAACCTAAGAACTAGTCGATAAGAAGTAGGAGTACACCTAAAGTCTGAGTCCATATCTCTAACAGTCGGCGATCCAGCCTCAATAGCGTCACGTACATAGTACAACTTTCTCAAATCAAGAGTGCGGATCAATCATCACATCTATGCCTCGTACGGTAAAATCCATCGTACGGCATCCCAATATCGGGGTACGGGTCAAGTATCTCCTACGTGTCTCATTATTCGTATAATATCATCATCAACACATGTCATGATCAAGTGCTATGCTGTAATCGCATACATCAATTATATAACATTGCCATCATGAATATACCTCATTAATTTATCCTCAGAAATATCATGTCATATGTATCATATTGTGATTAAGTCATACTGATATCATATCGTCATCAAGTCACACCTATATGATATCGACATCAGGTCACACCTATATGATGTCGTAATCAAGTCATACATATATCATATCGTGATCAGTCACAAGTTA
Source organism: Agapanthus africanus (assembly GCA_030015575.1). Lineage (NCBI taxonomy): Eukaryota > Viridiplantae > Streptophyta > Magnoliopsida > Asparagales > Amaryllidaceae > Agapanthus > Agapanthus africanus. Next base: position 28,371,409 of record CM057338.1, read on the forward strand.
CAGTTCGGGTTCTATTTTAGAGTCGCATGTACCTCAATATCATCACTATCCATTATAATTTATGTATACCTGTTCATTATAATTTTCTAATGATCCTCTAACATTTTAATACGACTGCATAGCCAAGAATCACGGCATCAAGCCCAGTTATACTGTTTCATTCCCGTGTATCATATCACATCAATGTATCCCATATACGTGTTGTATATATATATATATATACCTATACCTAGTCCTATATATATATACACATACACGTATACACCATGTCGAGTTTCAGTGTGCGTGTGTGTGTTTCTACCTGAAACCTACGAATCTCTTCCAAGGTATTCATCCTCTGATATGGTCTTCCTAAATCAGTCTAGTCCAGCCTAGGGTCATTACTAGGGTCCTACTCATTAAGAATCTAGGGTCACATCTGGCTTCCTAATGTCAATAAGTACTATTCCTATTCTACGTTGCGGGGGTGCTAAACGCCATCCACCCGACTTCCCCCCGTAGATATACATCTACTCACCTGGTCCATATCAGCCGAAGACGGTGTCGCCATACTCTTCTTCATCGCCCGCAGTCCACGTGAGGGGTACCTATACGCAAACATATATATATTATCGTAAACTAAATCATGGACAAAAGTCAAAACGACACACGGAACGCGCATAGGTTAAAACCTATGTCCCGTTTACGCAAAAAAACCAAATACCGCTCGATATCGGCGTACAAACTCCGATTAATCGAGATAAACATCAACAAACAACTCATAGTTTTAAAACTCATTATTTATAATATAAAATATGATTTAATTCATCGAAACCCTAAAATCCATCAAATCACCCGATTTCGTAAAACCCGAAAATGCCAATTTACCGTTTTTCTTCAAAACTTGACATTTAAATGAAACCAATGGTCATGATACTCATTAAATAGCATAACTAGACTATACAACCCATTATTATATTTTTATTACACAAATTTGTATTAATACAAAATTTCTAGTTTGTAACTTTTATAAATTTTCAACATCTTACAAGCAAAATTCCACAATTCCACAACAAACTTGATTTTGCATGAATTAATGTATTAAACTACAATTTATAATGATAATGATATAATAAAACCATAATTTATATTTTAAATCTCATTTATTTAAGAATTTCCAAAAACTAGTTAGCAAAAATAGCATTTTTATTAGTATTTTTCAATTATCAAAAGAAACTAGTGACCAAACTAAGTTTTTCATTCCTTAAACATGTCAATATCCTCATTTAAACAACAATCTAATGTTACAAACATTAATTGGAATTTATCTCACCAAAATATACAATATATATAAATCTAGTTTGCAAAAATGGTTTAATTTAACAATTTTGGATAAGCAATTTACAATCTATCAACCATGCATGATTTTCCATTTTCCAAAAGTGTTAAACTAGTTATTATAATCCTAATGAATTAATAAAACCACAACTTGAATTTACAAACCCTAACTTGAATTTTAAAATTTGCAACTAGAATTAATTTAATAAATCTAATTATACTTTAAAAGAAACATCTAATAGAAATAAATCAAAAGAGAAAGATTTATACCTCCACAACCTAAAGTACAAACATGAAAATGAGCCTCCAAAATGCATGCTTTCCATCTCCAAAATCCATGTAAACATGAGCAAAGAATAAAGGGTAGGAAATAAATAGGATTTTGTGGATTTTTAATTGAATTTTTGATATATTTTTGATGGATTTTTGAACAAAAATAAAGTGGGAAATGGGGGGGGCTGCCATGAGGGTGTTGAGGCCGGCCACAATTAGGAGGAGGGGGTGGAGAGTGAGAAAAGTGAAGAAAAGTGTAGAAGGTCTCACTAAAATATCATAGAATTAATTTTTTTCATGAAATTAATAAAATTCTTTATTTTCCTCACTTAATTTAACCTAGAATGGTCTAGAACCATGGATAAAATTGAAAATAAATTTTGCATGAAACACACAAGATTCTAATATGCAATGGTTCATTTTTGCAAATTAAACCCACTCAAATTTGTAATTTACACTAATTTAATGTATAAATAAAGCTTATGTTAATGTTTAAAATAATTAATTTAGGAAAAATATTTAATTAAACAAAAAATTTATAAGTGACTAAATAAACACCATTTACTAGTAATAACATAATTAAAATAGGCATTTTAAAATTTATAGTGAAAAATAATTACGGTTTTGTTTTACGAAAAATACGTTTTACTTTACCGAAAAATCACAAAATTCACTTAAACAATTTTATTTATTTAATTATTTATTTAATTATTTTTAAAATGTTGCAATTACAGAGTCTTGGACTTTCCGCCAAAGTCTGTGGATCTTAGAGGACAACCGTTGAGGGGCCTGTTCTGGCTTTACCTGTGTTGTGTTTTTGACAGGCAGAGGAGACTTCTTCAAGATGGCGGTTGGAGAGTTCTTGCGCACCCTCCTGAGTAGTTCGAAGTTGTTCCCGGTTGGAACAACAACGTCAATTTCCACCATTGGAGCTGGTGGGGTAAGTCCAGCGGGGGAACCTCCCCCAACTTTCCTCATTCTGCGCCAGTGGCGACGTCGAGCGTGTCTTGTAGATGGGATCACCTCAGTTGTAGAAGCGACCTTGTCATGCTCTTTGCTTTGATGAGAGGCTGCTTTTGGTGCTAACCTGTCGAAGACTGACGTCCGTTGAGAGGGAACGTCTAGCCTGTCAAAGACTGACTTTCGAATAGGGGAAGCACTTATAACGATCTCACCCATAGAAGGAGTTGGAACGGCCAGTCTTGCGAAGACCGATCCCTTAGCAGGAGAAGCCCCTTTGATGACTTCGTTTACCGAGGCTGGAATGGATATCTGTTTCGGGATAACCCCTTCAGGTATTGCGGGTCTCTTTACAGGCCCAGTGGAGTTTTGGCTCAGCCTATCGAAGACTGAGGCGGCAGACTCGAATGACCCATTGAGAGGGGCCATGGTGGTTGCGAGCCGATCAAAGAACGACTTCCTTGGGGCTTCTTGTAATGGCATTGAAGCATTGAAGCTCATTGGCGGGAGCATGGTTCCGAAGAACAGTCCAGTGGTAGCCTGGGTCACCTGTTCCACTGGCATTGTGAAGATGGAGGCTGCTTGGGGCCCATAAGTCACTCCTCCAGTAGGGACGGAGTGGGAGTTACTGTTGCAATTGGTGCAGTTGGAAGCCATCGATGTCATCTTCTCTTCTGCACGGAGCAAGACACCAAATCTTAGTACCTTGAATCCAAGGGCAACCATATTAAACCGCGATTCGTTCGTGAACACGACATACGAAGTGTGGAGTGGAAAGAGAAAAAGGTCCTACCAGGCGTGCCATAATCTACTTACCGCCGAAAACAGAGACGAACCGCGTAGGTCGTCTTGCCTGAATTTGGGGGCAGATGCTATTTGGTTTTATCCGTCCACCTCTCCGAAGATACCAAGCTGATTTATGGCACCATGTATCGAGGGTTTGGATAGATGCGGCCGTTGTAGCAGATTTCCTCAGATCCCCTTCTTTTGAGGGGTTTTTGATTTTGGGGACACACTTCCCTGCAGGCGCAAGCCCTTGCAGTTAATTACGTCACCGCGTAGCGATAACCACTTTCTCCTGCTCTAGAAGGTCACTTCATGTCATGTGTGTTTGTTTTATTTTTGGTGTATGTTCCCCTCCGAAAGACGGCGCGACGCAGGGACGTCTTGCCTGAGATTCGGGGCAGATGCTAATAGGTGCTATCCGTCTACCTCTCCGAAGATGCCAAGTTGATTTATGACACCATGTATCGAAGGTTTAAACGGATACGTCCGATATAGCAGACTTCGTCAGATTCCCCCTCGCTTGAGGGGTTTTTGATTGTGGGGACGCTCTTCCCTGCAGGCGCAAGCCCCTGCAGGTAATTACGCTACCGCATTGCGGTAACAACTTTCTCCTTCTCCAGATGATCACTTCGTGTCGTGGGTGTTTGTTTTGTGTTTGGCTGCCCGTGGATTGTATACGGAGACTGAGTTATGCGTCACCCGTAAGGCGTGGACTAGTCCAAATCTGTATTATCTTAGATTTGGGTTTGAGGGTTGTGTTTAAGGATACAATAGCCTCATTTGAGACTAAGATCGACTTAAACGTTTGTTAAGGATACGTTAGTCTAGTTGTTAGACTAAGATCAACTTAACGGGATCGTTTAGATCCAACAAGAGAGCAATTAAGGGAGCCCTGTTGTTTAGTTTAGTGATATTACGGTCAATAGTTAGTTTAAGGACATTGCGGTCCAATATTAGTTTTAAGACATTGCGGTCAAGGTTAAGGACATCATAGTCCGTGGATTTAAGGACTCCACAGTCCGGCATTAGTTTTAAGACATCACGGTCAAGGTTAAGGACGTTATAGTCCGTCGTTAGTTTTAAGACATTCCGGTCAAGGTTAAGGACCTCATAGTCCATGAGTTTAAGGACCCCACAGTCCGGCGTTAGTTTTAAGACATCCTGGTCAAGGTTAAGGACCTCATAGTCCATGAGTTTAAGGACCCCACATTCCGTATCAGTGTGTGGTCATCGGGACCCGTCACCTCTTTGAAGACATTGAGGAATTACAACGCCAAGTATCAAAGGAGTGAAGAGATGTACCCTTAAACCAAGGTAGATTGGATGATCTTTAGCCCAATTTGGAACCGAGACCAATTAATTATATTATGAGCCCATCAGCCCAGTTAAGTTTAAATTGGGGACTTATGGCCAGCTTGGGCTAAGTCCAATCATGTTTCATATTGACCCTTTATTGGTTCATTGAAGGAGAGGCTTTGCCTCTAGAAACTTAGCCAATTGGGCTAAAACTAGTGTTAAACACTAAAGACCAACAGTGTTGAACACTGGGAATAAGATTAACAAGTTAGTGTTGAACACTAAAAGATAATCAGTGTTAAACACTAACAACAGGGCTTTCAAATTAGTGTTAAATACTAAAGCAAATCAGTGTTAAACACTGCAAACAGAGATTTCAAATTAGTGTTAAACACTAAAGCAAATCAGTGTTAAACACTGGAAACAGAGTTTTCAAATTAGTGTTAATCACTAAGAAAATCAGTGTTAAACACTGCAAATAGAGTTTTCCAAATTAGTGTTAAACACTAAGAAAACCAGTGTTAAACACTGCAAATAGAATTTTCCAAATTAGTGTTAAACACTAAGAAAACCAGTGTTAAACACTGCAAATAAAGTTTTCCAATTAGTGTTAAACACTAAGGAAGGAGGGGTCACGTGCGGACACGTGAGAGCGCCCTGATTTTCCTTATTTTATTCTGCAGGTAAGTGTTTAACACTTTTAATTCTGACGGCCATCACGTGTGAGCACGTGATGGAGGCCCACGCTCTGGTCTGTTAGAATGCTCATTAGGGGTCACGTGTTGACACGTGAGGGCGCCCTAGAGCTCTTTTTCTTTTGCTTTTTCTTTGTGTGCTTCAGAGGTCACATGGGGCACGTGAGGCGTTGCCTCAAAGTTCTTTTCTATGGATCTTTGCAGGGGTCACGTGGTAGCATGTGAGAGCGCCCTGCTTCCCTTTATTTTGTTCTGCCAGAAGCATTAAATAATTTGGAGCATCACGTGCTGTCACGTGATGGGAATTTGGGTGTTTGTCTGTTAGAGCTTCAGCCAAGGGGTCACGTGGTAGCACGTGCCTCTGGTTCTTTGCATATTTTAAAGATCTGTTCATCTTTTAAGAATTAAATTCTTCATAGGGTTAAACCCTAGCAAGGAACTTTAGAGGAAGTAATTTCCTGTTTTCTTCTGAAGAATTATATTCTTAAATAGGGTTGAACCCTAATTTCTCTTCTGTAAAGAATTAAATTCTGGTATAGGGTGAAACCCTAATTCTTTTTTTTAAGGGAATTAAATTCCTGTGAGTTTGAGAGAATTATGTTCTCAATTAGGGTTAAACCCTAGTTCTGTCCATTCTGAAGGAATTAAATTCCTAGGGTTAAACCCTAATTTTATCTCAAAGGAATTAAATTCCCGTAATTTTGTGAGAATTAAATTCTCAAAACTCAATTCCTCCTCTATGTTTTTAGATCTGCATGGTAGGATCTCAACCCAATGAGAATTAAATTCTCGATTCATGAGGAGATGTGCACTTTGCAGATCCTCAACCAGAGAAAGAACTAAGTTCTTTTGTTTTTATAAGAGTTAAACTCTTTTGAGAATTAAATTCTCTTTTGAAGCCTCCATTTTCTTTTCTTACCTAAGTTTTTTCTTTTGCAGAGAATCAAATTCTTCCTTCTGAATTTTCAAGATTCCAAGGCTCTATATCTCTCTCTCTCTCCGTGTGTATATAAAAAAGGGTCCTCCTCTTCTTTTCTTGGCTCCAATTTATAGGAGAAAGAAAAGAATCAATCAATTTTAGTGCATCTTTCATTGAGAGATTTGATTTTTTTATTGAGAGATTTGATTTATGTTTATCATTAATCTGGGCCTTTAGATTATTAGGTGAATTTTATTCACCATTGGATTTTAAATCCAAAAATATCTCTTTGTTATTTCGGCGAGATTTAAGGGGAAATCTTTCCAAGTCCAAGATTTTTCCATAAATTGGTGATATTTAATCACCTTTAGATTTTTAATCCAACGGTTTCAGATAATCCTTTTTCATTTTGGAAAGATTTGAAAGATCTTCCCTCAGAATTTAATTCTGTCAAAGAATAAGGCTTTTAAAGCTGGTCACGTATGGGCACGTGACCCCTGGTCACGTGTAGGCACGCGACACCTGGAATGGGCTTCTCTTCTTCTGCGCTCTGTTCTTCTGGCCGCTGCCTAACCATCACGTGCCAACACGTGACCACTGGTCACGTGTGAGCACGTGATGTCTCTTCTGAAGCTTCTTCTTGACTTTTAATTAGAGGACAAATATGCTCTGTGCCGCCGCTTAACCATCACGTGTCAACACGTGACTATTGGTCACGTGTGAGCACGTGATGCCTCTTCTGAATCTTTTCCTGATTTTTAATCAGGGAACAAATGCCCCCACAGTGTTGTTCTCACATGTCTGCACGTGAGTGCAACGCTGTCACTTTCATGACCGTCGGATCTGCCTTGGGAGTAGGGTAGATGAAATGTTTTCCATCCCATCCTATAAATGCCCATGTCCTTTCAGAAGAGCCCCCACTTTGCTTCATTTTCCTCCTTGCAAAATTTTTTCTGAGAATTTAATTCTCCTTTTCCAGAGCTTAGTTCTCTGCCTTGAAAAATTTTCAGAGTTTAACTCTGTTCAAAAAGAACTCTTTTCTTCAGGTAATGCTCTTGAACGAACGATGAACTTTCATGTCCTTCTGGATTTTAAATCCATAGCAAGGGTTTCACCCCTTTTAACATGAACCCATTTTTCCTTCAAATTTTTCAACCGAAATATGAAATCATTTAATCTTCACCAGTAAATCTCTTCAGGGTTCATCTGATCCTTTAGGGAGATGATGATGTTGATTCAAATCCATGGAATTTAATTCCATCCCAGAAAAAAAAAATTCTGGTAATTTACTTCCCCTTTTCAAAAGGAATTTAATTCCTACGAAGAACTAAGTTCTTCCTAAAGAACTTCATGAGTTTTTTTTGCCCTGAGTTCTCTTTCTCAACCGGGAGGAGGAAGTTTGTAATGAATTTTCATGATCGTTATTTCAGGTATCATGGATACCCATTTGTATGATCTTGATGAGATCATTTCTTACGGGAATGTCCGTGCACTGGGCCGCAGCCAGAACCAGGAGCTCACCAACGCTCAATGTGCTGAGATCATGAGCCGCTATGACGAGTACAATGGTCGGCTACTCCCTCGCCGCTCTTCTCTTCTGAGACTCATCATGCCGGCGATCTGGGAGGCGCTCCCTCTCTTTTGCACCGGTGTGCCGCTCAGGGCATTGGACGCCGCCGAGGATAAGGTGCATTCGGTGTTACTGATGAGCCTGATCTCGAAGAGGAGGCGAGACAACCTCATCGATCTCTTGCACCAGGCTTTTCAGCAGTCGGCCATACTTGCTGTCTATCGGAGGGTAGAAGACATTCGTGAGGACCCCGACGCTTGTGACTGCGAAAGAAAACATACTCGGATGGTTCGAAATGCTTGGAGGATCTTAGACAAAGCCACGTTTGAGTTCCTGAATCCATGCCCCGCGTCTGAGGTCTTGCCGTTGTAATCGTTTCTTTTTTATTCTGTATGAACTTCTTAAAGCATGAATGATAAGTTTTATCGTGCCCTTCTGTGTTTGCATGCCTTTTTCTCAGAATTTTGTCATTTTTGCTATTGTTGCTGCTAATATGTTTAGTGTGCAAAGCACTATTTCACTTTTCAGTACACGTCAAGTCTGGTGCTCACGTGCTCCGCACGCGGGGTCCCTTTGATGGGGTTGTTTAATTTTTCATGCCATATTCTCCGTGTACAGCATTTAATGCTAAAAAGGAGCCTTGAAAATAGTCCCATCTCCTTGATTTCCAATGCTTTCTCTTTTTAGGCCTCGGAAATAGTCCCACCATGCAATATTCCCCAAGCGCAGCACTTAATGCCCCTATTTATAACCTGAGGCCATGGCCTTCTTTTTCTCTTCACAGAGAAATTTATTCTCAATTTAGTGTGATTTATTTTGAGGAAACGACTGAGTGCCATGGCCTGCAACCGCCCCTATGCTCGTCGACACCCGTGGGAAGTGCCTATCGAGGAGATGATTCCTCGCTATGCTGCACGATTGGTGGATTCCCTCCTTACCGATGACGAATGCGACTCGGCGACATATGAACTCTCGATTCGTAGGGGGTCCCCTCTCCCAATGGGCTCCCTCTGGCTTCGGATGATTCTTGCTGTCGTGCTTTCCGACATCCCTCCTCACCCGGCGGAGATGATCCTGGCGATGCTTGACGCGGTTGAAGAAGAGCTCGAGGGTTTTCACTAAGCGTGCCTGATTACTCAGGCTTCGAAGGATTGCTCGATTCACCTGTTGAGCCAAATAAGAGCCCGACGGGCTATCATGTCTGCTTTTGCGGACGAACATGGTGCCAATCGGTGGGGAGCGACTCCTCGCGAGAACCGTCGCTTCGATGTGTTGGAGAAAGCAGAGAGAGATGGAGAATTTTGTTCTTTGTTTTTTTAACCCTTGTGCCACTGATCCCGTGTTCAGTGACCTTTTCCCGCTAGCGTAGTATATTCACATTAGTTTTCGCATGCTTTATGTTGAATTTTTATATGTGCTGGGTACTCGTATGTATGTCTCGCTCGCATAAATGAGCTTTGTATTTCTCCATGGAAATTTTCTTTAATTGCGAGCACCATCGTTATGTTGCATGCACATCAGAGCTTTGGTTATCATTTCCTTTCAAATATTCATATAGTTGTAAATGCATGCTCGGTAGGATATGCATCGGAGATTTTCCTTGTTGCCTCCCATATCAGGTGATTTGTGCGTGTTCTAGATCGAGTATCGCTGTCGAATGGAGGCTTGTTTATACAGTGCTTGAGTGTACCCGTCTTTCCTGGGAGGCCGTGGCTGCAAAGGCGGACTTGCGGGGGCTGATAGCGTGGTGCGCGGCAAACATGGCATCATGCGAGAAGAGGCTCGGCCGTAATTCCTCGGAAAGGGAGCTGGCCTCTAAAGCATTGAGCGAGCTTTAAACCAGCCTTACCGCCAAGGCCAACAAAGCGTATGAACTCTGGCGAGTGCTTCAAGAGGCCATCAAGGAGGTGGTGGCCATCGACAAGGCCGCCGAGTTTACTCGCGAAAGAGTTGAGGCCTACAAAGCTACCGAGAAGGAGCTCGCGGGTCGGCTTGCTTCATATCAGGCCCAGCAGGCTCAGGCGGAGGCCCGTCTTCTGGTGATCCTGAATCATGAAGCCGTGGCCCAGCAAAAGCAGGATGAGCTAGCAAAATTGCTAAATCGCCCGCCGGCTTGAAAAACTTGTATATTTTCCTTTCTTTTTTTTGTACATACTCCTGAATGAGAGTATTTTCTTCTTGTTATTTCATGAATTGTACTTTGTATCCATTTTGGTTTATGAATAAAGACATATTTTCCTTCTCAATGGTATGTCTCCTTTTTATTGAATGTGTTCTGCGGACAATTTACCCTGGTCTCTTTGCATGGCAGCGATGGCTTAGGGTTCAGGGTTAAGATCTGCCTCCTAAGACTTTTGAGCTTTATGCGCCGTGAGAGTCTCATAAAGCGTTTTTCTCCCTACAGGTCGAGAGGATCCCGTAGGTGTAAGTTCTTCTTAAAAATTGTGAGGATTCTTAAGCGGGTTTTCCCTTGAGAGTCGTAAGGATCTCACAAGAAAGTTTTCTTCCTTACCGGTCGTTGGGACCCGCAAGTGCTGGGTGCGGTCGCCCTTATCCGTATTTCACGGGATCAGGGGTTGCTTAGGGATGTTTTCCAGGGTACCGTAGTTTAAAGACGTCGCGGTCAAGGTTAAGGACCTCATAGTCCGTAGGTTTAAGGACTCCAAAGTCCAAGGTTAGTTTTAAGACATCACGGTCAAGGTTAAGGACATCATAGTCCGTGGATTTAAGGACTCCACAGTCCGGCGTTAGTTTTAAGACATCCCGGTCAAGGTTAAGGACGTCATACTCCGTGGATTTAAGGACTCCACAATCCGTTGTTAGTTTTAAGATATCACGGTCAAGGTTAAGGACATCATAGTCCGTGGATTTTAAGGACTCCACAGTCCGATGTTTGGTTACCGGGACCCATCACCTCTTTGAAGACGTTGAGGAATTACACCGACGAATATCAAAGGAGTGAAGAGATGTACCCTTGAACCCAGGTAAATTCAGTTTAGAATCATGGTGGTTGATCGTTAGTTTTAAGACATTACGGTCGAGATTAAGGACATCATAGTCCATGGATTTTAAGGACTCCACAGTCCGATGTTTGCTCTGGATGCTTCACGCGGGTTCACTGCCGTGCTCTGGGAGGACCAGGCTCCGCTCTGGGCGTTTTCCGCGGGGTCAAAGAGTGACGTTATCCGCGTTCCACATGACCAGGTATTTTGCACTAGATGCTTCGCATGGGTTCACTGCCGTGTTCGGCAAGGACTAGGCTCCGCTCTGGATGCTTCACACTGGTTCACTGCCGTACTCTGCAAGGACCAGGATCTGCTCTGAACGTCTTCCACGGGGTCAAAGAGTGACGTTATCCGCGTTCCACGTGACCAGGAATTTTGCTCTGGATGCATCCCATTGGTTCACTGCCGTGTTCTGCGAGGACCAGGCTCCGCTCTGGACGTTTTCCACGGGGTCAAAGAGTGACGTTATCCGCGTTCCACGTAACCAGGAATTTTGCTCTGGATGCTTCCCACGGGTTCACTGCCGTGTTCTGCGAGGACCAGGCTCCGCTCTGGACGTTTTCCACGGGGTCAAAGAGTGACGTTATCTGCGTTCCACGTAACACGGAATTTTGCACTAGATGCTTCACACGGGTTCACTGCCGTGTTCGGCGAGGACTAGGCTCCTCTCTGGATGCTTCACACGGGTTCGTTGCCGTGCTCTGCGAGGACCAGGATCTGCTCTGGACGTTTTCCACGGGGTCAAAGAGTGACGTTATCTACGTTCCACATGACTAGGATTTTTGCTCTGGATGCTTCCCACGGGTTCACTGCTGTGTTCTGCGAGGACCAGGATCCGCTCTGGACGTTTTCCATGGGGTCAAAGAGTAACGTTATCCGCGTTCCACGTGACCAGGAATTTTGCACTAGATACTTCACACTGGTTCACTGCCGTGTTCGGCGAGGACTAGGCTCTGCTCTGGACGTTTTCCACGGGGTCAAAGAGTGACGTTATCCGTGTTCCACGTGACCAGGAATTTTGCTCTGGATGCTTTCCACGGGTTCACTACCATGTTCTGCGAGGACCAGGCTCCGCTCTGGACGTTTTCCACGGGGTCAAAGAGTGATGTTATCCGCGTTCCACGTAACCAGGAATTTTGCTCTGGATGCTTTCCACGGGTTCACTGCTGTGTTCTGTGAGGACCAGGCTCCGTTCTGGATGTTTTCCACGGGGTCAAAGAGTGACGTTATCCGCGTTCCACGTAACTAGAAATTTTGCTCCGGATGCTTCCCACTGGTTCACTGACGTGTTCTGCGAGGACCAGGCTCCGCTCTAGACGTTTTCAACGGGGTCAAAGAGTGACGTTATCCGCGTTCCACGTGACCAGGAATTTTGCACTGGATGCTTCCCACGGGTTCACTGCCGTGTTCTGCGAGGAACAGGCTCCGCTCTGGACGTTTTCCACGGGGTCAAAGAGTGACGTTATCCGCATTCCACGTGACCAGGAATTTTGCTCTGGATGCTTCCCACGGGTTCACTGCCGTGTTCTGTGAGGACCAGGCTCCGCTCTGGACGTTTTCCACGGGGTCAAAGAGTGACGTTATCCGCGTTCCACGTGACCAGGAATTTTTTTGATTGTATCCACATTTCACGAAGTTGGGATTTGACTTTCGGTGATCTGTACACCGCCGAGTTATGGAACTGGGAATCGCCGTTGTTCTGCTTTGCTCGAGGTTTTGTTTGCCGCAACGAGACGCATGTTGAGAAGATCTCTAGGCTACTTGTGTCCCTTCGAGACTTGGCCTCTTCTTTTAATGAAACCTGGTGAGGAGGAGTGTGATCCCTTCTTTATTTGCGCCCCTGGATTGTATACATGGATTGATGTAATATCACCTGTAGAGCATAAATTTCGTTTTTATTTTATTTCTTTTTCCACGATGCTCTATCATTTCAGCTTTTATATCGCGAAGGTCGCGATTGTCCATCATTTCGGCTATTTTTCGTGGTGCCCAATCATTTCGGCTATTTATTTTATTTTCTACTCGCTACTTTTTATTGCGAGTTGCCCCATCATTTCGGCTATTTTTCATGCATACATTTTTACTTGCTGATTTGCTCGCAACTTACCCCATCATTTCGGCTGTTTCGTATGCATGTGTGGCTTGCTGGCTTTTCGCTGCAAGCTTGGATTTAGACACCGATTTCGGCATCAGCACCGCTACTACTGGGATGCTGCCAGGAGCGAATCATCATTTGCCTCTGTCGATGTTGAACAAAGATGGCTTAGTAAACAGGGTTAAGGGTCCTGTCGACTAAGGCTTTTGACTTCATAAGCCGTAAGGGTCTCACAAAGGTATTTCTCCCTACAAGTCGTGAGGATCTTGTAGGTATGTTTTCTCCTTAAGAATCGTGAGGATTCTTAAGTGCATGTTCTCTTGTAAGTAGTAAGGATCTTACAAAAGGGGTTTTCTACTTATAAGTCGAGAGGACTTACAAGGGTTGTTCATTACATGAACATATCCCTAGTCATGGATGGGACTTGGTTAGGAAGATGTTTATTCGCGCCCGTGGATTGTATATAAGGGTCAGTATGAGCCTCTTGTAGGGCAATATCGAAGGTTAGGGGGGGTTTGCTTAAGAACAGATTCAGGTTTCTGTAACTTAAGACTTTCAAATCTTATGAGCCGTGAGGGTCCCATATGAGAGTTCTCCTTACGAGTCGTGAGGATCTCGCAAATGTAATTTCTCCTTAGGAATCGTGCGGACTTCTAAGTGTAAGTGCACGGCGGCGCCCCGGCCGTCAATCCGACGCCGGAATGCGGAAACGAAACTTTTTCTCTACTTGGAAACCGGCACCACTGCACACTAAAAATCCGGATCGGGCCATTAACCTAATGCTAGCAAACTAGAGAAAGGAAAGAGAGCTATACCGAGCGATCCGTGTCCTTCGGTCTTCGGCCTCCAATCCGGTCTCCTCGCGGAATCTCCGGTCTTCAGCTCCTCGTCGGAACGGGCACCACATTGCCGGGTTCTTTTACGGGCTCCCATCTTTGGACCGAGTCAACTCGAGCATGAAGTTGGCGAGCCGACGTGCCCAAGAAATGTTGTAGGCTAGCATAGAACACTTTGTCTCTTTGGGGTTATGAAGTTGCCTTGGTGATGTAGAGGAGAATGAACTTTGAGCAATGGAATTTTGAAGCAAGCAAAGCAAAGTGAGAATGAATAAAATCCCACTCTAAATGAATTCCCCTCTCCCTCTCAATGTGTGGCCGGCCTCTACTCATGGTGGAGGGAAAAAGAAATAAATTATTGCAAGAGAAGAAAAATGGTATGATAAAAAGGAAATTATGTCACACCATTTACCAAATCAAATCCAATCTCATTAATACAAAAGAGTTGATTCAAAAAGAATCAAATGATGCTAGTCATATCATAATCTCTCCTTTCACAAGAAACTCCCTCCACAATACTAATTTGCACAATTGCAAATTAGCCCCTCCCATCATAAAAGTCCGGCCGTGAAGGAACAAAGGAAAACTGGCCGAAACGGAATGCAAACTGGAAACTTCAGAAAACTGATCCCGTAATAAATTACAGGAAAACCTCGTGACTGTATATACATACCCGCATTTGTATTCCCACTGAATACAAATGCAATGAGACAAAATCTACACAGTACAATACCAGGATCCGGCTTAAACCAAAGCCCGCTAGTATTATCCGTCCGATCACGATCCGTGCAATACCGCACGTATCTGATCGAACCCTGCCATATCTCTATACGGCCTCTACAGCGTTTCACCCGAAACTTGAGAAAACGGTCCGTGGGGGACTTTAAAGACTCGTCAATACTTTGGCTGTGGATTTAACCATTAGCACGTCAGAGGTATTAGCCATACGTGACGGGCTACCAGGTATTGACCAAAAGGGACATCGATGAGCGAACTCATCCTGACACCCTACTGAGCCTGTCAGTGACAATATCCGTACAGTCCGGTCCGTTCATCTATGAGCATCGCATGGCGGGCCTAGGGGGTTGGTAAAAGTCAGACCCCCAAAAGCGATACAAGTTGTGTCGGAGAGTAGCCCAGAACACCCTGAGATACTACTGGAATACCTACCAATAAATCTCCTGCCTTAGCCAAGGACTTCGTGTAATGGCTCTCCTAGATATAGCGCGACCTCACCCCCAATACCGGGAGAGACGAACCCCTGAAGATCTGCTCACCGCCTACATGTGGCTCGGGACTGTACCCAACTAAAACCTGTTTGCACGTCTCCTTTAAGCGTGGTAGGGTAGTAATCTAAGTACAGTGGGAACTCACACGAGACAAATGACGATCTCAGGTTGATGAACTAACCTGTACATATGTCACCAGGGAACTGCTATCTGACGTCAGGTATAAGACCAACTAGCATGTTCCCGGCAAGTCCTGTCCGGTGTACTCATAACCCAATGAGCACCTGTATACATCTTAGGTGAACCAACTGACACCAGTGGCTTGTGAGACCGGCCACCGCCCCTCGTCGGGGTCTCGGCTGTATACACTAGTCTACTCTGGAGTATCAATGCCCTGTCTCGAAACTCCCATGACTAGGGACCTTTTAAGGATATGCTTATAGACCCCAGCTCCCACGTATATGATCGCCCTCATACTGCTGGCAGTCAAGCAAGAATCCTAGGGGCTCTATCAACGTGTAATAGCGACCTGTAAGGTCACTTAAAACAGTACACGATGATAAAGATAAACCAGATAGCGTACTATCATCTTGAGTAAGACTATCCTACTGGTATTGGTCCTCCCTCAATCATTGCAATCACGTGCTTGTGATCCAATAATTGACTCTGAGGGCACTATCTCCAACAATCTCCTACTTGCACTTAAGGCTAATTATTGCGATGTCGCATACTCACAGCCCGTGTGATACCGAACACCCAACTCCTCTACTAGTCAGTCTCACAAAGCTCGTTTGCGAAACTATTGCGTTTAAGGAATAGCCTCAGTGAGTGGATCCGCCGTGATGTTTCTTTCTATGTCTCTCTTTATCTCAAGTTCGCGGAGAAACCCATCTCCCGAAATGAGCAATACCTGTCTTAGAATATGTTTGGATGTCTGATGGGACCTAGTTCATAAGTGAACTCCAAATCCAAACTTCTTAGACAGTATCGTCAACTGAACTTAATCAGTATCCTGCGCCATGCCTCCCTCAGTATCCGCCTGGACCACCTGTCCAAAATACTGCCCCTCTTCAGAGGGAGAACTATAACTCTGACAGTCACTCTGTCATCCAGGTCACCTTGGAAGCCTGGAATGATAACTGTCTCCCAAAGGAGGCTGCCGTTATCATTTCCCTAGAACATCAACTTATGTTCTAAAACTGCTTCCGATCGTTCCTCCAGGATTGGATTAATATCAACTTACTGCATCTCGTGCAAAAATAACATCTGGTGTGGTACTTGACATCTCATGATTGACTCAATTTCCTAAGCAAGTGATCTGCCAATCATGCAATCCCTCTCCCCTTTAGTCTGTAAGACACCTTAGAGAGGGTGACTCCATCACCTGCAGGTACATCACCATGCCAGGAGTCGTCCATTCTAAATACCTTTAGAATACTATCAAGTACCCTGATTGGGACACTTCCCAAATCTAGATCTAAAACCATAGATCCAGTAACTAGAATGCCTGATATAATATCCAATTCCTATGTGGAGAAACCACTGTGTGACAACAGAAGTATAACCGATCGTAGTATAGGAATATCACTTCCTACTCTGTGTATGTCATCCAAATACTAGGACATCACACCCTACTACCTTCTTAACAGATCTATCCCCTATTCTGATGAAGTCAAACCTATGACTGTCACATCAGAAATAGACGATCTATCTTCGCTATATCTGCTTTAGTCTATAAATAGACATAAGCCACTTGTCCACCATGCTTCCGTTGCTCCCACTGACTACGACAACCCTCTGGCAGAGTCATATAGACGTACACTTCTAAAGCTAGTTTAGAACGACGCTATAGTCATCCTCCTGCCGGGTCTCATAGTCTGGAACAACAGTAGTGTCAAGTCTGGGTAAACAAGAACCTCCCTGTCACCGTCCTTGAGGCTACCGGAGTACCTCTCGGGTACCTGAGGTTACCCACCATATCTGCGGAGTGGCCAATGGAATGTCAAATCAGATTGAATCTTTAGGTTCTTATCAAATTTTCAGTAATCGTTTGCGGTTCTGGAATCACTTCCAGTTCTACCATACTCCCACTTCTGTTTTCTGAAAAAATCCATTTTTATTAAAACTGTGGCGAGTCAAGAACAATATCACTATTGATCTTCCTGATGGTAGAAAGACAGCCCTCGTCATAGCCTGGGTCAACCCACAAACAGCCATTACAGAAACGTGCCTTGAGTTATCCAGAGTCTGGTTTTAAGCATAAGCTGGACAACTCCCCGTACCTTAACAATGTCAAGATATGAACTGTTCTATATCCAATATAGAAACAGATGCACTGATTTAATTGAACCAGATTCAAATCATGCAGCTGTCTCCAGTGCATGTCAACTAAATGGAAGGAGGCCGATCGGCGTTACTCAACTTAGGAATGCTTTCAATTATGAGTAACCTGAAAGAGAAGCAAGTTCTCTTAATCATTACTATCAACTGAATACCATCCACAAGTATCTACATCTTCGATCACCTTGAAGAATCCTGATACTTGCAACACCTAGTTCTCTACTTTATTCATATACCTATAACTTCTCAAAACTCAGACCCTGTGTTTCTACGAAACACTTGTCTAAAAACTAGAGAAGTCATAAGTAAACCGAATATAGTACGAGGACCAACCCCTCTGTCCTAATGGACACTGGACAATATACAATACTCTGTATAAGTCCCCTGAGTCTAGTGACCCATTCACTGTGTGTCGTAGGTTGAAAACTGTACTTATGGTTAAGAAGAATTACACCGCTGTTTAATGCTCCTTACCTAACCATCCACTGATATAGGTAAATGTCATAAACATAATTTCAAAAAGGTATATCTCACTCTATAAAAATAGACGTACATATATATCAATTTGAAATTGGTGCATAACAACGGATATTCAAAACTAAATATTTGCCGTCTGGCAAACAACCCAGGTAACTTCCTCAAATATCACCAATTACAACGAATCCCGATATAATGAGGATGATCACCTAATTCCCAATAACTTACTGTAAGTCCATGCTACCTCTCCCGGTACTTTCGGGAATGCGGAATTTGGTAAAAACGATTTTTACGGAGGTGGTAACATGGACCTAAAAACCCGGATCTTGGTTAAACATCTATCTAACAACCTAACTATGAGTTTCTAGCTACTCGGTTAGGGGGTTATACCTTGTTGTCTTGAACTCCTTCGTCTTCAAGCTCCGATGGTGGTCCGGACCGGCTTCTTCTCGTCGTCTCCGTACGCCGAAGATAGATCCACCTGAAAGCTCCAACCTTTAACTCCTTCTTCGTTCTTTGAAGAAACTAATTCACTTGGTTTGCTAAACCTAGTGAACTAGAATGAGTAGAGAAGAATTAGAATGGGATTTTATCTATGGTTCTTGATTCTCAACTCATGAGAGATATGAACCATAGAATCAAGAGAGGGAGCAAGAGCAAGAGGGTGAGAGCAAAATGAAGAGCTCAAGAACAAGAGAGAGAATGAGCAAGAAAGAATGAGGCTCTCTTTTGTCTTTCACACTCTCATAATCCAAAGCAATCATAACTCATCATATTAACAAAAGTCTTATGTGATGGTTGAAGCAACCATAACCATATCATTTCATGCACTCATTTTACACAAATGAGCAAGCAAGTAAAAGTCTTTGCCATGAAATGATGGCTATGGTTATCATGATGGTCAACTAGTCAAGCCTAGTCAACCGGTCAACAAAGTCAACAAGTCAACAAAAGTCAACAAGTCAACAAAGTCAACAAAAGTCAACAACCATGTCACCATAATACTTTATTAGTATAATAGTTAATCACATATCATATTCTCATTAGGGTTGATCAAAAGGTCAATAGTCAACGGTCAACTGTCAACAACCCTAATGAGAATCCACTGCCTCTGTCTCCCTGTCAACTGTGCATACACACCCGCATCCGCGTTCCGAGGAATACGAATGCAAACTGGATAAATCCAATCCCATAAGGTACACTAGGATCTGGCTTAAACCAAAGCCCGCTAGTGTAAACTGTCCGGACACTGTACGCGCACAAGTGCACGGATGTGACCGAACCCTGTCGCAAAACCATGCGACCTGTCGCAATACCATGCGACCTCTACTCTTTTGCCTAAAGGCGAAAAGCTTTCTGTGTGGGACTCTAAAGACTCGACACTACGCTGGCAGTGGGTTTAACCACAGACCGCAAGCGGCACTAGCTGTGCGTAACGGTCCCCAGATAATGCCGACAAGAAAACCGACGAGGCGAAACCCATCTGAACTCCTACTGAGCCTGAGTGTGACATTCTCCGTACAGTCCGGTCTGTTCGTCTGATACATCGCATGGTGGGCCTAGGGGGCGGTAAACGTCAGTCCCCCAATAGCGGTACAAGTCGTGCCGGAGCGAAGCCCAAAACACCCTGAGATAACACTGGAAACCTACCAGTATATCTCGTTTGCCCTGGCCAGGGACTACTCGTGTAATGGCTCTCCTAGACACAGCGCGATGTCAACCCCCAATACCGGGAGAGACGAATCCTGTCTAACCGTCACTGCCTCCAAGCGCTTCGGGACTGCACCCAACCACTACCTGTTTGCACGACTCCTTTGAGCCGTGGTAGGGTAGTGATCAAAGTACAGTGGGAACACACTCGAGGCGAAGTGACAGTGTCAAGTCAGCGGACTAAGCTGTACTCATGTCACCTGGGAACTGATAACTGACGATAGGTATAATACCAACTAGTCAGTTCCCGACGAGTCCTGTCCAGTGTACCCGTAACCTAACGAGCACCCGCATACTATCTCAAGTACGACGTACTGACGGCTGTGGGACAGACCGTCTCCCACACTGGGATGAGAAGCGCATGCGCTGGTCTACTCCGGAGTATCGATGCCCTGTCTCGATAGTCCTGCGACCAGGGACCTGCATAAGGATGTGCTTATAGATTACCCAGCCCCACTAGTGTGACGGCCATCACATCGCTGGTAATCAAGCAAAGATCCTAAGGGCTCTACTAATGTGTATAGGCGATATATAAAAATAAACACATGTACACATTGAAGCAGAAACAAACCAAGTAGCATACTACTATTTTGAGCAAGATTGTATATACAAGGTGAATATCCCAAGCTTCCATTAAGTAATATACAAACTAGTATGATACAGTAATGGCCTCTAGGGCATATACACTAACACTTACTCCCACTCATCAACTGTAAAACCATACAGATGTGAGAATCATACCTGGTAAATACATACCCTGGAGCAAGTGTCTAATTAGGAAATCAGTTTTCTTTTAACAGTACACAGTGAAACCGAAACATTGAAATGTTTCGGTGGGGTATACCGGTATTCCTAGTAATGCCTCTTCCATTATCCAGATTCACAACTGTAACCGTATATTTCTTTGCCATCTCTCCAAATCCCTTTATATGTCTTTAGTCGTTACCTTCTGTACACCCTCTTAGGTTAAATGGTTTTCTTCCTTCCCTACCGTTCGGCCCTAGCCTATGGTTTGGAAGAAGACTATCCAATAAGCATAATGGGTGTACTGTCCTAATCCTAGGATCACTCGCAATGCGAGAGAAGGTGAAGATAAAAGACAACCGAATAAACCTTATTCCTATTTCTCATGAACCAGAATCCATCCCCGAACTGGAACAAGTTCCTTTCGAGTTCGTATATAACCATACGATGGAGTATCCAATAAACTGTGGATCTTCGTAGTGATACGGAGTGTCCTGGAGAAATACAAAGGTGATTTAGGATTGGCGAAGAAATACTTGGTTTGGTCATGAATAGCAGTCGCAATTTACTTTACCCTCTTACTAATCTCTTGATATGTCTTTACTTAATACCTTCTGTACACCATCGTTATGCTAATTGGTTTTCTTCATTCCCCACCGTTCGGCACCAGCCTAAGGTTTGGAAGAAGACTATCCAATTTGCGTAATAGGTGTACTATCTCCTAAACCAAGGAGTACTCGCAAGCTGAGAGAAGGTAAAAGGAAAAGACAACTGAATAGTCCTATTCGTTTTCTCCAGAACCGGAAACCATCCTCGAATAAATTCCTTCGAGTTCGTATATAACCATACGATGGTTTTATCCAATAGAAGTAGACGTTCGTAGTAATACGGGGTGTCCTGGAGAAAAGGGTAAAAATAGGAGTGGCAATGAGGTTTGCAACTCAGACAATCCAAAAGCCAGTGTTTTAAGAAGGTTCGGTTAATCTTGGTCACTGAGTCATAGTCAAAAGTCGGGTCATGGTCGCTGCCAAAGAGAGAGAGAAAAGAAACACTCAGCGTGCACTCTAACCTAGATCAGAATGGTTATCACTTTATCTAATCAGGAAACCTCCCACTGTAACGTCAAATTCTTCCCCAAACCTGAAAGAAGAATTAGTCGGGATCACCCGAGGAGTAAACCAACTCATCAGTGGGAATCGGGATCCAACAATCATCGCATGATAACGTGACGGAATCCGCTCACGTTATCACACTCCAGAAGGTATGCGCATATCTGGAAAGTTTCAGTTTCTTTAGAAACCCCCGATGTGATTTTTGCCCCATGCTCTTATGACCTTGACTTTGGCCAACAAATCATAAGTCACATGTCAAGTTCTACCCGTCATTCTCCAGATTAATTTGAACCCACCCGTACCTACCCTTGACTTTGGCCAACATGGCAGTACGACTGTCCCAAACCAACGCATCTATCTATGCTGTATATGAATACCCAATAGCTACCAATCACTGTGCCTTGACTTTGGCCAACAAACACAGCTTGAATACTTATTGACTATCCATATGAAACGACGGAGGGCTACGAATGGTTTCTAGCGAAAACCTTTAACGTAAAGAACTTGATATCGTTGAAGGAACCGGATAGCTTTTATAAAAATATAGTGGCGAAAACCTTTGCTAAAGAGGTCACTCCCGGTGAAGGGATCTCGACTCTTTCCCCGTAGAATGAGGTGCAGGATATTCTAACTGAATACCACGATGCAAAGCAAAAGTAAACGACTATAGTGAAGCTATTGCTCTGATGCAAACTTCTGTCCAAGGGGTCACTCCCAGTGAAGGGATCTCGGCCCTTGCCTCGTCGACTGAGGAGCTGGATATTCATAACCGAATACCACTATGCAAAACAAAAGAGAACGCCCTTGCAATAACAGTTTTTTGAAAAATTGTTCCAACATTATCAGAATAGGTTTTTTTAGCGTGCATTGATCCGAATCAACGCAGTCCCATCAATTGATCACACCACAAAAGAACGAAAATAATGATGTACGTATATACCATCCGCATTCGCCACTGGGTCCCGTCATCACCCGTTAGGTTACTTAACTAACGACAGAGCGGGGACTGGACTAGCGCGGATGCAAAACATATACAACATCTACTAGTATATATATCAATATATAATATTCGCTCAAGGCGTGATAAAATGCAACATCACAGAAATGTAATAAGCATCACAGAACAATACAGATATCTGGGATCCCCGGGTTTCATAGAGCCGCTACTGAAACCCGACGTTCCCCTGGTCGTGTGGATAGCCTGTGCAATGAAATCCTAGACCCCTACGGGCGCGACAAGTTACCCGCCAAAACCTGAAGCGAGGCAGTCCGCTTCATCAACGTGAATGGATCACCCAGCACTTCACGGAATCCGGTAACTTAGGCACCCCTCCTGGGTCAATCTATACCCCCTACGAGTGCGGCGAATAGCCCGCCAATTCTAGAGTAAAGTCTCCTCCGTTTCAATGCCATGAGATGCGGGCTCGTTGCCCTCTAAAACCCGGCTATCCGTGCACCCCTCCGTGGGGTAATCCTAGTACAGAAAGTAAAATATACAATGGGTACATCGACCTCTGCCCGGTCGTGCCTCAAAAGAATAATATACAAACAGGCAGTGACGGCAGTCCACATGTCGGACGCTCGCCCCGCAATATCAAATGTACATAAAAAAACAAAACTGTACTACCACTGCATCCAGGCTATCCCCCACGACCAATCCGCAACATCACAGCACAACACAGAACATCAACGTGAATGGCACGTTCGCAAATCCGTCTAAAAGGGTTATAGCAGTTAGACTGGATTTACCGATCAAATGACATTCACGGTCGCAAATATAATGTAAATACTGTGAACTAACATGTTTAAAATATTCGATCGACTAAATTTTCCTGAGTGGGCCCCAAGCACTACTGTAGCACTCAAAGAAAATCTGGGCCCAAACAGAACATTCTAAAAACCCTATTTCCAAATTTAAAGAGCTCTGTAGAAAAATGGTATGATGATTACATATTACTGCGGCGGAACCGCGGCCAGAACATGAGTTTGGCCGCAGTTCCGCGGCCATGCTACAGTATCATAGTACCATTTTCCCCATAATTCTTAAAATACCCTGCATGTTATTCTGCAATGTATTGAAAAATTTTAGAGAAGAAAACAAAATCGACAGAAAGTGCACTTTTGAAATCGGGTTTTCGGAAAATCCGTTCGATCGAACTTGTAAACACGTTAGAGCAAGCTAGACTAGGTTAATGGCGTGGCTCTGATACCAGTGTAAGTGCACAGCGGCGCCCCGGCCGTCAATCCGACGCCGGAATGCGGAAACGAAACTTTTTCTCTACTTGGAAACCGGCACCACCGCACACTAAAAACCCGGATCGGTCCATTAACCTAATGCTAGCAAACTAGAGAAAGGAAAGAGAGCTATACCGAGCGATCCGTGTCCTTCGGTCTTTGGCCTCCACTCCGATCTCCTCGCGGAATCTCCGGTCTTCAGCTCCTCATCGGAACGGGCACCACATCGCCGGGTTCTTTTACGGGCTCCCATCTCTGGACCGAGGCAACTCGGGCACGAAGTTGGCGAGCCGACGTGCCCAAGAAATGCTGTAGGCTAGCGTAGAACACTTTGTCTCTTTAGGGTTATGAAGTTGCCTTGGTGATGTGGAGGAGAATGAACTTTGAGCAATGGAATTTTGAAGAAAGCAAAGCAAAGTGAGAATGAATAAAATCCCACTTCAAATGAATTCCCATCTCCCTCTCAATGTGTGGCCGGCCTCTACTCATGGTGGAGGGAAAAAGAAATAAATTATTGCAAGAGAAGAAAAATGGTATGATAAAAAGGAAATTATGTCACACCATTTACTAAATCAAATCCAATCTCATTAATACAAAAGAGTTGATTCAAAAAGAATCAAATGATACTAGTCATATCATAATCTCTCCTTTCACAAGAAACCCCCTCCACAATACTAATTTGCACAATTGCAAATTAGCCCCTCCCATCATAAAAGTCCGGCCGTGAAGGAATAAAGAAAAACTGGCCGAAACAGAATGCAAACTGGCAACTTCAGAAAACTGATCCCGTAATAAATTACAGGAAAACCCTGCGACTGTATATACATACCCGCATCTGTATTCCCACTGAATACAAATGCAATGAGAAAAAATCTACACAGTACAATACTAGGATCCGGGTTAAACCAAAGCCTGCTAGTATTATCCGTCCGATCACGATCCGTGCAATACCGCACGTATCTGATCGAACCCTGCCATATCTCCATACGGCCTCTACAGCATTTCGCCCAAAACAAGAGAAAACGGACTGTGGGGGACTCTAAAGACTCGCCAATACTTTGGCTGTGGATTTAACCACTAGCATGTCAGAGCTATTAGCCATACGTGACGGGCTACCAGGTATTGACCAAAAGGGACGTCGATGAGCAAACCCATCCTGACACCCTACTGAGCCTGTCAGTGACAATATCCATATAGTCCGGTCCGTTCGTCTATGAGCATCGCATGGCGGGCCTAGGGGTTGGTAAAAGTCATACCCCCCAAAGCAGTACAAGTCGTGTCGGAGAGTAGCCCAGAACACCTTGAGATACTACTGGAATACTTACCAGCAAATCTCCTGCCTTGGCCAAGGACTTCGTGTAATGGCTCTACTAGACACAGCGCGACCTCACCCCCAATGCCGGGAGAGACGAACCCCTGAAGATCCGCTCACTGCCTCCATGTGGCTCAGGACTGTACCCAACTAAAACCTGTTTGCACGTCTCCTTTGAGCGTGGTAGGGTAGTAATCTAAGTACAGTGGGAACTCACACGAGACAAATGACGATCTCAGGTCGATGAACTAACATGTACACATGTCACCAAGGAACTGCTATTTGACGTCAGGTATAAGACCAACCAGCATGTTCCCGGCGAGTCCTGTCCGGTGTACTCATAACCCAATGAGCACCTGTATACATCTTAGGTGAACCAACTGACACCATGGTTTGTGAGACCGGCCACTGCCCCTCGTCGGGGTCTCGACTGTATACACTAGTCTACTCTGGAGTATGATGCCCTGTCTCGAAACTCCCACGACTAGGGACCTTTTAAGGATGTGCTTATAGACCCCAGCTCCCACGTATATGGTCGCCCTCATACTGCTGGCAGTCAAGCAAGAATCCTAGGGGCTCTGTCAACATGTAATAGCGACCTGGAAGGTCACCTAAAACAGTACACGATGATAAAGATAAACCAGATAGCATACTATCATCTTGAGTAAGACTGTCCTACCGGTATAGGTCATCCCTCAATCATTGCAATCACGTGCCTGTGATCCAATAATTGACTCTGAGGGCACTATTTCCAACACTAAGTGTGTTTCTCCCTTGTGAGTCGTAAGGATCTCACGCGGGTGGTTTCTCCATACAAGGTCGTGAGGACCCTGCAAGTGTCTTTTAACGAGGTTGCGCCCTTTAGGGTTTTCATAAACACTCACCGGTAGCCCTGCTGTTTTTACTCACGGAGCCCTTTCAGGTTTTCATCCGTGCCTATTTTGCTTATGGACGTACCGTTTTTTTTTTATTATTATTATTTTTTATTCTATTTATTCTATTTTTTATTCTATTTTTTTTATCGGTTTTGAGATGCTGCAATCCATCGTAGTTTATCGACATCTCGGTCAACAGCTGTTTTTAGGATATAGTGGTCCATTGTTAGTTTAAGGACGTTTCGGTCCGTCGTTAGTTTAAGGACGTTTCGGTCCGTCGTTAGTTTAAGGACGTTTCGGTCCGTCGTTAGTTTAAGGACGTTTCGGTCCGCTGTTAAAGAAGGCCGGTTACTACTTATAGAGTTCGGGCTTAGAAAGATAGCGAGCGGACATGGTCGTCGTCATCTATCATTGACCTAGGTCTTAACCCGTCAAGCGTAATATTTCTTCAGGAAGCGACCGTTTATTGGCCTGAAAGGTCTTTCACCGTGCATATCTATGAGTAGATACGCTCCGCCTTGGTAGACCTTGTCTATGATGTACGGGCCTTCATATTTCGGCTCGAATTTCGCGCGATTGGGGATCATAGATCTTTTTACCACTAGCACGAGTTCGCCTTGGCGGAATGTCCTCGGCCTGGTCAATCTTTCGTAGGAGCGCGTCATCTTTGCTTTATAAGCCTCCAGATTTTGTTGCGCTATGAGCCGGGTTTCATCAAGGGCATCAAGCTCCTCAAGCCGAAGGTGAGCATTTTCTTCGTCCGTCAGCTCGTAGTGGACTGCCACTCGTAGAGAGGGTAGCTCTATCTCGAGGGGGGTACCACTTCCGTACCGAATACCAATGCATATGGCGTTGTGTTCGTGGCCGTCTTGAGCGTACTTCGATACGCCCAAAGAGCTTCTTGCAGTCTCTCATGCCAATCCTTTTTGTTTCGGGACACCGTCTTCTTCACGATCTTTGTCAAGGTTTTGTTAAAAGCCTCAGCTAGAACGTTAGCTCGTGGATTATAAACTGAGGAGTATCTCCAGTCTATGTTGTGTTGCTGCGCGAAGCGACTAATCTTATGGCTTCTGTAGGCTGGTCCGTTATCGGAGATAATCCGTCGCGGAGTTCCAAACCGATAAATAACGTGCGTCTTGAAGAAATGGAGGATATTCTCTGTCTTCACTTCCCTCAGCGGTACTGCTTCTGCCCATTTGGAGAAGTAATCAGTGGTCGCTAGGATGAAGCGATGTCCCCTGGATGATGCTGGTTCGATAGGGCCGATTACGTCAGTCCCCCACATTTCGAACGGCCAGCTAGCCACCGTTGGATGGAGTGGATTTGGATGCTGATGGATAAAGTCGCCATGGATCTGGCACGAGTGGCATTGCTTCGCGTATTCGAGGCAGTCCTGGATCATCGTGGGCCAGTAGTATCCCATTCGTTTAATCTTCAACTTCATCTTCGGGGCTGCTTGGTGAGAACCGCAGAGTCCGTCGTGGGTTTCTTGGACGACTCTTTTTGCTTCTTTAGGTCCCAAGCATCTCAACCATAAAGAATCAAATGACCTCTTGTACAGAGTATCGTTGATGAAGGCGAAAGATAAGGCTCGCTTCATGAGCTGATGTTTTGAAGACGCATATTCAGGCGTTCGACGGGATTTGAAGTAGTCTATAAAGACTTCTCTCCAATCTTCAACTTTCTCTTGGTCTTTTACTTGTAGGGTCGTCTGTTCAATCGCTTCCCTTTCCTCAGATGATTCCGGAGATACTTCTGCTGGGGCAAGTACCCGACGGCTTTGTACCACGATTCTTACGTCATCGAGGTTCTCATTGGCTAGCTCCTTGGCGAGCTTGGCCAACGCGTCCGCCTTGCTATTTTCTGCACGCGGTATGCTTTCTAGAATGTAAGAGGGGATTTGAGTCAGCAATCGCTGTACTCTCTCTCCATACTTCACCAGCTCTGGCTTGCACGTCTGGTAGTCGCTATTTACTTGACTGACGACCAATTGAGAATCTCCATATATGAGGAGGTTTTCAATTCCCATGTCGATGGCGATCTTGAGGCCTGCTATTAAAGCTTCGTATTCGGCTTCATTATTTGTCCTCGGCTCTGTTAAGGAGAAAGCAAAGCGTATTATCCCTCCTTGTGGAGTTACGAAGATGAGACCCACCCCGATTTGATTATAGTGATGCTTTGTTTGCGCTTCTTTATGGAGGATGCTCCATCGAAATAAAGCTCCTATCGGGTATCACCACCGTCGATCGCGTCAAACGCATGTTCGTCTGGCACATCGCAATTCAGAGGAGAATCGGCAGGTATCGGATGTTCAGCGAGGAAGTCGGCAATGACCTGGCCTTTCACTGCCTTGAGAGGCCGATAGGTTATCGAAAACTCCATCAAGAGTAGGGCCCATTTAGCGAGTCGTCCCGTCAATATAGCCTTCGACATCAAATATTTAAGGGGGTCCACCTTCGAAATGAGATGAACTTCATGCGCCAACGCATAGTGCCGGATTTTCGTTATCGTGAAGATCAACGCCAGGCAGTGCTTTTCGATGGGGGAATAATTCCTTTCTACCCCCAGTAGGACTCGACTTAAATAGAA
This sequence comes from Agapanthus africanus, assembly GCA_030015575.1. Classification (NCBI taxonomy): domain Eukaryota; kingdom Viridiplantae; phylum Streptophyta; class Magnoliopsida; order Asparagales; family Amaryllidaceae; genus Agapanthus; species Agapanthus africanus. The sequence goes on from CM057338.1 coordinate 28,399,784, forward strand.
TAGCGCTCTCTCCTTCCCTTGGTCGTTCTCTTGCGCCCATAATGCGCCGAAGGAACCTTCGAGGGCTGTGGTATAAAGAATAAGAGGTTTTTCCTTGACCGGAGCAGCCAACACCGGCGGGTTCTGCAGGTACTGCTTGATCTCGTCCAGTGCGCCCTAGCATTTGTGATCCCAGACGAATGGGGTTCCCTTCTTCATCAGGTGGCTGTAATGACGGCACTTTCCTGAAAGGTTGGCTATAAATTGTAGGGTTCCTAGGCACCCTAATGAGGTCACACAAGGCATCAACCATGCCAATTTCAAAAATTACGGGTGCCGAGAAACCCTAATACGGATCGTTGGCTAGATTTCTAGGCGACAAAGCAAACTAGTTAACACTTAACTATAAGAATACGGAAATACAACCTTTGTAGATCCGGTGCTCCACCTCCATAGCTCCACAACGAAGTCCCCTCGCTGTCCAAATTAATTCCCGGGCTCTAGCGTCGGCTTCGTCGGAGAAATGGCGAGCTAGGTCGTCGATGTCCATGCCGAAGATGATCTACGTCGAGGCATCGCTAGATCAAGCTCCACCTTCACCAAGCCATGAAAACTTGTGAAGGAAACACCCTATACTACTTGGCAAGAGGTAGAGGATGAAGAAATAGGAAGTGGGTTAACTTTAGAATTGGATTTCTCACTCATTTCCATCAATCACCATTGATGGAGCAAAGCTTTCTTCACTTGAAGAATGGAAGAAGAAGAAGAATATTATGATAAGATTAATTAGAAAAGAAAAGAATAATTCATTCTTATCATAACTCTTACCATGGTTAAGTGTAGAGAGAGAACTATAGTTAAGTGGAGTGGTTAGGTTTTAACATGAGACAAAAATGGTGACTTCATAAAAGCTTCATGAAGCTTCATATACAAACAAAGAAAAGCCACCATTTTCTCACTCTTTTTCTTTTTCCAAATGAATAACTAAATAAAATAAATGAATAAGAAAATAATAAACCCTAACCACTCATAAAACCATGGTTCAATCTTTACACAAACCCAAGTTTGCATGCATCATCAAACTTGATACAAGCAAGTGCACAAAATCATATCGCATATGCAATGCGCACATCTGAGCGAGAAAATCCATTTAAAGTGAACCGATACTAGTTAATGCAAAGTAATATATCAAATATATAATTATGCATTAAATCATTAAATCAACACTTGATTTAACGATCCGGTCATATCGCACATAACCGACTAGTATCCAATGTATCGATTTATCGAATCAATCCTTGATTCGATAACTAGGTTATATTGCATACAACCAATCGATACATTCATCGTGAGAATGAAATACGGTATCACATACACGCATTATTCTCGGTCCCGCACATATCTCATATGCGCTCCTATTTCGTTTCGCTTGAGCCAGGAAACCTCTGTGTAGGACTCTAAAGACTCGTCAATACGCCGGCAGCAGGTGATGATCATATCAAGTACCCACAAGCCGCAAGCGGTCTGCTAAACGTAACAGCCACTCGGGTATTGAGCGATCTGAAGATCGACGAGCAAGCCCGCTCACACTCCAGTGAATCCAACCAGTAACACTACCATACAGTCCGGTCTGATCGTCTGATATGTCGCATATCTCGCCTAGGGGTGGTAAACGTCAGACCCCAATAGCTCGATAAGTCGTGTCGATATGAGGTCTATAACAGTTCGAGAAACTACTGGTAACACTTACCAGTAAATCTCAGCAACCCTGGCCAGGGATTTCCGGTTATAGCCAATCGAACACAGCGCAACATCAACTCCCTATACCGGGAGAGACGAATCCCCTCCTATCGCTCATTGCCTCCATGTGACTCGGGACTGTACCCAAAAACCACCGTTTTGCACGCCCTCTTGGACATGGTAAGATGGAAATCAAAGCACAGTGGGAACCACACAAGACTCTATGACGATCTCGGGTCAACAGACTACTCTGTACCAGTGTCACCAGAGAACTGCCATCCGACGTGAGGTATAATACCATCTGGTAGTTCTCGGCGAGTCCGTCCAGTGTACCCAGTCTCCACTGAGCACCCGTACATCATCTCTGATGTCAAACACCAATGGATATGGGATCATCCATCGCCCATCTGTATGGGTCGAGAAGGTATACGCTAGTCTACTCTGGTATATCGATGCCCCGTCTCGATACACCCACGACTAGGGACTTTGAAGGATGTACTTAAGGACTACCATGTCCCCACTAGTATGATCCACATCATAGTCTAGGTAGTCAAGTACACATCCTAAGGGCTTTACCAACATGTAACAGAGAGACAATCAGCATACACGTTAAGGTAAAGAGCAACCAGATAGCATACTATCATGTCGAGCAAGAAAGTCCTCCCTATATATGTCCCAGCATCCACTACAATATACATCCTATGTACGGTAATGGCCTCTAGGGCATACATATAACTAACAATCTCCCACTTGCACTAGGGCCATCTGTAGCAGTGGTTGCAGCATCTCATACTCAACCATCCCATAAAAGTCTCTCTCTGGGAAAAGGCCTTTCGTGAGTGGATCCGCTGTGTTTGTCCTCTGAGTCTACTCTCCTAACCTTGATCCCTTGGAGATCAACCATCTCCATGATCAGGTGATACTGTCTTAGAATATGTCTGGATCACTGATGGGATGGACGTTCCTTGGCATAAGCCACAACTCCATTGTCACACAATGGGAGGAACATGGTTCATCTTATGAACCAATATATATACCCAAACAGCCTCTTTGGTAGCATCTTAAATAGCGATGTATCAAGCCTTTATCGTCTAGTATGCCACGGTATCTAGCTTGGAACTCTTCCAACATACCGTCCCTTTACTGAGGGTAAAGACAATGCCTGCGACTGACATTCAGTCGTCTTTATCACCCTGGAACCCTTCCAGTGATTCTCCCCAGAATCGATTGATACCATCTCACTACAACTAGTGAGAATCCTAATCATCCAATTAGATCTATCTCATAGATCCAAACCCAGGATTTAGGAGGTATCACTTTGATCCTTTATGGAGAATCATTGTGATAAGCGGAGATTGACCGAGCGTGGCATAGGAAACTCCTTCCCTATCAAGAGTATGTTATCCACGTACTCTACGAGGATCATCACCATACTCCCTACTACCTTTTTGTATATACAAGGTTCATCTACCATTTTGATGATGTCAAACTCTTTGACTAATCTATCAAAACAGATGTTCCAACTCCGCGATGCCTGCTTTATCACATAAAACATCTTGCACACGTTTCCGCTGCTCCCACTGTCTACGAAGCCCTCTGGCTGTGTACTTATAGACGTTCTCTTCTAAAACATCATTTAGAAAAGCTGTCATGACACCCAACCACCAGATATCGTAGTCATGGTATGTAGCCGTGGCAAGTAGGATCTGGATGGACTTAAGCATAGTCACTTGAAAAGGTTTCATCATAATCCACGCCTGGTCGATGACGAAAAGCTTTAACAAGTCTAGTTTTGAAAGTCTCAACTTTTCCATCTACACCAAGTAATCTTCTCAAGATATACTTGCTCCTGATGGGGATTTAACCCTTCAGATATAGCAACCAAAGTCCATACTTTGTTGGTGTATAAGGATTCCATCTCAGATCGATAAACATCCAGCCATTCTTACAGAGTCCCACTCCTGATGGCCAGCTCGAAATTAGTTGGGTCATCATCTCATGATGCAATCCTCACTCCCACTGTCATAGAGAAATCGAAATATCTCTCAGGTGGGTGAGGAACCCTACTAGATCGGCGGAGAGGCTGAGGTTCGTTGGAAACTATTAAATCCTTTGGTTTTATCAAATCATCAGCTGCAGTTTGTATAGCTGGAACCTTTCCAGTTGTACATTACAGGCCTTGCCTCGAGATTGTCCGGTTTTTGCTTTTCAGACATAGGCCGGACAACCCCAAATCTTAACTAGCTTAAGACATGGGCTCTTCCCATACCATATCTCATATGGAGTGGTAGGCAACTGATTTGATTTGAACCATATTCAATAGGTATGCAGTTTCTCAAGTGCATAACTCCCAAAAAGGAAATAGGTAACTCAGTAGTACTCATCATAGAGCACACCTTATCATATAGGGTGTGATTGCTCCGCCCCGATATACCATCGTGCTATGGTGTATACGGAGGAGTAATGCTGAGAGAGAATCTCATTCTCCTTTAGAATAGTCCAGGAATTCCGCACCCAAGTATTCTCCTCCTTGATCTCATCAAAGGACATAATACTTATACCCATATTGGTTCTCTACTTCTAACTTATATTCTGTGAATATCTCAAAAGGTTCGGACTTGTGTTTCAACAGGAACGCAGGTCTGAATCTCGAAAGATCATCAGAGAATGTAATGAAGTATAAAGAACCGGTCTTGGCATATGTAGACAGGGGACCTTACATACATCAACATGTATCATCCCAAGAGTTTACTAACTCTTTCTCTGTTTCCAATAAACAGAGCTGGTGTCATTATATCTGTGTGACATGACTGGCAAGTTTCACAAGATGTAGATTCAAACTGATTTAAATATGTATCTTCATGTAACTTCAGCTAGTCGGGTCGCATTGATATGACCTAGTCTATAATACCTTAAGAAGGATGCGTTCATTTCTGAACTCTTCCTCTTGTGTGTGTTCCGTATACTAAGAACTGTAGTTTGATTTAGAACATCAATGCTTTTAGATAACGTGCCTGATCCGATCAACTTTTGATATAGGAAATGTTCAAAACATTATCCAACAATACAAAATTTTATCATTTCTTTACTAATAAAGAGACTGATATGATTTTGTATATCAGGTTCGGTATCTAATAACATTCATTCAGAATCAATGTATTCTAGTAATACAGGGTGACAGTGACCAACAGACTTGGCTGCAACTCTTGCCCCGTTTTCTGCCTCATGAAACTTATCACCCGTTCTCAGTTCTCTACCTTTCTGTAGCCCTATGTAACAGATTACATATGCGGGATCCTGATCTGGTATCACATACCCAGGACGTAAAGAATACTGAGAAACAGTTCTGTATAATGAACACACCCGAAGATGATGCATCAGTATGCACTGTCTTCGTTTGGGCGGCACGGGAATTCTGGTAATCCCTAATTTCCTGCTCTGTCTTATAACAATTATAAGTTGGAGCGGGACCAACGTTCCCCAGCTCAGTATAACAAGCGGGTTCGGTCAATAATCCGTATTATTATCTTGATTAAGGCGTGATATGGTCGCTACCTGGAGAGAGAGAGAAGAAAACACTCAGCGTGCGCTCTTGCAAGAATAGATTGGTTATTATTTTATCTAATCAGGATGGCTCCCACTGCTTTTTATCAAATCTTCCTTCAAACCCTAAAAGGAAAGACTAGCCGGGATTAATTACACACTACAAGTTCGCCAATCTTTCAGCCAGGCCAGTGTCGGTACTTTGAGGGAGGTCCCCCGTGCTTTCGCACGAACCTAATTAATGTAAACCTCGTTTTCCCAGAGGCGTAACCTCGTTAACACCTTTCTAGACACCTACTTGATCGGCTAATTATAATGTATAAAACTCTCCCAGGAGTAACTCTTACTCGCAGCGGGTATCGGGATCCAACTATCTCATAGAAGGTATGCAATCTCATTGCAAATTTCAACACTTGAAATTCCCGATAGTTTGCCCCTAGCTCGCTATGACCTTGACGAATGCCAAACAACCCATAGTCTGCTAGTCAAGTTCAACCCGTACATTTCTTGATTGAATTAAACCCACCCGCACGACCCTTGACGCATGCCAAACAACGCCGTACGAATACCCTAATCCAATCGCATCGTATGCTAGCAGATAAGCACTAGTTAGCTACCGTACACTATGCCTTGACGCATGCCAAACAACCGCAGCACGAATACTAACTAGTACTTATCTGAAATGACGGAGGGCTACGACAGGTTTTTCTGAAAACCTATTGCGTAATGAACTTGATATCGTTGTAGAATCAAATGATTTTTAAAATGGAGTGTTTTTGAGGGTTTTCTAGTTTTGCTAAAGGAGTCACTCCCGGTGAAGGGATCGTCGGTCCTTTCCTCGTCGAATGAGGTGCGGGATATATCATATATATCACTGTGCAAAGCAAAAACTCTTAAAAGCAATCAAAAGACAAACCGAGTGTGTAGCATCTGCCAGTTATTGCTAAAGGAGTCACTCCCGGTGAAGGGATCTCGGTCCTTTCCTCATCGAATAAGGTGCAGGATATATCGTATATACCGCTGTGCAAAGCAAGAACTGTAGCTACCTGTTTTATTTTGAAATTCGATTCTACAACATCTTAGGTTTCTTTTATTTCATTAATCACATTAATGAATTCCCATCATTTAAATACCTAAACATCACAGATAAATACGACGTACACTTATGCCATCCGCATTCGCCTCGATGTCCCCTCGTGCACCGTTAGGTTAGGTAACTAAAGGCAGAGCAGGGCAGGGCTAGCGTGGGTGTAAAACATAAGTAACGTCTATATAATATATCATATATACTATATAAAGTATCTATCACAGAACATCACATGATCACATCACAGATAACGCAGCAGAAGAATCATATGAAATATTGGATATACTAGGACGTCCGTGTTTTCAATACGAAGTATAAAACACGGATTCCACGGTCGTGATGAATAGCCAAACCCACACCCCTAGACCCCTACGAGAGCGGCAAGCAACCCACCCAATTCTAGAGTTAGGAGACCCGGACTCGACTCCTCGAGTTGGTCTCCCACTGGACTCCAGAACCCGGTTACTTGTGCTCCCCTCCTTGGGTCTATCCTAGTGCGGAAAAGTAAATAATATACAACAACGGTGACAACTTCCGCAACCTGGAAGTGCCCCAATAAAAGAATATTACATACAAGTTTTTACATGAATGAAAATGAAGAACACTCATCTCACATAAAAAACCCCGGCTATTCAATCACGACGATCCAATATAACATATCCAGCAACACATAACATCACATGTCATCAACGTAAGTAAATATGCGCATCCCAATTGTCGTTGACATATAGCAACGAAACCGGCGATATCACATATTACACTTATGGTCACAGAAAAGAAAGTGTAAAACTACAACAGTTGGAATCCGCAATCACCTCAGACATTGCATGCCTGACCAAATGAATTTCTTAGACATCGCATGCCTAACAATTATAAACTCCGCATTTTAGTCTCTTTATCGAAAACACTTTTCAATACCAAGTCGGGCAATTCAACAGGATTCCCGACATTTTGATCGAATGCTCGTCGCAAACTTCAGTAGACGGCCGCACCCCCGATACCGTCGACGAAGTGCACCAAGGCGGAACACCGCTACCGCGAGCATCCGGACGGATGCTTTCGGCGACAGGGTTCTCCTACAGTCACTTGGTCGGGGCTATGGAGTGAGTCTGTCTATTAAGTTTACCCGGCGAGTATCCGCGTACGCTACGTGATTGCGACGGACTTTTGATCTCATCAAAATTCCGTGGCAACCGATCAAGTGAGACTAAACTGCTATGTTTATAATATTCATTCCGTTATCTCATAACTTATTGTGAATTCCAATTATTGTATCCCATTCCAGATAAATAGAAAATGTTAAACTTTTCGATCAAACAGTCGAACACCCAAGTTTTCCCGATATAGATCAACACATGAAACATAAGTCTAACAACATTAAGTTCGTGCCTCAGTACCAACGGTCCAGCCGTAGAAGGGTCAAGCCAACGCCTCACATGTGGCACGCCGTACTGCCCCAAACCCGAAGGTTCAAAGGGCAGTTCAAGACGGTCACATAATCGAGTTAAGGTTTGTTGTCTTCTAGAGGGACCATCGCGTTACTTGCACTACTTAGAACGTCGTTAAACTTCGGAAAAATCCAACACTTGGAAATTTCCCGACAGGGGAAAAATTGGGTATTTATATCCGGTCGAACTTTTTTAACATATTCTAAAATTTATCCGGAAAGCCACATAGACAAAATCTGATACTCCGATCGAAACACCGAATCCCCAAAACAACCCAGAAAATTAAAACTCTGGAATCAGATTTAAAATATCCCAGGAAAACCAACACAGAAAAATACGAATTACTGTGCAAAATTCAAGTGCTGATGTGACAAGGAGACCGCGGAAACGCCGCACAAGCCATGATTGTGCCGCGGTTCCGCCGCGTATTGGTGGAATCACGTTCTCAAATTTCACAGTAATTCATAGAAAAGCCTGCTGATTTTTCTGCATATTTTTAATTTGGAAAAAGACCAGATTTTTAAAAAAGGACAGAGAGCATTTTTAGGGTTGGGGTTTCGGGTCGTTCGGACTTCAAACTCCGTCTGGACTTCGCCTAAGGCTCTAGCTAGGCTCTGATACCACTGTAGGGTTCCTAGGCACCCTAATGAGGTCACACAAGGCATCAACCATGCCAATTTCAAAAATTACGGGTGCCGAGAAACCCTAATACGGATCGTTGGCTAGATTTCTAGGCGACAAAGCAAACTAGTTAACACTTAACTATAAGAATACGGAAATACAACCTTTGTAGATCCGGTGCTCCACCTCCATAGCTCCGCAACGAAGTCCCCTCGCTGTCCAAATTAATTCCCGGGCTCTAGCGTCGGCTTCGTCGGAGAAATGGCGAGCTAGGTCGTCGATGTCCATGCCGAAGATGATCTACGTCGAGGCATCGCTAGATCAAGCTCCACCTTCACCAAGCCATGAAAACTTGTGAAGGAAACACCCTATACTACTTGGCAAGAGGTAGAGGATGAAGAAATAGGAAGTGGGTTAACTTTAGAATTGGATTTCTCACTCATTTCCATCAATCACCATTGATGGAGCAAAGCTTTCTTCACTTGAAGAATGGAAGAAGAAGAAGAATATTATAATAAGATTAATTAGAAAAGAAAAGAATAATCCATTCTTATCATAACTCTTACCATGGTTAAGTGTAGAGAGAGAACTATAGTTAAGTGGAGTGGTTAGGTTTTAACATGAGACAAAAATGGTGACTTCATAAAAGCTTCATGAAGCTTCATATACAAACAAAGAAAAGCCACCATTTTCTCACTCTTTTTCTTTTTCCAAATGAATAACTAAATAAAATAAATGAATAAGAAAATAATAAACCCTAACCACTCATAAAACCATGGTTCAATCTTTACACAAACCCAAGTTTGCATGCATCATCAAACATGATACAAGCAAGTGCACAAAATCATATCGCATATGCAATGCGCACATCTGAGCGAGAAAATCCATTTAAAGTGAACCGATACTAGTTAATGCAAAGTAATATATCAAATATATAATTATGCATTAAATCATTAAATCAACACTTGATTTAACGATCCGGTCATATCGCACATAACCGACTAGTATCCAATGTATCGATTTATCGAATCAATCCTTGATTCGATAACTAGGTTATATCGCATACAACCAATCGATACATTTATCGCGAGAATGAAATACGGTATCACATACACGCATTATTCTCGGTCCCTCACATATCTCATATGCGCTCCTATTTCGTTTCGCTTGAGCCAGGAAACCTCTGTGTAGGACTCTAAAGACTCGTCAATACGCCGGCAGCAGGTGATGATCATATCAAGCACCCACAAGCCGCAAGCGGTCTGCTAAACGTAACGGCCACTCGGGTATTGAGCGATCTGAAGATCGACGAGCAAGCCCGCTCACACTCCAGTGAATCCAACCAGTAACACTACCGTACAGTCCGGTCTGATCGTCTGATATGTCGCATATCTCGCCTGGGGGTGGTAAACGTCAGACCCCAATAGCTCGATAAGTCGTGTCGATATGAGGTCTATAACAGTTCGAGAAACTACTGGTAACACTTACCAGTAAATCTCAGCAACCCTGGCCAGGGATTTCCGGTTATAGCCAATCGAACACAGCGCAACATCAACTCCCTATACCGGGAGAGACGAATCCCCTCCTATCGCTCATTGCCTCCATGTGACTCGGGACTGTACCCAAAAACCACCGTTTTGCACGCCCTCTTGGACGTGGTAAGATGGAAATCAAAGCACAGTGGGAACCACACAAGACTCTATGACGATCTCGGATCAACAGACTACTCTGTACCAGTGTCACCAGAGAACTGCCATCCGACGTGAGGTATAATACCATCTGGGAGTTCTCGGCGAGTCCGTCCAGTGTACCCAGTCTCCACTGAGCATCCGTACATCATCTCTGATGTCAAACACCAATGGATATGGGATCATCCATCGCCCATCTGTATGGGTCGAGAAGGTATACGCTAGTCTACTCTGGTATATCGATGCCCCGTCTCGATACACCCACGACTAGGGACTTTGAAGGATGTACTTAAGGACTACCATGTCCCCACTAGTATGATCCGCATCATAGTCCAGGTAGTCAAGTACACATCCTAAGGGCTTTACCAACATGTAACAGAGAGACAATCAGCATACACGTTAAGGTAAAGAGCAACCAGATAGCATACTATCATGTCGAGCAAGAAAGTCCTCCCTATATATGTCCCAGCATCCACTACAATATACATCCTATGTACAGTAATGGCCTCTAGGGCATACATATAACTAACATAAATCGCCGTATATACGCGAGCTTCCCTTGGAGGGACCGCAATTGTTTGAGGGTCCTTAGCAGTGGCATTTCCATGATCGGCTTGATCTTCGACGGATCTATCTCGATTCCTCGGTGTCGGACGATGAATCCTAGGAATTTTCCCAAGGAAACTCCGAATGCGCACTTAAGAGGGTTCATCTTCAAGTTGTATTGTCGAAGGCGTTGAAATACGGTCTTCAGGTGCTCGAGATGTTTCTCGTATGATTTGCTTTTAACCACGAGGTCGTCGATATAGCATTCGACGATTTCATGTATGAGGTCATCGAAGATCTTCATCATGGCCCTCTGATAAGTGGCACCGGCGTTCTTTAGGCCGAAGGGCATAACTTTGTAGCAGAATATTCCCAGAGGGGTCTGGAAAGCGGTGTGCTTCTGGTCTTCGGGATGCATCTTTATCTGATTGTATCCTGATGAACCGTCCATGAAGGAGAAAATATCGTGAGTGGACGTGTTATCTATCATCAGCTCGGTTACCGGTACTGGGAAATGTTCCTTCGGGCAAGTTTTATTGAGATCCCGGAAGTCCACGCATATGCGCACTGTCCCATTTTTCTTCATTACTGGGACGATGTTGGCGATCCAATCGGGATACTAAACTTCCTGGATAAACCCAGAGTCGATCAGCTTCTTGACTTCGGCGTTGATGCTCATCTCAAGCTTGAGCCGCATTCTTCTCGGCGCTTGTTTGACTGGCTTGACGTCCGGGGATATTGCCAATTTATGGACAGCTATTTCTGGATCTAGTCCTGGCATTTCAGAATAGTTCCATGCGAAGCAATCTCTATGCCGCATAAGCACGTCTTTTAACGCAGCCACCCTTTCTTCAGATAGTAGCTCGCTGACGAATGTCGGTCGTGGGTCGTTCTCCGTCCCTAAGTTGATTTTCTTGAGGTTATCGGCAGTGGTGTGTATTCCATCCTCCAGCTCTTTCGGTGCTGATGGAAATTCTGAAATTACCCCGTCGTCATTGCTGTTTTCAAAGCACCAGGGAAAGTCATTCATGTTCTCGGGCTCTTCTTTTGATATCGTTATCATATGACAGGTATGAGCTCGCTTCCAAGACCGATGTGGATCTGGTTCTGCTCTTGTGGCTTTGGGTTCGTGCTTTTGTGGCGGCGTTACCCTCCAGCTGTCAGATAGAGCGAACTTACCGAGCTAATACTGATCTTCAACCCAGTCCTTGAAGGTGAAGCAGTCTTCGATAGGGTGTCCTATGGCTCGGTGATAAGAGCAATAGCCCGGATGAGAGACCTCGTTAACTTGCTCAGGATGTCTAGATTTCGGAAATGTAATCATTCGATGTTTTAAACCGAGATCAAGTATCTTCTTCGTCTTGTCCTTAGGGAAAGAATACGCCTGACTCATCTTCCTCATGAGGGACAAATCCGGACCGCGCAATACCTGATCACATGACTCTTTGATCCTGCGTTGTCATTGTCGACCTCCTTTTCCGCTTTTTGACTTATTTCTGCCTCTGCGTCGGGCCTTTTGCACAGCGGGTTGACAGGGAGGAGCATCTTCGTCTTTTGCAGCCTGTTGAAAGAGACGTTGCGTCTTGGCTTTCTCATAGATGGCCATTTCGCGATTATGGTCATCCCGAGCTTTTTGACATGCTTTCCTGATAAGCATGTCCATTCGTTCTTCAAATGACGGACTCGGCATTTTGATGGCAGGATCTTGCTTCGGTGCGGGAGCGACATTTTCTGACAGGGTGTCCTCTTCTTCATCAAAGTTATATATAACATAACTACCATGGACTCGTTCCTGTTTTCCGGATCTCACATATCCAAGCCCAAGCGTCTCCATTCTCCCGTTGGGCAACTTGCGCTGAGTCCCAGGGACATCCCAAATCCTGTTGTAGAACCGAGCTTGTCGAATAGTCTGTTTTAAAGGTACCCCTTGGCGCTTCAATAGCCTTTTTAGTCCATTTATGTAGTATCTGGGCAGACGGATGGGTTGGAGCCTGTCGAGGGTAAAATCCGTGCCGTGCCAGATTTCTTTCTCGACTCTTGTTTCCGTGGACCGGTAGAATAGGATCGCCTTTTCGCCTTTTCGCCTAGGAGGGACGTAAAACGTCTGCAGGTCTTGCACATTGTAAGCTTCAAGCGTGTCAAGATCTTTGTAGTGCTCCCACGGAATCATGGTGATTTGCAAACTCTGATCATCACTAGGGGATGCTTGTATTGACGGCGACTGGAGAACACAGTATTAACCTCGTCTTCCGAGTCGCTTCCGAAGATCAATATGGGGGCGGACGGTCCCGGGTTGCTGCGCCGAGACGGCCCAGCGTAAACTATCTCTTCTTCTTCTTCGGTATCGCTCCCGAAAATAGGGATGGCGGCGGCGGCTTTGTTCTCCGGTTTGCGACACCTTTTTATATCCTCGAAATCTGGCAAAAAGTACTTTGCATCTTCGTACTTGCGGACTTCGTTCACGGAGAATGGGTTCAGCTCGCCTGTCACGGTGTACTCGAGACCATCCTTGAAATACTTCATACACTGATGTTGCGTAGAAGGGATGATGTTGTACTCGTGTAACCAAGGACGACCGAGCAAGGCGTTGTAGCAGGTCTTGGCGTCAATGACGTGAAACTTAATGTCTGTGACGAGCAGTCCGAAGCATAACGTTAGTATTACAGATCCGAGAGTCCGTGACGACTGGGAGTCAAAACCGGAGATGGTAATTTTATCACGAGCGAGGTGCTGAACGCTCATGCAGATTTTCTTCAACACCCGAACATTAAGGAGATTGACGGAGGATCCATTATCAACCAGGATTTTGCCTATCTTAATATCGTGGCAATATCCAGAGACGTATAGGGGACGGTTGTGGTCGCACGTCCCAAGGAGAAGGTCTTCATCACCGAACGTGACATCGGCTTTGTGTACTTCTTCCAGTTCATCCTTCATCCTCTGTTCGGTGAGGAAGGCTTGGAATTGCTCGGGCTCTTGTAGTGCCTTGATTAATGAATCTCTCGCTTCTTTTGATAATAAGAGGGCGTCGAGAATGCTGAGCTGCGAAGGTAGCTTCCTTAGGTGCGCTAGGATGTTGTAGTCCACCTTACTCTTCTTGAGCGGGTCCTTAGCAGTCAGCTCTTTCATGACTTGGTCATCTAAGGCGATATCCTCGGCGACCTTTTCCTTTCCCTTATCTTTTCTAGTTGCGGGTCCGAGGTTCTTTTCGGGAAGCGTGCGATTGTGCAGCTGAATGTTTTCGCAGGCCTTTGGTTCTTCCTCTTTCCCTAAGATGGATTCTTTAAAGAGAGGGCCCAGAGCCATTTCCTCATCAGAGTCGCTCCCAAAGGTGAGAACTTGTGATCCTCCGCCGTTGACCATGTAACAGTTACCGGTAGTTCTTTTATGCCCTTCGGTTGTACTTTTCTGCTCCCGACGAGTTCTGCGTTTCATCCACTTAAAATGTTGCCGGTGAGCAACATATCCCTGCCACCATATCTTAAAAGTGTCACACACCTCAGTGGGGTGTGAAATCTTCCGATGATATGAGCAATAATTAGGGTGCCTCTCCGCCCCATTGAGCGTGTTTTCTTCTGAGGGTGGTAGCTTCATTCCCATTGACATGGCTTTGGAAAACCTTTTCCTCGTCTTGAATATGTTTTTATTCGTGTCGGATGTCTTTTGATCTGGCGGGAGTGCTTCGACTCTTTCGTTTAGTCGCCTGCGTTTGGCTCCTTCTGATGCGGCCATCTCACGCTCCCGGTCAGCTTTACTTTTCAGACGAATCTCGTCTAGAAAGGCGTCGATCATTTCGTCTGTCAGCCACACAAGTTCTGGTTCAGGCTGTGCCCCCAGTTTCCCAGTGCTAGGAGTTTTTTCATCGTCCGTAAACGAGTGGAAGATCATATGACAGCTCGCCGCATATCCCTCGGATTCATCTGACGGGCTTTCTCCATTATCTTCCTCTTGAAAGACGTGGTTGAGGAACTCTTGGAGTGTGATGGGAGTCCGCGCCTTTTGATTGTACTCCTCCAGCGCGTCAATCTGTTTCTGCAAATCCATGCGCCTGTTGCCAGGCTTCACGGGTTTTTTGGATATCTTCTTCTTCTTCTTTGAAGATTTCGACGGCTGGGTGTGAGTACTTGGGCCATCACCACCAATCTTTGGCGTTGGGCGTGGCTTCAGCATCCCTTCAATGACTTGGGGTTCTAGCGGGTTCTTCCACCTGATTGCCGGGCACATCTGGAGCTCATTCAGCATTCTTTTGGTTTTTGCTGAAAGCAAGATTTCCCATGGAGCTTCTTCAATGAAAGAACAAGTTGCCCCCGGTGTGTCCGTCTTCTTGGGAGTGTGAGGTTGTGGCGGGTTCACCTTCCACTTCTCGGACAGCGCAAACTTGCCCTGTAGGTATTGATCTTCAATCCATCCTTTGAAGACGAAGCAATCCTCAATCGGATGACTTACCGTTTGATGGTAAGGGCAGTAATTAGGGTTATTCACCTCACTGGGTTGCGGCGGTCGCCTTGGATTTGGCAAGTTGATAAGCCTGTTGCGTACTGCCAGCTCGAATAGCCTTTTCGTCTTATCCCGCGGGAATGAGTAGGGGTGCTTCATTTTCTTATTATAATATCGCCGTCTTTCTCCCAGTTGATCCGCCAGCTTTAGGGCACTGGGTTGCTGCTGAGCGTTCGCAATGAAGGATGCCTTCCTTTTACCCTTGTCACTCCGAGGTTCCGGCTTCGGGGGAGGCGGTCTGTGACCCATCTTGTCCATCTGGGCCAACTTGTCGATCAAAGCCTGGAACGTGGTTGGCTTACAGAACATCATGAACTGTGAGATAGTTGCATGAGGATCTAGGGCACCCACAAACATGCCCACTACGGGCGCATCCTCAATGCGTTGTTCGCATTTCGACCACAAGTTTCGCCAGCGTATAGCGTACTGGACCCACGTCTCGTCTGGTTTCACCCTGGCATTAATCAATTCCGTTATCGGGGTACGTTCGCTGGCGCTCGCAAATCGCTGAGTGAATAGCAACTCTATTTCAGCGAACGTCTTGACGGAATCGTTCGGGAGTTCAGAATACCATTCGAACGCTGTTTCTGACAAGCTGCCAACGAATTGGCGAAGCAAGAGCTTATCGCCGCCGCCATTGTTGCCACAAAGCACCCTGAACTGGGCCACATGTTGATGGGGATTGCATGTCCCCTTATAGACATGGAATTTCGGTATTGTGTAGCCCGGTGGGTACTTGATCTGGTCATACCAGCTCCGATATGGTCGCCCTGTTCTGACAACTTGACCAGCTGCCTCGGTCGCCTGGTGAACCCGTATCTGCTGAGCTATATATTCCTCCAAGTCAGCTCTGGAGATTGTCTCCTCCTTGGCTGTTGAAAGAGCCGGAGGTGGATTTGATGTCTTCCCTCTATCGTCCCCAACAATGATCGGAGGGACTTTAGCGGGAGGATCTTGTTGGGTCATCATACCCACCATATCCTGAAACAGAAGGGCCATTCGCTGTATATTGGCTGCTTGTGCCGCAGCCTCTTTATCCTTCTTTTCCAGTATCCTACGAAGGAATTCAGCGTCAGTTTCCTGCTCCTGGCATTGATCTGAGGACGCTTCGGGGCTTCCTTTTGGCCCAGTGAGTGCGGCCATCGCATTCATCATTTCTTAGAGCTTCTTCTGTTGCTCCTGAGCTTTGGTCACTGACCGTGTAAGCGGTCTATGACCCGTGGATGCACGGCTGTCCTCCTTTCCCGACGCCATGTATACCGTATGCACCATCATGCCCCCAGACTTAGGGCGTTTAGGCTCATTGTCCTTGACATTTGCTGCAGGAGTGGGGACTTTCTCCGGCCTTCTTCTCTTTTGAGTAGTCAACGTGGAGGGAGCCGTTGCAGCGGGCACCCAAGCGGTTGTCGTCCTTTGTTGTTTGACATGACGGTTCTTCTCTTCCTGAACCTTCACCCTCTTCTGCCGGTGAGAGTGATCTTGGTCGATTACTGAGTCTTGGACCCGTCGCCAGATCTTATAAATCCTGGAGGATAGCCATTGAGGTGGCTGTTCCGACTTCGCTTCTGTAACACTCTCCACAGGTGGAAGAGACCCTTTTAGTGTAGCAGTCGGAGAGTTCTTACGTACCCTCCTTAGTGGTTCAAAGTTGTTCCCAGTTAGAACAGCAGCGTTAACTTCCACCACTGGAGCCGGTGGAGTTAGCCCTGAGGGAGAGTTGCCCCCGGCCTTCCTTACTCGGCGCCAATGACAACGTCGAGCATGTCGAGCTGTTGGGGCTGATCCGGTGACGGGGATGGTTTCGTCTTGCTCCGTGTCTGGATGAGACGTTGCTGGTGCCAACCTCTTGAAGACTGACGTCTTTTGAGTGGCGGTGTCCAATCTGTGAAAGACAGACCTTCGAACCGGAGCGGGAGCTGGGACAGTCAGTCTTGCAAAGACCTACTCTTTGGCAGTAGAAGCCGCCTTGACGACTTCGGGAGCAGTTGTCTTCTTTGGGATGGCCTTCTCAGGTATCATGGGCTTTTTGGCGGGCCCTTTGGAGTTCAGGCTCTGTCTGGTGAAGACCGAGGAGTTGGACGACCCGTTGAGAGGGGCCGTGGGAGTAGCAAGTCGATCAAAGGCCGTCTTCTTTGACGCTTCTGGTACAGGCATTGGGATGTTAATGTTCACCGGCGGGAGTATGGTCCCAAAGAATAGACCGGTGGTAGCTTGAGTCACTTGTTCCACAGGCATAGTAAATAGGGAAGCAGCCTGCGGTCCATAGGCTACAACCCCAGGTGAGGCGGAGCGTCGGTTGCTTTCGCAGTTGGAGCAGCTTGAGCAGTTGCCAGCCATTGATCCTTTTGCTTTCTGCAGCAAACGAAACACCAAATCTTAGTACTTCAAAACCCAAGGGCAACCATTAGCGAACCGTGATTGGTTCGCGAACCACGATACACGAAGTGTGGAGTGGAAAGAGGAAAAGGTCCTACCGGGCGTGCCAGAATCTGTTCCCCTCCGAAAGAACCCGCGACGCAGGGATGTCTTGCCTGAGATTCGAGACAGATGCTAATTGGTGCTATCCGTCTACCTCTCCGAAGATACCAAGTTGATTTATGACACCATGTATCAAAGGTTTAAACGGATGCATCCAATGTAGCAGACTTCGTCAGATTCCCCCTCACTTGAGGGGTTTTTGATTGTGGGGACGCTCTTCCCTGCAGGCGCAAGCCCCTGCAGTTAATTACGCTACCGCATTGCGGTAACAACTTTCTCCTTCTCCAGATGATCACTTCGTGTCGTGGATGTTTGTTTTGTGTTTGGCTGCCCGTGGATTGTATACGGAGACCGAGTTATGTCGTCGGCCGTAGGGCGTGGACTAGTCCAAATCCGTATTATCTTAGATTTGGGTTTGGGGGTTGTGTTTAAGGATACGTTAGCCTCATTTGAGACTAAGATCTTCTTAAACGTTTGTTAAGGATACGTTAGGCTAGTTTTTAGACTAAGATCAACTTAACGGGATCATTTAGATCCAACAAGAGAGCAATTAAGGGAGCCCTGTTGTTTAGTTTAGTGACATTACGGTCAATAGGTAGTTTAAGGACATTACGGTCCAATGTTAGTTTTAAGACATTGCAGTCAAGGTTAAGGACATCATAGTCCGTGGATTTAAGGACTCCACAGTCCGGCATTAGTTTTAAGACATCACGGTCAAGGTTAAGGACGTCATAGTCCGTCGTTAGTTTTAAGACGTTCCGGTCAAGGTTAAGGACCTCATAGTCCACGAGTTGAAGGACCCTACAGTCCGGCGTTAGTTTTAAGACATCCCGGTCAAGGTTAAGGACCTCATAGTCCATGAGTTTAAGGACCCCACAGTCCGTATCAGTGTGTGGTCATCGGGACCCATCACCTCTTTGAAGACATTGAGGAATTACAACGCCAAGTATCAAAGGAGTGAAGAGATGTACCCTTAAACAAAGGTAGATTGGATGATCTTTGGCCCAATTTGGAACTAAGACCAATTAATTATATTATGAGCCCATCAACCCAGTTAAGCTTGAATTGAGGACTTATGGCCAGCTTTGGCTAAGTCTAATCATGTTTCATATTGACCCTCTGTTGGTTCATTGAAGGAGAGGCTTTGCCTCTAGAAACTTAGCCAATTGGGCTAAAGCTAGTGTTAAACACTAAAAACCAACAGTGTTGAATACTGGGAATAAGATTAACAAGTTAGTGTTAAACACTAAAAGATAATCAGTGTTAAACACTAACAACTGGGCTTTCAAATTAGTGTTAAACACTAAAGCAAATCACTGTTAAACACTGCAAACAGAGATTTTAAATTAGTGTTAAACACTAAAGCAAATCAGTGTTAAACAATGGAAACAGAGTTTTCAAATTAGTGTTAATCACTAAGAAAATCAGTGTTAAACACTACAAATAGAGTTTTCCAAATTAGTGTTAAACACTAAGAAAACCAGTGTTAAACACTGCAGATAGAGTTTTCCAAATTAGTGTTAAACACTAAGAAAACCAGTATTAAACACTGCAAATAAAGTTTTCCAATTAGTGTTAAACACTAAGGAAGGAGGGGTCACGTGCGGACATGTGAGAGCGCCCTGATTTCCCTTATTTTATTCTGCAGGTAAGTGTTTAACACTTTTAATTCTGACGGCCATCACGTGTGAGCACGTGATGGAGGCCCACGCTCTGGTCTGTTAGAATGCTCATTAGGCGTCACGTGTTGACACGTGAGGGCGCCCTAGAGCTCTTTTTCTTTTGCTTTTTCTTTGTGTGCTTCAGAGGTCACATGGGGCACGTGAGGCGTTGCCTCAAAGTTCTTTTCTATGAATCTTTGCAGGGGTCACGTGGTAGCACGTGAGAGCGCCCTGCTTCCCTTTATTTTGTTCTGCCAGAAGCATTAAATAATTTGGAGCATCACGTGCTGTCACGTAATGGGAATTTGGGTGTTTGTCTGTTAGAGCTTCAGCCAAGGGGTCACGTGGTAGCACGTGACTCTGGTTCTTTGCATATTTTAAAGATCCGTTCATCTTTTAAGAATTAAATTCTTCATAGGGTTAAACCCTAGCAATGAACTTTAGAGGAATTAAATTCCTGTTTTCTTCTGAAGAATTATATTCTTAAATAGGGTTGAACCCTAATTTCTCTTCTGTAAAGAATTAAATTCTGGTATAGGGTGAAACCCTAATTCTTTTTTTTAAGGGAATTAAATTCCTGTGAGTTTGAGAGAATTAAGTTCTCAATTAGGGTTAAACCCTAGTTCTGTCCATTCTGAAGGAATTAAATTCCTAGGGTTAAACCCTAATTTTATCTCAAAAGAATTAAATTCCCGTAATTTTTTGAGAATTAAATTCTCAAAACTCAATTCCTCCTCTATGTTTTTAGATCTGCATGGCAGGATCTCAACGAAATGAGAATTAAATTCTCGATTCATGGGGAGATGTGCACTTTGCAGACCTCAACCAGAGAAAGAACTAAGTTCTTTTCTTTTTATAAGAGTTAAACTCTTTTGAGAATTAAATTCTCTTTTGAAGACTCCCTTTTCTTTTCTTACCTAAGGTTTTTCTTTTGCAGAGAATCAAATTCTTCCTTCTGAATTTTCAAGATTCCAAGGCTCTATATTTCTCTCTCTGTGTGTATATAAAAAAGGGTCATCCTCTTCTTTTCTTGGCTCCTATTTATATGAGAAAGAAAAGAATCAATCAGTTTTAGTGAATCTTTCATTGAGAGATTTGATTTGTTTATTGAGACATTTGATTTATGTTTATCATTAATCTGGGCCTTTAGATTATTAGGTGAATTTTATTCACCATTGGATTTTAAATCCAAAGATATCTCTTTTTTATTTCAGCGAGATTTAAGGGGAAATCTTTCCAAGTCCAAGATTTTTCCATAAATTGGTGATATTTAATCACCTTTAGATTTTTAATTCAACGGTTTCAGATAATCCTTTTTCATTTTGGAAAGATTTGAAAGATCTTCCCTCAGAATTTAATTCTGTCAAAGAATAAGGCTTTTAAAGCCGGTCACGTGTGGCCACGTGACCCCTGGTCACGTGTAGGCACGTGACCCCTGGAATGGGCTTCTCTTCTTCTGCGCTCTGTTCTTCTGGCCGCTGCTTAACCATCACGTGCCGACACGTGACCACTGGTCACGTGTGAGCACGCGATGCCTCTTCTGAAGCTTCTTCTTGACTTTTAATTAGAGGACAAATATGCTCTATGCCGCCGCTTAACCATCACGTGCCAACACGTGACTATTGGTCACGTATGAGCACGTGCTGCCTCTTATGAATCTTTTCCTGATTTTAATCAGGGAACAAATGCCCCCACAACGTTGTTCTCACGTGTCTGCACGTGAGTGCAACGCTGTCACTTTCATGACCGTCGGATCTGCCTTGGGAGTAGGGTAGATGAAACGTTTTCCATCCCATCCTATAAATGCCCATGTCCTTTTAGAAGAGCCCCCACTTTGCTTCATTTTCCTCCTTGCAAACTTTTTTCTGAGAATTTAATTCTCCTTTTCCAGAGCTTAGTTCTCTGCCTTGAAAAATTTTCAGAGTTTAACTTTGTTCAAAAAGAACTCTTTTCTTCAGGTAATGCTCTTGAACGAATAATGAACTTTCCTGTCCTTCTGGATTTTAAATCCATAGCAAGGGTTTCACCCCTTTTAACATGAACCCATTTTTCCTTCAAATTTTTCAACCGAAATATGAAATCATTTAATCTTCACCAGTAAATCTCTTCAGGGTTCATCTGATCCTTTAGGGAGATGATGATGTTGGTTCAAATCCATGGAATTTAATTCCATCCCAAAAAAAAATTCTGGGAATTTACTTCCCCTTTTCAAAAGGAATTTAATTCCTACGAAGAACTAATTTCTTCGTAAAGAACTTCATGAGTTTTCTTTGCCTTGAGTTCTCTTTCTCAACCGGGAGGAGGAAGTTTGTAATGAATTTCCATGATCGTTATTTCAAGTATCATGGATGCCCATTTGTATGATCTTGATGAGATCATTTCTTACGGGAATATCCATGCACTGGGCCGCAGCCAGAACCAGGAGCTCACCAACGCTCAATGTGCTGAGATCATGAGCCGCTTTGACGAGTACAATGGTCGGCTACTCCCTCGCCGCTCTTCTCTTCTGAGACTCATCGTGCTGGCGATCTGGGAGGCGCTCCCTCTCTTTTGCACCGGCGTGCCGCTCAGGGCATTGGACGCCGCCGAGGATAAGGTGCATTCAGTGTACCTGATGAGCCTGATCTCGAAGAGGAGGCGAGACAACCTCATCGATCTCTTGCACCAGGCTTTTCAGCAGTCGGCCATACTTACTGCCTATCGGAGGGTAGAAGACATTCGTGGGGACCCCGACGCTTATGACCGCAAAAGAAAGCATACTCGGATGGTTCGAAATGCTTGGAGGATCTTGGACAAAGCCACGTTTGAGTTCCTGAATCCATGCCCTGCGTCTGAGGTCTTGCCGTTGTAATCGTTTCTTTTTTATTCTGTATGAACTTTTTAAAGCATGAATGATAAGTTTTATCGTGCCCTTCTGTGTTTGCATGCCTTTTTCGCGGAATTTTGTCATTTTTGCTATTGTTGCTGCTAATATGTTTAGTGTGCAAACCACTATTTCACTTTTCAGTACAAGTCAAAACTGGTGCTCACGTGCTCCGCACGCGGGGTCCCTTTGATGGGGCTGTTTAATTTTTCATGCCATATTCTCCGTGTACAGCATTTAATGCTAAAAAGGAGCCTTGAAAATAGTCCCATCTCCTTGATTTCCAATGCTTTCTCTTTTTAGGCCTCGGAAATAGTCCCACCATGCAATATTCCCCATGCGCAGCACTTAATGCCCCTCTTTATAACCTGAGGCCATGGCCTTCTTTTTCTCTTCACAGAGAAATTTATTCTCAATTTAGTGTGATTTATTTTGAGGAAACGACTGAGTGCCATGGCCTGCAACCGTTCCCATACTCGTCGACGGCCGTGGGAAGTGCCTATAGAGGAGATGATTCCTCGCTATGCTGCACGATTGGTGGATCCCCTCCTTACTGATGACGAATGCGACTCGGCGACATATGAACTCTCGATTCGTAGTTGTTTACCCCAATCAGAGCAAAGCTCTGTTCGAATTCCGAGGTGGGAGATGAAGCAACGCTTCATCTTCCCCCAATCAGAAGCAAAGCTTTGCTTTGAAAATTTAAACTTCAATAAATGAAGCAGCGCTTCAGATCCTTTGCGCTACGCGCAACGCGCCACGTATCTGGCGCAGATGAGTTAGCGCGGCATCCAAAAAGGCGCGCTCGATCAGAGCAAAGCTCTGTTAAAGGAAGCAACGCTTCAGCTGCACAAGCGTTACGCTATGCGACGCGTGTCGGCGCAGATGCGCTAGCGCAGTCGCGCCGCGCTTTGCGCCGCGCGACACGTGTCGGCGCAGATGCGCTAGCGCAGTCGCGCCGATCTTTGCGCCGCACGACACGTGTCGGCGCAGATGCGCCGTTTCATAAAAAAAGAGGCTAAACACCAAGGACAATTCATCCTTTTAAGGATCACATACATTTAGTAATATTAAACTAAAATCATACGATGCACAAACAAAATAGAGAACTAAAATAAAAGAACCCTTAACAAATAATGAAATATTTGATTAAAAAGGAAAATGCTTGTTCATTATTATTTTTATTACATTTAAAAAAGACCACCGAATACGGGATCGGAAAGACAAGGGTTTGCAAAAAGAAAAAGAAGATTATTCAGCTCCCTCTCCGTCTTCTCCATCATGTCGAAACGGCGATCCTCCCGAGGGGTAGCCATCCAACGGTCGATACCGGACTCCTGGGAAAAAGTAGCGATGACAACCCAACGAGCCCGTATCTGGCTCAGCAAGTGGAAGGAGCAGTCCCTCAGGGCTTTGGTGATCAAGTGCGCTTCGAGAAAGCACTCAATTTTATCCTCGGCGGCATCCAGCATTGCCGAGGACATCTCTGCTGGAGGAGGGTGAATGTCGGCGAACACCGAGGCAAGGATCATCCGAAGCAAAATGGAATTCAGAAGGAGAGGAGACCCCACACGAGTCAAAAGCTCGTGCATTGCGGCGTCGCATTGCTCGTCCTAGAGAGAAGGGTCCACCAGGCGCGCCGCAAAACGGGGAACGATGTCCCAAATCGGCACCTCCCATGGTTGTCGGCGGGTATGAGGGCGGTTGCAAGCCATGATCGAAGAAGTTCTCTGAAAATGAGAGAAGAAAAGGCTCAGCCTCGAATTATATATATAGACCCAAGCACAGAAGATTCTATGCACAATGAAATCATTTCCAAGGCCCAGGAAATCAGAATTTTGGAAATACGAGTTTGACTTGAAAAAAGGAGATGAAAAGATATCTCAGGCGAAGCGACGCTTCCGATTTGCCCAAAATCTAAGTTTTAATAAATGAAGCAACGCTTCAGATTCTCTGCGCTGAGCGCAGGGCGCCACGTGTCTGGTGCAGACACATCAGCACAGCGCCTAAGGCAGCGCACCCAATCAGAGCAAAACTCTGTGTTAAACAAAGCAACGCTTCAGTTGCGCAAATACTGCGCTGCGCAACACGTGTCAGCGCAGATGCGCTAGCGCAGTTGCGCTGCGCGACACGTGTCAGCGCAGATGCGCTAGCGCAGTTGCGCTGCGCTGTGCGCTGCGTGACACGTGTCACACGCTGGGGCATCTGCGCCAAGCAGAATTAAAATTCTAAAGAAATCTTTTCTGTTCTTTTTAAAACAAGAAGATTTTCTTCTGTAAAACAGAAGCCCTTGGATCAAAGATCCAACGGTGGGGAAAATTCCCCAAATCACTCAGAGAAAAATCTCTTTAACAAATTTAACTAATTTATGGGCACTATAAAAAGGACCCTAGGCTTCAATTCAAAGGATGAACATTTTTCTTGAAAAAAGGGAAGAGCTTCAAACAGAGAGAGAACTCAGAGAAAATTTCAAAGAAAAAGATAAAAAAAAAAACCTTCAGGAGAGAGAAGAAATCTCTTTTAATAAATCATTGATCGAAAAACCAGATCAATGATCTTCAGATAATAAACAGTGCTTTGCACTTCTTATGAACCACTGGTTCTTTAAAACAAGAAAGCAACAAAATAAAAAAAATAGTGCTTTGCACTTTTATGTACCTCTGGTTCTTGAAATAAAAAGAAAAACTTATTTTTCTTTGATCTAAATTAGATCAAGAAATCAAATAGTGCTTTGCACATGCAAACTGCGCTGTTGCGCTCTTGGGAGAGCGCCATGTGTCAGCATCTGAACCACTTGCGCCATGCGCTTTAAGATAGAGCTTTGCTCTCTGTGATTGGCGCAACTCACCAGAGTGCGCCACGTGTCGGCAGCGCAAGCGCAGCACACTAGCGCAGCGCACTGCGCTTGTGCGACACGTGTCAACATTACAAGCGCTTGCGCTCCCTGATTGGCGCAAAGCGCCTGACAAATGCAATGCATTTCTTAAAGGGCCAAGCCCAATTAAAGAAGGCCTAACAGGCCTAATAAAATGCAATGCATTATTTTTAAAAAAAGGGCAGAGCCCAAACCAAAACAGATGCTCTGCATCATAAATAAAGGGCAGAGCCCAGTCCAAACAAAGATAGAAAGTAATGCAATGCATTATTTAAGTATGGGCAAAGCCCTAGCACAGGATTAATAGATCAAAAATAAATAAAAGTGTTGAACATTTTCAACTGGACTTAGCCCAATTTTGGCCGTAAGTCCTCAAATTAAATTGACTGAGCAAGATTGCTCTCTTAAATCAATTTACGACCGGTTCAAGGGTACATCTCCGAACTCCTCTGACACCTATCGTTGTAATCCTTCAACGACGTCAGAGAGGTGACGGGTCCCAACGACCACACATCAAGATGGACCGAAACGTTCTTAAACTAATGTTGGACCGAAACGTCCTTAAACTAATAGCGGACCACCACGTCCCTAAACTAGAATACGGATCACCACGTCCCTAAACTGGAATACAGACCACCACGTCCCTAAACTGGAATGCGGACCACCACGTCTTTAAACTGGAATATGGACCGCAATGTCCCTAAACTACCTATGGACCACTACGTCCCTAAAACTGGAACAATAGAGCCTCCAAATGCTCTTTTGTCGGATCTAAACGATCCCGTTTAAGTTGATCTTAGCCCCAAACACGGCTAACGTATCCTTAAACATTCAAATGGACTATAAAACTCCAAATCAACCTTGGTTCAAGGGTACATCTCTGAACTCCTCTGACATCTGCCGTTGTAATCCTTCAACGACGTTAGAGAGGTGAGGAGTCCCGATGGCCAGATATTAAATGGATTATCACGTTAAGTTGATCTTAGTCTCAAACAGGACTATCATATCCTTAACGAACGTTTAAGTTGATCTTAGCCGCAACGCGACTAATGCATCCTTAAACTCAAAACACCAAACCCAAATCTAAGTAAATACGGATTTGGACTAATCCACGTCCTACTGGCGACGGCATTACTCAGTCTCCGTATACAATCCACGGGCAACCACAAACAAAACAAACACACACGACACGAAGTGAAATTCTGGAGAAGGAGAAAGTTGTTA
Organism: Agapanthus africanus; assembly: GCA_030015575.1. NCBI lineage: Eukaryota > Viridiplantae > Streptophyta > Magnoliopsida > Asparagales > Amaryllidaceae > Agapanthus > Agapanthus africanus. The sequence goes on from CM057338.1 coordinate 28,426,034, forward strand.
CTGCGATGCGGTAGCGTAATTAACTGCAGGGGCTTGCGCCTGCAGAGAAGAGCGCCCCCACAATCAAAAACCCCTCAAGCGAGGGGGAATTTGACGAAGTCTGCTACATCGGCCGCATCCGTCTAAACCTCCGATACACGGTGCCATAAATCAACTTGGCATCTTCGGAGATGTGGACGGATAAAACCAAATAGCATCTGCCCCGAATCCAAGCGTCAGGACATCGCAGTCTTGTGCGCCGCCATTCGGAGGGGAACAGATTCTGGCATGCCCGGTAGGACCTTTTCCTCTTTCCACTCTACACTTCGTGTGTCGTCTTCGCGAACCAATCGCGGTTTGTTAATGGTTGCCTTCGGATTTCAAGTTACTAAGATTTGGTCTTTTTCCTGGCGCAGAACTCAAGATTCAATGGCCTTTAACTGCACCAACTGCTCGAAATGCCACTGCAACGGACGCTCCACCTCACCGGGAGGTGTAGCATATGGGCCCCAAGCTGCTTCCTTCCTCGCTCTGCCAGTAGACTAGGTGACCCAAGCCACCACTGGCCTGTTCTTCAGGACCATAATCCTACCTACAAGCTTCTCTGCGCTAATACCTTTACCGGAAGTGAACAAAAAGTCGGTTTTCGACCGGCTCACTGCTACGACGACCCCTGTCAACGGGTCGCCCAATGCCAAACCAACAGCCTCTGTTTTCGCCAGGCTGGATCAGAGCTCTAAATTAGTTGTCCCAAGGAAAGCAATAACTGCTGCTCCAGAAGTCGTCAAGGCGGCTTCCCCTGTCAGAGAGTCAGTCTTTTCAAGACTGGCGACTCATACTCCTGCCCCTGCTCGAGGATCCGTCTTCGACAGGTTGAATATCACCCCCTCAAAAGACAACCTCAGTCTTTAAGAGGTTAACACCGGCGGCACCTCATTCAGACAGGGGGAAAAAAGAAGATGTCTTAATCTCCGAGCCAGTCCCAACGGCTCGTCATGCTCGACGTCGCCATTGGCAACGAGTGAGGAAGGCAGGGGGCAATTCCCCCTCAGGGCTAACTCCACCAGCCCCAGTGGTGGAAGTCAACGCTGCTGTTCCAACTGGGAACAGCTTTGAACTGCTGAGGAGAGTACGTAAGAATTCTCCAACCGCTACATTGAAAAGATCTCCTCCACCTGTGGAGAGAGTTCCGGAAACAAAACAAGAAAAGCCCTCTCAACGGCTGTCCTAAAAAATATACAGGGTTTAGCGAAGGGTTCAAGGCTCCGTGATTGACCCAGATCACTCTCGTCAACAGAAAAAGGTGAAGGTGCAAAAAGAAAAGGACCGTCCTATTAAACAGCAGAGGACAACAATCGCTAGGGTGCCCACTGCAACGGCCCCCTCCACTTCAACGGCCCACAAAAGAAGAAGGCCGGAGAAAACCCCCGCGTCGGTGACAGATATCAGAGGTGATGAACCCAAACGCCCTAAGTCAGGGGACATGATAGTTCATACCGTCTACGTAGCATCTGGTAAAGAAGATAGCCGCATATCTATGGGTCATCGACCGCTCACCCGATCAGTGACCAAGGCACAGGAGCAACAGCAAAAGCTCCAAGAAATGATGAACGCTATGGCCGCACTTACAGGGCCAAAAGAAAACCCTGAAACGTCCTCGGACGAATGTCAGGAGGAAGAAACCGACACTGAATTCCTTCATCGAATATTGGAGAAGAAGGACAAAGAGACTGCTGAACAAGCAGCCAACATACAACGTATGGGCTGTAAGTGCACGGCGGCGCCCCGGCCGTCAATCCGACACCGGAATGCGGAAGCGATGCTTAACTTTAATTTTTCAAACCGGCACCACCGCGCACTATAAACCCGGATCGTGCCATTAACTAGTTCTAACTAACTACAAGATGGGGAAGAGAGATATACCGAGCGATCTGTGTCCTCCGGTCTTCTCGTCGTCGTCCCGATCTCCCGCGGAATGTCCGGTCTCCACCTCCTCGCCGGAAAAGCACCACGTCGCCGGCTTCTTTTACGGGCTCCCACCTCTATACCGAGGCAACTCGGACACGAAGTTGGCGAGTCGACGTGCCCAAGATTTGCTGTAGAATAGTGTAGTGAGCTATATATCTCATTGGGGTATAGGAAGTTGCCATAATGGTGGAGGAATTGAACTAGTGGAATTTGTGATGAACTTGGGAATTTTGTGGCATGAAAAGAACAACAATTCCCACATCCAAAATTTGGACAGCCCCCATGAGGGAATGGCCGGCCATGACAAAATGGTGGGAGTGAGGAATGGAGAGAGAGAGAGAGAGCAAATGTCAAGGGGTAGGAAAGCAACTCATACAAGCAAAAAGGAAAATGATTATCATATAAAATGATGATCACAATCCAATCCAAAACCACTCCCATCAACAACCATGATGAACCAAAAGTCAAGCCATGAAGAAAGTCAAGGAAAGCTACACCCATCATGAAAACCATCATGAAGCAAAAGTCAAGGGTGGTAGAATTATCATGACAAAACATCTTGCAAAAACAACCCTCCACAAATGCTTATTTGCATAAATACAAATAAGCCCTCCTCCACCAATCTTCGGCCAATGAAGGATACAAAGAAATATGGCCGAAACGGAAAGCAAACTGGCAACTCCAGAAAACTGGTCCCGTAATAAATTACAGAAAAACCCCGATACTGTGTATACACACCCGCATCTGTATTCCGACCGAAATACAAATGCAATGAGACAAAATCTACACTGTACTATACTAGGATCCGGCTTAAACCAAAGCCGGCTAGTATTATCTGTCCGATCCTGATCCGTACAATACCGCACGTATCTGATCGATCCCTGCCATATCTCCATACGGCCTTTACAGCGTTTCGCCCGAAAACTTGAGCAACTGAATGTGGGGGACCCAAAAGACTCGTCAATACTATGGCTGTGGATTTAACCACTAGCACGTCAGAGGTATTAGCCATACGTGACGGGCTACCAGCTATTGACCAAAAGGGACGTCGATGAGCGAACTCATCCTGACACCCTACTGAGCCTGTCAGTGACAATATCCGTACAGTCCGGTCCGTTCATCTATGAGCATCGCATGGCGGGCCTAGGGGGTTGGTAAAAGTCAGACCCCCAAAAGCGGTACAAGTCGTGTCAGAGATCAGCCCAGAACACCCTGAGATACTACTGGAATACCTACCAGTAAATCTCCTGCCTTGGCCAAGGACTTTTCATGTTCTGGCTCTCCTAGACACAGCACGACCTCACCCCCAATACCGAGATAGACGAACCCCCGAAGATCCGCTCACTGCCTCCATGTGGCTCGGGACTGTACCCAACTAAAACCTGTTCGCACGTCTCCTTTGAGCGTGGTAGGGTAGTAATCAAAATACAGTGGGAACTCATACGAGACAAATGACGATCCTCAGGTCGATGAACTAACCTGTACACATGTCACCAGGGAACTGCTATCTGACGTCAGGTATAAGACCAACTAGCATGTTCCCGGCGAGTCCTGTCCGGTGTACTCATAACCTAATGAGCACCTGTATACATCTTAGGTGAACCAACTGACACCAGTGGCTTGTGAGACCGGCCACCGCCCCTCGTCGGGGTCTCGACTATATACACTAGTCTACTCTGGAGTATCGATACCCTATCTCGAAACTCCCACGACTAGGGACCTTTTAAGGATATGCTTATAGACTACCAGCTCCCACGTATATGATCGCCCTCATACTGCCGGTAGTCAAGCAAGAATCCTAGGGGCTCTATCAACGTGCAATAGTGACCTGTCTGGTCACCTAAAGCAGTACACGATGATAAAGATAAACCAGATAGCATACTATAATTTTAAGTAAGACTGTCCTCCTGGGATAGGTCCTCCCTCAATCATTGCAATCACGTGCTTGTGATCCAATAATTGAATCTGAGGGCACTATCTCCAACAATCTCCCACTTGCACTCAAGGCTAATTATTGCGATGTCGCATACTCACAGCCCGTGTGATACCGAACACCCAACTCCTCTACTAGTCGGTCTCACAAAGCTCGCTTGCGAAACTATTGCGTTCAAGGAATAGCCTCAGTGAGTGGATCCGCTTTGATGTTTATTTCTATGTCTTTCTATAACTCAAGTTCGCGGAGAAAGCAATCTCCCGAAATGAGCAATACCTGTCTTAGAATGTGTCTGGATGTCTGATGGGACCTAGCTCATAAATGAACTCTAAATCCAAACTTCTTAGACTGTATCGTCAACTGAACTTAATCAGTATCCTGCGCCATGCCTCCCTCAGTATTGCCTTGGACCACCTGTCCAAAATACTGCCCCTCGTCAGAAGGAAAACTATAACTCTGACAACCTCCTTGTCGTCCAGGTCACCTTGGAAGCCTGGAATGATAACTGTCTCCCGAATGAGGCTGTCGTTATCATTTCCCAAGAACATCCACTTATGTTCTAAAACTGCTTCCGACTGTTTCTCCAGGATTGGATCAATGTCAACTTATTGCATCTAGTGCAAAAACAACATCTGGTGTGGTACTTGACATCTCATGATTGACTCAATTGCCTGAGCAAGTGATCTGCCAATCATGCACATCCCTCTCCCGTTTAGTCTGTAAGACACCTTTAGAGAGAGTGACTCCATCAGCTACAGGTACACTACCGTGCCAGGAGTCGTCCATTCTAAATACTCTTAGAATGCTGTCTAAGTACCTAGATTGGGAAACTACCCAAATCTAGATCTAAAACCATAGATCTAGCAACTAGTATGTCTGATATAATATCCAAGTCCTGTGTGGAGAAACTACCGTGTGACAACCAAAGTATAACCGATTGTAGTATATGAATTTCTTTTCCTACTCTGTGTATGTCATCCAAATACTATGACAACACACCCTACTACCTTCTTAACAGATCAATCCCCTATTCTGATGAAGGCAAACCTACTATAGATGATCTATCTCCGCTAAATCTGCTTATAGTCTATAAATAGACATAAGCCACATGTCCACCATGCTTCCGTTGCTCCCACTGACCACGACAACCCTCTGGCAGAGTCATATAGACGTACACTTCTAAAGCCAGTTTAGAACGACGCTATACTCATCCTCCTGCCGGGTCTCACAGTCTGGAACAACAGCTATGGCAAGTGTGGGTAAACAAGAACCTCCCTGTCACCGTCCTTGAGGCTACCGGAGTACCTCTCGGGTGCCTGAGGTTACCCACCAAATCTGCGGAGTGGCCAATGGAATGTCAAACCAGATTGAATCTTTAGGTTCCTATGAAATCTTCATTAATCGTTTGTGGTTCTGGAATCACTTCCAGTTCTACCATACTCCCACTACTGTTTTCTGAAAAAATCCATTTTTAATAAAACTGTGGAGAGTCTAGAACAATATCACTATTGATCTTCCAGATGGTAGAAAGTCAACCCTCGTCATAGCCTGGGTCAACCCACAGCCATTATAGAAAACGTGCCTTGAGTTATCCAAAGTCTGGTTTTAAGCATAATCCGGACAACTCCCCGTACCTTAACAACGTTAAGATATGAACTGTTCTATATCCAATATAGAACCAGAGGCACTGATTTAATTGAACCAGATTCAAATCATGCAGCTGTCTCCAGTGCATGTCAACTAAATGGAAGGAGGCCGATCAGCGTTACTCAACTTAGGAATGCTTCCAATTATGAGTAGCCTGAAAGAGAAGCACGTCTCTTAATCATTACTATCAACTGAATACCCTACACAAGTATCTATATCTCCGATCACTTTGAAGAATCCCGATACTTGCAACACCTGGTTCTCTACTTTATCCATATACCTAAAACTTCTTAAAACTTGGACCCTGTGTTTCTATGAAACACTTGTCTAAAAACTAGAGAAGTCATAAGTAAACCGAATATAGTACGAGGACCAACCCCTCTGTCCTGATGGGCCCTGGACAATATACAATACTCTGTATAAGTCCCTTGAGTCTGATTACTCATTCACTGTGTGTCGTAGGTTGAAAACTGTACCTTTGGTTATGAAGAATTACACCGCTGTTTAATGCTCCTTACCTAACCATCCACTGATATAGGTAAATGTCATAGACATAATTTCAAAAAAGTATATCTCACTCTATGAAAATAGACGTACAGATATATCAATTTTGAAATTGGTGCATAACAGCGGATATTCAAAACCAAATATTTGCCGACCGGCAAACAACCCAGGTGATTTCCTCAAATATCATCGATTACAACGAATCCCGATATAATGAGGATGATCACCTAATTCCCACTAACCTACTCCTACTCATCATCTGTAAAACCATACAGATGTGAGAATCATACCTGGTAAATACATACCCTGGAGTAAGGACTAATTGGGAAATCAGTTTTCCTTTAACAGTACACAGTGAAATTGAAACATTGAAATGTTTCGATGGGGTATCCCGGTATTCCTAATAATGCCTCTTCCAGATTCACGACTGTAACCGTATTCTTTGCCACCTCTCCAAATCCCTTTATATGTCTTTAGTCATTACCTTCTGCACACCCCTTTAGGCCAAATGGTTTTCTTCCTTCCCTACCGTTAGGCACCAGCCTCTGGTTTGGAAGAAGACTGTCCAATAAGCATAATGGGTGTACTGTCCTAATCCTAGGAGCACTCGCAATGCGAGAGAAGGTGAAGATAAAAGACACCCGAATAAACCTTATTCCTATTTCTCCTGAACCAGAATCCATCCCCGAACTGGAACAAGTTCCTTTCGAGTTCGTATATAACCATACGATGGAGTATCTAATAAACTGTGGATCTTCGTAGTGATACGGAGTGTTCTGGAGAAATACAAAGGTGATTTGGGAGCGGTAATGAAATACCTAGTTTGGTCATGAATATCAGTTGCAATTTACTTTTCCCTCTTACTAATCCCTTACTTTGCCTTAACTTAATACCTTCTGTACCTCATCGTTAGGCTAATTGGTTTTCTTCATTCTCTACCGGTCGGCACCTGCCTATGGTTTGGAAGAAAACTATCCAATTTGCGTAATAGGTGTACTATCTCCTAAACCAAGGAGTACTCGCAACCTGAGAGAAGGTAAAAGGAAAAGACAACTGAATAGTCCTATCCGTTTCCTCCAAAACCGGAAACCATCATCGAATAAATTCTTTCGAGTTCGTATCTAACCATACGATGGTTTTGTCCAATGGAAGTGGACGTTCGTAGTAATACGGGGTGTCCTGGAGAAAAGGGTAAAAGTAGGAGTGGCAATGAGGTTCGCAACTCTGACAATCCAAAAGCCAGTGTTAAAGAAGGTTCGGTTAATTTTGGTCTCTGAGTCATAGTCTTAGGGTCGGGTCAATGGTCGCTGCTAAAGAGAGAGAGAAAAGAAACACTCAGCGTGCACTCTAACCTAGATCGGAATGGTTACCAATTTATCTAATCTGGAAACCTCCTGCTGTACCGTCAAATTCTCCTCCAAACCTGAAAGAAGAATTAGTCGGGATCACCCGAGGAGTAAACCAACTCATCAGTGGGAATCAGGATCCAACTATCATCGCATGATAATGTGACGGAATCCGCTCACGTCATCACACTCCAGAAGGTATGCGCATATCTGGCAAGTTTCAGTTTCTTTAGAAACTCCCTTTATGATTTTTGCCCCATGCTCTTATGACCTTGGCGTGAGGTCAAAATATCATAAGTCACATATCAAGTTCTACCCATCATTGTCCAGGTTAATTTGAACCCACCCGTACATACCCTTGACGTAGGCCAAAATAGTTGTACGACTGTCCCAAACCAACGCATCTATCTATGCAACAGATAAATACCCGGCAGCTACCAAACACTATGTCTTGGCGTGAGGTCAAAATACATAGCTTGAATACTACCGAATATTTAACTGAAATGATGGAGGGCTACGAATGGTTTCTGGCGAAAACCTTTAACGTAATGAACTTGATATCGTTGAAGGAACGGATAGCTTTTTAAAAAATATAGTGACGAAAACCGTTGCTAAAGAGGTCACTCCCGGTGATGGGATCTCGGCTCTTTCCCCGTAGAATGAGGTGCAGGATATTCCAACTGAATACCACGGTGCAAAGAAAAAGTAATCGGCTATAGTGAAGTCATTTCCCTGACGCAAACTTTTTGTCCAAGGGGTCACTCCCGGTGAAGGGATCTCGGCTCTTGCCTCGTCGACTGAGGAGCAGGATATTCCAACTGAATACCACGATGCAAAACAAAAGTGAACGTCCTTGCAATAACAACTTTTTGAAAAGTGTTCCAACAACAACAGATTAGGTTTGTTTTTAACTTGCATTGATCCGAATCAATGCAGTCCCATCAATTGATCCCACCACAAAGAACGAAAATAATATGATGTACGTATATGCCATCCGCATTCGCCACTGGGTCCCGTCATTACCCGTTAGGTTAGCTAACTAACGACAGAGCGGGGACTGGACTAGCGCGGATGCAAAACATATACAATATCTACTAATATATATACCAATATATTATATTCGCTCAAGGCGTGATAAAATGCAACATCACAGAAATGTACAGCATCACAGAACAATACAAATATCTGGGATCCCCGGGTTTCACAGAGCCACTACTGAAACCCGACGTTCCCCTGGTCGTATGGATAGCCTGTGCAATGAAATCCTAGACCCCTACGGGCGTGGCAAGTTACCCGCCAAAACCTGAAGCGAGGCAGCCCCCTTCAGCAACGTGAATGGACCACCCAGCACTTCACGGAATCCGGTAACTTGGGCACCCCTCCTGGGTCAACCTGTACCCCCTACGAGTGCGGCGAATAGCCCGCCAATTCTAGAGTGAAGCCCCCTCCGTCTCAATGCTATGAGATGCGGGCCCGTTGCCCTCTAGAACCCGGCTATCCATGCATCCCTCCTTGGGGTAATCCTAGTACAGAAAGTAAAATATACATACAACGGGTACATCGACCGCAACCTGGTCGTGCCCCAAAATAATAATACAAACAGGCAGTGACGGCAGTCCACATGTCGGATGCTCGCCCCGCAATATCAAATGTACATAATACAACAAAACTGTACTGGCATTGCAACCAGGCTATCCCCCACGACCGATCCGCAACATCACAGCAATACACAGAACATCAACGTGAAAGTCACGTTCGCAAATCCGTCTAACCGGGCTATAGCAGTTAGACAGGATTTACCGATCAAGTGACATTCACGGTCACAGATATAATGTAAATACTGTGAACTACTGTATTTAAAATATCCGATCGATCAAAATTTACCAAGTGGGCCCCCAAGTACTACTGTAGCACATCAAGAAATTCTGGGCCCAAAAATAATATTCCAAAACCCCTATTTCCAAGTCAGGAGCTTTCTGCAAAATTTTGGTACACTGAACAGTTCAAGTCGCGGCGGAACCGCGGCCCAAGCATGGGTTTGGCCGCGGTTCCGCGGTCGTTTAGACTGTTCACGGGACCAAATTTTCCCAGAACTCTTAGATTGTCCTACACATCATTCTGAAACAACCTGAAAATTTTTGGACTTCAAAAAATTTCGACAGAAACTGATATGAAGAAAAATACGGTTTTTGGAAAATTGTTCGATCGGAAATGTAAAACACATTAGACAAAGCTAGACTATGTTAATGGCGAGGCTCTGATACCACTGTAAGTGCACGGCGGCGCCCCGGCCGTCAATCCGACGCCGGAATGCGGAAGCGATGCTTAACTTTAATTTTTCAAACCGGCACCACCGCGCACTATAAAACCGGATCGTGCCATTAACTAGTTCTAGCTAACTCCAAGATGGGGAAGAAAGATATACCGAGCGATCCGTGTCCTCCGGTCTTCTCGTCGTCGTCCCGATCTTCCGCGGAATGTCCGGTCTCCACCTCCTCGCCGGAAAAGCACCACATCGCCGGCTTCTTTTACGGGCTCCCACCTCTATACCGAGGCAACTCGGACACGAAGTTGGCGAGTCGACATGCCCAAGATTTGCTGTAGAATAGTGTAGTGAGCTATATGTCTCATTGGAGTGTAGGAAGTTGCCATAATGGTGGAGGAATTGAACTAGTGGAATTTGTGATGAACTTGGGAATTTTGTGGCATGAAAAGAACAACAATTCCCACATCCAAAATTTGGACAGCCCCCATGAGGGAATGGCCGGCCATGACAAAATGGTGGGAGTGAGGAATGGAGAGAGAGAGAGAGCAAAGGTCAAGGGGTAGGAAAGCAACTCATACAAGCAAAAAGGAAAATGATTATCATATAAAATGATGATCACAATCCAATCCAAAACCACTCCCATCAACAACCATGATGAACCAAAAGTCAAGCCATGAAGAAAGTCAAGGAAAGCTACACCCATCATGAAAACCATCATGAAGCAAAAGTCAAGGGTGGTAGAATTATCATGACAAAACATCTTGCAAAAACAACCCTCCACAAATGCTTATTTGCACAAATGCAAATAAGCCCTCCTCCACCAATCTTCGGCCAATGAAGGATACAAAGAAATATGGCCGAAACGGAGAGCAAACTGGCAACTCCAGAAAACTGGTCCCGTAATAAATTACAGGAAAACCCCGATACTGTGTATACACACCCGCATCTGTATTCCGACCGAAATACAAATGCAATGAGTCAAAATCTACACTGTACTATACTAGGATCCGGCTTAAACCAAAGCCGGCTAGTATTATCCGTCCGATCCTGATCCGTGCAATACCGCATGTATCTGATCGATCCCTGCCATATCTCCATACGGCCTCTATAGCATTTCGCCCGAAAACTTGAGCAACTGAATGTGGGGGACTCTAAAGACTCGTCAATACTATGGCTGTGGATTTAACCACTAGCACGTCAGAGGTATTAGCCATACGTGACGGGCTACCAGCTATTGACCAAAAGGGACGTCGATGAGCGAACCCATCCTGACACCCTACTGAGCCTGTCAGTGACAATATCCGTACAGTCCGGTCCGTTCGTCTATGAGCATCGCATGGCGGGCCTAGGGGGTTGGTAAAAGTCAGACCCCTAAAAGCGGTACAAGTCGTGTCAGAGATCAGCCCAGAACACCCTGAGATACTACTGGAATACCTACCGGTAAATCTCCTACCTTGGCCAAGGACTTTTCATGTTCTGGCTCTCCTAGACACAGCACGACCTCACCCCCAATACCGGGAGAGACGAACCCCCGAAGATCCGCTCACTGCCTTCATGTGGCTCGGGACTGTACCTAACTAAAACCTGTTTGCACGTCTCCTTTGAGCGTGGTAGGGTTGTAATCAAAGTACAATGGGAACTCACACGAGACAAATGACGATCCTCAAGTCGATGAACTAACCTGTACACATGTCACCAGGGAACTGCTATCTGACGTCAGGTATAAGACCAACTAGCATGTTCTCGGCGAGTCCTGTCCGGTGTACTCATAACCCAATGAGCACCTGTATACATCTTAGGTGAACCAACTGACACCAGTGGCTTGTGAGACCGGCCACCATCCCTCGTCGGGGTCTCGACTATATACACTAGTCTACTCTGGAGTATCGATGCCCTATCTCGAAACTCCCACGACTAGGGACCTTTTAAGGATATGCATATAGACTACCAGCTCCCACGTATATGATCGCCCTCATACTGCCGGTAGTCAAGTAAGAATCCTAGGGGCTCTATCAACGTGCAATAGTGACCTGTCTGGTCACCTAAAGCAGTACACGATGATAAAGATAAACCAGATAGCATTCTATCATTTTAAGTAAGACTGTCCTCTTGGGATAGGTCCTCCCTCAATCATTGCAATCACGTGCCTGTGATCCAATAATTGACTCTGAGGGCACTATCTCCAACATGGGCCTCTTCTTCCAATACATGGTAGGGATGATGATACAACATGATCCTCCGACCGAAAAGCCCCCGATCGTCCTTGGAGATGATAGGGGAGAGACATCAAATCCTCCACCAGCTCTGTCGACGGCTAAAGAGGATACAATCTCCAAAGCTGATTTGGACGAGTACATAGCCCAACAAATACGGGTTCATCATGCGACCGAAGCAGCCGGCCAGGTCGTAAAAACGGGGCGGCCATATCCAAGTTGGTACGATCAAATCAAGTACCCACCCGGTTACATAATTCCCAAGTTCCATGTCTATAAGGGGACAGGAAATCCTCACCAGCATGTTGCCCAGTTCAGGGCACTCTGCGGTAACACCGGCGGTGACGACAAGCTGTTGCTTCGCCAGTTTGTTGGGAGTTTATCGGATACGGCGTTCGAGTGGTACTCTGAGCTCCCGAACGATTCTATCAAAACCTTCGCGGAGATGGAGCTACTGTTTACTCAGCGTTTTCCAAGCGCCAGTGAACGTACCCCGATGATGGCACTGATTAACGCCAGGGTAAAGCCAGGCGAGACGTGGGTTCAGTACGCTATACGATGGCGGAACTTATGGTCGAAGTGCGAGCAGTGCATTGAAGAAGCTCCCGCGGTGGGTATGTTTGTGGGAACCCTCGATCCACAAGCAACCATCTCGCAGTTTATGATGTTTTTCAAGCCGACTACCTTCCAGGCCTTGATTGACAAGCTAGCATAGATGGATCAGATGGGCCATAAACCTCCTCTTCCAAAGCCGGACTCCCAAAATGACAAAGGGAAGGGAAAAGCGATCGTCGTTGCTAATACTCAACAACAACCGAGCAACTCGATGCCGGTTCTGCGTCAAAATAATATGTGCCCGTACGTAGACCTTGAAGAGAGACTAGGGCGCCTTTACTCGTTTCCCCGCGATAAAACGAGAAGGTTATTCGAGCTGGCATTACGCAACAGACTCATAAATCTGCCGGATCCAAAACGTCCGTTGCAACCAAGAACGAGCACAACCACTGTCCTTATCATCGAGTACTAGGCCATCCGATCGAAGATTGCTACGTTTTCAAGAATTAGCTTGAAAACCAGTACCAACAGGGCAAGTTCGCATTATCTGACAAATGGAAGGTGAATCCCCCGTAGCCCCACAACTCTAAGGGGACGAATACGCCGGGGGCAACATGCTCCGTCATTGAAGAAGCTCCTTGGGAGGTTGTATTATCAGCCAAGACAAAGAGGATGCTAAACGATCTTCAGGCATGTCCAGCGATCAAGTGGAAGAACCCGTTGGAACCGCAGGTCATTGAAGGGATGTTGAAGCCACGTCCAACTCCAAAGACCGATGGTGGTGGTTCAAGCACTTGCAGCCAGCCGTCAAAATCTTCGAAAAAGAAGAAGAAATCTAAGAAGCCCGTGAAGCCTGGCAACAAGCGCACGGACTTACAAAAGCAAATTGACGTGCTGGATGAATACAACCAAAAGGCACGGACTTCCATTACGCTCCAAGAGTTTCTCAATCACGTCTTTCAAGAGGAAGATGAGGGAGAAAGTTCATCGGATGAATCCGAGGAATATGTGGCGAGCTGTCATATGATTTTCCATTCGATCACGAACGATGAGGAAACTCCTTGCACCGAAAAGCTGGGGGCAGATCCTGAACCAAAAATTCTGGGGCCATCAGATGAGGTAATTGACGCATTCCTTAATGAAGCTCGGTTGAAAAGTAAAGTTGATCGAGAACGCGAGACGGCCATATTTGAAAGGGCCAAGCGCCAGCGACTTGATGAAAGAGCTGAGATGATCCCGCTGGAGCAAAACACCCCCGCTGCTGACAAAAGCCAATTCAAGATGAGAAAAAAGTTTGCTAAGGCCATATCAATGGGCATGAAGCTACCATCCTCTGAAGGAAACATCACCGGTGAAGTGGAAACGCACCCCTCCTATTTATATCATCAGAAGGTTTCGCACCCTACTCAAGAGTGCAAAGCTTTCGACAGATGGTGGCAAGGGTATGTGGCTCATCGACAACGCTTCAAGCGGGAAAAGCGTAAAACTCGTCGGGAGCAAAGAAATACGACTGAGGGGATTAAAAGAACCACCGGCGATTGTCGCGTGGTTAACACCGGTGGGTCACAAGTGCCTACATTCGGGAGCGATTCTGATGAGGAGCTGGAACTTTCCCCTCTCTTTAACGAGTCCAATTCGGGAAAAGAAGAAGAGCTGAAGGTCTGCGAAAATATCCGGCTGCGGAATCGGACACTGCCTGAAAAGAATCTCAGACACTCAAACAGAAAAGATAAAGGGAAAGAGAAGGTCTCTGAAGATATCGTCTTAGATGACCAAGTGGTGGAAGAGCTAAGCGCCAAGGACCCGCCGAAGAAGAATAAGGTGGATTACAACGTCTTAGCGCATCTAAGGAAGCTACCCTCACAGCTCAGCATTCTTGACGCTCTTCTGCTATCAAAGGAGGCGAGAGATTCGTTGATTAAGGCACTCCAAGATCCGGAACAATTCCAAGCATGTCTGGCCGAGTAAAAGATGAAGGATGAATTGGAGGAAGTGCACACGGCCGATGTCACTTTCGGCGACGAGGACCTTCTCCTTGGGACGTGCGCGCACAATCGCGCCCTCTGTGTCTCAGGATACTGTCACGATATAAAGATAGGCAAAATCCTGATCGACAATGGATCCTCTGTTAATCTCCTCAATGTACGGGTCTTAAATGAAATCTGCATGAGCGTCCAGCATCTTGCTCGTGACAAGATCACCATCTCCGGGTTTGACTCCCAGTCATCAAGAACTCTTGGGTCTGTGATACTAACATTACACTTCGGGCTACTCGTCATAGACGTTAAGTTCCACGTCATAGACGCCAAGACATGCTACAACGCTTTGCTCGGCCGACCATGGTTACATGAGTACAACATCATCCCTTCTACACAACATCAGTGTATGAAGTATTTTAAGGATGGTTTTGAGTATACCGTGACGGGAGAACTGAACCCGTTCTCTGTGAACGAAGTCCGCAAATATGAAGATGCCAAATACTTCTTACCGGATTTCGAAGACACAGAATGGTGTCACAAGCCGGAGAATAAAGCTAATTCCACCATCCCTGTCTTCGGCAGTGATACCGAGGAAGAAGAGGAGATAGTGTATTCAGGTCCGCCCCAACACAACAAGCCAGGACCGTCCGCTCCTACGTTGGTCTTTGGTAGTGATTCGGAGGATGAGTTCCATGTCGTATTCTCTGCTCGACCTTCAATACAAGCTTCCGCTGACAAAGAGCAAAGTCTTCAAGTCGCCATGGTGCCGCTTAAACACCATAAAGAACTGGATGCACTTAATATTTACAACGTAGAAGAGCTACAAACATTCTACATCCCTCCCAGGCGAGAGAGCGAGAAAGCAATTCTGTTTTACCGCTATGAAGAAACTAAGGTAGAAAAAGAAATCTGGCATGGTGCGGATCCTACGCTCGACAGGCTTCAGCCTATCCGTCTTCCCAGATATTATACAGAGGGTTTGAAGAAGCTGTTGAAACGCCAGGGGATATCCTTCAAACAAACCGTTAGAAAGGCCAAATTCTATGACAGGGTCTGGAACGTCCCCGGGACTCAACGCAAACTGCCTAACGGGAGAATGGAAACAAAAGGGCTTGGATACATCCGGTCAAAGAAACGAGAGCTACTAAACAGCTGTTACGTCATGAATGACTTCGATGAAGAGGCGGATGCTTAATGGGAGGACGCTAATCCTAAGCCAGTGAAAGTTCCAGATGCAAAGGAGCCCAGTCCATCGTTCGAAGAACAAATGGACAGACTTATAAGGAAAGCTGGTCAAAAAGTCCGAGATGATCACAACCGCGAGACGGCCATCTACGAGAAAGCCAAGACGCAACGCCTTCTCCAACAGGCCGTGAAAGATGAAAATGCCGCTCCTTGTCAACCTGTTATAAAGAAGGCTCGGCGCAAAAGCAGAAATAAGTCGAAAGGCCAAAAAGGCGCTCAACAACAACAAAGCAGGGTTAAGAAGCCACGCAAACGGGAGTCGAGCGTTATTGATCTATCCCTTATGAAGAAAATGGGTCGAGCATACTCTTTTCCTCGGGATAAGACGAAGAAGATACTTGACCTCGCTCTAAAACATCAGATGCTTACATTGCCGGAGTCTAAACACCCCGAACAAGCAGGCAAGGTCTCGCACCCGGACTATTGCTTTTATCACCGAGTAATAGGACACCCTCTCGAAGATTGCTTCACCTTCAAAAATTGGGTTAAAGATCGGTACCAGCTCGGCGAGTTCGCTCTGTCCGACAACTGGAGGGTAACGCCGCCACAGAAGCACGAGCCTAAGGCCACGAAAGAAGAACCAGTTCCACATTGGATTGGAAGCGGATTCGTATTTGTCACGTGATTACGATATCAAAAGAAGAGCCCGAGGACATGGATGACCTTCCCTGGTGCTTCGAAAACAGCAACGATGAGATGATCTCACAATTCCTACCAGCGCCAAAAGAGCTGGAAGATGGAATCCATACCACTGCAGATAATCTCAAGAAAATTGAGTTGGGGACGGCAAACGATCCACGACCGACCTTCATCAGCGAATTACTATCTGAAGAAAGGGTAGCTGCGTTAAAAGGCGTGCTTCTACAGCATAGAGATTACTTCGCGTGGAACTATTCCGAAATGCCGGGACTAGATCCAGAAATTGCGGTACACAGATTGGCGATATCTCCGGACGTTAAGCCAGTCAAACAGGCGCCGAGAAGAATGCGGCTCGAGCTTGAAATGAGTATCAATGCTGAAGTCAAAAAGCTGATCGACTCTGGCTTCATCCAGGAGGTTCAATATCCGGAGTAGATCGCCAACATCGTCCCGGTGATGAAGAAAAATGGGACTGTGCGCATATGCGTAGACTTCCGGGATCTTAATAAAGCTTGCCTGAAGGATGATTTCCCAGTGCCAGTCACCGAACTGATGATAGACAACACGTCCACTCATGAGGTTTTCTCCTTCATGGACGGCTCGTCAGGATATAATCAGATAAAAATGCATCCAGAAGACCAAAAGCACACAGCCTTCAGGACTCCTCTGGGTATATTCTGTTACAAGGTGATGCCCTTTGGTCTAAAAAACGCCGGTGCCATCTACCAAAGGGCCATGACGAAGATCTTCGATGACCTTATACACGAAATCGTCGGATGCTCTATCGACGATCTCGTGGTTAAAAGCAAATCATACGAGGAACATCTCGAGCATTTGAAGACTGTATTTCAACGCCTTCGGTAATACAACTTGAAAATGAACCCGCTCAAGTGTGCATTCGGAGTTTCCTCAGGCAAATTCCTGGGATTCATCGTCCGACACCGGGGTATCGAGATAGATCCGTCAAAGATCAAGGCGATCATGGAAATGCCTCCGCCGAGGGCTCTCAAACAGCTGCGGTCTCTCCAAGGGAAGCTCGCGTATATACAGCGATTTATAGCCAACCTTTCAGGAAAGTGCCGTCCTTACAGCCACCTGATGAAGAAGGGAACTCTGTTCGTCTGGGATCAAAAATGCCAAAGCGCACTAGAAGAGATCAAGCAATACTTGCAGAACTCGCCGGTGTTGGCTGCTCCGGTCAAGGGAAAACCCCTCATTCTTTATACAACAGCCCTCGAAGGTTCCTTAGGCGCATTATGGGCACAAGAGAACGATCAAGGGAAGGAAAGAGCATTCTATTACTTAAGTCGAGTTCTGCTGGGAGCAGAAAGCAATTACTCTCCCATTGAGAAGCACTGCCTGGCGCTAATCTTTGCGATAACAAAGCTCAGACATTACGCATTAGCACATGAAGTCCGTCTCATTTCGAAGGTGGACCCTCTCAAATATCTAATTTCAAGGTCCATATTGACAGGTCGACTCGCTAAATTGGCTCTGCTCTTGATGGAGTTCTCGATAACGTATCAACCTCTCAAGGCAGTGAAAGGCCAGGCCATCGCCGACTTTCTCGCTGAGCATCCGATACCCGCCGATTCTCCTCTGAATTGCGATCTTCCAGACGAACATGCGTTTGATGCGATCGATGGTGATAATACTCGATGGGAGCTTTATTTCGACGGAGCATCTTCCATGAAAAAGCGCAAACAAAGTACCCCTATAATCAAATCGGGGGTAGGACTCATCTTTGTAACTCCACAAGGAGGGATAATGCGCTACGCGTTCTCCCTGACGGAGCCGAGGACAAACAATGAAGCTGAATACGAAGCTCTGATAGCAGGCTTCGAGATCGCCATCGACATGGGAATTGAAAATCTCCTCATAAATGGAGATTCCTAACTAGTCGTTAGTCAAGTAAACGGCGACTACCAGACATGCAAACCAGAATTGTTGAAGTACGGCGAAAAGGTGCAACAACTGTTGACCCAAATTCCTTCCTACACTTTGGAAAACATACCGCGCGCGGAAAACAGCAAAGCAGACGCATTGGCCAAACTTGCTAAAGAACTGGCTGACGAGAATCTCGATGACATTAGAATCGTGGTACAAAGCCGTCGAGTGCTTGCCCCAGCAAAAATACCTCCGGAATCATCCGAGGAAAAGGAAGCGACTGAGCAGACGACCTTACAGATAAAAGAACGAGAAAAGGCTGAGGACTGGAGAGAAGTCTTCATAGACTACTTTAAGTCCCATCGAATGCCCGAAGATGCGTCCATAAGACATCAGCTCGTAAAACGAGCTCTATCTTTCGCCTTCGTCAATGATACTCTGTACAAGAGGTCATTTGATTATCTGTGGCTGAGATGCTTAGGACCTGACGAAGTGAGAAGGGTCGTCCAGGAAGTTCATGACGGACTCTGCAGTTCTCACCAAGCGGGCCCAAAGATGAAGTTGAAGATCAAACGGATGGGCTACTACTGGCCCACAATGATCCAGGACTGCCTCGAATATGCGAAGCAATGCCACTCATGCCAAATTCATGGGGACTTCATCCATCAGCATCCAAATTCGCTACACCCGACAGTGGCTAGCTGGCCATTCAAAATGTGGGGAACTGATATAATCGGCCCCATTGAACCAGCATCGTCTAGGGGACATCGTTTCATCCTGGCAACGACTGACTACTTCTCCAAATGGGCATAGGCAGTACCGCTGAGGGAAGTAAAGACGGAGAATATCCTCCACTTCTTCAAGACGCATGTCATATATCGGTTTGGAACTCCGCGACGGATCATCTCCGATAACGGGCCAGCTTACAGAAGCCACAAGATCAGTCGCTTTGCACAGCAGCACAATATAGACTGGAGATATTCCTCAGTTTATAATCCGCGAGCTAATGGTCTAGCCGAAGCCTTCAACAAGACCTTGACAAAGATCATAAAGAAAACGGTGTCCCGAAATAAGAAGGACTGGCACGAAAGACTGCAAGAAGCTCTTTGGGCATATCGAACTACATTTAAAACGGTCACAAACACAACGCCGTACGCGTTGGTATTTGGGACGGAAGCAGTACTCCCCCTCGAGATAGAGTTACCCTCTCTACGAGTGGCAGTCCATTACGAGCTGACGGACAAAGAAAATGCTCACCTTCGGCTTGAGGAGCTTGACGCCCTTGATGAAACCCGGCTTATAGCGCAACAAAATATGGAAGCTTATAAAGCAAAGATGACGCGCTCATACGAAAGATTGACCCGACCGAGGACATTCCGCCAAGGTGAACTCGTGCTAGTGGTCAAAAGGCCTATGATCCCCAATCGCGCCAAGCGGGGAAAATTCGAGCCAAACTATGAAGGCCCGTACATCATAGATAAGGTCTACCAGGGTGGGGCCTATCTACTCATGGACATGCACGGTGAAAGGCCTTTCAGGCCGATAAACGGTCGCTTCCTAAAGAAATACTACGCTTAATGAGCCACAGCATAGGTCAATGATAGGTGACGACGACCATGTCCGCTCGCTATCTTCCTAAGCTCAAGTTTTACAAGCAGTAGCCAGCCTCTCAATAACAGACCGAAATGTCCTTAAACTAATAGTGGACCGAAATGTCCTTAAACTAATACCGCAGCATTCTTAGGCTGACGAGATGAATAAAAAAAATAAATAAAGAAAAAATATAATAAATAAAAACTGTATGTCCATAAGCAAAAAGGGCACGGATGAAAACCCGAAAGGGCTCCGTGAGTAAAAACAGCAGGGCTACCGGCGAGTGTTCGTGAAAACCCGAAAGGGCGCGACCTCATAAAAAAAAGAGAAAAAGAAAATAAAAAGAATAAAAAAAAACGGTATGTCCATAAGCAAAATGGGCACGGATGAAAACCCGAAAGGGCTCCGTGAGTAAAAACAGCAGGACTACCGGCGAGTGTTTGTGAAAACCTGAAAGGGCGCAATCTCGTTAAAGGATACTTATAGGGTCCTCTCGACCTTGTAAGAAGAAACCACCTGCGTGAGATCCTTACGACTCACAAAGGTGCAACACACTTAGGGATCCCCACGATTCCTAAGGAGAAAATACACTTGCGAGATCCTCACGACTCGTAAGGAGAACTCTCTTATGGGACCCTCACGGCTCATAAGAGTTGAAAGTCTTGAGTTACAGAGACCTAAACCTGTGCTTAAGCAACCCCCACAACCTTCGATATTGCCCTACAAGTGGCTCAATACTGACCTTGTATACAATCCACGGGCGCGAATAAACATTCCCCTAACCAAGTCTCATCCGTGACTGGGGATATGCTCGCATAGTGAACAACCCTTGTAAATCCTCTCGATTTATGAGGAGAAAACCCTCCTGTAGGATCCTTACGACTTACAGAGAAAACAAGCACTTAGGAATCCTCACGATTCCTAAGAAGAAAATACACTTACAAGATCCTCACGACTTGTAGGGAGAAATACCTTTGTGAGACCCTTACGGCTCATGAAGTCAAAGCCTTAGTCGACAGGACCCTAACCCTGTTCGCTAAGCCACCTTTGTTCGACATCGACGGAAGCAGATGATGATTCGCTCTTGGTAATATCCCAGTTGTAGCGGTGCTGATGCCGAAATCGGTTTACAGCGAAAATCCAATAGGCCGCACATGCATACGAAATAGCCAAAATGATAGGGCAACTTGCAATAAAAAGCAGCAAGTAAAAATGTATGCATGCAAAATAGCCGAAATGATTGGGCAACTCGCAATAAAAAGCAGCGAGTAAAAATAAAATAAATAGCCGAAATGATTGGGCACCGCGAAAAATAGCCGAAATGATTGGGCAATCGCGACCTTCGCGATATAAAAGCTGAAATGATAGAGCATCGCGGAGATAAAACAAAAAAAATGATGATAAAACTTTGGCCCTACAGTTAAGATCACATCGATCCCTATATACAATCCAAGGGCGTAAACAAAGAGGGAACCATACTTTCCTAATAGGCTTCGCCAGAAGACGAAGCCAAATCTCAGTGGTTCAGACCAACTCTGAAGAAACCAGTGTCTTCAGCAAACTCCTCGACTCACAGATACAAACACTCCTTGACGAGAGCCTCCTGATCCACGTCGACTCGCATAGCCACCAGTGCCCCCGTAGGAAATCCTCGACTCGTTTCAAACCCCAAGGAAACAAATAATTCTTGGCGCTTGGGAAATAAATAATCCCTAGCAAACTCCTCGACTCACGGATACAAACACTCCTTGATGAGAGCCTCCTGATCCGCGTCGACTCGCAGAGCCACCAGTGCCTCCGTGGGAAATCCTCGACTCGTTTCAAACCCCAAGGAAACAAATAATCCTTGGCGCTTGGGAAACAAATAATCCCTAGCAAATTCCTCGACTCACGGATACAAACACTCCTTGACGAGAGCCTCCTGATCCGCGTCGACTCGCAGAGCCACCAGTGCCTCCGTGGGAAATCTGTTGGAGTTAGTGCCCTCAGAGTCAATTATTGGATCACAGGCACGTGATTGCAATGATTGAGGGAGGACCTATCCCGGTAGGACAGTCTTACTCGAGATGATAGTATGCTATCTGGTTTATCTTTATCATCGTGTACTGCTTTAGGTGACCTGACATGTCGCTATTACACGTTGATAGAGCCCCTAGGATTCTTGCTTGACTGCCAGCAGTATGATGGCGATCATATACGTGGGAGCTGGTGGTCTATAAGCACATCCTTAAAAGGTCCCTAGTCGTAGGAGTTTTGAGACAGGGCATCGATACTCCATTAGTAGACTAGTGTATACAGTCGAGACCCCGACGAGGGGCGGTGGCCGGTCTCACAAGCCACTGGTGTCAGTTGGTTCACCTAAGATGTATACAGGTGCTCATTGGGTTATGAGTACACCGGACAGGACTCGCCGGGAACCTGCTAGTTGGTCTTATACCAGATGTCAGATAGCAGTTCCCTGGTGACATGTGTACAGGTTAGTTCATCGACCTGGGATCGTCATTTGTCTCGTGTGAGTTCCCACTGTACTTTGATTACTACCCTACCACGGCTCAAAGGAGTCGTGCAAACAGGTTTTAGTTGGGTACAGTCCCGAGCCACATGGAGGCAGTGAGCGGATCTGCAGGGGTTCGTCTCTCCCGGTATTGGGGGTGAGGTCGCGCTGTGTCTAGGAGAGCCATTACGCAAAGCCCTCGGCCGAGGCAGGAGATTTACTGGTAGGTATTCCAGTAGTATCTCAGGGCGTTCTGGGCTACGCTCCGACACGACTTGTATCGCTTTTGGGGGTCTGACTTTCACCAACCCCCTAGGCCCGCCATGCGATACTCATAGACGAACGGACCGGACTGTACGGATATTGTCACTGATAGGCTCAGTTGGGTGTCGGGGTGAGCTTCCTCATCGACGTCCCATTTGGTCAATAGCTGGTGGCCCGTCACGTATTGGCTTATACCTCTGACGTGCCAGTGGTTAAATCCACAGCCATTGTATTGACGAGTCTTTAGAGTCCACCACAGTTTCAGTTACTCAAGTTTCGGGCGAAACGCTGTAGAGGCCGTATGGAGATATGGCAGGGTTCGATCAGATACGTGCGGTATTGCACGGATCGTGATCGGACAGTTTTTACTAGCCGGCTTTGGCTTAAGCCAGATTCTAGTATTTAATAGTGTAGTTTTGTCTCTTTGCATTTGTGTTCAGTGGGAATACAAATGCGGGCATGTATTTGCAGCAGTGGGGTTTTCCTGTAATTTATTACGGGATCGGTTTTCTGAAGTTGCCAGTTTGCATTCCGTTCCGGCCGGTTTTCCTTCATTCCTTCTCGGTCGGACTTTCTTGGTGGAGGGTGTTAATTGCACGTTTGCAATTAACAATTTGTGAGGGGTTTCTTTGCATATTTGTGGCATCATGATTGCTATTTCATGATGAGATTCCTTTTTAATCTCATCACTTGCTTTTCATTGTGATGGATGGATGAAAGGATTTGGATTAGAATGAGAGTGACCTATTTCTATTATTGTTGATATATATTCTTTCTAGCATTCTTTTTTCTCTCTCCAATCTCATAAAAGAGAGAAGGGGCCGGCCACATTAAGAAATGAGAGGGATCATTATTTTGGTGTGGCATTTTTTCTATCTCATTCTAGAGTTGAAAAAAAGATTAGCTTCATAGCTCATTTTTCTTTCTCCCCTTCTCTTCTTCATTCCTCCACATCAAGGCAACCTCAATAACCCCTAAAGAGACAAGTTCACTACACTATTCTATAGCAAGCCTTGGACGCGTCGGCTAGCCAACTTCGCGCCCGAGTTGCCTCGGTCAAGAGGCGGGAGCCCGTAAAAGATTCCGGCTACGTGGTGCCCCTTTCCGACGAGCGAGGAGGTGACGGAGATTCCGCAAGAGATCGGAGTGGAGATGAAGACCGAAGGACACGGATCGCTTGGTATATCTTCTCACCCCATCTCTAGATAGCTAGCTAGGTTAATGGTTTCGATCCGGGTTTTATTTGTCCGCGGTAGCGCCGTTTTGCAAAGTTCGCAAAGTTTTTAATTCCGCATTTTGGCCTCGAGTACGAGGCCGGGGCGCTGCCGTGGCGCAACATGGTATCAGAGCCACGCCATTAACCTTACCTAGCTTGTTCTAATGCGTTTTACTTATCCGATCGACCAAAATCTCAAAAAACCGTATTTTGTTCACATCAGTTTTCTGTTGGAATTTTTTGGTGTCTAAAAATTTTTCAGGTTACAGAAAAATAATGTGCACGAAATTCTAAGACCACTGTAAAAATTCGACAGTGTCAGTCGTACAGTTGACCGCGGAAGCGCGGCCAAACCCCACTTTGGGCCGCGCTTCCGCCGCAGTCTACTGTGCTCACACTGTGGAAATTTTACAGTGGGCTTTTGGGCTAATTTTGAGGGTTTTGGGATATTAAATTTGGGCCCAGGTTTTCTGTAACTGCTACAGTATTGGTTTGGGGCCCGCTTGTTAATTGTTTGATCGATCGGATATTTGAAACACATTATTTCACAGTATTTACATTATATCTGCGACCGTGAATGTCACTCGATCGGTAAATCCGGTCTAACTGCTATAGCCCGGTTAGACGGATTTGCGAACGTGATTTTCACGTTGATGTTCTATGTTTATGCTGTGATGTTGCGGATCGGTCGTGGGGGATAGCCTGGATGCAATGCTAGTGCAGTTTTGTTGTATTATGTACATTTGCTATTGCGGGGCGAGCGTCCGACATGTGGACTGCCGTCACTGCCTGTTTGTATTATTCTTTTGGGGCACGACCTGGTTGCGGTCGATGTACCCGGTGTATGTATATTTTACTTTCTGTACTAGGATTACCCCGCGGAGGGGTGCACGGATAGCCGGGTTCTGGATGGCAGCAAGCCCGCATCTCATGGCATTGGGACGGAGGGGGCTTCACTCTGGGATTGGCGGGCTATTCGCCGCACTCGTAGGGGGTACAGGTTGACCCAGGAGGGGTGCCCAAGTTGCCGGATTCCGTGAAGTGCTGGGTGGTCCATTCACGGTGCTGAAGGGGGCTGCCTCGCTTCAGGTTTTGGCGGGTGACTTGCCGCGCCCGTAGGGGTCTAGGATTCTCATTGCACAGGCTATCCACACGACCAGGGGAACGTCGGGTTTCAGCAGCGGCTCTGTGAAACCCGGGGCTTCCAGATATCTGTATTGTTCTGTGTTGCTATACATTTCTGTGTTGCTGCATTTTATTCACGCCTTGAGCGAAATACTATATATTGGTATATATATTAGTAGATGTTGTATATGTTTTACATCCGCGCTAGTCCAGTCCCCGCTCTGCCGTTAGTTAGCTAACCTAACGGGTGATGACGGGACCCAGTGGCAAATGCGGATGGCATATACGTACATCAGTATATTTTCGTTCTTTGTGGTGTGATCAATTGATGGGACTGCATTGATTCGGATCAATGCAAGTTTAAACAAACCTATTCTGATGTTGTTGGAACAATTTTTCAAAAAGCTGTTATTGCAAGGACGTTCACTTTTGTTTTGCATCGCGGTATTCATTTGGAATATCCTGCTCCTCAGTCGACGAGGCAAGGGCCGAGATCCCTTCACCGGGAGTGACCCCTTGGACAGAAGTTTGCGTCAGGGCATTAACTTCACTATAGCCGATTACTTTTGCTTTGCATCGTGGTATTCAGCTGGAATATCCTGCACCTCATTCTACGGGGAAAGAGCCGAGATCCCTTCACCGGGAGTGACCTCTTTAGTAAAGGTTTTCGTCACTATATTTTTATAAAAGTTATCCAGTTCCTTCAACGATATCAAGTTCATTACGTTAAAGGTTTTCGCCAGAAACCATTCGTAGCCCTCCGTCATTTCGGATTAGTATTGCATAGTATTCGCGCTACGTTTGTCGTTGCTATTCGCCGAGGCGTAGTGAGCGGTAGCTCTGTAATGCTTTCTGTTGCATGGATATGTGGATTGGTTAGGACAGTCGTGCGACTTTGTTGATTATTCGTCAAGGGTCGTGCGGCTGGGTTTAACGCAATCAAGATAATGACGGGTTGAACTTGACTAGGACCTTTTGATTTGTTGATTATTCGTCAAGGTCACTTGGGTCCTAGGGGTAAAAATCACATCGGGAGTTTCAAAAGAACTGAAACTTGCCAGGCATGCGCATACCTTCTGGAGTGTGGTGACGTGAGTGGATTCCGTCACGTTATCATGCGATGATAGTTGGATCCCGATTCCCACTGATGAGTTGGTTTACTCCTCGGGTGTTCCCGACTAATTCTTCTTTCAGGTTTGGAGAAGAATTTGAGGTACAGTGGGAGGTTTCCAGATTAGACAAAGTGATAACCATTCTGATCTAGGTTAGAGTGCACGCTGAGTGTTTCTTTTCTCTCTCTCTCTGGCAGCGACCATTGACCCGACCCTGGACTATGACTCAGTGACCAAGTTGACCGAACCTTCTTAACACAGGCTGTTGGATTGTCAGAGTTGCAGACCTCATTGCCACTCCTACTTTTACCCTTTTCTCCGGGACACCCCGTATTACTACGAACGTCCACTTCCATTGGACAAAACCATCGTATGGTTATATACGAACTCGAAGGACTTCGAGGATGGTTTCTGGTTCTGGAGAAAAACGGATAGGACTATTCAGTTGTCTCTTCTTTTCACCTTCTCTCAGGTTGCGAGTACTCCTTAGTTTAGGAGTAGTACACCTATTACGCAAATTGGATAGTCTTCTTCCAAACCATAGGCTGGTGCCGACCGGTAGGGAATGAAGAAAACCAGTTAGCCTAAAACGGTGTACAGAAGGTATTAAGTTCAGACAAAGAAAGGGATTAGTAAGAGGGCAAAGTAAATTGCAACTGATATTCACGACCAAACCAAGTATTTCTTCGCCAATCCTAAATCACCTTTGTATTTCTCCAGGACACTCCGTATTACTACGAAGATCCCAGTTTATTGGATAATCCATCGTATGGTTATATACGAACTCGAAAGGAACTTGTTCCAGTTCGGGGATGGATCCTAGTTCAGGAGAAATAGGAATAAAGTACATTCAGGTGTCTTTTATCTTCACCTTCTCTCGCATTGCGAGTGTTCCTAGGATTAGGACAGTACACCCTTTATGCTTTTTGGATAGTCTTCTTCCAAACCATAGGCTGGTGCCGAACGGTAGGGAAGGAAGAAAACCATTTGGCCTAAAGGGGTGTACAGAAGGTAATGACTAAAGACATATGAAGGGATTTGGAGAGGTGGCAAAGAATTATACGGTTATAGTTGTGAATCTGGATAATGGAAGAGGCATTACTAGGAATACCACGATACCCCAACGAAACATTTCAATGTTTCAGTTTCACTGTGTAATGTTAAAAGAAAACTGATTTCCCGATTAGACACTTGCTCCAGGGTATGTATTTACCAGGTTGGATTCTCACATCTGTATGGTTTTACAGATGCTGAGTGGGAGTAAGTTATTGGGAATTGGGTGATCATCCTCATTGTATCGGGATTCGTTGTAGTCGGTGATATTTGAGGAAGTCACCTGGGTTGTTTGCCGGTCGGCAAATATTTGGTTATGAATATCCGCTGTTGTGCACCAATTTCAAATTGATATATCTGTACGTCTATTTTTATAGAGTGAGATATACTTTTTGATATTATGTCGATGACATTTACCTATATCAGTGGATGGTTAGGTAAGGAGCATTAAACAGCGGTGTAATTCTTCTTAACCATAAGTACAGTTTTCAACCTACGACACACAGTGAAAGAGTTGTTAGACTCAGCGGACTTATACAGAGTATTGTATGTTGTCCAGTGTCCATTAGGACAGAGGGGTTGGTCCTCGTACTATATTCGGTTTACTTATGACTTCTCTAGATTTTAGACAGCTGTTTCGTGGAAACACAGGGTCTAAGTTTTGAGGAGTTATAGGTATTTGAATAGAGTAGAGTACCAGGTGTAGCAAGTATCGGGATTCTTCAAAGAGATTGAAGATGTAGATACTTGTGTATGATATTCTGTTGATAGTAATGATGAAGACAGATTGCTTCTCTTTCAGGTTACTCATAATTGGAAGCATTCCTAAGTTGAGTAACGCTGATCGACCTCCGTCCATTTAGTTGACATGCACTGGAGATAGTTGCATGATTTGAATCTGGTTCAATTGAATCAGTGCCTCTGGTTCTATATTGGATATAGAACAGTTCATATCTTAACGTTGTTAAGGTACGGGGAGTTGTCCGGCTTATGCTTAAAACCAGACTCCGGATAACTCAAGGCACGCTTCTGTAATGGCTGTTTGTGGGTTGACCCAGGCTATGACGAGGGTTGACTTTCTACCATCTGGCAGATCAATAGAAATATTGTTCTAGACTCGCCACAGTTTTAATTAAAATGGATTTTTCAAAAACAGCAGTGGGAGTATGGTAGAACTGGAAGTGATTCCAGAACCGCAAACGATTACTGAAGATTTGATAAGGAACCTAAAGATTCAATCTGATTTGACATTCCATTGGCCACTCCGCAGATAAGGTGGGTAACTTCAGGCACCCGAGAGGTACTCCGGTAGCCTCAAGGACGGTGACAGGGAAGTTCTTGTTTACCCACACTTGCCATTGTTGTTGTTCCAGGCTGCGAGACCCGGCAGGAGGATGAGTATAGCGTCGTTCTAAACTAGATTTAGAAGTGCACGTCTATATGACTCTGCCAGAGGGTTGTCGTAGTCAGTGGGAGCAGCGGAAGCATTGGTGGACATCAGGCTTATGTCTATTTATAGACTAAAGCAGATGTAGCGGAGATAGATCATCTGTTTCTGATGTGACAGTCATGGGTTTGACGTCATCAGAATAGGGGATGGATCTGTTGAAAAGGTAGTAGGAAGTGATATTCCTATACTACGATCGGTTATACTTTGGTCGTCACACAGTGGTTTCTCCACAAGGGACTTGGATATTATATCAGACATACTGGTCACTAGATCTATGGTTTTAGATCTAGATTTGGGTGGTTTCCCAATCTGGGTAACTTGACAGCATTCTATGAGTATTTAGAATGGACGACTCCTGGCATGGTAGTGTACCTGCAGGTAATGGAGTCACCCTCTCTAAAGGTGTCTTATAGACTAAAGGGGAGAGGGATACTCATAATTGGCAGATCACTTGCTTAGGCAATTGAGTCAATCATGAGATGTCAAGTACCACACCAGATGTTGTTCTTGCACTAGATGCAATAAGTTGATATTGATCCAATCCTGGAGAAACAGTCGGAAGCAGTCTTAGAACATAAGTGGATGTTCTAGGGATATGATAACGGCTGCCTCCTTTAGGAGACGGTTATCACTCCGGGCTTCCAAGGTGACATGGACGACAAGCAGGTTGTCAGAGTTATAGATTTTCCTTCTGACGAGGGGCAGTATTTTGGACAGGTGGTCCAAGGCAATACTGAGGGAGGCATGGCGCAGGATACTGATTAAGTTCAGTTGTTGATACAGTCTAAGAAGTTTGGATTTGGAGTTCATTTATGAGCTAGGTCCCATCAGACATCCAGACATTCTAAGACAGGTATTGCTCATTTCGGGAGATCGCTTTCTCCGCGAACTTGAGATATAGAGAGACATAGAAAGAAACATCACAGCGGATCCACTCACTAAGGCTATTCCTCGAACGCAATAGTTTCGCAAACGAGCTTTGTGAGACTGACTAGTAGAGGAGTTGGGTGTTCGGTATCACACGGGCTGTGAGTATGCGACATCGCAATAATTAGCCTTGAGTGCAAGTGGGAGATTGTTGGAGTTAGTGCCCTCAGAGTCAATTATTGGATCACAGGCACGTGATTGCAATGATTGAGGGAGGACCTATCCCGGTAGGACAGTCTTACTCGAGATGATAGTATGCTATCTGGTTTATCTTTATCATCGTGTACTGCTTTAGGTGACCTGACATGTCGCTATTACACGTTGATAGAGCCCCTAGGATTCTTGCTTGACTGCCAGCAGTATGATGGCGATCATATACGTGGGAGCTGGTGGTCTATAAGCACATCCTTAAAAGGTCCCTAGTCGTAGGAGTTTTGAGACAGGGCATCGATACTCCATTAGGCAATTGAGTCAATCATGAGATGTCAAGTACCACACCAGATGTTGTTCTTGCACTAGATGCAATAAGTTGATATTGATCCAATCCTGGAGAAACAGTCGGAAGCAGTCTTAGAACATAAGTGGATGTTCTAGGGATATGATAACGGCTGCCTCCTTTAGGAGACGGTTATCACTCCGGGCTTCCAAGGTGACATGGACGACAAGCAGGTTGTCAGAGTTATAGATTTTCCTTCTGACGAGGGGCAGTATTTTGGACAGGTGGTCCAAGGCAATACTGAGGGAGGCATGGCGCAGGATACTGATTAAGTTCAGTTGTTGATACAGTCTAAGAAGTTTGGATTTGGAGTTCATTTATGAGCTAGGTCCCATCAGACATCCAGACATTCTAAGACAGGTATTGCTCATTTCGGGAGATCGCTTTCTCCGCGAACTTGAGATATAGAGAGACATAGAAAGAAACATCACAGCGGATCCACTCACTAAGGCTATTCCTCGAACGCAATAGTTTCGCAAACGAGCTTTGTGAGACTGACTAGTAGAGGAGTTGGGTGTTCGGTATCACACGGGCTGTGAGTATGCGACATCGCAATAATTAGCCTTGAGTGCAAGTGGGAGATTGTTGGAGTTAGTGCCCTCAGAGTCAATTATTGGATCACAGGCACGTGATTGCAATGATTGAGGGAGGACCTATCCCGGTAGGACAGTCTTACTCGAGATGATAGTATGCTATCTGGTTTATCTTTATCATCGTGTACTGCTTTAGGTGACCTGACATGTCGCTATTACACGTTGATAGAGCCCCTAGGATTCTTGCTTGACTGCCAGCAGTATGATGGCGATCATATACGTGGGAGCTGGTGGTCTATAAGCACATCCTTAAAAGGTCCCTAGTCGTAGGAGTTTTGAGACAGGGCATCGATACTCCATTAGTAGACTAGTGTATACAGTCGAGACCCCGACGAGGGGCGGTGGCCGGTCTCACAAGCCACTGGTGTCAGTTGGTAGTCTCACAAGCCACTGGTGTCAGTTGGTTCACCTAAGATGTATACAGGTGCTCATTGGGTTATGAGTACACCGGACAGGACTCGCCGGGAACCTGCTAGTTGGTCTTATACCAGATGTCAGATAGCAGTTCCCTGGTGACATGTGTACAGGTTAGTTCATCGACCTGGGATCGTCATTTGTCTCGTGTGAGTTCCCACTGTACTTTGACGTCCCATTTGGTCAATAGCTGGTGGCCCGTCACGTATTGGCTTATACCTCTGACGTGCCAGTGGTTAAATCCACAGCCATTGTATTGACGAGTCTTTAGAGTCCACCACAGTTTCAGTTACTCAAGTTTCGGGCGAAACGCTGTAGAGGCCGTATGGAGATATGGCAGGGTTCGATCAGATACGTGCGGTATTGCACGGATCGTGATCGGACAGTTTTTACTAGCCGGCTTTGGCTTAAGCCAGATTCTAGTATTTAATAGTGTAGTTTTGTCTCTTTGCATTTGTGTTCAGTGGGAATACAAATGCGGGCATGTATTTGCAGCAGTGGGGTTTTCCTGTAATTTATTACGGGATCGGTTTTCTGAAGTTGCCAGTTTGCATTCCGTTCCGGCCGGTTTTCCTTCATTCCTTCTCGGTCGGACTTTCTTGGTGGAGGGTGTTAATTGCACGTTTGCAATTAACAATTTGTGAGGGGTTTCTTTGCATATTTGTGGCATCATGATTGCTATTTCATGATGAGATTCCTTTTTAATCTCATCACTTGCTTTTCATTGTGATGGATGGATGAAAGGATTTGGATTAGAATGAGAGTGACCTATTTCTATTATTGTTGATATATATTCTTTCTAGCATTCTTTTTTCTCTCTCCAATCTCATAAAAGAGAGAAGGGGCCGGCCACATTAAGAAATGAGAGGGATCATTATTTTGGTGTGGCATTTTTTCTATCTCATTCTAGAGTTGAAAAAAAGATTAGCTTCATAGCTCATTTTTCTTTCTCCCCTTCTCTTCTTCATTCCTCCACATCAAGGCAACCTCAATAACCCCTAAAGAGACAAGTTCACTACACTATTCTATAGCAAGCCTTGGACGCGTCGGCTAGCCAACTTCGCGCCCGAGTTGCCTCGGTCAAGAGGCGGGAGCCCGTAAAAGATTCCGGCTACGTGGTGCCCCTTTCCGACGAGCGAGGAGGTGACGGAGATTCCGCAAGAGATCGGAGTGGAGATGAAGACCGAAGGACACGGATCGCTTGGTATATCTTCTCACCCCATCTCTAGATAGCTAGCTAGGTTAATGGTTTCGATCCGGGTTTTATTTGTCCGCGGTAGCGCCGTTTTGCAAAGTTCGCAAAGTTTTTAATTCCGCATTTTGGCCTCGAGTACGAGGCCGGGGCGCTGCCGTGGCGCAACAAAATCCTCGACTCGTTTCAAACCCCAAGGAAACAAATAATCCTTGGCGCTTGGGAAACAAATAATCCCTAGCAAACTCCTCGACTCACTGATACAAACACTCCTTGACGAGAGCCTCCTGATCCGCGTCGACTCGCAGAGCCACCAGTGCCTTCGTGGGAAATCCTCGACTCGTTTCAAACCCCAAGGAAACAAATAATCCTTGGCGCTTGGGAAACAAATAATCCTTGGCAAATTCCTCGACTCACGGATACAAACACTCCTTGACGAGAGCCTCCTGATCTGCATCGACTCGCAGAGCCACCAATGCCTCCGTGGGAAATCCTCGACTCGTTTCAAACCCCAAGGAAACAAATAATCCTTGGCGCTTGGGAAACAAATAATCCCTAGCAAACTCTTCGACTCACGGATACAAACACTCCTTGACGAGAGCCTCCTGATCCGCGTCGACTCGCAGAGCCACCAGTGCCTCTGTGGGAAGTCCTCAACTCGTTTCAAACCCCAAGGAAAAAAATAATCCTTGGCGCTTGGGAAACAAATAATCCCTAGCAAACTCCTCGACTCATGGATACAAACACTTTTTGACGAGAGCCTTCTGATCCGCGTCGACTCGCAGAGCCACCAGTGCCTCCGTGGGAAATCCTCGACTCGTTTCAAACCCCCAAGGAAACAAATAATCCTTGGCGCTTGGGAAACAAATAATCCCTAGCAAAATCTTCGACTCACGGATACAAACACTCCTTCACGAGAGCCTCCTGATCCGCGTCGACTCGCAGAGCCACCAGTGCCTCCGTGGGAAATCCTCGACTCGTTTCAAACCCTAAGGAAACAATTAATTCTTGGCGCTGGGGAAACAAATAATCCTTAGCAAACACCTCAACTCAAGGAAATAAACAATCCTTGATGAGAGCCTCCTGATTCGCGTCGGCTCGCAGAGAAACCAGTGTCTCCGTGGGAAAATTCCCGATTCGTCTCAACTTGCAAGATGAAGCCTCAGGCAGCAAGGATTGAAAAACTTGCTTCCTGAACAATGGGACCCTGCAAGTCGATCTAAAATGGTCTCTTGCATACTATTCACGGGCCTCACTCTCTAAAGTCGAGTTTCGACGAGGAGGGAAACAACCGCTTACGAGTCCTCTCGACTCGTAAGAGGGAAAAATTCTCTTATAGGATCCTTACGACTTATAAGAGAAAACCACACTTAGGAATCCTCACGATTCCTAAGGAGAAAAACCCACCTACGAGATCCTCTCGATCCGTAGGGAGAAAAGTCTCTATGAGACCCTCACGGCTCATAGAGTTGAAAAATCTTAGGCAACAGATCTGAACCTGCGGCCTAAGCCATCGCTGACTCTTGAAGAAACCAAGATGCTTACTCTATTATCTGTCAACCATGTTTATTAAGATAGCATGCCGATAATAAGAGAAAGAAGAAAGCTACAGAAGGAGCATCCGATTTACGTTTGATCAAGCGTTCGAGACACACTTATTCATGCACAAGCAAAAGACTCAAAACGAAAAATAAAGACAAGCTGGGATAAAAATTTTCCATTAATATGGCCAATAGTTCTTACAATCATAAAAGCAATAAACGAAAAACATTATTACAAGGGAATAACCCCGAACCCAAGACATGGATTGAGGAACTCGAAAGCAACCCTATCTATGACTTTCCAGGCCTCGCGGACCATCCTAGTATGCTTTCTTTCGCGAGCACAAGCGTCAGGGTCCCCCCTGATGTCTTCTACCCTCCGATAAGCAGCAAGTATGGCAGACTGTTGAAAGACCTCATGCAAGAGATCGATAAGACTGTCTCGCCGTCTTTTCGAGATAAAGTTCAACAGGTACTCCGAGTGCACCTTGTCCTCAGCAGCATCCAATGCTCTAAGTGGCACGCCGGAACAGAAGAGGGGAAGCGCTTCCCAGATGGCTCCCACGATAAGCTTAAGGTGGGAGGAACGTCAGGGGAGCAGTGGACCATTGTACGCGTCGAAGCGACTCATTATTTCAGTGCACTCCTCGTTCGTGAACTCTCGATTTTGAGAGCGGCCAAGTCGGCGGATGTCCCCGTAAGAGATGATCTCGTTAAGAGCATACATGTGGGCGTCCATTGTTCCCGTGAAAGAGGATCAACAGAATTATCAGAAAGACTGATTAAGCAAAACAATATAATGCAATGAGGAATAAAATGCCATCTTCAAACTCTAAGATCAATGAAACACTCTTAAGAGTTCTTTTAGATCAAAGGGATTTATGTTTTGCCAAAGATGCAAGTTTCTATTCATGGGTTGAGAAACCCTGAAACAGACTCCTGAGAGCAAAGCTCTATTTGGTGAAACCCCAAAAGGATTTTATTTAGATCAAGAGATCTATGAGAGAAAGGCTCTGTTAATTAAACTTAATTTGATTTAATTTAAAAATTTTACCTAAAAGGGTGCTGGGTTTTGAACTTTGAAAGTTCTTAAAAAGAAACGAGAGCAGGGCTCTAAAAGTTCTTAAATAAGAGCAAAGCTCTGAGGTTCTAAAAGTAAAAATCTAAAAGATGATAATCATCTGTTAAGGACCAAAGGTCCTATTTATAGGCATCAAGTGCCCTTTCAACTTCCAAAAGTTACCGCAAACGGTTGGAATTCTGTCACCGTTACGCTCACGTTTTCAGAGCCACGTAAGCGCAACGGTGAGGGGCACTTGTTTACCCCAATCAGAGCAAAGCTCTGTTCGAATTCCAAGGTGGGAGATGAAGCAATGCTTCATCTTCCCCCAATCAGAAGAAAGCTTTGCTTTGAAAATTTAAACTTCAATAAATGAAGCAGCGCTTCAGATCCTTTGCGCCACGCGCAACGCGCCACGCGCAACGCGCCACGTATCTGGCACAGATGCGTTAGTGCGGCGTCCAAAAAGGCGCGCTCGATCAGAGAAAAGCTCTGTTAAAGGAAGCAACGCTTCAGCTGCACAAGTGCTGCGCTATGCGACGCGTGTCGGCGCAGATGCGCTAGCGCAGTTCCGCTGCGCTTTGCGCCGCGCGACACGTGTCGGCGCAGATGCGCTAGCGCAGATGCACCGTTTCATAAAAGAAAGAGGCTAAACACCAAGGACAATTCATCCTTTTAAGGATCACATACATTTAGTAATATTAGACTAAAATCATACGATGCACAAACACAATAGAAAACTAGAATAAAAGAACCCTTAACAAATAATGAAATATTTGATTAAAAAGGAAAATGCTTGTTCATTATTATTGTTATTACATTTAAAAAAGATCACCGAATACGGGATCGGAAAGATAAGGGTTTGCAAAAAGAAAAAGAAGATTATTCAGCTCCCTCTCCGTCTTCTCCATCATGTCGAAACAGCGATCCTCCCGAGGGGTAGCCATCCAACGGTCGATGCCGGACTCCTGGGAAAAAGTAGCGATGACAACCCGACGAGCCCGTATCTGGCTCAGCAAGTGGAAAGAGCAGTCCCTCAGGGCTTTGGTGATCAAGTGCACTTCGAGAAAGCACTCAATTTTATCCTCGGCGGCATCCAGCATTGCCGAGGACATCTTTGCTGGAGGAGGGGGAATGTCGGCGAACACCGAGGCAAGGATCATCCGAAGCCAAATGGAATTCAGAGGGAGAGGAGACCCCACACGAGTCAAAAGCTCGTGCATTGTGGCGTCGCATTGCTCGTCCGAGAAAGAAGGGTCCACCAGGCGCGCAGCAAAACGGGGAACGATGTCCCGAATCGGCACCTCCCATGGTTGTCGGCGGGAATGAGGGCGGTTGCAAGCCATGATCGAAGAAGTTCTCTGAAAATGAGAGAAGAAAAGGCTCAGCCTCGAATTATATATATAGACCCAAGCACAGAAGATTCTGTGCACAATGAAATCATTTCCAAGGCCCGGGAAATCAGAATTTTGGAAATACGAGTTTAACTTGAAAGAAGGAGAAGAAAAGATATCTCAGACGAAGCGACGCTTCCGATTTGCCCAAAATCTAAGTTTTAATAAATGAAGCAACGCATCAGATCCTCTGCGCTGAGCGCAGGGCACCATGTGTCTGGCGCAGACGCATCAGCGCAACGCCCAAGGCAGCGCACCCAATCAGAGCAAAGCTCTGTGTTAAACAAAGCAACGCTTCAGTTGCGCAAACACTGCGCTGCGCGACACGTGTCAGCGCAGTTGCGCTGCGCGACACGTGTCAGCGCAGTTGCGCTGCGCGACACGTGTCAGCGCAGTCGCACTGCACTGTGCGCTGCGCGACACGTGTCAGCGCAGTCGCACTGCACTGTGCGCTGCGCAACACGTGTCACGCGCTGGGGCATCTGCGCCAAACAGAATTAAAATTCTAAAGAAATCTTTTCTGTTCTTGTTAAAACAAGAAGATTTTCTTCTGTAAAACAGAAGCCCTTGGATCAAAAATCCAACGGTGGGGAAAATTCCCCAAAGCACTCAGAGAAAGATCTCTTTAACAAATTTAACTAATTTATGGGCACTATAAAAAGGACCCTAGGCCTCAATTCAAAGGATGAACATTTTTCTTGAAAAAAGAGAAGAGCTTCAAACAGAGAGAGAACTCTGAGAAAATTTCAAAGAAAAAGGTAAAAAAAAAACCTTCAGGAGAGAGAAGAAATCTCTTTTAATAAATCATTGATCTAAAAACCAGATCAATGATCTTCAGATAATAAACAGTGCTTTGCACTTCTTATGAACCACTGGTTCTTTAAAACAAGAAAACAACAAAATAAAAAAATAGTGCTTTGCACTTTTATGAACCTCTGGTTCTTGAAATAAAAAGAAAAACTTGTTTTTCTTTGATCTAAATTAGATCAAGAAATCAAATAGTGCTTTGCACTTGCAAACTGCGCTGTTGCGCTCTTGGGAGAGCGCCACGTGTCAGCATCTGAACCACTTGCTCCATGCGCTTTAAGATAGAGCTTTGCTCTCTGTGATTGGCGCAACTCACCAGAGTGCGCCACTTGTCGGCAGCGCAAGCGCAGCGCACTAACACAGCGCACTAGCGCAGCGCACTGCGCTTGCGCGACACGTGTCAACATTACAAGCGCTTGCACTCCCTGATTGGCGCAAAGCGCCTGACAAATGCAATGCATTTCTTAAAGGGCCAAGCCCAATTAAAGAAGGCCTAACAGGCCTAATAAAATGCAATGCATTATTTTAAAAAAAGGGCTGAGCCCAAACCAAAACAGATGCTCTGCATCATAAATAAAGGGCAGAGCTCAGTCCAAACAAAGATAGAAAGTAATGCAATGCATTATTTAAGTGTGGGCAAAGCCCTAGCACAGGATTAATAGATCAAAAATAAATAAAAGTGTTGAACATCTTCAACTGGACTTAGCCCAATTTTGGCCGTAAGTCCTCAAATTAAATTGGCTGAGCAAGATTGCTCTCTTAAATCAATTTACGACCGGTTCAAGGGTACATCTCCGAACTCCTCTGACACCTATCGTTGTAATCCTTCAACGACGTCAGAGAGGTGACGGGTCCCGACGACCACACATCAAGATGGACCGAAATGTCCTTAAACTAATGTTGGACCGAAACGTCCTTAAACTAATAGCGGACCACCACGTCCCTAAACTGGAATACGGACCACCACGTCCCTAAACTAGAATACAGACCACCACGTCCCTAAACTGGAATGCGGACCACCACGTCTCTAAACTGGAATATGGACCGCAATGTCCCTAAACTACTTATGGACCACTACATCCCTAAAACTGGAACAATAGAGCCTCTAAACGCTCTTTTGTCGGATCTAAACGATCCCGTTTAAGTTGATCTTAGCCCCAAACACGGTTAACGTATCCTTAAACATTCAAATGGACTATAAAACTCCAAATCAACCTTGGTTCAAGGGTACATCTCTGAACTCCTCTGACATCTGCCATTGTAATCCTTCAACGACGTTAGAGAGGTGACGAGTCCCGATGGCCAGATATTAAATGGATTATCACGTTAAGTTGATCTTTGTCTCAAACAGGACTATCGTATCCTTAACGAACGTTTAAGTTGATCTTAGCCGCAATGCGACTAATGCATCCTTAAACTCAAAACACCAAACCCAAATCTAAGTAAATACGGATTTGGACTAATCCACGTCCTACGGGCGACGGCATTACTCAGTCTCCGTATACAATCCACAGGCAACCACAAACAAAACAAACACACACGACACGAAGTGAAATTCTGGAGAAGGAGAAAGTTGTTACCGCGATGCGGTAGCGTAATTAACTGCAGGGGCTTGCGCCTGCAGGGAAGAGCGTCCCCATAATCAAAAACCCCTCAAGTAAGGGGGAATCTGACGAAGTCTGCTACATCGGCCGCATCCGTCTAAACCTCCGATACACGGTGCCATAAATCAACTTGGCATCTTCGGAGAGGTGGACGGATAAAACCAAATAGCATCTGCCCCGAATCTCAGCATCAGGACATCGCAGTCTTGTGCGCCGCCATTTGGAGGGGAACGGTAGGGGGTCCCCTCTCCCAATGGGCTCCCTCTGGCTTCGGATGATTCTTGCTGCCGTTCTTTCTGACATCCCTCCTCACCCGGCGGAGATGACCCTGGCGGTGTTTGACGCGGCCGAAGAAGAGCTCGAGGGTTTTCACGAATCGTGCCTGATTACTCAGGCTTTGAAGGATTGCTCGATTCACCTGTTGAGCCAAATAAGAGCCCGACGAGCTATCATGTCTGCTTTTGCGGGCAAACATGGCGCCAATCGGTTGGGATCGACTCCTCGCGAGAACCGTCGTGTGTTGAAAAAAGCAGAGAGAGAGATGGAGAATTTTGTTCTTTGTTTTGTTAACTCTTGTGCCACTGATCCCATGTTCGGTGACCTTTTCCCGCTAGCGTAGTATATTCACATTAGTTTTCGCATGCTTTATGTTGAATTTTTATATGTGTTGGGTACTCGTATGTATGCCTCGCTCGCAAAAATGAGCTTTGTATTTCTCCATGGAAATTTTCTTTAATTGCGAGCATTATCGTTATGTTGCATGCATGATCAGTCGAAAATACTGCATTTTTAACACGGCAATTTCCCTACCATTTGAACTCATATAGAAGTGTTCGGTATTCATAATTGCACATATTACCAAATCATTTCTGAAATACCAGATTGCATGAGTTAGACTTTTTAACCGGCACTTTAAGGGAAATTGACTGTGTTTCATGGCATCGCATCATTCTTGTATTGCGCAACTCTTGTCTTGGGGTCCAATGCAGGAAATTCCAGAAGCAGAGCCCAAATTGGGAAAAGAACTGATAAAAGATACGCCAACTCAAAGGCTAAAGATCTGGTAGCAATAAAGAAGGCAAAATAAAATTTAAAATATCAGACAAAAGCCCAAATGTCAGCCCAAGTCCACAGAAGAAAAATCAAGCTCCAAGGGCCTCATAAGACCGCGGATCCACGGCCCAAACCCCCTTAGCGCCGCGGATCCGCGGCCTTATTAAGTGATCATTGGCTCAAATTTTGTCACGTGCTCTCCCATAACAGCCAAAGCTTCCAGAAGACCCCAGAAGCTCCACGTGGCGCATCTAGAAGGCTCGGCTTAACAAACTATTTCTAAAAGGCTCTCTTAACAAACTTTTGGAGGGAAATTCAAATCTTTTGCTAACAAACATGTGGAGGGAAAATTCAAATCCTAGATCTAGGGTTTTGAGGTCTATAAAAGAGAGCCTAGATCTAGGGTGAAGGTTGTTCAAAAATCACCACCATCTTCTACCCACAAGTTGAGTGACACGACTTGTTCCTCAAACCCTTACCCTAATTTCAATTCAAAATCATGATCAAGATCCCGAGTACCATTCAAGCAAGAGAGCCTTCAACCTTTAGAAAGCGACGCCGGATTTCAACGGAGCAAGAGATTCAAGGAGATGCGCGACTCAAGGAGCCGAGCGAAGCCGAAATCGACGATCAAAGTTCCATCGTCTTGTAAATTCAAAAGAGTTGTAACTAAATTGTCGATAAATAAAGCTGAAATTTCTATATCTTTCTTATCTTTTAATTCAAGTATAATGATTAGATCTCAATTTGTGATTGTGTTTGTGATCATGATGTTTGAGTAATCTCCGCTCGTGTAGGAGTTGTGACGATCTTTAGATGATGATGATTTCGATATTTTTACAATTCTTAAATCCTATAATGTTTGGAAATTCTAGTGAATCAAATGATTAATGACCTAGTTTCGAGATGATGCTTTTTTGATCGTGTTCACATGAAACTAGGGAACAACTATTGACCATTTGATTAACTAGAAGCTAGAATTTGAATGCGATCCATCGAAAGGACAAAGGATGAGTTGCGAAATCCCTAATTTCCTCGCAAGATCCTTAAACCTCAATGAATTTGCATCGATCTAGTATCAATTCGTTAATGGATAAGAATGAGTAATCATTAGATCTTATCACATCTATAGATCCGATCTACTCCTACGAGCCATACTTCTAATCTTGATTGTTGGTTGGAAATTATCACACATCTCAATTCTTGTTTTTAATGTTTCTTTTAGATCTAGATTTTTCTTATTCTTGATCTTCAATTACAAATCATTAATTGTTTTCTTTTCTTTTCCTTAAATTTTCAACTCATCTAATTCGGAAATTGAACGGATCTCACTTTCCCTGTGAACGATCCGCGCTTACTAACGCGCTACATCCGACACCGTTATTGATTGCGGTCAAATAATTTTTGGTTGTGATTTCTAAATTCTATTTTCTCAAAACATACACAATCGGAAATCAAACATTCAATCAAATGGCGCCGTTGCCGGGGATCGCACGCTAATTCGTTCTATATTGAAATTTGAATTGAAAGATTTATTCTATTACAATTTTGTGATCAAAATTAGCGCAAAATCTAAATGTGTTGTTGTAGTTTGATTGCGAGGAATTCTGGAAGCTGTAAAATTTTTGTGCAAGTTACTGTTCAAACCGCGGCGGAAGCGCGGTATAAAGCGGCTATTGCGGCGGAACCGCGGCCTCTTCAAGGCATCTCTGCATCAAATTTACTCAGGTGACTTCTATCTTTCTTATCTCCTCCTCTGTCTGCTCCAAATAACAAATTTTTGCAGGATTCTTTGCAAAAATCGCAGCGCCGCAAAAAGCAAATTAAAAATTGTGCGTGTTTTTTTTTGTTTCTTGGTTGTTTGCATTTTAATACGAAAATTAAGGTGCAAAGACCAAATCCAAATTAGGTGGGGAGTTCATTACCCTTCCTAAGCCCCAAAAATCGCAAAATTGCATCCGCATTGACCCACATTAACTAAAAAAGATCTAGAGATGACTCTAAGGACCGTCACGCTCACTTAAGATAGAAGAAGGCCGTAGGTAATTCATTACTTATCCGTGTTTTCTTGTGGTGTCTAAGGCAAGTGTGTCGAAGGCTAGTGGTTATTAATTAGGCCCACTACTTACGTAGTGGAGTACCTTCCCACTTACCTGGCATTTACCTGGCCACAGGGGGACAAAGAGGCAGTGGAGGATTTTATCGTGCGACTTGTCTTTTGGCAGTTAGGAGCGGTCTAGAGCCGGACCTAGGTGACCACTAGATTTTAGGGTTTTGTGTGTTGCATTTGTTGTGTTGCATCATTTTTTCAAAAATCCGTCCCATTTTCAAAACAAACACCAATCTCATTCATTTCCCCTAATTATAAGTCAATGCTGCCACTTGTACTAACCCATTTTAGTGCAAGATAGGCTGGACACGGGATTCTAGTGCCCGTTTAGTCCGCGTACACTTTATCGACTCCGAAGTCGGTATTTCTCCATTTACTTCTTCTTTACCCACCACCACACCCATATCGATGGATCCACCTCCATCGAATTTCTTTAACACTAATCTGCCGCCGTCCGTTGGTGCGCAGAATCCACCCCACATCTCTCTCCAAGAGAGGTGCTATCCTATTCGAGGTCCTTTTTCGACCTTCTTATCTACACCACCAGCCAACGGGGATAATTTTGAGATTAAACCCCAATATATCAACCTTTTACCCAATTCCACGGACTCGAGACTAAGGACGCTTACGTTTTCATCACAAAATTTGAAAACGTATGCGCAATGATGGGTACGTCACAACTTTCAGTGGATGCTATGCGTCTACGACTTCTTCCATTTACTTTGTGCGATATAGCCGAGAAG
Source organism: Agapanthus africanus (assembly GCA_030015575.1). Lineage (NCBI taxonomy): Eukaryota > Viridiplantae > Streptophyta > Magnoliopsida > Asparagales > Amaryllidaceae > Agapanthus > Agapanthus africanus. The sequence continues at coordinate 28,468,436 of CM057338.1, forward strand.
TGGCTATATAACACTACTGCACGCTCTATTACGAATTGGGAAGAATTCGTCGCGGCATTCCTTAAGAAATTTTACCCAATGCAAAAGACAGCTCGAATCCGTACCGAACTTAATCAATTCACCCAGCTTCCTACTGAACCATTTTCTAAATGCTTTGAACGTTTCAAGGATCTATTGGTTCAATGTCCTCATCACGGAATGCCGAGATGGGATCTTTTCCGAATCATTTATGAGGGCATTAACCCAAACACTAAACAGAACCTTGAAAACATATGTCAAGGTACTTTTATGACCAAGGATGATGGAGAAGCATGGAAATTTTTAGAAGAGTTCGCTGAAAAATCACTACAGTGGGAGAGTGGAACCCAATCATTGAATAAGGGTGGCGTACAACAAATTGATGTGTCCATAGGTGTTCGAGCTGAGATGGCAACAATGCAAAAGAAGCTCGAAGCTATGGAACACAAATTTGCAGCAGCCTCCCTAAACCCAATGTCACTCCCCAAAACTGTATGTGGGTGCTGTTCTGATCCATCTCATTTAACGGAAGAATGTCCATTAAACTCTGCGTTTCAAGGTCACGAGCATACTAATGCCGCATTTCAAAGACCTAGAAACGATCCATATTCTTCCACGTACAATCAGGGTTGGAGGAATCACCCGAATTTTTCTTGGAACCAAAACCAATCTCAAAACATGGTTCCAAACACGAATCAATTCCAAAGGGCTCTTCCTCCACAACAGCAACCCCTTCAACTCACTCAGCACCCCTACCAGTCATAAAATTTCCAAAACCAGGTCAACACTCCTGCACAGTCTAATCCTATGCAGTTGTCCTGTTCTGACGAATTCTCTCAATTCACTCAAACCATGAAATCATTTTTATCAAATTTCATAGAGCTTTCGGCTGAGATTAGATCTTCCGTCAGTGAGATAAAGATAAACTCAGCGTCCCAAGCTGAGAGTATCAGATCGATGGAAGCTGAAATCGCACGACTTAAAGCCGAAATGAGTGCGAGAGAAAAAGGGAAACTTCCTTCTCAACCCCTACCTAATCCTGGGCATTACAATGTAAATGCCGTCACAACGTTGAGATCAGGAAGAGTGCTGAACAATCATGTCGGGGAAGGAATTGATGATATTGAAAATCCTATCATTAACACCCCGGCTGAGACCTTTCCTCACACACACACTTCTAGTTCTGATCCTTGTTCTTCTACCCCACCGCCTTCTCGCAAGCCTATTCTCCATTTCTCACTAGGCTCAACACCTCAGTATAGCCCTTCTAGTTCTCCACAGACAGTCCCCACTCTTCTTTTGGGATCTCGTCTACCCCCTCTTCCTTCTCCTATGATGGACCCGGCGCTTATTGCGAAAGCTCCTTACCCGAATCGGTTAAGGGGAAATAGAACGAGTCCACATATGGAGAAAATTATGGAAATGTTCAAACAGGTTAACATCAACATCCCTCTCCTAGATGCTATTCAGCAAGTCCCCGCTTATGCGAAAATTCTTAAGGACTTGTGCACTAGGAAGAGGAAGACTCAAGTGCCAAAGAAGGTCTTCATGTCTAATAATATTAGCACTGCTTTTATCCCCCAGCTACCAAAGAAACGTAAGGACTCAAGATGTCCTACAATATCGTTTTCTATTGGGGGTAAAAATATAAATCGTGCTCTTTTAGACCTTGGCGCAAGTGTTAACCTACTTCCATATTCTGTATATGAGCAACTAGGGATTGGAGAGTTGAAACCTGCTCACTGCACTCTCCATATGACAGACCGTTCAATCACCAAACCAAGGGGTGAACTAGAGGATGTGTTCATAAAGGTCGGGGAATTTGTTTTCCCTGTAGACTTCATTGTACTTGATACACAGCCTGTAGCAAACCCCCGGGGCCAAATTCCGGTGATTCTGGGTCGTCCTTTCCTTGCCATTTCCAACGCTGTTATAAAATGTAGAAATGGTTCAATGAAATTATCATTTGGAAATATGACCATTGAACTAAATATCTACAAAGTTGGAAGTCAGCCATCAGAACCCTCTGCTCATATTCTCGATGTGTGCTCTGTCTACGAGATCGCTCCCGATAGTTGCGGAGCTGAGGAACTTTGCTTTACAGATCTCGACGACATTACCACATCTCTGTTTGATCTTACACATGATCTTAGTGAGGACACTTTTCCTACACTTGAGTCCTACACTCCTGACTTTACTCCACCCGAGTCTGTATCTTTCACAGGCTCTGAGCTTCTTTGTAAATCCAAAAATCACTCGATGATCCCACCTTCTATCATTTCTCCGCCTGAATTAGATCTCAAAATTTTACGTTCTCATCTTAAATATGCTTATTTAGGTGAGAATGAGTCTTTACCGGTTATAATATCCGCTTCTCTAGCATCAGAGCAAGAGAATGCACTTTTATCGGTATTGAGATCTAACAGAGAGGCTTTTGGTTGGACTATGGCGGACATCAAAGGGATTAGTCTCTTGATTGTTGAACATCATATACATGTGATGGATGATGTCAGACCAACCCGAGAACCACAGAGACGGTTAAATCCCGTCATGAAGGAAGCGGTGATGAAAGAGATCGTCAAATGCCTTGATAATGGTATTATATACCCCATCTCCGATAGCCAATGGGTGAGTCCTATACATGTCGTCCCTAAGAAATCCGGCATCACTGTTATTACCAATGAGGCAAATTAGTTGATTCAGACACGCGCCAAACTGGGTGGCGTGTATGTATTGATTATAGAAAAATCAATGCCGCCACAAGAAAAGACCACTTTCCTCTACCATTCATTGATCAAATGCTGGAACGCTTAGCTGGACGAGAGTATTATTGCTTTATGGACGGATACTCTGGCTATAATCAGGTCCCCATCGCCAAAAAGGATCAAGATAAAACCAGTTTTACTTATCCTTTTGGTACCTTTGCTTATAGACGCATGCCCTTTGGGTTATGCAATGCTCCCGCTACCTTTCAGCGGTGTATGATGGGGATATTCTCTGATATGGTAGAGAATTTTCTGGAGATCTTTATGGACGATTTCTCGATTTTTGGAGACTCTTTTTCTGATTGCCTATCGAATCTTGATGCAGTTCTTACTCGTTGCAAAGAGAAAAACTTAACTTTGAACTGGGAAAAATGCCATTTCATGGTCCAAGAAGGAATTGTACTTGGACATGTTATTTCACAGAAAGGCATTGAGGTTGACAGAGCTAAGATAGATGTCATTCAAAACCTCCCTCATCCCAAAAGCGTCAAAGATATTCAATCTTTCCTTGGCCATGCGGGCTTTTATAGGAGATTCATTAAGGACTTTAGTAAAATTGCTAGACCCTTAACACTTCTCCTGGCCAAGAATACGACCTTCCATTTTGACTCGGACTGTGAGACAGCTTTCGACTCACTTAAACACTCACTCACTTCAGCCCCCGTTCTATCGTCTCCAAATTGGGACTACCCCTTTGAGCTGATGTGTGACGCATCCGACTTTGCAGTAGGTGCATTCTTAGGACAGCACATTGAAAAGATGCCACACGTGATATACTATGCGAGTAAGACCCTGAATGATGCATAAATCAATTATACAACTACTGAAAAGGAACTTTTGGCGGTTGTATTTGTATTAGAAAAATTCAGGCCTTACTTAATTGGCTCTCCTATAGTTGTGTACACTGACCATTCCACCTTAAAACATCTTCTGGCGAAGAAAAATGCAAAAGGTCGGCTAATACGTTGGATCCTTCTGTTACAAGAATTTGATCTTGTTATCAAAGATAAGAAAGGATGTGAAAACGTGGTAGCTGGCCATCTTTCACGCATCTCTTCTTCCCCTGTGACCCTACCGATCAATGATTCGTTTCCTGACGAACAACTCTTGAGCATATCCAATGAACCTTGGTTCAGGGATATTGTGAACTATCTTGTCACGGGACTTATACCCAGCGATTGGTCAAAACAGAACAAATACCGTTTTCTATCCCAAGTAAAACACTTTTACTGGGATGATCCATACCTGTTTAAGTATTGTCCTGATCAGATCATTCGCCGGTGTGTCCCGAAAGAAGAATTCAAGAGTGTTCTTTCTTTTTGTCATGATCAGGCCTGTGGGGGTCACTTCGGTCCTAGAAAGACGGCGGAAAAGGTTTTGCAATGTGGATTTTATTGGCCGACCTTATTCAAGGACGCATTTGAGCATTGCAAAACCTGTACACAATGTCAGTACACGGGTAGAATTTCCCGGAGAAATGAAATGCCTCAGCAACCCATCTTGGTTGTTGAAATTTTCAATGTTTGGGGCATTGATTTTATGGGTCCCTTTCCCAACTCCTTTGGGAATTTGTACATACTGCTGGCGGTTGATTACGTCTCAAAGTGGGTTGAAGCCATTCCATGTCGCACTAATGACAAGAAAGTTGTCACTAAGTTCTTAAAAGAGAATATCTTTTCGCGATTTGGACACCACGCGCTATTATTAGCGATAATGGGACACATTTCTGCAACAGGTCTTTCGAGACTCTGATGCGGAAATACTCAATCAACCACAGACTTTCTACACCCTATCATCCGAAAACAAGCGGGCAGGCTGAAATCTCAAATAAACAGATCAAACTAATCCTGGAGAAGACTGTTGCTAAGAATAGAAAAGATTGGTCGACCAAACTGACGGATGCTCTTTGGGCATTCCGAACTGCATTTAAAACCGACCTAGGGATGTCTCCATATAGGATAGTGTTTGGGAAGGCATGTCACTTACCCGTCGAGATTGAGCATAAAGCATTGTGGGCTATTAAGGAAATTAACTTTGACCTAAACCAAGCCTGCAACTTTCGGAAGCTGCAACTAAATGAGCTAAGCGAACTCCACGATGAAGCTTATGATAACGCTGTAATCATAAAGAATAGGACTAAGGTTTTTCACGATAAAAAAATTTTGAGGAAAACATTTTCACCTGGTCAACAAGTCCTTCTTTATGATTCACGACTACACCTTTACGCGGGTAAGCTCCGATCTCGGTGGAAGGGACCTTTTGTTGTGCTGTCTGTATACCCACACGGGGCAGTAGAAGTAGAAAATGATAAAAACGGCACATTTTTCAAAGTGAATGGACATGACTAAAGCCGTATTTTTCCACTGACCCCACGGAGGAGCTCCTGTTCTTACAGGAGCCATTTTATTTGGATTAAAATTCCTCCGTCTCACTTCCATTTCCTGTATATCACTGCATCATCTTTTGAATGGAGGTGAGTGAAAAGAGTAAGTTTGGGGGAGGTTCTTCACTTAAATATTTTGCCCCGTTAATAAATTTCCTCCCAGACTTATAGGTTTTGTAGATATAGCTTTTGGCAACAGTGAGGAAGCTGTTGGCAATAGGAAGCTGTTGAAAACAAGTTTGGGGGAGGTTTGTGCTTATTATTGCATCATTTGCATATCATTTGCATAAGCACAAAACATTTCTTTTAAAACCTATAAAAATTTAAAAAATTTCAAAACCCATAAAAATTTGAAATTTTCAAAATATAAAAATATTTTAATATTTAAACATTTTTTGTACATAAATAAGATAATGAAAGTTTAGATAGTGAAAAATTGCATCCATGAGATTGGAAAAATTTAAGAAAACCAAGAAAATTAGAAGTTTTCTTATACGAACTAGTAATAAGTAGTTATGAGCCGTTGTCCCAAGGGTTAGTAAGATGAAGGAGATCACTAATCTGAGAATAAAAATAAGTCTGAAAAATAGTTTCTATTCTGGAAGCCAAATATTTTTAACGTTGATACCCTGCTATTCGCACTTACACACATCTTGAAGCCTGGGATAGAGGATACCTTGAAATGCTCTTGTCTTAAAGCCGATGTATGAAAGAAATAAAAAAAAAGAAATGAATAAAATATTAAGTGGTGAGAAAAATGGACACTGGTTTTGTTATCGCCAAGGGCAATAAAAAATTTATAGCGAGGGTGCCTCTTCACCTAGTGCCCTAAGGCCAACTGGTCTAGGAGTCACTGCTATGCCTGAGGTGGTGCAAGACGGGGAAAATACACCAAATAAGCAAGCACATGAGTAATCGGTCGGTTAGTACCTCAAGAAGTATTAACGGTCGCATGAAAGTGTGTGAGCAAATTCATTTAAATATTCATTAATCAAAAAAGTACTGAGGCTGATGGGCAAGAGTATGATAGCTTGAATTGAATTCTCCGGGTGTAGGGATGTCCTTTACACACACGCAGGATGATATGATCGATGTTTGGAAGAAAGATAAGAATGAAGAATAAGACGATGTTTTATTGAGGGAGGACGTGATTTCTGACATCTTTTCATGACCATTAAGATAGGCCTCATGACAACCGAAAAGCTAGCTTAGTTGGAAACCCTAATTTTCAAGGCTTTTCTTTTACAATTCTTGTCTTTAAATGTAATATTCATGATCTTTCTTTTATTATTGGATTTTGTGGGTGCAATCCGCGGAAAACCCTCAGGAGACAACACTCCTACTACTAGAGACACCTAGAGATTTAAAGGCTTGTTGCACGTGCTCAGTGCAATCGTGTTGCCTACGAAAGTGTGATTTTCTCTTTCTTTATTTTCTCCTTCTCTTTTTAATAAAATAGTTCGATCGAGACGATCGAAAATAAGTTTGGAGGAATTTTATCAGTCGAAAATACTGCATTTTTAACACGGCAATTTCCCTACCATTTGAACTCATATAGAAGTGTTCGGTATTCATAATTGCACATATTACCAAATCATTTCTGAAATACCAGATTGCATGAGTTAGAATTTTTAACCGGCACTTTAAGGGAAATTGACTGTGTTTCATGGCATCGCATCATTCTTGTATTGCGCAACTCTTGTCTTGGGGTCCAATGTAGGAAATTCCAGAAGTAGAGCCCAAATTAGGAAAAGAACTGATAAAAGATACGCCAACTCAAAGGCTAAAGATCTGGTAGCAATACAGAAGGCCAAATAAAATTTAAAATATCAGACAAAAGCCCAAATGTCAGCCCAAGTCCACAGAAGAAAAATCAAGCTCCAAGGGCCTCATAGAACCGCGGATCCGCGGCCCAAACCCCCTTGGCGCCGCGGATCCGCGGCCTTATTAAGTGATCATGGCTCAAATTTTGTCACGTGCTCTCCCATAACGGCCAAAGTTTCCAGAAGACCCCAGAAGCTCCACGTGGCGCATCTAGAAGGCTCGGCTTAACAAACTATTTCTAGAAGGCTCTCTTAATAAACTTTTAGAAGGAAATTCAAATCTTTTGCTAACAAACTTGTGGAGGGAAAATTCAAATTCAAATCCTAGATCTAGGGTTTTGAGGTCTATAAAAGAGAGCCTAAATCTAGGGTGAAGGTTGTTCAAGAATCACCACCATCTTCTACCCACAAGTTGAGTGACACGACTTGTGCCTCAAACCCTTACCCTAATTCCAATTCAAAATCAAGATCAAGATCCCGAGTACCATTCAAGCAAGAGAGCCTTCAACCTTTAGAAAGCGACGCCGGATTTCAACGGAGCAAGAGATTCAAGGAGATCCGCGACTCAAGGAGCCGAGCGAAACTGAAATCGACGATCAAAGTTCCATACTCTTGTAAATTCAAAAGAGTTGTAACTAAATTGTCAATAAATAAAGGTGAAATTTCTATATCTTGCTTATCTTTTAATTCAAGCATAATGATTAGATCTCAATTTGTGATTGTGTTTGTGATCATGATGTTTGAGTAATCTCCGCTCGTGTAGGAGTTGTGACGATCTTTAGATGATGATGATTTAGATATTTTTACAATTCTTAAATCCTATAATGTTTGGAAATTCTAGTGAATCAAATGATTAATGACCTAGTTTCGAGATGATGCTTTCTTGATCGTGTTCACTCGAAACTAGGGAACAACTATTGACCATTTGATTAAGTAAAAGCTAGAATTTGAATGCGATCTATCGAAAGGACAAAGAATGAGTTGCGAAATCCCTAATTTCCTCACAAGATCCTTAAACCTCAATGAATTTGCATCGATCTAGTATCAATTCGTTAATGGATAAGAATGAGTAATCATTAGATCTCATCATATCTATAGATCTGATCTACTCCTACGAGCCATACTTCTAATCTTGATTGTTGGTTGGAAATTATCACACATCTCAATTCTTGTTTTTAATGTTTCTTTTAGATCTAGATTTTTCTTATTCTTGATCTTCAATTACAAATCATGAATTGTTTTCTTTTCTTTTCCTTAAATTTTCAACTCATCTAATTCGGAAATTGAACGGATTTCACTTTCCTTGTGGACGATCCGCACTTACTAACGCGCTACATCCGACACCGTTATTGATTGCGGTCAAATAATTTTTGGTTGTGATTTCTAAATTCTATTTTCTCAAAACATACACAATCGGAAATCAAACATCCAATCAATGCACATCAGAGCTTTAGGTATCATTTCCTTTCGAATATTCATATAGTTGTAAATGCATGGTCGGTAGGATATGCATCGGAGATTTTCCTTGTTGCCTCCCATATCAGGTGATTTGTGCGTGTTCTAGATCGAGTATCGCTATCGAATGGAGGCTTGTTTATACAGTGCTCGAGTGTACCCGTCTTTCCTGGGAGGCCGTGGCTTCAAAGGCGGACTTGCGGGGGCTTATAGCGCGGTGAGCGGTAAACATGGCATCATGCGAGAAGAAGCTCAGCCGTAAATCCTCGGAAAGGGAGCTGGCCTCTAAAGCATTGAGCGAGCTTCAAACCAGCCTTACCGCCAAGGCCAACAAAGCGTATGAACTCTGGCGAGTGCTTTAAGAGGCCATCAAGGAGATGGTGCCATCGACAAGGCCGCCGAGTTTACTCGCGAAAGAGTTGAAGCCCAAAAAGCTACCGAGAAGGAGCTCGAAGGTCGGCTTGCTTCATATCAGGCCCAGCAGGCTCAGGTGGAGGCCCGTCTTCTGGTGATCCTGAATCATGAAGCCGTGGCCCAGCAAAAGCAGGATGAGCTAGCAAAATTGCTAAATCGCCCACCGGTTTGAAAAACTTGTATCTTTTCCTTTCTTTTTTTTGTACATACTCCTGAATGAGAGTATTTTCTTTTTGTTCTTTCATGAATTGTACTTTGTATCCATTTTGGTTTTATAAATAAAGACATATTTTCCTTCTCAATGGTTGTCTCCTTTTTATTGAATGTGTTCTGCGGACAATTTACCTTGGTCTCTTTGCATGGCAGCGATGGCTTAGGGTTCAGGGTTAAGATCTGCCTCCTAAGACTTTTGAGCTTTATACGCCGTGAGGGTCTCATAAAGCGTTTTTCTCCCTACATGTCGAGAGGATCCCGTAGGTGTAAGTTCTTCTTAAGAATCGTGAGGATTCTTAAGCGGGTTTTCCCTTGAGAGTCGTAAGGATCTCACAAGAAAGTTTTCTTCCTTACCGGTCGTGGGGACCTGCAAGTGCTCCCTTATCCGTATTTCATGGGATCAGGGGCTGCTTTGGGATGTTTTCCAGGGTACCGTAGTTTAAAGACGTCGCGGTCAAGGTTAAGGACCTCATAGTCCGTGGGTTTAAGGACTCCACAGTCCAAGGTTAGTTTTAAGACATCATGGTCAAGGTTAAGGACATCATAGTCCATGGATTTAAGGATTCCACAGTCCGGCGTTAGTTTTAAGACATCCCGGTCAAGGTTAAGGACGTCATAGTCCGTGGATTTAAGGACTCCACAGTCCGGTGTTAGTTTTAAGACATCACGGTCAAGGTTAAGGACATCATAGTCCGTGGATTTTAAGGACTCCACAGTCCAATGTTTGGTTACCGGGACTCGTCACCTTTTTGAAGACGTTGAGGAATTACAACGACGAATATCAAAGGAGTGAAGAGATGTACCCTTGAACCAAGGTAAATTCAGTCTAGAATCATGGTGGTTGATCGTTAGTTTTAAGACATTACGGTCGAGGTTAAGGACATCATAGTCCGTGGATTTTAAGGACTCCACAGTCCGATGTTTGCTCTGGATGCTTCACGCGGGTTCACTGCCATGCTCTGCGAGGACCAGGCTCCACTCTGGGCATTTTCCGCGGGGTCAAAGAGTGACGTTATCCACGTTCCACGTGACCAGGAATTTTGCACTAGATGCTTCACACGGGTTCACTGCCGTGTTCGGCAAGGACTGGGCTCCGCTCTGGATGCTTCACGCGGATTCACTGCCGTGCTCTGTGAGGACCAGGCTCCGCTCTGGGCGTTTTCTGCGGGGTCAAAGAGTGACGTTATCCGCGTTCCACGTGATCAGGAATTTTGCACTAGATGATTCACACGGGTTCACTGCTGTGTTCGGCAAGGACTAGGCTCCGCTCTGGATGCTTCATAAGGGTTCACTGCCGTGCTCTGCGAGGACCAGGCTCCGCTCTGGACATTTTCCATGGGGTCAAAGAGTGACGTTATCCGCGTTCCACGTAACCGGGAATTTTACTCTGGATGCTTCCCACGGGTTCACTACCGTATTCTGCGAGGACCAGGCTCCGCTCTGGACGTTTTCCACGGGGTCAAAGAGTGACGATATCTGCGTTCCATGTGACCAGGAATTTTGCACTAGATGCTTCACACGGGTTCACTGCCGTGTTCGGCGAGGACTGGGCTCCGCTCTGGATGCTTCACACAGGTTCACTGCCGTGCTCTGCGAGGACCAGGATCCGCTCTGGACGTTTTCCACGGGGTCAAAGAGTGACGTTATCCGCGTTCCACGTGACCAGGAATTTTGCTCTGGATGCTTCCCACGGGTTCACTGCCGTATTCTGTGAGGACCAGGCTCCGCTCTGGACGTTTTCCATGGGGTCAAAGAGTGACGTTATCCGCGTTCCACGTGACCAGGAATTTTGCACTAGATCCTTCACACGGGTTCACTGTCGTGTTCGGCGAGGGCTAGGCTCCGCTCTGGACGTTTTCCACGGGGTCAAAGAGTGACGTTATCCGCGTTCCATGTGACCAGGAATTTTGCTCTGGATGCTTCCCACGGGTTCACTACCGTGTTCTGCGAGGACCAGGCTCCGCTCTGGACGTTTTCCACGGGGTCAAAGAGTGACGTTATCCGCGTTCTACGTAACCAGGAATTTTGCTCTGGATGCTTCCCACCGGTTCACTGCCGTGTTCTGCGAGGACCAGGCTCCGCTCTGGATGTTTTCCACGGGGTTAAAGAGTGACGTTATCCGCGTTCCACGTAACCAGGAATTTTGCTCTGGATGCTTCCCACGGGTTCACTGCCGTGTTCTGCGAGGACCAGGCTCCGCTCTGGACGTTTTCTACGGGGTCAAAGAGTGACGTTATCCGCGTTCCACGTGACCAGGAATTTTGCACTGGATGCTTCCCACAGGTTCACTGCCGTGTTCTGCGAGGACCAGGCTCCGCTCTGGACGTTTTCCACGGGGTCAAAGAGTGACGTTATCCACGTTCCATGTGACCAGGAACTTTGCTCTGGATGCTTCCCACATGTTCACTGCCGTGTTTTGCGAGGACCAGGCTCCGCTCTGGACGTTTTCCATAGGGTCAAAGAGTGACGTTATCCGCGTTCCACGTGACCAGGAATTTTGTTGATTGTATCCGCATTTCACGGAGTTGGGATTTGACTTTCGGTGATCTGCACACCGCCGAGTTATGGAAATGGGAATCGCCGTTGTTCTGCTTTGCTCGAGGTTGTGTTTGCCGCAACGAGACACATGTTGAGAAGATCTCTACGCTACTTGTGGCCCTTCGAGACTTGGCCTCTTCTTTTGATGAAACCTGGTGAGGAGGAGTGTGATCCCTTCTTTGTTTGCGCCCCTGGATTGTATACAGGGATTGATGTAATATCATCTATAGGGCAAAAATTTCGTTTTTATTTTATTTCTTTTTCCGCGATGCTCTATCATTTCAGCTTTTATATCGCGAAGGTCGCGATTGCCCCATCATTTCGGCTATTTTTCGTGGTGCCCAATCATTTCGGCTATTTATTTTATTTTCTACTCGCTACTTTTTATTGCGAGTTGCCCCATCATTTCGGCTATTTTTCATGCATACATTTTTACTTGCTGATTTGCTCGCAACTTGCCCCATCATTTCGGCTGTCTCGTATGCATGTGTGGCTTGCTGGCTTTTCGCTGCAAGCTTGGATTTAGACACCGATTTCGGCATCAGCACCGCTACTACTGGGATGCTGCCAGGAGCAAATCATCATTTGCCTCTGTCGATGTTGAACAAAGATGGCTTAGTAAACAGGGTTAAAGGTCCTGTCGACTAAGGCTTTTGACTTCATGAGCCGTAAGGGTCTCACAAAGGTATTTCTCCCTACAATTCGTGAGAATCTTGTAGGTGTGTTTTCTCCTTAAGAATCGTGAGGATTCCTAAGTGCATGTTCTCTTGTAAGTCGTAAGGATTTTACAAAAGGGGTTTTCTCCTTATAAGTCGAGAGGACTTACAAGGGTTGTTCACTACATGAACATATCCCTAGTCATGGATGGGACTTGATTAGGGAGATGTTTATTCGCGCCCGTGGATTGTATACAAGGGTCAGTATGAGCCTCTTGTAGGGCAATATCGAAGGTTGTGGGGGGGGTTCCTTAAGAACAGGTTCAGGTTTCTGTAACTTAAGACTTTCAAATCTTATGAGCCGTGAGGGTCCCATAAGAGAGTTCTCCTTACGAGTCGTGAGGATCTCGCAAGTGTAATTTCTCCTTAGGAATCGCGAGGACTCCTAAGTGTGTTGCTCGCTTGTGAGTCGTAAGGATCTCAAGCGGATGATTTCTCCTTACAAGGTCGTGAGGACCCTGCAAGTGTCCTTTAACGAGATTGCGCCCTTTAGGGTTTTCACAAACACTCGCCGGTAGCCCTGCTGTTTTTACTCACGGAGCCCTTTCGGGTTTTCATCCGTGCCCATTTCGCTTATGGACGTACCGTTTTTGTTTTTATTATTATTATTTTTTATTTTTTTATTCTATTTTTTTATCAGCTTTGAGATGCTGCAATCCATCGTAGTTTATCGACATCTCGGTCAACAGCTCTTTTTAGGACATAGTGGTCCATTGTTAGTTTAATAACGTTTCGGTCTGCTGTTAGTTTAAGGACGTTTCGGTCCGTCGTTAGTTTAAGGACGTTTCGGTCCGTCGTTAGTTTAAGGACGTTTCGGTCCGTCGTTAGTTTAAGGACGTTTTGATCCGCTGTTAAAAAAGGCCGGTTACTACTTATAGAGTTCGGGCTTATGAAGATAGCGAGCGGACATGGTCGTCGTCCTCTATCATTGACCTAGGCCTTAACCCGTCAAGCATAGTATTTCTTCAGGAAGCGACCGTTTATTGGCCTGAAAGGTCTTTCACAGTGCATATCCTTGAGTAGATACGCTCCGCCTTGGTAGACCTTGTCTATGATATACGGGCCTTCATAGTTCGGCTCGAATTTTCCCCGCTTGGCGCGATTGGGGATCATAGGTCTTTTGACCACTAGCACGAGTTCGCCTTGGCGGAATGTCCTCGGCCTGGTCAATCTTTCGTAGGAGCGCGTCATCTTTGCTTTATAAGCCTCCAGATTTTGTTGCGCTATGAGCCGGGTTTCATCAAGGGCATCAAGCTCCTCAAGCCGAAGGTGAGCATTTTCTTCGTCCGTCAGCTCGTAGTGGACTGCCACTCGTAGAGAGGGTAGCTCTATCTCGAGGGGGAGTACCGCTTCCGTACCGAATACCAATGCGTATGGCGTTGTGTTCGTGGCCGTCTTGAGCGTACTTCGATACGCCTAAAGAGCTTCTTGCAGTCTCTCATGCCAATCCTTTTTGTTTCGGGACACCGTCTTCTTCACGATCTTTGTCAAGGTTTTGTTGAAAGCCTCAGCTAAACCGTTAGCTCGCGGATTATAAACTGAGGAGTATCTCCGGTCTATGTTTTGTTGCTGCGCGAAGCGACTAATCTTATGGCTTCTGTAGGCTGGTTCGTTATCGGAGATAATCCGTCGCGGAGTTACAAACCGATAAATAACATGCGTCTTGAAGAAATGGAGGATATTCTCCGTCTTCACTTCCCTCAGCGGTACTGCTTCTGCCTATTTGGAGAAGTAATCAGTGGTCGCTAGGATGAAGCAATGTCCCCTGGATGATGCTGGTTCGATAGGGCCGATTACGTCAGTCCCCCACATTTCGAACGGCCAGCTAGCCACCGTAGGATGGAGTGGATTTGGATGCTGATGGATAAAGTCCCCATGGATCTGGCATGAGTGGCATTGCTTCGCGTATTCGAGGCAGTCCTGGATCATCGTGGGCCAGTAGTATCCCATTCGTTTAATCTTCAACTTCATCTTCGGGCCTGCTTGGTGAGAACTGCAGAGTCCGTCGTGAGTTTCTTGGACGACCCTTTTTGCTTCTTTAGGTCCTAAGCATCTCAACCACAAAGAATCAAATGACCTCTTGTACAAAGTATCATTGACGAAGGCGAAAGATAAGGCTCGCTTCATGAGCTGATGTTTTGAGGACGCATCTTTAGGCGGTCAACGGGATTTGAAGTAGTCTATAAAGACTTCTCTCCAATCTTCAACTTTCTCTTGGTCTTTTACTTGTAGGGTCGTCTGTTCAATCGCTTCCATTTCCTCAGATGATTCCGGAGATACTTCTGCTGGGGTAAGTACCCGACGGCTTTGTACCACGATTCTTACGTCATCGAGGTTCTCATCGGCTAGCTCCATGGCGAGCTTGGCCAACGCGTCCGCCTTGCTATTTTCTGCATGCGGTATGCTTTCCAGAATGTAAGAGGGGATTTGAGTCAGCAATCGCTGTACTCTCTCTCCATACTTCACCAGCTCTGGCTTGCACGTCTGGTAGTCGCCATTTACTTGACTGATGACCAATTGAGAATCTCCATATATGAGGAGGTTTTCAATTCCCATATCGATGGCGATCTCGAGGCCTGCTATTAAAGCTTCGTATTCAGCTTCATTGTTTGTCCTCGACTCTGTCAAGGAGAAAGCAAAGCTCATTATCCCTCCTTGTGGAGTTACGAAGATGAGACCCACCCCCGATTTGATTATAGGGATGCTTTGTTTGCGCTTCTTCATAGAGGATGCTCCATCGAAATAAAGCTCCCATCGGGTATCACCACCGTCGATCGCATCAAACGCATGTTCGTCTGGCAGATCGCAATTCAGAGGAGAATCGGCAGGTACTGGATGTTCAGCAAGGAAGTCGGCAATGGCCTGGCCTTTCACTGCCTTGAGAGGCCGATAGGTTATCGAAAACTCCATCAAGAGTAGGGCCCATTTAGCGAGTCTTCCCATCAATATGGACTTCGACATCAAATATTTAAGGGGGTCCACCTTCGAAATGAGACGAATTTCATGCGCCAACGCATTGTGCCGGAGTTTCGTTATCGCGAAGATCAACGCCAGGCAGTGCTTTTCGATGAGGAAATAATTGCTTTCTGCCCCCAGTAGGACTCGACTTAAATAGTAGACCGCTCTCTCCTTCCCTTGGTTGTTCTCTTGCACCCATAATGCACCTAAGGAACCTTCGAGGGCTGTGGTATACAGAATAAGAGGTTTTCCCTTGACCGGAGCAGCCAACACCGGCGGGTTCTGCAGGTACTGCTTAATCTCGTCCAGTGCGCCTTGGCATTTGTGATCCCAGACGAACGGGGTTCCCTTCTTC
This sequence comes from Agapanthus africanus, assembly GCA_030015575.1. NCBI lineage: Eukaryota > Viridiplantae > Streptophyta > Magnoliopsida > Asparagales > Amaryllidaceae > Agapanthus > Agapanthus africanus. The sequence goes on from CM057338.1 coordinate 28,484,074, forward strand.
ATCAGGTGGCTGTAAGGACGGCAGTTGCCTAAAAGGTTGGCTATAAATCGCCGTATATACGCGAGCTTCCCTTGGAGGGACCGCAATTGTTTGAGAGTCCTTGGAAGTGGCATTTCCATGATCGCCTTGATCTTCGATGGATCTATCTCGATTTCTCGGTGTCGGACGATGAATCCTAGGAATTTACCCGAGGAAATTCCGAATGCGCACTTGAGAGGGTTCATCTTCAAGTTGTACTGTCGAAGGCGTTGAAATACGGTCTTCAGGTGCTCGAGATGTTCCTCGTATGATTTGCTTTTAACCACGAGGTCGTCGATATAGCATTCGACGATTTCATGTATGAGGTCATCGAAGATCTTCGTCTTGGCCCTCTGATAAGTGGCACCGGCGTTCTTTAGACCGAAGGGCATAACATTGTAGCAGAATATTCCCAGAGGGGTCCGGAAAGTGGTGTTCTTCTGGTCTTCGGGATGCATCTTTATCTGATTGTATCCTGATGAACCGTCCATGAAGGAGAAAACCTCGTGAGTGGACGTGTTATCTATCATCAGCTCGGTTACCGGTACTGGGAAATCGTCCTTCGGGCAAGCTTTATTGAGATCCCGGAAGTCCACGCATATGCGCACTGTCCCATTTTTCTTCATTACAGGGACGATGTTGGCGATCCAATCGGGATACTGAACTTCCTGGATAAACCAGAGTCGATCAGCTTCTTGACTTCGGCGTTGATGCTCATCTCAAGCTCGAGCTGCATTCTTCTAGGCGCTTGTTTGACTGGCTTGACGTCCGGGGATATTGCCAATTTATGGACAGCTATTTCTGGATCTAGTCCTGGCATTTGAGAATAGTTCCATGCGAAGCAATCTCTATGCTGTATAAGCACGTCTTTTAACGCAGCCACCCTTTTTTCAGATAGTAGCTCGCTGACGAATGTCGGTCGTGGGTCGTTCGCCATCCCTAAGTCGATTTTCTTGAGGTTGTCGGCAGTGGTGTGTATTCCATCCTCCAGTTCTTTCGGTGCTGGTGGAAATTCTGAAATTACCCGTCGTCATTGCTGTTTTCAAAGCACCAGCGAAAGTCATTCATGTTCTCGGGCTCTTCTTTTGATACCGTTATCATATGACAGGTACGAGCTCGCTTCCAAGACCGATGTGGATCTGGTTCTGCTCTTGTGACTTTGGGTTCGTGCTTTTATGGCGGCGTTCCCCTCTAGCTGTCAGATAGAGCGAACTTGCCGAGCTAATACTGATCTTCAACCCAGTTCTTGAAGGTGAAGCAGTCTTCGATAGGGTGTCCTATGGCTTGGTGATAAGAGCAATAGCCCGGATGAGAGACCTCGTTAACTTTCTCAGGATGTCTAGATTTCGGAAGTGTAACCATTCGATGTTTTAAAGCGAGATCAAGTATCTTCTTCGTCTTGTCCTGAGGGAAAGAATACACTCGACTCATCTTCCTCATGAGGGACAAATCCGGACCGCGCAATACCTGATCGCATGACTCTTTGATCCGGCGTTGTCGTTGTCGACCTCATTTTCTGCTTTTTGACTTATTTCTGCCTCTGCGTCGGGCCTTTTGCACAACAGGTTGACAGGGAGGAGCATCTTCGTCTTTTGCAGCCTGTTGAAAGAGACGTTGCGTCCTGGCTTTCTCGTAGATGGCCATTTCATGATTATGGTCGTCCCGAGCTTTTTGACATGCTTTCCTGATAAGCTTGTCCATTCGTTCTTCAAATGACGGACCCGGCATTTTGATGGCAGGATCTTGCTTCGGTGCGGGAGAGGCATTTTCTGACAGGGCGTCCTCTTCTTCATCAAAGTTATATATGATATAGCTACCATGGAATCGTTCCTGTTTCCCGGATCTCACATATCCAAGCCCAAGCGTCTCCATTCTCCCGTTGGGCAACTTGCGCTGAGTCCCAGGGACATCCCAAATCCTGTTGTAGAACCGAGCTTGTCAAATAGTCTGTTTTAAAGGTACCCCTTGGCGCTTCAATATCCTTTTTAGTCCATTCGTGTAGTATCTGGGCAGACGGATGGGTTGGAGCCTGTCGAGGGTAGAATCCGCGCCGTGCCAGATTTCTTTCTCGACTCATGTTTCCGTGGACCGGTAGAATAGAATCGCCTTTTCGCCTGGGAGGGACGTAAAACGTCTGCAGGTCTTACATATTGTAAGCTTCAAGCGTGTCAAGATCTTTGTAGCGCTCCAACGGAATCATGGTGATTTGCAAACTCTGATCATCACTAGAGGATGCTTGTATTGACGGCCGACTGGAGAACACAGCATTAACCTCGTCTTCCGAGTCGCTTCCGAAGATCAATATGGGGGCGGACGGTCCCGGGTTGCTGCGCCGAGACGGCCCAGCGTAAACTATCTCTTCTTCTTCTTCTTCGGTATCGCTCCAGAAAACAGGGATGGTGGCGGCGGCTTTGTTCTCCGGTTTGCCATACCTTTCTGTATCCTCGAAATCTGGCAAAAATTACTTTGCATCTTCGTACTTGCGGACTTCGTTCACGGAGAATGGGTTCAGCTCGCCTGTCACGGTGTACTCGAGACCATCCTTGAAATACTTCATACACTGATGTTGCGTAGAAGGGATGATGTTGTACTCGTGTAACCAAGGACGACCGAGCAAGGCGTTGTAGCAGTTCTTGGCGTCAATGACGTGAAACTTAATGTCTGTGATGAGCAGTCCGAAGCGTAACGTTAGTATTACAGATCCGAGAGTCCGTGACAACTGGGACTCAAAACCGGAGATGGTAATTTTATCACGGGCGAGGTGCTTAACGCTCATGCAGATTTCCTTCAACACCCGAACATTAAGGAGATTGACGGAGGATCCATTATCAACCAGGATTTTTCCTATCTTAATATCGTGGAAATATCCAGAGACGTATAGGGGACGGTTGTGGTCGCACGTCCCAAGGAGAAGGTCTTCAACACCGAACGTAACATCGGCTATGTGTACTTCTTCCAGTTCATCCTTCATCCTCTGTTCGGTGAGGAAGGATTAGAATTGATCGGGCTCTTGTAGCTTCTTGATTAATGAATCTCTCGCTTATTTTGATAATAAGAGGGTGTCGAGAATGATGAGCTGCGAAGGTAGCTTCCTTAGGTGCGCTAGGATGTTGTAGTCCACCTTACTCTTTTTGAGCGGGTCCTTAGCAGTCAGCTCTTTCATGACTTGGTCATCTAAGGCGATATCTTCAGCGACTTTTTCCTTTCCCTTATCTTTTCTAGTTGCGGGTCCGAGGTTCTTTTCGGGAAGCGTGCGATTGCGCAGCTGAATGTTTTCGCAGGCCTTTGGTTCTTCCTCTTTCCCTAAGATGGATTCTTTAAAGAGAGGGCCCAGAGCCATTTCCTCATCAGAGTCGCTCCCAAAGGTGAGAACTTGTGATCCTCCGGCGTTGACCATGTAACAGTTACCGGTAGTTCTTTTGTGCCCTTCGATTGTACTTTTCTTCTCCCGACGAGATCTGCGTTTCATCCGCTTAAAATGTTGCCGGTGAGCAACATATCCCTGCCACCATATCTTAAAAGTGTCACACACCTCAGTGGGGTGTAAAATCTTCCGATGATATGAGCAATAATTAGGGTGCCTCTCCGCCCCATTGAGCGTGTTTTCTTCCGAGGGTGGTAGCTTCATTCCCATTGACATGGCTTTGGCAAACCTTTTCCTCGTCTTGAATATGTTTTTATTCGCATCGGATATCTTTTGATCTGGCAGGAGTGCTTCGACTCTTTCGTTTAGTCGCATGTGTTTGGCTCCTTCTGATGCGACCATCTCACGCTCCCGGTCAGCTTTACTTTTCAGACGAATCTCGTCTAGAAAGGCGTCGATCATTTCGTCTGTCAGCCACACAAGTTCTGGTTCAGGCTGTGCCCCCAGTTTCTCAGTGCCAGGAGTTTTTTCATCGTCCGTAAACGAGTGAGAGATCATATGACAGCTCGCCGCATATCCCTCGGATTCATCCGACGAGCTTTCTCCATTATCTTCCTCTTAAAAGACGTGGTTGAGGAACTCTTAGAGTGTGATAGGAGTCCGTGCCTTTTGATTGTACTCTTCCAGCGCGTGAATCTGTTTCTGCAAATCCGTTCGCTTGTCGCTAGGCTTCACGGGCTTCTTGGATTTCTTCTTCTTCTTCTTTGAAGATTTCGACGGCTGGGTGTGAGTACTAGGGCCATCACCACCGATCTTTGGCGTTGGGCATGGCTTCAGCATCCCTTCAATGACCTGGGGTTCTAGCGGGTTCTTCCACCTGATTGCCGGGCATGTCTGGAGCTCATTCAGCATTCTTTTGGTTTTTGTTGAAAGCACGATTTCCCATGGAGCTTCTTCAATGAAAGAACAAGTTGCCCCCGGTGTGTCCGTCTTCTTGGGAGTGTGAGGTTGTGGCGGGTTCACCTTCCACTTCTCGGACAGCGCAAACTTGCCCTGTAGGTATTGATCTTCAATCCATCCTTTGAAGATGAAGCAATCCTCAATCGAATGGCTTACCGTTTGATGGTAAGGGCAGTAGTTGGGGTTATTCACCTCACTAGGTTGCGGCAGTCGCCTTGGATTTGGCAAGTTGATAAGCCTGTTGCGTACCGCCAGCTCGAATAGCCTTTTCGTCTTATCCCGCGGGAATGAGTAAGGGCGCTTCATTTTCTCATTATAATACCGCCGTCTTTCTTCCAGTTGATCCGCCAGCTTTGGGGCACTAGGTTGCTGCTGAGCGTTCGCAACGAAAGTTGCCTTCCCTTTACCCCTATCACTCCGAGGTTCCGGTTTCGGGGGAGGCGGTCTGTGACCTATCTGGTCCATCTGGGCCAACTTGTCGATCAAAGCCTGGAACGTGGTTGGCTTAAAGAACATCATGAACTGTGAGATAGTTGCATGAGGATCTAGGGTACCCACGAACATGCCCACCGCGGGCGCTTCCTCAATGCGTTGTTCGCATTTCGACCATAAGTTTCGCCAGCGTATAGCGTACTGGACCCACGTCTCGCCTGGTTTCACCCTGGCATTAATCAATGCCGTTATCGGGGTACGTTCGCTGGCGCTCGTGAATCGCTGAGTGAATAGCAACTCCATTTCAGCGAACGTCTTGACGGAATCGTTCGGGAGTTCAGAATATCATTCGAACGTTGTTTCTGACAAGCCGCCGATGAATTGGCGAAGCAAGAGCTTATCGTCGCCGCCAGTGTTGCTACAAAGTGCCCTGAACTGGGCCACATATTGATGGGGATTGCCTGTCCCCTTATAGACAAGGAATTTCGGTATTGTGTAGCCCGGCGGGTACTTGATCTGGTCATACCAGCTCAGATATGGTCGCCCTGTTCTGACAACTTGACCAGCTGCCTCGGTCGCCTGGTGAACCCGTATCTGCTGAGCTATATATTCGTCCAAGTCAGCTCTGGAGATTGTCTCCTCCTTGGCTGTTGAAAGAGCCGGAGGTGGATTTGATGTCTCCCCTCTATCGTCCTCAACAATAATCGGAGGGACTTCAGTGGGAGGATCTTGTTGGATCATCATACCCACCATATCCTGAAACAGAAGGGCCATTCGTTGTATATTGGCTGCTTGTTCCGCAGCCTCTTTATCCTTCTTTTCCAGTAACCTACGAAGGAATTCAACGTCAGTTTCCTGCTCGTGGCGTTGATCTGAGGACGCTTCGGGGCTTTCTTTTGGCCCAGTGAGTACGGCCATCGCATTCATCATTTCTTGGAGCTTCTACTGTTGCTCCTGAGCTTTGGTCACTAACCGTGTAAGCAATCTATGACCCGTGGATGCACGGCTGTCCTCCTTTCCCGACGCCATGTATACCGTATGCACCATCATGCCCCCAGACTTAGGGCGTTTAGGCTCATTGTCCTTGACATTTGCTGTAGGAGTGGGGACTTTCTTCGGCCTTCTTCTCTTTTGATTAGTCGACGTGGAGGGAGCTGTTGCAGCGGGCACCCAAGCGGTTGCCGTCCTTTGTTGTTTGACATGACGGTTCTTCTCTTCCTGAACCTTCACCCTCTTCTGCCGGCGAGAGTGATCTTGGTCGATTACTGAGTCTTGGACCCGTCGCCAGACCTTATAAATCCTGGAGGATAACCATTGAGGAGGTTGTTCCGGCTTCGCTTCTGTAACACTCTCCGCAGGTGGAAGAGACCTTTTTAGTGTAGCAGTCGGAGAGTTCTTACATACCCTCCTTAGTGGTTCAAAGCTGCTCCCAGTTAGAACAGCAGCGTAAACTTCCACCACTGGAGCCGGTGGAGTTAGCCCTGAGGAAAAGTTGCCCCCGGCCTTCCTTACTCGGCGCCAATGATGACGTCGAGCATGTCGAGCTGTTGGGGCTGATCCGGTGACGGGGATGGTTTCGTCTTGCTCCCTGTCTAGATGAGACGTCGCTGGTGCCAGCCTCTTGAAGACTGACGTCTTTTGAGTGGCGGTGTCCAATCTGTGAAAGACAGACCTTCGAACCGGAGCGGGAGCTGGGACAGTCGGTCTTGCAAAGACTGACTTTTTGGCAGTAGAATCCGCCTTGACGACTTTGGGAGCAGTTGTTTTCTTTGGGATGGCCTTCTCAAGTATCATGGGCTTTTTGGCGGGCCCTTTGGAGTTCAGGCACAGTGTGGTGAAGACCGAGGAGTTGGACGACCCGTTGAGAGGGGCCGTGGGAGTAGCAAGTCGATCAAAGACCGATTTCTTTGACACTTCCGGTACGGGCATTGGGATGTTAATGTTCATCGGCGGGAGCATGGTCCCAAAGAATAGACCGGTGGTAGCTTGAGTCACTTGTTCCACAGGCATAGTAAACAGGGAAGCAGCCTGCGGTCCATAGGCTACACCCCTAGGTGAGGCGGAGCGTCGGTTGCTTTCGCAGTTGGAGCAGCTTGAGCAGTTGCCAGCCATTGATCCTTTTGCTTTCTGCAGCAAACGAAACACCAAATATTAGTACTTCGAAACCCAAGGGCAACCATTAGCGAACCGCGATTGGTTTGCGAACCACGATACCAGAAGTGTGGAGTGGAAAGAGGAAAAGGTCCCACCGGGCGTGCCAGAATCTGTTCCCCTCCGAAAGACGGCGCGACGCAGGGACGTCTTGCCTGAGATTCGAAGCAGATGCTAATTGGTGCTATCCGTCTACCTCTCCGAAGATGCCAAGTTGATTTATGACACCATGTATCGAAGGTTTAAACGGATGCGTCCGATGTAGCAGACTTCGTCAGATTCCCCCTCGCTTGAGGGGTTTTTGATTGTGGGGACGCTCTTCCCTGCAGGCGCAATCCCCTGCAGTTAATTACGCTACCGCATTGCGGTAACAACTTTCTCCTTCTCCAGATGATCACTTCGTGTCGTGGGTGTTTGTTTAGTGTTTGGCTGCCCGTGGATTGTATACGGAGACTGAGTTATGTCGTCGCCCGTAGGGCATGGACTAGTCCAAATCCGTATTATCTTAGATTTGGGTTTGGGGGTTGTGTTTAAGGATACGTTACCCTCATTTGAGACTAAGATCGACTTAAACGTTTGTTAAGGATACGTTAGTCTAGTTTTTAGACTAAGATCAACTTAACGGGATCGTTTAGATCCAACAAGAGAGCAATTAAGGGAGCCTTGTTGTTTAGTTTAGTGACATTACGGTCAATAGGTAGTTTAAGGACAATGCGGTCCAATGTTAGTTTTAAGACATTGCGGTCAAGGTTAAGGACATCATAGTCCGTGGATTTAAGGACTCCACAGTCCGACATTAGTTTTAAGACATCACGGTCAAGGTTAAGGACGTCATAGTCCGTCGTTAGTTTTAAGACGTTCCGGTCAAGGTTAAGGACCTCATAGTCCATGAGTTTAAGGACCCCACAGTCCGGCGATAGTTTTAAGACATCCCGGTCAATGTTAAGGACCTCATAGTCCATGAGTTTAAGGACCCCACAGTCCGTATCAGTGTGTGGTCATCGGGACCCGTCACCTCTTTGAAGACATTAAGGAATTACAACGCCAAGTATCAAAGGACTGAAGAGAAGTACCTTAAACCAAGGTAGATTGGATGATCTTTGGCCCAATTTGGATCCAAGACCAATTAATTATATTATGAGCCCATCAGCCCAGTTAAGTTTGAATTGAGGACTTATGGCCAGCTTGGGCTAAGTCTAATCATGTTTCATATTGACCCTCTGTTGGTTCATTGAAGGAGAGGCTTTGCCTCTAGAAACTTAGCCAATTGGGCTAAAACTAGTGTTAAACACTAAAGACCAACAGTGTTGAACACTGGGAATAAGATTAACAAGTTAGTGTTAAACACTAAAAGATAATCAGTGTTAAACACTAACAACAGGGCTTTCAAATTAGTGTTAAACACTAAAGCAAATCAGTGTTAAACACTGCAAACAGAGATTTCAAATTAGTGTTAAACACTAAAGCAAATCAGTGTTAAACACTGGAAACAGAGTTTTCAAATTAGTGTTAATCACTAAGAAAATCAGTGTTAAACACTGCAAATAGAGTTTTCCAAATTAGTGTTAAACACTAAAAAAACCAGTGTTAAACACTGCAAATAGAGTTTTCCAAATTAGTGTTAAACTCTAAGAAAACCAGTGTTAAACACTGCAAATAGAGTTTTCCAATTAGTGTTAAACACTAAGAAAGGAGGGGTCACGTGCGGACACGTAAGAGCGCCCTGATTTCCCTTATTTTATTCTGAAGGTAAGTGTTTAACACTTTTAATTCTGACGGCCATCACGTGTGAGCACGTGATGGAGGCCCACGCTCTGGTCTGTTAGAATGCTAATTAGGGAACACGTGTTGACACGTGAGGGCGCCCTAGAGCTCTTTTTCTTTTGCTTTTTCTTTGTATGCTTCAGAGGTCACATGGGGTACGTAAGGCGTTGCCTCAAAGTTCTTTTCTATGGATTTTTGTAGGGGTCATGAGGTAGCACGTGAGAGCACCCTGCTTCCCTTTATTTTGTTCTGCCAGAAGCATTAAATAATTTGGAGCATCACGTGCTGTCACGTAATGGGAATTTGGGTGTTTGTCTGTTAGAGCTTTAGCCAAGGGGTCACGTGGTAGCACGTGACTCTGGTTCTTTGTATATTTTAAAGATCTGTTCATCTTTTAAGAATTAAATTCTTCATAGGGTTAAACCCTAGCAATGAACTTTAGAGAAATTAAATTCCTGTTTTCTTCTGAAGAATTATATTCTTAAATAGGGTTGAACCCTAATTTCTCTTCTGTAAAGAATTAAATTCTGGTATAGGGTGAAACCCTAATTCTTTTTTTTAAGGGAATTAAATTCCTGTGAGTTTGAGAGAATTAAGTTCTCAATTAGGGTTAAATCCTAGTTCTGTCCATTCTGAAGGAATTAAATTCCTAGGGTTAAACCCTAATTTTATCTCAAAAGAATTAAATTTCTGTAATTTTGTGAGAATTAAATTCTCAAAACTCAATTCCTCCTCTATGTTTTTAGATCTGCATGGCAGGATCTCAACCCAATGAGAATTAAATTCTCGATTCATGGGGAGATGTGCACTTTGCAAATCCTCAACCAGAGAAAGAACTAAGTTCTTTTCTTTTTATAAGAGTTAAACTCTTTTGAAAATTAAATTCTCTTTTGAAGCCTCCCTTTTCTTTTCTTACCTAAGGTTTTTCTTTTACAGAGAATCAAATTCTTCCTTCTGAATTTTCAAGATTCCAAGGCTCTATATCTCTCTCTAGTGTATATAAAAAAGGGTCCTCCTCTTCTTTTCTTGGCTCCTATTTATAGGAGAAAGAAAAGAATCAATCAGTTTTAGTGAATCTTTCATTGAGAGATTTGATTTGTTTATTGAGACATTTGATTTATGTTTATCATTAATCTGGGCCTTTAGATTATTAGGTGAATTTTATTCACCATTGGATTTTAAATCCAAAGATATCTCTTTGTTATTTCGGCGAGATTTAAGGGGAAATCTTTCCAAGTCCAAGATTTTTCCATAAATTGGTGATATTTAATCACCTTTAGATTTTTAATCCAACGGTTTCAGATAATCCTTTTTCATTTTGGAAAGATTTGAAAGATCTTCCCTCAGAATTTAATTCTGTCAAAGAATAAGGCTTTTAATGCCGGTCACGTGTGGCCACGTGACCCCTGGTCACGTGTAGGCACGTGACCCTTGGAATGGGCTTCTTTTATTCTGCGCTCTGTTCTTCTGGCCGCTGCTTAACCATCACGTGCCAACACGTGACCACTGATCACGTGTGAGCACGCGATGCCTCTTCTGAAGCTTCTTCTTGACTTTTAATTAGAGGAAAAATATGTTCTGTGCCGCCGCTTAACCATCACGTGCCAACACGAAAGATGGTTCGGTTCTTTCAGTCAGAAGGGGGTTACTCTCAATGCATCATAGACGTCCTTAATCTAAAACGATAGAGCCCGAATGCTCTATCGTTAGATCAAAAATGATCCTGAACCCCCGTTAAGTAGTTCTTAGTCTAATATCGGATTAACATATCCTTAACAAATATTTAAGTCGATCTTAATCTCAAATAAGGTTAATGATCCTTAAATCAAATCAAACCCAAATCTAAGAAAATACGGATTTGGACTAATCCACGCCCTACGTGCGACAACGCAAATTAGTCTCCGTATACGCTGTTCCCTTATTAAAAATCAGGAAAAGATTCAGAAGAGGCATCACATGCCAACACGTGACCACCTCTTCTGAATCTTTTCCTGATTGTTAATCAGGGAACAGCGTATACGGAGACTAATTTGCGTTGTCGCCCATAAGGGGTGGATTAGTCCAAATCCGTATTTTCTTAGATTTGGGTTTGATTTGATTTAAAGATCATTAACCTTATTTGAGATTAAGATCGACTTAAATATTTGTTAAGGATACGTTAATCCGATATTAGACTAAGATCTACTTAACGGGGGTTCAGGATCATTTTTGATCCAACGAAAGAGCATTCGGGCTCTATTGTTTTAGATTAAGGACGTTACGGTCCATAGCTAGTTTAAGAACATTACGGTCCACGGCTAGTTTGAGGACATTACAGTCCGTATTGGGATGTGTCCGTCCATTTGAGAGTACACTAAAGAGTTGTTGGTTATCGGGACCCACCACCTCTCTGAAGACGCTGAAGAATTACAACGACATTTATCAGAGGTGTGAAGAGATGTACCCTTGAACCGATGTCCGTTGGAAGATCAATAGTCGTGTTTGGGACTAAGACCAATTTAGAAAAATTGTGAGCACATGGGCTCGGTTGATCTGAATTAGATACTTTTTGTCAACTTGGACTCGGCCCACTCAGTTTTTGAATAAAGTGTTAAACACTTGTTTGCGCTCGGTCCCTTTTCTATGCAAACAATGCTGAGCATTGATATGGACTTTGACGCCCACCCTCTTTTTTTTGTTTTTTATGGAGTGTTAAACACTCTTTATGGCGACCATGTGAGAGACACATGAGGCGCTTGGCGCTGAGCGCCAACCACTAAGTGCTAGGTACTACTTGTTGAGCAGCACCCACGTGAGGGGCATATGGGGCGCTTGGCGCTGGGTGCTAAGCACTCTTTATTATGCAGCGCCCATGTGAAGGGCACATGGGGCGCTTGGCGCTGGGCGCCAACCACTGAGTGCTAAGCACTCTTTCTTAAGCAACACTCATATAAGGGGCATGTGGGGCGATTGGCGCTGGGTGCCAACCACTGAGTGCTAAGCACTCTTTATTAAGCAGCGCCCACATGAGGGGCATGTGAGGCGCTTGGCCCTGGGCGCTAACCACTAAGTGCTAAGCACTCTTTATTAACCAGCGCCCACGTGAGGGGCACATGGGGCACTTGGCGCTGGGAGCCAACCACTAAGTGCTAAGCACTCTTTATTAAGCAGCACCCACGTGAAGGGCACGTGAGGCGCTCGGCGCTGTTTTTTTCTTTGTGCATTTTTCTAAAGAGTTCAATTCTTTGTTCTCCCCTGGATCTTCAATCCCCAAGAACAAATTCATCCCTACGAGAATTAAATTCTCATTTGTGGGAGACTTGTCTCATGGATCTCAAATCCAGGGAAAGAACTATGTTCTTTTATGAGGGTTAAACCCTTAGATATGCAAGTGAGATGCTATGATCTCTATTATCTTTATTTATCTTGAAGAAAGTTCTTCTTCTTTCTTCTCTCTTAAACCCTCTTTTTTTTTTGCTTGCTCTTCTTTTTGAACTTGAAGTTTATGAGGGGGTTCCTCTGTACAAGACTTGAAGTCTTGGGGCTTTTATATAGTGGAGGCAAGTTTGTTGATTTAGTTAAGGAAATCTCTCATTGAGAGATCCTTAATTGATTTGGGGATTGTATCCATCGTTGGATCTTTGATCCAAGGACTTCTGTTTTACAGAAGATATTTTTCTTGTTTTTAACAAGATTGGGAAAATATTTTCCATACAGAGCTTATTCTGTAGCTTGGTGATTTTTAATCGCCATTGGATCTTTAATCCAACGGTGCTCTGTTTTACAGAGCGTAATCTTTTTTGTTTAGAAAGATTGGGGAAAATATTTCCCCTACAGAGCTTATTCTGTAGCTTGGTGATTTTTTTAATCACCATTAGATTTTTAATCCAACGGTGCTCTGTTTTACAGAGAGTAATCTTTCTCGTTCAGGAACATTGGGAAAATATTTTTCCATACAGAGCTTATTCTGTAGCTTGGTGATTTTTAATCACCATTAGATCTTTAATCCAACGGTGCTCATTTTTACAGAGCGTAATCTTTCTTATTTATAAAGATTTGAGGAATATTTCCTCAACAGAATTTAATTCTGTATTTTGATGATTTATCATCTCCGTTGGAAAAGATCCAACGGCAGAGAACTATCAGTTCTGGCGCCGGCGCCCTCATGCGGGGCACGTGAGGCGCTGCCTCAGAGTTTTTTAACTCTTGGCGCTGGCACCCTCGTGCAAGGCACGTAAGGCGTTGCCTCAGAATTTTTAACTCTCGCCGCAGGCGCCTTCATCCAAGGTACGTGATGCACTGCCTCAGAGTTTTTAACTCTCGGCGCTGGCGCCCTCGTGCAAGGCACGTGAGGCGCTGCCTCGATACTGAAGGTGTCTTTTCATCTTCTTTCTCTGCTTTTCTTGAGTCAAACTTCTTTTTCCCAATACTTGAAAATAGTTCAATCATGCACAACATTTTTCTGTGCCTAGACTTAAATGTCTCCCTTCATAATCTGAAGCAAGGCTTCTCTTCTCTTTCACTTTCAGAGAATTATTTTAACAGAGAAAAGCTATGGCTTGCAATCGTCCACATGCTTGCCGGCAGTCATGGGAGGTGCCTATTGAGGAAATTGTTTCTCGTTTTGCTGCCTGCTTGGTGAACCCTGCTCTTACGTGTGACCAATGCGATATGGTGCTGCACGAGCTCTTGGCTTGTAGAGGATCTCCTCTCCCCATCGGCTCTATTTGGCTCCGAATGGTTTTTTTGTCCGTGCTCAATAATATTCCCCCTCATCCAGCGGAGATGACTCCGGCGATACTCGACACAGCGGAGGACAAGATCGAGTGCTTTCATGAGACACTTTTGATTACCACGTCACTGAGAGATCGCTCTGTTTAGCTGCTAAGCCAGATACGGGCTCAGCGGGACATCATGTCTGCCTTTGCTGATGGGCACGGCGCTGACCGATGGGGAGTGACTCTTCATGAAGATCGCCGCTTTGCCATGGTGGAGAAGGCAGAGAGGGAGTTAGAGAATTTTATCCATAGTTTTATGAATCCCTTTACTTTCGATCCCATGTATAGTGATCTATTTCTTGTAGAATAAAATGTTCAATTAAATACTTTCTTTTTGTCGTTGACCACCAAGTGCTCCCTTTCTAACACCTGTTTTTCTTATGATGTGTGTATGTGTGTATATGAATGAGCCCAATTTCACACATATCTGTAAACGAAACTTAAACCGGTGTAAACAGGAACAAATAGCTCTTGGCTGAAGATTTCGGCGGGAACAGTGCTTTGGTATCTATGGCTAGTATCCGACCCGACCCGCATGCTTGAAACCTGACTTGATTCTAGATTACGTCATATCCTTACTAGTACTAAGGATCCGTGCACATTTAGATTTGATATTACACTTATATGATATGTTTCATCTACATATCTTCTAAATAATACAAATTATAACCAAACTATATTTTTAAACATCTAGCAGTGCATGTTATCATACCACATACCCTATGGTTGCATCCAGATATCATGCTCATGTCCAGTTTGATGAAACAGACTCATTTGGATCGCTACGTGCATTTACGTGTATCCGTTCTTAAGGGTATGCATTTTATTTAACCAGACATCGCATTATGGTTTTGATTGATACGCATATTATCTGTATTTTAAAACTAGATTTTTAGATAAGATCCGGGTATTTTTCGGAGTATTTTTGTATTAGCTATAAAATCCTAGATTATATATTAAAATATTTTAAAACCTTAACAGTTTATAAAAATTATATATAATATATATTTTTAAATCCTGACTAATATTTTTCCTCACATTACTCTCTCTCTCTTTCTCACTGCCTCTCTTTCAGTCCTCTCGCTCTCTACTCTCTCTCTCTCTACTGATATTATAATTTCACACCTCTCTCTCTCCTCAAAACTTTTCCCTGTCTCCCCCACGAGAACCCACGCCTAAAACCTTAGCCTCGCCTTCGACCCATGCCCTTGTCGTCAACCTCCCCACGACCGTCCCAACCTCATCTTCATCACCTCCTCGCCCTCGCCATCATCCCCTCGACCTCTTCTTCGTTTCTTCTCCTTCTCCCTGCAACCGACCCCAACACCTGAGCAACCCAAGAACCGCCCGCCTTCGCCGCCGACCACCTCGTCGACCTCACCCCCACTTCCTCATTCTCCTCACCAACACCACAACGCCGCCGCCACGATCCCCAACAACTTCACCCAAAAACCCATCGACCCGAGAACCCATCACCCAAGAAACCCTAACCGCTACCTCACCTTAGCCGCCGACCTCGTCACCTCACCATGACCTCATCATCACCACCTTCACCACCTCCGCATTCACCTCGTCCTTCTTTCCTGACACCACAAACTCCCCGAGCACCCAACCAACCCAAGTGTGGGGTTACCTAGCATGATAGTAAGGTTTCGGGGGGGTTCATCCTTGCCGTTTTTAAAAAATTGCCGCGCTAACTAACCCTAACCCTAGAATCTTAACTAAAGAATTAGACGAAACAAGCATGTAAACAACTTTACATACAAAGTGAACAAGGAATACAACCTTTGTAGACCGGTCCTTCACTTCAAAAGCTCCGTGTAGTAGTCCCTTCGTTCCAAGTAGTGATCTTCCGGACTCTTGAATGGCTCCACAAGATGAAAGGAACAAGTTTGCTTGAAGTCTTCGAGGCCGAAAATGATCTACGTCGAGCAGACACTAACTCAAGCTACCTCTTCACTAATTAGGGATTAGTGAAGCCAACAACCTAAACTAAATGGCTAATCTAGTGTAGGTTGAAGAAGTAGGAATTTTGCTCACTTTAGAAATATTTTTCCCACTATTTTTCATTTTCTCTCAAAAACCTAGAGAGCTCTCTCTTGAGGAAGAAGAAGATGAAGCCAATAATGTTATGGCAACCATGGGTGAAAAAATATCTCATATAACTCTTCTAGATACTTAACCATGGCTAATGAGAATGGTTGGGTTAATAAATATCTCAAGTAAAACAAAATTAGTGGACAAGTCAATGGATCCACAAGCTTCCACAAGCTTCATGCCATGTGACTAATTTCCAACTAATTTGGATTTACTTTAAATTATAAAACCCACAATTATCATAAGCATGGTGTGAGTCTCATACACCTATGTAGCATGTGGTAACAAGCATGACACAATAACATATATCACATATATATTAAGTGCACATAAGCGAGAAAAAAAATGCTTAAGTGAGCTAATATTAGTTAATGTAAATTAATATATCAAATATATAATTATACATTAAATCATTAAATCAACACTTGATTTAATAATCCGGCTATATCACATATAACCAACTAATATCTTTATGCAACAACTTATCGAATCAACACTTGATTCGATAACTCGGCTATATCACATATAACCGACCGATATCACATATCGTGAGAATTGAATACGGTATTATATAGACGTATTAATCTCAGTCCCGCACATATCATATATTTGCTCCTACTTCATTTCGCATGAGCTAGGAAACCTCTGTGTAGGACTCTAAAGACTCGTCAATACGCCGGCAGTAGGTGATGATCATATCAGTCACCCACAAGCCGTCAGCGGTACTAGCAGGACGTAACGGCTACCCGGGTATTGAGCAATCAGAAGATCAACAAGCAAGATTGTCTAAACTCCCGCAAAGCCTGTCAGTAACACTATCATACAGTCCGGTCTCTTCTTCTGATATGTCGCATATCTAGTTTAGGGGTGGTAAACGTCAGACCTCAATAACCGATAAGTCATGCCGATGTGAGGCCGATAATGGGTCGAGAAACTACTAATAACACTTACCAGTAAATCTCCGTATCAGCCCTGGCCAGGGACTTCCTGTTATGGCCAATCGAGCACAGCGCAACATCAACCCCCAATACCGGGAGAGACGAATCCCCTCCTATCGCTCATTGCCTCCATGTTATTCGGGACTGTACCCAAAAGCCACCGTTTAGCACGTTCTCTTGAACGTGGTAAGGTGGAAATCAAAGTACAGTGGGAATCACACAAGACTCTATGACGATCTCGGGTCTACAGACTAACCTGTACCAGTGTCACCAGAGAACTACTATGTGACGATAGGTATAATACCAATTAGGAGTTCTCGGCGAGTCTTGTTCAGTGTACCCATTCTCCACCGAGCACCCGTATACCATCTTTGATGTCAAACACCAATGGATGTGGGATCATCCATTGCCCATCATGTGGGATCATCTAGTATACTCTGGAATATCGATGCCATGTCTTGATACACTCTCGACTAGGAACAATTAAAGGATGCACTTATGAACTACCCTGGCCCACTAGTATGATCTCCATCATAGTCCTAGTAGTCAAGTACACATCCTAAGGGTTTTATCAACATGTGAGAGCAAGACGGTATCACAATACAAGTCTACATGTTAAGACAAAGAGCAACTAGATAGCATACTATCATGTCGAGCAAGAAAGTCCTCTCTATATATGTCCAAGCATCCACTATAATATACATCATATGTACAATAATGGCCTCTAGGGCATACACATAACTAACAATCTCCCACTTGCACTAAGGTCAGTTGTTGTAGTATCTCATACCCAACACCCAGAAGAGTCTCTCAAATTGTATCTGGGGTATGGCCTTCATGAGTGGATCCGCCGTATTGTTCTTCGTGTCAACACTCCCGGCGATCAACTATGTCCCGGATCAAGTGATATCGCCTTAGAATATGCTTGGATAGCTGATGGGACCTGGGTTTCTTGGCCAAAGCTACTGCTCCATTGTTATCGCAATACAAAGGTATTGGATGCTCAATGAACGGAACCACACCAAGTTCATTTATGAACATCTTCATCCAGACAGCCTCTTTGGCAGCATCGTTGGCAGCGATGTATTCAGCCTCTATCGTCGAGTCTGCCATGATTTGTTGCTTGGAACTCTTCCAACAAGCCGCCCCTCCATTGAGGGTAAATACAAATCCTGTGACCGACTTAAAGTCGTCCTTATCACTCTGGAAGCTCGAATCAGTAAAGGACTCCGCTTGGAGTTCACCGTTACCATACACCAAGAACATCTCTTTAGTCCTTCTTAAGTACTTGAGAATGTTCTTCACAGCAGTCCAGTGATTCTCTTCTGGATCTGCTTGATACCTACTCACTACACTTGGTGAGTATGCTACATCGGGTCTGGTACATAACATCGCGTATATGATAGAGCCTACATCCGAAGCATAGGGTATCCCTTGCATGCGAGCTCTCTCCAAATCAGTCTTGGGAGACATTTCTTAGGAGAGAGTGAGTCCCGAGATCGTGGGTAAATTCCCACGCTTGGAATCTTCCATACTAAACCTCTTTAGTATGATGTTAATGTACCTGGATTGGGACAATCCCAGTATCCGTTTAGATCTATCTCTATAGATCTTAATCCTCAAGATGTAGAAGGCATCACCTAGATCTTTCATTGAGAATCTTTGTGATAAGAAGAGCTTGACTGAGTGCAGCATAAGAACATCATCTCCTATCAAGAGTATGTCATCCACATACAATACGAGGAAGAAGACCTTACTCTCTGTCAGCTTCTTGTATATACAAGGTTTATCTACGTTTTTGATGAAGTCAAACTCTTTGAATATGACATCAAAACAGATGTTCCAACTCCGTGATACCTTCTTTAACCCGTAGATGGATTTAAGCAGCTTGCACACCTTTCCGCTGCTCCCACTGTCTACGAAGCCCTCTGGCTGAGTCATGTACACGCTCTCTTCTAAATCACCATTTAGAAAGGCGGTCTTAATATCTATTTGCCAGATTTCATAGTCATGGTATGAAACAATGTCAAGTAGGATCCGGATGGACTTAACCATAGCCACTAGAGAAAAGGTTTTATCATAATTCACACCTGATCGTTGACGAAAACCTTTTGCAATAAGTCTAGTTTTGAAAGTCTCAACTTTTCCATCTACACCAAGTTTCTTCTTAAAGATCCATTTGCTTCTAATGGGTTTTACCTCTTCAGGAGCAACTTCCAAAGTCCATACTTTGTTGGTGTACATGGATTCCATCTCAGATCGCATTGTATCCAGCCATTACACAGAGTCCCCACTCGTGATGGCCTTCTCGAAACTAGTTGGGTCATCATCTTCCATGAGAAAACCGTAGTATTTCTCAAGTGGATGAGGAACCCTACTAGATCGGCGGAGAGGCTGGGGTTTGTTGGAGACTACTGAATCCTCTGGTTCAAATAAATCATCAATTGTAGTTTGTACCGCTGGAACTTCTTCCAGCTCTACCTCTTTACCACTAATTTCTTCTACAAGAAATTCCTTTTCTAAAAAGGTGGCATGTTGAGCAACAAACACCTTTTGTTCCTCACTGAGGTAGAATTGATATCCATACAAATTGTTTGGATATCCCACAAACTTGCAAATAACTGATCGTGTCTCGAGTTTGTCTGGATTTTGCCTTTTGACATAGGCCGGACAACCCCATATCTTAACTTGCTTAAGAGATGGTCTCTTCCCATTCCATATCTCATATGGAGTGGTAGTCACTGATTTGGTTAGAAATTTATTCAATAAGTATGTTGTTGTCTCAAGCGCATAACCCCAAAAGGAAATAGGCAACTCAGCGGTGCTCATCATAGAGCGCACCATATCTAATAGGGTGCGATTCCTGCGCTCTGATACACCGTTGTGCTGTGGTGTATACGGAGGAGTAAGCTGAGAGAGAATCCCATTCTCTTTTAGATAGTCATGGAATTTCGTGCTAAGGTATTCCCTTCCCCGATCGGATTGAAGGATTTTAATACTTTTACCCGTTTGGTTCTCGACTTCATGCTTATATTCTTCGAATTTCTCAAAAGCTTCAGACTTATGTTTCAACAGAAACACATGTCCGTATCTTGAGAGATCGTCAGTGAGTGTAATGAAGTACGAGGAACCATTCCTGGCATGTGTAGATATAGGACCGCATACATCACTATGTATTAGTCCTAAGAGTTTCGTAACTCTTTCTCCGTGTCCAGTAAACGGAGTTTTGGTCATTTTGCCTTTGAGACATGACTGATAAGTTTCATAAGATGATAATTCGAACGGATTCAAATATCCATCCTTATGTAACATAGCTAATCGTGTTGCATTGATATGACCTAGTCTACAATGCCACAAGAAGAATTCGTTCATTTCTGAACTCTTCATCTTGTGTGTGTTTTGTACGTTAAGAACCGTGGTTTGATTTAGAACGTATATGTCATTATTTAACGAGCCTGATCCAATCAACTTTTTATTCAGAAAAATGTTCATAACATTATCCTGTACTACAAAATTATATCCTTCTTTACTTAATAAAAAACTGATATAAGATTGCATATCAGGTTCGGTATGTAATAACATTCGTTCAAAATCATTGTATTACTATTTGGTAATACAAGGTGATATTCACCAACTGCTTTGCCTGCAATATTTGCACCATTCCCCCACTCTTACAGAATGATCACCCATTTCCGGTTCTCTACCTTTCCTTAGCCCATGCAACATATTACATATATAGGATCCCGATCCGGTATCTAATACCCAGGACGTAGAGTGTACTGAGAAACAGTTCTCGATAACTAACACACCCGAAGAAGATGCATCAACATGCTTATTCTTTATTTGGGTGGCATGGGAATCCGGATATTTCCCTATATCCTACTCAGTGTTATAACAATTATAAGAAAGAACGGAACTAACGTTCCCCTGCTCAGTATAACAAGCGAGTTCAGTCAATACATCCATATTATTATCTTGATTAAGGCCTGACATGGTCGCTACCTGGAGAGAGAGAGAAGAAAACACTTAGCGTATGCTCTTGCAAGGTTAGATTTGTTATTATCTTATCTAATCAGGATGGCTCCCACTGTTTTTATCAAATCTTTCTTCAAACCCCAAAAGGTAAGACTAGCCGGGATTAATTACACCCTACAAGTTCGCCAATCTTTCGGCCAGGCCAGTGTCGGTACTTTGAGGGAGGTTCCATGTGCTTTCGCACGGACCTAATTAAAAATAAACTTCGTTTTTCCAGTGGCGTAACCCCGTTAACACCTTTCTAGACACCTACTTGATCGGCTAATTGTGATGTGTAAAACTCTCCCACGAGTAACTCTTACTCGCAGCGGGTATTGGGATCCAACTATCTCATAGAAGGTATCCAATCTCATTGCAAATTTCAACACTTGAAATTCCCGATAATATTTTGCCCTTAGCAACTTATGACATTGGCTACGGTCAACAAATCATAAGCGCTAGCCAAGTTCAACCCGTCATTTCCTGATTGAATTAAACCCACCTGTACGACCCTTGGTTATGGTCAACAAAGTCGTACAACTACCCTAACTCAATCGCATCATATGCAGCAGATAAGCACTAATTAGCTACCGCACACTACGCTTTGGCTAAGGTCAACAAACATAGTATGAATACTAAGCAGTACTTATCTGAAATGAAGGAGGGCTATGACAGGTTTTTAAGAAAAACCTTTTGCGTAATGAACTTAATATCATTGTAGAATCGAGTGATTTTGAAAAGGAGTGTTTTTGAGGCTTTTGCTAGTTTCGCTAAAGAGGTCACTCCCGGTGAAGGGATCTCGGCTCTTTCCTCATCGAATGAAGTGCTGGATAATGTTGAATATCGCTATGCAAAACAAGAACTAGAGAAGCAATCAAAAAACAAAACCGAGTGGGTTGTAGCATCTGCTACATTTTGCTAAAGAGGTCACTCCCGGTGAAGGTATCTCGGCTCTTTCCTCATCGAATGAGGTGCTGGATATTCTACAAGGAATACCGCTATGCAAAGCAAAAACTAGAGCTACCCTTTATGAAAATTTGATTCCACAACATCTTTAGGTTTCTTTTTTTCATTAATCTCATTAATGAAGTCCTATCATTTATGCTTCCTAAGCATCACACAAGAAATGAAAATACAACATACGCTTATGCCATCCACATTCGTCACAGTGTCTCGTTATGCACCGTTAGGTTACTTAACTAACGACATAGCGGGGCGGGGCTAGCGCGGGTGCAAAACATAAGCAACATTTATTATATATCATATGTATAATAATAAAGCATTCGTCTCAGACATATAAAGTGATCACATCACAGAATATCAGCAGCAGAAAACAACATATGAAATATTGGATATCCTAGGAGGTCCGTGTTTTATATTAAGCTTGTAAAAAACATGGATTCCACAGTCGCGATGAATAGCCAAACCCACATCCCTAGACCCATATGAGAGCGGCATGCAACCCTACCAATTCTAGAGTTAGGAGACCCGGACTCGACTCCTCGAGATGGTTTCCCACTGGACTCTAGAACCCGGTTACTTGTGCTCCCCACCTTGGGTCTATCCAATGCGGAAAAGTAAATAATATACATCAATGGTGACATCATCATCAACCTGGAAGTGCCACAATAAAAGAATATTACATACAAATTTTTACATGAATGAAAATGAAAAACTCCCATCTCATATAAAAAAAACCCGGCTATTCAAAATACGACGATCCAATATAGCATATCCCAGCAACACATAACATCACATGTCATCAATGTAAGTAAATATGCGTATCCCAATTGTCGTTGACATATAGCAATGAAACCGGCGATACACCACATATTACACTTACGGTCGCAGAAAAGAAAATATCAAACTACAACATTTGGAATCGACGCAACCCTTAGACATTATAAACCCGGAATATCACATATTTCGGATTTCATGCCTAACGTTGTAAATCTTACATTTGGGTCCCACTCATGAAAACACCTTTTCAAAAGAAATCAGGTAATTCAACAAGATTCTCGATTCTCTCCGAGACCAAAATGTTAAATTTCCAAGCAACTAATCAATTTTCACAAAACTAATTAGTGTAGATTCCAAATATTGTATCACATTCCAAAGATAGCTAGACGATGTTAAACATTCCGATCGAATCAACAAACACCCAAAATTTCCCAAAGAGCTCAACACTAGAGCACTTTCTAAAAATACCCAGAACATGCCACAGTACCTATGGACCAACCGTAGAAGGGCCAACCCTTACCTCACTTATGGCGCCGCGGAACTACCACAAATCCTAGGGTTTGATGGCGGTTCTGACGGTCATAGAATCGAGTTAGGGTTTCGTTCTTCTAGAGAGTCCATAGAATTACTTGCATGAATTTTGAATAATTTCAACTTGGAAAAAATCCAACTTTTGGAAAATTTCCAGCGAGGGAGAAAATGGGTTATTGATATTCGTTTGAACTTTTTAACACCGTCTAAATTACCCGAAACGATATTAGAATTACGACTACGAAACACTCCGAATTGCTTTTAAAGAAAGTTAACATCTCATGCAGTTTCAGCAAAAACAAGCAACACCTGAAACACCAAAACCCAGAGACTGGAACACAGAACAAAAACGAACCCTAAAATCTTCACCAGGGCCGGCCAGGCCGGTTTAATTGCTTGTCTCGCCGGGTCAAATCCGGCCAATTCAGTCCGTGTTTGTCCAGTTTTCATGTTACATCTCATATAACATTCTGTAGTTGCTTAAAAAAATTTTAGACGGCTTAAAAAATTCGACAGAAACCAGGTAATTTTTTCGAGTGTTTCGGAGTTGTTTCACTTTCATAATTCTACAAATATCATCTAATTCTGTAATCTGGCTCTGATACCACTATAGGGTTACCTAGCACGACAGCAAGGTTTCGGGAGGCATCATCCATGCCGTTTTCAAAAAAATGCCGTGTTAACTAACCCTAACCCTAGAATCTTAACTAGAGAATTAGATGAAACAAGCATGTAAACAACATTACATACAAAGTGAACAAGAAATACAACCTTTGTAGACCGGTCCTTCACTTCAAAAGCTCCATGTAGTAGTCCCATCGCTCCAAGTAGTGATCTTCCGGACTCTTGAATGGCTCCACAAGATGAAAGGAACAAGCTTGCTTGAAGTTTTCGAGGCCGAAAATGATCTACGTCGAGAAGACACCAACTCAAGCTACTTCTTCACTAATTAGGGATTAGTGAAGCCAACAAGCTAAACTAAATGGCTAATCTAGTGTAGGTTGATAAAGTAGGAATTTTGCTCACTTTAGAAATATTTTTCCCACTATTTTTCTTTTCCTCTCAAAAACCTAGAGAGCTCTCTCTTGAGGAAGAAGAAGATGAAGCCAATAATGTTATGCAACCATGGGTTAGAAAATATCTTAAATAAATCTTAAAGAGACTTAACCATGGCTAATGAGAATAGTTGGGTTAATAAATATCTTAAGTAAAACAAAATTAGTGGACTAAGTCAATGGATCCACAAGCTTCCACAAGCTTCATGCCATGTGACTAATTTCCAACTAATTTGGATTAATTAAAATAATAAAACCCACAATTATCATAAGCATGGTTTGAGTCTCATACACCCATGTAGCATGTGGTAACAAGCATGACACAATAATATATATCACATATATATTAAGTGCACATAAGTGAGAAAAAGAAATGCTTAATTGAGCTAATATTAGTTAATATAAATTAATATATCAAATATATAATTATACATTAAATCATTAAATCAACACTTGATTTAATAATCCAGCTATATCACATATAACCGACTAATATCTTTATGTAACAACTTATCGAATCAACACTTGATTCGATAACTCGGCTATATCACATATAACCGACCGATATCACATATCGCGAGAATTGAATACGGTATTACATACACGTATTCATCTCGGTCCCGCACATATCATATATGTGCTCCTACTTCGTTTTGCATGAGCTAGGAAATCTCTGTGTAGGACTTTAAAGACTCGTCAATACGCCGTCAGTAGGTGATGATCATATCAGTCACCCACAAGCCGTCAGCGGTACTAGCTGGACGTAACGGCTACCCGGGATTGAGCGATCAGAAGATCAACAAGCAAGCTGGTCTAAACTCCCGCGAAGCCTGTCAGTAACACTACCGTACAGTCCGGTCTCTTCATCTGATATGTCGCATATCTAGTCTAGTGGTGGTAAACGTCAGACCCCAATAACCGATAAGTCGTGACGATGTGAGGCCTATAACGGGTCGAGAAACTACTGATACATATGCACCACATGTAAGTCCATGCTACCTCTCCCGGTACTTACGGGCTTGCGGAAATGATGAAAAACAATTATTAAGAGGGTGGTAACATGAACTCAAAATACGGATCTTTGTTAAACAATCTATCTAACAACTTAACTAGGAGTTGTTTAACTACTCGGTTAGGGGGTTATACCTTTCTTGAACTCCTTCGTCTTCAACTCTTGTGGTGTACGGACCGGCCTCACCTCGTCGTCTCCTTGCGCCGAAGATGGATCCACCCGAAAGCTTCTACCTTTGGCTTCTTCTTCGAACTTTGAAGAAACTAGATCACTTGGCTTGCTAGGCCTTGTGAACTAGAATGAGTAGAGGATTGTTTTGGTGTCTTTTTATCTCTAAGGCAATAAGTCTCAACACATGAGAATGGTTTGCCTTGAGCTAGAGAGAGCAAGAGGAAGAGGGAGAGCTTGAGCAAGTGATGGCAAGAGAGAGAAATGAAATGATAGAATGAGAGAGTCTTTTGCCATCCAACCTCTCATAATCCAAAAGCATCATAACAAAAATAGTAATCAAGTATTGTGTGATGGTTTAAGCCAAAATGGCTATATCATTTCATGCACTCATTTTGCATAAATAAACAAGCAAGCAAAAGTCTTTGCCGTGGAATGATAGCCATTGTCATGATGATGGTCAACTAGTCCAACCTAGTCAACCGGTCAACAAAGTCAACAAGTCAACAAAGTCAACCCCTCAGCAACCATGTCACTATAATACTTAATTAATATTATTGTTAATCACATATATCTTATTCTCATTAGGGTTTAGTCAAAAGTCAATAGTCAACTGTCAACAGTCAACAGTCAACAACCCCAATGAGAATCCTCTGCCTCTGTCTCTCTGTCAACTGTGCATACACACCCGCATCCGCGTTCCGAGGAACACGAATACAAACGAGATAAAACCAATCCCAAAATGTACACTAGGATCTGGCTTAAACCAAAGCCCGCTAGTGTTAACTGTCCGGACACCAAACGTGCACAAGTGCACGGATGTGACCGAACCCTGTCGCAAAACCATGCGACCTGTCGCAAAACCATGCGACCTCTACTCTTTTGCCTAAAGGCGAATAGCTTTCTGTGTGGGACTCTAAAGACTCGACACTACGCTGGCAGTTGGTTTAACCACAGACCGCAAGCGGCACTAGCTGTGCGTAACGGTCCCCAGGTAGAGCCGACAAGAAGACTGACGAGGTGAAACCCATCTGAACTCCTACTGAGTCTGAATGTGACAATCTCTATACAGTCCGGTCTGTTCGTCTGATACATCACATGGCGGGCCTAGGGGGCGGTAAACATCAGTCCCCAAATAGCGGTACAAGTCGTGTCGGAGTGAAGCCCAGAACACCCTGAGATAACACTGGAAATCTACCAGTATATCTCGCTTGCCATGGTCAGGGACTACTCGTATAATGGCTCTCCTAGACACAGCGCGATGTCAACCCCCAATACCGGGAGAGACGAATCCTGTCTAACCGTCACTGCCTCCAAGTGCTTCGGGACTGCACCCAGCTACTACCTGTTTGCACGACTCCTTTGAGCCGTGGTAGGGTAGTAATCTAAGTACAGTGGGAACACACTCGAGACGAAGTAACAGTGTCAAGTCAGCAGACTAAGCTGTACTCATGTCACCTGGGAACTGATAACTGACGATAGGTATAGTACCAACCAACAGTTCCCGACGAGTCCTGTCCAGTATACTCGTAACCCAACGAGCACCCGCATACTATCTCAAGTACGACGTACTGATGGCTGTGGGACATACCGTCTCCCACACTGGGATGAGAAGCGCATACGCTAGTCTACTTCGGAGTATCGATGCCCTGTCTCGATAGTCCTGCGACTAGGGACCTGCATAAGGATGCGTTTATAGATTACCCAGCCCTCACTAGTGTGACTGCCATCACAACGCTGGTAATCAAGCAAAGATCCTAAGGGCTCCACTAATGTGTAAAGGTGATATACTAAAATAAACACATGTACATATTAAAGTAGAAAACAAACCAAGTAGCATACTACTATATCGAGCAAGATTGTCTATACAAGGTGAATATCCTAAGCTTCCATTAAGTAATATACAAACTAGTATGATACAGTAATGGCCTCTAGGGCATATACACTAACACCACATGACATGTCCTGACACACTACTTGACTTATTACCTGATCTTGTTACTAATATTAACAATCCTGACTTGTTGTCCTGACGGACGCAACCTGTTGTCTACATAGACAAAACCTGTACCTGCTTGATCCTGTGATGGAATTAGACTTACATTAACAATACCTAACTTGAACGCATAACCTTGGGGGTAAGGGGAAATCAATGATGAAACCTGACTTGTAACTCAACAATTCGATGCTTATACTGATCAGTCTCTACGGGCTAGGCCATCCCCGGAATGATGCTGCTGACATCATTCATCTGTACATGTTACCTGTTTACTGCTTAGCGGCACGTCTCGGATTCAGCCCGAGAATCTTGACCGTGGTCCCGGGCACGCACGGGATACTATTGAGTTACATCGACGATTCCATTAAATTGATTTCAAAGACTTTAGAGTAGATAACCTAGTAGCACAGTTTAGGTTACTCATCGCACTTCACATACACATACATACCTCACCGTTCTTATCCGTGTTATTCTTTATATTCATGTTTACCTATATCGTTACATCTTAGTTATTATTATTATTTTGATATCATGACACACTGACGTCTGGGTTTTGCATGGCCCGGTTCCTTTATCTCTATCGCAGGCTGAACAGGAGTACTTTAGCCGTCAAGCTGAGCAGTGAGGAATTGATTATGTATGGTTTTGAGATGTTTAGCTTTAGACTCTTAGCTTATTTTTCCGCACTTTTATTTCTTGAGTTGAGCCCATATTGGGACGTATTTCCAGATGTTGTTTATTGGATATTACTATCGTTTCTGCTTATACATTACTAGATAGATTTTATATTTTACTGTTCTTGATATCCTATAGACAGCCGTAATGTGACTGTGGAGGGATGATTCCTATCCACAGGTAGTATGGTTGGCTCTGTCACGTGTCGTAGTTAGCGCACTCTGGGAAGCGGGGCATGACAGGTTATCACAACATGATAACGTAATTAACTGCGAGGGCTTGCGATTGCAGGGAAGAGCGTCTCCACAATCAAAAACCCCTCACAAATGAGGGGGGATCTGATGAAGTCTGCTACAATGGTCGCATCTGTCCAAACCTCCGATATATGGTGCCATAAATCAACTTGGTATCTTCGGAGAGGTGGATGGATAAGTCCAAATAGTATCTGCCCCGAAATTCAGGCTAGACGTCCCAACGTCTCAGTCTCTGTTTTTCGGTGGTGAACAGATTCTGGCACGCCCGGTAGGACCTTTTCCTCTGTCCACTCCACACTCCGTGTGTCGTGTTTCGCGAACAAAATCGCGGTTTGCTATGTTTCCTTAGATTCGAAGTACTAAAACTTGGTGTCTTGTTCCTATGCAGAGAAAAATTGATGGCTTCTCAATACACTGCATGCAGTAGCAACTCTCGCTCTACCCCGACAGGAGGAGTGACCTACGGGCCTAACGCGGCCTCTATTTTTTCAATGCCAGTTGGACAAGTTACGTGAGCCACTACTGGATTATTCTTCGGGACCAAACTCCCACCGGTGAGTTTCGGTGCCTCAGCGCCACAAGAAGAAGCTCCTAAAAGGTCGATCTTCGATCGACTGGCAACCACAACGGCCCCTCTCAATGGGTCGTCCAAATCTGACGTCTCAGTCTTTAACAGGCTGAGCAAGAACCCAAATGGGCCCGCGAAGAGGCTCGTGATACCTGAAGGGGCTGCTCCAAAATGGATAACTCTCCTAACCCCTGCTATAGGCGAAGCCTTCAAAGGTGTTTCCCCTACCAGAAAATCGGTCTTCGAAAGATTGGCTGGCCCTCCTCAAACCTTAACAAGGACGTCGGTCTTCAGCAGGCTGACGCCGATTGAAGCCCCTCAGTAAAGCTGGGGGCATGAAGAAACCGCTTCCAAAACTGAAGCAGTCCCTTCTGCAAGACACGCTCGACGTCGCAACTAGCGCCGAGTGAGAAAAGCTGGAGGCAACTCCCCCTCTGGACTTACCCCGCCAGCTCCAATAGTCGAAGTCGAAGCTGCTATTCCAACTGGAAACAGTTTCGAATCATTTAAGAGGGTGTGCAAAAACTCCCCAACGGCGGTTCTAAAGAAATCTCACCCACCTGCAGAGGTTACTGCACAGGCAAATCCGGAGCAGCCCCATCAGCAGCTCTCCTCGCAAATTCATAGGGTCTGGCGAAAAGTCCAGGACTCTGTAATTGACTAGAACTACTCTCGTCGACCGAAGAAATTGAAGGCTCGAAAAGAAAAAAACCACTCCTCCGTCATACAGCGAGGGACTTCTTCTACACAGGTGCCTATTACAGCGGCCCCTTCAACTTCAACCTCTCATAAAAGAACGAAGCTGGAGAAAACTCTACCACCAACGGTAGAGTCCAAAGGCAATGGACCCAAACGCCCCAAGGCCGAGGGCATAACAATACATACGGTCTATATGGCTTCGGGGAAAAAAGAAAGCCGTGTTTCGGTGAATCACTGACCGCAAACTCGGTCGCTGACAAAGGCTCAAAAGCAACAACAAAAGTTCCAAGAAATGCTGACCAAAATGGCAGCACTTACCTGATAGAAAGAAAGTCCGGATCCAGCCGCCGAACAACGCTAAGAGCAGGAGACCGATACAGAGTTCCTGCGAAGGGTGCTTGAGAGAAAAGACAAAGAATCCGCTGAATAAGCTGCCAACATAAAAGCAAATGGCACTCTTTCTCCAAGATATGGTTGGAATGATGATCCAACCAGAACCCCTGGCCGAAGATCCGCCGATAATCGTTGACGATGGCAGAAGGGAAACATCAAACCCTCCTCCAGCCTTATCAACAACCAAGGAGGAAACGATCTCCAAGGCTGCTCTTGATGATTATATTTCTCAACAAATAAGAGCTCGTCAAGCTAATGAAGCGGCTGGCTAAATCGTCAGAACTGGGCGACCGTATCCAGGCTGGTATGATCAAATCAAATACCTGCCAGGGTATACGATCCCTAAATTCCATGTATAGAAAGAGACAGGCAACACTCATCAGCACGTCGCGGAATTCAGAGCTCTGTGCGGCAACACGGGAGGCAACAACAAACTGTTGCTTCTCCAGTTCGTTGGAAGCCTATCAGAAATGGCCTTCAAATGGTACTCGGAGCTCCCAAACGACTCTGTGAAAATATTCGTAGAGATGGAACTGCTGTTCATACAGCATTTCGCCAGCACGAGAGAACAAACTCCAATTATGTCATTAATCAATACCAGGGTAAAGCCAGGAGAAAGCTAGGTCCAATACACAATTCGGTGGAGGAACCTATGGTCTAAATGCGAACAACGCATTGAAAAATCTCCTGCCATGGGCATGTTCATCGGGACCCTTGATTCTCAAACGAATATGTCCCAGTTCATGACATTCTTCAAACCAACAACCTTCCAGGCTCTGATAGACCAAATGGGCCTTCGTTGTCAATACGCAACAACAGCTGAGTGGCCCAAAACTGGCTGCTCGCCAAAACAATACGCGTTCGCGCCCATCCATGGAGGAAAGATTAGGACGCGCTTACTGTTTCCCTACGACATGACGAGGAGACTGTTCGAATTGACAGTGCGTAACAAACTCATCATATTGCCAGACCCACGGCATCCACCGCAACCTGGCGACGTCAACAACCCTAACTACTGCTCCTATCACAGAATGGTGAGTCACCCAATCGAAGACCAGTATCAACAGGGAAAATTTGCGTTGTCTGACAACTGGAAGGTAAACCCATCCTAAAAGCATACTCCTAAAAAGGTGGAC
Source organism: Agapanthus africanus (assembly GCA_030015575.1). Taxonomy (NCBI): domain Eukaryota; kingdom Viridiplantae; phylum Streptophyta; class Magnoliopsida; order Asparagales; family Amaryllidaceae; genus Agapanthus; species Agapanthus africanus. The sequence continues at coordinate 28,514,799 of CM057338.1, forward strand.
GCGCAGGGGGCATCATGCTCACTCGTGGAAGAAACTCCATGGGAAGTCGTTTTTTCAGCAAAAACCAAAAGAATGCTGAAGGATCTACAGGCATGCCCGGAAGTTAGGTGGAAAAGCCCGCTTGAACTCGAAATCATCGAAGGGATGCTGAAACCACGTCCCGCACCAAAAATTGTTGACGAAGAGAAAAACCCCCAAGTCAAGCCTTCAAAGTCTTCGAAGAAAAAGAAGAAGACCAAGAAGCCTGTGCAGCCTGCCGGGTATGACGAAAAGCGTACAGACTTGCAAAAATACATTGACGCGCTGGAGGAGTACAACCAGAAGGCGCGGACACCGGTCACGCTCGAAGAGTTCCTCAAGCATATTCTTGAAGACGAAGATAGTGACTACGATGAGGAAAATGACTCATCAAAAATCATCGAAGACCACGTAGCAAGTTGCCACATGGTCTCGCATTCGTCGTCATAGACAAAGAAACTCCCTCAGCGTCAGAAAACAACGCAGAGAAACTGGGGACATAATCGGCGCTAAAATCCCCGGAACTGCCAGAAGACCCGATTGATAGGATGTAAAACGAACCCTTTCAAAAAATCAAAATTGACCGAGAACGTGAAACGTCCATATACGAAAAGGCTAAGCATCAGCATCAGGATGTAGCAAGTTGCCACACGGCGAGGACGAGTCATAAAGTACTCCAACCAAACCAAAGCATACCTGCTACAAATAAGAGCAAAAACAAAACAGAGAAGCGGTTCTCCAAAGCCCTGTCAATTGGGATAATGCTGCCACCTCTCGTAAGAAACACTCCCGGGGTCATAAAGTACGGAACGTGACCGGCACTTAGATTACGAAGCGTCTAGAGGCGCAACGTAACCTAAGTAAGCCAAAGCCCAGAAATCTAAACCATAAAAGAAGAAGAAGTAAAGGAAAACATATAGAAAAACAAGTTTAAAAGCAACATCCAATTTTCTCAAAAATTTCGGCAGAGTCTCCTTTGTAAAAACTGGCCCCAAACGGGTAGAAACAAGTATAAATACATATAAACAATAAAAAGCATCCCCAAATGGGAGCTAGCTCAACGCCAACGGCGGAAACAACCACAACAAGCACAATAATATACAACGCCAAAGGGCGAGGCTCAAAACTCAAAGAAAACAAAACCACCAGATCAGAATAATACAAGCGTGACTCTAAGGTCGAAACAAATAAACGGTCCAGTAAACTATCAAATAATACAAGTTTGGTTGATGGAGCTTTCTAAATACAAATGAAATAATAAAAATACAACGGCGGTTCAGATACAAATGAACCAACCTACCGTGCAAATCACCCGGAATGAAAATGATGTGCCAGCAACTACCAAGGAACCCTGTACATCAACCTGTAATAAAATTTGGCACAACGGGGATGAGTTGCCAACTCGTGAGTAGAAGATATCTGCGAAAAGAAATCGAATGCACGACGCTGTCCTAGATCATAATAATATACTAATATACTACTGGTCATCAAGTAAAAACAGGAAAATAAGCAACGTGTAAGTGCAAATGCTCCGTGCTCGTATCAGTACCTCATATAGAACTATGTCATGTTAATGAGTATACATGCACCATGAATGTGAAATAACCAATCCTGAAATCTAGATATATCTGTATAAGAAATCTTTAACTTTTATCATAGTAAAATATGTATAGAAATCTGAAATATCAACAATGAAATCCATGGAAATCCGTGTCAAGCATCGACACAAGCATGTAAATCTCAAGTCTCAATACCTCATAATCTCAATGTCTCATAGTCTCAATATCTCGGGCTCCGTCAGTCCGGATCGGCCCATATCATCAAATCTCACGACAACGGTCGGTATCCTCCGGATATCCGCCGCGCCAGACATCACCGGTAGGTAGCCTTCCCCTGCCAGGCTCATCGTCTACAACTCGATCTCCTTACCCCGGGGTACCATACCGGGCCCACCATGTACCCAAGACGGTTCATCCACTCCTCGAATCGGGTCTCGAAATCCAACAGAAAACATGAAATCTCATGGTGGACGACACATACATCATGAGAAAACCGCATCTTATGTTTTAAAAAGAGAGGAGGAGAGAGAAAGAAGTTTTTATATATTTTTGCGGTTTTCCCCAAAATCCAGAAATCTCATAGAAAACCAAAATCCTAAAATCATGAGTAAGTATATGATAAGTGTCGGCATATGCCCATAATACTGCATGATAACATGGAAATATGAATGCATGAAATGTCTAAATAATAAATACCAAGTCTATACTAACACCAGAAAGTAATCACAATATTATATCGATCTAGCTGTTAGCTGATTGTATCAATAAAAAATAATATGATCTAAAGTGTACGTGACATAGTAATTACCGATGATGATGCGTGTGAGCCGGCAAATAAGTGTGCGTGGAAGATACGCATCATCGGTAATGGTGCTGGTGTCTTACAGGCAAAGTTTTATGCTGATTATAGAAACATATATATGAACATGCACATTATGATTACGGTATGAATGTAAAGACAGATATGCAATAACCACTCATTTGATATACAAGTATAACTACCACATATGTCTTGAGCCTAACTAGTGTCCATCTAACCTCCTAAAGAACTAAACCTAGGAACTATTCGATAAGAAATAAGAGTACACCTAAAGTCTGAGTCCATATCTCTAATAGTCGGCGATCCAGCATCAATAGCGTCACGTACGTAGTACGATTTCCTCGAAACAAGAGTGCGGATCAATCATCACATTTATGCCTCGTACGGTAAAATCCATCGTACGGCATCCCAATATCGGGGTACGGTCAAGTATCACCTACGTGTCTCATTATTCGTATAATATCATCATCAACACATGTCATGATCAAGGTGCTATACTGTAATCGCATACATCAATCATATATCTTGTCAGCATAAATATACACCGTTAATTTATCCTCAGAAATGCCATGTCACATATATCATATCTTGATCAAGTCACATATGTCAAGTCGTGATTAAGTCACGCCTATAAGATATCGAAATCTAGTTACATCTATATGATGTCGTAATCAAGTCACACATATATCATATCTGAATATCAGTCACATGTTACGGTCCGGGTGCTATTTTAGAGTCCCATGTACCTCATTATCATCACCACCCTTTATTATCTATGTATACCTATTCATTAACTCATTTTCTAATGATCCGCTAACATCATAATACGACTGTAGTCAAGAATCACGGCATCAAGCCCAGTTATACTGTTTCATCCCCGTGTATCATATCACATCCTTGTATCATATATACGTATTATGTATATATATATATATATATACCTACACCTAGTCCTATACATATATATATACATACAAGTATACACCACGTCGAGTCTTAGTGTGTGCGTGTGTGTATCTACCTGAAACCTACGAATCTCCTCCAAGATATTCATCCTCGGGTAAGGTCTTTCTAAATCAATCTAGTCTAACTTAAGTTCACTACTAGGGTCCTACTTATTAAGAATCTAGGGTCACATCTGGCTTCCTAATGTCAATAAGTACATTTCCTATTCTACGTGCGGGGGTGCTAAACGCCATCCACCCGACTTCCCCCCGTAGATATACATCTACTCACCTGGTCCTTGTCTGCCGAAGACGGTGTCGCCATCCTCTTCTTCATCGTCCGCATTCCACGTGAGGGGTACCTATACGCAAACATATAAAGTATCGTAAACTAAATCACGGACAAAATTCAAAACGACACACGTAACGCGCATAGGTTAAAACCTATGTCCCGTTCACGCAAAAGAACCAAATATCGCTCGATATCGGCGTACAAACTCCGATTAATCGAGATAAACATAAACAAACAAATCATAGTTTAAAACTCATTACTTATAATATAAAACATGATTTAATCCATCGAAACCCTAAAAATCGATCAAACAGTCCGGTTTCGTAAAACCCGAAAACACCAATTTACCGTTTTACTTCAAACTTGATGTTTAAAAGAAACTAATGGTCATAATATTCATTAATTAGCATAACTATACTATATAAACCATCACTATATTTTTGTTACACAAATTTGTATTAATTTGGAATTTCTAGTTTGCAACCTTTATCAATTTTCAACATCTTACAAGCAAAATTCCACAATTCCACAACAAACTTGATTTTGCATGAATTAATATATTAAACTACAATTCATAATCATAATGATATAATGAAACCATAAATTATATTTTAAATCTCATTTATTTAAGAATTTCAAAAAAACTAGTTAGCAAAAATAGTATTTTTCTTACAATTTCCCAATTATTAATACAAACTAGTAACCAAATTAAGTTTTCCATTCCACTAACAAGTTAATACTCTCATTAAAACTACAATATAGTGATAAAAATATAAATTATAATTTATTAACACCAATATATATGTTTTATAGAAACTTAGTTAGCAAAAATATTTAATTTAAACAATTTTAAATGAACAAATTATAATTCAACACTAATGCAAGATTTTCCAATTATAAAAGTGTTAAACTAATTATTATAACCCTACTTAATTAATAAAAATCATAACATAATTTTATAACCCTAACTTGAATTTTTAAAAATTGTAGATAGAATTAATTTATTAAATCTAATTATGCTTAAAAGAAACATCTAATAAAAATAAATCAAAAGAAAAAGATTTATACCTCCACAACATAAAATCCAAACATGAAAATGAGCCTCCAAAATGAGTGCTTTCCATCTCCAAAATCCATGCAAAGAAGAGCAAAGAATAGAGGGTCTGAATTTATTAGGATTTTGTGGTTTTATTTTTGGATTTTTGATGAATTTTTGGATGATTTTTGATGAGATGAGGAGTTGGGAAAAATTGGGGCTGCCACTATGAGGTTTCGGCCACATGAGGGGAAGTGGAAAGAGAGAGAGAAATGAGTGTAGAATTGTGTAGAAACCACTTGAATAAATCATTTCCTTTAAGTCTTTTCACATTTATTTGATTTTATTCATTTTTCTTTTCTAAATAAAAGCTAGAAAAATTCTAGAACCATGGAGAGTTTTGAGAAGGAATTTTTGCATGATACACACTTGTTTTAAAGTGTCATGATTCACCTTTGACAAATTAACCCATTGAAATTTGTAATTTGCACCCATTTAATGTATAATTAAAAGCTTATGTTAATCTTTAAAATAATTAATTTAGGAAAAATATTTTATTAAACTAAAAATTTATAAGTGACTAAATAAACACCATTTAATAGTAATTACATGATTAAAATAGGTCTTTTTAAATTTATAATGAAAAATAATTATGGTTATGTTTTACGAAAAATACTTTTTATTTTACCGAAAATCAGAAAATTCACTAAAACGATTTTATTTATTTAATTATTTATTTAATTATTTTTAAAACGTTACAATATTCCCCCCTTTAAGAAATTCGATCCCCGAATTTAAATCAAAACTCCCCCTCCAAATACTAAAACATTTAGCAAAACACTCAAATCGTCGGGGCTCCGAAATCATCATTACATAACTAAAATCAACTCCGTCAAGTATAACGCAATCATCGGAGTTATGGCAAGAATAAAATATCAAAACCCAATATGAAAACCATCATAATATACATCAATCTATAACTTATATATAGTGCGCATCATAATAAAACCGTCCAAATATCTGGATAAAGAAATATGCAAAAACCCCTTTTGAAAATCGCCGTGTGATGCACGTGTCATGGCATAAGTAGCGGACGTTTATTTTAAAAAAACATAGCTATATATATATATATATATATATATATATATATATATATATATTATTTAACATACACGTCCCGCCAGGTTACTAAATCAATAGTAATGATTATAAAAACATACTGATCAAACTGAAATCAATCCCAATCACATCATAAAAAATATCATGTACGTCCGGTGCGCACTGAAATCAGAACCAAATACAGATGCCACAGATTCACACAAAAACAAAACTAAGTGCAACAGGTGTGCACCAAAAACAAGTGCAACGGGAGTGCACGACTCAATATCAGGTGCATCTAATCTACACAAAACCCCGATTTAGTGCATCTGATGTGCACAAATCGTATCAGGTGCACCGAATGTGAGCAAGAATCTCAATTAGGTGCACATGATGCACGAAAACATACACCGAATATCAAAATCGAAATCACGGTACGAAAATGCATGAAAACTAGGTCGAAGCATATGTCGAAATCATGTGTAACCATATGCAAGAAATCAAATCAAAATCTCAAAATGTATTAAAACCAAATCAAGTGCACTGGGTATGTACAAAACAACATCAATACAACCAATATATGAAACATGCATAAAATATAATGAAAGTACACATAAGAAATACCAATCGTAGAACAAAATCCTTAAATACCAAAATCCAACCAACGGAAATATGAAATTCAAATCACCAAATCGCAATCGTAAACACTATCGTCAATGTGCGCCACTTTCCTCTGATGTCGATTGCTTCGAACTCGTCTCTTTGTAGCTGTGCTGACTGCGCTACCAACGGCAATACTCATATATAGAGTCTCCCACGTAGTCGATCCCTTCACCTGATATCCGGACTATATTAAACTTTTCGATCGATCCATCAAAATCCCATAATTCCCCGAGAGATCAACACTCAAGTACAGTTTAAAAATATCCGGTACATACCCCAGCATCGATGGTCCAGCCGTAGAAGGGCAAACCCAAGCCTCACTAATGGCACCACGGAACTGCCGTAAACCCTAAGGTTCAAGGGCGTTCTCGTGGTCATTATGTCGAGTTAGGGTTTCATTCTTCTAGAGGGTCCATAGAAATACCTGCATGTTCTTACGAATACTTTAAACTTAGGAAAATGGGTTTCTGACAATCGTTCAAATCCTTTAACTTCGTCTGGATGGCATGTGAATACCCTTCTCCCGCACGCTAAACAATGCTTCAATCTTCAAGAATAACCGATACCCTAATGGTTATCGCATTCGAGCCGCAGCTCCCTCTGCCCGTGCGACCGTGGTAACAGAAACCACCCTCCGACATCGACGAAGATAGATAAAAAGAATGAATGAAATACGGTGCAAAGAAATGTACATCCTAAGGCTCTATAAGAAGAGTAGCGTATCGTAAGTATGCCGCGGACCATACCCACGGTACGTTACTTTACCTAAGTCGCCTACTCTATCAACCAAGGGTCACCTAGACTTATACAAGGTTAAACCTAGCGCTCTGATACCAACTTTGTCACGACCCGAAAGTACGGAACGTGACCGGCACTTAGATTACGAAGCGTCTAGAGGCGCAACGTAACCTAAGTAAGCCGAAGCCCAGAAATCTAAACCATAAAAGAAGAAGAAGTAAAGGAAAACATATAGAAAAACAAGTTTAAAACCAACATCCAAATTTCTCAAAAATTTCGGCAGAATCTCCTTTGTAAAAACTGGCCCCAAACGGATACAAACAAGTATAAATACATATAAACAATAAAAAGCATCCCCAAATGGGAGCTAGCTCAACGCCAACAGGCGGAAACAACCACAACAAGCACAATAATATACAAAGCCAAAGGGCGAGGCTCAAAACTCAAAGAAAACAAAACCACCAGATCAGAATAATACAAGCGCGACTCTAAGGTCGAAACAAATAAATGGTCTAGTAAACTATAAAGTAATACAAGTTTGGTTGATGGAGCTTTCTAGATACAAATGAAATAATAAAAATACAACGGCGGTTCAGATACAAATGAACCAACCTACCGTGCAAATCACCCGGAATGAAAATGATGTGCTAGCAACTGCCAAGGAACCCTGTACATCAACCTGTAATAAAATTTGGCACAACGGGGGTGAGTTGCCAACTCGTGAGTAGAAGATATCTGCGAAAAGAAATTGAATGCACGACGCTGTCCTAGGTCATAATAATATACTAATATACTACTAGTCATCAAGTAAAAACAGGAAAATAAGCTACGTGTAAGTGCAAATGCTCCGTGCTCGTATCAGTGCCTCATATAAAACTATGTCATGTGAATGAGTATGCATGCACCATGAATGTGAAATAACCAATCCTGAAATCTAGATATATCTGTATAAGAAATCTTTAACTTTTATCATAGTAAAATATGTATAGAAATCTGAAATATCAACAATGAAATCCATGGAAATCCGTGTCAAGCATCGACACAAGCATGTAAATCTCAAGTCTCAATACTTCATAATCTCAATGTCTCATGGTCTCAATATCTCGGGCTTCGTCAGTCCGGATCGGCCCATATCATCAAATCTCACGACAACGGTCGGTATCCTCCGGATATCCGCCGCGCCAGATATCACCGGTAGGTAGCCTTCCCCTGCCAGGCTCATCGTCTAAAACTCGATCTTCTTGCCCCGGGGTACCATACCGGGCCCACCATGTACGCGAGACGGTTCATCCACTCCTCGAATCGGGTCTCGAAATCCAACAGAAAACATAAAATCTCATGGTGGACGATACATACATCACGAGAAAACCGCATCTTATGTTTTAAAAAGAGAGGAGGAGAGAGAAATAAGTTTTTATATATTTTTGCGGTTTTCCCCAAAATCCAGAAATCTCATAGAAAACCAAAATCCTAAAATCATGAGTAAGTATATGATAAGTGTCGGCATATGCCCATAATACTGCATGATAACATGGAAATATGAATGCATGAAATGTCTAAGTAATAAATACCATGTCTATACTAACACCAGAAAGTAATCACAATATTATATCGATCTAGCTGTTAGCTGATTCTATCAATAAAAGATAATATGATTTAAAGTGTACGTGACATAGCAATTACCGATGATGATGTGTGTGAGCCGGCAAATAAGTGTGCGTGGAAGATGTGCATCATCGGTAATGGTGCTGGTGTCTTACAGGCAAAGTTTTATGCTGATTATAGAAACATATGTATGAACATGCACATTATGATTACGGTATGACTGTAAAGACAGATGTGCAATAACCACTCATTTGATATACAAGTATAACTACCACTATATGTCTCGAGTCTAACTAGTGTCCATCTAACCTCCTAAAGAACTAAACCTAAGAACTATTCGATAAGAAATAAGAGTACACCTAAAATCTGAGTCCATGTCTCTAATAGTCGGCGATCCAGCCTCAATAGCGTCACGTACGTAGTACGATTTCCTTGAAACAAGAGTGCGGATCAATCATCACATCTATGCCTCGTATGGTAAAATCCATCGTACGGCATCCTAACATCGGGGTACGGTCAAGTATCACCTACGTGTCTCATTATTCGTATAATATCATCATCAACACATGTCATGATCAAGGTGCTATACTGTAATCGCATACATCAATCATATATCTTGTCAGCATAAATATACACCGTTAATTTATCCTCAGAAATGTCATGTCACATATATCATATCTTGATCAAGTCATATACGTCAAGTCGTGATTAAGCCACGCCTATAAGATATCGAAATCTAGTTACATCTATATGATTTCGTAATCAAGTCACACATATATCATATCTAAATATCAATCACATGTTACGGTCCGGGTGCTATTTTAGAGTCCCATGTATCTCATTATCATCACCACCCTTTATTATCTATGTATACCTATTCATTAACTCGTTTTCTAATGATCCGCTAACATCATAATACGACCGTAGTCAAGAATCACGGCATCAAGCCCAGTTATACTGTTTCATCCCCGTGTATCATATCACATCCTTGTATACGTATTATGTATATATATATATATACCTACACCTAGTCCTATACATATATATATACATACAAGTATACACCACGTCGAGTCTTAGTGTGTGCGTGTGTGTATCTACCTGAAACCTACGAATCTCCTCCAAGATATTCATCCTCGGGTAAGGTCTTTCTAAATCAATCTAGTCTAACCTAAGGTCACTACTAGGGTCCTACTTATTAAGAATCTAGGGTCATATCTGGCTTCCTAATGTCAATAAGTACCGTTACTATTCTACGTGCGGGGGTGCTAAACGCCATCCACCCGACTTCCCCCCGTAGATATACATCTACTCACCTGGTCCTTGTCTGCCGAAGACGGTGTCGCCATTCTCTTCTTCATCGTCCGCAGTCTACGTGAGGGGTACCTATACGCAAACATATAAAGTATCGTAAACTAAATCATGGACAAAAGTCAAAACGACACACGTAACGCGCATAGGTTAAAACCTATGTCCCGTTCACGCAAAAGAACCAAATATCGCTCGATAACGGCGTATAAACTCCGATTAATCGAGATAAACATTAACAAACAACTCGTAGTTTAAAACTCATTACTTATAATATAAAACATGATTTAATCCATCGAAACCCTAAAAATCGATCAAACAGTCCGATTTCGTAAAACCCGAAAACGCCAATTTACCGTTTTACTTCAAACTTGATGTTTAAAAGAAACTAATGGTCATAATATTCATTAATTATCATAACTATACTATATAAACCATCACTATATTTTTGTTACACAAATTTGTATTAATTTGGAATTTCTAGTTTGCAACCTTTATCAATTTTCAATATCTTACAAGCAAAATTCCACAATTCCACAACAAACTTGATTTTGCATGAATTAATATATTAAACTACAATTCATAATCATAATGATATAATGAAACCATAAATTATATTTTAAATCTCATTTATTTAAGAATTTCAAAAAAACTAGTTAGCAAAAATAGTATTTTTCTTACAATTTCCCAATTATTAATACAAACTATTAGCCAAATTAAGTTTTCCATTCCACTAACAAATTAATACTCTCATTAAAACTACAATATAGTGATAAAAATATAAATTATAATTTATTAACACCAATATATATGTTTTATAGAAACTTAGTTAGTAAAAATATTTAATTTAAACAATTTTAAATGAACAAATTATAATTCAACAACCATGCAAGATTTTCCAATTCTAAAAGTGTTAAACTAATTATTATAACCCTACTTAATTAATAAAAATCATAACATAATTTTATAACCCTAACTTGAATTTTTAAAACTTGTAGATAGAATTAATTTATTAAATCTAATTATGCTTAAAAGAAACATCTAATAAAAATAAATCAAAAGAAAAAGATTTATACCTCCACAACATAAAATCCAAACATGAAAATGAGCCTCCAAAATGAGTGCTTTCCATCTCCAAAATCCATGCAAAGAAGAGCAAAGAATAGAGGGTCTGAATTTATTAGGATTTTGTGGTTTTATTTTTGGATTTTTGATGAATTTTTGGATGATTTTTGATGAGATGAGGAGTTGGGAAAAATTGGGGCTGCCACTATGAGGTTTCGGCCACATGAGGGGAAGTGGAAAGAGAGAGAGAGAAATAAGTGTAGAATTGTGTAGAAACCACTTGAATAAATCATTTCCTTTAAGTCTTTTCACATTTATTTGATTTTATTCATTTTTCTTTTCTAAATTAAAGCTAGAAAAATTCTAGAACCATGGAGAGTTTTGAGAAGGAATTTTTGCATGATACACACTTGTTTTAAAGTGTCATGATTCACCTTTGGCAAATTAACCCATTGAAATTTGTAATTTGCACCCATTTAATGTATAATTAAAAGCTTATGTTAATCTTTAAAATAATTAATTTAGGAAAAATATTTTATTAAACTAAAAATTTATAAGTGACTAAATAAACACCATTTACTAGTAATTACATGATTAAAATAGGTCTTTTTAAATTTATAATGAAAAATAATTATAGTTATGTTTTTCGAAAAATACTTTTTATTTTACCGAAAATCAAAAAATTCACTTAAACGATTTTATTTATTTAATTATTTATTTAATTATTTTTAAAACGTTACACCTTTCAAAAAATCAAAGTTGACCGAAAACGTGAAACGTCCGTATACGAAAATGCTAAGCATCAGTATCAGGATGAAGAAGTTACGGCGAGGACGAGTCATAAAGTACTCCAACCAAAGCAAAGCATACCTGCTACAAATAAGAGCAAAAACAAAACAGAGAAGCGGTTCTCCCAAGCCCTGTCAATTGGGATAATACTGCCACCTCTCGTAAGAAACACTCCCGGGGTCATATGCCTCGATGGAGAAGATTCACATCCAAACTACTACCTATATCATCGGAGGGTAACCCACCCCTACCGAGGAATGCAGTGCCCTCAAAAAGTGGTGGTAAGGATACGTTTCCCATCAAAAACACTTTAAGAGGATGAAGCGCGAAGCTCGTCGACGGCAAAATAGTGTGACAAATGCGCATAAAGAAACGACCGACAACTGTCATATGGTTGGAACCAGTTCGTAAGGGGAAAAAGACCAAGTTCTTATCTTCGGGAGCAATTCTGAGGACGAAATACCCCCCAGCCCTCTCTTCAAAGACCCCCCTCCAAAAATGAAGAGGAGGAGAAGAACTGCGAGAATATTCAGTTGCGTAACCGCACGCTGCCTGAGAAGAACCTCAGACCTACAAACAAAGGTTCAAGTAAAAAATACAAAGGGAAGGAAAAAATCTCTGAGGAAATTGCCCTCGACGGTGGAGTTGTCAAAGAGCTCGCGGCAAGAAATCCACTTAGAAAAAATAAGGTGGATTACAATGTCCTAGCACATATAAGGAAAATACCCGCACAGCTCAGTATATTGGAAGCTCTCCTCCTATCCAAAGAGGCACGGGATTCTCTAATCAAGGCATTACAAGAGCCCGATCAGTTCCAATTTTTCTTCACGGAAGAGAAGATGAAAGATGAACTGGCAGAGGTCCACACGGATGACATTACATTCAGCGATGAAGATCTCCTACTCAGTACGTGCGAACATAATTGCTCGTTATACGTCACCGGGTACTGCCATGACATCAAGATAAGGAAAATCCTTGTTGACAATGGATCCTCCGTCAACCTTCTCAACGTGAGCGTGTTGAAGGAAATTTGCATGGACGTTCAGCACCTTGCCTGAGATAAAATTACCATCTCCGGATTTGACTCACAGTCGTCACGGACACTTGGGTCCATAAACTGACGTTACGCTTCGGGCTGTTAATCACTGACATTAAATTTCATGTCATTGACGCTAAGACATACTATAACGCTCTGCTCGGCAGACCTTGGTTACACGAGTACAACGTCATCCCTTCTACACAACATCAGTATATGAAGTATTTCAAGGATGGCTCGGAGTACACCGTCACGGGAGAGCTAAATCCATTCTCTGTAAACGAAGTCCGGATATACGTAGACCCAAAGTACTTCCTACCAGACTTCGAGGATACGGAAATGTGTCATAAGCCGAAGGATAAACGGAAATCTGTCGCCACTATCCTGATCTTTAGGAGTGATGCCGAGGAAGATGAAGACAAAATATACTCAGGGCAACCCCATAAAGAAAATAATAAGCTCGGACCATCTACTCTTATTTTAGTCTTTGGCAGCGACTCAGAGGATGAAGCAAATGCAATGTTCTCTGTCTGCCCGTCAATGCAAACTTTTGCCGGAATGGATCAGAGTCTACAAATTATAATGGCCCCGCCTCGGCATTACAAGGAACTTGATGCACTCCATACACACAGCATACAAGAACTGCAGACTTTTTACGTACCTCCCAGGCAAAGAGGTGAAAAAGCAATCATTTTCTACCAATCTACGGAAAATAAAGTAGAAAAAAAAGTCTGGAATGGTACCGATTTTTCACACGACAGGCTTCAACTAATCCGTCTGCCAAGATACTATGCGAAGGGACTGAAAAGGCTGTTAAGATGCCAAGGTGTACCCCTCGAACAAACTGTTTGACAAGCCTAATTCTACAAAAAGATTTGGGATATTCTCGGGACTCGGCGAAAAATGCCTAACGGAAAGATGGAGACAACCGGGCTCGGATACGTTCAGTCCAAGAAATAGGAGCGATTTTATAGTTGCTGCGTCATAAATAGCTCTAGTGAAGGGGAAAACGCTCTTCCAAATAACTGTGACGTTGAAACAGAGCGAAATCCCGCTCCAAGAACGTTAAGTCCGTCACTCGAAGAACAAATCGACAAGCTAATAAAAGAAGGTTGTCAAAAGAGCCGGGACAATCACAGCCGCGAAATGGCCATTTATGAAAAGGCTAGGACGCAACGTCTCACTCGGCAATCTGCAGAAAAGGAAAACTATAATGCTCTTCATCCCCGGCCCACTATATGTTCTCGCGAAAGGGGAAAATCCCGAAATAGAGGAAAAAACAAGGCAAAGAACGCAAACAACGTTTGAAAACAACAAAATGGATCCAAGACGCCATGCAATCGAGAAAAACTCGGTTGGAGCCCATCCTTTATAAAGAAGATGGGTCGGGAATACTCTTTCCCCCAAGACAGGACAAGGAAAATATTCAACCTTGTCATGAAGCATCAAATGATGACGCTTCTGGAGTCTCGGCATCCCGAACAAATAAACGACGGCTATCATCCGGATTATTGCTCCTACCACCGAGCAATAAGTCATCCCCTTGAAAACTGCTTTACTTTTAAAGACTGGGTAGAAGACCAATATCAACAAGGCATGTTCTCTTTATCCGACAGCTGGAGGGTAACCCCGCTGCAAAAGCATGAGCCAAAGAGGACCGATACCGTGAGGATAGGACTAGCTCAACATCAAGAATGGAAGTGAACTCGTGCCTTCCATATGATAACACTCTCAAAAGAGGGAGGGCACGAGACTATGGATGACCTCTACATGTCCTTCGCAAATGAAGACGAGGAAGGGGTGATCTCAGAGTTTCCACCAGCACCAAAAGAGCTAGAAGATGGGATACACACCATAGCGGACAACCTAAGAAAATTGACTTAGGGACAGAAAATGATCCGAGGACGACATTCTTCAGTGAGCTACTATCTAAAAAATAAGTAGCCACGTTAAAAGACATGCTCATGCAATATAAAGACTGCTTCGCGTGGAACTATTCCTAAATACCAGGTCTGGATCCAAAGGTAGCAGTACATAAACTGTCCATATCGTTGGACATAAAGCCAGTCAAACAAGCGCCAAGAAGAATGCGGATCGAACTTGAGATGAGTATCGACGCTGAAGTCAAGAAACTAATCGACTCCGGCTTCATTCAAGAATTTCAATATCCCGACTGGATCGCTACCATCGTTCCAGTGATGAAGAAAAATGGGACGGTATGCATCTGCGTGGACCTTTGGGACCTCGACAAAGCTTGCTCGAAGGATGATTTCCTAGTACCTGTTACCAAGATAATGATCGATAACACGTTTACCCATGAGGTCTTCTCCTTCATGGATGGATCTTCAAAATACAATCAAATAAAAATGCATCCTGAAGACCAAAAACATACTACCTTCCGAACCCCATTAAGTATATTCTGTTATAAATAGTGTTCCGACGTTTTCGGAAGTATAATCTGAAGATGAATCCTCTAAAAATAGTGTTCCGACGTCTTCGGAAGTATAATCTGAAGATGAATCCTCTAAAATGCGCATTTGGAGTCTCCTCAAGCGAATTCCTAGGATTCATCATACGGCACCGGGGTATCAAAATCGATCCCTCAAAGATCAAAGCGATTATGGAAATGTCCACGCCAAGAACTCTCAAACAGTTGCGAACCTCTCCGGAAAATGCCATCCCTACAGTCATTGATGAAGAAGGGGACCTCGTTCATTTGGGATAAAAAATGCTAAAACTCACTGGACGAAATCAAGCAATATCTGCAAAATCCGTCGATATTGACCGCTCCGGTTAAGGGAAAACCCCTTATCCTATACACAATGGCCCTTGAGAGTACACTAAGCGTGTTGTGGGAACAAGAGAACGATCAGGGAAAGGAGAGAGCTCTGTACTATTTGAGTCGAGTTCTTCTAGGGGCAGAAAACAATTACCCCCATCGAAAAGCATTGCCTAGCACTGATCTTCGCAATAACAAAGCTTAAGCATTACGCCTTGGCACATGAGGTCCATCTCATATCAAAGGTGGATCCTCTCATGTATCTAATGTCGAGGGCCATACTAATAGAAAGGCTTGCCAAATGGGCCCTCCTCCTGATGGAGTTCTCGATAACGTATCGCCCCCTCAAAGCGGTGAAAGGGCAGGCCATTGCCGACTTTCATGCAGAGCATCCGATACCAGCTGAATCCCCCTTAAATTGTGAGTTTCCAGATGAACATGTGTTTGGTACAACTGAAGGAGAAAATGATTCCCAATGGGAACTCTACTTCAATGGAGCATCTTCCATGAAGCGGGTGGGCCTTATCTTCATGACTCCACAAGGAGAGATATTGCATTATGTCCTTTCCTTAACAGAGCCAAAGACTAATAACAAAGCTGAATATGAATCTTTAATAGCAGAGCTAGAGATCGCTATCGACATGGGAATCAAAGACCTCCTCATATATGGAGATTCCCAGCTGATAGTTAGCCAAGTAAATGGCGACTATCAGACATGCAAGCCAGAACTGATAAAATATGGCGAAAGAGTGCAGCAACTGCTGACACAAATCACCTTTTACATCCTGGAGAGTATACCGCATGCAGAAAACAACAAGGCAGACGCATTGGCCAAATTAGCTAACGAACTGGCCGATGAAGATCTCGATGATGTAAGGATCATTGTGCAAAACTGCAGGATTCTCACACCCACAGATATATTTTCGGAAGACTTAATAGAGCCATCTGAAAGACAAGAAACGACCAAATAAGTAGCCCTTCAACTAGAGGGCGAAGAAAAGGGTAAGGATTGGAGGGAAGTCTTCGTAGACTACTTCAAATCCTAACGAATGCCCAAAAATGCATCGTTTAGACATCAGCTCATAAAACGAACTTTGTCTTTCGCCTTTGTCAATGATACTCTGTATAAGAGATCATTCGACTATCTGTGGCAAAGATGCCTGGGATTAGAAGAAGCAAAGAAATTCATCCAAGAAACTCACGACGGACTCTGCAGTTCTCACAAAGCTGGACCAAAGATGAAGCCGAAGATAAAAAGAATGGGTTACTATTGGCCCACGATAATTCAGGATTGCCTCGAATATGTGAAGCAGTGTAACATTTCGAAATAATAAAAATATTATTTTTAGGGAATATTTATAATTTAATATTATTTTATTGAATATTTTAATAATTCGGTATAATTAAATACAATTAAATGGGGAAATTTTTTGGAAAATTATGGAAAATTATAAATTAGGGTAAATTAGAGAATTATGCCATTTCTAAGTTTAATTGTTTAGTTATATGCTAAATTAGTGCTAATCGCGATTAATAATCGCTAATCGGTTTTTAGCAATTTGTGCAAAACATGCACATATCATTCTTTTTCACACTTGTGCATTTTCTTGCCATGGTTCACTTTGGATTTACTATTTTGAGTGAGAAGGAATTTAGAGAAAAGAAAAGAAATGGAAAAAGGGTTTATATTAAAGAATTTAGTAGTTGGTGAGAGAGAGAGATGTATGGGCTTCTTTGACTAAAGACTTAGCCATTTCCTCTTCAACCTTCACTCATTTTTCTCCCTCTCCCTCTTGTTGCTGCTGCTGCTCCTGCTCCTCACCTCCCTCCCCTCTTCAACTCCTCAAATCACCTCTAAAACAACTCCAAAACCCCACTCTCATTTCATTAAAAGTGTGCACAAGCTCAAGATCTACACATTGGACTAAAGAAGCAAGGATTTTGGCCACTAGGGGCAACTCAAGAAAATTCTTGAGTTGCCAAATGAGGTATTTTCTGGATCATTAACTTAGTTTTAGCATTTCCTTTACCCCCATGTTTAGATTAAACCGATTTTGTGTAATATTGTGGAGTTAAGGAAAACCTAGTTAGGGTTTGAGGAAATTATGGGTTGTGATATGAAATTGAGTTCAGTAAAGGCTACACCAACACCCTAGTGCATAAATTGAGACCCTAACCTGAGAGTTGAACCCCGAAATACGGATTTAGAAACCGATATCGGAGAATTTGTAGAATCTGTGAAGGGTATATTGAATCTGCTATCACCCGAGACATCCTAAATTAAAATTGATTGGACAGTGACATGTGCAGGCACCCAGGAAGCTACCACCAGAACCCTAGCCCCTACCTCCTATTCCCGGCCGCAGATTTATCCATTCTGGCCGCAATTTGCGGCCAGACCATGGTGGATTTGCCTCGTTTTGGTTTTGGTGTTCCCTTATCCGTAGATTAGGCCCATGGTATGTATAGATTTGTCTAGTTTGAGCTAGGGTGAAATCTGGAGCCTATTTCCTTAGTTGCTGTTTTGGATTCGTGTTTCCGTATTCCATATTTTTAGTTCTGATTTGTGTATTGTGTTTTACCTCAACTATTTGGCGTTTATACGACGATATCGAGGATTTGTTGATGGTTTTGAAGGCGTGCCCATAGGTTCTAACCTATAGGCCCCTTATCGTATCGTTTTGGGTTTCATGTGCCGTGTTAGCTTGGATTTGGTTTTAATACGCATATACGATACTTTGATGTGTAGGTACCCCATGAAGACTTCGGTACGACAAGTAAAGCGCGTGGAGACGTCGACAAATAAAGACGCAAGGTGAGTAGATTATATCTACTGGGGGAAGTCGGGTGGATGGCGTATAGCACCCCCGCAGTCCGTAGCTGGTATACTATATATTATGCTTGATAGTACAGTGTGTCTTGGATGTTGTGTTAGGTGTAGTATGGATAGCTTAGGGTTAGAAGTAAACTAGTATAGCTCATAGTCGCGAACCCTAGAATAGGTTTACACCCACACGCACACCCTTGCATATTCACTATACTTACACGGTGTTGATGATGATATTGGATGACTTTGGAGATGAGTCGATGATATTGGGCTTTGTGCCGCGAGATCGGTGATGTGATATGATTCGTATTTGGGATACGACATGTGATTCTTGCAGGCTTGGGATGTGTGTTTACCCCCGCATTCATACTTTGTAGATGGTATCAGTTGTACTAGACTTAGATCAGTACCCCAGAGTATGTGAGACGATGATAGTGATACCTGATATTTGTTGAGAGGAATAAGATATTGACCGTACCCAGTTAATGGGATGCCGTACGACGACTTACCGTACAAGCCTATATTGATGATTGATCCGCACTCATGACATGAGGATTGGCATATGATATACTGTATCGTACGCGATACTATTGAGGCGGGATTACCGACTATTATATATATATATCGACTCAGACTTATGTGGTCTCCTTACCCCTCCTGATTGACTTGATACTTAGATCTGTAGTTTGCATAGTAGATGTTAGACTAGACCCGAGTCATTCTTATTTCAAATGGCATAACTGCATGACACATACATATGGGTGTAGATTCATTACTGTTACGTTGATTATTCAATTTCCGCATATTCCTGTTATTCACATTGCTTTGCATATGTTTACTGCTATATTACTATCATGTTGCTAGGACACTAGCACCATTATCGATGATGCGTATGTTCCACATACACTTGCTTGCCGGCTTACACACTTCTTCATCGATAATTGCCATGTCACTACACAGTAGCATTATTGCATCATGCATACTATTATTTCCATGTTGCATGATATACTGTTATACTTGCATTTCATTTAGATGACACATACCCATACTTGTACACATATATTGATATCTTCATACTTGCTTAGATTACGCATTGAGATATGTTGGTTCCATGTTAATTCTGGATTTGGGAAACCGTGGATATTTCAAAGAGAATAGTTAATTGTTTAAAAACCCGGTTTCCCTTGATATGATATTTCGGTGCGTCCACCATGTGTTTTCTCGGTGCTAGAGTGATATATGTGAACCCGAATCGAGGAGTTGGATGAGGCCGATTACGGGTACATGGTGGACCCGGTATGGTACCCCGGGGCGAGAACGGTTTCGCTGTATAGTAGACGGTGAGCCTGGCAGAGGGACTACTACCTACCGGTGATTGGTTGGACCTGGCGGTTATCCAGAGGATACTGACCAGAGTCGATAGATGGATATGGGCGTACTGCCGGGGCCGAGGGCCGATTCCGCAGACATAGCCCGTGGGCTGATCCGGACTAACGGAGCCCGATAAATGAGGATTTACGTGTCGATGCTAGGCACGGGTTTCATGATGTTTTCCATGATTTGATTATATCCTCACATTTACATGCATGATGCTTATTGTCATTGGGTGACGGGTGGACGGGTTCCACGTTTATATAGACATTGATTACATACAGACCTTGACTACATTGATCATATTTCATTTATATATATAACAGGGTACGAGTGCGCTGTTATATATACCCTTACACAATATTAGTGGAATAGGACGCTAATATATGTGTATTGATATCCATTTGATGCTTCATCATGTTTACTTCATGCAGACATACCTTACTTTTATGACATGTTATTATCTGAGGCACTGGCACGAGTACTTGGCACTACCTACATGATTAGATGTTATACTGCCACATTTTCATGCTTCAGACTTACTCTTGAGGGTTATATTATATACTGATTGTTTTGACTTAGGATTATGTCTTGCATTCGATTTCTGCTTGTAGATATTCTCTATTCATGAGTTAGCAACTCACCCCGTTGTGCCACAGTTCTTGCAGGGCTTGCCGTACAGGTTCCATAGCGGCACTTCTGGCACGCTGCTTTCTTTTGAGGGTGATTTGCTTGGTAGGTGGGTTCTTTGTATCAGAACCGCCGTTGTACATGTATTATTCATTGTATCTAGAAATTCCATCAACCAAAACTTGTATATTGTTTCAGACTCAGACACTTGTGATGTATTATTTCGACCTTAGAGTCGCGCTTAGTAGTGTTGCAGTTTTCATGCTTATCTAGGTTTCTTTGAATTTGATCCTCGCCTTTCGGCGTTGTATAGTTTTTTGCTTGTTGTTTATTTATCCTTAAGATGGTTTTAGATTTGTGGGCTTTTGGCTTACTTGGATCAGATGGAGTCCTATAGACTTCATATGGTTCAAGGGCCAGTCACATGCTCTTTCGGGTCGTGTCAAGCAGTGTCACTCGTGTCAAATTCACGGGGACTTCATCCACCAACATCCAAATCTGCTACACCCAACAGTAGACAGCTGGCCATTTGAAATGTGGGGAACCAAAATAATTGTCCCCATTGAATCGGTATCGTCCAAAGGATATCGGTTCATACTGGCAACGACCGACGACTTCTCCAAATGGGCAGAAGCAGTACCACTAAGGGAGGTGAAGACGAAGAATATCCTCCATTTCTTCAAAACCCATGTCATCTACCGGTTCGGCACTCCGCGACGGATAATCTCGGATAATGGACTAGCTTATAGAAGTCATAAAATCAACCGTTTCGCACAACAGCCTAAAATAGATTGGAAATACTCTTCAGTCTATAATCCTCGGGTCAACGGTCTAGCTGTAACTTTCAACAAAACCTTGATAAAGGTTGTAAAGAAATCGGTTTTCAGAAATAAAAAAGACTAGTACGAAAGGATGAATGAAGCTCTATAGGCATACCGAACAACGTTCAAGATGGCCACGAATACAACACCATATGAGTTGGTGTTCGTCACGGAAGCAGTACTTCCCATAGAAATAAAACTCCCTTTTCTATGAGTAGTGGTTCGATACGAGCTGACAGATGAAGAAAATGCCCATCTTCGGCTTGAGGAGCTTGATGCCCTCGACGAAACTCGCCTTATAGCATAACAAAACCTGGAGGCTTATAAGGCTAGGATGACACGGTCATACGAAAGACTGACTAGGCCGAGAACATTTCGCCAAGGTGAACTCGTATTAGTCGTCAAAAGAATAATGATCCCCAATCGTGCAAAATGGGGGATGTTTGAGCCGAACTATGAAGGCCCATATATCATAGACAAAATCTATCAAGGTGGAGCCTACCTGCTCATGGATATGCATGGCGAAAGACCCTTCAGGCCAATAAACGGTCGATTCCTAAACAAATACTACACTTGAAGAGTCTTGACTTAGGTCAATCATAGATGACGACGCTTGTGTCCGCTCGCTATCTTTCTGAGTCAGAACTCTGAGAGTAGTATCCAAAAAGCTCTGTCGCCTAAAAAACGGCGACAACGGACCGAGATGTCCCTAAACTAAAATTTCGCCTCAAACATGGTAATAATAGACCGAGATGTCCCTAAACTAGCGCATTGCCCCAAATACGATGATATGCTCTCCTGAGATCTATATTGCAATCAAAGTTCCAACGATGAGGGTTGCAACTCAAGTCCCACCGGCAAACAGATGAACACCTGCGGTGAAACTACTCTGGGGAGTTCTATTGTTAAAAAAAAAAGTATGTCCACAAGCGAAATGGGCACGGAAGAAAACCTGAAAGGGCACCGTGAGTAATAACAGAAGGACTGTAGGCGAGCTTCGCGAAAACCCAAAAGGGCACGATCTCGGGGGGGAGACCTGCGTGAGATCCTTACGACTCACAAAGGAGCAACACACTTAGGAATCCCCACGATTCCTAAGGAGAAACTACACTTGCGAGATCCTCACGACTCGTAAGGAGAATTCCCCCTTTGAGACCCTCACGGCTCATAGGATTCAAAAGCCTTAAGCTGCAAAGATCCGGACCTGTTCTTAAGCCCTCATATTCCTCTAATGTTGCCCTACAGGAAGTCCAATGTTGACCCTTGTATATAATCTATGGGCATAAATAAATATTCTCCAACCAAGTTCCACCAATGGTGAGAAATGTCCCTATATAGCGAGCGGCACTTGTAAGCCCTCTCGACTTACTAGGAGAAAACACTCTTGTAAGATCCTTACGACTTACAAAAGAAAACGCACTTAGGAATCCTCACGACTCTTAAGGAGAAAATACACCTACGAGATCCTCTCGACTTGTAGGGAGAAATACCTTTATGAGACCCTTACGGCTCATAAAGTCAAAAGCCTTAGTCGACAGGATCATAACTCTGTTTGCTACGCCATCTTTATTCAAATCGACAAAGGCAAATGATGATTCGCTCCTGGCAATGTCCCAGTTGTAGCGATGTTGATGCCTAAATAGGTATCAAATTTCAAGTCCTCTCACGACAAATAATGATTCGCTCCTGGCAATATCCCATTGGTAGTGATGCTGATACCAAGATTGGTGTTTTCCCCCAATAATAAAAGAGCAAGGCTCTGTTCAAATTTTGAAAAGAGGCAGCGCCTCACATGCCTTGCATGAGGGCGCCAGCGTCAGGAGTTAAAGACACTAAGGCAGCGTCTCACGTGCCGTACACGAGGGCGCCAGCACCAGGAGTTAAAGACTCTGAGGCAGCGCCTCACGTGCCTTGCATGAGGGCGCCAGTGCCAGGATTTAAAA
Source organism: Agapanthus africanus (assembly GCA_030015575.1). Lineage (NCBI taxonomy): Eukaryota > Viridiplantae > Streptophyta > Magnoliopsida > Asparagales > Amaryllidaceae > Agapanthus > Agapanthus africanus. Next base: position 28,538,141 of record CM057338.1, read on the forward strand.
ACTCTGAGGCAGCGCCTCACGTGCCTTGCACGAGGGCGCTGGCGCCAAAACTAAAAGTTCTCTACCATTAGATCAAAGATCCGAAGGGGATGACAAATCATCAAAATACAGAATTAAATTCTGTTGAGAAAATATTCCTCAAATCTTTCTAAACGAGAAAGATTACTCTCTGTACTACAGAGCACCGTTGGATTAAAAATGCAATGGTGATTAAAAATCACCAAGCTACAGAATAAGCTCTGTATGGGAAAATATTTCCATAATCTTGTTAAAAATAAGAAAAATATCTTCTGTAAAACAGAAATCCTTGGATTAATGATCCAACGGTGGATAAAATCTCCAAATCAATTAAAAATCTCTCAATGAGAGATTTTCTTAACTAAATCAACAAATTTATCTCTACTATATAAAGGGCCCAAGACTCCAAGTCTTGCAGAGAAGACCCCCCCCCCATAAACTTCAAGTTCAAAAAAAAGAGAAGAGCAAGAAAAAAAAGCTTTAAGAAAGAAGAAGAAACCTTCTTCGAGGTAAATAAAGATAATAGAAATCATAGTATATCATCTGCATATCCAAAGGCTTAACCCTAATAAAGAACATAGTTCTTTCCCTTGGATCTGAGATCCATGAGACAAGTCTCCCACAAATGAGAATTTAATTCTCATAGGGATGAATTTATTCTTGGGGATCGAAAATTTAGGGGAGAAAAAAGAATTGAACCCTTCAGAAAAATGCACAAAAGAAAGAAATGGCGTCGAGCACCTCACGTGCCCCTCACTTGGGCGTCGCTCAAATAAAGAGTGCTTAGCACTCAATGGTTGGCGCTCAGTGCCGACCGCCTCACATGCCTCTCACGTGGGCGCTGCTCAAATAAAGAGTGCTTAGCACTCAATGGTTGGCGCTCAGCGCCTCGCGCCTCATATGCCCCTCACGTGGGCGCCGTTCAAATAAAGAGTGTTTAGCACTCAATGGTTGGCGCTCAGTGTCAAGCACCTCACGTCCCCCTCACATGGACACTATTTAACATAAAGTGCTCTGCACTCATCAAATAGAGCCCAGGGCCATAAAGAGTGTTCAACATCCCATAAAAAACAAAAAAATGGGGAAAAGTAAAGTAAAGTGTGAGTATCAGAACCCACATAAATGCTCAGCATTATTTGCACAGAAAAAGGATGGGGCCCAAGCAAATGTTTAACACCTTATTAAAAATGAAATTACAAAGACTGGGTGGGATGAGCCCAAGTTGGCCAAACACCCAATCAACCGAGCCCATGTGTTCTTTCTTGTCCGAATTGGTCTTAGCCCCAAACAAGACTACCAATATTCTGGTGAATATTCATTGGTTCAAGGGTACATCTCTTCACACCTCTGATATATGTTGTTGTAATTCTTCAATGTTTTCATAGAGGTGGCGGGTCCCGATGACTAACAACTCTTTGGCGCACACCCAAATGGCTATGGACCACAAAGTCCTTAAACTAAAACAATCGAGCCCAAATGCTCTTTTGTTGAATCTGAATGATCCAAAAATCCTGTTGAGTAGATCTCGGTCTAAAATTAGACTAACGTATCTTCAACAAATGTTTAAGTTGATCTTAATCTTAAATAAGATTAATGATCCTTAAACCAAACCAAACCCAAATCTAAGAATATACGGATTTGGACTAATCCACGGCCTACGGGCGACAAAATAAATTAGTCTATGTATACAATCCACGGGCAACCAAAAATAAAATAAACACATACGACACGAAGTGAACTTCTGGAGCAGAAGAAAGTGGTTATCGCGATGCGATAAAATAATTAACTGCAGGGGCTTGCGCCCGCAGGGAAGATCATCCCCACAATCAAAAACCCCTGCAAACGAGGGGGAATCTGACGAAGTCTGCTACAACGGCCGTATCTGTCCAAACCTTCGATACACGGTGCCATAAATCAACTTGGTATCTTTGGAGAGGTGGACAGATAAATCCAAATAGCATCTGCCCCTAAATTCAGGCAAGAAGACCTACGCGGTCTCGTTTCCCGTTTTCGGCGGTAAACAGATTCTAGCACGCCCGGTGTGATCTTTTCCTCTTTCCACTCCACACTTCATGTGTCACGTTCGCGAATGAATCGTGGTTTAATATGGTTGCCCTTGGATTTGAGGTACTAAAATTTGTTGTCTTGCTCCGTGCAGAAAAGGAGATATCGATGGCCTTCAGCTGCACTAACTACAACAATAACTCTTGCTCCACCCCGACTAGAGGAGTGACTTACGGGTCCTAAGCGGCCTCCATCTTTACAATGCCAGTGGTACAGGTAACTCAGGCCACCAATGGACGGTTTTTTGGGACCATTCTCCCGCTAATAAGCTTCAATGCCTCAATGCCATCAAAAGAGGCTCCAAAGAAGTCGGTCTTCGATCAGCTTGCAACCACCACGGCCCCTCTCAACGGGTCATCCAAGTCTGCCACCTCGGTCTTCGATAGGCTGAGCCTAAGCTCAAGTGGACCTGCAAAGAGGCTCGCGATACCTGAAGGGGTTATCCCAAAGTGGATAGCCATTCCAGCTCCGGCAGACGAAGTCATCAAAGGGGCTTTTCCTATTAAAGGATTGGTCTTCACAAGACTGGCCGTTCCAACTCCCGCTCCGGGCAAAGTCACCAAAGCTGTTTCCCCTATCAAAAGATCAGCTCGTGCAAGATTGACTGTTCCCTCTTAGCGGACGTCGGTCTTCGACAAGCTGACACCGACAGCAGCCTCTCATCAAAGCAGGGGGCATAATGAGGTCGCTTCCACAACAGAAGTGGTCCCATCTGCACGGCATGCTTGACGTCGCCACTGGCGTCGAGTGAGGAAAGTTAGGGGCAGTTCCCCCTCTGGACTTACCCCACCAGCTCCAATGGTGGAAATTTATGCTGCTGTTCCAACTGGGAACAGCTTCGAGCTGCTCAGGAAGGTGCGCAAAAACTCTCCAAGTACCATATTGAAGAAGTCTCCTTCACCTGCTGAAAGCATGACACAGGTGAAGCCGGAACAGCCTCCTCAGCGGTTGTCCTCTAAGATCCACAGAGTCTGGCGGAAAGTCTAAGGCGCTGTAATTGACAAAGATTACTCTCGCCGGCTGAAGAAGACGAAGGCTCGGCAAGATGAGGACCATACCTCCGTCGTACCACGGTAAGTATCATCTATGTGGGTGCCTACTGCAATGGCCCCCTCGACTTCGGCCTCACACAAAAAGAGAAGGCCTGAGAATCTCCCACCACCGGCGGCAAATATCAAAAGCAGTGGACCCAAACGCCCCAAGTTTGGGGGCATGGTTGTGCATACCGTCTACATGGCGTCCGAAAAAGAGGATAGTCGTGCTTCCGTGAGTCATCGACCACTCACACGGTCTGGATGAAAGCTTAGGAGCAACAACAAAATCTTCAGAAGATGTTGACAAGAATGGCCGCACTCACTGGGCAGAAAGAAAGCCCGGAAGCATCGTCTGAACAACGCCAAGAGTAGGAGACCGACACCGAATTCCTACAGAGGGTGCTTGAAATGAAAGATAAAGAGGTTGCGGAACAAGCGGCTAATATAAAATAAATGGCGCTTCTGTTCCAAGACATGGTGGGGATGATGATCCAGCCAGAACCTCCAGCAGAAGACCCTCCGATAATCATCGAAGACGACAGAGGGGAAACATCAAACCCTCTTCCGACTCGATCAGCAGCGAGGGAAGAGACGATCTCCAAAGCTACCCTTGACGACTACATAACTCAACAAATACGAGCTCATTAGGCAAGCGAAGCGGCTGGCCAAGTCGTCAGAATTGGGCGACCTTATCCAGGCCGGTACGATCAAATCAAGTACCCGCCGGGATATACGATCCCTAAATTCCACGTGTATAAGGGGACAGACAACCCCCACTAGCACGTTGCTCAATTCAGAGCCTTGTGCGGTAATACCGGGGGCGATGACAAACTACTGCTCCGCCATTCGTTGGCAGCTTAGCGGAGACAGCATTTGAATGGTACTCGGAGCTTCCGAATGACTCCATCAAAACATTTACAGAAATGGAGCTACTGTTCACGCAGCGGTTCATAAGTGCAAGCGAGTGCACCCCGATTATGGCATTAATCAACGCCAGGGTGAAGCCGGGAGAAGCCTGGGTTCAATACGCAATTCGGTGGCGGAACCTATGGTCAAAATGCGAACAACGCATAGAAGAAGCTCCTGCCGTGGGTATGTTCGTAGGGGCCCTTGATCCTCGGGCGACTATATCCCAATTTATGATGTTCTTCAAGCCGACCATGTTCCATACCTTGATTAACAAGTGGACCAGATGGGCCATAGGCCGACCTCCTCAAAAACGGATCTCCGGAATGAAAAGGGCAAAGGAAAAGCGACTTTCGTTGCCAACACTCAACAACAACTGAGTGACCCGAAACCAGTAGCTCACCAAAACAACAAACCAAGATCCCTCGAGGAAAATTTGAGACGTCCTTACTCGTTCTCCCGGGATAAAACGAGGAGACTATTCGAACTGGCGGTGCGCAACAGGCTCATCATTCTGCCGGATCCGAAACGCCTACTGCAACCGGACGACGTCAACAATCCCAATTACTGCCCCTACCACCGAATAGTGGGCCACCCAATCGATGATTGCTACGTCTTCAAAAACTGGGTTGAAGACCAGTACCAACAGAGCAAGTTAGCGCTGTCCGAAAACTGGAAGGTAAACCCGCCACAGCAGCACGCTCCTAAAAAAGTGGATACGCCGGGGGCATCATGCTCATTTGTAGAGGAAGCTCCGTGGGAAGTTGTCCTTTCGGCTAAAACTAAAAGAATGCTGAAGGATTTTCAAGCATGTTCGGCGATTAGGTGGAAAAGCCCGCTGGAGCCTGAGATTATTGACGGGATGCTGAAACCGCGCACAACGCCGAAAGTTGGTAACGATGGGCAAAACCTCCAGGCCAAGCCTCCGAAGTCTTCAAAGAAAAAGAAGAAGAACAAGAAGCCCGTGCAGCTCGATGGTAATCGTACAGGTCTGCAAAAATATATCGACGCACTGGAGGAATACAACCAAAAGGCACGGACCCCAGTCACACTGGAAGAATTCTTCAAGCATATTCTCGAGAACGGAAACAGTGACATTGATGAAGGAGACGATTCTTCAGAAGAACCCGAGAATTATATAGCGAGTTTCCACATGATCTCTCACCTGTCGTTAAAAGATGAAGAAGCTTTCTCGGCATCGAAAAGCAATGCAGAGGAACTGAGGGCAGGACCGGCGTCAAAATCCCTTGAACAGTCAAACGACCTGACTAATAAACTGTTGGACGAAGCCCTTCAAAAGAGGAAAGCTGACTGAGAGCGTGAAACGGCCATATACGAAAAGGCCAAGCATCGGCGTCAGGATGAAGAAGTTGCGGCGAGGAAGAGTCACAAAGTACTCCAACTGGATCGAAGCACACCCACGGCAGACAAAAGCAGGTTTAAGACGGGGAAATGGTTCGCCAAAGCCCTGTCAATAGGAATGAAGCTGCCACCTTTCGAAGGAAATACTCCCGGGAGTACGTGCTTCGACGAAGCGAATGTACATCCGAACTACTGCTTATACAATCGGAAGATCACACACCCTACTGAAGAGTGCAATACCTTCAAGAAGTGGTGGCAGGGATACGTTGCCCACCGACAACACTTCAAGCGGATGAAGCATAAAGCCTATCGGAAACAGAGAAGCACGACAGATGAGCGTAAAGGAACAGCCAATAACTGTCATATGGTTTATGCCATTTCAGAAAAAGGAAAATCTCAAGTTCTTACCTTCGGGAGCGATTCTGATGAAGAAATAGCTCTTGGCCTTCTCTTCAAGAAATCCACCTCTAAAAAAGAAGAAGAGATGAAGAACTGTGAGAATATTCAGCTACGTAACCATACGTTACCTGAAAAGAAGCTTGGACCCTCAAACAAAGGTTCGGACAGAAGAGACAAGGGAAAGGGAAAAGTCTCTTAGGAGAATGCCCTCGATGATAGAGTCGCCGAAAATCTCACGGCCAAGGACATGCCCAAGAAGAACAAGATGGATTACAATGTCCTGACACATCTGAGGATGATACCCTCATAATTGAGTATTTTGGATGCCCTTCACCTGTCTAAAGCGGCAAGAGATTCCCTGATCAAGACGTTACAAGAGCCAGACCAGTTTCAAGCCTTCCTTGCAGAAGAAAAGATGAAGAATGAGCTGGAAGAAGTCCACACGGATGACATCACCTTCATCGATGAAGACCTCCTTCTCGGAACATGCGAGCATAACCGTCCGCTGTATATAATTGGGTATTGTCACGACATCAAGATAGGGAACATCCTGGTCGACAACGGGTCCTCCGTCAACCTTCTCAATGTGAGAGTGTTGAGGGAGATTTGCATGAATGTGCAGCACTTGGCTCGGGATAAAATTACCATCTCGGGTTTTGACTCCCAATCATCACAAACGCTCGGGTCCATAATACTGACATTACGCTTCGGGTTACTCGTCACTGACATCAAGTTCCATGTTATTGACGCCAAGACTTGCTACAACGCTTTGCTCGACAGGCCTTGGTTACATGAGTACAACATCATCCTTTCTACACAACATCAATGTATGAAGTACTTCAAGGACGGCCTCGAGTACACAGTTATAGGGAGCTGAACCCATTCTCCGTAAATGAAGTCCGCAAATATGAAGACTCCAAGTACTTATTACCAGACCTCGAAGACATGGAAAGATGCCGCAAACCAGAGAATAAACAAAAAGCCATCGCCACTGTCCCGATCTTTGGGAGCGATGCCGAGGAGGATGAAGAGATGGTCTACTCGGGACAACCCCAAGGCAACAGGCCAGGACCATCTACTCCTATTCTGGTCTTTGGCAGTGACTCTGAAGACGAGGCCAACACAGTGTTCTCCGTCCGCCCGTCAATGCAGACCTTTGCTGGAGCCGACCAGAGTTTACAAATTACCATGGTTCCGCAGCGGCATTACAAAGAACTTGATGCACTTAATATATACAACGTGCAAGATCTGCAGACCTTCTACGTCCCTCCTAAGCAAAGAGGTGAAAAGGCGATCCTTTTCTACCAATCCACGGAGACTAAAATAGAGAAAGAAGTATGGCACGGTGCCGAACCTGCGCTCGACAGGCTTCAACCAATCTGTCTACCCAGGTACTATGCAGAGGGACTGAAAAGGCTATTGAGATGCCAAGGTGTGCCATTCAAACAGACTGCTCAAAAATCCCAGTTCTATAATAAGATTTGGGACATTCCCAGGACTCAGCGAAAGATGCCCAACGGGAGAATGTAGACAACTGGCCTTGGATACGTTCGGTCCAAGAAACGGGAGCGATTCCAGGGCTGCCATGTTATAAATGATTTTGGTTGAAAAGAGAATGCCTTTCCAGATAGCGCTGATATTGAAATAGAGCGAAATCCTGCCGTGGGAATACCAAGCCCATCATTCGAAGAACAGATTAACAAGCTAATGAGAGAAGCAGGTCAAAAGGTTCGGGATGACCACAGCCGCGAAATGGCCATTTACGAAAAGTCCAGCGCAACATATCATTCAACAGGCTACGGAGGATGACGATCCCCTTCACCCTCAACCCGTTGTGTGCTCTCATGGCAAAAAGAAAGACTGACGTAGAAGCAACAATAAGGTAAAGAACGGGAATGATGTTCAAAAAAAGCGAAGCGGATTCAAGAAACCACGCGATCGAGAAAAAGTCAGCTGGAATCCGTCTTTTATGAAAAAGATGGGTCAAGAATACTCTTTCCCTCAAGACAAGACAAGAAAAATATTCAACCTTGTCACGAAGCATCAAATGATGACACTCCCGGAGTCTCGGCACCCTGAGCAAGTAAACGAGATCCACTATCCGGCTTATTACTCCTACCACCGAGCAATAAAGCATCCTCTTGAAGGTTACTTCACCTTCAAAGACTGGGTCGAAGAACAGTATCAACGAGGCAGGTTCGCTCTATCTGACAGTTAGAAGGTAACCCCTCCACGAAAGCATGAGCCAAGAGCAACCTACGCCGCGAAGGAAAGTCTGGATCAACATCGAGCTTGGAAATAGACTCGTACCTGCCATGTGATAACGTTCTCAAAGGAGGGAGAGCATAAGAATACGGATGACCTCTCTCATTGCTTCGCCAATGAAGATGAAGACGAGGTGATCTCAGAATTTCCACCAGCACCAAAAGAGCTGGAAGATGGGATACATACCACGGCGGACAACCTGAGAAAAATCGACATGGAGACGGAAAAAGAGCCAAGGCCAACGTTCGTCAGTGAGCTACTGTTTGAAAAGCAGGTGGCCATGCTAAAAGACATGCTTATGCAGTATAAAGACTGCTTCGTATAGAATTATTCCGAGATGCCGGGACTAGATCCAGAAATAGCATTGTATAAACTGGCTATATCGCCGGACATTAAGCCAGTCAAGCAAGCGCCAAGAAGAATGCAGCTCGAACTTGAGATGAGCATCAACACTGAAATCAAGAAGCTAATTGACTCTGGCTTCATCCAAGAAGTTCAATGCCCTGACTAGATTGCCAATTTTGTCCCTGTGATGAAGAAAAATGGGACAGTACGCGTCTGCGTAGACTTTCGGGGCCTCAATAAATCTTGCCCGAAGGATGATTTCCCAGTACCGGTTACCGAGCTAATGATAGATAACATGTCCACTCATGAAGTCTTCTCCTTCATGGACAGATCCTTAGAATACAACCAAATCAAGATGCATCCTGAAGACCGAAAGCACACTGCTTTCCGAACTCCGATAGGCATATTCTGCTACAAAGTGATGCCCTTCGGTCTGAAGAACGATGGCGCCGCCTATCAGAGGGCCATGACAAAGATCTTCGATGACCTCATACACGAGATTGTCGAATGTTATATCGACGACCTCGCGGTGAAAAGAAAATTGTACGAGGAGCACTGGGAGCATTTGAAGATAGTGTTCTAGCGCCTTCGAAAGTACAATCTGAAGATAAACCCTCTGAAATACGCGTTTGGAGTTTCCTCGGGCAATTTCTTAGGATTCATCGTACGATACCACGGCATCGAAATAGACCCATCAAAAATTAAGGCGATTATGGAAATGCCCGCGCCAAGAACTCTCAAACAACTGCGGTCTCTTCAAGGATAACTCACGTATATCCGGCGGTTCATAGCTAACCTCTCCGACAAATGCCGCACCTACAGCCATCTAATGAAGAAGAGGACCCCGTTCGTTTGGGATCATAGATGCCAAAGTGCACTGGACAAAATCAAGCAATATCTGCAGACCCCGCCGGTACTGATTGCTCCAGTCAAGGGAAAACCCCTCATCCTGTACACAACAACCCTTGAAGGTTCTTTAGGCACGCTATGGGCACAAGAGAACGATCAGGGAAAGGAGACAGCTCTATACTATTTGAGTCGAGTTCTCCTGGGGCAGAAAACAACTACTCCCCTATCGAAAAGCATTGCCTGGTATTAATCTTCGTAGTAACGAAGCTCCGACATTATGCCTTGGCACTGTTAGTGTTTATGCCCTAGAAGGCCATTACTGTATCATACTAGTTTGTATATTACTTAATAGAAGCTTAGGATATTCACAGTTGTATTGACAGTCTTGCTAAAAATGGTAGTATGCTATTTGGTTTGTGTCTACTTTAATATGTGCATATGTTTCTTGTAACGTATCGCTTATACATATTAGTAGAGCCCTTAGGATCTTTGCTTGATTACCAGCGTTGTGATGGCAGTCACACTAGTGGGGGCTGGGTAGTCTATAAGCAACCTCCTATACAGGTCCCTAGTCGTAGGATTATCGAGACAGGGCATCGATACTCCGGAGTAGACTAGTGTATACGCTTCTCATCCCAGTTGTGGAGATGGTCTGTCCCACAGCCATCAGTACATCGTACTGGAGATAGTATACAGGTGCTCGTTAGGTTACGGGTACACCGGACAGGACTCGCGGGGAACTGTTGGTTGGTATTATACCCGTCGTCAGTTAACAGTTCCCAGGTGACATGAGTACAGCATAGTCCGCAGACTTGACACTGCTACTTCGCCTCGAGTGTGTCCCACTGTTCTTAGATTGCTACCCTACCACGACTCAAAGGAGTCGTGCAGCAGTTGGGTGCAGTCCCGAGCATTTGGAGGCAGTGGCGGTTAGACAGGACTCGTCTCTCCCGGTATTGGGAGTTGATATCGCGCTGTGTCAGAGAGCTATTACGCAAAGTCCCTGGCCAGGGCAAGCGAGATTTACTGGTAGGTTTTCCAGTAGTTTCTCAATGTGTAATGGGCTACGCTCCGACATGACTTATACCGCTATTAGGGCACTGACGCTTGCCGCCCCCCTAGGCCCGATATGCGATGGTCCTAGATGAGCAGACCGGACTGTATGGAGATTGTCACATCAGACTCAGTAGGAGTTCGGATGGGTTTCCTCATCGGCCTTCTTATCAACATCTACCTGGGGACCGTTACGTACAGCCAGTGCCGCTTGCGGTCTGTGGTTAAACCCACTGCCAGCGTAGTGTCGAGTCTCTAGAGTCCCACACAGAGAGTTCCCCTGCTTCGGGCGAAATGATATAGAGGTCGTATGGTTTTACGATAGGGTTCGGACACATACGTATTTTTACGCACGTACAATGTTCGGACAGTTTTTACTAGTCGGCTTTGGTTTAAGCCAGATTCTAGTATCGGATTATTGGATTTATACAGTCTAAAGTTTTTCTGTATTTTCACGGATAGGAGAGGCGTTCTTGTAATTTGTCGGGAAGCTTCTAGAAGGATGATGACTTGAAGGGTAAGGTGGGATTTGCATTTATTGGATTAATGAGTCATGAGAGTGAATCGTCCATGGAGTTAATGATTCATTTATGATTCATATGACTCATATGATGAATCACTTAGTGTATTAATGAAACATGGTGATAATTCATTATTTGTTATTTACTTAATATTATCATATGTTTCATATATACACAAATGATTTCATTCATCCAAAAGTATTCTCATTCTCACATTCTCTCTCCTCAAGCTCTCTCTCTTCAAACCCTAACCCTAACCTATCATGTGCTGAGATCAAGGGTTAGCTAGACTAATACATCCCTAATCCAACTCTATATCACCTAGGTAGCTTAGATTAGCACTTTGAGCAACCTAGTTACCTCAAGCTAGAGGTCAAGCTTGGAGTAGGAGCTCTCGGGTGGATCGTCTTTGACTTGAGGAGGCCGTTGAGGTGCCGATGTTCCAAGGAGCCTACGAGGAGTGGTGGACAGCGATGAAGACCCGAAGGATAAGTAATGTGAGGTATAACTTCGAATCCGAGTAGTTAAACCTCTCGTAGTTTGCTAGTAACGGTTTAGACACGATTCATGCGCTCAAGTCCGTGTTACGAAGCTTTGATAATCATTTTTCATATATTCCGCCTCCCCGCAAGTTCGTGGGGTGCGTGACATGGAATTACAGTGGTATCAGAGCCAACTAAACCATTACTACCTTGTTAGCAACTAATTAAAAGTTCGATCGACGGAAAACACGAAAACGAAACCCGGGATCCCTAACAGTTTCTGTAAATTTTAAACGTGTCAAAAAAAATATTTGATATACCTTAAAATTCACAGCAGGGAAATATAAGAAAACTGGAAAAATACGAGCTCTCAATAGTGCTTTTGGCCGCGGATCCGCCGCCGAGTCAACTCCGAGTTGACTCGGATTTGCGCAGTAATTCCTATATTTTGGTGTTCTGTTTTCCTGTATGTTCTGTTTCTGCTCAGGTTACTTCTGTGCTGGCTTGCATTTGGGGTAGACACGGAAAAAAGTTGTCGATCGATATTCTAAGTTATTTGCTAATTGGGTTTTTATCTGTAATGTTTAATGTGTTCGTAAACCTCCCCTAACTGCTAGTATGTCGGTTGGCAGGGGGTTGCACATTTCTGTAATATTTACTGTTTGTGTATATGAACTTGATTGGATCGTTTTGATGATTAGCCGGGGTTTGAGATGGGTTTTATATTCATTCATTCGATGTAAATTGTAATATGATGTAATATTCTTTTGCGGGGCACATCCAGGTTGCGGTTGTAGCCACCGTTGTATTATTTCATTTACTGTTTTTTGCTCCTAGGATAGACCAAAGGTGGGGTACACAAACTACCAGGTACGTTGAAGTGTTTAGTGGCCTACTCATATTGTTGAGGGAGACCGCTTCACTTCGGGTACTTGGCGGGTAGTTTGCCGTACCCGTAGGGGTCTAGGGTGGGGTAATGGCTATTCATCACAACTGTGTAATCCGTCTTTTGTTGCAGGCTCAAAGGAAAAGCGGATTGCTTGTATATCCATTAATGTTCATCTGAGATCTGGAATGCCTATTATTGCGTCTGACGAATGTACAATATCTATATATGATAGCTATTTAGACGTCACTTATGTTTTACACCCGCGCTAGCCCAACCCCCGCTCTGTCGTTAGTTAAGTAACCTAACGGGTGATGACGGGACCCAGTGGCGAATGTGGATGGCATAAGAGGACGTTGTATTTTCGTTGTTTTCTGCAATGATAGGTTAAATGATGGGACACATTATTTTAATGCAAAGAAAATAAACCAAAGTTGAATCGTTGGAACAAATTTAAAAGAAACCACTCGGTTTTTTTAAAAGAGCAGAATTTTTAATTGCGGAGCTTTAACCACTCCTTTTAAAAAGCTATCAGGTTCCTTCGATTATATCAAGTTCACTACGTTCACGGTTTCACCAAAACCAGTCGTAGCCCTCCGTCATTTCTTATGGATGGTCAGTAGTATTCATGCTATGTTTGTTGGCTTTCGTCAAGGCATAGTGTTTGGTAGCTGCTGGGGTATTCATTTGTTGCATAGATAGATGAGTTGGTTTGGGACAGTCGTATTATCTTGTTGGCTTTCGTCAAGGGTATGTACGGGTGGGTTCAAATTAACAAGATAATGATGGGCAGAACTTGACATGTGACTTATTATTTGTTGGCTTTCGTCAAGGTCATAAGAACATGGGGCAAAAATCCACATCGGGAGTTTCTAAAGAAACTGAAACTTGCTAGTGTTGCATACCATTTGGAGTTTGATGAATGTTGGTAGGATTCCTTCAACATTATCATACGATGATATTTGGATCCCGATCCTACTATGAGTATATGCTACTTATCAAGAGATTCGTCACTTAACGATCAATGCTATAAACCAAGTAGGTGTCGAGAAAGGTGTCAGCGGGGCTACGCCCCCAGAGAAAAGAGGTTATTTAATTAAGGAACTTCGCGAAAGCGTTGGAAAACCTCCCTCGAAGTACTGACACTGACCTAGATGAACGGTTAAGCAAGTATTGTACAGTGAGAATAGTCCTGGCTAATTCTTCTTTTATGCTTTGAGGAAGGATTCGAGAAACAGTGGGAGCCATCCAGTTTAGATAAACTAAAAACAATCTAAACTTGCAAAAGCATCATGCTAAGGTGTTTTCTTCTCTCTCTCTTTCATTGCAGCGACCTTGTGACCATGACTAGGTTACATCTAGATAACAATTTGACTGAATCTGACTTATATGACTGGCAAAGGTCTGTCCAGATGTCTATTGCCTATGACAAGCTGGACCACCCTATTACTACTCAAGATCCCGCCGTCCCAGGTCCAGTTTCCACCGTCACGGATATGGATATCCGTCAGACAAGGGAAAAGGATAAAGCGAAAGCCAAGTGCCTCGTGTTGGCTTCAGTTGATGGTGTATACCAGAAGCAGCACGAGAAGATCAGTTTCCATCTTTCTCCATAACAAAGATTTATATGGAGAGCTATCTCATATCACAAGATATGAGGCCTCGAACAAATTAAATCAAGCGAGGTTGGCTGTCGGGTCATCAGTAGGGGACAACGTCCTTACGATGACTAGCTATATTAATGAGCTCAAGGACCTGGAGACCGAATTGGGAAACAGTTCATATGCTGATTTATTTCCACAGTTCCTACCCTCTACTTACACCCTGAAAGAAACCAGGGAGACACAAGCTCTGCTTAATGGGGGACCTTCTTGTTCTACATCCAGGGCGAAAGCAAAGGGTGAAAAGAAGAAGACCTCTACAAAGCCGATATACGGTGTCAGTAAAGTAGGAGGAATGGGAAGAGCAAAAGTTTCGGGACTTGGTGTAGGTAACGAGGGATGTTCCTACTGTTATGGGAACGGACATTGGCAGAAGGATTGCAGGGCTTTGGAAGCCAGTAGTCAGGATACGAAGCATGTTGTGGCTTTGGCCTTAAGTGTGTTTGTAATTGAGAACTGTTTGTCAATTAACTCTACTTCCTGGGTACTAGATACCGGAGCAGGATCTCATATCCGTAATTCATTACATGCTTTGAGAAACCGTAGAGTTATAAGGATAGGTGATTTGTCTCTCAGAGTTGCAAACGGAATAAGCGTGGACGCTGAATCCGTGGGAGAATATCGCCTAGGTTTGACAAGTGGGCAGATACTGATTCTACGTAACTGTTTGTATGTACCTAGTTTGACTTGTAATATCATATCAGTGTCCTCACTTTCGAGAGAGGGATATGATTTTACATTCGTAAGCGATGTAGTTCGCATCCACCTAAATCAAGTTCTGATTGGGTCCGGTACATTAGAGACGATATATACGTATTGAGTCAAGCTCAGGTTTTCAATGTCCAGAACACACTTAAAAGAAAGTCTCCAGAAATAAATCAGGCTTTCTTATGGCATTGTAGACTATGTCACATCAATGAAACACGATTAACTAAGTTACATAGAGAAGGATATTTGAATCCGTTCGAATATCGATCTTATGCTACTTGTGAATCTTGTCTCATGGGAAAGATGACAAAGACTCCGTTTACTGGACACGGAGTAAGAGCGAGCGAGCTCTTGGGACTCGTACACAATGACGTGTGCGGTCCAATGTCAACACATGTGCGAGGTGGTTATTCCTACTTCATTACTTTTACGGATGATTTCTCTAGGTATGGACATGTCTTCTTAATGAAGCATAAATCCGAAGCCTTTGAGAAATTCCAGGAATACAAGAATGAAGTGGAAAACCAAACAGGCAAAAGCATCAAGACACTGAGATCTGATCGAGGTGGTGAATACTTAAGTGCCGAGTTCCTGGGTTACTTAAAAGAGAATGGAATTCTCTCTCAGCTTACTCCTCCATACACACCACAACACAATGGTGTATCGGAAAGGAGGAATCGAACCCTATCGGATATGATTCGTTCCATGATGAGTAAGGCTGAGTTACCGCGATCTTTCTGGGGTTATGCGCTAGAATCAGCTGCATATCTTTTAAACAAGGTTCCCACCAATACTGTGCCTACCACACCATATCAGATGTGAAGTGGGAAGAAACCCTATCTTCAGTACCTGAAGACATGGGGATATCCAGCTTTTGTAAAAAAGCAGCTCCGGACAAGCTCGAGACACGCTCAGTAGAGTGTAAGTTTATGGGATATCCAAAGAACTCCATGGGATATTGTTTCTATTATGCAGAGGAACAAAAGGTTTTTGTTTCTCGTCATGCCCGCTTCTTAGAAACTGAATTTTTAGAAAATCAGAAAAGTGGGAGCGCAGTAGAACTGGAAGAAATTCCAGAACCACAAGCTGTTACTGAAAGTATGGTAGAACCAGAAGTTTCAGAAGAAAGGGACATACCAGCGCCTATCCGCAGAAGTAGTAGGCAGTCTCATCCACCCGAGAGATACTACGGTTTTCTCATAGACGGGGATCGAGAAGATTGCGTCATTGATAATAATGACCCTACTAGCTTCCAGCAAGCCATTCAGAGCGGCGACTCAGTAAAATGGCTGGATGCAATGCAGACCGAAATGGAGTCCATGTACACTAACAAAGTATGGACTTTGGACATTGCTCCAGATGGGGTAAAACCCGTAGGATGCAAATGGATCTTCAGAAAGAAGATTGGTGTAGATGGACAGGTTGAAACCTATAAAGCTAGACTTGTTGCAAAGGGTTTCCATCAAAGAGCTGGTTTGGACTATGACGAAACCTTTTCTCCAGTGGCTATGCTCAAATCCATTCGGGTCCTTCTTGCTATTGCTGCCTTCCACAATTATGAGATCTGGCAGATGGACGTAAAGACGGCCATTCTAAATGGTAATTTGGAAGAGTGCGTCTATATGGATCAGCCAGAGGGATTCATTCAGAGTGGGAGCAGCGGTAAAGTGTGCAAGCTGCTTAAGTCCATTTATGGACTAAAGCAGACATCGCGGAGTTGGAACATCTGTTTTGATGATACTGTCAAAGAATTCGACTTTATCAAAAATCCAGATGAACCATGCATATACAGTAAGATTGTAGGGAAAGTTGTTGTATTCCTCGTCTTGTACGTGGATGACATTCTCCTAATAGGAAGTGATATTCCTATGCTACAGTCAGTCAAAATATTCTTGTCACAGAAGTTCTCCATGAAGGACCTGGGTGATGCCACCTACATTCTGGGGATCCAGATATATCGTGATAGATCAAAGAGGATGTTGGGACTTTCGCAGTCTAGGTACATAGACACCATATTGAAAAGATTCAATATGGAAGATTCTAAGCGCGGTAACCTACCGGCTTGTCACGGAATCACCCTCTCCAAAGAGATGTCTTCCAAGACTGATTTGGAAAGGGATCGCATGTCGATTATACCCTACGCTTCTGCGGTATGCTCTATAATGTATGCGATGTTATGTACCAGACCAGATGTAGCATACGCATTGAGCGTTGTAAGCCGGTATCAGGCAAACCCAGGGGAGAAGCACTGGATAGCAGTAAAAAACATTCTCAAGTACCTGAGGAGGACTAAGGAGATGTTCTTAGTGTACGGCGGAAAAGGCCTCCAGATCGAGGCCTTTGCCGACTCCAGCTTCCAGAGTGACAAGGATGACTCCAAGTCCATGTCGGGTTATGTCTTTACCCTCAATAGAGGGGCGGTCTGTTAGAAGAGTTCCAAGCAGGAGACCGTTGCTGACTCAACGATGGAAGCGGAGTACATAGCTGCTTGCGATGCCGCAAAAGAAGTTTTCTGGATGAAGAAGTTCCTCATAGAACTTCAGGTGGTTCCTACCAGTGTTGGTCCAATACCTCTGTATTGCGATAACAACGGCGTTATAGCTTTAGCGAAGGAACCCAGGTCCCATCAGAAGTCCAGACACATCTTAAGGCGGTATCACCTGATCAGGGAGATCGTAGATCGCCGGGAGATCGAGGTAAAGAGAGTAGATACAAAGAATAACACTGCTGATCCATTCACAAAGGCCATTCCTCAGACGCAGTTCGAGAGGCTATTCGAGATGATAGGTCTGCGATATGCCAGTACATGGCCCTAGTGCAAGTGGGAGATTGTTAGTGTTTATGCCCTAGAAGGCCATTATTATATCATACTAGTTTGTTTATTACATAATGGAAGCTTGGGATATTCACAGTTGTATTGACAGTCTTGCTAAAAATGGTAGTATGCTGCTTGGTTTGTGTCTACTTTAATATGTGCATATGATTCTTGTAACGTATCGCTTTTATATATTAGTAGAGCCCTTAGGATCTTTGCTTGATTACCAGCGTTGTGATGGCAGTCACACTAGTGGAGGCTGGGTAGTCTATAAGCAACATCCTATACAGGTCCCTAGTCGTAGGATTATCGAGACAGGGCATCGATACTCCGGAGTAGACTAGTGTATACACTTCTCATCCCAGTTATGGAGATGGTCTGTCCCACAGCCGTCAGTACATCGTACTGGAGATAGTATACAGGTGCTCGTTAGGTTACGGGTACACCGGACAGGACTTGCGAGGAACTGTTGGTTGGTATTATACCCGTCGTCAGTTAACAGTTCCCAGGTGACATGAGTACAGCATAGTCCGCAGACTTAACACTGCTACTTCGCCTCGAGTGTGTCCCGCTGTTCTTAGATTGCTACCCTACCACGGTTCAAAGGAGTCGTACAAACAGGTAGCAGTTGGGTGCAGTCCCGAGCATTTGGAGGCAGTGGCGGTTAGACATGATTCGCCTCTCCCGGTATTGGGAGTTGATATCGTGATGTGTCAAAGAGCCATTACGCAAAGTCCCTGGCCAGGGCAAGCGAGATTTACTAATAGGTTTTCCAGTAGTTTCTCAAGGTGTAATGGGCTACGCTCCGACACGACATATACCGCTATTAGGGGACTGACGCTTGCCGCCCCCCTAGGACTGATATGCAATAGTCCTAAACGAACAGACCGGACTGTACGGAGATTGTCACATCAGACTCAGTAGGAGTTCGGATGGGTTTCCTCATCGGCCTTCTTATCGACATCTACCTGGGGACCGTTACGTACAGCTAGTGCCGCTTGCGGTCTGTGGTTAAACCCACTGCCAGCGTAGTGTCGAGTCTTTAGAATCCCACATAGAGAGTTTCCCTGCTTCGGGCAAACGATATAGAGGTCGTATGATTTTACGACAGGGTTCGGACGCATACGTATTTTTACGCACGTACGATGTTCGGACAGTTTTTACTAGTCGGCTTTGGTTTAAGCCAGATTCTAATATCGGATTATTAGATTTATACAGTCTAAAGTTTTTCCGTATTTTCACGGATAGGAGGGGCATTCTCGTAATTTGTCGGGAAGCTTCTAGAAGGATGATGACTTGGAGGGTAAGGTGGCATTTGCATTTATTGGATTAATGAGTCATGAGAGTGAATCATCCATGGAGTTAATGATTCATTTATGATTCATATGACTCATGTGATGAATCACTTAGTGTATTAATGAAATATGGTGATAATTCATTACTTAATATTATCATATGTTTCATATATACATAAATGATTTCATTCATCCAAAAGTATTCTCATTCTCACCTTCTCTCTCCTCAAGCTCTCTCTCTTCAAACCCTAACCCTAACCTCTCATGTGTTGAGATCAAGGGTTAGCTAGACTAATACATCCCTAATCCAACTCTATATCACCTAGGTAGCCTAGATTAGCACTTTGAGAAACCTAGTTACCTCAAGTTAGAGGTCAAGCTTAGAGTAGGAGCTCTCGGGTGGATCGTCTTTGACTCGAGGAGGCCGTTGAGGTGCCAATGTTCCAAGGAGCCTACGAGGAGTGGAGGACAGCGATGAAGAACCGAAGGACAAGTAACGTGAGGTATAACTTCGAGAAGAGTCATCCAAGAAACTCATGACGGACTCTGTGGTTCTCATCAAGCCAAGCCAAAGATGAAGCTGAAGATCAAAAGAATGGGTTACTATTGGCCCACGATGATTCAGGACTGCCTCGAATATGCGAAGTGGTGTCACTCATGCCAAATTCACGGGAACTTCATCCACCAGCATCCGAATCCGCTACACCCAACACTGGATAGCTGGCCATTCGAAATATGGGGAACCGATATAATTGGGCCCATCGAACCGGCATCATCCAAGGGATATAGGTTCATATTAGCAATGAACGATTACTTCTCCAAGTGGGCAGAAGCAATACCGCTAAGAGAGATGAAGACGGGGAACATCCTCCATTTCTTCAGGACACATGTCATCTACCGGTTCGGCACTCCGCGGCGGATCATCTTGGATAATGGGCTGGCCTACAGAAGCCATAAGATCAGCCGCTTCGCATAGCAGCATAAAATAGATTGGAGATACTCTTCGGTCTATAATCGCCGAGCTAACTGTCTAGCTGGGGCTTTCAACAAGACCTTAACAAAGATCATAAAGAAAATGGTGTCCAGAAATAAAATGGACTGGCACGAGAGATTGCATGATGCTCTCTGGGCTTATCGAACCATGTTCAAGACGGCCACGAATACAACGCTATTCGCGTTGGTATTCTGTACGAAAGCAGTACTTCCCTTAGAGATAGACCTACCCTCTCTACGAGTAGCAGTTTGATACAAGCTGGCGGATGAAGAAAATGCCCATCTTTGGCTTGAGGAGCTCAATGCCCTCGATGAAACTCATCTCATGGCGCAGCAAAACCTGGAAGCTTACAAAGCAAGGATGACACGCACATATGAAAGATTAACTAGGCCGAGAACATTCCGCCAATGCGAACTCATGCTAGTCGTAAAAGACCAAATATCCCCAATCATGCTAAACAAGGAAAATTCGAGCCAAACTACGAGGGTACGTACATCATAGACAAGGTCTACCAAGGTGGGGTCTACTTGCTCATGGATATGCATGGCAAAAGACCCTTCCGGCCAATAAACGGCCGGTTCCTTAAGAAATACTATGCTTAACAAGTCAGGGCTTAGGTTAATGATAGATGACGACGCTCGTATCCGCTCGCTGTCCTCCCGAGTCCAAACTCTATAAGTAGTATCCGGCAAAACTTTGCCTCGAAGCTGCTATGGACCAAGATGTCCTTAAACTAATAATGGACCGAGATGTCCTTAAACTAACAATGGACCGCAATGTCTTTAAACTAAATACATCTCATCAAACACGGCGACAATGGAATCCAGGTCCGCAAGTCCCAGCGGCGAGGATTGCAACTTAAGTCCCGCTGGCTGCACAACCGCCCCGGTGGCGAAATCCCCCTAAGTGCCATTGGCAAACGGAGGAGTTAAAAGAAGGTACGTCCACAAGCAAAAGGGGCACGGATGAAAACCCGAAAGGGTGCCGTGAGTAAAAACAGCAGGGCTACCAGCGAGCTTGTGAAAACCCGAAAGGGCGCAATCTCGTTAAAATAGAGACACCTGAAAGGTCCTCTCGACCTTTTGAGGAGAAAACACCCACGTGAGATCCTTACGACTCACAAAAGGGAGCAACACACTTAGGGATCCCCACGATTCCTAAGGAGAAATTACACTTACAAAATCCTCACGACTCGTAAGGAGAATTCCCCATATGAGACCCTCATGGTTCGTAGGATTCAAAAGCCTTAAGCTATAGGGATCTGAACCTATTCTTAAGCCATCACACTCCCCAAGTTTCCCTACAAGCGGTCCAATAGTGACCCTTGTATACAATCCACGGGCACATATAAACGTTCCCTCACCTAGTTCCACCATTGGCGTGAAATTTCCCCATTTGGAGAACAACACTTGTAAGTCCTCTCAGCTTGCAAGGAAAAAATACTCTTGTGAGATTGTTACGACTTACGAGAGAATATGTCACTTAGGAATCCTCACGACTCCTAAGGAGAAAATACACCTACGAGATCCTCACGACTCGTAGGGAGAAATACCTTTATGAGATCCTTACGGCTCGTAAAGTCAAAAAGCCTTTGTTAACAGGATCCTAACCCTGTTTGCTAAGCCACCTCTGTTCAAACCGACAAAGTCAAATGATGATTCGCTCCTGGAAACAATCCCAGTGGTAGCGATGATGATACCTAGATTGGTATCAAATTCCAAGTCTTTTCACGGCAAATGATGATTTGCTCCCGGCCATATTCCAGTCGCAGCGATGCTGATGCTAAGATTGGTATCAGATCTCAAATTCCATACTCGCAACAAAAATCAGCGAGCCAAAAATGCATATGAAATAGCCGAAATGATGGGACAACTCGCAATAAAAATCAGCGAGTTAAATATATGCAGATAAGATAGCCGAAATGTTTAGGCAACTCGCAATAAAAAACAGCGAGTAAAAAAGAAAAATAGCCGAAATGATTAGGCACAGCAACAAAAAGCCGAAATGATTGGGCAATCGCGACTTTCGCGATATAAAAAGCTAAAATGATAGAGTATCACGGAAAGAAATAAAAAATGAAATGAAACTTTTACCCTGCAGGTGAGATCACATCGACCCCTGTATACAATCCATGGGCACAAATAAAAAGGGAACCATATTGTCCCACCAGGCTTCGTCAAAGGGAAGCCAGATCTCGATGGCTACATCTACAGCCTAGTAATCAACAAAGGCATTCCTTCTCGTTCCAACCAGAAGCAGATACGACGTCAACAAAATGGAGCCACGGCAAAGTCCCCTAGTTCCAAATCTCGACGGTTCACAGACAGCCTGGAGACTACCTCGGAGCCACGGCAAAGTCCCTTAGTTCCAAATCTCAACGGTTCATGGACAACCCAGACACAATCTCTACATTCGTCGCAATATTGCAGACACAATGTCAACAAATGAACCCAAGGAAAATCCCTCGCTTCAGGGTCTTGACGGCAACTCAAATAAGACCTGAAAAGACTATCGGAGATCATCCCACACCAGTATGGAGTGGTCATGACTCATCGGGGCTCCCAAACTGAGCCTAACTTCAAGTAAAAAGCGGCAAGGAATATCCCTAACGCTTGCTGATTGTTGGAGATTTTGTATGCGTTTTAAATTTAAGAATACCACAATCAAGACGGTGTCGCTTGGTAGCTAGCCGGTTAAGTACGGGTCGATCCACAGGGAGAAGGAATCCTTTTCTTTATGTTCTAACGAGTTAAGTCCTAACTTTGGTAGGTTTTGTTTTAAGATCTAAGAATGAGAATAAATTGATATAAAGGCTTGCTAGGGTTATGATTAGGTTAGTTCGAAATATATATTCTTCTCACTTCTTTTAATGCTCTAGTTAAGAATATAGGTATTAGGGTAATAGTCAACAACGGGGATTAGCACGACTAGGAAGAAACTTAGTTTCTTTCTTTTGGTCCTTATCCGTCCGTTCTTGGCTCTTATAGCCCTAACCTCCGGTTAATTCAACCATAACCGGTCTAACTAGGGAATTGTTTGCTATAGTGCCCTCAAGGCAATTATTATAGTCGCGGACTTGTGATTATGATGATTGAATGAGGACCTATACTGATAAAACAGTCTTACTCAAGATGATAGTATGCTATCTGGTTTGTCTTTATCATCATGTACGTGTTGATAGAGCCTATAGGATTCTTGCTTGACTGCCAGCACTATGATGGAGATCATATATGAGAGAGAGGGGGCCGGCCAATATTATTGGTGGGGGAGTTCATTTCATTTGGACATTACATGGTTCATTACACTAGCCTCCTCACTCTCTCACTCTCATGCTTCATCAAAAAGACTTAACCATTCTTTGCTCATGCCAAGTCTTCATCACCTCTTTCATCTTCTTCTTGAGTTGCTTCATGGAGCTCATGGTTGAGAGAAAAATATTATGACATTTCCATACACCTCGACTCTCCATCGCTAGCGACTTTGGAGCGTCGGTTACCTCGTTCAACGAGGTTGGAGCCTGCGTCGTTTCCCTCGGGTAGATCATCGGAGACGAAGGAAGACCGGCAACCAAACCACATCAACGGGCCGCTAGGAGCTTGGAATGAAGACTGAAGGACACGGATCAACTCGGTATAATGATTCTAACTCTTAGTTAGTTTGCTAGCTTAGGGTTTAAGGTCGATCCGTAAATCGGGTAGCGGTAGCGCCAGTTTAGAAAAATTTTGTTCTGTATTTGGGCCGCGTTTCGACGGCCGGGGCGCTGCCGGAACCCTTCATGGTATCAGAGCCACCCTTTAAATCCCTTACTAGCTTGTTTAGACGTGCTTAAAATATCGATCGACATATTTTACCGAAATCACGATTTCATTTTTCATGTTTCTGCCGATTTTCAAAAGTGGTCAAAAAATATTTTACAGAGGCTTAAAAATCCATGCAGGCTTTTTTAGGAGTACACAAAAGATTTAGGCCCATGACTCCTCTAAAGTGCCGCGGATCCGCCGCACTTACCCCCTATTGGCGGCGGTTCCGCGGCGGATTAGTGGCAACGGGCGTTCAAATTTTTTCTGTAGCTCTATTTCTTGGAATTGTGATTTTTATGATATTCTGTTTTAGCCCAGTTTTCTGTGATGTGCAGTTTTTGCAATTGGGGCCAATTTGGGAATTTTAATCGATCGATATTTTAAGTGGGCGTTTAACAGTGCATACATTTATATCTGCGACCGTGAATGTCATTTGATCGGTAAACCCGTCTAACTGCTATATGTCTTTTAGACGGGTTTGCGAACGTGACATTCACGTTGATGTTCTGTGTTGTGCTGTGATGTTGGTTGGATCGTCGTGGTGGATAGCTATGGTGCAATGTTAGTACAGTTTAATTTCATTTGTACATTTGATATTACAGGGCGAGCGTCCGACATGTGGACTGCCGTCACTGCCAGTTTGTATATTATTCTTTTGGGGCACGACCGGGCTGAGGTCGATGTTACCCTTGTATATTATTTTTTTTTCTGTACTAGGATTACCCCGAGGTGGAGTGCACGAATAGCCGGGTTCTAGAGGGCAACTGGTCCGCATCTCAAGGCATTCAGACGGAGGGGACCTTACTCTAGAATTGGCGGGCTATTCGCCGCACTCGTAGGGGGTATAGGTATGACCCACGGAGGGGCGCTCAAGTTACCGGATTCCGAGAAGTGCCGGGTGGCCCATTCACGTTGTAGAAGGGGCTGCCTCACTTCTGGTTTTGGCGGGTAACTTGCCACGCTCGTAGGGGTCTAGGTTTCATTTCATATGCTATCCACACGACAGGGAACGTCGGGTCTCACTTGCGGCTCAAGTGAAACTCGGGGCTCCAGATTATCCACCATTCTGTATTGATTCTGTGATGTTGCTTTATATCATGCCTGGGACGAATATTATATATATATTTATATATACTAGTAGATGTTGTATATGTTTTGCACCCGCGCTAGCCCAGGCCCCGCTCTATCGTTAGTTAAGTAACCTAACGGGTGATGATGGGACCCAGTGGCGAATGCGGATGTCATATACGTACATTTTATTTTCGTTCTTTTCTGGTGTGATTAATTGATGGGACTGCATAGATTATTATCAATGCAAGAATAAAACAAACCTATATATGATCTTGTTGGAACCAAGTTTAAAAAACTGACATTACAGACGTACACTTTTGCTTTGCATCGTGGTATTCATTTTGGAATATCCTGCACCTCATTCGACGAGGCAAGGGCCGAGATCCCTTCATCGGGAGTGACCCCTTGGGTAAAAGTTTGCGTCAACGTAATAACTTTACTATAGTCGATTATTTTTTCTTTGTATCGTGGTATTCAGTTTGGAATATCCTGCACCTCATTCTACGGGGAAAGAGCCGAGATCCCTTCACCTGGAGTGACCTCTTTAGCAAAAGTTCTCGCCACTATATATTTAAAAAACCACTTGGATTCCATCAACGATATCAAGTTCATTACGTTAAAGGTTTTTCGCCAAAAACCAGCCGTAGCCCTCCGTCATTTCGGATAAGTAGTGCATAGTATTCGTGCGGTGTTTGTTGGCCAAAGTCAAGGCATCATGTGCGGTAGCTGTGTGTTGCTTGTCCGTTGCATGGATATGCATTGGTTTAGGACAATCGTACCACTTTGTTGGCCAATGTCAAAGGTGTGTGTAGGTGGGTCTAAATCAATCAAGACAATGACGGGTAGAACTTGACTTGCGGGTTATGATTTGTTGGCCAAAGTCAAGGTCATAAACCGCTTGGAGTAAAAATCATATCGGGAGTTTCAAATATACAGGAAACTTGCCAGGCTTGCGCATACCTTCTGAAGTGTGGTAACTTGAGTGGCTTCCATCAAGTTATCATGCGATGATAGTTGGATCCCAATTCCCACTGATGAGTAGGATTACTCCTTGGGTGATTCCGACTAATTCTCCTTTTAGGTTTGGAGGAGAATTCGAGGATACAATGGGAGCCATCCAGATTAGATAAAATGATTAACCATTCTAATCTAGGTTATAGTGCACGCTGAGTGTTTCTTCTCTCTCTCTCTCTCTGGCTGCGACTATGACCGACCTTTGACTAAAACTCATGAAACCAAATTGACCGAACCTTCTTAAAACACTTTAACTTTTGGAGTGTCACGGTGTCGCATACATCATTGCCACTTCTATATTACCTTTGCTTTTCTCCAGAACATCTCGTATCACTGCGAGTATCCACTTCCATTGGATAAATCCATCGTATAGTTACATACGAACTCGGAGGAACTTTTTCGAGGATGGATTCTGGTTCTGGAGAGATTGAATAGGATTATTTGGTTCTCTTTTCCCTTTACCTTCTCTCAGGTTATGAGGGCTCCTAGGATTAGGAGAGGATACACCTGTTGAGCTTATTGGATAGTCTTCTTCCAAACCATAGGCAGGTGCCGAACGGTAGGGAAGGAAGAAAACCAATTAAGCTTAAGTGTGGTGTACAGAAGGTAATAAGTAAAGATATATAAAGGGATTAGAACAATGGCAAAAAAAATTGCGATCACCATCATTCACGACAAAGACTGGGTATACCCCTGCCATTCCTACATCCATTTTGCATTTCTCTAGGACACTCCGTATCACTACGAATATCCACTTCCATTAGATAAATCCATCGTATGGTTATATACGAACTCGAAGGAACTTTTTCGAGGATGGATTCTGGTTCTGAGGAAATTGGATAGGATTATTCAGATGTCTTTTCCCATTACCTTCTCTCAGATTGCGAGGGCTCCTAGGATTAGGAGAGTACACCTATTACGCTTATTCGATAGTCTTCTTCCAAACCTTAGGCTGGTGCCGAAGGATAGGGAAAGAAGAAAACCAGTTAGCCTAAAGAAGGTGTACAGAAGGTAATAAGTAAAGACATAATAAAGGGATTGCAGTGAGGGCAGGTATAGTATATGGTTACTGTCGTGAATCAGGATAGTGGAAGAGGCGTTACTAGGAATACCAGTAAACCCCTTCAAAATATTTTCATGTTTCAGTTTCACTGTGCGATATTAATTGATAACTGTTTTTCCAGTTGGAATCTAACTCCAGGGTATGTATTTACCAGATCAGTTTCTCACATCTGTATGTTATTACGGATGGTGAGTGGGAGTAAGATATTGGGAATTGGGTGATTAGATCCCCATTATATCGGAATTCATTGTAAATGGTGATATTTGAAGAAATCATCTGGATTTTGCCGGATGGCAAATATATGGATTTGAATATCCGTTGTTATGCACCAATTTCAAACTGATATATCTGTACGTTTATTTTTATAAAGTGAGATATAACTTTTTGATATTATGTCTGTGACATTTACCTATATCAGTTGGTGATTAGGTAAGGTGCATTCAACAGCGGTGTAATTCTTCTTAACCATAGTACAGTTTTTCAACCCACGATGCATAGGGTTTGAGTTATTGAATTCAGGGGACTTATACAAAGTATTGTATGTTGTCCAGTGTCCATTAGGACAAAGGGGTTGGTACTCGTACTATATTGTGTTTACTTATGAGTTCTCCAGTTCTGGACATGTATTTCGTTGAAATGCACGTCCAGACATTCAGAAATTATAGGCATAAGAATAAAGTAGAGAACCATTTGTTATAAGTATCAGGATTCTTCGAAGAAGTCGAAGATGTAGATACTTGTGTTTGGTATTCCATTGATAGTAATGGTTTTAGGAACTTGTTTCTCTTTCAGGTCACTCATATATGGATGCACTCCTAGATGAGTAATGCTGATTGACCTTTTTCCATTTGGATGATATGCACTGGAGACAGCTGCATGTTTTAGAATCTGGTTTAAATTAAATTAGTGTTTTTGTTTCTATATTAGATATATATAGAATCAATTTATATCTTGACGATGTTAAGGTATAGGGAGTTGTCCGGCTAATGCTTAAAACCAGAATCCGGATAAACTCAAGGCACGTTTCAGTAATGGCAGTTTGTGGGTTATCCCGGGCTTTGACGAGGGTTAACTTTCTACCATCAGGAAGATCAATATTTATATTGTTCTTGACTCGCCACAATTTTAGTAAAATGGACTTTTTCAGAAATACAAAAGTGGGAGTATGGTAGAACTGGAAGTGATTCCAGAACCACAAACAATCACTGAAGATTTAATAAAACCTAAGGATTCAATTGTTTTTGATGTTCCATTAGCCACTCCGCAGATTTGGTGGGTAACCTCGAGCACCCGAGAGGTACTTCGGTCTTCTCAGAGACGGTGACAGGGAGGTTCTTGTTTACCCAGACTTTCCATTGCTGTTGTTCTGGACTATAAGACCCGGCAGGAGGATGAGTATAGCGTCGTTTTAAACTAGCTTTAGAAGTGCACGTGTATATGACTCTGCCAGAGGGTTGTTGTAGTCAGTGGGAGCAGCGGAAGCATAGTAGGTAAGTAGCTTATGTCTATTTATAGACTAAAGCAGGTACAGCGGAAATAGATCATCTATTTTTTATGTGACAGTCATAGGCTTTGACTTCATCAGAATAGAAGATGGATCTGGTAAGAAGGCAGTTGAGAGTGATGTTCAGGTATTGGTATGACATGCACTTGATAGGAAGAGATATTCCTATACTACGATCGGTTATATTTTGGTTGTCACAAAGTTGTTTCTCCACATAGGTTATGGAAATAATATCAGGTTTTCTGGTTACTAGATCTATGGTTTTAGATCTAGATTTGGGAAGTATCCTAATCTGAGTACTTTGACATTAAATGGATGACTCCTGGCATGGTGGTGTACCTGCAGGTGATGGAGTCACCCTCTCTAAAGGTGTCTTACAGACTAAAGGGGAGAGGGACCTACATGATTAACATATCATTTACTTAGGCAATTGAGTTAATCATGAAATGTCAAGTACCACACTAGATATTGCTTTTGCACTAGTTGCAATAAGCAGATATATTAATCCAATCCTGGAAAAACATTGGGAAGCAGTTATTGAACATAAGTGAATATTCTTGGGAAATGATTACGGCAGCCTCCTTCGGGAGACGGTTATCATTTCAGGCTTCCAAGATGATCTGGATGACAGAGTGGCTGTCTGAGTTGTAGTTTTTTCCTCTTTTGAGGGACAGTATATTGGACAGGTGGTCCAAGCGGATATTGAGGAAGGCATGGCGCATGTTACTGATTAAATTCAGTAGACGATACAGTCTAAGTAGTTTGCTGGATTTGGAGTTCATTTGTGAACTGGGTCCCATCAGATGTCCAGACAAATTCTAAGACATGTATTGCTCATATTGGGATATAGCTTTGTCCACGGAGTCGAGATATAGAGAGATATAGAAAGAAACATTGGAGCGGATCCACTCACCAAGGCTATTTCTTGAACGTAATCATTTTCGCAAACGGGTTTTGCGAAACTGATTAGTAGAGAAGTTGGGTGTTCGGTATCACACGGGCTGTGAATATGCGACATCGCAATAATTGGCCTTAAGTGAAAGTGGGAGATTGTTGGCTATAGTTCCCTCAAGGCAATTATCATAGTCGCGGACTTGTGATTATGATGATTAAGTGAGGACCTATACTGATAAAACAGCCTTACTCAAGATGATAGTATGCTATCTGGTTTGTCTTTATCATCATGTACGTGTTGATAGAGCCCATAGGATTCTTGCTTGACTGCCAGCACTATGATGGCGATCATATATGTGGGAGCTGGGGTCTATAAGCACATCCTTAAATGTCCCTAGTCGTGGTAGTATCAAGATCAGGCATCGATACTCCAGTGTAGACTAGTGTATACTGATCGAGACCCTTACAAGGGGCGGTGACCAGGTCTCACAAGCCATTGGTGTTAGTTTGTTCACCTAAGATAGTATACAGGTGCTCATTGGGTTATGAGTACACTGGACGGACTCGCCGGGAATCTGCTAGTTGGTATTATACCTATTGTCAGATAGCAATTCCCAGGTGACATGTGTACAGGTTAGTCTGTCGACCTGAGATTGTCATTTGTCTCGTGTGAGTTTCCACTGTGCTTTGATTACTACCCTACCATGGCTCAAAGGAGTCGTGCAAACAGGTTTTAGTTGGGTACAGCCCCGAGCCACATGGAGGCAGTGATTGGATCGTCGGGGATTCGTCTCTCCCGGTATTGGGGGTTGATGTCGCATTATGTACGGGTGGCCATCACCAGAAATCCATGATGGAGCCTGTCACCCTGTAACCGGCACTACCTAGGCGAGCGAGCGTGGAGAATCTTTTGACTCCATACTGCCATGGGGAACGAGAATTACCAATCCAAGATCGATAGTTTCTCAGGTGGTGATGGGTTACATGCCGACACTAAATATCACGTTATTAGGGGTATGACTTTATCCACCCCCCTAGACTCAATATGCGATACTCTTAAACGAACAGACCGGACTGTACGGATATTTTCACTGTCAGGCTCAGTAGGGGTTCAGGATGAGTTTGCTCGTCGGCCTCCCTTTCGCTCAATACCTGGATAGCCGTTACGTACAGCTAGTGACGCTGACGTGCTTGTGGTTAAACCCACTGCCAGTGTATTGACGAGTCTTTAGAGTCCCACACATAGGGTTTTCACGGTTCAGGCGATATAGTGTACATGAGGTATGTTGATACATACAGATGTCCGATTAAATATATGCACTTGCTGCGCAAACTTTAATTGGACGGTTGATAATACTAGCGGCTTAGGATTAAGCCAGTTTATTAAATCAGGTTTTGATTTATTAATTTACATATGTATTTATATATATATGTATTCTAGTATTATTGTTCGCTATTTATTTTCTCTCTCGGCTATTCGTATTTAGGTACGATACGCGTATATGTATTTCGATACATGTACCGGGAAGTATTCCGTATTTTATACGGAATAGATTCTAGAAGATTTGCCACCTCATTATTGATTTTCCTTTTTAGGAAATTCATTTTGTTTTATAGTGAGGTGGAGGGTGTGAGGTGGCATGAACAATGACAAGGCATGGGTCAATGTATGGTGCATTTGTTTATTGCTTTTTGACTTTGGAAATGATATTTTTCTTTTGGAAAATAGGGGGAGAGAGGGGGGCCGGCCAATATTATTGGTGGAGGGGTTCATTTCATTTGGACATTACATGGTTCATTACACTAGCCTCCTCACTCTCTCACTCTCATGCTTCATCAAAAAGACTTAATCATTCTTTGCTCATGCCAAGTCTTCATCACCTCTTTCATCTTCTTCTTGAGTTGCTTCATGGAGCTCATGGTTGAGAGAAAAATATAGTGACATTTCCATACACCTCGACTCTCCATCGCTAGCTACTTTGGAGCGTCGGTTATCTCGTTCGACGAGATTGGAGCTTGCGCCGTTTCCCTCGGGTGGATCATCGGAGACGAAGGAAGACCGGCAACCAAACCACATCAACGAGCCGCTAGGAGCTTGGAATGAAGACCGAAGGACACGGATCAACTGGGTATAACGATTCTAACTCTTAGTTAGTTTGCTAGTTTAGGGTTTAAGCTCAATCCGTAAATCGGGTAGCGGTAGCGCCAGTTTAGAAAAATTTTGTTCCGCATTTTGGCCGCGTTTCGACGGCCGGGGCGCTGCCGGAACCCTTCAGGAATCACCGCTATCATGTAGGATAGGGTTCCGTAGTGAGCGGATTATGGTTAAATTAAAGAATGTTCTTAATTAAAATTATTTAGGCAAAAAAAGGAGTGAGAGATTTCCTTCTCTCAAACCTTCCCTCTCATATCCCTAACAAGTGAGGAATTACTCACTAATTAGGAAGATAACAACAAAATTCATTTTTTTTATTTTAATTGATAACCTAAATTGCAGATAATAAAAGAACAGATAAAAAATTGCAGGTAATAAATTGCAGATAAAAAAGAATGCGAGATAGAATGAAAAAAAACTTACTTTATTGATGACCTCTCAACGATTCATTACAAAAGGAAATTAAAATTAAAGAGAGGCATGCCCCAAAAGAAGCACCCTGAAAGAGGCATACTTAATTAGGCTTTTGGCTTTCCTATTTATAGATAGAAAAAACCCTAGGTTACATTCTGATCCATACATGAATTTACCAAACTACCCTAAGAAAATCGGGTCAAAGCATGGATACGTGCACCGACACGTGCACCATACGGCCGCGGTTCCGCGGCAGAATAGCCTGTTTGGCCACGGTTCCGCTGCCAATTGGTGAAGTCGTGGGCTTATTTCTTCAGGATTTCTCTGTGTTGCTTTTATCTTCTATTTTCTTTACTTGGTTTCTCAGAATTTCTTCTATTTCCTTCCAATTTCCAACAGTGCAGAGTGATGTAGACTTTTGCCTTGAACTTCGCGTTGAAGTCTTAGATCTTGTGCTGCCCTTGTGCTTTTTGCATTGAACTGTCTAATAATTTTCCATTTGTTCTTTGAACTAGTAGGCGGCATCATACGGATTCATCTGATGTTGGTCGTAGTCTCACATTTGTAGCGACTTTTCATGAATTTCACTGTAACGAGCTGAGAACCTGTAACCTGCAACTATTTAGCAGACATGGATCAAAAGTACCTACTTATATGCAATGTGATTAAGAATGGATGGTATAAAAATGCAAAAATCTGATATGAACAAATACCCCCAAATTTATCTTTTGCTCGTCCCGAGCAAAGCCAATTTTATTCTCAAAAAGTCCTAACCTCACTTTCGCAGGGAACGCGATTGCACTGAGCTCGTGCAACAAGCCGTTAAATCTTTAGGTGTCCCTAATAGGAGGAGTGTTGTCTCCTGAGGGTTTTCAGCGGATACTACCCATAAAATCCGATCAATTTGGCCATTGACTCTAATTCTTCAATTCAGTATTCTAGCGAGGAAGTCTATTATCTTCAACTTAAAAATTATCAACCCGTATTTTTCACACTTCCTTTTCATTTAACTTAAGATCATATACATTTTTCCAGTTTATAAAGCTTTCAGCATCTCCTGAGTTTTCCTTCTAAGGTGCAATCTTAACTCAGCAATTTTTATCATCTCTACTGAAGATATAAGCCCTATCTTTTATTCCTATCTCTCCACCAAACTCCAATCATATACCCCTACATGTGTGTAATTATCACCCCTACACTTGGAAATTCAATTCAAGCTATCATACTCTTGTCCATCTTCCAAAATACTTTTTAGTTGGTGAATTCTAAATGAAATTGCTCACACATCTTTCATGCGATCGTTAATACTTCTTGAGGTACTAAACGACCGATTACAAAATGTGCTTGCGCATTTAGGCGTAATTTCTCGTCTTGCAATACCTAAGGCTTAGCAGTGACTCTCAAACCAGTTGGTCTAAGCCACTAGGTGATAAAGCACCCTCGCTATATTTTTTATTTATGCTGCCTTAAGTAATTACAAAACCAGTGTTCATTTTTTTATCTCTTTATTCACCACTTATACTTTTATTTTATTTTCCTTCATACTAAGGATTTTAGACAAGAGCATTTCAAGGTATCCTCTACTATCCCAAGTTTCAAGGTGCGTGTATGTGCATAAAGTAGAGTATATATTTTCAGATTTTGGACTTAAGGTTCAAAATTATTTTTTTAGACTTATACTTCAAATAAAACTTTCAATAATCTTCCCTTATTTCGACTTAGCCCAAGAACTGAACTCAAAATTTGCTTATTTCTAAATAAACTATAAGAACGTATATTTTCTACAGTTAAACTTTAAGAAAGGTTATTTTTACGGTTTTTAATTTACTAAGTTTAGGATCTAGTTTTTCCTAACTAGTCAACCGTCATGTTGAACTTGAGTCAAATATGGCCAAAATTGAACTTTTCAATTTTTATAATTTTTAAAATTTTTGAATTTTACGGATTTTAAAATAAGTATGCAAATGCAAAAAATATACGCATAAATGCGAAGGAAGAAAGCTTATCAAGCACACCCCCAAACTTAAACTTGACAGTGCCCTCACTGTCAAGCTACACCAAGAAGGTCAAAATTGTCGGCACCCCCCTTTTTTATTAATATTATTAACAGAAAAATAAAACAAAATATATATACACAAAAAGGTCCCCCCCCAAACTTAAGTAAAACAGTGTTTCCACTGTTTAAGCATTAAAGTTCAGAGTTAGGGAGGAGAAAAACACAGTATCAAGCTATACAAGGCCTTACACAGGCCAAAGGTTAGCACCAACCATTCAAAGAATTTATCAATGAAGCGCACCGGTTGGTGGAAGAACATGTTGTATTGAGTCGGGAAGAAATGGGGTAAAAATAAGTGGTGTAATGGAAAAGGTTTACATCTCGATTTGTAGAGACGAAACAATAATGGTGAACGGAAACGAGAATGTGGATGATTAGAAATGGGAAGAATGGTCACATTCTCGTATGGGATAAGAAGAAATGGTGGTGGTTCGACTTCTTCAGGTGGAGGTTGATTAATTACAAAATCCATATCGTTTATGAATGCGAGTTCGTCGGCAAAAATATCTTCGAAACATTCATCGATGGTCCGATTGAACGTTTCAGTGTCAATAAGTGTCGCGCCAGAATTCAACACACTTGATTTTTCAAAAGTTATGGAGGTAGGAGACTCGTAAGGCTCATCTACCTTATTCTCAAAAGAGTCTAAATTAAGTTGTTTTTCTAGAATTATCGAACTCAAAATATCGGATTGTGATTCATTAACACTCGCTATCATTAAAGGAAGATTAGAAGAAGAACTAGAGAAAGTGGGAGAAAGTGGTTGAATACGAACTTGAGGGTGGAGATGGAGTGTATAAATTAGCACAATTTGTAATGACCGATGTGTAAAAAGTGATTGTGCTAATCTATCAACCCACTGAGAAATGAGGTCAAATCCTTCAAGAGTCGTGAGAAAACATGGGTACGTCGAACTTGGTAAACCAGACATTGTAACGGTTTCTTGCAAGGTTGGAGCGAGGATGGAGGGAAGTGAGTGAGAAAGGGTATCGGTTAAAGATTCAGGAGGGTGTGCGCAGTCAATGAAAGGGATAGAATGAATTGGAAAATCCGACTTCTCAAGTAAAACTACTTCATCCTCAATAATTTCCTCATTACTCTCCATGCAATTCTCATCAAAATCAAAATGCATATGAAATTCGGGAGAAACATTTAATGACTCAGGATGATAAATTGGAGAGAAAAATTCAGTCAAATCTGCGGGTTCATCATCCAAAATATTCCCAGCGTCGATATCCTCAATCAAGTGAAAATCAATTTTCTTAGACACCTCATCAAAAGCATGGATATTAATCAATTCAGGTTCTAGAGTAGAGGTGTAGAGGTCAAAAGGATTGGTGATGGTTTCACTCGAAAGGGACCCTTCACAATCAGGTAAATCAAACACTACAAAGTCGCACAACTCATTAAACGTTTTATCTTCAACTGGTGAATCATTTGGAACACTTGATCGACATTCAAAACCGGAATTGTGGGATTCAATTGAGGATGGGTAGGTTTGATTTGGAAGGATGCACAGCTCACTCTCTCCACTCAAATTATCAATCTGTCCAACCGCCTCATCATACATTGGGAAATGTGGAGCTAGTTGGAAACTAGCTATCGGGTCACTAGGTTGTATGAGGGCGGCCATGGATGCATTCAAATCTATCATCTGTTGGCATGACGCTACCCTAAAGTCTTCCAACGCCTGTTCCAAACTAGACATGGGTTGTGAAGGAGTTTCAGTAAAAGATTCAAAGTTTTTTGGATACCGAAAACTCCTAAATGGCTGTGTAGAAGCAATGTCCAGGGAAGGTGCAAAAATTGGATAGGACTGGTAGGAATTGAATAGTTGGACATGACTAGAATCATCATTTGGATAAGAAGATGAATGGAATTGTTGATCCAAAGAATTCGCAGTGGTGAAAGGAGTGAAAGATCGGTTACGAGATTGTTCAATATGTTCAGCAATAGACATAGGTATTGGGGTTACAACTGGACTCTCAAAAGGGGTATCAATATGAGAAGGGATGAATGTTTGAAACGGTTGATACGAAGTGGATTGCTGAGTCCAATTGTTTGTCCTAGACGCGTTTATCCGATCTTTCAAAGAAATTTTGGGCATGGAGGGGTCGTTCGAAATTCGACCAAAACAAGAACCGTAGGAAGTAATGTCTGGTTGTTGGTACCAAAGTTCGGCAAGAGTTTTGCGAGGTGGGGTACCCATGATGTAATGAGAGAAAGGAGAAGAAAAAGAATGTGATTTTTTTTTTGTAAATTTTTTTTTGTTTTTGGAGTTTAGAAATTTTTGAAAGAGGTTTGCAAGAATTTGTACGAAACTACAGCACAATTTCAAACAACCACAGTTTAAACATGCACAATCAAACCTAGAAC
This sequence comes from Agapanthus africanus, assembly GCA_030015575.1. Classification (NCBI taxonomy): domain Eukaryota; kingdom Viridiplantae; phylum Streptophyta; class Magnoliopsida; order Asparagales; family Amaryllidaceae; genus Agapanthus; species Agapanthus africanus. Next base: position 28,574,145 of record CM057338.1, read on the forward strand.
TAGGGTCTTCTAAGTCAACTATACTGCTCCTAACTGTTCCAAAGTGACAAGTTGTGAAATATCCCTCAAATTGCCACTTCACCGCCAATTGTGGCCAGATAAGCACAAATGAAGAATGGAGGGTTCCGCTCACGAATCACCGTGAGACGGACCTTTTAAAATTACCTTTCTCACTTGTCTAGCTTAGGCACCACAAAGTCAGGTTTAAATAAACGACTGAATGCCCACAACCTTCCTCTATCCTAATGAGCACGACAGTCCTTACTTGGCTGAGTCTAGATATTTTTTAATTAATCTCAAGGGTGATGCATATGCTTTTAGTGATTTTTGGGGTCTTAGGAAGGGTAATGAAATCCCCACCCAATCTTAATTAGTGTTATAGCCCCTTAAATTCCGTATTAATTATGCAAAGCAGCAACACACCAAAAATCTAAAACACTTGCAAAAAAATTTTTTATTTGGCAGCGCAAAGAATCCTACACAAAAACAATTTATTAGATCGAAAAAAGAGAATCTGTGCAAAGAAACCTGCAGGAAATTTTTTTCAGTGGAGTGCAGAGGAGATAAGAGGAGAAAATAGATACTTACAGAGAAATTCAACTGCTGACGTCACCAGTGGACCGCGGTTCCGCGGTCAAACAAGCGCTTCTGCCGCGTTTCCGCGGCGGATCAGTGAGTTTGGATTTTCAGAATTTCCCTCTGTGCTGAGTTGATTCTCCTCTTTTTGTTTAGATCCCCTGTCACTGAATTTGTTCCAAGCCTGCACACTTGCACAAAAACCTTTCAAAAATAACAAAATGAATTTTATTTTTTTATTTTCTTATTTTTTTTTTAAAAAAATCAATTTTTATCATTTTTAATATTTTTTTAACCCGAAATTACACAAAGAAAGAAATTACCGTCTCCCCGGCAACAGCGCCATTTGATTGTCAGAATTTTTTCTGTGTTTAAATTTACCGCAATCAAGACAGTGTCTCTTGGTAGCTAGCCGGTTGAGTACGGGTCGATCCACAGGGAGAAGGAATCCTTTTCTTTATGTTCTAACGAGTTAAGTCCTAACTTTGGTAGGTTTTGTTTTAAGATCTAAGAATGAGAATAAATTGATATAAAGGCTTGCTAGGGTTAAGATTAGGTTAATTCAAAATAGAGATTCTTCTCACTTCTTTCAATGCCCTTGTTAAGAATATAGGTGTTAGGGTAATAGTCAACTACGAGGATTAGCACGACAAGGAAGAAACTTAGTTTCTTCATTTTAGTCCTTGTCCGTCCGTTCTTGGCTCTTAACCCTAATCTCTGGTTAATTCAACCATAACCGGTCTAACTAGGGAATCACCGCTATCATGTAGGATAGGGTGCCGTAGTGAGCGGATTGTAGTTGAATTAAAGAGAGTCCTTAATTAAAATTATTTAGGCAAACAAAGGAGTGAGAGAGATTTTCTTCTCTCAAACCTTCCCTCTCATATCCCTAATAAGTGAGGAATTACTCACTCATTAGGAAGATAACAACAAAATTCATTTTTTTTAATTTTAATTGATAACCTAAATTATAATAAAAGAACAGATAAAAAAATTACAGGTAATAAATTGCAGATAAAAAAGAATGCGAGATAGAATGAAAAAAAAACTTAATTTATTGATGACCTCTCAACGATTCATTACAAAGGGAAATTAAAATTAAAGAGAGGCATGCCTTAAAAGAGGCACCCTGAAAGAGGCATACTTAATTAGGCTTTTGGCTTTCCTATTTATAGATAGAAAAAAATCCCAGGTTACATTCTGATCCATACATGAATTTACCAAACTACCCTAAGAAAACCGGGTCAAAGCACCGACACCTCCAGTGACACGTCTACCGACACATGCACCATACGGTCGCGGTTCCGCGGCAGAATAGCCTGTTTGGCTGTGGTTCCACGGCCAATTGGTGGAGTCATGGGCTTATTTCTTCAGGGTTTCTCTGTGTTGCTTTTATCTTCTATTTTCTTTCCTTGGTTTCTCAGAATTTCTTCTATTTCCTTCCAGATTTCCAACAGTGCAGAATGATGTGGACTTTTGCCTTAAGCTTATTTCTTCCAGATTTCTCTGTGTTGAAGTCTTGGATCTTGTGTTGCCCTTATGCTGTGTGCATTGAACTGTCTAATGATTTTCCATTTGTTCTTTGAACTGGTAGGGGGCATCATACAAGATTCATTTAATGTTGGTCGTAGTCTCACATTTGTAGCGACTTTTCATGAATTTCACTGTAACGAGCTGAGAATCTGTAACCTGCAACTATTTAGCAGACATGGATCAAAAGTACCTACTTATATGCAATGTGATTAAGAATGGGCGGTATAAAAATGCAAAAATCTGATATGAACACTTGCTCTTTCGACGGTAATATCACCTGGAAGATTACTTGAAGACGTCATGTCCAGAACACGAAGGGATCAAAGACACGACAGTCACGGGGCTACTCGAACTATAAGATTGCGTATCGAGGAATATATCGGCCAACGCGACGGTACGACGGGTAAAAACCCTAGTACCACTGTAACATTTAGAAAATCTGGGAACGAATAAAATTAATTAATTAAATAATAAAGTGTTAAATTAAAAAGTTGTTAAAACTAAATAAGACAATTTCATAAGATTTATGTAAAACAAATTAAATTTTATTTTTAGCATGCAACATAAATAAATTATAAAGGTGTTTTATAATAATATAAGTTGTGAAGGGTTCTTATGTAACATTTAGGAAAATTATGCAAATTTGGTTTTGTGAGGGGGTAAGTGGAAAATGGGTAGAAAATGTTTTAGTTCAGAATTTAATTACAAATTGAATCAAAATGGAAAGATAATGCTTAGCCACCACCTCCTCTCATGCACAACACACTCCCCACACCTCCTCCTTCCATGAAACCACCACAGCTTGCTTGGTGACACCTCCTCCTACACCTCACCCTTCCCTTCATCAATTATATAAGGTCTTTAGATCAATTAATCAAGTTAAAACTTCTGAAAATTCTAAAGAAAGAAAAGAAAAACAAAACAAAATAAAGAAGAACAAGAGGAACGAGAAGAAAAGCTAATGTTCTAGGATTTCCTCACCATCAAGCTAGGATAAGGAGCTTGTGCATCTTGGAGGGTGTTATTCCAACAAATTATTGTAGGTAAAATTCTTAACCACAGTAGGAAATTGAATTCTGTAACTAGTTTAATTTAAAATGAACAAGTTCTATAATATCGTATTTTAGTAAAAAAAAAAAGAGGCTCTGTTTGAATCTGCTTTAGTTTAGATAAAAATAAACTTAACAAAACAGTGCTAGAATGATGTATGTGGGATCTAGAACAAAACATAGGAGAACGGACCCAGGGGATCGGATATTGGCCGGCGACCTTAAGAGGAATTCCGGCATCGCCGGATTTCTGGGAGGTTTGGGTGTTTTGGCTTGTGGGGTAGGTCTCTGTGTAGAGTTTTGGCTATTTTGGTATTATTTAAACAAGTTAGTTTAACTGTATATAAAATCTGAAAAGCTAATATCGGAAAAGGTATATAAAAACCCAAAATACGATACGTGTAAAACGTGACGCGGTCTGTTTTCTGTCGCAGTGCAGAATTAGGATAGATTTCAGTGAGGTTAAGTATTAAGTCGTTTGCAATGGTCGTATGTAGTGTAATTAGAACGTACAATTTGTGTTTTCATGATTTTTGTCGTATCGGAGTAGCCGTTTCCTTATACAAGTTATTGCAATGTTAGATTCCAATACGGGAACTTCGGAGGTCGCAAGGAAAGGAAAAAGGATTGGCGATTCCTGAGTGGATACGACGTATTTCCGGTGAGTAGATTTACATCTACGGGGGAAGTCGGGTGGATGGCGTATAGCACCCCCGCAACCTTATAATTATTATTATTATGGTATCTATTTAAGTTTAACGTTTCGTCAAAGCATTGATATGATATTGCATCTTGTATACCCTCCATTTGCATAAAGTTCATATATAGTTTTTAAATGAGATGTACATGATATTTGATCTATACGATATGGGTATGATTTGATGAGTTTGTACGAGGAATCATGCCGTACTTAAGATGATAGGTATGATGAGCTATACTACAAGGATGTATACATATCGGAAATGATGAACTTGTATGCCGAATAACGGCTAAGTTATTCCTTGACTTGTGGAGATAGATTATTTCTTGTTTTAGGAGGTAATACTGGTATGAGCTATATTATTTTAAAAATCACGGTTTGTTGTCTTTTAAATAAACTACCGGGATGCGTGCCAGTTTTCTAAAACAAACATCTCTTTTAAATCTAAGGCAGCTTCCTTATTTCAAACTTAACGTTCCGATCATTTCTAAATATAATGGTATAGCTCAAAACAAGTAATTACAATAAGTACGTTTAGATTATATTATCTATAATATATGTTTCTGCGTTACGCACACTCTGATAGAACACTGCACAAATACCAATGAGTACTATGCTGCACAAACACGTGAATATATGTTATACTACACCTCATTGGTACCGCCATGTCATTATAGAACCATGATGTTATATATGTATTAAAATAAATAGATTTTTACACCGTAGAACACTTGCACAAATACTAATGCCTACTATGTTGCACGAGCACAGACGCATATGCTACACTACACATCATTAGTAGTATCATGTTACAGTAGAATTGAAATCTATGCATATGTAATATAATTACATAGTCTTTCTTTATTTCTCTTGTAAATTACGAATATTAGTATTATAGATGTTTTATTTGGTTCTTATGGATTTTCTGGATATTTTACTCCTGATGATATATATCGGTGGTATGGGACACTGTTATATATGTATATATATAATATATCATCAATATAACCTATGCAAGTATTCTTATTTCTTACTTGATATTTTGATATGATGAGTTAAACGTCCACCATGAGTTTTGTGTTTCCTGATTTTGATTCCGGACCGGGTGGGGTAGCTAGACGGTATCGGATTTGTGAAATATCCGGACTGAGTGGTGGAGATATACAGTCGGATACATGGTGGACCCGGATTGAAACCGAGGAGCAGGATAGCCGCATTGAGGCGGGGGAGCCTAACGAGAATACTCGATTCCGGAGATAGAATTGAACACGGCAGCTATCCAGGGGATATTGACCGGGGTTCAATGGGTTACGACAGATATCCAGGGGATACTGATCGTGACCAGGATATCGGGTGGCGATCATCTATTGAGGTGGTGTCGACGATATCTGTATTTTATGTGTCGATGATAGACACGAGAGATTTCGGATTTCGATGTCGATGCTGGACATCTATATATATTGGTATATATTGATATGATCATTATCATGAGGTACACATTTAGATACTATTAGTGGATTCAACCAGGACTGATCCGGAGGACAATACCTGCATATATTGGTATTAACATTAATATACAATTAAAAGGATTCAAGTACGAACTATAGATTCATGATTTTGACCCATATGACATTGAGAGATTATACTCGGGATCGCATGATAGTTAGTATTGCACATATACATATCATGTAGCAGCATCAGTATAGATTATGATAGTACTATACTTATGACCTAGGTATCGTCATACATTTCGATTTCTACCTTTAGATGTAATTTTATTCACTGAGTTGGCAACTCATCCCTGTCGTGCCATAGTTTCTTGCACGTTTTACCGCTTGGATTATCAGCGGCTTGGGCACACATTCTTTTGGGAATTGATGGGTAAGTGAGTTATTATTTTGTCATACTCACTCTTGATTATTCATTTATTCTTGTATCTAGCGAAAACTCCATCAACTTAGAAATGGTATACTATGGACTTAGAACGAGGATTAGAGTAGTGTCTTGAGTTGTCGCACTCTTTGGAGTCGACTTATGCTTTGGATTGATCGGTTGCTCCATCGTTTGGACGTGGAGACTAGCTTCCGTCGGGATGCTATTTTATTTTGGTAGTTGTATCGGGTTTTTATATAAAATTTTCAAAGGAGATGTTGTCAGAATTTCAAAACGTCATATATTCTTTCAAACATACTTAGTTAAATTTAAATGTTATTTAAACCTCACCTCCAATATTTTCAAAAAGGGTTTAGATTCCGGGTTTCGGCTTACTTGGATTGTGTGGATGTCTTTAGATGTCACGTGATTTAAGTGCCGGTCACGTGCCACATTTGGGTCGTGACAACCACAGACCCTAGCGGACTTCTATTAGCAGGAGTTAATTGTGATGTTAGGACATCCTTGCGAGAACTTCTCGATCCGTATCGACTCGTGGGGAAAATAATGTTCCTGTGAGAACTTCTCGACTCGTCTCGACTCGTAGGGAAAAGCCTTAGGCAACGGGGATAAGGACCTGTTTCCTAAGCGTTGGGGCCCTGCAAGTCGGTCAAAGATGGACTATTGCATACTATTCACAGGCTACACCCTCCAAAGTCGAATATTGACAAGGAGGGAAAAAACCACTCACGAGTCCTCTCGACTTGTAAGGGGAAAACTCTCTTGTGAGATCCTTACGACTCTCAAGAGAAAATGCACATAGGAATCCTCATGACTCCTTAGGAGAAAATACACCTACAGGATCCTCTCGGCTCGTAGGGAAAAAAGTATTTATGAGACCCTCATGGCTCATAAAGTTGAAAAGTCTTAGGCGGTAGATCTGAACCTTTTTCCAAAGCTATCGCTGGCCTACAAGAAGATCAAGATAGACTATATACAAGACACATTTGCCAGAGTTACATGCCAATATGAAATAAAATATGTCTTTTATTCATGAATTCAAGTGAATACAAGATGCATTTCATAAAGGAATCAAAATGAATACATGTTATTCATAAATCACAAGTTTACAGTCAGTACAAAAAAAAGAAGTACAAGGGTGGTTATTGAGGAGGAGGCGTCTTCAACAAATCAGCAAGCCGCTCGTGTGCACCTCTCAATCCTTTCTCGTGATCAGCCACCGCGGCCAACTCCGGTTCAACTTGAGCCCGTTGCCGCAAACAGGACGAAAGCTTCCTATCGGCTTCTAGCATGGCAGCTTCGCAGTCTTGCATGACCCACTCGGCGAAGTCAAGCGTCCGCCTCAGCATCAACCCATCTGAAATACATCTAGAGGTTATCAAAAATAGCTTTTAGCTGTGCAGCATTCGCTTCAATTTGGGCGCGCAATCGGACAGATTCGCTGGAAGCCACCTCATGTTCCTTTCGTCTCAAGGTAGCCTCTTGTTCAAAATGGCGAATGGAAGGAACACTATGCTCAACCCATATAACCCGTCAGGATTTCGAAGCCAATACTTCAAGAGCAGGACGCTGGAGCTCAATCTCGTGCGGGCAAGCCTCGATCTTTCTGCAGTAATCAACCCAAGAGCCGATGAGAGCTTCATCATGGAAATTCACGAGTGTCGCCAGCATTGGATTGACTTCCATGTCAAAATCCATAGCAGAAGTGTGGGCCTCGGCATTGAGATCCTTGATGAATTCGCTCAACTTTCGCCGGCTATTTGCGGCGCCCCTGGAAGATATGCGTTTAGCAAAGGGCCCTGCGGGCATTGGAATGCGAGACTCGAAAGGAACTGAAGCTGGCACAATTGCTGCAAAATGAATTAGGGTCAAATTCTGACTCGGGGAATAAAGAAAACACATCAACAATGAAGTCTATTATACCGACTGTGACAGGCGGCAGGATAGGGAGTACCGGAGGCACGGCTGTTCTCTCGTCTCCTCCTTCGACCCGTGACGCTGTGTTCAATATGAAGAAAACTTAGCAACAATACGTCTATTCGTAAAAGAAGGGGGAGATGTTAGTTAAAGAATATACTAACCAATACTAGAAGGTGGAACGATTTCCGACTGAAAGGAGAAATACGGGTTCAACTCCTGGTATAAGTGGTCGAAAAGGATTCCTGCAGAGTTGTGACAATGTACTGTCAATACAAGGAGAATGATATCCACAGTGAAACGAATAAGTCAAAAAAACCCATACCTTCCAATATTTGAGGGGGCACGGAAGAAAGAGAGGGGACAGCGACCGTCAGAGCAGCGACCAGCGATACTTCTTCGGACGGCACAGCCTCAGGATTCACCGCGCCTATGTTCAAGACAAACAAAATATCATCAGAAGGGCCAAATAAGATTAAACTAAAAAAACGGTGGCCCAAAGACTACCTGATAAATCATGGACCAGAACCATGATGGAAGCGTCACCGGGTATAACGGCTTCTTCACTCTCTTTTGGAGGAATAGATTCCACGCCCATGGCTTCATCCCCTGAATCAACAGGGCCGTCGTAACGCTTGCGACGCCCATCGATACCAAGGAGCCATAAGAAGAAAGAGCAGTGGTCTGGACAGTCCCAGATTCCTGAGAGAGAGTAGCAATTTCGGGCACTGTAACCGCCAGAGTTTCACCAGTCATCCCATCGCCAAGACTTGGCCCTGCAGAAAATGCATATATCAAAATTTGAGGATCAAGTTCTAGTAAAATACGGGGCGTTATGCTACCTTGGAGCAGCTTTTCAGTTTCTTCCCGAGCTGCGCGTGCAACCTGTCTACGGGAGGTAGACAGGGCAGAGGGAACATCCGCCAAAGGAGTGTCAGCAAGCGGAATGCTGCTTGAGCCTGCACCTACGACCAAACCGGCATCGCGTTCCCTCGCCGCATGCTTCCTATGCTTCCTTTTGGTCTGAGCAGTGAGAAATGATCTCCTCAAGACTTCCAACAAAGGAACGTCGTCGTCCGAACCAAGCCCTGTCTCCGGAGCCGCTACGGCATCCATCATCGGCTGCTTTAGCAAAGCCTCCTGCGATGACTTTGGGAGGGTCATGGCTACGGTAGCTGGCTTTAAAAGTTCTGCTGCGTCGCCACTCGAGATTGGCATTGCACTTGGGATAACCTGAATTGAGGTAGTCCCTGCGATAAGATGAAAGAGAGGGTCAGGGCATGAATAAAAAGAATAAAGGTGTAATGAACTGAATTATACCAAGGCCCAAGAAAGCACGGAGCCTCTCTTACTCTTCGAACGTCTTGAGGGAAGCCGCGAGAGCCTCTTCGGCAGAAATACCTGCGAAGAAGAAAGCATCAATAGAAGCATAATGAAAAGGAGATAGCCGCAGAAGAATGTAATTAAAGTATACCTGACTTCGTGATGGTGATCAGTTCCGCTTCATCGCGAGCCAGTCGCTCGGAAGCCGTAAGGGCAGCCTGAAGATCAGTATCATCTACAGGCGCGATGAATAAACCCTCATTGGTCTCGTACTCGCACAAACCCTCACAATAGGGAGCATGCGGCTCCTGGCCAAATATGACATCGGCAGAAAATAGCAACTTCTTCTTTTTCTGCGAATGGACGCCGATGGCCGATGACAAGAGCTTGTGCTTGGTGGGCATTTTCGGGCGACGGGTCCCAATTTCCGCACCAACACCAGATTTCGGGGACACTACAGCTACCTCTTCTATGGGAACACAACGTGGAGTGTAACAACCCTAATTTTCCTATACAAAATTTTTTTTTTCAAATATTTTTTTCAAAAATCCACAAAGGGGTATTTTAGCATGAGCATAAGATATAGGTAATTATTTTGTTTTTAATTACAAGCTACAAGAATATAATAACTCCATTTTTAGTGTACAAGAATTTACTTTAAATTTAATGTGTACTAGGAGTATTTATTCTTGCTGCTATCAGTTTAAGTAATTAAATACCACAATAATTACAAAAAGGAGCTTGTAGCTCATTGGTAATACCTTGCACTGCTGAACCAAGCCATCAGAGTTCGAATCCCATACCCTACATTATTTTTAATATTGATTTTTTTAAAACCTTTAGAATACCAAGAGTTTACACGTGCATATCTCACAAAAACCCCACTACACCCAAAGATGTAACACCTGCAGAGGGTCGATGAACCGTCGGGGGAGATCCAGGTCACCGGACTCGGTCGGGAATCGGCCAATACGGCCTTGACTCGGCCGACTCAGTGATCCGACCGAGTCACGGCCGAGTCACCCCCGATTCGGCCGATTCCGGCGAGGGTCACAACATGAAAGTTATGTCTTTTCATATTCCCTATGCACCTGCAAAGTTTCAGCCTCATACCATTTCCAGAGCTCTTTAAAAACCTCAATTACTCCATTTTTAATACATTTTTATTACATTTTATCATATTTTTATTTTTAACTTTTCATCTACCCTAACCCTAGCCTAACCCTATAAATACCAACCGTACACACTACCCTCTCACCCCCCAAAATCTTGAGCCACTCTCTCAAAAGTTTTCCAAGAAGTGTGTGTTTTGAAACCGAGTTCACGGCGAAGCCCTGACAGAATTCCGGCGACGTGCTTTGAAGCAACCGGCGATGAAACCACACCTCGGCCTTACCCCTAGTCCTCTTTACTCTTTATAAGAATTTGAAAACCCGAAAGTCCCAATCTTCCCTCTTTTTTATTTCTTAAAATACGGAATTACGAACACCGACGGAAATCGGAACAAACCGATTTCCGATTCGGTTTTTCTACAAAATCCCACTTGTCACCTAATCCATAATACCTACCTATATTCATGATGACTATTAATCACATAGAAACCAATTTAAAAAAAGTTTCTCACATGAAATGACAGCTTTCTTGTAAAATCGTATTCTTTTCATAAAAATACCATGAAGTTTATTTTTCTTTGTTTAATCAATTCCCCCATTCCTAAATATGTTTATCTTGATCACTAAACTTGTAGAAATCAATTTGAATGAGTTTTCACACATAAAATGATAACGTTTTCAAATACCGTATTCTTGCGCTTAAATACCTTCAAGTTTAATAAATCAAATTTAACCTCTAAAACTTCACTAAACCTTAAAATAAGTCACGAGGTAATGACCTACCTCTACACACACACAAATATAACCCTAATTGATAAACGTCAAAACATAGAATACGAAAATACAAGACTTTTCACTAAAATACCCTTATCTTTATAACCCTTTCTTGAAAGCTTTAAGTTGTACACAATTTTAAATAAAATCTTTTATAATGAAAGCACGATATGTCATGGACATCGATCGTTTATCTAAACTGATTTTTTGGTGTCTAGGCAAGTGTGTCTAGGCTAGTTGTTTTTAATTAGGCTCACTACTGTGGTTCCTTCCCACTTACCTGGCACTTACTTGGCCGCAAATGACGGTGAAGAGGCGATTTGAGGCTTCTAATAACTTGTCATTTAGACCTTAGAAATAGGCTAGTTGGCTTAGGAAACCCTAGAAACTAAAATATAGAAATTTATACCATTTTACAAATAAATAGCTTATATTTATAAAACCGTTTTTCTAAATGAATAGTATTTATTAAACCTAAGCAAAGCGCCGCTACAACCCATCTTTGGGGAACCCGTTAGGGATAGTACGGTTCATCGTGCACCCGCGGGCTAGTAGTGCGAGATTCAGACCTCCGCAAGGAGCATTCGGTCTCGAAAGGTTTAAAATACGGCATTTGAGAAAAAATGAGATTTTGGAAAATAAAATATTATTTAAAATTATTCTTGTATTAATTTAATTATCATTTAAACACATATTTTATTATAAGATAAAGTTTCCATTTTTTTCTAAAATTACAAGATTAAAAGTTACATTAAAATACCATGAATTTCAAATAAATCAATTAATACTTTTATTAGGATATATTCATTAGAATAACACAAATAAAATTTACACTCATTATAACAATAAAGACGAATAATAAATACTTGGGTTGTATCTTGAAAACTATGCAAAAGTATTTTTATATAAAACCCCCTCAAGTTTTATAATTTACAATAAGGACCCTAACATTTAAAGAACTTCAAATTCCATTTCTTTTAGTCTAACTCGGGTTTGAGTCTGACTATTTCTGACTTGAATATGATTCAAGTCATTCTATATTATTTAATATTCCAACTCAATATGAATACATGAATCCCAGAATCCTGTTAACAATCATTACAACTTGACTGAATCAAACCATGGATATACATCCATTATTCCGTTATTCTATTTACCTGATTATGCAGTTACAACATGTTTACTGATATCATGGTTTTGATCAGTCATCCAACTTATACAATACAATACTACAATACAATCATAACACTACGGGGTTTAAGGGGTAGACTGGTACGGAATATGTTAAAAGTGGCACGAGGTGGTCACTTAAGACGTAATTACATCCATGCCGTTGTTCCGTGGTATTATCGACGGAGCCTTGTACTACAGGTTACCAATGTCCCCGGTGTAAGTGGGACTCCCCTCGTATACACTGGCATCTTCTGTACCAGGCTAAAAACAACAACGTTAATACAATATTATAATATTATAATACAACAGTAAAAACTCTCTCTCTCTCTCTCTTTCTTACTGTCTGTCTATTTCCCCTTTATCTTTGGGACTTACCGAGCGACCTGTTCGCTGACGACATTCTATTTCTTTCTTCTTTGAATGTCGTCAGGTGGTTTGGGCCCGGCGGAGATCGAGCCATCTGTAGAAGAGTTGGAGCAGTTTACCGAAAATCCAGCACGTTAGTTTCATTGTACACTTTTCTTTTCAGTACTTTTCATTCCCTGTTATGCCACTGTTTAGGCATCTTTATTTCAGTTGTATTTTTTTCCTTTCCATGTTTTGTACAAAGAATGTTAATAAATAAAAGTTGCTGTTATTTTTATACTCTTGTCTCTTGTGTAATATTTTATATTGCTTAGCTACGCTTAGCGTATGTACTTCTGAGTACATACATAGCGGACCTCGTCGCGTCCACTTCACCGTACTCTGGGAAGCGGGGCGTGACAGGTTTTGTTGGTGGCCCATGCAGGTCACAGCTGTATGAATCCCTGTCATGCAGTTCTGGTCTTCGTGAACAACCTAAGCAATATAACACAAGAACCAGCAACTAAAACATTCTTTACAATTCATGTTTCTTGAATCTTGCAAATTTCTATTCTTTGAATCTTATCATTTCATGTACTTGAATCTGTCCTAACCCAAATTTTTCTTCAGAGTTATGGATTCCCCAAAAAACACCAGCACCAACGTCAACAACACACCCTCAGCACTACCTCTCACACCGGCTGTTCCTGCACCACCCACTGAACAAACAATGCTATTTGAGGCGATCCGCAGCCTTCTCGATGTTAGTGTTTATGCCCTAGAAGGCCATTACTGTATCATACTAGTTTGTATATTACTTAATGGAAGCTTGGGATATTCACATGTATATAACAGTCTTGCTAAACATGGTAGTATGCTACTTGGTTTTTCTATCTTAATATGTGAGTGTACGTATTGATAGAGCTCTTAGGATCTTGCTTGTCTACCAGCGTTGTGATGGCAGTCACACTAGTGGGGGCTGGGTAGTCTACAAGCACATCCTTATTCAGGTCCCTGGTCGTTGGATTATCGAGACAGAGCATCGATACTCCGGAGTAGACTTGTGTGTACGCTTCTCATCCCAGTTGGGGAGATGGTCTGTCCCACAGCCGTCAGTACGTCGTACTGGAGATAGTATGCAGGTGCTCGTTAGGTTACGGGTACACCGGACAGGACTCACAGGGAACTGTTGGTTGGTTTTATACCAGTCGTCAGTGAACAGTTCCCAGGTGACATGAGTACAGCATAGTCCGCAGACTTGACACTGCTACTTCGCCTCGAGTGTGTCCCACTGTTCTTAGATTGCTACCCTACCACGGCTCAAAGGAGTCGTGCAAACAGGTAGCAGTTGGGTGCAGTCCCGAGCACTTGGAGGCAGTGGCGGTTAGACAGGATTCGTCTCTCCCGGTATTGGGAGTTGATATCGCGCTGTGTCAGAGAGCCATTACGCAAAGTCTCTGGCCAGGGCAAGCGAGATTTGCTGGTAGGTTCCAGTAGTTTCTCAGGGTGTAATGGGCTTCGCTCCGACACGACTTATACCGCTATTAGGGGACTGACGCTTGCCGCCCCCTAGGCCCGATATGCGATAGTCTAAGACGAACGGACCGGACTGTATGGAGATTGTCACAGCAGGCTCAGTAGGAGTTCGGATGGGTTTCCTCATCGGCCTTCTTATCGACATCTACCTGGGGACCGTTACGTACAGCTAGTGCCGCTTGCGGTCTGTGGTTAAACCCACTGCCAGCGTAGTAGTCGAGTCTCTAGAGTCCCACACAGAGAGTTTCCTACTCCAGGCGAAACGATATAGAGGTCGTATGGTTTTACGACAAAGGGTTCGGACGCATACGTGTGTTTACGCACGTACGACTTTCGGACAGTTTTTACCAGTTGGCTTTGGTTTAAGCCAGTTACTGGTATCCGGTTATTGGATTTATACAGTCTAAAGTTTTTCCGTATTTTTGCGGATTGGAGGGGCGTTCTCGTAATTGTGCGAGAAGCTTCTAGAAGATGGTGACTAAGGAGGTTTAGGTGTCATATGCATTGAATGAGTTTAGTGAGTCATGAGAGTGATTCATCCATATCATTAATGCATAATAAATGATTAATGAGTCATGGTTATGAATCACCATTAGATATTTATGAAACTTGATTATTCATCATTTGTTTTTCTTTTATTGATGAATTTTAAAGTTTCATATATATTATGATAACTTACTATTCTCACTTCATAATATCATTCACATTCTCTCTCCTCAAGCTCACTCTCTTCAAACCCTAATCCTCACCTCTCATGTGTTGAGAACAAGGATTAGTTAGACTAAACAATCCATAACCCTCACTCTATCTCATCTATCTTCTTTGATTATCAATCCAAGAAGGTTAGTTGCTTCAAGTTTAGAGGCTAAGCTTGGAGTTTTGCTCTCGGGTGGATCATCTACTACATCGAGAAGGCCGAGGAGGACGAGGAGATCGTAAAGCCGAAGGACTTGGTTCGATAGGTATAATCCCTAAGCATAGTAGTTTAGAACAACTATGTGTTTGGTTAGTTATCGTTTAGCTTCGATTCAAACGGTTAGTCGATGTTTGTTCACTAAACAAGTTCGTTTTTGAAAATTCCGCCTCCCCACAAATATTGGGGTGTTGTACATCGACTTACAGTGGTATCAGAGCCTCGCTAAATAATAAATAACTTTTTTGCAAATTTGTATGAATTTCGAACGGAAAAAACGAAACCGGAAAACCCTAAAATATCATGTTTCTGTCGATTTATAAATGAAGTCCAAAAATTTTTCAGGGATGTTCAGAAAGCTTAAAATGATAGTAGTAGAACACACAAAAAATTTGGTGCTCTGAATCGCCTACGGCGCCGCGGATCCGCGGCGGATAGCACTGATCCCGCCGCGGATCCGCCACCGTGTTGACGATTCAGGGACCCATTTTTTTTTTGATGGTTCTCTGTGATATTTGGGATTTTCTGGAATATTTAATTTTTGCTCAGGTTTCAGATTTGCAGAGCAGTATTGGAGCAAAATTAAAAGTGTTTAATCGATCGAAATTATACAGTATTTGCTTGATGGATTATATCTGTGTTTGTATAATGTGTTCGTAAACCTCCCCTAACTGCTAGTATGTCGGTTGGCAGGGGGTTGCACATTTCTGTAATGGTTTTTACTGTTTGTGGATATGAACTGTGTTGGACTGTTGTGATGTATAGCCGGGGTTTTGTGATGGGTTATTATTTAATTCATTTGATGTAAATGTAATTTGTTGTAATATTATTTTGCGGGGCACATCCAGGTTGCGGTTGTAGCCACCGTTGTATTATTTTATTTTACTGTTTTTGCTCCTAGGATAGACCCAAGGTGGGGTGCACAAACTGCCGGGCGGGTAGTTTGCCGCACCCGTAGGGGTCGTGGGTGGGGTAATGGCTATTCATCACAACTGTGTAATCCGTCTTTTGTTGCAGGCTCGAAACAAACACGGATTACTTGCAAATCCAATAAAGTTCATCTGTGATCTGGAATGCCTATTATTGCGTCTGACGAATGTACAATATCTATATATGATAGCTATTTAGACGTCACTTATGTTTTACACCCGCGCTAGCCCAGCCCCCGCTCTGTCGTTAGTTAAGTAACCTAACGGGTGATGACGGGACCCCGTGGCGAATGCGGATGGCATAAGAGGACGTTGTATTTTCGTTGTTTTCTGCAATGATAGGTTAATGATGGGACGCATTATCTATAATGCAAAGAAAAACAAACCAAAGTTTAAATCGTTGGAACAATTTAAAAGAAACCACTCGGTTAATTTTAAAAACAGATATTTTTAAATGCGGAGCTTTAACCACTCCTTTTAAAAGCTATCAGGTTCCTTCGGTTATATCAAGTTCACTACGTTCACGGTTTCGCCAAAACCATTCGTAGCCTTCCGTCATTTCATTTGGGTATTCAGTAGTATTCAAGCTATGCATTTTGGCCAAAGTCAAGGCATAGTGTTTGGTAGCTGCTGGGTTTTCATTTGTTGCATAAGATAGATGAGTTAGTTTGGGACAGTCGTATTATCATTTGACCAAAGTCAGGGGTATATACGGATGGGTTCAAATTGACAAGATAATGACGGGTAGAACTTGACATGTGACTTATGACATTTTGACCAAAGTTAAGGTCATAAGAGCATGGGGCAAAAATATATATCGGGAATTTCTAAAAAAACTGAAATTTGCAAAGAGATACATACCATTTGGAGTTTGATGAATGTTGGTAGGATTCCTTCAACATTATCATACGATGATATTTGGGTCCCGATCCCACTGTGAGTATATGCTACTTATCAGGATATTCGTCACTTAACGATCAATGCTATAAACCAAGTAGGTGTCCAGAAAAGTGTCAGCGGGGTTACGCCCCCAGAGAAAAGAGGTTATTTAATTAAGGAACTTCGCGAAAGCGTTGGAAAACCTCCCTCGAAGTATCGACACTGGCCTGGCTGAACGGTTAAGCAAGTATTGTACGGTGAGAATAGTCCTGGCTAGTTCTTCTTTTATGGTTTGAGGAAGGATTCGAGAAACAGTGGGAGCCATCCAGTTTAGATAAACTAAAAACCACTCTAAACTTGCAAGAGCATCATGCTAAAGAGTTTTCTTCTCTCTCTCCTAATTGCAGCGACCCTGAAAATGACTGGACTTAAGTTACTTTTAGAGAAAAATATACTGACAGGGCCAAACTATAAAGATTGACTGCGGAATGTCAAAATGGCTTTGACCTATGACAAATTGGGGTACATCCTCACCGCTACGGCACCTGCTGTCCCTGGTCCCAAATCCAGCAATGCGGATAAGAAAATCCGCAAAACCTGGGATTTAGATTGCGCGAAAGCCAAGTGCATCGTGCTTGCCTCAATGAACAATGAACATCAGAGGAGGCACGAGGATATGACCCTAGATGGCATATTTCTCCATACAAAGGAACTTTATGGAGAGCAATCTCGTATAGCAAGATACGAGACCTCTAAGAACTTGTTTCGAGCGAGGTTGGCTGTCGGGTCATCGGTAGGAGAACATGTCCTAAAGATGATCGGCTATATTGAAGAGCTCGCAGACCTTGGGACGACTTTGGATAATGAGCTCTATACAGACCTTATTCTCCAGTCCCTTCCTCCCACCTACGCCCAGTTTATCCTGAACTTCAACCTTCAAGGAAAAGAAGTTGAACTTCCGAAACTCCTGAACATGTTAAGGAGTGCAGAGGGCACCTTGCAGAAGGCAAGAGAAACACCCGCTATGTTTGTTGGCGGTGCATCTTCTTCCGGGTCCAAGGCTAGGGCCAAAGGAAGGAAGAAGAAGGCCGCACCCAAACCTAGAGGAGGTGTAAGTAAGGTGGGAGGGAAGGGAAAGAAAAAGTTTGCGGTACCGGTAGTGGGCCAGGATGAGTGCTTCCATTGTCACAGGAAAGGGCACTGGAAGAAGGATTGCAAGGCGTGGAACGCCAAGAACCAGGAACCGAAGCAAGCTGTGGCTTCGACTTCAGGTGTGTTTGTAATTGAGAATTGTCTGTCGATCAACTCTACTTCCTGGGTATTGGATACCGGATCAGGATCTCATATTTGCAATTCATTGCAGGCACTGAGAAACCGTAGAGTGCTGAAGGAAGGTGATATGACCCTAAAGGTTGCTAACGGAGCTAGCGTGGGAGCTGCGTCCGTCGGGGATTATCACCTAGGATTGATGAGTGGACACATTTTGGTTTTACATAACTGTTATTTTGTACCAAGCTTAACGTGTAATATCATATCAGTTTCCTTGTTATCAAATAAAGGTTATAATTTCACGTTTGTAAGAGATGTTGTCAACATCCACCTTAATCATGATTTGATTGGGTCCGGTACCCTAAATAACGGTATATATGTTTTAAACCAACTCCAAATTTTCAATGTCCAGAACACACTAAAAAGAAAGTCTCCAGATTTAAATAAAGTTTTCTTATGGCATTGTAGACTGGGTCACATCAATGAGAGAAGGTTGACTAAGTTGCATAGAGAAGGATATTTGGACTCGTTCGAATATCAAACTTATGACACTTGTCAATCTTGTCTCAAAGGAAAGATGACAAAGACTCCATTTACTGGACAAGGAGTAAGAGCGAGCGAGCTCTTAGGACTCATACACAGCGATGTATGCGGTCCGATGTCTACACATGCAAGAGGTGGTTTTTCCTATTTCATTACTTTCACGGATGATTACTCAAGATACGGATTCATTTATCTGATGAAACATAAATCCGAGGCTTTTGAGAAATTCCAAGAGTATAAGAATGAAGTAGAAAACCAAACCGGCAAAAGTATTAAGACACTAAGATCTGATCGAGGTGGAGAATACTTAAGTGCCGAGTTCCTAGGTTACCTAAAAGAGAAAGGAATTCTCTCTCAGCTTACTCCTCCATACACTCCACAGCACAACGGTGTATCGGAGAGACGGAATCGAACCCTATTGGATATGGTACGATCCATGATGAGTAATGCTGAGTTACCGCGATCTTTCTGGGGTTATGCGCTAGAATCAGCGCCATATCTTTTGAACAGGGCTCCTACCAAGACTGTGCCTACCACTCCATATCAGATGTGGACTGGGAAGAAACCCCATCTTCAACATATGAAGATTTGGGGATGTCCAGCTTTTGTTAAAAAGCAGCATGTGGACAAGCTCGAGGCACGATCAGTAAAATGTATGTTTGTAGGATATCCGAAGAACTCCAAGGGATATTATTTCTATTACGCAGAGGAACAAAAGGTTTTTGTTTCTCGTAATGCCCATTTTCTGGAAAATCAGTTTTTAGAAAAGGAAATAAGTGGGAGCGAAATAGAACTGGAAGAAATTCCAGGACCACAAACTGCTACTGAAAGTTTGGTAGAACCAGGAGTTCAAGAAGAACAGGACATTCCCGCACCCCTCCGCAGGAGTAGTAGGCCGTCTCATCTGCCTGAGAGATACTACGGTTTTCTCATAGACGGGGATAGAGAGGATTGCATCATAGATGATGATGAACCTACTGACTTCCAGCAGGCCATCCAGAGCGGCGACTCGGTACGATGGCTAGATGCAATGCAGACCGAAATGGAGTCCATGTACACCAACAAAGTATGGACTTTGGACTTTGCTCCAGATGGGGTAAAACCCATAGGATGCAAATGGATCTTCAAGAAAAAGATTGGTGTAGATGGACAGGTGGAAACCTATAAGGCTAGACTTGTTGCAAAGGGTTTTCGTCAAAGACCTGGTTTGGACTATGACGAAACTTTTTCTCCAGTGGCTATGCTCAAATCCATTCGGGTCCTTCTTGCTATTGCTGCCTTCCATGATTATGAAATCTGGCAGATGGACGTAAAAACGGCTTTTCTGAATGGAAATTTAGAAGAGAGCGTCTATATGGATCAGCCAGAGGGTTTCAATCAGAGTGGGAGCAGCGGGAAAGTATGCAAGCTGCTTAAGTCCATTTATGGACTGAAGCAGGCATCGCGGAGTTGGAACATCTGTTTTGATGAGACAGTCAAAGAATATGACTTTATCAAAAATCAAGATGAACCGTGCATATATAGTAAAGTTGTAGCCAGAAGTGTCGTATTCCTCGTCTTGTACGTGGATGACATTCTATTGATAGGAAATGACATTCCTATGCTACAATCTGTCAAAGGATTCTTGTCACACAGGTTCTCCATGAAAGACCTGGGTGATGCCTCTTACATTCTGGGGATCCGGATCTATCGTGATAGATCCAAGAGGATGTTGGGACTTTCGCAGTCCAGGTATATCGACACTGTACTGAAAAGATTCAGTATGGAAGATTCTAAGCGCGGTAATCTACCGGCTTGTCACGGAATCACCCTCTCTAAAGAGATGTCTCCCAAGACTGATTTGGAAAGGGAACGCATGTCTATTATACCCTACGCTTCTGCGGTAGGCTCTATAATGTATGCGATGTTGTGCACTAGACCAGATGTAGTTTACGCACTAAGCGTGGTAAGCCGGTATCAGTCAGACCCAGGGGAGAAGCACTGGATAGCAGTAAAGAACATTCTCAAGTATCTGAGAAGGACTAAGGAGATGTTCTTGGTTTACGGCGGAAAAGACCTCAGGTTGGAGGCCTTTGCTGATTCCGGCTTCCAGAGTGATAAGGACGATTCCAAGTCCATGTCGGGATATGTCTTTACCCTCAATGGAGGGGCGGTGTGCTGGAAGAGCTCCAAGCAGGACACCGTTGCTGACTCGACGATGGAAGCGGAGTATATAGCTGCTTGCGATGCCGCAAAAGAAGCAGTCTGGATGAAGAAGTTCCTAACAGAACTTCAGGTGGTTCCTACCATAGTTGATCCAATACCTCTGTATTGCGACAACAACGGAGCTATAGCTTTAGCGAAGGAACCAAGGTCCCATCAGAAGTCCAGACACATCTTAAGGCGGTATCACCTGATCAGGGAGATCATTGATCGTCAGGAGATCGAGGTTCGGAGAGTTGCTTCTGAAGAGAACATTGTTGATCCATTCACGAAGGCCCTACCTCAGATTCAGTTCGAGAGGCTACTCGAGATCATCGGTCTACGATATGCCAGTAAATGGCCCTAGTGCAAGTGGGAGATTGTTAGTGTTTATGCCCTAGAAGGCCATTACTGTATCATACTAGTTTGTATATTACTTAATGGAAGCTTGGGATATTTACATGTATATAACAGTCTTGCTAAACATGGTAGTATGCTACTTGGTTTTTCTATCTTAATATGTGAGTGTACGTATTGATAGAGCTCTTAGGATCTTGCTTGTCTACCAGCGTTGTGATGGCAGTCACACTAGTGGGGGCTGGGTAGTCTACAAGCACATCCTTATTCAGGTCCCTGGTCGTTGGATTATCGAGACAGAGCATCGATACTCCGGAGTAGACTAGTGTGTACGCTTCTCATCCCAGTTGGGGAGATGGTCTGTCCCACAGCCGTCAGTACGTCGTACTGGAGATAGTATGCAGGTGCTCGTTAGGTTACGGGTACACCGGACAGGACTCACAGGGAACTGTTGGTTGGTTTTATACCAGTCGTCAGTGAACAGTTCCCAGGTGACATGAGTACAGCATAGTCCGCAGACTTGACACTGCTACTTCGCCTCGAGTGTGTCCCACTGTTCTTAGATTGCTACCCTACCACGGCTCAAAGGAGTCGTGCAAACAGGTAGCATTTGGGTGCAGTCCCGAGCACTTGGAGGCAGTGGCGGTTAGACAGGATTCGTCTCTCCCGGTATTGGGAGTTGATATCGCGCTGTGTCAGAGAGCCATTACGCAAAGTCCCTGGCCAGGGCAAGCGAGATTTGCTGGTAGGTTCCAGTAGTTTCTCAGGGTGTAATGGGCTTCGCTCCGACACGACTTATACCGCTATTAGGGGACTGACGCTTGCCGCCCCCCTAGGCCCGATATGCGATAGTCTAAGACGAACGGACCGGACTGTATGGAGATTGTCACAGCAGGCTCAGTAGGAGTTCGGATGGGTTTCCTCATCGGCCTTCTTATCGACATCTACCTGGGGACCGTTACGTACAGCTAGTGCCGCTTGCGGTCTGTGGTTAAACCCAATGCCAGCGTAGTAGTCGAGTCTCTAGAGTCCCACACAGAGAGTTTCCTACTCCAGGCGAAACGATATAGAGATCGTATGGTTTTACGACAAAGGGTTCGGACGCATATGTGTGTTTAGCACGTACGACTTTCGGACAGTTTTTACCAGTCGGCTTTGGTTTAAGCCAGTTACTGGTATCCGGTTATTGGATTTATACAGTCTAAAGTTTTTCCGTATTTTTGCGGATTGGAGGGGCGTTCTCGTAATTGTGCGAGAAGCTTCTAGAAGATGGTGACTAAGGAGGTTTAGGTGTCATATGCATTGAATGAGTTTAGTGAGTCATGAGAGTGATTCATCCATATCATTAATGCACAATTAATGATTAATGAGTCATGGTTATGAATCACCATTAGATATTTATGAAACTTGATTATTCATCATTTGTTTTTCTTTTATTGATGAATTTTAAAGTTTCATATATATTATGATAACTTACTATTCTCACTTCATAATATCATTCACATTCTCTCTCCTCAAGCTCACTCTCTTCAAACCCTAATCCTCACCTCTCATGTGTTGAGAACAAGGATTAGTTAGACTAAACAATCCATAACCCTCACTCTATCTCATCTATCTTCTTTGATTAGCAATCCAAGAAGGTTAGTTGCCTCAAGTTTAGAGGCTAAGCTTGGAGTTTTGCTCTCGGGTGGATCATCTACTACATCGAGAAGGCCGAGGAGGACGAGGAGATCGTAAAGCCGAAGGACTTGGTTCGATAGGTATAATCCCTAAGCATAGTAGTTTAGAACAACTATGTGTTTGGTTAGTTATCGTTTAGCTTCGATTTAAGCGGTTAGTCGATGCTTGTTCACTAAACAAGTTCGTTTTTGAAAATTCCGCCTCCCCACAAATATTGGGGTGTTGTACATCGACTTACACTCGAGGGACAGCAACAATTTCTGAACCGTCCTGAGACTGATGCTCCGGGAGTGAAGCAATTCAGGGATTTACATCCGAAGCAGTTCTCAGGAAAGGGGAGCCCACCGGAAGCTGAGGAATGGGCTCAAAGTATCGAGGATGATCTGGCCGCAGCACAAGTGCCAGACGTCGCTTGGGTCCGTGTAGCGAAACTACAACTCACGGACAACGCTCGCAACTGGTGGAAGGCGGAAGAAAGCCGTCTTGCGCAGCCTATTGAATGGAAGACTTTTCGCGAGAAGTTCGACGCGAAATACTTTCCAGCGACTGCCAGGTTTGCAATGGAGCAGCAATTCATTCATCTACAACAAGGATCGATGAGGGAAAAATCAGTAGATGAATACGACGCTGAATTCACCATGTTAAGCCGATTCGCAGCACACTTGATACCGACGGACGATATCAGAGCCCGTCGCTTTCAACAAGGACTGGACACGGAGATTCAGGCTGCCCTAGCCACGGGAAAATTTCTGACTCATGAAAATGCTTTGGAAGCTGCCCGCAGCTATGAAGCAGTGATAAAGGCAAGGGGCAGAGCTCAGTCTGCAGGAGTGAAACGTCCTGCCACTCAAATGGCAGGAGGGGCCTCTTCAAGGCCGGCTGTTGAACTCAGAAGACTGGAAGAAGTTAAGAATCGGTCAAGACCCGATTTTTGCTTTTATTGCAAGAGGGAAGGTTACTTGTGGAAGGACTGTAGGCGCGCAAAAGGCCTATGTTTGGTTTGTGGCGCGTCCAATCACGGAATTGGAAACTGTCCTTATAGACGCAACTCAGCACACACACCCGCCAACTACCTGCAGCAGCCAGCTATCCAGGCTCCTGCAACTCGTTCTGCACTCCCAGCACCACCTCCACGTAGATTCCCTGCTCAGCCAAATCGTCAATTCCATCAGGCACTGAGAAATATGCCTCGAGTACAGGGGAATATGCCTCCCGCTAGGAGGAACGTGCCACGGCGACAGGCTTTCACCTTAGCAGCCATAGAACCTGAAACTGTGAACCAAGGTAATCCAGGTAACTTCCTCACCACTTTGACCAAAACTTCTTTACAATCTTTAATTTTGTCACCAAACTGTTGCACTTTCTTTTTACAAATTTCGAGGTCGGAATTTTTATAAGGAGGGTAGAATGTAACAACCCTAATTTTCCTATACAAAATTTTTTTTTTCAAATATTTTTTCAAAAATCAACAAAGGGGTATTTTAGCATGAGCACAAGATATAGGTAATTATTTTGTTTTTAATTACAAGCTACAAGAATATAATAACTCCATTTTTAGTGTACAAGAATTTACTTTAAATTTAATGTATACTAGGAGTATTTATTCTTACTACTATCAGTTTAAGTAATTAAATACCACAATAATTACAAGAAGGAGCTTGTAGCTCATTGGTAATACCTTGTACTGCTGAACCAAGCCATCAGAGTTCGAATCCCATACCCCACATTATTTTTAATATTGATTTTTTTAAAACCTTTAGAATACCAAGAGTTTACACGTGCATATCTCACAAAAACCCCACTACACCCAAAGATGTAACACTTACAGAGGGTAGATGAACCGTCGGGGGAGATCCAGGTCACCGGACTCGGTCGGGAATCAGCCAACTCGGCCTTGACTCGGCCGACTCAGTGATCAGACCGAGTCACGGCCGAGTCACCCCCGATTCGGCCGATTTCGGCGAGGGTCACAACATGAAAATTGTGTCTTTTCATATTCCCTACGCACCTGCAAAGTTTCAGCCTCATACCACTTCCAGAGCTCTTTAAAAAACCCAATTACTCCACTTTTAATACATTTTTATTACATTTTATCATATTTTTATTTTTAACTTTTCATCTACCCTAACCCTAGCCTAACCCTATAAATACCAACCCTACACACTACCCTCTCACCCCCCAAAATCTTGAGCCACTCTCTCAAAAGTTTTCCAAGAAGTGTGTGCTTTGAAACCGAGTTCACGGCGAAGCCCTGACAGAATTCCGGCGACGTGCTTTGAAGCAACCGGCGACGAAACCACACCTCGGCCTTTCCCCTAGTCCTCTTTACTCTTTAGAAGAATTTGAAAACCCGTAAGTCCCAATCTTCCCTCTTTTCTATTTCTTAAAATACGGAATTACGAACACCGACGGAAATCGGAACAAACCGATTTCCGATTCGGTTTTTCTACAAAATCCCACTTGTCACCTAATCCATAATACTTACCTATATTCATGATGACTATTAATCACATAAAAACCAATTTAAACAAAGTTTCTCACATGAAATGACAGCTTTCTTGTAAAATCGTATTCTTTTCATAAAAATACCATGAAGTTTATTTTTCTTTGTTTAATCAATTCCCTCATTCCTAAATATGTTTATCTTGATCACTAAACTTGTAGAAATCAATTTGAATGAGTTTTCACACATAAAATGATAACGTTTTCAAATACCGTATTCTTGCGCTTAAATACCTTCAAGTTTAATAAATCAAATTTAACCTCTAAAACTTCACTAAACCTTAAAATAAGTCACGAGGTAATGACCTACCTCTACACACATGCAAATATAACCCTAATTGATAAACGTCAAAACATAGAATACGAAAATACAAGACTTTTCACTAAAATACCCTTATCTTTATAACCCTTTCTTGAAAGCTTTAAGTTGTACACAATTTTAAATAAAATCTTTTATAATGAAAGCACGATATGTCATGGACATCGATCGTTTATCTAAACTGACTTTGTGGTGTCTAGGCAAGTGTGTCTAGACTAGTGGTTTTTAATTAGGCCCACTACTGTGGTTCCTTCCCACCTGGCACTTACCTGGCCGCAAATGACGGTGAAGAGGCGATTTGAGGCTTCTAATGACTTGTCGTTTAGACCTTAGAAATAGGCTAGTTGGTTTAGGAAACCCTAGAAAATAAAATACGGAAATTTATACCTTTTTACAAATAAATACCTTATATTTATAAAACCGTTTTTCTAAATGAATAGTATTTATTAAACCTAAGCAAAGCGCCGCTACAACCCACATTTGGGAAACCCGTTAGGGATAGTACGGTTCATCGTGCACCCGCGGGCTAGTAGTGCGAGATTCAAACCTCCGCAAGGAACATTCGGTCTCGTAAGGTTTAAAATATGGCATTTAAGAAAAAAATGAGATTTTGGAAAATAAAATATTATTTAAAATTATTCTTGTATTAATTTAATTATCATTTAAATACATATTTTATTATAAGATAAAGTTTCCATCTTTTTCTAAAATTACAAGATTAAAAGTTACATTAAAATACCATGAATTTCAAATAAATCAATTAATACTTTTATTAGGATATATTCACTAGAATAACACAAATAAAATTTACACTCATTATAATAATAAAGACGAATAATAAATACTTGGGGTGTATCTTGAAAACTATGCAAAAGTATTTTTATATAAAACCCCCTCAAGTTTTATAATTTACAATAAGGACCCTAACAATTAAAGAACTTCAAATTCCATTTCTTTTAGTCTAACTCGGGTTTGAGTCTGACTATTTCTGACTTGAATATAATTCAAGTCATTATATATTCTTTAATATTCCAACTCAATATGAATACATGAATCCCAGAATCCTGTTAACAATCATTACAACTTGACTGAATCAAACCATGGATATACATCCATTATTCCATTATTCCATTTACCTGATTATGCAGTTACAACATGTTTACTGATATCATGGTTTTGATCAGTCATCCAACTTATACAATACAATACTACAATACAATCATAACACTACGGGGTTTAAGGGGTAGACTGGTACGGAATATGTTAAAAGTGGCACGAGGTGGTCACTTAAGACGTAATTACATCCATGCCGTTGTTCCGTGGTATTATCGACGGAGCCTTGTACTACAGGTTACCAAGGTCCCCGGTGTAAGTGGGACTCCCCTCGTATACACTGGCACCTTCTGTACCAGACTAAAAACAACAACGTTAATACAATATTATAATATTATAATACAACAGTAAAAGCTCTCTCTCTCTCTTTCTTACTGTCTGTCTATTTCCCCCTATCTTGATGAACCGTCTATAGAAACTGGCATGGCCAAGGAAGGCTCGAATGTCTCGGACGCATTTGGGAGGAGGAAGATTGGAAATGACTTCAATCTTAGCTTTATCTACCTCAATACCATTTTGCGAGATGATATGTCCTAAGACAATACCTTCTCGTACCATAAAGTGGCATTTCTCTCAATTTAAAGTGAGGTTCTTATCCCTACATCGGGTAAGAACTGCGTCTAAATGTAGCAAACACTCATCAAAGGAGTCACCGAAAATGGAGAAATCATCCATAAAAATCTCCAAGAATTTTTCCACCATGTCTGAAAAATGCCCATCATACACCGCTGAAAAGTAGCGGGTGCATTGCATAACCTAAAGGGCATGCGACGGTAAGCAAACGTACCGAAACGACAAGTAAATGTGGTCTTGTCTTGATCCTTTTCGGCGATGGGAACTTGATTATAGCCAGAGTAGCCATCCAAAAGGCAATAAAATTCATGCCCAGCCAATCGTTCTAGCATTTGGTCAATAAAAGGTAATGGAAAGTGGTCTTTCCATGTCGCGGCGTTGAGTTTTCTATAATCGATGCATACTCGCCACCCAGTTTGGGTGCGAGTGGGTATTAACTCATTCGCCTCATTAGTTATGACCGTTATGCCCGATTTCTTTAGGACAATGTGAATGGGGCTAACCCACTGGCTATCAGAGATAGGGTAAATGATACCACTATCAAGACATTTTACAATCTCCTTTTTAACAGCCTCCTTCATTATAGGATTTAGTCGTCTCTGTGGATCCCTTACTGGCTTGGCATCATCCATCATATGAATATAATGTTCAACTATTAAGGGACTAAACCCCTTGATGTCCGCCATAGTCCAGCCAAAAGCTTGCCGATTATTTTGTAAGACCGTTAAAAGGGCTTTCTCTTGCTCGGGGGCTAGAGAGGCCAAGATGATAACGGGAAGGGTCTCATTCTCACCTAAGTAAGCGTATTTAAGGTGAGACAGCAATAGCTTGAGTTCGAGTTTTGGAGGCAAAACAATTGAAGGTAAAATTGGTAAAACTGTCTCAAACTCGAAAGATTCCAAGAGAGGTTCGAAGCGAGTGTAAGCAACCGAGTCGGATGGTTCAGCTAACTCATCCGAAAATTCAAAGGATTCAAACTCGGGCGGTGATTCTTCAAAATCGTTCGAAAAAGTGAAACACTCGTAATCGTTATCGGGTGTGAAAGCCGTGTCAGATTCAAGAAGGAACGCACTATTGGCGTCAAAATTGTTGTGATTGAACAGAAATTTTTCGAACTCACAGTCCTCCTGAGTAATCTATTGGATTGAGCAAACATCAAGTATATTAGCATTAGGTTCGGAGGGCTGATTCCCCAACTTAAAATGTTGAGCTCAATTGTCATAT
Organism: Agapanthus africanus; assembly: GCA_030015575.1. Lineage (NCBI taxonomy): Eukaryota > Viridiplantae > Streptophyta > Magnoliopsida > Asparagales > Amaryllidaceae > Agapanthus > Agapanthus africanus. The sequence continues at coordinate 28,602,558 of CM057338.1, forward strand.
TTCCAAAAGATAGGTTCATCGAACCATTTCGACAATTGATCACCGCATTAGAAGTCGCAAGGAATGGTCGACCGAGTATCACCGGAATTTGACTCCGGGGGTTAGCTACAGGCTGTGTGTCCATAACAATGAAATCAACGGGGAAAATAAAGTCCCCTACTTTAATCAACACATCCTCTAACTCACCCTTAGGATGGGTGATGGATCGGTCGGCCATTTGGAGAGTACAATGTGTGGGTTTCAGCTCTTCAACGCCTAATCGTTCATATACTGAATAAGGAAGCAAATTAACACTGGCTCCAAGATCTAAAAGTGTGCGGTTGATGTTCTTATCCCCAATAGTTATTGAAATGGTAGGACAGCCAGGGTCCTTTCCTTTTTGAGGTAAAGGTTGGGTAAGAGCATCACTTACTGCACTAGCCAAGAAAACTTTCTTGGGTACCTGTGATTTCCTCTTTTTGGTGCATAAGTCCTTCAAGATTTTAGCGTAAGAAAGGACTTGTTGAATTGCATCCAAGAGAGGTATGTTTATGCTAACTTGTTTAAATAACTCCACAATCTTCTCCATTTGTGGAGTTTGTTTATTGGATCCCAACCTGTTTGAAAATGGAATATTTTGAAAATTTGTTGAGTCCAATATTTGTAGATTGCGGAGTTGGAAAGGATCCCAGTGTTGGTGTTTTCATGGAGTAAGATGTGGGTCCGTTCGAATTAGTAGAAGAAGCAGAGCCTTATGAAGAATGAAGAACAGGCTCTGAAGAAGACGAAGAAGATGAAGAAGAAGCGGCGGCCGGGGTGTCATTATTATTGCCAACGTTGTTGTGCAATACCTTTCCAGATCTCAATGTAGTCACTGCACTCACATTATGATTTTTTTGTTCATGAGCAACATGTGCATTTTGTGTGTGACCAGGATTTGGCAGTGGTTGAGATGGAAGTTTTCCCTTCTCTCGCTCGCTTAGAGCAGCATTCAGTTGTGCAATTTGAGCTTCAATGGTTTTGATGCTTTGCTCATGTGATGCAGTATGTTGCACCAACGACTGAATGGAAGATTGGATGTTGGCTGAGGATTGCGTAGATTGTTTTAAAAACGCATCTAGACTTCGCTCTAGCGAGGAAACCTTATCGTTATTTGGTTGAACAAAATTGTTTTGAGGAAAAGAGTTGTTTGGTGCAAAATTGTTCATTTGATTTTGGTAAGGTTGGAGTTGGAAAGGTTGCTGATATTGAGTTTGTTTAGGAGCTTGTTGTTGTGGAGGAGGCCTCTGAAAATTGTTATTGCCTTGGAATTGTTGTTGATTTTGATTCCAAGCAAAATTCGGGTGGTTCCTCCAACCAGGATTATAAGTTGAAGAGTATGGGTCATTTCTTTGTCTCTGCTGAAAGGCAGTATTGACTTGATCTTGTCCTTGAACAGGTGGGTTACATAGGACACTCTTCGGTCAAATGGGACGGATCCGAACAACAAGCGCATATAGTGCGAGGGGGTAAAGCGGGGACAGGAGAAGGCGATGAGAATTTGCTCTCAATTGCTTCTAGCTTACGTGTAATTGCAGCCATTTCGGCTTTCATTGCAATTGACATGTCGAGTTGATGAACACCTGCCCTAGACGAACCGGATAAAGTAGATGAAGTGGATGAAGCAGTTTGTCTAGTGCTTTCCCACTGAAGCGTTTGTTCAGCAAGATCGTCGAGAAATTGCCAAGCTTCCTCGTCAGATTTTGTAAGAAAGTGACCTTGACAAATGGTTTCCAACAACTGCATAGTTGCTGAGTTCAGTCCTTCGTATAAAGTTTGGCAAAGTTGCCATCGCTCGATACCGTGGTAAGGGCACTGAACAAGAAGGTCCTTAAATTGTTCAAAACACTTCCAAAAAGGTTCGGACGGAAGCTGAGAAAATTGATTAATTTCATTTCTAATTCTCGCGGTCTTGTGGTGTGGGTAAAACTTTTTAAGAAAAGCCTTAACAAACTCTTTCCAACTTTTTATGGAATACGATGCTGTGCTATATAGCCACTTTTCAGGTAGGTCACATAAAGTGAAGGGAATGACACGTAGCCTTATAGCATCATCGGAAAGTTGGGTAGTCTTCATCATTACGCAAACATTCTGGAATTTGTTAATGAAGATATAGGCATCTTCGGATTCCAGCCTGTGAAATTTGGGTAACATATTGATGAAGCGAGGTTTAATTTCGAAGTTATCCCCATTATCCGGTGGAAGTGAAAGACAAGTAGGAAGTGCAGTGTGGGTTGGATAGAAAAGATCCTGGAGCGCGATTCGTTGGGGCGCTTCAACAGGAGGGTGTTGTGGGTTATTCACACCCAGTTGAGGTGGAATAATTCCCGAAGTAGGTAAGGGGTTGTTAGGATTGAATCCCGACATCTCCTTAGAAGATAATGAATTTGAAGATGAAGGTAAAGAAGTTGAGGGAATTTCGACTTCGGAGTCGAACGCGTCGTCAGTAGGCACTAACGAGACACGGACTAAACGGGCGCTAGTGTCCCTAGTCCAACCGGACATACACTAAATGAGGTGTAGTGTAGTCAAAAAGTAGAAGGTGGGGGTAAGAAAACGTCAATGGGGAAGTTTGGGTGAAGGTTGGGTGCAATGGAATTCTAGCGACAAATGGCAAGTTTTTATAAAAAAAAATTGTTTTGTGTTTTTCTTTCTATAAAAGAGTTTTGCAAAAGATTTTGTACGGACTACGACATGCTTTCAAGCAATCACAATTTAAACATGCACAATCAAGTCTAGAGCTAGGGTCTTCTAAGTCAACTAGACTGCTCCTAACTGGTCCAAAGCGACAAGTTGTGAGATATCCCTCGAATCGTCTTTTCATCGCCAATTGTGGTCAGGTAAGCACAAGTAAACAAAGGAGAGATCCGCTCACGAATCACCATGAGACGGACCTTTTAAAATTACCTTTCCCACTTGTCTAGCCTAGGCACCACAAAGTCAGGTTTAGATAAACGACCGATTGCCCACAACCTTTCTTTGTCCTAATGAGCGCGACAGTCTTTATTGGCTGAGTCTAAATATTTTTTAATTAACTCGAGGGTTGATGCATATGCTTTTTGTGATTTTTGGGGTCCTAGGAAGGGTAATGAAATCTTCACCCAATTTGGATTGGTGTTATAGCCCCTTAAAAGTCCGTTTTAAAAATGCAAACACACAAAAATCTAAAACACTTGCCAAAATTTTTTTCCTTTTTATTTGCGTCGTAAAGAATCCTGCACAAGATTGATTTATTGAAGAGAGAGAAGAAGTTTTGCGCAAAGAACCATGCAGGAAAATTTTTCAGTGTATCGGAGGGTTACAGAGGAGAAATGGAATGCTTACAGAGCAAAATGGACTGCTGACGTAAGCGGTTGACCGCGGTTCCGCGGTCAAACACCTCCTTTAGCCGCGGTTTCGCCGTCGTTCTGTTGGATCAGGCCGTCAAAATTTTTCTTTTTTCTGTTGTGGTTCTCCTCTGTCTGTTCAGATCTTCTGTTTCTGGATTTGTTCACCGAGCTTACTCCAGATCTGAATCTGTCCTTCTTCCTTTCCTGCGCAATTCACACAAAACCCTTCAAAAAATAACAAGATGATATTTTTTATGTTTTTATATTTTTCAGTTTTTATAATTTTTTTCAATTTCAATTAACCCGAAATTACAAAAAGAAAAATACTACCACTATCCCCGGCAACGGCGCCATTTGATTGGTCGTGCTTTTGCGTGCATATGTTTTAAAACCAAAATTAAGAATACCGTAATCAATAACGGTGTCGCTTGGTAGCTAGCCGGTTGAGTACGGTTCGGTCCACAGGGAAAACATGTTCTTTTCTTATTGTTCTTACGAGTTAAGTCCTATTTGTGGTAGGTTTTGATTTTTATAAAAACTAAGATTGAATTTGATTTGGATTAAAACCTTGCTAGGGTTCGGATTAGGTTGGTTTGGAAAGTTAATTCTACTCACCGCTTCCTTTGCCCTAATTAAGAACTTAGTGTTAGGGTAATAGTTAATAAAAGGGATTAGCAGGACTAGGAAGAAACATAGTTTCTTCCTTTTGGTCGTTGTCCGTCATTTCTTAACTCTTAGGCCTAACATCTATGTAAATCAACCACAACCGGTCTAACTACGGAATTACCGCTATCTCGTGGGATAGGGTGCCGTAGTGAGCGGTATGTGTTTGATTAACATAGAGTCCTAATTTGAAGTATTATACAGGCAAGAAAGGAGTGAGAGATTTCCATCTCTCAAACCTACCCCAAACCTAACCCTAATAAGTGAGGAACTACTCACTCATTAAGGATATTATGATGAAGTTCATTTTTATAATTTTCTTTTAATTACCTAATTAACGTGCAGATAATAAAAGACAGATACGAAAATTGCAGAAATTAAATTGCAGATAAGAAAAATTCAAGATAAAAAACTTACTTATATTGACACCTCTTGACGATTACAACGAAACTAAAATTTAATCTAGAAATTAAAAGAGGCATGCCCCAAAAGAGGCTGTAGGCTTTCCTATTTATAGATAGGAGAAACACTAGGGTTTACATCTAATCCACATTTAAAATTACAAAACTACCCGAAGAAAGCTGGGTCAAAACATCGACACCCACCGACACATGCATCGACACGTGCACAGCACGGCCGCAGATCCGCGGCGGAATGCCATGTTTGGCCGTGCATCCGCGACCATCTTGGGGGTTCTCTGTCTCATCTTTCCAGGGTTGCTTCATGTTGCCTTTTTCTGTTTTCTTCACTTGGTTCTTCAGAATCTTTTCTACTTTCTTCCAGATTTCCAACAGTGCAGAATTTGTGGACTTTTATCGTAAGCTTCGCGTTGAAGTCTTGAATCTTGTGCTGCCCTTATATTTTGTGCAACCGAACTGATAATTGATCTTCGTTTGTTCCTTAAACTGGTAGGTATCTTGTAGATTCATCTATTTGTTGGTCGTAGTCTCACATTTGTAGCGTCTTTTTCTGAATTTCACTGTATTGTTCTGAGAACCTGTAACCTGCAACTGTTTAGCAGACATGGATCAAAAGCACCTATTTATTTGCAGTATGATTAAGAATGGGGAATATAATAATGCAAAATTCTGATATGAACACGAGGGCACCAGCGCCAGAACTAAAAGTTTTCTACCATTAGATCAAATATTTGACGGGGATGACAAATCATCAAAATACAGAATTAAATTCTGTTGAGGAAATATTCCTCAAAGCTTTCTAAACGAGAAAGATTACTCTCTGTACTACAGAGCACCATTGGATTAAAAATCCAATGGTGATTAAAAATCACCAAGCTACAGAATAAGCTCTGTATGGAAAAATATTTCCCCAATCTTGTTAAAAACAAGAAAAATATTTTCTGTAAAACAGAAGTTCTTGGATCAAAGATCCAACGGTGGATAAAATCCCCAAATCAATTAAAAATCTCTCAATGAGAGATTTCTTTAACTAAATCAACAAATCTACATCTACTATATAAAGGACCCAAGACTCCAAGTCTTGCAGAGAAGAAACCCCCCCCCCATAAACTTCAAGTTCAAAAAAAAGTAGAGCAAGCAAAAAGAAAGTTTTAAGAAAGAAGAAGAAACCTTCTTCGAGATAAATAAAGAAAACAGAGATCATAGTATCTCATCTGCATATCCACGGGTTTAACCCTAAAAAAGAACATAGTTCTTTCCCCTGGATCTGAGATCCATGAGACAAGTCTCCCACAAATGAGAATTTAATTCTCGTAGGGATGAATTTGTTCTTGGGGATCGAAGATCCAGGGGAGAACAAAGAATTGAACTCTTCAGAAAAATACATAAAAGAAAGAAACAGCGCCGAGCGCCTCACGTGCCCTTCACGTGGGCGCCGCTCAAATAAAGAGTGCTTAGCAATCAATGGTTGGCGCTCAGCGCCGAGCGCCTCACATGCCCCTCACGTGAGCGCCGCTCAAATAAAGAGTGCTTAGCACTCAATAGTTGGCGCTCAGCACCGAGCGCCTCACGTGCCCCTCATGTGGGTGCCGCTCAAATAAAGAGTGCTAAGCACTCAATGGTTGGCGCTCAGCGCCGAGCGTCTCATGCCCCCCTCACATGGACGCTTTTTAACATAAAGTGCTCTGCACTCATCAAATAAAGCCCAGCGCCATAAAGAGTGTTCAACATCCCATAAAAAACAAAAAAAGGGGAAAAGTAAAGTAAAGTGTGAGTATCAGAACCCACATAAATGCCCAGCATTATTTGCACAGAAAAAGGATGGGGCCCAAGCATGTGTTTAACACCTTATTAAAAATGAAATTACAAAGACTGAGTGGGCTGAGCCCAAGTTGGCCAAACTCCCAATCAACTGAGACCATGGGTTCTTTCTTGTCCGAATTGGTCTTAGCCCCAAACAAGACTACCAATCTTCTGGTGAATATTCATTGGTTCAAGGGTACATCTCCTCACACCTCTGATATATATCGTTGTAATTCTTTAACGTCTTCAGAGAGGTGGCGGGTTCCGATGACCAACAACTCTTTGGCGCACTCCCAAATGGCTATGGACCGCAAAGTCCTTAAACTAAAACAATCGAGCCCAAATGCTCTTTTGTTGAATCTGAACGATCCCAAAATCCTGTTGAGTAGATCTTGGTCTAAAATTAGACTAATGTATCCTCAACAAATGTTTAAGTTGATCTTAATCTTAAACGAGATTAACGATCCTTAAACCAAACCAAACCTAAATCTAAGAATATATGGATTTGGACTAATCCACGCCCTATGGACGACAACATAAATTAGTCTCCGTATACAATCCACGGGCAACCAAAAACAAAACAAACATGCATACGAAGTGAACTTCTGGAGCAGGAGAAAGTGGTTATCGTGATACGATAACGTAATTAACTGCAGGGGATTGCGCCTGCAGGGAAGAGCGTCCCCACAATCAAAAAACCCTCGCAAACGAGGGGGAATCTGACGAAGTCTGCTACAATGGCCGCATCTGTCCAAACCTCCGATACACGATGCTGTAAATCAACTTGGTATCTTCGAAGAGGTGGACGAATAAATCCAAATAGCATCTGCCCTCAAATTCAGGCAAGACGACCTACGCGATCTCGTCTCCCGTTTTCGGCGGTAAACAATTGGTATCTGATTTCAAATCCCAAACTCAAAAAATATAATAAATAAAAAAAATAACCGAAATGATTGGGCACCGCGAATAAAAAGCCGAAATGATTAGGCAATCGCAACTTTCGCGATATAAAAAGATGAAAAGATAGAGCATCACGGAAATAAAAAATAAAATAAAATAAAATTTTCTCTGCCCTGCAGGTAGGTTCACACCGACCCCTGTATACAATTCATAGGCACAAATGAAAGAAAGGAAACCATATTTTCACACCAGGCTCCGTCAAAGGGAGAACCAGATCACGACAGCAACATCTACAGCCTAGAGATTAGCTTGACGTTCTTCTCATTCCAACAGGGTGAAAACGTGCCGTCAACAATTCTCCAAGGAGCCAAATCAAAACAAAGCCATGGCAAAATCCCAGCTCCAAGTCTTGATGGTTCATGTACAACCTAGAGACTATTCCGGCGTTCCTTCTCAATCCAGCAGGATGCAGATACAACGTCAACAAAAGACCCAAGGGTCAAAGCAAAAATAGAGCCATGGCAAAATCCTAGCTCCAAGTCTTGACGGTACATATACAACCTAGAGACTATCCCGATGTTCCCCCTCCCTATTTCAGCAGGATGCGAACGCAGCTATCAAATGAAACTGGAGCAATGGCATATTCCTAGATCCGGACTTCAATTGCAATACACACAGCATAAAGATCCTACGGATGTCTACCCTATTTCAGCAAAGAATCGGCGCGACATCATCAAAGCAAAAAATGAGGTGACGACATATTCCTAGATTCGGATCTTGACGGCAACTTATATAAAGCCTAAAAGACCATTGGAGATCATCTCACCCCAGAAGGGTACGGTTATGACTCATCGGGGCCCCAAATTGAGCCTAACCTCAGGTAAAAAAGCGTCATGGCGAATTCCTAAGGCTTGATCTTCCGACGGTAATATGACCTAAGGAGATTACTCGAAGACGTCTTGTTCAACCCCCAAAAGGTTCAGAGACACGACAGTCGTGGGGCTACTTGAACAGCGGCTTAAAGACTGCATATCGAGGAATATATCATCCAATGCGACGGTACCACGGACTAAAACCTTGGTACCACAAACCTAACGGACCCCTGTCGTAAAGAATGGGGGTTATCTACATACAACGTTAGGACAAGTTTGCCTGTAAACCCATGGGAGGTAAACTAAAAAACACTCCAAAATGAGTACATAAACTAGAGACTCCGAAATGAGTGAATAAACTAGAGACTCCGAAATGAGTATATAAACTAAAAACTCCGAAATGAATACATAAACTACTTCACGCCGAATTAAGACATCAAAAGATAGAGAGGTGCAAGCATGAAATAAAATATGTTTTTTATTCATAAACCAAAATGAATACAATATACAAAAAAGAAGAAAAAATATACAGCGACGAAAATTTTAAGACGGTGGACGGTTCAATAAGCCAGATAGAGCATCATTTTTCCGCCAAACCTCCACCTCAAACTCTAGCAGCGCCGCAAGCTGAGCCCCTGCCTATGCTTGTTGTTGTTGATACAAAGAAAACCGATGCTCAAGCTCCTTCTCAGCGGTCTTATGAGTCTCAACCATTTCGCGCGTAAAAGTCACAGCTTTATCAAGAGCCACCAGTTCCGTAATTGCCTCTTGAAGAACTCGCCAAATTTCATAGGTCCGAGTAGTTTTAGCTGCGAGCTAAGTTTGGAGTTCCCTTAAAGATTTTGAAGCCGACTCCCTCTCCGAAAATTTCTGGTTGAGTCTTTTCTCGCAAGATCAGAGGTTGGCCGCACACCGATCAATCCGTTAATGTAAGCTGGCCTTTACAGATAAGATATTAGAAGGAAGACGTGCTCATTCGACTCCATGTAAAGAAACCTCCACTTGACGGTAATACTTGACCCAAGTACGCACCAGCGTCTCGTCATGGTAGGTAGCAAGGACAGACAAAGAAGCATTAGTTTCGACAGCAAATTCCTCTGCCATAACGGAAGTGCCAGCACGAAGATCCTCGATAAGAGTTTCCAGTGAATGAATACTCTGTTTTGCCATTCTCTCAGATATACGTCTGGCATAAGGGTCCGGCAGCATGCAAATATAGGACTCTAGTGGAGTCAAGGTTAGAAAAACTGTAAAAGATACATGTATGGTTAGTCGCCTTTCTACATAGGGAATAAGTAAAAGAATACGAGGGCTAAAGCGTCACTTACCTATGGCCACAGAAGGCAAATCTGAGAAATCCACAGGCCCATCAAGAACTTCAACTTCATCATCAGCCTGAAGGACTGTGGTTTAAAGTAAAGAGCACGTCAGTATCCTTATGAAAATATAATACGGAAAGCAAAGGAATACCAACCTTGGCCGGAGAAAAGGACGATGTGCTGAGGGGGTAACGCGTGCGGGGCCACCATGTTAAGTAAACGCAAGAAGGTTTTCTCCGGAGAACGATCTAAAATGGAGGATGCCAACTCCTGCAATTCTGAGAGAAAGAAAGGTTCAGACATACGGAAAGGTCATTAAACAAAAAATATATATATAAGATTACCTTCAATACTTCGTCTATTTTGGACCAAAGGGATAGTAGCCTCAGGAACCTCCTCTACATTCTCCGGGGCACCACTAGAGATATTTACAGAATCTATAACCGGTCCGGCAACATCCGCTGAAGGAATAAAAGTCATCACCGGAGGCTCTAAGGCGTGATTTGGGCTCGAAACTGCGCTCGCCCAAGAAGGCCCTACAAAAGAAAAATGTGTAACGACGAATACGTTATAAAAGAAATATAAACCATTTACTGAGAAGGATGTAAAATGTACATACCGATACGCTAGGGAGCCTGAAGTATAGCATTTTCGAGCCGCTGCTCATTTCTGATTAACCGCGCTCGTCGGGCTTCGATCGAAGATAAATCCCTACCCGCCTTCAGAGCAATCTCGTCTTCAGAAGCGGCCGATATTGGCTGTTTGAGAGCCCGTTCTTCTTCCAGCATTAAAGGAACTACTGGTAACATTGCAGGAGCCGGATCAACATCACGGAATTCGACAAGGGGAAAGCATCCCTTCTTGGGGCGCACGTTTTCTGTCTCATCCTGTGATCGCTTCAAGGCTTCAGCCAGCTGAGCGGCCTCCTAGGCAGATGTATCAGGAAAGAGAAGACCATCATCTGGTTCATGCGCAGACATAGGCTCATCATGAATGTGAGGTCCAGGCTCGAGCAAAGTATTGAGTAAATAGGCGACCAATTTCTTTCTCCTTTTAGGTCCCGAGCTAGTACCGGTAGAAGGACGCTTCCTCCCTTTCGGCACTTTTGCACGGCGCTGTCCAATCTCGTCTTCGAGATCCGACTTTGATGACGCCACTGCTTGTGCCTTATCAAGAGTCTCTGCACCGATTCTAGTGCAAACCGGCATACCAGCAGTACTGGAGACCGACTCTGTTCGAGCGCCTTTTGGAATAAGCACTGAATCGTTGTACCTCAGAGGAAGGCGAACGACCGACCATGGTCACAACAGAGCATTGATGGCTTGGGCAGGAGCAGGGTCCTTACACTCGAAAAGTACCCGTCTCTCCTCTGTGATAATGGGACTAACCCGCTGACGATACCAGCCCTTGAAGGGTCCTACAGGTCTTGGAATATAGTCGGGCTCAGGGATCATGAAGAGGGAACCGTTATTTAGCCTCATGAAATGATGAATAGCATCACGGGCGGTCTCCAGCGAGGGAGTAAACTCAACTAAAAAAGTTTTAAAGGGGACACCCTGGTTATAACCCAACTATTGGGCGAAGCGATGCGGATTATATCGCATGAAGATAGCAGCATCATTTAATCGGAACACTAAGTACCTTGTCCTGATTGAATACAAATGCATGATCCCTTGGTGTTTTAAATTCAGCGCCCCATTCTTTAACAAATCAAATAACTATTGAATAAGCCCCGTTGGCGCAGAAAGGACCCGGTCATTGAAAACCATACCACCTTCGTTTGAATACGGGTTAAGCAGCACGCGCAAATCCCCTAACCGAGTCGGATCAAGAGCGGAGGCATCAACCAATCTCATGACTCGTGGGAAAGTATATGATTCATAAAAATCAGGCCGTCGGTGCACAGCAAACGCGCATAACACGTACATCTCGATCCAGGACGTGAAATAGCGGAGGGAGAAATTCACGGTGTCTGCACCTGGGTTTGAAATGTTGACGGCGGTACTTAAGCCATGATACAAGTGTTTTAACCCTGCAACGCCAATAGCCAATTATGCTCCTTCGGATACGCGATGTACGTGGTAGAAGACGGAGGCTCTCATAAAACGACGATGCATTGGCATGGCAAACTAGCTGAGACAGAGACTGATGAAGCCCACAAAGAATGTTTCCTCGTCCATACCATGGGTAGCAATCACATTAAAAGTCATGGACGACGAATTCGGGATATAAAATTGCGGCAGATCTTCTTCTTTAGCCGGTAATTTCTCCAGGACAAATCCAAAAGGATTCTCGACCTTCGCGAATTTCGGATCTTTCTTGGATAGAGCATCTTTATGAAGAAAGCGAGCGATGAAAGCGTCAAAACTAACATCTTACCCTTTTGATGCCACGAACAGGCTTTCAAAGATACTTAAGGCCTTGATTAAACTTGGATGCTTGTGCTGAATAACATTCTCAATTTTCAAGCCTTCATGCATGGCTGGCACCGTAGCAAAAACATACTCGTCGGGGGGTAATAATTCTTCATAGTGTTCTCCCCTGATTGGCAGCCCCGAAATTTCTCGGAATTCCTCCAGCGAAATGGAAACTTCATGATCCCCCAGTAGGAACGTGTGCGTTGGAAGATTCCATTGGTTCAAAAAGGCTTTGACCTACCAAATGCGAAGAGCGTGATAATAGAAAAAAGATACGTACACCGCCGGGTATAATCCCACCTTCTGCAAAGGGGAGCGTTGGGAAGAGAGAATATAACTGGCCTAAGGAAGGTAGCCTATTAGATGTCGTGGGATGACGCCTATTAGGTAGACCTGCCCCTAAGGTCGAGCTTCGCCTTGGCATATCCGGTGTCCCAGTATGTCGATAGCTACCACGGGCTGATTGGGAATCCCTGTCGTTGATGGCTCAAGTCGGCCTTCAGGCATCCAATTAACCGCCTCCACTGCATAAGCGGTACGCGGACGTTCCGTAAAAGAAATCGAACGAATGGGTTCCATCGGCATTCCACACGTAAAACTACGGTGGCCCCTTATGATGTGACTGTACCAGACGCCCCATAGCAAAAGGCTCTTTCTGTCCTTAACGTGATTCTTAATCATAGCCATCACTTCTTCGTCTGACGGTGACTGTGGGAAAGCAGCCTCTGAGCATGTAGAAGGGAAGTAGGGAAGTGAGTCCATTGTACCTGAAAATAGGGACAAAAAAAACAATGAACAAAATATGTGACATGGTCTTATGGGACTACTAACTAAAAAGCTAGTGGACCCCATGAAATCAAAAATGGCGGCTCATTAATGATGAGACATGTGCCCATTGTGAGAATCTAAAAGGATCCTCATTAAATGAACAATAGAATTAAAAACTCCTAATATCCCCAAAAGAAAGCAGGTTCAGTTAAAATAACAACAGATTCAAATCTGTAAAGAGGGGATTTAAAAAAAATACTCAAGAACAGTAAAGGGAATAAAATTCCCTAAGTTCCAAAAATGCAGAGCTGAGCTCTGCAAGATAATGGAATTAAATTCCTCCAATAATGGGATTAAATCCTAGAAATCCCCATGATGGGAAACAAAGAAAATGGAATTAAATTACAAAGATTCTCAAAGATCAGGATCAATGATAGGATAAAACCCTAACAAGAGAACCAATGATTCTGACCATCGACCCATAGTCTACTTAAAAGAAAAGAGTTTTTTTAAGATCTCTAAGAGATCGGTTCAAGAGAAGAGCCAAGCTCTATTAATGGATTTAAAATCCAAAACAAGAAAAAAAGATTCCTAAGAGATAATTCTATTCATAATCCTACCAAAAAGAAAAGTTTTGCAGAGTTTAACTCGGATCAGAAGAAGTTCTGTGGGCAGAAAGCTAAGCTTTGAAAGAAGAATTAAATTCTTAAGAAAAGAGTTAAAGAGGAAGATAAAAAAAATAGTGGTCATCTCAAGGGACAAAGGCCCCATTTATAAGACGTGATGGGAGCGGTTCAACTTTCCATTCCCCAGGCAATCCAATGGTGGTAAAGATGGACAACGTTGCACTCACGTACGAGCCACGTGAGAGCAATGCTCGAGGGCATTTGTTCCCTCATAAAAAGGGAGAGAAAAGGGAAGAAAATTCTCTACGTTTCAAACCTCACGTGTTAAACACGTGAGAGCTTATATGCAGAGCATATAAGCGCCGCAACCAAACAATTAAAGACTATATAGGCCTCACGTGTTAAACACGTGAGCGCCCATGTGTAAAACATATAAGCACAAAGAAAAATCCTCACTGGGGTCACGTGTTAAACACGTGAGCGCCCATGTGTAAAGCATATAAGAACAAAGAAAAATCCTCACTGGGGTCACGTGTTAAACACGTGAGAATACACTTTTAAAGCATTAGCTTCATATAGAGTTAAACTCTATGCATAGAATTAGATTCTATTTTTGTATGCAAAGCATATGAGCATTAAGAGTAAATGGCCAAATGCAAAATTGACCTCACATGTTAAACACGTGAGCACCCATATGCAAGACATATGAGCGCCAAATGAAAGAAGTTAAGTAAGCCTCACGAGTTAAACACGAGAGGGCGCCTCCTTATGTAGAATTAAATTCTACTCTTAGGAAATACCTTCTTGGATTTTTCTAAAAGAGAAAGACCCTCTCTGTTAAACAGAGAACCGTTGGATCAAACATCTAATGGTGATTAAACATAGAATTAAACTCTATTGGGGGAAAATATCTTCCTGATCTTTCTAAATAAGAAGGATATTTTCTGTTAAACAGAAAATTGGTGGATCAAAGATCCAATGAAATAAGAAAATATTTCTCTATATCTTTCTAACCAAAAGAAATATGTGCTCTACAAAACAGAGAACCCTTGGATCAAAAATCCAATGGTGATTAAAAAAAATCACCGTTTGACAGAGTAAATTCTGTATATGAAAAAATATTTCCCCAATTTTGTTAAAAACAAGAAAACATATTCTATAAAACAGAAGTCCTTGGATCAAAGATCCAACGGTAGGTAAAATTCCCCAAATCAATTTTGAGATCAATTAAATCAATTGGAATCTCTCAATAAGAAATTTTCTCAAAATTAATTAACAAACTTGCATCCACTATATAAAAGACCCGAGACTTCAAGTTTTATATAGAGGGAACCCCCCATAAGCTTCTGAAAAATATAGAAAGCTTCGAAAACAACAGAGAATTCAATTCTCAAGAAAAGAAGAATACTTTCTTCCTCAAAACCCTAGGTAAAGAAAACACAGAGATCAAAATATCTCTTTTTACCAATCTAAGGGTTTAACCCTTCTCAAAGAACTTGTTCTTCCACTGGATCAGAGATCCACAAGACAAGTCTCCCACAAGTTGAGAATTTAATTCTCATCAGGAAGATCTTGTTCTTGAGAATCAAAGATTCAGAAAAGAACTAGGTTAAAAAGAATGAAAAAAGAAAAGAACATATGTTCTGGGAATTTTATTCCTCCAAAATTAAGGTTTAACCCTACATAAAGAACTTAGTTCTTATAAAAAGAAAAGAAAAACTTAGTTCTCCAATTAAAAAAATTATTCAAGATCTTTAAAACAGAAATCTTGATGATCATCAATGACTAAAATGTAATTAATAGAGATTAATATCTCTAAAAAGAAGAAGAACTTGGCGTTTCATGTGAAATACATGTGAGCAAAATTAGTGCTTAGCACTATTATAGTGCCTCACGTGTTTCCCATCTGGATGCCTAAAACAAACAAAAGAAGAGCTAAAACACCTTACGTGCTTCCCTCGTGAGCATCCATAAAAAAACAAAGAAAAACTCATTTGTGTTGATTGGGCAGACCAAATAAAGCAGCCCAGCACCCCAAAAATAAAGCATACACGTGAAACACTCTTAGAAATCCTAAATCTGGAACCTCACGTGCTTCACACGTGACTATCAGAGCTCTAGCCAAGTACTTAACACTTCTGTCAAAAAAAAGGGTGAATAAACAAAATCTGAAATCAATGCTCAGCACTCACACGCTTCCCACATGAGTGCCATGCAAAGTGCTTAGCACTCTATGTTCAGTCAAAATGACTAAGTGCTTAGCACCGATTGGGCAACGTCCATATCTGAGCGCCTCACATGTTTCACACATGAGCGCCAGAGAAAATTAGTGCTTAGCACTATAGTAGAGCCTCATGTAAAAAACACGTGAGCGCCAGAAAAGATTAGTGCTTAGCACTATTCCAGTGCCCCACGTGAAACATACGTGAGCACTATATATCTTAGCGCTTAGCACTGCTGGGTAGTATAAAAACCCAATTTCAACCCAAATTGGCTAAATTTTCTGAAGTTAAACCTCTTTGATTTTAAATCAACCGAGTACATATGCTCGTGATTTCCAAACTGATCTTAGTCTCAAACATGACTAATGATCTCTCATTAATGATATCCAAAATGATATTCATCCCATATCTCCTAAGGTAATCTTAGTCTCAAATATGACTAACGATTTTTAGGTCCACCACAACCCCTTTTTCCCTCAAATACGGGATTTGGTTCAAGGGTACATCTTTCTACACCTCTGATAGATGTCATTTTAATTCCTCAACATCTTCAGAGGGGTGGCGGGTTCCGATAACCAACAACTCTTTTCTCGTCCCAACTTGATATAAAATTTCATCAAGACAGGGAATGATACATCCCACATTGATGCACTTCCAAATTGATGTGCACACCTCAAATCGGATCGCGCCCCAAATTGGGCGCATTCCATTTCACCATCGTTCACTCTGTCATGTAACAAATACACGTGCACGCAAGATGAATAATGGACCGAAATGTCCTTAAACTAACATTCGTCCTCAAAATGGGAATGATAGACCGAAATGTCCTTAAACTAACATTCGTCCCCAAAATGGGAATGATGGACCGAAATGTCCTTAAACTAACATTCGTCCCCAAAATGAGAATGTTGGACCAAAATGTCCTTAAACTAATATTCGTCCCAAACATGGCGATAATATACCATGATGTCCTTAAACTAAAATAATTAAGCTCATATGCTTATTTGTTTCTAAGCTGGTCTTAGTCTCAAATATGACTAACAATCCTTAGATAAAACCTAAATATCCCGTGAATGGATGGACCTCACAAATATGAGAAATGCATCCTGAGCTTATTCCCGTTAGCAAACCAAGCTACTAATGTGGACCCCGTCAAGAAAATATTTGACCCAAACCCAAATCTCAAATATACGGATTTGGACTAATCTGCGCCCTACGGGCGACGACATAAACTAGTCTCTGTATACAATCCACGAGCAATCAAAACAAACAAAAATACAACACGACACGAAGTGAACTGCTGGGGAAGGAGAAAGTGGTTATCGCAACGCGATAACGTAATAAACTGCAGGGGCTTGCGCCTATAGGGAAGAGCATCCCCACAATCAAAAAACCCTCACAAATGAGGGGAAATATGATGAAGTCTTTTACAACGGTCGTGTCTATCCAAACCTCCGATATATGGTACCATAAATCAACTTGGTATCTTCAGAGAGGTGGATGGATAAGTCCAAATTGCATCTGCCCCCAAATTCAGTTTAAACGTCCCAACGTCTCGGTCTCTGTCTTTCGGCGGTGAACAAGCATTTTCTTTGTTTATTGTGTCTTTTATTTTCATACGGATGTATGTAAAGTTGAATATAAATAAATTTGTTGTTTCATTTTATTACTCTTGTCATTCTTATTCATTGTTATATTGCTTAATTATGCTTAGCATATTTGTTTCATAGTAAATACGTTGTGGGCTTTTCACGTCACCGTTTCCGTCCATTGGAAAACGGGGCATAACAGTAGTAACGGGGTATCATCGATGAGTATTTTCCTTCTTTTAGTTCTTTCACTTCTTCTTAATTTCGGTTTGGATGTTAGAACCAAGGAAAATGCATCTTTAGATTCTACCCAAACACAAAGATGGTCTACCGTTACTATGGTCTTGTTTAGGGGCTTGCTTTAATCCATATAAGGATTTAACAAATTTGCAGACTTTATTTTCATTCTCTTTTTCTATAAAACCTACCAGTTGTTCCATATTAATTTCTTCATCAAGATCACCACTTAGAAAGGCGATCTTTATATCCGTTTGCTATATGCGCATAAGTATCATTGTAGTCTATAACTTTTCGTTGAGAAAACCTTTTAACTACTATCCTGAGTTTATATTTGTCAATGCTACCATCAGTTTTTAGTTTCTTTTTAAAGATCTATTTGCATCATATAGCTTTAGGACCAGGAGGTAAGTTGGTTAGAACCCATGTATTATTATTCCGGATTTAGTCAATTTCACTTTGAATAGCCTATTTCCAATACTTAGCATCAAAAGACGACATTGCTTCTTCAAAGGAAGAAGGATCTTGTAAATCCCCGTCCTCATTCTAATAAAAGTTTCCTATTCTCTGATATCCAGTAGGTTCTTTTTCCTTCATATTTTGAATTGATTGTTTAAGTTTAATATTTATATTTATCCCTAAAAGCCAAAACCAAAGTCGAATTAAACCAAAGTGAGTAAAATATTTAAAACTTAAACCTATTTTTACTTTCAGCCCAAGCTTGTAATTAAACCCCAACCCTTTACAAAATACCATCAGCCATTCAAAACTTTTAAATAAATCCCTAACTTAAAAGCATAGCCGACCCTCACTACTTCCCAGCCCAACTAGATTTTTTAAATAAATCCTTGCAGCCCACAAGTTTTATCCTTAAGGGAATTAATAAAATTTTTCCTTGGAGCCGGCCCGTTTCCCCATCTGCAGCCCACTTCTGTTTTTTTAATTTTAAAAGGGAATTTCTTTGTTTGGCCCGGCCCACTCCATTTAACCCATGCCCGTTTCTTCCTTACCCGACCCGACCCCCATTTCTGTTCTTCTTCCTTCAAATTTTCCCCCCAACGGTAACCCCAAACTTGCGCGCGCGACCCGCCTCCTCCGCCGTCGCTCACGCCCACGCCCACGCACCCGTCGTGCGACGTTACCCTCGCACTCCTCTCTCTAACCCGTCGCCCTCATCTCTCTCTTCTTTTTCTTTTGGAAAAAAATCCCTGACCCCATTCTCAAAAATCCACCGAGCACCCCAAAATTTCTCTCAAACCCATTGCCACCTCCACGCCGGCGATCATCCCACCACGTCGCCGATCTCTCTAAAACCTCCTCAACATCATCGTCATCACAACAATTCCTAGCCACTGCTCAACCTATTCCCCCTCTCCACAATTCCAAAATCCAATTTTCTTTTAAAAACATTTTTTTCTCACTGTTAACTCCACGGTGCCCATCGCCGGAGCGACGCCGTCAACCGTCAGCAACCCCAACACATCTCAGGCAAACCACAGAGCACCCCTAAGCTTCCAGCACATGCAAGACGGCTCCGGGAAACCCCGACGTAAAACCCGTGCTCGATCGAGGCTCGCGCGAACTTGTTCCGCGGCGTACAACGCGCGTACGTGATGACACTGCTGCCGTACGATCCCGAGGCGTTCTTCAGGCAAGTATTTACTTGCTTCATGCTATAATAATAGTGTTACCCACCTAGATCATGTAGTTTACAACTTTCCGATTTCCTATACGTGTCATGACCTAAGTGCTCGATGTTAGTTACCTATGGAAATAATTGTCTAATTTGACGGAAATCAATATTTTATGTTGGCCCTTATAATGATGAATATCTTGTGTGAAATTCGCTGGAAAACACGATTGTTTGTAACAAAAATCGATACCCCCAAAACATGTTGTTAAAACTAGAATTCTCTCGTAGCTGAAAACGAATAAATACACCATAAATCATACACATAATGGAAAGATGCGTTCGAGGGCTTAAATCGAAGCCGACTTGACGAACTTTAATCCTACATAGATTTCTGATCATTTCTGTTATGTAACCATGAAGATAATTGGATCGGAACACGACTCTGGACTGCAGTCCAGAGCGTTTCTGATTAGTGTGTTCTGTCTAAAGTCCTGCGTCCCCGTGTTTCCTGAAATCGCATGATACGGAACTTTACAGTAGTTATAAGATATTCATGTTAGTGAAAGAAAACAAGTGGTTTCATTCCGGTTCATCGCCGTTTGTTATTTTAATCTATATTTAAAAGGGCAGAACGTAAAGCTGTTCAGAACAATTTCTGAAATGACATATTGAGACTAAACTGTGTATAACTTTCAACGTACAGATGCGATTGAGGATCCGTCTGTTGCATTGAAAACTTTATCGAAAACCCTAAATTTCATTTAACTATGTCATCGCTAAATTTTGAGCCCAACTGGGTGCAATTTGTGTCGCGAAACAGACGTTCAGTTCTGAAATTGAAATTTCAGCCGCGAACACTTAAACTGAAACAGTTATATCTTGAAAACCGAAACTCCGATTGAACTGAAACAAATTTTGACGAATTACTGACTGATTGTTCTATATATCTTACCTACATCATTTTTGCTGAATTCGTAACATATTAATTTGTACAATTTACTTTAATTCATGACATGCATGCTAATTCATAACATATAGAGCTTATTGGTAGCATACAATACATATATCATACCCTTATCATATACACAGTGTTAGTGCGTGTGGACATTGCATTATCGTGCGTGATAGATGTTGGTTTAGGAGTGACGAGTACACCAATGGAAAGTAAACATTTGTGACAGTGATTGATACAGTGGATAGTGATGAAACCGTGTCATTGGTATACTTGTACACAACTAGATTAATATCATAAATAGTGTAACCTGGGGGAAAAGGGGAAATCAAAGTGGAAAGAGTATCATATTTAGCGGGACCGTGTTTAGAGGATGATCATTCGAACCGTGATACTTATACGTGTAGGACAGGATCTAGCGATCCGGCTGACAGGGTTATGTCCCGGGCATGTGGGCCGTTGTCTCGGGTATGTACGAGACTCCTGTTAAACATGATCCTCCTTCCACTATGTGATTTCAAACATGACCTAGAGACCGATAGGAACACATATCATATTCTGCATCATATAGTGATATAGTGATTACTTGCATTGTTCTTATACCAGTATTACCTCATTTACCTGTTTCATTGTATTATAATAAAATTGCTATTATGTCGCTCTGACGACCTGAGTATGCATGCTCAGATTCCGCGGGAGGACCAGCACAGGAGACGGATCTATCCTTTGAGTTCACGGAGATATAGATTGGTGTACCTTCTTCATTTATTGCTTTCCATAAAAGAGATTGTGAGATTGAACTTGGTTAGTTATTGTTCTTTTATCTGTAATCTGTGAACAATGAAATTTTAATGTAATAAATTAGTGATGTGATTCCTTTAATACTGTGCTTTATTTACTGATTACCATGTAATGCTAGAAGCCGAAGTGCGACTACGGCGGGATGATTCCTTGACCGTAGGAGCATGGCTGGCCTAGTCATTCCTCGTTTCCGTATTTTGGGAAGCGGGGCGTGACAGATCTCCTTTTAATAGCCTCTTTCCACCTTTTACTAGGTAATAGTAGTAGTAAGGTATCATCGATGAGTATTTTCCTTCTTTTAAGTCTACCATTACTATGGTCTTGTTTAGGGGCTTATTTTAATCCATATAAAGATTTAAAATATTTGCAGACTTTATTTTCATTTCTTTTTCTATAAAACCTATCGGTTGTTCCATATTAATTTCTTCATCAAGATCACCATTTAAAAAGGCGGTCTTTATATCCATTTGCTATATTTGCATAAGTATCATTATAGTCTGTATCTTTTCGATGAGAAAACCCTTTAGCTACTAGCCTGAGTTTATATTTGTTAATGTTATCATCAGCCTTTAGTTTCTTTTTAAAGATCTATTTACATCCTATAGCTTTATGACCAGAAGGTAAGTTAGTTAGAACCCATGTATTATTATTCCGAATTTAGTCAATTTCACTTTGAATAGCCTCCTTACAATACTTAGCGTCAGAAGATGCCATTGCTTCTTCTTAGAAAGAAAGATCTCCTTTTAATAGCCTCTTTCCACCTTTTATTAGGTAATAGTAGTAGTAGGGTATCATCAATGAGTATTTTCCTTCTTTTAGTTTTATCACTTCTTCTTAATTTCGTTTCGGATGTTGGAACCAAGGAAGATGCATCGTTAGATTCTACCCAAACACGAAGATGGTCTACCATTACTATGGTCTTGTTTAAGGGCTTGCTTTAATCCATATAGAGATTTAATAAATTTGCAGATTTATTTTCATTTCCTTTTTCTATAAAACCTACCGGTTGTTCCATATTAATTTCTTCATCAAGATCACCATTTAGAAAGACGGTCTTTACATCCATTTTCTATATGTGCATAAGTATCATTGTAGTATACACCTTTTCGTTGAGAAATCCCTTTAGCTACTAACCTGAGTTTATATTTGTCAATGCTACCATCAGCTTTTAGTTTCTTTTTAAAGATCTATTTGCATCCTATAACTTTAGGACCAGGAAGTAAGTTGGTTAGAACCCATGTATTATTATTCCGGAGTTCAATTTCACTTTGAATGGTCTCTTTCCAATACTTAGCGTCAGAAGACGCCATTACTTCTTCATAAGAAGAAGGATCTCCTTTTAATATCCTATTTCCACCTTTTACTAGGTAATAGTAGCAGCAGGGTATCATCAATGAGTATTTTCATTCTTTTAGGTCTACCGTTACTATGGTCTTGTTTAGGGGCTTACTTTAATCCATATAGAGATTTAATAAATTTGCAGACTTTATTTTCATTCTCTTTTTCTATAAAACCTGCCGGTTGTTCCATATTAATTTCTTCATCAAGATCACCATTTTCAATCCCGTTTTCTATAAAACCTACAAGTTGTTTCATATTAATTTCTTCATCAAGATCACCATTTAGAAAGGCGGTTGTTCCCCTAATATTAAAACATAATAAAAAGAACTAAGCTCTGTTAAATTTTGTTGAGGCAGCGCCTCACGTACCCCTCATGAGGGTGCCAGTGCCAACCTCTTAGGATTAAATTCTATAGTTGCGCAGCACGTAAAGCTCACGTGGGCGCCAATGTGCAAAGCACAGAAGCGCATATCATAAATAAGAATTTAATTCTTAAGTGGTGTCCATGTGCACAACACGTGAGCGCCGGCGCCAATGTGCAAACCATAGAAGCGCCTATCATAAATAAGAATTTAATTCTTAACTAGCACCCACGTGCACAACACGTGAGCGCCAACACCCAAGTTTATACCGGTAGAATTAAATTCTATATTTCCCTAACAAAAAGTTGGGACACTCTCTGTTAAACAGAGCCGTTGGATCAAAAATCCAATGGTGATGATAATTCACCAAACAATAGAATTAAATTATATTCTGAGGAATATTTGTCCGCAATCTTTACAAACAAAGAAAATTGCTCTCTGTAAAACAGAGAACTCTTGAATTAAAAATCCAATAGTGATTAAAAATCACCGCTTGACAGAATAAAATTCTGTATATGGGAAAATATTTTCCCAATCTTATTAGAAAAAGAAAATATATTCTATAAAACAGAAACACTTGGATCAAAGATCCAACAGTAGGTAAAATGCCCCAAACTAATTTTGAGACCAATTAAATCAATTGGAATCTCTCACAAAGTGATTTTCTCAAAATTAATTAACAAACTTGCCTCTACTATATAAAGGACCCAAGACTTCAAGTCTCATATAGAGGGAACCCCCCATAAGCTTCTGAAAAAAATACAGAAAGCTTTGAAAAAAAATACAGAAAGTTTTAAAAAAACAACAGAGAATTTAATTCTTAAGAAAAGAAGAAGACTTGCCTCCTCAAAACCCTAGGTGAATAAAATACAGAGATAAAAATATCTCGTTTTACCTATCTAAGGACTTAACCCTTCTCAAAGAACTTAGTTCTTTCTCTGGATAAGAGATCCACAAGACGAGTCTTCCACAAGTTGAGAATTTAATTCTCATCGGGAAGATCTTATTCTTGAGAATCAAAGATTCAGAAGGGACCTAGGTTAAAAAGAAAGAAAAATGGAAAAGAACATATGGGTTTAACCCTACATAAAGAACTTAGTTCTTATATAAATAAAGAAGAAGAAGAAGAACTTAGTTCTCCAATGAAGAAAAAACGATTCAAGGTCCTTAAAATAGAGATCTTGATGATCATTAATGGCCAAAATGGCATTAACAGAGATTTAATCTCTAAAAAAAGATATTAGCGCCTCACGTGTTTCCCACGTGGGCATAGCGCCCACCGCCTTACGTGAAAACATGCCAGCGTCCAAAGCAGAAGGCCAACACTTCACGTAAAACACACGTAGGCGCTGAATAAAAGTGCTTAGCATTTCATATACGGCTAAAAAGGCTGAGTGCTTAGCACTGATTGGGCAGCGCCCAGTGCCTCACGTGCTCCTCACCTAGACGCCACACAAAAAGTGCTTAGCACTCCATATATTGCCAAAACGGCTAAGTGCTTAGTACTAATTGGACAGCACCCAACGCCGCATGTGTTCCTCACGTGGGCGCCACACAAAAAGTGTTTAGCACTCCATATATAGCTAAAACAGCTGAGCGCTTAGCACTAATTGGGCAGCGCCGCACGTGCTCCTCACGTAGACTCCAAAAAAAAGTGCTTAGCACTATATATATATAACTGAGTGCTTAGCACTGATTGGACAGCGCCCATGACTGAAGGCTTCACATGATACCTATGTGAGCGCCAGAGTGTCAAACAAGTGCTCAGCACTTTTTCCTAAAAATGAGGGGCTGAACAAACAGAGCCCAAATAAGTGCTTAGCACTTTTGAACAAAAAAAAGACTGAACAGACGAAACCCAAATTGGCTAAATCTCTTGCAGTTGAGCCTAAATGCTCTGTTGTTGGTCCTTAATAAAATTTAAGGATCCTTAAAATATTACTAAGTTGATTTTAGTCTCAAATAAGACTAATGTATCCTTAGTTAAGAATAAATTGGGCCCAAACGCTCATATGTTTAAGTTGATCTTAATCTCAAAATAGATTAACGGCCCTTAAACCAAATAAAATATTTTGAACTAAAGGAAAAATATAACTTAAGTTCAAAATCCCAAATCTAAAATATACGAATTTGGACTGATCCGCGCCCTACGGGCGACGACATAAAATAGTCACCGTATACAATCCACGGGCAACCAAAATATACACGACACGAACTAAACTGCTAGAGAAGGAGAAAGTGGTTATCGCAACGCGATAACGTAATTAACTGCAGGGACTTACGCCTGCAGGGAAGAGCATCCCCACAATAAAAAAACCCTTCATAAATAAGAGGGAATCTGATAAAGTCTGCTACAACGGTCGCATCTATCCAAACCTTCGATATACGGTGTCATAAATCAACTTGGTGTCTTCGGAGAGGTGGATGGATAAATCCAAATAGCATCTGCCCCCAAAATTCAAGCCAGACATCCCAACGTCTCGGTCTCTGTCTTTCGGCGGTAAACAGATTATGGCACGCCCGATGAGACCTTTTCCTCTTTCCACTCCACACTTCATGTGTCATATTTCGCGAACAAAATCGCGGTTCGCTATGGTTCCCCTTGGATTCGAGATACTAAAACTTGGTGTCTTGCTCCTGTGCAGAAAATCAATGGCTATCAACTGCACTTCATGCAACAGTAACTCCCGCTCCATCCAAACTGGAGGAGTGACCTACGGGCCCAACACGGCCTTTATTTTCTCAATGCCGGTGGGGCAAGTCACACAAGCCACTACTGGACTATTCTTCGGGACCATGCTCCCACCTGCAAGTTTCGGTGCCTCAGCGCCGCAAGGAGAAGCTCCTAAAAGGTCGATCTTCGATCGAGTGGCAACCACAACGGCCCCTCAACGGGTCGTCCAAATCTGGCGTCTCGTTCTTCAACAGGCTGAGTAAGAACCTAAACGGGCCCACAAAAAGGCTCATGATACCTAAAGGGGCTACCCAAAACGGATAGCCCTCCCAACTCCTCCTACAGGCGAAGCAGTCAAAGGCGCTTCCCTGACTAGACGGTCGGTTTTCGAAAGGCTGGCCGCTTCTCCTCAAACTTTAACAAGGACGTCGGTCTTTAACAGGCTGACACCGATCGAAGCTCCTCAGCAAAACCAGGGGCATGATGAAGCCGCTTCCAAAACTGAGGCGGTCCCTTCTACAAAGCACACCCGACGTTGCCACTGGCGCCGAGTGAGAGAACCTGGGGGCAACTCCCCTTCTGGACTTACCCCACCAGCTCCAATGGTGAAACTTGACGCTGTTGTTCCAACCGGAAACAGTTTTGATCTGCTCAGGAGGGTGCGTAAGAACTCCTCAACGGCGGTGTTAAAGAAATCACCCCATCTACGGAAGTCCCTGTACAGGCAATGCCGAAGTGGACCGATCAGCGGCTCTTTTCGCAAATTCATAGAGTCTGGCGGAAAGTCCAAGACTCCGTGATTGATGAAATTCACTCTCGTCGACAAAAAAAATTGAAGGCTCGGCAAGAGAAAGATCACTCCTGTGCCATACAATAAGGGACTCCTTCTACACAGGCGCCTGTTACAGCGGCCCCTTTAACTTCAACCTCTCATAAAAGAACGAGGCTGGAAAAAATCCCACCGCTTGCGGCAAATTCCAAAGGTGATGGACCCAAACGCCCCAAGTCTGGGGGTATGATCATATATACGGTCTACATAGCTTCAGGAAAAGAATAAAGTCGTGCTTAGGTGAGTCACCGACCGCAAACTCGGTCGCTGACAAAGGCTCGGGAGCAACAACAAAAGCTCCAGGAAATGCTAACCAAAATGGCAGCACTTACTGGACAGAAAGAAAGTCCGGACATAGAAGCTGAACGGCGCCAAGAGTAAGAGACCGATACAGAATTTCTGCGAAGGATAATCGAGAGAAAGGACAAGGAAGCTGCTGAACAAGCTACCAACATAAAGCAGATGGCTCTCTTGTTCCAAGACATAGTTAGAATGATGATTCAACCAGAACTCCCGGCCGAAGATCCACCAATAATTGTCGAGGATGACAAAGGGGAAACATCAAACCCTCCTCCAGCCTTATCGGCAGCCAAGAAGGAAACGATCTCTAAGGCCTCCCTTGATGATTATATTGCTCAACAAATAAGAGCTAATCAAGATAATGAGGTCGCTGGCCAAATTGTCAGAACTGGACGACCATATCCAGGCTAGTATGATCAAATCAAGTATCCGCTGGGATATACGATCCCCAAATTCCATATATACAAAGGGACAGGAAACCCTCACCAGCACGCCGCGCAGTTCAGAGCTCTGTGCGGCAACACTGGAGGCGATGACAAACTGTTGCTTCACCAGTTCGTTGGCAGTCTGTTGATTTAATGTTGATTTTTGTGATCAAAGAATTGTTAACCGCAATCAAGAACGGCGTCGCTTGGTAGCTAGCTGGTGAGTATGGGTCGGTCCACAGGGATTTTGTGTATTCTCAATTTGTTCTAACGAGTTAATTCCAAACGATGTTGGTTGATTATCACTAAAAACTAAGGTTGATCTAGACTAGGACTAGAATCTTGCTAGGGTTAGGTTTAGGTTAAGTTTGGAAAGTCAATATTCCTCACCGCTTTCTATGCCCTAATTAAGATCTATAAGGTGTTATGGTAATAATTAATAAAGTGGATTAGTACCATCGGGAAGAAACGATGTTTCTTCCTCTAGGTTCGTGTCCTTCCTTTCTTAATTCTTACCCTAACCTCTATGGAAAACATGCACAACCGTTAAACTACGGTATCACCGCTACCTCATGGGTAGGGTGCCGTAGGGAGCGGTGTGTGTATGTATGCATGGAGTCCTATAAAAATATGTGATGGGCAAGAAAGTGGTGAGAGATCTTCATCTCTCAAACCTTCCATATTCCTAACCCTAACAAGTGAGGAACTACTCACTCATTAAGGAATTGAAAAACATGTTCTAAACTAATTAACTAGGGCAGATAATAAAAGTTATACTAGGGCAGAAAGAAAATTAACTAAGGCAATAAAAAGAAAACTTACTCTAATTTTTATTTGATGCTCTCTTCAATCATTTACAGGAATTGAATTCTGAATTTTGATAGATACATTGAGGCACAAGAAGAGGCATACCTCAAAAAGAGGTTTAGTGTTTCTATTTATAGATCATAGAAACCCTAGGGTTACAATCGAGTCACATCTGCATTTATAATTTTACCCTAAAAAAAACTAAGTAATGCACCGACGCACCGACACGCGACAACACGCGCGACGCACGGCCGCAGATCCGCGGCCAAAACCCATGTTTGGCCGCGGTTCCGCGGTTAAACAGAGGGATCTTGAGCTGAAATCTTCAGGGAATCTTCTGGTGGTATTTGACTTCTTGTTTCTTTGTCTTCTAGTTCTCTTCCAGATTTCCACAGTGAATAATTTCGTGGACTTTACCGCTTGCTTCGTGTTGAAGTCTTGAACCTTGCATTGCCTTTGTACTTGTGAACTTTTTTGTTGACTTTCGTTTATTCTCCAAACTGTAGGCTTGATCAAGATTCTTCCATTTGATGGTCGTAGTCTCACTTTTGTATCGTCTTTTCATCTTTTTCACTGTTTTTGTTCCGAGAACCTGTAACCTACAACTATGTAGCAGACATGGGTCAAAAGCACCTGTTTATTTGTAAAATGACTAAGAATGGGGAATATAATAATGCAAAATTATGATATGAACAAATACCCCCAAACTTATCGTTTGCTCTTCCTCGAGCAAACATAGTTTTATTCTTGAAAAAGACCTAGCCTCACTTTCGCAGGGAAACTCGATTGCACTGAGCTCGTGCAACAAGCCGTTAAACCTCTAGGTGTCCCTAGTAGGAGAAGTGTTGTCTCCTGAGGGTTTTCAGCGGATACTACCCACAAAATCCTATCAATTCGGCCTATTAACTTTTATTCTCCAATAAGGTTTTCTAACAAGAAACTCTATTATCTTCGACTCATAAATTTTCCACCCGTATTTTTCACGCTTCCTTATCATTTAACTTAAGATTATATATATTCTTGTGAATTTACTTAGCTTTTGGCATCTTTCAAGTTTTCCTTTTAGGGTTCCATCTCAACTTAAGAATTTTTATCATCTCTATTAAAGATATAAGTCATATTTTTCATTCATATCTCTTATCTAAACCCCAATCACATACCCCTACGTGTGTGTATATATCACCCCTACACTTGGAAATTCAAATCAAGCTATTATACTCTTGTCCATCGTCTAAAGTATTTTTCAAATGGTGAATTTTTAGATGAAATTGATCACACATTCTTCATGCGACCGTTAATACTTCTTGAGGTACCAACGACCGATTACAAAATGTGTTTACACATTAAGGCGTAATTCCTAGTCTTGTAACACCTAAGGCTTTAGCAGTGACTCCCAAACCAGTTGGTCTAAGGCACTAGGTGATAAAGCACCCTCGCTAAATATTTTTTCTATTTATGCAGCCTTAAGTAATTACAAAAACCAATATTCATTTTTTTATTTCTTTAATCACACTTGTATTTTTATTTTATTTTCCTTCATACTAAGGATTTTAGACAAGAGCATTTCAAGGTCTCTTCTACTATTCCAAGTTTCAAGGTTCGTGTTTGTGCAATTTGTAGGGTATATATTTTCAGAATTTAGACATAATCTTAGGGATTATTTTTCAGACTTATACTTTAATAAAAATATCAATACTTTTCCCTTGTTTTAACTTAGTCCAAGAAGTGAACTCGAAATTTGCCTATTTCTAAATAAAATACAAAGGCATATATTTTCTACCATTAAATTTTAAGAAAGGTTATTTTTAGGGTTTTTAATTTACTAAGTCTAAGATCTAGTTGTTCCTAGCTAGTTAACCGTCATGTCAAACTCAAGTCAATTATGGCCAAAATTGAATATTTCAATTTTTATAATTTAAAATTTTTCAATTTTTATGGGTTTTAAAATAAGTATGCAAATGCAAAAATATACATATGAATGCGAAGGAAGAAAGCTTACCGAGCACACCCCCAAACTTAAACTTGACAGTGTCCTCACTGTCAGGCTACACCAAGAAGGTCAAAATTGTTGGTATTCCCCTGCTTATATTTTTATATTTTTTTATTGTTAACATAAAAACAAAATATATATACAAAAAGGTCCCCCCAAACTTAAGTGAAACAGTGTTTCCACTGTTTAAACGTTAAAATTTAGAGTTAGGAGGGAGAAAAATCAAACTATACAAGGCCTTACACAGGCCAAAGGTTAGCACCAACCATTCAAAAAATTTATCATTATAATGGTGGGATTGGTGAAAGAATGGAGTGTGGAGAAAAGGAATGAGAAACACACGAGACCGTATGGGAAGAAAGGTGGAATATGGTCTCGGTATAGGAGAAGAATGGCGGAAAAGAGAAAGAAGTGTAGTACGAACTTGAGGGTGTAAATCGAGTGAATAAATTAGCGCAAATTGTGATGACCAATGTGTTAAAAGTGATTGTGCTAATCTATCAACCTGTCGAGAAATGGGGCTAAATCCCTCAAGATTCGCGAGAAAACATGGGTACGTTGAACTTGGTAAACCATCCATTGAACATGGAAGCGCGACGGATTCTTGCGTGGTCGAAACGATGGAAAGGACGAAGGGGGGTGATTTAGGGATAGTCTTATTCTCACCTAAGTAAACTGTCTCGAACTCAAAGGATTCCATCAATGGTTCGAAATGACTGTAAGCAACCGAGTCTGATGGTTCAACTAACTCATCTGAAAATTCAAAGGACTCAAACTCGGGCGGTGAGTCGTCCAAATTGTCCGAAAAAGTGAAACACTCATAATCGTTCTCAGCTGTGAGAACTGTGTCAGATTCAGAGAGGAACGCACTAGTGGTGTCCAAACTGCTGTGATCGAACAGAAATTTTTCAAGCTCACAGTCCTCCTGCATGATCTTTTGCGTGGTCGGTACGATGGAAAGGAGGGAGAGGGTGATTTAGGAAGTATAACAGTTAAAGGTTCAGGAGGATGAATTGGAAAATCCGACTCATCAAACAAAACCGGTTCATCCTCAATATTATCCTCAATACTCTCCTCAATACTATCCTCATAATTCTCCTCAAAAGTTATCTCATCCATGCAATTATCATCAAAATCAAGACGCATATGAACTTCGGGAGAAACATTTAATGACTCGGGATGATGAATTGGAGAGAAAAATTCAGTCAAATCTACGGGTTCATCATCCAAAATATTCCCTGCGTCAATATCCTCAATCAAGTGAAAATCAATTTTTTCGGACACCTCATCAAAAGCATGGATATTTATCAATTCAGGTTTTAGATTGGAGGTGTAGAGGTCAAAAGGATTGGTGACGGTTTCACTCAAAAGGGGCTCTT
Organism: Agapanthus africanus; assembly: GCA_030015575.1. Lineage (NCBI taxonomy): Eukaryota > Viridiplantae > Streptophyta > Magnoliopsida > Asparagales > Amaryllidaceae > Agapanthus > Agapanthus africanus. The sequence continues at coordinate 28,633,233 of CM057338.1, forward strand.
CACAATCTGGAAAATCAAGCACTACAAAGTCACACAACTCATTAAACGTTTTATTTTCAACTGGTGAATCATTTGGGACACTTGTTTGAAAACCGGAGTTGTGGGATTCAATTGAGGATGGGTAGATTTGATTTGGAAGTCTGTAGAACTCACCCCCACCGCTTAAATTCTCAATCTGTCCAACCGCCTCATCATACATTGGAATTTTTGGAGCTAGTTGGAAACTAGCTACCGGTTCACTAGGTTGTATAAGGGCGGCAATGGACACATCCAAATTCCTCATCTGTCGGTTTGTCGCTACAATATAAGCTTCCAACGACTTTTCCAGACTAGACATGGGTTGTGAAGGGGTTTCAGTAAAATATTCAAAATTATTTGGATACGTGAAACTCCCAAATGGTTGTGTAGAATCAATGTCTAGGGAAGGTGTGGAAGTCGGGTAGGACTGGTAGGAATTGAATGGTTGGACAGAAATAGGATCAACATTTGGATAAAAAGGTGAATGGACTTGTTGATCCCAAGAACTGGAAGTGTTGAAAGGAGTGAAAGATCGGTTACGAGATTGTTCAATATGTTCAGCGATAGACATGGTTTTTGGAGTTACAACAGGACTCGAAAAAGGGATATCAACGTAAGAAGGTTGTGAAGGTTGAAATGGTTGATACAAAGTGGATTATGGAGTCGAACTGTTTCTCCTAGACGCTTCTATTCGATCCTTCAAAGAAATTTTGGGCATGGAGGGGTCGTCCGTAATTCGACCAAAACAATTCGCGTATGAAGCAATGTTTGGATGAGGGTACCAAAGTTTGGCAAGAGTTTTGGGAGGTGGGGTACCCATGATGTAAGAAAGGAGAAGAAAAAGAATGTGGGGTGCACGGATTTCTTAGCGAAAAGTTGCAAGTTTTTAAAAAAAAAAATCCTTTTTTCTTTTTGTGTTTTTTTTTATGTGGACTTTTTTCAAAAAAAAATTTCGATAAAAGGCTTAGACACACGTTCAATCAATCACAAATGCACAATCAAGCCTAGATCTAGGGTCACCTAGGTCAGCTAGACAACTCCTAACTGTTCCAAAGGGCAAGAAATAGGACCTCAAACCGCCTCTTCACCGCCAATTGTGGCCAGGTAAGCACAAGTTGAGAAAGGAGGGATCCGCTCACGAATCACCGTGCCTTTTAAAGTTACATTTCCCTATCTGTCTAGCCTAGGCACCACAAAGTCAGGTTAGGATCAACGGTCGATGCCTACAACTATTCATTTGTCCTATTGAGCGCGAAGTCCTTAGGGCTGAATTTAATCTTTTTTAATTAATTTGATGGTCAATGCAATATGCCTTATGTGATTTTTGGGGTCCTAGGAAGGGTGATGAAATCCCCACCCAATCTGGATTGGTGTTCAAGCCCCTTAAAGTCAATGTAAATATGCAAAGCAGTAAACACAATCAAACACTTGCAAATAAATTTTTTTTTTAGCGCAGCGCAAAGAATCCTGCACAAGAACAAGTTATTGAGAAGGGAAGAAATTTTTGCGCAAAGAACCCTGCAGGAAATTTTTACAGAGGAGATATCAGGGTTCAGAGAAGGAGAAAGGAGCTTACAGTGATTTTTCCAATTGCTAACGTCACAAGGGTGCCGCGGTTCCGCGGCTAAATGTAGCCTTTGACCGCGGTTCCGCGGTTGACTCGTTGACTCGAGCCTCCCAACTTCTTCTGTTTTCTGTTGTGATCCTTCTCTATTTTTTCAGATCTGTTGTTTTCTGTTTTGCTTTCTGGATTTTTCCAGATCTGAATTTGTTCTTCGATCCTGCACAATTCAAACGAAAATACCCTTCAAAAAATAACAAGATGATAAAAAAAATTTATTTTTTTTAATTTTTCAGTTTTTATAAGTTTTATGATTTTATATTAACCCGAAATTGCAAAAAGAAAATACTACGCCATCCCCGGCAACGGCGCCATTTGACTTAATGTTGAGTTTTGTGATCAAAGAATTGTTAACCGCAATCAAGAACGGTGTCGCTTGGTAGCTAGCCGGTGAGTACGGGTCGTTCCACAGGGATTTTGTGTATTCTCAATTTATTCTAACGAGTTAATTCCAAACGGTGTTGATTGATTATCAGTAAAAACTAAGGTTGATCTAGACTAGGACTAGAATCTTTCTAGGGTTAGGTTTAGGTTAAGTTTGGAAAGTCAATATTTCTCACCATTTTCTATGCCCTAATTAAGATCTATGAGGTGTTATGGTAATAATTAATAAAGTGGATTAGTACCATCAGGAAGAAACGATGTTTCTTTTTCTAGGTTCTTGTCCTTCCTTTCTTAATTCTTACCCTAACCTCCATGGAAAACATGCACAACCGGTCTTTTAAATTATGGTATCACCGCTACCTCGTGGGTAGAGTGCCGTAGGGAGCGGTGTGTGTATGTATGCATGGAGTCCTATAAAAATATGTGATGGGCAAGAAAGGGGTGGGAGATCTTCATCTCTCAAACCTTCCCTATTCCTAACCCTAACAAGTAAGGAACTACTCACTCATTAGGCAATTGAAAAACATGTTCTAAACTAATTAATTATGGCAGATAATAAAAATTATAGTAGGGCAGAAAGAAAATTAACTAGGGCAATAAAAAGAAAACTTACTCTAATTTTTATTTGATGCTCTCTTCAATCATTTACAAGAATTGAATTCTGAATTTTGATAAATATATTGAGGCACAAGAAGAGGCATATCTCAAAAAGAGATTTAGGGTTTCTATTTATAGATCATAGAAACACTAGGGTTACAATCGAGTCACATCTGCATTTACAATTTTACCCTAAGAAGAACCTAAGTAATGCACCGACACGCGCGACGCACGGCCGCGGATCTGCGGCCAAACCCCATGTTTGGCCGTGGTTCCGCGGCCAAACAGAGGGATCTTGAGCTGAAATCTTCAGGGAATCTTCTGGTGGTATTTGACTTCTTGTTTCTTCACTTGTTTCTCAGGTTGTCTTCTCATTCTCTTCCAGATTTCCACAGTGAATAATTTCGTGGACTTTACCGCTTGCTTCGTGTTGAAGTCTTGAACCTTGCACTGCCTTTGTACTTGTGAACTTGTTTGTTGACCTTCGTTTATTCTCCAAACTGTAGGTTTGATCAAAATTCTTCCATTTGATGGTCGTAGTCTCACTTTTGTATCGTCTTTTCATCATTTTCACTGTTTTTGTTCCGAGAACCTGTAACCTGCAACTATGTAGCATACATGGGTTAAAAGCACCTGTTTATTTGTAAAATGACTAAGAATGGGGAATATAATAATGCAAAATTATGATATGAACATCTGTCAGAAACAGCATTCAAATGGTACTCGAAGCTCCCAAATGACTCCGTGAGAACATTCGCAGAATTAGAACTGCTATTCTGTAAAGACTCGGAAATTACTGTACGAAATTTTCAAGTTTAATGTACAGAAATGAGCTATACAGCCTGAAATTGAGTTATAAGTAATTTTGTTAAATAACAGCAAGAAACAACTTATAGCTCACTGGTAAAACCTTGCACTACTGTGGCGTAGCCCCTATGTTCGATCCCCATCAGACACGCTATTTTTTTCTGATTTTTTCTTAACTTTTTAGAAGCCCAAAAGTTTACATGTGCAATACACAGAAAAAATGAAAAGTCAGAAAAATCAAACATATGCAAAAGGGTTTAAATACTGTGTTGATCATCTGGCACGAATCTCGATGCCAGATGCATCAAATCGACCGGCCAATTCCCCTCAAAAACCAGCACCAACAGTCGATCTTAGCCTAAACTCCTCCGGGCTTTGCACACTAACCCCTTCATTTACCCCTAACACCCTTGCACTATTTGATTTCCCTGCAATCAAACAGAGACCCTTCATTTCACTATTAAACCAAATTTTAATGCATTTTAATTCACTATTTTAATTCCAAAACCCTAATTCTCCACTATAAATACCACCCCACACTTTGGCTTAGCATTATTCTGAAATTCAAAACTCTCAAAAAATTTCTAAGTAGAAGTGGAGTAAAGAGGAGTTAGCAAGCGGTCAACTTCCGGTGAAGAATCGAAACTATTCCGGAGCTCCCGCGAAGCCACGAAAATTAACTCTCCTTCTTCTACCTCTTCTTAACATAACCAAGTAGTAAGTCCCTCTCAATCTCTTTTCTTCTTCATTAAAATCCCATTTCAAAACTTATATCGGTAAGTGGAGTTAATACCGATATCTGTTTCTAAACCCTTGAAATTTACCTTTTTTTTATATATCGTTCATCCAAATTCTTACACAATAGTTGTAATCTTAATTATAAATGTTTAGAATAAATTTTAACCTAGAATTCCATGCAAAATAACTTTAATTTATGTTTTTCATTTAAATACCATGAACTTTAAATATCATCTTTTTTTAGTTTTTGTTAAAACGATAACTTTAGGAAAACTTCACGGGGTAATGACCTACCCCACATGCACACATGGTTCCATAGCACAATACCACTTTTATTTGAATTTTTGTTACGAAGACATTATTACAAGAAAATACTACTTACTTATAAAACCGGATTTCTTTTAAACGATGTTTTAAGTTCTTTTGCGATTATGCCTCTACAACCCTTGTCAGGGGACCCGCTAATGGATGGTGCGGATTATCGCACATCCTGAGACTAGTAGAGCGAAATGCAGACCTCCTCACGGAGCATTCAGTCTTAAAAGGTTTTAAATACGGTTTTTAAGAAAAACGCATTTTTCTAGTTAAATAAAATTTAATTTTTAATAATTATATAAAAATTACAAACCCATATATTTTCAAAATATAATAAACTTACATTTTTTAAAATGAAAGAATTATAAGTTTCACTAAAATACCATCAAGATACCAATAAAAGACAACTTTTACAATAAAATACCATGAACTTTCCAAACTAAGAAATTATCACTAAAATACTCAAATCCTTAAAATTCATATCCATGAAAACCCTAAATAATATTAATAAATTCTCGAGGTTTATTTTGAAATTTTATTTAAAATATTTTTCATAAAACCCCCTCGAGTTATATAAAACAATATTTAAAGACTTTAGTAAATATAGGTTTAAGTGGGATCAATTCTCTTGAGCCCCAGGGAGCCAGAGAAAGTGAGTGCCTGCCTATTTAAGCTAGACAACATAACGGAGTTATCAATGGTAATTGTCTTAGAAAAAGACAAATCCTGTCGTCCATGTACAGCAGTTACCGATAACTCCCGAACCTAATTCAAGATCTAAATCATTTTTCAAGTGTCTAACTCAGTCAGAGTCCAATTCAATCCTGAATCCAAAGTCAAACATGAATACTTGAACATGAACCTGAATACTTGAATTCAAACACCAATATCGAACATGTATACTTGACTTGGCCGAACCATGATTATAACTTGACATGACTACTTGAATACATGATTACATACTGAACCTGTTTACTTGAACAATTTGTATCCATAGTTTCGGTAAGACTTATAAATATACTCTATACAATACATTACGCGGGGATAACGGGGTAGATTGGTACGGAACGTATAGCGTGGCACGAGATGGTCACTTAAAAGACAGCTACATGAACTCTTGTGCCGTTGTCCCGTGGGTTATGACGGGGCCTTATACTACATGTTACCATAGTCCACGGGGTAAGATAGACTCCTCTCGTATACATAAATACCTTCTTTACCAAGATACAAACAATTACGTTAGAATAACAATCATATACCTGTAACATTACTTGTTCTATTCCATTCCTTCTTTTGAGACTTACCGAGCGCTAGTTCACTGACGACATTCCTGTCTTTTCTTTCTTTGGAATATTTGTCAGGAGGACCGGACTCTCAAGAGATAGAGCCTAACCAGGAGGACTTGGACCAATTCACTACCCAGCCGGACTTCTAGCTCTCCTTGTATTTACTTTCAGTTTGTATGCCACTATTTAGGCACTATTTATATCATTGTATCTTTTCATTTTTAAACCGTTGTTTGTAAAGTGAATGTAAATAAAAGTTGTTGTTTATATTTTTATATCACTTGTCATTCTTATGCATTATATATATATATATATTGCTTAATTACACTTAACGTATTTATTTCTTAGTAAATACGCTGCGGCCCATCACGTCACTAATTCCGTACACTGGGAAGCAGGGCGTGACATGTTCATACAGCGTTTCACCAGCGCGAGCGAATGTACTCTAATCACGGAATTAATCAATGCCAGGGTAAAGCCGGGAGAAACCTGGGTCCAATACGCGATCCGATGGTGGAACCTGTGGTCTAAATGCGAACAGCGCATTGAAGAATCCCCTGCCGTGGGAATGTTTATCGGGACTCTTGATCCTTAAACGATTGTGTCCCAGTTCATGAAATTCTTCGAACTAACCACATTCCAGGCTCTGATAGATAAACTGGCTCAAATGGACCATATAAGCCATGGGCCTTCCTCCTCAAATAAGGACCCTCGAAATAACAAGGGTAAAGGGAAAGCAGCCTTTGTAGCCAATACTCAACAACAGCCAAGTGGCCCAAAACCGGCTGCTCGCCAAAACAACGTGTGTCCGCGCCCATCCTTGGAGGAAAAACTAGGACGTGGTTACTCGTTTCTCTGCAACAAGATGAGGGGACTGTTTGAATTGGCAATGCGTAATAAACTCATCACATTTCCAGACCCGCGGCGTCCAATGCAACCTGGCGACATTAACAACCCTAACTACTGCTCCTATCACAGAACGGTGAGCCACCCAATTGAGAATTATTACGTTTTTAAAAATTGGGTCAAAGATCAGTATCAACAGGGGAAATTTGCCCTATCTGATAACTGGAGGGTAAACCTACCCAAAAAGCACACTCCCAAAAAGAGGGATACGCAGGTGCATCGTGCTCACTCGTGGAAGAAACTCCATAGGAAGTCGTCCTTTCAGCAAAAACCAAAAGAATAGTGAAGGATCTACAGGTATGTCTGGTGGTCAGGTGGAAAAGCCACCTTGAACTCGAAATAATCGAAGGGATGCTTAAATCTCATCCCACACCGAAAATTGTCGACAAAGGGAAAAAACCCCAAGTTGAGCCTTCAAAGTCTTCAAAGAAAAAGAAGAAGACCAAGAAGCCTGTGCAGCCTGCCGAGTATGACGACAAGTGCACGGATCTACAAAAATACATTGACGTGCATAATGAGTACAACCAGAAGGCGCGGACACCGGTCACGCTCGAAGAGTTCCTCAAACATATTCTTGAGGGCAAAGACAGTGACAATGATGAGGAAAATGACCCATCAAAAGAAACCGAAGACTATGTAGCAAGTTGCCACATGGTCTCTTATTTGCCGTTATATGACGAAGAAACTTGCTCGGCGTCAGAAAACAACGTAGAGGAACTTGATTCACTATCGACGCTTGTTCAGTTGAAAATATTGCACTTTGGTATGATTATTTTCCTTACATTTCTTAAATATTTAAAGGTGTTTATTATAAATATAGAATATATTTGGATTTAACTGCAAAATACTATTTACCATATGTTTATATATTATAATTAACATTATGAAGGAAAATATATGCATTTTATATTTATATAATATTTTGGTAATTGAAAATATGCATATCATATCAAATATTCTAATCACAATTCTTAAAAGATATAATATCATGCAAATGGTTAGAATAATATTTCAAAATATATGCATAATATTTTAGTAATTAAAAGATGCATAGCATATCAAATATTCTTAATCATGTTTCTTAAAGATTTATTACCATATAAAGTGAATAGCATATTAAATATTCTTAATCAGTTTCTTAAAGATTTATTACCATATAAAGTAATTAAGATACTCTCTTTAATTTAATAAATATTACTAGCATTATTTATGGAGATTTTGTGCAGATTTAGCTCAGGTCAAGAGATCAAGATATTTAAAATGACAGGATCAAAAATCTGCCAATAAAATCATAGGATCTGAAAACTTGGAAAGTGGATCTTTATGGTAAGTCTAAACCTATGAGATCTAGAATTTCTAATTTGAAGGCTATATAAAGGACCGATAGCTAAAATTAAAACTCATCACCTTTACCACAAAGCAAATCACCGTCAAAGAACAAGTGATCCATGATTCGACGTGATAGGACGACGTGAAAATCGACAGAGCATCTACTTCCTACGGGGAAGAGATCGAGAGCAACTTCTTCCTCTTGTAATCTAAATTCGTAGGATTTGTACTTGTGAAGTTGATTAATAAAGGTAGATCATTTTGTTTAATTATTTATTTTCTATATTGTTTCTGCATTATGATTTTTTTAACTATCCTTTCTTCTTCTATTCCCAACATATGCGAGTAATTCTCCGCTTGTTAGGGTTCGTAGGATTATGGTAGATCAATGGATGATTAAAATCTTTTAACTCTTTTTACGTCCTATAAAGTTTATAAACTTTATCAAAAGAATTGTTAACATCCTAATCGGGGGCGCTATCAATTCATTGGTAGTCACGGCCGCGATTTGAGATTAGATTAACAATTGTTTTGGTAAAGGCTAGACATGAACGGAGATCCATGTAAAGATAGGGGTTATGAGTGGGAACCCTATTCCCTCCGAAAACCCTAAATCTACATGCATCACCGTCGATCTAGTTTTAAATCTATTAAAGGATAAAAGGAGTAATTTTTAATTAATCATCCATGACTACTAAATCTTAACGAACCCTACAAGCCTTTTTCTTATATAATTTATATCCGTAATTAATTTAGATCTTAAATAAACTATCCTCTTCACTTCGTTTATTTTATTCAACACGTCTAAAGTAAGATAAAAAGATTCCACGTTTCCCTGCGGACGACCCGTACTCATCTCGGTTAGCTACAAGCGACACCATTATTGATTGCGGTTATTCTACAAACACTTTTTCATATCAATCAGCGCTAAAATTCCCGGAACTGCCAGAAGACCCGATCGATAAGCTGTTAAACAAAGCCTTTCAAAAATGAAAAGCTGATCAAGAACGTGAACAACCATATACGAAAAGGCTAAGCGTCAACGTCTAGAAAAAGAAGCTGTGGCGAGGATGAGTCGTAAAGTACTTTGACCAAACCAAAGTACGCCTGCTACAAAGAAAAGCAGGATCAAAACAGAGAAGAGGTTCGCCAAAACCCTATCAATGGGAATGAAGCTGCCACCTATCATAAGGAAAACTCCCGGGATCATAAGCCTCGATGGAGAAGAAGCACATCCAGACTACTGCCTATATCATCGGAGGGTCACTCACCCTATCGAGGAATGCAGTACCTTCAAGAAGTGGTGGCAAGGATACGTTTCCCATCAAAAACACTTCAAGAGGATAAAGCGCGAAGCTCGCGCTCGTCGACAGCAAAATAGTGCGACAAACGCGCATGAAGAAACGACTGGAAACTTTCATATGGTTGATACCAGTTCGGAAGGGGAAAGACCCCTTCGAGAGCGATTCTGAGGACGAAATACCCCTCAGCCCTCTCTTCGAAGACTTCACTTCGGGAAAAGAAGAGAAGGAGAAGAAATATGAAAACATCCGGTTGCGTAACCGCACGCTGCCTGAGAAGAACCTTGGACCTACAAACAAAGGTTCGAGCAAAAAACACAAAGAAAAAGGGAAAATCCTTGAGAAAATTGCCCTTGATGGAACAGCAGTCAAAGAGCTCACCGCAAAGGACCCACCTAAGAAAAATATATGGATTACAATGTCCTAGTACATCTGAGAAAAATACCCTCACAACTGAGCATATTGGATACTCTCCTCCTGTCTAAAGAGGCATGGGATTCTCTGATCAAGGCATTACAAAAACCTGATCAGTTCCAAGTTTTCTTTGCGAAAGAGAAGATGAAAGATGAACCGGCAGAGATCCACACGACTGACATTATATTCAGTGATGAAGGTCACCTCCTCGGTACGTGCAAACATAATCACCCGTTATACATTACCGGGTATTGCCACGACATCAAGATAGGGAAAATCCTTGTCGACAATGGATCCTCCGTCAACCTTCTCAATGTGAGGGTGCTGAAGGAAATTTGAATGGACGTTCAGCACCTTACTCGAGATAAAATTACCATCTCCGGGTTCGACTCACGGTCATCATGGACGCTTAGGTCCGTAATATTGACGTTACGCTTCGGGCTGCTCGTCACTGACATCAAATTTCATGTCATTGACGCTAAGACTTGCTATAACGCTTTGTTCGGCAGATCTTGGTTACATGAGTACAACACCATCCCTTCTACACAATATCAGTGTATGAAGTATTTCAAGGATGGTGTGGAATACACCATCACAGAATCCGTTCTTCGTAAATGAGGTCCGAAAATATGAAGACGCAAAGTACTTCCTACCAGACTTCGAGGATACGGAAAGGTGTCATAAGCCGGAGGATAAACAGAAGTACGTCGCCACTATCCCGATCTTTGGCAGCGATACCGAGGAAGATGAAGAAATAGTCTACTCGGGGTAACCCCATAGAGAAAACAATATGCCCGGACCATTTACTCCTATTTTGGTCTTTGGCAGCAACTCAGAGGATGAGGCAAACGCGGTATTCTCCATCCGCCTGTCAATGCAAACTTTTGCCAGAACAGATTAGAGCCTACAAATTACAATGGCTCCGTCTCGGCATTACAGGGAACTTGATGCGCTCCATACACACAGCGTACAAGAACTATAAACTTTCTACATACTTCCCAAGCGAAGAGGTGAAAAAGCGATCCTCTTCTACCAATCTACGGAGACTAAAGTAGAAAAAGAAGTCCGGCACGGTGCCGATTTTGCACTCGACAGGCTTCAACCAATCCGTCTGCCAAGATACTGCGCGGAGGGATTGAAAAGGCTGTTAAGATGCTAAGGCGTACCCCTTGAACAAACTGTTCGACAAGCCCAATTCTACAAAAAGATTTAGGATATTCTCGGGACTCAGCGTAAGATGCCCAATGTAAAGATGGAGGCAACCGGGCTTGGATACGTTCGATCCAAAAAACGGGAGCAGTTCCACAGTTGCCGCATCATAAACAGCTCCAGTGAAGGGGAAAACGCTCTTCCAAATAGCTGTGACGTTGAAACAGAACGAAATCCCACTTTAAGAACGTTAAGTCCGTCGCTCAAAGAACAAATCGACAGGCTAATAAAAGAAGCTTGTCAAAAGAGTCGAGACAACCACAGCCGCGAAATGGCCATTTATGAAAAGGCTACGACGCAGTGTCTCAGTCAGCAATCTGCGGAGAAGATAGACTATAATGCTCTCCATCCCCGGCCCACTGTATGTTCTCGCGAAAGGGGAAAATCCTGAGATAGAGGCAAAAACAGGGCAAAAATGCAAATAACGTTCGAACGCAACAAAGCGGATCGAAGACACCGTGCAATCGAGAAAAACTTGATTGGAGCCCATCCTTTATAAAGAAGATGGGTCGGGAATACTCTTTCCCTCAAAACAAGACAAGAAAAATATTCAACCTTGTCATGAAGCACCAAATGATGATGCTTCCGGAGTCTCGACACCCCGAACAAAAAAATAGGTTCCATCATCCGGATTATTGCTCCTACCACCGAGCAATAGGTCATCCTCTTGAAAACTGCTTTATCTTTAAAAACTGGGTAGAAGACCGGTATCAATAAGGTAGGTTCATGTTATCCAACAGCTGGAGGGTAACCCCGCCACAAAAGCATGAGCCGAAAAGAACCTACACCATCAGATTAGGACCGGCTCAATAATAAAAAGTGAAGCATGCCCGTGCCTGCCATATGATAACACTCTCAAAAGAGGGAGAGCATGAGACTATAGATGACCTCTACAGGTGCTTCGCAAATGAAGATGGGGACAAGGTGATCTCAGAGTTTCCACCAGCACCAAAAGAGCTGGAAGATGGGATACACACCACGGCGGACAACCTAGGAAAAATTGACTTAGGGACAGAAAATGATCCGAGGCCAACGTTCGTCGTGAAATGCTATCTGAAAAACAGGTGGCCACGTTAAAAGACGTGCTTATGCAGTATAAAGATTGCTTCGCCTGGAAATATTCTGAAATTCCGGGTCTAGATCCAGAAGTGGCAGTACACAAACTGGCTATATCCCCGGAAATAAAGCCAATCAAATAGGCACCGAGAAGGATGCGACTCGAACTTGAGGTGAGCATCAATGCTGAGGCCAAGAAACTAATCGACTCCCGCTTCATCCAAGAAGTTCAATATCCCGACTGGATCGCTAACATCGTTCTAGTGATGAAAAAAATGGGACGGTTCGCATCTGCGTGGACTTTCGGGACCTCAACAAAGCTTGCCCGAAGGATGACTTCCCAGTACCTGTTACTGAGCTAATGATCAATAACACTGTTCCCTGCCGAAACACAGAGACGCGACCGCACAGATCCGTTTTGCCTGAATTTCGGGGTAGATGCTAATTGGTGCTATCCGTCCACCTCTCCGAAGATGCCAAGTTTATTTATGACACCATGTATCGAAGGTTTAAACGGATGCGGCCGATATAGCAGATTTCGTCAGATTCCCACTCGTTGAGGGGTTTTTGATTGTGGGGACGCTCTTCCCTGCAGGCGTAAGCCCCTGCAGTTAATTATGCTACCGCATCGCGGCAACCACTTTCTCCTTCTCCAGATGGTCACTTCGTGTCGTGTGTGTTTGTTTTGTTTTTGGTTGCCCATGGATTGTATACGGAGACTAATTTATGTTGTCACCCGTAGAGCATGAATTAGTCCAAATCCGTATGTTTCTTAGATTTGGGTTTGGGGGTTGGGTTTAAGGATACTTTAGTCCCATTTGAGACTAAGATCAACTTAAACATTAGTTAAGGATATATTAGTCTAATTTTAGACTAAGATCAATATAACAGGATCGTTTAGATCCAACAAAAGAGCTTTTGGGCTCTATTGTTTAGTTTAGGGACGTTGCGGTCCATAATTAGTTTAAGGACATTACGGTCCAAGGTTAAGGACATCATAGTCTGTGGGTTTAAAGGGACCCCACAGTCCAAGATTAAGGACATCATAGTCCATGGGTTTAAAGGGACCCCACAGTCTAAGGTTAAGGACATCATAGTCCATGGGTTTAAAGGGATCCCACAGTTCGAAGTTAAGGAAATCATAGTCCGTGGGTTTAAAGGGACCCCACAGTCCGAGGTTAAGGACCTCATAGTCCATGGGCTTAAAGGGACCCCACAGTCCGAGGTTAAGGACATCATAGTCCGTGGGTTTAAAGGGACCCCACAGTCCGAGGTTAAGGACCTCATAGTCCATGGGCTTAAGGACCCCACAGTCCAGGTTAAAGACGTCATAGGCTATGAAGTTTAAGGACGTCATAGTCCATGAGTTTAAGGACCCCACAGTTCATGGAATGATTGGTTATCGGGACCCGTTGCCTCTTTGAAGACGTTGAGGGATTACAACGACAAATCTCAAAGGAGTGAAGAGATGTACCCTTGAACCAAAGTTGATTGGGAAATCTGTAATCCAATTTAGAACTAAGATCAATTAATTAGTTTATGAGCACATTGTCTCAGTTAAATCTGAATTGAGGACTTATGGCCAACTTGGGCTAAGTCCAATTAGATTTAAATGTTGGCCCTTTGTTGGACTGTTGAACATTTTTCTGGGTTCGGCCCCTCATTATTTAGCAATGCTAAACAAAAGTTTGGGGGGCTCTGATAACATTTTGTCTTTGGCTGAGCACTAGCTATTATAGCTCTAGATTTTAAGGTTCATTTGAAGGGGAGATTTGCCTCTGGAAAATTTGGTCAATTTGGGCTAAGCTGGTTTGAAGATAATGTTAAACACTAGCACATATTTGGCGATCACGTGTTCCCACATGATGCGCTTTAAAACAGTGTTAAACACTGGGGACAAAATGCTCAAAATAGTGTTAAACACTAAAAGTGGGGTGGTCACGTGGGAACACGTAAGGCGCCTGAGAATTGGGCCAAACATCCTTTATTTTTACCTTCAGATTTGTAAATAAGTGTTAAACACTTAGCCTTCAGGCCATCACGTGTGAGCATGTGAGGCATCTGAAGGTGGGGCCAGACTTCCTTTATTTTGTTCTCAGAATATTCAAATAAGTGTTAAACACTTTTGGTTTTCACGGCCATCACGTGTGGGCACGTGATGGGTACCCATGCATTGATTATTAAAGTGTTTATTAGGGGTCACGTAGGGACATGTGAGGGCGCCCAAAATTGATTCTGCCTTTGGCTTTATTCCCTTCATTTTTGAAGGTCACGTGTGAGCACGTGAAGCATTGCCTCCAAGATTTTTTCTTTTCATTTTGGGGAATCTGTTTTAGGGGTCATATGGGGGCACGTGACCTAGTCTTGTTCTTTCTTTTCTGATCATTAAAGGAAGGGTCATGTGTTGCCACGTGACCGCGTTTACGTGCATGGATAATTTAAATCCTTTGTTTGAGAATTGAATTCTTTGGTAGGGTTAAACCCTAATCTTGTTTTGAGGAATTAAATTCCTATGTGTATGGAAGAATTAAATTCTTATGTAGGGTTAAACCCTAGTTTTATTTGGGGGAATTGAATTCCTATGAATTTGGGAGAATTAAATTCTAATATAGGGTTAAACCCTGATTTCATTTGGAGGAATTAAATTCCTGTGAATTTGGAAGAATTAAATTCTTATATAGGGTTAACTCCTAATTTCATTTGGAGGAATTAAATTCCTATGAATTTTGGAGAATTAAATTCTCTAAACTCAATTCTCTCTCTAAGTTTTGGATCTGCATGGCAGAATCTCCTCGATGAGAATTAAATTCTCAACTTGTAGGGAGATCTGCTTCTGCAGATCTTCAACCAAAGGAAGAACTAAGTTCTTATCCAGAAGAGTTAAACTTTTAAAATGAGAATTAAATTCTCTTTTTGTTTTATGGAACTTAGATCTCTTTCCCTTTTCTCACTTAGGGTTTCTTTTTCCTGAAAAGATTTTCTTTTCTCTCTTGAGAATTAAATTCTCTTCTCTTTTTTCTCTCTGTTGTTGTTTTTTCTCCAAAAATCCAAGATCATTTCTCTTTTCTTCTTGGCTCCTATTTATAGGAGAAAGAAAAGAATCAATTTGTTTAGTCAATCTTTCATTGAAAGATTTTGGTTGTTTCTATAACCAACATGATCTTTTAGATCACTCAGTGAATTTTATTCACCATTGGATTTTTAATCCAAAAGATATTCTGTTTGTTATTCTTGATGAATTTTCAGGGAAATCTTTCCTTGTATAGAATCTTTCTATAAATTGGTGATTTTTAATCACCATTGGATTTTTAATCCAACGGTGCTCCACTTTACAGAGCACAATCTCTTCTTGTTTGGAAATATTTAAAGAAATATTTTTCCATTTAGGGTCTTTGATTTCCCTTAATTAGAATTTAATTCTATTAGTTCAGAAGGCTTAAGTGTAAGTCCACGGTAGCGCCCCGGCCGTCTAACAGACGCCAAATGCGGAACAAAAACTGTTTACAACTGGTTCTATCGTGTACCGTAACCCGGATCTGCCATTAAAGCTAAACTAACAAACTACAAAGTGGGTAGAAACATTATACCGAATGATCCGAGTCCTTCGGTCTTCAACCATCATCCCACGCTTGTTGCGGCTGCTCCGATCTCCTCGATCTCCAGTCTTATCGTCCAGGTGGCACCACGTCGACGGATCTTTAAACGGGCTCCCGTCTCTGAACCGAGGCAACTCGATCGTCAAGTTTGCTAAAAGAGACGACCAAAATGAAGTAGAGAATGAGTAGAACACTTTGTCTCATTACGTCCAAGGCTATGGATGAACAGTTATGAAAGTTGCCTTTTGGATCGGATGAAAAGAGAAATGAGGCTATCTAATTTCCGTGAATCCAAATCTATCATAATCTTTTTTCCAATCAAGTGAGAGAGTAAGGGAGGGCCGGCTATATATGTAGAGGGAGGGAGGTGAGTGTAGGAGGGGGAAGGTGACCACAAAGGAAAAGATCAACAACAAATATTTTTCATTCAAACAAAACCCCATTAATGCAAATGGTGATTCATTAACCTAGTCACCCTTGCATTAATAGAACAATTAATGCTAACAATGAATCATCAAGCCTTGTCACCAAATCTAGAACCTTCTAGAACCATGACTCACCCTCATCAAGAAAAGATAAATCCGCATTTAACCAAATGTTAAATACGGCTGATAGAAAACTGGAAACTGGCAACTTTCAAAAGTGATCCTGAAACGAATTTCAGGATAACCCCGTATCAGTATAAACATACCCGCATTTGTATTACGACCGAATAAAAATGCATCTGAGACAAAGATATTAGATCTACACAGTATAATACTCGGATCCGGCTTAAACCAAAGCCGACCAGTATTATCTGTCCGAAAAACGACACGTGCGAAAACGCACGTGCTTTTTCCGAACCTTGCCATAAACCCACATGGCCTCTACAACGTTTCGTCCGAACTTGGGAAAGTGTCTGTGGGGGACTCTAATGACTCATCAACACACTGGCACTGGGTATAACCTCTAGCACGTCAGAGGTACAAGCTGTACGTAACGGTTTGCCTATGTATTGATTGGAAGGAAAGCTGACGAGCGAACTCATCCATAAACCCTACCGAGCCTAACAGTGACAATATACATACAGTCCGGTCCGTTCGTCTATGAGTATCACATATCTGCCTAGGGGGCTAGTAACGTCAGACCCCCAATAGCAGTATAAGTCGTGTCAGAGAGTAGCCCAGAACATCCTGAGATACTACTGGAGTACCTACCACTAAATCTCCTTCCTCGGCCGAGGGCTTTGTGTAATGGCTCTCCTAGACACAGCGCGATCTCACCCCCAATACCGGGAGAGACGAATCCCCTGACGATCCGCTCACTTGCCTCCAATGTGGCTCGGGACTGTACCCAACTAAAACCTGTTTGCACAACTCCTTTGAGCATGGTAGGGTAGTAATCTAAGCACAGTGGGAACTCACATGAGACAAATGACGATCTCAGGTCGATGAACTAACATGTACACATGTCACCAGGGAACTGCTATCTGACGATATGTATAATACCAACTAGCATGTTCCCGGCGAGTCATGTCCGGTGTACTCATAACCCAATGAGCACCTGTATACATCTTAGGTGATCCTATTGACACCAATGGCTTGTGAGACCGGCCATCGCCCCTCGTCGGGGTCTCGACTGTATACACTAGTCTACTCTGGAGTATCGATGCCCTGTCTCGAAACTCCCACGACTAGGGACACTTTAAAGATGTGCTTACAGACCCCAGCTCCCATGTATATGATCGCCATCATACTGCTGGTAGTCAAGCAAGAATCCTATGGGCTCTATCATCATGCAATAGTGAACTAAAGCATATATACGATGATAAAGACAAACCAGATAGCATACTATCATCTCGAGTAAGACTGTCATATCGGTATAGGTCATGCCTCAATCATTGCAATCACGTACCTGCGATCCAATAATTGACTTTAAGGGCACTATCTCCAACAATCTCCCACTTGCACTCAAGGCTAATTATTGCGATGTCGCATACTCACAGCCCGTGTGATACCGAACATCCAACTCCTCTACTAATCAGTTTCACAAAGCTAGTTTGCAAAACTCTTATGTTCGAGAAATAGCCTCAGTGAGTGAATCCGCCCTGATGTTTCTTTCTATATCTTTCTA
The DNA here is from genome assembly GCA_030015575.1 of Agapanthus africanus. Classification (NCBI taxonomy): domain Eukaryota; kingdom Viridiplantae; phylum Streptophyta; class Magnoliopsida; order Asparagales; family Amaryllidaceae; genus Agapanthus; species Agapanthus africanus. The sequence goes on from CM057338.1 coordinate 28,650,922, forward strand.
AATCTCAAATTCGCCGAGAAAGCCATCTCCCGAATCGAGTAATACCGGTCTTAGAATATGTCTGGATATCTGATGGGACCTAGTTCATAAATGAACTCCAAATCCAAACTTCTTAGACTGTATCGATAACTGAACCTAATCAGTATCCAGCACCATGCCTCCCACAGTATCCTTTTGGACCACCTGTCTATAATACTATCCCTCGTCAGAGGGAAAACTATTACTCTGACAATCACTCTGTCATCCATATCACCTTTGAAGCCTGGAATGATAACCGTCTCCCGAAGGAGGCTGCCGTCATCAAATCCGTAGAATATGTACCTATGTTCTAAAACTGCTTTCTTATGTTTCTCCAGGACTGGATTAATATAAACTTATCGCATCAAGTGCAAAAACAATATCTGGTGTGGTACTTGACATCTCATGATCGACTCAATTGCCTAAGCAAGTGATCTGCCAATCATGTACATCCCTCTCTCCTTTAGTCTGTAAGACACCTTTAGAGAGGGTGACTCCATCACCTGCAGGTACACCACCATGCCAGGAGTCATCTATTCTAAAAACTATTAGAATACTGTCAAAGTACCCACATTGGGAAACCACCCAATCTAGATCTAAAACCGTAGATCTAGTAACCAGAATGTCAGATATTATATCCAATTCCTTTGTGGAGAAACAACTGTGTGACGACCAAAGTACAACCAATTGTAGTACATGAATTTTACTTCCTACTCTGTGTATGTCATCCAAATACCAGGACATCACACCCTACTACCTTCTCAACAGATCCATCCCCTATTCTGATGAAGTCAAAACCATGACTGTCTCATCAAAATTAGATGATCTAATCTCCGCTATATCTGCTCAAGCGTATAAATAGACATAAGCTACTTGCCCACTATGATTCCGCTGCTCCCACTGACTATGACAACCCTCTGGCAGAATAATATATACGTGCACTTCTAAAGCTAGTTTAGAACGACGCTATCCTTATCCTCCTGCCGGGTCCCATAGTCTGGAACAGTAGTAGTGTCAAGTCTGGGTAAACAAGAACCTCCCTATCACCGTCCTTGAGGCTATCGTAGTACCTCTCGGGTGTCTGAGGTTACCCACCATGTCTGCGGAGTGGCTATTAGAATGTCAAACCTGATTGAATATATAGGTCCTATTAAATTTTCCGTAATCGTTTGCGGTTCTGGAATCATTTCCAGTTCTACCATACTCCCACTACTGTTTTCTGAAAAAATCCATTTTAATAAAACTGTGGCGAGTCTAGAACAATATCACTATTGATCTTCCAAATGGTAGAAATGTCAACCCTCGTCAAAACCAGGGTCAACCCACAAACAGCCATTACAGAAACGTGCCTTGAGTTATCCAGTGTCTAGTTTTAAGCATAAGCTGGACAACTCCCCGTATCTTAATATCGTTAGGATATGAACCATTCTATATCCAATATAGAAACAGAGGCACTAATTTAATTGGAACCAGATTCAAATCATGCAGCTGTCTCCAGTGCATATCAACTTAATGGAGAGAGGCTACTCAGCATTACTCAACTTAGGAATCCATCCAATTATGAGTAACCTGAAAGAGAAACAAGTTTCTCAAAACCATTACTATCAACTGAATACCAATCACAAGAATCTACATCGTCAATCTCTTTGAAGAATCCCAATACTTGCGATACCTGATTCTCTACTTTATTCCTATACCCACAACTTCTCAAAACTTAGACATTGCATTTCTACGAAACACTTGTCTAAAAACTAGAGAAGTTATAAATAAACAGAACATATTACGAGGACCTGCCCCTTTGTCCTGACGGACACTAGACAACATACAATACTCTGTATAAGTCCGCTGAGTTGAATAACTCATAACCTGTGCATCGTAGGTTAAAAACTGTACCCAGGCGATTTCCTCAAATATCACCAATTACAACGAATTCCGATATAATGAGGATGATCACCTAATTCCCAATAACTTACTCCCACTTATCATCTGTAAAAACATACAGATATGAGAATAAAACCTGGTAAATACATACCCTGGAGTAAGTATGTAATTGGGAAATCAGTTTACAATTAACAATGCACAGTTAAACTGAAACATGAAAATGTTTCGTAGGGGTATTCTGGTATTCTTAGTAATGCCTCTTCCATAATCCAATTCATGACTGTAACCGTATATTTCTTTGCCATCTCTCCAAATCCCTTTATTTGTCTTTAGTCGTTACCTTCTGTACACCATCGTTAGGCTAAATGGTTTTCTTCCTTCCCTACCGTTCGGCACCAGCTTATGGTTTGGAAGAAGACTATCCAGTAAGCATAATAGGTGTACCCTCCTAATCCTAGGAGTACTCGCTTGAGAGAAGGTGATGATAAAAGACAATCTGAATAATACCTTATTCTATTTCTCCCGAACTGGGGAAAAAGCAAAGGTGAAATTGGAGTGGCGATGAAGTACGTGGTTTGGTCATGAATGATAACAGTCGCAATTTACTTTGCCATCTTTCTAATTCCTTTATTTTTGTCTTTACATATTACTTTCTGCACACCCTACTTAGGTTAATTGGTTTTCTTCATTTCCTACCTTTCGGCACCAGCCTATGGTTTGGAATAAGACTATCCAATAAGCGTAATAGATGTACTCTCCTAAACTAAGAAGCCCTCGCAACCTGAGAGAAGATGATAATAAAAGACAACTGAATAAACCAATTCTATTTCTCCTGAACCTGGATCCATCCTCGAAGAAGTCCCTTCAAGTTCGTATATAACCATACGATGGATCTATCCAATAGAAGTGGATATCCGTAGTAATACGGGTTGTTCTGAGAAATACAAAGGGTAAAAGAAGGAGCGGCAATGACTTATGCAACTTGGACAATCCAAAAGCCAGTATTTTAAGAAGGTTCTGTCAATTTGGTCACTGGGTCATAGTCTAGGGCCGGTCAAAGGTCGCTGCCAAAGAGAGAGAGAGAAAAGAAACACTCTGCGTGCACTCTAACCTAGATCAGAATGGTTATCACTTTATCTAATCAGGAAACCTCCTACTGTAATCGCAAATTCTCCTCCAAACCTGAAAGAAGAATTAGTCGGGATCACCCGAAGAGTAAACCAACTCATCAGTGAGAATCGGGATCCAACTATCATCGCATGATAACTTGATGGAAGCCACTCAAGTTATCACACTCCAGAAGGTATGCGCATGCTTGGCAAGTTTCTAGTATGTTTGAAACTCCCGATGTGATTTTTGCCTCATGCTCTTATGACCTTGACGAAGGTCAACAAATCATAAGTCACATGTCAAGTTCTACCCGTCATTGTCCAAGTTAATTTGAACCCACCCGTACAAGCCCTTGACGAAGGTCAACAAGGCTATACGACTGTCCCAAACCAACACATCTATCTATGCAACAAATGAATACCCCGCAGCTACCAAACACTATGCCTTGACGAAGGTCAACAAACATAGCTTGAATACTACTGACTATCTATAAGAAATGACGGAGGGCTACGGCTGGTTTTTGGCGAAAAACCTTTAACATAATGAACTTGATATCGCTGAAGGAACCTGATAGCTTTTTATAAAAATATAGTGGCGAAAAACCTTTGCTAAAGAGGTCACTCCCGGTGAAGGGATCTCGGCTCTTTCCTCGTAGAATGAGGTGCAGGATATTCCAACTGAATACCGCGATGCAAAGCAACTTGTAATTGACTATATTGAAGTTATCACCCTGACGTAAACTTTTGTCCAAGGGGTCACTCCCGGTGAAGGGATCTCGGCCCTTGCCTCGTCGAATGAGGTGCTGGATATTCTAACTGAATATCACTATGCAAAACAAAAGGAAACATCTTTGTAATAACACCCTTTTAAATTTGTTCCAACAACATCAAATATAAGTTTGTTTTATCCTTGCATTGATAAGAATCAATGCAGTCCCATCAATCAATCACACCAGAAAAGAACGAAAATATAATGTACGTATATACCATCCGCATTCGCCACTGGGTCCCGTCATCACCTGTTAGGTTACTTAACTAACGACAGAGCGGGGGCTGGACTATCGCGGGTGTAAAACATATACAACATCTAATAGTATATATACCAATATACAATAATCGCTCCAGGCGTGATAATATGCAACATTACAGAAAAGTAATAAGTATCACAGAACAATACAGATAATCTGGGATCCCCGGGTTTCACAGAGCCGCTGCTGAAACCTGACGTTCCCCTGGTCGTGTGGATAGCCTATGCAATGAAACCTAGACCCCTACGGGTACGGCAAGTTACCCGCCAAAACCTGAAGCGAGGTAGTCCCTCACAGCATAGTGAATGGAACACCCGGCACTTCACGGAATCCGGTAAATTGAGCACCCCTCCTTGGGTCAACCTGTACCCCTACGAGTGCGGCGAATAGTCTGCCAATTCTAGAATGAGGTCCCTTTGCCTCTCAAAGCCATGAGATACGGACCTATTGCCCTCCAGAACCCGGCTATCCGTGCACTCCTTCGCAGGATAAACCTAGTACAGAAATAAAAATATGTACAACGGGTACATCGACCTCGACCCGGTCGTGCCCCAAAAGAATATTATACAAATAGGCAGTGACGGCAGTCCACATGTTGGACGCTCGCCCCGCAATATCAAATATACAAATAAATCAAAACTGCAATATCATTGCACCCTGCTATCCACCACGACAAATCTGCAACATCACAGCACAACACAGAACATCAACGCGAATGTCACGTTCGCAAACCCATCTAAAAGAACTATAGCAATCAGACGCGGTTTACCGATCAAATGACATTCCCGGTCGGAGATATAATGTAAATACTGCATACTAACAAATTTAAAATTTCGATCGACCAAATGACCCGAAGTGGGCCCCACGTGCATCTGCTGTACAGTAACAAAATCTAGGCCAAAAAGAAATATACCAAAACCCACAATTTCTAAATTAGAAACAACAGGAGAAAAATTGCCAACTAAGTCACCAAAAGCGCCGCGGTTCCGCGGTCAAAGCCAAGCTTTGACCGCGTTTCCGCGGCCGTACGGTCGACTTAGTTGGTCGTTTTTCTCCAGTTTTCTAGAAAAGCCCTGGTTGATTTTCTGGCATATGTAAAATTAATTTTTGACACTGTTTAAAATAAATAGAAACTGTGAACATGGAATTTGCGGTTTTTGAAAATCCGTTCGATCGATATTTTAAACGCGTTAGCGCAAGTTAGTATAGCTTAATGGTGAGGCTCTGATACCACTGTAAGTCCACGGTAGCGCCCCGGCCGTCTAAAAGACGCCAAATGCGGAACAAAAACTTTTTACAATTGGCGCTATCGTGTACCGTAACCCGGATCTGCCATTAAAGCTAAACTAACAAACTACAAAGTGGGTAGAAATGTTATACCGAATGATCCGAGTCCTTCGGTCTTCAACCATCATCCCATGCTTGTTGTGGCTGCTCCGATCTCCTCGATCTCCAGTCTTGTCGTCCAGGTGGCACCACGTCGACAGATCTTTAAACGGGCTCCCGCCTCTGAACCGAGGCAACTCGATCGTCAAGTTTGCTAAAAGAGACGAACAAGATGAACTAGAGAATGAGTAGAACACTTTGTCTCGTTACGTCCAAGGCTATGGATGAACGGTTATGGAAGTTGCCTTTTGGATCGGGTGAAAAGAGAAATGAGGCTATCTAATTTCCGTGAATCCAAATCTATCATAATCTTTTTTCCAATCAAGTAAGAGAGTAGGGGAGGGCCGGCTATATATGTAGAGGGAGGGAGGTGAGTGTAGGAGGGGGAAGGTGACCACAAAGGAAAAGATCAACAACAAATATCTTTCATGCAAACAAAACCCCATTAATGCAAATGGTGATTCATTAACCTAGTCACCCTTGCATTAATAGAACAATTAATGCTAACAATGAATCATCAAGCCTTGTCACCAAATCTAGAACCTTCTAGAACCATGACTTACCCTCATCAAGAAAAGATAAATCCGCATTTAACCAAATGTTAAATACGGCTGATAGAAAACTGGAAACTGGCAATTTTCAAAAGTGATCCTGAAACGAATTTCAGGATAACCCCGTATCAGTATAAACATACCCGTATTTGTATTACAACCGAATACAAATGCATCTGAGACAAACATATTAGATCTACACAGTATAATACTCGGATCCGGCTTAAACCAAAGCCGACCAGTATTATCTGTCCGAAAAACGACACGTGCGAAAACGCACGTGCTTTTTCCGAACCTTGCCATAAACCCATATGGCCTCTACAACGTTTCGCCCGAACTTGGGAAAGTGTCTGTGGGGGACTCTAATGACTCATCAACACACTGGCACTGGGTATAACCTCTAGCACGTCAGAGGTACAAGCTGTACGTAACGGTTTGCCTATGTATTGATTGGAAGGAAAGCTGACGAGCGAACTCATCCATAAACCCTACCGAGCCTAACAGTGACAATATACATACAGTCCGGTCCGTTCGTCTATGAGTATCACATATCTGCCTAGGGGGCTAGTAATGTCAGACCCCCAATAGCAGTATAAGTCGTGTCAGAGAGTAGCCCAGAACATCCTGAGATACTACTGGAGTACCTACCACTAAATCTCCTTCCTCGGCCGAGAGCTTTATGTAATGGCTCTCCTAGACACAGCGCGATCTCACCCCCAATACCGGGAGAGACGAATCCCCTGACGATCCGCTCACTTGCCTCCAATGTGGCTCGGGACTGTACCCAACTAAAACCTGTTTGCACAACTCTTTTGAGCGTGGTAGGGTAGTAATCTAAGCACAGTGGGAACTCACATGAGACAAATGACGATCTCAGGTCGATGAACTAACCTGTACACATGTCACTAGGGAACTGCTATCTGACGATATGTATAATACCAACTAGCATGTTCCCGGCGAGTCCTGTCCGGTGTACTCATAACCCAATGAGCACCTGTATACATCTTAGGTGATCCTACTGACACCAATGGCTTGTGAGACTGGCCATCGCCCCTCGTCGGGGTCTCGACTGTATACACTAGTCTACTCTGGAGTATCGATGCCCTGTCTCGAAACTCCCACGACTAGGGACACTTTAAGGATGTGCTTACAGACCCCAGCTCCCACGTATATGATCGCTTTCATACTGCTGGTAGTCAAGCAAGAATCCTATGGGCTCTATCATCATGCAATAGTGAACTAAAGCATATATTCGATGATAAAGACAAACCAGATAGCATACTATCATCTCGAGTAAGACTGTCATATCGGTATAGGTCCTGCCTCAATCATTGCAATCACATACCTGCGATCCAAAAATTGACTTTGAGGGCACTATCTCCAACATTAAGAGCCTATCACGTGTTGGCACGTGATCCCACTGTTTGATCATTTCTGTAGAATTTAATTCTATTAATTAAGGAACTTAGAAACCCATCACGTGTTGACACGTGACCCCCTTGATTAACATTTTAACCAGAATTTAATTCTGTTGTTTTAAAGAGTTAAGGAATCATCACGTGTCATCACGTGACCCTTGGTCACGTGTAGACGCGTGATGCCTCATTGGGATCTTTCCTTGCCATTTTATTATGCCTTTTAATTCTTTCAGTGGGTTCTTTAAAGGTCCATCATGTGTGGGCACGTGACTCCACTAATTGCTTGCTTGATTAGAATTTTAATTCTATTATAACAGAGTCCCAGGAAACCATCATGTGTCAGCACGTGACCCTTGGTCACGTGTGAGCACGTGATACCCCATTGGGGTATTTCCTGATATTTTATCAGGGAACAAACACGTCTACCCATGAGATCTTCTCCTTCATGAATGGATCTTCAGGATATAACCGAATAAAAATGTATCAAGAAGACCAAAGGCATACCGCCTTCCGGACTCCGCTGGACATATTCTTCTATAAAGTGATGCCCTTCGGTTTGAAGAACGCCGACGCTACCTACCAAAGGGCTATGAAAAAAATCTTCTATGATCTCATCCATGAGATTATCGAATGCTACATCGATGACCTTGTGGTAAAGAGCAAATCTCATGAGGAACATTGAGAACATCTGAAAATAGTGTTCCAACGTTTTCGAAAGTATAATCTGAAGATGGATCTTATAAAATGCGCGTTTAGAGTCTCCTCAAGCAAATTCCTAGAATTCATCGTACGTCACCGGGGTATCGAAATCGATCCCTCAAAGATCAAAGCGATTATGGAAATGCCCATGCCAAGAACTCTCAAACAGTTGCGATCTCTTTAAGGAAAGCTCGCGTATATCCGGCGGTTCATAGCCAACCTTTCCGGAAAATGCCATCCCTACAGTCATTTGATAAAGAAGGGGACCCCGCTCGTCTGGGATCAAAAGTGCCAAAATGCACTAGATGAAATCAAGCAATACCTGCAAAATCCGCCGGTATTGACAGCTCCGGTTAAGAGAAAACCCCTTATCCTATACACAACGGCCCTTGAGGGTTCTATAGGCGCGTTGTGGGCACAAGAGAACGATCAGGAAAAGGAGAGAGCTCTATATTATTTAAGTCCAGTTCTCCTGGGGGCAGAAAACAACCACTCCTCCATCGAAAAGCATTGCCTAGCACTGATCTTCACAATAACGAAGCTCAGACATTACGCCTTGGCATATGAGGTCTATCTCATATCAAAGGTGGATCCTCTCAAATATCTAATGTCAAGGGCCATACTAACAGGAAGGCTTGCCAAATGGGCCCTCCTCCTGATGGAGTTCTCGATAACGTATCATCCCCTCAAAGCAGCGAAAGGGCAGGCCATTGCCGACTTTCTTGCGGAGCATCCGATACTGGCTGACTCCCCCTTAAATTGCAAGTTGCCAGACGAACACCCGTTTGATGCAATCGAAGAAGAAAATGATTCCTAATGGGAAATCTACTTCGATGGAGCATCTTCCATGAAGAGGCGAAAGCAAAGCACCCCTATAATCAAAGCCGGGGTGGGCCTTATCTTCGTGACTCCACAAGGAGGGATATTGTGTTATGCTCTCTCCTTAACAGAGCCAAGGACTAATAACAAAGCTGAATACAAAGCTTTGATAGCAGGTCTTGAGATCGGTATCGACATGGGAATTAAAGACCTCCTCATATATGGAGACTCCCAGCTGATCGTTAGTCAAGTAAATGGCAACTATCAGACATGCAAGCCAGAGCTGATAAGGTATGGCGAGAGAGTTAGCAACTGCTGACACAAATCCCTATATATATCTTGGAGAGTATATCGCGTGCAGAAAATAGCAAGGCAGATGCATTGGCCATATTGGCTAAGGAACTAGCCGATGAAGACCTCGATGACGTAAGGATTATTGTGCAAAGCCGCAGGGTTCTCGCACCAACAGATATATCTTCGGAAGACCTGATAGAGCCATCTGAAGGAAAGAAAAGACCGAACAAGTATCCCTTCAAATAGAGGACGAAGGAAAGGACAAGGATTGGAGGGAAGTCTTCATAGACTACTTCAAATCCTAATGAATGCCCAAAAATGCGTCGTCTAGACATCAACTCATGAAACGAGCTTTGTGTTTCGCCTTCATCAATGATACTCTAAATAAGAGATCGTTCGACTGTCTGTAGCTAAGATGCCTGGGGCCGGAGGAAGCAAAGAAATTCGTTCAAGAAACTCACGACGGACTCTGCGGTTCTCATCAAGCCGGACCAAAGATGAAGCTGAAGATAAAAAGAATGGGTTGTTATTGGCCTACGATGATTCAGGACTACCTCGAATATGCGAAGCGGTGTCACTCATACCAAATTCACGGGGACTTCATCCACCAACATCCAAATCCGCTACACCCAACAGTGGCTACCTGGCCGTTCGAAATGTGGGGAACCGATATAATTGGCCCCATTGAACCAGTATCGTCCAAAGGACATCGATTCATACTGGCAGCGACCGAATACTTCTCTAAATGGGTAGAAGGAGTACCACTAAGAGAGGTGAAGATGGAGAATATCCTCTACTTCTTCAGGACCCATGTCATCTATCGGTTCGGCACTCCGCGAAGGATAATCTCGGATAATGGACCAGCTTATAGAAGTTATAAAATCAGCCGCTTCGCACAACAACATAAAATAGATTAGAGATATTCTTCAGTCTACAATCCTTGGGCCAACGGTCTAGCCGAAGCTTTCAACAAGACCTTGATAAAGATTATAAAGAAAATGGTGTCCAGAAATAAAAAAAAGACCGGCACGAAAGGCTGCACGAAGCTCTCTGGGCGTACAGAACAACATTCAAAACGGCCACGAATACAACACCATATGCATTGGTATTTGGCGCGGAAGCAGTGTTCCCACTGGAGGTAGACCTCCTTCTTTATGAGTAGCAGCTCGATACGAGCTGACAGATGAAGAAAATGCACATCTTAGGTTTGAGGAGCTCGACACCCATGACGAAACTCGCCTTATAGCACAACAAAATCTGGAGGCTTATAAGGCAAGGATGACACGGTCATACGAAAAACTGACCAGGCCGAGAACATTCCGCCAAGACGAACTCATGCTAGTCATCAAAAGACCAATGATCCCCAATCGAGTAAAATGGGGGAAGTTCTAGCCGAACTATGAAGGCCCGTGCATCATAGACAAAATCTACCAAGGTGGAGTCTACCTACTCATGGATTTGCATGGCGAAAGACCTTTCCGGCCAATAAACGTCCGATTCCTCAAAAAATATTACGCTTGACGAGTCACGACTTAGGACAATGATAGATGATAACGCTTATGTTCACTCACTATCTTCCTGAATCAGAACTCTGAGAGTGGCATCCAAAAGCTCCGTTGCCTCAAACATGGCGACAATGGACCGAAATGTCCCTAAACTAATAATGGACCGAGATGTCCTTAAACCAGCAATGGACCGAGATGTCCCTAAACTAACAATGGGCCGAGATATCCTTAAACTAACATTCGTCCCCAAGATAGGAATATTGGACCAAAAAGTCCTTAAACTAAAAATTCGCTTCAAATATGACGATAATAGACCGGAACGTCCTTAAACTAGCGCATCGCCTTAAATATGGCGATACACTCTCTTGAGATCTATATTGCAATCGAAGTCCTAGCGACAAAGGTTGCAACTCAAGGTCCACTGGCTGCATAGCTACTCCAGCAATGAAACCGCCCCCAAATCCTACCGACAAACAGATGGGTCACCTGTAACAAAACCATTCTCGAGAGTCTCACCGCTTAAAAAAATGGTACGTCCACAAGCGAAATGGGCACGGATGAAAACCCGAAAGGGCGCCGTGAGTAAAAATAGTAAGGCTACCGGCGAGCTTGTGAAAACCCGGAAGGGCGCAAACTCGTTTAAAAACGGTATGTCCACAAGCGAAATGGGCACGGATGAAAACCCGAAAGGGCGCTGTGAGTAAAAATAGCAGGACTACCAATGAGCTTATGAAAACCCGAAAGGGCGCAAACTCGTAAAAAAAATAATACACTTGCGAGATCCTCACGACTCGTCAGGAGAATTTCCCCCTTATGAGACCCTCACGGCTCATAGAATTCGAAAGCCGTAAGCTACAGGGATCTAAACCAGTCCTTAAGCCGTCATATTCCCCTAACATTGCCCTACAGGCGATCTTATATTGACCCTTGTATATAATCCACGGGCATAAATAAATATATCCCCCACCAAGTTCCACCAACGACGAAAAATGTCCTCATATGGTGAACGACTCTTGTAAGATCCTTACGAATTATAAGAGAAAAATGCACTTTGGAATCCTCACGATTCCTAAGGAGAAAATACACCTATGAGATCCATAACTTGTAAGGAGAAATACCTTTATGAGACCCTTACGGCTCATAAAGTCAAAAAGCCTTAGTCGACAGAATCCTAACCCTGTCTACTAAGCCATCTTTGTTCAAATCAACAAAGGCAAATGATGATTCGCTCCTGGAAACATTTCAGTTGTAGCGATGTTGATGCTTAAATAGGTGTCAAACTCCAAGTTCTCTCACGGCAAATGATGATTCGCTCCTGGTAATATTCCAGTTGTAGCGATGCTGATGCCACGACGGATATCAGGACCAAGTCCACAACTCGAAATAAAAAGCAGCGAGTAAAAAAATATAGTCGAAATGATTGGGCACCGTGATAAATAGACGAAATGATTGGGCAATCGTGACTTTCGCGACATAAAAGATGAAAAGATAGGGCATCGTGAAAAGAAATAGAAAAATGAAAATGAAACTTTTCTGTCCTGCAAGTATGTCCATATTGACTCTTGTATACGATCCATGGGCACAAATAAAGGAAAAGGGAACCATATTTTCCCACCATGCTCCGTCAAAGAGAGAGCCAGATCTCGACGGCAACATCTATAGCCTAGAGATCAGCCCGACGTTCTTCTCATTTCAACAGGGTGCAGACGTAACGTCAACAAAACTCCAAGGAGCCAAATCAAAAGGGAGTAATGGCCAAATCCCAGCTCCAGCTCGACATTCCTTCTCGGTGTAGACACAACGTCAACAAAGGACCCAAGGGTCAAATCAAAAATGGAATAATGGCAAAATCCTAGCTCCAAGTCTTAACGGTATATATGCAACCTAGAGACTATCCCTGTGTCCCCCCTCCTCATTCCAACAGGGGCAGGCACAATAATCAAATAAAAGTGAAGGGACGACAAAATCCTAGCTTCAGGTCTTAATGGCAACATCTAAAACCTAGAGATCACCCTGACGTTCTTCTCATTCCAGCAGGATACAGACGCAACGTCAACAAAAGACCCAAGGGTCAAAGCAAAAATAAAGCCATGGCTTTTCCTAGCTCCAAGTCTTGACGGTACATATACAACCTAAAAAATATCCCGGCGTTCCCCCTCATTTCAGCAGGATGCGGATGCAACTATTAAATGAAATTCGAGCAATGGCATATTCCTAGCTCCAGACATCAATTTCAATACATACAGCATAGAGGTCCTACAGATGTCTACCCTATTTCAACAAAGAATCGGTACGACATTGTCAAAACAAAAATAAATGACGGCATATTCCCAGCTTCGGGTCTTGACGACAACTTATATAAAGACTAAAAGACCATAGAAGATCATCCCACCCCCAGAAGGGTGCGGTTATGGCTCATCGGGGCTCCAAATTGAACTTAACCTCAGTTAAAAAGCGTCATGACAAATTCCTAGCACTTACTCTTCCGACGGTAATATGACCTAAGGAGATTGCTTGAAGACGTCTTGTCCAGCCCCCGAAGGGATCAGAGACACGACAGTCGTGGGGCTACTCGAACAGCGGCTTAAAGACTGCATATCGAGGAATGCATCAGCCAATGTGACGGTACCACAGAATAAAACCCTAGTACCACAAACCTAACGAACCTGTGTCGTAAAAAGAATGGGGGTTATCTACATACAACGTTAGGACAATTTCCTTGTAAACCTAAGGGAGGTAAACTATAGATACTCCGAAACGAGTGAACAAACTACAAACTCCGAAACGAGTACATAAACTAGAGACTCCGAAACGGGTGAATAAACTACAAACTCTGAAACGAGTGAATGAACTACAAACTCCAAAACGAGTGAATCAACTACAAACTCCAAAACGAGTGAATAAACTAGAGACTCCGAAACGAGTGAATAAACTATAAACTCCGAAACGAGTGAATAAACTATAAACTCCGAAATGAGTACATAAAACTACTTCGCGCCGGATCAAGACATCAAGAAACAGAAAGGTCGAAATTCTAAAAGTTATATACGATACACCAACCCGAAACCAGCCATATGCTATGCATTACTTTACCCACAGGTATACCTCCATGAGCCAGGTGGTAAAGGGAAACATTTGTTCACATCAGTCCAGTGTTCACCTATATCTAGATGCATGTATGAACGAGAGATAGCGTTGAAAGTATGCTCGTTTATGTGTACGTGTATGTGCGCCGCATATGCGCTCATCATTGGCATTCGTACGCAGCAAAAATTTCTAAGGTTAAAATGCAAAATATATATGCAGAGACAAGATGCCCACATGGATATGTGTTGGGGGTGAAACATTCAGCGGTCAACAAAAAAGAAAAAGGGATATTTAAATGAACACTTTATTCCACAGGAAAAAGATCACCAAATACGAGATCAAAGATACAAAGGTTTACAAAACTATGAATGAAGTTCTCTAAAGCCCTCTCCGTCTTCTCCACCATGTCGAAGCAACGATCTTCGCGAGGAGTTGCTCCCCATCGATCAGTGTCGTGCCCATCAACAAAGGCAAACATGATGGCCCGCTGAGCTTGTATCTGGCTTAGCAACTGAACAGAGAGATCCCACAGAGGCTAGGTAATCAATCTGCCTCATGAAAGCACTCGATTTTTTCCTCCGCTGCGTCGAGTATCACCAGAGTCATCTCCGCCGGATGAGGAAGAATGTCAACAAGCACAGACAGGAAGATCATCCAGAGCCAAATGGAGCCGATAGGAATAGGAGAGCCCCTACGAGTCAGAAGCTCGTATATCACCGTGTCATATTGGTCATCTATGAGAATGGATCCACCAATCGTGCAACAAAACGAGGAACAATTCCTTCGATGGGCACCTCTCATGGTTGCCGACGAGCATGAGGACGATAGCAAGCCATAACTCTTGATCTGTTAAACAAGAAAAAAAATGGTTCTTTCCTTGTGATGAAGAAGAAGATCATTGCTTCAGAATATAAAGAGAAGTATTTAAATTAAAGCACAGAAAATGTTGTGCATGGTGGAACTATTTCCAAAGTCTGACAAAAAGGGCATGGGAAAAGAAAGAGTTGACCAAAGAAAATCAAAGCAAGAAGGTGAAACGATTCCCTCAGCAGCGCCCCACGTGCATGACACGAGAGCGTAGATGCTGATTCTTTTCAGGATTAGAACCTGTAGCAGTGCCTCACGTGCATGACATGTGAGCGCCGGCACTGATTCTTTTCAGGATTAGAACCTGTAACAGCGCCTCACGTGCATGACATGTGAGCGTCGGCGCTAGTTCTTTTCAGGATTAAATCCTGTAGCAGCACCTCACGCGCATGACATGTGTAACATCCGAGCCAAATGCTACTAATTTCTGTTACTTTATGAGTGGAGTGTGACCTTTATTTCATGTATCTTGCTTAATTGTTACTTACAGTAAATTTTACCGGGAAAATTCATTTTTGCATAAAATGATTTTTGGCATCTAAAATAAAATTAAAAAATATCTATCCTGGCCTACTTGACGCCCTTAACCCTGTGGTAGCGCCCGTGCATCATGTTCTCATCCCGTTCAGTGAAACGGGCGAGTTTGGATGGCTACGTGCACGTACGTGTGTCCGTTTTGGGGGTATGCTTTTTGATCATAAAATACTTCATTTTCACTTTTGGATACCGCTTAAAATTCTATTATTTCAATTTCAAATTTTTAAACCCGACCCGGACGCGTTTTGGAAATGTTTTATTTTACGCCAAAATCCCAAATTTTAATATTTTTATAACCATCGAATATTTCCTTAACTTATAATATTTTCTTTTACTATTTCTTATATCTTCTAAATCTCTTTACTTAAAATTTCCTAACAAACTAATCCCTTCTCTACCAATCAAAATCCCTCTTTTCCGTGGGCCCCACACTCTATCCTCTCTCTCTCGCGTTCTCTCTCTCTCTCTATCCCGTCGCTCTCTCTCTCTCTCTCTCCCCTCGATATTTATATACTCTATCTTCCTCCCTCCTCCTATTCTTTTGGAAGAGGAACGCTGAAACCCAAACCCTCGGAACCCTAGCTGTCTAGCCTTCGTTGTCGTCGACCCTCACGTCGCCGCCGACCTCCTCGTCCCCTCACCCTCATCATCTCCTTAACCTCACCCTCACCTATCTCCAACCCCCGACAACAACACTGCACACCCATAACCCGAGAACCTGCAGCCCACGCCCACGCCCGCAACTTCTCACAACCTCGTTGCCGATCACCCTGACACCATCGCCTCATCACCCACCACCTCATCGACCTTACCTCGTCGATGTCATCCTCTCATCCCTCTCCTGCTTCTTCCCCGACACCACTGCAGATCTCGACACCAACACTTCCTACCCGAGCCGACCCCAAACCCTTTCAAACAAACCTCTTCGCCGGAGCTCCGATTCCTTGCCGTCGACATCACCACCCCCTCTGCAAACGCAGAGCCCTAGCATGGTAAGCCTTCTTCTTCTTCTTTCTTCTCATTCTTCTTCCTCCTTCTTCATTCCTCATTTTCTCCATTCTTGAATGCTGTTATCTGTAGTTCGCCAGAATCCGGCCGTGCCAGCGACGCGTCCCGACGTTCCAGCGTGGTACCCCGACCCGTGTGGCTTCACCGTTTGTCATTTGGGTTCATTCCGTGAACCGTGCGCCCGTCGCGAGTTTTCCCCGCCGACGGTTAACGTTCCGTTTTCCCGATTCGCGACCCGTCGAGGCAAGTACCCCTTACTACATGCTATACTATATTTACATATACATTATGACACCCTAAACCTGTAAATTTAACTTGGTACGATCATTTCTCATTTTCATGTAAAATATTGTTATATATCATTTATCTTTAAACTTGGAACCTACAGTCTGCAATTGAACCTAACAACCTCATTTACCTGTTTAACCACATTTTAATATTGACATAGCTTATGGAAACTATCTCTATAGTTTTGTTCCATTTGGACACCCATGTGCATTTAACCTGTAATAGCTGTATTGAACCTGTATATATAAATCATTGCACCTCTCAAGTTCTTAAACTTGTTAACATGATTAAAAGGCCATAATAGTCATACTGCATTCGCATAATATTGAAATCATCTCTGTGACACGACTGATTACTGTACTGCAAATTGAGTAAATCTGCCTATTGCTTAATTTATTGCTTATACCATGTTGTTGATAACCATGCTTGATTATATAACTGATTGTGAGTACACCTGTGTATCGTTTACATCTTGACCTGACTTGCTACATGCTTACTGATTGACCTGACATGGTACCGTATACTGTTGACTTGACCTGATGTACCATGACCTGACCCGTTACCTGATCTTGTGTCTAATGCCAACAAACCTGACATGTAGTCCCCATGGACCGTTCCTGTTGTCTATCCAGACAAACATGTTTACCTGATCCTGTGTTGGCATTAGTTTCCTGATTTCGGAATACCTGACTTGACCTACGCACATAACTTGGGGGTATGGGGAAATCAAAGGTGAAACCTGACTTATAACTCGACAGTTCACTACCTGTTCTGGGTGTACACATTCTTGTTTTGTGCCTAGCAGCATGTCTCGGTTTCGGCCGAGAATATTGTGGCCGTGGTCCCGGGTATGCACGGGATACTATCGAGTGTACATATTCCTGTTTTGTGCCTAGCGGCATGTCTCGGCTGCAGCCGAGAATATTGAGGCCGTGATCTCGGGTATGTACGGGATACTATTGAGTTACATCGATGATTCATCAATTTGGTTTCAAAGACTTTAGAACAGAAAACCTGATAGAACAGTTTAGCTTACCCACTGCACCTTACCCTACACTGCTCTGATTTATATTATTGTTACCCTTTCTTTATTCATGTTTATATTCGCATTGCCTGTTTACTATGTTATTAATTGATGACTTGACGCGCTGACGTCTGGGTTTTGCATGGCCCAGATTCTCCTATCCTGTTGCAGACTGATTAGGAGTTTTGCCGCTGTTAGACGAGCGGTGAGGTTCCTGTCGGTATGTAGTTTCACTCCAGGTGTTTCATTTATTGTATCTTTTAGCTTCCGCATATTGTTATCTCTTGACTCTTTTACTCTGGCTTATGGACATGTACTAGATAGTTAGTTTGCTTTCCTGTTCTTGATATCTCCACAGCCGTAATGTGACTGCGGAAGGATTTGTCTTATCCTTAGGTAGCATGGTTGGCTATGTCACGTGCCCACTTTAGCGTACTTTAGGAAGCGGGGCGTGACATGGTTCTTTTGGTATTAGAGCCATAGGATAGTCGGGTTGATTCTTTTGTAGTTGGGTATTGTGCCCAATACACGAATCAGAATACCCGTGTTTAGGAAACATGTCCTGCCACCTTGCCGTTTACCATTCTTGAATCACATTCTTCCTGATTATATCTGTTACGATATGCAAACTTCCTTTGCATATCGACTCGAAAACCTGATTCCTTGTTATCTCTAGGGCTTAGGCAACTTGGGTGGAGTTATGTAATTGTGGCTATGATACCGCGGCATAGTTACAATGTGGCACTCTATTTAAGTAACTTGAAGTTCTAGCTTTGATCTATATTTCGAATCTATCATCATGCAAGTGTTGGGTGTTTGATATGGCCGGTAAGAATTTGAAGACGTACCAGAGGCGTGTGGACGAAACCGCCATGCTTGGAGTAACCAGGGGAATGCTGAAGAATCAAAGAAACAGACCGAGCTGATCCACCAGCAAGCGGACTCGTTTCAGGAAGGTTTGCAGATCGTTCAGCGGTCTGTAAACAATGTTGGAGCTGTTGAGGTAAAAATTTACACCCCGGTTGACCGAGTCAAAGTCAAGGTCAACCCCAAACTTAGGTGGGCCCAAGCCCAGGTCAAGCGGGCCCATGCCTAAGTCGAGCCCGCAGCCAGCCTCCCCACGCCAACAACAAAATCATGTAATAAATAATTTTTATGTAATTGTTTATGCATGAATGTAAACAAAACGGGCATAAAGCCAATATTTTGTAAGCCCATGGCTTATGTGCAAAAATGAAATGGCACATGAGCCATGGGATGGCTAAAATGCCATTTTTGTAAAGCCCAAGGGGCTATATGTAAATATGTAAGCCTATAAAAGGCAAAATGATGATGAATAAAGTATAACACTTTTCATTCTCTCAAAAAAACCTAGGGTTTGTATTTCTTCCCCTTTTCTGAAGGTCTCAAACCTTCTTCTTTCTTCTGAATTAATCAAGAGTTTTACTCTTCCTTTTAAAAAACAAAATAGTTTTTCACCACCAAACCCATAAAGGGGAACTTGGATCTGTCTTTAGATCCCAAAAAGGAGAGATTTTGAGATCTCACATCTCTTGATCTTCAAGATCCAGCCAACAGAGGAGGAAGAAGATGAACCCCTTTCACTAAATCCAAAGAAAAACACACTCAGGAGTCCAACTCCTCTCTGATTTCTCTTTCGAGAAATCTTTTTTTAGGCTAAAAGCCTCTTTTTCTCGCCGGTGCTCAAGCGCAGAGTGCCCGCGTGCCGACACGTGGCGCGCTTGCGCTCAGCGCTCAGCGCTCGAGCGCAAGTCGCCCCGGTGCCGACACGTGGCGCGCTTGCGCTCCAGCGCATGCGCTCGAGCGCAAGTCGCCCCGGTGCCGACACGTGGAGCGCTTGCGCTCCAGCGCATGCGCTCGAGCGCAAGTCGCCCCGGTGCCGACACGTGGCGCGCTTGTGCTCCAGCGCATGCGCTCGAGCGCAAGTCGTCCCGGTGCCGACACGTGGCGCGCTTGCACTCAAGCGCAAGCGCTCAAGCGCAACTCGCCTCCGTGCCGACACGTGGCGCGCTTGCGCTCGAGCGCAAGCGCTCCAGCGCAAGTCGTCCCGGTGCCGACATGTGGCGCGCTTGCGCTCCAGCGCAAGCGCTTAAGCGCAAATCGCCACCGTGCTGACACGTGGCGCACTTGCGCTCAAGCGCAGAGCGCCCACGTGCCGACACGTGGCACTCTAGCGCCTGAGCGCTCAGCACCTAGGCGCACAGCGCCCAAGGCGCTGGCCCCACGCATCCTTTGGATGCCTTTTCCCCCTCTTTCTTATATATATATATATATATATATATATATACATACATACATATATATATATATACATATGTATACATATTTGCACACACACGTGCTCCACGACACTGTCCCTGTTAGAAAAAAATTTCTAACGGGGCGCTGCCCCGCACCCCGCAAGGGGGCTGCTAGCCCCCTTGACCCCCAGCCCGCTATCCGGGTAGCGGGACCCCCGTAAAAACTCTGCGTGGCTCCCAATATATCCAAAACCCCCCTTTCAAAACACAACACACATACACTGCACATTGAGTTCGCATGACCAGTTTAACCCGTCAATCGGAGGTTCCCTCGCTCCAAAGGCGAGGGGTAATTAACGGCAGCTTAGTCCGCGGCTGCCGAAGATTTGGATCCCCACAATCATTAAACCCCGGCCTAACCCAGGCAAGGGGAATCTGTAGTACGCCTGACAAGCGCGCGCGTATTCCCATCTCAATGGGGTGACGAAAAACACCCTACAGACTCTGGCACGCCCGGTGGGACAATCTCTCCTCCCATATTTCGGGTTAAATGTTCATGCGAACTCAATCAATATATATATCGATTGCCTATACTGAAATAATGTTTCTATTTGTAGGGGTTAACAATTTCCAATTGCCATATTCGATGCAAGTCGGTATTTGAACGATTTTTCTTGGCCCCGGCTGGGGGCAAGGCCATCAACACTGACAAAGTAATAAGGCATCTCGGGCAAACTCCAGCGGTGCCCCTTACAGCTACTCAATCAGGTATCTTCTCTAAGCTCCTCGTCACACGACCTCTAAGTCGTTAAACTGGAAACAGACGACCACCAAGTCGTTAAACTGGAAACAGATGACCTCCAAGTCGTTAAACTGGAAACAGATGACCACCATATCATTAAACTAGAAACAGACGACCTCTACGTCGTTAAACTGGAAACAGACGACCTCCAAGTCGTTAAACTGGAAACAGACGACCTCCAAGTCGTTAAACTGGAAACAGAGGACCTCTAAGTCGTTAAACTGGAAACAGGCGACCTCTACGTCGTTAAACTGGGAACAATCGACCGCCACGTCATTAAACTGGGAACAATCGACCGCCACGTCATTAAACTGGGATGTAAAAAAAATGTGTGTATATAAAAAAAATGTGTAAATAAAAGAAAAATAAAGAAAAGCCGAAATGATGGGGAAACTCGCAATAAAAACCAGCGAGTAAAAATGAAAATGAAAATAAAGCCGAAATGATGGGGCAACCGCGAATAAAAGCCGAAATGATAGGGCAATCGCGATTTTCGTGATAAGAAAAGATGAAATGATAGAGCAATCGCGGTAAAACAAACAAAACAACAAAAAAAACAGCGGCGAATGATGAGTCGCTCCTGGTACCATATTCCAGTGCAGCGATACAGACGCCAACCAAAATCTAATTTTTCAAAATTCTCCCAGCCCTACGGCCAGTCCCCAAATTGACTACCGTATACAATCCACGGGCTCAAATAATTCTCAGCATACCCATGCCCCACCGCAATCACCAGTTACGCGGCTGGTCTCCGCCTGTGGAATTATGCTCCATTGAGAAGACCCACTCATGTGTCCTCACGATACATGAGGAGAATAAACCTTTGTGGGATCCTTACGACTCACGAAGGAAAAACACACTTAGGAGTCCTCACGAGTCCTAAGGAGAAAATACACCTACGGGATCCTTATGACCCGTAGGGAGAAAATGCTTTTATGGGACCCTCACAGCCCATAAAATTGAAAAGCCTTAAGGGGATAGGGATCTAAACCTATCTCCTAAACCATCGCTCCCCAATCCCCAATTGGCGAATGATGAGTCGCTCCTGGTACCATATTCCAGTGCAGCGATGCAGACGCCAACCAAATTCCAAATCCCATACCCCAATGGCGAATGATGAGTCGCTCCTGGTACCATATTCCAGTGCAGCAATGCAGACGCCAACCAAATTCCAAATCCCATACCCCAATGGCGAATGATGAGTCGCTCCTGGTACCATATTCCAGTTCAGTGATGCAGACGCCAACCAAATTCCAAACTCAAATCCCAAATGGCGAATGATGAGTCGCTCCTGGTACCATATTCCAGTGCAGCGATGCAAACGCCAACCAAATTCCAAATCCCAACGGCGAATGATGAGTTGCTCCTGGTACCATATTCCAGTGCAGCGATGCAGACGCCAACAAAGTCCTGAAATTTTTCCGGTCCTACGGTCTGGATCATACATCCTGCAAAACCGTATACAATCCACGGGCGTAAAACGATCACAATCTCTCTCAAGTCCTACCGGTGAGACCACATTCAAAGTCCCACCAAAAATTAAAAAATATATATATATAAAAAAAGAATGGTATGTCCACAAGCAAAATGGGCACGGATGAAAACCCGAATAGGCTCCGTGAGTAAAAACAGCAGGACTGCCGGCGAGTTTGTGAAAACCCGAAAGGGCGCAAACTCGTGAAAAAGAAATGAAATGCACTCGCAAAGTCCTCTCGACTTTGTGAGGAGAAAATTCCCACGTGAGATCCTTACGACTCACAAAGGAGCAACACACTTAGGAGTCCCCACGACTCCTAAGGAGAAAATACACCTACGGGATCCTTACGATCCGTAGGGAGAAAATGTTTTGTGAGACCCTTACGGCTCACAAAATTGAAAAGCCTTAGGTGATAGAGATCTAAACCTGTCTCCTAAGCCACCAATTCCTAAATCCTCTCGGGGCACATGATGAGTTGCTCCTGGTATTATTCCAGTGCAGCAATGCAGATGCCAAACAAAAAAAAACAATTCCCAAAACCTCTCGGGGCACATGATGAGTTGCTCCTGGCATTATTCCAGTGCAGCAATGCAGATGCCAAACAAAAACCCCAATTCCCAAATCCTCTCAAAGACAGATGATGATTCGCTCCTGGTACCATATTCCAGTACAGCGATGCTGATGTCAACTCAAATCAAACAAATCAAACAAACTAATTCTAACATCGACCTCTGCGTCAACCAGCGACACTCCGCATCGGGGAAACGTCCTACCACAGGCACTCCGTCTCGGGGAAACGTCCTACAACAGGCACTCCGTCTCGGGGAAACGTCCTACCACAGGCACTCAGTCTCGGGGATACGTCCTACCACAGGCACTCCGTCTCGGGGATATGTCCTACCACAGGCACTCCGTCTCAGGGAAACGTCCTACCACAGGCACTCCGTCTCGGGGATACGTCCAACCACAGGCACTCCGTCTCGGGGAAACGTCCTACCACATGCACTCCGTCTCGGGGATACGTCCTACCACAGGCACTCCGTCTCGGGGAAACGTCCTACCACAGGCACTCCGTCTCGGGGAAACGTCCTACCATAGGCACTCCGTCTCGGGGAAACGTCCTACCACAGGCACTCCGTCTCGGGGATACGTCCTACCACAGGCACTCCGTCTCGAGGAAACGTCCTACCACAGGCACTCCGTCTCGGGAAAACGTCCTACCACAGGCACTCCGTCTCGGGGATACGTCCTACCTCAGGCACTCCGTCTCGGGGAAACGTCCTACAGCAGACACTCCGCCTCGAGGAAACGTCGACCAGCGACACTCCGTGCCGGGGACACGTCTACCAAATCGCTTCGTAACAGAGCGTTGACCGTCTATGTCGCAAAAAGGGCAGTGCAGGCTCCCGCAAATTGGGAACCCAAATCGCTCCGGGTCAGAGCGTCGACCGTCTATGTCGCAAAAAGGGCAGTGCAGGCTCCCGCAAATTGGGAACCCAAATCGCTTCGTAACAGAGCGTCGACCGTCTATGTCGCAAAAAGGGCAGTGCAGGCTCCCGCAAATTGGGAACCCAAATCGCTCCGGATCAGAGCGTCGACCGTCTATGTCGCAAAAAGGGCAGTGCAGGCTCTCGAAAATTGGGAACCCAGATCGCTTCGTATCAGAGCGTCGACCGTCTATGTCGCAAAAAGGGCAGTGCAGGCTCCCGCAAATTGGGAACCCAAATCGCTCTGGATCAGAGCGTCGACCGTCTATGTCGCAAAAAGGGCGGTGCAGGCTCCCGCAAATTGGGAACCCAAATCGCTCTGGATCAGAGCGTCGACCGTCTATGTCGCAAAAAGGGCGGTGCAGGCTACCGCAAATTGGGAACCCAAATCGCTCCGGATCAGAGCGTCGACCGTCTATGTCGCAAAAAGGGCGGTGCAAGTCCCGCAAATTGGGAACCCAAATCGCTTCGTAACAGAGCGTCGACCGTCCATGTCGCAAAAAGGGCAGTGCAGGCTTCCTACAAAGCAGGAACCAGATCGCTCCGGGCCAGGGAAACGTCTACCACGGACACTCCGTCTCGGAGACGCGTTAAGCGTCGACCGTCCATGTCGTAAAAAGGGCAGTGCATCCCAAAAAGTGGGAACCAAAGCAAGTCGCCTCCACATGAAAGAAGATCCATCAATTTCATGCACACGACCCACATATGCTGTGTGCATTTATTGATGGGGGGTAATTTGTTGGGGTAAAAATTTACACCCCGGTTGACCGAGTCAAAGTCAAGGTCAACCCCAAAGCTAGGTGGGCCCAAGCCCAGGTCAAGCGGGCCCATGCCCAAGTCCAGCCCGCAGCCAGCCTCCCCACGCCAACAACAAAATCATGTAATAAATAATTTTTATGTAATTGTTTATGCATGAATGTAAACAAAATGGGCATAAAGCCAATATTTTGTAAGCCCATGGCTTATGTGCAAAAATGAAATGGCACATGAGCCATGGGATGGCTAAAATGCCATTTTTGTAAAGTCCAAGGGGCTATATGTAAATATGTAAGCCTATAAAAGGCAAAATGATGATGAATAAAGTATAACACTTTTCATTCTCTCAAAAAAACCTAGGGTTTGTATTTCTTTCCTTTTTATGAAGGTCTCAAACCTTCTTCTTTCTTCTGAATTAATCAAGAGTTTTACTCTTCCTTTTAAAAAACAAAATAGTTTTTCACCACCAAACCCACAAAGGGGAACTTGGATCTGTCTTTAGATCCCAAAAATGAGAGATTTTGATATCTCACATCTCTTGATCTTCAAGATCCAGCCAACAGAGGAGGAAGAAGAAGAACCCCTTTCACTAAACCCAAAGAAAAACACACTCAGGAGTCCAACTCCTCTCTGATTTCTCTTTCGAGAAATCTTTTTTTAGGCTAAAAGCCTTTTTTTCTCGCCGGTGCTCAAGCGCAGAGCGCCCGCGTGCCGACACGTGGCGCGCTTGCGCTCCAGCGAGCGCAAGTCGCACCGGTGCCGACACATGGCGCGCTTGCACTCCAGCGCAAGCGCTCAAGCGCAAGTCGCCCCCGTGCCGACACGTGGCGCGCTTGCGCTCAAGCGCAAGCGCTCCAGCGCAAGTCGTCCCGGTGCCGACATGTGGCGCGCTTGCGCTCCAGCGCAAACGCTTAAGCGCAAATCGCCACCGTGCCGACACGTGGCGCGCTTGCGCTCCAGCGCAAGCGCTTAAGCGCAAATCGTCCAACGCTTGCGCTCAAGCGCCCAACGCTCAAGCGCAAAGCGCCCACGTGCCGACACGTGGCACTCTAGCGCCTGAGCGCTCAGCACCTAGGCGCACAGCGCCCAAGGCGCTGGCCCCACGCATCCTTTAGTTGCCTTTTCCCCCTCTTTCTTATATATATATATATACATGTATACATACATATATATATACATATGTATACATATTTGCACACACACGTGCTCCACGACACTGTCCCTGTTAGAAAAAAATTTCTAACGGGGCGTTGCCCAGCACCCCGCAAGGGGGCTGCTAGCCCCCTTAACCCCCAGCCCGCTATCCGGGTAGCGGGACCCCCGTAAAAACTCTGCGTGGCTCCCAATATATCCAAAACCCCCCTTTCAAAACACAACACACATACATTGCACATTGAGTTCGCGTGACCAGTTTAACCTGTCAATCAGAGGTTCCCTCGCTCCAAAGGCGAGGGGTAATTAATGGCAGCTTAGTCCGCGGCTGCCGGAGATTCGGATCCCTACAATCATTAAACCCCGACCTACCCCAGGCAGGAGGAATCTGTAGTACGCCTGACAAGCGCGCGCGTATTCCCATCTCAATGGGGTGACGAAAAACACCCTACAGGAGCTAAACCAGTTAACCGAGTAGGGACAGTAGCAGATTTCAGACTTTTGGGTCCGTCTACATTTACTGGTTTGGAGGAGCCGTTGCAAGCAAAGCAGCAGCAAATTGACACAGAGAACTTGCTTTTTGCGGCACAGAATCCAGATGAGAAAAGAGTTGATGTGGTACGTATTCAGTTAGTGGACTACGCCCGAGAATGGTGGCTTGTGGAGGAGAACCGTTTGCCCAAGCCGATCAAGTGGACGGATTTTTCAAAGAGTTTCCTGGAGAAGTTCTTCCCGCGGACGGCACGGGAGGAAATGGAAGAGAAATTCATCGGGCTAAGGCAGAATGGAGCACCCACAGATGTACATGCAGCAGAATGGACAAGACTCAGCAGATTCGCTGGACCTTTGGTTGCCAACGATGCAAACAGGGCACGGGAGTTCATGCGCAGCTTGGACGTGGACATCCAGAGGCAGTTTGTCTCCCTGGGTTTGACCACTTTCTCACAAATACTTGCGGCAGCCGAGAGCAGCAGAGTTTATCTGGAATGAAAGGGAGCTTACAGCCGACAGCAGTTGCGGTAAGGAAGCAGCTCTGTCGGGCCAGTCGAGTTTAGGGCTAGGCCGACAAACAATATTCTTGTAGTAATGGAAGTTGGTGAGAGTGAGGAGCCAGCTGTCGTTTTATGGACATGTTTGGAGATGTATCGGGTTCACCGCCGAAACGAGACGTGGGGTTTGCAATTGATCTTATTCCTGGTGCAGCGCCAGTATCCAAGGCGTATTATCCAATGGCACCAGTAGAGTTAGAAGAAGTCTAGAAACATGTTGCTGAATTGCTTGAAAAGGGTTGGATTCGAAGCAGTAACTCGCCTTGGGGAGCTCCAGTTCTTCTAGTAAGGAAGAAGGATGGCACAAGAAGGATGTGCATCGACTATCGAGAATTAAACCGGGTGACTATTAAGAACAAGTACCCGATCCCTCGCATTAGCGAACTTTTCGAGCAGCTTAGTGGCATGAGGGTATTCTCGAAGCTGGATTTGCGATCCGGATATCATCAGGTCCGAGTGAAAACAGAAGATATTTGCAGACGGCGTTCCAAACTCGGTATGGACATTGCGAGTAATTAGTGATGCCCTTCGGGGTAACGAATGCGCCGGCAGTATTCATGGACTTGATGAACCGAATCTTTTCACCATTCTTGGACCAGTTTATTGTGGTTTACTCGAAGAGTTTTGAAGAACATGCTGAGCATTTGAGGATCGCACTGCAAACGTTGAGACGAGAGAAGTTATATGTGAAGATGAGCCAGTGCGAGTTTTGGCTGGAGGAAGTAAAGTTTTGGGGCATGTTGTGTCTGGCGATGGAATTGCCATCGATCCAGAAAAGATTGTAGCAGTTCGAGATTGTTGCTGAGATAAGAAGTTTTCTTGGACTCACCGGATATTACGGGAGATTTGTGGAGAACTTTGCTCGTCTGGCGGAGCCGTTGACCAAGCTTACGCGCAAGGAGGTACCTTTTGTATGGACGAATAGGTGTGCGTTAGCTTTTGAGACGTTGAAGCAGAAGTTGATAACCGCCCATATTCTGACCGTGCCAGACAATTCCAGGGGATTGGTGATTCACAGCGACGCATCTGGGAAAGGATTGGGATGTGTTTGATGCAGCACGGGAAGGTTGTAGCATACGCATCGAGACAGTTGAAGACCCATGAGAAGGATTATCCAACTCATGACTTGGAACTTGCGGCTGTGATTTTCGCTTTGAAGATTTGGAGACACTACCTTTTGGGCGAAAGGGTCGAAGCTTTTACTGATCATGAGAGCTTGAAGTATGTAATCATACAGAAGGAGCTTAATATGAGGCAACGTAGATGGTTGGAGCCGATGGCTGACTACGGTCTTGATCTTAAGTGTCATCCGGTGAAGGTTAACGTCGTGTCGGATGCTCTTAGTCGGGTACCGGCAATTCAGGTGTTAACTACGCAGAAGGAGATCGTTGCAGACTTTCGAAGATTTGACTTGGAGGTCGTGCTACCGCATTCTACGGGACAGTTGATGCAGCTGCAAGTGCAGTCATTGTTGATCGAGAGTGTTAAAGCAGTACAATCGCAGGACCTTAGACTGCAAAAGTTTCAAGGACAGGTTGAAGCCGGACTACGAACAGATTTATTGATCCACGAAGATGGTTCGTTGAGGTATAGTAGCCGTTTGTGTGTACCAAAGGGAGATAATTGTGAAGAGCTTATGAAGGAGGCACACAGTTCAGCTTATTCTGTACATCCAGGAGGCACAATGATGTACGGAGATGTTCGACGGCATTTCTGGTGGGAAGGCATGAAACGGGAGATTGCTCGCTTTGTGGCTAAGTGCTTGGGTGTCAGCAAGTTAAGGCTGAATATCAAAGGGTTGCTGGTTTATTGCAACCACTTCCGATTCCTCAGTGGAAGTGAGAACATATAACCATGGATTTCGTGACGGCTTTACCGCGGAGTCCAAAGGGCAACAATGCTGTATGGGTGATTGTTGATCGGTGGACCAAGGCAGTTCACTTCATTCCTTTCCAGGTGGGTCAATCAACAGAGACTTTGGCTGAGCGGTACATGCAAGAGATTGTAAGATTGCATGAAGTACCGGTGAGCATCGTGTCCGATTGGGACACTCGGTTCTTGTCACACTTTTGGCAGAGTTTACAGGAAAGTTTGGGGACTCGATTGAAGTTTAGCACAGCTTATCACCCTCAAACTGATGGTCAGTCGGAGAGGACGATCCAAACTCTTGAGAATATGTTGAGAGCATGGATGTTGGACTTCAAGGGTTCTTGGGAGGATCATCTACATTTGGTGGAGTTTTCTTACAACAACAGTTTTCTGGCAACTATCCTGATGGCCCCATTTGAAGTTTTGTATGGTCGTAAATGCCGTTCACCTGTTTGTTGGGACGATATCGGTGAACGAAGATTATTGGGACCAGATTTGGTTGTGCAGACAGTTGAGAAGGTTAACACTATCAGAAATCACATGAAGACAGCACAAGACCGACAGAAGAGTTGGGCAGACACGTCAAGAAGACCTCTAGAGTTCGCCGTGGGTGATTTGGTATTCTTGAAGATATCACCGACTAAAGGGGTGATTCGTTTTGGAAGTCGAGGAAAGCTTAGTCCTCGATTCGTTGGACCCTTTGAGATCTTGGAGTATGTTGGTGAGGTAGCGTATCATTTAGCGTTACCGCAGTCCTTGGCGAATGTGCACGATGTGTTTCACGTATCTCAACTCCGTAGGTATGTTCGAGATGAAACGCACGTATTGGATCATTCGGAGTTGACAGTACGAGAAGACTTGACTTTTGAGGAACGACCGATTGAAATCATGAATCGAAGGGAAAAGGGTTTTTAAGAACTGGGTGATCCCTCTTGTGCTTGTTTCTTGGGGTGATCGCTCGCGTGGAGGGTCCACTTGGGATCGAGAAGATGAGACCCGGCAGAAGCTTCCTTATCTTTTCTTGTAGTCGTTGTTTATCTTGCATTCTTAGAATTTCGAGGACGAAATTCTTTTGTAGTTGGATATAATGTAACACCCGAGCCCAATGCTACTAATTTCTGTTACTTTATGAGTGAAGTGTGACCTTTATTTCATGTATCTTGCTTAATTGTTACTTACAGTAAATTTTACCCGGCAAATTCATTTCTGCATATAACAATTTTTAGCATCTAAAATAAAATTAAAAAATATCCATCCTGGCCTACTTGACGCCCCTAACCCTGTGGTAGCACCCGTGCATCATGTTCTTGTCCCGTTCAGTGAAACGGACGAGTTTGGATGGCTACGTGCACGTACGTGTGTCCATTTTGGGGGTATACTTTTTGATCATAAAATACTTCATTTTCACTTTTGGATCCCGCTTAAAATTCTATTATTTCAATTTCAAATTTTTAAACCCGACCCGGACGCGATTTGGAAATGTTTTATTTTACGCCAAAATCCCAAATTTTAATATTTTTATAACCATCGAATATTTCCTTAACTTATAATATTTTCTTTTACTGTTTCTTATATCTTCTAAATCTCTTTACTTAAAATTTCCTAACAAACTAATCCCTTCTCTACCAATCAAAATCCCTCTTTTCCGTGGGCCTCACACTCTCTCCTCTCTCTATCCCGTTCTCTCTCTCTCTCTCTATCCCGTCGCTATCTCTCTCTCTATCTCTCTCTCTCTCTCTCTCTCCTCGATATTTATATACTCTATCTTCCTCCCTCCTCCTATTCTTTTAGAAGAGGAACGCTGAAACCCAAACCCTCGGAACCCTAGCCGTCTAGCCTTCGTTGTCGTCGACCCTCACGTCGCCGCCGACCTCCTCGTCCCCTCACCCTCATCATCTCCTTAACCTCACCCTCACCTATCTCCAACCCCCGACAACAACACTGCACACCCATAACCCGAGAACCTGCAGCCCACACCCACGCCCGCAACTTCTCACAACCTCGTTGCCGATCACCCTGACACCATCGCCTCATCACCCACCACCTCGTCGACCTTACCTCGTCGATGTCATCCTCTCATCCCTCTCCTGCTTCTTCCCCGACACCACTGCAGATCTCGACACCAACACTTCCTACCCGAGCCGACCCCAAACCCTTTCAAACAAACCTCTTCGCCGGAGCTCCGATTCCTTGCCGTCGACATCACCACCCCCTCTGCAAACGCAGAGCCCTAGCACGGTAAGCCTTCTTCTTCTTCTTTCTTCTCATTCTTCTTCCTCCTTCTTCATTCCTCATTTTCTCTCTTCTTGAATGCTGTTATCTGTAGTTCGCCGGAATCCGGCCGTGCCGGCGACGCGTCCCGACGTTCCAGCGTGTTACCCCGACCCGTGTGGCTTCACCGTTCATCGTTTGGGTTCATTCCGTGAACCGTGCGCCCGTCGCGAGTTTTCCCCGCCGACGGTTAACGTTCCGTTTTCCCGATTCGCGACCCGTCGAGGCAAATACCCCTTGCTACATGCTATACTATATTTACATATACATTATGACACCTTAAACCTGTAAATTTAACTTGGTACGATCATTTCTCATTTTCATGTAAAATATTGTTATATATCATTTATCTTTAAACTTGGAACCTACAGTCTGCAATTGAACCTAACAACCTCATTTACCTGTTTAACCACATTTTAATATTGACATAGCTTATGGAAACTATCTCTATAGTTTTGTTCCATTTGGACACCCGTGTGCATTTAACCTGTAATAGCTGTATTGAACCTGTATATATAAATCATTGCACCTCTCAAGTTCTTAAACTTGTTAACATGATTAAAAGGCCATAATAGTCATACTGCATTCGCATAACATTGAAATCATCTCTGTGACACGACTGATTACTGTACTGCAAATTGAGTAAATCTGCCTATTGCTTAATTTATTACTTATACCATGTTGTTAATAACCATACTTGATTATATAACTGATTGTGAGTACACCTGTGTATCGTTTACATCTTAACCTGACTTGCTACATGCTTACTGATTGACCTGACATGGTACCGTATACTGTTGACTTGACCTGATGTACCATGACCTGACCCGTTACCTGATCTTGTGTCTAATGCCAATAAACCTGACATGTAGTCCCCATGGACCGTTCCTGTTGTCTATCCAGACAAACATGTTTACCTGATCCTGTGTTAGCATTAGTTTCCTGATTTCGGAATACCTGACTTGACCTACACACATAACTTGGGAGTATGGGGAAATCAAAGGTGAAACCTGACTTGTAACTCGACGGTTCACTACCTGTTCTGGGTGTACACATTCTTGTTTTGTGCCTAGCGGCATGTCTCGGTTTCGGCCGAGAATATTGTGGTCGTGGTCCCGGGTATGCACGGGATACTATCGAGTGTACACATTCCTGTTTTGTGCCTAGCGGCATGTCTCGGCTGCAGCCGAGAATATTGAGGCCGTGATCCCGGGTATGTACGGGATACTATTGAGTTACATCGATGATTCATCAATTTGGTTTCAAAGACTTTAGAACAGAAAACCTGATAGAACAGTTTAGCTTACCCACTGCACCTTACCCTACACTGCTCTGATTTATATTATTGTTACCCTTGCTTTATTCATATTTATATTCGCATTGCCTGTTTACTATGTTATTAATTGATGACTTGACGTGCTGACGTCTGGGTTTTGCATGGCCCAGATTCTCCTATCCTGTTGCAGACTGATTAGGAGTTTTGCCGCTGTTAGACGAGCGATGAGGTTCCTGTCGGTATGTAGTTTCACTCCAGGTGTTTCATTTATTGTATCTTTTAGCTTCCGCATATTGTTATCTCTTGACTCTTTTACTCTGGCTTATGGACATGTACTAGATAGTTAGTTTGCTTTCCTGTTCTTGATATCTCCACAGCCGTAATGTGACTGCGGAAGGATTTTTCCTATCCTCAGGTAGCATGGTTGGCTATGTCACGTGCCCACTTTAGCGTACTTTGGGAAGCGAGGCGTGACAACACGTGAGCGTCGGCGCCAATTTTATATATATATATATATATATTATGTAACAACCCTAAACTTTCTGTACAAATTTTTTCAAAAATACAGAAAGGGGTACTTTTGCCTGAGCATAAGTTATAAATTTGTTTTTCTTTTTAATAGCAAGAAGGAGCTTGTAGCTCATTGGTAAGACCTTGTACTGCTGAACCAAAGCACCAGAGTTCAAATCTCATCACCCACATTATTTTTAATATTGATTTCTTTTTAAATTTTTAGAAGCACAAGAGCCAACATGTGCATAACTCGTAAAAACCAAAAGTCACAAATAAAACAAACTACCCCACTGTGCAAATCAACCAACTGGTGACCCACGGCGACGATCCCCGGCCCGACTCGCCGTGACTTGGCCGGCGGCGCGGCTGGATCGGCTGACCAGGCCGGCCGAACTAAGTCGGATCGGCCGAATCCCTTCATGACATATATGACATTTTGGCTTCTTATAACCCCTGTACACTTTAAATTTTCTGCACACTAACAGAACTCTTTAAAACTCTATTAAACCAATTTTTAATACAAAATTTAATACATTTTCTTTCACACCTTTTCACCTACCCTAACCCTAATTTTACCCTATAAATACCACCCCTAAACACACCCTCCTCACTCACAAATTCTGTCTAAACTCTCAAGAAAACTCTCTAGAATTTTTATGTACAAGTAGAGTTAGCGAAGGGCGAAGTTCCAACGAACTTCCGACGACGACTCTAGGAGTTCCCGGTGACGAAACAACGCACCGGCAACTCCTACTTCCTCCTCTTCCTCATCTCTAACCTCTAAGCCAGTAAGTCCCTCGTCCCCCTTCTCTATTCCATTCTAAAATCTTTTAAAACTAAAACCCGACGGAAGCGGAGTTAATCCGACATCCGATTCGGTTTTTCTTAAAAAGGTCAAGTTTTCTCAAATACAACCATACTAAACTCTTACATCTTGAATACTAATCATTAACAAAACATGTTGAACAAGTTTCATAGAAAAATATTTCATATTGCAATTTTTATCGTACTTTTTCACTAAAATACCATGTGGTTTAGTTTCGACTTTAAAATATCATTAATCTTGCTATACCTTTAGATAGATCACGAGTTAATGACCTACCTCTTCACAATACTCATATGCAACATAGCACGACACCTTTTTGGGAAATATAGATTCAGGAAATACCGTTTTACACAAAACTACTTTTAACTTATAAAATAGCGTTTTCTACAAGATTACGTATTTTTACAAATCTTTGCAAGCGCCGCTACAACCCATTTTGGGGAATCCGTATGGGATGGTGTGGATTATCGCACATCCCTGTGTTTAGTAGTGCGAGATTCAGACCTCCGCAAGGAGCATTCGGTCTCGAAAGATTTAAAAATACAAATATCTTAAGAAAATGCAATTTCTACAAAAATATTAAATTAAAATTATTTTATAAATATATATATATATGTATCATCAAAATATCTAATTTTGATATAATATAAATATTCCAACTTTTCCAAATCAAAAGAATCACTTTACATGAAAATACCATGAAATTCCATACAAATTCAGTACTTTACAATTAAATACCATGTACTATGAAAAACAGGTTTATCTCACTAGAAATGCCACATAAATAAAATCTACATCCATGAAAACTCTAAAGACGATAATAAATACTTGAGGTGTATTTTTAAAATTATACAAAAGTATTTTTACATAAAACCCCCTCAAGTTTTATAAATTACAATAAGGACCCTAGTATATATAGGTTTAAGCGGGACCAATCTCTTGAGCCTTAGGGAGCCGGAGATATGGGTGCTTGTCTATTTAAGGTAGACAACTTAACAAACAGTGTTATCAACACGGTAATCGTCTTTGAAAAAGACACAAATCCTGCCACCCATGTGCAACGGTTACCGATAACACCAAAACCTAATTCAGGACTTCAATTTCTTTTCTAATTGTTCTGACTCAGACCGAGTCTCATTATAATAAATCTGACTTGAATATGATTCAAGTACAAACTACAATTCAATATGAATTCATATATTCAATCTATTCAATCTGTATTGACTGAACCGAACTATGGATATGCATCCATCTACATGATTCATCCATCTACATGATTCTCCAGGTACATCCATCTACATGATTCATACATGTACATGATTCTCCAGGTACATCCATTTACTGATATCATGGTTTCGGCAAGTCATCCATTGATACAATCTATAATACAAGACATTACAATTTTCAATACAAACAATATAATCAAGACATCACGGGGTTTAAAGGGTAGATTAGTACGGAAGGTGTTAGAAGTGGCACGAGACTGCAAGATTTAAGACACCTAACCTGAATACAATCACCGTTGTTCCGGGCATTCTAACGGAGCCTTGTACTCTATATTCCGTTGCCTTAGTCTCTGGCATACTGAGACTCCTCTCGTATACACTGGCATCTTTCTGTACCAAGCTACAAACAACAGCGTTAACACTAAATACAACTTTCAAAGTTACACTCTCTCTGTGTCTATTCTACTTCTCCCTTATCTTTGGGACTTACCGAGCAATTGTTCGCTGACGAAATTCCTTCTCTTTCTTCTTTGGAATGTTGTCAGGTGATTCGGACCTTCCAGAGATCGAGCCCAGCGCCGAAGACTTGGAACAGTTTACTTAAGATCCCCAGCTGTAGTTTCACTTGTACCTTTTCTTTTACATTCTGTATTTTCCTTTTCTGTTATGCCACTGTTTAGGCATTGCTTTCATTCAGATGTATTTACTTTTCATGCATTGTACAAAGGAATGTTAATAAATAAAGTTGCTCTTTCATTACATTTGTCTCTTATGTATATTTCTTTTATATTGCTTAGTTACGCTTAGCGTATTTACTTCTGAGTAAATACGTGGCGGCCCCGTCGCGTCCTCTGCCCATACACTGGGAAGCGGGGCGTGACAGGTTTTGTTGGTGGCCCATGCAGGTCAGAGCTGTATGGAACCCTACCATGCAGTTCAGCTCTGCGTGGACAACCTAAGAAATATAACACAAGTACCAGCAACTAAAACATTCTTTACAATTCATATTTCTTGAATTT
Organism: Agapanthus africanus; assembly: GCA_030015575.1. NCBI lineage: Eukaryota > Viridiplantae > Streptophyta > Magnoliopsida > Asparagales > Amaryllidaceae > Agapanthus > Agapanthus africanus. The sequence goes on from CM057338.1 coordinate 28,686,425, forward strand.
TATCATTTCATATACTTTGAATCTGTCCTAACCTAAATTTTTCATTCAAGGTTATGGATTTCCCGAACAACACCAACACCAATGTCAACAACACGCCTCCACCACTACCACTCACATCTGCCGTCCCTGCTCCGATCAACGAGCAGACGGTTCTATTTGAGGCAATCTGTAGCCTCCTAGAAGGACAGCAGCAGCAGACTGCTCTTTTAATGAACCGTTCAGAGGCAGAAGCACCTGGGTGAAGCAATTCAGAACTTTGCACCCGAAGAAGTTCGCAGGAAAAGAGAACCCTCTAGAAGCGGAAGAATGGGCTTAGAGCATTGAAGATGATCTGGCAGCGGCAAAAGTGCCAAATATAGCTTGGGTCTGTGTTGCGACACTGCAGCTCACGGACAATGCACGGGTTTGGTGGAAGGTGGAAGAAAGCCGTCTTGATCAACCCATCGAATGTAAGACTTTCCGAGACATGTTCGACGCAAAGTACTTCCCTGAGACTGCCAGGTTCGACATGGAACGGCAGTTTATCCATCTTCAACAAAGTTCAATGTGGACCAAATCAGTAGATGAGTATGACGCTGAGTTCACTATGCTCAGTCGGTAAGAAATGTCTCAATAAATTCGATTTTCAAAATATCACATACTACACAGCTAACACAAGGCCGTAACAGGTTTGTAGCCCATCTCATACCGACTGCTGAGATCAGAGCTAGAAGATTTCAGCAAGGGTTGGACCCGGAAATCCAAGCTGCTCTAGCTATAGGGGATTTCCCAACCCATGATTTGGCTTTGAAGGCTGCCCGAAGATACGAGGCAGTGGTGAAGAGGAAGGGCAGACCTCCATCTGCCAGTTTGAAGCGCCCTGCCACTCAAATGGCAGGGGGAGCCTCTTCCAGGCCATTATTCGAACCCAGGAGAACTGAAGATATCAATAACCAATCGAGTCTAGACTTCTGCTACTACTGCAGGAGAAAGGGACACTTGTGGAAGGGCTGTAAGCGCGCAAAAGGCCTGTGTCTAATTTGTGGCGCATCCAATTATGGAATTGGAAACTGTCCTTATAGAAGCAACCCAGATCACACACCCACCAACTACCCGCAGCGGCCAGCTATCCAGACTCCTGCATCTCGTCTTGCACTCACATCTCCACCACCTGCACCGCCTACTCGCCAATTCCATCAGGTACTGAGGAACATGCCTCGAGGGCAGAGAAATATGCCCCAAAGATAGAGGAATGTGCCCCCAGCTAAGAGAAACGTGCCCTGGCGACAGGCTTACACTTTAGCAGCCGTAGAAGCCGAAACAGTTGACCAAGATAACACCAGTAAGTCTCTTTCACATTTTTTAAAACCCTTGTATCAATTTGTTGTTTTTCATACACTATCAATACTTCAGTCATCAAACTTTTTTTGAATCGGTTACACTTTCCTTTTACAAATTTCGAGGACGAAATTTTTATAAGGAGGGTAGAATATAACAATCCTAAACTTTCTGTACAACTTTCTGTACAATTTTTTCAAAAATACAGAAAGATGTATTTTTGTCTGAGCACAAATTATAAATTTGTTTTGTTTTTTAATAGCAAGAAAGAGCTTGTAGCTCATTGGTAAGACCTTGCACTGCTGAACCAAAGCACCAGAGTTCAAATTCAATCACCCACATTATTTTTAATATTGATTTCTTTTTAAATTTTTATAAGCCCAAGAGCCTACACGTGCATAACTCGTAAAAACCAGAAGTCACAAATAAAACAAACTACCCCACTGTGCAAACCAACCAACGAGCGACCCACGGCGACGATCCCCGACCCGACTCGCCGTGACTCGGCAGGCGGCGCGGCTGGATCGGCAGGCGAGGCCGGCCGAACTGAGTCGAATCGGCCAATTCCCTTCATGACATCTGTGACTTTTTGGCTTCTTATAACCCTTGTACACTTTAAATTTTCTGCACACTAACAGAACTCTTTAAAACTCCATTAAACCAATTTTTAATACAAAATTTAATACATTTTCTTCCACGCCCTTTTAGCTACCCTAACTCTAGTTTTACTCTATAAATACTACCCCTAAACACACACCCCTCACTCACAAATTCTATCCAAACTCTCAAGAAAACTCTCTAGAATTTTTGTGTACAAGTGGAGTTAGTGAAGGGCGAAACTCCGGCGAACTTCCGACGACGACTCTAGGAGCACCCGGCGATGAAACGACGCACCGGCAACTCCTACTTCCTCCTCTTCCTCATCTCTAACCTCTAAACCAGTAAGTACCTCCTCCCCATTCTCTATTCCATTCTAAAATCCTGTAAAACTAAAACCTGACGGAAGCGGAGTTAATCCGACTTCCAATTCGGTTTTTCTTAAAAAGGTCAACTTTCCTCAGATACAACCATACTAAACTCTTATATCTTGACTATTAATCATTAACAAAACATGTTGAACAAGTTTCATAGCAAAATATTTCATATTACAATTTTTATCGTACTTTTTCACTAAAATACCATGTAGTTTAGTTTCGACTTTAAAACAACATTAATCTTGCTATACCTTTAGATAGATCATGAGGTAATGACCTACCTCTTCTAACACTCATATGCAACATAGCACGACATATTTTTGGGAAATATAGATTCGGAAAATACCGTTTTACACAAAACTACCTTTAACTTATAAAAAAACATTTTCTACAATATTATGTATTTTTACAAATCTTTGCAAGCGCCGCTACAACCCATTTTGAGGAACCCGTCTGGGATGGTGCGGATTATCGCACATCCCTGGACTTAGTAGTGCGAGATTCAGACCTCTGCAAGAAGCATTCGGTCTCGAAAAATTTAAAAATACAAATATCTTAAGAAAATGCGATTTCTAAAATATTAAATTAAAATTATTTTATAAATATATATATATATATATCATCAAAATATCTAATTTTTATATAATATAAATATTCCAACTTTTCTAAATCAAAAGAATCACTTTACATGGAAATACCATGAAATTCCATACAAGTTCAATACTTTACAACTAAATACCATGCATTATGAAAAATAGGTTTATCTCGCTAGAAATGCCACATAAATAAAATCTAAATCCATGAAAACTCTAAAGAAGATAATAAAATACTTGAGGTGTATTTTGAAAATTATACAAAAGTATTTTTACATAAACCCCACTCAAGTTTTATAAATTACAATAAGGACCCTAGTAAATATAGGTTTAAGCGGGACTAGTCTTTTGAGTCTCAGGGAGCCGGAGATATGGGTGCTTGCCTATTTAAGGTAGACAACTTAACAAACGGTGTTATCAATACGGTAATCGTCTTTGAAAAAGACACAAATCCTGCCGCCCATGTGCAACGGTTACCGATAACACCAAAACCTAATTCAAGACTTTAATTTCTTTTCTAATTGTTCTGACTCAGACTGAGTCTCATTATAATAAATCTGACTTGAATATGATTCAAGTACAAACTATAATTCAATATGAATCCATGAATCCATATATTCAATCTATTCAATCTGTATTGATTGAACCGAACCATGGATATATATCCATCTACATGATTCATACATCTACATGATTCTCCAGTTACATCCATTTACTGATATCATGGTTTCGGCAAGTCATCCATTAATACAATCTATAATACAAGACATTACAATTTTCAATACAAACAATATAATCAAGACATCGCGGGGTTTAAAGGGTAGATTGGTACGGAAGGTGTTAGAAGTGGCACGAGACTGCAAGATTTAAGACACCTAACCTGAATACAATCGCCGTTGTTCCGGGCATTCTAATGGAGTCTCAGTCTCTGGCATACTGAGACTCCTCTCGTATTCACTGGCATCCTTCTGTACCAAGCTACAAACAACAGCGTTAACACTAAATACAACTTTAAAAGTAACACTCTTTCTCTCTGTCTATTCTACTTCTCCCTTATCTTTGGGACTTACCGAGCGATTTTTCGCTGACGACATTCCTTCTCTTTCTTCTTTGGAATGTTGTCAGGTGATTCGGACCTTCTAGAGATCGAGCCCAGCGCCGAAGACTTGGAACAGTTTACTGAAGATCCCGAGCTGTAGTTTCACTTGTACTTTTTCTTTTACATTCTATATTTTCCTTTTCTGTTATGCCACTGTTTAGACATTGCTTTCATTCAGATGTATTTACTTTCCATGCATTTGTACAAAAGAATGTTAATAAATAAAGTTGGTATTTCATTACATTTGTCTCTTGTATATATTTCTTTTATATTGCTTAGTTACGCTTAGCGTATTTACTTCTAAGTAAATACGTAGCGGCCTCGTCGCGTCCTCTACCCGTACACTGGGAAGCGGGGCGTGACATATAACAACACTTCACGTAAGGCACATACAAGCATTGGCATAAAGAAAAGGGAGAACTTTTTCATTCATACTTCGAAGAAATTTATACATTGGTGATAAAGATGATAAAAAAAGAAACAAACGTCATCAAAATGTTTACAATGGAAGAACGCTAAACACTGTACATGGATTCTCAAACTCAAAAGCAAGCTTGAGCAATGCACGTCCAGCCTCATCGACCATCTTCTTGTGCATCTTCTCTCGGATGCAAGCGTCAGGGTCACCACCGATGTCCTCCACCCTCTAATATGATGATACTATCTCTTTCTGTTGAAAGATGCGATGCAAGATGGCGACGAGATTATCTCTCCATTTTTTTAAGATCAACCCCATCAAGTACATTGAATGTATCTTATCCTCGGCGTCATCGAGCGCTTGGAGTGGCATAACTTCAAGATGCCAGGGTATAGCTTCCCAGATCGACCCAACAACGATCTTTAAAAGAGCAAAACGGCGGGGGAGCAATCGACCATTGTGATCGTCAAAGCGACGCATCATTTCAGCGCATTGGGCATCGGTAAACTCCTGGCCTTGACAGCGACCTTGGATGTGAATCTCCTCATAAGAGATAATCTCTTCAAGATCATACAAATTAGAAGCCATAGTACCTGAAAAGAAAAACCAGTGGAGGGTTAGCAATCAAAATAATAAAATCATTACAGTCTAAAGGAAAATCAATAACCCCTACAAATTCAACAGTTTAAATGTAATCAGAGGAAGTTCTGTGGGCAGAGATCTAGGCTCTGAGATGAGAATTAAATTCTCAAAGAAGAAAGAAACTTTAAGGAGATGATAAGACGGTAGTCATCTCAATCTTTATAAACAAAGAAGATTGCTCTCTCCAAAACAGAGAACTCTTGGATTAAAAATCCAATGGTGATTAAAAATCACCGCTTGATAGAATAAAATTCTATATATGGGAAAATATTTGCTCAATCTTGTTAAAAACAAGAAAATATATTCTGTAAAATCGAAACACTTGGATCAAAGATCCAACGGTGGGTAAAATTCCCCAAATCAATTTTGAGACCAATTAAATCAATTAGAAACTCTCAGTAAAAGATTTTCTCAAAATTAATTAACAAACTTGCTTCTACTATATAAAGGACCCGAGACTTCAAGTCTCATATAGAGGGAACCCCCCATAAGCTTCTGAAAAAAAATACAGAAAGCTTTTGAAAAACAACAGAGAATTTAATTCTCAAGAAAAGAAGAAGACTTGACTCCTCAAAACCCTAGGTAAAGAAAACACAAAGATAAAAATATCTCATTTTACCTATCTAAAAGTTTAACCCTTCTCAAAGAACTTAGTTCTTTCTCTGGATCAGAGATTCACAAGACAAGTCTCCAGTTGAGAATTTAATTCTCATCGGGAAAATATTGTTCTTGAGAATCAAAGATTCAGAAAGGAACTTGGTTAAAAAGAAAGAAAAAAGAAAAAGAACATATGGGTTTAATCCTATATAAAGAACTTAGTTCTTATATATATATATATATATATATATATAAAACTTAGTTCTCCAATGAAGAAAAAATGATCCAAAGTCCTCAAAATAGAGATCTTGATGATCATTAATGGCCAAAATGACATTAACAGAGATTTAATCTCTAAAAGAGAAAAGATTAGCGCCTCACGTGTTTCCCACGTGGGCGCCCTCCCAACAGCGCTCAGCACCTCGCGTGCTCCTCACGTGGGCGCCATATAAAAGGTGCTTAGCACTTCATATACAGCCAAAATGGCTGAGTGCTTAGCACTGATTGGGCAGCGCCAAGCGCCTCACATACTTCTCACATGGGCGCTATATAAACAGTGCTTAGCACTCCATATACAGCCAAAACGGCTGAGTGCTTAGCACTGATTGGGCAGCGCCCAGCGCCTCGCGTGCTCCTCACGTGGGCGCCAGATAAAAAGTGCGTAGCAGTTCATATACAGCCAAAATGACTAAGTGCTTAACACTAATTAGGAAGTGCCTAGCGCCGCACGTGCTCCTCACATAGACGCCATAAAAAAGTGCTTAGCAGTATATATATAACTGGGTGCTTAGCACTGATTGGGCAGCGCCCAGTGCCTCACGTGCTTCTCATGTGGGCGCCACATATGCTTAGCACTTCATATACAGCCAAAACGGCTGAGTGCTTAGCACTGATTGTGCAGCGCCTCACGTGCTTCTCACGTGAGCGCCACATAAAAAGTGCTTAGCACTCCATATACGACTAAAACGGCTGAGTGCTTAGTACTGATTGGACAGCGCCCAGCGCCTCACGTGGACGCCACATAAAATGTGCTTAGCACTTCATATCTAGCCAAACGGATGAGTGCTTAGCACTAATTGGACAATGCCCAGCGCCGCATGTGCTCTTCATATGGACGCCAAAAAAAGTGCTTAGCACTATATATATACTTGAGTGCTTAGCACTGATTGAACAGTGTCCATAACTGAAGGCTTCATATGATACCCATGTGAAAGTCAAAGCGTCAAATAAGTGCTTGGCACTTTTGCATAAAAAATGGGCTGAACAAACAGAGCCCAAATAATTGCTTAGTACTTTTGAACAAAAAGTGACTGAACAGACTAAACCCAAATTGACTAAGTCTCTTGCAATTGAGCCCAAATGCTCTGTTGTTGGTCCTTAATAAAATTTAAGGATCCTTAAAATATTGTTAAGTTGATCTTAATCTCAAATAAGACTAATGTATCCTTAGTTAAGAATAAATTGGACCCAAATACTTATATGTTTAAATTGATCTTAATCCCAAACTAAATTAGCAGTCCTTAAACTAAACAAAATACTTTCTAACTAAAGGAAAAATATAACTTAAGTTCAAAAATATACAGATTTAGACTAATCCGCGCCCTACGGGTAACGACATAAACTAGTCTCGGTATACAATTCACGGGCAACCAAAATAAACAAAAATATACACGACACGAAATGAACTGCTGGAGCAGGAGAAAGTGGTTATCGCAACGCGATAACGTAATTAACTGCAAGAGCTTACGCCTGCAGGGAAGAGCATCCCCACAATCAAAAACCCCTCACAAATGAGGGGGGATCTGATGGAGACTGCTACAATGGCCGCATCTGTCCAAACCTCCGATATATGGTGCCATAAATCAACTTGGTATTTTCGGAGAGGTGGATGGATAAATCCAAATAGTATCTGCCCCCAAAATTCAGGCCAGACGTCCCAACGTCTCGGTCTCTGTCTTTCGGCGGTCAACAGCGGTATTTACATTCATTTGCTATATGCGAATAAGTATCATTGTAGTCTATACCTTTTCGTTGAGAAAAGCCTTTAGCTACTAGCCTGAATTTATATTTGTCAATACTACTATTAGCCTTTAGTTTCTTTTTAAAGATCTATTTGCATCCTATAGCTTTAGGATAAGGAGGTAAGTTGGTTAGAACCCATATATTATTATTCTGGATTTAGTCTATTTCCTTCTTTTAGTTCTATCACTTCTTCTTAATTTCGGTTCGGATATTGGAATCAAGGAAGATGCATCTTTAGATTCTACCCAAACACGAAGATGGTCTACCGTTGCTATGGTCTTGTTTAGGGATTTGTTTTAATCCATATAGAGATTTAACAAATTTGCAGACTTTATTTTCATTCCCTTTTTTCTATAAAACCTACCGGTTATTTTATATTAATTTCTTCATCAAGATCACCATTTAGAAAAGTGGTCTTTACATCCATTTACTATATACGCATAAATATCATTGTAGTCTATACTTTTTCGTTGAGAAAACCCTTTAGCTACTAACCCGAGTTTATATTTATCAATACTATAATCAGCTTTTAGTTTCTTTTTAAAGATCTATTTGCATCCTATAGCTTTAGGACCAAGAGGTAAGTTGGTTAGAACCCATGTATTATTATTCCGGATTTAGTTAATTTCACTTTGAATGGGCTCTTTCCAATACTTAGTATCAGAAGACGTCATTGCTTCTTCAAAGGAAGAAGGATCTCCTTTTAATAGCCTCTTTCCATTTTTTATTAGGTAATAGTAGTAGTAGGGTATCATCAATGAGTATTTTCATTCTTTTAGGTCTACGTTACTATGGTCTTGTTTAGGGGTTTATTTTAATCCATATAGAGATTTAACAAATTTGCAGACTTTATTTTCATTTCCTTTTTCTATAAAACCTATTGGTTGTTCCGTATTAATTTTTTCATCAAGATCACCATTTTCATTCCCTTTTTCTATAAAACTTATCGGTCGTTCCATATTAATTTCTTCATCAAGATCACAATTTAGAAAGATGGTCTTTACATCCATTTGCTAAATGCGCATAAGTATCATTGTAGTCTATTTCCTTCTTTTAGTTCTATCACTTCTTCTTAATTTCGGTTCGGATGTTGGAACCAAGGAAGATGTATCTTTAGATTCTACCCAGACACGAAGATGGTCTACCGTTACTATGGTCTTGTTTAGGGGCTTGCTTTAATCCATATAGAGATTTAACAAATTTGCAGACTTTATTTTCATTCTCTTTTTCTATAAAACCTACCGGTTGTTCCATATTAATTTCTTCATCAAGATCACCATTTAAAAAGACGGTCTTTACATCCATCTGCTATATGCGCATAAGTATTATTATAGTCTATACCTTTTCGTTGAGAAAACCCTTTAGTTACTAACCTGAGTTTATATTTGTCAATACTACCATCAGCTTTTAGTTTCTCTTTAAAAATCTATTTCCATCCTATAGCTTTAGGGCCAAGAGGTAAGTTGGTTAGAACCCATATATTATTATTCCGGATTTAGTCAATTTCACTTTGAATGGCCTCTTTCCAATACTTAGCGTCAGAAGACGCCATTGCTCATTGCTTCTTCATAAAAAGAAGGATCTTCTTTTAATAGCCTATTTCCATCTTTTACTAGATAATAGTAGTAGTAGGGTATCATCGATGAGTATTTTCATTCTTTTAGGTCTACCGTTACTATGGTCTTTTTTAGGGGCTTTCTTTAATCCATATAGAGATTTAACAAATTTGCAGACTTTATTTTCATTCTCTTTTTCTAAAAAACCTACCGGTTGTTCCATATTAATTTCTTCATCAAGATCACCATTTTCATTCCCTTTTTGTATAAACCTACCGGTATGTATTATTATTCTGGATTGAGTCAATTTCACTTTAAATGGACTCTTTCCAATACTTAGCGTCAGAAGACGCCATGAGTATATCTCATTCATTGGAATTAATGCAACGAAGGATAGAAATGTTATATAAACACTTTTCCATTCCTTGGTGTGGGCAATATGAGACTAAAACCGACCATAAGAAGTTTGAACTTTTTCCTTATTTTGTGCATTTGTTCCAACATTTTTTCGGTCAGTGCTGCGGAGATCACAATATCATCACACCTTTAAAAGACAACATCATTGACGGTTATTGATAAATGTATTCAAAGTTTGATTGAATATTTTCAGAGTGACAGGTCTTCCTGATTGAAATGCATATTTGGATAACAGTAAATCCTTCGTCTGTATCCATAGTTTAAATGACCCGTTTTCTAAAATTATTGACATATATGGATGTACACATGATGTACATTGAAACCATAACGGAATATACATAATGATTTTATTTCTAAGATTTCGAATGCCCGTTCAATTCTAAAATCATTTATTATGTTAAATTAGCATTTTGTCATTCCTTTCGACCCTTTGAATCCATGTTTGGCATTCTATCAATTATCATATCGTCTTCATTTAATCGCCATTACTATATCAATGACGAAAAGCACCGGATCATCATAGTTTCTGCGGTTAAATTTGGCATCTAAATTTTGTTTTTGGCTAGAATCATGTGATGAACGGGATCTGGATGAGGTTATCGAATTTTATATTATTTATTAATTTACTTTTTTCCCCAAGAATAGCTAGGCTATAGTGCTCAGGGTCCTAGGCTTACCTAGGGGGTGAGCTTAAGGGAAATCGACATTTTTAAAATGCGGTTCGATCATAACGGCCACTGCCACGTGTTCAGTTGCATCCGAAGACCAAGTGATTCGGTCAAAACTCCAAATGCCTACGGGCCCCACGATGACGACAGTTGCTGCGTCCCATCACGTGGGCCAAATGGCCTGTGAGTTGTGAGCTGGTAATAAAAATAGAATTGTAATAAATTCATGATAAAATGATATTATTAGAACCGTGAAATTGATTCAATGTACTTGCAAAAAGATTAAATCTGTAATAAATAAATAAAAAATGAAGCCTGCCTGCTCTGCAGCTTGTTTTGTTCGACTTGAGTATATGCCATCTTGGCATCATTAAGATTGGGTCCCAGATTTTTTTTTGGCTTAGATAAATATCCAATGTTTAAAATCCGATACATTATATATAAAAACGTTTGATCCCTCCTGATCCCTAACCATGTTGATCACGAAACTGACATGAAAATTTCACACTGAATGGTCTAACGGCATTAGTTATCGAAATGCCAAAATGAAACTCGGGGTATTTATGTGGTAGATTTTAAACTCTAGCCATTAATCTATAAAGGTCGCAAATCTTTAGCCATTTTAGTATCACATCTATTACTTAGCCTTTAGATTGAATAACCTAACCTCTGCGGTCTCAAAATCTTGAAGTCTAGGCTTAGTTTTGAAAAATAAGATATTGTATTGAAAATGTTTTCTTATATCATATACGGTCGATAAGTCAACGGTCGATAAGTCAACAGAAACATATCTATATTATTGTTTGGAAAGAGGTCCTGATATGACCAATGCTAACAATGAAGATAATTTATATTTGCCCTTTTGATATGGTTCCATAGTTTTATAGAACGCTGACGATGCCTTCCGATATCCTAAAACAGCAAATGTCTATAGTATTCAATTCCCACAAACTGACTGTATACAGCTTGCTAAATGAGTCCGGTTAGAAGATGAACAATTGCTTCTCCCAACTAAGGATACAACAGTGTATATACAAGAAATATAACCTACAATTCAACAAATTCAAGAGGGAGGAAGTTGGATGCAAAATGACATTGCTTGCGGTAATCACAACACAAGACAGGTTTTGGGTAAATTTTGCAGCGGAAAGATTGCTCCGCATCGATGAGAAGCTTTGCATTACATACACGTCCATAATGTTGTCCTTTCCGATCGAGAACACCGAGTCACGGTTTAATGATCATGTGTCCAATAGTTGCCGTGACCGACCCAAGAATTGCACCAGCAATGACCTGATAACAAAGAAAATATGTTGAATTCAGTCCCAGGAGAGATCAAATTAGTGTGGCTGAACAAATTTATCACTTCAGATTGTTCAAATCTGGTATAAAGCAAGACCCGCATCGCTGTAGAAATAACAATAGAAAGAAATCGGTAGGAACCAATATATATATGCCTCTAAGGCTTCGAACACCGAATTAAGCACATTTCTTTTTCTTTATGTTGTGACTAAACCAAGAGTCATGGGAGCAAAACTGTAAATTCAAGTCCTTGCGGGGAAAAAACATTCTTCTCTCATTCCTTTAAATAGGAAAATGTGTAGTCCCTACAGTTGGTCTTTTTTGCCAGTACTTATATTCTTTACAAATATAGGAGTCAGAAAAAAGCAACTTCCTTGTGTGGCAAGTGGGAGATACAAAGCAAGTATGTGATCCCATGAAGTAGACAGCATGGGTGAGCGAAATGGACAAAGTGGATGTATATGATTATGGCGACTAATTTGACTTCACTGGTAGTTCGCACTCTATGGATTAACTCCTTTCTTAACATAAAAAATAGCAAAGGGCTCAGTGACTATATCTTACACTCGATGATCACTTGCAGCACACCAATTATATATGCAGAGTAAAATTACCCAGATAATTGAACCTTCTACCTGGGGAGACCACGCTAATTAATAGGTTCAGGGTTGGAAAAGTTTGACTTCACTGGTAGTTCGCACTCTATGGATATAACTCCTTTCTTAACATAAAAAATAGCAAAGGGCTCAGTGACTATATCTTACACTCGATGATCACTTGCAGCACACCAATTATATATGCAGAGTAAAATTACCCAGATAATTGAACCTTCTACCTGGGGAGACCACGCTAATTAATAGGTTCAGGGTTGGAAAAGTATGATCTTCCAATGTATTAACGCAACATTCTGAAGTTCTCTGCCTTAACCAATCTATCAATCGCGCGTCGTGAAGTAGCACGGAAGTGTTTTTCCACGCTGGTTGCTCAGTCTTGTTATGGTCACTCCTGAAGTACTCGAGTTTTTTTACCAAGGACAAAATTCTAAGCTTTGTGTCTATGCATACTCGGGAGGTACTGTGTTCAATAATACTAACAAATCATCAGAAATGAAGGAATTAAGCAGGCCTAGACTTAGATTGAGTCTTCAGTACACTAACATTTAATATTTGGCTTATTTCACATAAACCACTTTCGATTTGCTGAACAAAACCCCCTTTGGTTTGATTTGTAAAGTTTTTGGTGATTGACGGGTCATGTGACCCCACATTTGACCGATTCTTGTAGTTTTATCCTAAATTATCCGTCATAATCTCATTATATCAGCTTTCTTTTCTCTAAATATCAATTCAAATTCAAATTCAAATTGAGTCTTGTTCACCAAATCCTCAAACCTAAAGTCTTCTTCTCCAAATTAAGATCCGTATTTTAATAAAATAAGAGGTTAATTTAGTCAATTTTTGTAATAAAATAACCGCATGGGATTTCTGTGTAACGAAATAAAAGTTCGGGGGTTTTTCCTGATGAGTTTAAACTACATGGTGGTTTTGGTAAACTCGAGTAAACCTAAACCATAAGGAGGTTTTTGTGAAAGAAGCCAATATTTTCATGGTAACTTTGCAGCTGAAGGAGTCTTCCAAATCGGGGCCTGCAGTGACCCTGCAGGCTCAGCACCTGTACTATTGAATGGAGGCAGGGGGTTTCTGCAAAACATTTTTACAGAACCCCCCCCCCCTCCCCGGGTTTTGCAAAATCCCCTCCCCCATTCATACTGCAGGATCGGGCCTGCAGTGTGAATGCAGGCCCCTTTTAGATACATATAAATTGCTTTCAAATAAAATAAAATAAAAAGAAGCACATTTCGTTCAGATGAGACCTCAGCGACAAGAACAAAGCCTTTTCATTCTAAGCTTTCGGGGTTGGCAACAAGAATTATATATTTCCCATCAAACTCCATTAAAGGTCATCTTCTCCATCAACATAATAACTAATCAGAAACCATTATACTCATCGTAACTGTTTTCATCCATGGTCGTTCAGGTGTATAAATAATCCTTTCCCTTGCCTTATCATCTAAACCGAGACCTCAAATTTGTAATCTTTTTCCTAACCCTAAGGTTATAGCAGGGATGAAAAGATAAGGATGACACAAAGGATCATGGCAGGAACTCCTGTATAATTTACTACAAGAAGATGACTGAAGAGCATCCATTCAATCAAGAAAACATTCAATCTGCCATTCAGCAGAGGCTGGCAAAAAATTATTGGGATCAGTAACTAGCAACCATGAAAAGCATTTCAATCTACCAAAATAATGAATACATAAAGACGCAAGCAAATATAAATTCTATACAAGAAAAAATGCCTGCTTTTGTTTCTAAGAAAAATATACAAGAGTGGAAATGCAAACACTCAAGTTATGGCTTATGAAACCTCAAACAGCAACTTTTTCTCATTATTTCAATTCTATGTGCATGTATATATAAAGATTCAAACTAAATGGGAACCCATAGTCTGCAGTAGACCATTAAAAAAAATTTTAAAAAGAGTAAAGGCAATACGGAACCTGAGGAGGAGTATGGCCAAGAAGTTCCCGTAGTGGTCTTGTGTCAGCAAGAGGATGTTCTTCTGGAAGTTCATATACGATTTGATTTAGTACCTGAAAAATCACCATACAGAATTAATGAAGCGGATGATGAACAGGGGTCCATAACAATTAGCGGTAACAGCAAATTATTCGTAGATAGAGATGGATACAAAAGGAATATATACATTTCAAAACATAGGATGCACGGTGATGGTACATTATCCCTCGTCTTCAATAGTCATAATTGGTATTAAGGTATAAAAGTTTATGATTATATAAAGCAATTGAATACAGACTAAAGTTGGGCGTCAACAGAAACTCAATTGAGCTTCATTATCACATTCTTATATTATCTTAATTTAAGTAAAAGAAACGGTTGTCAAAGATCATAGAAACAATTGCAATATGATTTTTTTAATGTATGAAAAGTGATGAAAGCTATCACGGATATCTGAACACAGTAAAATTGCCTTAGCTTCATTATGATTATTATCACATTCAACAAAATCAAATAGCGCCTGTTTAACATTTGGGAATATGATTCCATTTGGCCTTTGGTGTATACCATGTCATACATGATGTTATATAGCAAATCAGAACAGTTTTCATCTTCTTGTTCTTTGGTTTTTCATACAACATATTATCATTTTACATCTCTTCTGTATCCTTATATAATTTCTTTATAGTCATGAACTACTCGTGTTTTTAAAGGGATAACATATTCCCCTCATTAACCTGAGCTTTGAATGTCACCATCAGTTTTTGCATTTGTTGTCATCATACAGTCAGCTTCAGCTATGTCAATTACAAGGAAACTGACTTCAAGTGAGAATCCAACTAGTAAATTACATGTGTAATTGCATAAATAAAGACAATGGTTTAACTAAAAGAACCTGTTTCCAATACTGATGTATTTAAGGTTCACAACATCAAAATTACTAGTGTTGAGGTCTGAAAACATACCTCTGCCTGCTTTCCAGCATGTAATCTGACACCAAAAGCATCATACATCACCTGGCAAGGAGTGACGCAAATGAGAATAATATATCACATATTTATTAATGCCATGGAAAAAAGAAAAAAATGTCATTGGCCAAATATTAGCACGGTTGATTCTATTTCCTTATTACAGCTAATTATATGCCTCATTTAGAGATCTTTTACATATTTTGTTGGGCATATTTGATATAATTTATTTCCTGTTCTAGAATATTATGGTTCCTATTTCATGGAGCTCTATAAATAGAGCATTATAATATTAATAAAATCACCAGGTTATCATTATTTGACATGGTATCAGAGCTATGATCCTGATCAAAAAAGAAAAATAATAAAACACCTTTGATCTCTATCATAATAAACTATACCTCTTTAATTGTTTATCTCTTACATTGGTTCTGTAGTCGTCTCATACGATGGGTTTTTCAGTTGTCTCCTACGTCAAATTCACCGATCGTCTTCTCCTCCGCTAGATGTCTTTCTCTGATAGCAAGCAAAGGCATCTGGCTCCAACGACGACTCCGACGTAAACTCCTCAGAGGCATGCTCATGAAGACTCTCTCCAACGACAACCCATGTCTCTCTTCACAGACAAGTATCCGAGGTCTCTCCAGTAACAAGCTATTCAACTATCAGCGATAAGCTCTTCATCCTTCCTTTTCAAACTCTTGGTCTTGGATAGCCGTGAGTTTGCGGGAGGGTGTTAAAGATGGAAAGATCACGGCTAATTCTATTCCCTTATTACGGCTAATTATATGCCTCACTTAGAGATCTTTTACCTTATTTTGTTGGGCATATTTGATATAATTTATTTCCTGTTCTAGAATATTATGTTTCCTATTTCATGTAGCTCTATAAATAGAGCATTATGATATTAATAAAATCATCAGGTTATCATTATTTTGACAAGCACGATATAACTGCTTGTAGCATTACAACGATCACAGAAATCTACGCACATGAGATCAACTTCTCTAACAAGCCTTGTTAGCTCTACAAGAGGCTCATCCATGGACCATATGGATGTGGCAGAAAGCTTAGGAACTACACTCACTATGGAGAAGGGAGTAAGATTTAGATCGCGAAAAAGTGAGAAACACCAAAATGATTAATAGACAAATGGAGATAAAAATCAGTTTCAACGCCAATAATACAAGCCTTCTTCATACAAAGAGGGCCTAATGTTGGCAATGCCTTATGAAACTTTTTAAAGGTCGAATTATTAATAATGAAGAGTAACATATTTGCCCTATCCAAGCAGATGTTTCCACAAATAAGAGTGAACCTTTAAGGCAGCTTTCATGGAGTTCATTAGTTTGAAGAACCACAGAGATGCCCTCGATCTCTCTACTATTTATTTTAAAAGGACATGGGGTCTCAAATTGAATTACCAATCTTATTTTGAGTCTGCCACATGCTAAAATAAATCCTGTTAAATCTGAGAAAAGAATATTATTTAAAATCTTAACAAACCATTACTAAAAATCTTTAATAACCTTTACAATTCTATTATAACTAAAAATCTTTTAAATGTGAGAAAATCTTTTTTTTAATAATAATGTGTAAGATACTTGTAGATTAATAGATGCATCACATGTACAAAGTACTATTACGTTTTAATGATGGGTTCTGTAACACCCGAACCAAATGCTACTAATTTCAGTTACCGTTTGAACGTAGTGTGTCACTCATTTCATTTATCTTGCTTGATTGTTACTTAGTATAAATTTTACCTGGCAAATTCATAACAATTTTTGGCATCTAAAGTAAAATTAAAAATATTCATCTTGGCCTACTTGACACCCCTAACTCTGTTGTAGCGTCCGTGCATCGTGTCCTCGTCCCGTTCAGTGAAACGGGCGAATTTGGACGGCTACGCGCACGTGCGTGTGTCCGTTTTGGGAGTATGCTTTTTGATCATAAAACAGTTCATTTTAAATTTTGGATCCCGTTTAAAATTCTACTATTTCAATTTCGAATTTTTGAACCCGACCCGGGCGCGATTTGGAAATGTTTTACTTTGCGCCAAAATCCCAAATCTTAATATTTTAAACCGTCGAAATTTTCTTAAACCTTATACTATATTCTCATATCTTTTAAATCTTTAAATTAATTTTTTCCACTTAACAGATTTGTCCCAGCCAATCAACTCACTCCTTTCCGCGGGCCCCACACCTCTTATCTCTCTCTCTCCCCCTCACCGTCTCTCTCTATCTCTCTCCTCTCTTCTCTCTCTCTCTCCCTCTCTCCTATATATATTTAAATCTCTCTCTCCCCCCTCCTTTTCTTTTTAAGATAGCGCGAACCCATCACCCCTAGCAAACCCTAGCCACCGCCACCTCCATCCTCGCCGCCGCAGCCCCAACGCCGACGACGCCGTCACCAACACCCTCGCATCCTCTTCCTCATCTCAACCACAGATCCACTTCCTCCTCCCTTCTCCCGGTGCACCCCGACCAGACCCGCGCACCCCTGCACACGCGTTGCACGCCGGATCTGTCGCCGCCGGTGACCTCGTTCCCGTAGCCCCGGCCTCGCAGGCACACCCCTCGGTGAGATAACTTCCCCTCCTCTCTTCCTTCCTTCTTTCCTTCTCGGCTAATGGGTTTCTTGATCGGCAGATCTCTTCCGCCGTCGTCGTAGGCCACCGCCGGAGCTCCGTCGACGAGGTCGACCGTCACCACCCGTCCCACAGATTCTCGTGAGCATTCCCTTCGCCTCTTTCCTTCTTCCCTTCTTCTTTATTATCTTTTCTTCCTTGTTTGCATATCTTGACGTTCACTGTTCTTTCATCGGCCGGAATCCGACGATGCCGACGACGTGTCCCGACGTTCCAGCAAGGTACCCCGACCCGTGTGGTTCCATTGTTCGTCGTTTGGGTTCATTCCGTGAATTGTGCGCCCATCGCGAGTTTCCCCGCCGACATTCTACGTTCCGTTTTTTCCGGTCCGCGGCCCATCGAGGCAAGTAACTCTTGCTACATGCTAAACAATATTTACTTATAATTAATGACACCCTAAAACCCGCAATTTAACTTTGGTATTATAATCTCCCACTTTTTCATGTACAATATTGTTATATATCATTTTATTTTTAAACTTGGAACCTACAGTTTGCAATTGAACCTAATAACCACATTTACCTGTTTAATCACATTTTAATATTGACATAGCTTATGGCACTTATCTCTATAGTTTTGTTCCATTTGGACACTTGTGTGCATTTTAACCTGTAATAGTTGTATTGAACCTGTATATATAAATCATTGCACCTCTAAAGTTCTTAAACTTGTTAACATGATTAAAAGGCCATAATTGTCATCCTGCATTCGCATAACATTGAAATCATCTCTGTGTCACAACTGATAGCTGTAATGCAAATTGAGTAAATCTGCCTATTGCTTAATTCATTGCTTATATCATGTTGATGATAACCATGCTTGATTATATAACTGATTGTGAGCACACCTATGACATTGTTTACATCTTGACTTGACTTGCTACACGCATATTGATTGACCCGACATGGTACCGTACACTGCTTGACTTGACCTGATGTACCATGACCTGACTCGTTACCTGATCTTGTGTCTAATGCCAACAAACCTGACATGTGGTCCTCATGGACCGTTCTTGTTGTCTATCCAGACAAACCTGTTTACCTGATCCTGTGTTGGTATTAGTTTCTTGATTTCGGGATACCTGACTTGACTTACACATATAACTTGAGGGTATGGGGAAATCAAAGGTGAAACCTGACTTGTAACTCAACAGTTCACTACCTGTACTGATCTGTTTTAGAGGCCAGGCCCGCCTCGTGACGATGCTGCTGACATCGTTGGTCTTTATCCTTTCCCTGTTAGTGCCTAGCGGCACGTCTCGGTTTCAGCCCGAGAGTCTTAGACCGTGGTCCCGGACATGCACGGGATACTATTGAGTTACATCAATGATTCGTCAATTTGATTTCAAAGACTTTAGAACCGAAAACCTGATAGAACAGTTTAGTCTACCCGCTGCACATTACTCTGCACTGCTCTGATTCATATTAATATTACCCTTGCTTTATTCATATTTATACTCGCATTGCCTGTTTATTATGTTATTATTTGATGACTTGACGCGCTGACGTCTGGGTTTTGCATGGCCCAGATTTTGTACCGCTGACGCAGTCCGAGCAGGAGTACTTCAGCCAACAGGCTGAGCTAGTTAGTTTTCTTTCCTGCATTTTATTCTTGATGTGAGCCCGCATTATGAGACATACATTCCAGTTATTTTGTATTGGATCTTTCGCTTCCGCATTTATATATTCTTGACTCATGTTATCTAGGATTTTGGACATGTTTTAGATAGTTTTATTTTGTTCTTGATATCTCTACAGCCGTAATGTGACTGTGGATGGATACTTCCTACCCACATGTAGCATGGTTGGCTATGTCACGTGTCCATTTTAGTGTACTCTGGGAAGCGGGGCGTGACATGGTTCTTTTGGTATCAGAGCCATAGGTTAGTCGGGTTGATTCTTTTGTAGTTGGGTATTGTACCCAATACATAAATCAGAATACACGTGTTTAGGAAACATGTCCAGCCACATTGCCGTTTACCATTCTTGAATCATATTCTTCCTGATTATATCTTTTACGATGTGCAAACTTCCTTTGCATATCGACTCGGAAACCTGATTCCTTGTTATCTCTAGGACTTAGGCGACTTGGGTGGAGTTATGTAATTGTGGCTATGATACCGCGGCATAGTTACAATGCGGCACTCTATTTAAGTATCTTGGAGTTCTAGTCTTGATCTATATCTTGAATCTATCATCATGCTAATGTTGGGTGTTTTGATTTCAGAAATATGGCAGATAATAATTTGAAGATGTACCAAAGGCGTGTGGACGAAGCCGCCATGCTTGGAGTGATCAGAGGAATGCTAGAGAATCAAAAGAGACAGACCGAGCTGATCCAGCAGCAAGTGGAATCGTTTCAGGAGGGTTTGCAGATCGTTCAGCAGTCTGTGAACAATGTTGGAGCTAAACCAGTTGATCGAGTAGGGACCGTAGCAGATTTCAGACGTTTGGGTCCGTCTACATTTACTGATTTGGAGGAGCCGTTGCCAGCGGAGCAGTGACTAGTGGACACAGCGAACTTGCTTATTGCAGCACAGATTCCAGATGAGAAAAGAATTGATGTGGTATGCATTCAGTTAGTGGACTACGCCCGAAAATGGTGGCTTGTGGAGGAGAACCGTTTGCCCAAGCCGATCAAGTGGGCGGATTTTTCAAAGAGTTTCCTGGAGAAGTTCTTTCCGCGGACTGCACGGGAGGAAATGGAAGAGAAATTCATCGGGCTAAAGCAGAATGGATCACCAGTGGATGTGCATGCAACGGAATGGACAAGACTCAGCAGATTCGCTGGACCTTTAGTTGCCAACGATGCAGACAGGGCACGGAGGTTCATGCGCAGTTTGGACGTGGACATCCAGAGGCAGATTGTCTCCCTGGGTTTGACCACTTTCTCACAGGTTCTTACGGCAGCTCGAGAACAGCAGAGCCTATCGGGAAAAACTGAGAGTTCACAGCAGACAGCAGTTGCGGTAAGGAAGCCGGCATTTGTACCCAACAGAGCTCAAGGTCGCAGAGGTATTCCAGTGGACCGTCGAGGCGTAACACCGATGAAGAAGCTTACTGTCGTTGATCAGAGGAAGCATGTGGTCTGTAGCTATTGCCACTTACCTGGACATTTGCAAAGGGAGTGTCGCAGGATGCAAGGACTCTGTTTAGTTTGTGGAGCGGCAGATCACACTATTAACTCGTGTCCGTCGAAGCTTCGTACAAGGGATGATATTCAGAAGCCTCCGCAGAAACCGTTTCAGGGACAGAAGCAGCTGACGCAAGGACCTAGTCAGGCTCGAGCTTTTACCTTGACAGCTGAAGAAGCTAAGGCATCAGGAGAAGTTGTTTCAGGTACTTTACTCGTTCATGGTTTTCCCGCATTGGCGTTATTTGATTCTGGTGCATCTCATTGTTTTATGTCATCCAAGTTTTTGACTACACACTCGATTGACTACACGACCCTGTCTAGTTTCTGGGACATACACACTGGGAATGGGAAAATCATAGCTAGTAGGGAATGTAAAGATTGTACAGTTATTGTGTGCGGACGGGAGCTTTTTGCAGATTTCTTGGTGATTGATACGGGCAGCTATGAAGTCGTCTTGGGAATGGATTTTCTTGGCACTTTCCATGCTCACATTGATTGTAGGGCAAAAAAAGTAATTTTCCAGATTCCCGGACATCCCGAGTTTACCTTCACTGGAGGAAGCAGTTCTGTCGGGCCAGTCGAGTTTAGGGCTAAGCCGACAAATGATATTCTTGCAGCAATGGAAGTTGATGAAAGTGAAGAACCGGCTATTGTTCGTGATTTTATGGACGTGTTTGAAGATATATCGGGTTTACCGCCGAAGCGAGACGTGGAGTTCGCAATTGATCTTATTCCTGGTGCAGCGCCAGTATCCAAAGCGTATTATCCAATGGCACCAGTAGAGTTGGAAGAAGTCAAGAAACAGATTGCTGATTTGCTCGAGAAAGGTTGGATTCGAAACAGTAACTCGCCTTGGGGAGCTCCAGTTCTTCTAGTAAAGAAGAAGGATGGCACAAGAAGGATGTGCATCGACTATCGAGAATTAAACCGGGTGACTATTAAGAACAAGTATCCTATCCCTCGCATTAGAGAACTTTTTGAGCAGCTTAGTGGCGCGAGGGTATTCTCGAAGCTGGATTTGCGATCCGGATATCATCAGGTCCGAGTGAAAACAGAAGATATTTGCAAGACGGCGTTCCGAACTCGGTATGGACATTACGAGTACTTAGTGATGCCCTTCGGAGTAACGAATGCGCCGGCAGTATTCATGGATTTGATGAACCGAATCTTTTCACCGTTCTTGGACCAGTTTATCGTGGTTTTTATTGACGATATTCTGGTTTACTCGAAGAGTTTTGAGGAGCATGCTGAGCATTTGAAGATCGCACTGCAAACGTTGAGACAAAAGAAGTTGTATGCAAAGATGAGTAGTGCGAGTTTTGGCTGGAGGAAGTGAAGTTTCTGGGGCATGTTGTATCTGGCGATGGAATTGCCGTCGATCCAGAGAAGATTGTAGCAGTTCGAGATTGGCCGATTCCAAAGAATGTTGCTGAGATAAGAAGTTTTCTTGGACTGGCCGGATACTACAGGAGATTTGTGGAGAACTTTGCTTGTCTGGCAGAGCCGTTAACCAAGCTTACGCGCAAGGAGGTACCTTTTGTATGGACGGATAAATGTGCGTTAGCTTTTGAGATGTTGAAGCAGAAGTTGATAACCGCCCCTATTCTGACCGTGCCAGACAATTCCGGAGGATTGGTGATTCACAGCGACGCATCTGGAAAAGGATTGGGATGTGTTTTGATGCAGCATGGAAAGGTTGTAGCATGCACATCGAGACAATTGAAGACCCATGAGAAGAATTATCCAACTCATGACTTGGAACTTGCGGCTGTGATTTTCGCTTTGAAGATTTGGAGACACTACCTTTTGGGCGAAAGGGTCGAAGTTTTTACTGATCATAAGAGCTTGAAGTATGTGTTCACGCAGAAGGAGCTTAATATAAGGCAGCGTAGATGGTTGGAGCTGATGGCTGACTATGATCTTGATCTTAAGTACCATCCGGGGAAGGTTAACGTCGTGCCGAATGCGCTTAGTCGGTTACCAGCAATTCATGTGTTAACTACGCAGAAGGAGATCGTTGCAGATTTTCGAAGATTTGACTTGGAGGTTGTGCTACCGCATTCTTCGGTGCAGTTGTTGCAGCTGCAAGTATATTCATCGTTGATCGGGAATATTAAAGCAGCACAATCGCAGGATCCTAGACTGCAAAAGTTTCGAGAGCAGGTTGAAGCCGGACTACGAACAGATTTATTGATCCATGAGGATGGTTCGTTGAGGTATGGTAGCCGTTTGTGTGTGCCAAAGGGAGATATTCGTGAAGAGCTTATGAAGAAGGCACACAATTCAGCTTATTCTGTACATCCAGGAGGCACAAAGATGTACCGAGATATTCGACGGCATTTCTTGTGGGAAGGCATGAAACGGGAGATTGCTCGCTTTGTGGCGAAGTGCTTGTGTGTCAGCAAGTTAAGGCTGAACATCAAAGGGTTGCTGGTTTATTGCAACCACTTCCGATTCCTCAGTGGAAGTGGGAACATATAACCATGGATTTCGTGACGGCTTTACCGCGGAGTCCAAAGGGCAACAATACTGTATGGGTGATTGTTGATCGGTTGACCAAAGCAGCTCACTTTATTCCTTTCCGGGTTGGTCAATCAACAGAGATTTTGGCAGAGCGGTACATGCAAAAGATTGTAAGATTGCATGGAGTATCGGTGAGCATTGTGTCCGATCGGGCCACTCGGTTCTTATCACACTTTTGGCGGAGTTTACAGAAAAGTTTGGAGACTCGATTGAAGTTTAGCACAGCTTATCATCCTCAAACTGATGGTCAGTCGAAGAGAACGATCCAAACTCTTGAGGATATGTTGAGAGCATGCATGTTGGACTTCAAGGGTTCTTGGGAGGATCATCTACATTTGGTGGAGTTTTCTTACAACAACAGTTTTCAGACAACTATCCAGATGGCTCCATTTGAAGCTTTGTATGGTCGTAAGTGCCGTTCACCTGTTTGTTGGGGTGATGTCGGTGAACGAAGATTATTGAGACCAGATTTGGTTGTGCAGACAGTTGAGAAGGTTAACACTATCAGAAATCATATGAAGGCAGCACAAGACCGACAGAAGAGTTGGGCAGACACGTCAAGAAGACCTCTAGAGTTCGTCGTGGGTGATTTGGTATTCTTGAAGATATCGCCGACTAGAGGGGTGATTCGTTTTGGAAGTCGAGGAAAGCTTAGTCCTCGATTCGTTGGACCCTTTGAGATCTTGGAGCGTGTTGGTGAGGTAGCGTATCGTTTGGCGTTACCGCAGTCCTTGGCGAATGTGCACGATGTATTTCACGTATCTCAACTACGAAGGTATGTTCGAGATGAAACGCACGTATTGGATCATTCGGAGCTAACAGTACGAGAAGACTTGACTTTTGAGGAGCGACCGATTGAAATTGTGGATCGAAGGGAAAAGGTTCTTAAGAACAAGGTGATCCCTCTTGTGCTTGTTTCTTGGGGTAATCGCTCGCATGGAGAGTCCACTTGGGAACGAGAAGATGAAATCCGGCAAAAGTTTCCTCATCTTTTCTTGTAGTTACTTTGCCTTTGTATTCTTGGAATTTCGAGGACGAAATTCTTTTTGTAGTTCGGTATAATGTAACATCCGAGCCCAATGCTACTAATTTCAGTTACCGTTTGAACGTAGTGTGGCACTCATTTCATTTATCTTGCTTGATTGTTACTGTAAATTTTACCCGGCAAATTCATTTCTGCATATAACAATTTTTGGCATCTAAAGTAAAATTAAAAATATTCATCTTGGCCTACTTCACACCCCTAACCCTGTTGTAGCGTCCGTACATCGTGTTCTCGTCCCGTTCAGTGAAACGGGCGAATTTGGACGGCTACGCGCACGTACGTGTGTCCGTTTTGGGGGTATGCTTTTTGATCATAAAACCTTCATTTTAAATTTTGGATCCCGCTTAAAATTCTATTATTTCAATTTCGAATTTTTGAACCCGACCCGGGAGCGATTTGGAAATGTTTTACTTTGCGCCAAAATCCCAAATCTTAATATTTTAAACCGTCGAAATTTTCTTAAACCTTATACTATATTCTCATATCTTTTAAATCTTTAAATTAAATTTTTCCCCTTAACAGAT
This sequence comes from Agapanthus africanus, assembly GCA_030015575.1. Lineage (NCBI taxonomy): Eukaryota > Viridiplantae > Streptophyta > Magnoliopsida > Asparagales > Amaryllidaceae > Agapanthus > Agapanthus africanus. Next base: position 28,711,460 of record CM057338.1, read on the forward strand.
TTATCCCAGCCAATCAACTCACTCCTTTCCGCGGGCCCCACACCTCTTATCTCTCTCTCCCCCTCACCGTCTCTCTCTATCTCTCTCCTCACCGTCTCTCTCTCTCACCGTCTCTCTCTATCTCTTTCCTCACCGTCTCTCTCTCTCACCGTCTCTCTCTATCTCTCTCCTCTTCTCTCTCTCCCTCTCTCCTATATATATTTAAATCTCTCTCTCCCCTCCTTTTCATTTTGAGATAGCGCGAACCCATCACCCCCAGCAAACCCTAGCCACCGCCACCTCCATCCTCGCCGCCGCAGCCCCAACACCGACGACGCCGTCACCAACACCCTCGCCCCCTCTTCCTCGTCTCAACCACAGATCCACTTCCTCCTTCTCCCTTCTCCCGGTGCACCCCGACCAGACCCACGCACCCCTGCACACGCGTTGCACGCCGGATCTGTCGCCGCCGGTGACCTCGTTCCCGTAGCCCCGGCCTCGCAGGCACACCCCTCGGTGAGATAACTTTCCCTCCTCTCTTCCTTCCTTCTTTCCTTCTCGGCTAATGGGTTTCTTGATCGGCAGATCTCTTCCGCCGTCGTCGTAGGCCACCGCCGGAGCTCCGTCGACGAGGTCGACCGTCACCATCCGTCCCACAGATCCTCGTGAGCATTCCCTTCGCCACTTTCCTTCTTCCCTTCTTCTTTATTCTCTTTTCTTCCTTGTTTGCATATCTTGACGTTCACTGTTCTTTCATCGGCCGGAATCCGACGATGCCGACGACGTGTCCCGACGTTCCAGCAAGGTATCCCGACCCGTGTGGTTCCATTGCTCGTCGTTTGGGTTCATTCCGTGAACCGTGCGCCCGTCGCGAGTTTCCCCGCCGACGTTCTACATTCCGTTTTTCCCGGTTCGCGACCGATCGAGGCAAGTAACTCTTGCTACATGCTAAACAATATTTACTTATAATTAATGACACCCTAAAACCCGCAATTTAACTTTGGTATTATAATCTCCCACTTTTTCATGTACAATATTGTTATATATCATTTTATTTTTAAACTTGGAACCTACAGTTTGCAATTGAACCTAATAACCACATTTACCTGTTTAATCACATTTTAATATTGACATAGCTTATGACACTTATCTCTATAGTTTTGTTCCATTTGGACACTCGTGTGCATTTTAATCTGTAATAACTGTATTGAACCTGTATATATAAATCATTGCACCTCTAAAGTTCTTAAACTTGTTAACATGATTAAAAGGCCATAATTGTCATCCTGCATTCGCATAACATTGAAATCATCTCTGTGACACAACTGATAGCTGTAATGCAAATTGAGTAAATCTGCCTATTGCTTAATTCATTACTTATATCATGTTGATGATAACCATGCTTGATTATATAACTGATTGTGAGCACACCTATGACATTGTTTATATCTTGACTTGACTTGCTACATGCATATTGATTGACCCGACATGGTACCGTACACTGCTTAACTTGACCTGATGTACCATGACCTGACCCGTTACCTGATCTTGTGTCTAATGCCAACAAACCTGACATGTAGTCCTCATGGACCGTTCCTGTTGTCTATCCAGACAAACCTGTTTACCTGATCCTGTGTTGGCATTAGTTTTTTGATTTCGGGATACCTGACTTGACTTACATATATAACTTGGGGGTATGGGGAAATCAAAGGTGAAACCTAACTTGTAACTCAACAGTTCACTACCTGTACTGATCAGTTTTAGAGGCCAGGCCCGCCTCGTGACGATGCTGCTGACATCGTTGGTCTTTATCTTTTCCCTGTTAGTGCCTAGCGGCACGTCTCGGTTTCAGCCCGAGAGTCTTAGACTGTGGTCCCGGGTATGCACGGGATACTATTGAGTTACATCGATAACTCATCAATTTGATTTCAAAGACTTTAGAACCGAAAACCTGATAGAACAGTTTAGTCTACCGGCTGCACATTACTCTGCACTGCTCTGATTCATATTAATGTTACCCTTGCTTTATTCATGTTTATACTCGCATTGCCTGTTTATTATGCTATTATTTGATGACTTGACGCGCTGACGTCTGGGTTTTGCATGGCCCAAATTTTGTACCGCTGACGCAGCCCGAGCAGGAGTACTTCAGCCAACAGGCTGAGCTGTGAGCGTCGGCAGTAGTTAGTTTTCTTTCCTGCATTTTATTCCTGATGTGAGCCCGCATTATGGGACATACATTCCAGTTATTTTGTATTGGATCTTTCGCTTCCGCATTTATATATTCTTGACTCATGTTATCTTGGATTTTGGACATGTTTTAGATAGTTTTATTTTGTTCTTGATATCTCTACAGCCGTAATATGACTGTGGATGGATACTTCCTACCCACATGTAGCATGGTTGGCTATGTCACGTGCCCATTTTAGTGTACTCTGGGAAGCGGGGCATGACAGGTTCTTACACCCAAACTTATGTAGATTGCACCAGCACGTAATGTTTACTTGAGTAGTAGAGTAACAATCTCAGCCACGCAATCCATTTCCTCCACATCTTGATTTTCAAATTGGCGCTCCATGCTTCTTACCATCCTTGGATAGATCACTCATTCCCATGGTAAGCCTAATGCACCTGAACCTCTCTGTCACCCAGTATATTGCTGAGCTCCATAAATTCACCGAACAACAGACATCTTGATTCATGCTAGTTTTAATATGCATGGTTTTTGGAAGTACCGTTTGCTTTACTCTGATGAATCAAAATAAATTTGTAGCACAGAATCAATAATTTTGGACAGTTTGCGAAATTTTCAACCCATATAACCTAGCATAGTCCAAAACACCTTTAAACAGTTTGCAATGAAATTTCATATGTGAAGCAAATCTAGTGAGGTTGAAACAGGGAATTTAGAAGTTAAAAGCTGAAAACTCTTTCTATATGTATTACTTTAAAGATGCTTAAAGATGTTTCTTGTAGGGAAAGGGGAAAGGTTTCTTAAAGATGCTTAGAAACAGACGCAGAGGTTGGCATGGGGGTTTGTAAAGATAACCATCAGTAAACGTAAAATTGCAAAGACAAGTGGTCTTACCACAAAAGCTAATACTATTGCAGTTGCAAAGATTGAGCCATTAAAGCCATCGTGAAATCCAATAGACATGGCAAGTGCTGTAACAGTTGCAGAGTGAGATGATGGCATCCCTCCAGATCCAATAAGCCGCTTGGCATCCCAACGCTTTTCCTTGTACCTGAAAGTCTAGCCAAAGAATTAAAATCTATAACTAACCCCCTCCCCCCCCCCCCACACACACACACAGAGAGAGAGAGAGAGAGATGTACAAGGCCCCAAATGATGTAATATATAAAGCTAAGTTACAGAAATTAATAATTGTACATTATCACCCATTTCCCTAATTTTCAACTTGTATACCTTCGATCAGCATGTACACAACTTTTGTATCTTCAGGATATCTATATCGTTAACCTTTAAATTAATGAAATTGGTGTTGAGAAGAGCTGCAAAGTCCATATAGAGGGTTTTATGTTTATGGCCTATGTTGTTTACTATAGTTAAATGGTACGGTTTGTTTGTTACAAAATGGCTGGAAGTCTGGACGCGATTGATTTTGTAATTAGCCAATATACTAATCATTCATCATTTTAGTTGCTATTCGTTTATGTCGTAGGGTAACAATACAAATTTCAAGCTTAGCATGCACTGCGATTTCAAAGCGATACTGACAGGCTTATAAAACTGCGAAATCCCAAACTTGTAGGGTCAATCAGGAGAAGCCCTCAAGACTAATAAAAGAAAGATCTTGACTGAATTGGCCCAAGTACTTGAAAGGAAAAAAGTATCTTTGCTAATAGGGTTCTATGGAAAAAAAACCCGTACATATTAAGAAATCTGAGAAGCTGAATTTGAACAATAAACTCCTATATGATAGTACCAAACCAATATCAATTTTACCCAGCATTAAGTTTGTGGAATCATTCGGTTTCCTATGCTTAAATTTCTGGTTGTCGAGGCTTGTGTTTATCGTATCTAGCTGTTGTGGTTTTGCCTCCTTTAATGGATAAGGATGGGTACTGGTAAGGCTACTATTAAAAAGACATTGAAATCTCAAAAGAATGTCCTAAAATGAAACATCTGATATTGTCTCCCTATTCACCCCATATGTTGTTGGAAAACGTGGGTAGATGGAGATAGAAAAAAGTTGTATAATATATTAAGATAATACAAAAATTTGAATGGTTTGAGAAGCGTGGTGTACAACTATCTTTAAAGTGCCCATCACCCTCACTTGGATCGAGTTCGCTAATGGGTTACGGGACAAGACACTTATAGGATACAACGAAGTTTATGGAGCCGGCAAGTAGCAATCTTCACTAAATTTCCGATCTCAAGACCTTCACAACTCTTGCGTTAATAATAATAATAATAATTTAAGAAGATAAAGACTTTGAATATAATTTGATGGCTTTCATTATATCAAAACTTCGAGTGAAGGGTTGATTATATAGAACGGTTTTAGTGAAGACTTTTCACTATTGGAAATTAGCCGAGCGGTCTTTGGCTGAAAAGTCCCAACTCTTGTTGAACTTTAGTGTATGATCCTACTGTAAATTCTCATCGAAAACTCAAAGCAACCGTTGCATCCTAATGTGATTGGTTCCCATTAAGTTAACACAAAAAATTAAAGTCCAAATGCCAATGGTCAAAAGCAAGTTCTAAGGCAATAGAACTTAAGTCAAACTTAGTCGAAACTTTTTTAAAAGCCAAAAATCCCTTCAATTTTCATGTCCTAACGGTTAAAACAAAAGTTTGGCTAGTCAAACTTGGTTAAATATTTTAGTTCCTATTAGACTAAATAGTCTAATGCATAACTTGAAAAATCAAATAAAGATAATTTTTTATTTTGTTTTCTTATAAAACAAACCATTGAATAAAAATAAATTTTGCATATGCCTAATTTATCTCTTTTTATGTCTAAACATTTGAGTTTGTTGTCATTTGAAGAATATTCCTTCCCATTCGGCACATCCACGAAATTGTCCTTTCTTATTTGACACGTTCAAGGAAAAATATGTATTCCTATATCATCTTTTACATGATACAACGAGCGACGTATTAATCTGACGGGAACTGTATTTTTAATCAAGTTTGACTTGTAAAACTTTCGTTTAAACTATTGGGACATAAGAATAGAATGAAGATTTGGTTTTTGAAAGAGTTTTGGCCAAGTTTGACTCAACTCTTATTGGCCTATAACTTTTTTCTGATTGTTGATACTTAGGCTTTAATTTTTTTGTTTTAATTTGGTGGAAACCAACCGTATAAGAATGCAACAGTTGTTGAGTTTTTAATAGGAATAAACAATATTAGCATTCACTAAAGTTCAATGGTAACAAAGTCCAACGGTTGAGACTTTTCCTCCAGTGACCGCTTCAATCAATTTCCGATGATGAAAAGATCACTAAAACCCTTTGAAATTCTATATAATCAATCATTCACTCCAAGTTTTGATATAAGAAAATCTATAAGCATCTCGATATCAACTCTTGCCTCTTGCAAGGGTCGTATTTCCAATGAATCTCTATCGCTTCTTTTCTATAGTAACAAACCTAGTTAAGTTTTCTATTTTCACAAACAAATTATTTTTAAGTTTATATCTTAATTTATTATTATTATTAACACAAGAGTGGTGAAGATCTTGAGAGCAGGAATTTAGTCAAGATTACTAATTGTCGGCTCCATAAACCTCATTGTATCATGAAAGTGTTTTGTCCGTAACGCATTAGCAAACTCAATCCGAGTGGAGGCGATGAGCACTTTAAAGATCGCAATACACGATGCATTTCAAACGCTACAAAGTTTCTATAATCTTATTTTATTATACAACTATTGTCAATATCCATTTATGATCCACCTATAATCTCTAGCGTATGCTACGTTGAGGCTCTAATTTTTCTTTATAAAACTTCAAAATTTATCCGATCAAAAGGGGAAAAAGCTCCAGAAGAAGGAGAGAAACATCGGATCTATACTCTCCTCTTGATCTTTTCTACGTAGATGAGGAGGTTACACTCTTAAATATATTGATTTTGAATCCGTATGGATCCAAATGTTACTCAATTGTTTGAACCGTCAATGATTTACATACAAGTTTTGGAGATTTGAAGGATTGGAGTACCGAAAGATAGTTTTCCCCTTCAATATTTTAATACCGTCGGATCTAGCTAGTAAGGGTAAACGCAATTTAGTCAACTCCTGACACTCTTTGAGATCCATGGAAGTATATGTCAATTAATTTCATTCGAATATCAACTTCTCTCGATAAAATATTCAAAATAAATAAACAAAATGATTTTTGCCGCCGATTGTCTAGTTAAGCCAGCAATAATGAGTATTATGAACACAACCAAGTCAATGGTGGCTGATACTCAGAGCAAACTTTGATGTATTGCTAAGCAATTTCTCACAAATGACTTTGTGCTCTGACTTTATGCTATGTCTAATGTATGTGAAGAAAGTGCTTAATTCAAAACTCTTCTTTTCATATAAATGAAGTTGAACAAAAAATCAAATCTACTTGGAAAGTTTCTGATGGGGATTACTTCATAGATCATCGAGGAGACGTTGACCGCACACCCGTTTATCCTACTTGATTTAATTAGATTTCTTTCAATAGTTTTCTAAATAATTTTATCTTGCAGTCAGGCTTATTAGTAAAGTCCGAAATAGTTTGTCGTTTTCTTATTTTATTAAACTAATATATATATATATATACGGCTTTCTCTATATATATATGAGAGGTTACCTTAGGGTTTGGGTTATTGATTGCATAATTAAGAGGATTTTCAGTCGAGTCGACATTGTTTGAACTTGATCATCAACTGTGGTTGATTTATTTTTCTTCATTGGAGAGGTGCTTGATTAATTATTGCAATCACACATATTTATTCTCCCATCACCGTTTATCAAATTTCCCTCTTCTTAAAGAATTTCTTTTCTAATCCTTGCAGCAGCCAGAGACATAAATCCACACCGCTTTCTCTACAATTCCATTTTAAATTAGCCCCACCCACTATCAATTAGACAATTCCTTCTCTTTGTTATTGCCTTTGATCTGAAGGCTCAGAGAGCAAGCTAGGTTAACAGCACGGAGAACAACTAAGACGATCCCGATCTACATGCCGGATTGAATGAAGCCTACTACTCGAGCCCGCGGGTGTTGGTGAAATTTGGATTTGTCGACGGATCTTGTCAGGTAATTATCGCGAAGGTTTTAATTATTCGGTTAATTGAACAATTCTAGAGAATTGACAGTCTAGGTATTTGGCCTGATATTGAGTCCATACGATATTGAGATCTTCACGACAATCGGTAGTTATCTTTACGCCTTTTGTGTCATGTGACTTTAACAAAATCTTTTACAGTAAGCACCAACTTGATTGTGAATGAAGTGAAAGACTTAGAACAATTTATTTTGGCTACTATTTTATTCTCTAATCTCGCATGCCTGCTTGCATTTGCATGTTCATCGGTTCTATAGTGTTGTAGTTCTGTGCTGCGTCGGTTTCTCGTTGCAAATATTAAAGCGGTAACGTGACCGATTGCTCAAGGGCATCGCGGGAAGCCCAAGATGCAATGAAATCGGCTCTAGATCAAAGAATCATGTAAATTAAAATACTTAAATCGAAATAGTGGGAGACGGGAGCTTAACTTGTAAAGTCAACTTCTAATAGAAAATTTCCATAGATATACTCCATAACTAACAACGCGGCATAGCCTAAACAACTTCTACATTATAAGGGGTGTACAAAAATACATGGATTTCAAGATGTCGTGTCAAGCTAATGAAGAGTTTCTTTCAAAAACAATTTCCTACAGCCAGAACGCGGGAGGGGGGCATGCCGAGCAAAAGCCTCTTCCGGCTACTTAGACCTTGATTCGTTATCAAGGTCATATGCTATAGACAATAATTCATTTCTAAAAATTTCCATCCATAATTAATGGAATATGATCCCTTTCCCTTCCTTTGATGAGATTTTTGTTCAAAGGTTTTGATGTTATTATTATTTTTGGTCAGGATCAAGATCGCCAAATTGATTGATCCCCAAAAATCTAGCAAACATAAATACATGTGCCCTAAAGATGTCACAGAATAAATCACTAAGAAAACATGGTGACGTTTCTAACGAAAATTGCGTAAAGCACCCCCAGATAAGAGGTGAAAAGGGGCCAAACCCTGGTTTAAAGTCATCAAGTTCAGAGATTTATCCATTTCAAAATCTAAAAAAACATTACATAAACAATATGAAAGAAAAATTACCAAGTTGTGAAGAACTTGATGAGCTGAGCGATTGAGAAAGCCGCGAGAGCTGAAACGAGAGGGTAATTTTGGAATATTGGTAATGATCCAAAGAACGAAGAAGAAGACGATGATTGCGTAGCAAACCCGCTATCGTTAATTCCTCTCATCTCTCTCTCTCTCTCTCCCTCCTCTCTCTCAAAACTTTTGGAAATCTGAGAATTTGAGAAGAAGGAACGATGAGCTCTGCAGGACTGAATGAATTTGTAATTTAAGTCCCTAAGTCCAATGAATTATGTCGAGGTCCCTGTGGTTGGCAGATATTATTTTTTAGTGTACTGAATATTCCTTAGTTGCCTGTGTCAGAGAAGAATATGCCAAAATGAGAGGGTTGGATGTGCAAAGAGGTTTCCTCATGCGTCTACGAAATATCTTGCATCGATCTTGATAGTTGGATTAAACTGCCAATATCTTTTAGGAGAAGTATGTTTCTCATCAATTAATGAACTTTTTGAGCCTATAGAAGTATTATCGTTGTTGTTTTATGCAGCTCAAAAAGCGTTTAAGTCACATTGAATTTGAGCCAACAATTTCGTGGGAACGGATACAATGGAGAAAAAAATACCTTACTAAGCAAATACTTTTGTGACGTGTCCAAAAAAGTACTTCTGTGACATGTTCAAAAATCAGGTCTGTACTGTTTTTTCAGTCGCTCGGCTTGGACATCTTGATCTTCATCTTTGAAGACGGAGATATAACACTTTTTTTTATTGATTCTATTACCTTTTGATTTTTGGTTCGGTGGAGTAAAAATTTCCAATCCAGAAAAATCATTGATTTTTCTTTCATTAAATTAACTTTTTGAAGCATTAGAACAGCATGAACATTGTTGCATGTATTTCTTAGGCTAGAAGATCAAAATGGTGGAATCCACTGGACAAAAAAATTTATGTAGGGTTAATTTTTGAACCTCACCCTAGCAAAATATAGGGTTATTCTTATGCACATGTGCATGTGAATATGCAAACAATAAATATATTGATTTGATTTTGGTGGCAGATTCTGCTTCTCTCTCTCGTTTTAGAATATTGTAGTTGTAGCTACTATAACTTGTCATTTCTTAAGAAACTATTTTCGCATGTTCATTGACTAAAAAAGAGAAGTTGTTGTTATGCACTGGATGAATGTATAGTTTAAAATTGTGATTTCAAAAAACGAAATTTCCTTCATAGGAATTTACCGGTAAATGTCTTATACCTCCCACTCATCTTTATACAGTGTTTAAGGATGGTATATAACTACACTCTCCCTGCAGTTTCTTTTCTCTGCCTTGCTTTTTTCCTTCTCTTGAATAAGAGTAGAGGAACCGTCACAGGCCACAACTGCTGAAACTATAAAAATTGCTTTTATGTTACAAAATATAAAATGCAACAACAATTAAACCTATGCGGTTTTAAAAACAAGCCGCGTACACTTCACACCACACACCCTTGATTTACAAACATCTAGCTTCGTCGAACCCTACTACCATCGGCATGTTCTTTTCTTCGATGATCCTAAACAGTCCTTACCAAACCGAAGACACTTCAAGCAGTTAGAATTTGACCGATTATTGCAAAACATAAGTATGAAAAGCAAATAAAAAACTACAAGGTGTGCACAAACATTTAGCTCCACTCATGTTATCCTCCCTATTTTTGTCGGCTAAAACAGAGAAGCATGTGCTTTTTGTTTTTTACAACCATCTTCATCTAAATATAGAAAACACTCAAATCCTATTTATTTTATTTAGATTTTCCCTTTTCATGAAGCCATTACCAGATGATCGCGGGCTCACTAATTGAGCGCTCTCTTGCTGAAAACGAACGAGGCCAAACGATTTGCCAAAGCCGTACAATGTAGATATATTGGCAGGTGACCCTATGCTTCAGAGGGAACTAAAAGAAGGCAAATCAACGATATTAATTTTCCAGGCCGTCATTTCTATTAGTATGGTAATGTCCTTAAGAAAAAAGATAAAACAAATACCATTCTCCACACTTATGATCCGAGCCTACAAAAGTTGCTCCCCAAAAAAAAACTAGGGAAAAAGGGGGAAAAACAAATATATCCCAAAAATCGCATTCTATTCATTCAAATGCAGCACGTAAATCACGTGAAACTCACACTAAATCCTCACTTACAAGAAGGGAGACAGGCTACAAAAATGTGAAACAAATCCCAGCCGTCAATTAATCCAGGCCCCAATTAATTCTAAAAATCCAACGGCCCAGATCAAGCAGATTCAATCAAGGCGGACCCATTTTTAAGTCAGAAGGGCTAATGAGCCACGATTCCTCTTCTTCGAGCCTCTGGGGTTTTCGCTCTCTTCTCTCTCTCCAAGGCCCAAGCGAAAAGAGAAGAGGTAAGCAGCTAGGGTTTTTCTTCTATTTTTTTTGTCGGGGATCTAGGGTTTCTCTGGTCGAGTGCTTGGAAACTTTTATTTTGTTTTGGATTTCTTGTGTTGTGTTGTGTCGATGGAGTACGCTGCTGTTCTGCGATCCGTGGCTTGGGTTTGTTTTGATCGAGTTAGGGTTTGATTTATGCAGCATTGTTGTTGTTGATCGTTGGTGTCAGCGGCGGCGGCGGGTTTTTGATTGGATTGGGATTAGGGTTTTGACTGGATTAGCAGAGGGGTTAGCGTTTAGATTTTTTTATTAGGGTTTGCAAGTGGGGAGATTTGGGGTTTTTGGGGGGTAACAGGAAGTTTGAGTAGAGATTAGGGTTTTGCTGGTGCATTGAGTAGGGAAGCTGGATTTAGATGCCAGTGTCGAGTTTGATGTGAAACGATCAATGTGCTATTTGGGTTTGGATTGTATTTCCATTGAAAAGGGTGAAAGGGAGCACAAGTTATTTGCTTTTTATTTGGAAATTGGATTTGTCAATATTAAATTCCAACGTAGATCTTATGATTTAATCTACAAGAAATAATATTGATGCTATGTTAAGCAACGGGCGTGGGTAGATGGTTGAATTCCATAGATTTTGTTAGTCAAGGGAGTCGAGGAATGTGAATGCTGATATTATCATCATCATCATTTTGGAATATAAAATGCTTTGGTCTGGCTACTTGTCATTAATATCGCTAATAAAGAAGTTTTTTTTGAAATAACATGGAATTTAAAAAACTAACTAACATACAGGATATGATTTGACCACAGTGAACTTACTCGATACTATTTGGTAATATGGCTATCCAAGTGAGTTGACAAACAATATAATAGACATGGACAAAAGGTTTTTCAAGAGAGTAGCCATTTAAGTAATTTCATCATTTTAGTGCAAAAGATTACAAAATGCAATTTGGTAATGTCACAAGGAAATAAAGTGAATTAGGAAAAAGCCTAACACATATTTATCTCAGCATATTTTTATAGAAATGTCACCACAAATAATTCAATTGCGCCGTAATGTTCTCAGTGTTTTTGGTACTATCAAGAATCTAACCGAAAACAATAATATCGAGTATTTTATAAAAATGTTGTTTTCTGTAGCATTTGAATCTGATTGAAATGATATTTTTATTCCCTCAAGTTTTCATGTCTCATATTTCAATGAATGTTTTCATGTCTCATATTTCAATGAAAGTCTAATTCAGCTTCATGGTTGAATTGCAGAGGCTTTTCACTATTTGACCTTATGACACAAACAGTAATTCTGGAATGCTCTAATGGAAAGAAGTTGAAGAAGAACCCTAATGATCGTTCATCTGCAATGACGGGGAAAACACGAACTTTCCCCAAAGGATTTGTTCCGGATTATAGACAAACAGTTGAAACATTGGGGGAGACAGAAGGGTTTAGCAGCTCTTACCGTGCTGACTCGGAGAATTCTTGTACCCCAAAGAGAAAGTGCATGAGCTTAAATGGAAACCGCAGCAACACTTTCAATGTTCCCATTCAAGTTATTTCGACAAAAATATCTGCTTCAGAGCGGAAAGACTTGGAAATGAGACTTAGAGGAGAGCTAGAGAAGGTTCGGAATCTACAGAAAAAAATACAGTTGAGAAATCCAGCGGTTGCTAGTGGCATTGGCTTGTCGTCATCCAGTGATGGTCATGCCAAGAAACAGGATTTAAAGCGGTCGATCTCAAGTAGGCTCGAGTCTACAAAACAGGGCCCGCCTCCTCTGTTAGTCAACCAAGCAGCTTTGGTATTGAAACAGTGTGAGACCCTCCTCAAGAACTTGATGACACATAAATACAGTTGGGTCTTCAACACTCCTGTTGATGTAGTGAAGCTAGAAATCCCCGATTACTTCAACATTATTAAGCATCCAATGGATCTCGGAACCGTCAAGAAGAAGTTAGCGTCTGGTTCTTATTCTAGCCCTTTGGCGTTTGCTTCAGATGTTAGACTTACCTTTACCAATGCCATGACCTATAACCCCATGGATAATGATGTGCACATTATGGCGGATGCTTTGAAAAAGATGTTTGAGAAGAGATGGAAACCTATAGGAGAGAAACTGGCTGCGGCTGAAGTCGTTAAAAGAGAAGAAGAAGCTACCAAGATAGAACCCCAACCATTGCTGAAGAAGAGGAAAGCTCCTCCGATGGAGCATGGGGTTACCATGCCAAAGAGTGTGAAGCCAAAGATGCCATATGATGAGAAACAGGAACTTAGAAACCGGCTGCTAGCTTTGCTTGAGAAGCTCCCTGATCACATTATTGAGTTCTTAAAGCTGCAAAATCAGGATGCAAAGTGCAGTGAGGAGGGGGAGGACGAAATAGAGATTGATTTCAAGAATCTTAATGATGATACCCTGTTTAAGCTACGGAAGCTTTTGGATGACTACTTTGGTGTGAAACAATCAGTACCACAGGCAAAAATAGAGCCTTGTGAGGTGGATGCTCTTGTATGAGTAATGCTTTTAGTCTTTTGGCATGTATATTTGTAATTACTCAATTTTCCTTGTGCAGGTTTTGGTCGAATCTGGAGTTAGTAATTCATCAATTTATCCCTGCCAAGGTTACTTTCTCCTTCGATCAAGGACACTTGTGTTTGCGTTAAATGTAACTTTTCTGTAGTGTCTAGTTGATTTTATCTAATTAATGATGGTCTGTGTGCAGTCAACGAGCCTGCTGACGAGGATGTTGATATTGGTGGAGATGATCCTCCTATTTCTAGCTATCCTCCTTTAGAGATAGAAAAGGACACAGCAGGAAGAAGTAGTAAGTGCAGCATATCAAGCAGTTCCAGTAGTGATTCTGGTTCCTCCTCCAGTGGTCAGTGCACAATGAGCTTCTCTTATTTTTTGTTAATTTTTAATATTTCACCATTTTGGTTTCTGGACATCACCTGGCATCTTCACATCGGTTTATTTACTTGTAATTCTTACATCCATAATAACATTTTTTGGTGTCTTTCATGCCATATACATGTTATTGCATCCTATAATAAATTCTTTTGATGATTTTGCTTATGCTGGTTATAATGTAGAGAAAGAACTCTATTTTGTATCATGTGTCGGTTGAGGAACTTTTTGAATCTTTACTTGATTAAATTATATATGTGTAGTTTTAGTTTTCTGGTTGTCTATCGTCGTGTTTGGAAAAATCGCATATGAAATCATCCACCCTGAGGATTCGCGCGCGCGCGCGTTTTCTCACAGTCCAGGGTCCTAAATGGTTTTCTAAAGTCTGGAGTGTTGCAACTTTTGACTTGCGTTCTCATAAAACTGATCATGGAGTAGAAATGATCTATTAAGGTTCAAAGCACAGAAAACTATGTTTAGAATGAAGGTGGAATTAGGGCATGTATACACGATATTAGTTTGCCCGATTTAGAATGAAAGGGTGGAACTGTCACATAAAGATGAGCAAATTATTGTGCCTGGTGTTTAACAACATTATGTGGTAATCTTTTTTCCCTGAGTTTATCTTTAATTTAAATCCTTTCAAAGTTTAAGGGGTTGTTGGTTCCACGGAGCCATAAATTCCTGAAGCCCCACCTAAAAGCTTTATGCACTTTCAAGAAGTTTGAAGTAATCTAAAAGGTTTTTTTTTCCGTTAGCCCCCCTTCATATTTTTCTCCGTCCCCCGTAGTTAGTATTTATCTGTAACCCCCTATACTTATAAGTTACTCCTGCAGCCTCCTAATTCACTTTTGAAAATTATCTCCTCTTCCTCCCGGCCATCACCGCCGTCCCCACCACCGCTATCTTCTTTCGCCGCCTCTTCAACACCACCATCTTCCTCCTCTTCTTCTTCAACCCATCAACGCCTCCTCTTCAACACCGCCGCCACCATCACCACCACCTTCTTCTTCAACCCACAACCGCTGCCGCCGCCATCCTTCTTCCTCCTCTTTGATGATGGCGGCGGCGGCTGTGGATTGAAGAAGAGGAAGAAGGTGGTGGTGGTGGTGGTGGTGATGATAATAGCGGTGGCGTTGAGGAGGAGGAAGAAGAAGGAGGCGATGGGTGGAAGATGATGATGGCGGTGGCGGTTGTGTTGAGAAGGAGGAAGAAGGTGGGGACGGCGGCTGCCAGGAGGAGGAGGAAGAGGAATAATTTTCAAAAGTGATGTAGGGAGGCTGCATGAGTAATTTATAAGTATAGGAGGCTACAGGTAAGTATAGGGGCTACAGGTAAATACTAACTATGGGGGGACAGAGAAAAATATTGAAGTATGGGGGGGCTAACGGAAAAACCCAATTTAAAAACACTTGGTTTTTTTTTTGCACCATAAGCACTTCATGTTTGCTTATGCATCAAAGTTTAAAAGGTTAGTTTGATGCACATTTTCCATAATTATTACAAGAAGCAAAAACAGTAAATGTTTAGGCCTCTCTTCAAAAATTTCTTCCATATGCCTACCCTTTGGTTCTGGTCATTCTAAGTGGTGTGTGTTAAGCTCTTCCAAATCCTTTTAACCCCCTCATCTGAGCGAAACAGCTTAAGATCTGAAGATGTGCTACTTTGGCTCTGTTGAATTACTGTAGTGCAAGCAAACATACCCTATTAAACAACTGTAGTTCGACTTAAGACCAGGTGGCTCTGTTTCAACCACATTGTGCTGGGGCTGTGTATGCTAAAACTTGGAATAAAGAGCTCGCTATTTTATTATCAAGAATAAAATGGATAATATGCTTTGGTTTGTAAGCGGAAGGGCGCTGGTTACTTTTTTTGGAAGGAAAACAGGGCAGAAAACCCTTCCCAAAAAAACAAAAAAACAAACTATATTAATATATGCATATAACAGAGTTACAAAAGATAGAACAAGATCTACAAAGGAAATGTTATTTACTATGGGTACAAGATTCGCTATAAGATGGTGAAGAATGGGGAGCAGACTAAAGGTCGTTATCCATTACTTACACCTTAACCTGAATCTGCTGGTGACCTTCTCGACGTTGAAGTCTCTAGTTGAAGTGCTGCAGCTTGTGGAAGCATTTTATGTGTTATTGTAGGCATATATTTTGGCATGCTGCTAGAAGTTGGGACTTGGTCTTTCTCCTGTGGACTTCCAGTACAGTTGCAGCAACTTGAAATAGATATATAGTATGAAGACTTTGTCATGCCAGAGAAAGTAAATGGAAAGAATGCTCGCGACTCTCATGAATAATTTGGTGAATGTTTCTGCTTTCCTCTTCTTATAACCTAGAGGATGATGTCCGATCAAAGAAGCATCAGAAACAAAAATCATATGTGGGTAAGAGGATATAGAACATTTAAAGACGCAAAGAAAGAGGGACAACGAAGTAGTGGGTTGAGAAAAGGGAGGCAAAAGGAATGAAAAACCAATCTTCTAATAATGCATGCAGCAAATTGTTGAAGGTGAAGTCGTGGTGGCAAGCACTATAGAATAAAAAATGCTTCTGTGATAGGATGCTTCTTCTTTTGCAAAAGTTTATAGATAAGTCAAGTTAATAAGAAATATGTTGATTGGTGGTTGCTGATATTTTCTTGATATTTGTTCTTCTATCATTAATTATTAATACCATGGATGGCAAAAACACTGGTTTTAATAAGTACAACCAGATAATTTTACTAGTATTGCATTAATCTGTAAGCATATAACACCCTTTCCCCATCAAGGAGTGAAAGCCTATTGTACATAGATTTGGCTTACATGTATGCTAGTCTTTGTTCACTACAAGAAATTGTTTGATATTTATATCCATTTTGTTCACCTAATGATTCTACACTTTTCATTCATTCTGTAGATTCAGACTCGACTAGTTCCTCCCGAAGCGAGTCAGATGCTAAAGCTGTTACTCCCACAAAATCCCTGAAGGTATAAAACAGACTCTAATATGAACCATTTGCGACCGATAACAACTTGAGTAGTTACCAGACATTGCCCTTACTAGAAAATAGAAATTTTAGTTTAATGTTTTGTGAAAATGCAGGAAAATGGAGAAACAGGGGCATCAAGGGGCCTCAGAGACTGCAATATGGCAGTCTCAGCTGATGCAAATAGTATAATCTCTAATACTTTCCTCTTCCACCTTATTTTAAAAATTACCCCTCAATATCTGGATATTGAAATTTTTGGGCATTTTCACGAATTAGTTACTTTTGTTTGTGGCGTGGCGTTATGCAGGAATGATCAGTGGGGTGGATCAACAAGTATCCTTAGAGGCAGATGACTATCGAGAGGGTAAGCATGTGTGGCTAGAAAAAAAGTAGTGAAATCCTGAGGTCTGTAACATTTCAATTGTATAGACCTTGACCTATGCCTAATAATTTTCTAGGGGAGAATGCAACATCAGAAAGGCAAGTATCCCCTGATAAGCTTTATCGGGCAGCTCTATTAAGAAACCGTTTTGCCGATACGATTCTCAAAGCCCGGGAGAAAACACTTAATCAGGTTCGTTTGCATATTGTTTTTATATGTAGCTAAATTCTAGTAAACTATCCTTAATTACTGCCTTTTTCTAGTAAACTACCTTAACTTTATTTTATTACTGTAAGCTCCCTTGAAGTGTTGCTTTCAAGGGTATTTTAGTGAAATAAAGAAAGTTTTAAGGCAGTTTAGTGAAAGACGGAGATAGCTAAAGGTATTTTAGGGTTGTTTAGCGTTATCATATATTGGCATATTTTCAAGATGTCTTGTCATGTCGTGATTTGAGAATTTCTTTTTCTGAGTTTAGGGTGAAAAGAAGGATCCTGAGAAGTTACGGCGTGAGAGAGAGGAACTTGAGCGGCAACAAAGAGAGGGTATGAACCAATTCAACGAGGAAAAAAACTTGAATAATTGCTTTTGTGTACAATAACCCTATAATTATCGAAACAGAGAAAGCTCGGATACAAGCAGAAGCCAAAGCTGCTGAGGATGCTCGAAAGAGAGCCGAAGCAGCTGAAGCTAAGCGAAAAAGGGAACTCGAGAGAGAAGCAGCACGCAAGGCCCTGCTAGAGATGGAAAAGACAGTGGAGATCAACGAGAATAGCTTGTTCTTGAAAGATCTAGAAATACTAGGAACTGGTCGAGGTGAAAATATCCCGAGCAGAGTTCATGAGATGAGCCCAGAAGATCACTTGCATGGTTTAGGTGGGTTTAATCTTGGGGGAAGTAACCCTTTGGAGCAGCTTGGATTGTATAGGAAAGACGATGATGAAGATGAGGAGGAATGTGGGCCCGCTAGCTTTCCTGATAATGATGTCGAGGAGGGAGAAATTGACTGAGCTAGAGGGTGAACTGAGGAAAACCGGGAAGTCGTTTTAAGCTTAAGCTTCGGTTGAAGATGATGGGGACCTGATCTGACTGTGCATTTTGAGTATCCAAGCAACTGCAGATCCGAGTCGCCTTAATCAAGGATAAAGTCTTTTTGAGTTTTGTTTTGAAGGAAGATCTGATTTGTGTGAGTGTTGGAAAGGAGTGAAAGCCAGGGATAGTGGCCAAGGGTGGTGGTGCTGGATGCAGGGAAATCTATACTTTTGTTTATTTCTTCGTAAACAGCTCACTTATATTATACAGGTTACAATGTGGAGGCATAAAGAGTAAAGTGCTTTTTATCTTCTTTTAATTTTTTTGCGTTGCATCGATAGGTATTTTAAGATTTGTACAAGGGCTTATGTAGATTGCTATTCTGATGTAAGGTTCTGCTTTTATTTTCTGGCTAGAACTGTAAACAGACTAGTAGGAATGAAACTGTCACGACCCGAAAGAGCACGTGACTGGCCCTTGAACCATATGAAGTCTATAGGACTCCATCTGATCCAAGTAAGCCAAAAGCCCAGAAATCTAAAACCATTTTTGAGAATAAGTAAAGAAAACTGGTTTAAAGAAGTGAAGAAAAACATGTTTGAAATCAAGGTCTTTAAATAATTAAGCCGAATGTGCATTTGAAAACCGTACAGTCTTTTCTAAAATTTTCGGCAGAGTTTCTCTTGTAAAACTGGCCCCGAATGGGGTACAACATGAATAACAATATATAAAATGATAAAGGCATCCCCAAGCGGGAGCTAGCTCTTCGTCAATCGACGGTCACAACCACACGATGATATGATAATATACAACGCCAAGTGGCGAGGATCAAAATCAAGGAAAGCTCAAAAAGCAGCAAGAAAACCGCAATACTACTAAGCGCGACTCTAAGGTCGAATAATACCACACTGTCTTTAAGTCTGAAAGAATATACAAGTTTTTGGTTGATGGACAATTTCTAGATACAATGAAATACATGAATAAAATGGTGATTCTTGATGCGAAAGAATCCACCTACCAAAGCAAATCACCCGCAAGAAGGTAGTGTGCCAGAAATGCCGCAATGAAACCTGTACGGCAGAACCTGTAAGGACTGTGGCACAACGGGGGTGAGTTGCCAACTCGTGAATAGAAATATCTACAAGCAGAAACCGAATGCAAGACATAAACCTAAGTCAACGATCAGTAATACAATCCACAAGAGTGCATCTGAGTGTAATAAGGTGGCAAGGTAACATCTAATCATGTATGTAGTGCCAGGTACTCAGGTAATAACATGTCATCAGTGTAAGGTATGCCTGCATGAGGTAAGTATGATGAAAAATCAATGATATCAATACACATATATTAGCGTCTCATACCACTAATATTGGTGTAAGGGTATATATAACAGCGCCCTCATACCCTGTTATATATACAAATGAAGTATGACAAGTGTAAATCCAGTCTGTATATGATCCATGTCTGTATATATGTGGAACCCGTCCACCTGTCACCCACTGACAGTAAGCATCATGTATGCAAGTATGAGGATATAAACAATATCATGGAAAACATCATGAAACCCGTGCCAAGCATCGACACGTAAATCCTCATCCATATGGGGCTCCGTCTGCGGTATCGGCCCTCGGCCCCGGCAGCACGAGTCAACCCATGTCCATCTCTGGGCTCCGTCTGCGGTAGCGGCCCGTCGGCCCCCGGCAGTACGCCCATCTCTCGGCTCCAGGCGGTATCCCCCGGATATCCGCCGAGCTCAAATACAATCACCGGTAGGTACTCGCCCGCCTCCAGGCTCAATCGGCATAACCCATCGATCATCTCGCCGAGGGGAACCATACCGGGCCCACCACGAACCCGCAAACGGATCATCACTCCTCGAATCGGGTTTCAAGCACACGTCTCAGCACCGAGAAAACGCGTGGTGGACGCACCCAAATATCATATCACGAGGTACCGGGTTTTCATAAAAGAACATCTTTTCTTAAATAATCCCACGGTCCTCAAAATCAGAAATCACATGAAAATCCACATCAAGAAGTAAATCCAATGCAATGTGCTATGCAATCAATCCATGATGTATGCGACATGTAAAGAGAGATAATCATATCGGAAATCATGCAACATGGAATAGTAATGTACATATGTCGGGAGGAACCGCTCCTTTAGAATGAATCAGTTTAAAGAATATCTTGCGGTCCTCAATCTCAATCAAGTCAGAATCATCTATGTTTGTGTACAGGTACATGTGTACAATATGCCAAGCAGTAATCATATCATGAATGCAACAGTACTACAGTGTAGTGGCATGGCAATTATCGATGATGAAGTGTGTGAGCCGGCAAATAGTGTACGTGAAACATACGCATCATCGATAATGGTGCTGGTGTCCTAACAGCATGATAATAATATAACAATGAACATATGCCAGCAATGCGAATAGCAGGAAAATGCAGATATCTAGTAGTCAACACCACAGTGAAGTATCTACTATGCAAACTACATCTAAGTATCCGGTCAATCAGGAGGGGTAGGTGTGAAAACCACCTAAATCTGAGTCGATACATGTATAAAAGTATATAGTCGGTGATCTCGCCTCAATGTCATATTATAAGATATCCTCGAGTTATGAGTGCGGATCTATCATCAATATCGGCTCGTACGGTAAATCATCGTACGGCATCCCCATAGCTGGGTAGGGGTCAGTATCTCACTGTCTCATCACATAACAGATATCACCATCGTCAGATCATATAGTCTGGAGTACTACTCTATGTCTAGTACAAAACGGTAACCTCAGTAAGTATGCATGCGGGGGTAAACACATATCCCAAGCCCGCAAGAATCACAAGTCATATCCCACATATGAATCGTATAAAATCACCGATCCCAGGGCACCCAGCCCACATCATCGACTCATCTCCAAAGTCATCACATATCATCAATCACAGTGCAAGTACAAGTGATAAGCAAGGGTGTGTGTGTAGGTGTAATTCTACCCTAGGGTTCGCGACTATGAACTACACTAGTCACTTCTAACCCTACATTATCCACAATACACCTAATATCACAATAAACTACATAGTAATCTATCTACGGACTGCGGGGGTGCTATACGCCATCCACCCGACTTCCCCCTGTAGATATAATCTACTCACCTTGCATCACCAATTACGGACGTCACCACGTATTTGCTTGTCGTCCCGAAGTCTTCATGGGTACCTACACATCAAAATATCGTATATGCGTATTAAAACCAAATCCAATCTAAAACGGCGCATGAAATCCAAAACGATACGATAAGGGGGCCTATAGGTGAGAACCTATGGCACGCCTTCAAAACCATCAATAAATCCTCTACATCGTCGTATAAACGACAATTAGTCGAGGCAAAACACATTCCACCATTTCAGAATCAAAAATACGGAATACGGAAACACGAATCCAAAATAGCAACTTAGGATATATGTCCCAGATTTCACCCTAGATAGAATCTGTCAAAACTAGAAGTACCCTGGGTCAACACTAGAGGAACAGGGGCTGTGCACAGAAAACGAGGAGAATGGCTAAGTATGCTAAGTCAAAGTCCACCTCTCTCTCTCACCTACCCTCATCATTATATTTTCCTTTCTTTTCCTTTTCTTTTAAAATCCAAACCTTCTCACATCAATGGTAATCCCAAAAGAAAACCATGGCTAGAAAAATGCACAAGTGTAGAAAAAGTGATATGTGCAAGTTTTGCACAAAATTGCCAAAAAAACCCGATTAGCGATTTTAATCGCGATTAGCACTAAATTATTGTCAAACTAATCACAAAAACTTAAAAATGCCATAATCCACTAATTTACCCTATTTTAGAATTTTCCATAATTTTTCATAATTTTTTCTAACATTTTTCCTATTTATTTGCATTTAATATTAAAATAATCAATAAAATAATATTAAATTATAAAAATTCCCAAAATTAATATTTTATATTTTTGAAAATGTTACAATCTACCCCCCTTAAAGAAATTCGGTCCCCGAATTTTAAATTTAAACCCCCAGATACAAAAACATCTCAGTAATAAACCAAAGTCGTCGGGGCTCCGAAATCATCAACACATAGAACGTCACAGCGCAATGCATGCGCAAGGGTACTGAGCAGATAACTCGAAAACAAAACTCCGTCAAGCATCCCGCAATCATCGGAGTCAATGTAAAAAAAACACAATGTCAAATCCAATACAAAACCGATATGATATGGATCGGAACTACACATATAGACATCCAATCTAAACATAACACCATCCTGTGCGTCTGGTGCGCACTGAAATCAAAAAAAAATCCATATATGTGCTAAACAGGTGCACAAAACAACATCCAAGTGCAACGGGTGTGCACGAAGCATCTGTCATGGGCATCGTATGTGCCTGACAGCAAAATAAATCAGGTGCATGTGACATGCACGAAGAATCCCGATTTAGCGCATCTGGCGTGCACCAAAATCGTATCTAAAAACATGCGCCCAACATGCGCGAAAATCCAAACCGGTGCATCCATCGTGCACGAATGAAAATCTAAACCCTGCGCACTCAACATGCACGGAAATCACGAAATCCAATAGCAAACACCGAACAGGCGTAAAGCACATCGCCAGCACGGAGTGCAAAAATCAACCATCAAAATCCGGGTCAAAATCAACGATATAATGCGGCTCAAACCAAAATCAGGGTACCGCAAGGAAAATCTCACAACCGTGTGCATCAGCGTGCACGAATCAAAGCCTAACACTAAAATGCATGAAAACTCTGCGCAAAATATATAAATATCCAGTGGGTGCATGAAACCAATATCATGAAACTCAGTCACCAAAACTAGATCGTGCAAATAGAACGTCCAAAATACCGAAATCCAAAATGACGGATACGTGATAATCGAATCACAAAATCACAAATCATAAATACCGTCTTCGGTAGTTTCTCCTTCAAGGTCGAGAAGGAGTCAGTGTAATCCACTGCTAGCAGCGCAGGATATCTACCTGCCTCTTGCTCACGGTCTGGCGTCTTCTGACTCTCTAGGTCCTTATCTTCTCTGCGGATTACCTATCACGCGGTCAATCGGCTCATCGGCCCTGTCAGGTGTGCTAACGGGGACGATTCCGTTCTGGCACTTTTCTGGTCACCTCTCGGTCAAACCTCACGACCACTCGTAAGGCAGCATATCACTGACGTCGGTCTCTGGCTATCTGAATGCACGTCACACA
Organism: Agapanthus africanus; assembly: GCA_030015575.1. Taxonomy (NCBI): domain Eukaryota; kingdom Viridiplantae; phylum Streptophyta; class Magnoliopsida; order Asparagales; family Amaryllidaceae; genus Agapanthus; species Agapanthus africanus. The sequence continues at coordinate 28,734,684 of CM057338.1, forward strand.
TCTGATCCTGGGTGCAAACATCATTGCAGCAATGTCCTGGAAGGAATCCTGCTCAAGGTCTCTTCCAATCATGCCTATGCCGATCTGTACAGAGGCTGGCTCTCTTGTACTATCTCTTCTCGCTGGAAAGACATCTGTGTCCTCAGCACAACATTTCTCGGAAATTGGTCACATCCCAACGTTTCTGTAAGCATATCAGGTCTCTAGTTTCGACGGGAAGCAATGACAGCTCGTCAGTGTCTCACACGAACCTCTGGTTCCACTTGTCTCCATCGTCGTCCACTATGACGTCACGCCAAGCTACTATACACTGCACTGCTCTCGGCCACGGTCAATCTGAAGTCTCTCACACGGACTCGAAATCGCGTACTCTGTAGCTCATCATTCTGTAGCAGATGTCAGGCCGAACTGGTCCTCGGAAACACGTCCCAACCATCGGAGGAATACTCATCACTCGTCCGTCCTTGATCCATTCGCAACGCATCTGGGTAAGTTCCTTTATCCGAACTTGGTCAACTACCTCGTCGACAATGCCGAACTCTGGCCTGCTGGGTGTGCGCAACACGACCACTCCTGGTCTAGGTCTTCTCGTATCGTACTCCAGAAAGGTCCTGCCGAGGTTCCTTTCTCAAATCTCAATCCTGCCGAAATGCCCGGAAGTCATCATCCAATGCTGAAGCTAAAGCTTATTCCGGAACGGCTGCATACCTATCGCGCTTCTTTCTGGAAGGTATATCCATATACCACGCCTCTGGGTGCGTATAACATCTCTGATGTCGGCGGAGTGGGACGTCATCTCGTCGAAATATCTTGCGAACTCTTTTCTTCACTCTGCATCAGTATCGACTGATTCGGACTCGTCTCATCATGGCTGCACGAACTGCGCTCCGACGGCTATGCTCGCACCTGGAGTCTCCCAAGCAGTGTCCCATCACGATATCCGAAAGATGTCGAACCATCCGATCGACTCGTCAGATCCTCATAATCCCCCAAGAGCTCACATCTCGGGTACAGTTTAATAGTATCGAGTACATGCCACAGCGTCGGTGGTCCAGCCGTAGAAGGGCAAACCCAAGCCTCACTAATGGCGCCGCGGAACCGCCGTAAACCCTAAGGTTCCAAGGCTGTCACACGGTCATTAAGTCGAGTTAGGGTTTCATTCTTCTAGAGGGTCCATAGAATCACCTGCATGTCTTTCCGTATACTTTAAACTTGGAAAATAGGCTCCTGACATTCGATCGTCTCAATCGACTCTCAACGAATCTGCGTGAAGTCGTCTCTAGCTGGAATCAATCCACCTGATGACCTCGCATCGGGGTAAGCGAACTCACCACGCGTCCTAGTCATCCATCCTCGGTGACTAGCAACTCGCTATCATCTCTCTAAGAACATGCTCATGCTGCAGTAGCTCCAATCATCTGGGCGATATCTCATCATTTGCAGCAACAACTGGCTCATATGCCTGTACGCCGAACAACGCCTCAATCCTCCAGGAAAGGCAATACATAAGCGGTCATCTCTGAATCAGCCTGCTCTAGATCTGAGTAAGACTCTCCACACTGGAAATCTTCAACTCAACTGGGCCCGCTCTGGCGCAAAATCGGACGAATCACCTTCGTCTCTCAAATCGGGTAGACTAGCTATCATCTGTCGCATAACTGCCTGAAAGCTCCGGCAATCTCAGCTCGTAAGCTCCGAAAGCAACACCCTGTCAATCTCAGCGACAGCTGGTCCATCTGTCTGCACGGTAGGCGACATCACCATCTCTGAGGTATGCTGTACATCAACAGTCCTCTCTCAACTGGCAGCTCTAACAAAGGCCCGATCATCCGGTGCAAGACCAAGCACTCGCCTCCACTAGAGGTCACAATCACCAACACTAACTCGAGACGTTCCCATGTCACCAGAAAACACAAAGGTCGGCCCTCGTACCAAACGAGCTCACACCGGCCGTAACCCTAGCAGCAGCCCAAACTGCGCTCAAACACGGTGACAGGAATCTCAATCGAGTATCAAAGAGAGCACATCAGTGGCAAGAAGGGAAACAACAGATCCAAAGTGGATACATGATCATGGGAAGGAACAGTATCAATGAAGGTATGATCATGAAACTAATAGAATCGGGGATCTCAAATGGATGAATAATCCTGGATATAAAGAGAATCACTGATCTCGAAAGTATGTACATCCTAAGGTTCCTTAAGCGGAGTGGCGTGTCGTAAGTATGCCGCGGAACATACCAACGGTACGTCACTCTACTTTAGTCACCAAATCCATCAACCAAGGGTCATCCTAAAACGACGAAAGTTCGGGTTTACACCCCCTCGACCAAGTCTAAGTTCCGTAAGGTCAAGCCTAAGTTCCGTATATAAACAACTCCCTAGGCTCCACATAGTCAAACTTAGACTCGAACCAAGGTCAACCTAGCGCTCTGATACCAACTTTGTCACGACCCGAAAGAGCACGTGACTGGCCCTTGAACCATATGAAGTCTATAGGACTCCATCTGATCCAAGTAAGCCAAAAGCCCAGAAATCTAAAACCATTTTTGAGAATAAGTAAAGAAAACTGGTTTAAAGAAGTGAAGAAAAACATGTTTGAAATCAAGGTCTTTAAATAACTAAGCCGAATGTGCATTTGAAAACCGTACAGTCTTTTCTAAAATTTTCGGCAGAGTTTCTCTTGTAAAACTGGCCCCGAATGGGGTACAACATGAATAACAATATATAAAATGATAAAGGCATCCCCAAGCGGGAGCTAGCTCTTCGTCAATCGACGGTCACAACCACACGATGATATGATAATATACAACGCCAAGTGGCGAGGATCAAAATCAAGGAAAGCTCAAAAAGCAGCAAGAAAACCGCAATACTACTAAGCGCGACTCTAAGGTCGAATAATACCACACTGTCTCTAAGTCTGAAAGAATATACAAGTTTTTGGTTGATGGACAATTTCTAGATACAATGAAATACATGAATAAAATGGTGATTCTTGATGCGAAAGAATCCACCTACCAAAGCAAATCACCCGCAAGAAGGTAGTGTGCCAGAAATGCCGCAATGAAACCTGTACGGCAGAACCTGTAAGGACTGTGGCACAACGGGGGTGAGTTGCCAACTCGTGAATAGAAATATCTACAAGCAGAAACCGAATGCAAGACATAAACCTAAGTCAACGATCAGTAATACAATCCACAAGAGTGCATCTGAGTGTAATAAGGTGGCAAGGTAACATCTAATCATGTATGTAGTGCCAGGTACTCAGGTAATAACATGTCATCAGTGTAAGGTATGCCTGCATGAGGTAAGTATGATGAAAAATCAATGATATCAATACACATATATTAGCGTCTCATACCACTAATATTGGTGTAAGGGTATATATAACAGCGCCCTCATACCCTGTTATATATACAAATGAAGTATGACAAGTGTAAATCCAGTCTGTATATGATCCATGTCTGTATATATGTGGAACCCGTCCACCTGTCACCCACTGACAGTAAGCATCATGTATGCAAGTATGAGGATATAAACAATATCATGGAAAACATCATGAAACCCGTGCCAAGCATCGACACGTAAATCCTCATCCATATGGGGCTCCGTCTGCGGTATCGGCCCTCGGCCCCGGCAGCACGAGTCAACCCATGTCCATCTCTGGGCTCCGTCTGCGGTAGCGGCCCGTCGGCCCCCGGCAGTACGCCCATCTCTCGGCTCCAGGCGGTATCCCCCGGATATCCGCCGAGCTCAAATACAATCACCGGTAGGTACTCGCCCGCCTCCAGGCTCAATCGGCATAACCCATCGATCATCTCGCCGAGGGGAACCATACCGGGCCCACCACGAACCCGCAAACGGATCATCACTCCTCGAATCGGGTTTCAAGCACACGTCTCAGCACCGAGAAAACGCGTGGTGGACGCACCCAAATATCATATCACGAGGTACCGGGTTTTCATAAAAGAACATCTTTTCTTAAATAATCCCACGGTCCTCAAAATCAGAAATCACATGAAAATCCACATCAAGAAGTAAATCCAATGCAATGTGCTATGCAATCAATCCATGATGTATGCGACATGTAAAGAGAGATAATCATATCGGAAATCATGCAACATGGAATAGTAATGTACATATGTCGGGAGGAACCGCTCCTTTAGAATGAATCAGTTTAAAGAATATCTTGCGGTCCTCAATCTCAATCAAGTCAGAATCATCTATGTTTGTGTACAGGTACATGTGTACAATATGCCAAGCAGTAATCATATCATGAATGCAACAGTACTACAGTGTAGTGGCATGGCAATTATCGATGATGAAGTGTGTGAGCCGGCAAATAGTGTACGTGAAACATACGCATCATCGATAATGGTGCTGGTGTCCTAACAGCATGATAATAATATAACAATGAACATATGCCAGCAATGCGAATAGCAGGAAAATGCAGATATCTAGTAGTCAACACCACAGTGAAGTATCTACTATGCAAACTACATCTAAGTATCCGGTCAATCAGGAGGGGTAGGTGTGAAAACCACCTAAATCTGAGTCGATACATGTATAAAAGTATATAGTCGGTGATCTCGCCTCAATGTCATATCATAAGATATCCTCGAGTTATGAGTGCGGATCTATCATCAATATCGGCTCGTACGGTAAATCATCGTACGGCATCCCCATAGCTGGGTAGGGGTCAGTATCTCACTGTCTCATCACATAACAGATATCACCATCGTCAGATCATATAGTCTGGAGTACTACTCTATGTCTAGTACAAAACGGTAACCTCAGTAAGTATGCATGCGGGGGTAAACACATATCCCAAGCCCGCAAGAATCACAAGTCATATCCCACATATGAATCGTATAAAATCACCGATCCCAGGGCACCCAGCCCACATCATCGACTCATCTCCAAAGTCATCACATATCATCAATCACAGTGCAAGTACAAGTGATAAGCAAGGGTGTGTGTGTAGGTGTAATTCTACCCTAGGGTTCGCGACTATGAACTACACTAGTCACTTCTAACCCTACATTATCCACAATACACCTAATATCACAATAAACTACATAGTAATCTATCTACGGACTGCGGGGGTGCTATACGCCATCCACCCGACTTCCCCCTGTAGATATAATCTACTCACCTTGCATCACCAATTGCGGACGTCACCACGTATTTGCTTGTCGTCCCGAAGTCTTCATGGGTACCTACACATCAAAATATCGTATATGCGTATTAAAACCAAATCCAATCTAAAACGGCGCATGAAATCCAAAACGATACGATAAGGGGGCCTATAGGTGAGAACCTATGGCACGCCTTCAAAACCATCAATAAATCCTCTACATCGTCGTATAAACGACAATTAGTCGAGGCAAAACACATTCCACCATTTCAGAATCAAAAATACGGAATACGGAAACACGAATCCAAAATAGCAACTTAGGATATATGTCCCAGATTTCACCCTAGATAGAATCTGTCAAAACTAGAAGTACCCTGGGTCAACACTAGAGGAACAGGGGCTGTGCACAGAAAACGAGGAGAATGGCTAAGTATGCTAAGTCAAAGTCCACCTCTCTCTCTCACCTACCCTCATCATTATATTTTCCTTTCTTTTCCTTTTCTTTTAAAATCCAAACCTTCTCACATCAATGGTAATCCCAAAAGAAAACCATGGCTAGAAAAATGCACAAGTGTAGAAAAAGTGATATGTGCAAGTTTTGCACAAAATTGCCAAAAAAACCCGATTAGCGATTTTAATCGCGATTAGCACTAAATTATTGTCAAACTAATCACAAAAACTTAAAAATGCCATAATCCACTAATTTACCCTATTTTAGAATTTTCCATAATTTTTCATAATTTTTTCTAACATTTTTCCTATTTATTTGCATTTAATATTAAAATAATCAATAAAATAATATTAAATTATAAAAATTCCCAAAATTAATATTTTATATTTTTGAAAATGTTACAATCTACCCCCCTTAAAGAAATTCGGTCCCCGAATTTTAAATTTAAACCCCCAGATACAAAAACATCTCAGTAATAAACCAAAGTCGTCGGGGCTCCGAAATCATCAACACATAGAACGTCACAGCGCAATGCATGCGCAAGGGTACTGAGCAGATAACTCGAAAACAAAACTCCGTCAAGCATCCCGCAATCATCGGAGTCAATGTAAAAAAAACACAATGTCAAATCCAATACAAAACCGATATGATATGGATCGGAACTACACATATAGACATCCAATCTAAACATAACACCATCCTGTGCGTCTGGTGCGTACTGAAATCAAAAAAAAATCCATATATGTGCTAAACAGGTGCACAAAACAACATCCAAGTGCAACGGGTGTGCACGAAGCATCTGTCATGGGCATCGTATGTGCCTGACAGCAAAATAAATCAGGTGCATGTGACATGCACGAAGAATCCCGATTTAGCGCATCTGGCGTGCACCAAAATCGTATCTAAAAACATGCGCCCAACATGCGCGAAAATCCAAACCGGTGCATCCATCGTGCACGAATGAAAATCTAAACCCTGCGCACTCAACATGCACGGAAATCACGAAATCCAATAGCAAACACCGAACAGGCGTAAAGCACATCGCCAGCACGGAGTGCAAAAATCAACCATCAAAATCCGGGTCAAAATCAACGATATAATGCGGCTCAAACCAAAATCAGGGTACCGCAAGGAAAATCTCACAACCGTGTGCATCAGCGTGCACGAATCAAAGCCTAACACTAAAATGCATGAAAACTCTGCGCAAAATATATAAATATCCAGTGGGTGCATGAAACCAATATCATGAAACTCAGTCACCAAAACTAGATCGTGCAAATAGAACGTCCAAAATACCGAAATCCAAAATGACGGATACGTGATAATCGAATCACAAAATCACAAATCATAAATACCGTCTTCGGTAGTTTCTCCTTCAAGGTCGAGAAGGAGTCAGTGTAATCCACTGCTAGCAGCGCAGGATATCTACCTGCCTCTTGCTCACGGTCTGGCGTCTTCTGACTCTCTAGGTCCTTATCTTCTCTGCGGATTACCTATCACGCGGTCAATCGGCTCATCGGCCCTGTCAGGTGTGCTAACGGGGACAATTCCGTTCTGGCACTTTTCTGGTCACCTCTCGGTCAAACCTCACGACCACTCGTAAGGCAGCATATCACTGACGTCGGTCTCTGGCTATCTGAATGCACGTCACACATCTGATCCTGGGTGCAAACATCATTGCAGCAATGTCCTGGAAGGAATCCTGCTCAAGGTCTCTTCCAATCATGCCTATGCCGATCTGTACAGAGGCTGGCTCTCTTGTACTATCTCTTCTCGCTGGAAAGACATCTGTGTCCTCAGCACAACATTTCTCGGAAATTGGTCACATCCCAACGTTTCTGTAAGCATATCAGGTCTCTAGTTTCGACGGGAAGCAATGACAGCTCGTCAGTGTCTCACACGAACCTCTGGTTCCACTTGTCTCCATCGTCGTCCACTATGACGTCACGCCAAGCTACTATACACTGCACTGCTCTCGGCCACGGTCAATCTGAAGTCTCTCACACGGACTCGAAATCGCGTACTCTGTAGCTCATCATTCTGTAGCAGATGTCAGGCCGAACTGGTCCTCGGAAACACGTCCCAACCATCGGAGGAATACTCATCACTCGTCCGTCCTTGATCCATTCGCAACGCATCTGGGTAAGTTCCTTTATCCGAACTTGGTCAACTACCTCATCGACAATGCCGAACTCTGGCCTGCTGGGTGTGCGCAACACGACCACTCCTGGTCTAGGTCTTCTCGTATCGTACTCCAGAAAGGTCCTGCCGAGGTTCCTTTCTCAAATCTCAATCCTGCCGAAATGCCCGGAAGTCATCATCCAATGCTGAAGCTAAAGCTTATTCCGGAACGGCTGCATACCTATCGCGCTTCTTTCTGGAAGGTATATCCATATACCACGCCTCTGGGTGCGTATAACATCTCTGATGTCGGCGGAGTGGGACGTCATCTCGTCGAAATATCTTGCGAACTCTTTTCTTCACTCTGCATCAGTATCGACTGATTCGGACTCGTCTCATCATGGCTGCACGAACTGCGCTCCGACGGCTATGCTCGCACCTGGAGTCTCCCAAGCAGTGTCCCATCACGATATCCGAAAGATGTCGAACCATCCGATCGACTCGTCAGATCCTCATAATCCCCCAAGAGCTCACATCTCGGGTACAGTTTAATAGTATCGAGTACATGCCACAGCGTCGGTGGTCCAGCCGTAGAAGGGCAAACCCAAGCCTCACTAATGGCGCCGCGGAACCGCCGTAAACCCTAAGGTTCCAAGGCTGTCACACGGTCATTAAGTCGAGTTAGGGTTTCATTCTTCTAGAGGGTCCATAGAATCACCTGCATGTCTTTCCGTATACTTTAAACTTGGAAAATAGGCTCCTGACATTCGATCGTCTCAATCGACTCTCAACGAATCTGCGTGAAGTCGTCTCTAGCTGGAATCAATCCACCTGATGACCTCGCATCGGGGTAAGCGAACTCACCACGCGTCCTAGTCATCCATCCTCGGTGACTAGCAACTCGCTATCATCTCTCTAAGAACATGCTCATGCTGCAGTAGCTCCAATCATCTGGGCGATATCTCATCATTTGCAGCAACAACTGGCTCATATGCCTGTACGCCGAACAACGCCTCAATCCTCCAGGAAAGGCAATACATAAGCGGTCATCTCTGAATCAGCCTGCTCTAGATCTGAGTAAGACTCTCCACACTGGAAATCTTCAACTCAACTGGGCCCGCTCTGGCGCAAAATCGGACGAATCACCTTCGTCTCTCAAATCGGGTAGACTAGCTATCATCTGTCGCATAACTGCCTGAAAGCTCCGGCAATCTCAGCTCGTAAGCTCCGAAAGCAACACCCTGTCAATCTCAGCGACAGCTGGTCCATCTGTCTGCACGGTAGGCGACATCACCATCTCTGAGGTATGCTGTACATCAACAGTCCTCTCTCAACTGGCAGCTCTAACAAAGGCCCGATCATCCGGTGCAAGACCAAGCACTCGCCTCCACTAGAGGTCACAATCACCAACACTAACTCGAGACGTTCCCATGTCACCAGAAAACACAAAGGTCGGCCCTCGTACCAAACGAGCTCACACCGGCCGTAACCCTAGCAGCAGCCCAAACTGCGCTCAAACACGGTGACAGGAATCTCAATCGAGTATCAAAGAGAGCACATCAGTGGCAAGAAGGGAAACAACAGATCCAAAGTGGATACATGATCATGGGAAGGAACAGTATCAATGAAGGTATGATCATGAAACTAATAGAATCGGGGATCTCAAATGGATGAATAATCCTGGATATAAAGAGAATCACTGATCTCGAAAGTATGTACATCCTAAGGTTCCTTAAGCGGAGTGGCGTGTCGTAAGTATGCCGCGGAACATACCAACGGTACGTCACTCTACTTTAGTCACCAAATCCATCAACCAAGGGTCATCCTAAAACGACGAAAGTTCGGGTTTACACCCCCTCGACCAAGTCTAAGTTCCGTAAGGTCAAGCCTAAGTTCCGTATATAAACAACTCCCTAGGCTCCACATAGTCAAACTTAGACTCGAACCAAGGTCAACCTAGCGCTCTGATACCAACTTTGTCACGACCCGAAAGAGCACGTGACTGGCCCTTGAACCATATGAAGTCTATAGGACTCCATCTGATCCAAGTAAGCCAAAAGCCCAGAAATCTAAAACCATTTTTGAGAATAAGTAAAGAAAACTGGTTTAAAGAAGTGAAGAAAAACATGTTTGAAATCAAGGTCTTTAAATAACTAAGCCGAATGTGCATTTGAAAACCGTACAGTCTTTTCTAAAATTTTCGGCAGAGTTTCTCTTGTAAAACTGGCCCCGAATGGGGTACAACATGAATAACAATATATAAAATGATAAAGGCATCCCCAAGCGGGAGCTAGCTCTTCGTCAATCGACGGTCACAACCACACGATGATATGATAATATACAACGCCAAGTGGCGAGGATCAAAATCAAGGAAAGCTCAAAAAGCAGCAAGAAAACCGCAATACTACTAAGCGCGACTCTAAGGTCGAATAATACCACACTGTCTCTAAGTCTGAAAGAATATACAAGTTTTTGGTTGATGGACAATTTCTAGATACAATGAAATACATGAATAAAATGGTGATTCTTGATGCGAAAGAATCCACCTACCAAAGCAAATCACCCGCAAGAAGGTAGTGTGCCAGAAATGCCGCAATGAAACCTGTACGGCAGAACCTGTAAGGACTGTGGCACAACGGGGGTGAGTTGCCAACTCGTGAATAGAAATATCTACAAGCAGAAACCGAATGCAAGACATAAACCTAAGTCAACGATCAGTAATACAATCCACAAGAGTGCATCTGAGTGTAATAAGGTGGCAAGGTAACATCTAATCATGTATGTAGTGCCAGGTACTCAGGTAATAACATGTCATCAGTGTAAGGTATGCCTGCATGAGGTAAGTATGATGAAAAATCAATGATATCAATACACATATATTAGCGTCTCATACCACTAATATTGGTGTAAGGGTATATATAACAGCGCCCTCATACCCTGTTATATATACAAATGAAGTATGACAAGTGTAAATCCAGTCTGTATATGATCCATGTCTGTATATATGTGGAACCCGTCCACCTGTCACCCACTGACAGTAAGCATCATGTATGCAAGTATGAGGATATAAACAATATCATGGAAAACATCATGAAACCCGTGCCAAGCATCGACACGTAAATCCTCATCCATATGGGGCTCCGTCTGCGGTATCGGCCCTCGGCCCCGGCAGCACGAGTCAACCCATGTCCATCTCTGGGCTCCGTCTGCGGTAGCGGCCCGTCGGCCCCCGGCAGTACGCCCATCTCTCGGCTCCAGGCGGTATCCCCCGGATATCCGCCGAGCTCAAATACAATCACCGGTAGGTACTCGCCCGCCTCCAGGCTCAATCGGCATAACCCATCGATCATCTCGCCGAGGGGAACCATACCGGGCCCACCACGAACCCGCAAACGGATCATCACTCCTCGAATCGGGTTTCAAGCACACGTCTCAGCACCGAGAAAACGCGTGGTGGACGCACCCAAATATCATATCACGAGGTACCGGGTTTTCATAAAAGAACATCTTTTCTTAAATAATCCCACGGTCCTCAAAATCAGAAATCACATGAAAATCCACATCAAGAAGTAAATCCAATGCAATGTGCTATGCAATCAATCCATGATGTATGCGACATGTAAAGAGAGATAATCATATCGGAAATCATGCAACATGGAATAGTAATGTACATATGTCGGGAGGAACCGCTCCTTTAGAATGAATCAGTTTAAAGAATATCTTGCGGTCCTCAATCTCAATCAAGTCAGAATCATCTATGTTTGTGTACAGGTACATGTGTACAATATGCCAAGCAGTAATCATATCATGAATGCAACAGTACTACAGTGTAGTGGCATGGCAATTATCGATGATGAAGTGTGTGAGCCGGCAAATAGTGTACGTGAAACATACGCATCATCGATAATGGTGCTGGTGTCCTAACAGCATGATAATAATATAACAATGAACATATGCCAGCAATGCGAATAGCAGGAAAATGCAGATATCTAGTAGTCAACACCACAGTGAAGTATCTACTATGCAAACTACATCTAAGTATCCGGTCAATCAGGAGGGGTAGGTGTGAAAACCACCTAAATCTGAGTCGATACATGTATAAAAGTATATAGTCGGTGATCTCGCCTCAATGTCATATCATAAGATATCCTCGAGTTATGAGTGCGGATCTATCATCAATATCGGCTCGTACGGTAAATCATCGTACGGCATCCCCATAGCTGGGTAGGGGTCAGTATCTCACTGTCTCATCACATAACAGATATCACCATCGTCAGATCATATAGTCTGGAGTACTACTCTATGTCTAGTACAAAACGGTAACCTCAGTAAGTATGCATGCGGGGGTAAACACATATCCCAAGCCCGCAAGAATCACAAGTCATATCCCACATATGAATCGTATAAAATCACCGATCCCAGGGCACCCAGCCCACATCATCGACTCATCTCCAAAGTCATCACATATCATCAATCACAGTGCAAGTACAAGTGATAAGCAAGGGTGTGTGTGTAGGTGTAATTCTACCCTAGGGTTCGCGACTATGAACTACACTAGTCACTTCTAACCCTACATTATCCACAATACACCTAATATCACAATAAACTACATAGTAATCTATCTACGGACTGCGGGGGTGCTATACGCCATCCACCCGACTTCCCCCTGTAGATATAATCTACTCACCTTGCATCACCAATTGCGGACGTCACCACGTATTTGCTTGTCGTCCCGAAGTCTTCATGGGTACCTACACATCAAAATATCGTATATGCGTATTAAAACCAAATCCAATCTAAAACGGCGCATGAAATCCAAAACGATACGATAAGGGGGCCTATAGGTGAGAACCTATGGCACGCCTTCAAAACCATCAATAAATCCTCTACATCGTCGTATAAACGACAATTAGTCGAGGCAAAACACATTCCACCATTTCAGAATCAAAAATACGGAATACGGAAACACGAATCCAAAATAGCAACTTAGGATATATGTCCCAGATTTCACCCTAGATAGAATCTGTCAAAACTAGAAGTACCCTGGGTCAACACTAGAGGAACAGGGGCTGTGCACAGAAAACGAGGAGAATGGCTAAGTATGCTAAGTCAAAGTCCACCTCTCTCTCTCACCTACCCTCATCATTATATTTTCCTTTCTTTTCCTTTTCTTTTAAAATCCAAACCTTCTCACATCAATGGTAATCCCAAAAGAAAACCATGGCTAGAAAAATGCACAAGTGTAGAAAAAGTGATATGTGCAAGTTTTGCACAAAATTGCCAAAAAAACCCGATTAGCGATTTTAATCGCGATTAGCACTAAATTATTGTCAAACTAATCACAAAAACTTAAAAATGCCATAATCCACTAATTTACCCTATTTTAGAATTTTCCATAATTTTTCATAATTTTTTCTAACATTTTTCCTATTTATTTGCATTTAATATTAAAATAATCAATAAAATAATATTAAATTATAAAAATTCCCAAAATTAATATTTTATATTTTTGAAAATGTTACAGAAACCTGGCCAAAGAAAGGGAAAAAGGTGGGGAGAAATGAAATACACCGATTATTTATTTGAAGAATATGTTGTCCTGGAGAAATAGTCAATGGTTGTTAAATTCAGGGGAAAATCACATTTTTAAATTTACATGCTCCAAACCTGGATACTGCTCAAATAAGGTATTTCTGTATCACAGCGAAAGGAAGATGGATAAACTCAGGAAAGAAAGAACAATGAGCGAAATTAAGTTGATAGTATAATATTTCTTTAATTTTTTTCATTTTTCTTAAGTACAGATTGCAGCTATGTGATAGGGAGTCTAATAACCAATTAGGTCTAGCTCACTTGGTATTAATTTTCTCTGCAAAATGAGAGAGGTCAGCGGTTCAATCTGATAGAAAAAAAGAATAATATGCTTAGTAAGTTTAAATTGCTGATCAAATCTGGCCATTTCCTCTACCAATAGCCTGACTTTACTAACCATAGACCTGACGCTGAAGTTATAATTGTGGATTGATGTCCATTAGCGTTCGTGTTGCTGATCTGAATTTCCGCCACCGCTTGCAATTGCTAAAAGGATCCTGATCCTGTTCCAGATGGAATATAGATTAAAAAGGTTGTCCTTGGACAGCTGCTTTGCAGGACCCAGTTAGTACCCATTAATTTGGGAACGTCCACTGTCCTAAGGCTCTGAAGCTTCACCATCAAGAGTGGTGGAATTTATATAAAAATTCGATTCCCCCCACCCCACCCCACCCCACACGCACCCACCCACCCCACCACTTTTGGATGGTAAAAACATCTCGTGGGTCAGTCGAAAAATGTAGTCGCTCATCTACCAAATAATATTTCTAAGATCAGCTACTCAAAAAGCCACCAATACGAAGTCAAGATATAACATTCATCAATATCTAAATACTACTTCTCAAACATGCCTTCATCCGACATTCTCGGCGATTCAGTCCCATTAACAACAGGATTATTCACCGAATTAGAATTCGAGCTACCTAAAATGCTATAATCAAAGTCCAAGTCGTCGTCGTCATCCTCATCATCAACAATCTCTTCCTTTTTCTCAGGCTCTTTGGGCATGTTCTTCATCTGGGCATCTCAACGCTCCGTTTGCTTGATTGCTTCTTGGTATGCCATCTCGTTCCATACGTTGCCTTTCCCAATAATTGTCTTGTTATGGTCTTAAGTCATTCTCTCTTGTTTGCTCTTCTCCGAGTTCTTGGGCTCTCCCCAGTAGTCGCATCGGTATAGAGGATTCGTGGGGTCATAGCAGCCTTTACTGAATGCAGTCTCGATGTCATATCTTCCAGGTTCTTCCACAGGGAGACCAACAGCTTTTCGCTGAAAAATGAACATAAATAATTTAAATGCACATTATGAATGTCATCATAGGAAAATGGCTAAATTGCTAGAAAGCCCCCTCACTTTAGGTTGTATATTAAAATGGGCACTTTACACACTAATTTAACAAATAGATTATATTTTGCTACTTCATGCAAAGGTTTGATTTCTCAAATACGCGCAAAGATTGAATACAAGGTGAAGAAATAGCACAAAATCAAGGATTGAGAAAAATAGTCACCGAAAATGAAATGTAAACTTCTGTTAAAGTAGAAGGTGTATTTTGTTTGTTTTTCTTAAAAATCAGAAGGTATATTCTGTTGCACGAGCAAAAGTAACATTATTATAACGCAAACCGTATTAGGACAAGCTTTTCGCAGTTCAATATTTAGAGTCCAACTGATCAATGATACAGTGTCACACGCACTCCAATTCAAAGCACTATCCCGTATTGCCACCTTTCTTTAAAAGATTATAATATCTTAAACTTCCGATTATACAGAGATGCCTTTTAATACCACCACGTGCAGAGCACGTACTGAATGTCAGTCAAGCCTAAGAGGAAAGATTCTAAACTTGTGATTTTTTTTTTAAAGAAAAAAAGAGAAGCTAACTGGCCTGTACAAACATTGCAGATGTTAATGCGTGTGATAAATTTGTGTAAAGTCTACAAGCAATTTAATTATTTGAAGGCCATAAGCAGGAGGAAGGCCTGCTGCAATATGCACAATTTAATCGATAATGCAGTAAAACATACGGCACTAAGAGAGCATACCAGCTGATATCTCCGATCGAAGCTTCTCTTTCTTCTAATGAACGCTGCCAATGCATTAAGTCATACTCGTCCATTTCTATAAACCCACCGTTGCCGGTCCTAAGTCCGGATGAAAACGGGTGAGGGTTGTGGTAGGCTTGTGACAGCCAACGTAAAAGTTTGTCACATTCTATGACATGAACCATAATAAGAATATCGTTGGGGCGTCCCCTACTCAGCAACGCGCTACATCGGATCTCGAGTGTAGTGTTAAATATGCAAGGGCTTATAGGTCGTCGTCCAGAAACGGCGCGCTGCATCGGACCCCGGGTGTAGTAACAAATAAGCAAAGGTCGTCGTCCAGAAACGGCGAGCTATATCGGACCCCGGGTATAGTAAAAAATAAGCAAGGGTTTCATAGGATCCGTCTAACTTCCTGGAACATAAGTTCCCTTACGGGTAGACTAATAGAATTAGTGGAGGTGATGATTAGGAGAAGAGTTGGTACTATATGTTTGCAAGAAACTAAGTGGGTATGTGAAAAGAGTAGAGTCATAGAGCCTTGGAGTTATAAGGTTTGGTATACGGGTAGAGATAAAAATCGTAATGGGGTAGGCATAATCATAGATAGACGGTTGCTTGAGGATGTAATTGAGATTAGGAGAAAAAAGTGATAGAATTTTACTGGTTAAGCTTATTCTAGGTAGAGAGATCCTTAATATTATTAGTGCTTATACACCACAGATAGGTCTTGATGACGCTAGTAAGCGTCTATTCTGGAAGGATTTAGACGAGATAGTGCAAACTATACCTAGTGGAGAGAAGTTATTTATTGGTGGTGATCTTAATGGACATATAGGTACTAGTCGTAGTGGGTTTGATACTATCCATGGAGGTTTTGGTTTTGGACAAAGGAATGAAATAGGTGACTCGATTCTAGATTTTGTCTTATCTTATGACTTGATCTTAGCAAACACCTGGTTTAGGAAAAGAGAGTCCCACCTTATCACTTTTAAGAGCGGATAAAGTGCTTGTCAAATAGACTTTTTCTGACGAGAAGAATAGATAGAGATTGTTGTATCGACTGTAAGGTAGTGCCAGGTGAGAGTGTAACCACTCAACATAGACTTTTAGTTCTAGATTTTCGATTTAGAAGAGGACCTAGGAAAATTAGACGTAAGGTAGAGCCTAGAATTAAATGATGGCGATTGAAAGAAAATAACCAAAAGGCTTTTATAGATCGTGTAGTCTAAGAAGCGGATTGGCAGTCGGAAGATAATTCAGATAGAACATGGAACAAAATGGCTAGTTGTATCAAGAAGGTAGCTAGAGATCTACTTGGTGAGTCGAGAGGTGGTGCTCCACCATCTAAGGACACATCATGGTGGAATGAAGAAATAAAGGCTGCTATTAAAATTAAAAGGGATTCTTATAAAGATTTGAAGAAAAGTAGAGATATGGAGAGATTTGAGAAGTATAAAATGGCTAAAAAGGAAGTTAAGAAAGCTGTTCGAGAAGCAAAATGTAAGGTCTACAAGGAGGTGTACGAGAAATTAGACACTAAAGAGGCTGAAAATGATATATACCGGATTGCTCGGATGCGGGAAAGGAAGACTGGAGACTTATGTGCGGTGAAGTGTGTTAAAAATGAAAATCAGAAGATTTTAGTTCGAGATGAGGATATCAAGGAAAGATGGAGAGATTATTTTGACAAATTGTTCAATGAGAGGTTTATTAAGAATTTGGATGGACTTGTCATTCAATCTCAAGATATAAACCGTGATTTCATGCGTAAAATAAGACTACCTGAGATTAAAGAAGTTTTGAACAGAATGAGTTTAAGAAAAACGGTTGGTCCTAACGGGATTCCTATCGAGATTTGGAGATGCTTAGGAGAAATAGGTGTTAAATGGCTGACAGATCTGTTTAATAAGATTTGGCAGAAAAAAAAGATGCCAAATGAATGGAGTAAAAGTATCCTTGTACCTATCTACAAGAACAAGGGGGACATTCAAAATTGCTCAAACTACCGTGGAATAAAACTTATGTGTCACACCATGAAACTTTGGGAGAGAGTGATTGAACACAGGCTAAGGAAGGATATTAAGATAACAGAGAATCAGTTTGGGTTCATGCCTGGACGATCGACGACAGAGGCTATTCATTTGCTTCGTCAACTTGTCGAGCGTTTTCGAGAGAGGAGAAGAGATTTGCATTTGATATTTATTGATTTAGAAAAAACGTACGACAAGATACCTAGAGAAATATTATGGAGGACAATGATGAAGAAGGGGGTCCCCGTAAAATATATTGATATAATCAAGGATATGTACGATGGAGTAGTGGTAAATATCAGAACTTGCGGCGGCTTAACGAGTGATTTTCCGATTACAATTGGTTTACATCAAGGATCTGCATTAAGTCCATTCCTGTTTACCATTGTGATGGATGAGTTTACTAGAATTATCCAAGATGAGGTACCTTGGTGTATACTATTCGCTGATGATATTGTTCTAGTAAATAAGACGAAAGCAGGGGTTAATGCCAAATTGAAATTATAGAGGCAAATATTGGAATCTCGGAGATTCAGATTGAGCAGGTCCAAGATAGCATATATGCATTGCAAATTTAGTAACCAGAGAAGTCAAAACTATATTGGTATAATATTGGAAGGACAAGAGATATCACCGAGCTACCAGTTTAGATATCTAGGTTCCATCATCCAAAAGAATGGAAAGATCAATAGTGATGTTAATCAAAGGTTCCAAGCTGGTTGGTTGAAATGGAGGAGTGCAACAGGGATTTTGTGTGATCGTAACTTTCCGTTAAAATTGAAAGGGAAGTTTTATCGGAGCGCTATTCGGCCTGCCTTATTATATGGTACAGAATGCTGGGCTCCTAAGAAGTATCATACACAGAATATGCACGTAGCGGAGATGTGCATGCTTCGTTGGATGTGCGGTATCACTAGAAAAGATAAGGTGCGAAATGAGAATATTCGTGCAAAAGTTGGGCTAGCATCTGTGGAGGAGAAGATGCGGGAAAACCGGCTAAGATGGTTTGGTCATGTGCGACGCAGACATATGAAAGCACCGGTTCGACAAATAGATACTCTCGATATGGGCAATGGCAAAAGGGCAAAAGGGAGACCGAAGAAAATATGGATGGAGGTGATACGAAACGATATGGTTGCCAAAGGACTCAATGACAGTATATTGTTCGATAGTGCTGGATCCGGCGTGATAAAAGGCTCAGTTGTTGTTGTTGTCCATTTCTATATTCTGTCTCAACCTATCAATCTAAAAACTCCTCCCTCGCCTCTGCTTCCTTCTTTAATTTATTGTTCAACTCCAACAGGGGGAAGTTGCGCTAATTCTTTCTAACTTTATACTGCTGAAATAATAATATGGGTTTCTTGTCTTATAAACGATATGGTCTTTAAGTAAAAAAAATGCAGGTGATTCATACTTAAAAATGAGAGAGAGAGAGAGAGAGAGAGAGAGGGAGTGTTTTAAAGAAAATTATAGTCCATTAGATCACCTGACGCTCAGCACGTGCAGCATCCAGGTCAAGTTCACCCACATTGGTGTTCTGAAAACTAGTAATTGGCCAAAGAGAAAATAGATAATCCGATAAATAAAGTAAGTATAAGAGAGGCCTCAACAGAATAAAAAAAAATTGACCAGGCTGTAAAGATTTACTCACCAGAATCGTCTTTGGTAGCAAAGCTTTCTTAAAATAAGCTTTCATATATTCAACACTATTCTCTTCATCAAATGTAGGAGCTGTCTCGATAAATTTCTTGTCTTCGTATTTCTCAGGATTTGCCTCCTCCTCATCTAGAATCATTTGCTCTGCAACATGCAGTTGCCACAACTGCATATTCAGAAGCTAAAATGCTTAACCAACAATTTGCGATATAAATTCGCAAGGAATAGCAAATAACAAACATCGCCATATTTTCTTTCTTTCTTTCTTTATTTTCTTTGAATAATAGGCTAAAACTTGATCCAACAACGTCTGAACCACTGACCTCTTGCTCGGCTCTAGTTAGCACACCGATGAACTAGAAAATTAGTAGAAACAAACTAATAGAAAATAAAATATGCTCATACCCTGTCGGGTGATTTGATATCAGATTTCGCTCTTCCGGTTTGACTGCAGGCCTTTTTCGAGGAATTGGTGCTCTTCCAGACTCCTGCTGCAAATTAGCAAATAAATAAAATAAAATAAAACAATAAACAGATTGAAAAAATAGCCTTGTAATTTTATCTGAAAAGAGTTGGACACTGATATATCCTAAAAGTTGAAATGATCAACATGGTAGGATTTAAAAATGATGCGATACATGCAGCCAGTGAACCGCCTCCTTATATCTCTCTACTTCTCTACTATTATATTATAATGCTAAAGGAAAGGGGTTTCTAATTTTGAAATCAATTTGGTGAGGTGGCATTCTCATTTGCAAGAGAGATCAACTAAAAAATTCTTAAAAATCAAATCAAATTTCATAACCGCATCGAGTGTAGCATATACCAGATCCATACTCGATTTTTTCATGGACCCAGACCCGTCCATTTACCCAATGAGTTTGTATGGTATGAACCCATAACAAATTAATAATTGGGTTAGACCCGTTTACCCATACCCATATAAAATAAATAAAAAAACCTAATATCTAACAGGTTCTTTATTGTTGGCAAAAGTGCACAGAAGAGACCCAGACCCGACTAGGTCCATTTAATGGACATATACCGGACCCAGTATTTATCCAAAGGTCTGGATCCCCATTGACATGCCTTTTATTGAGTATATAATCTACATAAACCTATATGAGAGAATGCTCCTTAAAATATCCCTTTATCTAGCTTGGATTTCAGTGGAAAAATTGTTATCTAGACCATGTATAGTTCTCTTGCTATATTTGGATCATAGAAATTTTTTATTGCCTCCCTACTCAATATTTATCACGCTTTTATCGCCATACAGTTAGGCTTATATAATGGAAAAATTCTGATCGACCCCTACTTTAAAATCTCTTTCTATTTTTTCCCACTACTTAGGCTTTACTGGCAAAATGTTGAATAATTTCACGATTTTTTTTGTGCTATAGCATGTATAATATTGAAAAATTGAAAGAAAAATAACAGAAATTTTTGTAGAGTTAAAAATTTTGCGATTTTCGTTTGGTATTACAAAAAACAAAGAAAACCCAAAGAAAACAGAAAATTTTGACATTTTCGAAAAATTCTCTACTTTCATGTTATTAAAATTTTTGATGGAAACAGAAAATTTGAGATTTTTGAAAATTTTATGATTTTCGTTTGGTATTGAAAAAATAGAAGAAAACAATTTTTTTTTGAGATTTAAAAAAAATGTGATTCGCATGTAAAAGACAGAATAAAACAGAAAATATTGAGGCTTTTGAGAATTTTGCAATTTTCATGTGCTATATGCAAACAAAAAATATTGAAACACATAAGCAAACAGAAAATTCTTGAGATTTTTGAAGATTTTGTGATTTTCGTAAGCTACAACAAGTACAATTGAAAAACCAAAGAAAAAAGGAAATCTAAAGCATTTTGAAAAATTTACGGTTTTTTTATGCTCACAGCATGAAAAATATTGGAAATTAAAAAAACAATTGGGATTTTTTTTAAATTTCATGATTTTCGTGTGTTACGAGGATTCCCAGTCACCCGTAACTTATAAATCGGACCAGATTTTTTTGTTTTATTAGATTATTAATAGCAATCGACGACCTTTTCTTTTTTTACTTCACATAGCCTTTTGTCTTCTTGGCACCTGGAAGTTCTTCAAAAGTATGAGCAAGTGAAATATTGGAAAATTGAAGAAAACAAAAAATTCTGATATATTTGTAATTTTATGATTTTCATGCGTGGCATACAAAATAATGAAAAAGAAAAAAACAAATTTGTTTTAAGATTTTTGAAAATTTTACTATTTTTATGTGCTCGATCATGCAAAATATTGAAAATTTGAATATAACAGAAAATATTGAGATTTTTTAAATTTTCGGGATTTTCGTGTGAGCATGCAAAATGTTGAATATAGGAAGGAAACATAATTTTTTAAGGATTTTTGAAAATATCTCTAGTTTTGTGTGCAACAAGCAAAATATTGAAATCGAAAAGCATAGAAAATTTTGAATTTTTTTCAAAAAATTTGAGATTTTTGTGTGTTATAGCACGAAAATATTGAAAAATCGAAAAAACTGATTTTTTTTAGATTCTATGATATAGGAAGCAAAATATTGAAAAAAAGAAACAAAAATGATGAAGATTTCTGGAAAGTACACAACTTTGTGTGGTAGCCCGCAAATATTATAAATTTGAAGAAAACAAATAATCTTAGGATTTTTGTTAATTTGGCGATTGTCATGTAGCATACAAAATATTTTTAAAAAACAGAAGAAAACACAAATATTTGAGACTTCTGAAAATTCATGATTTTCGTGTGCTATCATTCATAATATTGGAAAAAGGAAGAAAACAGAAAATTTTGCGATATCGTGTGTTATATATAATGGAAAATATTGAAAAACCAAAAACAACAAAAAATATTTTATTTTTGGAAATTTTATATTTTCCTGTGCTATAACAAGCAAAATATCAGAAGACCTAAGAAAAAAGAAATTTTGTGATTTTTAAAATTTCTTCATAGTATGCTATAGCATGCAAAATGTTGAAATTTTGAAAAAAATAAAGAATTTTGGGATTTTTTACATTTCGTGATTCTTGTGAACTATATAACAAGCAAAATATTGAAAACCCGAAGAAGAAACTAAATTTTGATATTTTTAAAAATCTCATGATTTTCTAGTATACTAAAGCTAAAACATATTTAAAAGATGAAGAAAAATGCCAGAGTATTTGCAAGTTAATCCTTCGTATATGTTACATATGAAGTTCATAAATATGAGATATTACAACTTACAAATCTTATAACAATAAACTTTTAGGTTGATATGATTTTTCTTGACTTTGGACTTCATACCACGTGGGGGGCCTTGCTAGTTCTGTATGAATAACTAAATAGTACACATTGCATTAGTTTAGCTACCTCTTTTTTTAAACTTCCACCAGTTCTACTCTAGAATTTATATCCTCCCAAGAACAATTAATGCATAATGTGGCATGTCATGTTGTAATTGTTTGTCTATTTTGAGTATGACTTCAAAGAAAGGAGCATATTACAGTATGCAGATCGGCCACGTTGAGTTAAGAGGGGATAAATATCTCTAAAAGCAACTAGCCTAATCATAATTAATAAGCCATCCTCTATTGCTTAAATAATTGCAAAGTAGAGCATTCAATAAGAAAAATAACCTAATTAACAGAACAGGCAAACTGGTCAAAACTGTAATTTTGCGAGGGAAAAGAGGAATTTACACATAAGAGTTGAGGATTTGTATCTTCCTCACGATGAAATATCGGCGGGGAATCAAATCTGTTGAATCTGAAAATGCAGACACAAATAACTGGGTTAAGCAAACTAACAAGCAGATGTGGAGTAATGAGCAATATATGCCATATCTACTGAAAGGATCAACAATAAGCTGTGATGATACGATGCAAATGTCCGAAAGAAAGAAGATCAGAAGTTCAAACCACATCAAGGACATACATAAGGTGATCTATGTTGGGACAGACTAGATGCATTTCAATTGGAAAACGAAAGCGACATGGATCTCGTTTAGCCTGCATGAAACACAGAAAAACACTTTAAGTTCCGGTAATGAAGCAAGACAGGAATCCAAACATGTCTACTACACAAGTGCAAAACAAGAATGAAATCTGTCGTGAACTGACGTAAGAAACCCAATGAGTGAAGATAAATTTTCTAATCATGTAAATAAACTGAATTGAAAATGTAGCATAATTACATACATTGCATTCAGTTGCAAAATCAACACAACAGAGATTGGCAGCTGACAGGTAAAGAAGAAAATGGCATACCAAAACTTCAACGAACGACCTGCATACCAACTTTCACATGATGACAAATCCAATATCAATCATTTCCCTTTATGGGAACCCATCTAAGGATTTCAAATAACAGAAACCATATGAGCAAAAAGAAATACCAAGCAAATTAAATTATAGATGCAAGTAAATAGGTTATAAATAATGCACTTCAGTATACCATTGATATGCACGTGTGAGTTGAACATGAAGACAATGTATTATGATACATGTATTTAGTATGGCTGATACACGAAAAACATAATGATCACTTGCTAGTTGTTGATCCTATATTTACTCGATACTCGATAGCAACGGGCTCAGAAGTCGGGCAGCAAAATGGGATGATTTCATTTACAAGTTACACTGGTCAATTAAACTTGACCTGTCACCATGATTAAGTAACAAATGGTGATAAGAAGGCTAGGCAACAAGCATCACAAGAAAATTAATTATGAAGCTCGCATTAATTTCAAGTAAAAACAGCAGCATTACTGAGGATAATAGATTCACCCACGGTCATGGACACATCCGATGTCAACAAAGGGCCCCCCGGGTGAAGGTGCATAGTTACCACTTTTCCTATACATATCTGAGCACGCACAATCATCAATTCCAAATAATGGTTAGGTCAAGCATGCACCAATCCTAAGCCAAGTTACCCAACTGTATATTGCTAATTCTTTAGGACAAGGGTGCTCCATTGCAAACCGGTCCGCAATTTTTAAAAACGGGAACTCTCGATTCACAATATATTTGAACGATCTGAACCGTTTAAGTTAATCACCATATCCTCAAATGTATGTGTATGAAAAATCAAAGGGTTTGAAGACCTCTAACCCATGTATCAAATGAGTGCAAAATGAACGTCTTTCAATATAACAACATAAACTCTATCCGATGCATAAACTAGAGGTCTTCAAACCCTTTGATTTTTCATACACATAGACTTGAAGGTGCGGTGATCAACTTGAATGGTTCGGACCGTTCAAATATGTCGTGGATCAAAAGTTCCCGTTTTTAAAAAACGCGGACCGGTTTGCAATGGAGCACTCTCCTGAGGATCAAAAGTTCCCGTTTTTAAAAAACGCGGACCGGTTTGCAATGGAACAATCTCATATATATATATATATATATATATATATATATAGAGAGAGAGAGAGAGAGAGAGAGAATAATGTAGAAAAGATGTCATAGGAGGGAATTTCCTCCTATGGTGTTGAAAAAATACACCTTCAATTTTTTCTGACGATCGGCACCCATCATTTTCATCATTATCATCTCAGATGTGGATATACCAAATTTTATGATTACCGCTTTTTCATTATTGATTTAGTGGGTGCAAAATTAATGGTTTACTGACAATAGAACTTTTTACATTGCTAATTCAACGGTGCAAAAATGGTGGAATCACATGAAATTCGGTGTATGCACATCTTAGATGATAAGGATGTAGATGATGGGTGCCGATCGTCGGATAAAATTGTGGAGTGTGTATTTTTTGGACGCCACAAGAGGAAATTCCCTCCCATAGCACCATTCCTCCCTTATTCTCTCATTTTTTATGGTATCCTGAAAAGATCATCTTTTAGAAACAGAAACCCTCTCAAGACTTAAAAACTGGATAAAAATCAAAGAAAGACGCTTGATAAGAACGTGAGTGAACAATTGAAACAAAGAGAAACTGAACCCAAACGACTTAAACTTCCAATATTATATCAAGTGCTTAAGAGATGGACATCGAAAAAGAACTAGAAAATATTAGAAAAAAATAAATCATTTCTTAACGATAGGATCTATAGAAATAAATGCTAACAAAATAATTAAAATAAAAGGTGATGTACCCGAATGGCCAATCTATAATCATATTTTAACATATAATTAAGCTAGACTAGCAATACTTATAAAGTCCAAAGATTACACCGAAGATATAGGTGAACCTGAGATATATAATAAAATAGAAACACTTATAAAAAAACCCGAAGATATAGGTGAACCTGAGATATATAATGAAATAGAAACACTTATAAAAAATCTAGGTAAAAGATTAGGAATAAATCTTGATCAGACATTAGAACAAATAAGCTTTTCTTCATCTGAAGAAGTAGTGTTTCATAAAAAATTGAACACGGAACAAAATAAATATGATGAATATACCTATTCGGAGTTAGAAGATTTATTGGAAAAAGCTTCTGGAGAAGAACTAGGAGATATGTAGAGCTATGACAAATTTATCCAAAAAAGAAAATATAAAAAGTATTGAACAACAATCTTCAAACATTACAAAACAACCTCCAACGATAAGACCAAATATACATAATAATGAAGCTTCAATATCGACATCTTACTTTAATCCCTATGAATACATAGACAGAAGAGGGTATCGAGATAAGAAAAGAAGGTATAAAAATGAAAATGAAGAATTTATACCAAAAGAAAAATCATTAGAATTTATGAGAACTAACGGTTTTGTACTGGATATAGACTGTGTAAAAAATCCTGAAAAGATAATAGATCTATGGACTCAAGCCCTGGTCTATCAAGCACAAACAAAACCTTTACATCTGAACAAATGCTAAAAATCATAGAAACAGAGTTATCAGGAATAGTAGAAATGTGGTATAAATTTTATAAGCAAATTCAAAAAGATATCTCTTGACTGGATCGATAACCGGAGAAACTCTTTTAGAACCCTTAAAATTAATAGAAAACTTCAAGAAAGCAATAAAATATGAATTTCTAGGACAAATATATAATGAACCTAAAATGGAAAGAGAAAAAGCCTTAGAAGCCAAAAAACTACTAGAAAGACTATCAATCTGTGATATGTGTTATTTCGAAAAATAAACTTGTGAATTTCAAAAATATTACTATCAATATAAACCCACAACAAAAGATCAAAATATTATACTAACCACGTATTATCTTAAGCTATCTGAGCCTTGGAGTATTCGTTTACTTAATAATTATGGTACATATAATAAAGATAAAGTAGGCAACTTAGGAAAAAGAATATATTTTGCAAAAAAGAAAATTAATGAATGGTGGGTCGAAAGCCATTTAATGAATAGATCAAAAAGGATATATAAAAAAGGTTTATGCTGTGAAAAATTAGGAGAACCAACCCAATGGGATTGCAAAACATATAATTCACACTATACAAAGAAAAATAAAGGCTCTAGACAAAGAAATAAATATTCTAAGGATAAATACCCAAAAGACAAAAAATATAGATTTAAAAGAAGCAAAAGATATAAACCCAGAAAAATATATTTTAAAAGAAAGGATAAGGATATAAAAAAATAAAAAAGATCGTAAAGAATGTAGGTGTTGGACGTGTAATGAAATTAGACACCATGCCTCCAATTGTCCAAACAAAGTGAATCATAAAATAATAAGACTATATGAAGAATTTCAAGAAAAATATGAATCAATAGAAAAGCCATCAGACCTACAAAATGAATGTTATGAAATTGTTACAGAAAGCTCAAGTGAAGAAATTTGAAGTAGTGAAGAATCGAGCTCTAGTGAATCGGAAATAGAATATACATACATACATATACATATATATAGAAAATTAGATAGAGAAACGTTTGCGATAATGGAAGCTATAAATACTAAAGATCCAAATGAGAAAGAAGAGTTAGTATTTATTAACCCTACTAAAAAGACAAATAAGAAGTTAATATATCATCACGATAAATATAAAGTAAAAACAAAAAACAATAAGACTTTTACTACAGTAAAGCCAAAAAGTATAGAGAAACCAATGATATTTCTTCAAGTTCTACAGAAGATGAAGATAATATATCTATAAAATCTCTAGAATTAACAGAAAATATAAATATGGAAACCAGTCTAGCGTTTTTAGATAAAAATACTAATGATGAATCTACAGAAATCGAAGAAATAGTAGATAATAAACAAGAATTAAATAGATTATTAATAATCGACGAAAAGAAATATCAAGAGATAAAAAAGAAAAAAAATTAAATTAACATCAAATAAAATTTACTCTATACCATTAATAGCTTTCAAAAGTGAAACTAAATATGTTAAAAGACATTGGGAAAAGTCTATAGATATTAAAACAATTAAAGGACAAACATCTTTAAAGCTTTTAACGAGCGATATGATAAATAAATAGCTAAAATCTTTAAGTAAAAGATTTGTAGACAAAGTTAAATGTGTTCATCTAGGGGCAGTACAAATAATAGTAAAAGCATATTTTAGAGAAGAAATAAATGAACCAACAAAAATATGGATATTAGATGATAGAATCTTACAAGACACTAACGATGCTTTATTAGGAGTATTATATGGAAACTTAGTTTATAAAAAATTATTTTTCACTATATTCCCAGACTATGAAGAAGCTTACAAGATCAAAATATAGACCTAACATTATCACTAGGATATCAATTAGATAACATCCAAATGCCACCAGGAAGTAAAGTCTTTAGCATAACCGTCTGCCTGGCATATGCATATTCTTCAGGTCATCATATAGTAACAAGATATCAAAACAATAAAATAACAATAGAACCTTTGTTCGATAATATATGTGAAGTAATAGAAGCAATAAAATTATTAGATAACGAAATTACTATACCTCAAGAAATAGCCACAAGTAGATTCAATAGAAAAAAAACAAACAAAAATGATAGAATATCAATCGACACCAACAGAACTTACTATTTCAAAAGGAAAACAAAAAATAGAAAAACTAATAGAACGGCCAAGAAAATCAGTAAATCTACCAAGAAGCCATAAACAATGTTATATAGAAGGTTATGTTGATAACCAAAAGATTAAACTACTATTAGGTACAGGAGCATGTAGCTCTCATATACATTCTAAGTATGTACCCATAGAAAAAAGACTGGAAGCACCATCATATAAATTTAAAAATTATGAAAGAAAAATATATACATTAACAGAAAAAACTATGATGCAATTAATGATCATAGATGTTAAATATGTGAAATAGAAGTATACTTAGATGATCTTATAGATGATATGGGAAAAGAACTATTATTAGGTATGAACTTCATAAAACAAAAAGGACCCTTACTAATAGAAACACAAACTATTAAATTAGGAGAAATTAGAATAACAAGGTATGAAGAACTAAATTATATCATAGAAAGACTTAGCCTTATTACATCCAGAAATTCTATATACATAAAAGTAACAATAATGTATGAAAACTATAAACCCATAACAATACATGCTTATATAGACATTGGGGAAGGTATGTCTTTGATACAACCTACGATAATACCCACAGAATTATGGCAAAAAGAGCCTAATAGAAAAATTATCGGTTTAGATATAAATGAACGATTAAATGAATATAATATATTTATAGAAAACCTGAAGGTTCAAATAGACAATACACAAATTCAAATACCCTGGCAATCTTTTAGTCTTGCACCAGATATGCTTCTGGGTAATGACTTCCTATTATCATATTCTCCGTTTATACAAACAGTCAAAAATATTACAATCACAACTCCCTGCATTACTATGTTAACAACGCCACAGCTCCATCACGCATACTCAATTGCCAAGTCCTACCATCCAATTCCTCGCTCAAGCTAGCGTGGTGATCTCCCTGTAAAATTTGATAAAGAACCTTTATTATTTGCTCATATTTTGACCTTTGATGATATAATAAAGAAATTTGAGTTGACTTATTCTGAAGATCCCTTAGCAAAATGGGAAAAAGAAAAAAATATTTGCAAGAATAGAATTATTAGAGCCTACTAAAATTATTAGGGTAAAACCAATGCGATATAATAATGAAGATATACAAGAATTCCAAAAACAAATACAAGAATTATTAAACAAGAACATTATACAAAAAATAATAGTCCTCACAGCAGCCCGGCTTTTTTGGTTAGAAACCATACAGAGCAAGTAAAGGGTAAGGATAGAATGATAATTAATTATAAAAAATTAAATGAAGCAATTAGGTTTGATGGCTATTCTTTACAAAATAAAGAAGTTCTACTAAATTCCATACAAGGATCCAATTATTTTACCAAATTAGACTGTAAGTCCGGATTCTGGCAAATAAAGCTAGAAACAAGTAGTATTTTTTATACTGTGTTCAGTTGTGCTCAGGGACAATATGAATGGAAAGTTATGCCTTTTGGCCTAAAGAATGCACCCTATATCTTTCAAAGAAAAATGGATGACGTTTTTAAACCCTATAGACAGTTTTGCATAGTATATGTAGACGATATCTTAATATTTTCAAAAACTGAATTTGAACATGCAAAACATTGTAATATCATAGTAGAAATTTGTATTGAAAAAGGTACAACACTATCAAAAAGAAAAGCAGAAATAATAAGAACAAAATAAACTTCCTAGGTATAATAATAGATAAAGGTGAAATTGAATTATAACCACATATACTAGAAAAAATAGCAAAATTCCCAGATAATATAGAAGATGCAAAGCAGCTTCAGAGATTTTTAGGATATCTTAATTATGCAGAAAATTTTATAGAAAAACGTGCCTTTTATAGACATAATTTACAAAAGAAATTAAAGAAAAACTATAAATGGAAATGGGATGATGTAGATACCAATGCTATTTTAAAGATAAAAGAAATTTTTAAAAAGATGCTTAAGTTAGCGATACCATTAGAAAATGATGAACTAATAATAGAAACAGATGCTTCTGACCTATATTGGGGAGCAGTATTAATATGCAAACGAGAGGATATTGAAAGAATTTCTAGATACAAATCTGGAATTTAAAGATAATGAAAAGAACTATCATAGTAATGATAAAGAATTATTAGCGATTAAACTAGCAATAAAAGCATTCGAAATATATTTAAACAAACCATTTCACGTAAGAACAGATAGCATCACAGCAGCAACAAGAATAAAAAATAAGATAACAGAAGACGAGCCCAAAAAAAAGCTAATACGATGGCAGGGCTGGTTTAGTCATTACAATTTCACTATCTCACATATTTCAGGTAAAAAGAATATATTGGCAGATTCCCTCACCAGAGAGACGACGGGAATGCATATGGATATTTCTACCAAAAAGATGCTACTAAAAGAACTACGAGACATACATAATGACCTGGAGAAGGCCATGCTTCGGGTTCATAAACTAGAAGATCTTATAGATAAAGCACTACAAAAAGAAATTAAAGATGATATTGCTAAAGATTTAGAAGAATCGCTTAAAGAATATAAAATGAGCCTTGCAGAAGAAACAAGCGGCTCCAAAATGATTGAAAATATAAAATCTACTATACCCAATGATTTTGTTAATGATTTTGTTAACTGGCAAGAATTCTGCCCAGTTATTATGAAAACGAAGATGGATGGTTTCTTGGTGCTAAAGGATACCATCATAATCCATCTTATATATATATATATATATATATATATATATATATATATATATATATAAATGCCGATCCAGATGTAGTAAAGGCATTATATGATTATGGCTTAGTCCATATTATATATCCTTCTGAGGATCTTAGAGAACTAGAGCATTTGCCTGGTATAAAGAATGCAGTACGACAGCGTTGCAATATTATACGACATAAGAAAATCTATCTAAAGATTCATAGCGCTATTCCTGAAGAACAAGAAGACTTTGGTGTTCTTTTCCCTGCGTTACATATAGTAGAAATCGGAATCGGCGGTCATTAGTTCATTCCAAACTATGCACAGGGGAAAATAATACAAGATTCAGACGAGATTTCTTCAGTCCGAGCATGGGAAGCTTGACACCTAATGAAAATGCATCAAATAAAGAACCTGGAAATTTCCGGGTCTATAAAAGTAACGAAGAAGATCTAATCGTATCCTCAACAAAAAATACAAAGAATATTGAACATGAAGAGCTACGAAAAGAATGGATATAAAGGATTTATGGTGGAAGACTACTTTCTAAAGACACTAAAGAAAAATTAGTCAAGATAATTTCCTAATGACCCGTTGAAAGGAAATTAGTCAAGACACTAAAGGATTTATTAGTCCTTGGCTCTGTTAAGAAAAGAGCGTAACGCAATATCCCTCCTTGCGGAGTCACGAAGATAAGGCCCATCCCGGCTTTGATTATGGGAGCGTTTTGATTTCGTCTCTTCATGGAAGTCGCTCCATCGAAGTAGAGTTCCCATTGGGAATCATTTTCTTCTTTCTCTCCTTCGATTGTTTCGAACGTATGTTCATCCGGCAACTCACAATTTAAGGAGGAGTCGGCTGGTATCGGATCTCCGCAAGAAAGTCGGCAATGGCCCGTCCTTTCACTACTTTGAAGAGTCGATACGTTATCGAGAACTCCATCAGGAGGAGGGCCCATTTGGCAAGCCTTCCTGTTAATATGTCTCTTGACATCAGATATTTGAGAGGATCCATCTTTAATATGAGATGGACCTCATGTGCCAAGGCGTAATGTCTAAGCTTCGTTATCGCGAAGATCAGTGCCAGGCAATACTTTTCAATGGGGGAGTAGTTGTTTTCTGCCCCCAGGAGAACTCGACTCAAATAGTATAGAGCTCTCTCCTTTCCTTGATCGTTATCTTGTGCCCATAGCGCGCCTAGAGAATCCTCAAGGGCTGTTGTATATAAGATAAGGGGTTTTCCTTAACCGAAGCGGCCAATACCGGCGGATTTTGCGGTTATCGCTTGATTTCTTCTAGTGCATTTTGGAACTTTCGATCCCAGACAAACGGGGTCCTTTTCTTCATCAGATGACTGTAGGGACGGCATTTTCCGGAGAGGTTGGCTATGAACCGCCGGAGATAGGCGAGCTTTCCTTGAAGAGATTGCAATTGTTTGAGAGTTCTTGGCGTGGGCATTTCCATTATCGCCTTAATTTTTGAGAGATCGATTTCGATACCCCGGTACCGTATGATGAATCCTAAAAATTTGCCTGAGGAGACTCCAAACGTGCATTTTAGACGATTCATCTTCAGATTATACTTTTGAAAACGCTGGAACGCTATTTTTACATGTTCCCAATATTCCTCATGAGATCTTCTTTTAACCACAAGGTCTTCGATGTAGCATTCGACGATCTCATGGATGAGGTCATTGAAGATCTTTGTCATGGCCTTTTGGTATGTAGCGCCAGCGTTCTTTAAACCGAAGGGCATCTGTAACAACCCTAAACTTTCTGTACTGAATTTTTCCAAAATACAGAAAGGAATACCTTAGCCTGATCATAAGTTATAAATTTAATTTGCTTTTAAACAGCAAGAAACAACTTATAGCTCACTGGTTAAGCCTTGCACTGCTGTGACGCAGCCCATGTGTTCGAATCTCATCAGTCACATATTATTTTTATTAATTTTTCTTTTAATCTTTTAGAAGCCTAAGGGTTTACACGTACACTACACGTAAACTGAAGAGACATAGAATAAACAAACACGTGCACGAGAAAATATGAGACGACAGGGACACGTAGCGTGAATCCGAGCCGCATAGCACCCAATCTAACTGGCGAGATTGGCCTTTTACCGGCGTCACCAGCCCCTCCATAGGGGATGCTCCCCATCTTTTGCCCCTTGCACCTGTTGGCCTACCCCACTTCCCTCATACCATTTGTTTTCTTTAAATTTTTCTAGAGAACATTGAATCACCCCTTTAATCCTTTTAAATGCAAATTTTTAATTCTACAATTTAATACACTAAACTCTAGTTTTCCCTATAAATACCACACTTCATTTCACCCTCCTCATTCAGAATTTCCCCATAAAAACTCTCTAAAACTTTCAAGTCCTTTTAGTGTACAAGTGGAGTTAGCGAAGGATGAAGTTCCGGCGACGTTCCAAGGAGATTCCGGCGACGAAACGACGCCTTGAAGCCTTCCTTAGTTTCCTCTCTCCTTTCTATTGTTCCATAGCCAGTAAGTCCTCTCTCCCCCTCTCATCTTCTATTCTAAAAACTTTGATTTCTAAAACCCGACGGAAGCGGAGTTAATCCGACTTCCGATTCGGTTTTTTCTTAAAAAGGTTATTTTTCAACAATCAATACCATACTCTCATATAATGTTCAACAAATATTAACAAACACTTTAAAACAAGTTTCATCTCAAAATATTATTTTATATAATTTTTATTTTATTTTTATGGTAAAATACCACATACTTCATTTCCGACATAAAACAACACAAAACTTGTATTACCTTTAGATAACTCACGGGGTAATGACCTATCTCATCACAACACACATCTTTGATATAGCACGATGAAGTTTTGAGAATATATTCATGGGATAACTGTAACGTTCTGAAAATTCGATTAGGTTAATTGTGTATTAATTATTGATAATACGTGTTTTCCGTAAAAACCAAGATATAATTATTTTTCCACATAGACTTAAATATACCTATTTTAGCTATGTAATTGCTAGTATTGGTATTTAATTAGTCACTTATTAATTGCTAGTTTACTCAAATATTTTCCTTAATTAATTAATTTTAATTGTTATTATAATCGTGCACTTATACTCCAAATTAGCGATAATTACAAATTAGAATGGGTTAATACAAGTTTAGTGCACCATGACCAACTAAACACAAATGTGACATGTTGTTGTAATCAAGGTTTGAACATGGTTCGAGAATTATATTAACCTTTTTTTTGAAATAAAAGAAAAATGGAAAATGAAGAGATAAAGAGGCATGGTGTTTAATAATTGAGGTATGGGCTTTTCTTGACTTGACATTATATACACTCACACACTCACCTCTCTCTTCCCCACTTGCTGGCCGAGCCTGCACAGCGCCCCCCCTCTCCTTCAACTTCATTTCTTCATCTCATCAAAAATAAAATAAAATGAAAGGAATAAAGAAAGAAGGCATGGGGTGTAATAAATGATGTATGTGGGTATTTTCTTGGCTTGGAATATTCTACACACCTACCCACACTCACTCACCCCTCATTTTCCTCACTTGACCGAGCCCTATTCAGCAGCAGCTCCCCCATTTTCTCCACCTCTTTCCACTTCAAAAATCCTCAATTTTCATCAAAAAATCCACACAAAAATCTCACAAATTCATAGTAAATCTTCACCCAATTTTCCTTGACCTAATCTAGCATGGATCTTGGAGCATGAAACTATTTTGGAAGGCTAAGTTACAAGTTTGATCTCAAATTTGTAGAGGTATAAATCCTAACCCTATGGTTAAATTGTTGGTTAATTTCTTTAATCTAACTTAATTAGGTTTTAATGTGGTTCTAATTCCAAGTTTGAAATTTTAAAGAAAAGGGTTTAAGCTAAAGTTAGGGTTTTTCACATCATTACTAAGTTAGTTTAGTGTAGCTTACTATCTAGTGACTTTACAAACCTAATCTAAGTGGTTACCTTGCTTAAGTGGTTTCAGATTATTCTAATTGAGTGTTTATGAAAGCAAATTGCATGTTTATTGTGGGTTTGTATGAGATCATATTAATTAGTGAAGCATGGCTTATTAGGATGTTTACTTGTGATGGTGGCCACTAGACCGCTAATCCGTGAAGTTTTGTGCCAATACCCCATTGGCTTGCTTATTAGGTTTTTGGTATAAATTGGTATTGGTTTAGTTTGACGTTGTGATGGTCTACAATCCATTTTCTATGATATATATTGTGTTGTGAATGCGCGGTTGATACGATTGGATTCTAGGTTTGGAGATTTCTACATATAGCGACCCCTAGTTGTGGTGTGGCGATGTCGTGCGCGTTTTGTGCACCAAAGTGCACAAAAGTCTAACTTATGGACCTTAATTCTTTCGTATCGTTATCTTTGTGTTTTCTCAGGATATTTAGCCTTATGTGTTGCATTGTATAATTCTAGGATCGGATGCAGAGGCGTCGGATGTGGCGCGGAAAGGTAAGGCTGAGATCGGATCAGATTAGCCGAGGCGTCCCGGTGAGTAGATGTACACATCTATGGGGGGATCGTCTAGATGGCACAAGGCGCCCAATAGTTCGGATTACTAGTAATGCTTGTATTTATATGCGTAGTCTTCTAGTCATTCATCTCATTACATTGCATCATCTTATACACACACACACACACACACATATGATATCTCATAGGACACTTGCACCATTACCATTGGTTCATGCCGCACGTGCACTAATTATGCGAACACACACGCCATTGGTAACTGCTATGTCACGAACACTATAGAACTTGCTTAAATCAGTATTTGAGCGTTTGCGTAACTTATGATATGTAACTTGTAATTGTATATTCATTTCATCAGGATGGATACGTAGGATTGCTAGTCATATATATATATGTATGTATGTATGTATGTGTGTGTGTGTGTGTGTGTGTATATATCATTGCATCATCATTCATGTATAGTTTTCTAGTCACACATCGTATTTCATATTATTGATACTATAGACATTCATCATCGCCGACATATTAATATATTGTGATTTTCTTGGAGATTTCCGTGTTTATGAGATTTATGGATTTTGGGGAAAACCGCAAGAATTAAATAAACCTATTATCATTTTAAAAATGCAAGTTGCAGTTTTCTCGTGATATGATGTATGTATCGTCCACCATGAGTTTTCCTGATTTCAGTTGGTTTTTGAGACCCGATTCGAGGAGTTGGATGAACCGTCTCGGGTACATGGTGGACCCGGTATGGTACCCCGGGACGAGAGTGTTTTTATGGGGATGACGATGAGCCAGGCCGGGGTGGACTGCCTACCGGTGATATCTGACACGGCGGATATCCGGAAAATACTGACGTAGTCGTGAGATTTGATGATATGGGCCGATCCGGACTAACGGAGCCCGAGATATTGAGACATTGAGATATTGAGATACTGAGACATTGAGATATTGGGATATGTATATATTGTATCGATGCTTAACACGGATTTTCTGTCGATTTCATTGATCATACTTCAGTTTATTGCACAGGGGTTTTTCTAAGATAAGAATAAAGATTTTCTCATACCAGACGTGTTCAGGTTTCATGGTTGATTATACATTCATGTTGCATTCATGCTAGTACATCGTATCATATTGATATATGTAGGTTGTGACGTATTTACATGCATGCATACGCTGGCCGTATTAGATGTTACTTACTACTCACGAGTTGGCAACTCACCCCCGTTGTGCCATAGTATCTTGCAGGTCTAACCCGTCAGCACAGTAGCGACGGGCGTACTTCCTCTTTTTGCTCCATTGCTTCGATTTGCAGCTTGCTCGTTGGTGGGTTGAGGATATTCTTTTACTCCCACCATGTATATTATTTTGTATCTAGTATACTCCATCTACCTTTGTATATTGGACTAGACGGTGAGACTCGTGAGATTTGTATTTGTGGTATTCGGTGTCGATGCTCACTTGAGCCGACGTGGTGTTTTCTTATTTCTTACTTTCAGATGCTTATTGTGCACTTTATGATGTATATTTATTGCTTGTGGTTGTGATTCCGCCTTTGGCGAAGAGCTAGCTCCCGCTTGGGGATGCCTTTATTCTTTACTTATGCATATTTTGTATTGTACCCGTTTCGGGGCCAGTTTT
Source organism: Agapanthus africanus (assembly GCA_030015575.1). Lineage (NCBI taxonomy): Eukaryota > Viridiplantae > Streptophyta > Magnoliopsida > Asparagales > Amaryllidaceae > Agapanthus > Agapanthus africanus. The sequence goes on from CM057338.1 coordinate 28,771,521, forward strand.
TACAAAGGAGACTCTGTCGAAATTTTCTGGAAATTTTAATGTTTTAAAAATGTTTAATGCAACTTATTTTGTAAAAATCGCTTTCTTTAAATAAGTTTTCCTTCACTCTATTTCTTTAAATAGTTTAGATTTCTGGGCTTTGGCTTACTTAGATTGTGTTACGCCTTGAGACGTTTCGTAATTTAAGTGCCAGTTACATTCCGTACCTTCGGGTTGTGATAATAACATGACTTTACAAATAAATACCAACAATTTGCAAAACCATTTCTTTAAAAAGTGTGTTAACCAATTCCTTGAAATTACGCCTCTACAACCCATTTTGGAGAACCCCGATCGGGATGGTGCGGGTTATCGCACGTTCTCGGGCTTAGTAGAGCGAGATGTAGACCTCCGAAAGGAGCATTCGATCTCGATGGAATTTTAATGCATTTTTCTGTAGAAAACGGGATTTCTAGAAGAATAAATAAAAATTTATTTTTATTAAATATATAATTATCATCAAAATATCTATTTTAATTATATTATGTAAATATTCCAAGTTTTCCAAATCAAAGGAATCACCATTACATGAAAATACTATCCAAATACAAAACAATTCCAATATTTCAACAAAATACCATATATTATTAAAATTAGGTTACTTTTATAAAATATACATCTATGAAAATCCTAAAGACGATAATTAAATGCTTGAGGTGTATTTTGAAATTATACCAAAACTATTTTTTACATAAACCCCCCTCAAGTTATACTAAATTACAATAAGGACCCTAGTAAAAATAGGTTTAAGCGGGACCAGTTCTCTTGAGCCTCAGGGAGCCGGAGAATATTGATGCTTGCCTATTTAAGGTAGATAATCTAACAAACGGTGTTATCAACACGGTAATTGACTTGGAAAAAGACACAAATCCTGCCATCCATGTGCAGCAGTTACCGATAACATCAAAACTAATTAAGGATTTCAAGTTCTTTTCAAAGTGTCTGACTTAGACTGAGTCTCAATTTAATCAATCTAACTTGAATGTGATTTAAGTATAAACTACAATTCAACATGAATCCGTCTGTTCAATCTATATCAATTTATATTGACCGAACCGAACCATGGATATACTCCGTTTACATGACTCTCCATTTACATCCATTCCATTTACTAATATCATAGTTCCGGCAAGTCATCCATCTATATAACAAACAATACAATCAATACAATAAGATATTACTGGGTTTATAAAGGGGTAGACTGGTACGAAATATGTTAAAAGTGGCACGAAGTGGTCACTTAAGACGTAATTACATCCATGTCGTTGTTCCGTGGTATTTTCGACGGAGCCTTGTACTACGGGTTACCAAAGTCCACGGTATAAGTTGGACTCCTCTCGTATGCACTGGCATCTTCTGTACCAAGCTACAAGCACTACGTTAACCTAACAATCAAATATTATACTAGATATACTTTCTTTTCTATCTATTCTACTTCTCTCCTTCTTTGGGACTTACCGAGCGATTGTTCGCTGACGACATTCCTATCTCTCTCTTTTTTGGAATGTTGTCAGGTGAATCGGACGCACTAGAGCCGAGACCAGCCAGGAGCATTTAGAGCAGTACACTAAAGACCCGGAGCATTAGACTTTACTTGTACATATTTTCATTTCAGTTATGCTATTGTTTAGGCATCGCTTTCTACTCATGTATTTACATTTCAGTTGTACCTGTAAAAGAATGTTTAATAAATAAAGTCGTTGTTCATTTACTTTCCTATCTATTGTGTACTTTACTTTATATTGCTTAGATACGCTTAGCTTGTTTACTTCGGAGTAAATACGTAGCGGACCTTGCCGCGTTTCCTTCCCGTACACCGGGAAGCGGGGCGTGACAGCATCACCTTATAGCAAAATATGCCCAGCAGAGTCCGGAAGGCAGTATGCTTTTGATCTTCAGGATGCATTTTTATTTGATTGTATCCTGAAGATCCATCCATGAAGGAGAAGACCTCATGGGTAGACGTGTTATCGATCATCAGCTTGGTAACTGGTACTGGGAAGTGATCTTTCGGGCAAGCTTTGTTGAGGTCCTGAAAGTCCACGCAGATGCGCACCGTCCCATTTTTTTTCATCACCGGAATAATGTTGGCGATCCGGTCAGTATATTGAACTTCTTGGATGAAACCGGAGTCGATTAGTTTCTTGACCTCAGCATTTATACTCATCTCAAGTTCGAGCCACATTCTTCTTGGCGCCTATTTAACTAGCTTTATGTCCGGCGATATGGCCAGTTTATGTACTACCACTTTTGGATCTAGACCCGGCATCTCAGAATAGTTCCATGCGAAGCAGTCTTTATATTGCATGAGCACGTCCTTCAACATGGCTACCAGTTTTTCAAATAGTAGCTCACTGATGAACGTTGGCCTCGGATCCTTTTCCGACCCTAAGTCAATTTTCCTTAGGTTATCCGCCGTAGTGTGTATCCCATCTTCCAGCTCCTTTGGGGCCGGTGAAAACTCTGAGATCACCTCATTCTCGTCCTCTTTTGCGAAGCACATGTGGAAGTCATCCATAATCTCGTGCCCTCCCTCTTTTAAGAGTGTTATCATATGGCAGGTATGAGTTCGCTTCCATTTTTTGTGTTGAGAAGGTCCTATCCTCATGGTATAGGTCCTCTTTGGCTCATGCTTTTGCGGCTGGGTTACCCTCCAGCTGTCGGATAAAGCGAACATGCCTTGTTGATACTGGTTTTCTACCCAGTCTTTGAAGGTGAAGCAGTCTTCAAGGGGATGACCTATTGCTCGGTGGTAGGAGCAATATTCCGGATGACGGACCTCGTTTATTTGTTCGGGATGCCGAGATTCCGGGAGTGTCATCATTTGATGCTTCATGACAAGGTTGGATATTTTCCTCGTCTTGTCTTGGGGGAAAGTGTATTCCCGACTCATCTTCTTTATAAAGGACGGGTTCCAATCGACCTTTTCTCGATTGCACGGCCTCTTGGATCCGCTTCGTTGTTTTCGAACGTTGTTTGCGTTCTTTGCCCTATTTTTGCCTTTATTTCGGGATTTTCCCCTTTCGCGAGGACATACAGCGGGCTGGGGATAAAGGGCGTTGTAGCGCTGCATCCTGGCCTTTTCATAAATGGCCATTTCACGGCTATGATTATCTCGGCTCTTTTGAAAGGCTTCTTTTATTAGCTTGTCTATTTGTTCTTCGAGCGACGGACTTAACGTTTTTAGAGCGGGACTTCACTCTGTTTCAACATCACGACCATTTGGAAGAGCATTTTCCTCTTCTCTGGAGCTGTTTATGACGCGGCAGCTATGGAACTGCTCCCGTTTCTTGGACTGAATGTATCCGAGCTCGGTTGTCTCTATCTTCCTGTTGGGCATCTTTCGCTGGGTTCCAGGGATATCCCAAATCTTTTTGTAGAATTGGGCTGGCCGAACAGTTTGTTCGAGGTGTACACCTTGGCACTTTAACAACCTTTTCAATCCCTCCACGTAGTATCTTGGTAGACGGATTAGTTGAAGCCTGTCGAGTGCAAAATAGACACCGTGCCAGACTTCTTTCTCTACCCCGGTCTTCGTAGATTGGTAGAAGTGGATTGCCTTTTCACCTCTTCGTCTGGGAGGGACGTAGAAAGTCTGTAATTCTTAGACGCTGTATGTATCGAGCGCATCAAGTTTCTTATAATACCGAGGCGGAGCCATTGTGATTTGCAGACTCTGATTGGCTCTGGCGAAGGTTTGCACCGACGGGCGGATGGAGAACACTGCGTTGGCCTCGTACTCAGAATAGCTGCCAAAGACCAAAATAGGCGTAGATGGTCCGGGCCTATCGTTTTCTTTCTGGGGTTGCCCCGAGTAGACTATTTCTTCATCTTCCTCGGAATCACTCCCAAAGATCGGGATAGTGGCGACGGACTTCTGTTTATCCTCCGGTTTATAACACTTTTCTGTATCTTCGAAGTCTGGTAGGAAGTACTTTACATCTTCATATTTCCGGACCTCGTTTACGGAGAACGGATTTAGCTCTCCTGTGATGGTGTATTCCAAGCCATCCTTGAAATACTTCATACACTGATATTGTGTAGAAGAGATGACGTTATACTCATGCAATCAGGGCCTGCCGAACAAAGCGTTATAGCAAGTCTTGGCATCAATGACGTGAAATTTGATGTCGGTGACGAGCAACCCGAAGCGCAGCGTCAGTATTACGGACCCAAGCGTCCGTGATGACTGTGAGTCGAATTCGGATATGGTAATTTTGTCTCGGACCAGGTGTTGAACGTTCATGCAAATCTCCTTTAGAACTCTCACGTTGAGAAGGTTGACGGGGGTTCCGTTGTCAACAAGGATTTTCCCCATCTTGATGTCGTGGTAGTACCCGGTGACGTATAATGGGTGGTTATGTTCACACGTACCGAGGAGGAGATCTTCATCGCCGAATGTAATGTCAGCTGTGTGAACCTCTGCCAGCTCGTCCTTCATCTTCTCTTCTGCAAGGAAAGCTTGGAACTGATCAGGCTCTTGTAATGCCTTGATCAGAGACTCTCGTGCCTCTTTGGACAAGAGTAGAGAATCCAATTTGCTCAACTGTGAGGGTATTTTTCTCATATGTGCTAGGACATTGTAATCTATCTTATTTTTTCTAGGCAGGTCCCTTACTGCGAGCTCTTTGACAACTCCATCGTCGAGAGCAATTTCCTCAGAGATTTTCTCTTTCCCTTTATCTTTTTTTCTCGAACCTTTGTTTGTAGGTCCGAGGTTCTTTTCAGGCAGCGTGTGGTTACGCAGCTAAATATTCTCGCAGTTCTTCTCCTCCTTTTCTTTTTCGGAGGTAGAGTCTTTGAAGAGATGGCTGAGGGGTATTTCGTCCTCAGAATCGCTCCTGAAAGTAAGAACTTGGGGTTTCCCCCTTTCTAAACTGGTACCAACCATATGACAGTTGCCAGTATTTTTTTACGCACATCTGTCGCACTCTTTTGTCGTCGTCGAGCTTCGCTCTTCACCCTCTTGAAGTAATTTTGATGAGCAACATATCCTTGCCAACACTTCTTGAAGGTACTGCATACTTCGGTGGGATGGGTAACACTCCGATGATATAGGCAGTAGTTTAGATATGAATCCTCTCCGTCGAGGCATATGACCCCGGGAGTGTTTCCTACCAGAGATGGCAGCTTTATTCCTATTGACAGGGCTTTGGCGAACCGCTTCTCTATCTTGATCCTGCTCTTATTTTTGGCAGGTGTGGTTTGGTTTGGTTGGAGTACTTTATGACTCATCCTTACCGCAGCTTCTTCATTCTGACTCTGACGCTTAGCCTTTTCGTATATGTCTGTTTCGCGTTCTCGGTCAGCTTTGCTTTTTCGAAAGGCTTCATTTAACAGCCTATCGATCGGGTCTTTTGGAAGTTCCAGAGATTTTAGCGCCGTTTCTGATCCCAGTTGCTTTGCGTTGTTTTCTGATGCTGAGAGAGTTTCTTCTTCATTTAATAACGAATGGGAAAACATGTGGCAACTTGCTACATGGTCTTCGGTTTCTTCTGATGAGTCATTTTCCTCATCGTTGTCACTATCCTCGTTCTCAAGAATATGCTTGAGGAACTCTTCGAGCGTGACCGGTTTCCGCGCCTTCTGGTTGTACTCCTCCAGCGCGTCAATGTACTTTTGTAGGTTTGTGCGTTTGTCATCATACTCGGCAGGCTGCACAGGCTTCTTGGTCTTCTTCTTTTTCTTTGAAGACTTTGAAGGCTTGACTTGGGGATTTTGCCCTTTGTCAACAATCTCCTGTATGGGATGCGGTTTCAGCATCCCTTCGATGATTTTGGGTTCAAGTGGGCTTTTCCACCTGACTGCCGGACATGCCTGTAGAGCTTTCAGCATTCTTTTGGTTTTAGCTGAAAGAACGAACTCCTATGGAGTTTCTTCCACGAGCGAGCATGATGCCCCCGGCGCATCCACTTTTTTGGGAGTGTGCTTCTGTGGTGGGTTCACCCTCCAGTTCTCAGATAGCGCGAACTTTCCCTGTTGATACTGGTCCTCGACCCAGTTTTTGAAGATAGGAGCAGTAGTTGGGGTTGTTGACATCGCCAGTTTGCGGTGGATGCCGTAGGTCTGGCAATGTGATGAGTTTGTTACGCATTGCCAGCTCAAATAGTCTCCTCATCTTATCGCGGGGAAACGAGTAAGCGCATCCTACCCTTTCTTCCAGGGATAGTCGTGGACGTGCATTGTTTTGGCGAACCACCGGTTTTGGGTCGCTTGGTTGTTGTTGAGTATTGGCGACGAAGGCCGCTTTCCCTTTACCCATGGCGTTTCAAGGGTCCTTATTTAAGGAGGAAGGCCCATGGCCCATCTGGTCCATTTGGGCCAGCTTATCGATCAGAGCCTGGAAGGTCGTCGACTTGAAGAACGTCATGAACTGGGACACAATCGTTTGCGGATCCAGGGTCCCGATGAACATGCCCACGGCGGGGGATTCTTCGATGCGTTGTTCGCACTTTGACCACAAGTTCCGCCACCGGATCGCATATTGGACTCAGGTTTCTCCTGGCATTATCCTGGCATTGATTAATGCCATGATTGGAGTGCGCTCGCTCACGCTGGCAAACCGCTGTGTGAACAGCAGCTCCATCTCTGTGAATGTCTTTACGGAGTCATTTGGGAGCTCCGAGTACCATTCAAAGGCCGTCTCCGACAGGCTACCAACGAACTGGTGAAGCAACAGTTTGTCGTCACCTCCAATGTTGCCGCACAGAGCTCTGAACTGTGCGACGTGCTGGTGTGGGTTGCCTGTCCCCTTGTACACATGGAACTTGGGGATCGTATATCCTGGCGGGTACTTTATTTTGTCATACCAGTCTGGATACGGTCGCCCAGTTCTGACAGTTTGGCAGGCCGCTTCATTTGCTTAATGAGTTCGTATTTGTTGAGCGATGTAATCATCAAGGGCGGCCTTGGAGATCGTTTCCTCCTTGGCCACTAATAAGGCCGGAAGAGGGTTTGATGTTTTCCCTCTGTTATCCTCGATAATTATCGGCGGATCCTCGGCTGGGGAGTCTGGCTGGATCATCATTCCAACCATGTCTTGGAACAAGAGAGCCATCTGCTTTATGTTAGCAGCCTGCTCTGCGGCTTCCTTGTCTTTTCTTTTAAGCACCCTTCGCAGGAACTCTGTATTAGTCTCCTGCTCTTGGCGCTGTTCGGCTGTTGGGTCCGGACTTTCTTTCTGCGTGGTGAGTGCTGCCATTTTGGTCAGCATCTCCTGGAGCTTTTGTTGTTGCTCCTGAGCTTTTATCAGCGATCGAGTTTGTGGTCGATGACCTACGGAAGCATGACTTTCTTCTTTTCTGGAAGCCATGTAAACCGTATGCACGATTATTCCCCCAGCCTTGGAGCATTTGGGTCCATCGCCTTTGGAATTTGCCACAGGCAGTGGGATTTTCTCCGGCCGCCTCCTTTTATGGGAGGTCAAAGTTGAAGGAGCCGTTGTAACAGGCACCCGTGTGGAAGAAGTCCCTCGCTTTATGGTGGAGGGATGGTATTCCTCTTGCCGAGCCTTTGATTTTTTCGGTCAACGAGAGTAATCTTTGCTGATCACAGAGTCTTGGACTTTCCTCCAGATTCTATGAATTTGGGAGGAGAGCTGTTGATGGGAGCGCTCCGTCTTTGCCTGCACTGTGGCTTCTGCAGGCGGGGGCGATTTCTTTAGCACCGCCGTTGGAGAGTTCTTGTGTACCCTCCTGAGCAGATCAAAGTTGTTCCCGGTTGGAACAACAGCGCCAACTTCCACCGTTGGAGCTGGTGGTGTACGTCCAGAGGGGGAGTTGCCCTCATCTTTTCTCATTTGGCGCCAGTGACGACGTCGAGTATGTCTTGCAGACAGGACCGCCTCAGTTTTGGAAACGGCTTCTTCGTGCCCCCAACTTTGGTGAGGGACTGCTGTTGGTGCCAGCCTGTTGAAGACTGACGTCCTTGGTAGAGTTTGAGGAGGACTGGCCAGCCTTTCGAAGACCGACTTTCTGGTAGGGGAAGCACCTTTGATGACTTCACTTTCAGGAGGATTTGGGAGGGCCATCCGTTTTGGGGCAGCCCTTTCAGATATCACGAGCCTCTTTACGGGCCCGTTTTAGTTCTTGCTCTGTTTGCTGAAGAATGAGACATCTGAGCTTCAGCTCGGCCTGTCGAAGACTAAGACATCGGATTTGGACGGCCCATTGATAGGGGCCGTTGTGGTTGCAAGTCGATCAAAGACTGACCTCTTGGGAGCTTCTTCCTGCGACGTTGAGGCACCGACACCCACTGGTGGGAGCATAGTCCCAAAGAACAATCCCGTGGTTGCTTGCGTAACTTGCCCCACCGGCATTGAAAAGATAGAGGCCGCGTTGGGCCCGTAAGTCACTCCTCCAGTTGGGGCAAAGTGGGAGTTGTTGTTGCAAGTTGTGCAGTTGGAAGCCATTGATTTTTCTTCTTCTACACAGGAACAAGACACCAAATCTTAGTCCCTCGAATCTAAGGGCAACCATAGCGAACCACGATTTTGTTCGCAAAACACGACACACGAAGTGTGGAATGGAAAGAGGAAAAGGTCCCACCGGGCGTGCAAGAATCTGTTCACCGCCGGAAACGGAGACGAACCTGGATAGATCGTCTTGCCTGAATCTGGGGGCAGATGCTATTTGGATTTATCCGTCCACCTCTCTGAAGATACCAAGTTGATTTATGGCACCGTATATTGGAGGTTTGGATGGATGCGACCGTTGTAGCAGAATTTATCAGATCCCCCTTCATTTTATGAGGGGTTTTTGATTGTGGGGACGCTCTTCCCTGCAGGCGTAAGCCCCTGCAATTAATTACGTTACCGCATTGCGATAACCAATTTCTCCTGCTCCGGAAGTTCACTTCGTGTCGTTTGTGTTTTTGTTTGTTTCGGTTGCCCGTGGATTATATACGGAGACTAGTTTATGTCGTCGCCCGTAGGACATGGATTAGTCCAAATTCGTATATTTTTAGATTCGGGATTGGTTTATTTAAGGACCGTTAATTTGGTTTGAGATTAAAATCAACTTAAATATATATAAGTATTTGGGGCTCAGTTTGTTTTTAGTTTAAGGACGTCACGGTCCATTATCGCCATGTTTGGGGCAAATATTAGTTTAAGGACATTTCGGTCCAACATTCCCGTTTTGGGGACGAATATTAGTTTAAGGACATTTCGGTCCCTTATTCCCGTTTTGGGGACGAATATTAGTTTAGGGACATTTCAGTCCCTTATCCATCTTGCGCGCACATGTATTTGTTACGTGACGAAGTGAATAGTGGTGATATGGAATGTTCTCAATTTGGAGCACGATCTGATTTGAGGCCTGCACATTAATTTCGAAGTGCATCAATGTAAAAGAAGTTGTTAGTCGTCGGGACCCGTCACCTCTCTAAAGATATTGAAGAATTACAACGACATGTATCAAAGGTGTGAAGAGATGTACCCTTAAACCAAATCCCGTATTTAAAGGAAAAATGGGTGATGGTCCTAAGAATCGTTAGTCATATTTGAGATTAAGATTAACTTAGGAGATATGAGATGAGTATTATTTTGGATATCATTAATAAGAGAACATTAGTTATGTTTGAGACTAAGATCAGTTTGGATATCAATTTGGATATCATAAATATATGCTTAGCCAATTTGGGCTAAGATTGGGTTTCTGTAACACCCAACAGTGCTAAGCACTCAGCACTCACGTGTGTTTCACGTGAGGCGCTGAAATAGTGCTAAGAACTAGTTTTTTTTATGATGCCCACATGTGTTTCACGTGAGGCGCTGCACTAGTGCTAAGCACTAGCTTTTTGTGGCGCCCACGTGTGTTTCACATGAGGCGCTGCACCAGTGCTAAGCACTAACTTTTTCAGGCGCTCATGTGCGTTTCACGTGAGGTGCTATGTAGCTTGGCCTTGAGCGCTCACGTGCTTTTCACGTGAGACGCTGAGTTTTTTTGGAGATTTAATTTCTGTTGATGTTTTTAGAGAACTTAAATCTCTGTTAATGGTATTTTGACCATTAACGATCACCAAGATCACTATTTTGTTGATCTTGGATTGGGTTCTTTAATAACTAAGTTCTTGATTTGAAGGAACTAAGTTTCTTGAATATTATGGACTCCATGTTCTTCATGTTCAACCTTGTTCTTCTCTGAATTTTTGATTCTCAAGAACAAGATTTTTCTGATGAGAATTAAATTCTCAATTTATGGAAAGACTTGTCTTATGGATCTCAGATCCAGAGGAAGAACTAAGTTCTTGTAGAAGGGTTAAACCCTTAGATATAGTATGTTAGGTAAATGAGATATTTTGATCTCTTCTTTTTTCTTTACCTAAGGTTTTTAGGAGGGAGATTTTCTTCTTTGAGAGAATTAAATTCTCTGTTATTTTGAGAGCCTTCTGTATTTTTACAGAAGCTTATGGGGTGTCTCCGCTCCTTTTTCTCTCTCCTCTCCTTTGATTGATTTCTTTACTTCTATTTATAAGAGAAGTGAAAAATTAATTTGTTGAGAAAATCTCTCATTGAGAGATCATGATTGATTTCATGATCAATCAAAATGATCTTTTAGATCAATCGGTGAATTTTATTCACCATTGGATTTTTAATCCAAAGTCTCTCTGTTTAACAGAGAATATTTCTTGTTTGTTTAACAAGATTAGGAAATATTTTCCTAAGATAGTGTAGGGTGTTTTTCGTCACCCCGTTGAGATGGGAATACGCGCGCGCTTGTCAGGCGTACTACAGATTCCCTCTGCCTAGGGTAGGCCGGGGTTTATTGATTGTGGGGATCCGAATCTGCGGCAGCCGCGGACTAAGCTGCCGTTAATTACCCCTCGCCTTTGGGGCGAGGGAACCTCCGATTAACGGGTTAAACTGGTCATGCGAACTCAATGTGCAGTGTACGTGTGTTGTGTTTTGAAAGGGGAGGTTTGGATATATCGGGAGCCACGCAGAGTTTTTACGGGGGTCCCGCTACCCGGATAGCGGGCTGGGGGTCAAGGAGGCTAGCGGCCCCCTTGCGGGGTGCGGGACAGCGCCCCGTTAGAAATTTTTTTCTAACAGGGACAGTGTCGTGGACCACGTGTGTGTGCAAATATGTATACATATGTATATATATATGTATATATGTATATATGTATATATATATATAAAAGAAAGAAAGGGGGAAAAGGCATCCAAAGGATGTATGAGGGCAGCACCTTGGGCGCTGTGCGCCTAGGTGCTGTGCGCCTAGGTGCTGTGCGCTCAGGCGTTAGAGTGCCACGTGTCGGCACGTGGGCGCTCTGCGCTTGAGCGCAAGTGCGCCACGTGTCGGCACGTAGGCGCTTTGCGCTTGAGCGCTTGCGCTGCGCCACGTGTCGGCACGTAGGCGCTTTGCGCTTGAGCGCAAGCGCGCCACGTGTCGGCACGGGGGAGACTTGCGCACGAGCGCTTGCGCTTGGGCGCAAGCGCGCCACGTGTCGACACGGGGGAGACTTGCGCTCGAGCGCTTGCGCTTGGGCGCAAGCGCGCCACGTTTCGGCACGTGGGCGACTTGCGCTAGGGCGCTTGCGCTTGAGCGCAAGCGCGCCACGTGTCAGCACGTGGGCGACTTGAGCTCGGGCGCTTGCGCTTGAACGCAAGCGCGCCACGTGTCTGCACCGGGGCGACTTGCGCTCGGGCGCTTGCGTTTGAGCGCAAGCGCGCCACGTGTCGGCACGTGGGCGACTTGCGCTCGGGCGCTTGCGCTTGAGCGCAAGCGCGCCACGTGTCGGCACGTGGGCACTCTGCGCTTGAGCGCCGGCGAGAAAAAGTGGCTTTTAGCCTGAGAAACAGAAGCTATGCTTCAGAAAGGAAATATTTGTTATGTATATATGTATGGAGTTAAACTCCTGGGATGTTTTGAAGCTGATGAAGGGGGTTCTTCTTCTTCCTTTTGTTGTTTGGCCGGATCTTGAAGATCAAGAGGTAGGAGATTTTAAAAATCACTCCTTTTTGAGATCTGATGGGAGATCTGAGTTTCCCTTTGTGGGTTTTGTGGTGGAAAACTACTTAGTTTTGGAAAAGAAAGAGTAAAACTCTTGATTTAATTCAAAAGAATTGAGAAGGTTTAGAACCTTGGAGAAGGAGCAGGAGGCATAAAGAACCCTAGTTTTTGGGGGGAATGAAAAAGTCTATCTTTTTTTATTCATCATGTTGCCATATATAGGCTTACATATTTACATATAGCCCCTTGGGCTTTACAAAAATGGTATTTTAGCCATCCCATGGCTCATGTGCTATTTCATTTTTGCACATAAGCCATGGGCTTACAAAATATTGGCTTTATGCCCATTTTGTTTTCATTCATGCATAAACAATTACATAAAAATTATTTATTACATGATTTTGTTGTTGGCATGGGGAGGCTGGCCGCGGGCTCGACTTGGACATGGGCCCGCTTGACCTGGGTTTGGGCCCACCTGGCTTGGGGTTGATTTTGATTTTGACTTGGTCAACCGGGGTGTAAATTTTTACCCCAACAAATTGCCTCCCATCAATAAATGCACACCGCACATGTGGGTCGTGTGCATGAAATTGATGGATCTTCTTTCACGTGGAGGCGACTTGCTTTGGTTCCTACTTTTTGGGATGCACTGCCCTTTTTACGACGTGGACGGTCGACGCTTGATGCGTCTCCGAGACAGAGTGTCCGTGGTAGACGTTTCCCTTGCCCGGAGCGATCCGGTTCCTGCTTTGTAGGAAGCCTGCACTGCCCTTTTTGCGACATGGACGGTCGACGCTTGACGCGTCTCCGAGACGGAGTGTCCGTGGTAGACGTTTCCCTGACCCGGAGTGATTTGGTTCCCGATTTGTGTGGAGCCTGCACTGCCCGTTTTACGACGTGGACGGTCGACGCTTGACGCGTCTCCGAGACGGAGTGTCTGCTTGACGTTTCCCCGTTACAGAGTGTCTGTTGTCGATGTGCCCCCGGCACGGAGTGTCTGGTTGACATTTCCCCGAAGCAGAGTATCGGCTGGTTGACTTTTCCCTGATGCGGAGTGTCCGTGTTGGACGTATCCCCGATGCAGAGTGTCGCTGGTTGACGTGTCCCCGGCACGGAGTGTCGCTGATCGACTTTTCCCCGGCGCGGAGTGTCAGTGGTTGACTTTTCCCCAGCACGGAGTGTCGCTGATGGACTTTTCCCCGGCGCAGAGTGTCGGGTTGACTTTTCCCCGGCACGGAGTGTCGCTGACGGACTTTTCCCCGGCGCGGAGTGTCGGGTTGACTTTTTCCCGGCACGGAGTGTCGCTGACGGACTTTTCCCCGGCGCGGAGTGTCGGGTTGACTTTTCCCCAGCACGGAGTGTCGCTAATCGACTTTTCCCCGGCGCGGAGTGTCGGGTTGACTTTTCCCCGGCACGGAGTGTCGCTGATGGACTTTTCCCCGGCACGGAGTGTCGCTGATCGACTTTTCCCCGGCGCGGAGTGTCGGGTTGACTTTTCCCCTGCACGGAGTGTCGCTGATGGACTTTTCCCCGGCGCGGAGTGTCGGGTTGACTTTTCCCCGGCACGGAGTGTCGCTGATGGACTTTTCCCCTGCGCGGAGTGTCGGGTTGACTTTTCCCCGGCACGGAGTGTCGCTGATCGACTTTTCCCCAGCGCGGAGTGTCGGGTTGACTTTTCCCCGGCACGGAGTGTCGCTGATCGACTTTTTCCCGGCGCGGAGTGTCAGTGGTTGACTTTTCCCCGGCACGGAGTGTCACTGATGGACTTTTCCCCGGCGCGGAGTGTCAGTGGTTGACTTTTCCCCGGCACGGAGTGTCGCTGATGGACTTTTCCCCGGCACGGAGTGTCGCTGATGGACTTTTCCTCGGCACGGAGTGTCGCTGATGGACTTTTCCCTGGCGTGGAGTGTCGGGTTGACTTTTCCGAGACGAAGCATAATTCCGACAGGGAAGGTAGATATCCCGAGGCGAAGCATGATTTCGACACGGGGTAAATTCTGGGACGGAGCATGATTCTGTCATAGAGGTCGTTGGTTTGATTTGATTTGGGTTGACATTAGCATCGCTACACTAGAATATGGTACCAGGAGCGAATCATCATCTGTCTTGAGAGGATGTGGGAATTGTTTTTTTTTGTTTGGCATCTGCATTGCTGCACTGGAATAATACCAGGAGCAACTCATCATTTGCCCCGGGAGGATTTGGATTTGGTTTGTTTGGCATCTGCATTGCTGCACTGGAATAATGCCAGGAGCAACTCATCATTTGCCCCGGGAGGATTTGGATTTGGTTTGTTTGGCATCTGCATTGCTGCACTGGAATAATGCCAGGAGCAACTCATCATTTGCCCCGAGAGGATTTGGGAATGTTTTTTTTTGTCGGCATCTGCATTGCTGCACTGGAATGATGCCAGGAGCAACTTATCATTTGCCCCGAGAGGATTTGGGAATTGGTGGCTTAGGAGACAGGTTTAGATCCCTATCACCTAAGGCTTTTCCATTTTGTGAGCCATAAGGGTCTCACAAAGCATTTTCTCCCTACGGGTCGTGAGGATCCCGCAGGTGTATTTTCTCCTTAGGAGTCATGGGGACTCCTAAGTGTGTTGCTCCTTTGTGAGTCGTAAGGATCTCACGTGGGAATTTTCTCCTCACAAAGTCGAGAGAACTTTGCGAGTGCATTTCATTTCTTTTTTTTTTACGAGTTTGCGCCCTTTCGGGTTTTCACAAACTCGCCGGCAGTCCTGCTGTTTTTACTCACGGAGCCCTTTCGGGTTTTCATCCATGCCCATTTTGCTTGTGGACATACCTTCTTTTTTTTTCTTCTCTTTTTTTCTTTTTTTTTTTGAATCTTCCCTGCCGGTGGGACTTTGAATGTGGTCTCGCTGGTAGGACTTGGGAGAGATTGGGATCGTTTTACGCCCGTGGATTGTATACGGTTTTGCAGGATGTATGATCCAGACCGTAGGGCCAAAAACATTTCGGGACTTTGTTGGCGTCTGCATCGCTGCACTGGAATATGGTACCAGGAGCGACTCATCATTCGCCACTTGGGGTATGGGATTTGGAATTTGGTTGGCGTCTGCATCACTACACTGGAATATGGTACCTGGAGCGACTCATCATTCGCCACTTTGGGGTTGGGGAGCGATGGCTTAGGAGACAAGTTTAGATCCCTGTCACCTAAGACTTTTCAATTTTATGGGCCGTGAGGATCCCATAAAAGCATTTTCTCCCTACGAGTCGTAAGGATCCCGCAGGTGTATTTTCTCCTTAGGAGTCGTGAGGATTCCTAAGTGTGTTTTTCCTTTGTGAGTCGTAAGGATCCCACAGAGGTTTGTTCTCCTCATGTATCGTGAGGACACATGAGTGGATTTCCCTCGTTCCCAGTTTAATGACTTAGAGGTCGACTGTTTCCAGTTTAACGACTTAGAGGTCATTTGTTTCCAGTTTAACGACTTGGAGGTCATCTGTTTCCAGTTTAACGACGTAGAGGTCATCTGTTTCCAGTTTAAAGACGTAGAGGTCATCTGTTTCCAGTTTAAAGACGTAGAGGTCATCTGTTTCCAGTTTAAAGACTTGGTGGTCATCTGTTTCCAGTTTAAAGACGTAGAGGTTATCTGTTTCCAGTTTAAAGACTTAGAGGTCATCTGTTTCCAGTTTAAAGACGTAGAGGTCATCTGTTTCCAGTTTAACGACTTGGTGGTCATCTGTTTCCAGTTTAACGACTTGGTGGTCATCTGTTTCCAGTTTAACGACTTGGAGGTCATCTGTTTCCAGTTTAACGACTTGGTGGTCATCTGTTTCCAGTTTAACGACTTGGAGGTCATCTGTTTCCAGTTTAACGACTTGGTGGTCATCTGTTTCCAGTTTAACGACTTGGTGGTCATCTGTTTCCAGTTTAACGACTTGGAGGTCATCTGTTTCCAGTTTAAAGACTTAGGGGTCTATTGATGGCGAGCTTAGAATTTTGGGGTAGGGGCCAGCATCAGCGTTGCTAACACTGAAGCAGAGGTGCCAGGAGCAATTCATCATTTTCCTACTCTTGTTGGCGGAGCGATGGCTTAGGAGACGGGTTTAGGTCCCTATCGCCTAAGGCTTTTCAATTTTTTTGGGCCGTGAGGGTCCCATAAAAGCATTTTCTCCCTGCGAGTCGTGAGGACCCCGCAGGTGTATTTTCTCCTTAGGAGTCGTGAGGACTCCTAAGTGTGTTTTTCCTTTGTGAGTCGTAAGGATCCCACAGAGGTTTGTTCTCCTCATGTATCGTGAGGACACATGAGTGGGTCTTCTCAATAGAGCATAACTCTAAAGGCGGAGACCAGCCGCGTAACTGGTGATTACGGTGGGGCATGGGTATGATGAGAATTATTTGAGCCCGTGGATTGCATACGGTAGTCAATTTGGGGACTAACCGTAGGGCCAGAAGAATTTTGGAAAACTGGACTTTGGTCGGCGTCTGCATCGCTGCACTGGAATATAGTACCAGGAGCGACTCATCATTCGCCGTTTTTTTGTTATTTTTTTTGTTTTTGTTTTACCGCGATTGCTCTATCATTTCAGCTTTTCTTATCGCGAAGGTCGCGATTGCCCTATCATTTCGGCTTTTATTCGCGGTTGCCCCATCATTTCGGCTTTTATTTTTTTCTTTTATTTACACATTTTTTATTTACACATGCATATATATATATTTTTTTTTTACATTCCCAGTTTAACGATTTAGAGGTCGACGGTTCCCAGTTTAACGACGTGGGGGTCATCTGTTCCCAGTTTAACGACGTGGTGGTCCTTTTTGCTTATCCCAGCTCCTTGAACTTTGATCTTGGCGGAGCTGTGTTGACGACCTAGCTCTGTGGCTTGCCGATACATCCGAGGATTGTGGGGTTTTTCCAAGCTTATATTGGTCCTCTGCCCAATCTTTGAAAATATAGCAGTCTTCGATGGTATGACCCACCACTCTATGATATGGGCAGTATATGGGATTGCTGGTAATGTTCATCTCCTGTGGCCTCTTTAGAACAGGCAGTTGCAGACCGCTGTTCAGGGCGTCCATGAATATTTTGTGGACTTCATCCCTTCTGAAGGAGTATACCTTCCTCTTTCCCTCTATTGGAGTAGGTGCCTTTACTGATGCTGGTCCTCGAGGCACATGTCTGGGAAGATTAGGTTCCCGAAAGGCTTCGGTCTCCATTTGCATGAAATCGGCGATCGTAGCTTGACTGTTCGCTAACACGCCTTTAGACAGTTCTATCTCTCCCATCTTGTATTGCCTTTCGACCCAATCTTTGAAGACAAAGTAGTCCTCAATGGCATGACCTATCACCCTATGATAGGGGCAATATTTTGGGTCGTCGGTCATATTCTCTTCTTGCGGTCTCTTTGATTCTGGCAGTTGTAGACCGTTTCTTAGGGCGTCCCTGAATATCTTGTGGACCTTTTCCCTCTTGAAGGAATAGACCTTTTCCAGCTTCTCTTTCAGAGACGACTCCCCACCGACGTATGTATCGGAGGGACTGGAGGCTGATTGCGGCTGTTTTTCGTGAAGGCGCTCCACTTTTAAGTTGAAAGGGATATCAGTTGGCTGCCCCCGGGTATCAATCCCTGGCTCATGAACCAAAAATTGATTCTGCTGTAATTGCAACCGGGCGACTTGGGTCGCGAGATCTGCCACGACGTTTGCCAGCTCGTCGACTTTGGAATAGACCTCGGCCATCTTCTCATCCCTGTCCTGAAATTGCCTTTGAATCCATTGGAATAATGCTTGTTCTGTAGTTCCGGCTATGACAACCGGGTAATCTTATTGCCCGAGCTCAATTCCGTAGGAACCACGGGCTCCTCTGGCTTATCGGCGTGAGCGGGCTCTTCATCATTTAGATCGAGTCGATGCTGGGTAGCGTCAACCATATCATCACCATGGCTGTGAAGAAGAGGAGGGTTCGTTTCTTCTTGTCCGTCCATGTAGACAGTGTGGACCACGTACCCAGCCATCTCTTTATCTTTGGCGGCTGATTTCGCGGAGCGGTCCGGGCTTCAGAAATTCATAAATTCTAACATGGCCGGAGCCATGGCCCTTTTGTTGGCTCTGTGTCCGAGCCACTTCTTCCTCAGTTTCTCTGCCTTGAGCGCTTGGCAGGCTTCTGCTCTCCGGGAAGCCGCCATAGGCCGAGTGATGGGGAGCTTAGAGAAGATACCCGATCGAGCAGTTGTCAAGGGCACCGTCGGAGCTTGCTCAAGAGGCCTTGTTGCTTTGTCAGTGTTGATGGCCTTGCCCCCAGTTGGGGCCAAGGAAAGTCGTTCAGATACTGACTTGCGTTTGGGTTGGGGCGCCCTCGAGATCACCACATTTGGTCTCCTGCCTTTCGAGACCGGTTTGTCTGTTGCTGGAGCTTGAGGAGCTGGGATGGCGCCAATTGGTATGAACATAATAGAGCCGAATGGTAGCAGCGGCTCCTCCCATTGTCGCCCGAGACTGGCCGGGAGGACCGTCCTAGAGTCTATCCTCATCGTGTAGGAGACGAGAGCCGTGCTGAGAGCTGAATTCATTATCGGAGACATTGTTGGAAAGTGATTGCTTGAAAACCTGCATGAAAAAGCATTATTTTAGTATAAGTATAGACATGTATATAGATTGAGTTCGCATGAACGCTTAACCAGAAATATGGGAGGAGAGATTGGTCCCACCGGGCGTGCCAGAATCTGTAGGGTATTTTTCGTCACCCCATTGAGATGGAAATACGCGCGCTCTTGTCAGGCGTACTACAGATTCCCCCTGCTTAGGGTAGGCCGGGATTTATTGATTGTGGGGATCCGAATCTCCGGCAGCCACGGACTAAGCTGCCGTTAATTACCCCTCGCCTTTGGGGCGAGGGAACCTCCGATTAATGGGTTAAACTGGTCATGCGAACTCAATGTGCAGTGTACGTGTGTTGTGTTTGAAAGGGGAGGTTTGGATATATCGGGAGCCACGCAGAGTTTTTACGGGGGTCCCGCTACCCGGATAGCGGGCTGGGGGTCAAGGGGTCTAGCGGCCCCCTTGCGGGGTGCGGGGCAGCGCCCCGTTAAATTTTTTTTTCTAACAGGGACAGTGTCGTGGAGCACGTGTGTATGCAAATATGTATACATATGTATGTATATATGTATATATGTATATATATATAAAAGAAAGAAAGGGGGAAAAGGCGTCCAAAAGATGTATGGGGGCAGCACCTTGGGCGCTGTGCGCCTAGGTGCTGTGCGCTCAGGCGCTAGAGTGCCACGTGTCGGCACGTGGGCGCTCTGCGCTTGAACGCTGGGCGCTTGAGCGCAAGTGCGCCACGTGTCGGCACGTAGGCGCTTTGCGCTCGAGCGCTTGCGCTGGAGCGCAAGCGCGCCACGTGTCGGCACCGGGGAGACTTGCGCTCGAGCGCTTGCGCTTGGGCGCAAGCGCGCCACGTGTCGGTACCGGGGAGACTTGCGCTCGGGCGCTTGCTCTCGGGCGCTTGCGCTTGAGCGTAAGCGCGCCACGTATCGGCACGTGGGCGACTTGTGCTTGAGCGCTTGCGCTTGAACGCAAGCGCGCCACGCCCACGTGCGCTTGCGCTTGAGCGCAAGCGCGCCACGTGTCGGCACGTGGGCGCTCTGTGCTTGAGCGCAAGCGCGCCACGTGTCGGCACGTGGGCGCTCTGCGCTTGAGCGCCGGCGAGAAAAAGTGGCTTTTAGCCTGAGAAACATAAGCTATGCTTCAGAAAGGAAATATTTGTTATGTATATATGTATGGAGTTAAACTCCTGGGATGTTTTGAAGCTGATGAAGGGGGTTCTTCTTCTTCCTTTTGTTGTTTGGCCGGATCTTGAAGATCAAGAAGTAGGAGATTTTAAAAATCACTCCTTTTTGAGATCTGATGGGAGATCTGAGTTTCCCTTTGTGGGTTTTGAGGTGGAAAACTACTTAGTTTTGGAAAAGAAAGAGTAAAACTCTTGATTTAATTCAAAAGAATTGAGAAGGTTTAGAACCTTGGAGAAGGAGCAGGAGGCACAAAGAACCCTAGTTTTTGGGGGGAATGAAAAAGTCTATCTTTTTTTATTCATCATGTTGCCTTATATAGGCTTACATATTTACATATAGCCCCTTGGGCTTTACAAAAATGGCATTTTAGCCATCCCATGGCTCATGTGCTATTTCATTTTTGCACATAAGCCATGGGCTTACAAAATATTGGCTTTATGCCCATTTTGTTTTCATTCATGCATAAACAATTACATAAAAATTATTTATTACATGATTTTGTTGTTGGCATGGGGAGGCTGGCCGCGGGCTCGACTTGGACATGGGCCCGCTTGACCTGGGTTTGGGCCCACCTGGCTTGGGGTTGACTTTGATTTTGACTTGGTCAACCGGGGTGTAAATTTTTACCCCAACAGATAGAATTTTATTCTATCATATGAATATCTTGTTAGTTTAACAAGATTAGGAATATATTTTCCTAACATAGAATTTAATTCTATTATATGGATATCTTGTTAGTTTAACAAGTTTAGGAAAATATTTTCCTAAGATAGAATTTTATTCTATCAGATGATCGATAAGTGATTTTATAATCACCGTTAGATCAGAGAAGATCTTTCTAGTTTGAGAAAGATCAGAGAAATATTTCCCATATAGAATTTAATTCTTTCAGATGGTTTAATTGGTGATATTTTATCACCATTGGATTTTAAATCCAAGATTCTCTATTAGAGAAAGATCTTTGCATATCAGAAGAAAAATATTTCCCTAATAGAATTTATCATCTGAAGATTTATTATCACCATTGGACTTTTGATCCAACGGCTCTGTTTAACAAAGAATATCCCGATTTTTATGGAAGTATCCCCATGTAGAATTTAATTCTACTTGCTTTTAATTTTGGCACCGGCGCTCACGTGTTGTGCACGTAGACGTCACTTAAGAATTTAATTCTTATTTATGATAGGCGCTCCTGTGCTTTGCACATTGGCGCCCACGTGAGGAGCACGTGCGGCGCCACCATAGGATTAATCCTATAAGATTAGTGCCGGCGTTCTCGTGAGAGCCACGTGAGGCGCTGCCTCAACAAAATTTTGACAGAGCTTAGCTGTTTTATTATGTTTAAATATTAGGGGAACAGGCGCTCCTGTGCTTTGCATATTGGCGCCCACGTGAAATTCACGTGCGGCGCTACCTAAGGTGATAGTTACATGCCTTGCATGTGGGTGCATGTATTTAACACGTGAAGCTTTCCTTTTATTTTTATAAGGGAACATTAAGCTCTGAGCCAAAACTTTTTGCGGGAACAATCTCTTTTTGCTCATAAACCGTGGGGTTCATAAAATTTTGGCTTTTTGCCCATTTTACATACATTTATTTCTAAAAAAAGAATTACATTAAACTAATTTACGGCTTCATTCTTTTTATCATGTGGCCAGTCCCTTTCATGCTCGGTCTTGACCAGGGTTTCGGCCCATTTGGCTTGGGGTTGACTTTGATTTTGACTTGGTCAACCAGAGTGTAATTTTTGACCCCATCAAAGTGACCCCCATTAATAAATGCACACCGCACGTATGGGTTGTGTGCATGAAATTGATGGATCTTGCTCTATATGGAGCTTGATTTGGTCGGGTTCCCTTTTGACAACGTGGAGGGTATGCTGCCATTTTAGCGACGTGGACGGTCGGTGCTGCCATTTTAGCGACATGGACGGTCGATACTGCCATTTTTGCAACTTGGACGGTCAGTGCTGCCATTTTTGCTACTTGAACGGTTAATGACTTGCTCCGCTTCTTGCGGTGTCGGGATTTGATTTGACTTGCTCCGCTTTCCGCTGTGTCGGGGTTTGATTTGATTTGCTCCGCTTTCTACGGTGTCGGGATTTGATTTGACTTGCCCCGCTTTCTGCGGTGTCAGGGTTGATTTGACTTGCCCCGCTTTCTGCGGTGTCAGGGTTGATTTGACTTGCCCCATTTTCTGCGGTGTCGGGGTTGATTTGATTTGTTTTGGAAGTTCCCTACCTGTCCGACGGGACTTTCGAGCTTAGAAGTGCTTCCAGGTGGGGCTTTGATTTGATCTATTTGATTTCTGCCTTATTTGGCGGGATTTTTGAATTTGAGAGGAACTTGGAATTTGGATTTTGTTTAGAATCAGCATTGCTGCACTGGAATAATGCCAGGAGCAACTCATCATTTGCCCTGGGAGGACTTAGGATTTGGTTTTGGGTCGACATCAACGCCGCTAACACTGAAGCGTAATGCCAGGAGTGACTCATCATTTGCTGTTACCCGTTGGGGAACGATGGCTTAAGAGACATGTTTAGATCCCTGTATGGTATTTTTCGTCACCCCATTGAGATGGGAATACGCGTCTCTTGTCAGGCGCATTACAGATTCCCCCTGCCTAGGGTAGGCTGAGGTTTATTGATTGTGGGGATCCGAATCTCCAGCAGCCGCGGACTAAGCTGCCATTAATTACCCCTCGCGTTTGGAGCAAAGGAACCTCTGATTGACAGGTAAAACTGGTCATGCAAACTGATTGTGCAGTTTGCGTGTGTTGTGTTTTGAGAGGTTTTGGATATATCGGGGGCCTCACAGAGTTTACGGGGGTCCAAAGAACGCGTGGGTGCTAGCGCCTCACGTGCCCAGCACGCGGGCGCTGGGCGCCGGCGCCTCACGTGTTTGGCATGTGGGCACTGGGTGCCACCGCTTCACGCGCCACTTGGCACGCGGGCGCTGGGCGTAGGGTGCCTCGTATGGTTGGCACGCGGGCGCTGGGCGCCGGCGCCTCACGTGCTTGGCACGCGGGCGCTGGGCGCCAGCGGGAAAAGGGGGTTTAACCCCTATACTGGAAGTTGTACTCCTAATTGACTTTTGGAGTTAAACTCCTGAAAAAGAGAACAAAGGAGCTTAGCCCCTGCACTGGGAGTTGTACTCCCAAAAAGAAAGATTTATTATTATTATATATATTTTTTTATGTGGAGTTAAACTCCGAGGATATTTTCGGAGATGATGAAAGGAGACTCCTTTCTTCTCTCTTGAGCCCTAGATCTTCTCTTGAGCTTTGGATCTTCCCAAAGTGGGATTTTTTGAGATGAGTCTCCTTCTTCCTCCTCTCTATTGGCTAGATCTTGAAGAAAAGGGGGGTGAGATTTAAAAATCTCCCATTTTAGAGATTTGATGGAAGATTCGAGTTCCCCTTTAAGGGTTTTATGGTGAAAAACTATTTATATTTTGGGAAAGGAAGAGTTGAACTCTTGATTTACTTCAGAAAAGGGGAAGAAGGTTTAGAACCTTGAGAAAGAGGAAGGAGGCACAAACCCTAGCTTTTGAGAGGAATGGAAAAAGGTTCTTTCATTTCATTATCATGTTGCCTTATATAGGTTTACAAATTTATACATAGCCCCTTGGGTTTTACAAAATGACATTTTGCCCATCTGATGCTTCATGTGCACATTTCTTTTGCACATGAGTAATGGGCTTTATAAAAATTTGGTTTTATGCCCATTTTTCTTACATTTATTCATAAAAATTACATCAAAATTATTTATTACATAATTTTCATATTGGCATGGGAGAGGCCGGCCGCAGGGCTCGACTTGGGCATGGGCCCAATTGACCTGCGCTTGGGCCCGCCTATTTGGGGTTGACTTTGACTTTGACTTGGGCAACCGGGGTATAATTTTTGACCCCAACAATCTCTATCACCTATGGCTTTTCAATTTTATGAGCCGTAAGGGTCTCATAAAAGTATTTTCTCCCCACAAGTCGAGAGGATCTTACAGGCGTATTTTCTCCCTAAGAATCGTGGGGATTCCTAAGTGTGTTGCTCCTTTGTGAGTCGTAAGGATCTCACGCAGCGATTTTCTCCTCACAAGGTCGAAGGAATTTGCGAGTGCATTTTATCTCTTTTCACGAGTTTGCACCCTTTCGGGTTTTCACAAACTCATCGGCAGTCCTGCTGTTTTTACTCACGGAGCCCTTTCGAGTTTTCATCCGTGCCCGTTTTGTTTATGGACATACTGTTTTTTTGTTTTTTGTTTTAGCTTCATCTCCGGTGGGAATTTAAATGTAGTCTCGCCGGTAGGACTTTAGGAGAGATAGGGGTCGTTTACGCCCATGGATTGTATACGGTTTTACAAGATGTATGATCCAGACCGTAGGGCCGGTGTGCTCAATTCGTCTGTGACTTGGAGCATTCACGCATAGTATTTCTTGAGATATCGTCCATTGATGGATGGCATGGGCCTTTCTCCCTCGTTGCTTATTAGTTGGTAGGATCCTCCGTCGAACACTTTCTCGATGACATATGGCTCTTCCCAATTTGGCTCGAATTTTTCCTTGGCATGTCGATTGGGGATGATCGGTCTTTTGAGGACCAACGCCAAATCGCCTTTCTTGAAAGCGTGGAGACAGGCCATCTTGTCATAGGCCCGTGACATTTGGGCGCGGTACAGCTCCAGATTTTGCTGTATTGCGAGACTCTTTTCTTCAAGAGCGTTGAGCTCTTCGAGCCTAAGGAACACGTTTTCCTCCTCCGTCAACTCGTGCTGAATGACCATTCTTAAGCTTGGAACTTCGACTTCGAGGGAGAGGATCACCTCCACTCCGAAGAGTAATAAGTATGGAGTGGACTGAGTTGGAGTACGATGTGTGGTACGATATGCCCACAACGTCTCATGAAGTTTGAGATTCTAGTCTCTCTTGTTGGCTGAAACATTTTTCCTCGGGAGCTTGCATAGAGTTTTATTGAAGGCTTCGGTGTTCCCATTAACTCTTGAATTATAGATGGAGGAATATCTCCAGTCTTTATTGTGCTGAGTAGCGAACCTTGAGATTTTGAAGCTCTTGAAAGAATGCCAGTTGTCAAAAATGATTCTTCTTGGTATACCGAAGCGGTATAGAATATTATGCCGGAAAAATGTCAGAATATCTTCTGTCTTGACTTCTTTTAGCAGGACAGGTTCAGCCCATCTGGAGAAGTAGTCTGTTGCAGCCAATATGAACCGATGGTCTTTGGATGATGGAGGATCAATTTAGCCAACTATGTCGGTGCCCCAAACTTCGATGGGCCACGACGCCACCGTAGGATGCAACGGATTGGGATGCTTGTGAATGAAATCACCATGAATTTGGCAGAGATGACATTTCTTTGCATACTCTTCGCAATCTTTATCATGGTGGGCCATTAATATTCAAGCCGTTTGATCTGAAACCGCATTTTGGGGCCGGACCGGTGAGCCCCGCAGACGCCCGAGTGAACTTCTTTCATGACTTTTTGGGCTTCGGCTAATGACAGACATCTGAGCCAGAGTTGGTCATATGATTTGCGGTATAGCGTATTATTTACAAACACGTATCGGAGAGCTCTCTTCTTCAGCTGAACCCTCGCAGATTTTTCATCGGGCAGCTTGTCGTACCGAAGGTATTCTATGAAGGGCTATCTCCAATCGGGCTCCTCTTGAATGATCAGAACTTCTTCGGCAGGATTGCTTTTTTGTTCTGCGCTTTCCTCTTATCGTAAAGAGACTTGGGACATAATTTTCCGGCTCCTGACTGTGATTAGAATTTTATCCATGTAGGGATCAGCCAGCTCATTGGCTAGGCGAGCGAGTACGTCGGCTTTTCCGTTGAACGCCCTAGGGACTCTCATTAGTTCAATGTGAGTGAACATTTTCATGAGTTCTACCACCAGGCTTCTATATCGAGCTAACTCGGGGCTTATATATCTTGTAGTTGCCGCTCATTTGGTTGACGACAAGCTGGGAATCACCGTAAACCCGTAGCCGAAGGATTCCCATTTCTATGGCGAGCTCCATAGCAGCTATCAGAGCTTCGTACCCAGCCTCGTTGTTTGTGCGAGGCTCGGTGAGAGCGAAAGAAAATCGTTGGGTTCCTCCCGATGGCGTGACGAACACCAATCCTATCCTCGCTTTTATCTTCGGGACGCTTGATTTACTGGAGGTCCTTATTGATGAAGTTCTATCGAAGTAGAGTTCCAACATGGTTCACTATCCTTGAGGTGCATCACTTGTTCATTGTATAATTCACAATTTAGCGGCGACCCTTCTTGTATGGGATGAGCAGCGAGGAAATCGGTAAGGGCTTGCCCTTTTATTGCTTTTCGAGGAGTATAAACTATGTCAAACTCAAGCAGCATGACAGCTCATCTTGCCATTCTGCCGGCTAGGCTTACTTTAGTCATTAAGTGTTTGAGCGGGTCGACCTTGGAAATCAGCATAACCCGATGATCGAGCAGATAAGGCCTCAGCTTCTTCACAGCGAATATCAGAGCCAGGCATTGCTTTACGATCGGGGAATAGTTTTGTTCCGTCCCGACTAAAGTTCGACTGAGGTAGTAGAGGGCATTTTCTTTTCCCTCCTCGTTGTTCTGGACAAGGAGCACACCGAGTGACTCATCTAGCGCGGTAGTAAAGAGAATCAACGGTTTATTTGGAATAGGAGCAGCAAGCACCGGAGGGTGCAACAGGTACTGTTTGATATTTTCAAACGCTTCTTGACATTTGACCTCCCAGACAAAAGGAGCTCCCTTCTTCGTGAGCTTTGAGAAAGGCCGACATCTCCCCGATAGGTTCGAGATGAACCTTCGTATGTAAGAGAGTTTGCCTTGGAAGGATCTTAACTGTGTCAGATTCTTTGGAGGAGGCATCTCCATGATGGCCTTTATCTTTGATGGGTCAATTTCGATCCCCCGACGTCGAACTATGAAGCCCAAGAATTTTCCCGACGACACACCAAAAGCGCACTTCAGAGGATTCATCTCTAGATCGTATTCCCTCAGTCGGGTGAAAACGGTTCTGAGATCTCGGATGTGATCAGCTTTGGCTTCGGTCTTAATGACCAAATCATCAACATAACATTCGACGACTTTATGGATTAAGTTATCAAAGATTTTGGTCATTGCCCTTTGATATGTGGTGCCTGCATTCTTCAGTTCGAACCGCATCACCTTGTAGCAGTATATTCCGATCGGGTTCGGAATGCTGTGTGTTTCTCATCCTCGGGAGACATCTTGATCTGATTGTACCCAGACGAGTCATCCATGAAGGTGAACAGCTCATAATTTGAGGTGTCGTCAACAATCATTTCTATGACCGGTAGCGGGAAGTCGTATTTAAGGCATGTTCCCGCCAAAATCTTCGGCCAAGAGCTATTTGTGCCTGTTTATACCGGTTTAAGTTTCGCTTACAGAAATGTATGAAATCAAGCTCATTCATATACGCACATGCACACATCAGAGGAAGAACAGGAGTTAGAAAGGGATTACTTGGTGGTTAATGACAAAAAGAAGGCATTTAATTGAACATTTTATTCTACAGGAAATAGATCACCAAACATGGGATCGAAAGTACATGGATTCACAAAACTATGAATAAAATTATCTAACTCCCTCTTTGCCTTCTCCACCATGTCAAAACGGCGATCTTCACAAACAGTCGCTTCCCATCGGTCAGCACCATGCCCATCTGCGAAGGCGACGACCCGCAAAGCCCGTATTTGGCTTAGCAACTGAACAGAGCAATCCCTCAGAGCTGTGGTAATCAAAAGTGCCTCGTGAAAGCACTCGATCTTCTCCTCTGCGGTGTCGAGCATTGCCGGAGTCATCTCCGCTAGATGAGGAGGGATGTCATCGAGCACGGACAATGTAACAACCCTAAACTTCCTGTAGAACTTTCTGTACAAATTTTTCAAAAAATACAGAAAGGGGTATTTTTGCCTGAGCACAAGTTATAATTAATTGTTTTGCTTATTAATAGCAAGAAAGAGCTTGTAGCTCATTGGTAAGACCTTGCACTGCTGAACCAAAGCACCAGAGTTCAAATCCATCACCCACATTATTTTTAATATGGATTTCTTTTTAAATTTTTAGAATTCCAAGAGTCTACACGTGCTAAATCCGTAAAACCCCACTACACATATAAAAAAAACTGTCTCAAGGAGAAGACCAAATGACGACGGACCCACGGCAGCGATCCCCGGCCTGACTCGCCGTCAGCCGGCGACTCGGCCTGCCGCCGTCGGCCGAGTCGGATCGCCGAGTCGTCAACATGGAACTTGTGTCTTTTGAGCTTCTTATAACCCCTGCACACTTTAAATCACCTGCACAATAACAGAGAGTCATAAAATCAATTTAAAACATTTTAATGCAATTTATTTTAATACATTTTCTATCAAACCTTAACCCTAATCTCTCTTTATAAACACCACACCTAAACACACACCCCTCACTCAGAATTCTGTCCAAACTCACAAGAAAACTCTATAGAATTTTAGTGTGCATTTGGAGTTAGAAAAGGGCGAACCTCCGGCGAAATTCCGACGATGACCCTAAGAGCTCCCGGCGACGAAACGACGCACCGGCGCCTCCTACCGCTTCCTCTCCCTCTTCTCTTGACTCTAAACCCGTAAGTCCCACCTTCCTTTTTCCTTTGCTATTCTAAAAAGTTCTTTTTCTAAAACCCGACGGAAGCGGAGTTAAATCCGACTTCCGATTCAGTTTCCTTTATAAAGTTCAATTTTTCTTAACACAACCATATTAAACTCTTACATCTTGAATATTAATCATTAACAAAATATGTTGAACAAGTTTCATAGCAAAACATTTCATTTTGTAACTTTTACCGCTCTTTTTCACTAAAATACCATGTAGTTAACTTTCTAGTTTAAAACATCATTAATCTTGCTATACCTTTTATTAGATCACGAGGTAATTACCTACCTCCTCACAACACTCATATGCAACATAGCACAATACCTTTCGGGAACATAGAATACGGGAAAACGAAATTTTACATATAAATAACATTTACTATTAAAACCGTTTTCTACAAGATTATGTATTTTACACAATGTTTCCCCAATCAGAGCAAAACTCTGTTCAAATTTTAAAATTTGAAATGTAGCAGCGCTTCATAGCAGCGCCAGCGCTGAGAGTCAAAGACTCTGAAGCAGCGCTCACGTGCAAAGCACATGAGCGCTAACACTAAGAGCGCTGCACTCTAAGCAGCGCACCACGTGCAAAGCAGGTGAGCGCTAGCGCTAAGAGCGCTGCATTCTAAGCAGCGCACCACATGCAAAGCACGTGAGCGCTAGCGATAGAACAAAATGTTCTCGGCCCTTGAATCAAAAATCCAACGAATATAATTAAAAATTATCAATTGACCAGAATAAAATTCTGTTAAAGAAACATTCCTCAGAATCTTTCCAAACAGGAAAGATTATGCTCTGAAAATTAGAGCACCGTTGGATCAATGATCCAATGGTGATTAAAAATCACCAAAATACAGAATAAATTCTGTATGGGAAAAGATTTCCCAATCTTGTTAAAAATAAGAAGATTGCCTTCTGTAAAACAGAAGCCCTGAGATCAAAGATCCAATGGTAGGGAAATCCCCAAATCAATTAGAGAAAAGATCTCTTCAACCGATTCAACAAATCAGCCTACCCTATATAAAGGCCCCAAGACTTCAAGTCTCAGGGAGAGGAACCCCCCCTAAAACTTTGAGAAATTTCAAAAAGAAGAGCAAGCCCTCAGCAGAAGAAGAATTTCTTCAAGGTAAAACAAAGAGATCAAAGTATCTCATCAGAAAAAGAACTTAGTTCTTTTGCCAGATCATAAATCTTTAAGACAAATTGTCTTTCACAAAAGAGATCATAATATCTCATTTTAAAAAGGGGGGAGAATAATTCAATTCTCTTAGAATCACAGATCCATAAAGGCAAAGCCTTTCACCAAAAACATAAGAGATTGAAACATCTCCTATAAAATAAAAACTTTGTTCTTAGATCCATGAGACAAAGTCTCGTATAAGAGAAAATTTAATTCTCAGAGCGTAAAGCTGCCTAAAATGAGCCTTAGCGCTCCAAATAAAAGGAGCGCTTCAGCGCTCCAAATCTAGCGCATAGCGCTGCAAAGGCTTAGCACTCCAGATTTAAAGAAGCACCTCAGCGCTCCAAATCTGGCGCACAGTGCCAAGTGTGCCACGTGCTCCTCACGTGTGCGCTACTTCACCAGAAGCGCTCTGTGCTCATTGTCTGGCGCAAAGCGCTAAGTGCGCCACGTGCTCCTCACGTGTGCGCTACTTCACCAGAAGCGCTCTGCGCTCATTGACTGGCGCTCAGCGCCAAGGGCGCTACGTGCTCCTCACGTGTGCGCTACATCAC
Organism: Agapanthus africanus; assembly: GCA_030015575.1. NCBI lineage: Eukaryota > Viridiplantae > Streptophyta > Magnoliopsida > Asparagales > Amaryllidaceae > Agapanthus > Agapanthus africanus. The sequence goes on from CM057338.1 coordinate 28,801,677, forward strand.
AAGAAGCATTCTGCGCTCATTGACTGGCACTCAGCGCCAAGCGCGCCACGTGCTCCTCACGTGTGCGCTGAGAGAACATAAATTGTTCTTTAAATGATAAAGCCCAGAGCCATAATAAGTGCTCAGCATTCAATAAAAGACAAAAAGTTGTCAGGACCAATGCTCAGTATTGTTAAATGAAAAAGAACTGAGCCTAATTAAATGTCTAACATTTTAATGAATGGGCTGAGCCCAAGTTGGCCACAGATCTCTAATTCAGATTAATTGAGCCCATATGCTCGTAAATCTTTGATCTTAGTCTCAAATTGGACTACAGATCTCCCAACCAATATTGGTTCAAGGGTACATCTCTTCACTCCTCTGATATTTGTCGTTGTAATCCTTCAACGTCTTCAGAGAGGTGACGGGTCCCGACAACCAGACATTCCATGGACTGTGGGGTCCTTAAACTCATGGACTATGATGTCCTTAAACTTTACAGACTATGACGTTTTTAAACTATGGACTATGATGTTCTTAAACTCCATGGACTATGATGTCCTTAAACTTTTGGACTGCAAAGTCCCTAAACTAAAACAATAGAGCCCAAATGCTCTTTTGTTGGATCTAAATGATCCTGTTAAGTAGATCTTAGTCTAAAATTAGACTAACGTGTCCTTAACAATTGTTAAGTTGATCTTAGTCTAAAATTAGACTAACGTATGTTTAACAAACGTTTAAGTTGATCTTAGTCTCAAATGAGATTAACGATCCTTAAACCCAACCCAAACCCAAATCTAAGAAAATACGGATTTGGACTAATCCACGCCCTACGGGCGAAAACATGAATTAGTCTCCATATACAATCCACGGGCAACCAAAAACAAAACAAACACACACGACATGAAATGACCATCTGGAGAAGGAGAAAGTTGTTACCGCGATGCGGTAGCGTAATTAACTGCAGGGGATTGCGCCTGCAGGGAAGAGCGTCCCCACAATCAAAAACCCCTCAAATGAGGGGGAATCTGATGAAGTCTGCTACAACAGCTGCATCTGTCTAAACCTTCAATACATGGTGCCATAAATCAACTTGGCATCTTCGGAGAGGTGGACGGATAAAACTAAATAGCATCTACCCTAAATTCAGGCCAGACATTCTAACATCCCGGTCGCGTCTTTCGGCGGAGAACAAATTCTGGCACGTCCGGTGGGACCTTTCCTCTTTCCACTCCACACTTCGTGTGTCGTGTTTTTCCCGTGATCAGATAATCGCGGTGTGTATGTTTGTGGTTGCCCTTAGGGGAGGGGATACTGAAGTCGGTGCTTCGTCTCTATAAAGAATGGCATTTGTTCCCACCTTAACAACTCAGGCTCTGTCATATCTGGTGGAGTCAAATACGGGCCACTTGTAGGCTCAAATCTCTGCAATCCAGCTCTTCAAGAAATCAACGGGCTTCTCTTTGGGTCGATGTTCCCACCTCCCACCCTTGGTGCCTCAACGCCGATGGAGGAAGCCCGGAGGAAATCTGTCTTCCACAGGCTGGTTCCCCAAGCTGCAACTTTGCCGACATAATCAGTCCTCCAACAACTGGCACCTGCTAAGGACCAAGGTCGACGCAGGGTGCAGAATATTTAGGCTCTTAAAGGAAACAGGGGGCAGGCTCGGCAAAATCCTGAAGTTAGTCAAATCCCGGCCGTAAGAAACGGTCGACGTCGATATCAGTATCATACAAAATAAGCTGGGGGCAGTTTTCCGTATGGTCCTGTTTCAACCCCAGTGGTGAATCTTGTTGTTCCAACTGGGAACAGCTTCAAATTGTTGTGAAGGGTCAAACAAAGTTCTCCTACCGCAATATTGAAGAAGTCTCCGCGGCTCATGGAGATCCCACGAGAGCAAAAACCAGTTCGCTCCCTGAGACAACTTTCCTCATCTATATATAAGGTGTGGAAGCAGGTGAAGCGGACTCACCCCAAGACGGATCCTGATACAGCGGTTTCTCCCAAAACCAAAGCGGCTTTTTACAACAAGAGGCCCAATAAAGCTCAAGTGCACAAAGAAAACTCCAAAGGCCAAAACTCCAAACACCCCAAGCCTGGGGGCATGGTAGTTCACATAGTCTATGTGGTGAATTCCAAAGACGAAGTTCGAGTTTCTACTAGTCACCGACCTCAAACTCGGTCCCTGATAAAAGTTCAACTGCAAACGTGAAAAGCTGCAGGATATGCTCGCTCAGGCGGCAGCAAACGCTAATCCATCGCCTAAGGAAAGTCCCGAGGACACACCCGAAGAAAGAATAGAGAAGGAGTCGGATATTGATTTTCTAAAGTGCGCTCTGAAAAAGAGAGATGAAGAAGCGGCAGAAATGTCCACTAAAATGAATCAGATGGCCCTTCTGATTCAGAATATGGCTGGAATGATGGTTCAATCGGAACCACAAGCGAATGAACTGCCGGTAGTCACTCTTAAAGACAAGGGTGACATTTCAAATCCTCTACGAGTCTCATCAACAGCCGAAGAGGAAATGTTCTCAAAAGCAAAGCTGAACGAATATGCCACTCAGCAAATCAAGACTCACTGCTCCAGTGAAGCCACAAATAGATCAATCAAGACTGGTCGACCGTATCCGACATGGTACGATCAAATACAGTAACCGCCAGAGTACACACTTCCAACGTGCCACATGTACAAAGGAACTGGGAATCCTCGCCAGCACATTCCGTGATTTGAACCCATATGCGGCAATACTGATATACTTCTCCTTTGACAGTTCATCGGCTGTCTGTCGGGCATTGCCTTCGAATGGTATGCAGAACTCCCGAATGACTCCATGAATACCTTCGACGAAATGGAGATGCCCTCCTATCAGAGATTCACTAGTGTGAATAAACGCACTACCGTGACGACACTGGTCAACGAAAGGGTTAGACCGAATGAGACTTGGGTTCAATGTGTTACCCGATGGCGAAATCTCTGGTCAAATACAAGCAACGCATCGATGAAGTTGCAGCTATGAGAATGCTCATAGCCACCCTTGACCCAAATTCAAAGGCATCCTTGTATATGGCCCTCTTCAAGCCGACCGTCTTCCAAGAGCTCATGGATAAAATGACTCGATTGGATCAGCTGAGTCAAGACCCTTCATCATCTGATGAAGATGAATGAAAAGCGGAGGTAAGGTGGTATTTGTCGCCGACTCTCAAAAAAAATGAGCGACTTTGAAGCAACCTGTCACCAAAATAGCGACGGCGTGGGTACTCGCTCCCCCCGAGGTATACACAGGGGGCATATTTCTCACTGGAGGAAGAATCTCAACGTAAGATGGTCCTTTCTTCTCAAAGAATAGAAAGGATATCAAGGGTCTTAAAAACGACTCCTGCAGTCAAGTGGAATATCCCACTTGAACCCCCCCAAAAAAAGGTATGTCCACAAGCAAAATGGGCACGGATGAAAACCCGAAAGGGCGCTGTGAGTAAAAACAGCAGGACTACCGGTGAGTTTGTGAAAACCCGAAAGGGCGCAATCTCATTAAAAGACACTTGCAATGTCCTCTCGACCCTGTAAAGAGAAAATACTTGCGTGAGATCCTTACGACTCACAAGGGAGCAACACACTTAGGAATCCCCACGATTCCTAAGGAGAAAACACACTTACGAGATCCTCACAACTCGTAAGGAGAATTCCCCTTTGAGACCCCCACGGCTCATAGGATTCAAAAGCCTTAAGCTACAGGGATCTGAACCTGTTCTTAAGCCGTCATACACTCCGATTTTTCCCTACAAGCGTTTCAATATTGACCCTTGTATACAATCCACGGGCACGAATAAACATTTCCCTAACAAAGTCCCACCAACGACGAGGGATGTCCTCATTTGGTGAACAAACACTTGTAAGTTCTCTCGACTTATAAGGAGAAAATGCTCTTATGAGATCCTTGCGACTTATAAGAGAACACACACTTAGGAATCCTCATGATTCTTAAGGAGAAAATGCACCTATGAGATCCTCACGACTCGTATGGAGAAATACCTTTAGGATACCCTTACGGCTCGTAAAGTCAAAAAGCCTTAGTCAACAGGATCTTAACCCTGTTTGCTAAGCCACCTTTGTTCGACATCGACAGAGGCAGATGATGATTCGCTCCTGGCAATGTCCCAGTGGTAGCGATGCTGATGCCTAAATCGGTATCAAATTCCAAGCCCTTTCACGGCAAATGATGATTTGCTCCTGGCAATATTCCAGTCGTAGCGATGCTGATACTGAGATTGGCATCAGATTCCAAGTTCCACACTCGCGATAAAAATCAGCGAACCAAAAATGCATATGAAATAACCGAAATGATGGGGCAACTTGCAACAAAATCAGCAAGTAAAAATATATGCATACAAAATAGCCGAAATGGTTGGGCAACTCGCAATAAAAAACAGCGAGTAAAAAGAAAAAATAGCCGAAATGATTGGGCACCGCGAAAAATAGCCGAAATGATTGGGCAGTCGCGACTTTCGCGATACAAAAAGCTGAAATGATAAAGCATCGCGGAAAGAAAACAAAAAAATATAATACATATAAAATGAAACTTTGGCCCTACAGATGAGATCACATCGATCCCTGTATACAATCCAGGGGCACAAACAAAGAGGGAACCATATCATCCCACCAGGCTCCATCAGAAAGAGAGCCAAGTCTCGATGGTAGCATCTACAGCCTGAAGACCCACAACAGCGTTCCTCCTCATTCCAGCAGGATTCGGACGCGACAATCAAACGGAGCCATGGCAGAGTCCCTAGTTCCAAGTCTCGGCGGCAACATCTACATCCTAGAGATCACCAACAACGTTCCTCCTCATTCCAGCAGGATTCGGACGCGACAATCAATCTCGGAGCCACGACAAAGTTCCAGTTCCATGGCTCGGCGGTGCACAGACAACCGAGAGTCAACTCCTGACCCTATATGGCTAAAGTCAATTCTAACCCCGTATGGCTAAAGTCAATCCTGACCACGTATGGCTAAAGTCAATCCTGACCCCGTATGGCTAAAGTCAACCCCTGACCCCGTAGAACACGGCTAAAGTCAATCCTGACCCCGTGGAAAATGGCTAAAGTCAACCCTCGACCTCCCCCATCGAAGCAATGCTTTGACTCGGGAGCAGGTCAGCTCATCAATCACTTACGAGTCCTCTCGACTTGTAAGGAAGAAAATTCTCTTGTGAGATTCTTACGACTCTCAAGAGAAAACACACTTAGGAATCCTCACGATTCCTAAGGAGAAAATACACCTACGAGATCCTCCCGACTCATTGGGAGAAAAATCTTTATGAGACCCCCACGGCTCATAAAGTTGAAAAGTCTTAGGCGGCAGATCTGAACCTGTTTTCTAAGCCATCGCTACCCTGCAAAGAGTCCAAGATGGACAGTTACCTACTATCTACAGGCCACACTTGCTAAAATCACATAGCGACAACACAGCAAAGAGAAGAAAGCAACAGTGGGAGAAGAAAAAAAATGTGTATCTTTTATTCATGAATTCAATTGAGTACAAGACGAATCATATAAAAGAATAAAAAATTGGATTCATGTTATTCAAAGATTAAAAATGTTTAATTGATACAAAGGCAGCTACTGAGAAGGAGGCGTTTTCAATAAATCAGCCAGTTGCTCGTGCGCTCCTCTCAACTCCCTTTCATGGTCAGCCGCTGCGGCCAGCTCCGCTTCGACTCGAGCCCGTTGCTGCAAGTCAGACAAAAGTTTCTCATCGATTTCCCGTTGAGCAACTTCACGATTCCGCGTAACCCGCTCCAGAAGGTCGAGCTTTTGCCTTAGTGCTAGTCCGTCCGAAATACATTGTCGCAAATTGTCAAAGACAGCCCTCAAATGCGCAGCGTTTGCTTCAACTTAGGCGCGCAGCCGGGCGGATTCACCTGAAGCCCTCTCGCGTTCCTTCTGCCTCAAGGTCACTTCTTGTTCGAAATGGCGGAAGAAGGGAACGCTCTGCTCAACCCATGCAGCCCGTTGAGAATTCAAAGCCAACATTTCTAGAATGGGACGCCTGAGCTCAATCTTATGCAGACAGGCCTCGATCTTCCTGTAATAGTTAACCCAAGACTCAATGACGCCCTCGTTATGGAAGTTCATGAGCATCGCCAACATGAGATTAACTTCGGCGGCAAAATTTGCAGCAGATGCAAAGGCCTCGGCGTCAAGGTCCTCGACGAACTCTCTTAACATCCGCAGGCTATTCGCAGCACCACTGGAAGAAGGGCGTCTAGCAAAAGACCCTGCCGACATGGGAATCTGAGACTCGAAGGGAGCTGGAGTCGGTGTGATTGCTGCAAAATAAATCATAGTCAGATATCGGCTTAAGAGATAAAGAAGATGCAAGAGCGATGAAGGCTACTATACCGGCGACGAAAAGTGGCAGAGCTGGGAGTACTGGTGGCGCGACAATTCTCTCATCCCCTCCTTCAATTTGTAGTGATGTAATCAATTTAAAGTTAGCAATATCAGGGTCATCCGTTAAAGAAAAGAAAGGACGTCGGTTAGAAAAGATATTCACCAGCACCAGTAGACAAAGCGACTTCCGACTGGAAGGAGAAATGTGGGTTCAACACCTGATAAAGATGATCAAAGAGAACTCCTGTAAGGTTGCAACGATGCATGGTCAGTACAAGGGAGATGATATCCACAATTTAAATTAGACAAATCGGAAACCCATACCTTCCAGCATTTGAGAGGACACGAGAGAAGGCGAAGGGTCGGCGACCGTCAGAGCAGCAACCAGTGACGCTTCTTCGGATGGCACGACCTCAACGCTCACCACACCTGCATTAGAAACAAAAGAAATGCCGTCGGAAGGGATTGAAAGGGATTGCGGAATAAAAAGGAAAACAATGACCCAAGATCTACCTGATGAGTTGCCAATCGAAAACAATTGACAGTATCTTGCGAACCCTGGTTCGCAAATATTGTGAACTATTTGGCCACGGGATTACTACCGACTGAATGGTCAAGTCAGGACAGACTTCGCTTCTTATCCCAAGTAAAACACTTTTACTGGGGCGAACCCTATTTGTTCAAGTACTGTCCCGACCAGATTATTCGTCGGTGTGTCCCTGACGAGGAATTCAAGAGTGTGCTGTCATTTTGCCACGATCAAGCATGTGGCGGGCATTTTGGCCCCAGAAAGACAGCTGAGAAGACCTTGCAATGTGGTTTCTACTGGCCACAACTCTTCAAAGATGCTCATGACTATTGCAAGACTTGCTTCCGGTGCCAACACTTGGGCCGGATATCCCAGAGGAACGAGATGCCGCTCCAACCAATCTTGGTTGTGGAGATTTTCGATGTTTGGGGGATAGATTTCATGGGGCCGTTTCCCAGCTCTTTCGGGAACTTGTACATCCTTCTCGCTGTTGATTACGTTTCTAAATAGGTCGAGGCTGTGCCCAGCCGGACTAACGACAACAAGGTTGTCGTTAGGTTTCTTAAAGAAAACATTTTCTCCCGTTTTGGGCACCCACGAGCGATCATTAGCGACAATGGAAGTCATTTCTGCAACAAGACTTTCGAGGCCTTGATGCGGAAATATTCCATTAATCATAAGCTCTCTACGCCCTACCACCCCCAAACCTGCGGGCAAGCCGAAGTTTCAAATCGGCAAATCAAGCAGATACTGGAGAAGACGGTTTCCAAGAACCGTAAGGATTGATCGCTGAAACTCACTGATGCCCTTTGGGCATTTCGAACCGCTTATAAGACCGATCTTGGCATGTCTCCCTATCGGCTTGTGTACGGAAAAGCTTGCCACCTACCTGTCGAAATAGAGCATCGCCCATTTTGGGCGATAAAGGAGCTGAATCTGTCTCTCGAAGATGCGGGCAGCCATCGGAAGCTGCAGTTGAACGAATTGAGCGAGCTTAGGGATGAGGCTTACGATAACGCGGTTGTCATTAAGAATCGAACGAAGGTGTTTCACGATAAACACCTTTTGCGCAAAACCTTCATACCTGGTCAGCAGGTACTTCTTTACGACACCCGACTACACTTCCATCCAGGAAAGCTCAGATCTCGCTGGAAAGGGCCGTATTTTGTGCAGAATGTGTATCCGCATGGCGCTGTGGATTTGGAAAATCCAAAGGACGGTTCATTTTTCAAAGTGAACGGACACCGACTAAAACCGTACCTTAGCGCCGAACCAACAGAGGAGCTCCTGTTCTTACAGGAGCCGGTTTACCCTGCATAATCTTCCTCTGCCTACCTCCAAACTTCGGTTATCCAGCCAAGAACAAGTGGACACTGTTCCAAATAAGTTTGGGGGTATGTATATACCATTTTGTACATTTTTGTGGATATTCTTTTTCTTTTTCTTTTTCTTAAAACCTAAAACACAAAAAATAAAAATAAAAATAAAAATTTTTGTGTATATCTAACCGACAATTTTGACCTTTCAAATGATCTCTTCATGCAATGACAGTGAGGACACTGTCCAGTTTAAGTTTGGGGGTACGCTCGGTACGCATTTCTAACCTTCGCATTCATATGTATATTTTGCATCTGCATGTTAAAATCCATAAAATCCATAAAAATCTAAAAAATTTCTAAAAACATAAAAACTTTTTTGTCAAGTTAGCTAGTGGGAGGACTCTGATTCAACATTTCGACGGTTTTGTTTGATAAGATAAGAACAACTAAATCTTATTTTTAGATTTTGAAAACCTGAAAGATAACTCTCCTTTGAAGTTAACTATAGCTGATATACGTCTTTACATCACACTACACGTGTCGTGAGTTTTGGAAATTAGATGATAAGTCTTTTCTGTCTGAAAACTTTTAAATGGATAAATGATTTTCTGAGGATCAAATAGGTTTGTTCTGAAATAAGTAATGTCAAGAATAGTTTATGAAGTGAAGTGAATATGAAGGAATGTTATTGATGCCTTAAATTGGAACTAAGTCTGAAAAATAACCCATCTGAAACTTGATTGGAATGATTACACACCGAACCCACTAAACACGTCTTTTATCCAAAAAAATAATTGAACTGCCGGTTATGTCTCCGTTCGTATTGAATCATCATGATTTTCACGCCAAACTGTCTTTTGTTTTTGGACCTAGGTAACTTGAGTAATTAAGTCCGCTGGGGTGTTTCTACACCTAATGCCCTAAAGCCAACTGGTTTGGGTGCATTGGCCCAAAGCTCGCTAAGAAGCCTAGAAAGTCCAGGTTAAAACAAAGTCAAGCAAGTGTTCTCTCCGAGTTAAAATTCCTAACGGTCCTTTGTGTGAGAATAATCTTGATAAAAGACAGGCTTTTATAAAAAATTTAGCGGAGATATGAAGGTTTTATTCTATGATAAAGACTATTGCACGTTCACAGAGGTGTGTATGAAATGAAAACAAGAAAAATGTGGAGTGAAATATAAGACTAGTTTCCTGTTAAGGAAGATAGAAATTCTAAAGTTGAAACTTTACTGAAAAACGAAACTTGAAAAATGCTTAACTCTTTATAAAACTTATGTAATCCTTTCAAAAAAAAAATTCTGGGCTTTATTGTGCGACATGATGACGTAAATCGATCCTTCTGGAAACTTAACGACACTATTTGCACAGCACGTAAAGACATATAAAATCTGTAGTTAAATAAGAAGCGAGGTGTGAAAAATAAAGGTTCGATAGTCTAGACTTAGGATAATAGAATTGTTATTTTCTGAAACAAAACTTTAGGGTTTGAATCTTAGTTATTTTACAAAACTAACTCGACCGGATTTTGTGGGTGTAATCCGCTGAAAACCCTCAAGAGACAACACTCCTCCTACTAGGGACACCTAGAGGTTTAACGGCTTGTTGCACATGCTCAGTGCAATCGCGTTCCCTGTGAAAGTAAGGTTAGGAATTTTTTTTTGTGAATAAATTGGCTTTGCTCGGGACGAGCAAATGATAAGTTTGGGGGTATTTGTTCATATCAGATTTTTGCATTTTCATACCGCCCAATTTTTATCACATTGCATATCGGTAGGTACTCTTGAGCCGTGTTTGCTAGTCAATTGCAGGATACAGGTTCTCGGCTCTAAACGGTGAAATTCATGGAAAAACACGACAAAACCCGGGTTCCTGCCAACCACAGATAAAACACGGATCTTCGCTCTTTATCCGTCTGTTGCCACACACCAGTTTAAGAGACAAAATGGCAAATCAATGTCGTTTTCATGCACAAGGCTCAATGGCAACACAAGATCCAAGAAATCTACACGGAGCTCGAGGAAATCATGGCAAAAAGATCCACATCAAATCACCTTTTGCTCAACAGAAATTCTGGAAAAATCGTGAAGAAAATCTGAGAAAATACATATACCAGAATAAAGGGCCCACAGAACCAGGGAGCACCACCAAATATGAAGGCACAATTCCTCTAAACGGCCGCGGTTCCGCGGCATTAGCAGGCTTAGGCCGCGGAACCGCGGCCGTACGGCCTCCGCAGAATGTCAAACTTTGGGGGTATTTTGGTATTTTCATGTAAAGGCAGAATTTTGCCCTAGATTTCCAGTTCCCTGCCTATAAATAGCCCAGATCCTTGTGAAGCCAAGGGTGCATAATCTTGTATTTTCTAGGTTTTAGAATACTTGATCTTCTTCCTCTTCTCCATTGAAAAACTTGTAGTGAGTTTTTGTGAGTGAAGAATGATGAATAAAGAAGTTCATTTTATTATCATACTTGTCTTGCTCTTATGTTAAATACTTGTAATTTTCATTTGTTAACTTAGTTGTTGTTATTTCTTGTTGTTTCTTTCTTTCTCTTTTTCTTTTTCCTTAAAACAACCATGATGCTTACGCTTGATCCTTGCCAAGGTGAGGTCGCAAATAGCTAGTTGTTATCTTCTAATCTCTTTCTTTCTATCTTCCTCTTTGTTTTGTTTTCTTTTCATTATGACGTGTGAGTAGTTTCCATACTTGTTAGGGTAGGATAAGAGAAGTTTGAGAGAAGGAAATCTCTCTCACTCTTTCCTTGCCCAACATCTTAAATCGACTCCCGTTAATTGAACCACAATCCGCTCCCTACGGCACCCTATCCTACATGATAGCGGTGATTCCGTAGTGAGACCGGTTGTGGTTGAATTAACCGGAGGTTATGGCTAAGAGCCAAGAACGGACGGACAAGCACCAAAAGGAAGGACTTAAGCGTTGGAAAGCCTAGCTTATACTCGCAAGTTCCTTCCTAGTCGTGCTAATCCCCGTTGTTGCCGATTACCGTAACACCGATATTAAGAGTGGCAACGAAAGAAGTGAGCGACTCCTAACTCAAACTAACCTAATCCTAACCCTAACAAGCTCTCTTTACATATCATTTTAACACTTCGATAATCACAAACAAATATGGAAAATTGGATTTAACTCGTTAAAGCACATAGAAAAAGATTCCCATCTCCCTGCGGACGACCCGTACTCAACCGGCTAGCTACAAGCGAAACCGTTTTGATTGCGGTAATTAACTAAACTTAAACACGCAGAATCTCTACCAATCACGTACCGCCTGTCTATGAGCGGTAGACAGGGCAGCCGGAGCACCCTCTGGAGAAATAGGGACAGGGGAAGCAGTGCTCGAGCCTACACCTACAGCCAAGGCGGCATCACGTTCTTTCGCTGCATGCCTCTTGCGCTTCCTTTTAGCCTGAGCCATGAAAGCTGACCTCCTCAGGACTTCCGATAAAGATAGACCATCATCTGAACCAAGTTCTGCCTCCGGCGCCGTTACGACGTCCATCATCGGCGGCTTCTGCGAGACCCCTGGTGGCGACTTAAGGATAGCCGTGGCTGCAGTGGTCGGCGCTAACGATGTCACTGCATCACCATTCGCGATCGGCACTGCACTTGGGATAACTTGAGTCGAGATAGTCCCTGCAATAAGATGAAAAAGAAGAGTTAGTTTACCTATAAAAAAGGGAATGAAGGCACAGTGAGCCGAAATATACCGAGGCCCAAGGAAGCGCGAAGCCTTTCCTCCTCTTCGAAAGTCTTGAGGGAAGCTGCAAGAGCTTCTTCGGCGGAGATATCTATTGCAGAAGAGAGCGTTAGTCAAAGCATAGGAATTAAAATGACCGCGGAAAGATAAAACTGATGTATACCTGATTGAGCAATGGTGATCAGTGCTGCCTCATTGCGAGCCAATTGCGCTGAAACCGCGATAGCAGCCTCCAAATCGGTATCATCCGGCGCCATGAATAAACCTTCAGCGGTCCCGTACTCACTCAAACCCTCGCTATAGGAAGCATGGGGCTCTTGACCAAGTTTGACATCGAGAGAAAACATCGACTTCTTTTTCTTCTGTGAGTGAGTGCCGGGAGCCGATAACACAAGCTTGCGCTTGGCGGGCAATTTGGGGCGACGAGTCCCTATCTCCGGACCCATACTGGACTTGGGTGACGCCGCAGCTACCGCTTTTTCAGGGACACGGGGTAGGGGCAGCTCACGTATAACACATGGTACCACAACCACAGCAGCTTCTCTCAAGGGAGGATGGACGATGGTTCGTCGCTTCAGAGGAACGTTTGGATTACCCGCTGGGGCGGTGCCCTTGCGGTCAAGCAGCAATCGCTTTTCTTCTCTAATAACGGCGCCTATCGAATGTTGATACCATGCCACATATACGTTCAGGGCTTTTGAACGCATCTCGGCTCACTAATAAAGAAATTGGAGCCGGTGTTCAACCGCATAAAATGGTGCAACGCGCTCCGGATACCCTCTTCAGTAGCAACCGGTTTTGCCAAGAAGGCCTCGAGTGGGACGCCCTGATTATAGCTTAATTGCTGGGCGAAGCGATGCGGGTTGTACCTCATGAACAACGCCGAATCATTCTGCCTAAACACGAGAAAGCCCGGCCTGATGGAGTATAAATGAAGAATTTCCCGAGCTTTCAAGGTAGAGGCCCCGTTTTTAAAAATTTCCCGTAATGGCTGCACCGTTTTTGCGGATTCTTTACCGATGGTTAGAAGCTTATCGGTAAAGATTATGCCATTTCCAACCGTGCGCGGACGAAAGAGCAAACCCCCAGCTTCCCGTTGTGTCGGATTTACAATGGACACGTCAATTAGCCGTATAATTCGAGGGAAGTTATACCTGTCGTAGAAGCAAGGCCTTTTATGAGCGCCGAAAGCTCTGAGTACATGTAGCTCGATCCATGACATAAAATAATGCATCGAGAAGTTCACGTGCTGCACCCCTGGTTCAGTAGTGTCTGCTGCCGAGCTGAGGCCGTGATACAAATGGGCTAACCCAGTGATCCCGACGACTACTTGCATCCCAATAACCATTCGGTGAGCTGGATAAAAAACGGACGGCCTCATATGGTGAGGGTGCATTGGAACCACAAACCAGCTTAGCCATAGCCCGAGGAACCCTAAAAAGAACGCTTCTTTGTCGATCCTAGGAGCTGCAAGCTCTGCGAAAGAGACGACCGGGGTATTGGGGGAAAAAGAAACTCCTCTGATCCGCCTCCGTTGTCGGATGGTTGTCCAAACCGAAACCAAAAAGGATCATCGAGTTTGGCAAATTTCGCGGCTTCCTTGTACAGGACTTCTGAGCGGAGAAAACAGGCGATGAAATCTGTGAAATTAACCCCACAGCTTCCGGATTCGAGAAAAAGTCTCTCATAGATATTCAACACCTTAATCAAACTAGGGAATTGATGTTGAATGGTGTTCTCCGGGGTAAGGCCTGTCATCACTGACTTGGCAGCAAAGATGTACTCGTCCGGAGGAAGCAGCTTCTCTTAGTGTTCTCCCCTAACCGGTAAGCCAGAAATCTCTGCAAACTCCTCTAAATGGATTGAGACTTCTCGATCCAACAGAAGGAAGGTGTGGGTCGGAATATTCCATTGCTCCAGAAAAGCCTTGACCCACCAGGCAGGAGGCGTAGAATATTGAAAGAGAGAAGCGTAAATCGCGGGATACAACCCGAGCTTCAGCAGCTGTGGCTTCTTGGCCGACAAAATATAGCGGGCCCATTGCAAATACCCAGCTGAATGATGAGGAGTTAGGCCTATCATATATGGCTGTCCCCAAGGGCGCGGCTCGCCTTGGCAGATATGTTGCCCCAAGGTATCCAAAGCCATTGGAGGCTGTACGGGTATTGCAACCATAAAAGGCTGAAGGAGACCCTATGAAATCCAGTTGACCTCCTCCACGGTATAGTTCACCGGGGGTGGGTCGGCGTAGCGGATCGCCGAAATAGGCTCCGAAGGTACTGCGCAAGAGAAGCTACGCCGCCCCCTGATGATCTGATTGTACCACGTTCCCCATAAATGAAGGTTCTTTTTTTCCTGATCATGATCTTTGATCAGTGCAAACACCTCCCTATCAACAGGCGCTTCAGGGAATCCACTTTCCTAACAGACAAACGGAAAAGAAGTGTCGAAAGACATAGTACTTGCGCGGAAAAGAACAAAATTTTCAGCCGTCAATGCTACAGTTTAAGTTTTATCACTAGGTACTTTAAATTTGTACCGCACTGCAATGCAGTGGAAAGGGACCGGGGGGACCCACATAATCTGGATGACGACTCATCATTAATAAAAAGTCTCATCATTTGATGAGACTGTCATTAAACGAAGAAATCCTAAAAGGATTCTCATTTAATGAAGGCCCTCGGGCCAAGGAGTAAATCTCCTATTGATAACAGCGCTCTACAATAAGAGTGACATCTGTCAACTCTGATGATGAAAGGAATAAAAATTCCTCAAGAAAAATTCTGAAGAGCCATGCTCTGTAAAGAAGATGGAATAACCCATCAGAAAACTTAAAGTAAAGCTTTTAATGAATTAAAAATTCCGAAATCTTCAAGATCTATGAACAAACTCTAAGAGTTCTTCATAAAAAATTAACAAATCTACATGATTTGAAAGAGAAAAGCTCAGTTAATAGGTTAAAAAACCCTAAGAAAGATCTCTTCAGATCTATGAAGAGCAAAGCTCTATTGAGAAACCCTAAAAATCTATATGATTTGAAAAGAGCAAAGCTCTGTTAATAGGTGAAACCCTAGGTTATAAAATAATCTCTTCAAAGATTTAATCTTTACCTAAATTTTTGACAGAGTTCTGTCCCTAAGAAAGTTCTTAAGATAAAGAGCTATACTCTGAAGGAGAATTAATTCTCAGAAAATAAGAAAGAAGATGAACAGAGGTCATCTCAAGGGCCAAAGGCCCTATTTATAGACACTAAGAGCCGTTTCAACTTTTGAGTTGATCCAATGGCATAGATGCTGCCACCGCTGCACTCACGTGTAGGCCATGTGAGCGCAACGGTGGGGGGCATTTGTTTCCCCAATCAGAGCAAAGCTCTGTTCAAATTTTAAAATTTGAAATGAAGCAGCGCTTCATAGCAGCGCCAGCGCTGAGAGTCAAAAACTCTGAAGCAGCGCTCACGTGCAAAGCACATGAGTGCTAGCGCTAAGAGCGCTGCACTCTAAGCAGCGCACCACGTGCAAAGCACGTGAGCGCTAGTGCTAAGAGCGCTGCACTCTAAGCAGCGCACCATGTGCAAAGCACGTGAGCGCTAGCGATAGAACAAAATGTTCTCGGCCCTTGGATCAAAGATCCATCGAACATGATTAAAAATTATCAAGTGATCAGAATAAAATTCTGTTAAGGAAACATTCCTCAGAATCTTTCCAAACAGGAAAGATTATGCTCTGAAAATCATAGCACCGTTGGATCAATGATCCAATGGTGATTAAAAATCACCAAAATACAGAATAAATTCTATATGGGAAAAGATTTCCCAATCTTGTTAAAAATAAGAAGATTGCCTTCTGTAAAACAGAAGCCCTGAGATCAAAGATCCAACGGTGGGGAAATCCCCAAATCAATTAGAGAAAAGATCTCTTCAACCAATTTAAGAAATCAGCCTACCCTATATAAAGGCCCCAGGACTTCAAGTCTCAGGGAGAGGAACCCCCCCCCCATAAACTTTGAGAAATTTCAGAAAGAAGAGCAAGCTCTCAGCAGAAGAAGAATTTCTTCAAGGTAAAACAAAGAGATCAAAGCATCTCATCAGAAAAAGAACCTAGTTCTTTTGCCAGATCATACATCTTTAAGACAAATTGTCTTTCACAAAAGAGATCATAACATCTCATTATAAAAAGGGGGAGAATAATTTAATTCTCTTAGGATCATAGATCCATAAAGGCAAAGCCTTTCACCAAAAACATAAGAGATTGAAATATCTTCTATAAAATAAGAACTTTGTTCTTAGATCCATGAGACAAAGTCTCGTATAAGAGAAAATTTAATTCTCAGAACGCAAAACTGCCTAAAAAGAGCCTAAGTGCTCCAATTAAAAGGAGCGCTTCAGCGCTCCAAATCTAGCGCATAGCGCAGCAAAGGCTTAGCGCTTCAAATTTAAAGAAGCACCTCAGCGCTCCAAATCTGGCGCACAGCGCCAAGCGCGCCACATGCTCCTCACATGTGCACTACTTCATCAGAAGCGCTCTACGCTCATTGTCTGGCGCACAGTGCCAAGTGCGCCATGTGCTCCTCACGTGTGCGCTACTTCACCAGAAGCACTCTGCGCTCATTGACTGGCGCTCAGCGCCGAGTGCGCCACGTGCTCCTCACGTGTGCGCTACATCACAAGAAGCGCTCTATGCTCATTGACTGGCACTCAGCGCCAAGCGCACCACGTGCTCCTCACGTGTGCGCTGAGAGAACATAAATTGTTCTTTAAATGATAAAACCCAGAGCCATAATGAGTGCTCAGCATTCAATAAAAGAAAAAAAGTTGTCAGGACCAATGCTCAGCATTGTTAAATGAAAAAGGATCGAGTCTAATTAAATGTCTAATATTTTAAATGAATGGGCTGAGCCCAAGTTGGCCACAGATCTCTAATTCAGATTAATTGAGCCCATATGCTCGTAAATTTTTTATCTTAGTCTCAAATTGGACTACAGATCTCCCAACCAATATTGGTTCAAGGGTACATCTCTTCACTCCTCTGATATTTGTCGTTGTAATCCTTCAACATCTTCAGAGGGGTGATGGGTCCCGACAACCAGACATTCCACGGACTGTAGGGTCCTTAAACTCATGGACTATGATGTCCTTAAACTTTACAGACTATGACGTCTTTAAACTATGGACTATGATGTCCTTAAACTCTATGGACTATGATATCCTTAAACTTTTGGACCGCAAAGTCCCTAAACTAAAACAATAGAGCCCAAATGCTCTTTTGTTGGAGCTAAATGATCCTGTTAAGTAGGTCTTAGTCTAAAATTAGACTAACGTGTCCTTAGCAATTGTTAAGTTGATTTTAGTCTAAAATTAGACTAACGTATTATTAACAAACGTTTAAGTTGATCTTAGTCTCAAATGGGATTAACGATCCTTAAACCCAACCCAAACCCAAATCTAAGAAAATACGGATTTTGACTAATCCACGCCCTACAGGCGACAACATAAATTAGTCTCCGTATACAATCCAAGGGCAACCAAAAACAAAATAAACACACGCGATACGAAGTGACCATCTGGAGAAGGAGAAAGTTGTTACCGCGATACGGTAGCGTAATTAACTGCAGGGGCTTGCGCCTGTAGGGAAGAGCGTCTCTACAATCAAAATCCCCTCAAATGAGGAGGAATCTGACGAAGTCTGCTACAACGGCCGCATTTGTCTAAACCTTCGATATACGGTGCCATAAATCAACTTGGTATCTTCGGAAAGGTGGACGGATAAAACCAAATAGCATCTACCCCTAAATTCAGGCCAGACATCCCAACGTCCCGGTCGCGTCTTTCGGCGGAGAATACATAAATCTTTGCAAAGCGCCGCTACAACCCATTTAGGGGAACCCGATCGGGATAGTGCGGATTATCGCACGTCCTTGGGCTTAATAGTGCGAGATGCAGACCTCTGCAAGGTTCATTCGGTCTCAAGAGATTTAAAATACAAATATCTTAAGAAAATAAGATTTCTAGAAAATAATAAATTAAAATTATTTTTATAAATATATATATATATATATATATGTATCATCAAAATATCTATTTTTGATATATTATAAATATTCCAACTTTTCTAAATCACAAGAATCACTTTACATGAAAATACCATGAATCTCCATACAAGTTCAATATTACAATTAAATACCATGTATTATGAAAAATATGTTTATTCATTAGAAATGTCACAAATATAAAATCTATAACTATGAAAACTCTAAAGACGATAAATAAATACTTGGGGTGTATTTTGAAAAGTATACAAAATTATTTTTACATAAAACCCCCTCAAGTTCTATAAATTACCCTAGGACCCTAGTAAATATAGGTTTAAGCGGGACTAGTCTCTTGAGCCTCAGGGAGCCGGAGATATGGGTGCTTACCTATCTAAGGTAGACAACTTAACAAACGGTGTTATTAACACGGTAATCGTCTTTGAAAAAGACACAAATCCTGCCGCCCATGTGCAGCGGTTACCGATAACACCCAAACTTAATTCAGGATTCAATTTATTTTCTAATTGTTCTGACTTAAACCGAGTCTCATTATAATAATCTGACTTGAATATGATTCAAGTATATTCTACAAACTACAATTCAATATAAATCCATGAATACATATATTCAATCTATTCAATCTATATTGACCGAACCGAACCATGGATATACTTCCATTTACATGATTCTCCAGTTATATCTATTTACTAATATCATGGTTTCGGCAAGGCATCCAATTATACAATCTATATTACAAGACAATACAAGTTGCAATACAATACAAACAATACAATCAATACATCGTGGGGTATAAG
The DNA here is from genome assembly GCA_030015575.1 of Agapanthus africanus. Lineage (NCBI taxonomy): Eukaryota > Viridiplantae > Streptophyta > Magnoliopsida > Asparagales > Amaryllidaceae > Agapanthus > Agapanthus africanus. Next base: position 28,820,449 of record CM057338.1, read on the forward strand.
GGATAGATTGGTACGAAAGGTGTTAGAAGTGGCACGAGACTGTCAGACTTAAGACACCTAACCTGTATTTCCGTTGCTGTTGTACCGTGGCATAAACGGTTCCTTATACTCCTGTTGCCCTTAGTCTCTGGCATATAGAAACTCCTCTCGTATACATTGGCATTCTTCTGTACCAAGCTACAAACAACAGCGTTAACACTAAATACGACAGTATACATTATAATACAACTTTAAAAGCTACTCTCTCTCTCTCTCTGTCTATTCTATTTATCCCTTATCTTTGGGACTTACCGAGCGATTGTTCGCTGACGACATTCTTTCTCTTTCTTCTTTGGAATGTTGTCAGGTGATCTGGACACTCAGGAGATCGAGCCTACCAGCGAGGACTTGGATCATCTTGCCTATGACCCAGAGCTCTAGTTTCATTGTACACATTTTATTTCAGTATTTTTTCATTTCTGTTATGCCATTGTTTAGGTATTGCTTTCATTCAGATGTATTTACTTTTCCATGCATTGTACAAAAGAATATTAATAAATAAAGTTGCTGTTCAGTTATACCTACTGTCTTTGTCTCTTGTGCATTTTCATTTTATATTGCTTAGATACGCTTAGCGTATTTACTTCAGAGAAAATACGTAGCGGCCAGTCTCGTCCTCTGCCCGTATACTGAGAAGCGGGGCGTGACAGAAAAGAAGACCATTCGAAGCCAAATGGAGTCGATGGGGAGAGGAAATTCTCTACGAGTCAAGAGCTCGTACACCACCGTATCGCATTGGTCATTCGTAAGAGCAGGGTCCACCAAGCGTGCAGCAAAACGAGGAACGATTTCCTCAATAGGCACCTCTTATGGTTGCCGGAGAGCATATGGACGATTACAAACCATAGCTCTTATCTGCTAAAATAATTCTCCGAAAGTGAGAGAGAAGAGAAGCATTGCTTCTCTTTATAAAGAAAGACATTTAAGTCCAGGCACAGAAAATTTTGTGCATGATGGAACTGTTTCCAAGCTCTGCATTGGGAAAGAGAAGTTTAACTTAGGAAAAACAAAGAAAGAAGACGAAAAGACACCTTCGGTAAAGAGGCAGCGCCTCACGTGCAAAGCACGAGAGCGCCAAGAGTCAAAGACTCTGAGGCAGTGCCTCACGTACAAAGCATGAGAGCGCCAGCGCCAGCGCCAAGAGCGCCAGCACTAAGAGTCAAAAAGACTCTGAGGCAGCGCCTCACGTGCAAAGCAAGAGAACGCCAGCGCTAGAACTAAATGTTTTCCACCATTAGATCAAAAATCTAACAAAGATGATAAATCACCAAAATACAGAATTAAATTCTGACTGAGGAAATACTCCTCAAATCTTTCCAAACAAGAAAGATTGTGCTCTGTAAATCAGAACACCGTTGGATCAAAGATCCAATGGTGATTAAAAAAATCACCAAGATACAGAATAATCTCTGTATGGGAAAATAATTTCCCAATCTTATTAAATAACAAGAAAGATGTCTTCTGTAAAACAGAAGCCCTTGGATCAAAGATCCAATGGTGGGAAACACCCCCTAAATCAATTAGAAATCTCTCAATGAGAGATTTCCTTAACTGATTCAACAAATCAGCCTCCCCTATATAAAGGACCCAAGACTTCAAGCCTTGCAGAGAAACCCCCCCATAAGTTTCAAGTTCTCAGAAAAGAAAAAGAGAAGAGCAAGCTCTAAGAAGAAGAACCTTCTTCAAGGTAAATAAAAATAAGAGAAATCATAACATCTCCTCCATATTTGAGAGTTCAACTCTCATATCAGAAGAACTTAGTTCTCTTTCAGATCACAGATCTATAAGATAAAGTCTTTCACAAAAACAGGAGAGATCATAGTATCTCCTCATAAAAGAAGAACTTAGTTCTTAGATCCACGAGACAAAATCTCTTATAAACGAGAACTTAATTCTCAAAGCACAGAATTGATCAGAACTGCCAAAGAAGCGCTCTGCACTCATTGCCTGGCGCCAAGCACGCCACGTGCTCCTCCCGTGAGCGCTGTTTTTATAAAGAGCGCTCTGCACTCATTGGTTGGCGCTAAGCGCGCCACGTACTCTTCATGTGGGCGCTGTTTTTATAAGGAGCGCTCTGCACTCATTGGTTAGCGCCAAGCGTAAAGCGAGCCACGTGCTCCTCACATGGGCGCTTCTTGACATAGAGTGCTCTATACTCATCACACAGAATCCAGCGCTATAATGAAGAGTGTTCAACACTCAGTAAAAGACAAAAAGACAGAGGAGTGTCAGAACCCAAATTAATGCTCAACATTATTGAATAAAAAGGGACTGAGCACAAACAAATGTTCAACATTTTAATCAAAACTGAGTGGGCTGAGCCCAAGTTGGCCACAAGTCCCTAACTCAGACCAACCGAGCCCCTGTGCTCATAATTTACCTAATTGGTCTTAGTCCCAAACCTGAATACAGATCTCCCAACTAACATTGGTTCAAGGGTATATCTCTTCATTCCTCTAATATGTGCCGTTGTAATTCTTCAAAGTCTTCAGAGAGGTGGCGGGTCCCGACAACCAGACATTTCATGGACTATGATGTCCTTAAACTTATGGACCGCAATGTCCCTAAACTAAACCCCATAGACTATGATATCTTTAAACTCCAAGGACTATAATGTCCTTAAACTTATAGACCGCAATGTCCCTAAACTAAAACGATAGAGCCCAAATGCTCTTTCTTTGGATCTAAATGATCCCAAAATCCTGTTGAGTAGATCTTAGTCTAAAATTAGACTAACGTATTCTCAACAACCATTTAAGTTGATCTTAATCTCAAACGAGATTAACGAGTCTCAAATCAAACAAACCAAATCTAAGAAAATATGGATTTGGACTGATCCCTGCCCTACGGGCGACAACATAAATTAGTCTCCGTATACAATCCACGGGCAACCAAAAACAAAACAAACACACACGACACGAAGTGACCTTCTGGAGCAGGAGAAGGTGGTCACCGTGATGCGGTAACATAATTAATTGCAAGGGCTAGCGCCTACAGGGAAGAGCGTCTCCACAATCAAAAAACCCTCACAATGAGGGGGAATCTGACGAAGTCTGCTACAACGGCCGCATCTGTCCAAACCTACGATACACGGTGTCATAAATCAACTTGGCATCTTCGGAGAGGTGGACGGATAAAACCAAATAGTATCCGCCCCCAAATCTAGGCAAGATGTTTGTCTTCCCGGTTTTCGGCGGTGAACAAAGACCTTAACAGGTTCGCGGCACATTTGATACCAATTGCTGAGATCGGATCCAGAAGATTTCAGCAAGGGTTAGATCCGGAAATCCAGGCTGCCTTAGCTATAGGGGATTTCCCAACCCACGAATTGGCCTTGAAAGCTGCCCGCCGATATGAGACAGTGGTAAAGATGAAGGGCAGATCCCACTCTGCCGGGATGAAGCGCCCTGCCACTCAGATGGCAGGAGGAGCCTCTTCAAGGCCACAATTTGTGCCCCCAACCCAGCCTTTTGCACCTACTGCAGGAGAGATGGATAATTGGTGAAAGACTGCCAGCGTGCAAATCGTCTTTGCTTAGTCTACGGCTCAGCTACTCATGACATTGGGTCTTGTCTTCGTAGATATAACCCAAATGCTGTACCCAGACCGGTAATCACTTACCAGCAGTGACCATCCATCCAGGCCCTGCTCCACGACTAGCTCTCCGTGCTCCACCTCCTCGTGGACCGACTGCACTTCCTCCTCGTCAGTTCCATCAAGCTCAACAGAATATACCTTAAGGACCAAGGAACGGACAGAGGAATGCTCCTCCAGTAAGAAGGAATGTGCCGAGGCGACAGGCTTTCACAATGACTGTGGAAGAAGCTGAAGCCACCGGCCAAGTCATAACTGGTAACACTTTCCTTTCAAACTTTCCTTCAGTCTATATACATATCCATATCTTTTCCTTATACCTAAAACCTATCCCACATAACTTAGGTACAATCTTAGTAGCCTCACTTCCTGCACTAGCACTCTTCGATACTGGAGCATCTCATTGCTTTATGTCGCAACGGTTTGTCCGAACTCATGCGATTCCAGTCAAACGGCTCGTATCCAGCTGGAATGTCAGTTCAGGGAACGATTTTCTGAAGGCAATAATGGGATACAACCTGTGTCGGGTGGTCGTCTACAGCAGAGAATTCTATGCTAACTTCAAGGTGCTGGACATACCAAATTTTGATGTCATTTTGGGTATGGATTGGCTCGGAACTTTTTACGCTACCATTGACTGTCGTCAAAGGAGGGCAGTGTTCGAGATTCCAGACCATCCGGTCTTTTATTTCAAAAGTGGAGACCGTACCGTGGAGCCAAGTACATACAAGGCAAAATCAAAGAAGGCAGTAATTGCAACATTTCAAGCAGAGGAAGGATCAAAGCCAGAAATAGTTCGAGAGTTCGACGATGTATTTCCTGAAGACATATCAGGTTTGCCTCCCGATCGAGCTCTTGAATTCAGCATTGATTTAGTACATGGAGCACAACCGGTGATCAAAGCACCATATCGGTTAAGCCCTGAAGGTTTGAAGGAGGTTCGTACTCAATTGGACGGATTATTGACGAAAGGATGAATTCGTCCCATCACTTCAAGTTGGGGATCACCAGTTCTACTTGTGAAGAAGAAGGAAAGTTCATATCGAATGTGCATTGATTAAAGAGCTCTGAACGAAGTAACTATAAAGAACAAGTATCCACTCCCATGCATCGATGACCTGTTCGATCGGCTAAGTGGGTCTTGCGTTTTTTTCCAAGTTAGATCTTCGTTCGGGTTATCATCAGGTGAAGGTCAAAGAATCTGATATCCATAAAATAACATTCAAAACTCGCTATGGACATTACGAATTTCTTGTGATGCTATTTGGAGTGACCAATGCACTAGCTGTATTCATGAACCTAATGAATCAAGTTTTCTGAGAGTACCTAGACAGGTTTGTTGTCATCTTCATCGACGACATCCTGGTGTATTCTAGAGTCGGAAAGAACATGCCGAACACGTATGAATTTTCCTGGAAACTTTATGACAACATTAACTCTATGCCAAGTATAGCAAGTGCGAGTTTTGGCTAGATCAAGTTAGTTTTCTCGGACATATTGTATTAGGCGATGGAATCTCTGTAGATCCAGCTAAAGTATCAGCAGTAAGCGAATGGCCGACACCAATGTCAGTGAAGGACATTCGAAGTTTCTTGGGGTTAGCAAGATATTACAAAAGGTTCATTGAAGGATTTTCAAAGATTGCAACACCCCTGACCAAGCTCACACGTAAAGATGAAGAATTCGTGTGGTCAGAAGCATGCAAACAAGCTTTCGTAGAACTCAAGTCAAGATTGACATCAGCACTTATTCTCGTCATACCGGACCAATCTGGAGGTTTTGAAGTGCATTGCGATGCATCCGGTAAGGGATTATGATATGTTCTACATCAGCAAGGTAAAGTTGTAGCTTATGCTTCAAGACAGCTGAGGATTCATGAGCATAATTATCCGACGCATGATTTGGAGTTGGCGGCCGTTATTTTTGCTCTTAAGATTTGGCGCCATTATCTTCTTGGTAAACGAGTGGACATATACACAGACCACAAAAGTCTAAGATATGTGTTTACTCAAAAAGAGTTAAATATGCGACAGAGATGATGGTTAGAACTCATGGCAGACTTCGACATCAACTTACAATATCATCCAGGGAAGGTGAATGTAGTACCCGATGTCCTTAGTCACTAACCATTAGCATTGAATCTCACCGCACAGTGGAAGCTTCAACAAGACTTTGTATCAGATGGAGATTGAAGTAGTCATGCTAGGTAACGCTTCAAATTTGATGAACTTACAAGTTCGATCTACCATTGTCAATCAGATCAAAACAGCTCAAGAAAGTGATGCTAAGTTGCAAAAGATCAGAGATCAAGTAGAAAGTGGACTTTGAACATACTTCATCATCCATGAAGACGGATCTTTAAGATACGGCAGTAGGTTGTGTGTACCAAAAGGTTCTGTGCGAGAAGAGTTGATGAAAGAAGCTCACAGCTCTCCTTATTCAGTACACCCTGGAGGTATAAAGATGTACAAAGATCTGCGTCAAAATTACTGGTGGCATGGAATGAAGTGTGAAGTATCCAGAAGCGTCGCTAAATGCTTGGTGTGTCAGCAAGTAAAGGCTGAGCATCACAGGACAGCTTGTTTACTTCAACCGTTACCTATCCCAGAATGGAAGTGGCAACACATCACATTGAATTTCGTGACTGCTCTGCCTCGCAGCATGAAAGGTAACGATGTGGTTTGGGTTATTGTGGATCGAATCACAAAGTAAACTCACTTTATTCCCTTTCGAGTTGGCCAATCTACTGAGACACTAGCAAAGAAGTACATGGAGGTAAGAATTTAAGTAAGATTTAAACTCTTCATTATGTACTATCTCTGATATCCATGAACTCATGCAGGAAATCGTGAGATTACATAGAGTACCGGTTTGCATTGTCTCCGATCGTGACACTAGATTCCGATCGCAATTTTGGTATAGTCTGCAAGCTAGCTTGGGAACAAGTCTAAACTTCAGCACGGCTTATCATCCACAAACAGATGGTCGGTTTGAGCGAACTATTCATATCTTAGAAGATATGCTAAGAACGAGTATGCTAGATTTCGGAGGATCGTGAGAAGATCACCTACATCTTGTGGAGTTTTCATACAACAACAGCTACCAAGCAAGTATCGGAATGGCACCATTTGCAGCTTTATATGGAAGGAAGTGTCGATCGCCATTAAGTTGGGACAACATCGGAAATAGAGAACTCCTTAGACCTGAGATGATAGTAGCAACTGTCGATGTGGTTCGCACTATCAGAGAAAGAATGCGCATAGCCCAAGATCGACAGAAGCACTGGGCTGATGCAAAGCGCCGTCACTTGGAGTTTCAACCGGGAGAACATGTATTTCTGAAGATATCTCCGAACCGTGGAGTGATTCATTTTGGAAGATGGGGTAAGCTAAGTACGAGGTATATTGAACCGTTCGACATACTCGAACGAGTCGGTGAAGTGGCTTATCGCTTGGCACTTCCACATTCATTGGAAGGAGTGCACAATGTGTTCCACATATCCCAACTCAGAAGGCATGTGAGTGACTCCAGCCATATTCTTGATCACTCCGAGCTCACTGTATAGCTAGATTTATTTTGTGAGCAATAACCTGTTGAGATCCTGGATAGAAAGGTGAAGTCACTTCGGAACAAGAAAGTCAATTTGGTTCGAGTGATGTGGAGAAAAGATTCACCGGGAGTATCAACATGGAAACGTGATGACAACATGCGTGCAAGATTTCCTCATTTATTTGTAAACTAGTCCTTAAAATAAATTGTAAATTTCGAGGATGAAATTTTTGTAAGGAGGGTAGACTGTAACAACTCCAATTTCAATGTACAGAAAATTGTTTAAAAGTTAATGTACAAATAGAATATCTGCAATCATGTGTATAATATAAGTAGTTGATTTTCTTTTGAACAACAAGAAAGCACTTATAGCACATTGGTTAATCCTTGCACTGCTGTGACGTAGCCATGTGATCGAATCCTTCGAGACACATTATCTTTTTATTTAATTTTTCTTTTAATCTTTTAGAAGCCCAAAAATTTACACGTGCACAACACGTAAAATGAAAAACCACACGGAAAACAAACACATAGGAAATGGCATTTACATAGACCCCAACACGTGGCGTGAATCCAAGCCCCTCTCACCGGGAATCGACCGGCGAAACCCTCAAAAGGACCGGTACCGCCGGGTCCCCCCTTAGGTAATGCCTTGAAAATTTTTCTCCTGCACCCCTTGGCCTGCCCCACTTCTCCTAGACTGTTTGTTTTCTCTGCACATTTTCCAGAGAACTTAAATCACCTTTAATCCAATTTTTAATGCATTCTTTAACCCTCTAAACCCTAATTTTTCCTATAAATACCACACTCCATTTCAAACATCCTCACTCAGAAATTCCCTGTCAAAACTCTCAAAAATTCTCAAGTCCTAGTTGTGCAAGTGGAATTAGCAAGAAACAAAGTTTCGGCGACGTTCCAAAGAGATTCCGGCGACGAAACGACACCCCGACACTTCCCTAGTCTTCCCCTACCTCTCTTCTTTCTTATTAGCCAGTAATTCCCTTCTTCCCCTCTCTTATTCTATTCTAAAACTTTCATTCTTTAAAACCCGACGGAAATGGAGTTAATCCGACTTCCGATTCGGTTTTTCTTTAAAAGTCTATTTTTCTTAAAAAATAAATACCATACTCTCATATAATGTTTAATAAACATTAATAAACACATTAAAACAAGTTTCATCTCAAAAGAATCTTTTATGCAACTTTTATCATATTTTTTCGGTAAAATACCTTATACGTTACATTTCGCCATAAATCTCATATTTCCTTGTATTACTTTAGAAAACTTATGAGTTAATGACCTAACTCATCATAACACACATATTGGACATAGCACGATTTGCTTTTTGATAATATTTTTAGGAATATCACGAGTTATAATAAAATACCCTAAACTATTATAAAACCGTTTTCTTTAAGAAAAGTATTATCTAATTCCTTGCAATTACGCCTCTACAACCTATTTTGGGAAACCCCAATCGGGATGGTGCGGATTATCGCACGTCCTCAGTCCTAGAAGAGCGAGATGCAGTCCTCCACAAGGAGCATTCAATCTCGATGGAATTTTTAATACTATTTTTAAGAAAATGAGATTTCTAGAAAATAAATAAAATTATTTTTATTAAATATATATATAAATATTATCAAAATATTTATTTTAAATATATTATACAAATATTCCATGTTTTCTAAATCAAGAATCACAATTACATGAAAGTACCATTTCAATACAAAACAATTCCAATATTTCAATAAAATACCATATACAATAAAAACTAGGTTCTATTCACTAGAAATTTCACTTTTATAAAATATATATCTATGAAAACCCTAAAGATAATAATTAAATACTTGAGATGTATTTTGAAAATATCTCAAAACTATTTTTTCATAAAACCCCCTCAAGTTATACTAAATTACAATAAGGACCCTAGTAAATATAGGTTTAAGCGGGACCGATTCTCTTGAGCCTCGAGGAGCCGGAAAATGTGGGTGCTTGCCTATCTACGATAGACAATCTTAAAAACGGTGTTATCAACACGGTAATTGTCTTGGAAAAAGACACAAATCCTGCCGTCCATGTGCAGCAGTTATCGATAACATCAAAACTAATTCAGGTTTTTAAGTTCTTTTTCAAAGTGTCCGATTCAGACTGAGTCTCAATCTAATCAATCTGACTTGAATATGATTCAAGTATAAAACTATAATTCAACATGAATCTATGAATCCGTCTATTCAATCGATATCAATCTATATTGACTGAATCGAACCATGGATATACTCCGTCTACATGACTCTACATTTATATCCATTCTGTTTACTGATATCATGGTTTCGGAAAGTCATTCATCTATATAACAAACAATACAATCAATACAAAAAACATCGAGGGGTTTTTAAAGGGGTAGATTGGTACGGAAGGTGTTAGAAGTGGCACGAGACTGTAACCATAATACACCTAACCTGAATATCCATTACCGTTGTACCGTGGCTGAACGGTTCCATGTGCTCCGTATACCTTAGTCTCCGGAATAGTGGGACTGCTCTCGTATACACTGGCATTTTCTGTTCCAAGCTACAAACAACCGCGTTAACATTATAATAAAACATTACTTGTTACATTCTCTTTCTGTCTATTCTATCTCTACTCGTCTTTGGGACTTATCGAGCGATTGTTCGCTGACGACATTCCTTTCTTCTTTCTTATCGAGCCCAGCACTGAAGATTTGGAGCAGTTAGCATTTGACCCAGAGCTTTAGATACTTGTACATATTTTCATTTCATTTATGCATTGTTTAGGCATCGCTTTCTATTCATGTATTTACATTTCCAGTTGTACTTGTAAAGAATTGTTAATAAATAAAAGTTGATATTCAATTACATATATTGTCACTTTTCCTGTGTATATTTACTTATATTGCTTAGATACGCTTAGCGTGTTTACTTCAGAGTAAATACGTAGCGAACCTCGCCGCGTTCCCTTCCCGTACACCGGGAAGCAGGGCGTGACAGTTTCCTAAAGACTCTCTGGTGCTCCAGCTAGGGGCAAGACTACCGGAAATAAGGGCATCATCGAACGCCGCGGACAAGCACAGGCGACACCTCTGACAATTGCACAATCAGGCGTATCTCCAAAGCTCTCCATCGGTCGGTCTACGGCGGCTACCCGTAGAGCCGAATCCTGCCAAGTGCTCAAATCAGAAAAGTTAAGGTAGAAGCGGATCAGATATAGAGCCAACAAGAGAGCCAGGACTCCGGCCAAGTGGAATCTTGTGAGGTTCCAAGAGCGGGGTCATCCCGCGACGACTGCTGAGTCGGCCGTAAAAGTAAGAAATTCCTTCGAACCTCTGAAGTAGGTTAAGAAAAACGCCATGACCGCCAGAATCAAGGAGACAGCAGTCTGAACGATGCTACAAAGAGACGTGTCCTAGCCCCAACAGAGAAAGCATGACACTGTTTCTTCAAGAGTTTATCAGGCGCTCTGTGCTGCGCGAAAGCAGCGGGACAAATCCAAAAAAAAGCATCAGCGCCACTCAAGAATCCGGTCAGTCCAGCCATCTTCAATCGATTGTCAGTTACCAAAACAGAAGGGACACGACAGCGGTCCACGAAATCAGCTGCCAATAATGAAAAGAAGACCGGATATATTATCCATATGGTCTATATGGTGGGCGCGTGGCCCAGCGATAACTTGCGCAGTAAAAGTAAGGATGGGGCCACCACATCCCAAGCCCAATCTGGCTTGAATGTGGTTGCCGCTTCCCAAGATCAGCCGCCTCCGCTGGATGATGAAAACCCTCTTGATGAGGCCGATAGGCAGAAAGACCCCTCGGTCCATATGGAGTCAAGGTCGAACTGCGAGGAAGATCCAACTTCCCTCCAGGACCGCAAAGTAAGAGCTGTTTCAAGAGCTTCGAAAACAACTCAGGAGCAAAATTAAAGAGATGGCCAAGCTCTATTAAAAAATTGACAAACGTTGTGATGCAGCTCACGGCTCAAATTTCTCGGACGCCTCCCAATCAAGCACAATTCTCTACTCATGAGCCGGGTGATGACAACCCGAAGCAACCGATGCCTGTCCCTTTGTGTCCAAGATTGGGCGAGCTGCATGAAAGCCGACCACATTCCGCTTCTGGGGATGCACTGGCCTCAGATAGCACCATCCCGGTAACATAAGATCGGATAATGGATTTGGTCCCCAGCAAGGTTAAAACATTGGTGGCCGAAGCCGAAACTCATAAAGAAATTGGCAGTAGTGGGCGGCCATATCCCGCACAGTTCGATCTGATCGAGTTCCCGAGCGGCTACGTCATTCCTAAGTTGGGAAGATTTGACGGGACGGGAAACGCAAATCAGCACGTCGCCCACTTTAAAGTGTCGTACGGAAATATAGGGGGTAATGATGCGCTCCTTCTTCATCAGTTTGTCAACATCCTGACCGGTGTCGCTTTCGACTGGTACGCGAGTATACCAGATGGGTCCGTCACTACTTTTGCCCAAATAGAGTCTCCGTTTTGGCAAAGGTTCATGAGCGTCAGTGATAAAATCTCCATTGCTGACCTTGTGAGAGCCAAGCTGGGAAACAACGAAAGAAACACGGACTTTATTTCCCAATGGCGCAACCTCACTGTCAAGTGCGAACCGCAGCTAGAGCAGGACTAGTCCAGCAGTCTCCTCATTGGGAACCTCAGCAATTGGATGGTCCCATTCTTGTGTACAGCAGACCTCAAGACGTTTCAGGAGCTGACCAAGAGAGTTCAAATGTTGGAACGCTCGAAGCAAGAGTCTACCCCGGACTCTCAGAAAGACAAGACTTGGAAATGCAAGAGGGACGACAACCGTAAAAGTGGGAGCTCCAACAAGACCAACGCCTTCAACGCGTCCGACAATGAGGACAAGCGAAAGGCAAGCGAATCCAAAACCATCCGGTCTCGAAAGCCAGTGCTGGGAGGAGAAGGGCCTTCCCTAGAGAAGAAAAAGAACAAAGTCTACTCTTTCAGAAAGGACAAGCTCCGCAAGATATTCAAGGATGCCCTGAACAACGGTCTATAATTACTGGAGTCGAAGAGACCTCACGAAGCAAAAATGACCGATAATCCCTTGTATTGCCTGTATCACAGAATAGTGAGCCGTGCGATCGAGGATTGCTACATTTTCAAAGACCGGGTCGAAAAACAATACAACACCGAAGAGATCGAGCTATCTAAGAGTGTGTTGGTGAACAACCAAGCTGCAACCACCAATTTTATACAGACAGAAGCTGAAGCCTTTTGGGAGCAGACAGCTGAATCTGCTGCCCCGAGAAATGAATCCGACTCGCCGCAACCTCCATGGAGTATGCAAATGTCCAAAAAGATGAAGAAGATGCTAAAGCTACTTCAGAAAGAGCCCAGAACAGAATGGGAGGGGAAGAAGGAGTCCACCGTTCCAGCTACCACTTCGGCTTAATCAAGCTCAAAATCTAAAAAGCTCAAGAAGAAGAACAGTGCGGTTCGACGCGAAAAAGAGTCTGCAGGGAGATCAACCATTCAAAAATATATCGATTCCCTTGAAGACTATGAAAAAAAAGAAACAACTCTAATTCAATTGAAGGAGTTCTTCCCCGTAGAAGCGGCTGAGATTCTGAAGGAGTTAGAAGAAGACTCCGATGACGAGATCCCTATAGTGACCTGCTATGTCGTCCACCTCGGTAGCGACTCTAAGGAAGAACTTTGTTTTCCTGAAGAAGACGAGGAGCTTGCCACGACAGCCAACCAGAATCAAGGTAACGCCCCAAAAGAGAAGGAAAAATAAGTTGCTAATGAAGAAGATGGCAGAGAGCTTGCTCATGAAGACTTGAGTCCTTCCCCAGTGGACTATAATGTCTTGGCTCATCTCTGGAAGCTTCCGTCTATCTTAAGCATCTATGATGCTCTTGTCCTGTCCAAGGATCTTAGAGATATTCTCATTCATGATCTACAAAACCCCGAGCGGTACCAGGCTAGCTTCGCAGAAATTAACATGAAAGAGGCCCAGTACACTCTGCATATAACCGCGGTCACATTTAAGGATGAAGACCTGTTATTGTGAACAACTGAGCACAACCGACCGCTTTACGTGACAGGGTACAATGACGGAGATCGGATTAATCGCATATTGATTAATCCGGGGTCCTCAGTGAACATCATGAACTTGCGGACTCTAAAGAGTTTATCAATGGAGGTCTGACACCTGTCAAGAGAGAGGATTGTCATCCAGGTTTTCAATCAAAACTGCCAGCAAGTTTTGAGATCCATAGCTTTGCCGATCAGGTTTGGGGACCTGCAAACCGAAGCTAAGATATACATGATCGAAGTCGACGCGTCCTATAAGATCCTCCTGGGAAGACCGTGGCTTCATGATTATGGCATCGTTCCGTCAACTCTCCATCAGTGCATGAAGTATACCAAAATGGCGAAGAAAAACGCATTGATGGGGACATCCAGTCGTTCAGTGTGCATGAAGTATGATACGAAGATTCTCAGTACTTTGTGATCCTCCAAAGTACCGAGCCACAGCTGACCAAAGACAGAACGGCTCCAAAATTCAAAAGCAAATCTGAGCCAGCTGTCACTTCCAATAGTAAAACCCCCCCAAATGCGTCCACATTTCGGTAGTGACACTGATGAGTCCGAAGTTGGAAGTCCGTCCGTCCATAAAAACCGCCCTCATCTTGGTAGCGATACGTACGAGTCTGATATCGAAGGCCTTCCGACAGCAAAATTCACTCTCGTTTAGGCTGCGACACTGAAGAGTCGGAGGAAGAGAACTTGCCTTGCAACAGCCATACAGATTGGGCCCCCACGCAACAAGCAAACCTACGAGAGACCTTCGAAGTTACGGAAGGGTCCCTAGCCGTCACAAGGGTGCCGGAGTAGATGGGCAAAGAGCTCGATGTATTGTCAGTCTCCATCGTGGATCAGCTGAAAACTTTCTACGTTCTCGGAAGGAAAAGTGGACAGAAGGGTATCCTGTTTTATAGGTTAAATCCTATCGTGCACCCAGACGATTTATCTATAACATGACTTCCATACGAGAGAGGCATAAGGGCCGTCCTCAATCCCAGATATTATGCACCCGAGATGCGGGAATACTTTAAAAAGTGCGAGTGTCGGTTATATCAAACAGACTCCGAAGCAAAGTTTTACGAAGGGATATGGCATCCGCCTCAGGTCCGAGCACTCATCGATGGACGAATCCCAGATAGAAGGGGAATAGGTTTTATTCAACCCGATGCCAAAGCATGCTACATGATCCATGTTGATGAAGTCAGCGAGGGGTCAAATGATAACGACGAGCTAGCCGAGTCAGAAGAAGCCTCTCGAGAGCTCGAAGATTGCAGACAAGCAACCTACGACGAGCTAACCGAGATTGATTTGGGAACGTCTGATAATCCAAGGCCGACTTACATCAGTTCGCTCTTGTCAGAGGAAATGAAAGAGCAGATAATCGCTCTGCCGCATGAGTTCGCCGACTGCTTCGCGTAGACGTACAAAGAAATGCCTGGCCTTTCCCCTAAAGTGGTCGTGCATAAGTTGGCTATATCTCCTGATGCTAAGCCAGTCAAACAATCTCCTCAAAGAATGAGAAAGGAACTGGAAGAAGAGGCCATCGAGAAAACCAAGAAACTCATCGATGTCGGTTTCATCAGAGAAGAGAAATATGCGGACTGGATCGCATGCATCGTCCCAGTGAAAAAGAAGAATGGAAAGATACGAGTTTGCGTTGATTTCAGGGACCTCAAAAAGGCATGCCCTGTTCACTGCCGAAAACCGGGAAAACAAACGTCTTTTCTGAATTTGGGGGCAGATGCTATTTGGTTTTATCCGTCCACCTCTCCGAAGATGCCAAGTTGATTTATGGCACCGTGTATCGGAGGTTTGGATGGATGCGGACGTTGTAGCAGAATTCGTCAGATTCCCCCTCATTGTGAAGGGTTTTTGATTGTGGGGACGCTCTTCCCTGCAGACGCAAGCCCCTGCAGTTAATTACGTTACCGCATCGCGGTGACCACTTTCTCCTGCTCCAGAAGGTCACTTCATGTCGTGCGTGTTTGTTTTGTTTCTGATTGCCCGTAGATTGTATACGGAGACTAATTTATGTTGTCGCCCGTAGGGCGTGGATTAGTCCAAATCCGTATTTTCTTAGATTTAGGTTTGGCTTAGTTCAAGGACAGTTAGTCTTGTTTTAGACTAAGGTCAACTCAAACGTTTGTTGAGGATACGTTAGTCTAATTTTAGAATAAGATCTACTCAACAGTATTTTGGGATCATTTAGATCCAACGAAAGAGTATTTAGACTCTATCGTTTTAGTTTAAGGACGTTGCTGTCCATTGGGTTTAAGGTCATCATAGTCCATGGAGTTTAAAGACATCATAGTCTGTGGGGTTTAGTTTAATGACGTTGCGGTCCATAAGTTTAAGGACATCATAGTTCATGGAATGTCTGGTTGTCGGGACCCGCCACCTCTATGAAAACGTTGAAGAATTACAACGACGCATATCAGAGAAATGAAGAGATGTACCCTTGAACCAATCTTGGTTGGGAGATTTGTAGTCAGGTTTGGGACTAAGACCAATTAGAAAAATTGTGAGCACATGGGTTCGGTTGGTCTGAGTTAGGGACTTGTGGCCAACTTGGGCTCAGCCCACTCAGTTTTGATTAAAATGTTGAACATTTGTTTGGGTGTTGAATATTTGTTTGGGCTCAGTCCCTTTTTGTTCAATAATACTGAACATTAATTTGGGTTCTGACACCTCTCTTTCTTTTTTTCTTTTATTGAGTGTTGAACACTCTTTATGGCGCAGAGCGTTTTATATACAGAGCGCTTGGCGCTGAGCGCCAGACTTGGAGCGCTAAGACGCTTCTTCTGAAATAGCGCCCACGTGGGGAGCACGTGGAGCGCTTGGCGCTGAGCGCCAGATTTGGAGCGCTGGAGCGCTAAAGTGCTTCTTTTAGAATAGTGCCCACGTGAGGAGCACGTGGAGCGCTTGGCTGAGTGCCAGATTTGGAGCGCTGGAGCGCTTCTTTTGAAGTAGCGCTCACGTGAGGAGCACATGGAGCGCCGGACTTGGAGCGCTAAAACGCTTCTTTTGAAGTAGCACTCACGTGAAGAGCATATGGAGTGCTTGGCGCTGAGCGCCAAACTTGGAGCGCCAAAGCGCTTCTTTGGCAGTTCTGATTAACTTTGTGCTCTGAGAATTAAATTCGTCTCATAGGTCTAAGAATTAAGTTCTTCTTTTATGAGGAGATGCTATGATCTCTTTGTTTTTGTGAAAAACCTTGTCTTATGGATCTGTGATCTAGAAAAAGAACTGAGTTCTTATGATGTGAGAGTTAAACTCTAAAAAATCGAGGATATGTTATGATCTCACTTATTATTATTTACCTTGAAGAAAATTTCTTCTTCTTAGAGCTTACTCTTCTCTTTTTCTTTTCTGAGAACTTGAAGTTTATAGGGGGTTCCTCTCTGCAAGACTTGAAGTCTTGGGTCCTTTATATAGGGGAGGCTGATTTGTTGAATCAGTTAAGGAAATCTCTCATTGAGTGATTTCTAATTGATTTAGGAGGTGTTTCCCACCATTGGATATTTGATCCAAGGGCTTCTATTTTACAGAAGACATCTTTCTTGTTATTTAACAAGATTGGGAAATTATTTTCCTATACAGAGATTATTCTGTATCTTGGTGATTTTTTTAATCACCATTGGATCTTTGATCCAACGGTGCTCTGATTTACAGAGCACAATCTTTCTTGTTTGGAAAGATTTGAGGAGTATTTCCTCGATCGGAATTTAATTCTGTATTTTGGTGATTTATCATCTTTGTTAGATCTTTGATCAAATGGTGAAGAATATTTAGTTCTAGTACTGGCGCTCTCGTGCTTTGCACGTGAGGCGTTGCCTCATAGTCTTTTTGACTCTTAGCGCCGGCGCTCTTGGCGCCAGCGCTCTCGTGCTTTGCATGTGAGGCGTTGCCACAGAGTCTTTGACTCTTGGCGCTAGCGATCTTGGCGCTCTCATGCTTTGCACGTGAGATGCTGCCTCTTTACCGAAGGTGTCTTTTCGCCTTCTTTCTTTGCTTTTCCTGAGTCAAACTTCTCTTTCCCAATGCAGAGCTTGGAAACAATTCCATCATGCATAAAATTTTCTGTGTCTAGACTTAAATGTCTCTCTTTATAAAGAGAAGCAATGCTTCTCTTCTCTCTCACTTTCAGAGAATTATTTTAGCAGATAAGAGCTATGGCTTGTAATCGTCCACATGCTAGCCGGCAACCATGGGAGGTGCCTATTGAGGAAATCGTTCCTCGTTTTGCTGCACGCTTGGTGGACCCTGCTCTTACGGATGACCAATGTGATACGGTGTTGTATGAGCTCTTGACTTGTAGAGAATTTCCTCTACCCATCGGCTCCATTTATCTTCGGATGGTCTTCTTATCCGTGCTCGATGACATCCCTCCTCATCCAACAGAGATGACTCCGGCAATGCTCGACGCCGCAGAGGACAAGATCGAGTACTTTCACGAAGCACTTTTGATTACCAAAGCTCTGAGGGATCGCTCTGTTCAGTTGGTAAGCCAAATACGGGCTCAGCGGGTCGTCATGTCTGCTTTCGCTGATGGGCATGGTGCTGACCGATAGGAAGCGACTGTTCATGAAGATCGCCGCTTTGACATGGTGGAGAAGGCAGAGAGGGAGTTAGATAATTTTATTCATAGTTTTATGAATCCCTGCACTTTTGATCCCATGTTTGGTGATCTATTTCCTGTAGAATAAAATGTTCAATTAAATGCCTTCTTTTTGTCGTTGACTACCAAATGCTCCCTTTCTAACTCCTGTTCTTCCTCTGATGTGTGCATGTGCGTATATGAATGAGCTTGATTTCACAAATTTCTGTAAACGAAACTTAAACCGGTATAAACAGGCACAAATAGCTCTTGGCCGAAGATTTTGGCGGGAATAAATGCCCCCCACTACTTTGCCCACGTAGGTATGTAAGTGGGTTAAGTATTGCAAACTAATACATAGCGTATGACCAGTTTCAGGCTGGTATATAACTTTTAAAATCTTGGTCTGAGAAGAAAGCGAGCGGACACAAGTATCGTCATCTATCATTGACTCAAATCTCAACTCTTAAGGGATATAGTTCCAAACCATGAGGCCCCAGAGCTGCACCCTTCTGTTTCTTTATGTCTTGATCTGGCGCAAAGTAGTTTATGTACTCATTTCGGAGCTTGTAGTTTATTCACTCATTCTGGAGTCTCTAGTTTATGAACTCATTTCGGAGCTTATAGTTTACCTCACTTGGGCTTGTAGGCAAACTTGTCCTAACATTACAGTTAACCCCTGCTCTTTACAATAGAGGTCCGTTAGGGTCTGTGGTACTAGGGTTTTTGTCCGTCGTACCGTCGCGTTGGCTGATGAATTCCCCGATATGCAGTCTTGCTGTTCAAGTAGCCGCGCGACTGTCGTGTCTCTGATCCCTTCAGGGCTGGACAAGATGTCTTCAAATAATCTCCCAGGTTATATTACCATCGGGAAAGCCTATTCTCCCTAGAAATCATGAGGATTTCTAAGTGTTCATCGCCTCCGTGAGTCGCAAGGATCTCACTCGGGTATTTTTTCCTTACGAATCGTAAGGACCCGTAAGTAGCTTCTTCATTTCAGTGGCATGTAACTTCGGCGAATGTGGCCCATAGATAGTCCACCTTGACCTCCTTGTAGGGCAGCGATGGCTTAGGAGACAGGGTTAGGATCTACCACCTAAGACTTTTCAAATTTATGAGCCGTGAGGGTCTCATAAAGATTTTTCTCTCTACGAGTCGAGAGGATCTCATAGGTGTGTTTTCTCCTTAGGAGTCATGAGGATTCCTAAGTGTGTTTTCTCTTGAGAGTCGTAAGGATCTCACAAGAGAATTTTTCCGGCTTACAAGTCGAGAGGACTTGTAAGTGGTTGTTTCCCTCCTTGTAAACATTTGAATTTGGAGAGTGTGGCCTGTAGATAGTCCATCTTGACCTCCTTGCAGGGCAGTGATGGCTTAGGAGACAAGGTTAGGACCTGCCATTTAAGACTTTTCAACTTTATGAGCCATGAGGGTCTCATAAAGACTTTTCTCCCTACGAGTCGAGAGGATCTCATAGGTGTATTTTCTCCTTAGGAGTCGTGAGAACTCCTAAGTGCGTTTTCTCTTGAGAGTCGTAAGGATCTCATAAGAGAATTTTTTTTATGCGCGGGAACACTAATTTCCCTGTCGGTCGAGAAGAATCGAGAGATTCTCGCAAAGGCACCGATTTCCTTGTGGGTCGAAGCGAATCGAGGTTCTCGCCAATAACGTTGATTTCCCTGAATCGAGGTTTTGCCAAGGACACTGATTTCCCTGGATCGAGACGGATCGAGAGATTCCTGCAAAGACACTGATTTCCTTGCGGGTCGACGCGAATCGAGGTTCTCACAAAGTATGCTGATTTCCCTGAATCGAGGTTTTGCCAAGGACACTGATTTTCCTGGGGTTGAGACGAATCGAGAGATTTCTGCAAAGACACTGATTTCCTTGCGGGTCGACGCGAATCGAGGTTCTCGTCAAGGACGCTGATTTCCCTGAATTGAGGTATTCCTGCAAAGACATTAATTTCCTTGCGGGTCGACGCGAATCGAGGTTCTCGCCAAGGACGCTGATTTCCCTGAATCGAGGTTTTGCCAAGGACACTGAATTCCCTGGGGTCGAGACGAATTGAGGTATTCCTGTAAAGACACTGATTTCCTTGCGGGTCGAAACGAATCGAGGTTCTCTCTAAGGACGCTGATTTCCCTGAATCGAGGTTTTGCCAAGGACACTGAATTCCCTGGTGTCGAGACGAATTGAGGTATTCCTGTAAAGACACTGATTTCCTTGCGGGTCGAAACGAATCGAGGTTCTCGCCAAGGACGTTGATTTCCCTGAATTGAGGTTTTGCCAAGGACATTGATTTCCTTGCCGGTTGAGACGAATCGATGTATTCCTGCAAAGACATTGATTTTTTTGCGGGTCGACGCGAATCGAGAGGTTCTCGTCAAGGACATTGATTTCCCTGAATCGAGATATTTTTCAAGGACACTTATTTCCTTGCGGGTCGACGAATCGAGAGATTCTTGCAAAGACACTGATTTCCTTACGGGTCGACGCGAATCGAGAGGTTCTCGTCAAGGAGGCCGATTTCCCTGAATCGAGGTTTTTGCCAAGGACACTGATTTCCCTGGGGGTTGGTTGACTTGTTTTCGAGACGGAGTCATTGAATGACGTATTTCTGCGACGGGGTCATTTGCTGACGTATCTCCGAGACGGGGTCGTTTGCTGACGTATTTCCGAGACGGGGTCATTAGATGACGTGTTTCCGCGACAGGGTCATTGGCTGATGTATTTCCGAGACGGAGATCATTGGCTGACGTATTTCCGAGACGGAGGTCATTTGCTGACGTATTTCCAAGACGGGGGTCATTTTCTGACGTGCTTCGCTTTCTACAGTGTCGAGGCTGACTTTAGGTTGTCTGTGAACCGTAGAGTCTTAGAACTGGGGACTTTGCCGTAGCTCCAATGGAGAAAATTGACGCTGCTGTTCCAACTGGGAATAGCTTTGAACCACTCAGGAGGGTGCGCAAGAACTCTCTGACCGCCTTACTAAAAAGATCTCCTCTGCCTGTGGAGAACGTCGCTAAAGCGAAACCAGAGCAGCCCCCTTAGCGGCTGTCTTCCAGAATTCATAAGGTCTGGCGGAAGGTCCAAGACTCTGTAATTAACCAAGACTACCCCCACCGACAAAAGAAAATGAAGGTTCAGCAAGAAAAGGACCACCCTGTCGTACCATAAAAGGTGTCGTCTTCTTGGGTGCTTGCTGCAACGGCCCCCTCAACTTCGATCGTCCACAAAAGGAGAAGGCCGGAGAAAATCCCCGTGTCTGCGACCAATCTCAAGGGCACTGAATCCAAATGCCCCAAGTCTGGGGGCATGGTTGTGCACACCGTCTACATGGCTTCCGGAAAAGAGGAAAGCCGTGCTTCCACGGGTCATCGACCACTCACCCGATCAGTAACTAAAGCCCAGGAGAAACAACAGCAAAAGCTCCAGGAGATATTGACAAAGATGGCCGCACTCACTTAGCCGAAAGAAAGCCCGAAAATATCGTCGGAGCAGCGTCAGGAACAGGAAACCAATGACGAACTCCTCCGAAGAATGCTCGAGAAGAAAAACAAAGAGGCCGCGGAACAAGCGGCTAACATAAAGCAAATGGCGCTTCTGTTTCAAGATATGGTCGGGATGATGATACAGCCGGATCCCCCAGCTGAAGACCTCCGATAATCCTTGAAGATGACAGAGGGGAGACATCAAACCCTCTTCCGGCTATATCAGCAGCCAAGGAAGAGACCATCTCCAAAGCCGCCCTTGACGACTACATAGCTCAATAGATACAAGCTCACCAGGCGAGCGAAGCCGCTGGCCAAATCGTCAAGACTGGACGACCCTATCCAGGTTGGTACGATTAAATAAAGTACCCACCAGGATATACGATCCCTAAATTCCATGTGTATAAGGGGACAGGCAATCCCCATCAGCACGTCGCTCGGTTTAGAGCTCTGTGCGGCAATACTGGGGGTGACGACAAACTGCTGCTTCGCCAGTTTGTTGGCAGCTTATCGGAGACAGCGTTTGAGTGGTACTCTGAGCTCCCGAATGACTCCGTTAAGACATTTGCAGAAATGGAGCTACTGTTTACACAAAGGTTCGCAAGCGCCAGCGAACGCACCCCAATCACGGCGTTAATCAATGCCAGGGTGAAGCCAGGCGAAACATGGGTTCAGTATGCGATACGGTTGCGGAACCTATGGTCGAAGTGCGAACAACGCATAGAAGAGGCTCCTGCAGTGGGCATGTTTGTGGGAACCCTCGATCCGCAGGCGACCATATCCCAATTCATGATGTTTTTCAAGCCGACCATCTTCCAAGCCTTGATTGATAAGCTGGCCCAAATGGACCAAATAGGCCATAGGCCTTCCTCTTCAAAGTCGGAGCCGCGGAATGAAAAGGGGAAAGGGAAAGCGACCTTCGTCGCCAATGCTCAGCAACAGCAGACTGGTCCAAAACCAGCTGATCGCCAAAACGATAGACAGCGATTTCTCAACGAAAAGTTAAGACGTCCTTACTCATTTCCGCGGGAGAAAACAAAAAGACTGTTCGAACTAGCGATACGCAACAGGCTCATCAATCTGCCGGATCCGAGACGTCCATTGCAGCCCGGTGATGTCAACAATCCCAATTACTGCCCCTATCACCGAGTAGTAGGCCATCCAATCGAAGATTGCTTCGTCTTCAAAGGCTGGATTGAAGACCAATACCAACAGGGCAAATTCGCACTGTCCGAGAATTGGAAAGTAAGACCGCCCCAGCCGCATGCTCTTAAAAAGGTGGACACACCAGGGGCATCGTGCTCTTTTATAGAAGAAGTTCCATGGGAAGTCGCTCTTTCAGCCAAAACGAAAAGAATGCTGAAGGATCCCCAAACATGCCCAGCGATCAGATGAAAAAGTCCGCTGGAACCGGAAATTATTGAGGGGATGCTAAAACCGCGCCCAACGCCGAGGACTGGTAACGATGGGCAAAACACCGAGGCTCAGCCGTCAAAGTCTTCAAAGAAAAAGAAGAAGACCAAGAAGCCCGCGCAGCCTGACGACAAGCGCACGGAGCTGCAAAAGCATATTGATGCGCTGGAGGAATACAACCAGAAGGCGCGGACCCCAGTCACACTCCATGAGTTTCTCAACCATATCCTTGAGAACAGAGGCAATGACAATGACGAGGGAGACGATGCGTCAGAAGAACCCGAGGATTACGTGGCAAGTTGTCACATGATCTCTCATTCGTCACCAAACGATGAAGAAGCTCACTCGGCGTTAGAAGATAACATAGAGGAGATGGGGGCAGAATCGGCACCAAAATCCTTGGAATCGTCCGATGAGCTGATTGACGTGTTGCTAAACGAAGCCCGTCAGAAGAGAAAAGTTGATCGAATACGCAAAATGGCCATATTCGAGAAAGCCAGGCGTCGACGTCAAGTGGAAGAAGTCACGGTAGGGATGGATCACAAAATACCCCAACCAAACCAAATCACACCCTAAATGGGTGTGTCCCACTTTATCGTTATGTATCCCGTCACGTGACAAATACACGTGCATACAGGATGAACAAGGGACCGAAACGTCCTAAAACTAACAATGGACCGAAACGTTCTAAAACTAATAATGGACCGAAATGTCTCTAAACTAACGATGGACCGTAATGTCCTTAAACTAGCTATGGACCGAAACGTCCCTAAACTAACAATGGACCGAAACGTCCCTAAACTGACAGTGGACCGTAATGTCCTAAAACTAGCTACGGACCGCAATGTCCAAAAACTAGCCATAAACCGAAACGTCTCTAAAACTACTACAAACCGTAGCATCCTTAGGCTGACGCAAAAAAAAAGACGGTACGTCCATAAGCAAGATGGGCACGGATGAAAACTCGAAAGGGCTCCGTGAGTAAAAACAGCAGGGCTACCGGCGAGTTTGTGAAAACCCGAAAGGGCGCAGACTCGTAAAAAAATCCATGCACACTTGCAAGGTCCTCTCGACCTTGTAAGGAGAAAATACCTGCGTGAGATCCTTACGACTCACAAAAGAGCAACACACTTAGGGATCCCCACGATTCCTAAGGAAAAATTACACTTACGAGATCCTCACAACTCGTAAGGAGAACCCTCTTATGAGACCCTCACGGCTCATAAGATTCAAAAGCTACAGGGATCTGAACCTGTTCTTAAGCCATCTCACTCCCCAGATTGCCCTACAAGTGGTTCAATATTGACCCTTGTATACAATTCACGGGCATAAATAAACACCTCCCCTACCAAGTTCCCGCCAATGGCACGGAATTTCCCCGCTTGGTGAACAACACTTGTAAGTCCTCTCGACTTATAAGGAGAAAACACTCTTGTAAGATCCTTACGACTTATAAGAGAACACACACTTAAGAATCCTCACAATTCCTAAGGAGAAATCGCACCTATGAGATCCTCACGACTCGTAGGGTGAAACATTTTTATGATACCCTTACGGCTCATCACGTCAGAAGACTTAGTCGACAGGATCCTAACCCTGTTTGCTAAGCCACCTTTGTTCGACATCGACAGAGACAAATGATGATTCGCTCCTGACAATGTCCCAGTGGTAGCGATGTTAATGCCTAAATCGATATCAAATTCCAAGTCCTTTCACGGCAAATGATTGTTCGCTCCTGGCAATATTCTAGTCGCAGCGATGCTGATGCTAAGATTGGCATCAGATCCCAAGTTCCATACTTGCGGCGAAAAGTCATCGAGCCATAAATGCATATGAAATAGCTGAAATGATAGGACAACTTGCAACAAAACCAGCAAGTAAAAGATATGCATACAAAAATAGCCGAAATGATTGGGCAACTCGCAATAAAAAGTAGCGAGTAAAAGGGAAAATAGCTGAAATGATTGGGCACCGCGAAAAATAGCCGAAATGATTGGGCAATCGCGACTTTCGCGATATAAAAAGCTGAAATGATAGAGCATCACGGAAAGAAATAAAAAAAATGAAAGAATGAAACTTTTGCCCTGCAAGTAAGTCCATACTGACTCCTGTATATAATCCATGGGCATAAACGAAAAGGGAACCACATATCCTAACAAACTCTGTCAAAGAGAAAGTCAGATCTCGACAGCAACATCTGCATCCTAGAAGACTAACAACGGCGTTCCTCCTCATGCCAGCAAGGCACGGACGCAACACCACCAATCGGAGCCACGGCAAAGTCCCCAGTTCCAAAACTCTACGGTTCACAGACAACCTAAAGTCAGCCCCGACACCGCAGAAAGCGGAGCACGTCAGCAAATGTCCTCCGTCTCGGAAATACGTCAGCAAATGACCTCCGTCTCAGAAATACGTCAGCAAATGATCTCCGTCTCGGAAATACGTCATCCAATGACCTCCGTCTCGGAAATACGTCAGCTAATGACCTCCGTCTTGGAAATACGTCAGCCAATGACCCCTTCGCGGAAATACGTCATCCAATGACCCCGTCTCGGAAATACGTCAGCAAATGACCCCGTCTCAGAGATACGTTAGCAAATGACCCCGTCACGAAAATACATCATTCAATGACTCCGTCTCGGAAACAAGTCAACCAACCCCCAGGGAAATCAGTGTCCTTGGCAAAAACCTCGATTCAGGAAAATCAGCGTTCTTGACGAGAACCTCTCGATTCGCGTCGACCCGCAAGGAAATCAGTGTCTTTGCAGGAATCTCTCGATTCATCTCAACCCCAGGGAAATTAGTGTCCTTGACAAATATCTCGATTCAGGGAAATCAGTGTCCTTGACGAGAACCTCTCGATTCGCGTCGACCCGTAAGAATTTTGGTGACGATTCTGCCCCCAGCTCCTCTATGTTATCTTCTAACGCCAAGTGAGCTTCTTCATTGTTTAGTGACGAATGAGAGATCATGCGACAACTTGCCACGTAATCATCGGGTTCTTCTGACGCGTCGTCTCCCTCATCGTTTTCATTGCCTATGTTCTCAAGGATATGGTTGAGAAACTCATGGAATGTGACTGGGGTCCGCGCCTTCTGGTTGTATTCCTCCAGCGCGTCAATATGCTTTTGCAGCTCTGTGCACTTGTCGTCAGGCTGCGCGGGTGTAGGGTTCCTAGGCACTCTAATGAAGTCTCACAAGGCATCAACCATGCCATTTTCAAATATTATGGGTGCCGAGAAACCCTAATACGGATCGTTGACTAGAAGTTTAGGCGAAAAGATAATCTAGTTAACACTTTAACTAAAGGAGAGAGGCTACAAGCTTTGTAGATCCGGTTCTCCACTTCCTTAGCTCCACGTGGGTGTCATCTCGTTGTCCATCATGAATCCCGAACTCATTCGTCGGCTTCATCGGAGAAACGGGCGAGCTAGGTCGTCGGCTTCGTGTCAAAGACGATCTACGTCGAGGCATCACAAGTTCAAGCTCCGACTTCACAAAGTTGTGAAACTTGTGAAGAAAACACCCAAAACAACTTGGCAAGAGGTAGAGGGTGAAGAAATAGGAGGTGGGTTCACTTTAGAATTGGATTTCACTCACTTTAGCTCAAGTTGCCATTGATGGCATCTAGTTTTCTTTCTTGAAGAAGAAGAAGAAGATGAAGTTAGAATATGATTAGTGTTATGATAAATTGAAAAAGAAATCAATACTTATCATAATCTAACCTTAGTTGAGTGTAGAGAATGGACCATGGTTACTTGGATGAGTTAGGGTTAAGCATGAAGACAAGAATGGTCACTAAGGTCAAAGCTTCATGAAGCTTCAACATAAAACAAATAAAGCCACCATTCTTATCTTAATCCATTTCAAATAAATAAATAAATAGATAAATGAATTTGTAAAACCCTAATCAACACTTAACCATGGTTTAATTCTTTATACTTAACCAAAAGAGCAAGTATCATCAAACATGATACAAACATGTGTACAAAAGTATATCACATATACAACTTGCACATCAAGTGAGAAAATCCATTTAAAGTGAACCTATACTAGCTAATGCAAAGTAATATATCAAATATATAATTATACATTAAATCATTAAATCAACATTTGATTCAATGATCCGGTCATGTCGCACATAACCGACTAGTATTCAATGTATCGATTTATCGAATCAATGATTCGATAACTAGGTCATATCGAATATAACCAATCGAAACATATATCACGAGAATGAAATGCGGTATCACATACACGCATTATTCTCGGTCCTGCAAATATCTCATATGCGCTCCTATTTCGTTTCGCTTGAGCCAGGAAACCTCTGTGTAGGACTCTAAAGACTCGTCAATACGCCGGTAGCAGATGATGATCATATCAAGCACCCACAAGCCGCAAGCGGTCTGCTAAACGTAACGGCCATCCGGGTATTGAGCGATCAGAAGATCGACGAGCTAGCCCGCTCACACTCCTGTGAATCCAACCAGTAACACTTACCGTACAGTCCGGTCTATTCGTCTGATATGTCGCATATCAAGTCTAGGGGTGGTATACGTCAGACCCCAATAACCGATAAGTCGTGCCGATGTGAGGCTCATAACGGGTCGAGAAACTACTGGTAACACTTACCAGCAAATCTCTGATCAGCCCTGGCCAGGGACTTCCCTGTTACGGCCAATCGAGCACTGCGCAACATCAACCCCCAATACCGGGAGAGACGAAACCCCTCCTATCGCTCATTGCCTCCATGTGACTCGGGACTGTACCCAAAGACCACCGTTTTGCACGCCCTCATGGACGTGGTAAGGTGGAGATCAAAGCACAGTAGGAATCACACAAGACTCTATGACGATCTCGGGTCTACAGACTAACCTGTACAAGTGTCATCTGAGAACTGCCATCTGACGTGAGGTATAATACCATCTGGGAGTTCTCGGCGAGTCTGTCCAGTGTACCCAGTCTCCACTGAGCACCCGTATACCATCTCTGATGTCAAACACCAATGGATATGGGATCGTCCATCGCCCATCTCATGGGTCGAGAAGCGTATACGCTAGTCTACTCTGGTATATCGATGCCCCGTCTCGATACACCCACGACTAGGGACCTTGAAGGATGTACTTATGGACTACCACGTCCCCACTAGTATGATCTACATCATAGTCCAGGTAGTCAAGTACACATCCTAAGGGCTTTACCAACATGTAACTATAAGACAGTTTAAAGAGACAAGTGTACATGTTAAGATAAAGAGTAACCAGATAGCATACTATCATATCGAGCAAGAAAGTCATCTCTATATATGTCCAAGCATCCAATATAATATACATCATCTGTACAATACTGGCCTCTACGGCATACATACAACTAACAATCTCCCACTTGCACTAGGGCCAGCTGCTGTAGTATCGCATACCGAGCATCCCGAAGAGTCTCTCAAACTGTATCTGGGGAATGGCCTTCGTGAGTGGATCCGCTGTGTTGTTCTTCGTGTCAACCCTCCTGATCTCGATCTCCCGGCGATCAACTATCTCCCGGATCAGGTGATACCGCCTCAGAATATGCCTGGATCACTGATGGGACCTGGGTTCCTTGGCCAAAGCCACCGCTCCATTGTTATCGCAATACAAAGGTATTGGATGCTCAATGGATGGAACCACTCCAAGTTCAGTAATGAACTTCTTGATCCAGACAGCCTCTTTGGCAGCATCGTTGGCAGCGATGTATTCAGCCTCCATCGTCGAGTCTGCCACGGTTTCCTGCTTGGAACTCTTCCAGCTAACCGCCCCTCCGTAAAGGGTAAAGACAAAACCCGACTGCGACTTAGAGTCGTCCTTATCACTCTGGAAGCTCGAATCGGTAAAGGACTCCACTTGAAGTTCTCCGTTACCATACACCAAGAGCATCTCTTTAGTCCTTCGCAAGTACTTGAGAATGCTCTTCACAGCTGTCCAGTGACTCTCTCCATGATCAGCTTGATACCTGCTCACTACACTTAGTGAGTATGCTACATCGGGCCTGGTACATAGCATCGCATACATGATAGAGCCTACAGCCGAAGCATAGGGTATCCCTTGCATGCGAGCTCTCTCCAAATCAGTCTTGGGAGATATCTCTTTGGAGAGAGTGACTCCAGAGATCGTGGGCAAATTCCCACGCTTGGATTCTTCCATACTAAACCTCTTTAGTATGGTGTCAATGTACCTGGATTGGGACAATCCCAAAATCCGTTTGGATCTATCTCTATAGATCCTAATCCCCAATATGCAGGAGGCATCACCAAGATCTTTCATTGAGAATCTTTGTGATAAGAAGAGCTTGACCGATTGCAGCATAGGAATATCATTTCCTATCAAGAGTATGTCGTCCACGTACAATACGAGGAAGACAACCTTACTCTCTGCCACCTTCTTGTAGATACAAGGTTCATCTGGATTTTTGACGAAATCAAACTCTTTGATAACGACGTCAAAGCAGATGTTCCAACTCCGCGATGCTTACTTTAATCCATAAATGGATTTAAGCAGCTTGCACACCTTCCCGCTGCTCCCACTATCTACGAAGCCCTCTGGCTGAGTCATGTACACGCACTCTTCTAAATCACCATTTAGAAAGGCGGTCTTAACATCCATTTGCCAGATTTCGTAATCATGATATGCAGCGATGGCAAGCATGATCCGGATGGATTTAAGCATAGCCACTGGAGAAAAGGTTTCGTCATAGTCCACACCTGGTCTTTGACGAAAACCCTTTGCTACAAGTCTAGCTTTGAAAGTCTCCACTTTCCCATCTACACCAATTTTCTTCTTGAAGATCCACTTGCTCCCAATGGGTTTTACCCCTTCAGGAGCAACTTCCAAAGTCCATACTTTGTTGGTGTACATGGATTCCATCTCGGACCGCATAGCATCCAGCCATTTCACTGAGTCCCCACTCGTGATGGCCTGCTCGAAGCTAGTT
Organism: Agapanthus africanus; assembly: GCA_030015575.1. Lineage (NCBI taxonomy): Eukaryota > Viridiplantae > Streptophyta > Magnoliopsida > Asparagales > Amaryllidaceae > Agapanthus > Agapanthus africanus. Next base: position 28,850,180 of record CM057338.1, read on the forward strand.
GGGTCATCATCCTCCATGATGCAATCCTCGCTCCCACCATCCATGAGAAAACTGTAGTATCTCTCAGGTTGGCGAGGAACCCTACTAGATCGGCGGAGTGGCTGAGGTTCATTGGGAGCTACTGAATCCTCTGGTTCCACTAAATCTTCTGTTGTGTTTTGTTCAGCTGGAACCTCTTCCAGTTCTACCTCAGAGCCACTAATCTCTTTTGCAAGAAATTCCTTTTCTAAAAAGGTGGCATGTTGAGCAACAAATACTCTTTGTTCCTCACTGTGGTAGAAGATATACCCTCGCGAATGTTTGGGATATCCAACAAATTTACACAAAACAGACCTTGCCTCGAGTTTGTCCGGTTTTTGTCTTTTGACATAGGCCGGGCAACCCCATATCTTAATAAAATTAAGATATGGTCTCTTCCCTTCCCATATCTCATATGGTGTGGTAGGCACAGATTTGGTGGGAACCCTATTCAGTAGGTATGCTGCTGTTTCCAGTGCATATCCCCAGAAGGAAACAGGTAACTCAGCTACACTCATCATAGAGCGCACCATATCCAATAGGGTGCGGTTCCTCCGTTCTGATACACCGTTGTGCTGTGGTGTATATGGAGGAGTTAGCTGAGAGAGAATCCCATTCTCTTTTAGGAAGTCCAGGAATTCAATGCTCAAGTATTCACCTCCTCGATCAGATCGTAGGATTTTAATACTTTTTCCGGTTTGGTTCTCGACTTCTTGTTTATATTCTCTAAATTTCTCAAAAGCTTCTGATTTGTGTTTCATCAGGAACACATATCCGAATCTAGAGAGATCGTCAGTGAATGTAATGAAGTACGAAGAACCATCCCTGGCATGTGTAGACATGGGACCGCATACATCACTATGTATCAGTCCCAAGAGTTCGGAAACTCTTTCTCCGTGTCCTGTAAACGGAGCTTTGGTCATCTTGCCTTTGAGACATGATTGGCAAGTGTCATAAGATGAAAATTCAAACGGATTTAAATATCCATCCTTATGCAACTTAGCTAATCGTGTCGCATTGATGTGACCCAGTCTACAATGCCACAAGAAGGATTCGTTCAGTTCTGAACTCTTCCTCTTGTGTGTGTTTGTTATGCTCAGAACTGTTGATTGATTTAGAACATAAATGCCATTGCACAACGTGCCTGATCCAACCAACTTTTGGTTACGGAAAATGTTCATAACATTATCCTGTAATACAAAATTATATCCCTCTTTACTCAATAAAGAAACCGATATAATGTTGCATATCAGGTTCGGCATGTAATAACATTCGTTCAGAACCAATGTATTACCAGTTGGTAATACAAGGTGATATTCCCCGACAGTCTTAGCTGCAACAATTGCACCATTTCCAACTCTAATGTCTTTATCACCTTCTTCAAGTTCTCTACCTTTTCTAAGCCTATGTAACTGATTACATATATGGGATCCTGACCCGGTATCTAATACCCAGGACGTAGGGCAAATGGAGAAACAGTTCTCTGTAACGAACACACCCGAAGAAAATGCATCATCATGCACTTTCTTCAATCGGGTGGCATGGGAATCCTGGTATTCCCCTATTTCCTGTTCAGTCCTATAACTCTTATAGGAAAGAACGGAACCAACGTTTCCCAGCACAGTATAACATGCGGGTTCGGTCAATACATCCATATTATTATCTTTATTAAGGCATGAAATGGTCGCTACCTGGAGAGAGAGAGAAGAAAACACTTTAGCGTAAGCTCGTGCAAGATCAGATTGGTTATTATCTTATCTAATCAGGATGGCTCCCACTGGTTTTTATCAAATCTTCCTTCAAACCCTAAAAGGAAAGACTAGCCGGGATTAATTACACACTACAAGTTCGCCAATCTTTCAGCCAGGCCAGTGTCGGTACTTTGAGGGAGGTCCCCCGTGCTTTCGCACGAACCTAATTAATGTAAAACCTCGTTTTCCCAGAGGCGTAACCCCGTTGACACCTTTCTAGACACCTACTTGATCGGCTAATTGTAATGTGTAAAACTCTCCCATGAGTAACTCTTACTCGCGGTGGGTATCGGGATCCAACTATCTCATAGAAGGTATGCAATCTCATTGCAAATTTCAACACTTGAAATTCCCGATAATATTTTGCCCCTAGCACCCTATGACCTTGACGGAGGTCAACAAACCATAGGCTACTAGTCAAGTTCAACCCGTCATTTCTTGATCGAATTAAACCCACCCGCACGACCCTTGACGGAGGTCAACAAGGCCGCACGACTACCCTAATCCAATCTGCATCATATGCATAAGCAGATAAATACTAGTTAGCTACCGCACACTACGCCTTGACGGAGGTCAACAAACGTAGCACGAATACTAAATAGGACTTATCTGAAATGACGGAGGGCTACGACAGGTTTTTCTGAAAACCTATTGCGTAATGAACTTGATATCGTTGTAGGATCAAATATAGTTTTGAAATGGAATGATTTTGAGGCTTTTCTAGTTTTGCTAAAGGGGTCACTCCCGGTGAAGGGATCGTCGGCCCTTTCCTCGTCGAATGAGGTGCGGGATATATCATATATATCACTGTGCAAAGCAAAACTCAAAAACAATCAAAAGCAAACCGAATGTGTAGCATCTGCCAGTTATTGCTAAAGGAGTCACTCCCGGTGAAGGGATCTCGGTCCTTTCCTCATCGAATAAGGTGCAGGATATATCATATATACCGCTGTACAAAGCAAGAACTGTAGCTACCTGTTTTATTTAAAATTTGATTCTACAACATCTTAGGTTTCTTTTCTTTCATTAATCACATTAATGAAGTCCCATCATTTAAATACCTAAACATCACAGATAAATACGACGTACACTTATGCCATCCGCATTCGCCTCGATGTCCCCTCGTGCACCGTTAGGTTAGGTAACTAACGACAGAGCAGGGCAGGGCTAGTACGGGTGCAAAACATAAGTAACATCTATATAATATATCATATATACTATATACTGTATCTATCACAGAACATCACATGATCACATCACAGATATCGCAGCAGAAAATATCATATGAAATATTGGGTATGCTAGGACGTCCGTGTTTTCAATACGAGCCAGTATAAAACACGGATTCCACGGTCGTGATGAATAGCCAATCCCACACCCCTAGACCCCTACGAGAGCGGCAAGCAACCCTGCCAATTCTAGGGTTAGGAGACCCGGACTCGACTCCTCGAGATGGTCTCCCACTGGACCCCAGAACCCGGTTACTTATGCTCCCCTCCTTGGGTCTATCCTAATGCGGAAAAGTAAATAATATACAAAAGGTGACAACTTCCGCAACCTGGAAGTGCCCCAATTTAAAAGAATATTACATACAAGTTTTTACATGAATGAAAATGAAAAACACTCATCTCACATAAAAAACCCCGGCTATTCAAACACGACAATCCAATATAACATATCCAGCAACACATAACATCACATGTCATCAACGTAAGTAAATATGTCCATCCCAATTGTCGTTGACATATAGCAACAAAACCGGCGATATCACATATTACACTTACGGTCACAGAAAAGAAAGTGTAAAACTACAACAATTGGAATCCGCCGCCTTTTTAGACATCACATGCCTAACAGTTATAAACCCCGCATTTTAGTCCCATTATCGAAAACTCTTTTCAATATCAAGTGAAACTAAACCGCTAGATTTATAACATTCATTCAGTTATCTCATAACTGTTTGTGAATTCCAATTATTGTATCCAATTCCGGATAAATAGAATATATCAAACTTTCCGATCGAACATTCGAACACCCAAGTTTTCCCGACACCGATCAACACATGAAATAAGTTCAAAGACATTCACTTCATGCCTCAGTACCAACGGTCCAGCCGTAGAAGGGTCAAGCCAACGCCTCACATGTGGCACGCCGTACTGCCCCAAACCCGAAGGTTCAAAGGGCAGTTCAAGACGGTCACATAATCGAGTTAAGGTTTGTTGTCTTCTAGAGGGACCATCGCGTTACTTGCACTACTCAGAACGTCTTTAAACCACAGAAAAATCCAACACTTGGAATTTTTCCGGCAGGGGAAAACTTGGGTATTTATATCTGGTCGGACTTTTTTAACATATTCAAAAATTATCCGGAAAAACACTTAGACAAGGTTCGTTAATCCGATCGAAACATCGTTTCCCAATTTAACCCCAGAACACTCAACTTAAGAGCCAATTTAAAAATTCCCAGAAAACTCAGAATAATTAATCAGGAATTACTGTGCAAACACTTAGGGCTGACGTCACCAAAGAGCCGCAGAACCGCCGCAGAAGCTAGGCTTCTGCCGCGGTTCCACCGCACAAAGTACTGTTCATGGGAAACTTTTTGCACCGTAATTCTTAGATTTCATTGCTGAATTTTTTAAGCATTTTTAATTGACAAAAAACCACAAATCTGGAAAAAGTCCAGAGAGCATTATCGGGTTAGGGTTTCGGGTTCGTTCGGACTTCAAACTCCGTCTAGACTTCGCCTAAGGCTCTAGCTAGGCTCTGATACCACTTGTAGGGTTCTTAGGCACTCTAATGAAGTCTCACAAGGCATCAACCATACCATTTTCAAATATTATGGGTGCCGAGAAACCCTAATACGGATCGTTGACTAGAAGTTTAGGCGAAAAGATAATCTAGTTAACACTTTAACTAAAGGAGAGAGGCTACAACCTTTGTAGATCTGGTTCTCCACTTCCTTAGCTCCACGTGGGTGTCCTCTCGCTGTCCATCATGAATCCCGAACTCATTCGTCGGCTTCATCGGAGAAACGGGCGAGCTAGGTCGTCGGCTTCGTGTCAAAGACGATCTACGTCGAGGCATCACAAGTTCAAGCTCCGACTTCACAAAGTTGTGAAACTTATGAAGAAAACACCCAAAACAACTTGGCAAGAGGTAGAGGATGAAGAAATAGGAGGTGGGTTCACTTTAGAATTGGATTTCACTCACTTTAGCTCAAGTTGCCATTGATGGCATCTAGTTTTCTTTCTTGAAGAAGAAGAAGAAGATGAAGCTAGAATATGATTAGTGTTATGATAAATTGAAAAAGAAATCAATACTTATCATAATCTAACCTTAGTTGAGTGTAGAGAATGGACCATGGTTACTTGGATGAGTTAGGGTTAAGCATGAAGACAAGAATGGTCACTAAGGTCAAAGCTTCATGAAGCTTCAACATAAAACAAATAAAGCCACCATTCTTATCTTAATCCATTTCAAATAAATAAATAAATAGATAAATGAATTTGTAAAACCCTAATCAACACTTAACCATGGTTTAATTCTTTACACTTAACCAAAAGAGCAAGTATCATCAAACATGATACAAACATGTGTACAAAAGTATATCACATATACAACTTGCACATCAAGTGAGAAAATCCATTTAAAGTGAACCTATACTAGCTAATGCAAAGTAATATATCAAATATATAATTATACATTAAATCATTAAATCAACATTTGATTCAATGATCCGGTCATGTCGCACATAACCGACTAGTATTCAATGTATCGATTTATCGAATCAATGATTCGATAACTAGGTCATATCGAATATAACCAATCGAAACATATATCGCGAGAATGAAATGCGGTATCACATACACGCATTATTCTCGGTCCTGCACATATCTCATATGCGCTCCTATTTCGTTTCGCTTGAGCCAGGAAACCTCTGTGTAGGACTCTAAAGCCTCGTCAATACGCCGGTAGCAGATGATGATCATATCAAGCACCCACAAGCCGCAAGCGGTCTGCTAAACGTAACGGCCATCCGGGTATTGAGCGATCAGAAGATCGACGAGCTAGCCCACTCACACTCCTGTGAATCCAACCAGTAACACTTACCGTACAGTCCGGTCTATTCGTCTGATATGTCGCATATCAAGTCTAGGGGTGGTATACGTCAGACCCCAATAACCGATAAGTCGTGCCGATGTGAGGCTCATAACGGGTCGAGAAACTACTGGTAACACTTACCAGCAAATCTCTGATCAGCCCTGGCCAGGGACTTCCCTGTTACGGCCAATCGAGCACTGCGCAACATCAACCCCCAATACCGGGAGAGACGAAACCCCTCCTATCGCTCATTGCCTCCATGTGACTCGGGACTGTACCCAAAGACCACCGTATTGCACGCCCTCATGGACGTGGCAAGGTGGAGATCAAAGCACAGTAGGAATCACACAAGACTCTATGACGATCTCGGGTCTACAGACTAACATGTACAAGTGTCATTTGAGAACTGCCATCTGACGTGAGGTATAATACCATCTGGGAGTTCTCGGCGAGTCCGTCCAGTGTACCCAGTCTCCACTGAGCACCCGTATACCATCTCTGATGTCAAACACCAATGGATATGGGATCATCTATCGCCCATCTCATGGGCCGAGAAGCGTATACGCTAGTCTACTCTGGTATATCGATGCCCCGTCTCGATACACCCACGACTAGGGACCTTGAAGGATGTACTTATGGACTACCACGTCCCCACTAGTATGATCTACATCATAGTCTAGGTAGTCAAGTACACATCCTAAGGGCTTTACCAACATGTAACTATAAGACAGTTTAAAGAGACAAGTGTACATGTTAAGATAAAGAGTAACCAGATAGCATACTATCATATCGAGCAAGAAAGTCATCTCTATATATGTCCAAGCATCCAATATAATATACATCATCTGTACAATACTGGCCTCTAGGGCATACATACAACTAACAGTGGGCTTCTTCTTGGTCTTCTTCTTTTTCTTTGAAGACTTTGACGGCCGGGCCTCGGTGTTTTGCCCATCATTACCAGTCCTCGGTGTTGGGCACGGTTTCAGCACCCCCTCAATGATTTTCGGTTCCAGCGGACTTTTCCACCTGATCACTAGGCATGTTTTGAGATCCTTCAGAATTCTTTTCGTTTTTGCTGAAAGAGCGACCTCCCATGGAGCTTCTTCTATAAAAGAGCACGATGCCTCTGGTGTGTCCACCTTATAAACGAGAATTTAATTCTCAGAGCACAAAGTTAATCAGAAGTGCCAAAGAAGCACTTTAGCGCTCCAAGTCTGGCACTCAGCGCCAAGCACTCTATGTGCTCTTCACATGAGCGCTACTTCAAAAGAAGCGCTTTAGCGCTCCAAGTCTGGCGCTCAGCGCCAAGCGCTACACGTGCTCCTCATGTGAGCGCTACTTTAAAAGAAGCGCTCCAACGCTCCAAGTCTGGCACTCAGCGCCAAGCGCTCCACGTGCCAGAATCTGTTCATCGCCGAAAATCGAGAAGACAAACGTCTTGCTTGAATTTGGAGGCAAATGCTATTTAGTTTTATCCGTCCACCTCTCTGAAGATGCCAAGTTGATTTATGGCACCGTATATCGGAGGTTTGGATGGATGCGGCTGTTGTAGCAGACTTCGCCAGATTCCTCCTCATTGTGAGGGTTTTTTGATTGTGGAGACGCTCTTCCCTGCAGACGCAAGCCCCTGCAGTTAATTACGTTACCGCATCGCGGTGATCACTTTCTCCTGCTCCAGAAGGTCACTTCGTGTCGTGTGTGTTTGTTTTGTTTTTGGTTGCCCGTGGATTGTATACGGAGACTAATTTGTGTTGTCGTCCATAGGGCGTAGATTAGTCCAAATTCGTATTTTCTTAGATTTGGGTTTGGGTTGGTTTAAGGACCATTAGTATTGTTTTAGGCTAAGGTCAACTCAAACGTTTGTTGAGGATACGTTAGTCTAATTTTAGACTAAGATCTACTCAACAGGATTTTGGGATCATTTAGATCCATTGAAAGAGTATTTAGACTCTATCGTTTTAGTTTAAGGACGTTGCAGTCCATTGGGTTTAAGAACATCATAGTCCATGGAGTTTAAAGACATCATAGTCTGTAGGGTTTAGTTTAGGGACGTTGCGGTCTATAAGTTTAAGAACATCATAGTTTATAGAATGTCTGGTTGTCGGGACCCGCCACCTCTCTGAAGACGTTGAAGAATTACAACGATACATATCAGAGGAATGAAGAGATGTGCCCTTGAACCAATGTTGGTTGGGAGATCTGCAGTCAGATTTGGGACTAAGACCAATTAGGGAAATTGTGAGCACATGGGTTCGGTTGGTCTGAGTTAGGGACTTGTGGCCAACTTGGGCTTAGCCCACGCAGTTTTGATTAAAATGTTGAACATTTGTTTGGGCTCTGTCCCTTTTTGTTCAATAATGCTGAGTATTAATTTGGGTTCTGACACCCCTCTTTCTTTTTGTCTTTTATTAAGTGTTGAACACTCTTTATGGCGCAGAGCGCTTTATGGCGCAGAGCGCTTTATGTACAGAGCGCCAGATTTGAAGCGCTAAGGAGCTTCTTCTGAAATAGCGCCCACATGGGGAGCACGTGGAGCGCTTGGCGCTGAGCGCCAGATTTGGAGCGCTGGAGCGTTAAAGCGCTTATTTTAGAATAGCGCCCACGTGAGGAGTATGTAGAGCGCTTGGCGCTGAGCGCTAGACTTGGAGCGCTGGAGCGCTTCTTTTGAAGTAGCGCTCACGTGAGAGCGCTTGGCGCTGAGCACCAGACTTGGAGCGCTAAAGTGCTTCTTTTGAAGTAGCGCTCACGTGAAAAGCACGTGGAGCGCTCGGTGCTGAGCGCCAGACTTGGAGCGCTAAAGCGCTTCTTTGGCAGTTCTGATTAACTTTGTGCTCTGAGAATTAAATTCTCGTTTATAAGAGACTTTGTCTCATAGATCTAAGAATTAAGTTCTTCTTTTATGAGGAGATGCTATGATCTCTTTGTTTTTGTGAAAAACCTTGTCTTATGGATCTGTGATCTAGAAAAAGAACTGAATTCTTGTGATGTGAGAGTTAAACTCTCAAAAATCGAGGAGATGTTATGATCTCACTTATTATTATTTACCTTGAAGAAAATTTCTTCTTCTTAGAGCTTGCTCTTCTTTTTTTCTTTTCTGAGAACTTGAAGTTTAAGGGGAGATTCCTCTCTGCAAGACTTGAAGTCTTGGGTCCTTTATATAGGGGAGGCTGATTTGTTGAATCAGTTAAGGAAATTGCTTATTGAGAGATTTCTAATTGATTTAGGGGGTGTTTCCCACCATTGGATCTTTGATCCAAGAGCTTCTGTTTTACAGAAGACATCTTTCCTGTTATTTAACAAGATTGGGAAATTATTTTCCCATACAAAGATTATTTTGTATCTTGGTGATTTTTTTAATCACCATTGGATCTTTGATCCAACGGAGTATTTCCTCAGTCAGAATTTAATTCTGTATTTTGGTGATTTATCATCTTTATTAGATCTTTGATCTAATGGTGGAGAACATTTAGTACTAGCGCTGGCGCTCTCGTCTTTGCACGTGAGGTGCTGCCTCAGAGTCTTTTTGACTCTTAGCGCTGGCGCTCTTGGCGCGAGCGCTCTCGTGTTTTGCATGTGAGGCGCTGCCTCAGAGTCTTTGACTCTTGGCGCTCTTGTGCTTTGCACGTGAGGCGCTGCCTCTTTACCGAATGTGTCTTTTCGCCTTCTTTCTTTGCTTTTTCTGAGTCAAACTTCTCTTTCCTAATGCAGAGCTTAGAAACAGTTCCATCATGCACAAAATTTTCTGTGCCTAGACTTAAATGTCTCTCTTTATAAAGAGAAGCAATGCTTCTCTTCTCTCTCACTTTCAGAGAATTATTTTAGCAGATAAGAGCTATGGCTTATAATCGTCCATATGCTCGCCGGCAACCATGGGTGGTGCCTATTGAGAAAATCGTTCCTTGTTTTGCTGCACGCTTGGTGAACCCTGCTCTTACGGATGACCAATGCGATACGGTGCTGTACGAGCTCTTGACTCGTAGAGGATTTCCTCTCCCCATCGGCTCCATTTGGTTTCAGATAGTCTTCTTGTCCGTGCTCGATGACATCCCTCCTCATCCAGCGGAGATGACTCCGGCAATGCTCGACGCCGCAGAGGACAAGATCGAGTGCTTTCACGAGGCACTTTTGATTACCACAGCTCTGAGGGATCGCTCTGTTCAGTTGCTAACTTAAATACGGGCTCAGCGGGTCGTCATGTCTGCCTTCGCTGAAAGGCATGGTGCTGACCGATGGGAAGCGACTGTTCGAGAAGATCGCCGCTTTGACATGGTGGAGAAGGCAGAGAAGGAGTTAGATAATTTTATTCATAGTTTTGTGAATCCCTGTACTTTCGATCCCATGTTTGGTGATCTATTTCCTGTAGAATAAAATGTTCAATTAAATGCCTTCTTTTTGTCGTTGACCACCAAGTGCTCCCTTTCTAACTCATGTTCTTCCTCTGATGTGTGCATGTGCGTATATGAATGAGCTTGATTTCACACATTTCTGTAAACGAAATTTAAACCGGTATAAACAGGCATAAATAGCTCTTGGCCGAAGATTTTGGCGGGAACAGTCTTGTGTTAGCTGTGTAATATGCGATATTGAAAATCGAACATTAAAACATATCTTACCTACTTAGCATGGTAAACTCAGTATCGTACTCATCCACGGACTTGGTCCACATCGAACCCTGTTGTAGATGAACAAATTGCTGCTCCATATCAAGTCGGGCAGTCTCTGGGAAGTATTTCGCGTCGAACATGTCGTGAAAAGTCCTCCATTCGATAGGTTGCGCAAAACGGTTTTCTTCCGCCTTCCACCAAACTCGGGTATTGTCAGTGAGCTGCAGCTTCACAACTCGAACCCATGTGATCTCTGGCACTTATGCCGCTGCCAGATAATTCTCAATACTTTGAGCCCATTCCTCAGCTTCTAAAGGGCTCCCTTTTCCCTAAAATTGCTTAGGGTGAAAAGCCCGGAATTGCTTTATCCCGGGTGCTTCCTCTTCTGGACGGTTCATCAAGATAGCAGTCTGCCGCTGCTGTCCTTCCAGGAGGCTACGGATTGCCTCAAGTAGTACTGTCTGCTCATTGATCAGAGCAGCGATGGTAGGTGTAAACGGTAGAAGTGGTGGTGTGTTGTTGAAGTTGGTGCTAGTGTTATTTGGAGAATCCATAACCTTGAAAGAAAATTTGGGTTAGGACAGATTCAAAGTATATGAAATTGTAACATTCAAGGAATATGAATTGTAAAGAATGTTTTTAGTTGCTGATTCTTTTGTTATATTGCTTAGAACTTCATGCAGAATTGACTCGCATGTCCACGCAGAACTGACTTGTATGTCCATACAGAGCTGACCTGCATGGGCCACCAACAAAACCTGTCGCGTCCCGCTTCCCGGTGTACAGGAATGGGACACGGCGAGGTCCGCACATATTTACTCTGAAGTAAGCATGCTAAGCGTATCTAAGCAATATAAGTAATTGTACACAAGAAAAGTGACAATAGATGTAATTGAACAGCAACTTTTATTTATTAACAATTCTTTACAAGTACAACTGGAAATGTAAATACATGAATAGAAAGCGATGCCTAAACAATGGCATAACTGAAATGAAAATATGTACAACTATCTAAACCTCTGGGTCAAATGCTAACTGCTCCAAATCTTCAGTGCTGGGCTCGATCTCCAGTGAGTCCGAAACACCTGACAACATTCCAAAGAAAGAAGAAAGGAATGTCGTCAGCGAACAATCGCTCGGTAAGTCCCAAAAGTGAGTAGAGATAGAATAGACAGAAAGAGAATGTAACAAGTAATGTTTTATTATAATGTTAACGCAGTTGTTTGTAGCTTGGTACAGAAAATGCCAGTGTATACGAGAGGAGTCCCACTATTCTGGAGACTAAGGTATACGGAGCACAAGGAACCGTTCAGCCATGGTACAACGGCAATGGATATTCAGGTTAGGTGTATTATGGTTACAGTCTCGTGTCATTTCTAACACCTTCCATACCAATCTACCCCTTTAAAAACCCCGCGATGTCTTTTGTATTGATTGTATTGTTTGTTATATAGATGGATGACTTTCCGAAATCATGATATCAGTAAACAGAATGGATATAAATGGAGATTCATGTAGACGGAGTATATCCATGGTTCGGTTCAGTCAATATAGATTGATATCGATTGAATAAACGGATTTATAGATTCATGTTGAATTGTAGTTTTATACTTGAATTATATTCAAATCAGATTGATTAGATTGAGACTCAGTCTGAGTCGGACACTTTGAAAAAGAACTTGAAATTATGAATTAGTTTTGATGTTATCGGTAACTGCTGCACATGGACGGCGGGATTTGTGTCTTTTTCCAAGACAATTACCGTATTGATAACACCGTTTGTTAGATTATCTATCTTGGATAGGCAAGCACCCACATTCTCCGGCTTCCTAAGGCTCAAGAGAATTGGTCCTGCTTAAACCTATATTTACTAGGGTCCTTATTGTAATTTAGTATAACTTGAGGGGGGTTTATAAAAAAAATAGTTTTAAGATATTTTCAAAATACACCTCAAGTATTTAATTATCGTCTTTAGGGTTTTCATAGATTTATATTTTATAAATGCGAAATTTCTAGTGAATAGAACCCAGTTTTCATTGTATATGGTATTTTATTGAAATATTGGAATTGTTTTGTATTGAAATGGTATTTTCATATAATTGTGATTCTTGATTTAGAAAACATGGAATATTTGTATAATATATTTAAAATAAATCTTTTCATAATATTCATATATATATTTAATAAAAATAATTTTATTTATTTTCTAGAAATCTCATTTTCTTAAAAATAGTATTAAAAATTCCATCGAGATCGAATGCTCCTTATGGAGGACTGCATCTCGCTCTACTAGGCCCGAGGACGTGCGATAACCCTCACCATCCCAATCGAGGTCCCCAAAATGGATTGTAGAGGCGTAATTGTAAGGAATTAGATAATACTTTTTTTTAAAGAAAACGGTTTTATAATAGTTTAGGGTATTTTATTGTAACTCGTGATATTCACAAAAATATTATCAAAAAGCAAATCGTGCTATGTCCAATATGTGTGTTGTGATGAGCTAGGTCATTAACTCATGAGTTTTCTAAATTAATACAAGGAAATATGAGATTTATGGCGAAATGTAAAGTATAAGGTATTTTACCGAAAAAATACGATAAAAGTTGCATAAAAAATATTTTGAGATGAAACTTGTTTTAATGTGTTTATTAATGTTTTAAACATTATATGAGAGTATGATATTTATTTTCTTAAAGAAAAATAGACTTTTTAAAGAAAAACCGAATCGGAAGTCGGATTAACTCTGTTTCCGTCGGGCTTTAAAGAATGAAAGTTTTAGAATAGAATAAGAGAGGGGAAGAAGGGACTTACTGGCTATTGAGAAAGAAGAGAGGTAGGGGAAGACTAGGGAAGTGTCGGGGCGTCGTTTCGTCGCCGGAATCTCCTTGGAACGTCGTCGGAACTTTGCTTCTTGCTAACTCCACTTGCACAACTAGGACTTGAGAATTTTTGAGAGTTTAGACAGGGAATTTCTGAGTGAGAATGTGTGAAATAGAGTGTGGTATTTATAGGGAAAATTAGGATTTAGAGAGTTAAAAATGCATTAAAAATTGGAGTAAAGGTGATTTAAGTTCTCTGGAAAATGTGCAGAGAAAACAAACAGTCTAGGAGAAGTGGGGCAGGCCAAGGGGTGCACGGGAAAAATTTTCAAGGCATTATCTACGGGGGACCCGGCAGTACCGGTCCTTTTGAGGGTTTCGCCGGTCGATTCCCGGTGAGAGGGGCTTGGATTCACGCCACGTGTTGGGGTCTGTGTAAATGCCATTTCCCATGTGTTTGTTTTCCGTGTGGCTTTTCATTTTACGTGTTGTGCACGTGTAAATTTTTGGGCTTCTAAAAGATTAAAAGAAAAATTAAATAAAAAGATAATGTGGCTGGGGGGATTCGATCATAGGGCTACGTCACAGCAGTGCAAGGCTTAACCAATGTGCTATAAGTGCTTTCTTGCCGTTCAAAAGAAAATCAACTACTTATAGTGTACACAGGATTGCAGATACTCCATTTGTACATTAACTTTTAAATAATTTTCTGTACATTGAAATTGGAGTTGTTACAGACACCGTTTTACGTTTGGGTTGTGGTGCCTTGGCGATCACAACGTTCGGCCTCTTGCCCCTTGAGACCGGTTTGGCCACCTGGTTTGCCGTGATCTCCGCCAGATGAGCGCTTCCGGTAGGGTAGATGATGACGGAACCAAATTGGCGGGGTGTCTCCTCTCATTGCCGGCCGAGACCTCCAGGGAGAACCACGCGGGTATTGATCTTGACCACGTACTGGATCGGAGTCACGTCAGAAACGAAGCTCGTCTTGGGAGACATGATTGTTGAGTTCGAGATTGTGACTGAAAACTTGTTAACCTGTACACACAAAAAAATGACTTCAGTACAGGCAATCGATATATATGTTGATTGAATTCTCATAAACATTTAACCTGAAATATGAGAGGGGAGATAAGGTCCCACCGGGTGTGCCAGAATCTATAGGGTGTTTTTCGTCACCCCATTGAAATAGGAATGCGCACGCTGGTCAGGCATGTATAGATTCCCTCTGCCTTGGGCAGGCCGGGGTTTATTGATTGTGTGGATCCGAATCTCCGGCAGCCGCGGACTAAGCTGCTGTTAATTACCCCTCGTTTATGAAGCAAGGGAACCTTCGATTGATGGGTCAAACTGGTCATGCGAGCACAATGTGCCGTGTGCGTGTGTTGTGTTTTGAAGGGTACTTGGACATATCGAAGGCCACGCAGAGTTTACGGGGTCCCACTATCCGGATAGCGCGCTGGAGGTCAAGAGAGCTAGCAACCCCTTTGCGGGGTGCGGGGCAGCGCCTCGTTAGAAATTTTTTCTAACCGGGGACGTGTTTTGAGTGTGTAGCATGAAGGAAAAAGAGGGGTGAGGAGCGTCCTAAGGACGCATGAGTGGCGCGTGGGCGCCGGGCGCCAGCGAGCCACATGCGGGGCGCGGGGCCGTCGGACGCCAGCGACGCGCCGGGCGCCAGCTGGCCACGCGCCCAGCACGCGGGCGCCGGGCGCCAATGAGCCATGTGCATAGCGCGCGTGGGTGCTGGACGCCAACGGATCACACGCCCTACACATGGGCGCTGGGCGCCCGCGGAAAAAAAGGGCTTAGACCCTGTACTGGGAGTTGTACTCCCGATTGACTTTTGGAGTTAAACTCCTAAAAAAAGGAAGATAGGCTTAGCCCCTGCATATGGAGTTGTACTTCCCGGTTGACTTTAGAGTTAAACTCCTAAAAAAATGGATTTATTATTATTATTATTATTTTGTGGAGTTAAACTCCTAAGAGATTTTCGGAGATGATAAAAGGAGATCCCTTTCTTCTCTCTTGTGCCCTGAATTTTCTCTTGAGCCTTGGATCTTCCCAAAGTGGGATTTTTGGAGATAGGTCTCCTTCTTCATCCTTTCTGTTGGCTGGATCTTGGAGAAAAAGGGGGGTGAGACTTAAAAATCTTCCCATTTAGAGATCTGATGGGAGATCTGATCTCCCCTTTATGGGTTTCATGGTGAAAAACTATTTCTTTTTGGGAAAAAAGAGTGGAACTCTTGATTTAATTTAGGAAAAAGGAAGAAGATTTAGAATCTTGAGAAAGGAGAAGAAGCCACAGAACCCTAAACTTTTTTAGAGAATGAAAAAGTTGTTATTTATTTTTCATCATGTTTGCCTTTATAGGCTACACACTTTACATATAGCCTCTTGAGCTTTACCAAATGGCACTTGTGCCACCCCATGCCTTATGTGCTTATCTCTTTTTGCACATAAACCATGGAGTTTACAAAATTTTGTCTTTTTGCCCATTTTACATACATTTATTTCTAAAAAATGAATTACATTAAACTAATTTATGGCTTCATTCTTTTTATCACGGAGCCGATCCCTTCCATGCTCTGTCTTGACCTGGGGTTGGGCCCATTTGGCTTGGGGTTGACTTTGATTTTGACTTGGTCAACCGGGGTGTAATTTTTGACCCCAACAGAGGCGTGGAACCTTTTGGATAGGAAAGCCCTGGCAGCGATCCGGTTGTCGTTGACTCCGCAGGTGGTCTTTAATATCTTGAAAGAGAAAACAACCAAGATGCTCATGACGATGTTAGCGAAATTGTATGAGAAGCTTTCAGCATCAAATAAAATATTTTTGATGAAGAAACCTTTCAATATGAAGATCGCTAAAAACGGCTCGGTGACAGAGCACCTGAATAAGTTCAACAGCGTGATGAGCCAACTCGAATCGGTTGAAATCGTCTTTGAAGATGAGATTCGAACACTTCTATTTCTCTGTTCGTTGCCGGAGAGTTGGGAGAATCTAGTGATGGCGGTTAGCAACTCGATCTCGGGGACTCTCACGTTTAATGATGCCGTGAGTTGTATATTAAACGATAAGATGCAGAGAAAGGCCGTGAGTGGGATTTCGGGAACTTCTGCACTTTCGGTGGAGAATCGCGGTAGAACGATAGAAAGGGGAAAGGGAAAAAGGGCAAGTCTAAGATCCGGGGAAAATCAAAGGAGAAAATCTAAGGCGACTGTTGGAACTGCGGAAAGAAAGGTCACCGAAAAAGTAACTGTAAAGCTCCAAAGAAAGACTCGAATGAGAAAGCAGATAGAAAGGAACCTATTGTGGTGTTTAAACAAGAACATGGGGAACAAGGTCTTTATTTATCAGCGAGCGAGAACACAAAGGAGGATACTTGGTTCCTTGATTCGAGGGCATCCTTCCATTGCATTTCGGGACGACATCACTTCAGTATGTTCAGGAGGATCTTGGACATGTAACGGTGGGGAACGGTCAGTAGTGTAAGATCGTTGGAAAGGGGACGATCACCTTGCATCAAGAGGTGGTCGATTTGAAAAAGAGCCTGATTTCTACTAGTCAGCTTGACAACGAAGGTTTTATTACGACATTTAGGAATTCGCAGTGGAAGATTACCAAAGGGTTGTTGGTAGTTGCTAGGGGAAAGTTAAGCGGTTTGTTGTATTCCTTAGCGGAGGTTCGATTTCATTGGCAACGGGTTCGGAGTTAAATTCGGAGACTTCGTTGTGACATAGACGATTGGGGCACCTTAGCGAGAAGACCTTGAAAATTCTTCAAGGAAGGGGGCTTCTTTCGGGGCTGAAAAGGTGGAGTTGGGCTGTGTGAGAGTTGTGTTTGCGGGAAACAAAACACGCTTAAATTTCAGATTAGAGGCGTAGCAAAGAAGACCAAGAAGGTGGAGATGGTACATACGGATGTATGGGGTCCGGCCTCGGTGGAGTCTTATGGTGGGAATAGGTATTTCGTGACGATCATCGACGATTCAAACCGGAAGACATGGGCATATGCGATGAAGAAGAAGTCCGATATGTTTGGTATCTTCAAACACTGGATTACGCAGGTTGAGAATCAAACAGGGACTAAGGTAAAATGCTTAAGTCCTTTAATGGAGGGGAATATTGCACATAGGAGTTCGAAGCGTTTTGCTCGCAGAAGGGTATTCGTTGGCTGAAGATGGTACCGGGGATACTACAATAGAATAGCATCACTGAAAGGATGAATAGAACGATTCTAGAGTGAGTGTGGAGCATGACCTTAGATGCGGATGTGCCTAAGTTCTTATGGGAAGCGGCAGTTGATGCTGCCGTGTACTTGATCAACAGAAGCCCGGCAAGTGCGCTTGATGGAGGCATTCCGGAAGAAAATTGGTCAGGTAAACCGGTTGATTATTCGCGTCTAAAAGTGTTTGGATGTGCTGCGTATTCTTTGGTTGATAAGGCGGAAAGGAGTAAGCTTGACTCCAAGTCTAGGAAGTGCACTTTTATCGGATATGGTGGAGATGAGTTCGAATATCGGCTGTGGGATTACATAAGCAAGAAGGTAATACGAAGCCGGGACGTCATCTTTGATGAGCAGCACTTGTACAAAGATAAAAAAACAAGCAAAGGAAGGTGCATTACGTGAGTTCGTCGAGCTAGACGGAACTTAAGAGAGCATTCGGGTATCTATAGGTAGTGATCAGAACTTGGAGGAAACCGCAGTGCAGGATCAGGTTCAAGAATAGAATGGTGACCATATTCAGCAACCAGATGTGCCTTGAGGAGATCTACGAAAGAAAGAAAGATACCTGAAAGACTTGTGACCGACTTCATTTTGTACACAAATACGGGAGAGCCCGAATCCCTTGAAAAATCAACAAGCGGTGGTGCAAGCAAGCAGTGGGAGTAAGCGGTGGACGCTAGAGAAAAGAATCCGGTGGATATGTCCACCAAGATCGTGAACAGAGATAAGTTGAATCTCTATTGCAGGTTGGTGAATCTCTCCATGAAAATCTGATAAGGAGAGAGCAGCAGCGGAATCATGTGAAGTCTACTAGCGTTGAGAATTAAGGCGGAAGAAATCTCCAAGTGGGAGAATATTATGTTGTGGAAAATCTTTCTAAAGATTATGATGAATTTGAATTAAATTAGTTAGAATTGAATGTAGGGATTTATGTAAATTTCTATCTAAATTCCAAGTTATCTCTAAAAGCCTATTGATATATATGAATATATATATCATAGATTAATTGGATTTTGTGAAGATTTAAATTAATTGAACTTTAAATTTCACATTATCTATAAGGAATATATATAATTGATTAGTATATCAATTATGTTTGTATCCACCAAAAAAGAAAAGAAAATGATAAGCCACGTTAATTTAATAGAGGCTTATTAAAGGGCAACGGTTGCTATATTAAATTAATTTCTCAAGGCCAAGCTGAATTAATTTGAGAGATCATTATATTGAGAGGGTGACGGTTAATAGAAACATTTGAGAGAAATCTCCTAACGTTGTTTGTAAACTTGATTCAAGAATTTAGTAAGCGTTTGCAGATTCCACTCTGCCGGGGACTAAACATGCGGTAGGTGAATCCCGTCAACAAATCCTTATACCTTTCTGGTTTGCGTTTTTTATTTTATTCTCGCACTTATTTATTTATCTTTCGTTGATTAATTGCGTGATTGCTGTTATTGTGTGATTTGATTTGTCGCGAGTATTGTTCCGTATATCGATTTTCTCCCAACACGGTCTAGGTTGATCGGAATGCAACATGCTTGAATCAAATTAAATGTTTAAAAACCAATATACAATTTTTTGTTTCAACTAAATGGTGACTCTTTATGTTCCGATCTGCTTGTTATTCTCTAAATGGTTACCTTCAAGTTCCCAGGCTTCTTGCTCGACATCTAAAAGCTTTACCGCTCTTCTACAATGCCACTCTCAACTCCCTTTTCGTCGTCTTGCGCTCGTTTTATACTGTATTTTTTGTTTCATATTATATATCATATTAGATGTTTGACGATAATGATGAACTGGAATATTGTATTTATTATGTGTAGCCCTAAATCCATTTTGGAGAGTTTCTCAAAGAATTTACTTCTTCTTCTTCTTCTTCTTCTTCTTCTTAAGTTGAAATGCAATAGGCTAATAGTGTATTAACGAGCATTTAACACAACAAAGTGCAATTTTAAATAAGCAGTGCATGGAAAATCATGCTGCAACAATGACAACATTTTTGAAAAAAGCAAGTAAAAAATATGGCTGTGTAACAGGATCAGAGATATTCGTGTCCAGTTATATTCTTTTCAAACTTCAACCATCAACAAACATCGAGTAAACACACTCTATGAACAGTAAACAACTTGAACAACACAAGCACAACATAGTTTCAGAATCCAACTATTTTTGTATCACACCACAATCCTAAACATTTCCATCTATCGATACGACTCAAAACTTTGAGTATCAGTTTAAGAGTAAAACTGGTATGTCTTTGCGTCGAGGATGATTTGCCTTAGTCCGCCGATGGGCGATAAGATCATCAAACAAAGCCCGAGTATGATGCAAATCTGTATACAATTAAAGCAATCAAAATGAGATTAGCACGAGATTTTCCGTAAGATAGCCAGCCACCGTAAACAGAGAGACTATAGAAAATTAAGCTTACCCAGTTACTGAACCAAGATAAGCTGAACCTTCTTGGCTTGTAAATGATGAGCCACATGACACAAGGAAGCTGCAAGAAATTACATAAGATTAATTAGAAATAATTCTATTTTTTTTTTCCTGAAAAATGAAGAAATTTCTATTTCATGTGCTTACGAAGTATGTTGTTGGCGCAAATGCGAAGCCTCCGAAGAAACTAAGTAGCCCGCCGAAGAAAGGGAAGGTTATAGCGACGAACATTGTGAATGCTGCACGAGACAGTTGTAAACATGAATGTTAAAGTCGGCTACCAATTTATCTACAAAGATGTATATACGGTTATTTAGGGTGGGGGTGGGGGCGGGCATTACCAACATATAAGCTACGAGCGATCAGACGAAGAGTAAGGCCAGGTGGGAAATGAAGCTTCTTCACGAGCACGGTTTCTAGCATGTCGAACACTGGCATGGCATAGATCTGCATCAATAAAATCCGATTTTATCATTATAAGATATGACTAGTGTTTTGATGAGTTGCAATCGAAATTAAGATTCTGACACTGAAAATTTGTTGTAGAGAAAAAGAAACATACCTGATAACTCCCAATGACATGAACAACAACCATCATATTCGCTGCCGCGATCAGCCACCTCGGCTTCTCCAAAGTGACAAGAATATTATCATGAACCGCATTACCAAAAGCCCAATACCCAACAAGAGCAACGGGGAAATAACACAGAGCAACGATGATATAGGCAACAACAACTCCTTTCCACATTGGTCTTTTCGAGGGATTTTGGGGAGTCGAAGGAATCGTGGCTTGGATTTCAAGAACCACATTGTGCCCCGCGTAGGCAAATGCGACATCGCCTAATGCATTGAAGAAGCCGAAGACCGTTCCTGCTTTGGTTGAAGATTTGTATCCGTATTCGATTCCGGGTTGTTTTCCTTTGTCTACTGAGGCTCCCCATGCTATGGTCGAGTAACTGAAATTTTTCGAAAAATGCAGTTGTTTAAGGTAAAATTGTTTTCTAACTAGAGATTACCAACATGATAATATAATATCACTTTTCGTTTTCTATTCTTAGTGGATATTAGATGTAAAAATACCTGAGAGACATAACGGCGGCGGCCAATGAAACCCCAGAGATAGAATTGAAATTAGGTAGCTGTGATAGCACAAAATGCACCGAGGCGAAAATCATGATAAAGTAAGTCCTTTTAATCGGCTTGCAACTCGGGCAAACACTATCATGAAATTTCTTGAGTGAAGTGCCTCCAGTGACCATATACACAATGTTGACTCCAACCTCGACGATCAATTGTTGAGGCACCACAATCCAAAGTCCGAGCTTCTCGCCAAACGCGTGCTGGCCGAGCTCGTGGTACCGATCGAATCTTTTTCCTGGGACCATTTCGTGCATTTCGACCATTTGCCATAGTGTGTATAGGGTTATGATCCATGATAGAACTAGGATCGCGATACCTGGACCCCTGCAAATTTTTGAGACATTTGCGGATTAATATAAAGAATTTTCCTGATAAGCATATGGTATGAACTGAATTATTAGAACTGTAACAAATTTATCTCAGAAAAGACATACAACCAAAAGAAAGTCTACCAGGGAAAAGTCTGTTTTCTCAAAATTCTATTTTTGCCGTGATTAGGCTGTGAATTGCAGAATAATAAAATTTGAGTCTTGTTCATAAAATTTTGCTATATTGAATTGTTCATAAACCTTGGGACTGCTTAAATTCAGGACAAGAAAGAGAAAGAGACATGAAACCAAGAAGTAGTACTCCAAGGTATAGCCTAGTTTGGTAATACGTTTCCGCAACCAAAGTTCCGTAATTTAAAACGAAACGGGTTTAAAACGAAACGGGAGTTTGCATGCGTACAAATCACAATTCCTTAATTCTGATACTTTGCCAACTTTAGCAAATGTTTGACTAAAAAAGAGAGACGGAGGTGAGTTTCTTTCGTTCTCTTTGTGGTTTGAGAAAACCGAATCAAATTGGATTTTTCTGGACTTGGTAGTATCACTCATTTCCGGGGCACGAAAAAACGCTATATGCATTTCTAAGAATAGCCAGTTTCAAAATTCTTATTTTGTTTACAAAGACCTGAAACGATATCTGTCTAAACAAAAAAAACTTAATGCACAAGAAAAGTAAATAAGCATTGCTTAACGAAAAATTTCTTATACATAAAACCCCGAAAAGGAATCAAAAATCTTGAAAAAGAAAAAAATCGAGGAAATTTTTAGTTAGTTAGTTATACCATCCAAGCTCAGACATAGCATAAGGCAAGCTGAGCACTCCGGCTCCGACCATAGCCGTGACATTATGGAAAGCCGAGTACCACCACTTGGCATTGCGCGACGATGTTATCGGAAGCCAATCATCCACCTGCTTCTGCTTCTGCCTCTCCTTCTCTTCGGTCTGCAGCGACAACATGTTATTTAGTATCAATATTCACAATACAATATTACTTTTCTTCAATAAAAGTTGTAGATTTAACTAAAAAGGTAAGGGTAAATTGTCGACAACCAAAAAAGGGGGAAATTTTTCGACGGTCAAAACCCCATGCATGCAATATCTGTAAAGTTGTCTGTAAAATCTAGGTAACGCATACATATTGCGGTGAACTATATAAATATGTCAGTTAAATGCATACATATTGCATAAAAATAGATATTCCATATAATTAAATTGGAACAAATCATTTAATTGAGCTAGCTGTTGAAGAAAGATTTTATTATTTAATTAATATTTTAAATTTTAATTTAAGATATGGAGGGTAATAAAGTCAATGCCGTAGAGGTTGAGGAGGATTTTCATCCATATTAATTTAATGGTTCACATGGTTGCTTGCAATCAACCATTTGGAGTCAGGTATTAAGTCAACAAGACAGCAATTTTATTGACCCAAAAAAATGTGAATATATAAATTAAAAAGATTGGTATCATGTGATGCAAGAATTATAAAATACTCAATAGTTTTTTAAATATGATAAAAATCCAGCTAAATTACAGCTCTTAGAGAATCTTATCTTTTAAAGATCTGGGTTTGCATGTTTTACACTAATCTCGACCGTTTGACTTCAATTTTGGATGAATCTAAACCGTTGGATCTAATAGAATGAGTGCTATTATACTTGTAATAGCAGCCACTCTGGATCCAAACTTTGCTTGTTTGTTTTCTTAATTTATTTATATTTTTAAACAACAATCTGCTTTTCTCAAAAATAATAATAATAATAAAAGGAAGGGAAAAAAAAGGGAAATTGATAAAGCAGAAAGATAATAGGGAATTAAGTACATGTAAAGTTCTAGGAAACCTAGCTATTAATTGCAAATAGATTAATTCAAAAAAAATGTAAATTCCCTTCATAAAAAATGAGGAGAAATAATTCTCAGAAATTAGAGCTGCATTCTAACCAATTTACATTCCATTTGAGTGGTAAATTAGGATAGCTAAAGTCATACTATAACTCAAAATTTTAATTGCATAAAACATATAAAGAATGATTATATCTAAAATGATAGCTTAGATGGCTTGTTTTTCCTAAATGTAAGTATCTTTATATACATTGATGCTTATTCTTCACTGAAAACTCTGTTCATGTTGGAGTTTGAAAAGAAATTCATGAAAATAAAAATAGGTCTGCTCTAGTGCCTTCACTATATTTTGTATGAAAAGTCTCACAATTGTAATCAAAATGGGGATAAAAATGTATTTCCAATGGTATCATTGCCACTTAATGGAGGCCTTAAATGTGTAAATTCATTAATGTAACTGTACCAAAAGATGTGTGTGTGTGTGTGTGTGTGTGTGTGTGTGAGAGAGAGAGAGAGAGAGAGAGAGAGAAAGAGAGCATACACTGTTTTGTTTCTCAAAGTTGTCTGGACCTTGGGTACCCATGGAACTAAGAAGGAGGCAAGCAAATCAACACAAGCAGAAAGATTTATTCAACTTGATGGGCAAATATTTAGTGTCAAAGAGAGTAATATATATATAAGGTATAAGTGTGAGAGAAAGTTAAGTTGTTGGGGGAGAGAGATGAATGGTTCATATTAATTATATAGAGAGAAGTGATCAGAGGAAGGAAGCTGGCCTTGTGTTTACATTGAAGTCGATGTGTTTTTGGTTGACTTGAAGAATTGCAACTTATTATTAATCTCCCATGTTTCCATGGGTCATGCCAATTGTATTTGTCTGCCTAGTTGAAAGATTGTGTGTTAGACTGAATTTCTATGTAAATTCACTCAAGTGAACTCCCATTAATAGATGTTTTAATTAAATATGTTCACGCATCAATTATTTATGTACTAGTTCTTTGTAAATTCACTTGGACAAATCGTAGCAATTTGCACTGAAATCCCTCGAGTTTTTCTCATGGTATATACCGCCTGGTCAATAGAAGAATCATTTAGCACTGAAATCCCTGATGTTTTTCTCATGGTATGTACCATCTGGTCAATAGAAGAATCATTTATCATCCTCCGACCGGTTTATTAGCGCATAGCATTCATGACTTCTTTATTGATCTGGTCAAATTTCTATATTATAAGTCATATGGAGTCATACATGTGCATCCCTTCCTTCATTCCAAAACAAAGCAAGAAAACTTTGGTTAAACATCGAAAAATTAATGGTGGTGGTTGCCTACTAGCACATACTGAAGGGCATCACTTGCTCCTCATGACACTATAGCTATTAGCAAGTTGCATCAAATAAATTCCAACTCTTGTTTCTATTTTGCTTATTATAGGATGACAGCCGATAGAGATGCATGTGAGTCGAGTCCACCCAAAATGGTGTAGGAACATGGTTTCTATGATTAGTAAGATTTGGATACCGGCAACTATACAGATATAAGGTCATCACCAATGGGTTTTCCGTTGGTGCTATAGCCCTTCACCAACAGGCTGCCCAGTATTGGCTACAATACCTGGCCCCATTGAAGATTTTCAATGGCATCGCTGAAGGGATCTGGATAGGCTTGTGCTATTACAATAGGGAGACACGTTCGATGGTGCCCACTCGGTACGATTCTCGTACTTGCATACAAACTTTCTTTTGTGTGTCCAAAAAATGCTAGGAAAGTGGGGAAATGGAGAAAGGGGACATGCAAATTGTGTGATACTGTGCAAGGCATAAGAAGCGTAGCATTGGGCACTACCAAAAATTTTGTTATTCAATGTGAGAATTACATTAATTCTAATCATTTACTTATTTTTATGTTGGGCCTTTTTAACCCAATGCCGGACATGAAACCAGCATATGCTAAACCTGCTTAAACGAAGTTCTGCCCGATCTAGAGAGGCAGTAGCATCGGAAAAATATTCTCTAGAAGGGTTTGTGATGGAGTTCCTTTTCAGGCCTCCGTCAGATGTTGTCTTCCGTTGATCTCCTGGTGGACTATGTTGGTTCTTTCCTGTTGTCTGTGGGTCTCAATGAGTTTTGGAGGAAGAGGTGGAGTGAGGAATTTGGTGCCGAGTACCTGCAAAGAAGGCCTGGGGTGGTTTGGTACCACCAAAGACCCTCCGACGATCAAGTTAGCGATGAGATCCGAGCAGAGTAACGGCTTCAAAGAGTAAAAAATGGCTTACTTGACCCCTCTGTGATGGGGGTTTATATAGCGGTGGAGCGCGCAGCAGCAGGCGTGAGAATCTCGCCGGCGGTTACGCCCCCTACGTCACGCCCGCGTGGAAAGCGGATCGCTCATTAATGGGGATTGATGGCGTGGAACGTGGGATGTTGCTGGCGTAGAATCAGCGCATGGCGAGATTCGCGGAGCGGCGATTACGCCTGTGAGCGGCGGTCTTGGTCGGAGGGCCGAGGAAGACGGCCTCGGACCGGAGCTCGGGACGAGCGAGGAGGCCGAGGAGTCCAGGCCTTGTGGCAGCTCGGCGCGAGCCACGGGACCAAGGAGGCCAATCTGCAAGGGGCCCTAATGAGGGCCAGCTTGTGTTTGCAGCTCGGGTATAGGGTGGCTTGGTCGGCCCCTGTGGGCCCCTTCTTCTGAGTTCTAGGACACGTCACCTGCCACGTATCATGATCTTGGGGATCGCCAATATCGAGCACCATCATTAGCCCCCCACTCTTGTCCCGACCAGCTAGTGGGTCGGGTCAGGAGTGGACTGCCGGGCCTCCCGAGGTGAGATCCCTTCTAGGATTTTGTCGGGACAAGTTCTCGAGCCGTCGGTTGTCTTTTCCGCTAACGAATCAAGGCAAGATCTTTGCATTTAAAGAAGGTGTGCCTGGTTTGTGCACCCTGCAATTGAAGCGACGGTCCACGTGTCGGGCGCCGACTGGCTGATGCGATGTATGCAGGCCTGTGGCGTCTGATGGGACGCGGTTCAGCGCTGGACTGCCACGTGGAGCGATCGGAGCCGCTGGGCGTGAGGAGCCGTTTCGGCAGGAGACGGTGGGTGCCGTTGGATGAGGCTGTATGCAGTAATAAATATGGGTGGGGTCCGCCCTAGGGCCCTTACTCCTTCATATTTTCCTCTCTCAAGTCTCGGCTGCTCGGCGCTCGTCTCCCTCCTCTCGTTTTCAGCCCTTGAAGATTTTCTTTTCCAAGGTTAGATGTCTTCCTCTGTAGAATCGGTAGACGTTGTAAGAGTAGATCCTAGGGTTCCTTTAGCTGTGTCTGAGTCTCCTCGGGGAGCAGGGGTTGGATCCTCTCCCGGGGATCGTGAGGCGGGGGCCGCCGCCAGGGAGGAGGCGGCAGATGTGGCTCCCAGCACCTCATGCTGGGTGAGGCATGAGGACGAGCTCGCCAATGCTTGGGCTCGCTTCCATATCCCCTCGCGCTACACGATTCGACTGGCCAAGGAGGGAGAGAGGGCAGATCGGGTACGGGGCAGGGAGATTGCCCTGTATTTGGAAGCTTTTTGGGGCGGAATGCGCCTGCCCTTCTCTCCTGAGGTCATCGCCGCGCTGAATTTCTTGGGTTTGTCCCCTGGCCAGTTAGTGCCGAACTCGTAGAGGATTCTCCTTGGGTTCTTGATCCGCCTGAAGTTGCAGGCGGTTCTCTTCAGCCTTTCCCTTCTCGATTCCTCCCTCGTCTTCAAGAGTCACCCTGGTGGTCGAGCGGACGACCCGGGATGGGTTTATTTCACTTTCAGGAAGCGGCCAGGGGGCGCTGCCGGGACCGGGGTCGTGGCCTTGCCCTCCTCCATTCATGATTGGAAAAAGATGTTTTTCTTTGTTTCCCCTCCCGAGGGTGAAGACTGGCCCGTGCCTACCAAGTGGTCGAGGGAGAAGTGTCTGCCGGGGAACCAGTCCGATGACCCCGCCGCGGTGAGAGTGGCGTCGTGGGAGCCCATCCCTCGACCTGACGTGCTGCTGTCCGAGAGGGTCTTGAGTTGGGCCGGGCTTAGCCCCGTCGAGTTCGTCGGTAAGTTAGTCTTGCTTTTTGGGTTTATGTTTTACTCGTGTCGCTGATTTGTTGGGTGTTTGTTCCGTGCAGGATCCATGGACTTCGTCTCCCTCCGATCTCCCATGCGCCAGCCGAGGCAGCCTACTAAGGCCGGGGACGCCAGTTCTTCTCGGGCGAAGCCCGCCCCAGCTCCTGCCGCTCCGGGTAGCAGCGTCCCGAGAGCGCTCGGTGGCGGATCACGTCCCAGGTCCCAGCAGAGCATCGGGCCGAAAGCGGGCCCTGATTCAGGAGGACCCGGCCTCGGAAGAGGAGATCGGCTCTCCCTCGGAGCCGCTCAAGAGGAGTTCCCGGAGACCCTCCCGGGGCCGGTCCTCGCCGACTGTAGTGGAGGAAGGGGGCTTCCACTTCGCGGTGCCGTCGGGGCTGTCAGTCGCGGATAGCCTCCTGCACGAAATAAGGATCTCGGCCGGGGGTCGAGTTCCTAGGGGGACCCTCAGGGCCCAGCTGGCGTCAATCGCCTAGGAGTCCGTGCAGGTAAGCCTCCAGTTCATTGTGAGATTTGGTGCCTCCTTCATCTTTCTGATCTTTTTTGTGTCTCCCAGGTTCTCCAGCACGTTGCCCTCGCCCTACGCATAGAAACCGAGGTGGTAGCCCCGGCGTTGGAGGCTACGAGTAGGCTTGCCTCGCTGCAAGAGAGCTCCAGGCAGGAGCTGGAGGCGATGACGGTGAGGGTCGCCGCCTTGGAGGGCGAGGTGGAGGCCGGGAAGCGGGAGGTCACCCGGCATCACGATGCCGCCGTGATCGCCGAGGTCAAGCTCGAGAATGCTCAAGTGCTCGCCGGCACCCTGAAGAGGACGGTGAAGACCCTCCGAAGGGAGCTGGGGGCGGCGGCTAAGGCGGCCAAGTTGACCGAATCGAGGGCGGTGGAGGCTTACAAGAAGTCGAAGGATTTCTACGACGACTTGGCCGTGGCCACGACTCGCATTTGGCACTACGCCCTCGATGCTGTCAAGTCTCGGATGCCGGGGTTCGACGACGCGGATCTCCGGGCCGAGTTCCTCCTCGTGGGTACCGACGAGCAAGGGGAAGAGGTTCCGGGCGAGGAGGTGGCCGAGGACCCAGCACGCCAAGTGGTGGAGGTCGAGGACCTCAAGGTCGCACCTGGCCCCGAGGTGTAGAGCCCCCGTTCTCCTATCTTTATTTTGTTTTTTTGAGTTTTGTAAGGCTGGGGAGCCTAGAGAATACCCTTTGTAAAACTTTTGTCTTTGGCAGTAGTAATAAAGTTTTTCTTCGGCTCCATAGAATTGTGCTCTACCATTTGTTTGTGAAGAATGCTCGTAAGATATTTTTTGCTTGTATCGTTGTGCTTTTATGTCAGGTTGGACATCTATCTAGCGATCGTCCGTCGGGTTGACTGCAATCACTTGCCGACGAGCGTTACCGAGGAGGTATCTCCCTGGGCCCCGGAGTCGAGGGGAGATCGTGTAGACTTGGACAGACCCGACGCCCCTCGCCAGGGTCACTGATCCTCCGCGGGCCACAGAGCATCTCTTATTTCGAGCATTGGCCACCATCCGGGGGTGACTGGGTAGGGTAGCTGCCCCGTCATCTCTTACAAAGGCTTTATGGTTCCTGGCATGGTGGTAGGGGAGCTACCCGCCAGGGGTGGCCGAGCAGGGTAGCTGCTCGGTTGCCTCTTGCGAGGGCTTGGGTCTTTAGCGCTAGAGGGGCTATAAGAAGCCCACTAAGGATGTCCGGGCAGTGGAGCTGCGCGGCTGCCTCTTGGCGAGGGCTTTAACCTCTGGCGTCGTGGGCAGGCAACTACCAGCCTAGGATGAACGAGCGGGGTAGCCGCTCTGATGCCTCTTGTGAGGGCTTTTGATCCCTGGCGTCGAGGGTAGGGAGCTACCAGCCGGAGTTTGACCGAGCAGGGCAGCTGCTTGGTTGCCTCTTGCGAGGGCTTTTGATCCTTCAGGACGGGGATCGAGCAGGGTTACTGCCCAGTGCCTCTTGGCGAGGACTTTGATCCCTGTCGGTTGTGGTAGGAAGCTACCAGCCGGGGATAGCCGAGCAAGGACTCGACTGCCTCTGGGAGGGCTTTGGTCCTTAGCGCGGGAGGGGTTGTAAAAGCCTACCAAGGACCCTTGGCCGGGCAGGGTTATTGCCCGGTGCCTCTTGGCGAGGGCTTTTGTCCTGAAGGATAGCCGAGCGAGAGAACCTCGGGCTCGACTGTCTCTGGGAGGGCTTTTGATCCTCGGCGTTGCGGCAGGGAAGCTGCCCGCCAGGGATAGCCGAGCGAGGGAACCTCGGGCTCGACTGCCTCTGGGAGGGCTTTCTGATCCCCGGTGTTGCGGTAGGGAAGCTGCCCGGTGGGGATAGCCGAGCGAGGGATCCTCGGGCTCGACTGCCTCTCGGAGGGCTTTCTGGTCCCTGGCGTTGCGGTAGGGAAGCTACTCGCCAGGGGTGACCGAGCAGGGTAGCCGCTGGGTCGAATTTTGACGAGGTGTAGCCCGTCCGTCCAGTTGTAGGTGTGGGGAATGGGGACGGCCGGGGCAACGGCGCTCGTAGCCAGTGCATTGAATGCGGGGGGAGGCGAAGCGCTAAGGGCGTGTTGCTTCGACTCCACCGGAGAAAGCTCGATGGCCGCCGCATGGCGATGACTCCCTAGGTAAAAGCGGGCGACTGTTGGGCTCCGCAGTGGGCTATATAAGGCTGAAGGAGTACTAGTCCTTCCATCCTTCGTAAACAGGTCGTCGAGAATGCAGGACTTCCCGTTTACCATCCCCGACATAGTCCGCTTTGAAGATGTGTACCTTTACGACCCATACTGCACTGAGGACACGGTGCAGCTGGTCTACGAGAGTATTGAGGACCATTTCGGCCGGCTGCTCCCCTGATGCTCTTCCCTACTGCAGCTGCTGATGTACTCCGTCTGGAGGGCGTCGCCGGGGCTTTATAACCCCCTGTCTGAGCTGCTCTATGACGAGGCCGTGGGCAAGCTGCGGTCTTTGAGGTGCTTCGGCCTAATCTCCGCGAACCGGTTGACCTGCTTGGAGGCGCTCGTCCGCGAATGCTACGAGCTGAGGCTCAGTATCGACACGCGCGGGGGGAACTGGGGACAGCGGTTGGACCTTGCGAAGCCCCGGTTGGCGGAGATCTTTACTGTGTACCACGAGCAGTGCTCGCTGCACCCCCTTCCCCCACTGTTGTAATTTTCATTTTATTTTTGCATGTACGGCTGAGGAGTCCATAATACTTTTCGAATAAACAGAACTTTTCTTTCCTTTTCGCAACGCTCTACTGATCTTTATTAAATCGACAATAGATCCTAGGAAGAGTTTACATTGCTTTAAAAGAAATGTACAGGCTAGTAGATGACTTTATTGGCTCGGGCCGAGCTCCCTGAAGGACTGCTGGCCCCCACGCTTGGCATAGGGTATGGGGCTCCCTGAGCTCCGGGCTAGCCGTCCGCCGATACGAGCATGATCTGACAGATGGTCAGGTCGGCGGGAGGGTGATGCTGCTCCTGCTCGCGGTCTGCCTGTCGTTTGTCCCTCAAGTAGGCGGCGAGGTGTCCAGACCGGATGAGCTCTTCGATGTAGTCCCTCAGTTGCTTGCAGTCCTCCGTGGCGTGGCCCAGTACCCGGTGGAAAGCGCAGTAGGGACCCCGGGTTCGCTTTGCGGCCTGACGCGGGATCGGAGGGAACTTGAAGAACCCCTCGTTCTGGGCCTCCTCCGGCAACACTGCGAGGGAGACGTTGAGTGGGGTATACTCCTGGAACTTTGTGTGGTAGGGCTGATGACGCTCCGGCCATTCCTCCCTAACCCTCTTCTTCTGGTTGGGCCATTCCGCCCGGGGGAGGTTAGCATTCATCTCGGATTCCAGCTGAACCTCATGCT
The DNA here is from genome assembly GCA_030015575.1 of Agapanthus africanus. Taxonomy (NCBI): domain Eukaryota; kingdom Viridiplantae; phylum Streptophyta; class Magnoliopsida; order Asparagales; family Amaryllidaceae; genus Agapanthus; species Agapanthus africanus. The sequence goes on from CM057338.1 coordinate 28,881,405, forward strand.
CGGTCCACGCCTTGACCTCGGCCATGGTCTTAGGTTGCGCCAGCACGAAAGAGCGTAACCATTCCTTGTGCCTCAGACCAGATTTGAGCGCTGTTATGACGGTTTCGTCCCGGTGCTCGGGCATCTCGAGAAGGGCGTTGTAGAAACGGGTAATGTAGGCCTTAAACGTTTCCTTGTCCCCACTCTTAACCGTTAAGAGGTAGTCGACTGTGCGCTTCTGTCGACGGTTCCCCACGAAATGGCCGAGGAACTGAGTTGCTAGCTCGTCAAAGGTCGAAATCGAGCGGGGCTCGAGCCCCCGGAACCAGTCCTGACCTGCGCGGATGAGGATGGCCGGGAAGGCTCTGCATTGGGCGGCGTCGGAGTGATCCTGGAAGCTCATCCCCGCGGTGAAACCGTCCAAATGGTCCTTCGGGTCGGTTTTCCCGTCGAACAGAGAGCCCTTTGGGGGCTTGTTGCGCTAAGAGACATGGACGGCGAGCAGTTCCTCGGTAAACGGCTTCGTGAGCGAGTTAAAGGCGTACTTAGCTCTGTCGCTCGAAAGGTGAGCCTCCCGGTGCATGCCCTTGATTTTCTTCTCTAGGGCGTCGAGCCGACCGTGGTAACCCGAGGAATCGGCGCCTTGGGATCCCTGGCCTCCGCTGCGGGTGACCTGCGTCTGGGAGCGGCCCCGGTTCCTCTCGATGAGGTGCCTCAGGTCCCGGGGCCAGGTAGCTCTCGAGTTACCGGGGTGGACCCCTCCTGTGTGGCTTCGCTGATGGTGGTGGGGTCGACCATGCCTGTGGATAGGCGAGGTGACCGACATCTCCTCAGGGGGATAAGGATCGCGAGGAGGCTCGAGGCGAGGCGTTCTGGCGGCGGACCTTGGCATGGATCCCTGGGATGCCCAGCGGGCCTCAGGGAGCACCGGCTCGAGAGATCGGTGGCCAGGGGACGTGGCCTGGTGGTGGTCAGCCGTCCAGACAGGGGCAGAGCCTTCTGGAGGTGGTGGAGAGGCGATCTGGGGCCCGGGCCCGGCCGTTTAGACGTGGACGAGAGCCTCCATGAGGGATTGCAGTCGATCTATCCGGCCTGCGAGGGCGTTGATGACGGTCATGGGAGGAGGTTCATCCCCGCCTTCGGTGAGTGGAAGGCGGCGGCCGGTACCGGGATCATCAGGATGGTTGCTTGCCATGAGGATGGAGATAGGAAAACCAACTTTGTGTTTTGTGGAGTTATGGTTCCCACAGACGGCGCCAACTGATGGAGTTCCTTTTCAGGCCTTCGTCAGATGTTGTCTTCCGTTGATCTTCTGGTGGACTTTGTTGGTTCTTTCCTATTGCGTGTGGGTCTCAATAGGTTTTGGAGGAAGAGGTGGAGTGAGGAATTTGGTGCCGAGTACCTGCAAAGAAGTCCCGGGGTGGTTAGGTACCACCAAGGACCCTCCGACGATCAAGTTAGTGATGAGATCCGAGCAGAGTAACGGCTTAAAAGAGTGAAAAATTGCTTACTTGACCCCTCTGTGATGGGGGTTTATATAGCGGTGGAGCGCGCAGCAGCAGGCGCGAGAATCTCGCCGGCGGTTACGCCCCCGACGTCACGTCCGTGTGGAAAGCAGATCGCCCATTAATGGGGATTGATGGCGTGCAACGTGGGATGTTGCTGGAGTAGAATCAGCGCATGGCGAGACTCGCAGAGCGGCGGTTACGCCTGTGAGCGGCGGCCTTGATCGGAGGGCCGAGGAAGACGGCCTCGGACCGGAGCTCGGGATGAGCGAGGAGGCCGAGGAGTCCAGGCCTTGTGGCAGCTCGGCGCGAGCCACGGGACCGAGGAGACCAATCTGCAGGGGGCCCTGAGGAGGGCCAGCTTGTGTTTGCAGGTCGGGTATAGGGTGGCTTGGTCGGCCCCTGTGGGCCCCTTCTTCTGAGTTCTAGGACACGTCACCTGCCACGTGTCATGATCTTGGGGATCGCCAATATCGAGCACCATCAGTTTGTATCATGCAGGTCTCTTTGGAGTCTTTGGAGGCAAAAGGGAAGGCTATCCAAGTGCTATGCAAGGTCTTACACCAAGTAAAATATACTCAATTAAGTTCTTACGCTTAAGAGGGTTTATTTTTTCCTTCCCTTCTCTTAAAATGTTAAATTACAAGGTTTTTTTAGTATAAATCTACATCATATATACCGTGTTGTTGTGACTATGGTTGATAAGGAAAGTGCAATTATATTTTTCGGCCTAATTTTCCAAAGAATTAGGAGTGCTTCATTTGTAAATTAATCATTTTAAAATGGGCTTTTTACTTATAGCCCCCAACAAATTCCCTTCCGATCCCCCAAAACTTAGTATTTGCTTTTTACCCCTAGAACCAATAAGTCGCATCATTTTATCCCTTTACGATTTCCGTCAGAAAAAAACTCCGTCAACTTTAACTTTTCTTCATAAATTTTAGGTTTGCCATTTACCTAAAGACAACAACCAAAACCGTAGAATCATTCAACTTCTTGGTAGCTAGAGAAGGACATTGAAGATGCTCCTGATTTCACGGCCGATTTTGATAAAGGTACAGCAGAAACCTAAACTCTAATTTCAGTTTGAGAAAGAAATTGAGTATTTCCAAAGAGAAAAAGTGGTTGGGATATTTTAAAGAAAAACCCGAAATTATGCCGTTAAAAATTGGCGGAAATCGTAAAGGAGTTAAAATGATGTATTTTATTGGTTTTGGAGGTAAAAAATAAATACAAAGTTTTGGAGGGAAAGGAATTCACTATGCATGTTTTGGAGCTCCAAGTGCCTTCTAAAAATTTCAAGGACAAATGAATTTGACGACAGTACCTTAATTTTCGCAATCCTTGTATATTATCACGAGCATGACATCAGCCAACGACTTTAGAAGTCAATGATATTCTCAGAAGGATACTTGTCAAAACAAAACAAAAAAGTCCTTTTCTTTTTGAGAATTAACAAAAATATCATCTTTTCCTTCAAAAAAAAGAAACTTTAGAAATATAAGTAAAGTTGTGTAGTTTTTTCTCTTCGAGTACAAAAAGGATGGATTCTAAGAGATTCGTTCACTTTAAACTAAGTGCTTTTCAAGGACTTTTGCCATGGTTGACCCAATTCACCTGTAGTGCGCTGCTTGTCCTGTATAGTATAGTCATATAAATGCCTTACCAAGAAAAAACGGGTCGAAATGGATACGGATCAGATATGAGTATTATCATATTCATGTTCGCTTTCTATTTTCGGATCCGGATATAATTCAGTAAAAAATATTCATATTTATATTTGATAGAATTGGATACGAATACGGATTGGATATGAGATAAACGGACATGGATACAAATCAGATATTGATAAATAAATATTTAAAACATAAAATAAGTTAATGTGAAGTGAAAATGCAACCGATATATACTGCTTAAAATATTTGAAACGAATAAATATGCACGCAACAAAATATATTAACAAATAATTACACACACACACATATATTGTTCTATTATGTATATTTTAAAGTAAAAATAATAAAATAATATTTTTAATATATAATTTATAATACATATAAAATAAACAAATTAAGATAATATTTAATTTTAATTTTACTATAAAAAGTATTAATTAATTAGGTATAAAGACATTTGAAATTTAATTTAAAATGTTATATTTAACTTAATAATTCTGCAGATATCCGTATCCGAATTCGTATTCATATCCAAATTCGGATATCCGGATATTCGGACCCGTATCTGAAAAATTTGAAAAGATCTGTATCCGTATCCGACTAGATCCGAAAATATATATCCGTATCCGAACGGATCCGAAATTTCATATCTGTATCCGAAAATAACCAGATATCTAAATCCGAACGCAATCCTACTCCGTCCGGCTTAATCGGCTACGCACCTGCCACATACGCATTAACCTCAAACTTAAAATTTTGTATTAAATCCAAAGAAAAGATGCATGGGCAAAAGATAAAAGGCCGGATTTCAACCCACAAAATGGATATTGTACCTCCACCATATGTATATTTTTATTTTTTGTGTGTGTTGAAATGAATTTAGACCAAATATTTTCTTAAGGAAAAAACAAGAAAAGACCTGTTAAGTCGTAATAAGATCAATTAAAATAAAATAAAATATTTATTTGACCATGCCTCGAGATAAATAGTAAACATTTAGAACAAATTTAGAGTACACAATACGTACGCTTTAAGGTGTTCCATGCAAGACGGATAATAAGAACTCAATTTGTACACTCACGACTTCTTTGTCCCGATTCTCCCATGTAACAATCGGCTTGTTTCAAATAACCTAAATTAATGTCTGTCTTGCTATTTAAATATTCTCATTGTTTATATTTGATAGTATTTTTTTACGAAGTTATTTGGTTGTTTTAGGATTGCATCATTTTTATGGCGCGTAATTAGTTAGAGTCTTCACGCTGAATCAAGGGGTTGACCCTTGACTTGAGGGATATCAAATATCAAATCAATCCTTCGATTTCTTTTGGTGTTCATTGAACTCCATCAAATTCTTGATGATGACATCCTTTGGATCCTCGCAAAAGATGCGGAAGCATGTGAGAGGTTTTAATTGTCATTTTCTAACCAATGAGTCATATGGCAGGTCCCCTTCCTCGAAGCCTGCAAGGTTGGGTCCTGAGAAGGAAAATTGACCACAATTTAATTCTTAAGGGACAAATTCGTTGGTCTTTCGGGTGCGCGTGTATTGTGTGTTTGTGTACGTTCTATACATGGATGTGGTGTGTGCATGGATAGGGCTTACGGGCCAGTTCAAAATAAAAATAAATCTTTTTTTCCAATCGTTAGTTATTTATATGACATATATGTATCTATTTCTATTTTTCTTTTTGCTACTTTTTTTTGTAGTTTATTGAAGTTAATCTCTATTACAACACACGTTTAATTTCAATGGAGTTCATATATCAATATAAGAGTCTTATGATATGGATATGGTGATAAAAAGACGATGAAATATTGGAATAAATCAGCGCAATGGATTTGATTAGCATCTCCAAAATCGTTAATTTAAGAAAACCCATATTGTTTATTGCACAAGCATACTGCATGATTTCCATACCAAATCTATTTTATAAGATGGTGTCATCCACTCACTCAACGCGTGAGTTTTCGACTGTTTTTAAACAAATTTATCATTACGGATTTCAGTTTTCGACTATTCTTAAACAACTTTATCATTCAGGATTTCATACCACCATCGCTGGTGCATCCGTGTTTACTTTTAGACTGCTATTCCTTCGGGGTCGATAAACTTTTCATGGAATACCTTTATTAACCAAACTACACCAAAAATGTTACTGTTCGTTTAATTATTGGTTTTTCTCATTGTTCGCGTTATTATTGATGGAATTAGTTTTTTTTTATATAAATAATTTGCATACAATAATAATATTTATGAAAATGGGACAAGCATGAAGAGTGCATCCAAGCAAACTTAATTCCCATCTTTGACTTGTTCAAAACTTTGAACGCATAGATATTTTGTCAATGGTGTGTGATAATCGAAAATAAAGGCTTAATTATAGCTGCAATATTTGAACCCTTTTCAAAGATATTATGCACCCTTTTCAAAGATATTATGCGGCTCCCGACATAGAGAGCGACTTGGAAGTGGCACATTCAAGTTGCTTACATTTATGTCCTTTGATTCGTAGCTAAAAGCTTAGTTGAAAAGTCCTCGAAGTTGCTCAATTGTGGTGTTAGGTGAAATGTATAATGGATGAGGCCCATGATTAGGATGCACTGCATAAATTCAAAGTTCAAGATGGATATGATAACAAAATGAGAATAACATTGTCAAATACTTTCTTGAGTGGGTAGATTATACCGTTTTGAGTACATTTTTATATGACACAAGGACGTTTTCTTAATACTAGACTGTTAAGATTTGTCATACATTCAAATCTTTTAGAAACGAAAGTTACGGATTTAGATTTAGATTATATCTAAATTTAAATTGTTGGTTGAATGAGATTAATTATAAAGATATTTGAACATGTGTTTAGAGATGAGATTTAGTTAGTTATTTAGAGATAAATCCTGATTAGATCAATATTATCTCTAAACATCATTGTCTAGGTCTATAAATATATAGATTAATTAGGGCGTTTTATGTAGGGAGAAGAAGAAGAGTCGATGAGAAACTTTTGTAGGAAGAGAGATTTTGTAATTCATGCTGAAGTTGAATAAGGAAGAGAAGTTGGTAGATTTTTCCTTTTGTTTGATTATATTTTTATTTTATTCTTTCTTCTCAAAGATCCTGTGTTGGTTTTTTAATTGCTTAGGATCTAAAAATCCTAACTAATTGGGATCAGAGTTTGATTGAGAGAAAAACGATGAAGATGGAGACAACTTAAACCGCAATAAAAATGGTGTGTTTGAATAGTAAAAATTGGTTGATATGAAAATCGAGAATGGAGAACATGTTGTGCCTCAAGTATTTAGATGCGTCTCTTTATGGGATTAGAGCTAAACCAGAGAAGATATCTAATGAAGATTGGACGAGAAGGGATCGAAAGGAGAGGAGTCTTATTTGCGAATGGATAGAGAATTCAGTGTTTCACCATGTATCGTCAGAAAGCACTGCAGAAACTTTATAGAAAAAGTTGACAGATCTCTACGAGAGAAAGACGGCTGTGAACAAGGCTTTTCTAATAAGAGAACTGATGAATTTAAAGTTCCAGGAAAATTCCTCAATAAATGAAGTTTAGAATATTGTGAATCAACTTGTAGTCATGGAGATACCGATTGAAGATGAGATGCAATCATTTATTGTATTGAGTTCCCTTTCGAGCAGTTGGAAAACTCTGGTAGTTTTTTTGAGCAATGCATTTCCTGACAGAGTTATTTCTATGAGCGCAGTAACAAACTGACTCTTAAATGAAGAATTAAGAAGTTATTAAGTAGATCGTTCGATTCATCTGGACTTGTTGCAAGAAACGACCCGAAGTGGAGGAAAGAACATAGCAAATATGGAAGAAATCAGAGATCGTGGCCTGCAAAAGATGTTTCGAAGATAACATGTCATTACTGCAACAAGATGGGTCACTATATGTCTGATTGTCCCAAAATGAAAGAGGACTTAGATAATCTGAAGAGACGTAGAAAGGAAGAGCAAACGAATGTGGTCCACGATGTCTATATAGAGCGCGATTTGCTTATGACTAGTGATGGTAAAGTCAAGAAAGAAGATATGTGGTTGTAACAACTCCAATTTCAATGTACAGAAAATTCATGTACACTTGGGTTATTTGCATTCCTGTGAATACTATAAGTATTTGTTTTAATTTAGAGCAATAAGAAAGTACTTATAGCGCATTGGTAAAACCTTGCACTGCTGTGGTGCAGCACTCGAGTTTGAATCACATCAGCCATATTATCAATTTATTTAAATTTATTTTAATATTTTAGAAGCCCAAGAGTTTGCACGTGCACTGCACGTAAAATAAAGAGTCACACTTAAAACAAACAGGTGCAAATTAATATTCAGATCGACTTGGACACGTGGTGAGAATCCGAGCCCCCAACCCAAGAATTCGATCGGCGAGATTAACCCACAGGCCGATGTCGCCGGTTTTTGTTAGCCCAAACCCAATATTTTTTGAAAACCCTAGACCCTTGGACTACCCCTTTAACTCCAGTATTGCTTATTTACTCTGCACATTTACAGAGAATAACAAAACCCCTTCAAATTCTATTTTAATGCAAATTTTAATGCATTATTCATCACCCTCTAAACCCTAATTTCCCCTATAAATATCCACACCATTCTACACCCCTCTCACTCGGAATTCTCTTACAAAAACTATACCAAAATCTCAAGTCTTTTAGTGTACAAGTGGAGTTAGTGAAGGGCGAAACTCCGACAAACTTCCGAGGAGATTCCGGTAACGAATCAAAGTCTCGAAGCCTTCTTTAGGAACCCCCCCTCTCTTCTATAGTCTAATAAGCCTGTAAGTCCCATCTCCCCTCTCATCTTTTTCTTTAAAAAGTTCCATTTCTAAAACCCGACGGAAGCGGAGTTAGTCCGATTTCCGAATCGGTTTTCTTTAAAAACTACACTTTTCTTTAACAAGATAAAACCATATTCTCATATGTCGATTAATAAATATTAAAAAACTCAATAAAACAAGTTTCACATCAAAATAATCATTTTTGTGACATTTATCGCATTTTTACATAAAAATGCGATAAACTATTCATTTCGACATTATAACTTTTATTCCTTGCTATACCTTTAAATAGTTCACGAGATAATGATCTATCTCATCACATTACACATCTCTATCACAGCACGATGAAGTTTGGGACAATAGAATACGGAAAATACGACTTACAAATAAATATCCTAAACTTATAAAACCGTTTTCTATACAAAAGTGTATTAATCATTTCCATGCAATTGTGCCTCTACAACCCATTTTGGAGATGCCGTTTGGGATGGTGCGGATTATCGCACATCCTCGGGCCTAATAGAGTGAGATGCAGACCTCCGCAAAGAGCATTCAATCTCGATGGAATTTTTATACATTTTTCTTTAAAAAATGAGATTTCTATAAGAAAATAAATAAATTATTTTCATTATATATATATATATATATATATATATATTATCAAAATATCTGTTTTGATTATATAAATATTCTAAGTATTTCCAAATTAAAGGAATCACTATTACATGAAAATACTATCCAAATACAACACAAGTACAATATTTCAAGAAAATACCATATACTATCAAATTAGATTCTATGCACTAGAAATTTCACATTTATAAAATATACATCTATGAAAACCCTAAAGACGATAATTAAATGTTTGAGGAGTATTTTGAAATTATGCCAAAACTATTTTACACAAAACCCCCTCAAGTTATATTAAATTGCAATAAGGACCTTAGCAAACATAGGTTTAAACGGGACCAGTCTCTTGAGCCTCAGGGAGCCGGAGATATGGGTTCTTGCCTATTTAAGATAGACAATCTAACAAACGGTGTTATTAATACGGTAATTGTCTTGAAAAAAAACACAAATCATGCCGTCCATGTGCAGCAGCTACCGATAGCATCAAAACAATTCAGGACTTTAATTTCTTTTAAAAGTGTCTGACTCAGACTGAGTCTCAATCTAATCAACCTGAAGTTCAAACTACAATACAACATAAATCCATGAAACCGTCTATTCAATTTATATCAATTTATCTTGACTGAACCAAACCATGGATATACTCCATCTACATGTACATCCATTATATCCATTTCATTTACTGATATCATGGTTCCGGCAAGTCATTCATATACAATTTACAATGCAAGACAATACAATGCAATCCAATCAATACAATCAAGACTTCGTGGGGTTTATAAGGGGTAGATTGGTACGGAAGGTGTTAAAAGTGGCACGAGACTGTAACCATAATACACCTAATCTGAATCTCCATTGCCGTTGTACCGTAGCTGAACGGTTCCTTATACTCCGTATACCTTAGTCTTCGGGATAGTGAGACTTCTCTTGTATACACTGGCATTTTTTGTACCAAGCTACAAACAACAGCGTTAACAACATAATACAACTTTAAAAGTTACAATCTCCTTCTGTCTATTCTGTCTATGCTTACTTTTTGGGATTTACCGAGCGATTGTTCGCTGACGACATTCTTTTTCTTCTTTTTTTTGGAATGTAGTCAGGTGGATTAGACCTTTTGGAGACAGAGCCCACCAACGGGGACTTGGATCAGCTAGCTTTTGACACGGAGCTCTAGTTAGTTGTACATTTCATTTACATTTCTGTTATGACATTGTTTAGGCATTGCTTTCATTTCATGTATTTACTTTTCATTGTATTGTAAAAAGAATGTTAATAAATAAAGTTGTTATTTATTTACATCTTTTCTCTTGTGTATATTTTATTTTATATTGCTTAGATACGCTTAACGTATTTACTTCCGAGTAATACGTAGCGGTATCGTCGCATTCTCTGCCCGTACACTGAGAAGCAAGACGTGACAGTGATATATGGATTCGGGAGCATCCTTTCACGTATATTCAAATAAGGAGTGGTTCGATAAAATCATGTAGAAAAATGAGACGGTGATATTAGTGGATAATTCTAAAGTAGAAGCAGAAAGTGTGGGCACTATGAAGATGAAGATATTTGATGGGAAGCAGAAAGTTTTCGGTGATGTCGGTATGTCCCAAAACTGAAGAGAAATTTAATTTCGCTTAGGAGATTGGATACAAGAGTTTACATCATTATTGCTCAAGGTGGAGTAACGGGAGTGTGCCAGAAGAACCGTGTCGTGATGAAAAGAGTCAGAAGCTCAAGCGAAATATATTAAGTCGTGGAGAAGATTGTGCATGAAAGAAGAATTTCGGAGCAAGTGGAGCTTTGAGCAAAACTCAGAAGATGTCGTGGGCGGAAGTTGTCAAGAGAAGATAGAAAACGGCTTGTTGAATGCATGAGAAGGTGGAGATTGTTAAGATTTGTCAAACATTCAAATATTTTAGGAGAGAAAGTTGCGGATTTAGATTTAGATTATATCTAAATTTGAATTGTTAGTTGAATGAGATCAATTATGAAGATATTTGAAGATTTGTTTAGAGATAAGATTTAGTTAGTTATTTAGAGATAAATCCCAATTAAATCAATGTTATTTTTAAATATCATTGTCTAGACCTACAAATATACATTGATCAGTGTATTTTATGTAGACAGAAGAAGAAAGGGTTTAAGAGAAACTTTTGTTGGAAGAGAGATTTTGTAATCATATTGAGGTTGAATAAAGAAAAGAAATTGGAAGATTTTTCCTTGTGTTTGGTCGTGCTTTTATTTTATTCTTTCTTCTCAGAGATCCCGTGTTGGTTTTTTAATTGTTTGGGATCTAAAAATCTTAACATAGACCGTTAAATCGATCGTATGCATGCTCAAAATCCGAAACGGCCTAAATTAGATAAGCTCGTCGTTAGGGGTTTAGCGTGCTTGCACGAATATCCTACCGTTGTATGTACCTTATAGCCTGACATCCATATAATCTTTGCTGTATTTTTTTTTGGCTCCAACAAGTCTGCTCCAATTGTACATGAAAATAAGTGTTTGATTTGTTCTGTAAATAGGTCTTCGTGATGTATGATTCGCAAATAATTTATGATAATACACCGTCGCAATGCATTTTCTTATGTTCATATCGAAGCTTCACTCATAAGTTTATAGTATTATTAGACTTTGACCTCACGCATAACGCGTGGGATCAAAAACGATTCGATATATTTATAGATGAATTTATACGATACACAAAAGTCGTTACGATTTGAAATGTAAGCAACAGAAAAGAAAGTACATAGTTGTTTTCTTCTAGTTCAAAATGGTCATCATCAATCGGATTCTTTATAAATTATGATATTTCTTCATAAATATTAAAATTCTTACAACAATAAATAGAATTAGTATTTATTTTTAATTTTATATGAATTATAAGACGTGATACATAATTAGTTGTAATGAAAGCATAACTATTGAATGTAATTTATTAAAAAAGATAATTATATACTTTATATCATGCATGATAAACAATCTAATTATTAAATATAATTTTAATAATTTTCTAAATAGTCTAACTCTTTATTTGATTATCAAGACGGTATTTGATTTCTTTTCTATAAGAAATATCATACAACAACTTAAATCTTATTTTAATATTTCAAGAACACGTAAAGGCTAAATTTCATTTAAATACCAAAATCTTTTGGTTATTTTTTTAATATAAATACAATATACTTTATGATTTGTGAGTAGATACCAAAAATATTCATCATATCCAAATCAATACTCTGTTTTGGTGTTTTCAATTTACAATTTACAAATACGGAGGTTTTATGTTGTATAATGTGGCTATAAACTAATGTAAATAATAAATCATGTCAATGTTTTAGCTAAAACAATTATTTTTTAATAAATTCATTACCTAGTAAATTTTTAAATAGCGATAGTTATTTCAATCGTGAAATTTTAGCATAAGCTTTAAAACAATTATAATTTCTATAAATAAATATAAATAACTATTGTTATTTGAAACATTATTGTTTCACCGTATTTGAAAAAATGATATAGGATATTTTTTTTGGCTATTTCGATACAAATATTATTATTTCTATTTTTAATTATTTTTTATAAATTCCTATCAAATATCATTAATTATAAAACCTAAGGATAATAAAGCGAAAACTCCGTAACACCCATACTATAGAGATGAGACCCATAAATATTATATCAAGAAAAGAAATGTCATGTTAAGCAAACATACCCTTTTTAAACCAAAATCCTTTACATGAATAACCAAAATCCTTTACATGAATAACATGTGAATACATGAATAACATGTGCATTATTAAGAAATGTCATGTTAAGCAAACATATCAATGAGCAAAATTTTTCCAAGGTTTTTGCAAATCCTTTACATGAATAACATGTGAATTATTAAGCTTTTTTCTTCTTCCTAACATGCCTTTTATAAACCAAAATCTTTTATGGCTTTTCTAAATATTTTGCAAATCCTTTATGGGAACAAATCGAGAAATATGTCTCATCAAGAATTTGGTTTTCTAAAAATATCCTTACAGAATATTGTTACATTCAAATCCATAAAGTCATTTTGGGAAAAAACTTGCCAAAAATAATGTTTTTGGCAAAATATTTCATTATATGCAAAAGATTCTTTTCCCACTGCTCTTTATAATAGTTAGTTAGATAGGGACAAACTTTTTGTAAGTGTCATGCATCTGTGTGCAAATATGTTTTGTCATTCAAATTGATCTTATTGATTGAAATGATTGTGATTTTAAAACAAAGCTAACGTATGGCTCTAAAATTAAGGATTTAATTAAAATATTTAAATAGAATGATGATGATTGTGTCTAGTTTGAAATAAGAAATAAATCGAAATATTTTTTTCATTTTTAAATTTCTTATGCTGAAAAGAGGACGCCATCATTGATTTGTACGCCTCGGTTACAAACGGTCGTGACCATGTTGCCAAGCATGGCCGAAAGGTCAAAATATAAAAGTGAAGGGGTAAATTGTCAAAAAGCCCATGGCCCGCTTCAAACTTGTGTAAAAACCCATGTGTCTTTTGCTCTTGTTACAAAAACCCTGGACCCAATTAAGAACCCCTTTATAAAGTTGCTTGCGGTATCGATAAAGTTGCATGTAATATCAAAGCAGTTGGAACGAATAAATGTCTAAATGAAATGCGGCCTGGGGGTTTTTCACAAAGATTTTGAACGGCAAACCCTTTCCAAATATCAAGTGTTTTTAGACAACTCCCGAGCGGACCCAGGGCTTTTTGATAGCCCGGTCTGATGTAGATAACTAATCCATATCATGTTCATATGTCGCCATCCTAGGATAATTCTATGAGGAACCGGTGTGTGAATACCATTTATGATAGCAATAAATTATTACCTTTACCCAAGCATTTTACGGGAAACTCTATCATTTCTTATGATTGACGGACGCGGCAATTTTTGTTACGTTTATGTACGATTTGCTTCGCTGTATAAATTTACTTGTTTGTTTATTTAATATGGTAAATGGTCAAAGAATACATTTTTAAAGAGCAAGGTCAGCTAACCTTATTTTTTTATTTTCTTTACGTAACAAGTTGATTTAATTTTTTCCCCTCATTTTAAATAGAGTCGTTGATGGGATTAAATACAAAGAGTTGAAAGGTTCCACCAATCACAGAATGATTTGTGAAGTTGAATTTCCGATATTTATTACCATTATTATTTCTTTTATTGCAATAAGAAGTGGAGCTTTCACCCTCTATCTCAAGTTTACTCTCTAAAAATTTTTCGGATCTGGGCAATATTAATGTATGGTTCACTATAAAGTAGAAAATATGACATTTGTTACACTTGATAGTTTTGTATACACTGGGCCCCAATTTCAGTTTCGATATATCTTTTGTGTTGGCATGATGAAACAACTAAGGACAACGGTTGCGGAAATTAATAAACAAATTATGTTTATAGGATGCTGCTCTAAGAAATGAAGAACGGAAAATCGTATTTGCATCTAAATTCTCTTGGGTTTTTGTATATCTCATCCTCAAGATTTCAATATTTTCAAATTTCACCCCCAAAATCTAGTATTTCCAAATTTCACCCCCAAAATCTAGTATTAACTTGTCCAAATTTCACCCCCAAAATCTAGTATTTATAAATTTCACACTCCAAATTATTAAATTGTTCAAACTTCATCTCTAAAATTTAGTTTTTCCAAATTTCACCTCCAAAACCATTAAGTTGTCCAAATTTCACCTCTAAAACCATTAAATTATCAATAATTAAAACTCCATTTTTGTTGTCACGTCCTGCTTCTTAAAATACGAAATACGAGGGATGATTAAGCCAGCTATACTCCTACGGTCAAGGAATAATCCCGTCGTAGCCACACTTCGGTTTCTAGCATTATATGGTAATCAGTAATCACAACACTAAAGTAAAAGAAATCACAGCTCACAACTTTATTACATTAAAGCAACAGAGTTCCAGATACATTTATTTGCATGAAGGAAATAACTAACCAAAAAAATAATAATATTCTTATATAGCAAGCAGAATGCGATAGCGCTGATGTCGCGGTCTAAATCTCCGCGATCTCGAATGGCGGGTCCTGCTTCTAGACTGGGTCTACTCCGTCTTCTGATTATGCACGCTCAAGTCGTCAGGACGATACATATAGCAATATATTTATATCTATAAAGTGTATGTACTATATTATTAAACATGAAATGGACGGCAGAACGCAACAATCATGAGCATGTGGAATACCAAGTGAACATGGACAGTGAGGTATAACATTATGTCAGCAAACCAGGCAATGTGTATGCCACTACTTATCAATTACTAATTCAATTGAAATCAATCGATGGAAAAGAATGCTCGTGTTTAATAAAGGTCTCATGCATGTCCGAGACTACGGTCCACTGTTGCCCGGGACATAACCTTGCAGCCGTGCCGCAAGACCCACGACCTAATGTGTGTGTGTGTGTGTATTTCACTAATATTGTCACGCCTCGCTTCCCAGTAGACGGAAATGATGACGTGACAGGCCGCAACGTATTTACTAAGAAATAAATACGTTAAGTGTAATCAAGCAATATATAATATGTGCAAGAATGACAAGAGTATTAAAATAAAACAACAACTTTATTTACATTCAACTTTATATACAAATGTTTGAAAAGAAAAGATACAATGAGTAAAGCAGTGCCTAAATAGTGGTATACAAAATGAAAGTAAGTATAATGAAACTAGAAGTCAGGCAGTGCCGCAAGCCGATTCAAATCCTCCTGGCTAGGCTCGATCTCCTGAGAGTCCCGTCCTCCTGACGAACATTCCAAAGAAAGAAATAGAAAAAAAAATCGTCAGCGAACCTGCGCTCGGTAAGTCCCAAAAGAAGAAATAGAATATAACAAGTAATGTGAATGAACATGTAAGTTGTACGGTATATGATGGTTATTATCACGTGGTTGTTTGTGGCTTGATACAGAAAGTATTCATGTATACGAGAGAAGCCCATCTTATACCGTGGACTATGACAACATGTAGTACAAGGCCCCGTCATAACCCACAAGACAACAGCACGAGAATTAATGTAGGTGTCTTTTAAGTGATCTCTTATGCCACGATATACGTTCCGTACCAATCTACCCATTTATCCCCGCGTAATGTATTGTATACATTATATTTACAAGTCTTTCCGAAACCATGGATACAAATTGTTCAAATATTCATGTTCAGGATGTAATCAAGTATTCAAGTAGTCAAGTCAAGTTATAACCATCGTTCGGTCAAGTCAAGTCAAGTACACATATTTGATATTGATGTTTGATTTCAAGTATTCGTGTTCTAGATCAAGTATTCATATTTGATATTGCATTTAGATTTAAATTGGACTCGGACGGAGTCAGACAATTGTAAACAGATTTAGCTCTTGAATTAGGTTCGGGAGTTATCGGTAACTGTTGCACATAGACGGCATGATTGTGTCTTTTTCCAAGACAATTACTATTGATAACCCCGTTAAGTTTTCTATCTTAAATAGGCAAGCCCTCACTTTCTTCGGCTCCCTGGGGCTCAAGAGAATTGATCCCGCTTAAACCTATATTTACTAAATTCCTTAAATATTGTTTTATATATCTCGATGGGGTTTTATGAAAATATTTTAATATAGTTTAAAAGTAAATCTCGAGAGTGATTAGTATTACTTGAGGTTTTCATGAGCATGGATTTTAAGTATTTGGGGTAATTTTAGTGATAATTACTTAGCTTGGAAAGTTCATGGTATTTTACTGTAAAACTTGCCTTTTCGGTATCTTGATTGTATTTTATTGATATTTGATAATCTTTTCATTTTTTGAAAAATATAGATTTATTATATTTTGAAAATAGAGATTTATAATTTTATATAATTTTAATTTTAAAAATAATTTTATTTTATTTAGAAAATTCGTATTTCTTAAAAACCGTATTTAAATCCTTTCGAGATCGAATACTCCGTGAGGAGGTCTGCATCTTGCTCTATTAGCCCAAGAATGTGCGATAATCCGCACAATTCATTAGCGGGTCCCCTAAAGTGGGTTGTAGATGCGTAATTGCAAAGGATATGAAATACTGTTTTAAAAGAAATACGGATTTTAAAGTTATGTGGTATTTTATCGTAATATTATTCTTCGACACGAAAATACATACAATGAGTATCGTGCTATGAAACCAAATATGTGTGTGGGGTGGGTCGTTACCCCGTGAATTTTTCTAAGGTGTTGTTAAGCAACTACTAAAATAGGTGTTTATAAAGTTCAAGATATTTTAATGAAAAAGTGCTACTATTGTCTGTTTCACATGAGAATTTTGATGAAATTTGATTCTAAACATTAAGGTTTAAGGTTACAAGTGATGTATTAAAATTAGATTGACTAAATTGTAAAGGAAAAGGAAGTTATGTGTTTTAGAAAAGAACATATCGGTATTAACTCCACTTTTACCGATATAAATTTGAAGAGCAATTTCAATAGAAAAGAGGAGATTTGGAAGGGACTTACAGTTTAGAAAACTTAAAGAAAGGTTGAAGAATAAGGGGTGAACTTCGTAGCGTCGCGGGACCACCGGAATTTGCTTCGATTTTCACCGGAACCCACTTGCTTGGTAACTCCACTTTGCACTAGAAACTTTTAGAGAGTTTTGGCTGGAAATTTCAGAATGTTGCTAAGCCAAAGTGTGGGGTAGTATTTCTAGTAGAGAATTAGGGTTTGAGAATTAAAATGGTGGATTAAAATGCATTGAAATGTGTTTAATATGAAATGAAGGGTCTTTGTTTGATTGCAGGGAAATCAAAAAGTGCAGAAGAGTTAAGGGTAGGTGAAGAGGTGTGTGTGCAAAGCCCGGGCTTCATTGGCCTTGATCTGACCGTCGGCGCCGGCCTTATAGGCTATTTGGCCGGTTGATTTGTGACATCTGGTATCGAGACTCGTGCCAGCTGATTAAATCCCTGTTTACTCCATTTTCCACATGTTTGATTTTCTGAACTTTTCATTTCCCCTTGTATTGCACATGCAAACTTTTGGGCTTCCAAAAAGTTAAAAAAAATAATGTGTCTGATGGGAATCGAACACACAGGCTACGTCGCAGCAGTGCAGGGGCTTTACCAGTGAGCTATAAGTTGTTTCTTGCTATTATTTAACAAAATTAACTTATAACTCAAACTCAGGCTGTAAAACTCATTTCTTGTATATTAACAGTAAAATTTTCGTACAAGATTTTAGAGTCGTTACATTCTACCCTTCTTATAAAAATTTCGTCATCGAAATTTACAATTACATATGGACTGATTTTCAAAGAGGTAAGGGTATCTTGCACGCATGTCTTCTTATCGTTCCCATGTTGATTCTCCTGACGGATCATTTCTCGACATCACTCGGACCAAGTTTACTTCATTGTTCCATAGTGTTTCACCTTTCGGTCCAGGATCTTAATGGGTTGTTGCTCGCAGGTTAGATCCGTTTGTACCGTGAGCTCTGAGTGATCAAGTATGTGACTGGGGTCGCTCACATATCATCGTAGCTGGGATATATGGAACACGTTGTGCACTCCTTCCAATGAGAATGGTAGTGCTAAACGGTATGCCATTTCAACAACTCGTTTGAGTATATCGAACGGTCCTATATATCTTGGACTTAGTTTACCCCTCTTGCCAAAACGGATCACTCCTCTGTTTGGAGATATCTTTAGAAAAACATGGTCTCCCGGTTGGAACTCTAGATGTCGGCGCTTAGTATCTTCCCAATGCTTCATCGGTCTTGGGCTATGCGCATTCTTTCCCTGATCGTGTGAACTACATCCACAGTTGCCACGATCATCTCTGGTCCAAGAAGTTCATGATCTCCGATGTCGTCCCAACTTAGCGGTGAACGACACTTCCGTCTGTAGAATGCTGTGAATTGTGCCATTCCAATTCTTGCCTGATAGCTGTTGTTGTATGAAAACTCCACAAGGTGTAGGTGATCTTCCCACGAACCTCCGAAGTCTAACATACAAGTTCTTAGCATGTCTTCCAAAATCTGAATTGTTCGCTTGGGCTATCCGTCCGTTTGTGCATGATAAGCCGTTCTGAAAATCAGACTCGTTCTCAGGCTAGCTTGCAGACTCTGCTAAAACTGTGATCAGAATCTTGTATCACGATCGGAGACGATGCAAACAGGAACTCCATGTAATCTTATGATCTTCTGCATGCGTTCATGGATATCAAATATAGTACACTTAAAGGTTTAAATCTTACTTTAGATTTATGCTTACCTCCATGTACTTCTTTGCTAACATCTCGGTTGCCAACTCGAAATGGAATAAAGTGAGCCGACTTGGTGAGTCGATCCACAATAACCCATACCGCGTCGTTACCCTTCATGCTGTGAGGAAAGGCAGTCACGAAGTCCATAGTAATGTGCTGCCATTTCCATTCTGGGATTGGTAACGGTTGAAGTAGACCGGCAGTTTTGTGATGTTCAGCCTTCACTTGCTGACACACCAAACACTTGGCTACGCTTCTAGCCACTTCGCGCTTCATTCCATGCCACCAGTAGTGTTGCCATAGATCCTTGTACATTCAATTTCCGTTAAATCTATCCTAATCTTTCTTTTCTATCTAAGGTGATGGATTCTCCCAGCAACCCTAGCACCAACGATAGAAGTACACCACCACCTATCCTTACCGTTCTACCACCTCCACCTACCGTAACCACACCACTCATAGAACAGATGATGATTCTGGAGACTATCAAAATCCTACTTGAAGGTTGGCAGGATTAAAGCACGATTTTGCAGGAGCAGAATGCTCTCCTTCAACAAAGTTTCACCCGCTCTGTAGCATAAGCATCGGGAGTGAAACAATTTCGAGTGTTACACCCGAAGAACTTCTCAGGGAAAGAAAAACCGCTTGAGGCCGAGGAATGGGCTCAGAGTATAGAAGATGAACTGGCCGCAGCCCAAGATCTAGAAGTAGCTTGGGTCAAAATAGCCAAACTCCAGCTCATCGACAATGCCAGAGTCTGGTGGAAGGCCGAGAAAAGCCGTCTTGAACAGCCAATCGAGTGGAAGACTTTCCGTGATCTCTTTGACGCCAAGTACATTCCGGAAACCGCACACTTCGAGATGGAACATAAGTTCATTCACTTGCAACAAGGATCTATGTGGGATAAGTCAGTGGACGAGTACGATACTGAATTCACCATGCTCAGCAGATTCGTCGTCCATCTAATTCCTACTGCAGAAATCAGAGCCAGGCGCTTCCAGCAAGGATTAGACCCGGAGATCCAGGCTGCCCTAGTAACGGGAGAATACCTAACACATAAAACAACTTTGAAGTCTGCCCGTCGCTATGAAGCGGTCATTAAAAAGAAGGCAAGGCCACAGTTGGTCGGTATGAAATATCCCGTCCATCAGATTAGTGGAGAAGCCTCTTCTAGGCCGACTCTCTCAGCGCCAACTATGAGGCCAGGAGGATCATTTTCCGAAATTGAACCAAACTTCTGCATCTATTGTAAGAGGACCGAACATCAAGTCAAAAATTGTTGTCAATCGAATAGTCTTTGTCTGATATGTGGATCATCCTTACACACTATTGGCACCTGCCCTGTCACGCCCCGCTTTCCAGTGTACGGGTAAGAAGACGTGACGAGGCCCGCTACATATTTACTCAGAAATAAACACGCTAAGCGTAACTAAGCAATATAATGTAAATATACACAAGAAGACATGAAATGTAAATGAACAGCAACCTTTATTTATTAAACATTTCATTGCAATACAACTGAAAAGTAAATACAATGATGAAAGCAATACCTAAACAATGACATGAATATGAAAATAAAGTATATATAAGAGTCTAAAGCTCGGATTTCTCGCTGAACTAATCCAAGTCCTCTGAACTGGGCTTTATCTCCAGTGAGTCGGATCCTGTAAAAACTCCAATTCTTGTGTACGTAAATTTGAGTTAAAGTTAATGTATACTTGGGTTATTTACATTTCCTGTGATTACTATAAGTACTTGTTTTGCTTTTTAATAGCAAGAAGGAGCTTGTAGCTCATTGGTAAGTCCTTGCACTGCTGAACCAAAGCACCAGAGTTCAAATCCCATCAGCCACATTATTTTTTATATTGATTTCTTTTAATCTTTTTAGAAGACCAAGAGTCTACACGTGTGTAACCCGTAAAACCAAAGATCACACTAAAAATAAATGAGTTCACGAGGTAGACCAAGAGGCAATGAACACGTGGCGTCGGGGGGGCCCGACTCGGCATGACTTGGCCGGCGGATCGGCCGCCGCCGGCCGACTCACCTCGGATCCGATTCTTCTCTTCTTGACTTTTGTGTCTTTTTGTCTTCTTATAACCCCTGTATGGTTTAAATCCACTGCACAGTAACAGAGCCTTTTAAAAACCTATTAATCCTTTTTGTAATACAAATTTTAATACAATTTTATCACACCCTTTCATCTACCCTAATTCTAATCTTTTCCTATAAATACCACTCCATTCCACACCCCCTCACTCACAATCTCTATCCAAACTCTCAAGAAAAATTTCAAGAACTTTTGTGTACAAGCGGAGTTAGCGAAGGGCGAAACTCCGACGAACTTCCGACGACGACCCTAGGAGCTCCCGGCGACGAAACGAAACACCAGCACCTCCTACCACTCCCTCTTCAACTTCTATAATCTAAAATCTAGTAAGTCCCTCCTCCCTCTTCTCTTTTCTATTATGAAAACTCGTAATTCTCAAACCCGACGGAAGCGGAGTCAATCCGACTTCCGATTCGTTTTTTCTTTAAAAGTTCCATTTTTCTTAAAAACAACAATACCAAACTCTCACAACATGACTATTAATCCTTAACAAAACGTATTAAACAAGTTCCATTTCAAAAGAATGTATATTGTAATTTTATCGCATTTTTTTCAGAAAAATACCATATAGTTTAGCTTCGACATAAAAACATTATTACCCTTGCTATACCTTTAGATAGTTCACGAGGTAATGGCCTACCTCTTCACAACACTCATATGTAACATAGAACGATGATATTGGGAAATATAGATTTGGGAAAATACGGTTTTACATAAAACTAGATCCGACTTATATAAAAACCTTTTTCTATAAGATTATGTATTTTAAACAAATCTTTGCAAAGCGCCGCTACAACCCATTTCGGGAAATCCGTTCGGGATGGTGCGGATTATCGCACATCCTCGGGATTAAAAGTGCGAGATGCAGACCTCCGCAAGGAGCATACAGTCTCGAAACATTTAAAAATACAAATATCTTAAGAAAATGAGATTTCTAGAAAAATAATAAATTAAAATTATTTTATATAAATATATATATATATATATGTGTGTGTGTGTCATCAAAATATCTAATTTTTGATATAATATAAATATTCCAACTTTTCTAAATTAAAAGATTCACTTTACATGAAAACACCAAGCAATTCCATACAAGTTCAATACTTTACAATTAAATACCATATATTATGAAATTAGGTTTTACTCACTAGAAATGTCACATATATAAAATCTACATTTATGAAAACTCTAAAGACGATAATTAAATACTTGAGGTGTTTTTTGAAAATTATACAAAATTATTTTTACATAAACCCCCCTCAAGTTTTATAAATTACAATAAGGACCCTAGTAAATATAGGTTTAAGCGGGACCAGTCTCTTGAGCCTCAGGGAGCCGGAGATATGGGTGCTTGCCAATTTAAGGTAGACAACTTAATAAACGGTGTTATCAACACGGTAATCGTCTTTGAAAAGGACACAAATCCTGCCGTCCATGTGCTGCGGTTACCGATAACACCAAAATCTAAATCAGGATTCAATTTCTTTTCTAATTGTCTGACTCAGACTGAGTCTTAATATAATCAATCTGACTTGAATGAGATTCAAGTATATATAATAAATCAATATGAATCCATGTATTCAATCTGTTCAATTTATCAATCTATACAACTTGACCGAACCGAACCATGGATATACATTCATCTACATGATTCTCCAGTTACATCCATTTACTGATATCATGGTTTCGGCAAGTCATCCATCTATACAATTCAATTACAAGACAATACAATACAAATAATACAATTAAGACATCGCAAGGTTTATAAGGGGTAGATTGGTACGGAAGGTGTTAGAAGTGGCACGAGACTGCAACCATTAAGACACCTAACCTGTATTCCATTGCCGTTGTACCGTGGCTGAACGGTTCCTTATACTTTCCGTCCACCTTAGTCTCTGGTCTACTGAGAATCCTCTCGTATACACTGGCATCTTCTGTACCAAACTACAAACAACAACGTTAACACTAAATATAACATTATAACAATATAATATAACTTTAATAGTTACACTCTCTCCGTCTATTCTATTTCTCCCTCATCTTTGGGACTTACCGAGCGATTTGTTCGCTGACGACATCCTCTTTCTTTTTATTTGGAATGTCGTCAGGTGATTCGGACCTTCAGGAGATCGAGCCCACCAGCGAGGATTTGGACCAGCTAGCTTACGACCCAGAGCTTTAGATTCCTTGTACACATTACATTCTGTATTTTTCATTTCTGTTATGCCACTGTTTAGGTATTGCTTTTCATTCCATGTATTTACTTTTCCATGTACTGTAAAAGAATGTTAATAAATAAAATTGTTGTTCATTATATCTCTTGTGCATATTTCTTTTATATTGCTTAGTTACGCTTAGCGTATTTACTTCTGAGTAAATACATAGCGGCATCGTCGCATCCTCTGCCCGTACACTGGAAAGCGGGCGTGACAGGTTTTGTTGGTGGCCCATGCAGGTCAGAGATGTATGAAACTCTATCATGCAGTTTAATTCTGCGTGGACTATTCGCCGCCGAAAACCGGAAAGACAGACGTCTTTCCTGAATTTGGGGGTAAATGCTATTTGGTTTTATCTTTCCACCTCTCCGAAGATGACAAGTTGATTTATGGCACCGTATATCGGAGGTTTAGATAGATACAGCCGTTGTAGCAGACTTCATCAGATTCCCCCTCGCGTACGAGGGGTTTTTGATTGTGGGGACGCTCTTACCTGCAGACGCAAGTCCCTGCAGTTAATTACGCTACCGCATCACGATAACAACTTTCTCCTTCTCCAGATGGTCACTTCGTATCGTGTGTGTTTATTTTATTTTCGGTTGCCCGTGGATTGTATATGGAGACTAATTTATGTTGTCGCCCGTAGGGTGTGGATTAGTCCAAATCCGTAGTTTCGTAGATTTGGGTTTGGGTTGGTTTAAGGATCTTTAATCTTGTTTTAGATTAAGACCAACTTAAACGTTTGTTGAGAATACGTTAGTCTAATTCTAGACTAAGATCTACTCAACAAGGTTTTGGGATCATATAGATCCAACGAAAGAGTATTTGGACTCTATCGTCTTAGTATAGGAACATTGCGGTCTATAAGTTTAAGGACATCACAGTCCATGGAGTTTAAGGACATCATAGTCCATGTTTAAAGACGTCATAGTCTATAGGGTTTAAAGATATCATGGTCTGTGGGGTTCTGGTTTAGCCAATTTGGTGATGCACCAAAAGTTATTAGTTATTGGGACCCTCCTCCTCTCTGAAGACGTTGAAGAATTACAACGACACGTATCAGAGGTGTGGAGAGATATACCCTTGAACCAGTGAATGTTCATCAAATATTTGATAATCTTGTTTGGGACTGAGTCCAATGAAGAGCGCATGGGCTAAGTTGATTATGAGTTTGGCCAACTTGGGCTGAGCCCACCGAGTCTCTGTCATTTCTCTTCTTCTTTTTTTATAAAGTGTTAGACACTTGTTAGGACATAGTCCTTTCTCTGTGCACATACTGCTCAACATTTATTGGGGTACTGACACCCACTTTCTTTTTTGTTTTTTATTGAGTGTTGAACACTCTTTATGGCATAGAGCGCTTGGCGCTGAGTGCCAGATTTTGAGCGCTAAGGCGCTTCTTCTGAAATAGCGCCCACGTGAGGAGCATGTGGAGCGCTTGGCTCTGAGCGCCAGATTTAGAGCGCTGGAGCGCTAAAGAGCTTCCTTTAGAATAGCGCTCACGTGAGGAGCACGTGGCGCGCTTGGCGCTGAGCGACAGACTTGGAGCGCTAAAGCGCTTCTTTTAAATTGGAGCGCTAAGGCGCTTCTTATAAAATAGTGCCCACGTGAGGAGCACGTGGCGCGCTTGGCGCTGAGCGCCAAGCTTGGAGCGCTTAAAGCCCTTCTTTTAAATTGGAGCGCTAAGGCGCTTTTTTGGTATCTTTGATTAGTTCTGTGCTCTGAGAATTAAATTCTCGGTTTATAAGAGACTTTGTCTCATGAATCTAAGAACTGGGTTCTTCTTTTTGTGAGGAGATATTTTGATCTCTTCTGTTTTTTGTGAAAGACTTGGTCTTATAGATCTTTGATCTAGAAAAAGAACTAAGTTCTTCTGATGTGAGAGCTGAACTCTCAAATATGGAGTGGATGTTATGATCTCTCTTCTTTTTATTTACCTTGAAGAAAATTTCTTCTTCTTAGAGCTTGCTCTTCTCCTTTTCTTTTCTGAGAACTTGAAGTTTAGAGGGGGTTCTTCTGTGCAAGACTTGAAGTCTTAGGTCCTTTATATAGAGCAGGCTGATTTGTTGAATCAGTTAAGAAAATCTCTCATTGAGAGATTTCTAATTGATTTAGAGGTGTTTTCCACCAGTGGATCTTTGATCCAAGGGCTTCTGTTTTACAGAAGACATCTTTCTTGTTATTAATAAGATTGGGAAATTATTTTCCCATACAGAGATTATTATGTATCTTGGTGATTTTTAATCACCATTGGATTTTTAATCCAACGGTGCTCTGATTTACAGAGCACAATCTTTCTTGTTTGGAAAGATTCGAGAAGTATTTCCTCAACAGAATTAAATTCTGTAATTTGATGATTTATTCATTTCAGTTGGATTTTTGATCCAAGGGTGGAGAACATTTAGTTCCAGCGCTGGCGCTCTCGTGCTTTGCACATGAGGTGTTGCCTCAGAGTTTTTAGCGCTGGCGCTCTAGGCGCGAGCGCTCTCGTGCTTTGCACGTGAACGGTGCCTCAGAGTCTTTGACTCTTTGCGCCGGCGCTCTTGGCGCGAGCGCTCTTATGAGGCGCTGTTGTTCCCCTCCGAAGGATGGCGCACAAGACTGCGAGGTCCTGACGCTGAGATTCGGGGCAGATACTATTTGGTTTTATCCGTCCACCATTCCGAAAATGCCAAGTTGATTTATGGCACCGTGTATCGGAGGTTTAGACAGATGCGGCCGATGTAGCAGACTTCGTCAGATTCCCCCTCGCTTGAGGAGTTTTTTGATTGTAGGGACGCTCTTCCCTGCAGGCGCAAGCCCTACAGTTAATTACGCTACCGCATCGCGGTAGCAACTTTCTCCTTCTCCAGAATTTCACTTCGTGTCGTGTGTGTTTATTTTGTTTGTGGTTGCCCGTGGATTGTATACTGAAACTGAGTAATGCCGTCGCTCGTAAGACGTGGATTAGTCCAAATCCGTATTTACTTAGATTTGGGTTTGGTGTTTTGGTTTAAGGATACGTTAGCCGTATTGAGGCTAAGATCGACTTAAACGTTCGTTAAGGATACGTTAGTCCTGTTTGAGACTAAGATCGACTTAACGTAGTGATCCATTTAATATATAGCCGTCAGGACTCGTCACCTCTCTGATGTCGTTGAAGGATTACAACGATAGGTGTCAGAGGAGCTCGGAGATGTACCCTCGAACCATAGTTGATTTTGGAATTTTATAATCCATTTGAATGTTTAAGGATACGTTAGCCGTGTTTGGGGATAAGATCGACTTAAACGGGATCGTTTAGATCCGGTAAAAGAGCATTTGGAGGCTCTATTGTTCCAGTTTAGGGACGTGGTGGTCCATGTTCCAGTTTAAGGACGTGATGGTCCAACATTAGTTTAAGGACGTTTCGGTCCAATATTCCAGTTTAGAGACGTGGTGGTCCATCGCCAGTTTAGGGACGTGATGGTCCATATTCCAGTTTAGGGACGTGGTGGTCTGTGTTCCAGTTTAAGGACGTGATGGTCCAACATTAGTTTAAGGACGTTTCGGTCCAATATTAGTTTAAGGACGTCTCGGTCCAATATTAGTTTAAGGACGTCTTGGTCCACGAGTTTAAGGACCCCGCAGTCCGTATCGATATGTGGTCGTCGGGACCCGTCACCTCTCTGACGTCGTTGAAGGATTACAACGATAAGTGTCAGAGGAGCTCGGGGATGTACCCTCGAACCAGATATAAATTGATTTAAGAGAGCAGTTGTGCTCAGTCAATTAATTTAAGGACTTACGGCCAAAATTGGGCTAAGTCCAGTTGGAAATGTTCACATTTTGTTTGCATTTTGCCTATTAGGCCTTTTTTTGGGCTTTCCCCTTTTTAGAATAATGCATAGCATTACTTCAGGCCATTTATGCCTATTTTGACTGGGCTCTGCCCTTTTTCATTATAATGCAGAGCATTTGTTTTGGTCCATTGGACCTCTCAATTGGGCTCTGCCCTTTAAATAATGCATAGCATTATTTTTGGTCTGTTTAGACTTTTGACTTGGGCCTGACCCTTTAGGAAATGCATTGCATTTATCAGGCGCTTTGCGCCAATCAGAGAGCGCAAGCGCTTATAGTGTTGACACGTGTTGCGCAAGCGCAGTGCGCTGCGCTAATGCGCTGCGCCTGCGCTGCTGACACGGGCGCGCTCTGGTGGCTTGCGCCAATCCAGGAGCGCAACAGCGCAGTTTGCAAGTGCAAGGCACTATGATTTAAGAATCTTTTAGATTCAAGAACCAATGGTTCATAAGAAGAAGTGCAAAGCACTATTCGTTTCCTTGATCTGATTTAGATCAAAGAAAAACAAGTTTTTCTTTTTATTTCAAGAACCAAAGGTTCATAAAAGTGCAAAGCACTATTTTTTTATTTTTGTTTTTTCTTGTTTTAAAGAACCAGTGGTTCATAAGAAGTGCAAAGCACTGTTTATTATATGAAGATCACTGATCTGGTTTTTAGATCAATGATCTATTAGAATAAATTTCTTCTCTCTTGTGAAGGTTTTTACCTTTTTTTTGAAATTTTTCTCAGAGTTCTCTCTGTTTGAAGCTTCTTGATTTTTCAAGAATGTTCATGCCTTTGAATTGAGGTCTGTGGTCCTTTTTATAGTGCCCATAAATTAGTTAAATTTGTTAAAAAGATCTTTCTCTGAGTGATTTGGGGAATTTTCCGCACCGTTGAATCTTTGATCCAAAGGCCTCCGTTTTACAGAAGAAAATTTTCTTGTTTTAACAAGAACAGAAAAGATTTCTTTAAAATTTCAATTCTGTTTTGTGCAAACGCCCCAGCGCGTGACACGTGTCGCGCAGCGCAGCGCTTGCGCAGCAGTGGTTGCGCAACTGCGCAGACACGTGTCGTGCAGCGCAGCGCTTGCGCAGCAGCGCTTACGCGGCTGTGCTTGCGCAACTGCACAGACACGTGTCGCGCAGCGCAGCGCTTGCGCGGCTGTGCTTGCGCAACTGCGCAGACACGTGTCGCGCAGCGCAGCTCTTGCGCAATTGAAGCGTTGCTTCCTTTACTTTTTGTTTTAAAAGGGCCTTGCTCTGATTGGACGCAGTGCCTTGGGCGCTGTGCTGACGCATCGACTTCTGACACGCGGCATCCTGCGCACAGCGCAGAGGATCTGAAGCGTTGCTTCATTTATTAAAATTTAGATTTTCAAGGTAGAGCTTTGCTCTGATTGGGAGAATCGGAAGCGTTGCTTCACCTGAGATATCTTTTCATCTCCTCTTTTCAAGTCAAACTTGTATTTCCCCGAAATTTTGATTTCCCGGGTCTTAGAAATAATTCCACTGCGCACAAAATTTTCTGTGTTTGGGTCTATATATAACTCAAGGCCGAGCCTTTTCTTTTCTCATCTTCAGAGAACTTCTTCGATCATGGCTTGCAACCGCCCTCACGCCCGCCGACAACCGTGGGAAGTGCCGATCCGGGACATCGTTCCCCGTTTTGCTGCGCGCTTGGTGGACCCTTCTTTTACGGACGAGCAGTACGATGCTGCAATGTACGAGCTTTTGACTCGTGTGGGGTCTCCTCTTCCTCCGCACTCCATTTGGCTCCGGATGATCCTTGCTTCGGTACTCGCCGATCTTCCTCCTCCTCCAGTAGAGATGTCATCGGCAATTCTCGATGCCGCCGAGGATAAGATCGAGTGCTTCTTTGAAGCGCACTTGATCACCAAAGCCCTGAGGGACTGTTCTTTCCACTTGCTGAGCCAGATACGGGCTCGCCGGGCTATCATCGCCACCTTTTCTGACGAATGTGGCGATGATCGTTGGGCGTCTACTTCTCGGGAGGACCGACGCTTCAACGTGGTGGAGAAGACAAAAAGGGAACTGGAGAATCTTCTTCTTATTTTTGCGAACCCTTGTCTTTCCGATCCCATATTTGATGATCTTTTTTAAATGCAATAATAAATAAATGTTTTAATTAAGTATTTTATTATCTGTCAAGTGTTCTTTTTATTTTAGCTCTCTGTTATGCTTGTGCATCGTATGATTTAATTTGCTATTATTAGGTGCATGTGATTTTTGCAAGGATAAATTGCCTTTGGTGTTCAGTCTCTTTTATGAAGCAGTGCTTTACCTTTCAGTTTTAGAAATAGAGTTTTGTTTTGATTGAGGGGAAACAAATGCCCCCCCACCGTTGCACTTGCGTGGTTCCCAACGCAAGCGCAACGGTGGCAGAATTCCAACCGTTGTGGCAACTGTTTCCTGATTTAAAATCAGGAAAGCTTACGGAAAAGGCTTCAAGAAAGGGTCACGTGCTTACACGTGACCAGCAGTCACGTGTCGGCACGTGACATCTAAAAGCATCGGCAAGGAAAATTCAGTTTCCCAACTACATCGAAGAAAAGGGGCTTCAGAAAGGGTCACGTGCTCCCACGTGACCAGGGTCACGTGTTGGCACGTGACACTCAAAAGCGGCAGACTCAATTCCCTGATTGAATCAAGAAAAAGGCTCCAGACGAGGGTCACGTGCTCACACGTGACCAGGGGTCACGTGGTGGCACGTGACAGCTAAGCAGCGACCAGAAAGCAGAGCGCAGAAAGAAAGAAGAGGGCTCGTTACAAGGGGGTCATGTGCCCACACGTGACCAAGGGTCACGTGGCTACACGTGACCAGCTTTCAAAGCCTATCTGTTAACAGAATTAAATTCTGAGAAAAGAGCTCTTAAATCTTTCCAACGCAACCGATTGAATTAAAGATTTAATGGTGATTAAATATCATCTATCTATGGGAAAATCTCGAATTTGGAAAGATTTCCCCGTAAAATCTAACCAAAATAACAAAGGAGAATCTCTGGATTTAAAATCCAATGGTGAATAAAATTCACCTAATAATCCAAAGGTCCAAAACGAATGATGGATACAAATCAAATCTCTCAATGAAAGATTCATCAAAAACTAATTGACTCGGCTGCTTCTCCTATAAATAGGAGCCAAGAGACACACCAAAAAAAAGATATATGCAGAGGGAAGAAAAGAGAGAGAGCCTTGATACTTTGGAGGAATTTGGATCTTCTGCAAAAGAAAACCCTAGGTAAGAAAGGGAAGGCTTTTTGAAAGAAAAGAGAATTTAATTCTCAACAGAGTTTAACTCTGACATAAAACAGAAGAACTTAGTTCTCTCTTTGGTGGAGGATCTGTAAAGTGCACATCTCCCCTTGAGTTGAGAATTTAATTCTCAATGGGTTGAGATCTTGCCATGCAGATCCAAAGTATAGAGAGAGAATGGAAGCACGAGAATTTAATTCTCACAGAACTATAGGAATTTAATTCCTTTAAAATAAAATTAGGGCTGTGTTATGGGAATTTAATTCCTTCAGAATGAAAAGAATCAGGGTTTAACCCAGGTTAAGAACTTAGTTCTGTTAAAACAACAGGAATTTAATTCCCTTAATCTCATTCCCCAGAATAATTCTTTAACAGAGAGTGGGAGTTTAATTCCTTAAAACTTTTATTAGGGTTTAACCCTATTCAGTTCTTCACATATATGAGGAATTTAATTCCTACAGAAAATTCAGAGTTCAACTCTATTCCAGAACATAAATCTTCAAAAGGAAGTAGGAATTTAATTCCTCTGAAATTATTGTCAGGGTTCAACCCTACGAGGAATTTAATTCCTGAAAGGGATTAACAGATCTTCTAAAAAACATACATAGAGGCAGGGTCACGTGTCACCACGTGACCCCCAAAAAGATCTACAGAAAAGCCCCTTTGAGGCAGTGCCTCACGTGACCCACGTGACCCTTGGTAGAGGCTTTAACATACTCCATTTAAACACCCGTCACGTGATGGCACGTGATGCCCCAAAAGATGCGATATTCTCAGCAGAACAAACGAAGGGAGGGCGCCCTCACGTGCTACCGCGTGACCCCTCTTGCCTTAGCGTCTAACGCTAAATTGGAACCCCTGAATCCAGTGTTAAAACACTGTTTGGTCTTAGTGTTCAACACTAATCAAGGAACTTTATTTGCAGTGTTCAACACTGATTACCTTAGTGTTCAACACTAATTTGAGATTTCTGTTGCCAGTGTTTAACACTGATCTGTTTTAGTGTTTAACACTAATTTGAAAGCCTTGTTGCTGGTGTTTAACACCAACTATCTTTTAGTGTTAAACACTGACTTATCAATCTCATTCCCGGTGTTCAACACTGATTGATCTTTAGTGTTTAACACTAGGCATTGGCCCAATTGGCTAAATGGCCAGAGGTAAAGCCTCTCCTTCAAGGGACCAACAGGAGGGCCGATATCCCAGACATGATAGGACTTAGCCCAATCTGTCCATAAGTCCTCAATTCGTAATTAACTGGGCTAATGGGATCATAACATAATTAATTGGTCTTGATCCCAAATTGGGCCAAAGACTATTTAATCCACTCCGGTTCCAGGGTACATCTCTTCACTCCTTTGATACTTGGCGTTGTAATCCCTCAACGTCTTCAAAGAGGTGACGGGTCCCGATGACCACACATTGATATGGACTGTGGGGTCCTTAAACCCATGGACTACGACGTCCTTAACCTTGACCGAGATGTCTTAAAACTAACAATGGACTGTGGGGTCCTTAAACCCATGGACTACGACGTTCTTAACCTTGACCGAGATGTCTTAAAACTAACAACGGACTGTGGGGTCCTTAAACCCATGGACTACGACGTCCTTAACCTTGACCGAGATGTCTTAAAACTAACATTGGACCGCAATGTCCTTAAACTAGCAATGGACCGCAATGTCCTTAAACTGGAGAGGGACCACCATGTCCCTAAACTGGAACAATAGAGCCACGAATGCTCTTTTGCCGGATCTAAACGATCCCGTTTAAGTTGATCTTAGCCTCAAATATGGCTAACATATCCTTAAACCTTCAAACATACTGGACTATGAATCCCCACAATCAACTTTGGTTCAAGGGTACATCTCGGAACTCCTTTGACACCTATCGTTGTAATTCTTCAACGCCGTCAGAGAGGTAACGGGTCCCGACGACCATACATGCAATGGACCACTATGTCCCTAAACTGGAACAATGGAGCCCAAATGCTCTTTTGTCGGATCTAAACGATCCCGTTAAGTTGATCTTAGTCTCAAGCTAGACTAACGTATCCTTAACAAACGTTTGAGTTGATCTTAGCCTCAAATATGGCTAACGTATCCTCAAACCAAACCCCCAAACCCAAATCTAAGATAATACGGATTTGGACTAGTCCACGCCCTACGGGCGACGACATAACTCGGTCTCCGTAAACAATCCACGGGCAACAAAACATAAAATAAACACATACGACACGAAGTGACCATCTGAAGAAGGAGAAAGTTGTTACCGCGACGCGGTAGCGTAATTAACTGCAGGGGCTTGCGCCTGCAGGGAAGAGCATCCCCACAATAAAAAAACCCCTCAAGCGAGGGGGAATCTGACAAACTCTGCTACATCGGACGCATCCATTCAAACCTTCGATGCACGGTGCCATAAATTAACTTGGCATCCTCGGAGAGGTGGACGGATAGCACCAATTAGCATCTGCCCCGAATCTCAGGCTAGACAGTCCGTCGACGCCGCCATTCGGAGGGGAACAGTTTCTGGCACGCCCGGTGGGACCTTTTCCTCTTTCCACTCCACACTTCATGTGTTATGATTCGCGAAGCAATCGCAGTTCGCTAATGGTTGCCCTTGGGTTTCAAGATACTAAAACTTGGCGTCTTGCTTATTGCAGAAAGCAAAGAATCGATGGCTTCTACTTCTGCGAAATGCTCCAACTGCTCGTACTGCAATTGCAACCAACGCTCTGCCTCGCCAGGAGGTATAGCCTACGGACCCCAAGCTGCTTCGCTATTCACAATGCCCGTGGAACAGGTCGCTCGAGCCGCCACAGGATTGTTTTTTGGGACCATGCTCCCGCCGACAAGCTTCACCGCTCCGGTGCCGACAAAGGAAGCTCCCAAGAAGTCGGTCTTTGATCGTCTTACCCCTGCCGTGGCCCCTCTCAATGAGTCGCCCAACACCAGCGCCTCGGTCATCTCTAGATTGGGCCAAGACTCCTGTGGACCCACAATGAGGCCTACAATCCCAGAGAAGGCTGCTTCTAAGAAAGTGACCGGTCCTGCTCCTGAAGTCGTCAAAGTGGCTTCCCCGGCCAAAAAGTTGGTCTTTACAAGATTGACGGCTTCAGCTCCCGCTCCTGCTACCCAAAGGACATCGGTCTTTGACAGGCTAACACCAGCAACGACCCCCCACCTACACAAGGGGCAAGACGAAGCCATCCTCACCGCTGAACCAACGCCATCCACTCGACATGCTCTACGTCGCCACTAGCGCCGAGTAAGGAAGGCCGGGGGCAACTCCCCCTCTGGGCTAACTCCACCAACCCCAACAGTGGAAATTAATGCTGCCGTTTCAACTGGGAACAGCTTCGAGATGATAAATAAGGTGCGAAGGAATTCTCCGACTGCGGTGCTAAAGAGATCTCCTCCTCCACTAAAAAAGGTTGCGGAAACAAAGCCAGAACAGCCCCGATCCCCACAACGGCTGTCTTCCAGAATCTATAAGGTTTGGCGGCAGGCCCAAGACTCGATAATCGATCCAAACTTCTCCCGCCAACACAAGAAGCTGAAAATCCAACAGGAAGCCAGTCACCAGATTAAACCACGAAAGGCTGCCTGGGTGCCCGCCTCAACGGCCCCCTCAGCTCCCACTGCTCATAAAAGGAGGAAGCCAGAGAAGATCCCCCAGCCTGCAACGACAGCCAAAGGCACTAAGCCCAGACGCCCTAAGTCTGGGGGCATGATGGTCCATACCGTATACATGGCGTCAGGAAAAGAAGACAGCCGTGCGTCTACAGGTCATAGACCGCTTACACGGTCGGTGACCAAAGCTCAGGAGCAACAGCAAAAGCTCCAGGAAATGATGAATGCTATGGCCGCACTTACCGGGCCAAAAGAAAACCCAGAAACGTCCTCAGACGAACGCCAGGAGGAAGAAACCGACGCCGAATTCCTTCGCCGGATATTGGAGAAGAAGGACAAAGAGGCTGCTGAACAAGCAGCCAACATACAGCGTATGAGCCTTCTCTTCCAAGATATGATAGGAATGATGATCCAACAGGACCCACCCGCTGAGGATCCCCTAATCGTTCTTGAAGATGACCAGGGAGAAACGTCAAATCCACCACCGGCCTTCTCAACGGCCAAAGAGGAGACAATCTCTAAGGCTGATTTGGTCGACTATATAGCCCAGCAAATCCGGGTTCATCATGCCACTGAGGCAGCTGGCCAAGTCGTAAAAACGGGCCGGCCGTATCCAAGCTGGTATGACCAAATCAAATACCCGCTGGGTTATACAATACCAAAATTCCACGTGTATAAGGGGACCGGCAATCCCCATCAACATGTCGCCCAGTTCATGGCCCTTTGCGGTAACACCGGCGATGATGATAAACTGTTGCTTCGCCAGTTCGTGGGCAGCTTATCAGAAACAGCGTTCGAATGGTATTCGGAACACCCGAACGATTCTATCAAGACGTTCGCTGAAATGGAGTTGCTATTCACTCAGCGATTCGCAAGCGCCAGTGAACGCACTCCAATAACGGCATTGATTAACGCGAGGGTAAAACCAGGCGAAACCTGGGTCCAGTATGCTATACGCTGGCGGAATTTGTGGTCGAAATGCGAGCAACGCATTGAGGAAGCACCCGCAGTGGGCATGTTCGTGGGAACCCTAGACCCTCACGCAACTATCTCCCAGTTTATGATGTTCTTTAAGCCAACCACGTTCCAGGCTTTAATCGACAAGTTGGCTCAGATGGACCAGATGGGTCATAGACCACCTCCCCCGAAGTCGAAACCTCGGAATGACAAGGGTAATGGAAGGGCAACCTTCGTCGCGAATGCCCAGCAGCAACCCAGTGCCCCGAAGCTGGCGGATCAATTGGAAGAAAGACGCCAATATTATAATGAGAAGATGAAGCGTCCCTACTCGTTCCCACGAGATAAGACGAAACGGTTGTTCGAGCTGGCAATACGCAACAGACTTATAAACCTACCAAATCCAAGGCGACCGCCACAACCCACTGAGGTGAATAACCTTAACTATTGCCCTTACCATCAAACGGTAAGTCATCCGATTGAGGATTGCTTCGTCTTCAAAGGATGGATTGAAGATCAATACCTCCAGGGGAAGTTTGCACTGTCCGAAAAGTGGAAGGTGAACCCACCTCAACCGCATACTCCTAAGAAAGCAGATGCACCGGGGGCAACCTGTTCCTTTATTGAAGAAGCTCCATGGGAGGTCGTGCTGTCAACTAAGACCAAAAGAATGCTGAGAGACCTTCATGCGTGCCCTGCGATCGAATGGAAGGACCCTCTTGAACCTCAAATTATCGAAGGGATGTTGAAGCCCCGCTCAACTACGAAGACTCGTGATAATGGCCCAAATACTCACGTCCAACCGTCAAAATCTTCGAAGAAAAAGAAAAAGAAATCCAAGAAGCCCGTGAAGCCTGGAGACGAGCACACGAACTTGCAGAAGCAAATCGACGTGCTGGAAGAGTACAATCAAAAGGCGCGAACTCCTGTCACACTGCGAGAGTTCCCCAGCCACATCTTTCAAAGGGACGATGATGGAGAGAGCTCGTCGGATGAATCCGACGGATATGTGGCGAGTTGTAACGTAATCTCCCACTCGTTTACTGACGATGAGAAAACTCCTGGCACTAAGAAACTGGGGACAAAGCCTAAACCAGAGCGTGTGTGGCCAACTGATGAAATGATCAACGCCTTTCTAGACGAGATTCGTTTAAAGAGTAAAGCGGATCAGGAGCGTGAGATGGCCGCATCGGAAGGAGCCAAATGCAGGCGACTGAACGAAAGAGTTAAAGTACCCCCGCCATATCGAAAGGCATCCAAGGCAGACAAGAAGATATTCAAGACGAGGAAAAGGTTTGCCAAAGCCATGTCAATGGGAATAAAGCTACCACCCTTGGAAGAAAACACTCTCAATAGGGCGGAGAGGCACCCTGATTATTGCGCATATCATCGGAAAATTTCACACCCCACGGAGGAGTGCGACGCCTTTAGGATATGGTGGCAAGGATATGTTGCTCATCGGCAACATTTTAAGCGCATGAAATGCAAGACTCGTCGGGAACGAAGAAGTACTGTCGACGGGCACAACAGGACCACTGGCAACTGTTACATGTTAACGCCGGAGGGTCACGAGTTCTCACCTTTGGGAGCGACTCTGACGAAGAAATGGCTCTGGGCCCTCTCTTTAAAGAATCCGTTTTAGGGAAAGAGGAGGAACCGGAGGCCTGCAAAAACATTCAGCTGCGCAACCGCACGCTCCCGGAAAAGAATCTCGGGCCCGCAAATAGAAAAGATAAGGAAAAGGAAAAGGTCACTGAGGATATCACTTTAGATGACCAAGTCATGAAAGAGCTGACTACCAAAGACCCTCCCAGGAAGGGTAAGGTGGACTACAATATCCTAGCGCACCTAAGGAAGCTGCCTTCTCAGCTTAGCATTCTCGATGCCCTCCTATTATCAAAAGAAGCGCGAGATTCACTAATTAAGGCGCTACAAGAACCTGAGCATTTCCAAGCCTTCCTCGCCACTGAAAGGATGAAGGATGAACTGGAGGAAGTGCATACGGCCGACATCACTTTCGGTGACGAAGACCTCCTTCTCGGGACGTGCGACCACAACCGTCCCCTATATGTCTCTGGATACTGCCATGATATCAAGATAGCCAAGATCCTAGTGGATAATGGATCCTCCGTCAATCTCCTTAACGTTCGGGTGTTAAAGGAAATCTGCATGAGTGTGCAACACCTCGCTCTTGATAAAATTACCATCTCCGGTTTCGATTCACAATCGTCACGGACTCTCGGATCTGTAATACTAACACTACGCTTCGGACTGCTCGTCACGGACATCAAATTCCATGTCATTGATGCCAAGACCTGCTACAACGCCTTGCTCGGTCGTCCTTGGCTACACGAGTACAACATCATCCCTTCTACACAATATCAGTGTATGAAGTACTTTAAGGATGGTTTCGAGTATACCGTAACAGGTGAGATGAACCCATTTTCCGTGAACGAAGTCCGCAAATACGAAGATGCGAAGTACTTTTTGCCAGATTTCGAGGATACAGAAAGGTGTCGCAAGCCGGAGAACAAAGCCGCCGCCACCATCCCTGTTTTCGGGAGCGATACCGAAGAAGAAGAAGAGATAGTTTATGCTGGGCCATCTCAACGCAACAACCCGGGGACGTCCGCCCCCATGTTGGTCTTCGGAAGTGACTCGGAAGATGAGGTTAATGCCGTGTTCTCCAATCGGCTGTCAATACAAGCACCCCCTAGCGATGATCAGAGTTTGCAAATCACCATGGTGCCGCGAGAACACTATAAGGATCTCGACACACTTCAAGCTTACAATGTGCAGGACCTGCAAACGTTTTACGTCCCTCCCAAGCAAAAGGGTAAGAAGGTGATCCTATTCTACCGATCCTCAGAGTCGAAAGTAGAAAAAGAGATTTGGCATGGCGCGGATGCTACACTCGACAGGCTCCAACCCATCCGTCTTCCAGATACTATACAAATGAATTAAAGAGGCTATTGAAGCGCCAAGGAGTACCCTTAAAACAGACTGTTCGGCAAGCTCGATTCTACAACAGGATTTGGGATGCCCCTGGAACTCAACGCAAATTGCCCAACGGGAAAATAGAAACACTTGGGCTTGGATATGTGAGAGCCGGAAAACGGGAACGGGCCCACAGTAGCTACGCTATATATACCTTTGATGAAGAAGAGGACGCCCTGTCAGGAAATGGCAACCCCTCGTCAAAACTAGATCCCGCGATTGAAGTGCCGAGTCCGTCATTTGAAGAACGAATGGACAAGCTTATAGGAAAGTAGGTCAAAAATCTCGGGAAGACCACAACCGCGAGATGGCCATCTACGAGAAGGCCAGGACGCAACGTCTGTTTCAACAGGCTGCAAAAGACAAAGATGCTCATCCCTGTCAACCCGTTGTACGAAAGGCCCGACGCAGAGGCAGAAATAAATCAAGAAGCGGAAAGAGGAGCTGACAACGACGCAGGATTAGAGAGTTACGTGATCGGGTATTGCGCGGCTCGGATTTGTCCCTCATGAAGAAGATGAGTCGAGCGTACTCCTTCCCCCGAGACAAGACGGAGAGGTTACTCAAGCTCGCTATAAAACATCAAATGATTGCGCTTCCAGAGTCTAGACACCCTGAGCAAGCTAACAAGGCTTCTCATCTGAGCTATTGCTCTTATCACCGAGCCATAGGACATCCTACCGAAGACTGCTTCACCTTCAAGAACTGGGTCGAGGACCAGTACCAACAGGGCAGATTCGCTTTATCCGACGACTGGAGGGTAACGCCGCCACAAAAGCACGAACCCAAAGCCGCAAAAGCAGAACCAGATCCACCTCGGTCCTGGAAGCGGATTCGCACCTGTTATACGATTACGATATTAAAAGAAGAGCCTGAGAACATAGATGACCTTCTCTGGTGCTTTGAGAACAGCAATGATGAGGTGATCTCAGAATTTCCGCCGGCTCCGAAAGAACTGGAAGATGGCATACATACTACTGCAGATAACCTCAAGAAGATTGAGTTAGGATCGGCAGATGACCCGCGACCGACATTTGTCAGCGAGCTGCTATCTGAAGAAAGGGTGG
The DNA here is from genome assembly GCA_030015575.1 of Agapanthus africanus. NCBI lineage: Eukaryota > Viridiplantae > Streptophyta > Magnoliopsida > Asparagales > Amaryllidaceae > Agapanthus > Agapanthus africanus. The sequence goes on from CM057338.1 coordinate 28,920,321, forward strand.
CTGCGTTAAAGAACGTGCTTCTACGGCATAAAGACTGCTTCGCGTGGAACTATTCCGAAATGCCAGGATTGGATCCGGAGATTGCTGTGCATAAATTAGCAATATCCCCAGATATCAAGCTAGTCAAGCAGGCGCCAAGAAGGATACCACTCGAGCTTGAAATGAGCATCAACGCCGAGGTCTAGAAGCTGATCGATTCTGGATTTATCCAAGAAGTCCAATATCCCGACTGGATAGCCAATATCGTCCCGGTAATGAAGAAAAATAGGACGGTACGCATATGCATGGATTTCAGGGATCTCAATAAAGCATGTCCGAAGGACGATTTCCCAGTACCAGTAACCGAGCTAATGATAGATAACACGTCCACTCACGAGGTTTTCTCCTTGATGGACGGTTCATCAGGATACAATTAGATAAAGATGCATCCCGAAGACCAGAAGCACACCGCTTTCCGGACCCCTTTGGGTATATTCTGCTACAGGGTTATGTCCTTTGGTCTAAAGAACGCCGGCGCTACCTATCAAAGGGCCATAACAAAGATTTTCGACGACCTCATACATGACACGTCGAGTGCTATATCGATGACCTCGTAGTAAAGAGCATGTCATACGAAGAGCATTTAAAGCATCTGGAGACTGTATTTCAACGTCTTCAGCAATATAATTTGAAGATGAATCCCCTCAAATGCGCGTTTGGAGTCTCCTCGGGTAAATTCCTGGGATTCATCATCCGACACCGAGGTATCAAAATAGATCCATCTAAGATCAAGGCGATCATGGAAATGCCTCCGCCAAGAACCCTCAAACAGTTGCGGTCTCTCCAAGGGAAGCTCGCATACATCCGGCGGTTTATCGCCAATCTTTCAGGCAAATGCCGTCCTTACAGCCACCTGATGAAGAAGGGAACTCCATTCGTTTAGGATCACAAATGCCAAGGTGCACTAGACGAGATCAAGCAGTACCTGCAGAACCCTCCAGTGTTGGTTGCGCCGGTCAAGGGAAAACCCCTCATTCTTTATACGACCGCCCTCGAAGGTTCCTTAGGCGCATTATGGGCACAAGAAAACGATCAAGAGAAAGAGAGAGCACTCTACTACTTAAGTCGAGTTCTGCTGGGGGCAGAAAACAACTACTCTCCCATTGAAAAACACTGCTTGGCGTTAATCTTCGCGATAACAAAAATCAGGCACTATGCGTTGGCGCACGAAGTCCGTCTCATCTCGAAGGTGGACCCTCTTAAATATTTGATGTCAAAGGCTATATTGACGGGTCGACTCGCTAAATGGGCTCTACTCCTGATGGAGTTCTCGATAACGTATCGACCTCTTAAGGCAGTGAAAGGCCAGGCCATTGCCGACTTCCTCGCTGAGCATCCAGTACCTGCCGATTCTCCTCTGAACTGCGATTTGCCGGACGAACATGCATTTGATGCGATCGGCGGCGGTGATACCCGATGGGAACTCTATTTTGACGGGGCATCTTCAATGTACCCCCATAATCAAATCGGGAGTAGGCCTCATCTTCGTAACCCCACAAGGAGGGATAATGCGCTTTGCTTTCTCCTTAACGGAATCAAGGACAAACAATGAAGCCGAATATGAAGCTTTGATAGCGGGCCTTGAGATCGCCATTGACATGGGAATTGAAGACCTCCTTATATACGGGGATTCTCAACTGGTCGTTAGTCAAGTAAATGGTGACTACCAAACGTGCAAACCAGAGTTGGTGAAATACCGCGAAAAGGTGCAACAACTATAGACCCAAATTCCCTCCTAAACTTTGGAAAGTATACCACATGCGGAAAATAGCAAAGCAGACGCGTTAGCTAAGCTCACTAAAGAACTGGCTGACGAGAACCTCGATGACGTCAGAATCGTGGTACAAAGCCGTCGAGTGCTTGCCCTAACGGAGATATCTCCGGAATTATACGAAGAAAATGGGGCGACTGAGCAGACGACCCTACAAATAAAAGACCATGAGAAGGCCGATGACTGGAGGGAAGTCTTTATAGACTACTTTAAGTCCCACTGAATGCCCGAGGAAGCGTCCTCAAGACATCAGCTCATGAAACGAGCTCTATTTTTCGCTTTTGTCAACGACACTCTATACAAGAGATCGTTTGATTCTCTGTGGCTGAGATGCTTAGGACCTGACGAAGCAGAAAGAGTCGTTCAGGAAGTTCACGACGGGCTCTGCGGTTCTCACCAAGCAGGCCCGAAGATGAAATTGAAGATCAAACGAATGGGTTATTATTGGCCAACGATGGTCCAAGACTGCCTCGAGTATGCAAAGCAATGCCACTCGTGCCAGATTCATGGAGACTTTATCCACCAACATCCGAATCCACTACACCCAACGGTGGCTAGTTGGCCATTCGAAATGTGGGGAACTGACATAGTCGGCCCCATCGAGCTAGTATCGTCCCGGGGACATCGTTTCATCCTGGCGACAACTGATTACTTCTCCAAATGGGCAGAAGCAGTACCGTTGAGGGAAGTGAAGAAGGAGAATATCCTCCACTTCTTCAAGACGCACGTCATCTATCGGTTTGGAACCCCACGGCGGATTATCTCCGATAACGGGCCAGCCTACAGAAGTCATAAGATTAGCCGCTTCGCGCAGCAGCACAATATAGACTGGAGATATTCTTCAGTTTACAATCCACGAGCTAACGGTCTGGCCGAGGCCTTCAATAAGACCTTGACAAAGATCATAAAAAGACGGTGTCCCGAAATAAGAAAGACTGGCACGAGAGGCTGCAAGAGGCTCTTTGGGCCTATCGAACTACGTTCAAGACGGCCACGAACGCAACGCCGTACGCGTTGGTATTTAGGACGGAAGCAGTGATCTCCCTCGAGATAGAGTTACCCTCTCGACGAGTGGCGGTCCACTACGAGCTGACGGACGAAGAAAATGCTCACCTTCGGCTCGAGGAGCTTGATGCCCTCGATGAAACCCGGCTCATAGCGCAACAAAATCTAGAGGCCTATAAAGCAAAAATGACGCGCTCATACGAAAGATTGAACAGGCCGAGAACGTTCCGCCAAGGCGAACTCATACTAGTAGTCAAAAGATTTATGATCCCCAATCGTGCCAAGCGGGGAAAATTTGAGCCGAACTATGAAGGCCCGTACATTATAGACAAGGTCTACCAGGGTGGAGCCTATCTACTCATGGACATGCACGGTGGGAGGCCTTTCAGGCCAATAAATGGCTGCTTCTTAAAGAAATACTATGCTTAATGAGCCATAGCCTGAGTCAATGATAGATGACGACGACTATGTCCGCTCGCTATCTTCCTAAGCTCAGACCTTATAAGCAGTAGCCGGCCTTCCCCTTATCGACGGACTGAAATGTCCTTAAACTAATAACGGACCGAAATGTCCTTAAACTAACGACGGACCGAAACGTTCTTAAACTATCGACGGACCGAAACGTCCTTAAACTAACGACGGACCGAAATGTTCTTAAACTAACGACGGACCGAAACGTCCCTAAACTACTACCGCAACATCCTTAGGCTGACGAGATGAATAAAAAAAAGAGGAGAAAAAGAAAAATATAAAAAAAATGATAAAAAAAAGAAACGGTATGTCCATAAGCAAAATGGGCACGGATGAAAACCCGAAAGGGCTCCGTGAGTAAAAATAGCAGGGCTACCGGCGAGTGTTCGTGAAAACCCGAAAGGGCGCGACCTTGTAAAAAAAAAAGAGAAAAAGAACAAAAAAAACGGTATGTCCATAAGCAAAATGGGCACGGATGAAAACCCGAAAGGGCTCCGTGAGTAAAAACAGCAGGACTACCGGCGAGTGTTTGTGAAAACCCGAAAGGGCGCAACCTCGTTAAAAGACACTTATAGGGTCCTCTCGACCTTGTAAGGAGAAACCACCCGCGTGAGATCTTTACGACTCACAAAGGAGCAACATACTTAGGGATCCCTACGATTCCTAAGGAGAAAGTACACTTGCGAGATCCTCATGACTCGTAAGGAGAATTCTCTTATGGGACCCTCACGGCTCATGAGATTTGAAAGTCTTAAGTTACAGAAACCTAAACCTGTTCTTAAGCAAATCCCCCACAACCTTCGATACTGCCCTACAAGGGGCTCAATACTGACCCTTGTATACAATCCACGGGCGCGAATAAGCATTTCCCCAGCAAAGTCCCACCCGTGACTAGGGATATGTCCATATGATGAGCAACCCTTGTAAGTCCTCTCGACCCATAAGGAGAAAGTCCTCTTGTAGGATCCTTACGACTTGCAGAGGAACATACACTTAGGAATCCTCACGGTCATCCCTAGGGAGAAAATACACCTACAAGATCCTCACGACTTGTAGGGAGAAATACCTTTGTGAGACCCTTACGGCTCATGAAGTCAAAAGCCTTAGTCGACAGGACCCTTAACCCTGTTTGTTAAGCCACCTTTGTTCAACATCGACAGAGGCAAATGATGATTCACTCTTGGCAACATCCCAGTTGCAGCGGCGCTGATGTCGAAATCGGTGTCTCAAATCCAAGCTTGCGGCAAAAAAGCTAGCAAGCCACGCATGCATACGAAATAGCTGAAATGATGGGGCAACTTGCAATAAAAAGCAGCAAGTAAAAATGTATGCATGAAAAATAGCCGAAATGATGGGGCAACTCGCAATAAAAAGCAGCGAGTAGAAAATAAATAAATAGCCGAAATGATTGGGCACCGCGAAAAATAGCCGAAATGATGGGGCAATCGCGACCTTTGCGATATAAAAGCTGAAACGATAGAGCATCACGGAAAAAGAAATAAAATAAAAATAAAATTTATGCCCTACAGGTGATGTTACATCTATCCCTGTATACAATCCAGGGGCGCAAACAAAAAAGGGAACATACCTCCCCCCCAGGTTTCACCAAAGAAAGAAGCTAAATCTCGACGGGTCACAAGCGACCTAGAGATCATCCCAACACTCGTCTCGTAACGACGGACACAACTTCAAGCTAAGAGGAACAGCGGCAACTCCCAGTTCCATGGCTCGGTGGTATACATATCGCCAACAGTCAAACCTCCATCCCGTGAAATGCGGATACAATCAGCAAAATTCCTGGTTACGTGGAACGCGGATAACGTCACTCTTTGACCCTGTGGAAAACGTCCAGAGCGGATCCTGGTCCTCGCAGAGCATGGCAGTGAACCCGTGTGAAGCATCCAGAGCGGAGCCTAGTCCTCGCCGAGCACGGCAGTGAACCCGTGTGAAACATCTAGTGCAAAATTCCTGGTTACGTAGAACGCGGATAACGTCACTCTTTGACCCCGTGGAAAACGTCCAGAGCAGATCCTGGTCCTTGCAGAGCACGGCAGTGAACTCGTGTGAAGCATCCAGAGCGGAGCCTAGTCCTCGCCGAGCATGGCAGTGAACCCGTGTGAAGCATCTAGTGCAAAATTCCTGGTTACGTGGAACGTGGATAACGTCACTCTTTGACCCCGTGGAAAACGTCCAGAGCGGATCCTGGTCCTCGCAGAGCACGGCAGTGAACCCGTGTGAAGCATCCAGAGCGGAGCCTAGTCCTCGCCGAGCATGGCAGTGAACCCGTGTGAAGCATATAGTGCAAAATTCCTGGTTACGTGGAACGCGGATAACGTCACTCTTTGACCCCGTGGAAAACGTCCAGAGCGGATCCTGGTCCTCGCCGAGCACGGCAGTGAACCGTGTGAAGCATCTAGTGCAAAATACCTGGTTACGTGGAACGCGGATAACGTCACTCTTTGACCCCGTGGAAAACGTCCAGAGCGGATCTTGGTCCTCGCAGAGCACGGCAGTGAACCCGTGTGAAGCATCCGGAGCGGAACCTAGTCCTCGCCGAGCACGACAGTGAACCCGTGTGAAGCATCTAGTGCAAAATTCCTGGTTACATGGAACGCGGATAACGTCACTCTTTAACCCCGCGGAAAACGCCCAGAGCGGAGCCTGGTCCTCGCCAAGCATAGCAGTGAACCCGTATGAAGCATCCAGAGCAAACACCGGACTGTGGAGTCCTTAAAATCCACGGACTATGATGTCCTTAACCTCGACCGTAATGTCTTAAAACTAACGATCAACCACCCCGATTCCCTACGGATTCTGCCTTGGTTTAAGGGTACATCTCTTCACTCCTTTGATACCTGGCGTTGTAATTCCTCAACGTCTTCAAAGAGGTGACGGGTCCCTGCAACCAAACATCGGACTGTGGAGTCCCTAAATCCACGGACTATGAGGTCCTTAACCTTAACCGTGATGTCTTAAAACTAACATCGGACTGTGGAGTCCCTAAATCCACGGACTATGAGGTCCTTAACCTTGACCGTGATGTCTTAAAACTAACATCGGACTGTGGAGTCCCTAAATCCATGGACTATGAGGTCCTTAACCTTGACCGTGATGTCTTAAAACTAACATCGGACTGTGGAGTCCTTAAATCCACGGACTATGAGGTCCTTAACCTTGACCGCGACGTCTTTAAACTATGATACCTGGAGCAGCCCCCTGGCCCCGTGAAACACGGACAAGGGCGACCACATCCAGCACCTGCAGGCCCTCACGGCCTGTAAGGAAGAAAACTCTCTTGTGAGATCCCTACGACTCTCAAGGGAAAACCCGCTTAGGAATCTTCACGATTCTTAAGAAGGACTTACACCTATGGGATCCTCTCGACCTGTAGGGAGAAAAACTCTTTATGAGACCCTCGTGGCTCATAAAATGCAAAAGTCTTAGGAAGCAGATCTTAACCCTGAATCCTGAGCCATCGCTGTCCTGCAAGGAGATCAAGATAGAATATCCGCAGAATACATTCAATAAAAAGGGGACACACCATTGAGGAAAAAAATGTATCTTTTATTCATAAACCAAAATGGATACAAATTACAATTCATGAAAGAAACAAAAAAAGAAATATTCTCTCATCCATGAGTATGTACAAAAAAGGGGACAAGATACAAGTCCTCAAGCCGGCGGGCGGTGCAGTAATTTTACCAGCTCATCGTTCTATTGCTGAGCCACGGCTTCATGGCGCAAGATCTTCAGAAGACGAGCCTCCGCCTGAGCTTGCTGAGCCTGATACGAAGCAAGCCGAGCTTCGAGCTCTTTCTCGGTGGCTTTATGAGCCTCGACCCTCTCACGAGTGAACGTGGCAGCTTTATCGAGGGCCACCACCTATTTTATGGACTCCTGGAGCACTCGCCAGAGTTTGTATGCTTTGTTGGCCTTGGCTGTGAGGCTGGCCTGAAGCTCGCTCAGCGCCTTAGAAGCCAATTCCCTCTCCGAGAATTTGCGGCCAAGCCTCTTCTAGCATGACGTCATGTTGGCCGCACATCGTGCTATCAGACCCCGCAACTCCACTTTTGCAGCCACGGCTTCCGAGGAAAGGCGAGAACATTTAAGAGCGTGCAAACAAGCCTCAACCTTCCTACAGAACTCCACCAGACCTGCACCACCTCCTCGCTATGATAGGTGGCAAGAAAAGGAAGAGAGCCGTTAGCTTCAGCGGCAAACGCTTCGGCCGTGGTCGCGCTACCAGCACGGAGCTCCTCGACGAAAGATGATAGGGAGACAAGGCTCAATTGGGCCAAGCGTTCTGAAGCTCGCAAAGCATAAGGGCCGGGCGGCATCACGATGCGCGATCCCAACGCCATGGAGACTGGCAGGGCTTTTCAAATTTGAAAAATGATTAGTAAAATTCTTAAGCACAGAACGAACGAGATTATAATAAAATGTCACTCACCGACAGTCATGCAAGTAGGAGCCGAAGGTTCCCCTGGCCCTTCAACGAACTCGACCTCATCGTCAGCTTCCAAAACTATAAGAGACATCAACGTCATTTCGCAAGATAGTAACAATGCTATGGTAAAAGAAAAAATGGCGAATGACACTAACCTTGCCCGGAGGAAAGGACAATACGCTGAGGGGAGATCGCCTGCGGAGCCGCCATCTCCAATAAACGCTGAAATGACTGTCGAGGCGACAGATCAGCGATAGTGGCCGCCAAACCGCGCAATTCTGGGAAAGATAAAAGAGTTTAGACTATGAAAGGGTTGCTAAATTAAAACGCAGAGGGTTACCTTCAACGCTCCTCCCATTCTGAGCCGGGGGGATAGCAGCTTCAATGGTCTCCGCCGTAACGTCAGGATTCAACAAAGGAAGAGTAGTCCCGACTACCTCTCTTCCAGCCTCTGAACCGCCCTCAGTAAGGGTCATTGGGGCGGCGACCTCCAAAGGAGCTTCCCCCAAAGGGGCAAGCGCTCCCTGATCAAGAACCGCCGCTGGAGGCTCTACCATGAGAGGAGCAGCCTCATCAGCCCCCTCCACACCAAGCAAGGCCTCATTGAGAATCCCGGCGGGCTTTAGCTTTAATGGGCCCGTAGAGAGCTCCCCCAGCGTCGAAGATTCTGCACGATTCGAATAAGAATAATGATACATATGCACGGGCATAAATAATCGGAAAGACTACAAAAGAAGCACAACGTACCTATACGCAAAGAAGCCCTCAATATGGCTTCTTCAAGCCGCTGCTCCTTCTCAAGGAGGTGGGCTCACCGGGGTTCAAGGGTAGACTCATGACCACTGGTCCATAAAGAAAGTGCGTCAGCTGCGTCTTCTGAAGCGGCCTGCTTCAAAGCCCTTTCCCCCCATTCCTCCAAAGGACCGATAAATCGCCGCCGAATCCACGAAGGGTCTTCATAAAAAATTACAGCGGGATAAGACTTCTTCGGAACCTTGGCATTATGAGACGTGTCTTTTGAACGCCGTATGGCCTCAGCCAACTGTGCGGCCTCCTCATCAGCCGAACTCAGGAAGAGAAGTCCAGCGTCTGACTCTTGCAGGGCCAATGGTTCATCTTCAAGAATAGGCTCAGACTCCGCCAAAGAATCGAGCAGGTTGGTGGCCGCTTTCCTCCGCCGTTTAGACCCAGAGCCGGTCGCTGAGGATGACCGCTTCCTCCCTCGCGAAGCCTTAGGGCGGCGCCGGCCCACATCGCCCTCGGCACCTTCATCCCTATTACTCTCGCTCGGTGCCACAACCGAGGATGACATCGCCATTATCGACGCCACAGAGGGCGGTGCCGCCACCGGCAGTGGTGCTACTACTGGGGCCCATTTACCCCGCGATCAGGAACCCAAGGGCATACCGGCTGTTGGAGTGAGGTCTACCCCTGACTCCCCCGGAATGAGCGCGGTGCCAATCTCCCTCAAAGGGAAGCGGATCGGAACCCTCGGTCGCAGCTTAGCCCCCGAAACCTGAGGAGGGGCATCGTGACCAAGAAGCACCCTTCTTTCTTCAAGAATAATTGGGCTGATCCGATGAAGATACCAGCCCGTAAATGCACCCACGCACCGGGGCATGTACTCAGCTTCAGGGACCATGAAACGGGAGCCGGTGTTCAGCCTCATGAAATGATGAGCGGCATCGCGAACGGCATCGAGCGAAGGGATCGGGGCGACTATAAAAGCCTCGAAAGGAACACCCTGGTCGTATCCAAGCTGTCGGGCGAATCGATGCGAACTGTACCGCATGAAAAGAGCTGCACTGTCCTGGCGAAACACCAAGTAGCCCGGTCTAATTGTATACAAATGCGCGGCCTCCCGGGGCTTCAAAGAAGGTGCGTTGTCTTTCGACTGGTCCCAGAGTTGTTGAACTGGACCCGAGGGAGTAGACAAGACCCGATCAATAAAAACCAGCCTACCAGCGGCGGCGTGAGGAGAAATCAGCACCTGAATAGCCCCGAATTGAGTTGGGTCAGCGGCAGAAGCACCCACCAATCGCATAAGTCGCGGGAAGGGATAGGCGTCGTAAAACGCGGGCCTCTGATGCATAGCGAAAGCCCCCAGCACATGCATTTCGACCCAGGATGTGAAATAATGAAGCGAAAAGTTCACTACATCCACGCCGGGTGTAGAGGTATTAGCTGCGGTGTCCAATCCATGATAGAGGTGCGCCAAGGCCGGGATGCCGATGGCCAACCGCATCCCCTCAGCAATACGATGAGCCGGGTAGATGACCGAGGCTCTCATGAAGCGGCGATGCATGGGGATAACGAACCAATTGAGCCAAACACTAACAAACCCCACGAAGAACGTCTCCTCGTCCATGCCTGGAACAGCAATGGATTCAAAAGATATCGGCGACATAATAGGGATGTAGTACTGAGGTAAATCCGATTCAGTGGTCGGCAGCTTCTTCGGACCGAACCCAAAGGGGTCTCCAATGTTGGCAAACTTCGGAGCTGTCTTCGATAAGGCGTCCTCGCGAAGGAAACGAGCAATGAAGCTCTTGAAAGTAACACCCTGCTCTTCGGATTCGGTGAATAATCGGTCGAAGATACCTAGCGCCTTGATTAAACTGGGACGCTTGTGGCGGACGGCATTCTCAGCAGACAGGCCGTCAACTGGGGCGGGCTCGGGTTCAAAAATGTACTCGTCAGAAGGCAGCAACTCCTCGTACAGACTACCCCTGATTGGCAACCCTGAGATGTCATAAAATTCGGCCAGAGAGATCGAGACCTCGCGATCTCCTAGAATGAAAGTGTTGGTGGGAAGATTCCATTGGTTCAAAAATGCCTTGACCCACCAGACATGCGGGGACTTATAATGGAAGAGTGACGCGTATATTGCCTGATAAAGCCCGACTTTCTGCAACCGCGCACGATGGGCAGAAAGGATGTAGCGAGCCTAGAGAAGGTAGCCCGTAGGGTGTCGAAGAGTAAGCCCTATCTTATAAATTGCCCCCACGGGTGGGCCACACCCTGGCAGATACGCCGCCCCAAGATGTCTATGGCCGGGATCGGATGGTTCGGAATACCGGTCGTCGAAGGCTCGAGCCTCCCCGTTGGAGTCCAGTTGGGCATTTCCACAGCAAAAACCATCCTTGGAGGGTCGATCGGTAAGAATGGGAAAGTGGGCTCCGTCGGTACTGCGCAAAGAAAACTCCGGCGACCCTGAATAATCTGACTATACCAAGATCCCCATTGAAGAAGGTTGGTGCAGTTCGGGTCATAGGCCCGGATCATCGCCATCGCTTCCTCATCAGATGGTGACTGAGGAAAAGCAGCCTCCGAGCGAGAAAAGGGAAAGCACGGAACAGAAGCCATCGCACCTGGAATCCACTAAAAGAAGACCGTTAAAAGCAAAATCAGTGATATATATCCATGCATGAACATGAAGACTAGTTAAAGAAAGCAACAGCAGAGTTTTCTGGGACCATTGGTTACAAAACACATGGGCCCCACAGAATCAGGATGACGGCTCATTAATAATGAGACCAAATAGTTACAATAAAACAAAGGGAATATCCTCATTAAATAAAGAATGGTAACCCTACACATTCCCCCAACAGGATTTGTCTCGGGCTCTACAATGGATCCAACAAGATCAAAGGAATTAAATTCCCACAGAAGACATCATTAGAAAGCTCCTGTTGCATTAATTGCAGAAAGACAACCTGGGGTCAAGAGACCCCAAGAAGCCTCCGTGTGAAGAAACTGAGTTCTTCATTGGAATTAAATTCCTTATTAAGAGAAGGGAATTAAATTCCCAGAAACATTTTTGGATGGAATTAAATTCCATGGAGTTGAACCGCCATCATCATCTCCCCAAGGATCATCCGACCCTAAGAGATCTACTGTTGGAGGTTAAGTGGTCTCATATTTGGTTAAAGAAATTGAAGAAAAATGGGTTCTTTGTGAAATCCTTAATGTGGATTTAAAATCCAGAGAGTTCTTTTAAAACAAAGGTGCTTCGGCCGTTCAACATTATTACCTGAGGAAAAGGGATCCTTCAACAGAGTTAAACTCTGGAAAATGTCTGAGACAGAGAACTAAGCTATGGAAAAGAGAATTAAATTCTCAAAGGAAAAAGCTCTCAAAGGAAGAAGATGAGCAAAGTGAAGGCTCTTCTGAAGAGACATGGGTATTTATAGGAGGTGATGGAAACGTTTCATCTCCCCAAATCCCTAAAGGAATCCAACGGTCGCAAAAGGTGACAACGTTGCACTCACGTGCGGACACGTGAGAACAACGCTGTGGGGGCATTTGTTTCCTGATTTAAAATCAGGAAAGCTTACGGAAAAGGCTTCAAGAAAGGATCACGTGCTTACACGTGACCAGCAGTCACGTGTTGGCACGTAACATCTAAAAGCATCGGCAAGGCAAATTCAGTTCCCCAACTACATCGAAGAAAAGGGGCTTCAGAAAGGGTCACGTGCTCCCACGTGACCAGGGTCACGTGTTGGCACGTGACACTCAAAAGCGGCAGACTCAATTCCCTGATTGAATCAAGAAAAAGGCTCCAGACGAGGGTCACATGCTCACACGTGACCAGAGGTCACGTGGTGGCACGTGACAGCTAAGCAGCGACCAGAAAGCAGAGTGCAGAAAGAAAGAAGAGGGCTTATTACAAGGGGGTCACGTGCCCACACGTGACCAAGGGTCACGTGGCCATACGTGACCAGCTTTCAAAGCTTATCTGTTAACAGAATTAAATTCTGAGAAAAGACCTCTAAAATCTTTCCAAAGCAACCGATAAAATTAAAGATTTAAAGGTGATTAAATATCATCTATCTATGGGAAAATCTCGAATTTGGAAAGATTTCCCCGTAAAATCTAACCAAAATAACAAAGGAGAATCTATAGATTTAAAATCCAATGGTGAATAAAATTCACCTGATAATCCAAAGGTCCAAAACGAATGATGGATACAAATCAAATCTCTCAATGAAAGATTCATCAAAAACTAATTGACTCGGCTGCTTCTCCTATAAATAGGAGCCAAGAGACACACCAAAAAAAAAGATATATGCAGAGGGAAGAAAAGAGAGAGAGAGCCTTGATACTTTGGAGGAATTTGGATCTTCTACAAAAGAAAACCCTAGGTAAGAAAGGGAAGGCTTTTTGAAAGAAAAGAGAATTTAATTCTCAACAGAGTTTAACTCTGACATAAAACAGAAGAACATAGTTCTCTCTTTGGTGGAGGATCTGTAAAGTGCACATCACCCCTTGAGTTGAGAATTTAATTTTCAATGGGTTGAGATCCTGCCATGCAGATCCAAAGCATAGAGAGGGAATGGAAGCACGAGAATTTAATTCTCACAGAACTATATGAATTTAATTCCTTTAAAATAAAATTAGGGTTGACCCTGTGTTATGGGAATTTAATTCCTTCAGAATGAAAAGAATTAGGGTTTAACCCTGGTTAAGAACTTAGTTCTGTTAAAACAACAGGAATTTAATTCCCTTAATCTCATTCCCCAGAATAATTCTTTAACAGAGAGTGGGAGTTTAATTCCTTAAAGCTTTTATTAGGGTTTAACCCTATTCAGTTCTTCACATATATGAGGAATTTAATTCCTACAGAAAATTCAGAGTTCAACTCTATTCCAGAAGATAGATCTTCAAAAGGAAGTAGGAATTTAATTCCTCTGAAATTATTGTCAGGGTTCAACCCTACGAGGAATTTAATTCCTGAAAGGGATTAACAGATCTTCTAAAAAACATACATAGAGGCAGGGTCACGTGTCACCACGTGACCCCCAAAAAGATCTACAGAAAAGCCCCTTTGAGGCAGTGCCTCACGTGACCCTTGGCAGAGGCTTTAACATACTCCATTTAAACACACGTCACGTGATGGCACGTGATGCCCCAAAAGATGCGATATTCTCAGCAGAACAAACGAAGGGAGGGCGCCCTCACGTGCTACCACGTGACCCCCCTTGCCTTAGCGTCTAACGTTAAATTGGAACCCCTGAATCCAGTGTTAAAACACTGTTTGGTCTTAGTGTTCAACACTAATCAAGGAACTTTATTTGCAGTGTTCAACACTGATTACCTTAGTGTTCAACACTAATTTGAGATTTCTGTTGCCAGTGTTTAACACTGATCTGTTTTAGTGTTTAACACTTATTTGAAAGCCTTGTTGCTGGTGTTTAACACCAACTATCTTTTAGTGTTAAACACTAACTTATCAATCTCATTCCCGGTGTTCAACACTGATTGGTCTTTAGTGTTTAACACTAGGCATTGGCCCAATTGGCTAAATGGCCAGAGGCAAAGCCTCTCCTTCAAGGGACCAACAGGAGGGTCGATATCCCAGACATGATAGGACTTAGCCCAATCTGGCCATAAGTCCTCAATTCGTAATTAACTGGGATAATGGGCTCATAACATAATTAATTGGTCTTGATCCCAAATTGGGCCAAAGACTATTTAATCCACTACGGTTCTAGGGTACATCTCTTCACTCCTTTGATACTTGGCGTTGTAATCCCTCAACGTTTTCAAAGAGGTGACGGGTCCCGATGACCACACATTGATATGGACTATGGGGTCCTTAAACCCATGGACTACGATGTCCTTAACCTTGACCGAGATGTCTTAAAACTAACAATGGACTGTGGGGTCCTTAAATCCATGGACTACGACGTCCTTAACCTTAACCGAGATGTCTTAAAACTAACAACGGACTGTGGGGTCCTTAAACCGATGGACTACGACGTCCTTAACCTTGACCGAGATGTCTTAAAACTAACATTAGACCGCAATGTCCTTAAACTACCCATGGACCGCAATGTCCTTAAACTACCCATGGACCGCAATGTCCTTAAACTAGCAATGGACCGCAATGTCCCTAAACTGGAGAGGGACCACCATGTCCCTAAACTGGAACAATAGAGCCACGAATGCTCTTTTGCCGGATCTAAACGATCCCGTTTAAGTTGATCTTAGCCTCAAATATGGCTAACGTATCCTTAAACCTTCAAACATACTAGACTATGAATCCCCCCAATCAACTTTGGTTCAAGGGTGCATCTCGGAACTCCTTTGACACCTATCGTTGTAATTCTTCAACGCCGTCAGAGAGGTAACGGGTCCCGACGACCATACATGCAATGGACCACTATGTCCCTAAACTGGAACAATGGAGCCCAAATGCTCTTTTGTCGGATCTAAACGATCCCGTTAAGTTGATCTTAGTCTCAAGCTAGACTAACGTATCCTTAACAAACGTTTGAGTTGATCTTAGCCTCAAATATGGCTAACGTATCCTCAAACCAAACCCCCAAACCCAAATCTAAGATAATACGGATTTGGACTAGTCCACGCCCTACGGGCGACGACATAACTCGGTCTCCGTAAACAATCCACGGGCAACAAAACATAAAATAAACACACACGACACGAAGTGACCATCTGGAGAAGGAGAAAGTTGTTACCGCGGCGCGGTAGCGTAATTAACTGCAGGGGATTGCGCCTGCAGGGAAGAGCGTCCCCACAATCAAAAAACCCCTCAAGCGAGGGGGAATCTGACGAAGTCTGCTACACCGGACGCATCCATTCAAACCTTCGATGCACGGTGCCATAAATCAACTTGGCATCCTCGGAGAGGTGGACGGATAGCACCAATTAGCATCTGCCCCGAATCTCAGGCTAGACAGTCCGTCGACGCCGCCATTCGAAGGGGAACAACAACCTTTGGAAGTCGAAAGGGCACTTGATGCCTATAAATAGGACCTTTGGTCCTGCACAAATGATTATCATCTTTAAGATTTTTATTTTCAGAAACTTCAGTGCTTTGCTCTTGCCTTCAAGAACTCTCAGAGTTATATTTTCCTCAAAAGAAACTTTTTAGGTAAAAATTAACCTTGAATTAAATTAATTTCAATTAATAGAGCTTTGCTCTCATAGATCTTTGATCTAAAGAAAATCCTTTTGGGGTTTCACCAAATAGAGCTTTGCTCTCAGGAATCTGTTTCAGGGTTTCTCAACCCATGAACAGAACCTTGCATCTTTGGCAAAACATAGACCTCTTTGATCTAAAAGAAAATTGAACTCTTGAGTGTTCGAACATGGATAATGAAAATTAAAAAAAAGTAGTTTTGTATTTAATGGATTATATCAGCTTTTAATAGCAATGATCTCAGAGTCCTCGGAAGGATTTCTTTAAATTCCCCTTATTAGGATTTTGACAGTCACTCCTGTTTGCAGAGCATTGCTCTCAAAGAGTTTAACTCTCTGTGTATTTTCTTTATCGGTAATCTTCTTGTGATGTTTCCTCCGGGCATAATGGCGGTGCATTTATACAGTTTGCACGAGTTCATCACTTATGAAAATATCCGCGCACAGGGCCATCACCAAAACCAGGAGTTTACGGACGCCCAGTGTGCGGAGGTCATGGGTCGCCTCAACGCAAGCGGTGGTTGGCTGCTTCCTCGTCGTTCAGCTCTCTTGAAGGTCGTGCTGGGAGAAATATGGAGAGCACTTCCGGGGTTTCACGAGGCCCTACCGCTCAATGCGCTGGATGATGCCGAAGACAAGGTGCATTCAGTGTATCTGACGGGGCTGATCTCGAAGAAACGGCGGGACAGCCTCATCAACATCCTACATCAAATTTTCCAGCAGACGACGATAGTCGCTGCTTATCGAAGGCTGGGAAGGCTTGCCGAGGATCTTGACACACAGGAGCGCGAGAGGCTGCACACAAGAATATTCAGAAAGGCCAGAAGAACTCTGGATGGCCTTACTTTTGAATTCCTCAATCCGTGCCCTGGATCTGAGGTTATTCCATTGTAACTTTCGTTTATTACTTTTATGATTGTAAGAACTTCTGACAATATTAATGGAAATTTTTTTATCCCAGCTTGTCTTTATTATATATTTTTTGTTCTGAGTCTTTTGCCCATGCATGAATGAATGTGTCTTGAATGCTTGATCAAATGTAAATCGGATGCTCTTTCTGTTGCTTTTCTTCTTTCTCAGCATGTTGTCACAATTAGCATATAATAGAGTAGGCCTCTTGATTTCTTCATAGGATAGCGATGGCTTTGGCTGCAGGTTCAGATCTGCCTCCTAAGACTTTTCAACTTTAGGAGCCGTGAAGGTCTCATAGAGATTTTTCTCACTACGGATCGAGAGGATCTCGTAGGTGGGTTTTTCTCCTTAGAAATCGTGAGGATTCCTGAGTGTGTTTCCTCTTATAGGTCGTAAGGATCCTGTAAGAGAATTTTTCCCTCTTACGAGTCGAGAGGACTCGTAAGCGGTTGTTTCTCTCCTTGTCGAAACTCGACTTCGGAGAGTGAGACCCGTGGATAGTATGCAAGAGACAGTTTTAAATCGACTTGCAGAGTCCCATTGTTCAGGAAGCAAGTTTTTTAGTCCCTGCTGCCTGAGGCTTCATCTTGTAAGTTGAGACGAATCGGGAATCTTCCCGCGGAGACACTGGTTTCTTTGCGAGCCGACACGAATCAGGAGGCTCTCGTCAAGGATTGTTTGTTTCCCTGAGTTGAGGAATTTGCTAAGGATTATTTGTTTCCCTAGCGCCAAGGATTATTTGTTTCCTTGGTGTTGAAGCGAGTCGAGAATTTCCCACGGAGGCACTGGTTGCTCTGCGAGTCGACACGGATCAGGAGGCTCTCGTCAAGGATCGTTTGTTTCCCTGAGTTGAGGAATTTGCTAAGGATTATTTGTTTCCCAAGCGCCAAGGATTATCTGTTTCTTTGGTGTTGAAACGAGTCGAGAATTTCCCACGGAGGCACTGATTGCTCTGCGAGTCGATGCGGATCAGGAGGTTCTCGTCAAGGATTGTTTGTTTTCCTGAGTTGAGGTGTTTGCTAAGGATTATTTGTTTCCCTAGCACCAAGGATTATTTGTTTCCTTGGTGTTGAAACGAGTCAAGAATTTCCCACGGAGGCACTGGTTGCTCTGCGAGTCGACGCGGATCAGGAGGCTCTCGTCAATGATCGTTTGTTTCCCTGAGTTGAAGAATTTGCTAAGAATTATTTGTTTCCCTAGCGCCAAGGATTATTTGTTTCCTTGGTGTTGAAGCGAGTCGAGAATTTCCCACGGAGGCACTGGTTGCTCTGCGAGTCGACGCGGATCAGGAGGCTCTCGTCAAGGATCGTTTGTTTTCCTGAGTTGAGGAATTTGCTAAGGATTATTTGTTTCCCAAGCACCAAGGATTATTTGTTTCCTTGGTGTTGAAACGAGTCGAGAATTTCCCACGGAGGTACTGGTTGCTCTGCGAGTCGACGCGGATCAGGAGGCTCTCGTCAAGGATCGTTTGTTTCCCTGAGTTGAGGAATTTGCTAAGGATTATTTGTTTCCCTGGCGCCAAGGATTATTTGTTTCCTTGGTGTTGAAACGAGTCGAGAATTTCCCACGGAGGCACTGGTTGCTCTGCGAGTCGACGCGGATCAGGAGGTTCTCGTCAAGGATTGTTTGTTTCCCTGAGTTGAGGTGTTTGCTAAGGATTATTTGTTTCCCTAGCGCCAAGGATTATTTATTTCCTTGGTGTTGAAACGAGTCGAGAATTTCCCACGGAGGCACTGGTTGCTCTGCGAGTCGACGCGGATCAGGAGGCTCTCGTCAAGGATCGTTTGTTTCCCTGAGTTGAGGAATTTGGTAATGATTATTTGTTTCCCTAGCGCCAAGGATTATTTGTTTCCTTGGTGTTGAAACGAGTCGAGAATTTCTCACGAAGGCACTGGTTGCTCTGCGAGTCGACGCGGATCAGGAGGTTCTCGTCAAGGATTGTTTGTTTCCCTGAGTTGAGGTATTTGCTAAGGATTATTTGTTTCCCTAGCGCCAAGGATTATTTGTTTCCTTGGTGTTGAAACGAGTCGAGAATTTCCCACGGAGGCACTGGTTGCTCTGCGAGTCGACGCGGATCAGGAGGCTCTCGTCAAGGATCGTTTGTTTCCCTGAGTTGAGGAATTTGCTGAAGACACTGGTTTCTTCGGAGTTGGAATGAACCGTCGAGATTTGGCTTCGTTTTCTGGCGGAGCCTGTTGGGAGAGTATAGTTCCTTCTTTGTTTGTGCCCTTGGATTGTATACAGGTATCAATGTGATCTTAGCTGTAGGGCCAAAGTTTTATCGTTCATCATTTTTTTTGTTTTATTTCCGCGATGCTCTATCATTTCAGCTTTTATATCGCGAAGGTCGCGATTGCCAAATCATTTCGGCTATTTTTCACGGTGCCCAATCATTTCGGCTGTTTATTTTGTTTTCACTCGCTGCTTTTTATTGCGAGTTGCCCAATCATTTCGGCTATTTTGCATGCATACATTTTTACTTGCTGCTTTTTATTGCAAGTTGCCCCATCATTTCGGCTATTTCATATGCATGTGCGGCCTACTGGCTTTTCGCCGTAAATCTGAAATTAGACACCGGTTTCGGCATCAGCACCGCTACAACTGGGATATTGCCAGGAGCGAATCATCATTTTCCTCCGTCGATATCGAACAAAGGTGGCTTAGCGAACATGGTTAAGGTCCTGTCGACTAAGGCTTTTAACTTCATGAGCCGTAGGGGTCTCACAGAGGTATTTCTCCCTACAAGCCATGAGGATCTTGTAGGTGTATTTTCTCCTTAGGAATCGTGAGGATTCCTAAGTGTATGTTCCTCTGTAAGTCGTAAGGATCCTACAAGAGGGTTTTCTCCTTATAAATCGAGAGGACCTACAAGGGTTGTTTACCATGCAAACATATCCCCAATCAGGGATGAAACTTGGTTAGGGAAATGTTTATTCGCGCCTGTGGATTGCATACAAGAGTCAGTATTGAACCACTTGTAGGGCAATATTGGAAGTTGTGGGGGTTGCTCAAGCACAGGTTTAGGTCTCTGTAACTTAAGACTTTCAAATCTTATGAGCCGTGGGGGTCCCATAAGAGAGTTCTCCTTACGAGTCGTGAGGATCTCGCAAGTGTATTTTCTCTCTAGGAATCGTGAGTATCCATAAGTGTGTTACTCCCTTGTGAGTCATAAGGATCTCACGCGGGTGATTTCTCCTTACAAGGTCGAGAGGACCCTATAAGTGTCTTTTTTAACGAGGTTAAGCTCTTTCGGGTTTTCACAAACACTCGCCGGTAGTCCTGCTGTTTTTACTCATGGCGCCCTTTCGGGTTTTCATCCGTGCCCTTTTTTACTTATGGACATACCGTTTTTATTTTATATATTTTTTTTATTTTCTTCTTCTTTTTTTTTTTACGAGGCCGCGCCCTTTCGGGTTTTCACGAACACTCGCCGGTAGCCCTGTTGCTTTTACCCACGGCGCCCTTTCGGGTTTTCATCCGTGCTCTTTTTTGCTTATGGACATACCATTTTTATTTATTTATATATTTTTTTTATATTATATATATTTTTTATTTTGTCAGCCTATGGATGCTGCGGTATTAGTTTAAAGACGTCTCGGTCTGCTATTAGTTTAAGGACGTTTCTGTCCGTCATTGAGAAGGCTGGCTACTGCTTATAAAGCTTGAGCTTAGGAAGATAGCGAGCGGACATAGTCGTCGTCATCTATCATTGACCTAGGCTATGACTCATTAAGCGTAGTATTTCTTTAGGAAGCGACCGTTTATTGGCCTGAAAGGCCTTTCACCGTGCATGCCCATGAGTAGATAGGCCCCACCCTGGTAAACTTTATCTATGATGTACGGGCCTTCATAGTTTGGCTCGAATTTTCCCCGCTTGGTGCGATTGGGGATCATAGGCCTTTTGACCACTAGCACAAGCTCGCTTTGGCAGAATGTCCTCGGTCGGGTTAATCTTTCATATGAGCGCATCATCTTTGCTTTATAAGCTTCCAGATTTTGTTGCGCTATAAGCCGGGTTTCATCAAGGGCGTCAAGCTCCTCAAGCCGAAGGTGAGCATTTTCTTCGTCCGTCAGCTCGTAGTGGACTGCCACTCGTAGAGAGGGTAACTCTATCTCGAGGGGGGGTACTGCTTCCGTCCTAAATACCAACGCGTATGGCGTTGTGTTTGTGGCCGTCTTAAACGTAGTTCGATATGCCCAGAGAGCTTCTTGCAGTCTTTCGTGCCAGTCCTTCTTATTTCCGGACACCGTTTTCTTCATGATCTTTGTCAAAGTTTTGTTGAAGGCTTCAGCTAGACCGTTAGCTCGCGGATTGTAAACCGAGGAATATCTCCAGTCTATATTGTGTTGTTGCGAAGCGACTGATCTTGTGGCTTCTGTAAGCTGGCCCGTTATCGGAGATGATCCGTCGTGGAGTTCCAAACCGGTATAGGACGTGCGTCTTGAAGAAATGGAGGATATTCTCCGTCTTCACTTCCCTCAACGGTACTGCTTCTGCCCATTTGGAGAAGCAATCAGTCGTCGCCAGGATAAAACGATGTCCTCTAGACGATGCTGGTTCGATGGGGCCGACTATGTCAGTTCCCCACATCTCGAACGGCCAGCTAGCCACCGTTGGACGTAATGGATTTGGATGTTGGTGGATGAAGTCCCCATGGATTTGGCATGAGTGGCATTGCTTCGCATATTCGAGGCAGTCCTGAATCATCGTGGGCCAGTAGTAGCCCATCCGTTTTATCTTCAACTTCATCTTTGGGCCCGCTTGGTGAGAACCACAGAGTCCGTCATGAACTTCCTGAACGACTCTTTCTGCTTCATCAGGTCCTAAGCATCTCAGCCACAGAGAATCAAATGACCTCTTGTACAGAGTATCATTGACGAAGGCGAAAGACAGAGCTCGTTTCATGAGCTGATGTCTTGTGGACGCTTCTTCAGGCATTCGGTGGGACTTAAAGTAGTCTATGAAGACTTCCCTCCAATCCTCAGCCTTTTCCCTGTCTTCTATTTGCAAGGTCATCTGTTCAGTCGCTCCTTTTTCTTCGGATGATTCCGGAGATATTTTTGCCGGGGCAAGCACCCGACGGCTTTGTACCACGATTCTAACGTCATCGAGGTTCTCATCAGCCAGTTCTTTAGCAAGTTTGGCCAACGCGTCTGCTTTGCTGTTTTCCGCGCGCGGTATGTTCTCCAAAGTATAGGAGGGAATTTGGGTCAACAGTTGTTGCACCTTTTCACCGTACTTCACCAATTCCGGTTTGCATGTTTGGTAGTCACCATTTACTTGACTAACGACCAGTTGAGAATCTCCGTATATGAGGAGGTTTTCAATTCCCATGTCAATGGCGATCTCGAGGCCTGCTATCAAAGCTTCGTATTCGGCTTCGTTATTTGTCCTCGGCTCTGTTAGGGAGAAGGCAAAATGCATTATCCCACCTTGTGGAGTTACAAAGATGAGTCATGCCCCCGATTTGATTATAGGGGCACTTTGTTTGCGTTTCTTCATGGAAGATGCTCCATCGAAATAAAGCTCCCATTGGGTATCACCACCGTCGATTGCATCAAACGCATGTTCGTCTGGAAGATCGCAATTTAAAGGAGAATCGGCAGGTATCGGATGCTCAGCGAGGAAGTCGGCGATGGCCTGGCCTTTTACTGCCTTGAGAGGCTGATAGGTTATCGAGAACTCCATCAAGAGCAGGGCCCATTTAGCGAGTCGTCCCGTTAATATGGCCTTCGACATCAAATATTTAAGGGGGTCCACCTTCGAGATGAGACGGACTTCGTGCGCCAATGCATAGTGTCTAAGCTTTATTATCGCAAAGATCAACGCCAGGCAATGTTTTTCAATGAGGGAGTAGTTGCTTTCTGCCCCCAGCAGAACTCGACTTAAGTAGTAGAGTGCTCTTTCCTTCCCTTGGTCGTTCTCTTGTGCCCATAATGCGCCTAAGGAACCTTCGAGGGTGGTTGTATAAAGAATGAGGGGTTTTCCCTTGACCGGAGCAGCCAACACTGGCGAGTTCTGCAGGTATTGTTTGATCTCGTCTAGCGCGCTTTGGCATTTTTGGTCCCAGACGAACGGGGTTCCCTTCTTCATCAGGTGGCTGTAAAGACGACACTTGCCTGAAAGGTTAGCTATAAATCGTCGTATATACGCGAGCTTCCCTTGGAGAGACCGCAGCTGTTTGAGAGTCCTTCCCGGAGGCATTTCCATGATCGCCTTGATCTTTGACGGATCTATCTTGATACCCCGGTGTCGGACGATGAATCCTAGGAATTTACCCGAGGAAACCCCAAACGCACACTTAAGAGGGTTCATCTTCAAGTTGTATTGTCGAAGGCGTCGAAATACAGTCTTTAGATGGTTGAGATGTTCCTCGTATGATTTGCTCTTGACCACGAGGTCGTCGATATAACATTCGACGATTTCATGTATAAGGTCATCGAAGATCTTTGTCATGGCCCTCTGATAGGTGGCGCTGGCGTTCTTCAGACCGAAGGGCATCACCTTGTACCAGAATATACCCAAAGGAGTCCTGAAGGCAGTGTGCTTCTGGTCTTCGGGATGCATTTTTATCTGATTATATCCTGACGAGCCGTCCATGAAGGAGAAAACCTCATGAGTGGATGTATTGTCTATCATCAGTTCGGTAAGTGGCACTGGGAAATCGTCCTTCGGGCAGGCTTTATTGATATCCCGGAAGTCTACGTATATGCGCACCGTCCCATTTTTCTTCATCACCGGGACGATGTTGGCGACATTCAGGGTATTGAACTTCCTGGATGAAGCTAGAGTCGATTAGCTTCTTGACTTCGGCATTGATACTCATCTCAAGTTCGAGCCGCATTCTTCTCGGCGCCTGTTTGACTGGCTTGACACCTGGGGATATCGCCAATCTATGCATAGCAATTTCTGGATCTAGTCCGGGCATTTCGGAATAGTTCCATGCGAAGCAATCTTTATGCTGTAGAAGCACGTCCTTTAACGCAGCCACCCTTTTTTCAGATAGCAGCTTGCTGATGAATGTCGGTCGCGAGTCATTCGTCGTTCCCAACTCAATTTTCTTAAGGTTGTTTGCAGTGGTATGAATTCCATCTTCCAGCTCTTTTGGCGCTGGTGGAAATTCTGAGATTACCTCGTCGTTGCTGTTTTCGAAGCACCAGGGAATGTCATCCATGTTCTCGGGCTCTCCTTTTGATATCGTTATCACGTGGCAAGTACGAATTCGCTTCCAATCCCAATGTGGAACTGGTTCTTCTTTCGTGGCCTTGGGTTCGTGCTTCTGTGGCGGCGCTACCCTCCACTTGTCAGACAGAGCGAACTTGCCAAGCTGATACTGATCTTCAACCCAATTCTTGAAGGTGAAGCAGTCTTCGAGAGGATGCCCTACCACTTGATGATAAAAGCAATAGTCGAGGTGTGAGACCTCGCCCACTTGTTCGGGGTGTTTAGACTCCGGCAGTATAAGTATCTGATGTTTTAGAGCGAGGTCAAGTATCTTCTTCGTCTTGTCCCGCGGAAACGAGTATGCTCGACCCATTTTCTTCATAAGGGATAGATCAATAACGCTCGACTCCCATTTGCGTTGCTTCTTAGCCTTGCTTTGTTGCTGTTGAGCGCCTTTTTGGCCTTTTGACTTATTTCTGCTTTTGCGTCCAGCCTTCTTTATAACAGGTTGACAAGGAGCGGCATTTTCATCTTTCACGGCTTGTTGGAGAAGGCGCTGCGTTTTGTCTTTCTCGTAGATGACCATTTCGCGGTTATGATCGTCTCGGACTTTTTGAACCGCTTCCTTTATAAGCTTGTCCATTTGTTCTTCGAACGATGGACTGGGCTTTTTTGCATCTGGAACTTTCACCGTCTCAGGATTAGCGTCCTCCCATTGAGCATCCGCTTCTTCATCGAAGTCATACATGACATAGCAGCTGTTTAGTAGCTCTCGTTTCTTTGACCGGACGTATCCAAGTCCTTTTGTCTCCATTCTCCCATTAGGCAGTTTGCGTTGAGTTCCGGGAACGTTCCAGACTTTGTGATAGAACTTGGCTTTTCGAACGGTCTGCTTGAAGGATATCCCCTGGCGTTTCAGCAGCTTTTTCAAACCTTCCGTATAATATCTGGGAAGACGGATAGGCTGAAGCCTGTCGAGCGTAGGATCTGCGCCATGCCAGATTTCTTTTTCCACCTTGGTTTCTTCAGAGCGGTAGAACAGAATTGCTTTTTCTCTTTCTCGCCTGGGAGGGATATAGAACGTTTGCACCTCTTCTACATTGTAAATATTAAGTGCATCCAGTTCTTTATGGTGTTTAAGCGGCACTATAGCGACTTGTAGACTTTGCTCTTCGTCAGCGGACGTTCGTATTGAAGGTCGAGCAGAGAATACAGCATGGATCTCATCTTCCGAGTTGCTACCAAAGACCAACGTAGGAGCGGACGGCCTTGGCTTGTTGTGTTGGGATGGACCCGAATAAACTATCTCCTCTTCCTCCTCGGTATCACTGCCGAAGACAGGGATGGTGGCGTTAGCTTTGTTCTCCGGCTTGTGACACTTCTCCGTGTCTTCGAAATCCGGTAAGAAGTATTTGGCATCTTCATATTTGCGGACCTCGTTCACAGAGAACGGGTTCAGTTCTCCCGTCACGGTATACTCGAAACCATCCTTAAAATACTTCATACACCGATGTTGCATAGAAGGGATGATGTTGTACTCGTGTAACCATGGTCGGCCGAGCAAAGCGTTGTAGCATGTCTTGGCGTCTATGACGTGGAACTTAATGTCCATGACGAGTAGCCCGAAGCGTAGCGTCAGTATTACAGACCTAAGAGTTCTTAATGACTGGGAGTCGAACCCGGAAATGGTAATCTTGTCCTGAGCAAAGTGTTGGACGCTCATGCAGATTTCTTTTAACACCCGCACGTTGAGGAGATTAACGGAGGATCCATTGTCGATCAGGATCTTGCTTATCTTTATATCATGGCAGTATCCTGAGACATAGAGGGGGCGATTGTGTTCGCACGTCCCAAGGAGAAGGTCCTCGTCGCCGAAAGAGACATCGGCCGTGTGCACTTCCTCCAATTCATCCTTCATCTTTTCCTCGTCCAGGCAAGCTTGGAATAGTTCCGGATCCTGTAGTGCCTTGATTAATGAATCTCTCGCCTCCTTTGATAGCAAAAGGGCGTCAAGAATGCTGAGCTGTGAGGGTAGCTTCCTCAGATGCGGGTCCTTGGCACTTAGCTCCTCCACCACTTGGTCATCTAAGACGATATCTTCGGATACATTTTCTTTCCCTTTATCTTTTCTGTTCGAGGGTCCGAGATTCTTTTCAGGCAGCGTCCGATTCCGCAGCCGAATATTTTCGCAAACCTTCGGCTCTTCTTCTTTTCCTGAAGTGGACTCTTTAAAGAGAGGGGCAAGTTCTAGCTCCTCATCAGAATCGCTCCCGAATGTAGGCACTTGTGACCCGCCGGTGTTAACCATGCGACAATCTCCGGTGGTTCTTTTAAGCTCTTCGGTCGTATTTTTCCGCTCCCGACGAGTTTTACGCTTCTCCCGTTTAAGGCGTTGTCGATGAGCAACATATCCTTGCCACCATCTATCGAAAGCGTTGCACTCTTGAGTGGGGTGTGAAACCTTCTGATGATATAAGCAATAGGAGGGGTGCATTTCTATTTCACCAGTAATTTTTCCTTCGGAGGATGGTAGCTTCATGCCCATTGATATGGCCTTAGCAAACCTTTTCTTCATCTTGAATTGGCTTTTGTTGATGGTGGAGGCATTTTGCTCCAGTGGGATCGTCTCA
The DNA here is from genome assembly GCA_030015575.1 of Agapanthus africanus. Lineage (NCBI taxonomy): Eukaryota > Viridiplantae > Streptophyta > Magnoliopsida > Asparagales > Amaryllidaceae > Agapanthus > Agapanthus africanus. The sequence continues at coordinate 28,946,705 of CM057338.1, forward strand.
GCTCTTTCATCAAGTCGCTGGTGTTTGGCCTTTTCAAATATGACCGCCTCGCGTTCTCGATCGGCTTTACTTTTCAACCGAGCTTCATTAAGGAACGCGTCAATTACTTCATCTGATGGCCCCAGAATTTTTGGTTCAGGATCTGCCCCCAGCGTTTCAGTACAAGGAGTTTCCTCATGTCCATGAACGAATGGAAAATCACATGACAGCTCGCCACACATTCTTCGGATTCATCAGATGAACTTTCTCCCTCATCTTCCTCTTGAAAGACATGATTGAGGAACTCTTGGAATATAATGGGAGTCCGTGCCTTCTGGTTGTATTCCTCCAGTGCGTCAATTTGTTTTTGTAAGTCCGTGCGCTTGTCGCCAGGCTTCATGGGCTTCTTTGATTTCTTTTTCTTCTTCTTCGAAGATTTTGACGGCTGGTTGCGAGTGCTTGAGCCACCACCATCGGTCTTTAGAGTTGGACGTGGCTTCAACATCCCTTCAATGACCTGCGGTTCCAACGGGTTCTCCCACCTAATCGCTGGACATGTCTGAAGATCGTTTAGCATCCTCTTTGTCTTGGCTGATAACACAACCTCCCAAGGGGCTTCTTCAACGACGGAGCATGTTGCCCCCGGCGTATTTGTCCCCTTAGAGGTGTGGGGCTACGGGGGATTCACCTTCCATTTGTCAGATAACGCGAATTTGCCCTGTCGGTACTGGTTTTCAAGCCAATTTTTGAAAACGTAGCAATCTTTGATTGGATGGCCCAGTACTCGATGATAAGGACAGTAGTTGGGCTCATTGACATCACTTGGTTGCAACGGACGTTTTGGATCCGGCAGATTTATGAGTCGGTTGCGCAACGCCAGCTCGAATAACCTTCTCGTTTTATCGCGGGGAAAAGAGTAAGAACGTCCTAGCCTCTCCTCAAGGGCTACGTACGGGCGCATATTATTTTGACGCATAACCAGCTTCAAGTTGCTCAGTGGTTGTTTAGCATTAGCGATGACGATCGCTTTTCCCTTCCCTTTGTCATTTTGGGAGTCCGGCTTTGGAAGAGGAGGTTTATGGCCCATCTGATCCATCTGCGCTAGCTTGTCAATCAAGGCTTGGAAGGTAGTCGGCTTGAAAAATATCATAAATTGCGAGATGGTTGCTTGCGGATCAAGGGTTCCCACAAACATACCCACCACAGGAGCTTCTTCAATGCGCTACTCGCACTTCGACCATAAGTTCCGCCATCGTATAGCGTACTGAACCCACGTCTCGCCTGGCTTTACCCTGGCGTTAATCAGTGCCATCATCGGGATGCGTTCACTGGCGCTTGCAAAACGCTGAGTAAACAGCAGCTCCATCTCTGCGAAGGTTTTAATAGAGTCGTTCGGGAGCTCAGAGTACCACTCGAACGCCGTATCTGATAAGCTTCCAACAAACTGGCGAAGCAACAGCTTGTCGTCACCGCCGGTGTTGCCACAGAGTGCCCTGAACTGGGCAACATGCTGGTAAGGATTGCCCGTCCCCTTGTAGACATGGAACTTAGGAATTGTGTAACCGGGTGGGTACTTGATTTGATCGTACCAACTTGGATATGGTCGCCTTGTTTTTACAACCTGGCCGGCTGCTTCGGTCGCATGATGAACCCGTATTTGTTGGGCGATGTACTCGTTCAAATCAGCTTTGGAGATTGTATCCTCTTTAGCCGTCGACAGAGCTGGTGGAGGATTTGATGTCTCTCCTTTATTGTCTCCAAGGACGATGGGGGGCTCTTCGGCCGGAGGATCTTGTTATATCATCATCTCTATCATGTCCTGGAAGAGGAGGCCCATACGCTGTATGTTGGCTGCTTGTTCAGCAGCCTCTTTGTCCTTCTTCTCCAATATTCGACGAAGGAATTCAGCGTCGGTTTCTTCCTCCTGGCGTTCATCCGAAGACGTTTCAGGGTTTTCTTTTGGCCCTGTAAGTGCGGCCATAGCGTTCATCATCTCTTGGAGCTTCTGCTGCTGCTGCTGCTCCTGCGCCTTGGTCACTGATCGCGTAAGTGGTCGATGACCCGTAGATATGCGACTGTCCTCTTTACCAGACGCCACATAGACGGTATGAACTACAATGCCCCCTGACTTAGGGCGTTTGGGTTCACCATCTCTGATATTTGTCGCCGGCGCAGGGGTTTTCTCCGGCCTCCTTCTTTTGTGGGCCGTTGAAGTTGAAGGGGCCGTTGCAGTGGGCACCCTGGTGATTGTTGTCCTCTGCTTCTCAATAGGACGGGCTTTTTCTTTTTGCACCTTAGTCTTCTTTTGTTGACGAGAGTGATCTGGGTCGATCACGGAGTCTTGAACCTTTCGCCAAACCTTGTATATTTTTTAGGACAGCCGTTGAGGGGGCTGTTCATGCTTTGTTTCCGGAACTCTATCCGCAGGTGGAGGAGATCTTTTCAGTGTAGCGGTTGGAGAGTTCTAACGTACCCTCCTCAGCAGTTCAAAGCTGTTCCCAGTTGGAACTGCAGCGTTGACTTCTACCACTGGAGCCGGTGGAGTTAGCCCTGAGGGGGAGTTGCCCCCTGCTTTCTCACTCGTTGCCAATAGCGACGTCGAGCATGACGAGCCGTTGGGACTGGCTCGGAGATTAAGACAGCTTCTTTTTGCCCCCTGTCTGAATGAGGCGCCGCTGGTGTTAACCTCTTAAAGACTGAAGTTTTATTTTGAGGGATTATATTCAACCTGTCTAAGACAGATCCTCTAGCAGGGGCAGGAGCAGGAATCGTTAGTCTTGAAAAGACTGACTCTTTGACAGGGGAAGCCGCCTTGACGTCTTCTGGAGCAACAGTTATTGCCTTCCTTGAGACAGCCAATTTAGAGTTCTGATCCATCCTGGCGAAAACAGAGGCTGTTGGTTTGGTAGCTGGCGACTCGTTGACAGGGGCCGTCGTAGCAGTGAGCCGGTCGAAGACCGACTTCTTGTTCACTTCCAGTGCAGGTATTGGCATAGAGAAGCTTGTATGTGGGATCATGGTCCCGAAAAACAGGCCGGTGGTGGCCTGGGTCACCTGGTCTACCGGCAGAGCGAGGAAGGAAGCCGCTTGGGGCCCATATGCTACACCTCCGGGAGAAGTGGAGCGTCCGTTGCAGTGGCACTTCGAGCAGTTGGTGCAGTTAGAGGCCATTGATGCTTGAGTTCTGCGCCAGGCAAAAGACCAAATCTTAGTAACTTGAAATCCAAAGGCAACCATTTAACAAACCGCGATTGGTTCGCGAAGACGACACACGAAGTGTGGAGTGGAAAGAGAAAAAGGTCCCACCGGGCGTGCCAGAATCTGTTCCCCTCCGAAGGACGGCGCACAAGACTACGAGGTCCTGACGCTGAGATTCGAGGTAGATGCTATTTGGTTTTATCCGTCCACCTCTCCGAAAATGCCAAGTTGATTTATGGCACCGTGTATCGGAGTTTTAGACGGATACGGCCGATGTAGCAGACTTCGTCAGATCCCCCCTCGCTTGAAGGGTTTTTTTATTGTGGGGACGCTCTTCCCTGCAGGCGCAAGCCCCTGTAGTTAATTACGCTACCGCATCGCCTTAGCAACTTTCTCCTTCTCCAGAATTTCACTTCGTGTATGTTAGTTTTGTTTGTGGTTGCCCGTGGATTGTATACGGAGACTGAGTAATGCCGTCGCCCGTAGGACGTGGATTAGTCCAAATCCGTATTTACTTAGATTTGGGTTTGGTGTTTTGGTTTAAGGTTACATTAGCCGTATTGAGGCTAAGATCGACTTAAACGTTCGTTAAGGATACGTTAGTCCTGTTTGAGACTAAGATCGACTTAACGTAGTGATCCATTTAATATATGGCCGTCAGGACTCGTCACCTCTCTGATGTCGTTGAAGGATTACAACGATAGGTGTCAGAGGAGCTCGGAGATGTACCCTCGAACCAGAGTTGATTTGGAATTTTATAATCCATTTGAATTTTTAAGGATACGTTAGCCGTGTTTGGGGCTAAGATCGACTTAAACGGGATCGTTTAGATCCGGTAAAAGAGCATTTGGAGGATCTATTGTTCCAGTTTAGGGACGTGGTGGTCCATGTTCCAGTTTAAGGACATGATGGTCCAACATTAGTTTAAGGACGTTTCGGTCCAATATTCCAGTTTAGAGACGTGGTGGTCCATCGCCAGTTTAGGGACGTGGTGGTCCATATTCCAGTTTAGGGACGTGGTGGTCTATGTTCCAGTTTAAGGATGTGATGGTCCAACATTAGTTTAAGGACGTTTCGGTCCAATATTAGTTTAAGGACGTCTCGGTCCAATATTAGTTTAAGGACGTCTCGGTCCATGAGTTTAAGGACCCCGCAGTCCGTATCGATATGTGGTCGTCGGGACCCGTCACCTCTCTGACGTCGTTGAAGGATTAAGAGGAGCTCGGGGATGTACTCTCGAACCGGATATAAATTGATTTAAGAGAGCAGTTGTGCTCAGTCAATTTAATTTAAGGACTTACGGCCAAAATTGGGCTAAGTCCAGTTGGAAATGTTCACATTTTGTTTGCATTTGGCCTATTAGGCCTTTGTTTGGGCTTTCCCCTTTTTAGAATAATGCATAGCATTACTTCAGGCCATTTATGCCTATTTTGACTGGGCTCTGCCCTTTTTCATTATAATACAGAGCATTTGTTTTGGTCCATTGGACCTCTCAATTGGGCTCTGCCGTTTAAATAATGCATAGCATTATTTTTGGTCTGTTTAGACCTTTGACTTGGGCCTGGCCCTTTAGGAAATGCATTGCATTTATCAGGCGCTTTGCGGCAATCAGAGAGCGCAAGCGCTTATAGTGTTGACACGTGTTGCGCAAGCGCAGTGCGCTGCGCTAATGCGCTGCGCCTGCGCTGCTGACACGTGGCGCGCTCTGGTGGCTTGCGCCAATCCAGGAGCGCAACAGCGCAGCACTTTGATTTAAGAATCTTTTAGATTCAAGAACCAATGGTTCATAAGAAGAAGTGCAAAGCACTATTCGTTTCCTTGATCTGATTTAGATCAAAGAAAAACAAGTTTTTCTTTTTATTTCAAGAACCATAGGTTCATAAAAGTGCAAAGCACTATTTTTTTATTTTTGTTTTTTCTTGTTTTAAAGAACCCGTGGTTCATAAGAAGTGCAAAGCACTGTTTATTATATGAAGATCATTGATCTGGTTTTTAGATCAATGATCTATTAGAAGAAATTTCTTCTCTCTTGTGAAGGTTTTTACCTTTTTCTTGAAATTTTTCTCAGAGTTCTCTCTGTTTGAAGCTTCTTGATTTTTCAAGAATGTTCATGCCTTTGAATTGAGGTCTGGGGTCCTTTTTATAGTGCCCATAAATTAGTTAAATTTGTTAAAGAGATATTTCTCTGAGTGATTTGGGGAATTTTCCCCACCGTTGGATCTTTGATCCAAAGGCCTCCGTTTTACAGAAGAAAATCTTCTTATTTTAACAAGAACAGAAAAGATTTCTTTAAAATTTCAATTCTGTTTTGCGCAAACGCCCCAGGGCGTGACACGTGTCGCGCAGCGCAGCGCTTGCGCGGCTGTGCTTGCGCAACTGCGCAGACACGCGTCGTGCAGTGCAGCGCAGCGCTTGCGCGGCTGTACTTGCGCAACTGCGCAGACACGTGTCGCGCAGCGTAGCTCTTGCGCAACTGAAGCGTGCTTCCTTTACTTTTTGTTTTAAAAGAGCCTTGCTCTGATTGGACGCAGTGCCTTGGGCGCTGTGCTGACGCATCGACTTCTGACACGTGGCATCCTGCGCACAGCGCTGAGGATCTGAAGCGTTGCTTCATTTATTAAAATTTAGATTTTCAAGGTAGAGCTTTGCTCTGATTGGGGGAATCGGAAGTGTTGCTTCACCTGAGATATCTTTTCATCTCCTCTTTTCAAGTCAAACTTGTATTTCCCCGAAATTTTGATTTCCCGGGTCTTGGAAATAATTCCACTGCGCACAAAATTTTCTGTGTTTGGGTCTATATATAACTCAAGGCCGAGCCTTTTCTTTTCTTATCTTCAGAGAACTTCTTCAATCATGGCTTGCAACCGCCCTCACGCCCGCCGACAACCGTGGGAAGTGCCGATCCGGGACATCGTTCCCCGTTTTGCTGCGCGCTTGTTGGACCCTTCCTTTACGGACGAGCAGTGCGATGCTGCAATGTACGAGCTTTTGACTCGTGTGGGGTCTCCTCTTCCTCCGCACTCCATTTGGCTCCGGATGATCCTTGCCTCGGTGCTCGCCGATCTTCCTCCTCCTCCAGTAGAGATGTCATCGGCAATGCTCGACGCCGCCGAGGATAAGATCGAGTGCTTCTTTGAAGCACACTTGATCACCAAAGCCCTGAGGGACTGTTCTTTCCACTTGCTGAGCCAGATACGGGCTCGCCGGGTTGTCATCGCCACCTTTTCTGACGAATGTGGCGATGATCGTTGGGCGTCTACTTCTCGGGAGGACCGACGCTTCAACGTGGTGGAGAAGACAGAAAGGGAACTGGAGAATCTGCTTCTTATTTTTGCGAACCCCTTGTCTTTCCGATCCCATATTTGGTGATCTTTTTTAAATGTAATAATAAATAAATGTTTTAATTAAGTATTTTATTATCTGTCAAGTGTTCTTTTTATTTTAGCTCTCTGTTATACTTGTGCATCGTATGATTTAATTTGCTATTATTAGGTGCATGTGATACTTGCAAGGATAAATTGCCTTTGGTGTTCAGTCTCTTTTATGAAGCAGTGCTTTACTTTTCAGTTTTAGAAATAGAGTTTTGTTCTGATTGAGGGGAAACAGCTGCCTCAGTTTAAATTTCAAATTTTGAAATTTTAAATGGAGCTTTGCTCTCTGATTGGGGGAAACAAATGCCCCCCACCGCTGCGCTCACGTAGCTCACACGTGAGTGCAGCGGTGGCAGCCTTTCCACCGTTGGATTGTCTTGGAAGTCGGATCGACTTCCAGCGCCTATAAATAGAGCCTTTGGCCCTTGAGATGACTGCTTGTTCATCTTCTTGTTTTCTTGTTCTTGAGAATTTAATTCTCCTTCAGAGCCAAACTCTCTGCTTTAAGAAATTTCTTAAGAGTCAAAACTCTGTCCAAATTTGGTAAGGATTGAGCTTATTAACCGAGCTTTGCTCTTTTCAGATCTTAGATCTTAAAAATGTTTTAGGGTTTTACCCATTAACAGAGCCGTGCTCCTCTTTAGATCATAGATCTTCAAGATATAATCTCTGTTTTTAGGGTGATTTTAACCCATGAACTGGAACACTGTTCATCTTCCATGAAGAACTCTTAGAGTTTGTTCACAGATCTTGAAGATCTTGGAATTTTTAACTTAATAAAAGCTTTGCTTTTAGGTTTTTGATTGATTATTCCATCGTCCTCACAGAGCATAGCTCTCAAAATCTTTAGGGGATTTTATTCCTCTCTTGATTAGAGTTGACAGGTGTCACTCCTGTCTGTAGAGCGTTGCTCTCAAGGGAGATTAACTCCTTGGCCCGATGGGCCTATCATTAAATGAAAATCCTTTTAGGATTTTCTATTTAATGAATGATTGTCTCATCAATGATGAGCCGTCATCCTTATTGTGTGGGTCCCCTTTGGTCCCTTTCCACTGCATTGCAGTGTGGTACGAATTTAAAGTACTAAGTGCCAGAAATTAAACTGTAGCATTGACGGTTAACTCTTGTTCTTTTTTTCGCGCAGGTACTATTTCTTTCAACACTTCTTTTCCGTTTGTTCGTCCGGAAAGTGCATTCCCTGACACGCCCATGGATAGGGAAGTCTTTGCGCTGATCAAAGATCACGACCCTGAGCAAAAGTCTATTCATTTATGGGGCTTGTGGTACAATCAAATCATCCAGAGTCGACGCGGCTTTTCTTGTATGGTGCCTTCGGAGCCCATTTCGGTGATCCCCTACGCCGACTCACCCCCAATGAACTATGTCGTAGAGGAGGTTAACTGGACTTCGGAAGGTTTCCTTCATCCCTCTATGGCTGCGGTACTCGTACAGCCACCGATGGCTTTGGATACTCTGGGACGACGTGTATGTCAAGGAGAGTCGCGCCCTTGGGGACAGCCGTACATGATAGGCTTGACTCCCCGCCATCCAGCCAGGTACTTGCAGTGGGCCCGGTATATTTTGTCGGCCAAGAAATCACAGCTGCTAAAGCTTGGGTTGTACCCCGCGATTTATGCGTCTCTCTTCCAGTATTCCACACCCCCTGTATGGTGGGTCAAAGCCTTCTTGGAACAATAGAACGTTCCAACTCATACCTTTCTTCTATCAGATCAGGAAGTCTCAATCTCTTTGGAGGAATTCACGGAGATCTCCGGTTTGCCTGTCAAGGAAGAACATTACGAGGAGCTACTTCCTCCTGACGAGTACATCTTTGCCACCAAGTCAATGGTGATGGGCCTTACCCAGGAGAACGCTATTCAACCTAAGTCTGATTAAGGTGTTGAATATTTATGAGAGTCTATTTCTCGAATCCGGAAGCCACGGGGTTAACTTCACAGATTTCATTGCCCGTTTTCTCCGCCCAGAAGTCCTGTCGAAGGAAGCCGCGAAATTTGCCAAACTTGACGATCCTTTTGGCTTTGGTTTGGACAACCAGCCGGCAGTGGAAGCGTACCAGAGGAATTTCTTTCTTCCTGAAACCCTGGTCGTCTCTTTCGCAGAGCTCGCATCCTCCGACGTCGACGAAGAGGCGTTCTTTTTGGGGTTCCTCTTTCTATGGCTAAGCTGGTTTGTGATCCAAATGCACCCTCGCTATATGAGGCCGTCCGTTTTCTATCCGGCTCCCCGAATGGTTGTTGGGATGCGAGTGGCGGTTGGGTCGCTGGGCTAGCTCATTTGTATCATAGACTTAGCTTGGCGGCAGACACCACGCAACCAGGGGTGCAGTCCGTAAATTTCCCGATGCACTATTTCACTTCGTGGCTCGAGCTGCATGTGCTCGGCGCTTCTGGAGTCCACAAGCGGCCCCGTTTCTACGAAAGTTATAACTTTCATCGGGTTATGCGGCTAGTTGACACTTCCGCTTTGGAACCGACTCAGCGAGAGGCTCGGGGCTTGGTTCTTCGCTCGAGTATGGTCGGAATGGCATGACCTTCATCGATAAGGTCTTAACCATCGGCAAAGAATCTGCAAAAATGGTGCAGCCTCTGCACGACACTTTTAAAGATGGGGCTTCTACCTTGAAAGCTCGGGAGATTCTTCACTTATATTCAATCAGGCCAGGCTTTCTAGTGTTTAGGCAGAACGATTCGGCGCTGTTCATGAGATACAACCCATAACGTTTTGCCCAACAATCGAGCTACAATCAGGGCGTCCCGCTCGAGGCCTTCCTAGCTGAGTCGGTTGCCACAGAAGAGGGTGTCCGCAACGCGCTACACCATTTTATGCGGCTTAACACCGGGTCTAACTTCTTTATCAGTGAGCTGAGCTGCGTCCTGAAGGTGTTGAACGTATACGTGGCGTGGTACCAGCACGCGATGGGTGCTGTTATCAGGGAGAAAAAGCGATTATTGCTTGATCGCAAGGGTGTTGTCCCAGCTGGTAATCCAGCCGTTCCTTTGAAGCGACGGACCATCGTTCGTCCTCCCTTGAGAGAAACTGCTGCGGTTGTGGTTTCGCGCGCCTTTCCTGATAAGCCTTTACCTCGTGTGCCTATAAAAGCGGTAACTGCAGCGTCTCCCGAGTCCGGCGTGGGTATGAAGATCGGGACTCGTCGCCCAAAGTTGCCTGCCAAGCGCAAGCTCCTATTGCCGGCCGTCGGCGTCCACTCACAGAAGAAGAAGTCGCTATTTTCTGCGGACGTTGCATTCGGCCAGGAGCCTCATGCTCCTTACAGTGAAGGATTAAGTGAGTACGGGACCAATGAGGGTCTATTTATCGCGCCTGTAGACGATATCGATCTTCAAGCTGCCCTTATGGCTTCCGAGCAACTGACTCGCGATGAAGCAGCACTGATCACTATCGCACAGTCAGGTATACTTCAGTTATATTTTTCCAAGTTCATTCCTTCCTTATTTTTACTAATGTCCTTTTCTTCAATAGGTATCTCTGCCAAAGAGGCTCTCGCGGCTTCTCTTAAAACATTTGAAGAGGAAGAGAGGCTTCGTGCTTCTTTACGCCTTGGTATAATTCGGCTTATTATGCCTTCATTCCCTTTTTCTTTTATTTGTGGTCTGACCCCCTCCTTTACTTTGTTGTAGGGACTACCTTAACACGGGTTATCTCAAGTGTGGTGCCGATCCCGAGCTGTGATGCGGCGACGCTTCCGGAGCCGGTTATTGTGGCCCTAGCTCCCCCGCCAGTACAGCAAGAGGCTTCACCTAAACAGCCGATGACGGACGCTGTAGCGGCTCCAGAGGCAGAGCTTGGTTCAGACGATGATGTCCCTTTGACGGAGGTCTTGAGGAGATCGCTTCTCACTACTCAGACCGAAAAGAAGCGTAGGAAGCGTGCGGCTAGGGAACGTGATGCTGCTTTGGCCATGGGTGCATGTTCAAGAATTACCCCATCTGTCGCTGTTCCTCCAGAGGATGCTCAGCTGCCCTGTCTACCGCCTATAGACAGGTTGCGCGCACGGGTCGGGAAGAGACCGAAAAGCCGCCCGAAGGTAACGTAACGCTGAGTCTTTTATTAGAATTTGGTCTTCAAATTCTTATATATCATATCTGTTTACCGCCGAAAACAGAGACGAAACCGCATAGGTTGTCTTGCCTGAATTTGGGGGCAGATGCTATTTGGGTTTTATCCGTCCACCTCTCCGAAGATGCCAAGTTGATTTATGACACCGTATATCGGAGGTTTAGACAGATGCGGCCGATGTAACAGACTTCGTCAGATTCCCCCTCGTTGTGAGTGGTTTTTGATTGTGGGGATGCTATTTCCTGCAGGCGCAAGCCCCTGCAGTTAATTACGCTACCGCATCGCGGTAACAACTTTCTCCTTCTCCAGATGGTCACTTCATGTCGTGTTTGTTTGTTTTATTTTCGGTTGCCCGTGGATCGTATACGGAAACTAATTTATGTTGTCGCCCGTAAGGCGTAGATTAGTCCAAATCCAAATTTTCTTAGATTTGGGTTTGGGTTGGTTTAGGGATCGTTAATCTTGTTTTAGATTAAGATCAACTTAAACGTTTGTTGAGGACACGTTAGTCTAATCTTAAACTAAGATCTACTCAACATGATTTGAGGATCATTTAGATCCAACGAAAGAGCATTTGGGCTCTATCGTTTTAGTTTAGGGACGTTATGGTCCATTGGGTTTAGGGACATCATCGTCCATAGAGTTTAAGGACATCATAGTCTACAGTTTTAAAGATGTCATAGTCTATAGAGCTTATTTTAAGGACATTACGGTCCAAAGTTAGTTTAAGGACATTACGGTCCGTAGTTAGTTTCATTACGTTCCATAGTTTAGATGTAACCATGGGTTGGAAATGCACCAGATAGTTATTGGTCGTCGAGACCCACCACCTCTCTGAAGACATTGAAGAATTACAACGACATTTATCAGAGGTGTGAAGAGATGTACTCTTGAACCAAATGTCAGATTGAGAGGGAATGGGATGAACATTATTTTGAATGCCATATGAGATGACTAATTTTGGAAGACCTGAGTATAATGTGGGCTCAGTCAAAAGGGATTTTGGCTTTAGAAGACCTAGCTGATTTGGGCTAAGATTAGCCTCATTATAGTGTTAAACACTAGAGTATGTTCAGCGCTCACGTACTCCCACGTGAGGCCTTAAAGTATTGTTTAAGCACCGAAGATTTGAAGCGCTTACGTGGGGTCACGTGAAGCGCTTGAAGTAGTGTTAAACACTGAAAGTCTGAGGCACTCACGTGGGATCATGTGAGGCGCCTGAGATTTGGCACAGCTTCTCTGGATTTGTTCCCTTTTTCTTTTTTGAGAGCTGAGCACTATTGGGTCACGTGGGATCACGTGAGGCGTTCCCAAAGACTGAAAGCTGCCTTTGTTTTATTCTCTTTTGAAAAGAGCTAAGCACTATTAAGGGGTCACGTGGGGTCACGTGAGGCGCCCTAAAGACTGAAAGCTGCCTTTGTTTTATTCTCTTTTTACAAAGATTTGTTCAGGGGTCACGTGGGAGCACATGATCTGCAATTATCATGTTTGGATGCTAATATCCTTTTAAGCACTGAAGATTTGAAGTGCTCACGTGGGGTCACGTGAGGCGCTTGAAGTAGTGTTAAACACTGAAAGTCTGAGACGCTCATGTGGGGTCACGTGAGGAGCCTGAGACTTGGCACAGCTTCTTTGGATTTGTTCCCTTTTTCTTTTCTGAGAGCTGAGCACTATTGGGTCACGTGGGATCACGTGAGGCGTTCCCGAAGAATGAAAGCTGACTTCTGATTTACTCTCTTTCTATAAGTGCTAAGCACTACTTGGGGGGTCACGTGGGATCACATGAGCCAGTCTCAGTTTTCCTCTTTTGTTCATCAAGGGTGTTCACGTGGGAGCACATGATCGGTTGTTATCATGTTGGATGCCAATCCTTTTACGTGCATAGAGATCCTTAGTTTCGAGACTTTCAAACCCACTGTTTTGTAAGAATTAAATTCTTAGGACTTAGTTTTTCTCTTAGGTTGGGATCTGTATGACAGAATCTCCTCGATGAGAATTGAATTCTCAACTTGTCAGGAGATCTGCTTCTGCAGATTTTTCACCATAAGGAAGAACTAAGTTCTTATTATGAGGGTTAAACCCTTATTTTATCAGAGAAATTAAATTCCTATATACTTTTTGGGAGAATTAAATTCTCTGAACTTAGATCTTCGCCTAGGTTTTGGATCTGCATGGCAGGATCTCTCCGATGAGAATTAAATTCTCAACTTGTGGGGAGATCTGCTTCTGCAAATCTCAACCAAAAGAAGAACTAAGTTCTTTTTAGAAGAGTTAAACGCTTATGGAGGTGAAAAGAAGATGAGATATTCTCTGTGTTTCGTTCCTTCTCTTACCTAGAGTTTCTTTTTTCTCTTTTTCTCTCTGGAGAATTAAATTCTCTTTGTTTTAACCTTACGAGGGTTTTTTTTCTCTCCCTTTCCTTCTTGTTTCTTGGCACCTATTTATAGGAGAAAGAAAAGAATCAATTTGTTTAGAAAACCTCTCATTGAAAGATTTTGATCAACCAACATGATCTTTTAGATCATTCGGTGAATTTTATTCACCGTTGGATTTTTAATCCAAGAACTTCTGTTTTACAGAAGATTTTTCTTTTGTTGTTCTTAATAAGTTTAGGAAGATATTTTCTTACGCAGAATTTTTCTATAGATTGGTGATTTTTAATCATCTTTGGATCTTTAATCCAACGGTGCTCTGTTTTACAGAGCATAATTTTTCTTGTTTAGAAAGATCCAAGGAAATATTTTCCCAATAAAGCTTTTGATCCCTTTTAATTAGAATTTAATCCCTTCGATTTAGAAGGCTTAGGAGCCCATCACGTGTAGCACGTGACCTCACCAAATTAAGCATAAAGCTTTTGATCCCTTTTAATTAGATTTTAATTCTATCGGTTCAGAAGGCTTAGGAGCCCATCACGTGTAGCACGTGACCTCATCAAATTAAGCATAAAGCTTTTAATTCCTTTTAATTAGAATTTAATTCTATCGGTTCAGAAGGCTTAGGAGCCCATCACGTGTAGCACGTGACCTCACCAAATTAAGCATACCAAAGATCGTCACGTGTTATCACGTGTTTTTTCTCTGGCCAATTGTTTGTTTTAGATAAGCGCTCATATACTTTGTATATATGGGTCACGTGTCTACACGTGAGGCTCAGTTTCGGCTTATTTTGTTAAGCGCGGTGCCTATCACGTGTGGGCATGTGATGCTCCATTTGGGGGTTTTTCTCGTTGCTTTTTATTTATTATTCAGTTTTTTTATCAGAGAACAATATCCTGCAGGGCCAAGTCTCGGCAATGAGATGGCAGGTGAGACAACGGCGACCACAGAGCCCGAAGCGGCCACTCTCTCTTGGGAGTCTGGGACTGCCCAAACCACCGCTTTTTCTCTTTGTGGCTCTCCGAGATTGGCAGGCATCGTAAGCGTCACAACGACTCTTGTCGAATCAGGGGACGAAGCCACAGGCACCGAAACTATTCCACTGAAGGAAAGCGAAGAAGCCGCTGCGCCTGGTGGTGCTTTCGTCGCGGTTTTAGATGATGACCCATTAGGTAGGTCTTGGGTCGCTGCTTCCTTTTTATTTCGCAATCTCTTTCAGGTCGTTCTGACCGTATTTTGTTTGTATGTGTAGCGAACGCTGAGATTGTGTCATTTGACACACCTACGGTCGCCGCCATGACGGTTGTTGTCCCTTCGCCTTCTTCTATATCCTCTGGAATGCTGGAAGGTAAGGATTTGCAACTTATCGGTTTCATCATGGGTATCATCCTTCTTGTATTGACAATATATTGGCACAACTTTGCAGGAGTCCTTTTTGACCATCTGTATCAGGTGTTAAACCCACATTTCTCCTTCCAGTCAGAAATTATCTTGCCCGCTGGTGTTGGTGAGTATAGTTTTTAACAAACATCTTTTCCTTTCTTTTACGGGCAGCCATGTCGTTGCTAAATCTTCTTTGCATTGATTGAAGCGTTATAGATTGAAGGAGGGGATGAGAGAATAGTCGCGCCACCGGTACTCCCAACCTTGCCATCTGTCGCAGCCGGTATAGTAGACTCCATCGCTCGTGTGATTTCTTTATTTCGTGAGTCAACTTTTAACTGTAATTCATTTTGCAGCAATCGCACAGGCTCCAGCTCCCTTCGAGTCTCGCATCCTAATGCCTCCAGGGCCCTTTTCTAGACGTCTGTCTTCCAAGGACGATGTGACCAGCCTGCGTATGTTGAGCGAATCCATCGAGGAGCTTGACGCGGAGGCCCCTGCATTCGCTGCAAATTTTGCTGCTGAGGTTAATCCGATGTTGGCGATGCTTGTGCACTTCCATAACGAGGGCTTCGTCGAATCTTGGGTTAATTATTGCAGACAAATCTAGGCTTTCTTGCATGAAGTTGAGCTCAAGCGTCTTGCTCCTGAAATATTAGCGTTGAACTCCCAGCAGACGGCATGGGTAGAGCAGAGTGTCCCTTTCCTTCGCCATTTTGAATAAGAGATGACCCTGCGGTGAAAAGATCACGAAGTAGCTTCAAGCGAATCTGTAAATCCCCGTTCTCCATCTACAAGAATTTTCCCGGTATTTTCCAAATTCCTGAGTTTAACCTTGCCTCGTAATTATTCTGTTGAAGGTGGTTGCTTGAATCCCAAAGTTTATATTTTTCCTTAACCCTAAAAAGCCTAAACCCAGGATTTAAATTAAAGCCAGAATAAATCGAAACCATAATTTTATCAATAAAATTCTAACCAATTATTTAAAACCCTAAGTTTATTTAGCCCATTCCCTCACTCAGCCCACTCTTGTTTTTTATAATAAACCCTTTAAAAATTCAGCCCCCGGCCCGCTGCCCACCAGCCCACTCCTTGGGAATTAATTGTTTTTATTTTTTTTTTACCGGCCCGCTTCGGTCTGAAGCCCACGAGATTTTTTTTAGGAAAAGGAATTCTTTAGTCGGCCCACTCCCGTTAACCCAAGCCCGTTTTCCCCCTTCACTGTTCTTCTTCCCTCTTCAATTGAAATCCCAACGGCTACACCCACGTAACGCGCGCGAGACCCGCCTCCTCCGCCGTCGCCCACGCCCTCGCCCTGCCGTTGCCCCACGTGGTCAATCTCGTCGCCCTCATCTCTCTTACTCACCAACTCCATCACAAAACAAATTCCTCACCTCTCTCCTCTACTTTCACCGAGCCACAAATCTCCCGTAACCCACTGCGACCTCCACCTCCGACGACGACGACGACAATCCCTCGGCAACCTTCAACCACTCCTCTTCCACCAGCGCCCCCCTCCACGACTTCACCATTCTTCTAACCGAGCCCTCTCAATTATCCCCTGCACACTACCATTTCAGCCGAGCTCGAGTCATCACCTATACCCTCGACGCCGGCGAACTCCCCACCACATCGCCGACCTCCCCACAACATCCACACCCTCAACATCACCCTCACCTCTCCAGACCCGACCCCCACATCTCTCCATCTCTCCAAATCTCAAAACCCATTTATATTTTTCCCTCACTGTGAGCTGCTCCGTACTCGCTGCCGGAGCGACGCCGTCGACCGTCGGCAACTCCAATACACTCGCTGTGAATCATCAAACATCCATCAACGTCTAGTGGCTGTGCAGACGACTCCGGGAACTCCGACGTATAACCCGTTCTCGATCGGGGCTCGAGCGAATAGATTCCACGGCGTACAACGCGTGTTCGCTGCATCGTTGCTGCCGTGTGATCCCGAGTCATCTTCCAGGCAAGTGTTTACTTGCTTCATGCTAAAATATTAGTGGTATAACATTAAAATCATATAATTATAAATTTATCGAATAGCGATATATATTGTGACGTATGTGTTCGATGAATGATCCCAATGGAAATGATTGTCTAATTTGACGGAAATCGATATTTTATGTTGGCCCTTTTAATGATGTATAATGTGTGAGAAATTCGCTGGAAAACACGATCGTTTGTAACAAAAATCGATACCCCCAAACATGTTGTTTAAAACTGAAATTCTCTCGTAACTGAAAATGCATAAAATCACTATAAATCATACACATATTGGAAAGATGCGTTCGAGGGCTTAAATCGAAGCCAACTCGATGAACTTTAACTCTATGTAGAATTTTAATGTTTTCTGTTCTGAAACCATGAAGATAAGTGGATTGGAACACGACTCTGGACTGCAGTCCAGAGCGTTTCTGATTAGTGCGTTCTGTCTAAAGTCCTGCGTCCCCGTGTTTCCTGAAATCGCATGATACGGAACTTTCAGTAGTTATAAGATATACCTGTTAGTGAAAGAAAACAAGTGGTTTCATTCCGATTCATCGCAGTTTGTTATTTTAAACTTATTTTAAAAGAGCAGAACATAAAGCTGTCCAGAACACTTTCTGGAATGACATTTGAGATTAAACTGTATATAACTTTCAACGTACAGATGCGATTGAGGATCCGTCTGTTGCGTTGAATACTTTATCGAAAACCCTAGATTCCATATAACTGTGTCATCGCTAAATTTTGAGCCCAACTGGGTGCAATTCGTGTTGCGAAACAGGAGTTCAGCTCTGAAATTGAAATTCCAGCCGTGAACACTTAAACTGAAACAGTTATATCTTGAAAACCGAAACCCCGATTGGACTGAAACAAATTTTGATGAATTACTGACTGATTGTTCTATATATCTTACCTACATCATTTCTGCTGAATTTGTAATATATTAATTTGTGCAATTTACTTAAATTCATGACGTGCATGCTAATTCATAACATACCGTGTTTATTGGTAGCATACAATACATATATCATACCCTTGTCATTTACACAGTGTTAGTGCGTGTGGACATTGCATTATCGTGCGTGATAGGTGTTGATTTAGGAGTGACGAGTACACCAATGGAAAGTGAATAATCGTGATAGTGATTGGTACAGTGGACAGTGATTGATATAGTGGTCAGTGATGAAACCGTGACATTGGTATACTCGTACACAAATAGATCAATATCTTAAATAGGGTAACCTGGGGAAAAAGGGGAAATCAAAGTGGAAAGAGTATCTTATTTAGCGGGACCGTGTTTAGAGGATGATCATTCGAACTGTGATACTTATTCGTGTAGGACAGGATCTAGCGATCCGGCTGACAGGGTTATGTCCCGGGCGTGTGGGCCGTGGTCTCGGGTATGTACGAGACTCCTGTTAAACATGATCCTCCTTCCACTATGTGATTTCAAACATGACTTAGAGACCGATAGGGACACATAACATATTCTGCATCATACTGTGACATAGTGTTTACTTGCATTATTCTCATACCTGTAATACCTCATTTACTTGTTTCATCTGCTTATAATAATATTATTATTTGTGTCGCTCTGACGACCTGAGTATGCATGCTCAGATTCCGCGCGAGGACCGGCACCGGAGACGGATCTATCCTTCGAGTTCACGGAGATATAGTTGGTGTACCTACTTCGTTTACTTCTTTCCATAAAAGAGATCGTGAGATTGAACTTGGTTAGTTATTGTTTTTATTATCTGTACTCTGTGAACAATGAAATTTTAATGTAATAAATTAGTGATGTGATTCCTTCAATACTGTGCTTTATTACTGATTACCATGTAGTGCTAGAAGCCGAAGTGTGACTACGGCGGGACGATCCCTTGACCGTAGGAGCATGGCTGGCCTAGTCATACCTCGTATTCCGTATTTTGGGAAGCGGGGCGTGACATGGTTTAGTTGGTATCAGAGCCTGTGTTTAGTATCAAGGGATGACATTAACTAAACTGTATTACGTTATTCTTGTTTCACTATTCTTGATTTCTATCCTTGAATCTGAACCTATTCTTTTGAATCTTCCAGTGATATGACGTCCCCGAACGACCCCTCCTCGGACTCCAGCTCTCAGGACCGCACGGAAAGAATACTCAGTGCACTGACCACTCTCGCGGAAGCTCAGGAGAGGAAGACAGATTTGCTTACTGAGGGACTCAGAGCGATTACCGCTGCAGGAGGACCCTCCGCACTTATTACCGCCCCCGAGAGCGCTACTCCACCAGCTTATCAAGCTAGGGCTGGTACTGTGTCAGACTTCCGACGGTTACACCCAGCTGCGTTTACAGGGCTAGCTGAACCACTTGAAGCTGAGCAATGGCTGGTAAACATGGAGAATTTATTGGCAGCCGCCAGGGTTCCAGAGGAAGACAGAGTGAATGTGATAAAGATACAATTAGAAGACGAGGCTCGTACATGGTGGTCGGTAGAAGAAAGCAGACTTGAAGAGCCGATTGAATGGGACAAGTTTAAGGAGTGCTTCTTAGATCACTATTTTCCTCCCACAGCCAAGGCAGAAATGGAGGAAAAGTTTATTCTTCTGAAGCAGAATGGACGCCCAGTGGACGTTTATGCGGCAGAGTTCAACCGTCTGAGCCGCTTTGCTCCATACATGGTCAAATCAGAAGTCACCAGGGCTAGGCGTTTCCTTCAGGGGTTAGATTTTGAGTTGCAGCAGCTGATCGCATCGTTAGATCTACAGACTTTCGCACAGGTACTCAACGCAGCGAGAGTTCAGGAGCAATTGATTAACAAGTTCAGGAGACCCCCAGTCGTTCCAGCACGTACCCACGTGCCTTCTCGAGGAGCCATACCGGTTCACAGAGCAGGGACAACTCAAATGAAGCGCCCGTTTGTACCACAGCATCGCCCCCAGAGACAGGGCGTAACTTGCGGCTATTGCGGTAGAGGAGGACATACTCAGAAGGACTGTCGCCGTGCCAAGGGACAGTGCCTGATTTGCGGTTCCAGTCAACACAGGATTAACAGTTGTCCTGAACGAGCAGAAATACAGGGAAGTTCTGGACCGCCACAGCAGAGGCCGCAGGAACAGAGACAGCCATTTACAGGTCGCGGTCAGGGACGGGCTTTCACCTTGACCGCTGAGCAGGCAGAGGCATCAGGAGACGTGGTCACAGGTACTCTACTTGTACATTCCTTGCCAGCTAGAGTACTTTTTGATTCAGGAGCATCGCATTGTTTCTTGTCTGAGCATTTCACAAATACACACTCAATACCACATGAACCACTAACCAAGGGATGGGAAATTCATACGGGTAATGGCGTTATTATATCTGGTCGAGAATGTAGATTATGCCCGGTTGTAGTGTGTGGCAGGGAATTCTATGCGAATTTCCTCCTAATTGGGACAGGCAGTTACGACGCAATCCTTGGGATGGATTGGATGAGCACTTTTCATGCAGTTATCGATTGTCGTGCAAAGAAGGTGATCTTCCGTATTCCTAATCACCCGGAGTTTGTTTTCGAGGGCGGAAGCGAATCTTTGGAACCAGCTAAGTACAGAGCAAAGCCTAAGGAACTGACAGCCATGGAGATTGATAAGACCCCAGCCCCAGAAATTGTTCGGGACTTTCTAGACGTGTTTCCTGAAGATCTACCAGGTCTACCACCTCCTCGAATCTTGGAGTTCTCAATCGATTTGATTCCAGGTACTGCACCAGTATCCAGAGCCCCATACAGAATGGCACCAGTCGAGTTGGCGGAATTGAAGAAACAGGTTGAAGAATTATTGGAGAAGGGATTTATTCGGCCAAGCGCTTCACCGTGGGGTGCACCAGTTCTATTGGTAAAGAAGAAGGATGGATCGTTGCGAATGTGCATAGATTACCGGGAGCTGAACAAGGTCACAATAAAGAACAAATACCCAATCCCGCGTATCGATGACCTATTCGATCAGCTAAGTGGAGCCAAGGTTTTCTCGAAGTTGGATCTCCGTTCTGGATATCATCAAATCAGAGTAGCAGCCGAGGATGTATGCAAGACGGCTTTCAGGACCCGATACGGACATTACGAGTTCCTTGTGATGCCGTTCGGTGTTACCAATGCCCCAGCAATATTCATGGATTTAATGAACAGGGTGTTCGCAAAATACTTGGACACGTTTGTCGTTGTGTTTATCGACGACATACTTGTCTATTCAAAGACCCGAGAAGAACATGCTGAGCATTTGCGCACGGTACTGCAGGTTCTTCAGGAAGAGAAGTTGTACGCGAAGCTAAGCAAGTGTGAATTCTGGCTTGACAAGGTGCAGTTTTTGGGACATATTGTTTCGGGCGAAGGCATCTCAGTGGACCCGGCAAAGATAGAATCTGTCAGAGATTGGCCGACACCGAAATCAGTGGCCGAGATCAGAAGTTTTCTGGGATTAGCAGGCTATTATCGGAGATTCGTCCAAGATTTCTCAAGAATCGCAGAACCATTGACACGGCTGACACGGAAGGACGTGCCGTTTACATGGACAGAAGAGTGCACTCAGGCATTCGACACTCTGAAGCAGAAGTTAACCACAGCACCTATACTTACAGTACCAGATAATTCCGGTGGTTTGGTGATACACAGTGATGCCTCAGGGAAGGGTTTAGGCTGTGTTTTGATGCAGCACGGCCGAGTGGTTGCTTACGCCTCTCGACAATTGAGAAACCACGAGAAGAACTACCCTACACATGACTTGGAGTTAGCTGCGGTAGTCTTTGCGTTGAAGATTTGGAGGCACTATCTATTAGGAGAAAAAGTGGAGGTTTACACCGATCACAAAAGTTTGAAGTATGTTTTCACTCAGAAGGAACTGAACATGAGGCAGCGCCGATGGCTAGAGCTAATGGCAGATTATGACTTGGACCTTCAGTATCACCCGGGGAAGGTCAATGTTGTACCAGACGCACTCAGTCGCAAACCAGCGGTCATGGTGTTGACCGATCAGAGGAGTATTATTGAAGATTTCCAGAGACTTGAACTTGAGGTCATTACTCCGAACGCACTCAGTAAATTTTGGCAACTACAGGTGCAATCTTCCTTGGTGGATCGCATCAAGATTGCACAAGCGGATGATCCTCGATTACAAAAGTTCAGAGAGCAAGTGGAAGCTGGATTGAGAACGGATTTGATTATACATGAAGATGGCTCTCTGAGATTCGGTAGCAGACTCTGCGTACCTAAAGGTGATGTACGAGAAGAAGTTTTGACTGAAGCACACAGTTCAGCTTATTCTGTGCATCCAGGAGGTACAAAAATGTATCAGGACCTAAAGCAGCACTTTTGGTGGAACGGAATGAAGCGGGAGATTGCGAGGTTCGTATCCAGATGCTTGGTATGTCAACAGGTGAAGGCGGAACATCAGAGGACAGCAGGATTGTTACAACCATTGCCGGTACCTGAATGGAAGTGGGAGCACATTACTATGGATTTTGTGACGGCCTTACCACGGAGCCCTAGAGGCAATAACGCTATTTGGGTTATCGTCGATCGCCTCACAAAAGCTGCACACTTTCTACCTTTCCGAGTGGGACAGTCGACAGAATCACTGGCAGAAAGATATATGCAGGAGATTGTACGACTTCACGGTGTTCCAGTCAGCATTGTGTCAGATCGGGACACGAGATTCTTGTCACACTTTTGGAAGAGCTTACAGGAGAGTTTGGGAACCCGCCTCAAATTCAGCACAGCTTATCACCCACAGACGGATGGACAATCCGAGCGTACAATTCAGACGCTCGAGGATATGTTGAGAGCCTGTATGTTGGACTTTCAGGGTTCCTGGGAGGACCATCTGCACCTAGTCGAGTTTTCTTACAACAATAGTTATCAGGCTAGTATTCAGATGGCTCCTTTTGAAGCGCTATATGGGCGGAAGTGTCGATCCCCAGTATGTTGGGATGATGTGGGAGAACGAAGATTACTGGGCCCCGAACTCATCGTTCAGACAGTTGACAAGGTCCAAATGATCAGGCAGCGTATTAAGACGGCTCAGGATCGACAAAAGAGTTGGGCAGATACCAGCAGAAGGGCACTTGAGTTCGAAGTCGGAGATCATGTGTTCTTGAAGATTTCCCCTACTCGTGGAGTTATCAGGTTCGGAAGTCGGGGAAAACTTAGTCCCCGTTTCATCGGACCTTTTGAGGTGCTAGAGCGAGTAGGAGAGGTGGCCTATCGTCTGGCCTTGCCCCCATCGCTAGCTGGTGTGCACAATACCTTCCACGTGTCACAGTTGCGGCGTTACGTTCGAGATGAGAACCATGTTCTGGACCATTCAGAATTAGTTTTGGGGACCGATCTGTCATACGAGGAGCAGCCTACTACCATTCTCGACCGCAGAGAGAAAGTGCTGAAGAATAAGGTCATTCCGTTAGTCCGAGTGTCTTGGGGCGGTCGTTCCCCAGGAGAATCCACCTGGGAGCGGGAGGAAGACATCCGTGATCGTTATCCACATCTTTTTGTTTAGTACTTTGTACTCTTGTATCTTTGTTAAATTTCGAGGACGAAATTTTTGTTAAGGGGGGGTATGATGTAAATCCCCGTTCTCCATCTACAAGAATTTTCCCGGTATTTTCCAAATTCCTGAGTTTAACCTTGCCTCGTAATTATTCTGTTGAAGGTGGTTGCTTGAATCCCAAAGTTTATATTTTTCCTTAACCCTAAAAAGCCTAAACCCAGGATTTAAATTAAAGCCAGAATAAATCGAAACCATAATTTTATCAATAAAATTCTAACCAATTATTTAAAACCCTAAGTTTATTTAGCCCATTCCCTCACTCAGCCCACTCTTGTTTTTTATAATAAACCCTTTAAAAATTCAGCCCCCGGCCCGCTGCCCACCAGCCCACTCCTTGGGAATTAATTGTTTTTATTTTTTTTTTACCGGCCCGCTTCGGTCTGAAGCCCACGAGATTTTTTTTAGGAAAAGGAATTCTTTAGTCGGCCCACTCCCGTTAACCCAAGCCCGTTTTCCCCCTTCACTGTTCTTCTTCCCTCTTCAATTGAAATCCCAACGGCTACACCCACGTAACGCGCGCGAGACCCGCCTCCTCCGCCGTCGCCCACGCCCTCGCCCTGCCGTTGCCCCCACGTGGTCAATCTCGTCGCCCTCATCTCTCTTACTCACCAACTCCATCACAAAACAAATTCCTCACCTCTCTCCTCTACTTTCACCGAGCCACAAATCTCCCGTAACCCACTGCGACCTCCACCTCCGACGACGACGACGACAATCCCTCGGCAACCTTCAACCACTCCTCTTCCACCAGCGCCCCCCTCCACGACTTCACCATTCTTCTAACCGAGCCCTCTCAATTATCCCCTGCACACTACCATTTCAGCCGAGCTCGAGTCATCACCTATACCCTCGACGCCGGCGAACTCCCCACCACATCGCCGACCTCCCCACAACATCCACACCCTCAACATCACCCTCACCTCTCCAGACCCGACCCCCACATCTCTCCATCTCTCCAAATCTCAAAACCCATTTATATTTTTCCCTCACTGTGAGCTGCTCCGTACTCGCTGCCGGAGCGACGCCGTCGACCGTCGGCAACTCCAATACACTCACTGTGAATCATCAAACATCCATCAACGTCTAGTGGCTGTGCAGACGACTCCGGGAACTCCGACGTATAACCCGTTCTCGATCGGGGCTCGAGCGAATAGATTCCACGGCGTACAACGCGTGTTCGCTGCATCGTTGCTGCCGTGTGATCCCGAGTCATCTTCCAGGCAAGTGTTTACTTGCTTCATGCTAAAATATTAGTGGTATAACATTAAAATCATATAATTATAAATTTATCGAATAGCGATATATATTGTGACGTATGTGTTCGATGAATGATCCCAATGGAAATGATTGTCTAATTTGACGGAAATCGATATTTTATGTTGGCCCTTTTAATGATGTATAATGTGTGAGAAATTCGCTGGAAAACACGATCGTTTGTAACAAAAATCGATACCCCCAAACATGTTGTTTAAAACTGAAATTCTCTCGTAACTGAAAATGCATAAAATCACTATAAATCATACACATATTGGAAAGATGCGTTCGAGGGCTTAAATCGAAGCCAACTCGATGAACTTTAACTCTATGTAGAATTTTAATGTTTTCTGTTCTGAAACCATGAAGATAAGTGGATTGGAACACGACTCTGGACTGCAGTCCAGAGCGTTTCTGATTAGTGCGTTCTGTCTAAAGTCCTGCGTCCCCGTGTTTCCTGAAATCGCATGATACGGAACTTTCAGTAGTTATAAGATATACCTGTTAGTGAAAGAAAACAAGTGGTTTCATTCCGATTCATCGCAGTTTGTTATTTTAAACTTATTTTAAAAGAGCAGAACATAAAGCTGTCCAGAACACTTTCTGGAATGACATTTGAGATTAAACTGTATATAACTTTCAACGTACAGATGCGATTGAGGATCCGTCTGTTGCGTTGAATACTTTATCGAAAACCCTAGATTCCATATAACTGTGTCATCGCTAAATTTTGAGCCCAACTGGGTGCAATTCGTGTTGCGAAACAGGAGTTCAGCTCTGAAATTGAAATTCCAGCCGTGAACACTTAAACTGAAACAGTTATATCTTGAAAACCGAAACCCCGATTGGACTGAAACAAATTTTGATGAATTACTGACTGATTGTTCTATATATCTTACCTACATCATTTCTGCTGAATTTGTAATATATTAATTTGTGCAATTTACTTAAATTCATGACGTGCATGCTAATTCATAACATACCGTGTTTATTGGTAGCATACAATACATATATCATACCCTTGTCATTTACACAGTGTTAGTGCGTGTGGACATTGCATTATCGTGCGTGATAGGTGTTGATTTAGGAGTGACGAGTACACCAATGGAAAGTGAATAATCGTGATAGTGATTGGTACAGTGGACAGTGATTGATATAGTGGTCAGTGATGAAACCGTGACATTGGTATACTCGTACACAAATAGATCAATATCTTAAATAGGGTAACCTGGGGAAAAAGGGGAAATCAAAGTGGAAAGAGTATCTTATTTAGCGGGACCGTGTTTAGAGGATGATCATTCGAACTGTGATACTTATTCGTGTAGGACAGGATCTAGCGATCCGGCTGACAGGGTTATGTCCCGGGCGTGTGGGCCGTGGTCTCGGGTATGTACGAGACTCCTGTTAAACATGATCCTCCTTCCACTATGTGATTTCAAACATGACTTAGAGACCGATAGGGACACATAACATATTCTGCATCATACTGTGACATAGTGTTTACTTGCATTATTCTCATACCTGTAATACCTCATTTACTTGTTTCATCTGCTTATAATAATATTATTATTTGTGTCGCTCTGACGACCTGAGTATGCATGCTCAGATTCCGCGCGAGGACCGGCACCGGAGACGGATCTATCCTTCGAGTTCACGGAGATATAGTTGGTGTACCTACTTCGTTTACTTCTTTCCATAAAAGAGATCGTGAGATTGAACTTGGTTAGTTATTGTTTTTATTATCTGTACTCTGTGAACAATGAAATTTTAATGTAATAAATTAGTGATGTGATTCCTTCAATACTGTGCTTTATTACTGATTACCATGTAGTGCTAGAAGCCGAAGTGTGACTACGGCGGGACGATCCCTTGACCGTAGGAGCATGGCTGGCCTAGTCATACCTCGTATTCCGTATTTTGGGAAGCGGGGCGTGACAGAATCTGCTCAGTTGCGCGCCGAGGTCGAAGCGAATGCTGCGCAGTTGAAAGCGGTCTTTTTCAATCTGCAGCGATGCATTTCGGAGGGGCTGGTATTGAGGCAGAAGCTCGACTTTATTGAGAAGGTTACACGGAGTCGCGAAGCAGCCCAGCGGGAAATCAATGAGAAGGTTTCATCATGTTTGTAGCAAAGGGCTTGAGTTGAAGCGGAGCTGGCCGCAGTGGCCGACCATGAAAAGGAATTGAGAGGAGTGCATGAGCGGCTTGCCAACTTGTTGAAAACGCCTCCTTCCCAATAGTCGTCTTTGTAAGTTATGAATAACATGTATTCATTTCGTCATTTCATTTTTTTATATGGTGTATCTTGTATTCAATTGAATTAATGAATAAAGGACACATTTTTTCTATCTTGTACTATCGCCTTCTTTTCTTTGTTGTGTTGTTGTCATGTTACTCTAGTAAGTGTAGCCTGTAGATAACAACTCATCTTGAAATCTTCGTAGGGTAGCGATGGCTTAGGAAACAGGTTCGGGTCTACTGCCTAAGACTTTTCAACTTTATGAGCCGTGAGGGTCTCATAAAGATTTTTCTCCCTGCAAGTCAAGAGGATCTCGTAAGTGTATTTTCTCCTTAGGAATCGTGAGGATTCCTAAGTGTGCTTTCTCTTGAGAGTTGTAAGGATCTCATAAGAGAATTTTCTCCCTTACAAGTCGAGAGGACTCGTAAGTGGTTGATGAGTTTACTTGTTCCCGTGTCGAAGCATTGCTCCAACGAGGGGGTCATTGGTTGACGTATTTCCGAGGCGGGGTCATTGACTGACATATTTCCGCAACGGGGTCATTTGATGACGTATTTCTGAGACGGGGTCATTGGATGACGTATTTCCAAGACGGGGTCATTAGATGACGTGTTTCCGCGACGGGGTCACTTGCTGACGTGTTTCCGCGACGGGGTTATTGGCTGACGTATTTCCGCAATGGGGTCATTTGATGACGTATTTCCACGACGGGATCATTTGATGACGTATTTCCGAGACGGGGTCATTGGATGACGTGTTTCCGCAACGGGGTCATCTGCTGACGTGTTCCCACGACGGGCTCATTGGCTGACGTATTTCCGCAACGGGGTCATTTGATGACGTATTTCCGCGACGGGGTCATTTGAAGACGTATTTCCGAGACGGGGTCATTTGCTGATGTATTTCTGCGACGGGGTCATTTGCTGACGTATTTCCGCGATGGGGTCATTGGGTGACGTGGTTCCGAGACGGGGTCATTGGCTGACATGTTTCCGAGATAGGGTCATTGGATGACGTATTTCCGTGATGGGGTCATTGGATGAAGTGTTTCCGAGACAGGGTCATTCGATGACGTATTTCCAAAACGAGGTCATTTGCTGACATAGTTTCCGGGACGGGGTCACCTGCTGACGTATTTCCGCGACGGGGTCATTGGCTGACGTATTTCCGAGACAGGGTCATTGGCTGACGTGTTTCCGCGACGGGGTCATTGGCTGACGTGTTTCCGCGACGGGGTCATTTGCTGACGTATTTCCGAGACGGGGTCATCGGATGACGTGCTCCGCTTTCTGCGGTGTCGGGTTGACTTGCTCCGCTTTCTGCGGTGTCGGGGCTGACCCTAAGTTGTCTGTGAACCGTAGGGTCCTGGAACTGGGGACTTTGCCATGGATTCGATTGGTGGTGTCGCATCCGTGCGCCGCTGGCATGAGGAGGAACGCCGTTGTTGGTCTTCTGGGATGTAGATGTTACTGTCGAAATCTGACTTTCCCTTTGACAGAGTTTGTTGGGACATGTGGTTCCCTTTTTGTTTATACCCATGGATTGTATACAGGGGTCAGTATGGACTTACCTAAAGGGCAAAAGTTCAATTCTTTCATTTTTTTATTTCTTTCTGCGGTGCTATATCATTTCAGCTTTTTATATCGTGAAAGTCGCGATTGCCCAATCATTTCGGCTATTTTTCACGGTGCCCAATTATTTCGGCTATTTTCCTTTTTCTTTACTCGCTGCTTTTTATTGCGAGTTGCCCAATCATTTCGGCTATTTTCGTATGCATATATTTTACTCGCTGATTTTTATTGCGAGCTGCCCAAATATTTCGGCTATTTCATATGCATTTTTTTCGAGTATGGAACTCAAGATCTAATACCAATCTTAGCATCAGCATCGCTGCGACTGGAATATTGCCAGGAGCGAATCATTATTTGCCGTGAAAGGACTTGGAATTTGATACCGATTTAGGCATCAGCATCGCTACAACAGGGATATTGCCAGGAGTGAATCATCATTTGCCTTTTTCAATTTAAACAAAGATGGCTTAGCAAACAGGCTTAGAATCCTGTCGACTAAGGCTTTTGACTTCATGAGCCGCAAGGGTCCCATAAAGATGTTTCTCCTTACGAGTCGTGAGGATCTTGTAGGTGTGTTTTCTTCTTAAAAATCGTAAGGATTCTTAAGTGTGTGTTCTCTTATAAGTCGTAAGGATTTTATAATAGTGTTTCCTCCTTATAAGTCGAGAGGACTTACAAGTGTCGTTCACCACATGAGGACATCTCATGCCATTGGTGGAACTTGGTGGGGGAAGTGTTTATTTGTGCCCGTGGATTGTATACAAGGGTCAACATTGAACCGTTTGTAAGGCAGTCTGGGAAATGTGATGGCTTAAGAACAGGTTCAGATCTCTATAGCTTAAGGCTTTTGAATCTTATGAGCCATGAGGGTCTCATAAGAGGGTTCTCCTTACGAGTCGTGAGGATCTCGTAAGTGTAATTTCTCCTCAGGAATCATGGGGATCCCTAAGTGTGTCGCTCCTTTGTGAATCGTAAGAATCTCACGCAGGTAATTTTCTCCTTACAAGGTCGAGAGGACCTTGCAAGTGTCTTTTAACAAGATTACGCCCTTTCGGGTTTTCACAAACCCGCCGGTAGCCCTGTTGTTTTTACTCACGGAGCCCTTTCGGGTTTTCATCCGTGTCCATCTTGCTTATGGACGTACCTTTTTTATTTTTTATCTTTTTATTTTTTTACGTCAGCCTAAGGATGCTGCAGTTTGTAGTAGTTTTAAAGACATTTCGGTCTGTCGCTAGTTTAAGGACGTTACGGTCTGTTATTAGTTTTAGGACGTTGCGGTCCGTCGTTAGTTTAGGGACGTTTCGGTCCACAGCGATTTTGAGGCAAGTTTTCACTGGATACTACTTATAGAGTTTGGGCTTGGGAAGATAGCGAGCGGACATAGGTGTTGCCATCTATCGTTGACTTGGACCGTGACTCGTCAGGTGTGGTATCTTTTCAGGAACCGGCCGTTTATTGGCCTGAAGGATCTTTCGCCATGCATGTCCATAAGTAGATAGGCCGCTCTTTGGTAAACTTTGTCTATGATGTATGGGACCTCATAGTTCGGCTTGAATTTCCCCCGTTTTGCACGATTGGGGATCACAGGCCTCTTGAACACTAGCACGAGTTCGCATTGGCGAAATGTTCTCGGCCTAGTCAATCTCTCGTATGAGCGCATCATCCTTGCTTTGTAAGCTTCTAGGTTTTGCTGCGCCATGATACGAGTTTCATCGAGGGCGTCCAGCTCCTCTAGCCGAAGATGAGCATTCTCTTCGTCTATTAGCTTATGATGAACCGCCACTCATAGAGAGGTAGCTCTATCTCCAAGGGGACTACTGCTTCTGTGCCGAATACTAACGCATAAGGCGTTGTGTTTGTGACCGTTTTGAACGTGGTCAGATACGCCCAGAGAGCTTCATGCAGTCTCTTGTGCCAGTTCTTCTTATTTTTGGATACCGTCTTCTTTATGATCTTTTTCAAGGTCTTATTGAAAGCCTCAGCTAGACCGTTAGCTCGGGGATTATAGACCGAAGAGTATCTCCAGTCTATATTATGCTATTGTGCGAAGCGGCTGATTCTGTGACTTCTGTAGGCCGATACGTTATCGGAGATAATCCGTTGCGGAGTGCCGAACTGATAGATGGCGTGTGTCTTGAATAAATGGAGGATGTTCTCCGTCTTCACTTCTCTTAGCGGTACTTCCTCTGCCCACTTAGAGAAGTAATCGGTTGTTGCCAATATGAACCAATGTCCTTTGGATGACGCTGGTTCGATGGGCCCGATTATATCGGTTACCCACATTTCGAATGGCCAGCTAGCCACTGTTGGGTGTAGCGGGTTTGGATGCTGATGAATGAAGTCTCCGTGAATTTGGCATAAGTGGCACTGCTTTGCATATTCGAGACAGTCCTGGATCATCGTGGGCCAATAGTAGCACATCCTTTTGATCTTCAGCTTCATCTTTGGCCTAGCTTGATGAGAACCGCAGAGTCCGTCGTAAGTTTCTTATACGACTCTCCTTGCTTCTTCCGGTCCCAGGCATCTTAGCCACAGAGAGTCGAACGATCTCTTATATAGAGTATCATTGATGAAGGCGAAAGATAGAGCTCGTCTCATGAGCTGATATCTTGAGGATGCATCTTCCGGCGTCCGATGGGATTTGAAGTAGTCTAAAAAGACTTCTCTCCAATCCTTAACCTTTTCTTGGTCCTTTATTTGTAGGGTCGTTTGCTTGGTCGCTTCCATTTCTTCAGACGACTCCATGGACATTTCTGCTGGCGCAAGAACCCGACGGCTTTGTACAACGATCCTCACGTAATCGAGGTTTTCGTCGGCCAATTCTTTAGCGAGTTTGGCTAATGCATCCGCCTTGCTATTTTCCGTACGCGGTATGCTTTCTAGGGCGTAGGAAGGGATTTGAGTCAACAATTGTTGCACTCTCTCACCGTACTTTACCAACTCTGGTTTACACGTTTGATAGTCGTCGTTTACTTGATTAACGACTAGCTGGGAGTCCCCGTATATGAGGAGGTTTTCGATTCCCATGTTGACGGTGATCTCAAGACCTGCTATCAAACCTTCATATTCCGCTTCATTGTTTGTCCTTGGCTCTGTCAAGAAAAAGTCAAAGCGCATTATCCCTCCTTGTGGAGTCACAAAGATGAGGCCTACCCCATATTTGATTATGGGGGAGTTGTGCTTTCGCTTCTTTATGGAAGATGCCCCATCAAAGTAGAGTTCCCATCGGGTATCACTCCCTCCTCTCTCCCTGTCGATCGTTTCAAACGCATGCTCGTCCGGAAGTTCACAATTTAGGGGTGAATCGGCAGGTATCGGATGCTCGGCGAGGAAGTCGGCGATGACCTGGACTTTCATTGCTTTGAGGGGTCGATAGATTATCGAGAACCCCATCAAGAGGAGGGCCTATTTAGCGAGTCGTCCTGTTAGTACGGCTCTTGACATCAAATTCTTAAGAGGATCTACCTTTGATGTGATATGGACCTCATGCACCAAAGCATAGTGTCTGAGCTTCGTTATCGTGAAGATTAACGCCAGGCGGTGTTTTTCGATATAGGAGTAGTTTTTTCTGCCCCCGGAGAACTCGACTCAAATAGTAGAGGGCTCTCTCTTTCCCTTGGTCATTTTCCTGTTCCTATAGCACGCCTAAAGAACCTTCAAGGACGGTTGTGTACAAGATGAGGGGCTTTCCCTTGACCGGGATGGTCAGTACCGGCGGATTCTGCAGGTATTGCTTGATTTCGTCCAGTGCGCTTTGGCATTTGCGATCCTAGACGAACGGGGTCCCCTTCTTCATTAAATGACTGTAGGGGTGGCATTTGCCAGAGAGGTTAGCTATGAACCGTCGGATATACGTGAGCTTCCTTTGGAGAGACCGCCGTTGCTTGAGAGTTCTTGGCGGAGGCATTTCCATGATCGCCTTGATCTTCGACGGGTTTATCTCGATACCCCGGTGTCGTACGATGAATCCTAGGAATTTTCCCGAGAAAACTCCGAACGCGCATTTCAGAGGGTTCATCTTCAGGTTGTATTTCTTAAGACGCTGAAACACGATCTTCAGATGCTCCCAATGCTCCTTATATGACTTGCTTTTCACCACGAGTTCATCGATATAGCATTCGACGATTTCATGTATGAGGTCATCAAAAATCTTTGTCATGGCCCTCTGATAGGTAGCGCCGGCGTTCTTCAAGCCGAAAGGCATCACTTTGTAGCAGAATATTCCCACGGGAGTCCGGAAAGCGGTATGCTTCTGGTCTTCGGGGTGCATCTTTATTTGGTTTTACCCTGATGATCCGTCCATGAAAGAGAAGACTTCGTGAGTGGACGTGTTGTTTATCATCAGCTCGGTAACCGGTACGGGAAAATTATCCTTCGGGCAAGCTTGTTGAGGTCCCGAAAGTCTACGCAGATACGCACCGTCCCATTTTTCTTCATCACTGGGATAATGTTGGCGATCCAGTCAGGATACTGAACTTCTTGGATAAATCCGGAGTCGATTAGCTTCTTGACTTCGGCGTTGAGGCTCATTTCAAGTTCGAGCCGCATTCTCCTCGGTGCTTGTTTAACTGGCTTGATGTCTGGGGATATCGCCAATTTATGCACAGCTATTTCCGGATCTAGCCCCGACATCTCGGAGTAGTTCCATGCGAAGTAGTCTTTATACCGCATGATCACGTCTCTTAGCGTAGCTACCTGTTCTTCGGACAGCAGCTCACTGACGAACGTAGGCCTCGGGTCGTTTGCCGTCCCCAAGTCGATTTTCCCTTGGTTGTCCGCAGTAGTATATATTCCATCTTCCAGCTCTTTTGGCGCCGGTAGAAGTTTTGAGATCAACTCATCTCCATCCTCATTTTCGAAGCACCAGGAGAGGTCATCCATATCCTCGCGTACTCTTTCTTCTGACAGCGTTATCGCGTGACAGGTACGAGATCGTTTCCAAGACCGATGTTGATCTGGTTCTACTCTTGCTATGTATGTTGCTTTTGGAACATGCTTCTGTGGTGGGGTTACCCTCCACCTGCTGGATAGAGCGAACCTGCCTTGCTGATACTGGTCTTCTACCCAGTTTTTGAATATGAAGCAGTTTTCGAGAGGATGTCCTATCGCTCGGTGATAGGAGCAATAATCCAGGCGAGAGAACTCGTCTGCTTGTTCGGGGTGTTTGGACTCCGGGAGCGTAATCATTTGATATTTCCTGAAAAGATCGAATATCTTCTTTGTCTTGTCTTGGGGAAAAGAATATGCTCGACCCATCTTCTTTATAAGAGACGGATCCCGGCTCCTCAATTCTCGATCGCGTGGCTTCTTGGACCCGCTTTGTCGCTGTCGAACGTTTTTTCTGTTCTTTAGTTTGTTTTTGCCTCCGCGTCGGATCTTCTGTATGACGGGCTGGCGACGAAGGGCATCGTCATTCCTCGTAGCCTGCTGAAGGAGGCGCTGTGTCCTGGCTTTCTCGTAAATGGTCATTTCACGGTTGTGGTCATCCCGGACCTTTTAACCCGCTTCCCTTATTAGCTTGTCCATCTGTTCTTCAAACGACGGACTTGGTATTTTTACGGCAGGATCTCGTTTTGGTTCAATCGCAGTGTCTTCTAAAAGAGTATCTCCTTCTTCATCGAAGTCATGTATAACGTAGCAGCCATGGAATCGCTCCCGTTTCTTGGATCGAACATATCCAAGCTCGATTGTTTCCATTCTCCCGTTAGGCAATTTTCGCTGAGTTCCGGGGATGATCCAGATCCTGTTGTAGAATTGAGCTTGTCGAGCATTCTGTTTGTAGGGTACGCCTTGGCGTCTCAACAGCCTTTTTAATTCTTCTATGTAGTATCTGGGCAGACGGATGGGCTGGAGCCTATCAAGTGCCGAATCGGCACCATGCCGGATTTCTTTCTCCACTTTGGTTTCCACGGATCGATAAAATAGGATAGCCTTTTCACCTCTTCGCATAGGAGGGACGTAGAATGTCCGTAGCTCTTGCACACTATACGTCTCAAGCGCATCAAGCTCTCTGTAGTGCTGCCGTGGAACCATGGCGATCTGCAAACTCTGATAATCTCCAGTGAAGGCTTGCACTGATGGACGGACCGAGAAAACTGCTTTGATTTCGTCTTCAGAGTCACTACCAAAAACCAGAATAGGGGTAGATGGTCCCGGCTTGTTGCATTGGGACGGCCAGAATAGACCATCTCTTCTTCCTCCTCGGTATCGCTCCCGAAGACCAGAATAGTGGTGATAGCTTTTTTCTTATTCTCTGGTTTATGGCATCTTTCCGTGTCTTTAAAGTCTGGCAGGAAATACTTTGCATCCTCGTATTTGCGGACTTCATTCACAGAGAATGGATTTAGCTCCCCCGTTACGGTGTACTCGAGACCATCTTTGAAACACTTCATACACTGATGTTGTGTAGAAGAGATGGTGTTGTACTCATATAACCAAGGCCTGCCAAGCAAGGCGTTGTAGCAGGTCTTGGCGTCGATGACATGAAACTTGATGTCAGCGACAGGCATCCCAAAGCGTAACGTCATAATTACAGACCCGAGCGTCCGTGATGACTGGGAGTCGAAACCGGAGATGGTAATTTTATCCCGAGCTAGGTACTGAATGCTCATGCATATTTCTTTTAGCACTCTGAAATTTAGGAGGTTGACAGAGGACCCGTTGCCAACTAGAATCTTCTCTATCTTAATGTCGGGGCAGTACCCGGTGACATATAGGGGGCGGTTGTGCTCGCACGTCCCGAGAAAGAGGTCTTCATCGCTAAAGGTAATGTCGGCCGTGTGAACTTCTTCTAGCTCGTCCTTCATCTTTTCTTCGGCAAGAAAGGCTTGAAACTGTCCGGGGTCTTGTATTTCCTTGATTAGAGAATCTCATGCCTCTTTAGACAAGAGAAGGGCATCCAAAATGCTTAATTGCGAGGGTATCTTCCTCAGATAGGCCAGGACATTGTAATCCACTCTGCTCTTCTTAGGTGGGTCCTTGGCTGCAAGCTTGTTCAGTTGATAAAACTGCACTTTTGATATGACATTTTCCTTACTATTTCTATATAATAAAAGGTGTTTATTATAAATATGACACATATGAAGGTTTATCTGTAAAAAATACTATTTTCATGTGTTTATATATTAAAATTAATATTATGAAGGAAAATGTAAGCATGTAATATCTATGTAAAATTTGGTCCATTTAAATATGCTTACCTTATTAAATTTTTTTGACCGATTCTCTTAAAACTATAATATCATGTCAAATGGTTAAGATAAAAACAAATTCTACTAATATTATTTATTGAGATAATTGTGCATAAATTATATCAGGACTGAAATTAAGGAAATTCGAGTTGGCGAGATCAAATCTGCCGAAATGTTCAAGTAAATCAAAGAAATCAATTCTGGCAGAGACGTAGAGAAGATTTTCAGATTCCAGATATCAAAATAGTCTATATGTGTCACGAGAAGAAGCCATAAGTGAAACGAACCCACGATCCTCCCAATCCACCACGGATCCACGGCCAAACCCACCAAATGGCCATGGATCCGCGGCCAAACCCACTAAATGGCCGCGGTTCCGTCGCAAGTTGAGGGAGTTGGGATTTTGGATTTTTTGGGTAGGATCTTAACAACTAGTTGCTTTATTAGGAAACTAGAGATTCTGGCTCTGTGACTATAAATAAGGACCGAGAGCCTCTTGCAAAAATCATCAAACCGACGTGATCATGAAGTCCACGACGGCTCAAGAATCCTGGTTGATCATCGACGGTTCATCTACCTCCTTAGAAGAGATCGAGAAGAAAACTAGGGTTTTGTAATCATTTTCTAAAGGAAAAAAGTGTACTTGA
This sequence comes from Agapanthus africanus, assembly GCA_030015575.1. Classification (NCBI taxonomy): domain Eukaryota; kingdom Viridiplantae; phylum Streptophyta; class Magnoliopsida; order Asparagales; family Amaryllidaceae; genus Agapanthus; species Agapanthus africanus. Next base: position 28,982,566 of record CM057338.1, read on the forward strand.
TCTTGTTGAATAAAGGTAGTTGTTTTCTTATATCATTTTTATTTTTTGTAGTTTTCAATATGATTTCCTTTTCTATCTTTTCTTTTCCTAACATGCACGAGTAATTCTCCACTTTTTAGGGTTCGTAGGATTAGGGTAGATTAATGGATGATGAAGATCCCTAAACTCTTTTTATGTCCTATAAAGTTTATAAACTTTATCAAAATAATAGTTAACATCCTAATCGGATGCGCTATCAATTCATTGATATTCACGACCGCGATTAGAGATTAGATTAACGATTGTTTTGGTAAAGGCTAGACATGAACGGAGATCCATGTCAAGGTAGGGGTTAAGAGTGGGAACCATTTTTCCTCCAGAAACCCTAATCTGCATGCATCATTGTCGATCTAGTTTTAAATCTATTAAAGGATAAGAGGAGTAATCTTTAATTAATCATCCATGACTACTAAATCTTAACGAACCCTACAAGCCCCCTTCTAATATAAAACCTACATCCGTGGTTAATCTAGATCTATATTCTACATTCGTATTTAACGTAGATCTACAAACTATTGCCACTATTCATTATTCTTCCTCTTTTCCTAATCAACACGCCTAAAGTAAGATTAAAAGATTCAACGTTTTCCTGAGAACGACCCGTACTCATCTCGGTCTAACTACACGCGACACCGTTATTGATTGCGGTTATACTATAAACACTTCTCTAAAAAACAGATTAATCAAATGGCGCCGTTGCCGGGGATACGTGCGTAATTTTTTCTTCTTCTTACTATTCATGTTGAATTCTTATTTGATCAATATCATAAATAAAACAAAACTGCATCTTGCATATTTAACGATTAGTGTGCGATTTTTGCAAGGGGATCTGGAGTCACGGACTTGAGGAAACAGAGATTCAAAGACATTCATCAAGATCCAGAGGAGAAAGGGAGGCCACGTAGCAAAAAGCTTCATTAGATCTTCCTAGTCGGCGTCGGAACCGCGGTACAAAGAGCATATTAGCGGCGGAACTGCGGTGCATTAAGGGATTTAGGGTTTCCAAATTCTCTGGTATCTTTTCTATATCGTTCTCTCTCCTCTGAAATCCAATAAAATATCTTTTCTGCAGGATTCTTTGCAAAATATCGCCACTCAAAAATCTTTTTGCAAAAGTTTTGTAATTGGTTTGTTTATTCATATTTTAATACGGACATTAAGGGGGAAAGACCAAATTCAGATTAGGTGGGGATTTCATCACCCTTCCTAGGCCCCACAAATCACAAATCGAGCATCCGCATCAATCCTACATTAATTAAAAAATATCTAGACAAGACTCTAAGGACTGTCGCGCTCAATAAGGACAGAAGAAGGTCGTGGGTAATCTATCGGTTATCCGCATTACTTTTGTGGTGTCTGGGCAAGTGTGTCTAAGGCAAGTGGTTACTTAATTAGGCCCGCTATTTTGGTGATTCGTATAACGGATACCTCCCACTTACCTGGCACTTACCTGGCCACAAGAGTAGTAAAGAGGTGGTAGAGGATTGATCCTGCGGCTTGTCCTTTGGAAGTCTAGGAGTGGTCTAGAGACTTGACCCAGGTAACCTTAGTTCTAGGGTTGTTTGTGCATTTTTGTGTGATTTGTCTCAAGTCCGATAGTTTTCAAAACAAACCAATTTTAAATCACACACACGCTGCCACTTACGCTAAACCCGCTTAGTGTATGCTCGGCTGGACACGGGATTCTAGTGCCCGTCTTGTCCGCGTTTCTGCTATCGACTCCGAAATCGATGCTTCTTCATCTTCTTTTTTCCCTCCACCCACCGAGATGGACAGTACTCCATCAGATTATAACACCACCCTGCCACCACCCGTAGGTGCGCAGAATCCACCACGCATTTCTCTCCAAGAGAGATGTTATCCTATCCGTGGTCCACTTCCTACCTGTCTATCCATTACACCAGCCAACGGGGATAATTTGAAATTAAACCCCACTACATCAACCTGTTGCCCAAATTTCACGGGCTCGAGTCTGAAGACGCATATGTTTTTATCACCAAATTCAAAAACGTGTGCACAATGATGGGTACTTCACAACTGTCCGTGGATGCTATGCGCTTGCGTCTTCTCCCGTTCACTTTGTGCAACTTGGCAGAAAAATAGCTTTATAATACTGCCTCACACTCTATTACCAATTGGGATGAATTCGCGATAGCATTCCTTAATAAAATTTACCCCAATCATAAGACCGCCTGTGTTCGGAGCGAAATCAACCAGTTTACCCAGCTTCCCAATGAACCATTTTGGAAGTGCTTTGAACGGTTTAAGGATCTGCTTGTTCAATGTCCTCATCATGGAATACATAGATGGGATCTGTGCCGAATTATATATGAAGGCATTAATCCAGCGATAAAGCAGATGCTTGAAACCATGTGTCAATGCAATTTCATGTCCAAAGACGATGGTGAAGCCTGGAAATATCTGGAAGATCTCGCTGAAAACACTTTGCAGTGGGAAAGCGTTAGACCACCTTCATCTAGGGGAGGTATTCATCAGCTCGATATTTCTATCGCAGTAAAAGCCGAAATGGCAACGATGCAAAAGAAACTCGATGCTATTGAGAACAAATTCTCATTAGTCTCCCTAAACCAGGTAACACTTCTCAAAACCGTGTGTGGTTGCTATTCCGATCCATCAAACTTGATGGAAGAATGTCCTATGTATGCACCATTTCAAGGTCACGAGCAAACTAATGCTGCTTTTCAGCAGCGACCTAGAAACGATCCTTATTCTTCCACATACAATCAGGGATGGAGGAATCAACCTAAGTTTACTTGGAACCAAAACCAAAATCAAAATCAAAACCAGTTCCAAAGCAATTATCAAAGACCTTCTCCACAGCAATAGCAACTACCACCACAGAGTCAGCACCCCTTTCAATTGCAACATGTTCAAAACCTGGCCAATAATTCTTTCCAAACGACCAGTACCGATAACTCTTCTTCACTCGCACAAAATTTGGATTTGTTTATGAAACATTCGATCCAAATGTCGGCTGATATGAGGTCTTCTATTGATTACATAAAGAAAGACTTCGCCTCCCACGGTGAGAGTATTAAATCAATAGAAGCCCAAATTGCACAGTTGAATACCGCGATGAGTGCGAGAGAAAAAGGGAAACTCTCATCTCAACCCCTACCAAATCCTAGGCACTCACAACATCATAATGTGAGTGCCGTTACTACGTTGAGATCGGGAAAGTGCTGGATAACCGAGTGGGTGAACAAGTTGATGACGTTAGTGATACCAATAATACCCCAGCTTCTACTTCTTCCCCTAATTCGTCTAGTCTCCCACCTACTTCCGAACCTATTCTACGCTTTCCATAAGGCTCGAACCCTCAGCCCACTTCCTCAAATCTATCTAAAGCGATCCCCACTCCAATTTTGGGATCCATTCCATCCCCACAATCTTCTCCAATGTTGGATCCAACCCTTATTGATAAAGCTCCATTTCTAAACAGATTAAGGGCCAACAAACCTAACCCATAAATGGAGAAGATTGTGGAAATGTTTAAGTAAGTTAACATCAATATTCCTTTCCTAGATGCTGTTCAACAAGTCCCATCTTATGCAAGAATCCTTAAAGACTTGTGCACTAGGAAGAGAAAAACTCAAGTGCCTAAAAAAGTTTTCATGACGAGTAATGTTAGCACAGCTTTTACCCAGCAATTACCAAAGAAACGTAAGGACCCTGGCTGTCCTGCCATTTCTATTTCTATTGGGGGTAAAAATATTAATCGTTCTTTACTCGACCTTGGCGCTAGCGTTAACTTGCTTCCATATTCCATATATGAGCAGCTAGGTATAGGAGAGTTGAAACCTGCCCACTGCACTCTCCAGATGGCAGACCGATCAATCACCAAATCTAGGGGTGAACTAGAGGATGTGTTAATTAAAGTCGGGGAATTCATATTCCCAGTGGACTTTATTTTTTTGGATACACAACCTGTGGCTAACCCACGCAACCAAATCCCAGTGATACTCGGTCGACCTTTCCTAGCAACTTCCAACGCTGTAATTAATTTTCGTAACGGTTCTATGAACTTATCCTTCGGGAAGATGACAATTGAGCTTAATATTTACAAGCTAGGAAGTCAACCATCTGAACTTTCTGCTCATTTGCTTGATGTCTATTCTATCAACGAGATAGCTTCCGACAGCTGCGAAGCGGAAGCACTTTGCTATGAAGATCTCGACAGCACTAGTGCGACATTGTTTGATTTGGAAAATTCTTATAGTGAGGATATCTTCGATGAGTCCATCTCCGAGTTTGAATCCGTTGACTCGTCGCAAAAGTCAGTAGCACTTTCCGAGTCAATATCCTATGAAAGTTATGAACCTCTTAGAGAGTTCGAGCATCATTCCCTTACCCCATCTTCTATTGTCTCTCCGCCAATACTAAATCTCAAACCGCTACCTTCTCATCTTAAATATGCATATTTAGATGAGAATGAGTCTTTACCCGTGATCATATCCGCTTCTTTAGTTTTAGAGCAAGAGAACGCACTTTTGGCGGTATTGAAATCAAATCGGCAAGCATTTGGTTGGACAATGGCTGATATCAAAGAGATTAGTCCCTTAATTGTTGAACATTATATACATCTGATGGATGAAGCCAAGCCAACCCGAGACCCACAAAGACAGTTAAATCCCGTTATGAAGGAGGCGGTAAAGAAAGAAATCGTCAAGTGCCTAGATAGTGGTATAATTTACCCTATATCTGATAGCCAATGGGTAAGTCCTATTCACGTGGTCCTTAAAAAGTCTGGCATCACGGTCATAACTAATGAGGCTAATGAGTTGATCCAAACACGCACCCAAACTGGGTGGCGTGTATGTATTGATTATAGGAAACTCAATGCCGCAACGAGGAAAGATCTTCCCTCTACCTTTCATTGACCAGATGTTAGAATGATTAGCTGGACATGAATACTATTGTTTCTTGGACGGATACTCTGGCTATAACCAGGTCCCCATCGCCGAAAAGGATCAAGATAAAACTACATTTACTTGTCATTTCGGTACTTTTTCATATAGACGCTTGCCCTTTGGGTTTTGCAACGCTCCCGCTACATTTCAACGGTGTATGATGGGGATATTCTCAAACATGGTTGAGACTTCTGGAAATATTTATGGACGGTTTCTCCATATTTGGGGACTCCTTTGAGGACTGTCGTCGTAATCTGGACGCGGTTCTTACCCGCTGTAAGGATAAGAACTTAACTTTGAATTGGGAAAAATGCCATTTTATGGTCCAAGAAGATATTGTCCTGGACATATAATTTCACGAAAAGGCATTGAGGTTGACAGAGCTAAAATAAATGTCATCCATAACCTTTCTCGTCCCAAAAGCGTCAAAGATATACGATCCTTCCTTGGTCATGCAGGATTTTATTGGAGATTTATTAAGGACTTTAGCAAAATTGCTAAACCCTTAACTCTTCTTTTGGCCAAGGACATGTTCATATCATAATTTTGCATTATTATATTCCCCATTCTTATTCATTTTACAAATAAATAGATACTTTTGATCCATATCTGCTACATAGTTGCAGGTTACAGGTTCTCGGAACAAAACTGTGAAAATGATGAAAAGACGATACAAAAGTGAGACTACGACCAACAAATAGAAGAATCTTGATCATGTCTACAATTTGAGGAACAAACGAAGATCGGTAAGCAGTTCGATTGCACAAAGGTAGCACAAGATTCAAGATTTCAACACGAAGCAAACGGTAAAAGTCCACAACATTATGCACTGTGGAAATCTGGAAGAAATTAGAAGAAATTCTGAAGAACCAAGGGAAGAAAAATCAAGTAAAATGTAACATGAGAATTACCAGAGAAACAGAACCCAGAAGCTTCCAATATAGCCGCGGAACCGCGGTCAAACATGCCTTCTGGTCGCGGATCCGCGGCCATGGTGAGTACGTGTTGGTGCAAACTTTGACGGTGTAGCGGTGCGTTGACTAGGCTTCTTAGGATAATTTTGTAAATGTAGATAGGGATCGGATATAACCCTAGGGTTTCTATAATCTATAAATAGAAACCCTAATACTCTTTTTGGAGCATGCCTCTTCTTATGCCTCTTTTTGTTTATCCAATTCAGAATTCTTAATTCGCTGTAATGTTTTGAAGAGAGTATCGAATAAAGTAAGTTTTTCCTTTCTATGCCCTAGTTAATTTTCTTTCCTACCCTAGTATAGATTTTCTTTATCTGCCCTAGTTATAAGTTTTATTTAATTGCCGTAGTTTAGATAATTAGGTTATTAAAAACAATCATAAAAAATATCTCTTTTTATCAATTCCCTAATGAGTGAGTAGTTCCTCACTTGTTAGGGTTAGGAATAGGAAAGGTTTGAGAGATGAAAATTTCTCACCCCTTTTTTGCCCATCATACATTTTAATAGGGCTCTATGCATACATACACACACCACTCACTACGGCACCCTATCCCACGAGGTAGCGGTGATACCGTAGTTTAAAAGACCGGTTGTGTATGTTTTCCATGGAGGTTAGGGTAAGAATTAAGAAAGGACGGACAAGGACATAGAGGAAGAAACCTAGTTTCTTCCCGATCGTGCTAATCCCCTTTGTTAATTATTACCATAACACCTAAATAGATCTTAATTAGGGCATTGAAAGCGGTGAGAAATATTAAATTTCCAAACTTAACCTAAACCTAACCCTAGCAAGGTTTTAATCCTAATTTAGATCAACCTTATTTTTTAGTGATAATCCAATCCACCACAATTGGAATTAACTCGTTAGAACAAATAGAAAATACACAAAATCCCTGTGGATCGACCCATACTCACCGGCTAGCTACCAAGCGACGCCGTTCTTGATTGCGGTAAATATTCTTTGATTCATCTTCTAAAAGCGCACATACGCAACATCTCAACAATAAAATGGCGCCGTTGCCGGGGATGGCGTAGTTATTTTCTTTTTGCAATTTCGGGTTAATATAAAATCATAAAATTCATAAAAACTGAAAAATAAAAAAATTATAATTTTTTTTATCATCTAGTTATTTTTTGAAGGGTGTTTTGTTTGAATTGTGCAGGATCGACGAACGGATTCAGATCTGGAAAAATCCAGTGAGCAAAACAGCAAACAGAAGATCTGAACCAACAGAGGAGAACCACAACAGAGAAACAGAAGAAGTTTGGAGATCTGAACCGATCGATTGACCGCGGAACCGCGACCTGGTGGTGAGTTCAGCAGGTGGAAACCCCTCTGTAAGCTTTCTCTTCTTCTCTGTAACCCCCTTATCTCCTCTGAAAAAAATTTCCTGCAGGGTTCTTTGCGCAAAAACTTGTCTCCCTTCTCCAATAACTTGATCTTGTACAAGATTCTTTGCGCCGCAATAAAAAAAAAATTGGCAAGTGTTTGACTGTGTTTACTGCTTTGCATCTTTCAAATTGACTTTAAAGGGCTTTTACACCAATCCAGATTGGGTGGGGATTTCATTACCCTTCCTAGGACCCCAAAAATCACAAAAAGCATATTGCATTGACCATCGAGTTAAATTAAAAAAGATTAGACTCAGCCTTAAGGACTGTCGCGCTCAATAGGACAAAGGAATAGTTATAGGCATCGATCGTTTATCTAAACCAGACTTTGTGGTGCCTAGGCTAGACAAGTGGGGAAAGGTAATTTTAAAAGACCCGTCTCACGGTGATTCGTGAGCGGATCCCTCCTTTCTTTACTTATGCTTTCCTGGCCACAATTGGCGGTGAAGAGGCGATTTGAGGACCTCACAACTTGTCCTTTGGAACAGTTAGGAGCAGTCTAGTTGACCTAGGAGACCCTAGATCTAGGCTTGATTGTGCATATTGTGATTGCTTGAACGTGTGTCTAGCTTCTTATAAAAATCTTTTTGCAAAAAGCTCCTTATTTATAAAAAAAAACACAAATCAGAAAATTTTTACAAAGACTTGCCAATTTTGTCGCTAGAAATCCATTGCACCCCACTTGCACCCACATTCTTTTCTCCTTTCTTACATCATGGGTACCCCACCTCACAAAACTCTTGCCGAAGTTTGGTACCCTTATCTAAACATTGCTTCCTACGCGAATTGTTTTGGTCGAATTACGGACGACCCCTCCATGCCCAAAATTTCTTTGAAAGATCGAATAGAAACGTCTAGGAGAAACAGTTCGACTCCGCAATCCACTTTGTATCAACCATTTCAACCTTCACCACCTTATTACGTTGATACTACTTTTTCGAGTTCTGTTGTAACTCCGAAACCCATGTCAGTATTTTGAAAAGTATATAATAGTATTTTTACATAAAACCCCCTCAAGTTCTATAAATTACCCTAAGGACCCTAGTAAACATAGGTTTAAACAGGACCAATCTCTTGAGCCTCAGGGAGCCGGAGAGGTGGGTGCTTGCCTATTTAAGGTAGACAACTTAACAACGGTGTTATCAATACGGTAATCGTCTTTGAAAAAGACACAAATCCTGCCGCCCATGTGCAGTGGTTACCGATAACATCAAAACAATCAGGACTTCAATTTACTTTTCTAATTGTCTGACTCAGAGTGAGTCTCATTATAATCTGACTTTAATATGATTCAAGTACAATCTGCAATCTATAATATTACAATTCAATATGAAACCATGAATACATATATTCAATCTGTTCAAACTATTCAATCTGTATTGACTGAACCGAACTATGGATATACTTCCATTTACATGATTCTCCAGTTACATCCGTTTACTGATATAATGGTTTCGGTCAGTCATCCAATTATACAATCTATACATTTACAATACAAGACAAACAATACAATCAAAACACTACGGGGTTTAAGGGGTAGATTGGTATGGAAGGTGTTAGAAGTGGCACGAGACAGTAAGATTAAGACACCTAACCTATATTCCGTTGCTGTTGTACTGTGGCCCAACGGTTCCTTGTACATTCCGTTTGCCCTGGTCTCTAGCATATAGGGACCCCTCTCGTATACATCGGCATCTTTCTGTACCAAGTTACAAACAACAGCGTTAACACAATATTATAATAATATAATACAACTTTAAAAGCTACCTTCTCATTCTGTCTATTCTATTCTTCCTTATCTTTGGGACTTACCGAGCGATCTGTTCGCTGACGGCATTCTCTTTCTTTCTTCTTTGAATGTCGTCAGGTGATCTGGACAAGTCAGAGATCGAGCCCACTGCTGAAGACTTGGACCAATTCAGTGAAGACCCCGAGCTCTAGTTCATTGTACACTTTCCATTCAGTACTTTTCATTTCTGTTATGTCATTATTTAGGCATTTTTTTATCAGTTGTATTTACTTTCCATGTATTGTACAGAAAGAATGTGAATAAATAAAGTTGATGTTTTGATTATATCTTGTCTCTTGTGCATTTACCTTTATATTGCTTAGATACGTTTAGCGTATTTACTTCACAGTAAATACGTAGCGGTCCAGTCGCGTCCCCTTCGCCGTATACCGGGAAGCGGGGCGTGACATATCAAGCGATTTGTTCGCTGGCGACATTCATTTTTTTTTCTTTAGAATGTCGTCAGGTGATTCAGACCTTCAGGAGATCGAGCCCACCAGTGAGGACTTAGACCAGGTAGCTTACGATCTAGAGCTTTAGATTCCTTGTACACATTACATTCTATATTTTTCATTTCTGTTATGCCACTGTTTAGACATTGCTTTTCATTCCATGTATTTACTTTTCCATATACTGTAAAAGAATGTTAATAAATAAAGTTGTTGTTCATTACATTTGTCTCTTGTGTATATTTCTTTTATATTGCTTAGTTAAGCTTAGCGTATTTACTTCTGAGTAAATACGTAGCGGTCTCGTCGCGTCCTCTGCCCGTACACAAGGAAGAGGGGCATGACAGATCCACCTGACAACATTCCAAAGAAAGAAGAGAGAAGGAATGTCATCAATGAAAAATCGCTCGGTAAGTCCCAAAGTAAAGTAGGAATATAATAGACAGATGAATAGACAGATATGAGAATAAAATTGGTGTATTGTGAATTTGTTATGTTAACGCAGTTGTTTGTAGCTTGGTACAGAATATGCCAGTGTATACGAGAGGAGTCCAACTATTCTGTGGACTAAGGTATACGGAGCACAAGGAACCGTTAAGCCACGGAACAACAGCAATGGATATTCAAGTTAGGTGTATTAAAGTGACCGTCTCGTGCCACTTCTAATACATTCCGTACCAGTCTACCCTTTTAAAACCCCGTAATGTATTTTGTATTATTTTGTTAAATAGATGTACGACTTACCGAAACTATGATATCGTGTAAACGGAAAGGATATAAATGGATAGTCATGTAATCAGAGTATATCCATGGTTCGGTTCGGTCAAGTCATGTTGATATTGATTGCATTCTAGTATAAATGGATTCATGTTGAATACGAGTTAAACTTGAATCATATTCAAGAATATGTTGATTGATTTCAGATTAGACTAAGACCCTGCCTGAGTCGGACACTTAAACAGAATTGAAGTCCTGAATTAGTTTTGATGTTATCGGTAACTGCTGCACATGAACGGCAGGATTTGTGTCTTTTTCCAAGACAATTACCGTATTGATAACACTGTTTTTAGATTGTCTACCTTAGATTGGCAAACACCCATATTCTCCGGCTCCCTAAGGCTCAAGAGAACCGGTCCCACTTAAACCTATATTTACTAGGATCCTTATTGTAAATTAATATAACTTGAGAGGGTTTTATAAAAAATAGTTTTGATATATTTTCAAAATAAATCTCAAGTATTTATTTACCGTTTTTAGGGTTTTCATAGTTGTAATTTTTATAAAATGAAATATTCTAGTGGATATAAATCTAACTTTGCATAGTATATGGTATTTTCTTGTAATTTGACTTGTATTGAATGTAATGGTATTTTCATGATCTTTTGTGATTCTTTTCTTTTGATTAGAAAACATGGAATATATATTATATTTAAAATAGATATTTTAATAATAATTATATATATATAATTATAAAAAATAGAATTTATTTATTAAATAGAAATCACGTTTTCTTAAAAATTGTAATAAGAATTCTATCGAGATCGAATGCTCCGTGAGGAGGTCTGTATCTCGCTCTACTAGTCCTCAGGACGTGCGATAATCCGCACCAGCCTGATCGGGTTCCCCAAAATGGGTTGTAAAGGTTTATTTGCAATGAATTAATTAAAACAATTTAAAGAATACGGTTTTGATAGTTTAAGGTATTTTAATGTAAATTGTGTTTTGTCCTACAAAAATTGTTACAAAAGCCATCGTGCTATGTCAAGATGAGTGTTGTGATGAGGTAGGTCATTATCTCGTGCAATTTCTAAAAGTAAAATGAGCAAAACGATAAAGTAACGTCGTATGTAAATTTGATGGTATTTTACCGAAAAAGTGAAATAGAATTTGTTTAACAATAAATTTTGAATTGAAACTTGGTCAAATTGTTGTTTTATGGTTGCTTAACAATATATGGTAAATTTGTTGTTTAAGAAAAGTTGAATTTTTAAAGAAAAGAGAATCGGAAGTCGGAATAACTCCGCTTCCGACGGGTTGTGAAAAGAGGTTGTTTTAGATTAGAAATGGAGAAGGAGATAGAGGACTTACTGATTGATTATAGAGGGGGGATGTATAGGAATATTTCGAAGGTGTCGTGGAGTCGCATCGTCGCCGGATTCTTCCCGAAACGTCGCCGGAACTTTGACCTTGGCTAACTCCACTTGTATAACTTTTGAACTTAAAAATTTTAGAGAGTTTTGGCAATGGATTTCAGAATGAGAAGGGCCAAAGTGTAGGGGGTATTTATAGGATAGAATTAGGGTTTTGTGAGTGAATAGAGAATTAAAAATGCATTAAAATTAGAATTAAAGAGTGAAATTACACTCTCTGTTAATGTGCAGAAAAATCAAACAGAATAAGAGTAGTGGGATAGGCCAAAGGGTGCTAGGGTTAAAATTTTGTAACTACGGGGGGGCCGGCAGAGCTGGCCCAAAAGCAAATCTCGCCTGCCACTTAGTGGGGTCGGGGTGTGGGATTGATGCCACATGTTGGTGTCGTTTCATTTATCTCAGTGCACATGTTTGATTAATCTGACTTTTCATTTTTACGTGTATTGCACGCGTAAACTTTTGGACTTCTAAAAGTTTAAAAGAAAAATCATTAAAAATATTATGTGGCTGAGGGGATTCGAACACATGGGCTACGTCACAGCAGTGTAAGGCTTTACCAATGAGCTATAAGTACTTTCTTGCTGTTCAAAAGCAAATTAAATACTTATAGCATACACATAATTGCAATTACTTTATTTGTACATTAACTTTTAAACAAATTTTCTGCACATTAAAACGGAGTCGTTATATTCTACCCTCCTTACAAAAATTTCGTCCTTGAAATTTACAATTATTAAAGACTAAATTAAAATAAGTGAGAGTATCTTGCATGCATATCATCTTCTTTTTCCCACGTTGATTCTCCTGGTGTGTCTTTTCTCCACATCACCTGTACCAAGTTTACTTCCTTGTTCCGAAGTGACTTCACCTTTCTGTCTAGAATTTCAATGGGTTGTTGCTCACAAGATAGATCCGTCTATACAGTTAGCTCGGAGTGATCAAGAATGTGACTGGGGCCACTCACATACCTTTTGAGTTGGGATATATGGAACATATTATGCACTCCTTCCAACGAGGGTAGAAATGTCACTTCTCCGACTCGTTCGAGTATGTCGAACGGTCCAATGTATCTCAGATTTAGCTTACCCCGCCTTCCAAAGTGAATCGCTCTACGATTTGGTGATATCTTCAAAAAGACATGATCTCCCGGTTGGAACTCTAAGTGACGACGCTTTGCATCAGCCATGTGCTTCTGTCGGTCTCGGGTTATGCGCATTCTTTCCCTGAGTGCGAACCACATCCACTGCTGCTACTATCATCTCAGGTCCAAGAAGTTCTTTATTTCCGATGTCATCCCAACTTAATGGTGAATAACACTTCCTTCCATATAGAGCTGCAAAAGGTGCTATTCCAATACTTGCTTGAAAGCTGTTGTATGAAAACTCCACAAGATGTAGGTGATCTTCCCACGATCCTCCGAAATTTAGCATACAAGCTCTTAGCATGTCTTCAAGTATCTGAATCGTTCGTTCATACTTTCCATCTATTTATGGATGGTACGCTATGCTGAAGTTCAAATTCGTTCCTAAGCTAATTTGCAGACTCTGCCAAAATTGCGATCGAAATCTGGTGTCACGATCGGAGACAATGCAAACAGGTACTCAATGTAATCTCACAATCTCCTGCATGAGTTTATGGGTATCAGAGATAGTACATATTGAACAGTTCAATCTTACCTAGATTCATACTTACTTCCATGTACTTCTTTGCTAATGTCTCGGTAGAATGGCCAACTCGAAATGGGATGAAGTGAGCCTACTTTGTGAGTCGATCTAAAATAACCCATACCGCCTCGGTACCTTTCGTGCTGCAAGGAAGAGCAGTCACGAAGTCCATGGTGATGTGTTTCCATTTTCATTCTGGAATAGGTAACGGTTGAAGTAAACCAGCAGTCCTGTGATGTTCAGATTTCACTTGCTGACACACCAAACATTTACCGACGCTTCTGGCTACTTCACGCTTCATTCCATGCCACCAGTAATGTTGCCGCATATCTTTGTACATCTTTGTACCACCAGGGTGTAATGAATAGGGAGAGCTATGAGCTTCTTTCATCAATTCTTTCCGAACAGGACCTTGTGGTACACACAATCTACTGCCGTATCTCAAAGATCCGTCTTCATGGACGATGAAGTTTGTTCTAAGTCCACTTTCTACTTGTTCTCTGATCTTTTGCAACTTGGTATCACTTGCTTGGGCTGCTTTGATCTGATTTACAATTGTAGACTGAACTTTATAAGTTCATTAAACTTGAAGCGTTACCTGGCATGATCACTTCTATCTCCATCTGATGCAAATCTTGTTGAAGTTTCCATTGTGCGGTGAGATTCATTGATAATGGTTGGCGACTAAGTGCATCAGGAACTACATTCACCATCCCTGGATGATATTGTAGGTTGATGTCGAAGTCTGCCATAAGTTCTAACCATCTTCTCTGCTGCATATTCAACTCTTTCTGAGTAAACACATATTTCAGACTCTTGTGGTCTGTGTATATGTCCACTCGTTTTCCAAGAAGATAATGGCGCCAAATCTTAAAAGTAAAGATAACGGTTGCCAACTCCAGATCATGCATCGAATAGTTGCGCTCATGAATCTTCAGCTGTCTTGATGCATAAGCTACAACTTTACCGTGCTGATGTAGAACACATCCTAATCCCTTACCGGATTTATCGCAATGCACTACGAAAGCTCCAGATTGGTCCGGTATGACGAGAATAGGCGTTGATATCAATATTGACTTAAGTTCTACGAAATCTTGTTCGCATGCTTTTGACCATACGAATTCTTCATCTTTACGCGTGAGCTTGGTCAGGGGTGTTGCAATTTTCGAAAATCCTTCAATGGATCTTCTGTAATATCCTGCTAAACCCAGGAAACTTCGAATGTCCTTCACTGACTTCGGTGTCGGCCATTCGCTTACTGCTGATACCTTAGCTGGATCTACAAATATTCTATCGCCTGATACAATATTTTTGAGAAAACCAACTTGATCTAGCCAAAACTCACACTTGCTGTAATTGGCATAGAGTTGATGCTGTCGTAAAGTCTCCAGGACAATTCGTAAGTGCTCGGCATGTTCTTTCCGACTCTTAGAATACACCAGGATTTCGTCGATGAAGATGACAACAAACCTGTCTAGGTACTATCGGAAAACTTGATTCATTAGGTTCATGAATATAGCTGGTGCGTTAGTCACTCCAAATGGCATCATAAGAAACTCATAATAACCATAGCGAGTCCTGAATGCCGTCTTCGGAATATCAGACTCTTTGACTTTCACCTGATGATATCCCGAACGAATATCTAATTTAGAGAAAACGCAAGACCCACTTAGCTGATCGAACAGATCGTCGATACGCGGAAGTGGATACTTGTTCTTTATAGTTAGTTCGTTTAGAGCTCCATAATTAATGCACATTCGATATGAACCTTCCTTCTTCTTCACAAGCAGAACTGGCGATCCCCAATTTGAAGTACTGGGACGAATCCATCCTTTCTTCAATAATTCGTCCAACTGAGTTCAGATCTCTTTCAAACCTTCGGGACGCAAGCGATACGGAGATTTGATCACCGGTTGTTCTCTAGGTACTAAATCAATGCTAAATTCAAGAGCTCGATTGGGAGGCAAACCTGATATGTCTTCAGGAAATAGATCGTTGAACTCTCGAACTACCTATGGCTTCGATCCTTCCTCTGCTTAAAGTGTTGCAATCACTGCCTTCTTCGGTTTTGCTTTGTATGTGCTTGGCTCCAGGGTACGGTCTCCACTTTTGAAATAAAAGACCAAATGTTCTGGAATATCGAACACTACCCTCCTTTGACGACGGTCATTGGTAGCATAGAATGTTCTTAGCCAATCCATATCCAAAACGACATCGAAATTCGGTATGTCCAACACCTTGAAGTCAGCATAGAATTCTCTGCTGCAGACGACCACTGGACACAGGTCGTATCCCATTATTGCCTTTAGAACGCCGTTCCCTCAATTGACATTCCAGCTGGATACAAGTGGTTTGACTGGAATCGCCTGAGTTCAGACGAACCATTGCGACATAAAGTAATGAGATGATCCAGTATCGAAGAGTGCTAGTGCAGGAAGTGAGGCTACTAAAATTGTACCTAATTTATGTGGGATAGGTTTTAGGTATAAGAAAAAGATATATGGGTATGTTTAATGATTGAAAGAAAGATTGAAAGAAAAAGAGTTACCAGTGATGACTTGGCATGTTCCTTCAGCTTCTTCCACAGTCATTGTGAAAGCATGTAGCCTCGGTACATTCCTCCTTGCTAAAGGAGCATTCCTCTGTCCGTTCCTCTGTACTCGAGGTAAGTTCATTTATGCTTGGTGGAACTGACGAGGAGGAGGTGCAGTCAGTCCACAAGGAAGTGGAGCTGGGAGAGCAAGACATGGAGCAGGTGCCTGGATAGCTGGCCGCCGCGGATAGGTAATTGCTGGTCTGGGTGCAGTATTTGGATTGATTCTACGAGGACAAGACCCAATATCATGTGTGGCTGAGCCACAGACTAAGCAAAGGCGATTAGTATGCCTACAGTCCTTCGCCAGGTGTCCATCCCCCTGCAGTATGTGCAAAAGGCTAAACCGGGCCGGTTGAATGGTACTTCCGGCCTCCTGGGTACAAAAGGTGGCCTTGAAAAGGCTCCTCCTGCCATTTGAGTGGCGTGAAGCTTCACTCCGGCGGATTGGGGTCTTCCCTTCATCTCTACTACTGCCTCATATCGACGGGCAACTTTCAGAGCCAATTTGTGGGTTGGGAAATCCCCTGTAGCTAAGGCAGCTTGGATCTCCGAATCTAACCCTTTCTGAAATCGTCTGGACCTGATCTCAGCAGTCGGAATGAGGTGTGCCACGAACCTGTTACGGTCTTGTGTTAGCTATGTAGTATGTGATATAAGAAAATCGAATATTTGAGACATTTGTTTACCTGCTCAATATAGTGAACTCGGCATCATACTCATCCACCGATTTGCTCCACATGGAGCCTTGTTGTAAGTGGATGAATTGCTGCTCCATGTCGAATCGGGCAGTCATGGGAAAATACTTCGCGTCGAACATGTCGCGAAAGGTCTTCCAATCTATAGGCTGGGCAAGACGGCTTTTTCCGCCTTCCACCATACTCGGGCGTTGTCGGTGAGTTGCAGCTTTGCAACCCGTACCCAAGCGATCTCTGGCACTTGTGCTGCTGCCAAATCATCCTTAATACTCTGAGCCTATTCTTCAGCTTCCAAAGGGTGCTCTTCCCCAGAAAATTGCTTCGGGTGCAATGCCCGGAATTACTTCACTCCGGATGCTTCCGCTTCTGGACGGTTCAATAAGATAGCAGTCTGCTGCTGTTGTCCTTCCAGGAGGCTTCGGATTGCCTCAAGCAATACCATTTGCTTATTGATCGGAGCTGCAACGGTAGGCATAAATGGAAGAGGTGGTGGTGGTGTATTGTTGACATTTGTGCTGGTATTGTTTGTAGAATCCATAATCTTGAAAGAAAAAATAGAGTTATGATAGATTCAAAGAATATGAAATTGTAAGATTCAAAGAATGTGAAATGTAAAGAATATTTTTAGTTGCTGATTCTTGTGTTATATTTCTTAGGACTTCATGCAGAATTGACCTGCATGTCCATACAGAACTGACCTGCATGCGCCGCCAAAAAAACCTGTCGCGTCCCGCTTCCCAGTGTACGGGTAAGGAGACGCGACGGGGCCCATTACGTATTTACTCAGAAGTAAACACGCTAAGCGTAACTAAACAATATAATGTAAATATACACAAGAAGACATGAAATGTAAAAGAACAACAACCTTTATTTATTAAACATTTCTTTACAATACAACTGAAAAGTAAATACAATGATGAAAGCAGTACCTAAAAAATGGCATGAACATGAAAGTAAAGTATATACAAGAGTCTAAAGCTCGGAGTCCTCGCTGAACTGATCCAAGTCTTCTGAACTGGGCTCTATCTCCAGTGAATCGGATCCACCTGACAATATTCTAAAGAAAAAAGAGAGAAGGAATGTCATCAGCGAACAATCGCTCGGTAAGTCCCAAAGTAAAGTAGGAATAGAATAGATAGATGAATAGATAGATATGAGAATATAACTGGTATATTGTGAGTTTGTTATGTTAGCACAGTTGTTTGTAGTTTAGTACAGAATATAACAGTGTATACGAGAGGAGTCCAACTATTCCGTGGTCTAAGGTATACGGAGTACAAGGAATCGTTAAGCCATGGAACAACAGCAATGGATATTCAGATTAGGTGTATTAAAGTGACCGTTTCATGCCAATTCTAACACATTCTGTACCAGTTTACCCCTTAAAAACCCCGTAATGTATTTTGTATTGATTTGTATTGTTTTGTTTAATAGATGTACGACTTACCGAAACCATGATATCATGTAAACGGAATGGATATAAATGGATAGTCATGTAATCAGAGTATATCCATGGTTCGGTTCGGTCGAGTCATGTTGATATTGATTGCATTCTGGTATAAATGGATTCATGTTGAATACGAGTTAAACTTGAATCATATTCAAGGATAGATTGATTGATTTCATATTAGACTGGGACTCTGCCTGAGTCGGACACTTAAACAGAATTGAAGTCCTGAATTAATTTTGATGTTATCGGTAACTGCTGCACATGAACGGCAGGATTTGTGTCTTTTTCCAAGATAATTACTGTATTGATAACACCGTTTTTAGGTTGTCTACCTTAGATAGGCAAGCACCCATATTCTCCGGCTCCCTGAGGCTCAAGAGAACTGGTCCCGCTTAAACCTATATTTACTAGGGTCCTTATTGTAAATTAATATAACTTGAGGGGGTTTTATGAAAAATAGTTTTGATATATTTTCAAAATAAACCTCAAGCATTTATTTATCGTCTTTAGGATTTTCATAGTTGTAATTTTTATAAAATGAAATATTCTAGTTGATATAAATCTAACTTTAAATAGTATATGGTATTTTCTTGTAATTTGACTTGTATTGAATGTGATGGTATTTTCATGATCTTTTGTGATTCTTTTATTTTGATTAGAAAATATGGAATATATATTATATTTAAAATAGATATTTTGATAATATATATATATAATTATAAAAAATAGAATTTATTTATTAAATAAAAATCACGTTTTCTTAAAAATTGTAATAAGAATTCCATCGAGATCGAATACTCCGTGAGGAGGTCTGCATCTCGCTTTACTAGTCCCGAGGATGTGCGATAACTCGCACCATTCCTATCGGGTTCCCCAAAATGGGTTGTAGAGGTTTATTTGTAAGGAATTAATTAAAACAATTTAAAGAATACTGTTTTGATAGTTTAAGGTATTTTAATGTAAATTGTGTTTTGTCCCACAAAAATTGTTATAAAAGTCATCGTGCTATATCAAGATGAGTGTTGTGATGAGATAGGTCATTACCTCGAGCAATTTTTAAAGGTAAAATGAGCAAAACGATAAAATAATGCCGTATATATAAACTTGATGGTATTTTACCGAAAAGGTGAAATAGAATTTGTTTAACATTAAATTTTGAATTGAAACTTGGTCAAATTGTTGTTTTTTGAATTTTTAGTTTAAGAAAAGTTGAATTTTTAAAGAAAAGAGAATCGGAAGTCGGAATAACTCCGCTTCCGACGAGTTTTGAATAGAGGTTGTTTTAGATTAGAAATGGAGAAGGGGAGAGAGGGCTTATTGATTGAATATAGAGGGGGGAGGTAGAGGAATATTTCGAATGTTCATAGAGTTGCGTCGTCGTCGGATTCTTCCCGAAACGTCGCCGGAACTTTGACCTTGGCTAACTCCACTTGTACAACTTTTGAACTTAAAAATTTTAGAGAGTTTTGGTAATAGATTTCAGAATAAGGAGGGCCAAAGTGTAGAGGGTATTTATATGATAGAATTGGGGTTTTGTGAGTGAAGAGAGAATTAAAATACATTAATATTAGAATTAAAGAGTGAAATTACAC
This sequence comes from Agapanthus africanus, assembly GCA_030015575.1. Lineage (NCBI taxonomy): Eukaryota > Viridiplantae > Streptophyta > Magnoliopsida > Asparagales > Amaryllidaceae > Agapanthus > Agapanthus africanus. The sequence continues at coordinate 29,002,287 of CM057338.1, forward strand.
TCTTTGTTAATGTGCAGAAAAATCAAACAGAATAGGAGTAGTGGGGGAGGCCAAAGGGTGCTAGGGTTAAAATTTTGTAGCATTTGCTACGGGGGGGCCCGGCGGCACCGGCCTAGAAGCAAATCTCGCTGGCCACTTGGTGGGGTCGGGGTGTGGGATTGATACCACGTGTTGGTGTTATTTCATATATCTCAGTGCACATGTTTGATTAATCTGACTTTTCATTTTTACGTGTATTGCACGTGTAAACTTTTGGACTTCTAAAAGTTTAAAAGAAAAATCATTAAAAATATTATGTGGCTGAGGGGGTTCGAATATAAAGGCTACGTCACAGCAGTGCAAGGCTTTACCAATGAGCTACAAGTGCTTTCTTGCTGTTCAAAATCAAAATTAAATACTTATAGCATACACCGGATTGCAATTACTCCATTTGTATATTTACTTTTAAACAAATTTTCTGTACATTAAAACAGAGTTGTTACATGTCCACATAACCGAACTGGACAAATCCACACAGCTAGACCAGTTATCCAAGCTCCACCTACTCGGTTAGCTCTTCCTGCACCATCTCCACGTGGACCACTTTTACCTCGTCAGCCATCGATGTACCTGCACGCACAGAGAAATATGCCGAGACGTCAGGTTTACACCTTGGCAGCCGTAGAAGCCGAGGCTATAGGTCAAGGTAACACTGGTAAATCCCTTCCCATCTTTTTAGCATTTTCAAAAATTTTGCATCCTTTCGTTCTTTCAAACATTTTCATGCACTTTCGGTACAATACCAATAGTTCTTTCACCGCCACTGTAATCTAAATTTTCTTGAATCTGTTACAACTTCCTTCTATAAATTTCGAGGACGAAATTTTATAAGGAGGGAAGAATGTAACGACTCTGAATTTTCTGTACAATTTTTTTTCTTTTTAATGTACAGAAAGGAGTTTACAAGGCTGAATACAAGTTATAAGTATATCTTGTTTAAGAACAGCAAAAAACCACTTGTAGCTCACTGGTAAAGCCTTGCACTGTTATGACATAGCCCCTATGTTCGAATCCCATCAGACACATTATATTTTTCTGATTTTTCTTTTAAACTTTTTGAAAGCCCAAAAGTTTACACGTGCAAAACACACAAAAATAAAAAGACAGAAAAATCAAACATGTGCAAAAAGGTGTGAACACTGGTGTGAACACGTGGCACAAATCCGACGGCCTAACCCCCTCATTTGGCCGGCCAAACCCTACCAAAAACCGGCCTCGACTGTTGGATATAGCCCAAACCCCTCCATGCTTTGCACACACGACCTTTCCACTACCCCTAACTCCCTTGCACTGTTTGATTGCTCTACAATCAAACAGAGACCTTTGAATTCCCTATTTATTCTCATTTTAATGCATTTTAATTCATCTTTTTAATTCTGAAATCCTAATTCCACACTATAAATACTATCATATGCCCTATCCCTTCATCATTCTGAAATCCCTAGCCAAAATTTTCTAAGTACAAGTGGAGTTAGCAAACGATTAAATTCCGGCGAGGATAGAAGCAAATTCCGACGACCCCGCAACTCCACGACGACAACAAACTCTTTTCCTACCTCTTCTTAATATAATCAACCGGTAAGCCCCTCCCAATCTCTCTTCTTTTTCTTTGAAAAATTATTTTTTCAAAACTTGTCGGTAAGTGGTGTTAGTACCGACATTTTCTTCTAAACCCTAGAAAACTCACTTTTTCTTAACTAACATTCATCCACATTCTTACACAATGGTTGTAATCATATAACCAATGCTTAGAATCAAATTTTAATCATGGATATCATGCAAAATAGTTTTAATTTAATATTTACGCTAAAATACCATGAACTTCACATATCATATCTTTTAGTATTTTTGTTAATTATACCTTTAGAAAACATCACGGGGTAATGACCTACCCCTCATAAACACACATGATTCCATAGCACGATACTCTTTAAACGTGTCTTTGCGGCAATTACAATATATTTCATTAAAATACTATCTCTTATAAAAAAACGGTTTTCTTTGGAATTGTATTTTAAAATTCCTTTGCAACTAAGTCTCTAAAATTCTTTTTAGGGGACCCACTATTGGATGGTGCGAATTATCACACATCCTTAGGTTAGTAAAGCGAGATGCAGACCTCCTCATGGAGCATTCGGTCTCGAAAGATTTTTAATACGATTTTTAAGAAAAACTCAATTTCTACTTAATAATAAAAATTAAATTTTATAATTATATAAATATTATAAATTTCATATATTTTCAAAATATAATAACTTTATAATTTTTTAAAGGAAAGAATTATAATTTTCGTCAAAATACCATCAAGCTACCAACGAAAGTCAAGTTTTACAGCAAAATACCATGAACTATTCAGTTAAATTAATTATCACTAAAATACCTCAAATCTTTAAAATTCACATTCATCGAAACCCTAAATAATATAAATAATTTCTCGAGGTTATTTTGAAACTATATTAAAAATATTTTTCATAAAACCCCTTCGAGTTATATAAAATTACATTTAAGGACTTTAGTAAATATAGTTTTAAGCGGGATCAATTCTCTTAAGCCTCAGGGACCCGGAGAAAGTGAGTGCTTGCCTATTTAAGATAGAAAACTTAACGGTGTTATCAATGGTAATTGTCTTCGAAAAAGACACAAATACTGCCGTCCATGTGCAGCAGTTACCGATAACTCCCGAATCTAATTCAGGATCCAAATTAGTTTATTAGTGTCTGAATCAAGTCTGGGTCTAAATCAAACTTGAATTCAAACTCAAACCAGAATCCAATTAAAACATGAATCCAAACTCTAACATGTATGCTTGAACCTGAACCTGAATACAAGACTTGAACTTGACTCCATCAAAACATGAATATTTGAACACTATGACTTGACTCGAACCATGAATACATGAATACTTGATATATACATGAACTCAACCTTGTAACTTGATGTATTCATGGATTCGAGCAAGGATGGTGATTTTAGATGTAACTTAGTATATACGGGGTGCTGGGGTAGTTTATACGTGAATCCAACGAAATCTCAGGAGTCCCACTAGATCATGAATCCATGTCTACTAACACAAGCAAGCTATCATGAAAGTCCGTGTTTCGTTACTCCTGGATTATAGCCTGTTGAATTTGGAATATTTCAACACTAGATTGAAGTCTCGTTACTAACACTTGATTCGGGCCCGTGGTTCCTTACCCTGGATCACAGCCTGTTGGGTTCGAGAATACTCTTGAGATTGGTTGACATTCACCCTTGAACTTACGTTTAAATTAGTGTACCCAAGTAGAGACCCGTTAAGACACTTACATTCACTGCATGTTCATTATACTTACACTACACGGCCATGTTATTTTTATATTACCATGCTCATGCTAACATGCTTATCTACTTGTAATTCATTACCATACTTGCTCACCTATATTATGATACAACTGCATGCTACATAAACTTGCCATGATTACATTAAACGACATGCTGACACACCATACTTCATAATCAATTGTTCATGATATACATTTTCCTTTATCATCACACTTTATACTTCATTTCAATTCTTGGGGACTTACCGAGCGAAAGTTCACTGACGGGCATTTCACCCTTCTCTGTTTTCTTGGAATGTTCGTCAAATACTGTGGAGACTGAAGAGGTAGACATCTCAGAGGAAGAGCACGATCAAACCGAGACCCAGGCCTAGACCAGTTATCTTTTCTCAGTTTATATATGCCACCTATTTAGGCATTTCCATCCTTGTATTTTCTTTCAGTTAAAATCATGTATTGTAAATGAATCAAGTTGAATGTAAATAACGTTGTTGAATTTTAAATCTCATGTTTTTTCTCTTGTCATTTTATATTGCTTATTTTACGCTTAGCGTATTTATTCCAGGAAATGACCTTCCCGAAATAAATACGCCACGGCCTTGCCACATCACCGTTTCCGTCTACTGGGAAGTGGGGCATGACAGACTCTTATGGTCAGTGTATATATCCACCCGTTCTCCTAAGAGGTAGTGGCGTCAAATCTTAAGTGCGAAGATAACGGCTGCTAACTCCAGATCATGTGTTGGATAGTTGCGCTCATGAACCTTCAGTTGTCTTGATGCAAAGGCCATAACTTTTCCATGCTAGTGTAGAACACATCCTAATCTTTTACCGGACGCATCACAATGTACAACAAATCCTCCAGATTGATTCGGTATTACAAGAATAGGAGCAGAAGTTAATCTTGACTTGAGTTCTACAAAAACTTTTTCGCATGCTTCTGACCACACGAATGCTTCATCTTTACGTGTGAGCTTGGTCAGGGGTGCTGCGATCTTTGAAAAGCCTTCAATGAATCGTCGTTAGTATCCTGCTAATCCCAAAAAACTTCGTATATCATTCACCGTCTTTGGTGTCGGTCATTCGCTGACAGCTGACACCTTAGCTGGATCTACTGAGATTCCTTCACCTGAAATGATATGTCTGAGAAATCCAACTTGATCTAGCCAAAATTCACACTTGTTGTACTTGGTGTAGAACTGATGTTGTCGTAATGTCTCCAGGACAATCCGTAAATGCTCAGCGTGTTCTTTCCGATTCTTTGAATACACCAAGATGTCGTCGATGAAGATGACAACAAACCTGTCTAAGTACTCTCGGAAAACTTGGTTCATTAGATTCATGAATATAGCAGGTGCATTGGTCACTTCAAATAGCATTACGAGATACTCATAATGACTACAGCGAGTTTTAAACGTCGTCTTCGGAATGTCGGACTCTTTGATATTCACCTGATGATAAGCCGAACGAAGATCTAATTTCGAAAATACACAAGACCCACTTAGCTGATCGAAAAGATCATCGATGTACGATAGTGGATACTTGTTCTTAATCGTCACTTCATTCAGAGCTCGTTAATCCACACACGTCCTTTATGAACCTTCTTTCTTCTTCACCAGCAATACCGAAGATCCCCAGCTTGAAATACTGGGACGAATCCAACCATTCTTTAGAAGTTCGTCCAACTGAATGCGAATCTCTTTCAATCCTTCTGGACTTAGCCAGCATGGAGCTTTGATTACCGGTTGCGCACCAGGTTGTAAATCGATACTGAATTCAAAAGCTCGATCGGGAGGCAAACCTGATATATCTTCCGGGAATACATTCTCGAACTACTTCTGGCTTCGATTCTTCCGCTTGTAATGTTGCAACCACTGCCTTCTTTTGTTTTGCTTTGTAGATGCTAAGTTCCAAAGTACGGTATCCACTCTTGAAATAGACTGGATGATCTGGTATTTCGAACACTACCCTCCTTTGGCGACAGTCGATGGTAGCGAAGAAAGTTTCCATCCAGTCCGTTTCCAAGACTACGTCGAAGTTTGGTATGTCCAGCACCTTAAGTCCGCATAAAATTCTCTACTGCAGACGACCACTGGACACAGATCGTATCCTAGAGTTGCTTTTAGAACACCGTTCCCTGAACTGACATTCCTGCTGGATACGAGCGGTTTAACTGGAATCGCATGAGTTCGGACGAACCGTTGTGACATAAAGCAATGTGATGCTCTAGTGTCGAAAAGAGCTAGAGCGGCTAGGGAGGCTGCTAAGATTGTACCTAAGTTGTGTGAGGTTAGAGTTAGTGTCACGCCCCGCTTCCCAAAATACGGAATACGAGGGGTTGACAAGACCAGCCATGCTCCTACGGTCAAGGAGATATCCTGCCGTAGTCACACTTCGGTTTCTAGCTTTACATGGTAATCAGTAAACAACGCACAGGTAATGAGTAATGCAGTATCTGAAATGAAACAATGTAAAGAACTGACCTGATGGAGGTAAAAAGGGTATAACTCTGGATAGCTGATCAAAATGTTCGCGATGTACGTCTGGTCCTGGTCCAGGCTAGATCCACTCCTCACTCTGAGCATGCATACTCAGGTCGTCAGAGCGACACGATAGCAATATATATATAGGTGCACGTGGTAACTCGTAGAGTAATAATGGATGTATAACAGTAAACCAAGACAGTAAAGATATGAACATGGAGTAATCAATGCAATAATTAATAGATCAGGTGAACATTAAAGCAGTAATATAGTATGCCAGGTATGTCAAGACAGTAAGTAATGTATATCAATGTCGTTATCCCTATCAGTCTCTAAGTCTCACTATACATGTCACTAAGCCTATCGTCAGTCCAAGTGTGAGAGTCAACCACTCGCGAGTGTCCTCCACCCAAGGGTAGGACCCAAGGGCAAGGGACCACGGGCCCAAAATGTAACTCACGGTAATAATCATGTACCATGTAAATCTCCATATATCTCCATATATATAAGCCGGCATGGGACTCCCGATATTCTGTTGAACTCACACTCAAACTACCCCACACCCCGTTGTCTACATCAAACGCTAACCATAACCTCAAATACCAGTCGGTCTGTAACAAGTCTGCGCGAGAACTGGAGACAGGATCTCCATCAAGCACGTCCCGACTAATACCCAAGATAAATGGCAGTGTCTAGTGTCTTATCTGTGACACCCGTGCAAGAGCTTCCATAAGTGTCCCATACCACTTATAGTCACACTTACACGCGTCCCACAGATGTCGACAATGCAATAGAATAATTGGGTTCACTGATTGTGTACAAGTACGTGTCACTTTCACTTATCCACTCATGCATGAACACTAACGTACTTGCCACAATCACCGCTAATACCTAACACTGGGTAATGCACATGATCACTAGATTATCAATGCAGTGACATATGTATGATATGATGAGGAAACAGTATATAAAGCATGATTAAGATATTATAAATCTGTATTCTACCACTTGCATAATTTATCATAAATAATATATGCCAAAATTTAGCGAAGCAATGAACAGGGGATAAGTAGTATATTTGATTATCTATCCAGCGAATTTAATTTCACATCAATCGGGTTTCAGGATCACTAGTTATGGCCATTTCATTTTAAGCGTTCACGGCTGGAAATCCGGTTTCAGAATCGAAAGTCCGTTTCGCAACGCATTTTAATCCCAGTTGGGATCAGATTTTAGCGATGCTACAGTTAAATGATATCTAGGGTTTTCAATAAGGTTTTCAACGCAATAGACGGATTCTCAATCTCGTCTGTACGTCAGGAGTTATACACTGTTCAATACTAGTATGTCAATTCTGATTCTGTTGGGACTGTTATACATCCCGATCTTTTAAATTACAGATTAAATAGCAAACGATGATGAAACAGAATGAAACCACTTGTGTTATCTAGCTAACAGTTTCACCTTTAAATAACTGCGGAGTTCCGCAACATAAGAATTAAGGAAACAAGGTGGTACCCATTACGGGACAGTAAGCAATAATCAGAGTCGCTCTGGACTGCAGTCCAGAGGCACTCCAAACCAAATATCGTCACAATTTAAGTACAGAAACCATTAGAAACTTGCATAGGGTTATAGTTCGTCGAGTCGGCTTCGATTTAAGCCCTTGAATGCATCATTCCAGTATGTACATAATTTATGGTGATTTTAACGGTTTTCAGATACGAGAAAGTTCCAGTTTTACGAGTATATTTGGGGGTATACATTTTAGTCATTAACAGTCGTATTTTCCAATGAGATTTATACACTAGGTTCACTACCTTGCGGGCCAGACCATGCAATTGGGTTCCGTCAAATCAGATGAGGATTTCCATAGAGATCATGCATCGAACGGTTACGCCATATAATTTATCGAGAATAATAAATATGGAAACTATACGATTGTAGTTCGTAACAAACACAAATTAGCATGTAGCGAGTATGGAACTTGCCTGGAGATGCACGGCAGCGAAGTACAGCACGGGCACGGAAACGGTGACAAGGGTTTGGTTTTGGCTTGGCTCGGCTTGAACTTGTCGGCACAGGCTCGGCGATGGTGACGGGACTTGGTGGCTGGAGACGGTGGGTGCAACGGCGGTGGCTATTGGTGGGCAATCGCCGTCGAAGTGGGTCGCAGTGGTCGGAGGTGGCTCGTGGGAGGTTGTTGTTGGAGAGAGGGAGTGAATTAGAGAGAGAGAAGGAGAGAACAGAGAGGTAGAGAGAGAAGCAAAGAGAGTGAGAGAGGGAACCAGAGAGAGTGAGAGAAGTTGCAGAGAGAGGGAGAGAGAGGAGTTGCAGGGGGCGTCGAGATGGGTGCAGGGGAGTCAAGAGAGGTGAGGAGGTGATTGTAGGGAGTCGTGGTCGAAGGTGGAGGTGGTCGCGACAACGGTCGAGGACGGCCGGCGAAAGGAGGGGGAAGGTTTGCGGTGATGGGAGCTTGGGTGAAATGGAGTGGGGGTAGAGGAAAGAGCTGCGGTGACGAGGGGGACCGACGAGGTGGCCGACGGCATGGGGTGATGGCGACAGAGGAGGCGGGGCGATGGTGATGAGGGGTGCAGGTTCTCGGGTTCATTGCGAGGTCGGCAGCGTGGAAGAGGGAGAGTTGTTGGCGACAATGATGATGATGATGGTGTCGGGGGTCGCACGATGGTCGGAGGTGGAAGGCGGCCGTGGAAGGGAGCTCGGGTTAGTGAAGGTGATGGGAGTTGGAGCCGGCGGTGGTCTAGGGGTGTGGTGGAGGAGATCGGGTTAGAAAGGAGGGCAGCGGGAGGTTGGATGCAAGTGGAGCTCGGCAGGCGATGGAAGGAGGTGAGGTGCGGAGAGAGAGAGGAAGGCGAGGGTGGTGTCGATGGCGACGAGGCGAGCGCGGGCGCGGGCGTGGGTTCGAGAGAAGGAGCGGGAAAAGAGAAGGGAGAGAGAGAGTGCGAGATGAGAGAGAGTGTGTGTGTGGGTGTGTACGAGAGAAGAGAGGTGGTGAAGGGTAGAGGGGACGAGAGGTGCGCGTCGTGGGATAATGTACCCGAGCATGGGCGCGAGGAGCGGGGCACGGCGCGTGACGAGCGGCGACGAGGGCGCAACGGGAAGATTCGAGCGGGAAATCTGGATAGAGCCGTTGGGGAAGAAAGAGAGGGCGAAACGGGTCGGGTAGGGTGCTGCGGGTGAAGGAAGTTGGGTCGTGGGCTGGGGGAAACTGCTGGGCCGGGGCTTTTATAAAATAAAAAGAATTGTAAGGGAATGGAAAAGAGGGCCGGGCCGTTGGGCTTTAAGGAAAGAGATTAATTAGTATATTGGGGGAAATGGGTGGGCCGAAGGGTTTAAATTTGGAAAAGAAAATGGGATGAGGGGATTATATATATTGTTGGTTTTATTGTTTGGGCTGAGGGATTAGGGAAGAAAAATGGGGGAGTAAGTAAAGGAAGTGGCTGGCTAAAATATAAGGGGAAAAAGTTTAGATAAATTTAGGGTTTAGGGATTTTAAATACTATAATAATGTGTATAAAATAAATAAACTTTAAGAGTAACATAAATACAGATATTGGTATAAAAGGGACTGGGTATTACAATTAGATATAGGAAAAGTTATAGTGATTTATAAGAATTGAAAATTTTGAAAGGATTGGGAATTACCAGTAAATACTAGGCCTGTGGCTTCGGCCTCCTCGACCGTCATTGTAAAGGCCTGACGTCGTGGTACATTCCTCCTTTCTGGAGGCACATTCCTCTGTCCTTGGGGCATATTTCTCTACCCTTGAGGCATGTTTCTCCATGCCTGATGGAATTAACGTTGAGGATGTACAGGAGGTCCACGTGGAGCTAGTGCAGAGGGAGCTAGTCGGGGTGCAGGTGCCTGAATGGCTGGTCGCTGCAGGACCGTGATTGCGGATCTGGGTGTTGGAGCTGTGTTGAAATGGTATGGACATGCTCGTATGGCGTGATTAGGTGCGCCACAAACCAAACACATGGCATTTTCACTGTTGGGGTCAAAAATTACACCTCGGTTGACCAAGTCAAAGTCAAAGTCAACCCCAAGTAAGCGGGCCCAAGTCCAGGTCGGGTAGGCCCAAGCCAGGTCCCCACGGCCGGCCTTTCCCATGCCAAAATGAAAATTATGTAATAAATAATTTTGATATAATTTTTATGAATAAATGTAAGAAAACTTGGTATAAAGCCAAATTTTTGTAAAGTCCGTGGCTTATGTACAAAAGAAATGAGCACATGAGGCATGAGATAGGCAAAATGGTATTTTGTAAAGTCCAAGGGCTATGTGTAAATTTGTAAAGCTATATAAGGCAACATGATGATGAAATAATGATAATAATTCATTCCCCTCAAAAATTAGGGTTTCTATGTCTCCTTCTCCTTCCTCAAGGTTCTAAACCTTCTTCCCATTTTTTGAATTAAATCAAGAGTTTAACTCTTTTTTTTCAAAAAGAAATAGTTTTTCACCATAAAACCTTTGAAGAGGAACCCAGATCTCCCATAAAATCTCTAAAAGGGGAGATTTTTAAGTCACACCCCTTTTTCTTCAAGAACCAGCCAACAGAGAGTAGGAAGAAGGAGACTCGTCTCCAAAAATCCCACCTTGGGAAAAATCCAAGGCTCAAGGGAAGATCCAGGGCTCAAGGGAGAAGGAAGGGGTCCCCTTTGATCATCTCCAAAGATTTCTGGGAGTTCAACTCCATTTGTCAAGATCTTTTGTAGTTTAACTCCAAAAATAAAACTCCTTTAGGAGTTTAACTCCATTCAAAATCTTTCGAAGTTTAACTCCATAAATAAAAATCCCTTCCGCGAGTTCAACTTCTCAATTTGGGGTTAAGCCCTTTCTTTCTGCGGACGGCGCCCACGCGCCAGGCGTCCGGACTCACAGTTTTCTCTCTCTTTTCTTCTTCCTTTTTTCATACACTCCGCACTCAAAGCACGTCCCCGGTAGAAAAAAATTTCTAACAGGGCGCTGCCCCGAACCCCGAAGGAAGCTGCTAGCCTCCTTGACTCCCAGCCCGCTATCCGGATAGCGAGAATCCCGTAAACTCTGCGTGACCCCTGATACATCCAAGTCCCCTCCAAAACACAACACGCGCACACTGCACATTGAGTTCGGATGACCATTTTTACCCGTCAATCGGAGGTTCCCTCACTTTAAAAGCGAGGGGTAATTAACGGCAGCTTAGTTCGCAGCTGCCGAGATTCGGATCCCTACAATCAATACACCCCGGCTTACCTTAGGCAGTGGAAATCTGTAATGCGTCTGACAAGCGACGTGTATTTCCCATCTCAATGGGGTGACGAAAAACACCCTACATGCACGCCTGCAGTTCTTGGCCAAGTGTCATGTCCTCTTGCAGTAGAACCAAAAGTCTGGACTAGACCGGTTAAATGATCCTCCCGGTCTCTTGGGTGCAAAAGTCGACCTAGAATAGGCTCCTCCCGACATCTTTGTGGCAGGGTGTTTCACATCGGCAGTCTGCGGTCTGCCCTTCTTCTTCACAACTGTCACATAGCATCGGGCAACCTTCAAAGCAAGTTCATGGGTTGGGAAATCCCCTATAGCGAGTGCAGCTTGGATTTCTGAGTTCAACCATTGTTGAAATCGTCGTGCCCGGATCTCAGCAATAGGAATCAGTTGTGCAGCGAACCTGTTACGACCTTGTGTTAGCAGTGTAATGAGTGAGAGAAGGAATTTGAATTTGAGACAATATCTTACATGCTAAGCATGGTAAACTCAGCGTCACATTCATCCACAAACTTGATCCACATCGAGCCTTGTTGTAGATGGATGAACTGCTGCTCCATGTCAAAACGGGCAATCTCAGGAAAGTACTTCGCATCGAACAGATCACGAAACGTCTTCCACTCGATAGGTTGGGTGAGACGGCTTTCCTCAGCCTTCCACCAGATTCTGGCGTTGTCTATCAGTTGCAGCTTCGCAACTCTCACCCAGGCAATATCTGGCACTTGAGCTGCTGCCAGATCATATTCAATTGATTGAGCTCGTTCTTCTACCTCCAGTGGACTCTCTTTCCCAGAGAAATATTTTGGATGCAGTGCCTGGAATTGCTTGACTCCAGGTGCCTCAGCTTCGGGGTAATGCAAGAGGATAGCAGTCTGTTGCTGCCCACCCTCTAGAAGGCTCTTAATCGCTTCGAGTAGTACCGTTTGCTCGTTGATGAGAGCCGCAACGGTAAGTGGTGGTGGTAGAGTAGGCGGTGGGGTATTGCCATTGACATTGGTACTGGTGTTGTTGGGAGAATCCATGATCTTGATAGAAAATGAATGGTTAGGATAGATTCAAGAAATCAGAAATGTATAGCTGCCGATTCTTATAATTCTTGTGATATATTTTTTAAGATTTCATGCAGAACAGACCTGCATAGGCCACCAACAAAACCTGTCATGCCCCGCTTCCCAGTAGACGGAAACGATGACGTGGCAGGCCGAAACGTATTTATTAAGAAATAAGTACGTTAAGCGTAATCAAGCAATATATAATATGTACAAGAATGACAAGAGTATTAAAATAAAACAACAAATTTATTTACATTCAACTTTACATACAAATGTTTAAAAAGAAAAGATACAACGAGTAAAGCAGTGCCTAAACAGTGGCATACAAAGTGAAAGTAAGTACAAGGAACTAGAAGTCAGGCTGTACCGCAAGCTGATCCAAATCCTCCTGGCTAGGCTCGATCTCCTGGGAGTCCTGTCCTTCTGACGAACATTCCAAAGAAAGAAATAGAAAGGAATGTCATCAGCGAACTAGCGCTCGGTAAGTCCCAAAAGAAGAAATAGAATATAACAAGTAATGTGAATGAACATGTAAGTTGTGCAGGAATATGATGGTTATTATAACGTAGTTGTTTGTAGCTTGATACAGAAGGTATTCATGTATACGAGAGGAGTCCATCTTACCCCGTGGACTATGGTAACATGTAATATAAGGTCCCGTCATAACACGGGACAACGGCACCAGAATTCATATAGGTGTCTTTTAAGTGATCTCTCGTGCCACGATATATGTTCCGTACCAATCTACCCCTTTATCCCCACGTAATGTATTATATAAATTATATTTACAAGTCTTGCTGAAACCATGAATAAAAATTGTTCAAGTATTCATATTCACGATGTAATCAAGCATTCAAGTAGTCAAGTCAAGTTATAACCATGGTTCGATCAAGTCAAGTCAAGTATACATGTTTGATATTGATGTTTGATTTCAAGTATTCATGTTCTTGATCAAGTATTCATATTTGATATTGGATTCAGATTTGAATTGGACTCGCACTGAGTCAGACACTTGTAAACAGATTTAGCTCTTGAATCAGGTTAGGGAGTCATCGGCAACTGCTGCACATGAATGGCAGGATTTGTGTCTTTTTCCAAGACAATTACCATTGATAACTCCGTTAAGTTTTCTACCTATTTGCAAGCACTCACTTTCTCCAGCTCCCTGGGCTCAAGAGAATTGATCCTGTTTAAATCTATATGTACTAAAGTTCTTAAATATTATTTTATATATCTCGAGGGGGTTTTATATAAAATATTTTAATATAGTTTAAAAGTAAACCTCGAGGGTGATTAGTATTACTTGAGATTGTCATGAGCATTGATTTTAAGTATTTGGGGTATTTTAGTGATAATTATTTAGCTTGGAAAGCTCATGATATTTACTGTAAAACTTGCATTTTTGGTATTTTGATAGTATTTTATTGACATTTGATAATATTTTTATTTTTTGAAAAATATAGATTTATTATATTTTGAAAATAGGGATTTATAATTTTAATTTTAAAATTTTTTATTTTATTTAGAAAATTCGTATTTCTCAGAAATTGTATTTAAATCCTTTCGAAATCGAATGCTCTGTGCGGAGGTCTGCATATCGCTCTACTAGCCCAAGGATGTGTGATAATCCGTACCATCCATTAGCGGGTCCCCTAAATAGTGTTGTAGATGCGTTATCGCAAAGGATATGAAATACCGCTTTAAAAGAAATCCGGTTTTTAAAGTTATGTGGTATTTTATCGTAATATTATTCTTCAAAATGAAAAAATACATACAATGAGTATCGTGCTATGAAACCAAGTGTGCGTGTGGGGTAGGTCGTTACACCGTGAATTTTTCTTAAGATATCGTTAAGCAACTACTAAAAGAGGTGTTTATAAAGTTCAAGATATAGTGCTACTATTGTTTGTTTCACATGAGAATTTTGATGAAATTTGATTCTAAATATTAAGGTTTAAGGTTATAAGTGATGTATTAAAATTAGATTGACTAAATTGTAAAGGAAAATGGAGTTATGTGTTTTAGAAAAGAAGATATCGATATTAACTTCACTTTTACCGATATAAATTTGAAGAGGAATTTCAATAGAAAGGAGGAGATTTGGAAGGGATTAATGGTTTAGAAAGCTTAAAGAAAGGTTGAAGAAGAGGGGGTGAGTTTCGTAGCGTCGCGGGAGCACCGGAATTTGTTTCGATTTTCATCAGAATCCACTTGCTTGCTAACTTCACTTTTACTTCACTTTGCACTAGGAACTTTCAGAGAGTTTTGGCTAGAAATTTCAGAACGATACTGAGCCAAAGTGTGGGGTGGTATTTATAGTGGAGAATTAGGGCTTGGGAATTAAAATGGTAGATTAAAAATCATTAAAATGTGTTTAATTGTGAAATGAAGGGTCTCTATTTGATTACAGAGAAATCAAACAATGCAGAGGAGTTAGGGGTGGGTGAAGAGGTGTGTGTGCAAAGCCCGGGCTTCATTGGCCCTGATCTGACTGTCGGCGCCAGCCTTATAGGCTATTTGGCCGGTTGATTTGTGACATCTGGTATCGAGACTCGTGCCAGCTGATTAAATCTTTGTTTACTCCATTTTCCACATGTTTGATTTTTCTGAACTTTTCATTTCCCCGTGTATTGCATGTGCAAACTTTTGGGCTTCCAAAAAGTTAAAAAAAATTCAGAAAAAAATAATGTCTGATGAGAATCGAACACACAGACTACGTCACAGCAGTGAGGGGCTTTATCAGTGGGCTACAAGTTTTTTCTTACTGTTATTTAACAAAAGTAATTTATAATTCAAACTCAGATGTAAAACTCATTTCTTATATGTTAACAGTAAAATTTCCGTACAAGATTTTAGAGTCGTTACAAATATCGAATGATCATCCTTTAAGTCATTGTACCTCGCTAAATTTCCCCATTTCAAAATACTCATATCTTGTGTTTAGGGGATTCATAATCACTTGTATCTTGTGGTTAGTTATGTTTTATATCGTACGAGTTCGATTCCTCCTTAATTTCCCTATTTCCAAGATTACAATAACTATATGTATAAGACTAATTGTATACAAGCACGCGCCGAATCACGGTTTTATTCTCTTTTCTCTGCACTGTTCATTTTCACGAATCACTCATTTATCACCGGCGTACTTGACACAACTAGTCCAATACCACTCACGTTCTACAATGCAAGTTCGCTATAAGTCACTATGAACGTTCGCTATCACTAAAGGTATCACGGTCGAGTAAATATGAGAATGATGCCACATAACTAATCAAGTACGATATGAAACACAATGTGCACTTCGGGTTCAGAAAAACATATTAATTTGTACGATCATAATTAGGCAAAAATTATACAAAAGAGACAATAAATAAACGTAATCAGCAAACCAACAAAATTGGTTTCAGGTCAATCGGGTTTCAGGTTTGCAAGTTACGGTCCTTTCATTTTTAAGTGTTCATAGGTGGAAATTCAGTTACTGAACTGAAATTCCATTTTGTAATACATTTTAATCCCTCTTGGGATCATAATTAGACGACTCTATAGTTAGATAAAATTTAGTACTATCAATTAATTTTCCAACGCACCAGACGGATCGACAATATCCGCTGCGTGCTGGGAGATATATCCTATTTAAGGATGGGGTATATAGCCTGTCCCCGTACTAAACCGCAGAACACCTCGACGGTTTAAAACGTGATTAAAATATCAAACGGAAGTAAAATTGAACGAAACCAAAACCTATAGTTAGCTAACAGGATTATCTTTTCAACGGTACAGGGTTCCAAAAATTTTCATTTTCATATAGAGCTATACCTTTATTTAAATCCAGGTGTCAAAACGGAATGCTGCTCTAGAGCCGCATTCCATGTCAGTTTTCATCGTTGTGATAATTCAATATCGAGATATAAACTATAGTGGGTTCTGGCTTATCGAGTCGGATTCGATATAAGCCATAGAACGTCTCGTTTTGATTTATATATGATTTAATGAAGATTTTAGAGTGTAACATGCATGGTGAATTTCCAGTCTCAATATCGGCCTTTGGAAACGATATTACGTGACGACAATCTCAGTATTTTAAACTTATGACTTTTCACAATAACTATTAACAGTAACGAGAATCCCCTAAACACAAGATATGAGTATTTTGAAAGAGTATTCACATCGAACACTCGGATTATATCTACGGGTAATAACCGAAATATCAGTTCCATTTATTTGATTCGAATAGGCGTCGTTTAATTAAATTCTATTTGGTATTGTTACGGATTAGAAGACCGAGTCGGGCTTCCATTCCTCACAATCAATCTACGAGGGTTCGCTAAAGAAATTTGTTTACAAGTTATCGATATAGTTATAATAGATACGCACGAGCACAATGTCATTTGTCACGATTATTATTTGATTAACTAATACAATAGCATGAATAAGCAAGTGATTGATTTTCACTTGCCTTGCTACGATCATGATGATAAGTAGTATGAGCGACAAGCAGCAGCAGCACAGCGACGGCGGTCGCACGGACATGTCACAGCAACGACAGCACACGCGAGGATTTGGCCACTACGGGGACTTTGGGAAGCCTCGATGACTTTGGGAAGCCTCGATGGGGCGTGGCGAGGGACCTATGGGTGTGGGGTGATGGAGATGGTGGCCCTGAGGTTCGGCGACGGCGGCTTGGACGGGCCAACGACGATGATCCAAATGATGGGCAGAGATGTGTAGCGAGGGCGATGGGCTCGGTTCGAGTGGAGTGTAAACTCCGGTGGGGGATGGAGAGAGGGGTGGTGCAGTGTGGTGGCGGTGTTCTCCGCCGAAAGACGCGACCGGGACGTTGGGACGTCGGGGCCTGAATTCCGAGGGCAGATACTAATTGGTGTTATCCATCCACCTCTCCGAAGATGCCAAATTGATTTATGACACCGTGTATCGAAGGTTTAAACGGATGCGACCGATGTAGCAGACTTCGTCAGATTCCCCCTCATTTGAGGGGTTTTGATTGTGGGGACGCTCTTCCCTACAGGCGCAAGCCCCTGCAATTAATTACGCTACCGCATCGCGGTAACCACTTTCTCCTTCTCCAGATGATCACTTCGTGTCATGGGTGTTTGTTTTGTTTTTGGTTGCCCATGGATTGTATACGGAGACTAATTTATGTTGGCGCCCGTAGGGCGTGGATTAGTCCAAATCTGTATTTTCTTAGATTTGGGTTTGGGGGTTGGGTTTAAGGATACGTTAGTCTCATTTGAGACTAAGATCAACTTAAACGTTTGTTAAGAATACGTTAGTCCAATTTTAGACTAAGATCAACTTAATGGGATCATTTAGATCCAACAAAAGAGCAATTGGGCTCTATTATTTAGTTTAGGGACATTGCGGTCGATTAGTTTAGGGACATTACGGTCCAAGGTTAAGGACATCATAGTCCGTGAGTTTAAAGACATCACAGTCAAGGTTAAGGACATCATAGTCCGTGAGTTTAAAGACCTCACAGTCAAGGATAAGAACATCATAGTCCGTGACTTTAAAGACTTCACAGTCAAGGTTAAGGACATTATAGTCTATGGGCTTAAGCACTCCATAGTCCGTAGAGTGTTTGGTTGTCGGGACCCGTCACCTCTCTGAAGACGTTGAAGGATTACAACGACAAATATCAGAGGAGTAAAGAGATGTACCCTCGAACAGGCGTGAGTTGGTTGAAAGATCTGTAGTCCAATTTGGGACTAAGATCTGTTAAAATATTTATGAGCAGATTAGCTCAATTAATATGAGTTGAGGACTTATGACCAATCTTGGGCTAAGTCCAATAAATGTTTAACATTTTTATTCTGGGCAGTTGAGCCTTTATTTGGGCTTGGCCCTTTTAACAATGCTGAGCATTATATCTTGACAATGTTTTTTGTCTTGCATTGAATACTGAGCATTCATCAGAGCTCTGGCTTATTAAAGAACAATTTATGTTCTGTCAGCGCAACACGTGGTGCGCTAGACGCTTTGCGCCAGTCAAAGAGCGCAGTGCGCTTCTGCCACGTGGCGCACATGTAAGGAACACGTGTCGCGCTCAGCGCTAGGTGTCAGATGATGAGCGCGCGATGCCAATTTATGAGCGCTGAGCGCTAATTCATGAGCACATTGCGCTTTCAGTTTAGTGGCGCACACGTGAGTGACACGTGGTGTGCTTGACGCTGAGCGCCAGCCCATGAGCGCAGTGCGCTATTTCAGAAGCGCAAAGTGCAAGTTGTTAATTGGCGCATATGTGGTTGACACGTGGCACATTTGGCGCTGAGCGCCAGTCCAGAGAGCGCAGAAGCGCGGTTCAAGAGCGCAAAGCGCATTTGATCAATTTTATGATCTGGAAAACAAATTTATGTTCTTTTAAAAGAGACATTATCTCAAGATCTAAGAACAACAGTTCTTATTTTGTAGGAGATATTTCCAATCTCTTATTTTGATGAAAGGCTTTGTCTTTATAGATCCATGATCTGTGAGAAGAATTATGTTCTTCTTCTTTTATTTTATGATGATATCTTTTGATCTCTTTGTGAAAGACTTTTGGTCTTTGTAAATCTATGATCTTTTTAAAGAAATGAATTTTTCTTTCTTAATCATGAGATGATTTCATCTCTGTGTTCATCATCCTTCATCCTTACCTTGAAGAAATATCTTCTTGCAAGAGCTTGCTCTTTATCTTTGAGTTTCTCAAAGTTTATGGGGGGTTTCTCTATATAAGACTTGAAGTCTTGGGGCCTTTATATAGGGCAAGCTGATTTGTTGAATCAGTTAAAGAGATCTTTCTCTGATTGATTTGGGGATGTTTTCCACCATTGGATTTTTGATCCTAGGTCTTCTGTTTTACAGAAGGCAATCTTCTTGTTTTTAATAAGATTGGAAAATCTTTCCATAACAGAATTTAATTCTGATTAATTAGTGATTTATCATTATTATTAGATCTTTTGATCTAACGGTGGGGAGTTTTTTAATTCCAGCGCTAGCGCATCCGTGCTTTGCACGTGGTGCGCTGCTCAGAGCGCAGCGCACCCATATTTGACACGTGGTGCGCTGCTTAGAGCGCAGTGCACCTAGCGCTAGCGCACACATTGTGCGCTGCCTAGGGCGCGGCGCACTTGGCGTTGCATCTGAAACGTTACTTCAATTTGAAATTTAAATTTCAAACAGAGCTTTGCTCTGATTAGGGGAAATAGACGGCAATGTCGCAGAGACGAGACGCCGTCGAGAGGGGGTGGCTGACGATGGAGTTGCGGTGGGGTGGGTCGGGGTTGATGGTTAGAGGAAAAGAAGCTCGGTTGGAGGGAGATGACGGTGAAGAGTCGAGCGGGTCGCTGGGGAGCTCGTCGGAGTGGTGAGTGATGGTCGCCGGTGAGGGGAAGGAGTTCGGTGTTTCTTTTTTTGAGTGAACGGGAGGAAGAGGAGGTCGAGAGATGGAAGGAGCGAAAGAGAGAGAAATTTAGAGAGAGGAAAAAAGGGACGTTGCGAGATAGGGGAAGCCTGTGCAGATTCCTCGGAGGTCTTTGGGATCATAGGCGGCGGCGACGAAAGGCAGGTCTCTCGGGTCGAGTGTGAGAGAGGAGGGGAGTCGTTGGGGATGAGAGAGATCTAGAAGGAGAAAGAGAAGGGGAGAGAAGGATTTGGAGGAGATGATCTTGAGTGGTTGGTGACGAGGCGAGCGTGGGTCACGTGGCGACGGTTGCGAGGAAGGAAGGAGACTTTGAGGAAAAAGGCAGGGAAAAGAGGAGGAAGAAGAAGAAGTGGGGAACGGGTCGGGTCGGGTCGGGTGCGGTATGGGCCGGGCTTGAGGGTTAGGAAAATATTTAGGATTAGAATTTAAAGAAAGGGAAAGAAATAGAAAAGAATATAGAGAAAATATTTAGATAGTTAATTTGGGAATTTTAAATGATTTTTTTTTGGATTAAAAATTTAAATACAGGATGTATCTTGGAACTGAGGATTTGCATTTGCAAAAAGTTTCTTAATTTTCTCCATCTTGCGATCAACTCTTTCTTCGAGATCATTGGGCTCAGCCTATGATACCCTGCCCGCAAAATACTTGAATTAAACCACTTCTTGCATAGGAGTAATTCTAACTCACATCGTTGCTTCAAGTTGTCGTAATTGTTATGGCAAATCCACAAAGGAGCTTAATTTTATCTTTTAAAATGACAAACACTGTATGAAGACAAAATGTCCTAAATTTCGCTTTCAAGAAAATTCCTAATTTTGAAATTGTCAGAAATCTAAAACCGTGGTTCCTATTTAACATAAGAAAGCAGAAAATGACCATTTGGGATGAAATTTGTACAGCTTAATGGTTCTGAGATGAAATTTGGAAATAATAAATTTTGGAGATGAAATTTGGACAGCTTAATTGTTTTGAGGGTGAAATTTAGAAATGCTAGATTTTCGGAGTGAAATTTGGACAACTTAATGGTTTTGGGATGAAATTTGGATATACAAGATTTTGGAGATGAAATTTAAAAATATTGAAATTTTGGTAGTGGGATATAAAAAAATCCAATTCTCCAATTCTTTTATGGTAGAGGAGATAACCTAGAAGTTGAGTGCAAAGCAATTCTAGATGGCTTGATACAGTGCAAACTTATGAATGTAAAAGGAGTGGAGGTGGAGTCGGACTCCAGCACTGTCATTGCATATATCACAAAGAAGAACAAGGTACAACGACATCTATTTTACACGGTACAAGCTGTTCAAAAAATTGAAGAAGATATTGAAACCAGCTTTATACATACCTACAGAGAAAACAATGCAGTGGCTAATTATTTGGCAGCTCAAGCGTGTAATGATCAAGGCAGTGGTAGTTACACGATACAGCTGCTTCCTGAAGAAATAAAAAGGTTGGTTTTCCTTAATTTATCTTACCTGCCAAGATTGCGAGTAAAGAAGTCTAAAAATCCAAACTTTGATGATGCTTTTCAGTTTTGAGATTCAGGAATTCGGGGTATTTGAATAAAAAGTTAGTATTTCTAGTTTCAGCAAGGGGAATTTTAAAAAGCAGACACTGGAAGATGGTCAAAAGTTCAAATTTGTTGCATGGAGAGCATAGAACTCAAGAAGAAAACCTCAGATTTGTAAATTTTGAGAGAAGAACTTGGATCTCGATGAGGAGATCCCAGGTTTGATGATTGTCTGCATCAGATGCTTACCAGCTTAGAAAAGAAATGAGCTTTACTCGACTAGAGCTTACCATGAAAGACTGCAGTGAAGATTTTATGACTTTGGGTATTTCTTTTAGGGTTTTTGGAGTTCAGAACTTCGAGAGTGAAAGAGAAGAACAAGATATTTTTCAGCGGCGGGGAATTCTGAAACCCTCTCATTGTTGAATATATAATCTTGTTTTGGGCTTTTGTTGCAATGGGCCAAACCCAACTCTTGCTTAATAAATTTCTTACCAGGCTATCTGAGTTTTTAAAAAAAAACTGTTGTGGAAATAAAAATTGATCCTCCTTCCGCATGAACTTGGTATGCATGTTGCTTTGGTTCAGGCAGCAATTTTTTCCGAAATTCATATCAAGAATGAAAAATAGGAATTTTTTTCATGATGATGCTCAATATTGGCGATCTTTCAGATCAGGACACGTGGCAGATGACGTATCCCAGAACTCAGAAGAGAGGGCCCACAGGGGCCGATCAGGCCCGACCTACAAGCACAAAGCCGGCTCACCTCAGGGCCCTTGCAAATTGGCCTCCTCGGTCTCTCAGCTCGCCTCCGAGCTACCGCAGAACCAAGATACCTCGGCCCTCTCGCTCGTTCACGAGCTCTCCCGCCGAGACCATCTTCCTCGGTCCCTCCGACCGACCAACTCCACCACTCACGGGCGTAATCGCCGCTCCGCAAATCTCGCCATACGCAGATTCTTGTTCAGACCATAATATTGCATTTTTCATTCCCCTATTCTTATCCATTTTATAAATAAACAGGTACTCTTGACGCACGTTTATTGCATGTTACAGGATACAGGCTCGTGGAGCAAATACAGTGAAAAAGACGAAAGATAATACAGAAAAAGGACTTTTGACCAACAAATGGACGGATCCTAGTCAAGCCTAAATGAAGAATAGTGCAAGGTCCAAAATGTCAAGTGAACGGTTAAAAGATCGCTACAAGTATTCACTGAAACATCTGGAGGAGAGTAAGAAGACCAACAGAGAAAATACATATAAAAATAAAGATCCCAAGAACCCCTGAACCAAGCCCAAAATGTGCAGAGCCCAACTCCCTTCTTTGGCCGCGGAACCGCGGCCATATAGTGCGTATGTCGGTGGATTTTTGGCGTGTCGATGCGACGGTGCGGGTGTTGGGATTTTTAAAGGGCAAATCTGTAATTGCACATGTGCGAGAGTCTGTAACCCTAGTTTTCATGTTTTCCTATAAATTGTATCTCCAGATCTGTAAAAACTATGCCTCTTTTCAATCAATAAATTTCAGAATTTCTGGGAATTATATTCAGATCTGTTTTATATCGTTTGGAGGGAGCCGTCAACCTAGTAAGGTAAATTATGTTTTTTCTTCTTTTAATTAGTATGCATTATCATCCCCTAATGAGCGAGTAGTCTCCTCGCTTGTTAGGTTTAGCCTTAGGGAAAGAGTTGAGAGATGAGATCTCTCACCCCTTTCAATGCCACATTCACCTAATGAATTAGAACTCCATGCATACGTGCACAATCGCTCCCTACGGCACCCTACCCCTCGAGGTAACGATGAACCGTAGTATAAAGGGCCGGTTGCGCGCGTTTTCCATGGGGGTTAGGGTAATTATCGATAAAGGAAGGATACGAATCTAGAGGAAGAAACATTTTCCCAAAAGATTTGGATCCACTTTATTGATAATTACCGTAACATCTAATAGATCTAAAAAAGAAGGCATTGAAAGCGGTGAGGAAAACGTTAATCTCCAAAACTTCACCTAAGCCTAACCCTAGCAAGACTTTAAATTAGATTAATTAAGATTCGGTTTTTATAGATTTTAGAAATCAACTAAAACGACACTTTGAATCAACTCGTTAAAACATATTAAAGAAATTTACCCATCTCTGTGGATCGACCCGTACTCACCGGCTAGCTGCAAAGCGACGCCGTTTCTGATTACGGTAAACAAGTATTTTTCACACTAATCAAATGGCGCCGTTGCCGGGGATGGCGTAAAATTTCTTTCTGTGTAATTTCGGGTTGATATAAATTTTAAAAATTATAAAAATCTGAAAATAAAAAAAAAGAAATAAAAAAATTATCAATTTTGATCTGTTTGAAGGGTGTATCTTTTGAATTTTGCAGGAATAGCGAAGAAGCTCGGATCTGGAATTTTACAGAGGGCAAATTAGAAAAGTGCATATCATAACAGAGGAGAAACATCACAACAGAATCGTACAATTTTTACAGAGCCCTAATTCTACCAGAATACCGCGGAACCGCGGTTTTGACATACCAATAGCCGCGGAACCGCGGCCACTTTGGCCCTTCAGTGCGCGATATTTTCTGGTCTGTTTCCTCCTTCTCCCCTCTGCAACCTACCATATATTTCTCTGTAGAAAAAAATTTCTGCAGAAATTCTTTGCGCTAAAAAATTCTTTCTCCCCCTTCTAAATAACAGATTTTCTGTAGGTTTCTTTGCGCCACGCTAAAAATTGATTGCAAGTGAATTTTATTGTTTTGCATAATTTAATCGGACTTTAAGGGGCTAATTGACCAAACTCAGATTGGGTGGGGATTTCATCACCCTTCCCAGGACCCCAGAAAACACTTAAAGCACTTTGCATCAACCACAATTAATTAAAAAAATATTAGACTCAGACCTAAGGATATCGAGCTCAATAGAAAAAGGACTAGTATAGGTATCGACCGTTTATCCTAACTGACATTGCGGTGTCTAGGTTAGTGGTTATTAATTAGGCCCACTGTAGTGGTGGTTCCTTCCCACTTACCTGGCCGTACTTATCCATGAAGAGGCGGTTTGAGGTCCTATTTCTAGCCCTAGTTAGGAGCTGTCTAGCAGACCTAGATGACCCTAGATCTAGGCCTGATTGTGCATGTGTGGTTGATACATTTGTGTCACGAGTCCCATTTCCAAAAACTTCTTTGCAAAACTCTCACATAAAAGAAAAGAGAAAAATCTTTTCAAACTTGCAACTTGTCGCTAAGAAACCTTGCAACTCACTTCCATCACTTCCCTCCATTGACGTTATCTTACCCCAACATTCTGTTTTTTTTTTTTTTCTGACTACACTACTCCTTTAGTGTATGTCACTTTGGACTAGGAATACTAACGCCCGATTAGTCCGTGTTTCGTTGGTACCGACCGACGAACCCTTCGTCGAAATTCCCTCCATTTCCTTACCTCCACCTTTAAATTCTTCTTTCGAAGGTATGTCGGGACACGACCCCAACGATACCTTACCGACGGGAATGATTCCACCTCCGTTAGGTGCGAATAACCCGAATTTTCCGCCTGTTGTAGCGCCCGCACGAGTCGCGCTCCAGGATCTCTTCTACCCCGTCCGCACGTCTTTACCTACATGTCTTTCACCCCCACCGGTAAATGGGGATAATTTTGAAATAAAACCACATTTCATCAATATGCTGCCAAAATTTCATGGTTTGGAATTTGAAGATGCGTATATTTTTATTAATAAATTCCAAAATGTATGCGCTATGATGAAAACAACCCGATTAAGTGATGACGCGATAAGACTAAGGGTCATTCCTTTTACCTTATGTGATCTAGCCGAGAAGTGGCTATACAGCACCGCATCACATTCCATTAGAAATTGGGACGAGTTTGTAAGAGCTTTTCTGAAAAAGTTCTATCCTCATCACAAAACTGCTAGAATCCGTAATGAGATTATACAATTTTCACAGCTTCCTTCCGAACCATTTTGGAAGTGTTTCGAGAGATTTAAAGACCTACTTGTTCAATGCCCTCATCATGGGATCGAAAGTTGGCAACTTTGCCAAACATTATACGAGGGATTGAACGCAGCAACGAAGCAGTTGCTAGAAACAATATGTCAAGGTCATTTTCTCTCCAAGTCTAGTGACGAAGCATGGCAGTTTCTTGAGGATCTTAGTGAGCAAACAATTCAGTGGGAGAGTACCAAGACCACAGCATCTTCTTCTGTTGGTCAATCTAGGGCAGGCATACATCAAATAGATATGTCGATTGCTATGAAGGCCGAGATGGCCTCACTTATGAAAAAGCTAGAAGCCATTGAGACCAAAATCTCATCGTCTTCTCCTGCCCCTACTCTACCCACACGAACTGTTTGTACTTGTTGTGCGAATCCATCGCATCTAACCGAAGAGTGTCCTTATAATGCACCTATTCAAGGACAGGATCAAGTCAATGCTGCATTTCAGCAACGACAAAGAAACGATCCGTACTCTTCGACATACAATCCGGGGTGGAGGAGTCACCCGAATTTCGCTTGGAACCAAAATCAACAAGTCCAAGGGAACAATAATTTTCAAAGACCTCCTCCACAACAACAACAAGCACCCTTACAAACTCAAAACCAGCAACCTTTCCAACAACAACCTTATACAAATCAAACGAACAACTTAGTTCAACCAAATGATGATAAGGTTAGCTCGCTCGAGAAAAGTCTAGATGCATTTCTCAAGCAATCTACAGAATCCGCAGCAAGATTTGAAAGTTATGTTCAATCTTTAATGCATAACAATGCCTCACACGATCAAAGTATCAAATCTATTGAGGCACAAATTGCACAATTAACTGCTGCATTGAGCGAGAGAGAAAAGGGAAAGCTTCCATCTCAACCATTGCCAAATCCCGGTCACACACAAAACGCATATCACAATCACAATGTAAATGCGGTGACCACGTTGAGATCCGGAAGAGAGTTGCAAAATAATGTGGGAACTCATGATGACATCCCTGCCGGTGGTTCTTCTTCTTCTTCTTCTTCTTCCTCTCCATCGTCACCTTCCCCTTCTTCATTTTCTTCACTTTCTTCTTCACCTTTTTCTTTAGAGCCTATTCTCCACCCTTCACACCGCTCTACTTCTTCTAGCTCGAACGGACTCATTTCTCACAATATGAACACATCTACACCGGGATCCGTTCCTACTCCACATTCTACTCCACAGACATTTGACTCAACGAATTTTCAAATTGCTCCATTCCCAAACAGGTTGAGTCTTAATAAACCAAATGCACAAGTGGAGAAGATTGTGGAGATATTTAAGCAGGTTAACATAAATATACCTCTCTTAGATGCAATCCAACAAGTCCCTTCATACGCGAAAATCTTAAAGGGCTTATGCACCTCAAAGAGAAAAGCATCTCAAGTACCCAAGAAAGTACTAGTGGCTAGTGCAGTGAGCAATGCTATTAACCACCATCAAACCTTACCCTAAAAACGAAAGGACCCTGGCTGTCCTACGATCTCCATCACAATTGGGGATAAGAAAATTAATCGAGCACTTTTAGATCTTGGGTCTAGTGTTAACCTGATTCCCTACTCCGTGTACGAACAATTAGAGGTTGGAGAGTTGAAACCCACTCGTTGCACTCTCCAAATGGCTGATCGATCAATCACCTATCCACGGGGTCAGCTAGAGGATGTGTTGATCAAAGTCGGGGAGTTCATATTCCCCGTTGATTTTATCGTTATGGATACACAACCTGTTGCTAACCCAAGAAACCAAATTCCGGTGATTCTCGGTCGACCATTTTTGGCCACTTCCAATGCTGTGATAAACTGTCGCAATGGCTCCATGACTCTATCCTTTGGGAAAATGTCTAGTGAGTTCAATATTTATAAGATGGGAAGTCTGCCCCCCGTACCAAAAACTAGTACACGAGAAGTTTGCTCTATTCACGAAATCACGCAGGAGGACTGCGAGCTTGAGAGATTTCTATTTGATGAAAACAGTTTTGACGCCACTAGTGCGTCCCTCTTTGAGCCTACCACCGTTGACACAACCGATATTGATTATGAATGTTTTACTTTTTCGGATGATGACGACTCACAGCCCGAATATGAGGCTTTTGAATTTTTGGATGAGTTAGTCGAGCCATCCGAATCGGTTGTTTGCGGTGATTTCGAACCTGTGTTGGAGTCCTTTGAGTTCGAGGTAGATTCCGAAATGATTCTTTCGCCTCCGAAACTCGAATTCACGCCCTTGCCGTCTCACTTTAGATTTGCTTACATAGGTGAGAATGAGACCTTTCCCATTATCATATCGGCCTCTCTAGCCCTCGAGCAAGAGAACGCCCTCTTAATGGTCTTACAAGATAGGCGGCAAGTTTTCGGTTGGACTATGGCGGACATCGAGGAGATAAGTTCCCTCATAATTGAATATCATATACAATTGATGAATGATGCCAAGTCAATAGAGGACCCACAGGAATATCTTGGGGGTATTGTGGTGAGTCAACCTCCTTCAGAAGTTGAAATACCCCCATTTCTTTTAATAAGCTACGAGAATGCCAACACTCCACTGATTGCTGATCATTTACATTCTCGTTTTGATACATCACCATCGCTTGTATATTTACCTCCACACCTCCCGTACCACTACTTCTATCTTTCCCAATTCTTTGCGGATCGCTACAATTTATTCTTCCACCAACCAATACTCTTTACTGATAAAATTTTCAACTGGTTGGTGTTGGTCTATACAAAGTTTGGCAGTAATGTCTGACATAGTTTAAATGAAGTTTGGGGGAGGGTCTTTTTGTATATATTTTTGTTTTTCTTAGCAATAAAAAAATTTGTAAATAAATAAACAGGGAAGTGCCGGTATTTTGACCCTCTTAGTTTAGTATGACAGTGAGGACACTGTCAAGTTCAAGTTTGGGGGTATGCTCGGTACGTCTTCTTCCTTCGCATCCATTTGTATATATTTTTGCATTTGCATATTTATTTGAAAACCCATAAAAATTTGAAAAATTTCAAAATTATTGTATCCAATTTTGGCTAATTGACTTGAGTTTGACAAATAGATTAACTAGCTAGGAACAACTAGATCTTAGACTCAGTGAATTAAAAACCCTAAAAATAACATTCTTTAAAGTTTAACGGTAGAAAGTATATGCCTTGTAGTTTATTTAGAAATAAGCAAATTTTGGGTTCACTTCTTGGGCTAAGTCAAAACGAGGGAAGTGTATTGATGTTCTTATTAGAGTATAAGTTTGAAAAATAGTTCCTAGCTTAAGTCTAGATTCTGAAAATGTATACCCTACAATTTGCACAATCACGCACCTTGAAACTTGGAATAGTAGAAGAGACCTTGAAATGCTCTTGTCTAAAGTCCTTAGTACAATGACAATAAAAGAAAAAAAGTGAATAAAGAAAAAAAATGGACACTGGTTTTTGTGATTACTTAAGGCTGTAAAAAAAAATAGAAAAATATTTAGCAAGGGTGCCTTATCACCTAGTGCCTTAGACCAACTGGTTTGGGAGTCACTGCTAAAGCCTTGGGTGTTGCAAAAACTAGGAGGTACGCTTTAAAATGCTAACGTATCTTGTAATCGGTTGTTGGTACCTCAAGAAGTATTAACAGTCGCATGAAGAATGTGTAAGCGAAATTCAAAATTCACGAATTAATAAGTGCTTTGGACAATGGACGAGAGTACGATTGCTTGATTTGAATTTCCAAGTGTAGGGGTGATCTATACACACACGTGGGGATATGTGATTAGAGTTTAGATAAGAAAAAGGAATGAAAGATAGAACTTGTATCTTTAGTAGAATTGATAGAAATTCCTAAGTAGAGATGAAACCCTAGAAGGAAGACTTAAGAGATGCCGAAAGCTAAATAAGTCTATAGAACATATATAATCTTAAGTTAAATGATGAGGAAGTGTGAAGAATATGGGTGGATAATTTGCGAGTCAAAAGGTAATAGAATTCCTTGTTAGAAAACCTAATTGGAAAACAAAAGTCAATGGGCCGAGTTGATAGGATTTTGTGGGTGTAATCCGCTGAAAACCCTCAGGAGACAACACTCCTCCTGCTAGGGACACCTAGAGGTTTAACGGCTTGTTGCACGTGCTCAGTGCAATCGCGTTTCCCTGCGAAAGTGTGGTGAGGATTTTAGTGAATAAAATAATAAGTTTGCTCGAGGACGAGCAAAAGGTAAGTTTGGGGGTATTTGTTCAGACCATAATATTGCATTTTTCATTCCCCTATTCTTATCCATTTTATAAATAAACAGGTACTCTTGACGCACGTTTATTGCATGTTACAGGATACAGGCTCGTGGAGCAAATACAGTGAAAAAGACGAAAGATAATACAGAAAAAGGACTTTTGACCAACAAGTGGACGGATCCTAGTCAAGCCTAAATGAAGAATAGTGCAAGGTCCAAAATGTCAAGTGAACGGTTAAAAGATCGCTACAAGTATTCACTGAAACATCTGGAGGAGAGTAAGAAGCCCAACAGAGAAAATACATATAAAATAAAGATCCCAAGAACCCCTGAACCAAGCCCAAAATGTGCAGAGCCCAACTCCCTTCTTTGGCCGCGGAACCGCGGCCAAACCCAGCCTGGCGCCGCGGTTCCGCGGCCATATAGTGCGCATGTCGGTGGATTTTTGGCGTGTCGGTGCGACGGTGCGGGTGTTGGGATTTTTAGAGGGCAAATCTGTAATTGCACATGTGCGAGAGTCTGTAACCCTAGTTTTCATGTTTTCCTATAAATTGTATTTCCAGATCTGTAAAAACTATGCCTCTTTTCAATCAATAAATTTCAGAATTTCTGGGAATTATATTCAGATCTGTTCTATATCGTTTGGAGGGAGCCGTCAACCTAATAAGGTAAATTATGTTTTTTCTTCTTTTAATTAGTATGCATTATCATCCCCTAATGAGCGAGTAGTCTCCTCGCTTGTTAGGGTTAGCCTTAGGGAAAGGGTTGAGAGATGAGATCTCTCACCCCTTTCAATGCCACATTCACCTAATGAATTAGAACTCCATGCATACGCGCACAATCGCTCCCTACGGCACCCTACCCCTCGAGGTAACGATGAACCGTAGTATAAAGGGCCGGTTGCGCGCGTTTTCCATGGGGGTTAGGGTAATTATCGATAAAGGAAGGATACGAATCTAGAGGAAGAAATATCTTCCCAAAAGATTTGGATCCACTTTATTGATAATTACCGTAACATCTAATAGATCTAAAAAAGAAGGCATTGAAAGCGGTGAGGAAAACGTTAATCTCCAAAACTTCACCTAAGCCTAACCCTAGCAAGACTTTAAATTAGATTAATTAAGATCCGGTTTTTATAGATTTTAGAAATCAACCAAAACGACACTTTGAATCAACTCGTTAAAACATATTAAAGAAATTTACCCATCTCTGTGGATCGACCCGTACTCACCGGCTAGCTGCAAAGCGACGCCGTTTCTGATTACGGTAAACAAGTATTTTTCACACCAATCAATTCTCCGCCGGCAACATCCCACGTTCCACGCCATCAATATCCCCATTAACGGGCGATCCGCTCTTTACGCGGGCGTGACGTCGGGAACATAACTGCCGGCGAGATTCTCGCGCCTGCTGCTGCATACCACCACCGCTATATAAAACCCCATCACAGAGGGGTCAAGTAAGCCATTTTTTTACACTTTTATGCCGTTACTCTGCTCGGATCTCATCACTAACTTGAGCGTCGGAGGGTCCTTGGTGGTACCAAACCACCTCGGGACTTCTTTGCAGGTACTCGGCAACAGCTTCCTCACCTCACCTCTTCCTCCAAAAACCCATTGAGACCCACACGCAACGAAAGATAATCATCTAAGTTCACCGCGAGATCAACGGAAGACAACATCTGACGGAGGCCTGAAAAGGAGCTCCATCAGTTGGCGTCGTCTGTGGGAACCGAAACTCCACAAAAAAACAAAGTTAGCCTTCCGATCTCCATCCCCATGGCAAGCGATCACCCTGAAAATCCAGATACCAACCGTCGCCTCCCCCTCACCGGAGGCGCAGGTGAACCTCCTCCGGCGACCGTCATCAACGCCTTCGCCGGCCGAATAGACCGACACCCTCTATCTTGATGGGACCGCACAGAGGGGGCTCGCCACGGCGGCTCGACGGCCACCTCGCCCAAGGATCTAAGCTCTCACTAAGAGGCAGCCCAACAGCTACCCTGCTCGGCTATCCCTGGCGGGTAGCTTCCCTACCGCAACGCCAGGGATCAGAAAGTCCTCCCAGAAACAGTCGAGCCCGAGGATCTCTCGCTCGGTTATCCCTGGCCGGTAGCTTCCCTACCGCAACGCCAGGGATCGGAAAGTCCTTCCAGAGGCAGTCGAGCCCGAGGATCCCTCGCTCGGCTATCCTTGGCGGGTAGCTTCCCTACCGCAACGCCATGGATCCGAAAGTCCTCCCAGAGGCAGTCGAATCCGAGAATCCCTCGCTCGGCTATCCTTGGCGGGTAGCTTCCCTACCGCAACGCCAGGGATCAGAAAGTCCTCCCAGAGGCAGTCGAATCCGAGAATCCCTCGCTCAGCTATCCCTGGCGGGTAGCTTCCCTACCGCAACGCCAGGGATCAGAAAGTCCTCCCAGAGGCAGTCGAGCCCGAGAATCCCTCGCTCGGCTATCCCTGGCGGGTAGCTTCCCTACCGCAACGCCAGGGATCAGAAAGTCCTCCCAGAAGCAGTCGAGCCCGAGGATCCCTCGCTCGGCTACCCCTGGCGGGTAGCTTCCCTACCGCAATGCCAGAGATCAGAAAGTCCTCCCAGAGGCAGTCGAGCCCGAGGATCCCTCGCTCGGCTATCCCTGGCGGGTAGATTCCCTACCGCAACGCCAGGGATCATAAAGTCCTCCCAGAGGCAGTCGAGCCCGAGGATCCTTCGCTCGGCTATCCCTGGCGGGTAGCTTCCCTACCGCAACGCCAGGGATCAGAAAGCCCTCCCAGAGGCAGTCGAGCCCGAGGATCCCTCGCTCGGCTATCCTTCAGGACAAAAGCCCTCGCCAAGAGGCACCGGGCAGTAACCCTGCCCGGCCAAGGGTCCTTGGTAGGCTTCTTATAGCCCTATAGCTCTTCCCGCGCCAAGAACCAAAGTCCTCCTAGAGGCAGTCGGGTCCTTGCTCGGCTATCCCCGGCTGGTAGCTTCCTACCACAACCGACAGGGATCAAAGTCCTCGCCAAGAGGCACCGGGCAGTAACCCTGCCCGGCCAAGGGTCCTTGGTAGGCTTCTTATAGCCCTATAGCTCTTCTCGCGCCAAGAACCAAAGTCCTCCTAGAGGCAGTCGGGTCCTTGCTCGGCTATCCCTGGCTGGTAGCTTCCTACCACAACCGACAGGGATCAAAGTCCTCGCCAAGAGGCACTGGGCAGTAACCCTGCTCTGTCCCCGTCCTGAAGGATCAAAAGTCCTCCCAGAGGCAGTCGAACCCGAGGATCCCTCGCTCGGCTATCCCTGGCGGGTAGCATCCCTACCGCAACGCCAGGGATCAGAAAGTCCTCCCAGAGGCAGTCGAGCCCGAGGATCTCTCGCTCGGCTATCCCCAGCGGGTAGCTTCCCTACCGCAATGCCGGGGATCAGAAAGCCCTCGCCGAGAGGCACCGAGCAGCTACCCTGCTCGACCATCCTTCGCAGGCCTCTCAGGGACCCTCCAGCGTCAAGGATCAAAGCCCTCGCCAAGAGGCACCGAGCAGCTACCCTGCTCGGCCATCCTTCACAGGCCTCTCAGCGCCCCACCAGCGTCGAGGACCAATTCCCTCGCCAAGAGGCACCGAGCAGCTGCCCTGCTCGGCCATCTTTCACAGGCCTCTCACGGCCCCTCCAGCGTCGAGGATCAAAGCCCTCATCGTGAGGCCGCCGAGTTTCTTCCTGCTCGGCGCATCCCCAGCGGGCATCCTCCTGTCCATCAGATGCTGAGGATCTCAAGCCCTCATCGTGAGGCCGCCTAGTTCCTTCCTGCTCGGCGCATCCCCAGCGGGCATCCTCCTGCCCACCAAACGCTAATGGTCTGAAGCCCTTATCGCGAGGCCGCCGAGTTCCTTCCTGCTCGGCGCATCCCCAACGGGCATCCTCCTGCCCATTAGATGCTGAGGATCTCAAGCCCTCATCGTGAGGCCGCCGAGTTCCTTCCTGCTCGGTGCATCCCAGCGGGCATCCTCCTGCCCATCAGATGCTGATGGTCTGAAGCCCTCATCGCGAGGCCGCCGAGTTCCTTCCTGCTCGGCGCATCCCCAGCGGGCGTCCTCCTGCCCATCAAACGCTGAGAATCTGAAGCCCTCTTCGCGAGGCCACCGAGCCCCTTCCTACTCGGCACATCCCGGCGAGTAGCTTCCTACCCAACAAAGACAAGGATCAAAGTCCTTCCAGACTCGACCATCCCTGGCTGGTAGCTTCCCTACTCACAACGCCAGAGGTCAAGACCATCGTCAAGATCAACCGAGCAGCTTCCCTACTCGGTCATCCCCAGCAGGCATCCTCCTGCCCAACAGATGTTGCGGGTTTGTAGCCCTCATAACGAGGCCACTGAGCCCATCACATGCAGCGGATCCGAAGCCC
Source organism: Agapanthus africanus (assembly GCA_030015575.1). NCBI lineage: Eukaryota > Viridiplantae > Streptophyta > Magnoliopsida > Asparagales > Amaryllidaceae > Agapanthus > Agapanthus africanus. Next base: position 29,035,975 of record CM057338.1, read on the forward strand.
CAACAAGAGACACCAGGTCTATCCAAGTCTGAGTAATCCCCCCTCGACTTCGGGGCCATGGAGATGCCTCCTTCTCAGCGACGCTTGGCACACTAGGCAAGTGATCGAAATCAACTCGACGACCGATCGTTCCACATGTCACGCCCATACTGGGCTGCGTCCCATCAGTCTACAGGTCTGCACACGTCGCGTCGACCAACCGGCGCTCGACACGTGAACCGTCACTTCAGTGGCAGGACGCTCGAACCGGCGCACCTTCCCTAAATGCAAAGATCTCGCCCCGATAAGCTGGCAGAAAAGACAGCTGACAGCCCGGAGACGCGTCCCGATGAAACTTTAGGAGGGAGCTTACCCCAGACGGCCCGACAGTCCACTCTTGACCCGACCCACTAGCTGGTCGGGACAAGAGTGGGGGCTAATGATGATGCTCAATATTGGCGACCTTTCAGATCGGGACACGTGGCAGATGACGTGTCCCAGAACTCAGAAGAGAGGGCCCACAGCGGCCGATCAGGCCCGACCTACAAGCACAAAGCTGGCTCACCTCAGGACCCTTGCAAATTGGCATCCTCGGTCTCTCAGCTCGCCTCCGAGCTACCGCAGGACCAAGATACCTCGGCCCTCTCGCTCGTTCCCCAGCTCTCCCGCCGAGACCATCTTCCTCGGTCCCTCCGACCGACCAACTCCACCACTCGCAGGCGTAACCGCCGCTCCGCAAATCTCGCCATGCGCAGATTCTCCGCCGGCAACATCCCACGTTCCACGCCATCACGATCCCCATTAACGGACGATCCGCTCTTTACGCGGGCGTGACGTCGGGAGCGTAACTGCCAGCGAGATTCTCGCGCCTGCTGCTGCATACCACCACCGCTATATAAACCCCCATCACAGTGGGGTCAAGTAAGCCATTTTTTTACACTTTTATGCCGTTACTCTGCTCGGATCTCATCACTAACTTGAGCGTCGGAGGGTTCTTGGTGGTACCAAACCACCCCGGGACTTCTTTGCAGGTACTCGACAACAACTTCCTCACCTTACCTCTTTCTCCAAAAACCCATTGAGACCCACACGCAACAAAGGATAATCATCTAAGTTCACCGCGAGATCAACGGAAGACAACATCTGACGGAGGCGCGAAAAGGAGCTCCATCATTTCCCCTTTCGGAGTCTTCATATGTTTTTTCTCATATAAATCCATTAAACTTTATTTAAAATTTCACCTACCATTATCAAACTCTATTTAAAGTTACCAAAAGCAAACCTAAAATCTACGAATGTGTTTTTAAAAAAAAAATCCTCGTGTATCATGCTACTCATTTTTGTACAGACGACAAGATTTATGATTTCTGGTTCAAATTAAGTACTTCGTGGCCCTCCTTTGTTCCATTCATTCACACAACCCCCCAACCCCCCCCCCCCCCCCGCACACCACCACCACCACCAACCATTCAATAAATGCCACGTACAAATGATGCAAATTTACAAGGTCCTATGGGCAAATGACCATTTCCAACGCTTAAAAGCTTACCATCTAGTTTGGGAACAACGTTTCCGAAACCCTGATTTCGTTTAAGTTGAACGAAACAACCGGTTTGGCATGTAAATAGGTCGAGTCCAACATGTACCAAATCCATACACGTTTACTTTTTATGGATCTCGATCAGTCCATTTACCCAACAGGTCTATATACGACGGACCCAGACCCAAACCCATTAATATTTGGGTCCGACTTAATTAGTTGGACCCAATACCTACCTTATGTTTGTCAAAATATACGAGACAAAACTAATAACTCTAAAGAGTTTTATATTGTGGTATAAGTGAAGAACAGAGTAAATTTGGAAACATGTAATTAAAAATTAGAAAGATGAAAAAAATAGGGCTGTGGTAGTCCACGGTCAACCGTGAACAACAAACACAACTCATTGTGGGTCTCTGCAACTTAAATAGGGGACCAAGCAGCCGTGATTGTTGTTCACAGCCAACTGGCTATAACCGATCATAATCCCATCAACCTCTTTAAACGATAACTAGAGCCATTAACAATCTAATTTTTCAGATTTGCAATCTCAATAACTTAAGAACCAGAATCCACAGTATCTAAAACAACATGAAATTTAACTCACAACTATTGTAATAATTTTAAAAATAGAACCCACGAAACGAAAAAACAAATAACAAACCAAAGTGTACAAGCATTAAAGCATCTCTCAATTCTTTCCAGGCCAGTCAATCAAAAGACGAGCTGCTACCATCTACATTAAAGTTTGGATAAATTCAACTACTTGTATTAGTTAATTAAACGGGGCCGACTATAATGGATCCCAACCGCAGAGTTCCAAACCAAACCTATTTATAAGGTTATTAAATAGATCTAGGTCAAGTTGAGTCTGGCTCCAGATGAATCTATACCTTATCCAGATTTATTAGTCAGAATGGTGTTCCCGACCCATCGATACGCCTACCAATCGGTTACATGCTTGCATACCGCGGTCTCATAAAATAAGGTTTTGTAAAGTTTTCATCGTCATCTAGCAACCGTAACTTTTTTTAAGCATGTAAGAGAGAGAAAGTAAGAAAACAACCCGAAACCCTTTAAAACCATGGTTTGAAAAACTCTATTTTCGAAACAAGCACGGGATTAGAAATGGTAACCCGGTTGCTAGACGAGGGCTACAATTCTAAATCTTTTTTCTTTTTGGTGTATAAAATTTCTTTAAACTCCGCAGTCATTTTGGAGCAGCTGCAATAAAGTGATCGGAAGTGCTGTCTCCACAAATTCGACAACACCACCTGAATTAGCAATTCTAAATCTTTTTAAGGTGCCATATGCAAAAACATCCCATTTCTCGTTCCTTTATAAAAACCTCCACCTTATTTTTCTTGTTCTCTCTTTCTCTGCTCCCCTTATCCCTTTCTCCTCGCTCCTCAAATTTCTAGGGTTAGGGTTAGGGTCTCGAGCTAAAAAAATGGCGTCTTCATCCACCGCCAACTTCCAACTCCTCACCTTCTTCTCCCCTCTCGCCTCCTCCAAGACCCCCTTCTCCTCCTCCAAATCCCTCTTCATCTCCCCATTCAACCCCACCACTCGCTTCGCCAAGTCCTCCATCAGAATCAACCGATCCTCATTCAGGCCTATGAGGGTCGTCAATGAGAAGGTCGTCGGCATCGATCTGGGGACCACCAACTCGGCGGTGGCGGCAATGGAAGGAGGCAAGCCGACGATCGTGACCAACGCCGAGGGGCAGAGGACGACGCCGTCGGTGGTGGCGTACACGAAGAACGGGGACAGATTGGTTGGGCAGATAGCGAAGAGGCAGGCGGTGGTGAACCCCGAGAACACCTTCTTCTCGGTGAAGAGGTTTATCGGGAGGAAGATGTCTGAGGTCGACGAGGAGTCGAAGCAAGTGAGCTACAGCGTTGTCAGGGACGCCAATGGGAATGTCAAGCTGGCATGCCCCGCCATTGGGAAGGAGTTCGCCGCCGAGGAGATTTCGGCTCAGGTGAAGTTTTTATCTAGGAAATTGTTTACATTGATAAAAAAAAGTTGGAACCTTTTTTAGTTTAGCCCGTAAAGTCAGTTAAAATCAATTGCATTTTGTTGCACATGGATAAGCACAAGTTGTTAGCATTTTTAATCAGCTATCCTTGTAAATGCGGTGACTGAGAAACTATTAGTTTAAGTTTTGCTCGAAGTTTATTTTTTTCTGAATCAGTTTATGAGTTTATGTACATTATTGTGGAGGTATCAAGGTAATAATGACCCTGCTGAGGTTTCCTCTAATGGGCTTGATGGGGTAAATTCCTCCTTTGGGATAGTATATTGAATACATGTATTACTTCAATGTAGTTCCTTAGCCAAAATCTTCAGTGAGATTTCTAGTATCCAGAAGTACAGTTTTTTGAGGTAGATAGCTAGATAGGTGCTTTGAGATGCAAATATGCCGTACATACGAGTAAAATAAAGAAAAACTTACCAGTTTAAACGCCTATAGGAATAATCAAGACTTATTTTCTAATTGTGTAGCAAGTTAATAGGTCCATCTTCTTCAAGGTTGTGTCCATATCAAACTTTTGAACTAGTTCTCAAAATTAGTTTGGCCATTAGAGTTTTTTCCTATATAATTTTCTCAAATTACCTTGTCCCAATGTTAACTTCAACAAATGTTAGCTTCCAATTTAAAGAGCTCAACAATATGGTGCAATATGTTTATTGATGGAAAGTAGGAATGGCAATGGGACGGGGCCGGGGATTGCCTATCCTGTCCCAGTCCCATGCCTTGCCGTGGCGGGGAAAATATACCCCATTTCCGCCCCACAGGGAAACCCAATTCCCGCGGGGATCCCGTTCCGTCCCATCATATTGTGTATTAGAAACCGTGTGTGTGTGTATAGTGAGAGGTAGAGAGAGAAACATGTGAGAATGGTAATGTGTTGTCGATTGTTGGCTGCTATAAGAGAGAGACAACGATGGTCCGATCAATGATGCTCAGCCAGCCGCAGATCATTTGCGAGAGAGTGCAAGAAAAACCGTGACCGTGAGAAGTGAAGACTGCCGAGTGCAAAAGTGAGAACCAGGGAGACGTATAGGGTTACAAATGGGATAATGAATATTTATATATGGAGCTACACAATGTAAATAATATTATGAAAGAAGATATTTTAACAATTATCTATATTGATAGGCGGGACGGGGCGGGGCACGGGCGGGGGAAGATAATACCATCCACGTCACGTGCCCTGGTCAATGGTCAAAATCCCCACCCCGATTGGGGCGGGGCTAAGCGGGGCAGGGCAAAATTGCCATCCCTAATGGAAAGCCAACCTCATGCTTTTGTTCCAGTTCTATGATGTATGAATATCTGAAAAAAGTGCTTTTCAATTTTTTCCATATACAATCTTCTTCAGAGTCTTGCCTTCTCTGGGCCATGCCACTATAAATACCTTTCTTTCTCCTCCTACTTCCTTCAATATAGGGCAGGCCACTCCTTTGCCACCTTTCTTTCTCCTTCTACTTCCTTCAATATAGGGCAGGCCACTCCTTTGATTCTCCTTGTCCTTCAGCAATCACATATGCTTGTTTTTTACCGTTATATTCATGCATTTAACCGAATAGACTGATATAGAAGAATATCACATATATTATGTTGAGTTCATTGTTTTGAAAATAGTAGTTAGCTCATATAGGGCGACTTTTGCTTTGCATCTGTGAGTTGATTGAATTCTGCATTATTGATTTTGTGCAATTAATTATTGGTAGGCGAATGATGCGACAGATATTCAGTCTACATGTTTGCTAAGTCGCCTTACTATTTTTCTTTACTGTTTTTTCAGGTTCTAAGAAAACTCGTGGATGATGCATCGAAATTCTTAAATGACAAGGTTACTAAAGCCGTGGTTACAGTTCCTGCATACTTCAATGACTCCCAGAGGACAGCGACAAAGGATGCTGGACGTATTGCTGGTTTAGAGGTTCTTCGCATCATTAATGAACCTACCGCCGCATCTTTGGCATATGGTTTTGAGAAGAAGAACAATGAAACCATTCTTGTATTTGACTTGGGAGGTGGCACATTTGATGTTTCAGGTACAAAATCTGAAATTCTACGTAGAATTTGATTATACTTTGACTTGTTACTATCAGCTATAACCCTATTCATTTTGTGTTCCAATTGAATGAATTAATGTACATGAATCCATTTCTGCAATATTATTAACCTGCCCTGTTATACCCTCAGGCCCAAAGTCTAAGCCAGTTCACATATGAATTCTTAAGCTTTATTGACTCTGCATTATGTTAAGCATTAGTTTAGGACTTGGTGGTACTGATTAGGTATATGGAATTCATATGATGGTACTGTAGACAGGGAATGCATTGAAGACATAAAATTCATATTTTTAATGTGATTGGATGATTTATGCTTGAAGTTTGTCATGACCAATTAGGAACTGTTAGTGCAACATGTAGTGTTTTTGTTGCTAGTTTCAAAAAAAAAATTGACTAAATTCGTTTTCGGGATTCAGATAACCTTCTGTGATTGATATTTTACAGCAATTGGTTAAAACATTTGGCATTTGCAGTTCTTGAGGTCGGAGACGGCGTCTTTGAGGTGCTCTCTACCTCAGGGGACACACATCTTGGTGGTGATGATTTTGATAAGGTTGGTTGAATCTCCTTTGTTAAATACTGTAATTATGTCGTTCGTTACAATATCAAAGCTTACAATTAACCACTCTTTCATTAAGAGCATATAAGCATTTTCCCAAACAGTATTCGAGTTCAAAATCATGCAAGCTAACATACCAAGAAATGCCAGTCAATTTGGGGATTTTTTTTATGCATTACTATCCTTCTCAACATTTATCAGAATCATTTTGTGAGCGCCAACTTCCTATGTCAGCCTCTGGTCTCCTGCATAGATCATCTTTGGCAATTCTCTTTTTGGGTGATGATTGTTCCATTGGGCATATAAACAGATAATCATGTTAAGAAATATCCCTTTAAAATGGCACAGCTTATATACAGGTACGATATAATCATGGTATGTTGGCTTCCGAACAAGTTGATCCGTGTCGCAGTCATTCCTTTACTTTTTCCTTGTAAAGCATTTCTGAACGCTTGCTTCTTCCTTGTCATAGATACTCCTTGATACTTGCTTCCAAATTGAGGTTGATGACTCGGTTTTCAACAGTCAGCACTATGTGATGAATATTTGTGTACTGATGTATAATTGTTTGTAACTATTGACTTGTGTGTGTGCAGCGCACACATATACTGTAAAGATGGGTACATCCCAATTCAAATATTACTTTTAACTAAGAAAGGCTTATAATTTACTTCAAAATCTGGGGCCTGGCCTTTTTTCTTTAATAATCATGGTACTACGTAAGCATAAAGCATTATTTTCCCTCTTCATTTTTCTCTTATACTGATTTCTTGTTTCACCTTTGTCGGAAAAGTTTGCTCGCACCAATCTGCATACATATGCACAAGGCATGCTGCTGTACATAAGACCCCGTCAACGATTAATTTGTATATCTTACTGAGATTTCTCATTTACCCTCATTTTTCGGCAGAGAGTTGTTGATTGGCTGGCTGGAGACTTTAAGAAAAATGAGGGAATTGATCTACTGAAAGATAAGCAAGCACTTCAGCGGCTCACTGAGACAGCAGAGAAGGCCAAGATGGAATTATCATCTTTGACGCAAACAAACATAAGGTAAAATTCATGACTTCTATCACCTATGTCTATTACGTCTCTATTATTAGTGTATCTCATATATGTATAATTAATTGTACATTTTTTACATTGAGACATTTTTTGTACTCTTGTTGTAGCTTACCATTTATTACTGCAACCGCTGAAGGCCCCAAGCACATTGAGACTACTATCACTAGGGCCAAATTTGAAGAATTGTGTTCAGATCTTCTTGATAGGTAATCTCGCTCATGCTTGAACCATAGGACTCCATATATCCAGTGTTAAAAGCATGTAATTGTTCGACTTTGTGCAACTAAACAACCAGTCGTCACAGACAATGATACATTTATCCTACTATCTTCTTGATGCTTATGATTTTTCACCTATTCACTTCTCATGTTCTATTTTTCTCGTGATTTGGATTTAGGCTTAGAAGACCCGTAGAGAATGCTTTGAAGGATGCTAAACTTGCGTTCAGTGATTTGGATGAAGTGATCCTTGTGGGTGGTTCAACCCGTATTCCAGCAGTTCAGGAACTTGTGAAGAAGATGACTGGAAAGGACCCTAATGTTACAGTGAATCCCGATGAGGTTGTTGCACTTGGTGCTGCTGTCCAGGTCAGTCTGTATATTATCAACAGAAAATATTATCTTTCTTGTTCTTTGGTAAAAACATGAATTTGATGGTGTACTTTAAAGCACCCTGTGGTAGGGGATCAATTGCAGCTTGCGTCAGAACATTTTTTCACTCTGCCACCCTCCATTTGACATAAAAAAGAATGGTAATCTGTGGTATCTTAAATGTTGTACATGGTATTGAAATGGCGTAGGATAGTTTGTGGCATGTACACGATATGGTATGTTTCCCTTGTATGCAACATTTAAGGAGGTTCATAGGTATTAGTTAGGAGGAAATTTCCTCCTATGACAGCCAAAAGTCGACTCTCCATTTTTTTTTATGATTGATGTCATTCTTTCTCAATCCTAGAACATAGACAAATCAAATTGTGTGATTCGAGTACTCTTTTGCCATCACATTAAATGGTTGCAAAGTTTAGAGTCTAATGGATTAGCAATCATATAGAACATTTTCCACCCTAAATTAATGGGTAAAAGGTCCGGTAAGACTTGGTATATGTATGCTCTAGAGTCTAGACCATTCAGATCAAGATGAATGGCGCCAATCATCCAAAAGAAAATGGCAAAGAGTTGGTTTTTGACTGCCATAAAAGATAATTTTCTTACTCCCCCCCCCCCTTCCCCCTCTCGAGATGCTTTACAATCTATATAAGAGTTGATTTTTTACTGCCATACAAGATAATTTTCCTACCCCCTCCCCCTCTGGAGATAATTACAATCTAAATGCATATACTGATGTGTGGATTAGGATCACATGCCCATTCTTTACTCTTATATTGCTCCTCAAATCTATTTATTTTAGGACACCTGTTTTCAATTTGTCCGACATCAGTTTCTTGTATGTCTATTTATCTTTAGGCTGGGGTTTTATCGGGAGATGTCAGTGACATTGTTCTTCTAGATGTAACGCCACTCTCTATCGGATTGGAGACATTGGGTGGGGTAATGACAAAGATCATCCCAAGAAACACTACTCTTCCCACTTCAAAGTCAGAGGTATTCTCAACAGCAGCTGATGGGCAAACAAGTGTTGAGATCAACGTTCTTCAAGGTGAGCGAGAATTTGTGAGGGACAACAAATCCCTTGGTAGTTTCCGCCTTGATGGAATTCCTCCCGCCCCACGAGGGGTCCCACAGATTGAGGTGAAGTTTGATATAGACGCCAATGGTATTCTTTCTGTCACTGCTGTTGACAAGGGTACTGGGAAAAAGCAAGATATTACAATAACTGGGGCTAGTACCTTGCCCAGCGATGAGGTAATTAATTTCTTAGTCCGAATAGCTAATCTTTATATTGTTTATATTTCACATATAAGTCAATTTTTTTGTTTGGTATTTAGCCATGCGCATATCAAATTACATATAAACGTGTTCCCCCCATCTTCTAGCATTAGTACATCTGGGTGACAACAGTGTACTCCTGCTTTACTTTAAACGGTTAAATGGTGTATGTTCTTGAAGTAGGTTGGATCTTGGTGGCTTCCCATTTAGTTGAAACTATACCAAAATCTGAAAGCATCTTTTTGGTTTGAAATAGTTGTTTCTTCCAATGTGGAACCGCAATTTGAGTTGGATAACATGCAGTTGAAACTGTGCTGGAATCTAATGCAATTCCAACTACCTAACACAGAAAATGAAAGGATGTTTACTTGTTGCACTCTGACAACTGCCAACTAAACACATTTTTCTGGAACACGTAGTCAGAAGCATATTGCAACTGACATGTAGTTATAGCAATATTCCAACCAAACATATGAATGAAGTTTCAAGTGCGGTAGTCGAATTTGTATCAGAAAATGCTTGCGTCTCATCTCTAGCTACAACTAACCAAACATGCTAAATCTTGCCAGCAGAAATTCTTGTCCGGTGTCATTGATTGTCTTCACAAAAATCAAATCCTGCTACCTCTTAGTAATGAAACTTTTCGCCATCCAATAACTTGCAGGACTAAAGACGCTTCTGCAAAAAAGGAAAAACAAATCTATTTGCCTAACACATATACTGATATACAGGTGGAGAGAATGGTAAGCGAAGCCGAGAGATTCGCAAAGGAGGACAAAGAAAAAAGGGACGCGATAGACACCAAGAACCAAGCAGACTCCGTAGTCTATCAAACCGAAAAACAATTGAAGGAACTGGGAGATAAAGTCCCTGCTGCTGTAAAGGAGAAGGTCGAGTCTAAGCTTGGTGAGCTCAAAGACGCCATCTCTAATGGATCGACACAAACCATTAAAGACGCCATGGCTGCATTGAACCAAGAAGTGATGCAAATTGGCCAATCGCTCTACAACCAACCCGGTGCTGGTGGGCCTGGTGCTGGTGCTGGTGCTGATGCTGGTCCGTCCCCACCTGGGGCTGATGCTTCTGGGCCTTCGTCCGCTAAAGGACCGGAAGGGGATGTGATTGATGCGGATTTTACTGATAGTAAATAAGTTCGAACACACCATTGAGTTTTATGGTCCATACGTGATTGAGTTAAACGATAGGTTGAGGATTTTGTTGCTGTTATTTTCGGGTTGAAACAGAAAATGGTAGGAGTAAGGTTATGTGTTTTTAGCATCTGAAGGTTGGTAAGATTTGGTGATTACATAGGTCATTATTATTGCTATATGATTTGCCTAATAGTGGATCTTTTTAGATTTAATTTGAGGCTAGTCTGAAGCAATTTCTAACTTGGAGAAACAGGATTTTGCAATGACTGAAGTAGTTATGTTTGGAATTTTTTTTCAATTTAGCTTTGATAGTTATGATCATATCATACTGATGTGTATGTATCAGAGCTGGGGGGAAAGCCCGTAACATTGTTTATTGGTGGAAAATTATTTTTAAGCTATTCTAGACTAAATAGGTGGGGAAAATAATCATTAAACTATTCTAAACTAAATAGGTATAGTGTTTGTCTTTGCTCGGATCTTTAGATTTGGTGTTTATTAAGTATACAATATTTTTCTTATAAATGTTTTTTTTTTGAATTTAAAAAATACAATGACCAAGTCTTTATTTAGCATACAATAATTTTCTTATAAATATTCTTTTTTATTGAAGTTAAAAAAATTACATTAACACAATTATGACTAGTACTTCAACAAGAGAATTCAGGTGTGTATTAATATGTAAATCTCTTGTTATCTAGGAAGTTATCGAGCAAATGAACATATGCCCATTATAATCCTTGGAATAAACCAACCACCTTTACAACACTTGGTTTCCTTTAATATTTCGAAAAACAGAAATCATAAATGGAAAAGATTATCCCACATAACTTATGACCACCAAAATGTTCTGTATAACTTGTTTTTAATAGCATAATAAGTAATACCTATAGCATAAAGCTACTGTAGATAGTTTTAATGCTTTTGCTGCTTAATTTTAAGAAATCACCTCAATCATCCACCACAAATATATGATGTGTTTCAGTCATTCAGATCTCATGATATGCACATGAATAACAACTAGTCTTTTCTTTCTCTTTCTTTACAAATTAAATAAGAGACCAAAATTATTAGGAGGGAGGTTATGCATCTATATATTTGTTCAAGGTATTGGTAAGGTTTGATAATTGAGTAGAGTACTTTCAATTACTATGTATCCATACAAAGTTGCTCATGGAAAGCATGAGTTTTTTTTGGTTTTTTTTTTTGGGTGGATCAAAACGCAGGCGAGACCGTCCCCACGTTTTATTAAAAGAGAAATAAACATGAGTTTTCATCCTTCCTAAATCATCCTTGACTTGGAATATTATGGGTATGAAGATGGGTTTCGTTTGGTGATCTGTTAAATATTTATTTTAGACTTCAAATATATTACTTTTTAGTGAGAAGTACTTCAGTTTAGCTTGGATATGAGTTATTTGATGAATAGGTATAAACCATAAATGATTAAATTAATGTATTGTGGCTATGAAGACGGCCTTAGTTTGTGATTGTTAAATATTCATTTTGGGTTTGAATTCTTTTAGAATAGATTTTTAATTAATATATTTCCAATCCTTCAAAAACTTCAATTGAACTTGGATATGAATTGTGTGATGAATCCGTGTAAACCATAAATAAATAAACTAATATGAACGTACGTGTTGCAAAATGGTTTTTTGAGCTATTTTGATATTTCTTGCTTCTCGAGTTTTCACTTTTTCATTGATTAATTTATGTTGGTTTTAAATATTTATCTACCATAAAACCGTCAAGGTCCACAAACCAAAAGATCTTTTTAAAGCAACACATGGATCTTGATCAAATATATTTTGAGGGAAAGGGGAGGTTCCCTAGATGAGTTTCACTCACAAATGTCTGTTACCCGCTGATTGGGAGCACATTTAGTTATTAGCCAAACCCATTTATCATGATAAAGTGATCAAAATTAATAAAGCAAAAGCAGAATGAGCAAAAGTAACACTTATTATTATTATTATCCATTATCAACAGATACTAACCGGGCTTAGCTCAGTTAATACCAATTTTCTCTCCAAATATTAGTTAGTTTAAAAGAAAAGAAATGAGGCCAACATGGCGGGCATAATTTGCACTTCAATTTTTCTATCTTGTAGGTTTATATATGCACACTATATACGAACCATACAACATGTTTTCACTTTATTTCTCAAAATACACTTAAAAAGTAATGTATTTTTAACCCAATAACATAAATTGAATACATTTTTTACAAGTTTAATATAATTCTAACCTGAACGATAGTTTTCATAATCTTTAACTGTTATTCATGGTTTGAATCAGAAAATACAGGATACCATTCTTAAATTAAGAAATATAATTAATGGCCAAGACATCCCGTTGGATATTTTAGTGATCTCTGATTCAGCAATTTAAGATCTGATTCGGCAATTTAAGATCTGATTCAATATTTTCAAGACCTTCTTTGGTTGCTCCCAACATCCCAGGATCATATCATAATATCATTTAAAATAGCATAATATAACCTAGAATTGTGAAATAAAATTACTAAAAAATATCGTGTAGACTTGGAAGAACACTCTACTCTATATGCTCAAGCTGCAGCTAATACAAGACTTGATTACACTTTCATACATAGCTTGGTTATTCCTATATAAGCCTAAAAAGATTTTTTTTTTTTTACCTTGATATAACCTTTCCATCACCACGAGTAGATGAATATTCCTACAACTATCATGATATGCAAAAATAGAGGGAAAGGACCTTGCGTCTATCCATCAAATGCATCTAGTTTAGTTACTGCTTCCTTTTTATATCCTGAGCGCGAATGTTGATTGCATAACACTATTCTTCACTACAGATCCAACTCTCTATATTTTGTACTTTCTATTTTTCAAGACCAACAGAAACACACGTCGATGGACACAAAAACCGGATTCATAAATAAGAGCATTCATCTAAAGGCTGCTTATGGATGAACTCAGCTAAAGACATGCTACCCACATCAAATGTAATAGACCAGAGAGTAACATCAAGACATGAAAACTCGAGCATCTAGAGGACCAAAGTCTCTAAGCATATCTCAGAACGAAAATTCACATCAAGTTCTTCTACACAGCTCAAAAAGAAAATGCGGGCACTACATACCCATTCAGATTACAAGGGGAAAACAAAAAAGGAAACATGACATCTTGTCATCAGTTATTTATTCCCAAAACATAAAACACACACAGGTAGCACGAAGACATGGTTCAAGAGCTGGTTTACTGGACACTGGCCATGTAGGTGATCAGATCAAGAGCCGGTTTACTGGACACTGGCCATGTAGGTGATAAGATCAACAACGCGGGTGCTGCAAAAAAAAAAAACTTAATTAATCTAAATTAAAAAAACCTTGCCAGAAATATGGACGTAGTATTGCAGAGAGAATTACCTATATCCCCATTCGTTGTCGTACCACGCCACGAGCTTCACAAAGCTGTCATTCAAAGCAATTCCCGCCTTGGCATCAAAGATGCTTGACCTGAATCAAGAAGTGCAAGTGAAATCATTGAAATTAAACTATGGGAATTTTATGTATGATAATGCGCCATTGAATACCTGCTGTCGCCAATAAAGTCGGTCGAGACCAAGTCCTCTTCCACGTAACCCAAGATTCCTTTAAGATTAGTTTCAGACTCCTCCCTGTATGTTCAAGTAAAAAAAATTAAGAATAGCACCAATTTCGACATATATTTTTACAGGGCTTGCTACGTGTTTATTTATTAACATTAAAAACCAAATAGAACTATTGCAAGTATTCAGACCAAATAGTTAATAACAATCTGCTTACTTGATGGCAGCCTTGATCTGATCATAGGTGGCTGCCTTCTCTAACCTGACAGTAAGATCAACAACAGACACATCCACTGTGGGTACACGGAATGCCATACCAGTTAGCTTTCCGTTCAATTCAGGGAGCACTTTGCCCACAGCCTGTTTGATCAACAAAAATTGTAGCATTTGTTTATGGCACGCTGTCAAACCGATTCTTGCTATAACATAGAAACTAATCTAATCTTTCGATTCATGAAAAGGTAGAAAGACTGGGTCATGCATAACTATAGTTCAGTTATACTTGATTCTTCTTCATAGTAAAAGTTTAATCTCTTTTAAACACCACGTTCCAATTTTCAACATGAGAAAGGTGAAACGAGGGACAAAAAATGAAGCTACAAGTGAAACCCTGCTTTATCTAACAATTCACCTATAAGATGCCAAATGAGGTTAAAGATGCATGTTTCCCAGAACAGCAGGATCTCGATGCTAAACAAAACTTGGTTCTTCATATGGAAAGGATAAAACTAATGTCAATGTACACAAAGGTCAAAACTGATGGCAATTCAAAATGTTATAGCAAATAACAAACACCGCATTGCAAGTGAGAATAGGTATCCTCAAGAAAGATGCAGGCTATACTCATTTTTTTATTATATTCATGTAAATCTATGCCTACAAGATACAATTGTCATTGGTCAATTGGCCAAAAAATACGGGCTTTACTTCTGCACAATTAGACCGTCTAAAACCGACACCTTGATATTTTCCATCACCATAAGTTAATAAAACTTCATATGAAAACATAAAACATTAAGATTGACATAATGCAGTGTTACATTACCTTGGCAGCTCCAGTGCTGCTAGGAATGATGTTAAAGCTGGCAGCTCTTCCACCTCTCCAGTCCTTGGCAGATGGGCCATCAACAGTCTTCTGAGTGGCTGAAATCAAAGATAAAGAACAATCAATGTTCATGTACAAGATCTGATATTAACTAAAAAACATAATGGAAACAACATCTTGTAAGTTATCCAGTGATGAAGTACCAGTAATGGAATGCACTGTGGTCATTAGTCCCTCAATGATGCCAAATTTATCGTTGATGACCTATCATGATAAAGGAAAAATAAGTTCAGGGATTTACATAATTAAGCAAACAAACATAACAAAAAAAAGTAAGAGAAAGCACCAAGTCATTTCCAAAGGAAGATATTACCTTGGCAAGAGGAGCCAAGCAGTTGGTGGTGCAGCTAGCATTAGAAACGATATCGATGTCCGGCTTGTATGACTTCTCATTCACACCAACAACAAACATGGGGGCATCCTTGCTTGGCGCAGAGATGATAACCTTCTTGGCACCACCCTGTTACCAATATTGAAGATCCAATCAGAAATTATTGTTGTCCGGTTTAAAGGACAAAGAATGAACACGTGAAGTCTTCCTATGGAAATCTCATATAAAAAAATTTAGAGCAAAATTCCAAAATTTATTACAATAATGAAGTTGAAGCATTATCTATATTCTACAACTTCGTTATGGAGTACCTTGCCTCTTTCTAACTTTCAATGCATAATTCACAATTTAGCCTATGCGTTGAATGCGATAAGCTTCATTAGAAAACACAACACAGAACATCGAGTAATAATTTCCAGATAACTACTTGTAGATGTATGAAACATCATGCATATTTCTAACTTTTAATGCATAATTCACAATTAATTTAGGCAATATGATGTGATAACTAGAATACAAAATTGCAGCCCGCTAAGAAAAGGTTTTAAAAAGTCACCTTGAGGTGAGCAGCTGCCTTGTCCTTGTCAGTAAAGACACCAGTTGACTCCACAATGTACTCAGCACCAGTCTCGCCCCATGGGATCTCCTCAGGGTTCCTTCATAAGCAAAACCAAATCCCATAAATTAGTTTCTTATTATTTTCCATGGCAAAACACGAAATTATAAACTGAGATATAGCTTTACCTGTAGCCGAAGACAGCAACTGATTTCTCGCCAAAAAGGAGGGTCTTAGAGTCCTTCACCTTCAGCTCGTGATGCTTCCATGCACCATGGACACTGTCGTACTTAAACATATAGGTCTGCAAATAATTACCCATATATTAGTCCAGTTGAAATACTACTCGATTACAAAATTACCTCCACAAATGCTTACAAATGCTTTGTTAATGGGTAAGCTCTACAATACTAGTAGCCAATTTCAGAATAAAGCTACTGTTAATATAGAAACTCTAGACTTCAACAATCTAAAAGCCAAAGCTAGAAGAAAACTTTTACTAAATTTTCCCTTGTTCGATATCTCCATCATCATGCAACAGAATTCAAGAACATATCCATCCAAAAGCCAAGAAAAATGTGATATCAAATTACACGCATTAGAATATCGAAATGAAGCCTAGATCTACTCATGCTTCGAATCGAAAGATTTGATAACATGATCTGAGATGCTGAAAATAGATTACAACACTTTTAATAAAGTAAACATGCTATAATCGAATAGATCCATTCTAAAGGGAGTTGAAAAAGATCAAAATTCTAAACAAAATATATAACTAAAATGATGAAAGCAACTTAGATTACACAATCATAGTGCTAAGCAAACTAAAACTATGAGCTTCAAAGTTTGCGATCATCATAAGATCCGATCTATGTGAATTCAAGCTCAAAAACAGTATCACTTCATCTGCTACTAAAACTAATCATCGATTCTATAGATCTAAGAGAATCTCACCATGTAATCGGTGGTGATGAAGGGATCGTTAACTGCAACCAACTCCACATCGTCGCGTTGAAGCGCCACTCTCGCAACCAAGCGCCCGATTCTTCCAAACCCTAACAAAACCAAAAAATTCACATCAAAATCGATCAAAACTCAATAAAAAATCATATCAAAACCCTAGAAAATGATAGATCCAGAACCCACCGTTGATTCCAATCTTGATCTTCTTGCCTGAAGTTGCTGAAAAATTCGAAAAAATCAACAGACAAAAAAATCAGGAAAAAACATAAAAAAAAATTGCCCAAAAAAGAGATGATAGCTTTGATAAGATGAGATCGAGAAATAGAGGGACAAACCCATGGCGATCACAAAAGGAGATGAGGAGATTTGAGATTTTAGAGATTTAAGCGTAAGAGAAAAATGGAGGCGAGCTGAAAGGAGAGGGGGTTTAAGGATTTAATATATAGCCAGAGATCCTTTAAGACCTAGGGCTCCGTTTTTACAATTCGCACCTTGCTCTATTTTGTAATTAAAATAATTTATCAGCATTATTGGCACTTTACACGCAGCTTTCTTTGTCCTCTGCTTTTGTGATTTAACAATTCCATCACCAACTATTTTGTGGGCCAAAATTTTAGCTTCTAGATTTAAAAAATCCAAGTGATAATGTAGAAAAAAGAACATCATATATTAGTTCAAAAAATGTTAGCTGATTTTCCACCACATAAAATAGCAAGATATTTTTTCTTTTCTTCGTTTCCACTTTGTTAATAAATGTGTGATTTTATTTTCTTACCGTATCTATAGCTTTATATATGTATTTTTTCCAAAAAATATTTGTATAAATTTAGCAGCTAAGAATTACTTGCATGCTCAAACATTCTTTCATGAAGGCATGGTGAGTGGTTTATTCGGAAAATTTCTCTTTACAGGTGGAACTCTCCCATCTACTTAACTAATTTATGTAACTGTGCACTTATGACTTTTGACTCGACTCGTTGAAACGATAAAAGCTTTGGCAGAACGAACGAACGGGTTGGGAGATGAAGAGTCAGAGCAGTATGCAAGATGCCGAGGCCTGCTTCACAACGGGATAACCCGCGCTCGCCTAATATCTTTATTCGTGCCGATCCTATTCGAACGGCTCTGCTCGCGACGACTCAAACGGGGCTCCGGGCTGCATGCAAGTGTTTTTATGGGTAGAATTATATAAAAAAAATTTACAGTTGGTGATTTTACCCACTAAGCTCATGGTTATTGGTTTATATTAAAAGAAAAGAAATAAATTATTTGTTTGCAAAATACAATTTCATTTCTTCCTTACAAAATGAAAGATGTTTAAGAGAAATGGGCTGATTTGAAAGATCGCCTTCCACCTTTTTCAAACCAGTGGACTGGTTTAAAAGTACTGGGAAGCAATATAAACTAAACTGCCACGCCTACGTGGCTTATTTACAGCCGTCAAATACTATTGTTATTTTCAGATAAGCTGTGTTAAAATGTTCCTGAGGTTCAGTGGAACGAGTTGCGGAAGGCGGCGAGGCGAGAAAACCTGGGTGCCACGTCACCGTTACAGGCAGCATGCCAATGACGCCGTGGTACGTGAGCGGTCACGCGAAGAGATAGAAAGTCGTTCGTTGGTGGGCAAGAAACAGCCCTTGGAGTTGGAGGGAATTACAGAATATGACATTGATGCTGGGATTTCAACATCGAATCTTCCGCTTCTGGAGCTTTCTACGGGGCCAATTTGTTTGGGTCTGGCGGCCTGCGTTTTTTACGACCGCCCGCCCAAGGGTTAGGGTTTGTGCCTGATGGTGGCCGTCGAATCTGAAAATCGGCGCAGGTTGTTGAAAGTGGTTTGTGACTTTTTTGGCCCTGTTTGGGATTTGAGTTAAGTTTTCTAAACCGCAGTTTCATAAAGTTAGCAAAACTTAACTCCAAAATGTTGACTCTGTCTTGTTAGGCATCCATTTTAGAGTTGAGATAACTGCAGTTATCCCATCCAAAACTTAAAATAACTGCAGTTATGTCAACTCCGTTCTGCCGAAAGTTTTGTAAACTCTATTTTTATAGTTTGGGGTTTGTAAACCACAATTTGCATACTGATGGATCTTCTTCAGATATTACCTTCCGTAGATCGGCTGCGAGCGTTGATAGATAGCTGAGATTGAGTTGAAGAGCTGCCTCCTAGAGCGTATGGATCTCAATGGGCTTGGGGTGGTTGAGGTCGAGCTACTTGCAATGAAGTCTCGGAGTGGTTGTGCCACCGAGGACCCTCCGACGATCAAGTTAGACGGGATATTTTGGCAGAGTAACGGTCTATTGGGGTAAAATTGGCTTACCTAAGTCGTCTGAGAGGGGTTTATGTAACAACCATAATTTTCTTATACACTTTTTCCTATATAAACTTTTTCAAAATATTTTTTAAAATCCACAAAAGGGTATTTTAGCCTGAGCACAAGATTTAGGTAATTATTTTTGTTTTTAATTACAAACTACAAGAATAAAATAACTCCATTTTTAATGTACAAGAAATTACTTTAAATTTAATGTATACTAGGAGTATTTATTCTTGCTGCTATCAGTTTAAGTAATTAAAAACCACAATAATTACAAGAAGGAGCTTGTAGCTCATTGGTAATACCTTGCACTGCTGAACCAAGCCATCGGAGTTCAAATCTCATGCCCCACATTATTTTTGTATTTATTTTGTTTTAATTTTTTTTGGAAGTCAACGGTAAAAAGGCCATAACTCCCAAAATATGTACTGGACAACAAAAAGTAAATATACCAAATTGTACCCCCAGAAAATCCCCGGCCACTGGAAGCCTGACTCGGCGCCGCCGGCCGGTGAATCGGCCGACTCGGTCCGGCGCCGCCTGCCGGACTTGGCCGGACGGCCGAGTCACAAACTGAGAAAAGTTGGCTCTTGACTTGGTCAACCCTCTTGCACACTTATTATACCTGGATCGGTTTTAATTTGGCCAATAAATCCCTTTTACTCCTAGGTTTAATGATTTTTATATATATATTTTAATTAAAACCCTAACCCTATATAAACACCCCTACCCTCTACCATTTTACCATACAACTCTAAGTCCACTCTCCCAAATTCTCAAGAGAACTCGGTACGTTAGAAAAAGAGCGAGAAGCGAAGCGCTGCCGAAACCGACGACGAATTCCGGCAATCGTACTAGAACCTTCACGACGTTTTCGACGCACCGACAACCACCACTTCCTTAGCCTCCTTAGTTTGTCCAAACCCGTAAGTCCCATCTCTTCTATCTCTCTTTTCCTTAATATGAAAATACAACTTTTTGGAACCCGACGGAAATCGGACAAACCGATTTCCGATTCGGTTTTTTCTATAAATTTCCACTTGTCACCTAATACATAATATCTACCCATATTCATGTTGACTATTAATCACCCATAAACCAATTTAATCAAACTTTTTCACATGAAATGATAACTTCTTTGCAAAACCGTATTCTTTTCATAAAAATACTATGAAGTTCATTTTTCTTAGTTTAATCAATTACTTCACTCCTAAATAGGTTTATTTTGATCACTAAACTTGTAGAACCCAATTTGAATGAAATTTCACACATGAAATGATAACGTTTTCGAATACCGTATTCTTGCGCTATAATACCTTTAAGTTTAACATAACATGTTTAACCTTTAAACTTCACCAAAACTTAAAATAAGTCACGAGGTAATGACCTACCTCTACACACACTCAATATAACCCTAATTGATATATGTGAAAACATAGAATACGACATTACAGGACTTTTCACTAAAATACCATAATCTTTATAACCTTTATTTAAAGCTTTAAGCTGAAAACTTTTCTAAATAAAATCTTTTATAAAACGAAAGCACGATAGGTCATGGACATCGATCGTTTATCTAAACTGTCTTGTGGTGACCAGGCAAGTGTGTCTAAGGCTAGCGGTTTTTAATTAGGCCCACGACTGTGGTTCCTTCCCACTTACCTGGCACTTACCTGGCCGCAATTGACGGTGAAGAGGCGATTTGAGGCTTCTAATGACTCATCGTTTAGACCTTAGAAGTAGGCTAGTTTGCTTAGGAAACCCTAACAACTAAAATACGGAAAACTATACTCTTTTGCAAATAAATACCTTATATTTATAAAACTGTTTTTTCTAAATGATAGTATTTGTTAAACCTATGCAAAGCGCCACTACAACCCACCTATGGGGAACCTGTTAGGGATAGTACGGTTCATCGTGCACCCGCGGGCTAGTGGTGCGAGATTCAGACCTCCGCAAGGAGCATTCGGTCTCGAAAGGTTTAAAATACGGCATTTAAGAAAAATGTGATTTTTGGAAAATAAAATATTTATTTAAAATTGTTCTTGTATTAATATATATATATATGATTATCATTTAAACAACTATTTTATCATAAGATAAAGTTTCCACATTTTTCTAAAAATTACAAGACTAAAAGTTACATTAAAATACCATGAGTTTCAAATAAATCAATTAATACTTTTATTAGGATATATTCACTAGAATAACACAAATAAAATTCACACTCATTATAACTATAAAGATGAATATTAAATACTTGAGGTGTATTTTGAAAACTATACAATAGTACTTTTTACATAAAACCCCCTCAAGTTTTATAATTTACAATAAGGACCGTAACAAATTATAGAACTTCAAATTACCTTTCTTTTAGTCTGACTCGGGTTTGAGTCTGACTATTTCTGACTTGAATATGATTCAAGTCAATCTATATTCTTTTATATTCCAACTCAATATGAATACATGAATCCCAGAATCCAGTTAATAATCTATACAACTTGACTGAACCGAACCATGGATATATTCCTTTTACATATTTCCCAACATTCCATTTACATGACTCTACGGTTATAACCGTTTCCTGATATCATGGTTTCGGTCAGTCAGTCAATCAATCTTACAATCAATACCATTTTACAAGATAACAATACAAACAAGACATCGCGGGGTTTAAGGGGTAGATTGGTACGGAAGGTGTTAAAGGTGGCACGAGATGGTAAGATTAAGACACCTAACCTGAATCCAATTGCCGTTGTTCCGGGTTGTATAACGGAGCCTTGTACTTCTATTTGCCCTGGTCTCTGGCATACTGAGACCCCTCTCGTATACACTGGCATCCTTCTGTACCAAGCTACAACAACAGCGTTAACACAATACTACTATAATATAACAATACAATACAACATTAAAAACTACTCTCTCTCTCTCTCTTTTACTCTCGTCTATTTCTCCCCCATCTTGGGACTTACCGAGCGACCTTTTCGCCGACGACATTCTATTTCCTTCTTCTTTGAATGTCGTCAGGTGCGTAGGACCAAGCTGAGATCGAGCCCACCGGTGAAGACTTGGAGCAGTTCCGCGAAGACCCCGAGCTCTAGATATTGTATCTTGTTCTTTTCAGTACTTTCCATTTCCTGTTATACCACTGTTTAGGCATCTTTATTTCAGTTGTATTTTCCTTTCCATGTATTGTACAAAGAATGTTATTAATAAAAGTTGATGTTATTTCTTTATCATTCGTCTCTTGTGATTTACTTTATATTGCTTAGTTACGCTTAGCGTATGTACTTCTGAGTATATACGTAGCGAGCCTCGTCGCGCCCATTTCGCCGTACACTGGGAAGCGGGGCGTGACAGGTTTTGTTGGTGGCCCATGCAGGTCAGAACTGTATGAATCCCTGTCATGCAGTTCTGGTCTGTGTGAACAACCTAAGCAATATAACACAAGAACCAGCAACTAAAACATTCTTTACAATTCATGTTCCTTGAATCTTGCAAATTTCTATTCCTTGAATCTTATCATTTCATGTATTTGAATATGTCCTAACCCGAATTTTTCTTCAAGGTTATGGATTCCCCGAACAACACCAGCACCAACGTCAACAACACCCCTTCAGCACTACCTCTTACACCCGCTGTTCCTACACCACCCACTGAGCAAACGATGCTATTTGAGGCAATCCGCAGTCTTCTCGAGGGACAGCAACAACTTTTGAACCGTCCTGAGACCGATGCACCGGGAGTAAAGCAATTCAGGGCTTTGCACCCAAAGCAGTTCTCTGGTAAAGGAAGCCCTCTTGAAGCGGAAGAGTGGGCACAAAGCATCGAAGACGATCTGGCAGCAGTTCAAGTGCCAGACAACGCTTGGGTCCGTGTAGCAAAACTACAGCTCACGGATAATGCTCGCAATTGGTGGAAGGCGGAAGAAACCCGTCTGATACAGCCGATTGAATGGAAGACATTTCGCGAGAAGTTCGACGCGAAATATTTCCCCGTGACTTCCAGGTTCGCCATGGAGCAGCAGTTTATTCATCTACAGCAAGGATCAATGTGGGACAAATCGGTAGATGAATACGATGCTGAATTCACCATGTTGAGCCGATTCGCGGCACACTTGATACCGACGGACGACATCAGAGCCCGTCGCTTTCAACAAGGTTTGGACACCGAGATTAAGGCTGCTCTAGCCACAGGAAAGTTCTTGACTCACGAGGAAGCTTTAGAAGCTGCCCGCAGTTATGAGGCAGTAATAAAAGAGAGGGGCAGACCTCAGTCTGCAGGAGTCAAGCGCCATGCCAACCAGATGGCAGGTGGAGCCTCTTCCAGGCCATTGTTTAAACCCAGGAGGACTGAAGAAATTTTCTATTACTGCCATAGAAAGGGACATTTGTGGAAGGACTGTAGGCGCGCAAAATGCCTGTGTCTAATTTGTGGCGCATCCAACCACGGAATTGGGAACTGTCCTTACAACAACAACTCATCTCACACATACATCAACCAACCACAGCGGCCAACCATCCAGGCTCCTACAACTCGTCCTGCACTACTTGCTCCACCACCTGCACAGCCTACTCGCCAATTCCAACAGGCAATGAGGGACATGCCTAGAGGGCAGAGAAATAGGTCTCAAAGGCAGAATGTGCCTCCAGCTAGAAGGAATATACCACGGCGACAGACCTTCACATTAGAAGCTGTAGAAGCCGAGACTGTAGGTCAAGGTAACATCGGTAAGCCTTTTTTTTCACCATCGTATCACTTTTATTCGCCAAACTTTTTTGCACTGTTACACTTTCCTTTTACAAATTTCGAGAACGAAATTTTTATAAGGAGGGCAGAATATAACAACCCTAATTTTCTTATACACTTTTTCCTATACAAATTTTTTCAAAATATTTTTTAAAATCCACAAAGGGGTATTTTAGCCTGAGCACAAGATTTAGGTAATTATTTTTGTTTTTAATTACAAACTACAAAAATGAAATAACTCCATTTTTAGTGCACAAGAAATTACTTTAAATTTAATGTATACTAGGAGTATTTATTTTGCTGCTATCAGTTTAAGTAATTAAAAACCACAATAATTACAAGAAGGAGCTTGTAGCTCATTGGTAATACCTTGCACTGCTGAACCAAGCCACCGGAGTTCAAATCCCATGCCCCACATTATTTTTGTATTTATTTTGTTTTAATTTTTTTTGGAAGTCAACGGTAAAAAGGCCATAACTCCCAAAATATGTACTGGACAAAAAAAAGTAAATATACCAAATTGTACCCCCAGAAAATCCCCGGCCACTGGAAGCCTGACTCGGCCCGACTCAGCGCCGCCGGCCGGCGAATCGGCCGACTCGGTCCGGCGCCGCCGGCCGGACTTGGCCGGACGGCCGAGTCACCAACTGAGAAAAGTTGGCTCTTGATTTGGTCAACCCTCTTGCACACTTATTATACCTGGATCGGTTTTAATTTGGCCAATAAATCTCTTTTACTCCTAGGTTTAATGATTTTTATATATATTTTTTAATTAAAACCCTAACCCTAGCCTTCACATTAGAAGCTGTAGAAGCCGAGACTGTAGGTCAAGGTAACATCGGTAAGCCTTTTTTTCACCATCGTATCACTTTTATTCGCCAAACTTTTTTGCACTGTTACACTTTTCTTTTACAAATTTCGAGAACGAAATTTTTATAAGGAGGGCAGAATGTAACAACCCTAATTTTCTTATACACTTTTTCCTATACAATTTTTTTCAAAATATTTTTTAAAATCCACAAAGGGGTATTTTAGCCTGAGCACAAGATTTAGGTAATTATTTTTGTTTTTAATTACAAGCTACAAAAATGAAATAACTCCATTTTTAGTGCACAAGAAATTACTTTAAATTTAATGTATACTAGGAGTATTTATTCTTGCTGCTATCAGTTTAAGTAATTAAAAACCACAATAATTACAAGAAGGAGCTTGTAGCTCATTGGTAATACCTTGCACTGCTGAACCAAGCCACCGGAGTTCAAATCTCATGCCCCACAGTATTTTTGTATTTATTTTGTTTTAATTTTTTTTGAAAGTCAACGGTAAAAAGGCCATAACTCCCAAAATATGTATCGGACAATCCCCGGCCACTGGAAGCCTGACTCGGCCCGACTCGGCGCTGCCGGCCGGCGAATCGGCCGACTCGGTCCGGCGCCGCCGGCCGGACTTGGCCGGACGGCCGAGTAACCAACTGAGAAAAGTTGGCTCTTGACTTGGTCAACCCTCTTGCACACTTATTATACCTGGATCGGTTTTAATTTGGCCAATAAATCCCTTTTACTCCTAGGTTTAATGATTTTTAATGATTTATATATATATATTTTTTAATTAAAACCCTAACCCTAGCCTAGCCCTATATAAACACCCCTACCCTCTACCATTTTACCCTACAACTCTAAGTCCACTCTCCCAAATTCTCAAGAGAACTCGGTACGTTAGAAAAAGAGCGAGAAGCGAAGCGCTGCCGAAACCGACGACGAATTCCGGCAATCGTACTAGAACCTTCGCGACGTTTTCGACGCACCGACAACCACCACTTCCTTAGCCTCCTTTGTTTGTCCAAACCCGTAAGTCCCATCTCTTCTATCTCTCTTTTCCTTAATATGAAAATACGACTTTTTGGAACCCGACGGAAATCGGACAAACCGATTTCCGATTCGGTTTTTTCTATAAATTTCCACTTGTCACCTAATACATAATATCTACCCATATTCATGTTGACTATTAATCACCCATAAACTAATTTAATCAAACTTTTTCACATGAAATGATAACTTCTTTGCAAAACCGTATTTTTTTCATAAAAATACCATGAAGTTCATTTTTCTTAGTTTAATCAATTACCTCACTCCTAAATAGGTTTATTTTGATCACTAAACTTGTAGAACCCAATTTGAATGAAATTTCACACATGAAGTGATAACGTTTTCGAATACCGTATTCTTGCACTATAATACCTTTAAGTTTAACATAACATGTTTAACCTCTAAACTTCACCAAAACTTAAAATAAGTCACGAGGTAATGACCTACCTCTACACACACTCAATATAACCCTAATTGATATATGTCAAAACATAGAATACGACATTACAGGACTTTTCACTAAAATACCATAATCTTTATAACCTTTATTTAAAGCTTTAAGCTGAAAACTTTTCTAAATAAAATCTTTTATAAAACGAAAGCACGATAGGTCATGGACATCGATCGTTTATCTAAACTGTCTTGTGGTGACTAGGCAAGTGTGTCTAAGGCTAGTGGTTTTTAATTAGGCCCACGACTGTGGTTCCTTCCCACTTACCTGGCACTTACCTGGCCGCAATTGACGGTGAAGAGGCGATTTGAGGCTTCTAATGACTCATCGTTTAGACCTTAGAAGTAGGCTAGTTGGCTTAGGAAATCCTAACAACTAAAATACGGAAAACTATACTCTTTTGCAAATAAATACCTTATATTTATAAAACTGTTTTTTCTAAATGAATAGTATTTGTTAAACCTATGCAAAGCGCCACTACAACCCACCTTTGGGGAACCTGTTAGGGATAGTACGGTTCATCGTGCACCCGCGGGCTAGTGGTGCGAGATTCAGACCTCCGCAAGGAGCATTCGGTCTCGAAAGGTTTAAAATACGGCATTTAAGAAAAATGTGATTTTTGGAAAATAAAATATTTATTTAAAATTATTCTTGTATTAATATATATATGATTATCATTTAAACAACTATTTTATCATAAGATAAAGTTTCCACATTTTTCTAAAAATTACAAGACTAAAAGTTACATTAAAATACCATGAGTTTCAGATAAATCAATTAATACTTTTATTAGGATATATTCACTAGAATAACACAAATAAAATTCACACTCATTATAACTATAAAGACGAATATTAAATACTTGAGGTGTATTTTGAAAACTATACAATAGTACTTTTTACATAAAACCCCCTCAAGTTTTATAATTTACAATAAGGACCGTAACAAATTATAGAACTTCAAATTACCTTTCTTTTAGTCTGACTCGGGTTTGAGTCTGACTATTTCTGACTTGAATATGATTCAAGTCAATCTATATTCTTTTATATTCCAACTCAATATGAATACATGAATCCCAGAATCCAGTTAATAATCTATACAACTTGACTGAACCGAACCATGGATATATTCCTTTTACATGTTTCCCAGCATTCCATTTACATGACTCTACGGTTATAACCGTTTCCTGATATCATGGTTTCGGTTAGTCAGTCAATCAATCTTACAATCAATACCATTTTACAAGATAACAATACAAACAAGACATCGCGGGGTTTAAGGGGTAGATTGGTACGGAAGGTGTTAAAGGTGGCACGAGATGGTAAGATTAAGACACCTAACCTGAATCCAATTGCCGTTGTTCCGGGTTGTATAACGGAGCCTTGTACTTCCATTTGCCCTGGTCTCTGGCATACTGAGACCCCTCTCGTATACACTGGCATCCTTCTGTACCAAGCTACAACAACAGCGTTAACACAATACTACTATAATATGACAATACAATACAACATTAAAAACTACTCTCTCTCTCTCTTTTACTCTTGTCTATTTCTCCCCCATCTTGGGACTTACCGAGCGACCTGTTCGCTGACGACATTCTATTTCCTTCTTCTTTGAATGTCGTCAGGTGCGTAGGACCAAGCTGAGATCGAGCCCACCGGTGAAGACTTGGAGCAGTTCCGCGAAGACCCCGAGCTCTAGATATTGTACCTTGTTCTTTTCAGTACTTTCCATTTCCTGTTATGCCACTGTTTAGGCATCTTTATTTCAGTTGTATTTTCCTTTCCATGTATTGTACAAAGAATGTTATTAATAAAAGTTGCTGTTATTTCTTTATCATTCGTCTCTTGTGATTTACTTTATATTGCTTAGTTACGCTTATCATATGTACTTCTGAGTATATACGTAGCGGGCCTCGTCGCGTCCACTTCGCCGTACACTGGAAAGCGAGGCGTGACAGTTTATATAGTGGCAGTCATGGGCATGCGGGCGCGAGATTCACGCCGGCCGTTACGCCCCCGGCGTTATGCCCGCGTGACAGGCGGGATTCCCTATTAATGGCGAGATACGCTCGTTAATGGGGGAATACGATGGCGTGGAACGCGGGATCATGGGCGGCGGATATCTCGCGTTTGGCGTGATTCGCGGAACCGTGGCGGAGACGCCTGTGATCGGTGCTGTGGGTCGGTCGATGAGACCGAGGAAGCTAGGCTCGGTGGGAGGCTCGGGAACGAGCGAGAGGCCGAGCGGGCTTGATTCTGTGATAGCTCGGAGGCGAGCTGGGGGTGGTCTGGAAGGCCACCGAAGGTCGGTAACATCCTCGGATCGTAGGCCCGGGGTATGCTTCCAACGTACTGTTCTTGATCCTTTCTTGTAAACTCTGGAACACGTCATCTGCCACGTGTCAAGGTCTGCGGAATCACCGATATCGAGCACCATCATTAGCCCCCCACTCTCGTTTCGACCCATCCCTGGGTCGGGTCGAGAGTGGTGTGACCGGTCACCCGGGGCAAGCTTTTATTTGAAGATATTGTCGGTGCGTATTCCCGGGCAACTAGTCGTATTTTCTTGATGACGTCGGCGGATCAGGGGAGAAATCTCGCATTAAAGGGGAAGTGCCGATTCGTGCGCACATTCATCGAAGTGTTAGTCCACGTGTCTAGCGCTCGTTGGCTGACGCGGCCTGCCGCCGGTGTCCTTCACGCCCGATGGGACGCGCCCAATATGAGTGCGACAGGTGGATTGTTGTCGGCTGTTGATTGCGAAACGCTGTTTTGGCGGGAGACGATCGGAGCCATAGGATGTGTACGCCAGCTGCTATAAATAGAGGTGGGATCATCATCAGACCATACCTCACCATAATTTCCTCGTCCCTAGTCGTGTTAGCTCGGCACTCTTCTCCTCGGGTCGGATTCCTTGCGTTTTCTCTTCCAATGACTCGTCTTTTTGATCAGATTAGATGTCTTCTACCGAGAAGTCTGTAGAAATAGTCCGGGTAGAGTCTAGGGAGTCCTCTGCAGCTTCCTCTTCCTCATCTGAGTCGGAGTCCCCCCGGGAAGCTAGGGTTAGTCATGCTCCCTGGGGTCGCACGACGGGGCGGTCCTCAGAGCGCAGATCAAGGGCGTCCGTGACACGTCTTCCATACTGAGTCATGCGGACGAGCTTGCCACCATTCGAGCTCACTTCCATATCCCTCCTGGCTACTCGCTTCGACTGGCCGAGAAGGGGGAGAGGGCATTCCAGGTACGGGGCAAAGAGATCACCTTGTACCTAGAAGCCTTTTAGGTCGGGATGCGCCTGCCCTTCTCCCCCGAGGTGAGTGGGGCGCTGAATTGTTTTGAGTTAGCCCCGGGCCAGTTAGTGCTGAACTCTTGGAGGATTCTCCTCAGGTTCCTGGTCCGGTTGAAATTGCGGTCGATCCCCTTCAGTCCGAGTCTTCTCCTTTCCTCTCTCTGCTACAAGAACCATCCCGGCACCTGTAGGGATGAGCCGAGCTGAGTGTACATTTCTTTTAGAAAGCGTCGGGGAGGTTGTAGCAACCCTAAACTTGTTGTACAATTTTTTCAAAAATACAGAAAGGGGTACTTGAGCCTGAGCACAAGTTATAAATTTGTTTTGTTTTTGAACAGCAAGAAGGAACTTGCATCTTACTGGTAAGACCTTGTAGCTCACTGGTAAGACCTTGCACTGCTGAACCAAAGCACCAGAGTTCAAATCCCATCAGCCACACATTATTTTTATTTTAATTTCTTTTAATCTTTTAGAAGCCCAAGAGTCTATACGTGCACTACACGTAATAGGGTAAGTTACAGAATAAACAAACGGGTCCACAAGTCAAGACGAAGCGACGGGGACATGTGGCAAAGAGACGCGGCCCGACTCAGCCGACTCGGGCTGATTGAAAGAGGTTTTATGTGCGCTTTCGCTTTTAAAAGATGAATCAAAGAATGTTAACCGCAATCAAGAACGGCGTCGCTTGGTGGCTAGCCGGTGAGTACGGGTCGGTCCACAGGGATTTTGTGTATTTTCTATTTGTTCTAACGAGTCAATTCCAATTGGGGTTGGATTGATTATCACTAAAAACTAAGGTTGATTTAGACTAGGATTAAAACTTTGCTAAGGTTAGGTTTAGGTTAAGTTTGGAAATTCAATATTTCTCACCGCTTTCAATGCCCTAATTAAGATCTATTTAGGTGTTATGGTAATACTTAATAAAGGGGATTAGCACGATCGGGAAGAAACTATGTTTTTTCCTTTAGGTCTTTGTCCGTCCTTTCTTAATTCTTACCCTAACCTCCATGGAAAACATACACAACCGGTCTTTTAAACTACGGTATCACCGCTGCCTCGTGGGATAGGGTGCCGTAGTGAGCGGTGTGTGTATGTATGCATGGAGTCCTATTTAAAATGTTGAATGGGCAAGAAAGGGGTGAGAGATTTTCATCTCTCAAACATTTCCTATTCCTAACCCTAACAAGTGAGGAACTACTCACTCATTAGGGAATTGATAAAAAGAGACATTTTTTTATGGTTTTAATTTAATAACCTAATTATCTAAACTACGGCAATTAAATAAAAGTTATAACTAGGGCAGATAAAGAAAATCTATACTAGGGCAGGAAAGAAAATTAACTAGGGCATGGTAAAAAAAACTACTTACTTTATTCGATGCACTCTTCAAAACATTACAGCGATTTAAATTTCTGAATTTGATAAACAAAAAGAGGCATGCTCCAAAAAAGAGCTTTAGGGTTTGTATTTATAGATCATAGAAACCCTAGGGTTACATCCGATCCCTATCTGCATTTACAAAATTACCCTAAGAAGCCTAGTCAACGCACCACCACACCGTCACAATATGCACCGACACGTGCTCATCATGGCCGCGGAACCGCGGCCAAAAGCCCTGTTTGGCCACGGATCCACGGCCATATTGGAAGCTTCTGGGCTCTGTTTCTTTGGTAATTCTCAAGTTACATTTTACTTGATTTTTCTTCCCTTGGTTCTTCAGAATGTCTTCTGGTCTCTTCCAGATTTTCACAGTGCATAATGTCATGGACTTTTACCCTTTGCTTCGTGTCGAAGTCTTGAACCTTGTGCTGCCTTTGTACTTTGTGAACTTGTTCATTTATCTTCATTTGTCCCTCAAACTGTGGGCATGATCAAGATTCTTCCATTTGTTGGTCGTAGTCTCACTTTTGTATCGTCTTTTCATCATTTTCACCGTTTTGTTCCAAGAACCTGTAACTATGAAGCAGACATGGATCAAAAGCACCTGTTTATTTGTAAAATAATTAAGAATGGGGAATATAATAATGCAAAATTATGATATGAACAAATACCCCCAAACTTATCTTTTGCTCGTCCTCGAGCAAAACTAGTTTTATTCTCGAAAAAGACCTAGCCCCACTTTCGCAGGGAAACGCGATTGCACTGAGCTCGTGCAACAAGCCGCTAAACCTCTAGGTGTCCCTAGTAGGAGGAGTGTTGTCTTCTGAGGGTTTTCAGCGGATACTACCCACAAAATCCTATCAATTCGGCCCATTGACTTTTATTCTCCAATTCGGTTTTCTAACAAGAAAGTCTATTATCTTCAATTCAGAAATTATCAACCCGTATTTTTCACGCTTCCTTATCATTTAACTTAAGATTGTATATGTTCTGTAATTTCACTTAGCTTTTAGCATTTTTTGAATTTTCCTTCTAAGGTTCTATCTCAACTTAGGAATTTTTATCATCTCTATTAAAGATATAAGTCCTATATTTCATTCCTATCTCTCATCCAAACCCCAATCATATACCCCTACGCGTGTGTATGTATCACCCCTACACTTGGAAATTCAATTCAAGCTCTTATACTCTTGTCCATTGTCCAAAGTACTTTTAGTTGGTGAATTTTTAGATAAAATTGCTCACACATCCTTCATGCGACCGTTAATACTTCTTGAGGTACTAACGACCGATTACAAAATGTGTTTACACATTAAAGCGTAATTCCTAGTCTTGTAACACCTAAGGCTTTAGCAGTGACTCCCAAACCAGTTGGTCTAAGGTACTAGGTGATAAAGCACCCCCGCTAACTATTTTTTTCTATTTATGCAGTCTTAAGTAATTACAAAAACCAGTGTTCATTTTTTTTCCTCTTTATTCACACTTGTATTTTTATTTTATTTTCCTTCATACTAAGGACTTTAGACAAGAGCATTTCAAGGTCTCTTCTACTATTCCAAGTTTCAAGGTTTGTGGTTGTGCAATTTGTACGGTATATATTTTTATAATTTAGACTTAAGTTTAGGAATTATTTTTCAGACTTATACTTTAATAAAAATATCAATACTTTTCCTTTATTTTGACTTAGCCCAAGAAGTGAACTCAAAATTTTGTCTATTTCTAAGTAAACTACAAAGACATATATTTTTCTACCGTTAAATTTTAAGAAAGATTATTTTTAGGGTTTTTAATTTACTAAGTCTAAGATCTGGTTGTTCCTAGCTAGTTAACCTTTTGGTCAAACTCAAGTCAATTATGGCCAAAATTGAATGTTTCAATTTTTATAGTTTTAAAATAAGTATGCAAATGCAAAAAATATACACATGAATGCGAAAGAAGAAGGCTTACCGAGTACACTCCCAAACTTAAACTTGACAGTGTCCTCATTGTCAGGCTACACCAAGAGAGTCAAAATTGTCGGCACTCCCCTGTTTATTTTTTTTTATTTTTATTTTATTAAAAATGGAAATTTACAAAAATACCACAAAAAAAAAATTCTTTTTACAAGTGGTAAACGTATCCCTAATCATACGGTTGGCTAAAAATCACTTTCTTTCTACAGCCAACAAAATCTCCCCCAAACTTGAATTAAACAAAGTTAAGCTTTTAAAGAGCGGTTTCAAAGTTATTGGTCAATACCAAGCTTTGCTAAGACCAAAAGTCAACACCAACCATTTGAAGAATTTATCAATATAAAGTATCGATCGGTGGAAGAACATGTTGTATAGAGGCAAGAAGAAGTGGGGAAGAGAGAAGTGATGGTATGGACAGGGTTTGCGTGAACGTGAATGTGAGGAGATAAAAGGTGATGATAAATAAAAACGAGAATGTGAATGATCAGAAATGAGTGGAATATTGGCATTCTCGTATTTTATTAGAAGAAAAGGTGGTGGTTCAACTTCTATAGGTGGAGGTTGATTAACCACAAAATCCTCGAGGTGTTTCCGTGGATCCCTTGGCTTGGCATCATCCATCATATGTACATGATGTTCAACTATGAGGGAACTAATCCCCTTGATATCCGCCATAGTCCAACCAAAAGCGTGCCGATTGTTTCGTAAGACCATTAAAAGGGCTTTCTTTTGCTCGAGGGCTAGAGATGCCGATATGATAACAGGACGGGTCTCATTCTCACCTAAATAAGCGTACGACAATAACTTGAGTTCGAGTTTTGGAGACGAAACAATTGAAGGTAAAATTGGTGAAACTATCTCGAACTCGAAGGATTCCAACAATGGTTCGAAATGAGTGTAAGCAACCGAGTCAGATGGTTCAACTAACTCATCCGAAAATTCAAAGGACTCAAACTCGGGTAGTGAGTCTTCAAAATCGTCCAAAAAAGTGAAAGACTCGTAAACGTTATCGGTTGCGAAAACTGTGTCAGATTCAAGAAGGAACGCACTAGTGGCGTCAAAACTGCTGTGATCAAACAGAAATTTTTCGAGCTCACAGTCCTCCGGCATGATCTCTTGGATCGAGCAAATATCACGTATACTAGCTTTAGGCACGGAAGGCAGACTTCCTATCTTGTAAATGTTGAACTCACTTGACATCTTCCCGAAGGATAGAGTCATAAAGCCGTTGCGACAGTTGATTACAGCATTGGAAGTGGCCAAAAATGGTCGACCGAGCATCACCGGAATTTAGTTTCATGGGTTAGCCACAAGCTGTGTGTCCATAACAATGAAATTAACGAGGATTATGAAGTCCCCTACTTTGATCAACACATCCTCTAACTCACCCTTAGGATGGGTGATGGATCGATCAGCCATTTGGAGAGTATAATGAGTGGGTTTCAACTCTCCAACGTCTAATTGCTCATAAACGGAATAGGGAAGCAGGTTAACACTGAAACCAAGATCTAAAAGTGCTCGATTGATGGTCTTATCCCCAATTGTTATTGAAATTGTAGGACAGCCAGGGTCCTTTCGTTTTTGGGGCAAAGGTTGAGGTTGGGTAATAGCATTGCTCACGGCACTAGCTGCGAGCACTTTCTTGGGTACCTGAGACTTTCTCTTCTTGGTGCATAAGCCCTTCAAGATTTTAGCGTAAGAAGGGACTTATTGGATTGCATCCAAGATAGGTATGTTAATGCTAACCTGCTTGAATAACTCCATAATCTTCTCCGTTTGGGAAGTTGGTTTATTGGATCTCAACCTGTTTGGAAATGGAATATTTTGAAAATTTGTTGAGTCCAATATTTGTGGAGTAGATTGCGGAGTTGGAACGGATCCTGGTGTTGATGTGTTCGTGAAGTGAGATGTGGGTCCGTTCGAATTAGAAGAAGTAGAGCCTTGTGAAGAATGAAGAATAGGCTCTAACGAAAAAGATGAAGAAGAAGAAGAAGAAGAAGAAGAAGATGAAGAAGAAGTACCGGCAGAGGTGTCATCGCTATTACCCACGTTATTGTGCAACACTCTTCCAGATCTCAACGTGGTCACAGCATTTACATTATGATTTTTTTGTTCATAAGCAACATGTGCGTTATGTGGTGACCGGGATTTGGCAATGGTTGAGACGGAAGCTTTCCCATTTCTCGCTCGCTCAACGCAACATTTAGTTGTGCAATTTGGGCTTCAATTGATTTGATGCTTTGATCATGTGAAGCGCTGTTTTGCACCAAAGATTGAATGGAAGTCTCCAACCTTGCTGCAGATTGTGTATATTGTTTCAAAAACGCATCTAGACTTCGTTCTAGCAAGAAAATCTTATCGTTATTTGGTTGAACAAATTTTTTTTGAGGATAAGAGTTGTTGGGCACAAAATTGTTTATTTGGTTTGGGTAAGGTTGTGGTTGGAAAGGTTGCTAATATTGAGTTTGTTGAGGTGCTTGTTATTGTGGAGGAGGAGGCCTTTGAAAGTTGTTATTGCCTTGGAATTGTTGATTTTGATTCCAAGCAAAATTTGGGTGGCTCCTCCAACCAGGATTATAAGTCGAAGAGTATGGATCATTTCTTTGTCTTTGCTGAAAAGCAGTATTGACTTGATCTTGTCCTTGAACAGGTGGATTGTAAGGACACTCTTCAGTAAGATGGGATGGATCCGAACAACAAGCGCAAACAGTGCGTGGGGGTAAAGTGTAAGTCCACGGTAGCGCCCCGGCCGTCTAACAGACGCCAAAAGCGGAACAAAATTTTTTTACAACTGGCGCTATCTTGCACTGTCACCTGGATCTGCCATTAAAGCTAAACTAACAAACTACAAAGTGGGTAGAAATGTTATACCGAACGATCCGAGTCCTTCGGTCTTCAACCATCATCCCACGCTTTGTTGCGGCTGTTCCTCCTGAATCTCCAGTCTTCTCGTCCAGGTGGCACCACGTCGACGGATATTTAAACGGGCTCCCGCCTTTGAACCGAGGCAACTCGATCATCAAGTTTACTAAAAGAGATGACCAAGATTGATGTAGAGAATGAGTATAACACTTTGTCTCGCTTCGTCCAAAGCCATGGACGAACGGTTAATGAAGTTGCCTTTTGAATCGGGTAAATGAGAAATTGGCATACTAATTTTCATGAACCAAATACATAAACTTTTTTCCAATCAACAACCATATGTATTCCAAGAGGGGAGGGGCCGGCCATAATATAGGAGGAGGGAGGTGAGGGTAGGAGCAAAGTGGTGACTACAAGGAAAAGATCTTAACAAATATCCTTCATGCAAACAAAACCCCATTAATGCAAATGGTGACTCACTTAACACCTTGCAAAACAATTAATGCAACCTAATGAGTCACTAACCTAGTCACCATTCTAGAACATTCCACACTCATGACCCACTTCATGACTCACCCTCATGAAGAAAAAATAAATCCGCATTTAACTGAATGTTTAATACGGGTGATAGAAAACTGAAAACTGGCAACTTCCAAAAGTGATCCTGAAACGAATTTCAGGATAACCCCGTATCAGTATAAACATACCCGCATTTGTATTACGACCGAATACAAATGTAACCGAGACAAAGATATTATATCTACACAGTATAATACTCGGATCCGGCTTAAACCAAAGCCTACCAGTATTATCTGCCCGAAATATGACACGTACGTAAACACACGTGCATTTCCAAACCCTGCCATAAAACCATACGGCCTCTACAACGTTTCGTCCGAACTTGGGAAACTGTCTGTGGGGGACTCTAATGACTCATCAACACACTGGCACTGGGTATAACCACTAGCACGTCAGAGGTACTAGCTGTACGTAACGGTTGCCTATGTATTGATTGGAAGGGAAGCTGACGAGCGAACTCATCCAGAAACCCTACTGAGCCTAACAGTGACAATATACATACAGTCCGGTCCGTTCGTCTATGAGTATCGCATATCGGCCTGGGGGGCTAGTAACGTCAGACCCCCAATAGCGGTATAAGTCGTGTCAGAGAGTAGCCCAGAACACCCTGAGATACTACTGGAGTACCTACCAGTAAATCTCCTGCCTCGGCCGAGGGCTTTGTGTAATGGCTCTCCTAGACATAGCGCGATCCCACCCTCAATACCGGGAGAGATGAATCCCCTGCCGATCCGCTCACTTGCCTCTATGTGGCTCGGGACTGTACCCAAAAAAGACCTGTTTGCACGACTCCTTTGAGCCATGGTAGGGTAGAAATCAAAGCACGGTGGGAACTCACACAAGAAAAATGACGACTTCAGGTCGATGAACTAACCTGTACACATGTCACCAGGGAACTGCTATCTGACGTTAGGTATAATACCAACTAGCAGATTCCCGGCGCGTCCTGTCCGGTGTACTCATAACCCAATGAGCACCTGTATACATCTTAGGTGAACCAACTAACACCAATGGCTTGTGAGACCGGCCACCACCCCTCGTCGGGGTCTCGACTGTATACACTAGTCTACTCTGGAGTATCGATGCCCTGTCTCGAAACTCCCACGACTAGGGATACTTTAAGGATGTGCTTATAGACCTCAGCTCCCATGTATATGATCGCCATCATACTGCTGGCAGTCAAGCAAGAATCCTATGGGCTCTATCATCATGCAATAGTGAACTAAAGCATGTATACGATAATAAAGACAAACCATATTGCATACTATCATCTCGAGCAAGACTGTCATATCGGTATAGGTCCTGCCTCAATCATTGCAATCACATACCTGCGATCCAATAATTGACTTTGAGGGCACTATATCCAACAATCTCCCACTTGCACTTAAGGCTAATTATTGCGATGTCGCATACTCACAGCCCGTGTGATACCGAACATCCAACTCTTCTACTAATCAGTTTCACAAAGCCCATTCGTAAAACTATTGTGTTCGAGAAATAGCCTCAGTGGGTGGATCCGCCCTGATGTTTCTTTCTATGTCTCTCTTAATCTCAAGTTCGCGGAGAAAGCTATCTCCCGAATCGAGTAATACCTGTCTTAGAATATGTCTGGATATTTGATGGGACCTAGTTCATAAATGAACTTCAAATCCAAACTTCTTAGACTGTATCGTCAACTAAACCTAATCAGTATCCTGCACCATGCTTCCCACAGTATCCTCTTGGACCACCTGTCCATAATACTGTCCCTCGTCATAGGGAAAAACTATAACTATAACAATCACTCTGTCATTCATGTCACCTTTGAAGCCTAGAATGATACCCGTCTCCCGAAAGAGGCTGCCGTCATCAAATCCATAGAACATGCACTTATGTTCTAAAAATGCTTCCTTATGTTTCTTCAGGATTGGATTAATATAAACTTATCACATCTAGTGCAAAAACAATATCTGGTGTGGTACTTGACATCTCATGATTGACTCAATTGCCTAAGCAAATGATCTGCCAATCATGCATATCCCTCCCCCCTTTAGTCTGTAAGACTCCTTTAGAGAGGATGACTCCATTACCTGCAGGTACACCACCATGCCAGGAGTCATCTATTCTAAAATACGCTTAGAATACTGTCAAAGTACCCACATTAGGAAACTACCCAAATCTAGATCTAAAACCATAGATCTAGTAACCAGAATGTCTGATATTATATCCATGTCCGTTGTAGAGAAACAACTGTGTGACGACCAAAGTACAACCGATCGTAGTATAGGAATTTTACTTCCTACTCTGTGTGTATCATCCAAATACCAGGACATCACACCCCACTACCTTCTTAACATATCCATCCCCTATTCTGATGAAGTCAAAGCGATGACTTTCACATCAAAATTAGATGATCTTTCTCCGCTATATCTGCTCTAGTCTATAAATAGACATAAGCTACTTGCCCACTATGCTTCCGCTGCTCCCACTGACTATGACAACCCTCTGGCAGAATAATATATACGTACACTTCTAAAGCTAGTTTAGAACGACGCTATACTTATCCTCCTGCCGGGTCCCATAGTCTGGAACAACAGTATTGTCAAGTCTGGGCAAACAAGAACCTCCCTGTCACCGTCCTTGAGGCTACCGGAGTGCCTCTCGGGTGTCTGAGGTTATCCACCATATCTGCGGAGTGGCTATTGGAATGTCAAACCTGATTGAATATATAGGTCCTATTAAATTTTCCGTAATCGTTTGCGGTTCTGGAATCACTTCCAGTTCTACCATACTTCCACTACCGTTTTCTGAAAAAATCCATTTTACTAAAACTGTGGCGAGTCAAGAACAATATCACTATTGATCTTCCAGATGGTAGAAAGTCAACCCTCGACATAGCCCGGGTCAACCCACAAACTGCCATTACAGAAACGTGCCTTGAGTTATCCAGAGTCTGGTTTTAAGCATAAGCCGGACAACTTCCCGTATCTTAACATCGTTAAGATATGAAGCATTCAATATACAATATAGAAATAGAGGCACTAATTTAATTGGAACCAGATTCAAATCATGCAGCTGTCTCCAGTGCATGTCAACTTAATGGAGAAAGGCTAATCAGCATTACTCAACTTAGGAATCCATCCAATTATGAGTAACCTGAAAGAGAAACAAGTTTCTCAAAACCATTACTTGAATTCCAATCACAAGAATCTATTGAAGAATCCCGACACTTGCAACACCTGGTTCTCTACTTTATTCCCATATCCACAACTTCTCAAAACTTAGACTGTTTCCTGATTTAAAATCAGGGAAGTTTACGGAAGAGGCATCACGTGCTAGCACGTGACCAGCAGTCACGTGTTGGCATGTAACATTTAAAAGCAGCGGCAAAGGCAGATTCAGCTCCCTGATTAAATCAAAGAATAGACTCCAGAAAGGGTCACGTGCTCACACGTGACCAGGGGTCACATGTTGTCACGTGACGGTTGAATAGCAGCTAGAAAACAGAGCGCAGAAAGGAGAAGAAAGCTCATTCCAGAGGGTCACGTGCCTATACGCGACCGGCTTTCAAAGCCTCTCTATTTAACAGAATTAAATTCTGAAAGGGATTCAAATCTTCCCAAAGGAGAATGATTATTTGGAACCGATTGGATTAAAAATCTAAAGGTGATTAAATATCACCTATTTATGGAAAAATCTTGAACTTGGAAAGATTTCCCCTTAAAATCTAACCGAAATAACAAAGGAATATCTTTGGATTTAAAATCCAATGGTGAATAAAATTCACCTAATAATCCAAAGGGCCAGATGAATGATGAATGTAAATCAAATCTCTCAATGAAAGATTCACTAAAACAGATTGATTCTTCTCCTTCTCCTATAAATAGGAGCCAAGAAGAATAAAGAAAGGGACCTTTTTTTTTGGGAGGAAGAAAAATACAGAGACACAGAGGGAGAGAGAAAAAAAGAAATAGAGCTTTGAGACTTTGGAAGAATTTGATCTGCTGCAGAAGAAAACCTTAGGTAAGAAAGGAGAGGCTTCAAAAGAGAATTTAATTCTCAAAAGAGTTTAACTCTTATTAAAAAAGAAGAACTTAGTTCTCTCTTTAGTGGAGGATCTGCAA
The DNA here is from genome assembly GCA_030015575.1 of Agapanthus africanus. Lineage (NCBI taxonomy): Eukaryota > Viridiplantae > Streptophyta > Magnoliopsida > Asparagales > Amaryllidaceae > Agapanthus > Agapanthus africanus. Next base: position 29,076,346 of record CM057338.1, read on the forward strand.
AGTGCACATCTCCCCATGAATTGAGAATTTAATTCTCATTGGGTTGAGATCCTGCCATGCAGATCCAAAGTATAGGGAGGGAATGGAAGTTTGAGAATTTAATTCTCACAGAACTATAGGAATTTAATTCCTTTGAAATAAAATTAGGGTTTAACCTTATGTTATAGGAATTTAATTCCTTCAAAATGAACAGAATCAGGGTTTAATCCTAGTTAAGAACTTAAATCTATCAAAATTACAGGAATTTAATTCTCTTAAGAAAGAAGAAATTAGGGTTTAACCCTATCTAAGAATATAATTCTTCAGAAGAAAACAGGAAATTAATTCCTCTAAAGTTTATTGCTAGGGTTTAACCCTATGAAGAATTTAATTCTTAAAAAGATAAACACATCTTTAAATGGGCAAAGAAACAGGGTCACGTGCTACCACGTGACCCCTGTAAAGATCCATAAAGAAGAACTTTGAGGCAACGCCTCACGTGCTCCACGTGACCCCCAAAGCGCGCAAAGAAAAAGTAAAAGAAAAGAAGCTCTGGGGCGTCCTCACGTGTCACCACGTGACCCCTAATGAACATTCTAACAGATCAAAGCGTGAACCCCCATCACGTGCCCATACGTGATGGCCTTCAGAATTAAAAGTGTTAAACACTTATCTGTAGAACAAAATGAAGGGGATCTGGCCCCACCTTTTAGATGCCATCACGTGCCCCCACGTGATCTCTTCTCTTACAATATTTAGCACCAAACTGATGATCTGTTCCCAGTGTTTAACACTGATTTCCATAGTGTTTAACACTAGTTTGAAAACTCCATTTCCAGTGTTTAACACTGATTTTCTTAGTGTTCAAACACTAATTTGGAAAATTCTGCTCCTAGTGTTTAACACCGATTTCCTTAGTGTTCGACACTGATTTGAAATCTTTGTTCCCAGTGTTTAATACTGATTTGTCTTAGTGTTTAACACTAATTTGAAAACTCTGTTCCCAGTGTTCAACACTGATTATCTTTTAGTGTTTAACACTAACTTGTTAATCTTATTCCCAGTGTTCAACACTGTTGGTCTCTAGTGTTCAACACTAGTTTCAGCCCAATTGGCTAAGTTTCTAGAGGCAAAGCCTCTTCTCCAATGGACCCACAGAGGGCCAATATTCTAAACATGATTGGACTTAGCCCAAGCTGGCCATAAGTCCTCAATTCAAACTTAACTGGGCTAATGGGCTCATAACATAATTAATTGGTTTTGGTCCCAAATTGGGCCAAAAATTATTTGATCTACCTCGGTTTAAGGGTACATGATTGAAATGTTTTCTGATGTGTAAAATAAACTTGTAAAGATATCACAATCAAAAAATTATATTGACCGCAATCAAACCACGGTGTCGGATGTAGTTAATGAATGAGTGCGGATCGTCCACAGGGATTGTGAAATTCAATTGTATTATGATACGTTTGAAATGAAATGTTAGGCAACAATAAACGAAAACATGATTCAAGATGTGATTTGTATTCGAGTGTCACTAATCTTTACTCAAGAATCAAGAAACTATAAACAATCAAGAATCGGTAGTTTTGATAATATTTCCAATCAACAATCAAGAATATAAGAGAGGCTCGTAGGAATCGATCGGATCTTTAGACGTGATGTAATCTAAAGGGTTTCGTGTTCTTGTCCTTCAAAGAATTGATACTAGATCAATGGCGATCGACGAGAGTTAGGGTTTTCTTGATGAAATTAGGGTTTCATCTCTTAACCCTTGTTCTTTCGAGGATACCATTTATATTCTAGCCTCTAGCAATTTCAAGAGACGATCGGAACTCCCCAATCTCGAGCGATGTCGATCAAGAAAGCATCGCAACGAATTGGGTCGTCGATTCTTGAACTTGCTAGGGTTTACAAACTCGTGGGATTCAAGAATCGATTACAAATTTGTTACATCATCATACTAAAGATCGTTTCGACTCCCCGACGAGCGGAGTTTTATTCACACATCACCACAAAGACAATATTCAAGAATAGTAATGATAACATGATGCGGAATTTAAAGAAAACAAGATAAAAGAATATCACCTTTTATTTAATCAACAATTTCAATACATTCTTTCAAGAATCTACAAGAAGAAGAAATCGATCGTTGACTCGGCTTCGCTCGTCTCCGTGGATCGTGGATCTACTTTGATCTCTTGCCCGATTGAAGATCGGCTCGGCTCATAAAAGGGTTGAAGGCATCTTGCTTGGCTTGCACTCAAGATCTTGAATTGTTGTTGGATTTAGGGTTAGGGTTTCCTACAAGCTCTCTCACTAAACTTGAGGAAGAGGAAGATGAAGAATGGGATTGATTTTTCTAAGCTTTCCCAAGGTTGAATAATTCTCAAATGATGAGCCTAGGGTCTTATTTATAGAGCTCCCAAACCCTAGGTTAGATTTGAATTAGAACTTTCCCTCCCAAAGTTTGTTGAAGGGTTTCTAGAAGGAGTTTGTTAGGAGTTAGCTTAGGGTTTAAGCTAGGGTTTAGGGAAAGTTCTAGAAGTATTAGGCTAGTTTAGGTGTTTGCTGATCTGGAGGAAGTATCTGGGATATTCTGGAAGTTTGTGAGCATTATTGAGCTGTAGCCACTGAAACAGGAGTTGTGCACTGAAATTGGGGAACTGATTCCCTGTAGCCGCCGCGCTTCCGCCGCGTTTAGCCCCTAACTGCCGCTCTTCCGCGGCTCATTTTTGAGCTTGGCCCTTGGTCTTTCCTCTGTTGCTTGGTACTGCTGTTTTTGGCTTATTCTGATATTTAGATTTGCAGTTCCCCTTCTGTGTTGATACCAGATTTGAGTTAAGTGAGTTTACGAGCAATTGTAATGGTCGAGCAATGTAATGATCGAGCAAGCTTCTCTTTTCCTGCACATACTTCGAAACAGGGGTTGCAAGATATGGAAAATATGCTATGTAATGTAATGCAGTCAATTTCCTTAGAAATGCCGGTTTTAAGGTCGAATACATGTAATCTGATATTTTGCGACCGATTTGCTAATATGTGAATTATGAATACCGTACACTTCTATATGGATGCAAATGATAAGGAAATTGCCGGTTAAAATATGCAATATTTTCGACTGATCAAATACCCCCAAACTTAATTTCGATCGTCTCGAGAGAATGTTTTATTAAAAAGAGAGAAGGAGAAAATAAAGAAAGAGAAAAACTAACTAGCACACTTTCGTAGGCAACACGATTGCACTGAGCATGTGCAACAAGCCTTTAAACCTCTAGGTGTCCCTAGTAGGAGGAGTGTTGTCTCCTGAGGGTTTTCAGCGGATTGCACCCACAAAATCCAATAATAAAAGCAAGATCATGAATATTACATTTAAAGAAGAGAATTGTAAAAGAAAAGCTTTGAAAATTAGGGTTTCCAACTAAGCTAGCTTTTCGGTTGTCATGAGCCCTATCTTAATGGTCATGAAAAGATGTTAGAAATCACGTCCTCCCTCAATAAAACATCGTCTTATTCTTCATTCCTATCTTTATTCCAAACATCGATCATATCACCCTGCGTGTGTGTAAAGACATCCCTACACCCGGAGAATTCAATTCAAGCTATCATACCCTTGCCCATCGGCCTCAGTACTTCTTGGCAAACGAGATTGCTTACACACTTTCATGCGACCGTTAATACTTCTTGAGGTACTAACCGACCGATTACTAATGTGCTTGCATGCTTGGTGTATTTTCCTCATCTTGCACCACCTCAGGCATAGCAGTGACTCCCAGACCAGTTGACCTTGGGGCACTAGGTGAAGAAGCACCCTTTTGCTATATATTTTTATTGCCCTTGGTGATAACAAAACCAGTATCCATTTTTCTCACCACTTTAGAACACATATTTTTTTTTTTTTTCATACTTTTGGCTTTAAGACAAGAGCATTTCAAGGTATCCTCTACTATCCCAGGCTTCAAGACGTGTGTAAGTGCGAATAGCAGGGTAGCCACGTTCAAAATGTTTGGCTTCCAGAATAAAAACTATTTTTCAGACTTATTTTTATCCTCAGATTAGTGACGTCCTTCATCTTACTAACCCTTGGGACAACGGCTCATAACTACTTATTACTAGTTCGTATAAGAAAACTTCTAATTTTCTTAGTTTTCTAAAATTTTTCTAATCTCATGTATGCAATTTTTCACTATCTAAACTTTCATTATCTTATTTATATACAAAAAAGGTGTAAATATTAAAATTATTTTTATATTTGAAAATTTTTAAATTGTTATGGGTTTTGAAAATTTTTCAATTTTTATAGATTTTTAAAAGAAATGTTTTGTGCTTATGCAGATGATATGCAAATGATGCGAAAATAAGCACAAACCTCCCCTAAACTTGTTTTCAACAGTGTCCTCACTGTTGCCGACAGCTATACCTACAAAAATCTGTAAATCTGGGGGGAATTATTAGTGGGGGCAAAATATATAAGTGAAGAACTTCCCCCAAACTTGTTTTTCACTCACCTTCATTCAAAAGATGATGCAATGATATACAGGATATGAAGGTGAGACGGAGGAATTTTAATCCAAATAAACTGGCTCTTGTAAGAACAAGAGCTCCTCCGTGGGGTCAGTGGAAAAATACGGCTTTAGTCTATGTCCATTTACTTTGAAAACTGTGCCGTTTTTAACATTTTCTACTTCTACTGCCCCGTGCGGGAATACAGACTGCACAACAAAAGGTCCCTTCCAACGAGATCGGAGCTTACCCGCATGAAGGTGTAATCGTGAATCATAAAGAAGGACTTGTTGACCAGGAAAAAATGTTTTCCTTAAAATGCTTTTATCGTGAAAAACCTTAGTCCTATTCTTTGTGATTACAGCATTATCATAAGCTTCATCGCGGAGTTCGCTTAGCTCGTTAAGTTGCAGCTTCCGAAAGTTGCAAGCAAGGTTTAGATCAAAATTTATTTCCTTTATAGCCCACAATGCTTTATGTTCTATCTCAACAGGTAGATGACATGCTTTACCAAAAACTATCCTATATGGAGACATTCCTAGGTCGGTCTTATATGCAGTCCTGAATGCCCAAAGAGCATCCGTCAATTTGGTCGACCAGTCTTTTCTATTCTTAGCAACAGTTTTCTCCAGGATAAGTTTGATTTGTCTGTTTGAGATCTCAGCCTGCCCGCTTGTTTGAGGGTGATAGGGTGTAGAAAGACGGTGGTTGATTGAGTATTTTCGCATCAGAGTCTCGAAAGACCTGTTGCAGAAATGTGTCCCATTATCGCTAATGATAGCGCGTGGGTGTCCAAATCGCGAAAAGATATTCTCTTTCAAGAACTTAATGACAACTTTCCTGTCATTAGTGCGACATGGAATGGCTTCTACCCACTTGGAGACATAATCAACCGCCAGCAAAATGTACAGATTCCCAAAGGAGTTGGGAAAAGGACCCATAAAATCAATGCCCCAAACATCAAACATTTCAACAACCAGAATGGGTTGCTGAGGCATTTCATTCCTCTGGGATATTCTACCCGTATACTGACATTGTGTACAGGTTTTGCAATACTCAAATGCGTCCTTGAATAAGGTCGGCCAATAAAATCCACATTGCAAAACCTTTTCCGCTGTCTTTCTAGGACCAAAGTGACCCCCACAAGCCTGATCATGACAAAATGAAAGAACACTCTTGAACTCTTCATTTGGGACGCACCGGCGAATGATCTGATCAGGACAATATTTAAACAAATAGGGCTCGTCCCAGTAAAAGTGTTTTACTTGGGAAAGAAAACGATATTTGTCCTGTTTTGACCAATCGCTCGGTATAAGTCCCGTGGCATGATAGTTCACAATATCCCTGAACCATGGTTCAGCGGATATGCTCAAGAGTTGTTCATCAGGAAATGAGTCATTGATCGGCAGGGTCACAGGGGAAGAAACGATGCGTGAAAGGTGGTCAGCTACTACGTTTTCACATCCTTTCTTATCTTTGATAACAAGATCAAATTCTTGTAAAAGAAGGATCCAACGTATTAGTCGACCTTTTGCATCTTTCTTCGCCAGAAGATGTTTTAAAGCGGAATGGTCAGTATATACAACTATAGGTGAGCCGATTAAGTAAGGCCTGAATTTTTCTAACGCAAATACAACCGCTAAAAGCTCTTTCTCGGTGGTTGTATAATTGATTTGCGCATCATTCAAGGTCTTACTAGCATAGTAAATCACGTGTGGCATCTTATCGATGTGCTGTCCTAAGACTGCACCTACTGCAAAATCAGATGCGTCACACATCAGCTCAAAGGGGTAGTCCCAATTTGGTGATGATAAAACGGGGGCTGTGGTGAGTGAGTGTTTAAGTGAGTCGAAAGCTGTCTCGCAATCCGAGTCAAAGTGGAAGGTCGTGGCCAGGAGTAGTGTTAAAGGTCTAGCAATTTTGCTAAAGTCCTTTATGAATCTCCTATAAAAGCCCGCATGGCCAAGGAAAGAGCGAATATCTTTGACGCTTTTGGGATGAGGCAGGTTTTGAATGATATCTACTTTAGCTCTGTCAACCTCAATGCCTTTCTGTGAAATGACATGTCCAAGGACTATTCCTTCTTGGACCATAAAATGGCATTTTTCCCAGTTCAAAGTCAAGTTCTTCTCTTTGCAACGAGTAAGAACAGCGTCCAGATTCGCTAGGCAATCAGAAAAAGAGTCTCCAAAAATCGAGAAGTCGTCCATAAAGATCTCCAAAAAATTCTCTACCATATCAGAGAATATCCCCATCATACACCGCTGAAAGGTAGCGGGAGCATTGCATAACCCAAAGGGCATGCGACTGTAAGCAAAGGTACCAAAAGGACAAGTAAAAGTGGTTTTATCTTGATCCTTTTTGGCGATGGGGACCTGATTGTAGCCTGAGTAACCGTCCATAAAACAATAAAACTCTCGTCCCGCTAAGCGTTCCAGCATTTGATCAATAAATGGTAGAGGAAAATGATCTTTCCTCGTAGCAGCGTTGAGTTTTCTATAATCGATGCATACACGCCACCCAGTTTGGGCGCGTGTCTGAATCAACTCATTCGCTTCATTTGTGATAACTGTGATGCCGGATTTCTTAGGAACGACATGTATAGGACTCACCCACTGGCTATCGGAGATGGGGTAGATAATACCATTATCTAAGCACTTGACGATTTCTTTCATGACAGCTTCCTTCATGACGGGATTCAACCGTCTCTGTGGTTCTCGGGTCGGTCTGGCATCATCCATCACATGTATATGATGTTCAACTATCAAGGGACTAATCCCTTTGATGTCCGCCATACTCCAACCAAACGCCTCTTTATTAGATCTCAATACCGATAAAAGGGCATTCTCTTGCTCTGATGCAAGAGAAGCGGAAATGATAACCGGTAATGACTCGTTCTCACCAAGATATGCATATTTCAGGTGAGAAGGTAAAACTTTGAGATCTAACTCAGGCGGAGAAATGATAGAAGGAAGGGTCATAGATTGATTTTTGGATCTACAAAGAAGCTCAGAGCCTGTGAAAGATACAGACTCGGGTGGAGAAAAGTCAGAAGTGCAGGACTCATGTGTAGCTAAAGTGTCCTCACTAAGATCTTGTGCTAAGTCAAACAGAGATGTGCTAGTGTCATCGAGATCAGTAAAGCAAAAATCCTCAGCTCCACAACTATCGGGAGCGATCTCATGGACAGAGCACACATCTAAAATATGAGCAGAGGGTTCTGACGGCTGACTTCCAACTTTATAGATATTTAGTTCAATGGTCATATTTCCAAATGATAAGTTCATTGAACCATTTCTACAGTTTATAACAGCGTTGGAAGTGGCAAGGAAAGGACGACCTAGAATCACCGGAATTTGGCCCCGGGGGTTTGCTACAGGATGTGTGTCGAGCACAATGAAGTCTACAGGGAAAACAAATTCCCCGACCTTTATCAATACATCCTCTAATTCACCCCTTGGTTTGGTGATAGACCGGTCTGCCATCTGGAGAGTGCAATGAGCAGGTTTCAGTTCTCCAATCCCTAATTGCTCATAGACAGAATAAGGTAACAGGTTAACACTCGCGCCAAGGTCTAAAAGAGCACGATTTATGTTTTTACCCCCAATCGAAATCGAAATTGTAGGACAACCTGGGTCCTTTCTTTTCTTTGGAAGCTGGGGTATAAAAGCAGTGCTGATATTGTTAGACATAAAGACCTTCTTCGGCACTTGGGTCTTCCTCTTCCTAGTGCACAAGTCCTTAAGAATTTTCGCATAAGCGGGGACTTGCTGAATCGCATCTAGGAGAGGGATATTGATGTTAACCTGTTTGAACATCTCTAAAATTTTCTCCATATGAGGACTCGTTCTATTAGCCCTTAGCCGGTTCGGGTAAGGTGCTTTCGCAATAAGCGCGGGGTCCATCATAGGAGAAGGAAAGGGGGGTAGACGAGGTCCCAAAGGAGGTGTGGGGACCGTCTGTGGAGAACTATAAGGGTTGGGTGAAGGTGTTGAGCCTAAGGGGAAATGGAGAATAGGCTCGTGCGAAGGTGGTTTGGTAGAAGAAGAAGGATCAGAAGGTGAAGTGTGTGTATGTGGGAAAGACTCAGCCGGGGCGTTGATATGATTTTCAGTATCATCAATACCTTCCCCGACATGATTGTTCAGCACTCTTCCCGATCTCAACGTGGTAATGGCATTTACATTGTAATGCCCAGGATTCTGTAGGGGTTGAGAGGGAAGTTTCCCTTTTTCTCTCGCACTCATTTCGGCTTTTAAGCGTGCGATTTCAGCTTCCATCGTGCGAATACTCTCAGCTTGGGATGCTGAGTTTTTCTTTATTTCACTGACGGAAGATCTAACCTCAGTCGAAACATCCATGAAATTTGATAAAAGTGATTTCATGGTTTGAGTGAATTGAGAGAACTCGTCAGAACAGGGCTGCATAGGATTAGACTGTGCAGGAGTGTTGCCCTGATTTTGGAAATTTTGTGACTGGTAGGGGTGCTGAGTGAGTTGTAGGGGTTGCTGTTGTGGTGGAGGAAGAGCCCGTTGAAATTGATTCGTGTTTGGAACCGTGTTTTGAGATTGGGATTGGTTCCAAGCAAAATTCGGGTGGTTCCTCCAACCCTGATTGTAACTGGAAGAATATGGATCGTTTCGAGGTCGTTGAAATGCGGCATTAGAATGCTCGTGACCTTGAAACGCAGAGTTTAATGGAAATTCTTCCGTTAAATGTGACGGATCAGAACAGCACCCGCAAACAGTTTTGGGGAGCGACATTGGGTTTAGGGAGGCTGCTGCAAATTTGTGTTCCATAGCGTCGAGCTTCTTTTGCATTGCTGCCATTTCAGCTCGGACACCTATGGACACATCTATTTGGTGTACGCCACCCCTATTCAATGGTTGTGTTCCACTCTCCCAAATTAGTGACTTTTCAGCGAACTCTTCTAAGTATCGCCAGGCTTCCCCGTCATCTTTGGTCATAAATGTACCTTGACACATGTTTTCAAGGCTTTGTTTAGTGCTAGGGTTACTACCCTCATATATGATTCGGCAAAGCTCCCATCTCGGGATGCCGTGATGAGGACATTGAACCAATAGATCCTTGAAACGTTCAAAGTATTTTGAAAATGGTTCGGCAGGGAGCTGGGCAAATTGGTTCAGTTCGCTACGGATTCGAGCCGTCTTTTGGACTGGGTAAAATTTCTTAAGGAATGCAGCGACGAATTCTTCCCAATTCGTAATAGAGTGTGCGGTGGTGTTATATAGCCACTTCTCGGCTATATCGCACAAAGTAAATGGAAGAAGTCGTAGACGCATCGCATCCACTGAAAGTTGAGACGTACCCATCATTGCGCATACGTTTTCAAATTTGGTAATGAAAACGTAAGCGTCCTCGGTCTCGAGTCCGTGGTATTTGGGTAAAAGATTGATATACTGGGGCTTAATCTCAAAATTATCCCCATTGGCTGGTGGTGTGGATAAGCAGGTCGAAAGAGGACCTCTATGTGGATAGCATCTTTCCTGGAGAGAAATGTGGGGTGGAGTAGGATTCTGCGCACCAACGGACGGTGGCAGATTAGGGTTAAAGAAGTTTGATGGATTCGGATCCATCGGTGTGGGTGTGGTAGTGGGTAAAGAAAAGGTAAATGGAGAATTATCGACTTCGGAGTCGATAAAAGGTACGCGGACTAAACGGGCACTAGAATCCCGTGTCCAGCCTATCTTGTACTAAAAAGGGTTAGTACAAGTGGCAGCGTTGACTTATAATTAGGGATGAATGAATGCGGTGCTTGCTTTGAAAAAGGGACGGATTTTGAAAAAAATGATGCGACAAAACAAATGCAGCACACAAACCCTAGAATCTAATGGTCACCTAGGTCCGATCTCTAGACCGCTCCTAACTGCCAAAAGACAAGCCGCAGGATAGAATCCTCCACTGCCTCTTTGTCCCCCTGTGGCCGGATAAGTGCCAGGTAAGTGGAAAGGAACCACCACTACAGTGGACCTAATTAATAACCACTAGCCTTAGACACACTCGCCTTAGGCACCACAAGAAAACGCGGATAAGCAATGAATTACCCACGACCTTCTCTTGTCCTATTGAGCGCGACAGTCCTTAGAGTCTTCTCTAGATTTCTTTTAGTTAATGGGGGTAATGCGGATGCAAGTTTGACGATTTTCGGGGCCTAGGAAGGGTAATGAAATCCCCACCTAATTTGGATTTGGCCGTGCCCCTTAAATTTCCGTATTAGAATGCAAACAACCAAGAAATCAAAATCACACACAATTTTATTTTTGCTTTTGCGCGCTGCGATTTATTTGCAAAGAATCCTGCAGCAAAGGGTTAATTGGAGCTAAAAAGGGAGAGGGGAGAGAGACAGAAATCACCTGCACTGAAAATTTTTCAGTGACCCCTCACTGCTGCCGCGTTTCCGCCGCGTATGGTGGGTTCAGGCCGCTCTTCCGCGCTGCCTTGATGGGTTCACTTGATCAAATTTCTTCAGGTGCTCTCTGTTGATATTTCCAGCTCTCTGGTATATCCCAAATGATTTTTCAACAGCACAGAATGCTCCAGATCACCTTGCAGTCAATCACAACACACGTGTAAGAGTTTGTACGAATTTTGAATTCAAGAAGTAGAATGTAATAATTCTTTCACTTCAAACTAAAAATGTAAATGAATTAGCGCGATCCCCGGCAACGGCGCCATTTTGATTGAAACGATTTCGGATTGTGTAGTATAGAAATTGTAAAGAAATCACAACCAAAAATTATTTGACCGCAATCAACTACGGTGTCGGATGTAGATTGTTAGTGAGTGCGGATCGTCCACAGGGAAAGTGTAATCGTTCGTCTTTTGAATTAGTTGAGTTGAAACTTTAATGAAAAGAAAACAAACAATTCATGATTTAAATTTTATATTTCAAGAAAAAGAAAATATCTAGATCTAATAACAAGAAAAGATAGAATCAAGAATTGATAGTTTGTTGATTTTTCCAAACCAAATCTCAAGAATCGAAATGAGGCTCGTAGGAATCGATCGGATCTATAGATGTGATGTAATCTTACAATTACGTATTCTTATCCTTCGATGAATTGATACTAGATCGATGATGATCGATGAGAATTAGGGATTTCTTGTGAAACTAGGGTTTCATCTTATCCCTTGTTCATTCATCGATATCATTCATATTCTAGCCTCTAGTAAATTCAAGAAACGATCGTAGATCCCTAATTTCGAGCGATCACAATCAAGAAAGCATCGCTACGAAACTAGGTCATCGATTCTTGAACTTGCTAGGGTTTACAAATCTCGTAGGACTTAAAAATAGTATTAAGATTTGTTACATCATCATTCTAAAATCGTCTCGACTCCTTTACGAGCGGAGTTTTACTCACACATCACAACAAGAACAACAATTACAAATTGAGATCTAATCATGATGCAAGAATTAAAAGAAAGTAAGATTAAAGAATTTCACCTTTTATTTATATCAACAATTTCATTACATTCGCTCAAGAACTACAAGAGGAAGAATTCGATCGTCGACTTGGCTTCGCTCGTCTCCATGGATCGCGGATCGGCTTGGATCACTTGCCCGATTGAAGATCGGCTGGCGCCATTTTGATTGAAATGTTTTCTGATGTGTAAAATAAACTTGTAAAGATATCACAATCAAAAAATTATATTGACCGCAATCAAACCACGGTGTCGGATGTAGTTAATGAATGAGTGCGGATCGTCCACAGGGATTGTGCAATTCAATTGTATTATGATACGTTTGAAATGAAATGTTAGGCAACAATAAACGAAAACATGATTCAAGATGTGATTTGTATTCGAGTGTCACTAATCTTTACTCAAGAATCAAGAAACTATAAACAATCAAGAATCGGTAGTTTTGATAATATTTCCAATCAACAATCAAGAATATAAGAGAGGCTCGTAGGAATCGATCGGATCTTTAGACGTGATGTAATCTAAAGGGTTTCGTGTTCTTGTCCTTCAAAGAATTGATACTAGATCAATGGCGATCGACGAGAGTTAGGGTTTTCTTGATGAAATTAGGGTTTCATCTCTTAACCCTTGTTCTTTCGAGGATACCATTTATATTCTAGCCTCTAGCAATTTCAAGAGACGATCGGAACTCCCCAATCTCGAGCGATGTCGATCAAGAAAGCATCGCAACGAATTGGGTCGTCGATTCTTGAACTTGCTAGGGTTTACAAACTCGTGGGATTCAAGAATCGATTACAAATTTGTTACATCATCATACTAAAGATCGTTTCGACTCCCCGACGAGCGGAGTTTTATTCACACATCACCACAAAGACAATATTCAAGAATAGTAATGATAACATGATGCGGAATTTAAAGAAAACAAGATAAAAGAATATCACCTTTTATTTAATCAACAATTTCAATACATTCTTTCAAGAATCTACAAGAAGAAGAAATCGATCGTTGACTCGGCTTCGCTCGTCTCCGTGGATCGTGGATCTACTTTGATCTCTTGCCCGATTGAAGATCGGCTCGGCTCATAAAAGGGTTGAAGGCATCTTGCTTGGCTTGCACTCAAGATCTTGAATTGTTGTTGGATTTAGGGTTAGGGTTTCCTACAAGCTCTCTCACTAAACTTGAGGAAGAGGAAGATGAAGAATGGGATTGATTTTTCTAAGCTTTCCCAAGGTTGAATAATTCTCAAATGATGAGCCTAGGGTCTTATTTATAGAGCTCCCAAACCCTAGGTTAGATTTGAATTAGAACTTTCCCTCCCAAAGTTTGTTGAAGGGTTTCTAGAAGGAGTTTGTTAGGAGTTAGCTTAGGGTTTAAGCTAGGGTTTAGGGAAAGTTCTAGAAGTATTAGGCTAGTTTAGGTGTTTGCTGATCTGGAGGAAGTATCTGGGATATTCTGGAAGTTTGTGAGCATTATTGAGCTGTAGCCACTGAAACAGGAGTTGTGCACTGAAATTGGGGAACTGATTCCCTGTAGCCGCCGCGCTTCCGCCGCGTTTAGCCCCTAACTGCCGCTCTTCCGCGGCTCATTTTTGAGCTTGGCCCTTGGTCTTTCCTCTGTTGCTTGGTACTGCTGTTTTTGGCTTATTCTGATATTTAGATTTGCAGTTCCCCTTCTGTGTTGATACCAGATTTGAGTTAAGTGAGTTTACGAGCAATTGTAATGGTCGAGCAATGTAATGATCGAGCAAGCTTCTCTTTTCCTGCACATACTTCGAAACAGGGGTTGCAAGATATGGAAAATATGCTATGTAATGTAATGCAGTCAATTTCCCTAGAAATGCCGGTTTTAAGGTTGAATACATGTAATCTGATATTTTGCGACCGATTTGCTAATATGTGAATTATGAATACCGTACACTTCTATATGGATGCAAATGATAAGGAAATTGCCGGTTAAAATATGCAATATTTTCGACTGATCAGTACATCTCTTCACTCCTTTGATACTTGGCGTTGTAATTCCTCAACATCTTCAAAGAGGTGACGGGTCCTGATGACCACACATTGATACGGACTGTGGGGTCCTTAAACTCATGGACTATGAGGTCCTTAATCTTGACCGGGATGTCTTAAAACTAACGCCGGACTGTGGGGTCCTTAAACTCATGGACTATGAGGTCCTTAACCTTGGCCGGGATGTCTTAAAACTAACGCCGGACTGTGGGGTCCTTAAACTCATGGACTATGAGGTCCTTAACCTTGACCGGAATGTCTTAAAACTAACAACGGACTATGACGTCCTTAACCTTGACCATGATGTCTTAAAACTAACATTAGACTGTGGAGTCCTTAAATCCACGGACTACGACGTCCTTAACCTTGACCGCAACGTCTTAAAACTAACATTGGACCGCAATGTCCTTAAACTACCTATGGACCGAGATGTCCTTAAACTACTAATGGACCGCAATGTCCTTAAACTACCCATCGACCGCAATGTCACTAAACTAAACAACAGGGCTCCCTTAATTGCTCTCTTGTCGGATCTAAACGATCCCGTTAAGTTGATCTTAGTCTAAAAACTAGGCTGACGTATCCTTAGCAAACGTTTAAGTAGATCTTAGTCTCAAACGAGACTAACGTATCCTTAAACCCAAACCCCCAAACCTAAATCTAAGATAATACGGATTTGGATTAGTCCACGCCCTACGGGCGACGACATAACTCAGTCTCCGTATACAATCCACGGGCAACCAAACACAAAATAAACACACACGACATGAAGTGACCACATGGAGAAGGAGAAAGTTGTTACCGCAATGCGGTAGCGTAATTAACTGCAGGGGCTTGCGCCTGCAGGAAAGAGCGTCCCTCACAATCAAAAACCCCTCAAGCGAGGGGGAATCTGACGAAGTCTGCTACATCGGACGCATCCGTTTAAACCTTCGATACACGGTGCCATAAATCAACTTGGCATCTTCGGAGAGGTAGACGGATAGCACCAATTAGCATCTGCCCCGAATCTCAGGCGAGACGCCCCGCGTCGTCGGCCGCCATTCGGAGGGAAACAGATTCTGGCACGCCCGGTGGGACCTTTTCCTCTTTCCATTCCAGACTTCATGTGTCGTGTTCGCGAACCCAAACACGGTTCGCTAAGGCTTGCCCTTGGGTTTCAAGGTACTAAGATTTGGCATTTTGCTTATTGCAGAAAGCAAAGAATCAATGGCTTCCACTTGTATGAAATGCCCCAACTGCAACTGCAACCGGCACTCCGCCTCACCAGGAGGTATAGCCTACGGGCCCCAAGCTGCTTCGCTGTTCACAATGCCCGTGGAACAGGTCACTCAAGCCACCACCGGATTGTTTTTCGGGACCATGTTCCCGCCAATGAGCTTCACCGCTCCTGTGCCAACACCGGAAGCTCCTAAGAAGTCGATCTTCGATCGGCTTACAGCTAATGCGGCCCCTCTCAACGGGTCGTCCAACTCCAGCTCCTCGGTCTTCGCCAGACTGGGCCAAAATTCCTGTGGGCCCACAATGAAGCTTGCAGTCCCAGAGAAGGTTATTCCGAAGAGGATAACCATCCCTGCTCCTGAAGTCGTCAAGGCGGCTTCTACTACCAAAGGGTCGGTCTTTACAAGATTAACTGTTCTGGCTCCCGCTACGGTTTCTGTCCCTGCTCAGAAGACTGTTTTCAACCGATTAGATACTGCTTCTCAAAGGACATCAGTCTTTAACAGGCTGACGCCAGCAGCGACCCCCCACTTACACATGAGGCAAGACGAGGCTATCGCCCTCATCGAGCCGATTCCATCAGCACGACACGCTCGACGTCGCTACTGGCGCCGAGTGAGGAAGGCCGGAGGCAACTCCCCTTCTGGGCTAACTCCTCCAGCCCCGACGACAGAAGTTAATGCTTCTGTTCCAACTAAGAACAGCTTTGAGATGCTGAATAAGATGCGTAGGAATTCTCCTACCGCGGCGCTAAAGAGGTCTCCCCCTCCGCTGAAAAAGGCCGTGGAAATAAAGCCAGAACAACCCCAATCTCCTCAACAGCTGTCTGCCAAAATCTATAAAGTCTGGCGGCAGACCCGAGGCTCGGTGATCGATCCAGATTTCTCCCGCCAGCACAAGAAGCTGAAAATTCAATAGGAAGTCAGTTATCACGTTAAGCCATGAAAAGCTGTCTGGGTGCCCACCTCAACGGTCCCCTCAACTTCCACTGCTCATAAAAAGAGGAGGCCGAAGAAGATCCCCGGGCCGGTGACGAGAGCTAAAGGCGCTGAGCCCAGACACCCTAAGTCTGAGGGCATGATGGTCCACACTGTATACATGGCGTCGGGGAAGGAAGATAGCCGTGCGTCTACAGGGCATAGACCGCTCACACGGTCGGTGACCAAAGCTCAGGAGCAACAGCAGAAGCTCCAAGAAATGATGACCGCGATGGCCGCACTTACTGGGCCGAAAGAAAGCCCCGAAGCGTCATCTGATCAACGCCAGGAGGAAGAAACTGACGCTGAGTTCCTTCGTAGGATACTGGAGAAGAAGGATAAAGAGGCTGCTGAACAAGCAGCTAATATACAACGAATGGCCCTTTTGTTCCAGGACATGGTGGGTATGATGATCCAACAGGAACCCCCTACTGAAGATCCTCCAATCATTCTTGAAGACGACAGGGGAGAAACGTCAAATCCTCCACCCGCTCTGTCAACAGCCAAGGAGGAGCCAATCTCCAAGGCTGACCTGGATGAATACATAGCCCAACATATACGCGTTCACCAAGCGACTGAGGCGGCTGGTCAAGTTGTCAGGATAGGAAGACCATATCCGAGCTGGTATGACTAGATCAAATACCCGCCGGGCTACACAATACCAAAATTCCATGTCTATAAGGGGACAGGCAATCCCCATCAGCATGTGGCCCAGTTCAGGGCGCTCTGTGGCAACACTGGTGGCGACGATAAGCTCTTGCTTCGCTAATTCGTCGGTAGCTTATCAGAAACATCGTTCGAGTGGTATTCTAAGCTCCCGAATGATTCCGTCAAGACGTTCGCCGAAATGGAACTGCTATTCACCCAGCGATTTGCAAGCGCCAGCGAACGCACCCCGATAACAACATTAATTAATGCCAGGGTGAAACCAGGCGAAACGTGGGTCCAGTACGCTATACGCTGGCGAAATCATTGGTCGAAATGCGAACAACGCATCGAAGAAGCACCAGCGGTGGGCATGTTCGTGGGCACTCTAGACCCTCATGCAACCATCTCACAGTTCATGATGTTCTTCAAACCAACCACGTTCTAGGCTCTGATCGACAAGTTGGCCCAGATGGGTCACATACCGTCTCCCCCGAAGCCAGAGCCTCGGAGCGACAAGGGTAAAGGGAAGGCGACCTTCGTCGCGAATGCTCAGCAGCAGCCCAGTGCCCTAAAGCTGGCAGATCAACTAGGAGAAAGACGGCGGTATTATAATGAGAAGATGAAGCGTCCCTACTCGTTCCCGCAGGACAAAACGAAACGGTTATTTGAGCTGGCAATACGCAACAGGCTTATCAACTTGCCAAATCCAAAGCGACCGCCACAACCCACTGAGATGAATAACCCCAATTATTGCCCTTACCATCAAATGGTAAGCCATCCGATTGAGGATTGCTTCGTCTTCAAAGGATGGATTGAGGATCAATACCTCCAAGGAAAGTTTGCGCTGTCCGAAAAGTGGAAGGTGAATCCGCCACAGCCGCATACTCCTAAGAAGACAGACGCATCAGGGGCAACTTGTTCCTTTATTGAAGAAGCTCCATGGGAGGTCGTGTTATCAGCTAAAACCAAAAGGATGCTGAGTGAGCTTCTTGCGTGCCCAGCAGTCGAATGAAAGAACCTACTTGAACCTCAAATCATCGAAGGGATGCTGAAGCCGCGTCCGACTACAAAGAGCGGTGGTGATGGCCCAAGTACTCACACCCAACCGTCAAAATCTTCAAAGAAAAAGAAGAAGAAATCCAAGAGGCCCGTGAAGCCTGGAGACAAGCGCTCGGATTTGCAGAAACAGATTGCCGCGCTGGAGGAGTATAATCAAAAGGCGCGGACTCCCGTCACACTGTAAGAGTTCCTTAACCACGTCTTTCGGGAGGAAGATGATGGAGAAAGCTCGTCGGATGAATCCGAGGGTTATGTGGCGAGTTGTCATGTTATCTCTCACTCGTTTACAGACAAGGACAAAATTCCTAGCACTAAGAAACTGGGGGCAGAGCCTGAGACGGAGCTTGTACGGCCAACAGAAGTAATGATTGACGCCTTTCTAGACGAGATTCATTTGAAAAGTAAAGCCGATCAGGAGCGTGAGATGGCTGCATCGGAAGGAGCCAAACGCAAGCGACTAAACGAAAGAGTCAAATCACTCCCACCAGATCAAAAGACACCCGATGTGGATAAAAACATGTTGAAGACGAGGAAAAGGTTTGCCAAAACCATGTCGATGGGAATGAAGCTGCCACCCTCGGAAGAAAACACGTTCGATGGGGCGGAGAGGCACCCTAATTACTGCTCATATCATCGGAAGATTCATACCCTACTGAGGAGTGCGACGCTTTCAGGATATGGTGGCAAGGGTATGTTGCTCACCGGCAACATTTTAAGCGCATGAAATGCAGAACTCGTCGGGAACAGGGAAGAACTACCGATGGGCATAAAAGAACTACCGGCAACTGTCGCACAGTTAACGCCGAAGGATCACAGGTTCTCACCTTTGGGAGTGACTCTGAGGAGGAAATGGCTCTGGGCCCTCTCTTTAAGGAATCCGTCTTAGGGAAAGAGGAAGAACCGGAGGCCTGCGAAAACATTCAGCTGCGCAATCGCACACTCCTGGAAAAGAATCTCGGACCCGCAAATAGAAAATATAAGGAAAAGGAAAAAGTCACTGAGGATATCACCTTAGATGACCAAGTCATGAAAGAGCTGACTGCCAAGGACCCTCCCAGGAAGGGTAAGGTGGATTACAACATCCTAGAGCACCTAAGGAAGCTACTTTCTCAGCTCAGCATTCTCGACGCCCTCCTACTATCAAAGGAAGCGAGAGATTCTTTAATTAAGGCGCTATAAGAGCCCGAACAATTCCAAGCCTTCCTCGCCGAAGAAAGGATGAAGGATGAACTAGAAGAAGTACACACAGCCGATGTCACGTTTGGTGATGAGGACCTTCTCCTTGGGACGTGTGACCACAACCGTCCCCTCTACATCTCTGGATATTGCCACGATATCAAGATAGGCAAAATCCTGGTGGATAATGGGTCCTCCGTTAATCTCCTCAATGTTCGGGTATTGAAGGAAATTTGCATGAGCGTGCAGCACCTCGCTCGTGACAAAATTACCATCTCCGGTTTTGACTCCCAGTCGTCACGGACTCTCGGATCTGTGATACTAACATTACGTTTCGGACTGCTTGTCACGGACATCAAGTTTCACGTCATTGACGCCAAGACCTGCTACAACGCCTTGCTCGGCCGTCCTTGGTTACACGAGTACAACATCATCCCTTCTATACAGCATCAGTGTATGAAGTACTTTAAGGATGGTTTCGAGTATACCGTAACAGGTGAGCTGAACCCATTCTCCGTGAACGAAGTCCGCAAGTACGAAGATGCAAAGTACTTTTTGCCAGATTTCGAGGATACAAAAAGGTGTCGCAAGCCGGAGAACAAAGCCGCCGCCACCATCCCTGTTTTTGGAAGCGATACCGAAGAAGAAGAAGTGATAGTTTATGCTGGTCCGTCTCGACGTAACAACCCGGGACCGTCCGCCCCCATGTTGATCTTCGGAAGTGACTCGGAAAATGAGGTTAATGCCGTGTTCTCCAGTCGGCCGTCAATACAAGCATCCCCTGGCGATGATCAGAGTTTGCAAATCACCATGGTGCCGCGGGAACACTACAAAGACCTTGACCCGCTTGAAGTTCACAATGTGCAGGACCTGCAGGCGTTTTACGTCCCTCCCAGGCAAAAGGGTGAAAAGGCGATCCTATTCTATCAATCCTCGGAAACAAGAGTGGAGAAAGAGATCTGGCATGGCGCGGATTCTGCACTTGACAAACATCAACCCATCCGTTTGCCCAGATACTACACAGACGGGTTGAAAAGACTATTGAAGCGCCAAGGGGTACCCTTAAAACAGACTATCCGACAAGCTCGATTCTATAACAGGATTTGGGATGTCCCTGGGACCCAGCGCAAATTGCCCAACAGGAGAATGGAAACGCTCGGGCTTGGATACATGAAAGCCGGGAAACGGGAACAGGTCCACAGTAGTTACGCCATATATAATTTCGATGAAGAAGAGGACACCCTATCAGGAGATGCTAACCCCTCGTCAAAAATAGATCCCGCGAGCGAAGTGCCGAGTCCGTCGTTTGAAGAACGAATGGACAAGCTTATCAGGAAAGCGGGTCAAAAAGCTCAAGATGACCATAGTCGCGAAATGGCCATCTACGAAAAAGCCAAGACGCAACGTCTGCTTCAACAGGCTGCAACAGACGAAGACGCTCCTCCCTGTCGACCCATCTCGCAAAAGGCCCGACGCAGAGGTAGAAATAAGTCAAAAGGCGGAAAAAGGAGCCGACAGCAACGATGCAGGATTAAAGAGTCATGTGATCGGGTATTGCGCGGTCCAGACTTGTCCCTCATGAAAAAGACGGGTCGGGCGTATTCCTTCCTTCAAGGAATGACACAGAAGATACTTGACCTCGCTTTAAATCATCGAATGATTACACTTCCGAAGTCTAAACACCCTGAGCAAGCTAATGAGGTCTTTCATCCGGGCTATTACTCTTATCACCGAGCCACAGGACACCCTATCGAAGACTGTTTCACCTTCAAGAACTGGGTCGAAGATCAGTATCAGCTCGGCAAGTTTGCTCTATCTGACAGCTGGAGGGTAACCCCGCCGCAGAAGCATGAACCCAAAGCCACGAGAGCAGAATCAGATTCACATCAGTCTTGGAAACGATCTCGTACCTGTCGCATGATAACGATATCAAAGGAAGAGCCCGAGAATATGAATGGCTTTCCTTGGTGCTTCGAAAACAATGATGACGAGGTGATCTTAGAGTTTCCACCGGCGCCAAAAGAGCTGGAAGATGTGATACACACTACTGCAGACAACCTCAAGAAGATTGAGTTGGGAACGACAAACGACCCACGACCGACGTTCGTCAGCGAGTTGCTATCTGAAGAAAGGGTGGCCGAGTTAAAAGACGTGCTTATGCAGCATAGAGATTGCTTCGCATGGAATTATTCTGAAATGCCAGGACTAGATCCAGAAGTTGCTGTGCATAAACTGGTGATATCCCCGGACGTTAAGCCAGTCAAACATGCGCTGAGAAGAATGCGGCTCGAACTTGAGATGAGTATCAATGCCGAGGTCAAGAAGCTGATCGACTCTGGTTTCATCCAGGAAGTTCAATACCCTGAATGGATTGCCAACATCGTCCCTATGATGAAGAAAAATGGGACGGTGCGCATATGCGTGGACTTCCGGGATCTCAATAAAGCCTGCCCGAAGGACGATTCCCCAGTGCCAGTCACCGAACTGATGATAGACAATACGTCCACTCATGAAGTTTTCTCCTTCATGGACGGCTCATCGGGGTATAACCAGATAAAGATGCATCCCGAAGACCAGAAGCACACCGCTTTCAGGACTCCTTTAGGTATATTCTGCTACAAGGTGATGCCCTTCGTGTTAGTTATATGTATGCCCTAGAGGCCATTACTATACATAGGATGTATATTGTAGTGGATGCTTGGACATATATAGGGAGGACTTTCTTGCTCGACATGATAGTATGCTATCTGGTTGATCTTTACCTTAACGTGTATACTGTTTGTCTCTCTGTTACATGTTGGTAAAGCCCTTAGGATGTGTACTTGACTACCTGGACTATGATGCGGATCATACTAGTGGGGACATGGTAGTCCATAAGTACATCCTTGAAAGTCCCTAGTCGTGGGTGTATCGAGATGGGGCATCGATATACCAGAGTAGACTAGCGTATACCTTCTCGACCCATACAGATGGGCGATGGATGATCCCATATCCATTGGTATTTGACATCAGAGATGATATACGGGTGCTCAGTGGAGACTGGGTACACTGGACGGACTCGCCGAGAACTCCCAGATGGTATTATACCTTACGTCAGATGGCAGTTCTCTGGTGACACTGGTACAGAGTAGTCTGTTGACCCGAGATCGTCATAGAGTCTCGTGTGGTTCCCACTGTGGTTTGATTTCCATCTTACCACGTCCAAGAGGGCGTGCAAAACGGTGGTTTTTGGGTACAGTCCCGAGTCACATGGAGGCAATGAGCGATAGGAGGGGATTCGTCTCTCCCGGTATAGGGGATTGATGTTGTGCTGTGTTCGATTGGCTATAACAGGAAATCCCTGGCCAGGGTTGCTGAGATTTACTGGTAAGTGTTACCAGTAGTTTCTCGAATTGTTATAGACCTCATATCGACACGACTTATCGAGCTATTGGGGTCTGACGTTTACCACCCCTAGGCGAGATATGCGACATATCAGACGATCAGACCGGACTGTACGGTAGTGTTACTGGTTGGATTCACTGGAGTGTGAGCGAGCTTGCTCGTCGATCTTCTAATCGCTCAATACCCGGGTGGCCGTTACGTTTAGCAGACCGCTTGCGGCTTGTGGGTGTTTGATATGATCATCATCTGCTGCCGGCGTATTGACGAGTCTTTAGAGTCCTACACAGAGGTTTCCTGGCTCAAGCGAAACGAAATAGGAGCGCATATGAGATATGTGCGGGACCGAGAATGATACCAGTATGTGATACTGTATACGATTCTCGCGATTTGTGACATTGATCGGTTATATGCGATATAGCCGGGTTATCGGATCAAGTGTTGATTCGATAAGTTGTTACTGTTGAAACTAGTCGGTTATATGCGATATGACCGGATCGTTAAATCAAGTGTTGATTTAATGATTTAATGTATAGTTATATATTTGATATATCACTTTACATTAACTAGTATCGGTTCACTTAAGATAGATTTTCTCACTCGGATGTGCGCATTGCATATGCGATATGATTTTGTGCACTTGCTTGTATCATGTTTGATGATGCATGTTAACTTGGTTAAGTGTAAAGATTAAACCATGGTTAAGTTAATGATTAGGGTTTTCCTTATCTTATTTATTTATTTATTTATTTTTAGAAAGGATTAAAGAGAAGAATGGTGGCTTTCTTTGTTTCTAGTTGAAACTTCATGAAGGTTTGACCAAAGCTACCATTCTTGTCTTCTTCTCCTACCCTAACCATTCAACTAACCTTGGTTAATTCTCTACACTTGACTATAGTTAATGTTATGATAAGTATTGATTTACTTTTGTTTTTAAATTAACTTATCATAACACTTTCTTCTTCTTCTTCATCTTCTTCAATGAAGAAACCTTCACTTCATCAATGGTGATTGATGAAAACAAGTGAGAAATCCAATTCTAAAGTCTACCCACTTCCTATTTCTTCATCCTCTACCTCTTGCCAAGTAGTAGAGTGTGTTTCCTTCACAAGTTTTCTTGACTTGGTGAAGTTGGAGCTTGATCTAGCGATGCTTCGACGTAGATCATCTTCGGCATGGACATCGACGACCTAGCTCGCCTATTCTCCGATGAAGCCGATGCTAGAGCCCGGAATTTGTTTTGGACAGCAAGAGGACTTCATTGCGGAGCTATGGAGGTGGAGCACCGGATCTACAAAGGTTGTATTTCCGTATTCTCTTAGTAAAGTAGTTTACTAGTTTGCTTTTCGCCTAGACATCTAGCCAACGATCCGTAGTTTAGGGTTTCTCGGCACCGTAAATTTTGAAATCGGCATGGTTGATGCCTTGTGAGACCTCTTGAGAGTGCCTAGGAATCCTACAGTGGTATCAGAGCCTAGCTAGAGCCTTAGGCGAAGTCTAGACGCAATTTAAAGTCCGAACGAACCCGAAACCCAACCCGGAAAATGCTCTCTGTACTTTTTCTAAAAACGTGGATTTTTCCAAATTAAAAATTGCTAAAAAATTCAGCAGGGAAATCTAAGAATTACGGTGCAAAAAGTTTCTCATGAACAGTAAAACATGCGGCGGAACCGCGGCAGAAGCTTGGCTTCTGCGGCGGTTCCGCGGCCATATGCTGACATCATCAATTACTGTTTGCACAGTAACTCCTATTTTATTATGCTGGATTTTCTGGTAAATTTTAATATTTATTCAAGAGTTGAATTTTCTGGGGTTGTTTTGGGGATTCGGTGTTTCGATCGGAGTATCAAATTTTGTCTATGTGGCTTTCCGGATAAATTTTAGAATATGTTAAAAAGTTCGACCGGATATAAATACCCAATTTTTCCCCTGTCAGGAAATTTCCAAGTGTTGGATTTTTCCGTAGTTTAAAGACGTTCTAAGTAGTGCAAGTAACGCGATGGACCCTCTAGAAGACAACAAACCTTAACTCGATTATGTGACCGTCTTGAACTGCCCTTTGAACCTTCGGGTTTGGGGCAGTACGGCGTGCCACATGTGAGGCGTTGGCTTGACCCTTCTACGGCTGGACCGTTGGTACTGAGGCACGAACTGAATGTTTTTAGACTTGTTTCATGTGTTGATCTGTATTGGGAAAACTTGGGTGTTCGAATGTTCAATCGGAAAGTTTAACATTTTCTGTTTATCCGGAATCTGATTCAACAATTGGAATTCACAAAAGTTATGTGATAACTGAATGAATGTTATAAACATAGCAGTTTAGTCTCACTTGATCGGTTGCCACGGAATTTTGATGTGATCAAAAGTCCGTCGCAATCACGTAGCGTACGCGGATACTCGCCGGGTAAACTTAATAGACAGCCTCACTCCATAGCCCCGACCAAGTGACTGTAGGAGAACCCCGTCGCCGAAAGCATCCGTCCGGGTGCTCGCGGTAGCGGTGTTCCGCCTTGGTGCACTTCGTCGACGGTATCGGGGGTGCAGCCGTCTACTGAAGTTTGCGACGAGCATTCGATCAGGATGCCGGGAATCTTGTTGAATTACCCGACTTAATATTGAAAAGTGTTTTCAATGATGAGACTAAAATGCGGGGTTTATAATTGTTAGGCATGCGATGTCTAAGTAATTCATTCGGTCAGGCATACGATGTCTGAGGAGGTTGCGAATTCCAACTGTTGTAGTTTTACACTTTCTTTTCTGTGACCGTAAGTGTAATATGTGATATCGCCGGTTTCGTTGCTATATGTCAACGACAATTGGGATGGACATATTTACTTACGTTGATGACATGCGATGTTATGTGTTGCTGGATATGTTATATTGGATCGTCGTGTTTGAATAGCCGGGGGTTTTTATGTGAGATGAGTGTTTTTCATTTTCATTCATGTAAAAACTTGTATGTAATATTCTTTTATTGGGGCGCTTCCAGGTTGCGGAAGTTGTCACCGTTTGTATATTATTTACTTTTCCGCACTAGGATAGACCCAAGGAGGAGAGCACAAGTAACCGGGTTCTGGAGTCCAGTGGGAGACAAACTCGAGGAGTCGAGTCCGGGTCTCCTAACTCCAGAATTGGTAGGGTTGCTTGCCGCTCTCGTAGGGGTCTAGGGGTGTGGGTTTGGCTATTCATAACGACCGTGGAATCCGTGTTTTATACTGGCTCGTATTGAAAACACGGACGTCCTAGTATATCCAATATTTCATATGTTTCTTCTGCTGCGATATCTGTGATGTAATCATGTGATGTTCTGTGATAGATACAGTATATAGTATATATGATATATTATATAGACGTTACTTATGTTTTACACCCGCGCTAGCCCTGCCCCGCTCTGCCGTTAGTTACCTAACCTAACGGTGCACGAGGGGACATCGAGACGAATGCGGATGGCATAAGTGTACGTCGTATTTATCTGTGATGTTTAGGTATTTTAAATGATGGGACTTCATTAATGAGATTAATGAAATAAAAAGAAACCTAAGATGTTGTAGAATCGAATTTTAAAATAAAACAGGTAGCTACAGTTCTTGCTTTGCACAGAGGTATATATGATATATCCTGCACCTTATTCGATGAGGAAAGGACCGAGATCCCTTCACCGGGAGTGACTCCTTTAGCAATAACTGGCAGATGCTACACACTCGGTTTGTCTTTTGATTGCTTTTAAGAGTTTTTGCTTTGCACAGTGATATATATGATATATCCCGCACCTCATTCGACGAGGAAAGGACCGATGATCCCTTTACCGGGAGTGACTCCTTTAGCAAAACTAGAAAAGCCTCAAAAGCACTCCATTTTTAAAATCATTTGATTCTACAACGATATCAAGTTCATTACGCAATAGGTTTTCAGAAAAACCTGTCGTAGCCCTCCGTCATTTCAGATAAATCCTGTTTAGTATTCGTGCTGCGTTTGTTGACCTTGTCAAGGCGCAGTGTGTGGTAGCTAACCAGTATTTATCTGCTTATGCATATGATGCAGATTGGGTTAGGGTAGTCGTGCGGCCTTGTTGACCTTGTCAAGGGTCGTGCGGGTGGGTTTGATTCAATCAAGAAATGACGGGTAGAACTTGACTTGCGATCTATGGTTTGTTGACCTTGTCAAGGTCATAGATCGTTCGGGGCAAAACATTATCGGGAATTTCAAGTGTTGAAATTTGCAATGAGATTGCATACCTTCTATGAGATAGTTGGATCCCGATACCCGCTGCGAGTAAGAGTTACTCCTGGGAGAGTTTTATACATTACAATTAGCCGATCAAGTAGGTGTCTAGAAAGGTGTCAACGGGGTTACGCCTCTGGGAAAACGAGGTTTACATTAATTAGGTTCGTGCGAAAGCACGAGGGACCTCCCTCAAAGTACCGACACTGGCCTGGCTGAAAGATTGACGAACTTGTAGTGTGTAATTAATCCCGGCTAGTCTTTCCTTTTAGGGTTTGAAGGAAGATTTGATAAAAAGCAGTGGGAGCCATCCTGATTAGATAAAATAATAACCAATCTATTCTTGAAAGAGCGCACGCTGAGTGTTTTCTTCTCTCTCTCTCCAGGTAGCGACCATATCACGCCTTAATCAAGATAATAATACGGATTATTGACCGAACCCGCTTGTTATACTGAGCTGGGGAAAGTTGGTCCCGCTCCAACTTATAATTGTTATAAGACAGAGCAGGAAATTGGGGATTACCAGAATTTCCGTGCCGCCCAAACGAAGAGAGTGCATGCTGATGCATCATCTTCGGGTGTGTTCATTATACAGAACTGTTTCTCAGTATCCTCTACGTCCTGGGTATGTGATACCAGATCAGGATCCCAGATATGTAATCTGTTACATAGGGCTACAGATAGGTAGAGAACTGAGAACGGGTGATAAGTTTCATGAGGCAGAAAACGGGGCAAGTATTGCAGCCAAGTCTGTTGGTCACTGTCACCCTGTATTACCAATACATTGATTCTGAACGAATGTTGTTAGATACCGAACCTGATATACAAAATCATATCAGTCTCTTTATAAGTAAAGAAATGATAAAATTTTGTATTGTTGGATAATGTTTTGAACATTTCCTATATCAAAAGTTGATCGATTCAGGCACGTTATCTAAAAGCGTTGATGTTCTAAATCAAACTACAGTTATTAGTATACGGAACACACACAAGAGGAAGAGTTCAGAAATGAACGAATCCTTCTTGAGGCATTGTAGACTAGGTCATATCTATGCGACCCGACTGGCAGTAGTTACATGTAGATGCATATTTAAATCAGTTTGAATTTACATCTTGTGAAACTCGCTAGTCATGTCACAAAGATATAATGACACCAGCTCTGTTTATTGGAAACAGAGAAAGAGTTAATGAACTCTTGGGACTGATACATGATGATGTATGTAATGTCTCCTGTCTACACATGCCAGGACTGGTTCTTTATACTTCATTATATTCTCTGATAATCTCTTAAGATTCAGTCATATGTTCCTGTTGAAACATGAGTCCGAACCTTTTGAGATATTCACAGAATATAAGCGAGAAGTAGAGAACCAAAATACGGGTATAAGTATTATGTCCTTTGATGAGATCGAGGAGGAGAATACTTAAGCACGGAAATCCTGGATTATTCTAAAGGAGAATGAGATTCTCTCTCAGCATTACTCCTCCGTATACACCATAGCACGATGGTATATCGGGGTGGAGCAATTACACCCTATGTGATAAGGTGTGCTCTATGATGAGTAATACTGAGTTACCTTTTTCCTTTTGGGAGTTATGCACTTATGAAGTTGCATACCTATTGAATAGGGTTCCAATCAAATCAGTTGCCTACCATTTCATATGTGATATGGAAAGGGAAGAGCCCATGTCTTAAGCTAGTTAAGATTTGGGGTTGTCCGGCCTATGTTTAAAAGCAAAATCCGGACAAGCTCGAGGCAAGGTCTGTTATGTACAACTGGAAAGGTTTCAGCTATGCAAACTACAGAAGATGATTTGATAGAACCAAAGGATTCAATAGTTATTAACGAACCTCAGCCTCTCCGCCGATCTAGTAGGGTTTTCTCACCCACCTGAGAGATACATAGGTTTCTCAATGACAGTGGGAGCGAGGATTGCATCATGAGATGATGACCCAACTAGTTTCGAACTGGCCATCAGGAGTAGGACTCTGTAAGAATGGCTGGATGCTTAGCGATCTGAGATGGAATCCTTATACACCAACAAAGTATGGACTTTAGTTGCAATATCTGAAGGGTTAAATCCCCATCAGGAGCAAGTATATCTTGAGAAGATTACTTGGTGTAGATGGAAAAGTTGAGACTTTCAAAGCTTGACTTGTTAAAGGTTTTCGTCATCGACCAGGCATGGATTATGATGAAACCTTTTCTAAGGATCTATGCTTAAGTCCATCCAGATCCTACTTACCACGGCTACATACCATGACTACGATATCTGGTGGTTGGGTGTCTTGACTGCTTTTCTAAATGATGATTTGGAAGAGAGCGTCTATAAGTACACAGCCAGAGGGCTTCGTAGACAGTGGGAGCAGCGGAAACGTGTGCAAGATGCTTTATAGGATAAAGCAGGCATCGCGGAGTTGGAACATCTGTTTTGATGGATAAGTCAAAGAAGTTGACATCATCAAAATGGTAGATGAACCTTGTATAAACAAAAAGGTAGTAGGGAGTATGGTGACGATCCTCGTAGAGTACGTGGATGACATGCTCTTGATAGGGAAGGAGTTTCCTATGCTACGCTCAGTCAATCTCCGTCTATCACAATGATTCTCCATATAGGATAAAAGTGATACCTCCTAAATCCTGGGTTTTGGATCTATGAGATAGATCTAAATGGATGTTAGGATACTCACTAGCTATAGTGAGATGGTATCAGTTGATCCTGGGGAGAATCACTGGAAGGGTTCCAGGGTGATAAAGACGACTGAATGTCAGTCGCAGGCATTGTCTTTACCCTAAGCAGAGGGACGGTATGTTGGAAGAGTTCCAAGCTAGATACCGTGGCATACTAGACGATAAAGGCAGGATACATCGCTACTTAAGATGCTACCAAAGAGGCAGTCTGGGTGTATATTAGTTCATAAGATGAACTTTGTTCCTCCCATTGTGTGACAATGGAGTTGTGGCTTGTGCCAAGGAACGCAGGTCCCATCAGTGATCCAGACATATTCTAAGGCAGTATCACCTGATCATGGAGATAGTTGATCTCTAAGGGATCGAGGTTAGAAGAGTAGACTCAGAGGACAACACAGCGGATCCACTCACAAAGGCCTGTTCCCAGAGAGAGATTTTTATGGGATGGTTGAGTATGAGATACTACAACCACTGCTATCAGATGGCCCTAGTGCAAGTGGGAGATTGTTAGTTATATGTATGCCCTAGAGGCCATTACTATACATAGGATGTATATTGTAGTGGATGCTTGGACATATATAGGGAGGACTTTCTTGCTCGACATGATAGTATGCTATCTGGTTGATCTTTACCTTAACGTGTTTACTGTTTGTCTCTCTGTTACATGTTGGTAAAGCCCTTAGGATGTGTACTTGACTACCTGGACTATGATGCGGATCATACTAGTGGGGACATGGTAGTCCATAAGTACATCCTTGAAAGTCCCTAGTCGTGGGTGTATCGAGATGGGGCATCGATATACCAGAGTAGACTAGAGTATACCTTCTCGACCCATACAGATGGGCGATGGATGATCCCATATCCATTGGTGTTTGACATCAGAGATGATATACGGGTGCTCAGTGGAGACTGGGTACACTGGACGGACTCGCCGAGAACTCCCAGATGGTATTATACCTTACGTCAGATGGCAGTTCTCTGGTGACACTGGTACAGAGTAGTCTGTTGACCCGAGATCGTCATAGAGTCTCGTGTGGTTTCCACTGTGCTTTGATTTCCATCTTACCACGTCCAAGAGGGCGTGCAAAATGGTGGTTTTTGGGTACAGTCCCGAGTCACATGGAGGCAATGAGCGATAGGAGGGGATTCGTCTCTCCCGGTATAGGGGGTTGATGTTGTGCTGTGTTCGATTGGCTATAACAGGAAATCCCTGGCCAGGGTTGCTGAGATTTACTGGTAAGTGTTACCAGTAGTTTCTCGAATTGTTATAGACCTCATATCGACACGACTTATCGAGCTATTGGGGTCTGACGTTTACCACCCCTAGGCGAGATATGCGACATATCAGATGATCAGACCGGACTGTACGGTAGTGTTACTGGTTGGATTCACTGGAGTGTGAGCAAGCTTGCTCGTCGATCTTCTGATCGCTCAATACCCGGGTGGCCGTTACGTTTAGCAGACCGCTTGCGGCTTGTGGGTGTTTGATATGATCATCATCTGCTGCCGTCGTATTGACGAGTCTTTAGAGTCCTACACAGAGGTTTCCTGGCTCAAGCGAAACGAAATAGGAGCGCATATGAGATATGTGCGGGACCGAGAATGATACCAGTATGTGATACTGTATACGATTCTCGCGATTTATGACATTGATCGGTTATATGCGATATAGCCGGGTTATCGGATCAAGTGTTGATTCGATAAGTTGTTACTGTTGAAACTAGTCGGTTATATGCGATATGACCGGATCGTTAAATCAAGTGTTGATTTAATGATTTAATGTATAGTTATATATTTGATATATCACTTTACATTAACTAGTATCGGTTCACTTAAGATAGATTTTCTCACTCGGATGTGCGCATTGCATATGCGATATGATTTTGTGCACTTGCTTGTATCATGTTTGATGATGCATGTTAACTTGGTTAAGTGTAAAGATTAAACCATGGTTAAGTTAATGATTAGGGTTTTCCTTATCTTATTTATTTATTTATTTATTTTTAGAAAGGATTAAAGAGAAGAATGGTGGCTTTCTTTGTTTCTAGTTGAAACTTCATGAAGGTTTGACCAAAGCTACCATTCTTGTCTTCTTCTCCTAACCCTAACCATTCAACTAACCTTGGTTAATTCTCTACACTTGACTATAGTTAATGTTATGATAAGTATTGATTTACTTTTGTTTTTAAATTAACTTATCATAACACTTTCTTCTTCTTCTTCATCTTCTTCAATGAAGAAACCTTCACTTCATCAATGGTGATTGATGAAAACAAGTGAGAAATCCAATTCTAAAGTCTACCCACTTCCTATTTCTTCATCCTCTACCTCTTGCCAAGTAGTAGAGTGTGTTTCCTTCACAAGTTTTCTTGACTTGGTGAAGTTGGAGCTTGATCTAGCGATGCTTCGACGTAGATCATCTTCGGCATGGACATCGACGACCTAGCTCGCCTATTCTCCGATGAAGCCGATGCTAGAGCCCGGAATTTGTTTTGGACAGCAAGAGGACTTCATTGCGGAGCTATGGAGGTGGAGCACCGGATCTACAAAGGTTGTATTTCCGTATTCTCTTAGTAAAGTAGTTTACTAGTTTGCTTTTCGCCTAGACATCTAGCCAACGATCCGTAGTTTAGGGTTTCTCGGCACCGTAAATTTTGAAATCGGCATGGTTGATGCCTTGTGAGACCTCTTGAGAGTGCCTAGGAACCTTACACTTCGGTTTGAAGAATGCCGATGCCACCTACCAAAGGGCTATAACAAAGATATTCGATGACCTTATACATGAAATCGTCGAATGCTATATCGACGATCTTGTGGTTAAAAGCAAATCATACGATGAACATCTCGAGCATTTGAAGACCGTGTTCCAACGCCTTCGACAATTCAACTTGAAGATGAACCCTCTCAAGTGTGCATTCGGAGTTTCCTCAGGCAAATTCCTGGGATTCATCGTCCGACACCGAGGGATTGAGATAGATCCGTCGAAGATCAAGGCAATCATGGAAATGCCTCCGCCAAGAACTCTCAAACAGTTGCGGTCTCTCCAAGGGAAGCTCGCATACATACGGCGATTTATAGCCAATCTTTCAGGCAAGTGCCGTCCTTACAGCCACCTGATGAAGAAGGGTACCCCGTTCGTCTGGGACCAAAAATGCCAAAGCGCACTAGACGAGATCAAACAATACCTGCAGAACCCGCCGGTGTTGGCTGCTCCGGTCAAGGGAAAGCCCCTCATTCTTTATACAACCGCTCTCGAAGGCTCCCTAGGCGCATTATGGGCACAAGAGAACGATCAAGGGAAGGAGAGAGCGCTCTACTATCTGAGTAGAGTCTTACTGGGGGCAGAAAGCAACTACTCTCCTATTGAAAAACATTTCCTGGCGTTAATCTTTGCAATAACCAAGCTCAGGCACTATGCGTTGGCGTACGAAGTCCGTCTCATATCGAAAGTGGACCCCCTTAAATATTTGATGTCGAAGGCCATATTAACGGGTCAACTCGCTAAATGGGCCCTGCTCTTGATGGAGTTCTCGATAACGTATCAACCCCTCAAGGCAGTGAAAGGCCAGGCCATCGCCGATTTCCTCGCTGAGCATCCGATACCCGCCTATTCTCCTCTAAATTGCGATCTTCCAGACGAACATGCGTTTGACGCGATCGACGGTGGTGATACCCGATGGGAGCTTTATTTCGATGGAGCGTCCTCCATGAAGAAGAGCAAACAAAGCACCCCTATAATCAAATCAGGGGTGGGTCTTATCTTCGTAACTCCACAAGGAGGGATAATGCGCTTCGCTTTCTCCTTAACAGAGCCAAAGATGAACAATGAAGCCGAGTACGAAGCTTTGATACCAGGCCTCGAGATCGCCATCGACATGGGAATTGAAAACCTCCTCATATACGGAGATTCCCAACTGGTCGTTAGTCAAGTAAACGGCGACTACCAAACGTGCAAACCAGAATTGGTGAAGTACGGCGAAAAAGTGTAACAATTGTTGACCCAAATTCCTTCCTACACTTTGGAAAACATACCGCGCGCGGAAAATAGCAAAGCGGATGCATTAGCCAAGCTAGCTAAAGAACTAGCTGATGAGAACCTCGATGATGTAAGAATCGTGGTACAAAGCCGTCGGGTTCTTGCTCCGGAAAAAATATCTCCGGAATCGTCCAAGGAAAGGGAAGAGACCGAGCAGAAGGCCATGCGAATAAAAGACCAAGAAATGGCCGAAGATTGGAGAGAAGTCTTTATAGATTACTTCAAATGTCGTCGAACGCCCGAAGATGCGTCCTCAAGACATCGGCTTATGAAACGAGCCCTGTCTTTCGCCCTCGTCAACGATACTCTGTATAAAAGGTCGTTCGATTCTTTGTGGTTGAGATGCCTGGGACCTATCGAAGCAAAGAGGGTCGTTCAGGAAGTTCATGACGGACTCTGCGGTTCTCACCAAGCGGGCCCAAAGATGAAGTTGAAGATCAAACAAATGGGTTATTATTGGCCTACAATGATCCAGGACTGCCTCGAGTATGCGAAGCAATGCCACTCATGCCAAATTCATGGAGACTTTATCCACCAGCATCCAAATCCACTCCATCCAACGGTGGCTAGCTGGCCATTCGAAATGTGGGGAACTGACATAATCGGCCCCATCGAACCAGCATCATCCAGGGGACATCGTTTTACCCTGGCGACGACTGATTACTTCTCTAAATGGGCAAAAGCAGTACCGTTAAGGGAAGTGAAGACGGAAAATATTCTCCATTTCTTCAAGACGCACGTCATTTATCGGTTTGGAACTCCACGACGGATTATTTCTGATAACGGGCCAACCTACAGAAGTCACAAGATCAGCCGCTTTGCGCAACAGCATAATATACACTGGAGGTATTCCTCGGTTTATAATCCGCGAGCTAACGGTCTCGCCGAGGCCTTCAACAAGACCTTGACGAAGATTATGAAGAAAACGGTGTCCCGAAATAAGAAGGACTGGCATGAGAAACTGCAGGAGGCTCTCTGGGCATACCGAACTACGTTTAAAACGGCCACGAACACAACGCCATACGCGTTGGTGTTTGGTACAGAAGCAGTACTCCCCCTCGAGATAGAGTTACCATCTCTACGAGTGGCAATCCACTATGAGCTAACAGATGAAGAAAACGCTTACCTTCGGCTTGAGGAGCTTGATGCACTTGATGAAACCCGGCTCATAGTGCAACAAAACCTAGAAGCTTACAAAGCAAAGATGACGCGCTCATATGAAAGGTTGACCAGGCCGAGAACGTTCCGCCAAGGCGAACTCGTGCTAATTGTCAAAAGACCCATGATCCCCAATCGCGCCAAGCGGGGAAAATTCGAGCCAAATTTTGAAGGCCCGTACATCATAGACAAGGTCTACCAGGGTGGAGCGTATCTACTCATGGATATGCACGGTGAAAGGCCTTTTAGGCCAGTGAACGGTCGCTTCCTGAAGAAATACTACGCTTAATGGGTCAAGGTCTAGGTCAATGATAGATGACGATGACTATGTCCGCTCGCTATCTTCCTAAGCCGGAACTCTAGATAGTAACCAGCATCCTTAACGACGGACCGAAACGTCCTTAAACTAACGACGGACCGAAACGTCCTTAAACTAACGACGGACCGAAACGTCCTTAAACTAACGATGGACCGAAATGTCCTTAAACTAATAACAGACCGAAACGTCCTTAAACTAACAATGGACCACTATGTCCTAAAACTGGCTGTTAACCGAGATGCCGATAAACTACGGTGGATCGCAGTATCTCAAAGCCGATATAAAAAAAAACGGTATGTCCATAAGCAAAATGGGCACGGATGAAAACTCGAAAGGGCTCCGTGAGTAAAAACAGCAGGGCTACCGGCGAGTGTTTGTGAAAACCCGAAAGGGCGCAACCTCGTTAAAGGACACTTGCAGGATCCTCACGACCTTGTAAGGAGAAACCACCCGTTTGAGATCCTTACGACTCACAAAGGAGCAACACACTTAGGAGTCCTCACGATTCCTAAGGAGAAATTACACTTGCGAGATCCTCACGACTCGTAAGGAGAACTCTCTTATGGGACCCTCACGGCTCATAAGATTTGAAAGTCTTAAGTCACAGAGACCTAAACCTGTGCTTAAGCAAACCCCACAACCTTCGATATTGCCCTACAAGTGGCTCAATACTGACCCTTGTATACAATCCACGGACGCGAATAAACATTTCCCTAACCAAGTCCCACCAGCGACTAGGGATATGCTCACATGGTGAACGACCCTTGTAAGTCCTCTCGACTTATAAGGAGAAAACACTCTTGTAAAATCCTTACGACTTATAAGAGAACACACACTTAGGAATTCTCATGATTCCCAAGGAGAAAACACACCTGCAAGATCCTCACGACTTGTAGGGAGAAATACCTTTGTGAGACTCTTACGGCTCACGAAGTCAAAAGCCTTAGTCGACAGGCCCCTTAACCCTGTTTACTAAGCCACCTTTGTTCAACATCGACAGAGGCAAATGATGATTCACTCCTGCCAACATCCCAGTTATAGCGGTGCTGATGCCGAAATCGGTGTTTAAAATCCAAGCTTGCAGCAAAAAGGCTAGCGAGCCACACATGCATACGAAATAGCCGAAATGATAGGGCAACTTACAATAAAAAGCAGCAAGTAAAAATGTATGCAAGAGAAATAGCCGAAATGATTGGGCAACTCGTAATAAAAAGCAGCGAGTAAAAATAAAATAAATAGCCAAAATGATTGGGCACCGCGAAAAATAGCCGAAATGATGGGGCAATCGCGACCTTCGCGATATAAGAGCTGAAATGATAAAGCATCGCGGAAAAAGAAATAAAATAAAAATGAAATCCACGCCCTACAGGTGATGTTACATCTATCCCTGTATACAATCCAGGGGCGCAGACAAAGAAGGGATCATACTCCTTCCCCAGGTTTCATCATAAGAAGAAGCCAAATCCCGACGGTTCACAGATAGCCTAGAGATCATCTCGACGTTCGTCTCGTGGCAGCAGACACAACATCAAGTAAAGCGGAACAGCGACAACTCCCAGTTCCATGGCTTGGCGATATACAGATCACCAAGACTCAAACCCTCATTCCGTGAAATGCGGATACAATCAACAAAATTCCTGGTTACGTGGAACGCGGATAACGTCACTCTTTGATCCCGTGGAAAATGTCCAGAGCGGATCCTGATCCTCGCAGAGCACGACAGTGAACCCATGTGAAGCATCCAGAGCGGAGCTTAGTCCTCGCCGAATACGGCAGTGAACCCGTGTGAAGCATATAGTGCAAATTCCTGGTTACGTGGAACACGGATAACGTCACTCTTTGACCCCGCGTAAAACGTCCAGAGCGGATCCTGGTCCTCGTAGAGCACGGCAGTGAACCCGTGTGAAGCATCCAGAGCGGAGCCTAGTCCTCGCCAAACACGGCAGTGAACCCGTGTGAAGCATCTAGTGCAAATTCCTGGTCACGTAGAACGCGGATAACGTCACTCTTTGACCCCGTGGAAAACGTCCAGAGCGGATCCTGGTCTTCGCAGAACACGGCAGTGAACCCGTGCGAAGCATCCAGAGTGGAGCCTAGTCCTCGCCGGACATGGGAGTGAACCCGTGTGAAGCATCTAGTGTAAATTCCTGGTTACGTGGAACGCGGATAACGTCACTCTTTGACCCTGTTTCCCCCAATCAGAGCAAAGCTCTGTTGGAGATTCAAAATTCAAATTTTGAAGCAACGCTTCAAATCCCTGGCGCAACGCGCCACGTGTCAGGCCCAGATACATCAGTGCAGCGCCCAAAGCAGCGCACCCAATCAGAGCAAAGCTCTGTTTAAAGCAAAATCAAAGGAAGTAACGCTTCAGTTGCGCAAGCACTGCGCTGCGCGACACGTGTCAGCGCAGATGCACTAGCGCAGTTGCGCTGTGCTGTGCGCTGCATGACACGTGTCACGCTCTGGGGCGTCTGCGCCAAACAGAATTAAGATTTCAAAGAAATCTTTCTGTTCTTGTTAAAACAAGAAAATTTTCTTCTGTAAAACAGAAGCCCTTAGATCAAAGATCCAACGGTGGGGGAAATTCCCCAAATCACTCAGAGAAAGATCTCTTTAACAAATTTATGGGCACTATAAAAAGGACCCTAGACCTCAATTCAAATGTATCAACATTCTTGAAAAATCAGGAGCTTCAAACAGAGAGAACTCTGAGAAAAATTTCAAGAAAAAGGTAAAAACCTTCATGAGAGAGAAGAAACTTCTTTTAATAGATCATTGATCTAAGAACAAGATCAATGATCTTCACATAATAAACAGTGCTTTGCACTTCTCATGAACCACTGGTTCTTTAAAACAAGAAAAAACAAGAAATACTTATTTTCTTTGATTCTCATTAGATCGAAGAAAACAAATAGTGCTTTGCACTTCTTTTATGTACCATTGGTTCTTGAATCTAAAAGATTCTTAAATCATAGTGCTTTGCACTCATAAACTGCGCTGTTGCACTCTTGGATTGGCGCAAGCCACCGGAGCGCGCCACGTGTCAGCATTATAAGCACTTGCGCTCTCTGATTGGCGCAAAGCGCCTTATAAATGCAATGCATTTCCCAAAGGGCCAGGCCCAAGTTAAAAGACCAAGCAGGCCTAATTAAATTGATGCTCTGCATCATTTATAAATGGGCAGAGCCCAAACGAAATAATAAAAATGCTATGCATTTTAAAAGGGGCAGAGCCCAAACAAAGTAGATGCCTTGCATCATTCATAAATGAGCAGAGCCCAGAATAAATTGATGCTCTGCATCTTTTATGGGCAGAGCCCAAACAAAAAAAAATAGAAGTAATGCAATGCATTATTTAAGTATGGGCAAAGCCCTAGCACAGGTCTAATAGACTAAAAATAAATAAAAGTGTTGAACATTTTCAACTGGACTTAGCCCAATTTTGGCCGTAAGTCCTTAAATTTAATTTGACTGAGCACAGCTGCTCTCTTAAATCAATTTATATCCGAAGTCCTCTGACACATGTCGTTGTAATCTTTCAATGACGTTAGAGAGGTGACGGGTCCCAACGACCACACATTATACGGACTGCGGGGTCCTTAAACTCGTGGACCGAAACGTCCTTAAACTAATATTGGACCGAAACGTCCTTAAACTAATGTCGGACCACCACGTCTCTAAATTGGAACATGGACCACTACGTCCCTAAAACTGGAACAATACAGCCTCCAAATGCTCTTTTGCCGGATCTAAACGATCCCGTTTAAGTTGATCTTAGCCCCAAACACGGCTAACGTATCCTTAAACATTCAAATGGACTATAAAACTCCAAATCAACCTTGGTTCAAGGGTACATCTCTGAACTCCTCTGACATCTGCCGTTGTAATTCTTCAACGACGTTAGAGAGGTGACGAGTCCCGATGGCCAGATATTAAATGGATTATCATGTTAAGTTGATCTTAGTCTCAAACAGGACTAACGTATCCTTAACGAACGTTTAAGTTGATCTTAGCCGCAACGCGACTAATGCATCCTTAAACTAAAAACACCAAACCCAAATCTAAGTAAATACGGATTTGGACTAATCCACGTCCTACGGGCGATGGCATTACTCAGTCTCCGTATACAATCCACGGGCAACCACAAACAAAACAAACACCCACGACACGAAGTGAAATTCTGGAGAAGGAGAAAGTTGTTACGGCGATGCGGTAGCGTAATTAACTGCAGGGGCTTGCGACTGCAGGGAAGAGCGTCCCCACAATCAAAAACCCCTCACCCTGAGGGGGAATCTGACAAAGTCTGCTACATCGGCCGCATCTGTCTAAACCTCCGATACACGGTGCCATAAATCAACTTGGCATCTTCGGAGAGGTAGACGGATAAAACCATATAGCATCTTCCCCGAATCTCAGGCAAGACGTCCTCACGTCGCCGCCGCCTTTCGGAGGGGAACAGATTCTGGCACGCCCGGTGGGACCTTTTCCTCTTTCCACTCCACACTTTGTGTGTCGTGTTCGCGAACGAATCGCGGTTTGTTGTGGTTGCCTGTGGATTCGAGGTACTAAGATTTGGTGTCTTGCTCCGTGCAGAGAACTGAAGATCGATGGCTTCAAACTGCACTGCCTGCAACTGCAACTCTCGCTCCGTCCGCGCTGGAGGAGTGACTTATGGGCCCCAAGCGGCCTTCCTTTTCAAGATGCCAGTGGAGCAGATAACTCAGGCCACCACTGGATTATTCTTCGGGACCATGCTCCCACCGTTGAGCTTCAATGCCACAATGACGTTGCAAGAAACCCTGGAGAAGTTGGTCTTTAATCGGCTTACCACTACCGCGACCCCTCTCAACGGGTCGCCCAGTTTCAATACCTCAGTTTTCAACGGACTGGGCCAGAACGTCTGCAAGCCTGCGATACCCGAAGCTGCCATCCCAAAGCGGATAGCTATCCCGGCTCAAGCGGACGAAATCATTGGAAGGGTTTCTCCTTCCAAGAAATCAGTTTTTGCAAGGCTGGCTATTCCGGTTGCTGCTCCAGGCGAGGTCCTCAAAGCTGCTTCCCCTACCCAGGGCAGGGGGCATAAAGAAGCTTATCCAACAACGGAGGTGACTCCATCCGCAAGACACGCCCGACGTCGCCACTGGCGTCGAGTAAGAAAGGCTGGGGGTAACCCCCCTCTGGATTTACGCCACCAGCTCCTATGGTGGAGATCGATGTTGCTGTTCCAACCGGGAACAGCTTTGAATTGCTAAATGCGGTGCGCAGAAACTCTCCTACTGCGGTGCTGAGGAGAGCTCCTTCACCTGTGGAGATTGCTCCAGAGAAGAAGCTAGGACAGCCTCCTCAACGGTTGTCCTCTAAAATTTACAAAGTCTGGCGACAGGTCCAAGAGTCGGTGATTAATGAAAACTATCTCCGCCGACAGAAAACGATGAAGGTGCGGCAGGAGAAGGATTACTCCGTCAAGACACAAAAAACAAAAGCTACTTGGGTGCCCTCTACAACGATTCCCTTAAATCCAATCACTCAAAAATGGAGGCCGCAAAAAGCTCATGTGTCTTTGGCAAATCGCAAAGACACCGAACACAAACGCCCCAAGTCTGGGGGCATGGTGGTGCATACCGTTTATATGGCTTCCGGAAAGGAGGAAAGCCGTGCTTTGACGGGTCACCGACCGCTCACCCGATCTGTGACGAAGGCTCAGGAGCAGCAACAGAAGCTTCAGGAAATGATGACTGTGATGGCTGCACTTACCGAACCAAAAGAAAGTTCGGAAGTATCATCAGAACAACGTCATGAACAAGAGACTGATGCTGACTTCTTACGTAGAATCCTCAAAAAGAAGGACACAGAAGCCGCAGAACAAGCGGATAACATAAAACAAATGGCACTCTTCTTCCAAGACATGGTAGGGATGATGTTACAGCCGGACCCTCCAGCTGAAGACCCTCCAGTCATTGTCGGAAATGACGGAGGGGAAACATCTGATCCTCCTCCGGCTCTTTCAGCAGCCAAGGAAGAAACCATTTCTAAGGCCGCACTTGATGACTATATAGCTCAGCAAATACGAGCTCATCAGGCGAGTGAATCAGCTGGGCAAACTGTTAGAACTGGACGACCCTATCCGGGCTGGTATGACCAAATCAGTTACCCGCCGGGATATATGATCCCTAAATTCCACGTATATAAAGGGACAGGGAATCCGCATCAACATGTCGCTTAATTCAGGGCCTTATGCGGCAACACTGGAGGCGATGACAAATTGTTGCTTCGCCAATTCGTTGGCAGCTTACCAGAAACAGCCTTTGAATGGTATTCGGAGCTACCTAATGACTCTGTCAAAACATTTGCGGAGATGGAGCTACTGTTCACGCAAAGATTCGCGAGTGCTAGTGAACGCATCCCGATAATAGCACTAATAAATGCCAGGATAAAGCCAGGCGAAACGTGGGTCTAATACGCAACACGATGGCGGAACCTATGGTCGAAATGCGAACAACGCATAGAAGAGGCACCTGCGGTAGGCATGTTCGCGGGCACTCTTGATCCGCAAGCGACCATCTCACAATTCATGATGTTCTTCAGGCCGACCACCTTCTAAGCATTGATCGACAAATTAGCCTAAATGGACCAGATGGGCCACGGACCGTCTCCTCCAAAACCAGACTCTCGAAATGAGAAAGGAAAAGGGAAGGCGACTGTCGTTGCCAACGCTCAACAATAGCCGAGCAACTCAAAGTCGGTTGTTCGCCAAAATAATTCGCATTCACGCCCGTCCCTCGAGCAGAGACTAGGACGTCCTTACTCGTTTCTTCAGAATAAAACGAGAAGACTGTTTGAACTGGCAGTACGCAACAGACTCATCAATCTGCCGAATCCAAAACGTCCGTTGCAACCAGACGATCTTAATAATCCCGATTACTGCCTTTATCACCAAACGGTAAGTCACCCGATCGAGGATTGTTTTGTCTTTAAGGGATGGATCGAGGATCACTACGTACAAGGCAAGTTTGCGCTGTCTGAAAACTGGAAGGTAAACCCACCACAGCCGCATACTTCAAAGAAGACGAACACGCCGGGGGCAACTTGTCATGTGATCTCTCACTCATTGGCAGATAATAAAGAGGCTCCTTGTGCCGAGAAACCGAGGGCGGACCCTGAACCAGAAATTCCGCGGCCGTCAGACGAGTTGATCGATGCCTTCCTGAATGAGATTCGTTTGAAAGTTAAAGCCGATCAAGAGCGTGAGATGGCCATATTGGAAGGAGCCAAACGCCGACTACTAGACCAAAGAGTCGAAGCACTCCCGTCAAATCAAGAGCCATCCGCTACGGATAAAGACAAATTCAAGACGAGGAAAAGGTTCGCTAAAGCCCTGTCAGCAGGAATGGTGCTACCACCCTCTGAAGAAAATACTCTCGGTGAAGTAGAGATGCATCCTAACTTCTGCTTATATCATCAGAAGATCACACATCCTACCGAAGACTGCGACTCCTTTAAGTG
Source organism: Agapanthus africanus (assembly GCA_030015575.1). Classification (NCBI taxonomy): domain Eukaryota; kingdom Viridiplantae; phylum Streptophyta; class Magnoliopsida; order Asparagales; family Amaryllidaceae; genus Agapanthus; species Agapanthus africanus. The sequence continues at coordinate 29,118,677 of CM057338.1, forward strand.
TTGGTGGCAAGGGCATGTCGCTCAAAAGCAACACTTCAACAGGACAAAGTGTGGAGCTCGTAGACATCAGAAAAATATGATAGATGAGCGCAAAAGAGCCGCCGACGATTGTCATATAGCCGACTCTAAGGGATCGCAAATTATCACCTTTGGAAGCGACTCTGACGAGGAAGCTGCCCTCAACCCTCTCCTCAAGGAATCCATTTCAAAGATGAAAGAATTGAGAAGTTGCGATAACGTTCAGCCGTGTAATCGCACGCTGCTCGAAAAAAATCTCGGCCCCGTAAATAAGAGATCGAACAAAAAAGATAAAGGGAAGGGAAAAACAGCCCTCGTAGCCAATGCTCAACAGCAATCAAGTGGCCCTAGACCGGTTGTTTGCCGAAACAACAAGCAGCAACCCCTCCAAGGAAAGTTGAAACGTCCTTACTCGTTTCCGCAAGATAAAACAAGGGGACTGTTCGATCTGGCAGTGCGCGACAAACTCATCAATCTGCCAAGTCCAAAACGTCCGTTGCGGTTAGGCGATGTTAATAATCCTAATTATTGCCCTTACCACCAAACAGTAGGTCACCTGATCGAGAATTGTTACGTCTTCAAAAACTAGGTTGAAGACCAATACCAACATGGCAGGTTCGCTGTCTGAAAACTGGAAGGTGAACCCGCCACAATCGCACGTTCTGAGAAAGACGGATACGCCGGGGGCATCATGCTCAGTCATAGAGAAAACCCCGTAGACCGAAAAGTAAGTAAACTAGAGCTTCGCCTCAAAGACGACGATGACGAACCCAAACGTCCTTAAACTAATGATGGACCACAATGTCCTAAATCTTGCAAACGACCGAAACGTCTTTAAACTAATACCGCAGCATCCGTAGGCTGACGAAATAAAAAAAAAGAGAGAAGAAAAATAAAATATATAAAAACGGTATGTCCATAAGCAAAAAGGGCACGGATGAAAACCTGAAAGGGCTCCGTGAGTAAAAACAGCAGGGCTACCGGTGAGTGTTCGTGAAAACCCGAAAGGGCGCGATCTCGTAAAAAAATATATAAAAATAAAAAAAGAGGGTATGTCCATAAGCAAAACGGGCACGGATGAAAACCCGAAAGGGCTCTGTGAGTAAAAACGGCAGGACTACCAGCGAGTGTTTGTGAAAACCCGAAAGGGCGCAACCTCGTTAAAAGATACCTACAGGGCCCCCTCGACCTTGTAAGGAGAACCCACCCGCGTGAGATCCTTACGACTCACAAGGGAGCAGCACACTTAGGGATCCCTACGATTCCTAAGGAGAAAATACACTTGCGAGATCCTCACGACTCGTAAGGAGAACTCTCTTATAGGACCCTCACGGCTCATAAGATTCGAAAGCCTTAAGCTACAGAGACCTAAACCTGTGATTAAGCAACCCCACAACTTCCAATATTGCCCTACAAGTGGCTCAATACTGACCCTTGTATACAATCCACGGGCACGAATAAACATTTCCCTAACCAAATCCCATCCGTGATTGGGGATATGTGCGCATGATGAACAACCCTTGTAAGTCCTCTCGACTTACAGGGAGAAAACCCTCCTGTAGGATCCTTACGACTTACAGAGGAACATACACTTAGGAATCTTCATGATTCTTAAGGAGAAAATACACCTACAAGATCCTCACGACTTGTGGGAAGAAATAACTTTGTGAGACCCTTACGGCTTATGAAGTCAAAAGCCTTAGTCGACAGGACCTTAACCCTGGTTGCTAAGCCACCTTTGTTCGACATCGACAGAGGCAGATGATGATTCGCTCCTGCCAATATCCCAGTTATAGCGGTGCTGATGCCGAAATTGATGTCTAAATTCAGATTTATGGCAGAAAGCCAGTAGGCCGCACATGCATATGAAATAGCCGAAATGATGGGGCAACTTGCAATAAAAAGCAGCAAGTAAAAATGTATGCATGCAAAATAACCGAAATGATTGGGCAACTCGCAATAAAAAACAGCGAGTAAAAATAAAATAAACAGCCGTAATGATTGGGCAACTCGCAATAAAAAACAGCGAGTAAAAATAAAATAAACAGCCGAAATGATTGGGCAACTCGCAATAAAAAGCAGCGAGTAAAAACCAAAATAAACAGCCGAAACGATTGGGCACCGCGAAAAATAGCCGAAATGATTGGGCAATCGCGACCTTCGCGATATAAAAGCAGAATTAATAGAGCATCGCGGAAATAAAATAATAATAATAATAAAAAATGAATGAAACTTCTGCCCTACAGGTTAGATCACATCGATTCCTGTATACAATCCAGGGGCGCAAACAAAGAGGGAACCATACCTTCCCAACAGGCTCCATAAAAAAGCAAAGCCAAATCTCGACGGTTCACAGACAACCTGGAGACCATCTGAGCATTCGTCTCGTTACAGCAGATGATGTGTCAATAAAGGCGTTCCTTCGTAGTCCATCAAGATGCAGATACAACGCCAACAAAAAGACCCTGCGGTCGAAACAAAGCGAAGCGACGGCAAAATCCTAGCTTCATTTCAACGTTCGTCTCGATACAGTAGACGCAATGTCAACCCCAGCGTTCTTCCTCCAACAGGATTTGGACACACCAAAGCAAACGAAGCGAAGGCCACATTCCTAGCTTCAACGTCTTGACGGTAACTCATATAAAACCGGAAAGACAATCGGAGATCATCTCGCACCAGCACAGAATGGTCACCACCTTGACGTTCGTCTCGATACAGCAGACGAGATGTCACCCCAACGTTCGTCTCGACACAGCAGACGCAACATTATCAAACGAATGGAGCCATTGCAAAATCCCTAGTTCTAAACCTCGACGGTTCACCAGCAACCTAGAGACAACCTCGATGTCCGTCTCGATACAGCAGACGAGATGTCACCCAAACGTTCGTCTCGACACAGCAGACGCAACGTCATCAAACGAATGGAGCCACGGCAAAATCCCTAGTTCCAAACCTCGACGGTTCGTCAACAACCTAGAGACAACTACGATGTTCGTCTCGACACAGCAGACGCAACATCATCAAACAAATGGAGTAACGGCAAAATCCCAGCTCCACCGCGACGTTCGTCTCGATACAGCAGACGAGATGTCACCCCAATGTTCATCTCGACACAGTAGACGCAACGTCGTCAAACGAATGGAGCCATGGCAAAATCCCTAGTTCCAAACCTCGACGGTTCACCAACAACCTAGAGACAACCTCGACGTCCGTCTCGATACAGCAGACGAGGTGTCACCCCAACGTTCATCTCGATACAGCAGACGCAACGTCATCAAACGAATGGAGCCACGGCAAAATCCCTAGTTCCAAATCTCGACGGTTCATTAGCAACCTAGAGAGAACTACGACATTCGTCTCGATACAGCAGACGAGATGTCGCTCTAGCATTCTTCCCCCAGCAGGGTTCAGACGCGATAATCAAACAAACGGAGCCACGGCAAAATCCCTAGTTCCCACCGCGACATTCGTCTCGATACAGCAGACGCAATGCCAGCAAAAGAAGCAAAGGCCAAATTCCTAGCTTCAGGGTCTTGACGGCAACTCACATAAAGCCCGAAAGACTATCGGAGATCATCCCTACACCAGCGCGGAGTGGTTATGACTCATCGGGGCTCGCCAAAATAAGCCTAACCTCAAGTAAAAAGCGACATGGCAAATTCCTAACGCTTGCTCTTCCAACGGTCAAACTGCCTAAGAAGATTGCTTGAAGACGCCTTGTCCAACCCCCGAAGGGATCAGAGACACGGCAGTTGCAGGGCTACTCGAACAGCACGATTGCCTATCGAGGAACATATCGGCTTATGCGACGGTACGACGGCCAAAAACCTAAGTACCACAGACCCTAACGGACTTCTGTCGCAAATAGCAGAGGTTAACTGTGACGTTAGGATATTCTTGCGAAAAATGCTCGATTCGTCTTGACTTGTGAAGAAATTGATGTCTTTGCGAGAAATTTTCGATGCGGCTCGACCCGTGAGATAAAAACTTAGGCAATAGGCATAAAAGGAGCCTCTTTCCTAAGCACTGGGACCCTTCAAGTTGGTCCAAAACGGTCTCTTGCACACTATCCACGGGTCTCACTCTCCAAACTCGAAACCTGACAAGGAGGGAAGCAACCGCTTACGGGTCCTCTCGACTTGTAAGAGGGAAAAATTCTCTTATGAGATCCTTACGACTTATAAGAGAAAACACACTTAGAAATCCTCATGATTCCTAAGTAGAAAAACCCACCTACGAGATCCTCTCGATCCATAGGGAGAAAAATCTCTATGAGACCCTCACGGCTCATAGAGTTGAAAAGTCTTAGGCAGCAGATCTGAACCTGCGGCCTAAGCCATCGCTATTTCTTAAGAAAGTCGAAATGCTTGCTCTATTATCTGTCAACCATGTTTACTAAGGTAGCATGCTGATAATAAAAGAAAGAAAAGGCAGAGAAATGACACAAGACATTACAAAGAATGTGTATCTTTTATTCATAAACTTGATCGAGTACAAGATACATTGTGTTAAAGAATAAAAATATATATATGTTTTTTATTTACAAGTACAAATGATACAAAAGTAGCTATTGGGAAGGAAGTGTCTTTAATAAATCCGCGAGCCGCTCTTGCACTTCCTTCAGCGCCTCCTCCTGAATGGCTGCCGCGACCACTTCCGCTTCCACCTGGGCCCGCCGCTGCAAATAGGATGAAAGTTACTCCTCGGCCGCCTGCTGGGCTGCTTCCTGGTTAGGTGCATCCCGCTCGACAACGTCAAGCTGTTGCCTCAGTGATAACCCTTCGGAGAGGCATTGCAGAAGGCCCTCGAAGATAACCTTCAGCCGTGCAGCGTTGGCCTCCACCCGAGCATGCAGTTGGGCAGATTTGCTCGAAGTCTCACCACGCTCCTTACGCCTTGAAGTAACTTCTTGTTCGAGACGGCGGAAGTAAGAAGCGCTCTGCTCAATCCACGCTGCTCTTTGATTGCGGGCGGCTAAGGTCTCAGGAGCGGGACGCATCGACTCTAGCTGATGTAGGCGAGCCTCGATCTCCTTGCAATAGTTAACCCAAGATGCGATGACGCCCTCATCATGAAAATTCACGAGTATCACCAGCATTGGGTTAACCGCCGTGGCGAAGTCTGCAGCAGATGTAGGAGTTTCAACGTCGATTTCCTCGACGTAATCACTCAACATGTGTAGACTATTCGCTGCCCCTTTCGAAGATGGACGTCTCAGATAAGGACCTGCCGGCATTATGATGCGAGGCTCGAAGGGCGCTGAGACCGGAACGGCAGCTGAAAAGAAACAAGATATGATCAGATAACAGTTCAGGAAATAAAAAAGAAGTAGTCATCAATATGATAGTAACTGTACCAGCTGAGGCAGATGGCAAGGCCGGAAAGGCCGGTGGCGCGACCGATCTTTCGTCTCCTCCTTCGATTTGTAGCACTGCAACCAGGACAAGGGAAAATTAGAAATAATTCTGGTACTAAAAAGAGAAAGACACCAGTTGAAAACTATACTCACCAGCGCCACTGGAGGAAGAAGCAAGTTCAGATGGGAAGGAGAAGTGTGGGAGCAACACCTGATAGAGATGGTCAAAAAGCACTCCTGAAAGACACAACAGTGTGACTTCAGTACATAAGTTATACGTCTGAAAGATAAGATCAATAAGTTGCAAACCCATACCTTCCAACATCTTCGATGGTATGAGAGAGGGCTGAGAGGTGACCACCGCCAAGGCAGTAGTTGAAGGCGCTCCCTCGAGCAATGGGGCATCAGCACTAGCTGCACTTGCGTTACGAACAAATGTGAACTTGTCAAGAAGGATTGTAAGATAAAAAAAGATAGTAACTTGGGATTTACCTGATGAGCTGCCGGCCGAAACGGAGGCGACTCCCTCCTCCACTGACATGAGGCCACCGCCCGTAGCCTCATCGCCCGACTCAATGGGGGCCGTCAGACTCGCGCGGCCAGGAGACGGCGGAAGACCGTAGACGGGGAGGGCAATAATCGGAGCATTGCCGGACACTTGAGAAAGAGCAGCTGGCTCTTCCCCAAGAGTCGTGCCCATCTCACCCGCAACTTCTTCGGTCTCGGCAGTCGTCGTCATCTCATCCGCCACCACCATGAAGTCACTGGTCTTAAGCGTCTCATCCGCCGCCACCCCAGGTTCAGTAATAGTGATCATATCATTTGCCGCCATCTCAGGCTCGGCATCAACAACCTCTTTGGGTGCGGCTCCTCCAGCCCCCAACTCAGGCTCAGTAACCCTGGCGACGTTGCCCACTGTCGTCTCGGGTTCGGTCGGTGCCTCCTCCTCTGTTTCCTTGGGTTCGACGGTCTCCGCCTCCCCCTCGGTCTGACTTGGCCCTGCAGGATAGAATATATAAGAACCGACGGCTTTATAATTCTTACAACAAGATTCTGAAAGAAAAATTACCCGAAGTGGACTTGTCATTAGCTTCCCGAACCGCACGCGCTACCTGTCTGCGTGCGGAAGATAGACCGGCCGGGAGCTCTTCAGAAGGAGAAGCAGAGAGGATAATGGTACTTGGGCCCGCTTCCGTGGCCAAAGCAGCCCTACGCGCTTTCGCCTCGCGCCTCAGCCGCTTCCTCTCCTCCCGAGCCGTTGAGACGGACCTCACCAGAGCCTCTCTCATTGAGGCGTCTTCGTCCGTGAACAGGGATGCCTCCAAATTTTTCAAGGCATCCCTCGTCGTTTTGTCAAGTTGAGGCTCCCGCGGCAGCCTCGAGGAAGTTGGAACTTCAGTAGAGGATCCGGGGATAGCCCCCACATCAGCTTGCGCAACCCCTGCAAAGAAACAAAGGAAGGAGGTTAGATTGGCCATCAGAGAAGAAGACAAAAAATTTCTGATAAGGCGATACGTACCAATGCCCATTAAAGCGCGCTTATTCTCTTCCTCCTGGAAGGTTTTCAAAGAAGCAGCGATGGCTTCTTCGGTATTGACCCCTGTTTAAAAAAGGAGAAAACATTAGTCAAAAACAATGATAAAAAAAATGTGTGATAAAATGACGAAGAAAGCAACTAATGGTTACCTGACTCAGCAAGTTTACTCAACATCGCTTTGAGCCTTGCGGATCGCTCAGAAGTTGCAATAGCAGCCGCCAAATCGGTGTCTGCGGGGTCTACCGAGAAGCCCTTATTGCTTCCATATTCGCTTATTCCTTCGGTAAGAGGGCTTCAGGCTCTAAACCGAGGATCGCATCAAGTGAGAGGAGCGACTTCTTCTTCTTTTGCTCGCTGGCTTTGGATGCACCCGGGGCTGATTTGCGCTTGGCAGACACCTTGGGGCGGCGGGTCCCAATATCCGCGCCTGCGCCGGACTTCGACGATACCACCTTTACCACTTCCGCTGGAGCACGGGGGGTTGGTGGCGCATCCACAATATCGCGAAGCGGCAATCCACGCGGAGGGCTCATCACGCGCGGAGGTCCAATTCCAGCACCTTTCAATGGAGGAATGACCAGGGTCCTCGGCTTCAGGGGAGCCTTGCGATCGCCGCCAGGAGGCGCACCTTTGCGATCGACCAGCATGCGTTTTTCCATTTGGATAACTGGACCCATAGCATGCGCATACCAAGACACGTGTACGTTGAGGATCTTGGGGACGCAGCTTGGCTCGCTAATGAAGAAATAGGAACCCGTGTTAGGCCGCATGAAGTGGTGCATCGCGTTCTTTATCCCCTCTCGGCTAACCACGGGCTTTTCCAAGAAAGCTTCCATTGGGATCCCTTGGTTGTTGCTCGATTGCTGAGCAAACCGGTGCGGATTATACCTCATAAAGAGTGCTGTCTCATTCTGCCTGAACACCAAGTAGCCCGGCCGAATGGAGTAGAGATGGAGGATTTCCCGAGCCTTCAATATGGAAGCTTCGTCTTTAAAGTCATCGCGTAGTGACACAACCGACTTGGTGGTCTCTGAGCCTATTGTTATGACCTTATCCAAGAAAGAAGTCTTCGCTCCAACCAGGCGTGGTCGAAGGAGCAGTCCCCTAGCCTCCCGCGGAGGTGCAACTACTATCGAAGCCCCGACCAGCCGTATGACCCTCGGGAGTCTGCATCTCTTAAAAAAGGGAGGAATCTTATAGGCGCCGAACACCCCGTGCACGTGCATTTCCATCCAAGAGGTAAAATAGTGCATCGGGAAGTTGGCGGGTTGCACCCCAGGCTCACTAGCGTCCGCCGCTACGCTAAGTCCATTATAAAGGTAAGCCAGCCCGGCGATTCCTACTGACAACTGCAAACCAACCACCATCCGATGCGCTGGGTAGAAAACAGATGGCCGCATGTGGCGCGGGTGCATAGGGAGCGCAAAGTGGCACAGCCACAAGCCCAGGAACCCTACAAAAAAGGTCTCCTCATCCATGCCTGGGACGGCAATTTCTGAAAAAGGGATGACGACGGCACTAGGGAGATAAAAGTCTTTGTGGTTATCCTCCGACGCAGGTCGACGATCCAAACCGAACCCAAAAGGGTCGTCGAGCTGGGCGAACTTCTTGCTCCGCTCCGATAGAAACTCCGGCCGAACGAAGCGGGCAATAAAATCTGCAAAACTGATGCCCCGAACGCCCGATTCCAAATAGAGTCCTTCATAGATCTCCAACACTTTAACCAAGCCTGGGTACTGGTGCTGAATAGCGTTCTCTGGCGTCAAATCAAACATCAGCGGCTTGGTAGCAAAGACGTATTCATCGGGAGGAAGCAACTCCTCGTAAAGCTCTCCCCTCATCGGCAGACCCGAGATTTCAGCAAACTCCTCAAAAGAGATAGAAACTTCCCGGTCCGTCATCAGGAAGGTATGGGTGGGGATGTTCCATTGCTAGATAAAAGCCTTAACCCACCACGTTTTAGGAGAAGGATACTCAAAGAGTGAGACGTAAATGGCCGAGTACAAACCAATTCTCATCAGATAAGTCCTCTTCGCTGATAGGATGTACCGGGCCCATTGCAAGTATCCGGCAGGCGGTCGTGGAATCAATCCAATATTGTAGGCTTGTCCCCAAGGGCGTGCTTCACCCTGAAAAATTCGCCTCCCTAAGATGTCTATTACTGGCGGCGGCTGCACGGGGATAGCACCAATCGCAGGCTGGAGGAGGTCGTCTGAATTCCAATTTTTGACCTCCACGGCATGCTTCACCGGGGGTTCATCTACGTAGGGGAGTGAAGACATTGGCTCAGACGGCGTGGCGAAACCGAAACTTCGACGACCCTGGATGATCTCATTATACCATTTACCCCACAAGTGAAGGCTCTTATGCTCGGGGTCATGATCCTTAATGAGAGCGAGCATTATTCGGTCCGCTGGTGCCTGGGGAAACCCTTCCTCCGAGCGAACAAACGGAAAGGACAAATTGGCAGACATGTTTCCTGCGAAGAGACAAAAATTAGCCGTCAGTATTATAATTCCAACACTCAACATTTTAAAATTCTTACACCACACTGCAATGCAGTGGGTAGGGGGACCAAATGGGGACCCACAAAATCTGGATGACAATATGTCAGTCAATAAGACAACCTCATCATTGGATGAGATTGTCAATTGGTCCCTAGGAAAACATTCCCATTAATAATAAGAAAAAAGAACCCCTAGAGACAAGGAGAAAATCTCCTCTTTCAGAGCAAAGCTCTGTCACAGAGTGACACTTGTCAAATTCTGGTCTCAGGAGAATAAGATTCCTTAAAAGAGCCTAGCTCTATAATAATGATGGAAAAATCCATCAAAAAGAAATTTTAACTCCTGAAGATAAATTTTTTTTGAGATCTTAAAGATCCATGAAAAACTTTTAGGAGTTCTTCATTTGATCCATGAGCAAAGCTCTGTTCATGGGTTAAAACCCATGAACAAGATCTCTGTAGATCTATGAACTTTGGAGAGCAAGGCTCTGTTAATGAACCCCCAAAAAGGGTTTTAGATCAAAGATCTATGAGAGCAAGGCTCTATTAATCAACTTTAATTTAATTTAATTATTATACCTAATATGGTTTTAAGTTCTGAACTCTGGAGTTCTTAGGAAAAAGCAAGAGCAAGGCTCTAAAATTCTTAAGCAAGTGCAAGGCTCTGAAAATCAAGATTCTTGAAAGTGGTAAAAAATTACCAAGGACCAAGGGTCCTATTTATAGGCGCCTGCGCCCCTTCAGATCACCCATTGATCCAACGGTTGGGATCCTGCCACTGTCGCACTCACGTGCGCGCCACGTGAGCGCAACGGTGGGGGGGCATTTGTTTCCTCCAATCAGAGCGAAGCTCTGTTGGAGATTCAAAATTCAAATTTTGAAGCAACGCTTCAAATCCCTGGCGCAACGCGCCACGTGTCAGGCGCAGATATATCAGCGCAGCGCCCAAAGCAGCGCACCCAATCAGAGCAAAGCTCTTGTTCCCCTCCGAATGGCGGCGCGACTGGGGCTGTCTCGCCTGAGATTCGGGGCAGATGCTAATTGGTGCTATCCGTCCACCTCTCCGAAGATACCAAGTTGATTTATGGCACCATGTATCGAAGGTTTGAACGGATGCGTCCGATGTAGCAGACTTCGTCAGATTCCCCCTCGCTTGAGGGGTTTTTGATTGTGGGGACGCTCTTCCCTGCAGGCGCAAGCCCCTGCAGTTAATTACGCTACCGCATTGCGGTAACAACTTTCTCCTTCTCCAGATGGTCACTTCGTGTCGTATGTGTTTGTTTTGTGTTTTGTTGCCCGTAGATTGTATACGGAGACTGAGTTATGTCGTCGCCCGTAGGGCGTGGAGTAGTCCAAATCCGTATTATCTTAGATTTGGTTTTGGGGTTTGGGTTTAAGGGTACGTTAGCCTCATTTGAGCCTAAGATCGACTTAAACGTTTGTTAAGGATGCGTTAGTCTAGTTTTTAGACTAAGATCAACTTAACGGGATCGTTTAGATCTGACAAGAGAGCAATAAAAGGGGGCTCTGTTGTTTAGTTTAGTGACGTTGCGGTCGGTAGGTAGTTTAGGGACATTGCGGTCCATGGGTAGTTTAAGGACATTGCGGTCCATAGGTAGTTTAAGGACATTGCGGTCCAATGTTAGTTTTAAGACATTGCGGTCAAGGTTAAGGACCTCATAGTCCATGGGTTTAAGGACCCCACAGTCCGTTGTTAGTTTTAAGACATCTCGGCCAAGGTTAAGGACGTCATAGTCCATGGGTTTAAGGACCCTACGGTCCGTTGTTAGTTTTAAGACATCTCGGTCAAGGTTAAGGACCTCATAGTCCATGAGTTTAAGGACCCCACAGTCCGTATTAATATGTGGTCATCGGGACCCGTCACCTCTTTGAAGACGTTGAGGAATTACAACGCCGAGTATCAAAGGAGTGAAGAGATGTACCCTTAAACCGAGGTAGATTAAATAATCTTTGACCCAATTTGGAATCAAGACCAATTAATTATATTATGAGCCCATTGGCTCAGTTGAATTTGAATCGAGGACTTATGGCCAGCTTGGGCTAAGTCCAATCATGTTTAGGATATTGGCCCTCTGTCGGTCCATTGAAGAAGAGGCTTTGCCTCTGGCCATTTAGCCAATTGGGCCAATCAGTGTTGAACACTGGGAATGAGATTGATAAGTTAGTGTTTTAACACTAAAAGACAGTTGGTGTTAAACACCAGCAACAGGGGGTTCAAATTAGTGTTAAACACTAGAGCAAACCAGTGTCGAACACTAGCAGCAGAGGCTTCAAATTAGTGTTAAACACTAAGAAATTCAGTGTTAAACACCACAGATAAAGTTCTTCGATTAGTGTTGAACACTAAGGCCAAACAGTGTTTTAACACTGGATTCAGGGGTTCCACTTTAGCGTTAGACGCTGAGGCAAGAGGGGTCACGTGGTAGCACGTGAGGGCGCCCTCCCTTCATTTGTTCTGCTGAGAATATCGCATCTTTTGGAGCATCACGTGCCATCACGTGACGGGTGTTTAAATAGAGTATGTTAAAGCCTCTGCCAAGGGTCATGTGGGTCACGTGAGGTACTGCCTCAAAGGGGTTTTTTTTTGTAGATCTTTTTGGGGGTCACGTGGTGACACGTGACCCTGCCTCTATGTATGTTCTTTAGAAGATCTGTTAATCCCTTTCAGGAATTAAATTCCTCGTAGGGTTGAACCCTGACAATAATTTCAGAGGAATTAAATTCCTACTTCCTTTTGAAGATTTATATTCTGAACACTGAATTTTCTGTAGAAATTGAATTCCTCATATACGTGAAGAACTGAAATAGGGGTTAAACCCTAATAAAAGCTTTAAGGAATTAAACTCCCATTTAAAGAATTATTCTGGGGATTGAGATTAAGGGAATTAAATTCCTGTTGTTTTAACAGAACTAAGTTCTTAACCAGGGTTAAACCCTGATTCTGTTCATCCTGAAGGAATTAAATTCCCATAACATAGGGTCAAACCCTAATTTTATTTTAAAGGAATTAAATTCCTATAGTTCTATGAGAATTAAATTCTCATGCTTCCATTCCCTCTCTATGCTTTGGATCTGCATGGCAGGATCTCAACCCATTGAGAATTAAATTCTCAACTCAAGGGGAGATGTGCACTTTACAGATCCTCCAACCAAGAGAGAACTATGTTCTTCTGTTTTTATATCAGAGTTAAACTCTGTTGAGAATTAAATTCTCTTTTCCTTTCAAAAAGCCTTCCCTTTCTTACCTAGGGCTTTCTTTTGCAGAAGATCCAAATTTCTCCAAAGTATCAAGGCTCCCCTCTCTTTTTCTCGATCCCTTCTGCCTCTCTCTCCCTCTCTATGTGTGTCTCTTGGCTCCTATTTATAGGAGAAGCAGCCGAATCAATTAGTTTTGGTGAATCTTTCATTGAGAGATTTGATTTGTATTCACCATTCGTTTTGGATCTTTGGATTATTAGGTGAATTTTATTCACCATTGGATTTTAAATCTAGAGATTCTCCTTTGTTATTTCGGTTAGATTTAAAGGGAAAATCTTTTCAAATTCGAGATTTTCCCATAGATAGATGATATTTAATCACCTTTAAATCTTTAATTTAATCGGTTGCTTTGGAAAGATTTAAGAGGTCTTTTCTCAGAATTTAATTTCTGTTAACAGATAGGCTTTGAAAGCCGGTCACGTGTGACCACGTGACCCTTGGTCACGTGTGGGCACATGACCTCCTTGGAACGAGCCCTCTTCTTCTTTTGGGCTCTGCCTTCTGGTCGCTGCTTAGCTGCCACGTGCCACCACGTGACCCCTGGTCACGTGTGAGCACGTGACCCTCGTCTGGAGCCTTTTTCTTGATTCAATCAGGGAATTGAGTCTGCCGCTTTTGAGTGTCACGTGCCAACACGTGACCCTGGTCATGTGGGAGCACGTGACCCTTTCTGAAGCCCTTTTCTTTGATGTAGTTGGGAAACTGAATATGCCTTGCCGATACTTTTAGATGTCACGTGCCAACACGTGACTGCTGGTCACGTGTAAGCACGTGACCCTTTTCTGAAGCCTTTTCCGTAGGCTTTCCTGATTTTAAATCAGGAAACAAATGCCCCCACAGCGTTGTTCTCACGTGTCCGCACGTGAGTGCAACGCTGTCACCTTTTGTGACCGTTGGATTCCTCTAGGGATTTGGGGGAGATGAAACGTTTCCATCACCTCCTATAAATATTGGGGTCGTTTCAGCGACGCCTCCACTTTGTTCATCTTCTGCCTTGCACACTTTTTCTGAGAATTTAATTCTCTTCTTCCAGAGCTTAGTTCTCTGTCTTGAAACAATCTTCAAAGTTTAACTCTGTTCAAGTGACCCTTTTCCTCAGGTAATGTTCTTGGACAAACAGCGAACTTCCACATTCCTTTGGATTTTAAATCCAAAACAAGGGTTTTTACTCTTTTTCAACAAGGAACCCATTTTTCTTCAAGTTTTTCCATAAGAATAGGAAACCACCTAACCTTCGAACTGTAGATCTCTTAGGGTTTAGATGATCTTTGGGGAGATGATGATGGTGTTTCAACTCCATGGAATTTAATTCCATCCAAAAATGTTTCTGGGAATTTAATTCCCCTCTCTTAATAAGGAATTTAATTCCAATGAAGAACTCAGTTTCTTTACACGGAGGCTTTTTGGGGTCTCTTGACCCGAGGTTGTCCTTCTGCAATTAATAAAACAGGAGCTTTCTAATGATTCTCATGACCTTTATTTCAGGTATCATGGATGCCCATCTGTATGGTCTTGACGAGATAATTTCCTATGGGAATATTCGTGCACTGGGCCGCAGTCAGAACCAGGAGTTCACCGATGCTCAGTGTGCCGAGATCATGAGCCGCTTTGAAGAGTACAACCATCGGCTACTCCCCCGTCGCTCTTCTCTTCTGAGGCTGATCGTGCTGGCGATCCGGGAGGCACTTCCTCTCTTTTGCACCGGCATACCGCTCAGGGCCTTGGACACTGCTGAGGATAAGGTACATTCGGTGTACCTGATGGGCTTGATCTCAAAGAGGAGGCGAGATCACCTCATCGATCTCTTGCACTAAGCCTTTCAGCAGTCAGCCATACTTGCCGCCTATCGGAGGGTGGAGGATATTCGTGAGGATCCCGACGCTTGCGACCGCGAGAGGAAGCATACTCTGGAGGTTTGAAATGCTTGGAGAATCCTGGACAAAGTTAATCTTGAGTTTCTCAACCCATGCCCTGCGTCTGAAGTCTTACCATTGTAAATGTGTCCTCTTTATTTTGTATGAACTTCTTGAAAGATTCAGTGACAAGTTTTATTATGTCTTTCCATGTTTGCATGCCTTTCTCTGGGATTTTATCATTTTGCTACTGTTGTTGTTGGTGCTTTCAATATGCAGGGTGCTACTCCATTTTTTTTAGTGTACATCAGGTTTAGGCCTCACGTGTTCTGCACGTGGGGTCCCTTGATAGGGCTGTTCACAAAATTTTCCCATGCCATATTTTCAGTGCACAATATCAGATGCAGAAAAAGGGCCTTGGAAATAGTTCCATCACCTTGATTTTCGATGCCTTTCCTTTTTTGGGCCTTGGAAATAGCTTCACCATGCAAGATTTTCCGCACACAGCACTTAATGCACTTCTTTATATATGAGGCTATAGCTTTCTTTTCCCTTCACAGAGAGATTTATATTATTTTTTTTTTATTTTGGTGTAACTTGTCTTGAGAAACAAACGAGAGCCATGGCCTGCAATCGCCCTCATGCTCGTCGACAGCCATGGGAAGTTCCTATTGAGGAGATGATCCCCCGCTTTGCTGCTCGGTTGGTGGATCCCCTCCTTACCGACAACGAATGCGACTCAGCCATGCATGAACTCTCGATCCGTAGGGGGTCCCCCCTCCCGATGGGTTCCCTCTGGCTCCGTATGATTCTCATGGCCGTGCTTGCCGACATCCCTCCTCACCCGGCGGAGATGACCCTGGCGATGCTTGACGCGGCGGAAGAAAAGCTCGAGGGCTTTCATGAAGCGTGTCTGATTACTCAGGCTTTGAAGGATTGCTCAATTCATCTGCTGAGTCAGATAAAGGCCCAGCGAGCTATTATGTTTACTTTCGCGGACGAACATGGCACCAATCGATGGGGAGCGACTCCTCGCGAGAACCGTCGCTTTGACGTGCTGGAGAGAGCGGAGAGAGAGATGGAGAACCTTGTTCTTTGTTTTGTTAACCCTTGTGCCATTGATCCCGTGTTTGGTGACCTTTTTCCATTAGCGTAGCATTTTTAAATTAGTCCCTCTTTTTCCTTATATTTTATGCCGAACTTCCCTGTAGGCTTGGTGCTAGAATGTATGTTTCCGCTTGCATAAATAAACTTTGTATTCTTCTCATGAGAACTTTCTTTAATTGCAAATGCTATCATCACTTTCATGCGTATCAGACCTTCTTGGGCATTATGTTCATACGATTGCAAATGCTATTTTTATTTTTTTTGAATACTCATATGATTGCGAATGCATGCTTGAAATATGTCGGAAATCTTTCTTGTCGCTTTTCACATCAGGTGATGTGAGCGCGTTTTAGATCGATTATTCCCGTTAACCGGAAGCCCATTTATACGGTCTTGTAAATGTCTTGTTTCCAAGGCTGTGGTCACGAAAGCGAGCTTACGTGGCCTAATAGAGCGACACGTAGCGAACATATTGTTGTGCGGGAAAAGGGCTCGGCCGTAAATTTTCGGAGAGGGAGCTAGCTTCCAAGGTGCTGAGCGAGCTTCGCGCCACTCTTACCGCCAAGGCCAACAAAGCGTATGAACTCTGGCGGGTGCTTTAGGAGTCCATCAAAGAGGTGGTGGCTCTCGACAAAGCTGCCGCGTTCACTCGTGAAAGGGTCGAGGCTCATAAAGCCACCGAGAAAGAGCTCGAAGCTCGGCTTGCTTCGTATCAGGCTCAGCAAGCTCAGGCGGAGGCTCGTCTTCTGGAGATCTTGCGTCATGAAGCCGTGGCTCAGCAACAAAATGATGAGCTGGTAAAATTACTGCACCGCCCGCCGGCTTGAGGACTTGTATCTTTTCCCCTTTTTTGTACATACTCATGGGTGAGAGTATCTTTCTTTTTTTGTTTCTTTCATGAATTGTACTTTGTATCCATTTTGGGTTATGAATAAAAGATACATTTTTCTTCTCAATGGTGTGTCCCCTTTTTATTGAATGTATTCTGCGGATATTCTATCTTGATCTCCTTGCAGGACAGTGATGGCACAGGGTTAAGATCTGCTTCCTAAGACTTTTGCATTTTATGAGCCACGAGGGTCTCATAAAGAGTTTTTTTTCCCTACAGGTCGAGAGGATCCCATAGGTGTAAGTTTTTCTTAAGAATCGTGGGGATTCTTAAGCGGGTTTTCCCTTGAGAGTCGTAAGGATCTTACAAGAGAGTTTTTCTTCCTTACAGGTCGTGAGAACTTGTAAGTGCTGGATGTGGTCACCGTTGTCCGTTTTTTACGGAGTCAGGGGTTTCTCCAGGTATCGTAGTTTAAAGACGTCGCGGTCAAGGTTAAGGACCTCATAGTCCGTGGATTTAAGGACTCCACAATCCGATGTTAGTTTTAAGACATCACGGTCAAGGTTAAGGACTTCATAGTCCGTGGATTTAGGGACTCCACAGTCCGATGTTAGTTTTAAGACATCACGGTCAAGGTTAAGGACCTCATAGTCCGTGGATTTAAGGACTCCACAGTCCGATGTTAGTTTTAAGACATCACGGTCAAGGTTAAGGACCTCATAGTCCGTGGATTTAGGGACTCCACAGTCCGATGTTAGGTTGCAGGGACCCGTCACCTCTTTGAAGACGTTGAGGAATTACAGCGTTAAGCATCAAAGGAGTGAAGAGATGTACCCTTAAACTAAGGCAGAATCCATAGGGAATCGGGGTGGTTGATCGTTAGTTTTAAGACATCACGGTCGAGGTTAAGGACATCATAGTCCGTGGATTTTAAGGACTCCACAGTCCGGTATTTGCTCTGGATGCTTCACACGGGTTCACTGCCGTGCTTGGCGAGGACCAGGCTCCGCTCTGGGCGTTTTCCGCGGGGTCAAAGAGTGACATTATCCGCGTTCCACGTAACCAGGAATTTTGCACTAGATGCTTCACACGGGTTCACTGCCGTGCTCGGCGAGGACTAGGCTCCACTCTGGATGCTTCACACGGGTTCACTGCCGTGCTTTGCGAGGACCAGGATCCGCTCTGGACGTTTTCCACGGGGTCAAAGAGTGACGTTATCCGCGTTCCACGTAACCAGGAATTTTGCACTAGATGCTTCACACGGGTTCACTGCCGTGCTCGGCGAGGACTAGGCTCCGCTCTGGATGCTTCACACGGGTTCACTGCCGTGCTCTGCGAGGACCAGGATCCGCTCTGGACGTTTTCCACGGGGTCAAAGAGTGACGTTATCCGCGTTCCACGTAACCAGGAATTTTGCACTAGATGCTTCACACGGGTTCACTGCCGTGCTCGGCGAGGACTAGGCTCCACTCTGGATGCTTCACACGGGTTCACTGCCGTGCTCCACGAGGACCAGGATCCGCTCTGGACGTTTTCCACGGGGTCAAAGAGTGACGTTATCCGCGTTCCACGTAACCAGGAATTTTGCTGATCGTATCCGCATTTCATGGGATTGGGGTTTGACTGTTGGCGATATGTATACCACCGAGCCATGGAACTGGGAGTTGCCGCTGTTCCGCTTAGCTTAGAGTTGTGTCCGTTGTTACGAGACGAGTGTTGAAACTATCTCCAGGTCTCCTTTGGCACGTCGAGACTTGGCTTCTTCTTCTGATGAAACCTGGGGGAGACGTATGATCCCTTTTTGTTTACGCCCTTGGATTGTGTACAGGGTGTGATGGAACATCACCTGTAGGGTATAAATTGAAACTTTTTTTTATCTTTTATTTCATTTTCCACGATGCTCTATCATTTCAGCTTTTATATCGCGGAGGTCGCGATTGCCCCATCATTTCGGCTATTTTTCGCGGTGCCCAATCATTTCGGCTATTTATTTATTTTCTGCTCGCTGCTTTTTATTGCGAGTTGCCCCATCATTTTGGCTATTTCGTATGCATGCGTGGCTTGCTAGCTTTTTCGCCGCAAGCTTGGATTTTAGACACCGATTTCAGCATCAGCACCGCTACAACTGGGATGTTTCTAGGAGCGAATCATCATTTGCCTCTGTCGATGTTGAACAAAGGTGGCTTAGTAAACAGGGTTAAGGGTCCTGTCGACCAAGGCTTTTAACTTCATGAGCCTAAGGGTCTCACAAAGGTATTTCTCCCTACAAGTCATGAGGATCTTGTAGGTGTGTTTTCTCCCTAGGGATCGTGAGGATTCCTAAGTGTATGTTCCTCTGTAAGTCGTAAGGATCCTACAAGAGGGTTTTCTCCTTATAAGTCGAGAGGAATTATAAGGGTTGTTCACCATATGGACACGTCCCTAGTCACGGGTATGACTTTGCTGGGGAAATGTTTATTCGCGCTCGTGGATTGTATACAAGGGTCAGTATTGAGCCACTTGTAGGGCAATATCGAAGGTTGTGGGGGATTTGCTTAAGAACAGGTTTAGGTTTAGGAGCGTTGGCCTCCACCCGAGCATGCAGTTGGGCAGATTTGCTCGAAGTCTCACCACGCTCCTTACGCCTTGAAGTAACTTCTTGTTCGAGACGGCGGAAGTAAGAAGCGCTCTGCTCAATCCACGCTGCTCTTTGATTGCGGGCGGCTAAGGTCTCAGGAGCGGGACGCATCGACTCTAGCTGATGTAGGCGAGCCTCGATCTCCTTGCAATAGTTAATCCAGGATGCGATGACGCCCTCATCATGAAAATTCACGAGTATCACCAGCATTGGGTTAACCGCCGTGGCGAAGTCTGCAGCAGATGTAGGAGTTTCAACGTCGATTTCCTCGACGTAATCACTCAACATGTGTAGACTATTCGCTGCCCCTTTCGAAGATGGACGTCTCAGATAAGGACCTGCCGGCATTATGATGCGAGGCTCGAAGGGCGCTGAGACCGGAACGGCAGCTGAAAAGAAACAAGATATGATCAGATAACAGTTCAGGAAATAAAAAAGAAGTAGTCATCAATATGATAGTAACTGTACCAGCTGAGGCAGATGGCAAGGCCGGAAAGGCCGGTGGCGCGACCGATCTTTCGTCTCCTCCTTCGATTTGTAGCACTGCAACCAGGACAAGGGAAAATTAGAAATAATTCTGGTACTAAAAAGAGAAAGACACCAGTTGAAAACTATACTCACCAGCGCCACTGGAGGAAGAAGCAAGTTCAGATGGGAAGGAGAAGTGTGGGAGCAACACCTGATAGAGATGGTCAAAAAGCACTCCTGAAAGACACAACAGTGTGACTTCAGTACATAAGTTATACGTCTGAAAGATAAGATCAATAAGTTGCAAACCCATACCTTCCAACATCTTCGATGGTATGAGAGAGGGCTGAGAGGTGACCACCGCCAAGGCAGTAGTTGAAGGCGCTCCCTCGAGCAATGGGGCATCAGCACTAGCTGCACTTGCGTTACGAACAAATGTGAACTTGTCAAGAAGGATTGTAAGATAAAAAAAGATAGTAACTTGGGATTTACCTGATGAGCTGCCGGCCGAAACGGAGGCGACTCCCTCCTCCACTGACATGAGGCCACCGCCCGTAGCCTCATCGCCCGACTCAATGGGGGCCGTCGTCATACTCGCGCGGCCAGGAGACGGCGGAAGACCGTAGACGGGGAGGGCAATAATCGGAGCATTGCCGGACACTTGAGAAAGAGCAGCTGGCTCTTCCCCAAGAGTCGTGCCCATCTCACCCGCAACTTCTTCGGTCTCGGCAGTCGTCGTCATCTCATCCGCCACCACCATGAAGTCACTGGTCTTAAGCGTCTCATCCGCCGCCACCCCAGGTTCAGTAATAGTGATCATATCATTTGCCGCCATCTCAGGCTCGGCATCAACAACCTCTTCGGGTGCGGCTCCTCCAGCCCCCAACTCAGGCTCAGTAACCCTGGCGACGTTGCCCACTGTCGTCTCGGGTTCGGCCGGTGCCTCCTCCTCTGTTTCCTTGGGTTCGACGGTCTCCGCCTCCCCCTCGGTCTGACTTGGTCCTGCAGGATAGAATATATAAGAACCGACGGCTTTATAATTCTTACAACAAGATTCTGAAAGAAAAATTACCCGAAGTGGACTTGTCATTAGCTTCCCGAACCGCACGCGCTACCTGTCTGCGTGCGGAAGATAGACCGGCCGGGAGCTCTTCAGAAGGAGAAGCAGAGAGGATAATAGTACTTGGGCCCGCTTCCGTGGCCAAAGCAGCCCTACGCGCTTTCGCCTCGCGCCTCAGCCGCTTCCTCTCCTCCCGAGCCGTTGAGACGGACCTCACCAGAGCCTCTCTCATTGAGGCGTCTTCGTCCGTGAACAGGGATGCCTCCAAATTTTTCAAGGCATCCCTCGTCGTTTTGTCAAGTTGAGGCTCCCGCGGCAGCCTCGAGGAAGTTGGAACTTCAGTAGAGGATCCGGGGATAGCCCCCACATCAGCTTGCGCAACCCCTGCAAAGAAACAAAGGAAGGAGGTTAGATTGGCCATCAGAGAAGAAGACAAAAAATTTCTGATAAGGCGATACGTACCAATGCCCATTAAAGCGCGCTTATTCTCTTCCTCCTGGAAGGTTTTCAAAGAAGCAGCGATGGCTTCTTCGGTATTGACCCCTGTTTAAAAAAGGAGAAAACATTAGTCAAAAACAATGATAAAAAAAATGTGTGATAAAATGACGAAGAAAGCAACTAATGGTTACCTGACTCAGCAAGTTTACTCAACATCGCTTTGAGCCTTGCGGATCGCTCAGAAGTTGCAATAGCAGCCGCCAAATCGGTGTCTGCGGGGTCTACCGAGAAGCCCTTATTGCTTCCATATTCGCTTATTCCTTCGGTAAGAGGGCTTCAGGCTCTAAACCGAGGATCGCATCAAGTGAGAGGAGCGACTTCTTCTTCTTTTGCTCGCTGGCTTTGGATGCACCCGGGGCTGATTTGCGCTTGGCAGACACCTTGGGGCGGCGGGTCCCAATATCCGCGCCTGCGCCGGACTTCGAAGATACCACCTTTACCACTTCCGCTGGAGCACGGGGGGTTGGTGGCGCATCCACAATATCGCGAAGCGGCAATCCACGCGGAGGGCTCATCACGCGCGGAGGTCCAATTCCAGCACCTTTCAATGGAGGAATGACCAGGGTCCTCGGCTTCAGGGGAGCCTTGCGATCGCCGCCAGGAGGCGCACCTTTGCGATCGACCAGCATGCGTTTTTCCATTTGGATAACTGGACCCATAGCATGCGCATACCAAGACACGTGTACGTTGAGGATCTTGGGGACGCAGCTTGGCTCGCTAATGAAGAAATAGGAACCCGTGTTAGGCCGCATGAAGTGGTGCATCGCGTTCTTTATCCCCTCTCGGCTAACCACGGGCTTTTCCAAGAAAGCTTCCATTGGGATCCCTTGGTTGTTGCTCGATTGCTGAGCAAACCGGTGCGGATTATACCTCATAAAGAGTGCTGTCTCATTCTGCCTGAACACCAAGTAGCCCGGCCGAATGGAGTAGAGATGGAGGATTTCCCGAGCCTTCAATATGGAAGCTTCGTCTTTAAAGTCATCGCGTAGTGACACAACCGACTTGGTGGTCTCTGAGCCTATTGTTATGACCTTATCCAAGAAAGAAGTCTTCGCTCCAACCAGGCGTGGTCGAAGGAGCAGTCCCCTAGCCTCCCGCGGAGGTGCAACTACTATCGAAGCCCCGACCAGCCGTATGACCCTCGGGAGTCTGCATCTCTCAAAAAAGGGAGGAATCTTATAGGCGCCGAACACCCCGTGCACGTGCATTTCCATCCAAGAGGTAAAATAGTGCATCGGGAAGTTGGCGGGTTGCACCCCAGGCTCACTAGCGTCCGCCGCTACGCTAAGTCCATTATAAAGGTAAGCCAGCCCGGCGATTCCTACTGACAACTGCAAACCAACCACCATCCGATGCGCTGGGTAGAAAACAGATGGCCGCATGTGGCGCGGGTGCATAGGGAGCGCAAAGTGGCACAGCCACAAGCCCAGGAACCCTACAAAAAAGGTCTCCTCATCCATGCCTGGGACGGCAATTTCTGAAAAAGGGATGACGGCGGCACTAGGGAGATAAAAGTCTTTGTGGTTATCCTCCGACGCAGGTCGACGATCCAAACCGAACCCAAAAGGGTCGTCGAGCTGGGCGAACTTCTTGCTCCGCTCCGATAGAAACTCCGGCCGAACGAAGCGGGCAATAAAATCTGCAAAACTGATGCCCCGAACGCCCGATTCCAAATAGAGTCCTTCATAGATCTCCAACACTTTAACCAAGCCTGGGTACTGGTGCTGAATAGCGTTCTCTGGCATCAAATCAAACATCAGCGGCTTGGTAGCAAAGACGTATTCATCGGGAGGAAGCAACTCCTCGTAAAGCTCTCCCCTCATCGGCAGACCCGAGATTTCAGCAAACTCCTCAAAAGAGATAGAAACTTCCCGGTCCGTCATCAGGAAGGTATGGGTGGGGATGTTCCATTGCTAGATAAAAGCCTTAACCCACCACGTTTTAGGAGAAGGATACTCAAAGAGTGAGACGTAAATGGCCGAGTACAACCAATTCTCATCAGATAAGTCCTCTTCGCTGATAGGATGTACCGGGCCCATTGCAAGTATCCGGCAGGCGGTCGTGGAATCAATCCAATATTGTAGGCTTGTCCCCAAGGGCGTGCTTCACCCTGACAAATTCGCCTCCCTAAGATGTCTATTACTGGCGGCGGCTGCACGGGGATAGCACCAATCGCAGGCTGGAGGAGGTCGTCTGAATTCCAATTTTTGACCTCCACGGCATGCTTCACCGGGGGTTCATCTACGTAGGGGAGTGAAGACATTGGCTCAGACGGCGTGGCGAAACCGAAACTTCGACGACCCTGGATGATCTCATTATACCATTTACCCCACAAGTGAAGGCTCTTATGCTCGGGGTCATGATCCTTAATGAGAGCGAGCATTATTCGGTCCGCTGGTGCCTGGGGAAACCCTTCCTCCGAGCGAACAAACGGAAAGGACAAATTGGCAGACATGTTTCCTGCGAAGAGACAAAAATTAGCCGTCAGTATTATAATTCCAACACTCAACATTTTAAAATTCTTACACCACACTGCAATGCAGTGGGTAGGGGGACCAAATGGGGACCCACAAAATCTGGATGACAATATGTCAGTCAATAAGACAACCTCATCATTGGATGAGATTGTCAATTGGTCCCTAGGAAAACATTCCCATTAATAATAAGAAAAAAGAACCCCTAGAGACAAGGAGAAAATCTCCTCTTTCAGAGCAAAGCTCTGTCACAGAGTGACACTTGTCAAATTCTGGTCTCAGGAGAATAAGATTCCTTAAAAGAGCCTAGCTCTA
This sequence comes from Agapanthus africanus, assembly GCA_030015575.1. Lineage (NCBI taxonomy): Eukaryota > Viridiplantae > Streptophyta > Magnoliopsida > Asparagales > Amaryllidaceae > Agapanthus > Agapanthus africanus. The sequence goes on from CM057338.1 coordinate 29,142,594, forward strand.
TAATAATGATGGAAAAATCCATCAAAAAGAAATTTTAACTCCTGAAGATAAATTTTTTTTGAGATCTTAAAGATCTATGAAAAACTTTTAGGAGTTCTTCATTTGATCCATGAGCAAAGCTCTGTTCATGGGTTAAAACCCATGAACAAGATCTCTGTAGATCTATGAACTTTGGAGAGCAAGGCTCTGTTAATGAACCCCCAAAAAGGGTTTTAGATCAAAGATCTATGAGAGCAAGGCTCTATTAATCAACTTTAATTTAATTTAATTATTATACCTAATATGGTTTTAAGTTCTGAACTCTGGAGTTCTTAGGAAAAAGCAAGAGCAAGGCTCTAAAATTCTTAAGCAAGTGCAAGGCTCTGAAAATCAAGATTCTTGAAAGTGGTAAAAAATTACCAAGGACCAAGGGTCCTATTTATAGGCGCCTGCGCCCCTTCAGATCACCCATTGATCCAACGGTTGGGATCCTGCCACTGTCGCACTCACGTGCGCGCCACGTGAGCGCAACGGTGGGGGGGCATTTGTTTCCTCCAATCAGAGCGAAGCTCTGTTGGAGATTCAAAATTCAAATTTTGAAGCAACGCTTCAAATCCCTGGCGCAACGCGCCACGTGTCAGGCGCAGATATATCAGCGCAGCGCCCAAAGCAGCGCACCCAATCAGAGCAAAGCTCTTGTTCCCCTCCGAATGGCGGCGCGACTGGGGCTGTCTCGCCTGAGATTCGGGGTAGATGCTAATTGGTGCTATCCGTCCACTTCTCCGAAGATACCAAGTTGATTTATGGCACCATGTATCGAAGGTTTGAACGGATGCGTCCGATGTAGCAGACTTCGTCAGATTCCCCCTCGCTTGAGGGGTTTTTGATTGTGGGGACGCTCTTCCCTGCAGGCGCAAGCCCCTGCAGTTAATTACGCTACCGCATTGCGGTAACAACTTTCTCCTTCTCCAGATGGTCACTTCGTGTCGTATGTGTTTGTTTTGTGTTTTGTTGCCCGTAGATTGTATACGGAGACTGAGTTATGTCGTCGCCCGTAGGGCGTGGAGTAGTCCAAATCCGTATTATCTTAGATTTGGTTTTGGGGTTTGGGTTTAAGGGTACGTTAGCCTCATTTGAGCCTAAGATCGACTTAAACGTTTGTTAAGGATGCGTTAGTCTAGTTTTTAGACTAAGATCAACTTAACAGGATCGTTTAGATCTGACAAGAGAGCAATAAAAGGGGGCTCTGTTGTTTAGTTTAGTGACGTTGCGGTCGGTAGGTAGTTTAGGGACATTGCGGTCCATGGGTAGTTTAAGGACATTGCGGTCCATAGGTAGTTTAAGGACATTGCGGTCCAATGTTAGTTTTAAGACATTGCGGTCAAGGTTAAGGACCTCATAGTCCATGGGTTTAAGGACCCCACAGTCCGTTGTTAGTTTTAAGACATCTCGGCCAAGGTTAAGGACGTCATAGTCCATGGGTTTAAGGACCCTACGGTCCGTTGTTAGTTTTAAGACATCTCGGTCAAGGTTAAGGACCTCATAGTCCATGAGTTTAAGGACCCCACAGTCCGTATTAATATGTGGTCATCGGGACCCGTCACCTCTTTGAAGACGTTGAGGAATTACAACGCCGAGTATCAAAGGAGTGAAGAGATGTACCCTTAAACCGAGGTAGATTAAATAATCTTTGACCCAATTTGGAATCAAGACCAATTAATTATATTATGAGCCCATTGGCTCAGTTGAATTTGAATCGAGGACTTATGGCCAGCTTGGGCTAAGTCCAATCATGTTTAGGATATTGGCCCTCTGTCGGTCCATTGAAGAAGAGGCTTTGCCTCTGGCCATTTAGCCAATTGGGCCAATCAGTGTTGAACACTGGGAATGAGATTGATAAGTTAGTGTTTTAACACTAAAAGACAGTTGGTGTTAAACACCAGCAACAGGGGGTTCAAATTAGTGTTAAACACTAGAGCAAACCAGTGTCGAACACTAGCAGCAGAGGCTTCAAATTAGTGTTAAACACTAAGAAATTCAGTGTTAAACACCACAGATAAAGTTCTTCGATTAGTGTTGAACACTAAGGCCAAACAGTGTTTTAACACTGGATTCAGGGGTTCCACTTTAGCGTTAGACGCTGAGGCAAGAGGGGTCACGTGGTAGCACGTGAGGGCGCCCTCCCTTCATTTGTTCTGCTGAGAATATCGCATCTTTTGGAGCATCACGTGCCATCACGTGACGGGTGTTTAAATAGAGTATGTTAAAGCCTCTGCCAAGGGTCATGTGGGTCACGTGAGGTACTGCCTCAAAGGGGTTTTTTTTTGTAGATCTTTTTGGGGGTCACGTGGTGACACGTGACCCTGCCTCTATGTATGTTCTTTAGAAGATCTGTTAATCCCTTTCAGGAATTAAATTCCTCGTAGGGTTGAACCCTGACAATAATTTCAGAGGAATTAAATTCCTACTTCCTTTTGAAGATTTATATTCTGAACACTGAATTTTCTGTAGAAATTGAATTCCTCATATACGTGAAGAACTGAAATAGGGTTAAACCCTAATAAAAGCTTTAAGGAATTAAACTCCCATTTAAAGAATTATTCTGGGGATTGAGATTAAGGGAATTAAATTCCTGTTGTTTTAACAGAACTAAGTTCTTAACCAGGGTTAAACCCTGATTCTGTTCATCCTGAAGGAATTAAATTCCCATAACATAGGGTCAAACCCTAATTTTATTTTAAAGGAATTAAATTCCTATAGTTCTATGAGAATTAAATTCTCATGCTTCCATTCCCTCTCTATGCTTTGGATCTGCATGGCAGGATCTCAACCCATTGAGAATTAAATTCTCAACTCAAGGGGAGATGTGCACTTTACAGATCCTCCAACCAAGAGAGAACTATGTTCTTCTGTTTTTATATCAGAGTTAAACTCTGTTGAGAATTAAATTCTCTTTTCCTTTCAAAAAGCCTTCCCTTTCTTACCTAGGGCTTTCTTTTGCAGAAGATCCAAATTTCTCCAAAGTATCAAGGCTCCCCTCTCTTTTTCTCGATCCCTTCTGCCTCTCTCTCCCTCTCTATGTGTGTCTCTTGGCTCCTATTTATAGGAGAAGCAGCCGAATCAATTAGTTTTGGTGAATCTTTCATTGAGAGATTTGATTTGTATTCACCATTCGTTTTGGACCTTTGGATTATTAGGTGAATTTTATTCACCATTGGATTTTAAATCTAGAGATTCTCCTTTGTTATTTCGGTTAGATTTAAAGGGAAAATCTTTTCAAATTCGAGATTTTCCCATAGATAGATGATATTTAATCACCTTTAAATCTTTAATTTAATCGGTTGCTTTAGAAAGATTTAAGAGGTCTTTTCTCAGAATTTAATTTCTGTTAACAGATAGGCTTTGAAAGCCGGTCACGTGTGACCACGTGACCCTTGGTCACGTGTGGGCACATGACCTCCTTGGAACGAGCCCTCTTCTTCTTTTGGGCTCTGCCTTCTGGTCGCTGCTTAGCTGTCACGTGCCACCACGTGACCCCTGGTCACGTGTGAGCACGTGACCCTCGTCTGGAGCCTTTTTCTTGATTCAATCAGGGAATTGAGTCTGCCGCTTTTGAGTGTCACGTGCCAACACGTGACCCTGGTCATGTGGGAGCACGTGACCCTTTCTGAAGCCCTTTTCTTTGATGTAGTTGGGAAACTGAATATGCCTTGCCGATACTTTTAGATGTCACGTGCCAACACGTGACTGCTGGTCACGTGTAAGCACGTGACCCTTTTCTGAAGCCTTTTCCGTAGGCTTTCCTGATTTTAAATCAGGAAACAAATGCCCCCACAGCGTTGTTCTCACGTGTCCGCACGTGAGTGCAACGCTGTCACCTTTTGTGACCGTTGGATTCCTCTAGGGATTTGGGGGAGATGAAACGTTTCCATCACCTCCTATAAATATTGGGGTCGTTTCAGCGACGCCTCCACTTTGTTCATCTTCTGCCTTGCACACTTTTTCTGAGAATTTAATTCTCTTCTTCCAGAGCTTAGTTCTCTGTCTTGAAACAATCTTCAAAGTTTAACTCTGTTCAAGTGACCCTTTTCCTCAGGTAATGTTCTTGGACAAACAGCGAACTTCCACATTCCTTTGGATTTTAAATCCAAAACAAGGGTTTTTACTCTTTTTCAACAAGGAACCCATTTTTCTTCAAGTTTTTCCATAAGAATAGGAAACCACCTAACCTTCGAACTGTAGATCTCTTAGGGTTTAGATGATCTTTGGGGGGATGATGATGGTGTTTCAACTCCATGGAATTTAATTCCATCCAAAAATGTTTCTGGGAATTTAATTCCCCTCTCTTAATAAGGAATTTAATTCCAATGAAGAACTCAGTTTCTTTACACGGAGGCTTTTTGGGGTCTCTTGACCCGAGGTTGTCCTTCTGCAATTAATAAAACAGGAGCTTTCTAATGATTCTCATGACCTTTATTTCAGGTATCATGGATGCCCATCTGTATGGTCTTGACGAGATAATTTCCTATGGGAATATTCGTGCACTGGGCCGCAGTCAGAACCAGGAGTTCACCGATGCTCAGTGTGCCGAGATCATGAGCCGCTTTGAAGAGTACAACCATCGGCTACTCCCCTGTCGCTCTTCTCTTCTGAGGCTGATCGTGCTGGCGATCCGGGAGGCACTTCCTCTCTTTTGCACCGGCATACCGCTCAGGGCCTTGGACACTGCTGAGGATAAGGTACATTCGGTGTACCTGATGGGCTTGATCTCAAAGAGGAGGCGAGATCACCTCATCGATCTCTTGCACTAAGCCTTTCAGCAGTCAGCCATACTTGCCGCCTATCGGAGGGTGGAGGATATTCGTGAGGATCCCGACGCTTGCGACCGCGAGAGGAAGCATACTCTGGAGGTTCGAAATGCTTGGAGAATCCTGGACAAAGTTAATCTTGAGTTTCTCAACCCATGCCCTGCGTCTGAAGTCTTACCATTGTAAATGTGTCCTCTTTATTTTGTATGAACTTCTTGAAAGATTCAGTGACAAGTTTTATTATGTCTTTCCATGTTTGCATGCCTTTCTCTGGGATTTTATCATTTTGCTACTGTTGTTGTTGGTGCTTTCAATATGCAGGGTGCTACTCCATTTTTTTTAGTGTACATCAGGTTTAGGCCTCACGTGTTCTGCACGTGGGGTCCCTTGATAGGGCTGTTCACAAAATTTTCCCATGCCATATTTTCAGTGCACAATATCAGATGCAGAAAAAGGGCCTTGGAAATAGTTCCATCACCTTGATTTTCGATGCCTTTCCTTTTTTGGGCCTTGGAAATAGCTTCACCATGCAAGATTTTCCGCACACAGCACTTAATGCACTTCTTTATATATGAGGCTATAGCTTTCTTTTCCCTTCACAGAGAGATTTATATTATTTTTTTTTTATTTTGGTGTAACTTGTCTTGAGAAACAAACGAGAGCCATGGCCTGCAATCGCCCTCATGCTCGTCGACAGCCATGGGAAGTTCCTATTGAGGAGATGATCCCCCGCTTTGCTGCTCGGTTGGTGGATCCCCTCCTTACCGACAATGAATGCGACTCAGCCATGCATGAACTCTCGATCCGTAGGGGGTCCCCCCTCCCGATGGGTTCCCACTGGCTCCGTATGATTCTCATGGCCGTGCTTGCCGACATCCCTCCTCACCCGGCGGAGATGACCCTGGCGATGCTTGACGCGGCGGAAGAAAAGCTCGAGGGCTTTCATGAAGCGTGTCTGATTACTCAGGCTTTGAAGGATTGCTCAATTCATCTGCTGAGTCAGATAAAGGCCCAGCGAGCTATTATGTTTACTTTCGCGGACGAACATGGCACCAATCGATGGGGAGCGACTCCTCGCGAGAACCGTCGCTTTGACGTGCTGGAGAGAGCGGAGAGAGAGATGGAGAACCTTGTTCTTTGTTTTGTTAACCCTTGTGCCATTGATCCCGTGTTTGGTGACCTTTTTCCATTAGCGTAGCATTTTTAAATTAGTCCCTCTTTTTCCTTATATTTTATGCCGAACTTCCCTGTAGGCTTGGTGCTAGAATGTATGTTTCCGCTTGCATAAATAAACTTTGTATTCTTCTCATGAGAACTTTCTTTAATTGCAAATGCTATCATCACTTTCATGCGTATCAGACCTTCTTGGGCATTATGTTCATACGATTGCAAATGCTATTTTTATTTTTTTTGAATACTCATATGATTGCGAATGCATGCTTGAAATATGTCGGAAATCTTTCTTGTCGCTTTTCACATCAGGTGATGTGAGCGCGTTTTAGATCGATTATTCCCGTTAACCGGAAGCCCATTTATACGGTCTTGTAAATGTCTTGTTTCCAAGGCTGTGGTCACGAAAGCGAGCTTACGTGGCCTAATAGAGCGACACGTAGCGAACATATTGTTGTGCGGGAAAAGGGCTCGGCCGTAAATTTTCGGAGAGGGAGCTAGCTTCCAAGGTGCTGAGCGAGCTTCGCGCCACTCTTACCGCCAAGGCCAACAAAGCGTATGAACTCTGGCGGGTGCTTTAGGAGTCCATCAAAGAGGTGGTGGCTCTCGACAAAGCTGCCGCGTTCACTCGTGAAAGGGTCGAGGCTCATAAAGCCACCGAGAAAGAGCTCGAAGCTCGGCTTGCTTCGTATCAGGCTCAGCAAGCTCAGGCGGAGGCTCGTCTTCTGGAGATCTTGCGTCATGAAGCCGTGGCTCAGCAACAAAATGATGAGCTGGTAAAATTACTGCACCGCCCGCCGGCTTGAGGACTTGTATCTTTTCCCCTTTTTTGTACATACTCATGGGTGAGAGTATCTTTCTTTTTTTGTTTCTTTCATGAATTGTACTTTGTATCCATTTTGGGTTATGAATAAAAGATACATTTTTCTTCTCAATGGTGTGTCCCCTTTTTATTGAATGTATTCTGCGGATATTCTATCTTGATCTCCTTGCAGGACAGTGATGGCACAGGGTTAAGATCTGCTTCCTAAGACTTTTGCATTTTATGAGCCACGAGGGTCTCATAAAGAGTTTTTTTTCCCTACAGGTCGAGAGGATCCCATAGGTGTAAGTTTTTCTTAAGAATCGTGGGGATTCTTAAGCGGGTTTTCCCTTGAGAGTCGTAAGGATCTTACAAGAGAGTTTTTCTTCCTTACAGGTCGTGAGAACTTGTAAGTGCTGGATGTGGTCACCGTTGTCCGTTTTTTACGGAGTCAGGGGTTTCTCCAGGTATCGTAGTTTAAAGACGTCGCGGTCAAGGTTAAGGACCTCATAGTCCGTGGATTTAAGGACTCCACAATCCGATGTTAGTTTTAAGACATCACGGTCAAGGTTAAGGACTTCATAGTCCGTGGATTTAGGGACTCCACAGTCCGATGTTAGTTTTAAGACATCACGGTCAAGGTTAAGGACCTCATAGTCCGTGGATTTAAGGACTCCACAGTCCGATGTTAGTTTTAAGACATCACGGTCAAGGTTAAGGACCTCATAGTCCGTGGATTTAGGGACTCCACAGTCCGATGTTAGGTTGCAGGGACCCGTCACCTCTTTGAAGACGTTGAGGAATTACAGCGTCAAGCATCAAAGGAGTGAAGAGATGTACCCTTAAACTAAGGCAGAATCCATAGGGAATCGGGGTGGTTGATCGTTAGTTTTAAGACATCACGGTCGAGGTTAAGGACATCATAGTCCGTGGATTTTAAGGACTCCACAGTCCGGTATTTGCTCTGGATGCTTCACACGGGTTCACTGCCGTGCTTGGCGAGGACCAGGCTCCGCTCTGGGCGTTTTCCGCGGGGTCAAAGAGTGACGTTATCCGCGTTCCACGTAACCAGGAATTTTGCACTAGATGCTTCACACGGGTTCACTGCCGTGCTCGGCGAGGACTAGGCTCCGCTCTGGATGCTTCACACGGGTTCACTGCCGTGCTTTGCGAGGACCAGGATCCGCTCTGGACGTTTTCCACGGGGTCAAAGAGTGACGTTATCCGCGTTCCACGTAACCAGGAATTTTGCACTAGATGCTTCACACGGGTTCACTGCCGTGCTCGGCGAGGACTAGGCTCCGCTCTGGATGCTTCACACGGGTTCACTGCCGTGCTCTGCGAGGACCAGGATCCGCTCTGGATGTTTTCCACGGGGTCAAAGAGTGACGTTATCCGCGTTCCACGTAACCAGGAATTTTGCACTAGATGCTTCACACGGGTTCACTGCCGTGCTCGGCGAGGACTAGGCTCCACTCTGGATGCTTCACACGGGTTCACTGCCGTGCTCCACGAGGACCAGGATCCGCTCTGGACGTTTTCCACGGGGTCAAAGAGTGACGTTATCCGCGTTCCACGTAACCAGGAATTTTGCTGATCGTATCCGCATTTCATGGGATTGGGGTTTGACTGTTGGAGATATGTATACCACCGAGCCATGGAACTGGGAGTTGCCGCTGTTCCGCTTAGCTTAGAGTTGTGTCCGTTGTTACGAGACGAGTGTTGAAACTATCTCCAGGTCTCCTTTGGCACGTCGAGACTTGGCTTCTTCTTCTGATGAAACCTGGGGGAGACGTATGATCCCTTTTTGTTTACGCCCTTGGATTGTGTACAGGGTGTGATGGAACATCACCTGTAGGGTATAAATTGAAACTTTTTTTTTATCTTTTATTTCATTTTCCACGATGCTCTATCATTTCAGCTTTTATATCGCGGAGGTCGCGATTGCCCCATCATTTCAGCTATTTTTCGCGGTGCCCAATCATTTCGGCTATTTATTTATTTTCTGCTCGCTGCTTTTTATTGCGAGTTGCCCCATCATTTTGGCTATTTCGTATGCATGCGTGGCTTGCTAGCTTTTTCGCCGCAAGCTTGGATTTTAGACACCGATTTCAGCATCAGCACCGCTACAACTGGGATGTTTCTAGGAGCGAATCATCATTTGCCTCTGTCGATGTTGAACAAAGGTGGCTTAGTAAACAGGGTTAAGGGTCCTGTCGACCAAGGCTTTTGACTTCATGAGCCTAAGGGTCTCACAAAGGTATTTCTCCCTACAAGTCATGAGGATCTTGTAGGTGTGTTTTCTCCCTAGGGATCGTGAGGATTCCTAAGTGTATGTTCCTCTGTAAGTCGTAAGGATCCTACAAGAGGGTTTTCTCCTTATAAGTCGAGAGGAATTATAAGGGTTGTTCACCATATGGACACGTCCCTAGTCACGGGTATGACTTTGCTGGGGAAATGTTTATTCGCGCTCGTGGATTGTATACAAGGGTCAGTATTGAGCCACTTGTAGGGTAATATCGAAGGTTGTGGGGGATTTGCTTAAGAACAGGTTTCGGTTTCTGTAACTTAAGACTTTCAAGTCTTATGAGCCGTGAGGGTCCCATAAGAGAATTCTCCTTACGAGTCGTAAGGATCTCGCAAGTGTATTTTCTCCTTAGGAATCGTGAGGATCCCTAAGTGCGTCTTTCCCTTGTGAGTCGTAAGGATCCCATGCGGGTGGTTTCTCCTTACAAGGTCGAGAGGATCTTGTAAGTGTCTTTTAACGAGGTTGCGCCCTTTCGGGTTTTCACAAACACTCGCCGGTAGTCCTGCTGTTTTTACTCACGGAGCCCTTTCGGGTTTTCATCCGTGCCCCTTTTGCTTATGGACATACCGTTTTTTTTCTTTTTCTCTTTTTTTTACAAGGTCGCCCCCTTTCGGGTTTTCACAAACACTTGCCGGTAGCCCTGCTGTTTTTACTCACGGAGCCATTTCGGGTTTTCATCCGTGCCCATTTTGCTTATGGACATACCGTTTTTTTATTTTATTTATTTTTTATTTATATATTTTTTCTTTCTCTTTTTTTTTTATCTCTTCAGCCTAAGGATGCTGCGGCAGTAGTTTAAGGACGTTTCGGTCCGTCGTTAGTTTAAGGACGTTTCGGTTCGTCGTTAGTTTACGGACGTTTCGGTCCATTCAGGGGAAGGCCGGCTACTGCTTATAAAGTCTGAGCTTAGGAAGATAGCGAGCGGACATAGTCGTCGTCATCTATCATTGACCCAGGCTGTGGCTCATTAAGCATAGTATTTCTTTAAGAAGCGGCCGTTTATTGGCCTGAAAGGCCTTTCACTGTGCATGTCCATGAGTAGATAGGCTCCACCCTGGTAGACTTTGTCTATGACGTACGGGCCTTCATAGTTCGGCTCAAATTTTTCCCGCTTGGCACGATTGGGGATCATAGGTCTTTTGACCACTAGTACGAGTTCGCCTTGGCGGAATGTCCTCGGCCTGGTCAATCTTTCGTACGAGCGCGTTATCTTTGCTTTGTAGGCCTCTAGATTTTGTTGCGCTATGAGCCGGGTTTCATCGAGGGCATCAAGCTCCTCGAGCCGAAGGTGAGCATTTTCTTCGTCCGTCAGCTCTTAGTGGACTGCCACTCGTAGAGAGGGTAACTCTATCTCGAGGGGGAGCACTGCTTCCGTCCTAAATACTAATGCGTACGGCATTGTGTTCGTGGCCGTCTTGAACGTAGTTCGATAGGCCCAAAGGGCCTCTTGCAGCCTCTCATGCCAGTCCCTCTTATTTTGGGACACCGTCTTTTTTATGATCTTTGTCAAGGTCTTATTGAAGGCTTCGGCTAGACCATTAGCTCACGGATTGTAAACTGAAGAATATCTCCAGTCTATATTGTGATGCTGCGCGAAGCGGCTAATTTTATGGCTTCTGTAGGCTGGCCCGTTATCGGAGATAATTCGCCATGGGGTTCTAAACCGATAGATGATGTGCGTCTTGAAGAAGTGGAAGATATTCTCCGTCTTCACTTCCCTCAACGGTACTGCTTCCGCCCATTTGGAGAAGTAATCAGTCATCGCCAGGATGAAACGATGTTCCCTGGACGATGCTGGTTCAATAGGGCCGACTATGTCAGTCCCCCACATTTCGAATGGCCAGCTAGCCACCGTTGGATGTAGTGGATTCGGATGCTAGTGGATGAAATCCCCGTGGATTTGGCATGAGTGGCATTGCTTCGCATACTCAAGGCAGTCCTGGATCATCGTGGGCCAGTAGTAACCCATCCGTTTAATTTTCAACTTCATCTTTGGGCCCGCTTGGTGAGAACCGCAGAGTCCGTCATGAACCTCTTGAACGACTCTTTCTGCTTCGTCCGGTCCTAAACATCTTAGCCACAGAGAATCAAACGACCTCTTATACAGAGTATCATTGACGAAAGCGAAAGATAGAGCTCTTTTCATGAGCTGATGTCTTGAGGACGCTCCTTCCGGCACTCGGTGGGACTTAAAGTAGTCTATGAAGACTTCCCTCCAGTCCTCAGCCTTCTTACGGTCTTTTATTTGTAGGGTCGTCTGTTCAGTCGCTCCCTTTTCTTCGTATGATTCCGGAGATATTTCTGCCGGGGCGAGCACTCGACGGCTTTGCACCATGATTTTGACGTCATCGAGGTTCTTGTCAGCCAGTTCTTTAGCGAGCTTAGCTAGCGCATCTGCTTTGCTATTTTCCGCACGTGGTATACTTTCCAAAGTGTAGGAGGGAATTTGGGTCAATAGTTGTTGCACCTTTTCGCCGTACTTCACCAGCTCCGGTTTGCACGTTTGGTAGTCACCATTTACTTGACTAACGACCAGTTGAGAATCCCCGTATATAAGGAGGTCTTCAATTCCCATGTCAATGGCGATCTCGAGGCCCGCTATCAAAGCTTCGTATTCGGCTTCATTGTTCGTCCTCGATTCCGTTAAGGAGAAAGCAAAGCGTATTATCCCTCCTTGTGGGGTTACGAAGATAAGGCCTACTCCCGATTTGATTATGGGGGTACATTGTTTGCGCTTCTTCATGGAAGATGCCCCGTCAAAATAGAGTTCCCATTGGGTATCACCGCCGCTGATCGCATTGAATGCATGTTCGTCCGGAAAATCGCAGTTCAGAGGAGAACCGGCAGATACTGGATGCTCAGCAAGGAAGTCGGCAATGGCCTGGCCTTTCACTGCCTTAAGAGGTCGATACGTTATCGAGAACTCCATCAGGAGTAGAGCCCATTTAGCGAGTCGACCCGTCAATATAGCCTTTGACATCAAATATTTAAGAGGGTCCACCTTCGAGATGAGACGGACTTCGTGCGCCAACGCATAGTGCCTGAGTTTTGTTATCGCGAAGATTAACGCCAAGCAGTGTTTTTCAATGGGAGAGTAGTTGCTTTCTTCCCCCAGCAGAACTCGACTTAAGTAGTAGAGTGCTCTCTCTTTTCCTTGATCGTTCTTTTGTGCCCATAATGCGCCTAAGGAACCTTCGAGGGCGGTTGTATAAAGAATGAGGGGTTTTCCCTTGACCGGCGCAGCCAACACCGGAGGGTTCTGCAGGTACTGCTTGATCTCGTCTAGTGCACCTTAGCATTTGTGATCCCAAACGAATGGAGTTCCCTTCTTCATCAGGTGGCTGTAAGGACGGCACTTGCCTGAAAGATTGGCGATAAACCGCCGGATGTATGTGAGCTTCCCTTGGAGAGACCGCAACTGTTTGAGGGTTCTTGGCGGAGGCATTTCCATGATCGCCTTGATCTTAGATGGATCTATTTCGATATCTCGGTGTCGGATGATGAATTCCAGGAATTTACCCGAGGAGACTCCAAACGCGCATTTGAGGGGATTCATCTTCAAATTATATTGCTGAAGGCGTTGAAATACAGTCTCCAGATGCTTTAAATGCTCTTCGTATGACATGCTCTTTACTACAAGGTCATCGATATAGCACTCGACGATGTCATGTATGAGGTCGTCGAAGATCTTTGTCATGGCCCTTTGATAGGTAGCGCCGGCGTTCTTTAGACCAAAGGGCATAACCCTGTAGCAGAATATACCCAAAGGGGTCCGGAAAGCGGTGTGCTTCTGGTCTTCGGGATGCATCTTTATCTGATTGTACCCTGATGAACCGTCTATAAAGGAGAAAATCTCGTGAGTGGACGTGTTGTCTATCATTAACTCGATTACCGGTACTGGGAAATCGTCCTTCGGGCAGGCTTTATTGAGATCCCTGAAATCCACGCATATGCGTACCGTCCCATTTTTCTTCATTACCGGGACGATATTGGCGATCCAGTCGGGATACTGGACTTCTTGGATAAATCCAGAATCGATCAGCTTCTTGACTTCGGCGTTAATGCTTATCTCAAGCTCGAGTCGCATCCTTCTCGGTGCCTGCTTGACTGGCTTGATATCTGGGGATATTGCCAATTTATGCACAGCAATCTCTGGATCCAATCCTGGCATCTCGGAGTAGTTCCACGCGAAGCAGTCTTTATGCTGTAGAAGCACGCTCTTTAACGCAGCCACCCTTTCTTCAGATAGCAGCTCGCTGACATATGTCGGTCGCGGGTCATCTGCCGATCCCAACTCAATCTTCTTGAGGTTATCTGCAGTAGTATGTATGCCATCTTCCAGTTCTTTTGGAGCTGGCGGAAATTCTGAGACCACCTCATCATCGCTGTTCTCAAAGCATCAGGGAAGGTCATCCATGTTCTCGGGCTCTTCTTTTAATATCGTAATCGTGTAACATGTGCGAATCCGCTTCCAGGACTGGGGTGGATCTGGTTCTGCTTTTGCGGTTTTGGGTTCGTGCTTTTGTGGTGGCATTACCCTCCAGCTGTCGGATAAAGCGAATCTGCCCTGTTGGTACTGGTCCTCGACCCAGTTCTTGAAGGTGAAGCAGTCTTTGGTAGGATGTCCTATGGCTCGGTGATAAGAGCAATAGCTCAGATGAGAAGCCTTGTTAGCTTGCTCAGGGTGCTTAGACTCTGGAAGCACGATCATTTGATGTTTTATAGCGAGCTCGAGTAACCTCTCCGTCTTGTCTCGAGGGAAGGAATACGCTCGACTTATCTTCTTCATGAGGGATAAATCTGGACCACGCAACGCCCGATCACATGACTCTCTAATCCTACGTCGTTGTTGTCGGCTCCTCTTTTCGCTTCTTGATTTATTTCTGCCTCTTCGTCGGGCCTTTTGTACAACGGATTGATAGAGAGGAGCGTCCTTGTCTTTTGCGGCCTGTTGAAGCAGACGTTGCGTCCTGGCTTTCTCGTAGATGGCCATTTCGCGACTATGGTCGTCTTGAGCTTTTTGACCTGCTTTCCTGATAAGCTTGTCCATTCGTTCTTCAAATGACGGACTCGGCACTTCGCTCACGGGATCTATTTTTGATGAGGGGTTGGCATTTCCTGACAGGGCGTCCTCTTCTTCATCAAAGGTATATATGGCGTAGCTACTGTGGGCCCATTCCCGTTTTCTGGCTCTCACGTATCCAAGCCCAAGTGTTTCCATTTTCCCGTTGGGCAATTTGCGTTGAGTCCCAGGGACATCCCAAATCCTGTTGTAGAACCGAGCTTGTCGAACAGTCTGTTTTAAGGGTACTCCTTGGCGCTTCAATAGCCTCTTTAGTCCATTTGTGTAATATCTGGGCAAACGGATGGGTTGGAGCCTGTCGAGTATAGCATCCGCGCCATGCCAGATCTCTTTCTTTATTTTCGACTCTGAGGATCGGTAGAATAGGATTACCTTCTCACCCCTTTGCCTGGGAGGGACGTAAAACGTTTGCAGGTCCTGCACCTCGTAAACTTGAAGTGTGTCGAGCTCCTTGTAGTGTTCTCGCGGTACCATGGTGATTTGCAAACTCTGATCATCGCTAGGGGGTGCTTGTATTGACGGCCGATTGGAGAACACGGCATTAACCTCATCTTCCGAGTCACTTCCGAAGACCAACATGGGGGCGGACGTCCCCGGGTTGTTGCGTTGAGATGGCCCAGCATAAACTATCTCTTCCTCTTCTTCGGTATCGCTCCCGAAAACAGGGATGGTGGCGGCGGCTTTGTTCTCCGACTTGCGACACCTTTCTGTATCCTCGAAATCTGGCAAAAAGTACTTCGCATCTTCGTATTTGCGGACTTCGTTCACGGAAAATGGGTTCAGCTCACCTGTTACGGTATACTCGAAACCATCCTTAAAGTACTTCATACACTGATGTTGTGTAGAAGGGATGATGTTGTACTCGTGTAACCAAGGACGACCGAGCAAGGCGTTGTAGCAGGTCTTGGCGTCAATGACATGGAATTTGATGTCTGTGACGAGTAGTCCAAAGCGTAATGTTAGTATCACGGATCCGAGAGTCCGTGACGATTGTGAATCGAAACCGGAGATGGTAATTTTGTCACGAGCGAGGTGTTGCACACTCATGCAAATTTCCTTTAACACCCGCACGTTAAGGAGATTGACGGAGGATCCATTATCCACTAGGATCTTGCCTATCTTGATATCATGGCAGTATCCAGAGACATATAGGGGACGGTTGTGGTCGCACGTCCCAAGAAGGAGGTCTTCGTCCCCGAAAGTGATGTCGGCCGTATGCACTTCCTCTAGTTCATCCTTCATCCTTTCAGTGGCGAGGAAGGCTTGGAATTGCTCAGGTTCTTGTAACGCCTTAATTAGTGAATCTCGCGCTTCTTTTGATAATAGGAGGGCATCGAGAATGCTAAGCTGAGAAGGTAGCTTCCTTAGGTGCGCTAGGATGTTATAGTCCACCTTACCCTTCCTGGGAGGGTCTTTGGCAGCCATCTCTTTCATGACTTGGTCATCTAAAGTGATATCCTCAGTGACCTTTTCCTTTCCCCTATCTTTTCTATTTGCGGGCCCGAGATTCTTTTCCGGGAGCGTACGATTGCGCAGCTGAATGTTTTCGCAGGCTTCTGGTTCTTCCTTTTTCCCTAAAACGGATTCCTTAAAGAGAGGGCCCAGAGCCATTTCTTCATCAGAGTCGCTCCCAAAGGTGAGAACTTGTAGCCCTCCGGCGTTAACCATGTAACAGTTGCCAGTAGTTCTATTGTGCCCGTTGACAGTACTTCTTCGTTCCCGACGAATCTTGCGTTTCATGCGCTTAAAACGTTGCCGATGAGCAACATATCCTCGCCACCATATCCTAAAGGCGTCGCACTCCTCCGTGGGGTATGAAATTTTCCGATGATATGCGCAATAATCAGGGTGCCTCTCCGCCCCATCGAGCGTGTTTCCTTCCGAGGGTGGTAGCTTCATTCCCATTGACATGGCTTTGGCAAACCTTTTCCTCGTCTTGAATATCTTTTTGTCTGCCTCGGATGCCTTTCGATCTGGCGGGAGTACTTTAACTCTTTCGTTCAGTCGCCTGCATTTGGCTCCTTCCGATGCGGCCATCTCACGCTCCTGATCCGCTTTACTTTTTAGACGAATCTCGTCCAGAAAGGCATCGATCATTTCATCTGTTGGCCACACACGCTCTGGTTCAGGTTCTGTCCCTAGTTTCTTAGTGCCAGGAGTTTTCTCATCGTCGGCAAACGAGTGGGAGATTACGTTACAACTTGCCACATATCCCTCGGATTCGTCCGACGAGCTCTCTCCATCATCTTCCTCTTGAAAGATATAGTTGAGGAACTCTTGCAGCGTGACAGGAGTTCGCGCCTTTTGATTGTACTCTTCCAGCGCGTCGATTTGCTTCTGCAAGTTCGTGTGCTCGTCTCCAGGCTTCACGGGCTTCTTGGATTTCTTCTTCTTTTTCTTCGAAGATTTTGACGGTTGGGCGTGGGTATTTGGGCCATCACCACGAGTCTTCGTAGTTGGGCGCGGCTTCAACATCCCTTCGATAATTTGAGGTTCAAGTGGGTCCTTCCATTCGATCGCAGGGCACGCATGAAGGTCCCTCAGCATTCTTTTGGTTTTAGTTGACAGCACGACCTCCCATGGAGCTTCTTCAATAAAGGAACAGGTTGCCCCCGGTGTATCTGCTTTCTTAGGAGTATGCGGCTGTGGTGGGTTCACCTTCCACTTTTCGGATAGTGCAAACTTCCCCTGGAGGTATTGATCTTCAATCCATCCTTTGAAGACGAAGCAATCCTCAATCGGATGACTTACCGTTTGATGGTAAGGGCAATAGTTAGGGTTATTCACCTCAGCGGGTTGTGGCGGTCGCCTTGGATTTGGTAGGTTTATAAGTCTGTTGCGTACTGCCAGCTCGAATAACCGTTTCGTCTTGTCTCGTGGGAACGAGTAGGGACGCTTCATCTTCTCATTATAATACCGGCGTCTTTCTTCCAATTGATCCGCCAGCTTCGGGGCGTTGGGTTGCTGCTGGGCATTCGCGACGAAGGTTGCCCTTCCTTTACCCCTGTCATTCCGAGGTTCCGACTTCGGGGGAGGTGGTCTATGACCCATCTGGTCCATCTGAGCCAACTTGTCGATTAAAGCCTGGAATGTGGTTGGCTTAAAGAACATCATAAACTGGGAGATAGTCGCGTGAGGGTCTAGGGTTCCCACGAACATGCCCACCGCGGGCGCTTCTTCAATGCGTTGCTCGCATTTCGACCACAAATTTCGCCAGCGTATAGCATACTGGACCCAAGTTTCGCCTGGTTTCACCCTGGCATTAATCAACGCCGTTATTGGAGTGCGTTCGCTGGCGCTCGCGAATCGCTGGGTGAATAGCAACTCCATTTCAGCGAACGTCTTGATAGAATCGTTCGGGAGTTCCGAATACCATTCGAACGCTGTTTCTGATAAGCTGCCCACGAATTGGCGAAGTAACAGTTTATCATCACCGCCGGTGTTACCGCAAAGGGCCCTGAACTGGGCAACATGTTGATGGGGATTGCCGGTCCCCTTATACACGTGGAATTTTGGTATTGTATAACCCGGCGGGTATTTGATTTGGTCATACCAGCTTGGATACGGCCGGCCCGTTTTTACGACTTGACCAGCTGCCTCAGTCGCGTGATGAACCCGGATTTGCTGGGCTATATAGTCGACCAAATCAGCCTTAGAGATTGTCTCCTCCTTGGCCGTTGAGAGGGCCGGTGGTGGATTTGACGTTTCTCCCCTGTCGTCTTCAAGGACGATCGGGGGATCCTCAGCGGGTGGGTCTTGTTGGATCATCATTCCTATCATATCTTGGAAGAGAAGGCCCATACGCTGTATGTTGGCTGCTTGTTCAGCAGCCTCTTTGTCCTTCTTCTCCAGTATTCGGCGAAGGAATTCGGCATCGGTTTCTTCCTCATGGCGTTCGTCCGAGGACGTTTCTGGGTTTTCTTTTGGCCCGGTAAGTGCGGCCATAGCATTCATCATTTCCTGGAGCTTTTGCTGTTGCTCCTGAGCTTTGGTCACCGACTGTGTAAGCGGTCTATGACCTGTAGACGCACGGCTGTCTTCCTTTCCTGACGCCATGTATACGGTATGGACCATCATGCCCGCAAACTTAGGGCGTCTGGGCTTAGTGCCTTTAGCTGTCGTTGCAGGCTGGGGGATCTTCTCTGGCTTCCTCCTTTCATGAGCAGTGGGGGTTGAGGGGGTCGTTGAGGCGGGCACCCAAACAGCCTTTCGTGGTTTAGCCTGGTAACTGGCTTCCTATTGGATTTTCAGCTTCTTGTGCTGGCGGGAGAAGTTTGGATCGATCATCGAGTCTCGGGCCTGCCGCCAAACCTTATAGATTTTGGAAGACAGCCGTTGAGGGGATCGGGGCTGTTCTGACTTTATTTCCGCAACCCTTTTTAGTGGGGGAGGAGACCTCTTTAGCACCGCAGTAGGAGAATTCCTTCGCACCTTATTTAGCATCTCGAAGCTGTTCCCAGTTGGAACAGCAGCATTAACTTCTGCCATCGGGGCTGGTGAAGTTAGCCCAGAGGGGGAGTTGCCCCCAGCCTTCCTTACTCGGCGCCAGTGGCGACGTCGAGCGTGTCGAGCGGACGGCGTTGGTTCAGTGGTGAGAATGGCTTCATCTTGCCCCCTGTGTAGGTGGGGGGTCGCTGCTGGTGTTAGCCTGTCAAAGACCGATGTCCTTTGGGTAGAAGGAGCGGGAGCTGGAGCCGTCAATCTTGTAAAGACCGACTTTTTGGCAGTGGAAGCCGCTTTGATGACTTCAGGAGCAGGGCTGGTCACTTTCTTGAAAGCAGCCTTTTCTGGGATTGTAGGCCCCATTGTGGGTCCACAGGAGTTCTGGCCTAATCTAGAGAAGACTGAGGCGCTGATGTTGGGCGACCCGTTGAGAAGGGCCGCGTCAGGGGTAATACGATCAAAGACCGACTTCTTGGGAGCTTCCTCTGTCAGCACCGGCGCGGTGAAGCTTGTCGGTGGGAGCATAGTCCCAAAGAACAATCCTGTGGTGGCTCGAGTGACCTGTTCCACGGGCATTGTGAGTAGCGAAGCAGCTTGGGGTCCGTAGGCTATACCTCCTGGCGAGGTAGAGAGTTGGTTGCAATTGCAGTCCGAGCAGTTGGAGCATTTCGCAGAAGTAGAAGCCATCGATTCTTTGCTTTCTGCAATAAGTAAGACGCCAAGTCTTAGTATCTTGAAACCTAAGGGCAACCATTAGCGAACCGCGATTGGTTCGCGAATCACGACACATGAAGTGTGGAGTGGAAAGAGGAAAAGGTCCCACCGGGCGTGCCAGAATCTGTTCCCCTCCGAATGGCGGCGCGACTGGGCTGCCTCGCCTGAGATTCGGGGCAGATGCTAATTGGTGCTATCCGTCCACCTCTCCGAAGATGCCAAGTTGATTTATGGCACCATGTATCGAAGGTTTGAACGGATGCGTCCGATGTAGCAGACTTCGTCAGATTCCCCCTCGCTTGAGGGGTTTTTGATTGTAGGGACGCTCTTCCCTATAGGCGCAAGCCCCTGCAGTTAATTACGCTACCGCATTGCGGTAACAACTTTCTCCTTCTCCAGATGGTCACTTCGTGTCGTGTGTGTTTGTTTTGTGTTTTGTTGCCCGTGGATTGTATACGGAGATTGAGTTATGTCGTCGCCTGTAGGGCGTGGACTAGTCCAAATCCGTATTATCTTAGATTTGGTTTTGGGGTTTGGGTTTAAGGGTACGTTAGCCTCATTTGAGCCTAAGATCGACTTAAACGTTTGTTAAGGATACGTTAGTCTAGTTTTTAGACTAAGATCAACTTAACGGGATCGTTTAGATCCGACAAGAGAGCAATAAAAGGGGGCTCTGTTGTTTAGTTTAGTGACGTTGCGGTCGGTAGGTAGTTTAGGGACATTGCGGTCCATGGGTAGTTTAAGGACATTGCGGTCCATAGGTAGTTTAAGGACATTGCGGTCCAATGTTAGTTTTAAGACATCGCGGTCAAGGTTAAGGACCTCATAGTCCATGGGTTTAAGGATCCCACAGTCCGTTGTTAGTTTTAAGACATCTCGGTCAAGGTTAAAGACGTCATAGTCCATGGGTTTAAGGACCCCACGGTCCGTTATTAGTTTTAAGATATCTCGGTCAAGGTTAAGGACCTCATAGTCCATGAGTTTAAGGACCCCACAGTCCGTATCAATATGTGGTCATCGGGACCTGTCACCTCTTTGAAGACGTTGAGGAATTACAACGCCGAGTATCAAAGGAGTGAAGAGATGTACCCTTAAACCGAGGTAGATTAAATAATCTTTGACCCAATTTGGAATCAAGACCAATTAATTATATTATGAGCCCATTGGCTCAGTTGAATTTGAATCGAGGACTTATGGCCAGCTTGGGCTAAGTCCAATCATGTTTAGGATATTGGCCCTCTGTCGGTCCATTGAAGAAGAGTCTTTGCCTCTGGCCATTTAGCCAATTGGGCCAATCAGTGTTGAACACTGGGAATGAGATTGATAAGTTAGTGTTTTAACACTAAAAGACAGTTGGTGTTAAACACCAGCAACAGGGGGTTCAAATTAGTGTTAAACACTAGAGCAAACCAGTGTCGAACACTAGCAGCAGAGGCTTCAAATTAGTGTTAAACACTAAGAAATTCAGTGTTAAACACTGCAGATAAAGTTCTTCGATTAGTGTTGAACACTAAGGCCAAACAGTGTTTTAACACTGGATTCAGGGGTTCCACTTTAGCGTTAGACGCTGAGGCAAGAGGGGTCACGTGGTAGCACGTGAGGGCGCCCTCTCTTCATTTGTTCTGCCGAGAATATCGCATCTTTTGGAGCATCACGTGCCATCACGTGACGGGTGTTTAAATGGAGTATGTTAAAGCCTCTGCCTAGGGTCACGTGGGTCACGTGAGGTACTGCCTCAAAGGTTTTTTTTTTTGTAGATCTTTTTGGGGGTCACGTGGTGACACGTGACCCTGCCTCTATGTATGTTCTTTAGAAGATCTGTTAATCCCTTTCAGGAATTAAATTCCTCGTAGGGTTGAACCCTGACAATAATTTCAGAGGAATTAAATTCCTACTTCCTTTTGAAGATTTATATTCTGAACTCTGAATTTTCTGTAGGAATTGAATTCCTCATATACGTGAAGAACTGAAATAGGGTTAAACCCTAATAAAAGCTTTAAGGAATTAAACTCCCATTTAAAGAATTATTCTGGGGATTGAGATTAAGGGAATTAAATTCCTGTTGTTTTAACAGAACTAAGTTCTTAACCAGGGTTAAACCCTGATTCTGTTCATCCTGAAGGAATTAAATTCCCATAACATAGGGTCAAACCCTAATTTTATTTTAAAGGAATTAAATTCCTATAGTTCTGTGAGAATTAAATTCTCATGCTTCCATTCCCTCTCTATGCTTTGGATCTGCATGGCAGGATCTCAACCCATTGAGAATTAAATTCTCAACTCAAGGGGAGATGTGCACTTTACAGATCCTCCAACCAAGAGAGAACTATGTTCTTCTGTTTTTATATCAGAGTTAAACTCTGTTGAGAATTAAATTCTCTTTTCCTTTCAGAAAGCCTTCCCTTTCTTACCTAGGGCTTTCTTTTGCAGAAGATCCAAATTTCTCCAAAGTATCAAGGCTCCCCTCTCTTTTTCTCGATCCCTTCTGCCTCTCTCTCCCTCTCTATGTGTGTTTCTTGGCTCCTATTTATAGGAGAAGCAGCCGAATCAATTAGTTTTGGTGAATCTTTCATTGAGAGATTTGATTTGTATTCACCATTCGATTTGGACCTTTGGATTATTAGGTGAATTTTATTCACCATTGGATTTTAAATCCAGAGATTCTCCTTTGTTATTTCGGTTAGATTTAAAGGGGAAATCTTTCCAAATTCGAGATTTTCCCATAGATTGATGATATTTAATCACCTTTAAATCTTTAATTTAATCGGTTGCTTTGGAAAGATTTAAGAGGTCTTTTCTCAGAATTTAATTTCTGTTAACAGATAGGCTTTGAAAGCCGGTCACGTGTGACCACGTGACCCTTGGTCACGTGCGGGCACGTGACCTCCTTGGAACGAGCCCTCTTCTTCTTTTGCGCTCTGCCTTCTGGTCGCTGCTTAGCTGTCACGTGCCACCACGTGACCCCTGGTCACGTGTGAGCACGTGACCCTCGTCTGGAGCCTTTTTCTTGATTAAATCAGGGAATTGAGTCTGCCGCTTTTGAGTGTCACGTGCCAACACGTGACCTTGGTCACGTGGGAGCACGTGACCCTTTCTGAAGCCCTTTTCTTTGATGTCGTTGGGAAACTGAATTTGCCTTGCCGATGCTTT
The DNA here is from genome assembly GCA_030015575.1 of Agapanthus africanus. Lineage (NCBI taxonomy): Eukaryota > Viridiplantae > Streptophyta > Magnoliopsida > Asparagales > Amaryllidaceae > Agapanthus > Agapanthus africanus. Next base: position 29,165,051 of record CM057338.1, read on the forward strand.
TAGATGTTACGTGCCAACACGTGACTGCTGGTCACGTGTAAGCACGTGACCCTTTTCTGAAGCCTTTTCCGTAGGCTTTCCTGATTTTAAATCAGGAAACAAATGCCCCCACAGCGTTGTTCTCACGTGTCCGCACGTGAGTGCAACGCTGTCACCTTTTGTGACCGTTGGATTCCTCTAGGGATTTGGGGGAGATGAAACGTTTCCATCACCTCCTATAAATATTGGGGTCATTTCAGCGACGCCTCCACTTTGTTCATCTTCTGCCTTGCAAACTTTTTCTGAGAATTTAATTCTCTTCTTCCAGAGCTTAGTTCTCTGTCTTGAAACAATCTTCAGAGTTTAACTCTGTTCAAGTGACCCTTTTCCTCAGGTAATGTTCTTGGACAAACAGCGAACTTCCACATTCCTTTGGATTTTAAATCCAAAACAAGGGTTTTTACTCTTTTTCAACAAGGAACCCATTTTTCTTCAAGTTTTTCCATAAGAACAGAAAACCACCTAACCTTCGAACTGTAGATCTCTTAGGGTTTAGATGATCTTTGGGGAGATGATGATGGCGTTTCAACTCCATGGAATTTAATTCCATCCAAAAATGTTTCTGGGAATTTAATTCCCCTCTCTTAATAAGGAATTTAATTCCAATGAAGAACTCAGTTTCTTCACACGGAGGCTTCTTGGGGTCACTTGACCCGAGGTTGTCCTTCTGCAATTAATGAAACAGGAGCTTTCTAATGATTCTCATGACCTTTATTTCAGGTATCATGGATGCCCATCTGTATGGTCTTGACGAGATCATTTCCTATGGGAATATTCGTGCACTGGGCCGCAGTCAGAACCAGGAGTTCACCGATGCTCAGTGTGCCGAGATCATGAGCTGTTTTGACGAGTACAACCATCGGCTACTCCCCCGTCGCTCTTCTCTTCTGAGGCTGATCGTGCTGGCGATCCGGGAGGCACTTCCTCTCTTTTGCACCGGCATACCGCTCAGGGCCTTGGATACTGCTGAGGATAAGGTACATTAAGTGTACCTGATGGGCGTGATCTCAAAGAGGAAGCGAGATCACCTCATCGATCTCTTGCACCAAGCCTTTCAGCAGTCAGCCATATTTGCCGCCTATCGGAGGGTGGAGGATATTCGTGAGGATCCCGACGCTTGCGACCGCGAGAGGAAGCATACTCGGGAGGTTCGAAATGCTTGGAGAATCCTGGACAAAGTTAATCTTGAGTTTCTCAACCCATGCCCCGCGTCTGAAGTCTTACCATTGTAAACGTGTCCTCTTTATTTTGTATGAACTTCTTGAAAGATTCAGTGACAAGTTTTATTATGTCTTTCCATGTTTGCATGCCTTTCTCTGGGATTTTATCATTTTGCTACTGTTGTTGTTGGTGCTTTCAATATGCAGGGTGCTACTCCATTTTTTTTAGTGTACATCAGGTTTAGGCCTCACGTGTTCTGCACGTGGGGTCCCTTGATGGGGCTGTTCACAAAATTTTCCCATGCCATATTTTCAGTGCACAATATCAGATGCAGAAAAAGGGCCTTGGAAATAGTTCCATCTCCTTGATTTTCGATGCCTTTCCTTTTTTGGGCCTTGGAAATAGCTTCACCATGCAAGATTTTCCGCGCACAGCCTTAATGCACTTCTTTATATATGAGGCTATAGCTTTCTTTTCCCTTCACAGAGAGATTTATATTATTTTTTTTATTTTGGTGTAACTTGTCTTGAGAAACAAACGAGCGCCATGGCCTGCAATCGCCCTCATGCTCGTCGACAGCCATGGGAAGTTCCTATTGAGGAGATGATCCCCCGCTTTGCTGCTCGGTTGGTGGATCCCCTCCTTACCGACAACGAATGCGACTCAGCCATGCAAGAACTCTCGATCCGTAGGGGGTCCCCCCCCGATGGGTTCCCTCTGCCTCCGGATGATTCTCACGGCTGTGCGCTGTGCGACACGTGTCACGCTCTGGGGCGTCTGCGCCAAACAGAATTAAGATTTCAAAGAAATCTTTTTGTTTTTATTAAAACAAGAAGATTTTCTTCTGTAAAACAGAAGCCCTTGGATCAAAGATCCAACGGTGGGGGAAATTCCCCAAATCACTCAGAGAAAGATCTCTGTTCCCCTCCGAAAGACGGCGCGCAGGACTGCGAAGTCCTGGCACTGAGATTCGGGGCAGATGCTATTTGGTTTTATCCGTCCACCTCTCCGGAGATGCCAAGTTGATTTATGGCACCGTGTATCGGAGGTTTAGACGGATGCGGCCGATGTAGCAGACTTTGTCAGATTCCCCCTCGCTTGAGGGTTTTTTTTTATTGTGGGGACGCTCTTCCCTGCAGGCGCAAGCCCCTGCAGTTAATTACGCTACCGCATCGTGGCAACAACTTTCTCCTTCTCCAGGATTTCACTTCGTGTCGTGTGTGTTTGTTTTGTTTGTGGTTGCCCGTGGATTGTATACGGAGACTGAGTAATGCCGTCGTCCGTAGGACGTGGATTAGTCCAAATCCGTATTTACTTAGATTTGGGTTTGGTGTTTTTAGTTTAAGGATGCATTAGTCGCGTTGCGGCTAAGATCAACTTAAACGTTCGTTAAGGATGCGATAGTCCTGTTTTGGACTAAGATCGACTTGAACGGGATCGTTTAGATCCGAAAGAAGAGCAATGGCTCTATTGTTCCAGTTTAGAGACGTGGTGGTCCATGTTCCAGTTCAGGGACGTGGTGGTCCGTCATTAGTTTAGGGACGTTTCGGTCCGATATTAGTTTAGGGACGTTTCGGTCCACCATTAGTTTAGGGACGTTTCGCTCCACCATTAGTTTAGGGACGTTTTGGTCCGACATTAGTTTAAGGACGTCTCGGTCCGACATTAGTTTAAGGACGTCTCGGTCCACCATTAGTTTAGGGACGTTTCGGTCCGACATTAGTTTAAGGACGTCTCGGTCCACGAGTTTAAGGACCCCGCAGTCCATATAGGTGTGTGGTCGTTGGGACCCGTCACCTCTTTGACGTCGTTGAGGAATTACAACGATGGATATCAAAGGAGTTCGGAGATGTACCCTTGAACCGGATGTGGATTGGTTTAGGAGAGCCATTTGCTCGGTCAATTTAATTTAAGGACTTATGGCCAAAATTGGGCTAAGTCCAGTTTCAATATTTTTTTTCTTTGGCCTGTGCTAGGGCTTTACCCCTTTTTAGTAATGCACTGCATTATTCTTGTTTTGGTCGGGCTTTGCCCTTTTCTAAATGATGCAGAGCATCTATTTTTTGTTTGGGCTTTGCCCCCTTTTTAAAATAATGCATTGCATTTTATTAGACCTGTTAGGCCTTCGTTAATTGGGCTTGGCCCCTTTTATAAGCAATGCAGTGCATTTGTCTGGCGCTTTGCGCCAAGTAATGAGCGCAAGCTCATATGGTGATGACACGTGTCATGCTCTGGGGAGCGCAAGCGCAACAGCGCAGTGCGCTGCGCTGTTGCGCTGCGCTGCTGACACGTGGCGCGCTCTGGTGAGGTGCGCCAACTCAAGAGAGCAAAGCTCTATTTCAAGAGCGCGTAGCGCAAGTGGTTCTATAGCTGACACGTGGCGCTCTCTTAAGAGCGCAACAGCGCAGTTTGTAAGTGCAGAGCACTAAGAATCTTTTAGATTCAAGAACAGAAATGCAAAGCACTATTTAATTTCTTGATCTAAATTAGATCAAAGAAAAATAAATTTTTCTTTTTTTTTTTGTTTCAAGAACCAGAGGTTCATTAAAGTGCAAAGTACTATTTATTATGTAAAGATCATTGATCTTGTTTTTTAGATCAATGGTCTATTAGAAGAAATTTCTTCTATTTCATGAAGGTTCTTTACCTTTTTCTTGGAATTTTCTCAAAGTTTTCTCTGTTTGAGGCTCTTGACTTTTTTCAAGAAATGTTGATGCCTTTGAATTGAGGCCTAGGGTCCTTTTTATAGTGCCCAAAAATTAGTTAAATTTGTTAAATAGATCTTTCTCTGAGTGATTTGGGGAATTTTCCCCACCGTTGGATCTTTGATCCAAGGGCTTCTGCTTTGCAGAAGAAAATCTTCTTGTTTTAACAAGAACAGAAAAGATTTCTTAGAAATTTAATTCTGTTTGACGCAGATGCCCAGCGCGTGACACGTGTCGCGCAGCGCACAGCGCTAGCGCATCTGCGCTGACACGTGTCGCGCAGCGCAGAGCGCAGCGTAACTGCGCTAGCGCATCTGCGCTGACACATGTCGCGCAGCGCACAGCGCAGCGCAACTGCGCTAGCGCACTAGCGCATCTGCGCTGACACGTGTCGCGCAGCGCAGAGCGCAGCGCAACTGCGCTAGCGCATCTGCGCTGACACGTGTCGCGCAGCGCAGTGCTTGCGCAGCTGAAGCGTTGCTTCATTAAAATAGAGCTTTGCTCTGATTGGGCGTGCCTTCTTGGGCGCTGTGCTGACGTATCAGCGCTGGACACGTGGCGCGTTGCGCCCGGGATTTGAAGCGTTGCTTCAAAATTTGAATTTTGAATTTCCAGCAGAGCTTTGCTCTGATTGGGGGAAACAAATGCCCCCCCACCGTTGCACTCACGTGGCGCGCACGTGAGTGCAGCGGTGGCAAACCCCTGACCGTTGGATCAAGGGGTGAGCTGAAGGGGCGCAAACGCCTTATAAATAGGACCTATGGCCCTTTAGAAAACTTCACCATTTTCTAGATTTTGATTTTAGAGCTTTGCTCTTGCTTAGAACTTCAGAGCTTTGCTCGTTTCCACAGTTAGAAACTTTAGGTAAAACTTAATTTAAATCAAATTAATCTAAATTAATCTTAACCAAAGAGCTTTGCTCTCACAGATCCTTTGATCTAAAGAGATCCCCATTGGGGTTTCCTCAATAGAGCTTTGCTCTCATAAATCCATTGATCTGAAAAGATCTTGCTCATGGGTTCTAACCCATAAGCAGAGAGCTTTGCTCATGGATCCAAGAATAGATTTTTTTTGGTCCAAAAATGAAGAACTTCTAAGGGTCTTCAAAAATGTTTTAATCTTCTTTAGGAGTTTTAAATAAGTTTTCTCATTATCACCACAGAGCTAAGCTCTTTTTAAAGAATCTTATTCCTCTAAGACTAGAGTTTGACAAGTGTCACTCTGTGACAGAGCTTTGCTCTGAAAGAGGAGATTTCCTCCTTGTCTTTAGAGATTATTTATTAATGGGAATGTTTTCCTGGGGACCAACTGATGATTTCATCCAATGATGAGTTTGTCTTATTAACCGACGTATTGTCATCCAGATTTTGTGGGTCCCTCCTTTGGTCCCCTACTCGCTGCACTGCTGTGTGGTATAATTAATTAAGTTACATTTAATCTAATTTAATTAATGCACTTTTTTTAGACGCCAAACGTTGGAATTGCAACACTAACGGCTGAATTTGTTCTTTTGCAGCGATCATGTCTGAAGACACTTCATTCCCGTTCGTCCGCTCGGAGGAGGGATTTCCCGAGGCGCCCTTGGACCGTGAAGCCCTAACCATGATTAGAGAGTACGACCCGGAGTACAAGAAACTCCACTTTTGGGGGTCTTGGTATAACCAGATCATTATGGGTCGACGCAGCTTCCCATGCGCGGTGCCGTCCGAGCCTATCACGGCGATTCACTACGCTGCCCCACCCTCGGTGCATTATGCCGTGGAGTTGGCGGATTGGACGTCAAAGGGCTTCCTACATCCCGCCATAGATGCGATACCGGTTCAGCGTCCCATGGTTTTGGATATCCTAGGGCGCCGTATCTGCCAAGGTGAAGCACGACCCTGGGGGAAATCATATAACCTTGGTCTGATTCCCCGTCATCCGATCGGCTACCTGCCGTGGGCCCGGTACATCCTGTCGACGAAGAGGTCGCAGTTGATAAGATTAGGACTGTACACCGCGGTCTACGTCTCTCTCTTTCAGTATCCCATGCTCCCTACCTGGTGGTTCAAGGCTTTCCTGGAGCAGTGGAATATTCCCACTCACACTTTCCTTGCGATGGATCGGGAAGTGTCCATCTCTTTGGAGGAATTCGCAGAGGTATCCGGCCTACCAGTCTTGGGGGAACACTATGAAGAGCTGCACCCGACAGATGAGTACATCTTCAGTGCTAAGCTGATGGTAAGGGGGATCACGCCGGAAAACGCTGTTCAACACCAATTTCCGAGCCTGATCAAGGTGTTGAACATCTACGAGTCCCTCTTCATCGAACACGGGAGTCGAGGAGTTAATTTTGAGGACTTCATTGCTCGCTTCCTCCGTCCGAGCATCATTTCGCCAGGAGCCGCCAAATCTGCTATCCTGGATGATCCTTTTGGTCTAGGTTTGGATAACCTGCCGACGAAGGAGATAGACCAAAAGGCTTTCTTCCTCCCAGACTTCCCTACCATATCTTTCGCGGAAATTGCAGCCCCTGGGATGGACGAGGAGGCCTTTTTCTTAGGATTTCTCGGGCTGTGGCTGAGTTGGTTCGCGATCCCAATGCACTCTCATCGCATGCGGCCCTCTGTCTTTTATCCAGCCCACCGCATGGTCATCGGGGTAAAGGTGGCCGTAGGGATTGCCGGCTTAGCGCACTTGTATCATGGTCTCAGCCGAGCCGCGGATGCCAACGAGCCCGGGGCATTGCACGTGGTCTTCCCGATGCACTACTTTATGTCATGGCTCGAGCTACATACGGCGGGTGTATTTGGAATGCATAAAAGGCCTTCGTTCTTTGACAGGTGTGGTTTCCCTCGTATTATTCAATTGATTGGCGCATCAATCGTGACCCCTTCACCACGGAATGCTAGAGGCTTACTGCTCCGCCCTCACACCGTTGGAGTCGGGATGTCCTTCATTGATAAGGTATTAACCATTGGAAAAGCGTCCGCCACTGCGGCGCGACCATTACAGGACTCCTTTAAGGATGGAGCTTCAGTATTGACGGCCCGGGAGACCCTCCACTTGTATTCTATCAGACCGGGCTTCCTAGTCTTTAGGCAGGGCGGTGCAGCAATCTTTATGAGATATAACCCGCATCGTTTTGTGCAACAACTGGGTTATGATCAAGGGGTACCCTTGGAAGCTTTCTTACTGGAACCTGCTGCTAATGAAGAAGGGATGGAGAACGCGTTACATCACTTCATGCGCTTGAGCACAGGTTCTCGTTTCTTTATTAGCGCGCCAGCCTGCGCTCCACGACTCCTTAACGTATATAAAGAGTGGTACAATCATGTGACGGGGGCCGTTATAAAGGAGGAGAGGCGAGTGCTGATCGACCGTAAAGAAGCACCTCCCGGCACCAATCGTAACGCTCCTTTAGTGCCAAGGACCCCGGTGGTTCCTCCTTTCAAAGATGCCGGGGGCAGACCATCGCGTGCGCAAAGTCCTCCACGTGAGTTGCCGCTCCCTGATATCGCAGATGCACCTCCCGCACCCTGTGCTCCAGTGGAGACAGTGGTTGTACCCTCGCCGGAGTCTGGCGTGGGTGCGGACATCGGGACCCGTCGTCCCAAAGTGGCTGCCAAGCGGAAGTCGATCCCCCGTGAGCCTAGGGTCGGAGGGCAAAAGAAAAAGAAGTCACTCTTCGCTGCGGACGTCGTGTTCGGCCAGGAACCCCATGCTCCCTATGCTGAAGGTCTGCTCGAATATGGGACTAACGCAGGGTTAGTGATGCCGCCGCCGGACGATACAGACTTGGAGGCTGCTCTCAAAACTTCGGCATGGTTGGCGAGGCGTGATGCATGGCTAGCTAAGCTTGCGCAATCAGGTAGTTACTAGTCACATTTTCCTTATTACGACAACATATCTTCCTTATCGCCCTTGATTAACGCTTTTCTTTCCTTTCTTTCAACAGGCATCACTGATGAAGAAGCCATCGCTGCGTCTTTGAAGACTTTCCAAGAGGAGGAATGTCTTAGAGCGTCTATGGGCCTTAGTAAGTTTTAATTCATCAAGTCTTCATCTCCCTCGTGTCATGGTCGATCTAACCTCTCCCTTTTTATTGCAGAAACTTCAATGCCGTTCCCACCAAGCGACACAAATGTTCCGCCAGCCGCCGATGTTCCTGCTTCTTCTGAGCCGCCGCAGGAGGTTCGTCTTGAAGAGCCGATGAGAGATGCCTTAAAGGCTCTGGAGGCATCCCTGAACGAGGATGACGATGCCTTGAAGGAGGCGTCACAGAGGTCCCTTATGACCGCTCGGGAGGAGAGGAAGCGGCTAAGGCGTGAGGCGAAGACGCGCAGGGCTGCCTTGGCTGTGGGAGCGGGCCCTAGCACCGTCCCTTGCGCCGATACTCCATCCGAAGAGGCCCCTGTCGCCTTATCTACTGCCCACAGAGAGGTGGCACGTGCAGTTCGGAGCGCGAACGGTAAATCCGCCTCAGGTAATGTTTCTCTCAGAGTTTTTGTTACAAGGATTTTAATGTCATTGGTCCTTACGTCTCTTATCTTGCAGGGCCAAGTCCGATCGAGGGGGAGGCGGAAACCGTCAATCCCAAAGGGACAGAGGAGGCGGTACCTGCAGGTCGTTGTGGGCAACGTCGTTGTGGCTTTGGAGCCTGAGGTGGAGGTCGAGGGGCCTGCAGCCGAGAAGGTCATTGATGCCGAACCTAAAGTGGTGGCAGATGATATGATCATTATAACTGAGCCCAGGGTGATGGCGGATGAAGCGCTCGAGGCCGGCGATCTCGTGGTGATGGTGGACGATAGAACCGCGACTACTGAACCTGAGAGAGTAGTGGGTGAGGTGGCCATGATTCCCGAGGACGAGCCAACCGCTCCTTCTCTGGAATCTGGCAATACTCCAGTCATAGCCCTCCCCGTCTATGGTCCTCCGTCGTCTCCGGGCCTTGCGAGCACGACAACGGTCCCCATCGAGTCGGGTGATAAGGCCACGGGCGGTGGTCTTATGTCGATAGAGGAGGGAGTCGCCTCCGTTTCAGCCGGGAGCTCCTCAGGTAAACCCTAAGTTGCTGTTTTTCTTTGCTTTACAATCTTTTCTGACAAGTTCACTTTGTCGTAATGCAGGTGCAGCCAGTGCCGATGCCCCACTACTTGAGGGAGCTCCTTCCACAACTGTCTTAGCGATGGTCACCCCTCAGCCCTCTTTCACACCGTCAAAGATGTTGGAAGGTATGAGTTTGCAACTTACTAAACTCATTTTTCAAATGTGTAATCCATATACTAAATTCACATTGTCGTGTCTTTCAGGAGTTCTCTTTGACCATTTATATCAAGTGTTGCTCCCACACTTCTCCTTCCCATCTGAACTCGCCGCTCCCTCTAGTGGTGCTGGTGAGTATAGTTTCCGACTGATGCCTTTTCTTTCGATGACAATTATTTCTAACTTTTTCTCGTCTTTACTGCAGTGTTGCAAATCGAAGGGGGAGCAGAAATCTCGGTCCCGCCACCAGCTCTTCCGGCCTTACCACCTGCTTCAACTGGTATAGTAGATTATCACTGACTTTCCCATATCTATTGGATCGTCATCTGATCGTATCTTTTCTTTTCAGCTGTCGTTCCAGCTTTGGCGCCTTTTGAATCTCGTATCATAATACCGGGCGGCCCTTCCCAGCGACGTTCATCCTCGAAAGGTGCGGCGAATAGTTTGCGCATGTTGTGCGACTACATCGGAGAGCTCGACATCGAGGCTCCTGTATCTGCTGCGGACTTCACCACGACGGTTAACCCGATGTTAGCGATATTTGCCACCTTCCATGACGAGGGCCTTGTCGCCTCTTGGGTTAACTATTGTCGGGAGATCGAGGCTCGCCTTCATCAGCTAGAGTCGATGCGCCTATCCCCCGAGACTTTGACTTTGAGCACTCAACAGGGAGCATGGCTCGAGCAAAGCACTTCTCATTTCCGTCATTTGGAACAAGAAGCAGCTTTGAGGCTGAAGGAGTGCCAAGAATCTTCAAGCAACACTGCTCGCCTGCGTGCTGAAGTTGAGACGAACGCCGCTGAGGTAAAGGCCGTCTTCGAGGGTCTTCTGGAGCGCATTTCAAATGGGCTGAGACTGAAGCGGGCACTCGATGTTTCCGAGCGTGACATTCCAGGCCGTGAGGCTGCTCATCAGGCCGTCAGGGATCGGCTTGCATCTGTCGCACAGCAACGGGCCCAAGTGGAGGCGGAGTTGGCAGTGGTGGCCAATCAGGAAAAGGCATGGAAGGAAGTGTGCGAGCAATTGCTAGATCTGTGCAAGACGCTTCCTTCTCAGTAATTTTCCTTGTATCGTTGGTACTTGTAATATATATGTATATTTTGTATTCTTTAGTTCGATGTATCCTGTACTCAATCGATATTTATGAATAAAAGATGCACATTTTTGTAATGTCTTGTGCTATTTCTACGCCTTTTCTTTCTTTTCAGCATGATATCTTTGATGAACTTAATTGGCAGATAACTTAACTTCTCTGAGAGGTAGTGATGACTTAGGCCGTAGGTTCAAGTCTACCGCCTAAGACTTTTTAACTCTATGAGCCGTGAGGGTCTCATAGAGACTTTTCTCCCTACGGGTCGAGAGGATCTCGTAGGTGATTTTGTTTTTTCTCCTTAGGAGTCGTGATGATTCCTAAGTGTGGTTTTCTCTTATAAGTCGTAAGAATCCTACAAGAGAATTTTTCCCTCTTACGAGTCGAGAGGACCCGTAAGCGGTTGTTTCCCTCTTTATCGAAACTCGACTTTGGAGAGTGAGACCCGTGTATAGTATGCAAGAGACCATTTTAGATCGACTTGTAGGGTCCCATCGTTCAGGAAACAAGTTTTCCCACCTCTGCTGCCTGAAGCTTCATCTTGCAAATTGATAAGCAAGTTCAATTTGTTGAAGAAATCTCTTTTCTGAATGATTTGGCGAAACTTCCCCCACCGTCGGATCTTTGATCCAAGGGCTTCTGTTCTACAGAAGAAAATCTTCTTGTTTTAAAAAGAACGGAAAAGATTTCTTCAGAACTTTAATTTTGTTTGGCGCAAATGCTCCATAGTATGATACATGTCGCGCGGCGCAGCGCAATTGTGTTAGCGCATCTGCGCTGACGCGTGTCGTGTAGCGCACGGTGCAGCGCAACTATGCTACCGCATCTGCGCTGACACGTGTCGTGTAGCGCACGGCGCAGCGCAGCTGAAGCGTTGCTTCCTTTAATTTTGCTTGAAATAGAGCTTTGCTCTGATTGGGTGCGCTGCTTTGGGCGCTGCGCTGATGCGTCTGCGTTAGACACGTGGCACGTCGCGCAGCGCAAATAATCTGAAGTGTCGCTTCATTAAATTAATTTTCAAGACAGAGCTTTGCTCTAATTGGGGGAAGACGAAGCGTTGCTTCATCTCCCGCCTCGGAATTTGAATAGAGCTTCGCTCTGATTAGGGTAAACCGCCGTGACAACTTTTGGAAGTCGAAGAGGCACTTGATGCCTATAAATAGGACCTTTGGTCCCCCACAGATACTTATCATCTTTCAGATTTTTATTTTCAAAAACTTCAGAGCTTTGTTCTTGCCTTCAAGAACTCCGGTGCCTTGCTCTTTTTTTTTCAAAGTTTTTAGAAAAAGTTTAGGTAAAATCGATTCTTAGATTAATCTTAACCAGCAGAGCTTTCGTCCAGGGGATTTTATCCTTGAACATAGTTTTGCTCTCTAGGAATTTAGTCCTCTATGTATATTGTTGCTTTTCTATTGCTGATCTTCCTGTAATATTTCCTCCAGGCGTAATGGCGGCGGTGCATCTATACAGTTTGCACGAGTTCATTACCTACGACGATATCCGCGCTCAGGGTCGTCAACAAAACCAGGAGTTTACAGACGCTGAATGTGCAGAAGTCATGGGTCGTCTGAACGCAAGCGGTGGTTGGCTGTTGCCTCGTCGTTCGGCCCTTTTGAAAGTCGTGTTGGGAGCCATATGGAGAGCACTTCCGGGTCTTCATGAGGCCTTACCGCTCAATGTGCTGGATGATGCCGAAGACAAGGTGCATTCAGTGTACCTGACAGGGTTGATCTCAAAGAAATGGCGGAACAGCCTCATTGACATCCTACACCAAGTCTTCCAGCAGACGACGATAGTTGCTGCTTATCGAAGGCCAGGAGGGCTTGCCGATGATCTTGACACAGAGGAGCGCGAAAGACTGCGCATAAGAATAATTAGAAAGGCCAGAAGAACTCTGGATGGCCTTACTTTCGATTTCTTCAATCCGTGCCCCGGATCTGAGGTTATACCGTTGTAATAATTTGAATAATGTTTCTTATTTATTGTTCTTATGATTGTAAAAAAAGAAATTTTCTAGCGGTATGAATGGAAACCCTCCCCCTTTTTATTTCAGCTTGTCTTATTTCTCGTCTTGAGTCTTCTGCCCGTGCATAAATGAATGCGTCACGAACGCCAGATCAAATGTAGATCAGATATTCTTTCTGTCATCTTCTTTTTATTGTCAGCAGGCTGTCTTAATAACTATGATTGATGGATATCTAAAACGAGTATTCTGACTTCCTTAAGAAATAGCGATGGCTTAGGCCGCAGGTTCAGGTCTACTGCCTAAGACTTTTCAACTCTATGAGCCGTGAGGGTCTCATAGAGGCTTTTCTCCCTACGGGTCGAAAGGATCCCATAGGTGGATTTTCTCTTTAGGAATCGTGAGGATTCCTAAGTGTGGTTTTCTCTTATAAGTCGTAAGGATCCTATAAGAGAACTTTCCCTCTTACGAGTCGAGAGGATTCGTAAGTGGTTGTTTCCCTCCTCGTCGAAATTCGACTTTGGAGAGTGAGACCCGTGAATAGTATGCAAGAGACCATTTTGGATTGACTTGCAGGGTCCCATTGCTCAGGAAGCAAGCTTTTCAATCCTAGCTGCCTGACACTTCATCTTGCAAGTTGAGACGAATCGAGGATTTCCCGCGGAAGCACTAATGGCTCTGCAAGTCGACGCGAATCAGGAGGCTCTCGTCAAGGAGTGTTTGTATCCGTGAGTCGAGGAATTTTGCTAGGGATTATTTGTTTCCCGAGCGCCAAGGATTATTTGTTTCCTTGGGGTTTGAAACGAGTCAAGGATTCCCACGGGGCAGTGGTGGCTCTGCGGGTCGACGCGGATCAGGAGGCTCTCGTCAAGGAGTGTTTGTATCCGTGAGTCAAGGAATTTTGCTAGGGATTATTTGTTTCCCGAGCGCCAAGGATTATTTGTTTCCTTGGGGTTTGAAACGAGTCGAGGATTCCCACGGGGGTACTGGTGGCTCTGCGGGTCGACGCGGATCAGGAGGCTCTCATCAAGGAGTGTTTGTATCCGTGAGTCGAGGAATTTGCTAGGGATTATTTGTTTCCCAAGCGCCAAGGATTATTTGTTTCCTTGGGGTTTGAAACGAGTCGATGATTCCCACGGGGGCACTGGTGGCTCTACAGGTCGATGCGGATCAGGAGGCTCTCATCAAGGAGTGTTTGTATCCGTGAGTCGAGGAATTTGCTAGGGATTATTTGTTTCCCAAGCGCCAAGGATTATTTGTTTCCTTGGGGTTTGAAACGAGTCGATGATTCCCACGGGGGCACTGGTGGCTCTGCAAGTCGACGCGGATCAGGAGGCTCTCGTCAAGGAGTGTTTGTATCCGTGAGTCGAGGAGTCTGATGAAGATACTGGTTTCTTCGGAGTTGGACTGAACCGTCGAGATTTAGCTTCGCCTTCTGGCGGAGCCTGCTGGGAAAGTATGGTTCCCTCTTTGTTTACGCCCTTGGATTGTATACAGGGATCGATATGATCTTAACTGTAGGGCCAAAGTTTTATCATCATTTTTTTGTTTTATCTCCGCGATGCTCTATCATTTTAGCTTTTATATCGCGAAGGTCGCGATTGCCCAATCATTTCGGCTATTTTTCGCGGTGCCCAATCATTTCGGCTATTTAATTTATTTTTACTCGTTGTTTTTTTATTACGAGTTGCCCAATCATTTCGGCTATTTTGCATGCATACATTTTTACTTGCTGCTTTTTCTTGCAAGTTGCCCAATCATTTCGGCTATTCCGTATGCATGTGCGGCCTATTGGCTTTCCGCCGTAAACCTGGAATTAGACACCGATTTCGGCATCAGCACCGCTACAACTGGGATATTGCCAGGAGCGAATCATCATTTGCCTCCGTTGATATCGAACAAAGGTGGCTTAGCGAACAGGGTTAAGGCGCTGTCGACTAAGGCTTTTAACTTCATGAGCCGTAAGGGTCTCACAAAGGTATTTCTCCCTATAAGTCGTGAGGATCTTGTAGGTGTATTTTCTCCTTAGGAATCGTGAGGATTCCTAAGTGTATGTTCCTCTGTAAGTCGTAAGGATCCTACAAGAGGGTTTTCTCCTTGTAAGTCGAGAGGACTTATAAGGGTTGTTCATCATGCGAACATATCCCCAGTCTCGGATGAGACTCGATTAGGGCAATGTTTATTCGCGCCCGTGGATTGTATACAAGGGTCAGTATTGAACCACTTGTAGGGCAATATTGGAAGTTTGTGGGGGTTTGCTTAAGCACAGGTTTAGGTCTCTGTAACTTAAGACTTTCAAATCTTATGGACCGTGAGGGTCCCATAAGAGAGTTCTCCTTACGAGTCGTGAGGATCTCGCAAGTGTATTTTCTCCTTAGGAATCGTGAGGATTCCTAAGTGTGTTGCTCCCTTGTGAGTCGTAAGGATCTCACGCAGGTGCTTTCTCCTTACAAGGTCGAGAGGATCTTGTAAGTGTCTTTTAACGAGGTTGCGCCCTTTCGGGTTTTCACAAACACTCGCCGGTAGTCCTGCTGTTTTTACTCACGGAGCCCTTTCGGGTTTTCATCCGTGCCCTTTTTGCTTATGGACATACCGTTTTTTTTATTTTCTTCTTTTTTATTTTCTTCTTCTTTTTTTTTTACGAGGTCGCGCCCTTTCGGGTTTTTACGAACACTCGCCGGTAGTCCTGCTGTTTTTACTCACGGCGCCCTTTCGGGTTTTCATCCGTGCCCCTTTTTTTTGCTTATGGACATACCGTTCTTTCTTTTATTTTATTTATATATATATATATTTTTTAATCTCGCTGGCCTAAAGATGCTGCGATAGTAGTTTAAAGACGTTTCGGTCTGCTATTAGTTTTAGGACATTCGGTTCGCTGTTAGTTTAAGGACATTTCGGTCCGCTATTGAGAAGCTGGCTACTGCTTATAAAGCTTGAGCTTAGGAAGATAGCGAGCGGACATAGTCGTCGTCATCTATCATTGACCTAGGCTGTGGCTCATTAAGCGTAGTATTTCTTTAGGAAGCGACCATTTATTGGTCTGAAAGGCCTTTCGCCATGCATATCCATAAGTAGGTAGGCCCCACCTTGGTAGACCTTATCTATGATGTAAGGGCCTTCATAGTTTGGTTCGAATTTTCCCCGCTTGGCGCGATTGGGGATCATAGGCCTTTTGACCACTAGCACGAGTTCGCCTTGGCGGAATGTTCTTGGTCGGGTTAATCTTTCATATGAGCGCGTCATCTTTGCTTTATAAGCTTCCAGATTTTGTTGTGCTAGTAGCCGGGTTTCATCAAGAGCATCCAGCTCTTCAAATCGTAGGTGAGCATTTTCTTCATCCGTCAGCTCGTAGTGAACTGCCACTCGTAAAGAGGGCAATTCTATCTCGAGGGGGAGTACTGCTTCCGTACCGAACACCAACGCGTATGGCGTTGTGTTTGTGGCTGTCTTGAACGTGGTTCGATACGCCCAAAGAGCTTCTTGCAGTCTCTCATGCCAGTCTTTCTTACTTCGGGACACTGTTTTCTTTATAATTTTCGTCAAGGTCTTGTTGAAGGCCTCGGCGAGACCGTTAGCTCGTGGATTATAGACTGAGGAATATCTCCAGTCTATGTTATGCTGCTGTGCGAAGCGGCTGATTTTATGACTTCGGTAGGCTGGCCCGTTATTGGAGATGATCCGCCTCGGAGTTCCAAACCGATATATGACGTGCGTTTTGAAGAAATGGAGGATATTCTCCGTCTTCACTTCTCTCAACGGTATTGCTTCTGCCCATTTGGAGAAGTAGTCAGTCGTCGCCAGGAAGAAACGATGTCCTCTAGACGATACTGGTTCGATGGGGCCGACTATGTCAGTTCCCCACATTTCGAATGGCCAGCTAGCCACCGTTGGATGTAATGGATTTGGATGCTGGTGGATGAAATCCCCATGAATTTGACATGAGTGGCATTGCTTCGCATATTCGATGCAATCCTGAATCATCGTGGGCCAGTAGTAGCCCATCTGTTTGATCTTCAACTTCATCTTTGGGCCTGCTTGGTGAGAACCGCAGAGTCCGTCGTGAACTTCCTGGACGACCCTTCTCGCTTCGTCAGGTCCTAGGCATCTCAGCCACAGAGAATCAAATGACCTCTTGTATAGAGTATCATTGACGAAGGCGAAAGATAGAGCTCGTTTCATGAGCTGATGTCTTGTGGACGCTTCTTCGGGCATTCGGTGGGATTTAAAGTAGTCTATGAAGACTTCTCTCCAATCCTCAGTATTTTCCCAATCTTTTACTTGCAGGGTAGTCTGCTCGTTCGCTCCTTTTTCTTCGGATGATTCCGGAGATATTTCTGCTGGGGCAAGCACCCGACGGCTTTGTACCATGATTCTGACGTCATCGAGGTTCTCGTCAGCCAGCTCTTTAGCAAGTTTGGCCAACGCGTCTGCTTTGCTGTTTTCCGCGCGCGGTATGTTCTCCAAAGTATAGGAGGGAATTTGGGTCAACAGTTGTTGCACCTTTTCCCCGTACTTTACCAACTCCAGTTTGCACGTTTGGTAGTCGCCGTTTACTTGACTAACGACCAGTTGAGAATCCCCGTATATGAGGAGGTTTTCAATTCCCATGTCAATGGCGATCTCGAGGCCTGCTATCAGGGCTTCATATTCAGCTTCATTATTCGTTCTCGGCTCTGTTAAGGAGAATGCGAAGCGCATTATCCCTCCTTGTGGAGTTACAAAGATGAGGCCTGCCCCCGATTTGATTATAGGGGTGTTTTGTTTGCGCTTCTTCATGGAAGATGCACCATCAAAATAGAGTTCCCATCGGGTATCACCACCGTCGATGGCATCAAACGCATGTTTGTCTGGAAGATCGCAATTTAGAGGAGAATCGGCGGGTATGGGATGTTCAGCGAGGAAGTCGGCGATGGCCTGGCCTTTCACTGCCTTGAGGGGTCGATACGTTATCGAGAACTCCATTAAGAGCAGGGCCCATTTAGCGAGTCGTCCCGTCAATATGGCCTTTGACATTAGATATTTGAGAGGGTCCACCTTTGAAATGAGATGGACTTCATGCGCTAATGCGTAATGTCTAAGCTTTGTTATTGCGAAGATCAACGCCAGGCAGTGGTTTTCAATGGGGGAGTAATTGCTTTCTGCCCCCAGCAGCACTCGACTTAAGTAGTAGAGTGCTCTTTCTTTCCCCTGGTCATTCTCTTGTGCCCATAATGCGCCCAAAGAACCTTCAAGGGCGGCCGTGTAAAGAATGAGAGGCTTTCCCTTAACTGGAGCAGCCAACACTGGAGGGTTTTGCAGATACTGCTTGATCTCATCCAGTGCGCCTTGGCATTTGTGATCCCAAACGAATGAGGTTCCTTTCTTCATCAGGTGACTGTAAGGACGGCACTTTCCTGAAAGATTAGCGATAAACCGCCGAATGTATGCGAGCTTTCCCTGGAGAGATCGCAACTGTTTAAGAGTTCTCGGCGGAGGCAATTCCATGATCGCCTTGATTTTAGACGAATCTATTTCAATACCTCGGTGTCGGACGATGAATCCCAGGAATTTGCCCGAGGAAACCTCGAATGCACATTTAAGAGGATTCATCTTCAAATTGTATTGTCGAAGGCGTCGAAATACAGTCTTCAGATGCTCGAGATGTTCCCCATATGATTTGCTTTTAACAACGAGGTCGTCGATATAGCATTCGACGCTCTCATGTATAAGGTCATCGAAGATCTTCGTCATGGCCCTTTGATAAGTGGCACCGGCATTCTTTAAACCGAAGGGCATCACTTTATAACAAAATATCCCTAGAGGAGTCCTGAAGGCTGTGTGCTTCTGGTCTTCGGGATGCATCTTTATCTGGTTATACCCCGATGAGCCGTCCATGAAGGAGAAAATCTCATGCGTGGATGTATTGTCTATCATCAATTCGGCGACTGGTACCGGGAAATCATCCTTTGGGCAAGCTTTATTAAGATCCCAAAAATCCACGCATATGCGCACCGTCTCATTTTTCTTCATCACCGGGACGATATTAGCAATCCATTCAGGGTATTGAACCTCCTGGATAAAGCCAGAGTCTATCAGGTTTTTGACTTCAGCGTTGATGCTCATCTCGAGTTCGAGCCGCATTCTTCTCGGCGCTTGTTTAACTGGCTTGACACCCGGGGATATTGCTAGTCTATGTACAGCAACTTCTGGATATAGTCCTGCCATCTCGGAATAGTTCCATGCGAAGCAATCTTTATACTGCACAAGGACGCCCTTTAACACAGCCACCCTCTCTTCAGACAGCAGCTCGCTGACGAAAGTCGGTCGCGGATCGTTTACCGTCCCCAACTCAATTTTCTTGAGGTTATCTGCAGTGGTATGTATTCCATCCTCCAGTTCTTTCGGAGCTGGGGGAAATTCTGAGATTACCTCATCATTGCTGTTTTCGAGGCACCAAGGAAGGCTGTCCATGTTCTCGGGTTCTCCTTTTAGTATTGTTATCATGTGACAGGTATGAATTCGCTTCCAGTCCCAATGTGGAACTGGTTTTTCTTTCGTGGCCTTGGGTTCGTGCTTTTGTGGTGGTGCTACCCTCCAGTTGTCGGACAGAGCGAATTTACCAAGCTGGTACTGATCTTCGACCCAATTCTTGAAGGTGAAGCAACTTCAAGAGGATGACCTATCACTCGATGGTAAGAGCAATAGTCCGGGTGTGAGGCTCCGCCCGCTTGTTCGGGGTGTTTAGACTCCGGCAATGTAAGCATTTGATGCTTTAGGGCAAGATCGAGTATCTTCTTCGTCTTTTCCCGAGGAAACGAGTATGCTCGACCCATTTTCTTCATAAGGGATAGATCAATAACACTTGACTCCCGTTTGCGTGGCTTCTTAGCCCTGCTTTGTTGCTGTTGAGCGCCTCTTTGGCCTTTCGACTTGTTTCTGCCTCCGCGTCGAGCCCTTTTTGTATCAGGTTGACATGGGGCAGCATCTTCGTCTTTTACTGCCTGTTGAAAGAGGCGCTGCATTTTGGCTTTCTCATAGATTGCCATTTCACGATTGTGATCATCTCGGACATTTTGACCCGCTTCCCTTATGAGTTTGCTCATTTGTTCCTCGAACGACGGACTGGGCTCCTTTGCATCTGGAACTTTCACTGGCTTAGGATTAACGTCCTCCCATTGAGCATCTGCTTCTTCGTCAAGGTCATACACGACGTAACAGCCAAGTAGTAACTCTCGTCTCTTTGACCGGACGTATCCAAGCTCTTTTGTTTCCATTCTCCCGTTAGGCAGCTTGCGTTGAGTCCCGGGAACATTCCAGACCCCGTCATAGAATTTGGCTTTTTGAACGGTCTGCTTGAAGGATAGCCCCTGGCGTTTCAGCAGCTTTTTCAAACCCTCTGTGTAATATCTGGGAAGATGGATAGGCTGAAGCCTGTCGAGCGTAGAGTCCGTGCCATGCCAGATTTCTTTTTCTACCTTGGTTTCTTCAGAGCGGTAAAACAAAATTGCTTTCTCGCTCTCTCGCCTGGGAGGGATGTAGAATGTTTGTAGCTCTTATACATTGTAAATATTAAGTGCATCCAGTTCTTTATGGTGTTTAGGCGGCACCATGGCTATCTGCAGACTTCGCTCTTCATCAGCAGAAGCTCGTATTGAAAGCCGAGCGGGGAATACAGCATGGACTTCATCTTCTGAATCACTACCAAAGATCAGTGAAGGGGCGGATGGTCCCGGCTTGGTGTATTGGGGCAGACCCGAATAAATTATATCTTCCTCCTCCTCGGTATCACTGCCGAAGACAGGGATGGTTGCGTTAGTTTTGTTCTCCGGCCTGTGACACCTTTCCGTGTCTTCGAAACTCGGCAAGAAGTATTTGGCATCTTCATACTTGCGAACTTCGTTGACAGAGAACGGGTTCAGTTCTCCCGTCACGGTATACTCGAAACCATCCTTAAAATACTTCATACACTGATGTTGTGTAGAAGGTATGATGTTGTACTTGTGTAACTATGGTCGGCCGAGCAAAGCGTTGTAGCATGTCTTGGCGTCTATGACGTGGAACTTAATGTCCGTGACGAGTAACCCTAAGCGTAACGTTAATATCACAGATCCAAGAGTCTTTGACGATTGGGAGTCGAACCCGGAGATGGTGATCTTGTCCCAAGTAAGGTGCTGGACGCTCATGCAGATTTCTTTCAACACCCGCACATTGAGCAAGTTAACAGACGGCCCGTTATCGATCAGGATTTTGCCTATCTTTATATCATGGCAGTATCCCGAGACATAGAGAGGGCGATTATGTTTGCACGTCCCAAGTAGAAGGTCTTCATCGCCAAAAGTAACATCAGCCGTGTGCACTTCCTCCAATTCATCCTTCATCTTTTCCTCGGCCAGGCATGCTTGGAATTGTTCCGGGTCTTGGAGCGCCTTAATCAATGAATCTCTCGCCTCTTTTGATAGCAAAAGGGCGTCAAGAATGCTGAGCTGTGAGGGCAGCTTTCTCAGATGTGCTAAGACGTTGTAATCCACTTTATTCTTCTTCGGCGGGTTGTTGGCGCTTAGCTCTTCCACCACTTGGTTATCTAAGACGATATCTTCAGAGGCCTTTTCTTTCCCTTTATCTTTTCTGCTCAAGGGTCCGAGGTTCTTTTAAAGCAGCGTCCGATTCCGCAGCCGTATATTTTCGCAGACCTTCAGCTCTTCTTCTTTTCTCAAAGCGGACTCTTTAAAGAGAGGGGCAAGTTCTAGCTCTTCATCCGAATCACTCCCGAATGTAGGCACTTGTGACCCGCCAGTGTTAACCACGCGACAATCGCCGGTAGTTCTTTCAAGTCCTTCAGTCGTGTTTCTTTGCTCCCGACGAGTTTTGCGCTTTTCCCGCCTAAAGCGTTGTCTATGAGCGACGTATCCTTTCCACCATTTATCGAAAGCTTTGCACTCTTGAGTGGGGTGCGAGACCTTCTGATGATATAAGCAATAGGAGGGGTGCATTTCTATTTCACCAGTAATTTTTTTTTCAGAGGATGGTAGCTTCATGCCCATTGATATGGCCTTAGCGAACCTCTTCTTTATCTTGAATTGGCTTTTGTCGGTAGCGAAGGTGTTCTTCTCTAGCGGGACCGTCTCAGCTCTTTCATCAAGTCGCTGGCGCTTGGCCCTTTCAAATATGGCCGTCTCGCGTTCTCGATCAGCCTTACTTTTCAACCGAGCTTCATTAAGGAATGCGTCAATTACTTCATCTGATAGCTCCGGAATTTTTAATTCGGTATCTGCCCCCAGCATATTAGTGCCAGGAGTCTCCTCATCGTTCGCTATCGCATGGGAGATCATATGACAGCTCGCCACATATTCCTCGGATTCATCCGATGAACTTTCTCCCTCATCTTCTTCTTGAAAGACGTGATTGAGGAACTCTTGGAGCGTAATGGGAGTCCGTGCCTTTTGGTTGTATTCATCAAGCGCGTCAATTTGCTTTTGTAAGTCCGTGCGCTTGTCGCCAGGCTTCACGGGCTTCTTTGACTTCTTTTTCTTCTTCTTCAAGGATTTTGACGGCTGGCTATGAATGCTTGAACCACCACCATCGGTCTTTGGAGTTGGACATGGCTTCAACATCCCCTCGATGACCTGCGGTTCCAAGGGGTTCTTCCACTTGATCGCTGGACATGTTTGAAGATCGTTCAGCATTCTCTTTGTCTTGGCTGATAATACGACCCCCCAAGGAGCTTCTTCAATTACGGAGCATGTTGCCCCCGGCGTATTCGTCCCCTTAGAGGTGTGGGGTTGCGGGGGATTCACCTTCCATTTGTCAGATAGCGCAAATTTGCCCTGACGGTACTGGTTTTCAAGCCAATTTTTGAAAACGTAGCAATCCTCGATCAGATGGCCTAGTACTCGATGGTAAGGGCAGTAGTTGGGCTCGTTGACGTCATTCGGTTGCAACGGACGTTTTGGATCTGGCAGATTTATGAGTCTGTTGCGCAACGCCAGCTCGAATAGCCTCCTCGTTTTATCGCGGGGGAAGGAATAAGGACGTCCCATCCTATCCTCAAGGGGTACGTTGATTGTTAGGATACGAGCGTGTTCAAGTTCTAGTTTAAATACCGCAATCAAGACGGTTTCGCACGTAGCTAGCCGGTTGAGTACGGGTCGTCCGCAGGGAGATGGGAATCTTTTTCTATGTGTTTTTCGACGAGTTAAGTCCGGTTGTTCAGATTTTGTTGTGGTTATCTAAGTGTAAGTTGATATTTAAAGAGAGCTTGTTAGGGTGAGGATTAGGTTAGTTTGAGTTAGGAGTCTCCACATCTTTCGTTGCCCCACTTAATATCAGTGTTACGGTAATCGGCAACAACGGGGATTAGCACGACTAGGAAGGAACTTGCGAGTATAAGCTAGGCTTTCCAACGCATAGTCCTTCCTTTTGGTGCTTGTCCGTCCGTTCTTGGCTCTTATCCATAACCTCCGGTTAATTCAACCACAACCGGTCTCACTACGGAATCACCGCTATCATGTAGGATAGGGTGCCGTAAGGAGCGGATTGTGGTTGGGTTAACGGGAGTTGATTTAAGTTGTTGGGCAAGGAAAGAGTGAGAGAGATTTCCTTCTCTCAAACTTCCCTTATCCTACCCTAACAAGTATAGAACTACTCACACTTCATAATACGGAAAAATAAAACAACACAAAAGAGGAAGATAGAAAGAAGGAGATTAGAAGAATACGACTAACTGTTTGCGACCTCACCTTGGCGAGGATCAAGCGTAAGTATCATTGTCGTATGTAAGGATAAAGAAAAAGAGAGAAGAAACAAACAACAAGGAAATAACAACAACTACTTAACAATTAAAATTACAACAATTATAACAAGTAAAGAAAGAGACAAGCATGATAATAAAAATGGTCTTCTTTATTCATCACTCTTCACTCAAAAGCTCACTTACAAGTTTAATGGAGAAGAGGTGAGAAGAGGAAGAAGAACAATACTAAAACTAGGCAAAATGAAAAATACAAAGTTGGACCCTATACTTCACAGAATTCTGGGGTATTTATAGGCTGGAAAATGAGAAACTAGGGCAACAATACAGGCCCATATGAAATTACCAACCTACCCCCCAAAACCCTGCGCACTTGGCGCCAGAACGGCCGCGGAAGCGCGGCCAAAACCCCTCTTTGGCCGCGCTTCCGCGGCCGTATAGATGAATTGGACTTGGGTAAAATTGGTGGGACCCTGGTTTGATGTGAGCTTCTTTCTGGTATATGTATTTTCCCACAATTGCTTCACGAATTTTCCAGAATTTCTGTTGAGGGAAAGGTGGACTTTTTGTCAAGATTTTGTCATGATTGTCTCGAGCTCCGCGTAGATCTCTTGGATCTTGTGCCACCATTGAGCCTTGTGCATAGATTTGACATTTTGTCTTCCTACTTGTATCTGGCAACATACGGATGAGGGACGGAGACCGTGTTTTATCTGTGGTCGGCAAGAACCCGGATTTTTTCGTGTTTTCCATGAATTTCATCGTTTTGGAACCGAGAACCTGTATCCTGCAATTGACTAGCAAACACGGCTCAAGAGTATCTACGGATATGCAATGTGATAAAAATTGGGCGGTATGAAAATGCAAAAATCTGATATGAACAAATACCCCCAAACTTATCATTTGCTCGTCCCGAGCAAAGTCCATTTATTCACAAAAAATTTCCTAACCTCACTTTCGCAGGGAACGCGATTGCACTGAGCATGTGCAACAAGCCGTTAAACCTCTAGGTGTCCCTAGTAGGAGGAGTGTTGTCTCCTGAGGGTTTTCAGCGGATACTACCCACAAAATCCGGTCAAGTTGGTTTGTAAAAATGACTAAGTTTCAAACCCTAAAGTTTTGTTTTTAGAAAATAACAATTCTATAATCCTTAGTCTAGATTATCGAACCTTTATTTTTCACACCTCACATCTTATTTAATTACAGATTTTATATGTCTTTACGTGCAGTGCGGATAGTGTCGTTAAGTTCCAGAAGGATTGATTAGAGTCATCATGTCGCACAATAAAGCCCAGATAATAATTTTAAAAGGATCACATAAGTTTCATAACGAGTTAAGCATTTTTCAAGTTTCGTTTTCCAGTAAGGTTTCAACTTCAGAATTTCTATCTTCCTTAACAGGAAACTAAGTCGTATTTTTCACTCCACCTTTTTCTTGTTTTCATTTCATACACACCACTGTGAACGTGCAATAGTCTTTATCATAGAATAAAACCTTCACATCTCCGTAAAATTTTTTTTTTTATAAAAGTCTGTCTTTTATCAAGATTATTCTCACACAAAGAACCGTTAGGAATTTTAACCCGGAGAGAACACTTGCTTGACTTTGTTTTAAACTGGACTTTCTAGGCTTCTTAGCGAGCTTTGGGCCAATGCACCCAAACCAGTTGGTTTTAGGGCATTAGGTGTAGAAACACCCCGGCGGACTTAATTACTCAAGTTACCTAGGTCCAAAAACAAAAGACAGTATGGCGTGAAAATCAGCTGATTTAATACGAACGGAGATATAACCGGCAGTTCAAATATTTTTTGGATAAACGACGTGTCTAGTGGGTTTGGTGTGTAATCATTCCAATCAAGTTTTAGATGGGTTATTTTTCAGACTTAGCTCCTATTACGGTATCAATAACATTCCTTCATATTCGCTTTACTTCATAAACTATTCTTGACATTACTTATTTCAGAACAAACCTATTTGATCCTCAGAAAATCATTTATCTGTTTAAAAGTTCAAACATGAAAGACTTGTCATCTAATTCCCAAAATCTTACGACACGTGTAGTGTGATGTAAAGACGTATATCAGCTATAGTTAACTTCAAAGGAGAGTTATCTTTCAGGTTTTCAAAATCCAAACATAAGATCTAGTTATTCCTATTTTTTCAAACAAAAACCGTCGAATGTTGAATTAGAGTTCTTCCACAAGCTAACTTGACAAAAAAGTTTTTATATTTTTGGAAAATTTTCAAATTTTTATGGTTTTTATGGATTTAATATGCAGATGCAAAATATACATATGAATGCGAAGGTAAGAAATGCGTACCGAGCGTACCCCCAAACTTAAACTGGACAGTGTCCTCACTGTTGTTGCATGAAGAGATCAGTTTGAAGGTTCAAAATTGTCGGTTAGCGATACACAATTTTTTTTTTTTTTGTTTTTAAAGAAAAAGAATATACACAAATATAAACAAAATGGTTTGTACATACCCCCAAACTTATTTGGAACAGTGTCCACTGTTCTTGGCTGGATAACCGAAGTTTGGAGGTAGGCAGAGGAAGATTAAGCAAGGTAAACCGGCTCCTGTAAGAACAGGAGCTCCTCTGTTGGTTCGGCGCTAAGGTACGGTTTGCATCGGTGTCCGTTCACTTTGAAGAGTGAACCGTCCTTTGGATTTTCCAAATCTACAGCGCCCTGCGGATACACAGTCCGCACAAAATACGGCCCTTTCCAGCGAGATCGGAGCTTTCCAGGATGGAAGTGAAGTCGGGTGTCGTAAAGAAGTACCTGCTGACCAGGTACGAAGGTTTTGCGCACAAGGTGTTTATCATGAAACACCTTCGTTCGGTTCTTAACGACAACCGCATTGTCGTAAGCCTCATCCCTAAGCTCGCTCAGTTCGTTCAGCTGCAGCTTCCGATGGCTGCCCGCGTCCTCCAGAGACAGATTCAGCTCCTTTATCGCCCAAAATGCGCGATGCTCGATTTCGACAGGAAGGTGGCAGGCTTTTCCGTACACAAGCCGATAGGGAGACATGCCAAGGTCGGTCTTATAAGCGTTTCTAAATGCCCAAAGGGCATCAGTGAGTTTCAAAGACCAATCCTTACGGTTCTTGGAGACCGTTTTCTCCAGTATCTGCTTGATTTGCCGATTTGAAACTTCGGCCTGCCCGCAGGTTTGGGGGTGGTAGGGCGTAGAAAGCTTATGATTAATGGAGTATTTCTGCATCAAGGCCTCGAAAGTCCTATTGCAGAAATGACTTCCATTGTCGCTAATGATCGCTCGGGGGTGCCCAAACCGTGAGAAAATGTTTTCTTTAAGGAACCTAACGACAACCTTGTTGTCGTTAGTTCGGCTGGGCACAGCCTCGACCCATTTAGAGACGTAATCAACAGCTAGAAGGATGTACAAGTTCCCAAAAGAGCTGGGAAACGGCCCCATGAAGTCTATCCCCCAAACATCGAAAATCTCCACAACCAAGATCGGTTGGAGCGGCATCTCATTCCTCCGGGATATCCGGCCCATGTGTTGGCACCGGGAGCAAGTCTTGCAATAATCGTGAGCGTCTTTGAAAAGTTGTGGCCAGTAGAAACCACATTGCAAGATCTTCTCAGCTGTCTTTCTGGGCCCAAAATGCCCGCCACATGCTTGGTCGTGGCAAAATGACAACACACTCTTGAATTCCTCATCTGGGACACACCGACGAATAATCTGGTCGGGACAGTACTTGAACAAGTAGGGTTCGTCCCAGTAAAAGTGTTTTACTTGGGATAAGAAGCGAAGTCTGTCCTGACGTGACCATTCGGTCGGTAGCAATCCCGTGGCCAAATAGTTCACAATATCTGCGAACCAGGGTTCGCAAGATACTATCAAGAGTTGTTCATCCGGGAAAACGTCATTGATTGGGATAGGAAGCGACGGCGAAGAAGGAAGTCGTGAAAGATGGTCGGCGACAACGTTTTCACATCCTCTTTTGTCCTTAATGACAAGGTCAAACTCTTGAAGCAAGAGGATCCAACGTATAAGCCGAGATTTGGCATCTTTCTTCGCAAAAAGATGGCGCAGAGCAGAATGATCAGTGTAAACGATGACTGGAGAGCCGATAAGGTACGGCCTGAACTTCTCTAAAGCAAATACAACAGCTAAGAATTCCTTCTCAGTTGTTGTATAATTGAGTTGTGCGTCGTTCAGGGTTCGGCTTGCGTAATAGATCACGTGCGGCATCTTGTTGATGTGCTGTCCAAGGACAGCACCGATGGCAAAGTCGGATGCATCGCACATAATCTCGAATGGGTGCGTCCAGTCAGGGGAAGAAAGAACGGGAGCAGAAGTGAGTGAGTGTTTCAATGATTCAAAAGCAGCCGCACAGCTTGAGCTGAAGTCGAATGGCGTGTCCTTGGCCAGGAGAAGAGTCAAGGGCCTAGCAATCTTGCTAAAGTCCTTGATAAACCGTCTATAAAAACCGGCATGGCCAAGGAAGGCTCGGATATCTCTGACGCATCGGGGAGGAGGCAGATTGGAAATGACCTCAATCTTTGCTTTGTCGACCTCTATGCCATTTTGCGAGATGATATGTCCTAAGACAATACCTTCACGCACCATGAAGTGGCATTTCTTCCAGTTCAAAGTGAGATTCTTGTCCTTACATCTGGTAAGGACAGCGTCGAGATGCAGCAGACACTCGTCAAAAGAATCGCCGAAAATGGAGAAGTCATCCATGAAAATCTCCAGAAATTTCTCCACCATGTCTGAGAAAATCCCTATCATACACCGCTGGAAGGTAGCGGGCGCATTGCATAACCCAAAGGGCATGCGTCGATATGCAAACGTGCCGAAAGGACAAGTGAAAGTGGTCTTGTCCTGGTCTTTTTCGGCGATGGGAATTTGATTGTAGCCAGAGTAGCCATCAAGAAAGCAATAGTACTCATGTCCGGCCAATCGTTCGAGCATCTGGTCAATAAAAGGTAGCGGAAAGTGGTCTTTCCGTGTTGCAGCGTTGAGTTTTCTGTAATCAATGCAAACTCGCCACCCGGTTTGGGTGCGAGTAGGGATTAACTCATTCGCTTCGTTGGTTATGACCGTGATGCCCGACTTCTTGGGGACAACGTGAATGGGGCTAACCCACTGGCTATCAGAGATAGGGTAAATGATACCACTATCTAGACATTTGACGATCTCCTTCTTCACAGCCTCCTTCATGACTGGATTAAGACGTCTTTGTGGATCCCGGGCTGGTTTGGCATCATCCATCAGATGAATGTGATGCTCAACGATGAGGGGACTAATCCCCTTGATGTCCGCCATGGACCAGCCAAAAGCTTGCCTGTTGCTGTGCAAGACCGCGAGAAGGGCTTTCTCTTGCTTGGGAGCTAGAGAAGCCGAGATGATGACAGGAAGGGTCTCGTTCTCACCTAAGTAAGCATACTTAAGGTGAGACGGCAACGGCTTGAGTTCGAGCGTTGGAGGTGAAATGATGGAAGGCAAGACTGGTGCAAAGGTCTCGAACTCAAAGGACTCCAGCAAAGGTTCAAAACGAGTGTAGGCAACCGAGTCGGATGGTTCAGGTAACTCATCCGAAAAGTCGAAAGATTCAAACTCGGGTTGTGTGCGGCTAAGATCGTTCGTGAACGTGAAACACTCGTAGTCGTTATCGGGCGCAGAAACAGCAGCAGGTTCGAAGAGACACGCACTAGTGGCGTCAAGATTATCGTATTCAAACAAAAACTCCTCGAATTCACACTCTTCGGGGGTGATCTCCTGGATCGAGCAAACATCCAGTATATGAGCATTAGGTTCGGCGGGCTGATTCCCCAACCTAAAAATGTTGAGTTCAATTGTCATATTTCCAAAAGAGAGGTTCATTGAACCATTGCGACAATTGATCACAGCATTTGAGGTTGCGAGAAATGGGCGACCGAGTATCACCGGAATTTGATTCCGGGGGTTAGCTACAGGCTGTGTATCTAAGACAATGAAGTCGACGGGGAATATGAAATCCCCGACTTTGATTAACACATCCTCTAGCTCACCCCTAGGATGGGTGATCGATCGGTCGGCCATCTGGAGAGTGCAGTGTGTGGGTTTCAGCTCTCCGACGCCTAATTGCTCGTATACTGAATACGGAAGCAAGTTAACACTGGCACCAAGATCTAATAGTGCGCGGTTGATGTTCTTATCCCCAATAGTAATTGAAATAGTAGGACAGCCAGGGTCCTTCCGTTTTTGTGGTAAAGATTGGGTAAGGGCATCACTCACAGCACTAGCCAAGAAAACTTTCTTGGGTACCTGAGACTTCCTCTTTTTCGTGCACAAGTCCTTTAAGATTTTCGCGTAAGAAGGGACTTGTTGGACATCATCTAAAAGAGGAATGTTAATGTTAACTTGCTTGAATAACTCCAAAATCTTCTCGATTTGTGGATTTTGTTTGTTAGACCTCAACCGGTTTGGAAATGGAACATTTTGAAAATTCGTTGAGTCTAAAGCTGGAGGAGGAGATTTTGGAGTTGGAACAGATCCCAGAATAGGTGTTTTCGTGGAGTGAGAAGTGGGTCCGTTCAGAGCAGAAGAAGAAGAGGGAGAGCCTTGTGAAGAACGGAGAATAGGCTCGGAAGACGAAGAAGAAGAAGAAGAAGCAGAAGAAGAAACGGCCGGGGTGTCATCGTTGATTTGCTTGCCAATGTTGTTTTGCAGCACCCTCCCTGATCTCAGTGTGGTCACGGCACTCACATTATGGTTTTGTTGTTCAAGAGCAACATGTGCATTATGTGGGTGGCCGGGATTTGGAAGTGGCTGGGACGGGAGCTTCCCCTTCTCTCGCTCGCTCAAGGCCGCGTTCAGCTGTGCAATCTGGGCCTCGATGGTCTTGATGCTCTGCCCGTGTGCGGCGGTGTGTTGCACTAAAGATTGGATCGAAGACTGGATGTTGGCGGTGGATTGAGTCGATTGTTTAACAAACGCATCCAGACTTCGCTCGAGCGAGGAAACCTTATCGTTGTTCGACGGAACAAAGTTGTTTGGTGGAAAGGAAGTGTTCGGTGCAAAGTTGTTCGTCTGGTTTTGGTAAGGCTGGGGTTGGAAGGGCTGCTGATACTGAGTTTGTTGTTGCGCTTGTTGTTGCGGTGGAGGGGCCCTTTGGAAATTGTTGCCCTGGAATTGATTCTGATTCTGATTCCAGGCGAAATTGGGGTGGTTCCTCCAACCGGGATTGAAGGTGGAAGAGTATGGATCATTCCTCGGTCTTTGCTGGAATGCATTAACCTGATCCTGTCCTTGCGAGGGTGGATTGTAAGGACACTCTTCAGTCAAGTGGGACGGATCGGAACAACAAGCACAGATGGTACGAAGGGGGAGAACAGGGGCAGGAGTAGGAGAAGAAAATTTGCTCTCTATTGCTTCAAGCTTTTTTGTTATTGCAGCCATTTCAGCTCTCATCGCAATAGAGACATCAAGCTGGTGAATTCCTACCCTAGACTGACCTGTAGAAGTGGAGGTAGAGGAAGAAGAAGGAGTCGGTCTGGTGCTCTCCCACTGTAGCGTTTGCTCCGCAAGATCGTCAAAGAACTGCCACGCTTCCTCGTCAGATTTGGATAGGAAGTGGCCCTGACAGATGGTTTCCAGCAACTGCTTCGTTGCTGGGTTCAGTCCCTCGTATAAGGTTTGGCAGAGTTGCCATTTCTCTATACCGTGGTGAGGACACTGAACAAGAAGGTCTTTGTATCGGTCAAAGCACTTCCAAAAGGGTTCAGAAGGAAGCTGGGAGAATTGGTTGATCTCATTTCGAATTCTTGCGGTCTTATGATTTGGGTAGAATTTTTTCAGAAACGCTTTAACAAACTCGTCCCAGCTGGTAATTGAGTGGGAAGCGGTGCTATACAGCCATTTTTCTGCGAGATCGCATAAAGTGAACGGAATGACCCGTAGACGTATAGCATCGTCCGACAGCTGGGTTGTTTTCATCATGGCACAGACGTTTTGAAATTTGTTAATGAAGATATAGGCATCTTCAGATTCAAGCCCATGAAAACGTGGAAGCATGTTGATGAAATGGGGCTTAATTTCAAAGTTGTCCCCATTGGCCGGAGGAAGAGAAAGGCAGGTTGGAAGTGCAGAACGGGTAGGGTAGAAACGATCCTGGAGCGCAATTCGCTGCGGCGCTACAACAGGCGGAGGTGGTGGGAGATTGGTCTCCATAGGAGGTGGAGCCAATCCAGCGGTGGTCAAAGAGATGTTCGGATTAAATCCCGACATCGCGGAAGAAGAGGTTGGTGAAGGTGAAGGTGAAGGTGAAGATGTATGAACAGAATTCCGGTCAACGTCGGAGTTGGCCGGCAAAGGAAGGGGAGAAAGAGGAGTGGACGGAGTATCGACTTCGGAGTCGATCGCGTAGTCGGTCGCGACTAACGTAACGCGGACTAGACGGGCGCTAGTGTCCCGAGTCCAAGCGGACATACACTAAACGAGTTTAGTATAGTCAAAGCGGAGAAGGTGAGGGTAAGAAAACGTCAATGAAGAACGGCGATGGGTGTTGGGTGAAAATGGATTTGGTGACAAAAGGGCAAGTTTTTATAAAAGTTTTTTGATTTTTTCTTTTTTCTTTTTTTTTATTTTGTTTTTAGAAAGAGATTTACAGAAGTATGTACGGGAATACGGCTTAAGCAATCACAAACAAGATATGCACAATCACACCTAGATCTAGGGTAACCTAGGTCTACTAGACCTGCTCCTGAACTTGATTGTCGAAGTTAAACAATGTCGAGAAACGGGCTTAAAAATACACTGATCACGAGGCCAGGTAAGTGCAGAGATAAGGGGAGGTTGTCCAACGCTTTCGCGAAGTTCCTTAATTAAATAACCCTTTCTCTTTCGGCGGTTGCGCCTTTAACACTTTCCTAGACACCCCGTAAACAATATACGGTTAAGCGAGCTTCTAAACAAGGTTTATCTTCTCCTAATGAGCGCGAAGTCCTTAGGGCTGAAGTCTAGTATTTTTTAATTTACAATGGACAATGCATATGC
Source organism: Agapanthus africanus (assembly GCA_030015575.1). Taxonomy (NCBI): domain Eukaryota; kingdom Viridiplantae; phylum Streptophyta; class Magnoliopsida; order Asparagales; family Amaryllidaceae; genus Agapanthus; species Agapanthus africanus. The sequence continues at coordinate 29,196,991 of CM057338.1, forward strand.
TTTAGTGATTTCCGGGGTCCTGGGAAGGGTGATGAAATCCCCACCCAATCTGGATTGGTTTCAATCCCCTTAAGTCCGTATTAAAGAATGCAAAACAGTAACAATATCAACAGCAAACAATTTTTATTTGCGGCGCAAAGAATCCTGCACAAGAACAGTTTATTGGAAGGGGGAGAAGAATTTGCGCAAAGAAGGCTGCAGAAAACACAATTCAGTGGAGCTCAGAGGAGTGGAGAGAGGCAGAGGGACTTACAGAGAGAAGATGGCACACTGACCCCACCAAGTGGCCGCGGAAGGGCGGCAAAAAGTCACTAATGCCGCGGTTCCGCGGCGGAAATGAGGTATTGGTGATTAATTTTTCTGGTGTGGGCTCTGTTTGATCTCCTATACTTGTCTGGATGTGTGGAATTCTAATATGCTCACTGTATCTGCTCCAGATTTCTACAGTAGACCGGATGCTTCGTTTTTGTCCGTCGCGGTGTAGCCGCGAACTGTGGGTCTATCTTCCCACGTCTTTGGCACTGTACTTGAACTCCGTATTTCCAACGTCTTAGGCGTCGATCTTGAGCTTCGTATTTCCTGCACACTTGCACAAAAACTAATCAAGAATAACAAGATGATTTTTACAAAGTATATTATTTTTTTTTGTTTTTTTTTTTTTGTTTTTGGTTGTTTTTATATTCACAAATTAACCCGAAATTTCACTTAGAAATAGACTACCGTCTCCCCGGCAACGGCGCCATTTGATTGTTAGGATACGAGCGTGTTCAAGTTCTAGTTTAAATACCGCAATCAAGACGGTTTCGCACGTAGCTAGCCGGTTGAGTACGGGTCGTCCGCAGGGAGATGGGAATCTTTTTCTATGTGTTTTTCGACGAGTTAAGTCCGGTTGTTCAGATTTTGTTGTGGTTATCTAAGTGTAAGTTGATATTTAAAGAGAGCTTGTTAGGGTGAGGATTATGTTAGTTTGAGTTAGGAGTCTCCACATCTTTCGTTGCCCCACTTAATATCAGTGTTACGGTAATCGGCAACAACGGGGATTAGCACGACTAGGAAGGAACTTGCGAGTATAAGCTAGGCTTTCCAACGCATAGTCCTTCCTTTTGGTGCTTGTCCGTCCGTTCTTGGCTCTTATCCATAACCTCCGGTTAATTCAACCACAACCGGTCTCACTACGGAATCACCGCTATCATGTAGAATAGGGTGCCGTAAGGAGCGGATTGTGGTTGGGTTAACGGGAGTTGATTTAAGTTGTTGGGCAAGGAAAGAGTGAGAGAGATTTCCTTCTCTCAAACTTCCCTTATCCTACCCTAACAAGTATAGAACTACTCACACTTCATAATACGGAAAAATAAAACAACACAAAAGAGGAAGATAGAAAGAAGGAGATTAGAAGAATACGACTAACTGTTTGCGACCTCACCTTGGCGAGGATCAAGCGTAAGTATCATTGTCGTATGTAAGGATAAAGAAAAAGAGAGAAGAAACAAACAACAAGGAAATAACAACAACTACTTAACAATTAAAATTACAACAATTATAACAAGTAAAGAAAGAGACAAGCATGATAATAAAAATGGTCTTCTTTATTCATCACTCTTCACTCAAAAGCTCACTTACAAGTTTAATGGAGAAGAGGTGAGAAGAGGAAGAAGAACAATACTAAAACTAGGCAAAATGAAAAATACAAAGTTGGACCCTATACTTCACAGAATTCTGGGGTATTTATAGGCTGGAAAATGAGAAACTAGGGCAACAATACAGGCCTATATGAAATTACCAACCTACCCCCCAAAACCCTGCGCACTTGGCGCCAGAACGGCCGCGGAAGCGTGGCCAAAACCCCTCTTTGGCCGCGCTTCCGCGGCCGTATAGATGAATTGGACTTGGGTAAAATTGGTGGGACCCTGGTTTGATGTGAGCTTCTTTCTGGTATATGTATTTTCCCACAATTGCTTCACGAATTTTCCAGAATTTCTGTTGAGGGAAAGGTGGACTTTTTGTCAAGATTTTGTCATGATTGTCTCGAGCTCCGCGTAGATCTCTTGGATCTTGTGCCACCATTGAGCCTTGTGCATAGATTTGACATTTTGTCTTCCTACTTGTATCTGGCAACATACGGATGAGGGACGGAGACCGTGTTTTATCTGTGGTCGGCAAGAACCCGGATTTTTTCGTGTTTTCCATGAATTTCATCGTTTTGGAACCGAGAACCTGTATCCTGCAATTGACTAGCAAACACGGCTCAAGAGTATCTACGGATATGCAATGTGATAAAAATTGGGCGGTATGAAAATGCAAAAATCTGATATGAACATACGTACGGACGCGTATTGTTTGGACGAGCAACCGGCTTCGAGTCGCTCGGTTGTTGTTGAGCATTAGCGACAACGATCGCTTTTCCCTTTCCTTTGTCATTTCGGGAGTCCGGCTTTGGGAGAGGGGGTTTATGGCCCATCTGGTCCGTCTGCGCTAGTTTGTCCATCAAAGCTTGGAAGGTAGTCGGCTTGAAGAACATCATAAACTGTGAGATGGTTGCTTGTGGATCAAGGGTTCCAACAAACATTCCCACCGCAGGAGCTTCTTCTATGCGCTGCTCACACTTCGACCATAAATTTCGCCATCGTATAGCGTACTGAACCCATGTCTCGCTGGGTTTTACCCTGGCGTTAATCAGTGCCGTCATCGGGGTACGCTCACCGGCACTTGCAAAACGTTGAGTAAACAGCAGCTCCATCTCCGCGAAGGTTTTAATAGAGTCGTTTGGGAGTTCAGAATACCACTCGAACGACGTATCTGATAAGCTTCCAACAAACTGGCGAAGCAACAGCTTGTCGTCACCGCCGGTGTTGCCGCAGAGTGCCCTGAACTGGGCAACATGCTGATGAGGATTGCCCGTCCCCTGTAGACATGGAACTTAGGGATTGTATAGCCTGGCGGGTACTTAATCTGATCGTACCAACCCGGATATGGCCGCCCCGTCTTTACGACCTGACCGGCTGCTTCAGTCGCCTGATGTTTAGCTGCGGATAGAGTCGGTGGAGGATTCGATGTCTCTCCCCTATCGTCTTCAAGAATGATCGGGGGATCCCCAGCAGGTGGATCTTGTTGAATCATCATACTCACCATATCCTGGAACAGGAGGGCCATTTTCTTTATGTTGGCTGCCTGTTCCGCAGCCTCTTTATCTTTCTTCTCTAGCACGCGCCGAAGGAATTCGGCGTCCGTTTCTTGTTCTCGACGTTCTTCTGAGGATGTTTCCGGGGTTTCTTTCGGCCCTTGTAAGTGCGGCCATAGCGTTCATCATCTCCTGGAGCTTCTGTTGCTGCTCCTGAGCCTTGGTCACTGACCGTGTAAGCGGTCTATGACCCGTGGATGTACGGTTGTCTTCTTTTCCCGACGTCATGTAAACCGTATGGACTGTTATGCCCCCTGACTTGGGGCGTTTAGGTTCACCATTTTTAACTTTTGCCACTGATGCGGGGGTTTTCTCTGGCCTCCTTCTCTTGTGGGCCGTTGAAGTTGAAGGGGCCGTTGTAGTGGGCACCCTAGCGATCGTTGTCCCTTGCTGTTCAATAGGACGGTCTTTTCCTTTTTGCACCTTCGTCTTCTTTCGTTGACGGGAGAGATCCAGGTCGATCACGGAGTCTTGAACTCTCCTCCAAACTTTATAAATTCTTGAGGACAGCCGTTGATGGGGCTGTTCTTGCTTCGTTTCTGGAACTCTCTCCGCAGGTGGAGGAGATCTCTTCAGTGCAGCGGTTGGAGAGTTCTTCCGTACCCTCCTCAGCAGTTCAAAGCTGTTCCCAGTTGGAACAGCAGCATTGACTTCTACTACTGGAGCCGGTGGAGTTAGTCCTGAAGGGGAGTTGCCCCCTGCCTTTCTCACTCGTTGCCAATGGCGACATCGAGCACGACGAGCCGTTGGGACTGGCTCGGAGATAGAGATAGTTTCTTTTTGCCCCCTGTTTGAATGTGGGGTGACTGCCAATGTCAGCCTATTGAAGACTGATGCCCTTTGACCAATAGGGGCAGGAGTGGGAATCGTCAATCTCGCGAAGACCGATTCTTTGATGGGAGAAACCGCTTTAACGTCTTCCGGAGCAGCGGCCGTTGCCCTCTTTGGGACGGCCACTCTATGGTTCTGATCTAGCCTGGCGAAAATGGAGGCTGTCGGTTTGGTAACGGGCGACCCGTTGACAGGGGCTGTCGTAGCAGTGAGCCGGTCGAAGACCGACTTTTTGCTTACTTCCGGTGCAGGTATTGGCGCAGAGAAGCTTGTAGGTGGGATCATGGTCCCGAAGAACAAGCCGGTGGTGGCTTGGGTCACCTGGTCTACCGGCAGAGCGAGGAAGGAAGCCGCTTGGGGCCCATATGCTACACCTCCTGGTGAGGTAAAGCGTCCGTTGCAGTGGCATTTCGAGCAGTTGGTGCAGTTAGAGGCCATTGAATCTTGAATTCTGCGCCAGGTAAAAGACCAAATCTTAGTAGCTTGAAATCCGAAGACAACCATTTAACAAACCGCGATTGGTTCGCGAAGACGACACACGAAGTGTGGAGTGGAAAGAGGAAGAGGTCCCACCGGGCGTGCCAGAATCTGTTCCCCTCCGAAAGACGGCGCGCAGGACTGCGAAGTCCTGGCACTGAGATTCGGGGCAGATGCTATTTGGTTTTATCCGTCCACCTCTCCGAAGATGCCAAGTTGATTTATGGCACCGTGTATCGGAGGTTTAGACGGATGCGGCCGATGTAGCAGACTTTGTCAGATTCCCCCTCGCTTGAGGGTTTTTTTTTTATTGTGGGGACGCTCTTTCCTGCAGGCGCAAGCCCCTGCAGTTAATTACGCTACCGCATCACGGTAACAACTTTCTCCTTCTCCAGGATTTCACTTCGTGTCGTGTGTGTTTGTTTTGTTTGTGGTTGCCCGCGGATTGTATACGGAGACTGAGTAATGCCGTCGCCCGTAGGACGTGGATTAGTCCAAATCCGTATTTACTTAGATTTGGGTTTGGTATTTTTAGTTTAAGGATGCATTAGTCGCGTTGCGGCTAAGATCAACTTAAACGTTCGTTAAGGATGCGATAGTCCTGTTTTGGACTAAGATCGACTTGAACGGGATCGTTTAGATCCGAAAGAAGAGCAATTGGCTCTATTGTTCCAGTTTAGAGACGTGGTGGTCCATGTTCCAGTTCAGGGACGTGGTGGTCCGTCATTAGTTTAGGGACGTTTCGGTCCGATATTAGTTTAGGGACGTTTCGGTCCCATATTAGTTTAGGGACGTTTCGGTCCACCATTAGTTTAGGGACGTTTCGGTCTGACATTAGTTTAAGGACGTCTCGGTCAAATATTAGTTTAAGGACGTCTCGGTTCACCATTAGTTTAGAGACGTTTCGGTCCGACATTAGTTTAAGGACGTCTCGGTCCACGAGTTTAAGGACCCCGCAGTCCATATAGGTGTGTGGTCGTTGGGACCCGTCACCTCTTTGACGTCGTTGAGGAATTACAACGATGTATATCAAAGGAGTTCGGAGATGTACCCTTGAACCGGATATGGATTGGTTTAGGAGAGCCATTTTGCTCGGTCAATTTAATTTAAGGACTTATGGCCAAAATTGGGCTAAGTCCAGTTTCAATATTTTTTTCTTTGGCCTGTGCTAGGGCTTTACCCCTTTTTAGTAATGCACTGCATTATTCTTGTTTTGGTCGGGCTTTGCCCTTTTCTAAATGATGCAGAGCATCTATTTTTTGTTTGGGCTTTGCCCCCTTTTTAAAATAATGCATTGCATTTTATTAGACCTGTTAGGCCTTCTTTAATTGGGCTTGGCCCCTTTTATAAGCAATGCAGTGCATTTGTCTGGCGCTTTGCGCCAATTAATGAGCGCAAGCTCATATGGTGATGACACGTGTCATGCTCTGGGGAGCGCAAGCGCAACAGCGCAGTGCGCTGCGCTGTTGCGCTGCGCTGCTGACACGTGGCGCGCTCTGGTGAGGTGCGTCAATTCAAGAGAGCAAAGCTCTATTTCAAGAGCGCGTATCGCAAGTGGTTCTATAGCTGACACGTGGCGCTCTCTTAAGAGCGCAACAGCGCAGTTTGTAAGTGCAGAGCACTAAGAATCTTTTAGATTCAAGAACAGAAGTGCAAAGCACTATTTAATTTCTTGATCTAAATTAGATCAAAGAAAAATAATTTTTTTTTTGTTTCAAGAACCAGAGGTTCATTAAAGTGCAAAGCACTATTTATTATGTAAATATCATTGATCTTGTTTTTTAGATCAATGGTCTATTAGAAAAATTTCTTCTATTTCATGAAGGTTCTTTACCTTTTTCTTGGAATTTTCTCAGAGTTCTCTCTGTTTGAGGCTCTTGACTTTTTTCAAGAAATGTTGATGCCTTTGAATTGAGGCCTAGGGTCCTTTTTATAGTGCCCAAAAATTAGTTAAATTTGTTAAAGAGATCTTTCTCTGAGTGATTTGGGGAATTTTCCCCACCGTTGGATCTTTGATCCAAGGGCTTCTGCTTTGCAGAAGAAAATCTTCTTGTTTTAACAAGAACAAAAAAAATTTCTTAGAAATTTAATTCTGTTTGGCGCAGATGCCCCAGCGCGTGACACGTGTCGCGCAGCGCACAGCGCAGCGCAACTGCGCTGACACGTGTCGCGCAGCGCACAGCGCAGCGCAACTGCGCCAGCGCATCTGCGCTGACACGTGTCGCGCAGCGCAGCGCAGAGCGCAGCTGAAGCGTTGCTTCATTAAAATAGAGCTTTGCTCTGATTGGGCGCGCCTTCTTGGGCGCTGTGCTGACGTATCAGCGCTGGACACGTGGCGCGTTGCGCCCGGGATTTGATGCGTTGCTTCAAAATTTGAATTTTGAATTTCCAGCAGAGCTTTGCTCTGATTGGGGGAAACAATCTCTTTAACAAATTTATGGGCACTATAAAAAGGACCCTAGACCTCAATTCAAAGGTATCAACATTCTTGAAAAATCAGGAGCTTCAAACAGAGAGAACTCTGAGAAAAATTTCAAGAAAAAGGTAAAAACCTTCATGAGAGAGAAGAAACTTCTTTTAATAGATCATTGATCTAAGAACAAGATCAATGATCTTCACATAATAAACAGTGCTTTGCACTTCTCATGAACCACTGGTTCTTTAAAACAAGAAAAAACAAGAAATACTTATTTTCTTTGATTCTCATTAGATCGAAGAAAACAAATAGTGCTTTGCACTTCTTTTATGTACCATTGGTTCTTGAATCTAAAAGATTCTTAAATCATAGTGCTTTGCACTCATAAACTGCGCTGTTGTGCTCTTGGATTGGCGCAAGCCACCGGAGCACGCCACGTGTCAGCATTATAAGCGCTTGCGCTCTCTGATTGGCGCTTGCGCTCTCTGATTGGCGCAAAGCGCCTGATAAATGCAATGCATTTCCCAAAGGGCCAGGCCCAAGTTAAAAGACCAAGCAGGCCTAATTAAATTGATGCTCTGCATCATTTATAAATGGGCAGAGCCCAAACGAAATAATAAAAATGCTACGCATTTTAAAAGGGGCAGAGCCCAAACAAAGTAGATGCCTTGCATCATTCATAAATGAGCAGAGCCCAGAATAAATTAATGCTCTGCATCTTTTATGGGCAGAGCCCAAAAAAAAATAAAAATAGAAGTAATGCAATGCATTATTTAAATATGGGCAAAGCCCTAGCACAGGTCTACTAGACCAAAAATAAATAAAAGTGTTGAACATTTTCAACTGGACTTAGCCCAATTTTGGCCGTAAGTCCTCAAATTTAATTTGACTGAGCACATCTGCTCTCTTAAATCAATTTATATCCGGTTCGAGGGTATATCTCTGAACTCCTCTGACACATGTCGTTGTAATCCTTCAATGACGTCAGAGAGGTGACGGGTCCCAACGACCACACACTATACGGACTGCGGGGTCCTTAAAATCGTGGACCGAAACGTCCTTAAACTAATGTTGGACCGAAACGTCCTTAAACTAATGTTGGACCACCACGTCTCTAAATTGGAACATGGACCACTACGTCCCTAAAACTGGAACAATAGAGCCTCCAAATGCTCTTTTGCCGGATCTAAACGATCCCGTTTAAGTTGATCTTAGCCCCAAACACGGCTAACATATCCTTAACATTCAAACGGACTATAAAACTCCAAATCAACCTTGGTTCAAGGGTACATCTCTGAACTCCTCTGACATCTGCCGTTGTAATCCTTCAACGACGTTAGAGAGGTGATGAGTCCCGATGGCCATATATTAAATGGATTATCACGTTAAGTTGATCTTAGTCTCAAACAGGACTAACGTATCCTTAACGAACGTTTAAGTTGATCTTAGCCGCAACGCGACTAATGCATCCTTAAACTAAAAACACCAAACCCAAATCTAAGTAAATACGGATTTGGACTAATCCACATCCTACGGGCGACGGCATTACTCAGTCTCCGTATACAATCCACGGGCAACCACAAACAAAACAAACACCCACGACTCGAAGTGAAATTCTGGAGAAGGAGAAAGTTGTTACCGCGATGCGGTAGCGTAATTAACTGCAGGGGCTTGCGCCTGCAAGGAAGAGCGTCCCCACAATCAAAATCCCCTCATCCTGAGGGGGAATCTGACGAAGTCTGCTACATCGGCCGCATCCGTCTAAACCTCCGATACACGGTGCCATAAATCAACCTGGCATCTTCGGAGAGGTAGACGGATAAAACCATATAGCATCTGCCTCGAATCTCAGGCAAGACGTCCTCACGTCACCGCCGCTTTTCGGAGGGGAATATATTCTGGCACGCCCGGTGGGGCCTTTTCCTCTTTCCACTCCACACTTTGTGTGTCGTGTTCGCGAACAAATCGCGGTTTGTTGTGGTTGCCTGTGGATTCGAGGTACTAAGATTTGGTGTCTTGCTCCGTGCAGAGAACTGAAGATCGATGGCTTCAAACTGCACTGCCTGCAACTGCAACTCTCGCTCCGTCCGCGCTGGAGGAGTGACTTATGGGCCCCAAGCGGCCTCCCTTTTCAAGATGCCAGTGGAGCAGATAACTCAGGCCACCACTGGATTATTCTTCGGGACCATGCTCCCACCGTTGAGCTTCAATGCCACAATGATGTTGCAAGAAACCCCGGAGAAGTTGGTCTTTAATCGGCTTACCACTACCGCGACCCCTCTCAACGGGTCGCCCAGTTTCAATACCTCAGTTTTCAACGGACTGGGCCAGAACGTCTGCAAGCCTGTGATACCTGAAGCTGCCATCCCAAAGCGGATAGCTATCCCGGCTCAAGCGGACGAAATCATTAGAAGGGTTTCTCCTTCCAAGAAGTCAGTTTTTACAAGGCTGGCTATTCCGGTTGCTGCTCCAGGCGAGGTCCTCAAAGCTGCTTCCCCTACCCAGGGCAGGGGGCATGAAGAAGCTTATCCAACAATGGAGGTGACTCCATCCGCAAGACACGCCCGATGTCGCCACTGGCGTCGAGTAAGAAAGGCTGGGGGCAACTCCCCCTCTGGATTTACGCCACCAGCTCCGATGGTGGAGATCGATGTTGCTGTTCCAACCGGGAACAGCTTTGAATTGCTAAATGCGGTGCGCAGAAACTCTCCTACTGCGGTGCTGAGGAGAGCTCCTTCACCTGTGGAGAATGCTCCAGAGAAGAAGCTAGGACAGCCTCCTCAACGGTAGTCCTCTAAAATTTACAAAGTCTGGCGACAGGTCCAAGAGTCGGTGATTGATGAAAACTATCTCCGCCGACAGAAAACGATGAAGGTGCGGCAGGAGAAGGATTACTCCATCAAGCCACAAAAAACAAAAGCTACTTGGGTGCCCCTACAACGGTTCCCTTAACTCCAATAACTCAAAAAAGGAGGCCGCAAAAAGCCCCTGTGTCTTTGGCAAATCGCAAAGACACCGAACACAAACGCCCCAAGTCTGGGGGCATGGTGGTGCACACCGTTTATATGGCTTCCGGAAAGGAGGAAAGCCGTGCTTCGACGGGTCACTGACCGCTCACCCGATCTGTGATGAAGGCCCAGGAGCAGCAACAGAAGCTTCAGGAAATGATGACTGTGATGGCTGCACTTACCGAACCAAAAGAAAGTTTGGAAGTATCATCAGAACAGCGTCATGAACAAGAGACTGACGCTGACTTCTTACGTAGAATCCTCAAAAAGAAGAACACCGAAGCCGCAGAACAAGCGGCTAACATAAAACAAATGGCACTCCTCTTCCAAGACATGGTAGGGATGATGTTACAGCCGGACCCTCCAGCTGAAGACCCTCCAGTCATTGTCGGAAATGACGGAGGGGAAACATCTGATCCTCCTCCGGCTCTTTCAGCAGCCAAGGAAGAAACCATTTCCAAGGCCGCGCTTGATGACTATATAGCTCAGCAAATACGAGCTCATCAGGCGAGTGAAGCAGCTGGGCAAACTGTTAGAACTGGATGACCCTATCCGGGCTGGTATGACCAAATCAGTTACCCGCCGGGATATACGATCCCTAAATTCCACGTATATAAAGGGACAGGGAATCCGCATCAACATGTCGCTCAATTCAGGGCCTTATGCGGCAACACTGGAGGCGATGACAAATTGTTGCTTCGCCAATTCGTTGGCAGCATAGCAGAAATAGCCTTTGAATGGTATTCGGAGCTACCTAATGACTCTGTCAAAACATTTGCGGAGATGGAGCTACTGTTCACGCAAAGATTTGCGAGTGCTAGTGAACGCACCCCGATAACAGCACTGATAAATGCCAGGATAAAGCCAGGCGAAACGTGGGTCCAATACGCAACACGATGGCGGAACCTATGGTCGAAATGCGAACAACGCATAGAAGAGGCACCTGCGGTAGGCATGTTCGTGGGCACTCTTGATCCGCAAGAGACCATCTCACAATTCATGATGTTCTTCAGGCCGACCACCTTCCAAGCATTGATCGACAAATTAGCCCAGATGGACCAGATGGGCCACGGACCGTCTCTTCCAAAACCAGACTCTCGAAATGAGAAAAGAAAAGGGAAGGCGACTGTCGTTGCCAACGCTCAACAACAGCCGAGCAACTCAAAGCCGGTCGTTCGCCAAAATAACGCGCATCCACGCCCGTCCCTCGAGCAGAGACTAGGACGTCCTTACTCGTTTCTTCAGAATAAAACGAGAAGACTGTTTGAACTGGCAGTACGCAATAGACTCATCAATCTGCCGAATCCAAAACGTCCGTTGCAACCAGGTGATCTTAATAATCCCGATTACTGCCTTTATCACCAAACGGTAAGTCACCCGATCGAGGATTGTTTTGTCTTTAAGGGATGGATCGAGGATCACTACCTACAAGGCAAGTTTGCGCTGTCTGAAAACTGGAAGGTAAACCCACCACAGCCGCATACTCCAAAGAAGACGAACATGCCGGGAGCAACTTGTCATGTGATCTCTCACTCATTGGCAGATAATAAAGAGGCTCCTTGCACCGAGAAACCGAGGGCGGACCCTGAACCAGAAATTCCGCGGCCGTCAGATGAGTTGATCGATGCCTTCCTGAATGAGATTCGTTTGAAAGTTAAAGCCGATCAAGAGCGTGAGATGGCCATATTGGAAGGAGCCAAACGTCGACTACTAGACCAAAGAGTCGAAGCACTCCCGTCAAATCAAGAGCCATCCGCTGCGGATAAAGACAAATTCAAGACGAGGAAAAGGTTCTCTAAAGCCCTGTCAGCAGGAATGGTGCCACCACCCTCTGAAGAAAATACTCTCGGTGAAGTAGAGATGCATCCTAACTTCTGCTTATATCATCAGAAGATCAAACATCCTACCGAAGATCGCGACTCCTTTAAGTGTTGGTGGCAAGGGTATGTCGCTCAAAAGCAACACTTCAACATGACAAAGTGTGGAGCTCGTAGACATCAGAAAAATGTGATAGATGAGCGCAAAAGAGCCGCCGACGATTGTCATATAGCCGACTTCAAGGGATCGCAAATTATCACCTTTGGAAGCGACTCTGATGAGGAAGCTGCCCTCAACCCTCTCCTCAAGGAATCCATTTCAAAGATGAAAGAATTGAGAAGTTGCAATAACGTTCAGCCGTGTAATCGCAAGCTGCTCGAAAAAAATCTCGGCCCCGGAAATAAGAGATCGAACAAAAAAGATAAAGGGAAGGGAAAAACAGCCCTCGTAGCCAATGCTCAACAGCAATCAAGTAGCCCTAGATTGGTTGTTTGCCGAAACAACAACCAGCAACCCCTCCAAGAAAAGTTGAAACGTCCTTACTCGTTTCCGCAAGATAAAACAAGGGGACTGTTCGATCTGGCAGTGCGCGACAAACTCATCAATCTGCCAAGTCCAAAACGTCCGTTGCGGCCAGGCGATGTTAATAATCCTAATTATTGCCCTTACCACCAAACAGTAGGTCACCTGATCGAGGATTGTTACTTCTTCAAAAACTGGGTTGAAGACCAATACCAACAGGGCAGGTTCGCGCTGTCTGAAAACTGGAAGGTGAACCCGCCACAATCGCACGTTCTGAGAAAGACGGATACGCCGGGGGCATCATGCTCAGTCATAGAGAAAACCCCGTAGACCGAAAAGCAAGTAAACTAGAGCTTCGCCTCAAAGACGGCGATGACGGACCGAAACGTCCTTAAACTAATGATGGACCACAATGTCCTAAATCTTGCAAACGACCGAAACGTTTTAAAACTAATACCGCAGCATCCGTAGGCTGACGAAATAAAAAAAAAGAGAGAAGAAAAATAAAATATATAAAAACGGTATGTCCATAAGCAAAAAGGGCACGGATGAAAACCTAAAAGGGCTCCGTGAGTAAAAACAGCAGGGCTACCGGTGAGTGTTCGTGAAAACCCGAAAGGGCGCGACCTCGTAAAAAAAATATATAAAAATAAAAAAGAGGGTATGTCCATAAGCAAAAAGGGAACGGATGAAAACCCGAAAGGGCTCCGTGAGTTAAAACAGCAGGACTACTGGCGAGTGTTTGTGAGAACCCGAAAGGGTGCAACCTCGTTAAAAGATACCTACGGGGTCCTCTCGACCTTGTAAGGAGAAACCACCCGCGTGAGATCCTTACGACTCACAAGGGAGCAGCACACTTAGGGATCCCTATGATTCCTAAGGAGAAAATACACTTGTGAGATCCTCACGACTCGTAAGGAGAACTCTCTTATGGGACCCTCACGGCTCATAAGATTCGAAAGCCTTAAGCTACAGAGACCTAAACCTGTGCTTAAGCAACCCCCACAACTTCCAATATTGTCCTACAAGTGGCTCAATACTGACCGTTGTATACAATCCACGGGCGCGAATAAACATTTCCCTAACCAAATCCCATCCGTGATTGGGGATATGTGCGCATGATGAACAACCCTTGTAAGTTCTCTCGACTTACAGGGAGAAAACCCTCCTGTAGGATCCTTACAACTTACAGAGGAACATACACTTAGGAATCTTCATGATTCTTAAGGAGAAAATACACCTACAAGATCCTCACGACTTGTGGGGAGAAATAACTTTGTGAGACCCTTACAGCTTATGAAGTCAAAAGCCTTAGTCGACAGGACCTTAACCCTGGTTGCTAAGCCATCTTTGTTCGACATCGACAGAGGCAGATGATGATTCGCTCCTGGCAATATCCCAGTTGTAGCGGTGCTGATGCCGAAATTGATGTCGAAATTCAGATTTATGGCAAAAAGCCAGTAGGCCGCACATGCATATGAAATAGCCGAAATGATGGGGCAACTTTTAATAAAAAGCAGCAAGTAAAAGTGTATGCATGCAAAATAAACGAAATGATTAGGCAACTCGCAATAAAAAACAGCGAGTAAAAATAAAATAAACAGCTGAAATGATTGGGCAACTCGCAATAAAAAATGCGAGTAAAAATAAAATAAACAGCCGAAATGATTGGGCAACTCGCAATAAAAAGCAGCGAGTAAAAAACAAAATAAACAGCCGAAACGATTGGGCACCGCGAAAAATAGCCGAAATGATTGGGCAATCGCGACCTTCGCGATATAAAAGCTGAAATGATAGAGCATCGCGGAAATAAAATAATAATAATAAAAAAAAATGAATGAAACTTCTGCCCTACAGGTTAGATCACATCGATTCCTGTATACAATCCAGGGGCGCAAACAAAGAGGGAACCATACCTTCCCAACAGGCTCCATAAAAAAGCAAAGCCAAATCTCGACGGTTCACAGACAACCTAGAGACCATCTGAGCATTCGTCTCGTTACAGCAGATGATGTGTCAATAAAGGCGTTCCTTCGTAGTCCATCAAGATGCAGATACAACGCCAACAAAAAGACCCTGCGGTCGAAACAAAGCGAAGCGACGGCAAAATCCCAGCTTCATTTCGACGTTCGTCTCGATACAGTAGACGCAATGTCAACCCCAGCGTTCTTCCTCCAACAGGATTTGGACACACCAAAGCAAACGAAGCGAAGGCCACATTCCTAGCTTCAACGTCTTGACGATAACTCATATAAAACCGGAAAGACAATCGGAGATCATCTCGCACCAGTACAGAATGGTCACCACCTCGATGTCCGTCTCGATACAGCAGACGAGATGTCACCCCAACGTTCGTCTCGACACAGCAGACGCAACATTATCAAACGAATATAGCCACGGCAAAATCCCTAGTTCCAAACCTCGACGGTTCACCAGCAACCTAGAGAAAACCTCGATGTCCATCTCGATACAGCAGATGAGATGTCACCCTAACGTTCATCTCGACGCAGCAGACGCAACGTCGTCAAACGAATGGAGCCACGGCAAAATCCCTAGTTCCAAACCTCGACGGTTTGTCAGCAACCTAGAGACAACTATGATGTTCGTCTCGACATAGCAGACGCAACATCATCAAACAAATGGAGTAACAGAAAAATCCCAGCTCCACCGCAACGTTCGTCTCGATACAGCAGACGAGATGTCACCCCAACGTTCGTCTCGACACAGCAGACGCAACGTCATCAAACGAATGGAGCCACGGCAAAATCCCTAGTTCCAAACCTCGACGGTTCACCAACAACCTAGAGACAATCTCGACGTCCGTCTCGATACAGCAGACGAGGTGTCACCCCAACGTTCGTCTCGATACAGCAGACGCAACGTCATCAAACGAATGGAGCCACGGCAAAATCCCTAGTTCCAAACCTCGACGGTTCATTAGCAACCTAGAGACAACTACGATGTCTTAAAACTAATATCGGACTGTGGAGTCCTTAAAATCCATGGACTATGATGTCCTTAACCTCGACCGTAATGTCTTAAAACTAACAATCAACCAGCCTGATTCTGTACTGATTCTACCTTGGTTTAAGGGTACATCTCTTCGCTCCTTTGATACCTGGCGTTGTAATTCCTCAACGTCTTCAAAGAGGTGACGGGTCCCTGCAACCAAACATTGGACTGTGGAGTCCTTAAACCCACGGACTATGAGGTCCTTAACCTTGACTGTGATGTCTTAAAACTAACATCGGACTGTGGAGTCCTTAAATCCACGGACTATGAGGTCATTAACCTTGACCGTGACATCTTAAAACTAACATTGGACTGTGGAGTCCTTAAACCCATAGACTATGAGGTCCTTAACCTTGACCGCGATGTCTTTAAACTACGACACCCTGAAAACCATCCCAAACCAACCCCTGAACCCATGAAATACGGATAAGGGCGACCGCATCCAGCACTTGCGGGTCCTCACGACCTGCAAGGAAGAAAACTCTCTTGCGAGATCCTTACGACTCCCAAGGGAAAACCCGCTTAAGATTCCTCACGATTCTTCAGAAAAACTCACACCTACGGGATCCTCTCAACCTGTAGGGAGAAAAAACTCTTTATGAGACCCTCACGGCTCATAAAGCTCAAAAAGCCTTAGGAGGCAGATCTTAACCTTGAATCCTAAGCCATCGCTGCCCTGCAAAGAGATCAAGATAGACTGTCCGCAGAACACATTCAATGAAAAGGGGACACACCATTGAGAAGAAAATATGTCTTTATTCATAAACGAAAATGGATACAAAGTACAATTCATGAAAGAACAAAAAGAAAATACTCTCATCCATGAGTATGTACAAAAAAGAAAGGAAAAGATACAAGTTTTTCAAGCCGGCGTGCGATTTAGCAGTTTCGCTAGCTCATCCTGCTTTTGCTGGGCCACGGCTTCATGATTCAGGATCGCCAGAAGACGGGCCTCCGCCTGAGCCTGCTGGGCCTGATATGAGGCGAGCCGACCTTCAAGCTCCTTCTCGGTGGCCTTATGAGCCTCGACCCTCTCACGAGTGAACGTGGCAGCTTTATCAAGAGCCACCACCTCTTTCATAGACTCTTGAAGCACCCGCCAGAGTTCATACGCTTTGTTGGCCTTGGCGGTAAGATTAGCTTGACGCTCGCCCAGCGCCTTGGAGGCCAGTTCACTCTCCGAGAATTTATGACCGAGCCTCTTCTCGCACGATGTCATGTTTGCCGCGCACCGTGCTATCAGCCCCCGTAACTCCGCCTTTGCAGCTACAGCTTCCGAGGAAAGACGGGAACATTCAAGGGCGTGCAAGCAAGCCTCCATCTGCCGACAGAACTCTACCCAGACTCGCACCACTTCTTCACTGTGGTAGGTGGCAAGAAAAGGAAGAGAACCGTTAGCTTCTGCGGCAAATGCTTCAGCTGTGGTCGCGCTGCCAACACGGAGCTCCTCAATCAAAGATGATAAGGAAACAAGGCTTAGTTGAGCCAAGCGTTCTGAAGCCCACAAAGCATAGGGGCCCGGCGGCATAACGATGCGCGATTCCAACGCTGTGGAGGCTGGCAGGACTGTTCAGATTTGAAAGACGTCAATAAAACTCTTAAGCAAGAAGAACAAATGGGACCGTAATGAAATATCACTTACCTACGGTCATGCAAGTAAGAGCTGAAGGTTCCCCTGGCCCTTCAACGACCTCGACCTCGTCGTCAGCTTCCAAAACTGTAAAAGACATCAACGTCATTTCGCAAAATGGCAACGATGCTATAATAAAAAATAGCGAACAACGCTAACCTTGCCCAGAGGAAAGGACAATGCGCTGAGGGGAGATCGCCTGCGGAGCTGCCATCTCCAATAAACGCTGAAATGATTGCCGAGGCGACAAATCAGCAATAGAGGACGCCAGCCCGCGCAATTCTGAGAACACAAAAGAGTTCAGACCACAGAAAGATTGCTAATTCAAAAATGTAGAAGGTTACCTTCAACACTCCTCCCATTCTGAGATGGGGGGATGGTGGCTTCAACGGCCTCCGCCATGATCTCCGGCTCCGGCAGAGGGAGGGCAGTCCCGACCACCTCTCCTCCGGCCTCTGGGCCGCCCGCAGGAAGAGTCATTAGGATGGCAGCCCCCAATGGAGCCTCTACCAAAGAAGCAAGCGCTCCATGATCAGGAACCGCCACTAGAGGCTCTATGGCAGGAAGAATAGCATTGTCGGCCCCCTCCGCATCGAGTAAGACTGCATCGGGAATGTCAACGGGCTCTAGCTGCAGCAAGCCAGTTGGGATCTCTCCTATCGCCGAAGAATCTGCACAAGTTGCACAAAGAATAAGGATGCATATATGCAGGCGTAAAACAATCTGAAGAACTGCAAAGAAATATGAAAACGCACCAATGCGCAGGGAAGCCTTCAATATGGCTTCTTCAAGTTGATGCTCCTTCTCAAGGAGGCGTGCTCGCCGGGGTTCGAGGGTAGACTCATGGCCGCCAGTCCACAAAGAAAGCACGTCCGTAGCATCCTCCAAAACGGCCTGTTTCAGGGCCCTTTCTCCCCATTCCTCCAGAGGGCCAATAAACCGTCGCCGAATCCATGAAGGGTCTTCATAAAAGATTACGGCAGGATAAGGCTTCTTCGGAACCCTGACGTTCTGGGACTTATCTTGGGAACGTCTTATTGCCTCAGCCAATTGTGCGGCCTCCTCGGCAGCCGAGCCTGGGAAAAGAAGACCAGCGTCCGACTCTTGCAAGGCCAGCGACTCATCTGGAAATATGGGCTCCGACTCCGTTAAAGAATCAAGTAGGTTGGTGGCCACCCTCTTCCGCCTCTTAGATCCAGAACCGGCCACCGAAGACGACCGTTTCTTTCCTCGCAGAGCCTTGGTGCGGCGGCGACCCACATCGCCTTCAACACCATCGTCCCTATTACCCTCGCTTGGTGCCACAACCGAGGACGAAACCGCTATTGTCGATGCCACGGGAGGCAGTGCTGCCGCAGGCGGTGGTGCTGCTACTGGGGCCCGTCTACCCTGCGATCGGGTACCTAGGGGCATACCAACTGTTGGAGTGAGGTCCACCCCTGACTCCCCCGGAATGAGCGCGGTGCCAATCTCCCTCAGAGGAAAGCGGACCAGAACTCGCGGTCGTGACACAGCTCCTATGGCCGGAACCTGAGGAGGGGCATCATGACCAAGAAGCACCCTTCTTTCCTCAAGAATAATCGGGCTGACTCGATGGAGATACCAACCCGTGAACGATCCCACGCACCGGGGCATATGCTCAGCTTCAGGGATCATGAAGTGGGAGCCGGTGTTCAACCTCACGAAATGATATGCGGCATCGCGAACGGCATCAAGTGAAGGGACCGGCGCAATTATGAAAGCCTCAAAGGGAATGCCCTGGTCGTATCCAAGCTGTCAAGCGAAGCGATGCGGATTGTTCCGCATGAAAAAAGCCGCGCTGTCCTGGCGGAATACCAAATAGCCTGGTCTAATGGTATACAAGTGCACGGCCTCCCGGGGCCTCAGGGAGGGTACATTGTCTTTTGACTGGTCCCAGAGTTGTTGAACTGGACCTGAAGGAGAAGACAGGACCCGATCATTAAAAACCAGCCCGCCAGCAGTAGCGTAAGGAGAAATCAGCACCCGAATAGCCCCGAATTGAGTCGGGTTGGCGGCAGAAGCATCCACCAAACGCATAAGTCGTGGGAAGGGGTAGGCGTCATAAAATGCGGGCCTCAGATGCATAGCGAAAGCCCCCAGCACATGCATTTCGACCCAGGACGTGAAATAATGAAGCGAAAAGTTTACTACATCCACGCCGGGAGTAGAGGTATTAGCTGCGGTGCCCAACCCGTGATAAAGGTGCACCAAAGCCGGAATGCCGATGACCAATCGTGTCCCCTCAGCGATATAATAAGCCGGGTAGATAACCGAAGCTCTCATAAAGCGACAATGCTTGGGAATGACAAATCAACTGAGCAAAACACTAACAAACCCCACGAAGAACGTCTCCTCATCCATGCTGGGAACGGCAATAGATTCAAAAGACATCGGCGACATAATGGGGATGTAGTATTGTGGGAGATCCGATTCAGTGGTCGGCAGCTTCTTTGGACCAAACCCAAAGGGGTCCTTGATGTTCGCGAACTTCGGAGCTGTCTTCGACAAGACGTCCTCGCGAAGGAAGAAAGCAATGAAGCTCTTAAAAGTAACACCCTGCTCCTCAGATTCGGTGAACAATCGGTCGAAGATACCTAGCGCCTTGATCAAACTGGGACGCTTGTGGCGGACGGCATTCTCAGCAGACAGGCCGTCAAACGGAGCAGGCTCGGGCTCAAAGATGTACTCGTCAGAAGGCAGCAACTCCTCATACAGACTACCCCTGATTGGCAACCCCGAGATGTTATAGAATTCTGCCAGAGAGATCGAGACCTCGCGGTCCCCTAAAAGGAAAGTGTTGGTGGGAAGGTTCCACTGGTTCAAGAACGCCTTAACCCACCAGACATGCGGGGATTGGTAGTGAAAGAGCGACGTGTATATCGCCTGGTAAAGCCCTACCTTCTGTATCCGCGCACGATGGGCGGACAGGATGTAGCGAGCCCAAAGAAGGTACCCTGTAGGATGTCGAGGGGTGAGCCTTATCTTGTAGATTTGTCCCCATGGTTGGGCCTCACCCTGGCAAATACGCCGCCCCAGAATGTCTATAGCCGGGATCGGATGGTTCGGGATACCGGTCGTCGAAGGCTCAAGCCTCCCCATTGGAGTCCAGTTTGGCATCTCTACAGCAAAAACCGTCCTCGGAGGGTCCATCGGCAAGAACGGGAAAGTAGGCTCTGTTGGTATTGCGCAGAGGAAACTCCGGCGACCCCGGATAATATGGCTGTACCAAGTTCCCCATAGAAGCAAGTTGGTACAGTTCGGGTCATGAGCCCGGATCATCGCCATAGCTTCCTCGTCAGATGGTGATTGAGGAAAAGCGGCCTCCGAGCGAGTGAAGGGAAAGCACGAAACAGAAGCCATTGCACCTGAAATCGAATAAAAAAACTGTCAAAAGCAAAGCAGCAGTATATATGCATGCATGAACATGAAGACAATTGAAGAAAGCGATGGAATACTATTTTTATGGGACCATCGGCTACAAAACACGTGGGCCCCACAGAATCAGGATGACGGCTCGTTAATAATGGGACCAAGCAGTTGTAATAAGACAAAGGGGATATCCTCATTAAATAAGAAGTGGGTTTCAAGTGGCCCTGCACATCCCCTAGAAGACAAATCTACCTTGGACTTTACAACGAATCAAACAGGATCAAGGGAATTAAATTCCTACAGAAGACATCATTGCAAGCTTCCACTTTATTAATTACAGAAGGACAACCTAGGGCAAAGAGACCCTAAGAAGCCTCCATGCGAAGAAACTGAGTTCTTCATAGGAATTAAATTCCTTATTAAGAAAAGGGGAATTAAATTTCCAGAAATTTTGTTGGGATGGAATTAAATTCCATAGAATTTAACCGTCAACATTATCTCCTTAAAGATCATATGAACCCTAAAAAGATCCACTGTTGAAGATTAAATGGTTTCATACTTTGGTTAAAAAAACTTAAAGGAAAAATGAGTTCATATTAAAAGGGTAAAACCCTTGAGGTGGATTTAAAATCCAGAGAATTTTATGTATAAAAGTTCTTCTTCCACTCAAGATGATTACCTGAGGAAGAGGAATCGGTCAAACAGAGTTAAACTCTGGAAAGTTTTTGAGGCGGAGAACTAAGCTCTGGAAGAAGAGAATTAAATTCTCAGAAAAAGTTTGCAAGGAGGAAGATAAGCAAAGTGGAGGCGTCTCTGAAATGACCCCTATATTTATAGGATGTGATGGAAACGTTTCATCTACCCGAGTCCCTAGAGGAATCCAACGGTTATCAAGATGACAGCGTTGCACTCACGTGCAGACACATGAGAACAACGCCGTGGGGGCATTTGCTTCCTGATTTAAAATCAGGAAAGTTTACGGAAGAGGCATCATGTGCTAGCACGTGACCAGCAGTCACGTGTTGGCACGTAACATTTAAAAGCAGCGGCAAAGGCAGATTCAGCTCCCTGATTAAATCAAAGAATAGACTCCAGAAAGGGTCACGTGCGCACACGTGACCAGGGGTCACGTGTTGGCACGTGACGGTTGAACAGCAGCTAGAAAACAGAGCGCAAAAAGGAGAAGAAAGCTCGTTCCAGAGGGTCACGTGCCTACACGTGACCAAGGGTCACGTGGTCACACGTGACCGGCTTTCAAAGCCTCTCTATTTAACAGAATTAAATTCTGAAAGGGATTCAAATCTTCCCAAAGGAGAATGATTATTTGGAACCGATTGGATTAAAAATCTAAAGGTGATTAAATATCACCTATTTATGGAAAAATCTTGAACTTGGAAAGATTTCCCCTTAAAATCTAACCGAAATAACAAAGGAATATCTTTGGATTTAAAATCCAATGGTGAATAAAATTCACCTAATAATCCAAAGGTCCAGATGATTGATGAATGCAAATCAAATCTCTCAATGAAAAATTCACTAAAACAGATTGATTCTTCTCCTTCTCCTATAAATAGGAGCCAAGAAGAATAAAGAAAGGGACCTATTTTTTTGGGAGGAAGAAAAATACAGAGACACAGAGGGAGAGAGAAAAAAAGAAATAGAGCTTTGAGACTTTGGAAGAATTTGATCTGCTGCAGAAGAAAACCTTAGGTAAGAAAGGAGAAGCTTCAAAAGAGAATTTAATTCTCAAAAGAGTTTAACTCTTATATTAAAAAAGAAGAACTTAGTTCTCTCTTTAGTGGAGGATATGCAAAGTGCACATCTCCCCATGAATTGAGAATTTAATTCTCATTGGGTTGAGATCCTGCCATGCAGATCCAAAGCATAGAGAGGGAATGGAAGTTTGAGAATTTAATTCTCACAGAATTATAGGAATTTAATTCCTTTGAAATAAAATTAGGGTTTAACCCTATGTTATAGGAATTTAATTCCTTCAAAATGAACAAAATCAGGGTTTAATCCTAGTTAAGAACTTAAATCTGTCAAAATAACAGGAATTTAATTCCCTTAAGAAAGAAGAAATTAGGGTTTAACACTATCTAAGAATATAATTCTTCAGAAGAAAACAAGAAATTAATTCCTCTAAAGTTTATTGCTAGGGTTTAACCCTATGAAGAATTTAATTCTTAAAAAGATAAACACATCTTCAAACGGGCAAAGAAACAGGGTCACGTGCTACCACGTAACCCCTGTAAAGATCCATAAAGAAGAACTTTGAGGCAACGCCTCACGTGCTTCACGTGACCCCCAAAGTGCGCAAAGAAAAAGCAAAAGAAAAGAAGCTCTGGGATGCCCTCACGTGTCACCACATGACCCCTAATGAACATTCTAACAGATCAAAGTGTGAACCCCCATCACGTGCCCACACGTGATGGCCTTCAGAATTAAAAGTGTTAAACACTTATCTGTAGAACAAAATGAAGGGGATCTGGCCCCACTTTTTAGATGCCATCACGTGCCCCCACGTGATCTCTTCTCTTACAATATTTAGCACCAAACTGATGATCTGTTCCCAGTGTTTAACACTGATTTCCATAGTGTTTAACACTACTTTGAAAACTCCATTTCCAGTGTTTAACACTGATTTTTTTAGTGTTCAAACACTAATTTGGAAAATTCTGCTCCCAGTGTTTAACACTGATTTCCTTAGTGTTCGACACTGATTTGAAATCTTTGTTCCCAGTGTTTAACACCGATTCGTCTTAGTTTTTAACACTAATTTGAAAACTCTGTTCCCAGTGTTCAACACTGATTATCTTGTAGTGTTTAACACTAACTTGTTAATCTTATTCCCAGTATTCAACACTGTTGGTCTCTAGTGTTCAACACCAGCTTCAGCCCAATTGGCTAAGTTTCTAGAGGCAAAGCCTCTCCTCCAATGGACTCACAGAGGGCCAATATTCTAAACATGATTGGACTTAGCCCAAGCTGGCCATAAGTCCTCAATTCAAACTTAATTGGGCTAATAGGCTCATAACATAATTAATTAGTCTTGGTCCCAAATTGGGCCAAAAATTATTTGATCTACCTCGGTTTAAGGGTACATCTCTTCACTCCTTTGATACTTGGCGTTGTAATTCCTTAACGTCTTCAAAGAGGTGACGGGTCTCGATGACCACACATTGATACGGACTGTGGGGTCCTTAAACTCATGGACTATGAGGTCCTTAACCTTGACCGGGATGTCTTAAAACTAACGCCGGACTGTGGGGTCCTTAAACTCATGGACTATGAGGTTCTTAACCTTGACCGGGATGTCTTAAAACTAACGCCGGACTGTGGGGTCCTTAAACTCATGGACTATGAGGTCCTTAACCTTGACCGGAATGTCTTAAAACTAACAACGGACTATGACGTCCTTAACCTTGACCGTGATGTCTTAAAACTAACATTGGACTGTGGAGTCCTTAAATCCACGGACTACAACGTCCTTAACTTTGACCGCAACGTCTTAAAACTAATATTGGACCGCAATGTCCTTAAACTACCTATGGACCGAGATGTCCTTAAACTACCAATGGACCGCAATGTCCTTAAACTACCTATCGACCGCAATGTCACTAAACTAAACAACATGGCTCCCTTAATTGCTCTCTTGTCAGATCTAAACGATCCCGTTAAGTTGATCTTAGTCTAAAAACTAGGCTGACGTATTCTTAGCAAACGTTTAAGTAGATCTTAGTCTCAAACGAGACTAACGTATCCTTAAACCCAAACCCCCAAACCCAAATCTAAGATAATACGGATTTGGATTAGTCCACGCCCTACGGGCGACGACATAACTCAGTCTCCGTATACAATCCACGGGCAACCAAACACAAAATAAACACACATGACACGAAGTGACCACATGAAGAAGGAGAAAGTTGTTACCGCAATGCGGTAGCGTAATTAACTGCAGGGGCTTGCGCCTGCAGGGAAGAGCGTCCCCACAATCAAAAACCCCTCAAGCGAGGGGGAATCTGGCGAAGTCTGCTACATCGGACGCATCCGTTTAAACCTTCGATACACGGTGCCATAAATCAACTTGGCATCTTCGGAGAGGTAGACGGATAGCACCAATTAGCATCTGTCCCGAATCTCAGGCGAGACGCCCCGCGTCGTCGGCCGCCATTCGGAGGGGAACATAGACATTGTATTTCTACGAAACACTTGTCTAAAAATTAGAGAAGTTACAAGTAAACAGAACAGAGTACGAGGACCAACCCCTTTGTCCTGATGGACACTGGACAACATACAATACTCTGTATAAGTCCACTGAGTTGAATAACTCAAAACCTTGTGCGTCGTAGGTTGAAAACTGTACCCAGGTAATTTCCTCAAATATCACCAATTACAATGAATTCTGATATAATGAGGATGATCACCTAATTCCCAATAACTTACTCCCACTCATCATCTGAAAAACCTTACAGATATGAGAATGAAACCTGGTAAATACATATCCTGGATTAAGTATCTAATCAGAAAAACAGTTTTCTTTTAACAATGCACTGAAACATGAAAATGTTTCGTTGGGGTATCCTGGTATTCCAAGTAATGTCTCTTCCATAATCCAATTCATGACTGTAACCTTATATTTCTTTGCCACCTCTCCAAATCCCTTTATTTATCTTTATTCATTACCTTCTGTACACCATCGCTAGGCTAAGTGGTTTTCTTCCTTCCCTACCGTTCGGTACTAGCCTATGGTTTGGAAGAAGACTATCCAGTAAGCATAATAAGTGTACTCTCCTAAACCAAGGAGTGCTCGTATCTTGAGAGAAGGTGATGATAAAAGACAACTGAATAATACCTTATTCTATTTCTCCCGAACTGGGAAAAAGCAAAGGTGAAATAGGAGTGGCGATGAAGTACGCGATTTGGTCGTGAATGATAACAGTCGCAATTTACTTTGCCCTCTTTCTAATCCCTTTATCTTGTCTTTACATATTACCTTCTGCACACCCTACTTAGGCTAATTGGTTTTCTTCATTCCCTACCTTTCGGCACCTACCTATGGTTTGGAATAAGACTATCCAATAAGCGTAATAGGTGTACTCTCCCAAACTAAGAAGCCCTCGCAACCTGAGAGAAGGTGATAATAAAAGACAACTGAATAAACCAATTCTATTTCTCCTGAAGCTGGATCCATCCTCGAAGAAGTCCCTCTGAGTTCGTATATAACCATACGATGGATCTATCCAATGAAAGTGGATGTCCGTAGTAATACGGGGTGTTCTGAGAAATGTAAAGGGTAAAAGAAGGAGCGGCAATGACTTATGCAACTTTAGACAATCCAAAATCCAGTATTTTAAGAAGGTTCGGTCAACTTGGTCACTGAGTCATAGTCTAGGGTCGGTCAAAGGTCGCTGCCAAAGAGAGAGAGAGAAAATAAACACTCTGCGTGCACTCTAACCTAGATCAGAATGGTTATCACTTTATCTAAACAGGAAACCTCCCACTGTAATCTCAAATTCTCCTCCAAATCTGAAAGAAGAATTAGTCGGGATCACCCGAAGAGTAAACCAACTCATCAGTGGGAATCGGGATCCAACTATCATCGCATGATAACTTGATGGAAGCCACTCAAGTTATCACACTCCAGAAGGTATGCGCATGCCTGGCAAGTTTGCTGTTTGTTTGAAACTCCCGATATAATTTTTACCTCATGCTCTTATTACCTTGACTAAGGGCCAACAAATCATAAGTCACATGTCAAGTTCTTCCCGTCATTATCCAGGTTAATTTGAACCCACCCGTACATACTCTTGACTAAGGGCCAACAAAGTAATACGACTGTCCTAAACCAACTCATCTATCTATGCAACAAATGAATACCCAGCAGCTACCAAACACTATGCCTTGACTAAGGGCCAACAAACATAGCTTGAATACTACTGACTATTCATAAGAAATGACGGAGGGCTACAGCTGGTTTTTGGCGAAAAACCTTTAACGTAATGAACTTGATCTCGTTGAAGGAACCTGATAGCTTTTTATAAAAATATAGTGGCGAAAACCTTTTGCTAAAGAGGTCACTCCCGGTGAAGGGATCTCGGCTCATTCCTCGTGGAATGAGGTGCAGGATATTCCAACTGAATACCGCGATGCAAAGCAACTTGTAATTGACTATAGTAAAGTTATTACCCTGACGCAAACTTCTGCACAAGGGGTCACTCCCGGTGAAGGGATCTCGGCCCTTGCCTCGTCGAATGAGGTGCAGGATATTCTAAACTGAATATCACTATGCAAAACAAAAAGAAACGTCTTTGTAATAACACTTTTTAAAACTGTTCCAACAACATCAAATATAGGTTTGTTTTATCTTTGCATTGATCAGAATCAACGCAGTCCCATCAAACAATTACACCAGAAAAGAACGAAAATATAATGTACGTATATGCCATCCGTATTCGCCACTGGGTCCCGTCATCACCCGTTAGGTTACTTAACTAACGACAGAGCGGGGACTGGACTAGCGCGGGTGTAAAACATATACAACATCTAATAGTATATATACCAACATACAATAATCGCTCCAGGCATGAAAATATGCAACATTACAGAAAAGTAATAAGCATCACAGAACAATAGAGATAATCTGGGATCCCCGGGTTTCACAGAGCCGCTACTGAAACCCGACGTTCCCCTGGTCGTGTGGATAGCCTGTGCAATGAAACCTAGACCCTTATGGGTTCGGCAAGTTACCCGCCAAAACCTGAAGCGAGGCAGCCCCCTACAGCAAAATGAATGGACCACCCGACACTTCATGGAATCCGGTAACTTGAGCACCCCTCCTTGGGTCAACCTGTACCCCTTACGAGTGCGGCGAACAGTCTGCTAATTCTAGAGTGAGGCCCCTCTGCCTCTCAAAGCCATGAGATACGGACCTGTTGCCTTCCAGAACCCGGCTATCCGTGCACTCCGTCGCGGGGTAAACCTAGTACATAAAAGAAAATATATACAACGGGTACATCGACCTCAGTCCGGTCGTGCCCTAAAAGAATATTATACAAACAGGCAGTGACGACAGTCCACATGTTGGACGCTCGCCCCGCAATAACAAATGTACAAATAAATTCAAACAGCACTACCATTGCACACTGCTATCCACCACGACATATCCGCAACATCACAGCACAACACAGAACATCAACGCGAATGTCACGTTCGCAAATCCGTCTAAAAGGACTATAGCAATTAGATGAAATTTACCGCTCGAATGACATTCACGGTCGGAGATATAAAGTAAGTACTGTAAACTAACACGTTTAAATTTCGATCGACAAAATTTCCCAAAGTGGGCCCCACGAACATCTGCTGTACAGTAATAAAATATGGGCCCAAAAGAAATATTCCAGAAACCACAATTCACTGTGTAGAACATACTGTAAAAATTTGGAGCATTGATCCCACAATATCGCGGCAGATCCGCGGCCAAACCCTGGTTTGTGCCGCGGATCCGCGGTGGAATAGTAAGATCACTTGACCAAATTTCACCAGTGTTCTACTAAAAGCCTGCACGAATTTCTGTGATGCTCAAAATAATTTTTAGGCCAGATTTAAAATCGACAGAAAGTTTGTACAGAAAAATTGTAGTTTTCGAAATTCCGTTCGATCGATATTTTAAACGTGTTAGCACAAGTTAGTAAAGCTTAATGGTGAGGCTCTGATACCACTGTAAGTCCACGGTAGCGCCCCGGCCGTCTAACAGACTCCAAATACGGAACAAAAAACTTTTACAACTGGCGCTATCGTGCACTATCACCCGGATCTGCCATTAAAGCTAAACTAACAAACTACAAAATGAGTAGAAATGTTATACCGAACGATCCGAGTCCTTCGGTTTTCAACCATCATCCCACGCTTTGTTGCGGCTGTTCCGATCTCCTGAATCTCCAGTCTTCTCGTCCAGGTGGCACCACGTCGACGGATCTTTAAACGGGCTCTCGCCTATGAACCGAGGCAACTCGATCATCAAGTTTGCTAAAAGAGATGACCAAGATTGATGTAGAGAATGAGTAGAACATTTTATCGCGCTTCGTCCAAAGCCATGAATGAACGGTTAATGAAGTTGCCTTTTGAATCGGGTAAATGAGAAATTGGCATACTAATTTTCATGAACCAAATACATAAACTTTTTTCCAATCAACAACCATATGTATTCCAAGAGGGGAGGGGCCGGCCATAATATAGGAGGAGGGAGGTGAGGGTAGAAGTAAAGTGGTGACTACAAGGAAAAGATCTTAACAAATATCCTTCATGCAAACAAAACCCCATTAATGCAAATGGTGACTCACTTAACACCTTGCAAAACAATTAATGCAACCTAATGAGTCACTAACCTAGTCACCATTCTAGAACATTCCACACTCATGACTCACCTCATGACTCACCCTCATGAAGAAAAGATAAATCCGCATTTAACCGAATGTTTAATACGGGTGATAGAAAACTGGAAACTGGCAACTTCCAAAAGTGATCCTGAAACGAATTTCAGGATAACCCCGTATCAGTATAAACATACACGCATTTGTATTATGACCGAATACAAATGTAACTGAGACAAAGATATTATATCTACACAGTATAATACTCGGATCCGGCTTAAACCTGTAGGGTTCCTAGGCACCCTAATGAGGTCTCACAAGGCATCGATCATGCCAAATTAAAATTTTACGGTGCCGAGAAACCCTAAACTACGGATCGTTTGCTAGATGTCTAGGCGAAAAAGCTAACTAGTTAACAATTAACTAAGAGATACGGAAATACAACCTTTGTAGATCCGGTGCTCCACCTCCACGGCTCCGCAACGAGGTCCTCTCCGCTGTCCAAATCAAATCCGGGCTCTAGCGTCGACTTCATCGGAGAATAAGCGAGCTAGGTCGTCGATGTCCATGCCGAAGATGATCTACGTCGAGGCATCGCTAGATCAAGCTCACAACTTCACCAAGTCAAGAAACTTGTGAAGTAAACACACTCTACTACTTGGCAAGAGGTAGAGGATGAAGAAATAGGAAGTGGGTAGACTTTAGTTTTGGATTTCTCACTCTTTTCCAACAATCACCATTGATGGAGCTTGGTTTTCTTCACTTGAAGAATGAAGAAGATGAAGAAGAATATTATGATAAGTTTTTTAAATATTGAAAAAGAAAATCAATACTTATCATAACATGAACCATGGTCAAGTGTAGAGATTAAACTAGGGTTAATGGAGTGGTAAGGGTTAAGCATGAGACAAAATGGTTACTTAGGTCAAAGCTTCATGAAGCTTCAACTAGAATACAAAACAAGCCACCATTTTCCTTTATGCTATTTATTTTTCCAAAAAGAATAAATGAACAAATAAATGAATAAGTAAAAACCCTAATCATCCACTTAACCATAGTTTAATACTTTACACTTAACCAAAAAGCATGTATCATCAAACATGATACAATCATGTGCACAAAATCATATCGCATATGCAATGCGCACACCCGAGTGAGAAAATCCATTTAAAGTGAACCGATACTAGTTAATGCAAAGTAATATATCAAATATATAATTATGCATCAAATAATTAAATCAACACTTGATTCAATGATCCGGTCATGTCGCACACAACCGACTAGTATACAATGTATCGGCTTATCGACTCAATCCTTGATTCGATAACTAGGTTATATCGCATACAACCAATCGACACATTTATCGCGAGAATGGAATACGGTATCACATACACGCATTATTCTCGGTCCCGCACATATCTCATATGCGCTCCTATTTCGTTTCGCTTGAACCAGGAAACCTCTGTGTAGGACTCTAAAGACTCGTCAATACGCCGGCAGCAGGTGATGATCATATCAAGCACCCACAAGCCGCAAGCGGTCTGCTAAACGTAACGGCCACCCGGGTATTGAGCGATCTGAAGATCGACGAGCAAGCCCGCTCACACTCCAGTGAATCCGACCAGTAACACTACCGTACAGTCCGGTCTGATCGTCTGATATGTCGCATATCTTGCCTAGGGGTGGTATACGTCAGACCCCAATAGCTCGATAAGTCGTGTCGATATGAGGCTCATAACGGGTCGAGAAACTACTGGTAACACTTACCAGCAATTCTCTGATCAGCCCTGGCCAGGGAATTCCTGTTATAGCCAATCGAACACTGCGCAACATCAACCCCCTATACCGGGAGAGACGAATCCCCTCCTATCGCTCATTGCCTCCATGTGACTCGGGACTGTACCCAAAAACCACCGTTTTGCACGCCCTCTTGGACGTGGTAAGATGGAAATCAAAGCACAGTGGGAACCACACAAGACTCTATGACGATCTCGGGTCAACAGACTACTATGTACCAGTGTCACCAGAGAACTGCCATCTGACGTGAGGTATAATACCATCTGGGAGTTCTCGGCGAGTCCGTCCAGTGTACCCAGTCTCTACTGAGCACCCGTATATCATCTCTGATGTCAAACACCAATGGATATGGGATCATCCATCGCCCATCTGTATGGGTTGAGAAGGTATACGCTAGTCTACTCTGGTATATCGATGCCCCGTCTCGATATACCCACGACTAGGGACTGTGAAGGATGTACTTATGGACTACCATGTCCCCACTAGTATGATCCGCATCATAGTCCAGGTAGTCAAGCACACATCCTAAGGGCTTTACCAACATGTAACAGAGAGACAATCAGTATACACGTTAAGGTAAAGTTCAACCAGATAGCATACTATCATGTCGAGCAAGAAAGTCCTCCCTATATATGTCCCAGCATCCACTACAATATACATCCTATGTATAGTAATGGCCTCTAGGGCATACATATAACTAACAATCTCCCACTTGCACTAGGGCCATCTGATAGCAGTGGTTGCAGTATCTCATACTCAACCATCCCATAAAAGTCTCTCTCTGGGAACAGGCCTTTGTGAGTGGATCCGCTGTGTTGTCCTCTGAGTCTACTCTCCTAACCTCGATCTCCTTGGAGATCAAGCATCTCCATGATCAGGTAATACTGCCTTAGAATATGTCTGGATCACTGATGGGACGGGCGTTCCTTGGCATAAGCCACAACTCCATTGTCACACAATGGGAGGAACTAAGTTCATCTCATGAACTAATATACACCCAGACAGCCACTTTGGTAGCATCTTAAATAGCGATGTATCAAGCCTTTATCGTCTAGTATGCCACGGTATCTAGCTTGGAACTCTTCCAACATACCGTCCCTTTACTGAGGGTAAAGACAATGCCTGTGACTGACATTCAGTCGTCTTTATCACTCTGGAACACTTCCAGTGATTCTCCCCAGGGTCGATTGATACCATCTCACTACAACTAGTGAGAATCCTAACATCCAATTAAATCTATCTTATAGATCCAAAATCTAGGAGTTAGTAGGTATCATTATGATCCTATATGGAGAATCATTGTGATAAACGGAGATTGATCGAGCGTAGCATAGGAAACTCCTTCCCTATCAAGAGTATGTCATCCACGTACTCTACGAGGATCGTCACCATACTCCCTACTACCTTTTTGTTTATACAAGGTTCATCTACCATTTTGATGATGTCAAACTCTTTGAGTACTTCATCAAAACAGATGTTCCAACTCCGCGATGCCTGCTTTATCCTATAAAGCATCTTGCACACGTTTCCGCTGCTCCCACTGTCTACGAGGCCCTCTGGCTGTGTACTTATAGACGCACTCTTCTAAAACATCATTTAGAAAAGCAGTCATGACACCCAACCGCCAGATATCGTAGTTATGGTATGTAGCCGTGGCAAGTAGGATCTGGATGGACTTAAGCATAGTCACTTGAAAAGGTTTCATCATGATCCACACCTGGTCAATGATGCAAACCCTTAACAAGTCTAGCTTTGAAAGTCTCAACTTTTCCATGTACACCAAGTAATCTTCTCAAGATATACTTGCTCCTGATGGGGATTTAACCCTTCAGATATAGCAACCAAAGTCCATACTTTGCTGGTGTATAAGGATTCCATCTCAGATCGATAAACATCCAGCCATTCTCACAGAGTCTCACTCCTGATGGCCAGCTCGAAACTAGTTGGGTCATCATCTCATGATGCAATCCTCGCTCCCACTGTCATAGAGAAACCGAAGTAACTCTCAGGTGGGTGAGGAACCCTACTAGATCGGCGGAGAGGCCGAGGTTCGTTGGTAACTATTGAATCCTTTGGTTCTGTCAAATCTTCAGCTGCAGTTTTGTATAGCTGGAACATTTCCAGTTCTACATGACTGACTTTGCCTCGAGCTTGTCCGGATTTTGCTTTTAGACATAGGCCGGTCAACCCCAAATCTTAATTGACTTAAGACATGGGCTCTTCCCATACCATATCTCATATGGAGTGGTAGGCAACTGATTTGATTCGAACCGTATTCAATAGGTATGCATCTTCTCAAGCGCATAGCTCCCAAAAAGGAAATAGGTAACTCAGTAGTACTCATCATAGAGCACACCATATCAAATAAGGTGTATCTGCTCCGCCCCGACATACCATCGTGCTATGGTGTATACGGAGGAGTAATGCCGAGAGAGAATCTCATTCTCCTTTAGAATAGTCCAGGAATTCCGTACTCAAGTATTCTCCTCCCTGATCACATCAAAGGACATAATACTTTTACCCGTATTTTGGTTCTCTACTTCTAACTTATATTCTGTGAATATCTCAAAAGGTTCAGACTTGTGTTTCAACAAGAACATATGTCTGAATCTAAAGAGATCATCAGAGAACGTAATGAAGTATAAAGAACCAGTCCTGGCATGTGTAGACAGGGGACCTTCATACATCAATATGTATCATCCCAAGAGTTCACTAACTCTTTCTCTGTTTGCAGTAAACGGAGCTATGGTCATCTTATCTTTGTGACATGACTGGCGAGTTTCACAAGATGTAAATTCAAACTGATTTAAAAATGCATCTATATGTAACTCTAGCTAGTCGGGTCACATTGATCTGACCTAGTCTACAATGCCTCAAGAAGAATTCGTTCATTTCTGAACTCTTCCTCTTGTGTGTGATCCGTATACTAAGAACTGTAGTTTGATTTAGAATATCAATGCTTTTAGATAACGTGCCTGAACCGATCAACTTTTGATATAGGAAATGTTCAAAACATTATCCAACAATACAAAATTTTATCGTTTCTTTACAAATAAAGAGATAGATACGATTTTGTATATCAGGTTCGGTATCTAATAACATTCGTTCAGAATCAATGTATTTGCAATACAGGGTGACAGTGACCAACAGACTTGGCTGCAACACTTGCCCCGTTTTCTGCCTCATGAAACTTATCACCCGTTCTCAGTTCTCTACCTATCTGTAGCCCTATGTAACAGATTACATATTTGGGATCCTGATCCGGTATCATATACCCAGGACGTAAAGGATACTGAGAAACAGTTCTGTATAATGAACACACCCGAAAATGATGCATCAGCATGCACTCTCTTCGTTTGGGCGGCACGGGAAATCTGGTATTCCCCAATTTCCTGCTCTGTCTTATAACATTTATAAGTTGGAGCGGGACCAACGTTCTCCAGCTCAGTATAACAAGCAGGTTCGGTCAATAATCCGTTTTATTATCTTGATTAAGGCGTGATATGGTCGCTACCTGGAGAGAGAGAGAAGAAAACACTCAGCGTGCGCTCTTGCAAGAATAGATTGGTTATTTTTCATCTAATCAGGATGGCTCCCACTGCTTTTTATCAAATCTTCCTTCAAACCCTAAAAGGAAAGACTAGCCGGGATTAATTACACACTACAAGTTCGCCAATCTTTCAGCCAGGCCAGTGTTGGTACTTTGAGGGAGGTCCCCCGTGCTTTCGCACGAACCTAATTAATGTAAACCTCGTTTTCCCAGAGGCGTAACCCCGTTGACACCTTTCTAGACACCTACTTGATCGGCTAATTGTAATGTATAAAACTCTCCCAGGAGTAACTCTTACTCGCAGCGGGTATCGGGATCCAACTATCTCATAGAAGGTATGCAATCTCATTGCAAATTTCAACACTTGAAATTCCCGATAATCTTTTGCCCCATGCGATCTATGACCTTGACTGAGTCAACAAACCATAGACCGCAAGTAAAGTTCAACCCGTCATTTCTCGATTGAATTAAACCCACCCGCACGACCCTTGACTGAGTCAATAAGGCCGCACGACTACCCTAATCCAATCGCATCATATGCTTTGCAGATAAGCAATAATCAGCTACCGCACACTACGCCTTGACTGAGTCAACAAACGCAGCATGAATACTAACTATTACCTATCTGAAATGACGGAGGGCTGCGACAGGTTTTTAAGAAAACCTTTTGCGTAATGAACTTTATATCGTTGTAGGATCGAATGAGTTTTAAAATGGAGTGCTTTTGAGGCTTTTCTGGTTTTGCTAAAGGAGTCACTCCCGGTGAAGGGATCGTCGGTCCTTTCCTCGTCGAATGAGGTGCGGGATATATCATATATATCACTGTGCAAAGCAAAAACTCTTAAAAGCAATCAAAAGACAAACCGAGTGTGTAGCATCTGCCAGTTATTGCTAAAGGAGTCACTCCCGGTGAAGGGATCTCGGTCCTTTCCTCATCGAATAAGGTGCAGGATATATCTCATATACCGCTGTGCAAAGCAAGAACTGTAGCTACCTGTTTTATTTTGAAATTCGATTCTACAACATCTTAGGTTTCTTTTAATTCATTAATCACATTAATGAAGTCCCATCATTTATGTACCTAAACATCACAGATAAATACGACGTACACTTATGCCATCCGCATTCGCCTCGATGTCCCCTCGTGCACCGTTAGGTTAGGTAACTAACGGCAGAGCGGGGCAGGGCTAGCGCGGGTGTAAAACATAAGTAACGTCTATATAATATATCATATATACTATATACTGTATCTATCACAGAACATCACATGATCACATCACAGATATCGCAGCAGAAGAATCATATGAAATATTGGATATACTAGGACGTCCGTGTTTTCAATACGAGCCAGTATAAAACACGGATTCCACGGTCGCGATGAATAGCCAAACCCACACCCCTAGACCCCTACGAGAGCGGCAAGCAACCCTACCAATTCTGGAGTTAGGAAACCCGGACTCGACTCCTCGAGTTGGTCTCCCACTGGACCCCAGAACCCGGTTACTTGTGCTCCCCTCCTTGGGTCTATCCTAGTGCGGAAAAGTAAATAATATACAAACGGTGACAACTTCCGCAACCTGGAAGCGCCCGAATAAAAGAATATTACATACAAGTTTTTACATGAATGAAAATGAAAAACACTCATCTCACATAAAACCCCCCGGCTATTCGAACACGATGATCCAATATAACATATCCAGCAACACATAACATCACATGTCATCAACGTAAGTAAATATGTCCATCCCAATTGTCGTTGACATATAGTAACGAAACCGGCGATATCACATATTACACTTACGGTCACAGAAAAGAAAGTGTAAAACTACAACAGTTGGAATCCGCAACCACCTCAGACATCGCATGCCTGACCAAATGAATTACTTAGACATCGCATGCCTAACAATTATAAACCCCGCATTTTAGTCTCAAAATCGAAAACTCTTTTCAATATCAAGTCGGGCAATTCAACAAGATTCCCGACATCCTGATCGAATACTCGTCGCAAACTTCAGTAGACGGCCGCACCCCCAATACCGTCGACGAAGTGCACCAAGGCAGAACACCGCTGCCGCGAGCACCCGAACGGATGCTTTCGGCGACGGGGTTCTCCTACAGTCACTTGGTCGAGGCTATGGGGCGAGGCTGTCTATTAAGTTTACCCGGCGAGTATCCGCGTACGCTACGTGATTGCGACGGACTTTTGATCACATCAAAATTCCGTGGCAACCGATCAAGTGAGACTAAACTGCTTTGTTTATAACATTCATTCAGTTATCACATAACTTATTGTGAATTCCAATTATTGTATCCCATTCCAGATAATTAGAAAATGTTAAACTTTCCGATTGAACATTCGAACATCCAAGTTTTCCCGATACAGATCAACACATGAAATAAGTCTAACAATATTCCGTTCGTGCCTCAGTACCAACGGTCCAGCCGTAGAAGGGTCAAGCCAACGCCTCACATGTGGCACGCCGTACTGCCCCAAACCCGAAGGTTCAAAGGGCAGTTCAAGACGGTCACATAATCGAGTTAAGGTTTGTTGTCTTCTAGAGGGACCATCGCGTTACTTGCACTACTTAGAACGTCGTCAAACTACGGAAAAATCCAACACTTGGAAATTTCCCGACAGGGGAAAAATTGGGTATTTATATCCGGTCGAACTTTTTAACATATTCTAAAATTTATCCGGAAAGCCAAATAGACAAAATTTGATACCCCGATTGAACAATCGAATCCCCAAAACAAGCCCAGAAAATGCAACTCTGGAATAAATATTAAAAATTCCCAGGAAAACCAGCACATAAAACTAAGCATTACTGTGTAAAACTATTTAAATATTAAGTCTGTACGGCCGCGGATCCGCCGCATGAGCCGTGCTCATGTCGCGGATCCGCGCCTGTTTAGTGGACTTAGGTTTACGAATTTCACAGTATACCTTAGAATTTCCTGCTGATTTTTCTGCATATTTTTAATTTGGAAAAATCCACGTTTTTGGAAAAAGGACAGAGAGCATGTTTGTGATCGGGTTTCGGGTTCGTTCGGACTTCAAATCGCGTCTAGACTTCGCCTAAGGCTCTAGCTAGGCTCTGATACCACTGTAGGGTTCTTAGGCACCCTAATGAGGTCTCACAAGGCATCGATCATGCCAAATTAAAATTTTACGGTGCCGAGAAACCCTAAACTACGGATCGTTTGCTAGATGTCTAGGCGAAAAAGC
Organism: Agapanthus africanus; assembly: GCA_030015575.1. Classification (NCBI taxonomy): domain Eukaryota; kingdom Viridiplantae; phylum Streptophyta; class Magnoliopsida; order Asparagales; family Amaryllidaceae; genus Agapanthus; species Agapanthus africanus. The sequence goes on from CM057338.1 coordinate 29,234,218, forward strand.
TAACTAGTTAACAATTAACTAAGAGATACGGAAATACAACCTTTGTAGATCCGGTGCTCCACCTCCACGGCTCCGCAACGAGGTCCTCTCCGCTGTCCAAATCAAATCCGGGCTCTAGCGTCGACTTCATCGGAAAATAAGCGAGCTAGGTCGTCGATGTCCATGCCGAAGATGATCTACGTCGAGGCATCGCTAGATCAAGCTCACAACTTCACCAAGTCAAGAAACTTGTGAAGTAAACACACTCTACTACTTGGCAAGAGGTAGAGGATGAAGAAATAGGAAGTGGGTAGACTTTAGTTTTGGATTTCTCACTCTTTTCCAACAATCACCATTGATGGAGCTTGGTTTTCTTCACTTGAAGAATGAAGAAGATGAAGAAGAATATTATGATAAGTTTTTTAAATATTGAAAAAGAAAATCAATACTTATCATAACATGAACCATGGTCAAGTGTAGAGATTAAACTAGGGTTAATGGAGTGGTAAGGGTTAAGCATGAGACAAAATGGTTACTTAGGTCAAAGCTTCATGAAGCTTCAACTAGAATACAAAACAAGCCACCATTTTCCTTTATGCTATTTATTTTTCCAAAAAGAATAAATGAACAAATAAATGAATAAGTAAAAACCCTAATCATCCACTTAACCATAGTTTAATACTTTACACTTAACCAAAAAGCATGTATCATCAAACATGATACAATCATGTGCACAAAATCATATCGCATATGCAATGCGCACACCCGAGTGAGAAAATCCATTTAAAGTGAACCGATACTAGTTAATGCAAAGTAATATATCAAATATATAATTATGCATCAAATAATTAAATCAACACTTGATTCAATGATCCGGTCATGTCGCACACAACCGACTAGTATACAATGTATCGGCTTATCGACTCAATCCTTGATTCGATAACTAGGTTATATCGCATACAACCAATCGACACATTTATCGCGAGAATGGAATACGGTATCACATACACGCATTATTCTCGGTCCCGCACATATCTCATATGCGCTCCTATTTCGTTTCGCTTGAACCAGGAAACCTCTGTGTAGGACTCTAAAGACTCGTCAATACGCCGGCAGCAGGTGATGATCATATCAAGCACCCACAAGCCGCAAGCGGTCTGCTAAACGTAACGTCCACCCGGGTATTGAGCGATCTGAAGATCGACGAGCAAGCCCGCTCACACTCCAGTGAATCCGACCAGTAACACTACCGTACAGTCCGGTCTGATCGTCTGATATGTCGCATATCTTGCCTAGGGGTGGTATACGTCAGACCCCAATAGCTCGATAAGTCGTGTCGATATGAGGCTCATAACGGGTCGAGAAACTACTGGTAACACTTACCAGCAATTCTCTGATCAGCCCTGGCCAGGGAATTTCTGTTATAGCCAATCGAACACTGCGCAACATCAACCCCCTATACCGGGAGAGACGAATCCCCTCCTATCGCTCATTGCCTCCATGTGACTCGGGACTGTACCCAAAAACCACCGTTTTGCACGCCCTCTTGGACGTGGTAAGATGGAAATCAAAGCACAGTGGGAACCACACAAGACTCTATGACGATCTCGGGTCAACAGACTACTATGTACCAGTGTCACCAGAGAACTGCCATCTGACGTGAGGTATAATACCATCTGGGAGTTCTCGGCGAGTCCGTCCAGTGTACCCAGTCTCTACTGAGCACCCGTATATCATCTCTGATGTCAAACACCAATGGATATGGGATCATCCATCGCCCATCTGTATGGGTCGAGAAGGTATACGCTAGTCTACTCTGGTATATCGATGCCCCGTCTCGATATACCCACGACTAGGGACTGTGAAGGATGTACTTATGGACTACCATGTCCCCACTAGTATGATCCGCATCATAGTCCAGGTAGTCAAGCACACATCCTAAGGGCTTTACCAACATGTAACAGAGAGACAATCAGTATACACATTAAGGTAAAGTTCAACCAGATAGCATACTATCATGTCGAGCAAGAAAGTCCTCCCTATATATGTCCCAGCATCCACTACAATATACATCCTATGTATAGTAATGGCCTCTAGGGCATACATATAACTAACAAAACCAAAGCTTACCAGTATTATCTGCCCGAAATATGACACGTGCGTAAACGCACGTGCAATTTCCGAACCCTGCCATAAAACCATACTGTCTCTACAACGTTTCGCCCGATCTTGGGAAACTGTCTGTGGGGGACTCTAATGACTCATCAACACACTGGCACTGGGTATAACCACTAGCACGTCAGAGGTACTAGCTGTACGTAACGGTTGCCTATGTATTGATTGGAAGGGAAGCTGACGAGCGAACTCATCCAGAAACCCTACTGAGCCTAACAGTGACAATATACATACAGTCCGGTTCATTCGTCTATGAGTATCGCATATCGGCCTGTGGGGCTAGTAACGTCAGACCCCTAATAGCGGTATAAGTCGTGTCAGAGAGTAGCCCAGAACACCCTGAGATACTACTGGAGTACCTACCAGTAAATCTCCTGCCTCGGCCGAGGGCTTTGTGTAATGGCTCTCCTAGACACAGCGCGATCCCACCCCCAATACCGGGAGAGACGAATCCCCTGCCGATCCGCTCACTTGCCTCCATATGGTTCGGGACTGTACCCAAAAAAGACCTGTTTGCACGACTCCTTTGAGCCGTGGTAGGGTAGAAATCAAAGCACAGTGGGAACTCACACGAGACAAATGACGACCTCAGGCCGATGAACTAACCTGTACACATGTCACCAGGGAACTGCTATCTGACGCTAGGTATAATACCAACTAGCAAATTCCCGGCGAGTCCTGTCCGGTGTACTCATAACCCAATGAGCACTTGTATACATCTTAGGTGAACCAACTAACACTAATGGTTTGTGAGACCGGCCACCGCCCCTCGTCGGGGTCTCGACTGTATACACTAGTCTACTCTGGAGTATCGATGCCCTGTCTCAAAACTCCCACGACTAGGGACACTTTAAGGATGTGCTTATAGACCCCAGCTCCCACGTATATGATCGCCATCATACTGCTGGCAGTCAAGAAAGAATCATATGGGCTCTATCATCATGCAATAGTGAACTAAAGCATGTATACGATGATAAAGACAAACCAGATAGTATACTATCATCTCGAGTAAGACTGTCATATTGGTATAGGTCCTGCCTCAATCATTGAAATCACGTACCTGCGATCCAATAATTGACTTTGAGGGCACTATATCCAACATAAAGCAGGGGCAGGAGAAGGCGATGAGAATTTTCTCTCAATTGATTCTAGCTTTTTCGTAAGTGCGGTCATTTCGGCCTTCATTGAAATCGACATATCTAGTTGATGTATGCCTGCCCTAGACTGACCTAATGAAGAAGATGAGGTGGTCTTAGTGCTTTCCCACTGAAGTATTTGTTCAGCAAGATCGTCGAGAAACTGCCAAGCTTCCTCGCTTGATTTTGTTAGAAAGTGATCTTGACGAATGGTTTCCAACAACTGCTTAGTTGCTGGGTTCAATCCTTCGTATAAAGTTTGGCAAAGTTTCCAATTCTCGATACCGTGGTGAGGGCATTGAACAAGTAGATCTTTAAATCTTTCAAAACACTTCCAAAATGGTTCGGAAAGAAGCTGGGAAAATTGAATAATTTCGTTGCGAATTCTCGCGGCCTTGTGATGTGGGTAAAACCTTTTTACAAAAGCTTTAACAAATTCTTCCCAATTTTTAATCGAGTGTGATGTTGTGCTATATAACCATTTCTCGGCTAGGTCACATAAGGTGAATGGAATGACACATAGCCTTATAGCATCATCAAAAAGTTGTGTTGTCTTCATCATTGCGCAAACATTCTGGAATTTATTTATGAAGATATAGGCATCTTCGGATTCCAGCCCGTGAAATTTGGGAAATATGTTGATGAAGTGGGGTTTGATCTCAAAGTTATCCCCATTAGCCGGTGGAAGTGAAAGACAAGTTGGTAAGGCGGCGCGGATAGGGTAGAAAAGATCCTGGAGCGCGATTCGTTGGGGCGCTTCAACAGGTGGGTGTTATGGGTTATTCGCACCTAGCGGAGGTGGAATCAATCCCGCGGGTAAGGGGTTGTTAGGATTAAATCCCGACATCTCCTTAGAAGACGAAGAATTTGATGATGAAGGTAAAGAAGTGGAGGGAATTTCGACTTCGGAGTCGAAAGTGTCGTCAGTCGGTACTAACGAGACACGGACTAAACGGGCACTAGTGTCCCTAGTCCAACCGGACATACACTAAAGAGGTGTAGTGTAGTCAAAAAGTGAAAAACAGAAGGTGGGGGTAAGAAAACGTCAATGGAAGGAAGTGGGTGCAAGTGGGGTGCAATGGATTTCTTAGTGACAAGTGGCAAGTTTTTATAAAATTTTTCTTTTTTTGTTTTTTTATATAAGGAGCTTTTTGCAAAAATATTTTCAATAAAAGGCTTAGACACACGTTCAATCAATCACAAAATGCACAATCAAGCCTAGATCTAGGGTCACCTAGGCCAACTAGACTGCTCCTAACTGTTCCAAAGGGCAAATTGTGAGGACCTCAAACCGCCTCTTCACCGCCAATTGTGGCCAGGTAAGCACAAGGAGAGAAAGGAGGGATCCGCTCACGAATCACCGTGAGACGGGCCTTTTAAAGTTACCTTTCCCTACCTGTCTAGTCTAGGCACCACAAAGTCTGGTTTAGATAAATGATCGATGCCTACAATTATTCCTTTGTCCTATTGAGCGCGACAGTCCTCAAGGCTGAGTCTAATTTTTTTTAATTTAACCCGATGGTCAATGCAATATGCTTTATGTGATTTTTGGGGTCCTAGGAAGGATAATGAAATCCTCATCTAATCTGGATTGGTGTAAAAGCCCCTTAAAGTCAATTTTAAAGATGCAAAGCAGTAAACATAATCAGACACTTGCAAACAAATTTTTTATTGCGGTGCAAAGAATCCTGCACAAGATCAAGTTATTGGAGAAGGGGAGAAGTTTTTGCGCAAAGAACCCTTCAGGAAAATTTTTCAAAGGAGATAAGGGGGTTCAGAAGAGAAATGAAAGCTTACAGAGAAAATTTTAGATGATGACGTCAGCACGGCGCCGCGGTTCCGCGGCGAAATGTTGCCTTTGACCGTGGTTCCGCGGTCAAATCATTGGTTCAGATCCCCAAATCTTTTCTGTTTTCTGTTCTGATTATCCTCTGCTTGTTCAGATCTGCAGTTTGCTGTTTTGCTCTCTGGATTTTTCCAGATATGAATCTGTTCTTCGATACTGCACAATTCAAAAGAAAACCCTTCAAAGAATAACAAGATGGTAAATTTATTTTTTATTTTTTATATTTTTCAGTTTTTTATTATTTTTCAATTTTTATATTAACCCGAAATTGCAAAAGGAAAATAACTACGCCATCCCCGGCAACAGCGCCATTTGATTGAAAGAGGTTTTATGTGCGCTTTCGCTTTTAAAAGATGAATCAAAGAATGTTAACCACAATCAAGAACGGCGTCGCTTGGTAGCTAGCCGGTGAGTACGGGTCGGTCCATAGGGATTTTGTGTATTTTCTATTTGTTCTAACGAGTTAATTCCAATTGGGGTTGGATTGATTATCACTAAAAACTATGGTTGATTTAGACTAGGATTAAAACCTTGCTAAGGTTCGGTTTAGGTTAAGTTTGGAAATTCAATATTTCTTACCGCTTTCAATGCCCTAATTAAGATCTATTTAGGTGTTATGGTAATAATTAATAAAGGGGATTAGCACGATCGGGAAGAAACTATGTTTCTACCTCTAGGTCCTTGTCCGTCCTTTCTTAATTCTTATCCTAACCTCTATGGAAAACATACACAACCGGTCTTTTAAACTACGGTATCACCGCTGCCTCGTGGGATAGGGTACCGTTGTGAGCGGTGTGTGTATGTATGCATGGAGTCCTATTTAAAATGTTGAATGGGCAAGAAAGGGGTGAGAGATTTTCATCTCTCAAACATTTCCTATTCCTAACCCTAACAAGTGGGGAACTACTCACTCATTAGGGAATTGATAAAAAGAGACATTTTTTTATGGGTTTAATTTAATAACCTAATTATCTAAACTGCTGCAATTAAATAAAAGTTATAACTAGAGCAGATAAAGAAAATCTATACTAGGGCATGAAAAAAAATTAAGTAGGGCATGGTAAAAAAACTACTTACTTTATTCGATGCACTCTTCAAAACATTACAGCGATTTAAATTTCTGAATTCGATAAACAAAAAGAGGCATGCTCCAAAAAGAGCTTTAGGGTTTTTATTTATAGATCATAGAAACCCTAGGGTTACATCCGATCCCTATCTGAATTTACAAAATTACCCTAAGAAGCCTAGTCAACGCACCGCCACACCGTCACAATATGCACCGACACGTGCTCATCATGGCCGCGGAACCGCGGCCAAAAGCCCTGTTTGGCCACGGATCTGCAGCCATATTGGAAGCTTCTGGGGCCTGTTTCTCTGGTAATTCTCAAGTTGCATTTTACTTGATTTTTCTTCCCTTGGTTCTTCAGAATGTCTTCTAGTCTCTTCCAGATTTCCACAGTGCATAATGTCGTGGACTTTTACCCTTTTCTTCGTGTCGAAGTCTTGAACCTTGTGCTGCCTTTGTACTTTGTGAACTTGTTCATTTATCTTCATTTGTCCCTCAAACTGTTGGCATGATCAAGATTCTTCCATTTGTTGGTTGTAGTCTCACTTTTGTATCGTCTTTTCATCATTTTCACTGTTTTGTTCCAAGAACCTGTAACCTGCAATTATGAAGCAGACATGGATCAAAATCACCTGTTTATTTGTAAAATGAATAAGAATGGGGAATATAATAATGCAAAATTATGATATGAACACGGGCCGGCGACTCGGTCGAATCGGCCGGCGGCGCCGGTCCGACTCAGTTGAAACCCAATTTTTCTTGAATCCTCTGCAACTTTTGGCCCACCCCATAACCCCTGTATTATTTAAATTCCCTGCACATTTACAAAGCAAATTAAAACACCTATTTAATCCATTTTAATACACCCTTTCATTACCCTAAACCCTAATTTTTCTTATAAATACCACACCTAAAATCACCCCTCCTCACTCCCAAATTTCTGCCCAAACTCTCAAGAAAATTCTCAAGACTTTTTGTGTGTAAGTGGAGTTAGCAAAGGGCGAAGCGCCGACGAACTTCCGACGACAATCCGAGAAGATTCCGACAAAGAAACGACGCACCGACACCTCCTACCTTTTCATCCTTCTCTCCTCTAGTCTAATAACCAGTAAGTCCCAAATCCTTCTTCATTTCTCTTTTCTAAAACATTCAAAACTAAAATCCGACGGAACCGGAGTTAGTCCGACTTCCGATCCGGTTTTCTTTAAAAACTACATTTTTCCTTAACAAAATAAAACCATACTCTTATATGTTGACTAATAAATATTAACAAACTTAATAGAACAAGTTGCACATCAAACTAATCATTTTTTTAACTTTTATTATACTTTTTCAGAAAAATACCATATAGTTTAGTTTCGACATAAACCATCATAATTCCTTATTATACCTATAGATAGCTCATGAGATAATGACCTACCTTCTCACAACACTCATATGTAACATAGCACAATGGAATTTTGGGAAATAGATTTGGGAAAAATACGATTTTGCACATAACTACCTCCGACTTATAAAAAAATATTTTTCTACAAGATGTGTATTTTAACAAATCTTTGCAAATGCGCATCTACATCCCATTTCGGGAAACCCGTTCGGGATGGTGCGGATTAGCGCACATTCTCGGGCTTAGTAGAGTGAGATGCAGACCTCCGCAAGGAGCATACGATCTCGAAAGATTTAAAATACAATTTTCTTTACAAAATGTGATTTCTATTATAAATAGAACTTAAATTTTTAATAAATATATATATATATATATAATTAATATCAAAATATCTATTTATAATATTCCACATTTCCAAAATTCAAGAAAAACATTCCATTTACAAGAAAATACCATACAATTCCAATATTACGAATAAATACCATATATTATGAAATTATGTTTTATTCATTAGAAATGTGACATTGATAAAATATACATCCATGAAAACTCTAAAGATGATAAAAAAATACTTGAGGTGTATTTTGAAAATTATACAAAAATATTTTTACATAAAACCCCATCAAGTTATACTAAATTACAATAAGGACGCTAGTAAACATAGGTTTAAGCGGGACTAGTCTCTTGAGCCTCAGGGAGCCGGAGATATGGGTGCTTGCCTGTTTAAGGTAGACAACTTAACAAACGGTGTTATCAACACGGTAATTGTCTTTGAAAAAGACACAAATCCTGCCGTCCATGTGCAGCAGTTACCGATAACACCAAAACATAATTCCGGATTCAATTTCTTTTCTAATTGTTTGACTCAGACTGAGTCTTAATATAATCAATCTGACTTGAATATAATTCAAGTATCAAACTACAATTCAACATGAATTCGTGAATCCATATATTCAATTTATACAACTTCACCGAACCGAACCATTGATATATTCCATTTGTATGATCATCCATTGTATCCGTTCCATTACCGATATCATGGTTTCGGCAAGTTATCCATCTATATACAATATACAATTCATATAATACAAATAATACTATCAAGACATTGCGGGGTTTATAAGGGGTAGATTGGTACGAAAGGTGTTAGAAGTGACACGAGACAACAACCATAAAGACACGTAACCTGAATTCAACTGCCATTGTACCGTGGCTGAACGGTTCCTTGTACTCCGTATACCATAGTCTCTGGTCTAGTGAGAATCCTCTCGTATACACTGGCCTCTTCTACACCAAGCTACAAACAACAGCGTTAACACTAAATACAACATTATAATCATATACTCTCTATTCTTTCTATTCCATTCTTGTCTATTTACGGGACTTACCGAGCGATTTGTTCACTGACGACATTCTTTTTCTTTTCTTTGGAATGCCGTCAGGTGATTCGAACCATCAGGAGATCGAGCCCACTTTCGAGGACTTGGATCAGCTAGCCTTCGACCCGGAGCTCTAGTTACTTGTACACATTTACATTCTGTATTTTTCATTTCTATTATGCCACTGTTTAGGCATCGCTTTCATTCCATATAGTTACTTTTCAGATGTATTGTAAAAGGAATGTTAATAAATAAAATTGATGTTTATTTACATCCCGTCTCTTGTGCATTTTACTTATATTGCTTAGATACGCTTAGCGTGTTTACTTCTGAGTAAATAAGTAGCGGCCTCGTCACGTCCTCTGCCCGTATACTGAGAAGCGAGACGTGACAAGTTTTGTTGGTGGCCCATGCAGGTCAAAGCTGTATGGAACCCTACCATGCAGTTCAGTTTTGCGTGGACAACCTAAGCAATATAACACAAGAACCAGCAACTAAAAACAATCTTTACAATTCGCATTTCTTGAATCTTATATGCTTTGAATCTATCCTAAACCAAAATTTTCTTTCAAGATTATGGATTCCCCAAACAACACCAGCACGAATGTCAACAACACTCCCCCACCACTACCACTCACACCTGCCGTCGCAGACGGTTTTGCTTGAGGCAATCCACAGCCTCCTAGAAGGACAGCAGCAGCAGACTGCTATTCTCTTGAACCGTACAGAAGCGGAAGCACTCGGAGTGAAGCAATTCCGGGCACTGCACCCCAAGAACTTTTCGGGAAAGGAGAGCCCTCTGAAAGCGGAGGAATGAGCTCAAAGCGTTGAAGATGATCTGGCAGCGGCACAAGTGTCAGAGATAGCTTGGGTCCGAGTTGCGAAGTTGCAGCTCACGGACAATGCACGGGTTTGGTGGAAGGCGAAAGAAAGCCGTCTTGATCAACCCATCGAATGGAAGACTTTCCGTGACATGTTCGACGCAAAGTACTTCCCTGAAACTGCCAGGTTCGACATGGAACAGCAGTTCATCCATCTGCAACAAGGTTCAATGTGGACCAAGTCAGTAAATGAATATGATGCTTAGTTTACCATGCTCAGCAGGTAAGATATGTCTCAAGTTCGATTTTACATCACATACTACACAGCTAACACAAAACCGTAACAGGTTTGCGGCCCATCTCATACCGACTGTTGAGATCAGGGCTAGAAGATTTCAGTAAGGGTTGGACCCGGAAATCCAAGCCGCTCTAGCTACAGGGGATTTCCTAACCCTTGATTTGGCTTTGAAAGCTGCCCGAAGATACAAGGCAGTAGTAAAGAGAAAGGACAGACCTCAATCTGCCGGAGTGAAGCGCCCTGCCAATCATATGACAGGAGGAGCCTTTTCCAGGCCAACTATTGAACTCAGAAGACTAGAAGAAGCCAATAATCGGCCAAGTCCCGACTTTTGATTCTATTGCAAGAGGGAAGGACACTTGTAGAAGGACTGTAGGCGTGCAAAAGGTCTGTGCTTAGTTTGTGGCGCTTCCAATCATAGAATTGGGACCTGTCCTTATACACGCAACTCAGCTCCCACACACACCAACCATCCGCAGCGGCCAGCTATCCAGGCTCCTGCACCTCGTTTTGCACTCACAGCTCCACCACCTGCACAGCCTACTCGCCAATTCCATTAGGCTCTGAGGAACATACATCGAGGGCAGAGAAACATGCCCCAAGAACAGAGGAATATGCCTCCAGTTAGGTGGAATGTACCACGGCGTCAGGTTTTCCTTTTAGCGGCTGAAGAAGCAGAGGCCGCAGACCAAGGTAAACCTGGCAATTTCCTCAACTCCTTTCAAATCTCTCGCATTCTTTCATTCTCTCACATATTTTTCATACACTACCAATAGTTCTATCACTAAACTTTCCGTGAATCCGTTACACTTTCCTTCTACAAATTTCGAGGACGAAATTTTTATAAGGAGGGTAGAATGTAACAACCCTAAACTTCTTGTACAATTTTTTCAAAAATACAAAAAGGGGTATTTGAGCCTGAGCATAAGTTATAAATTTGTTTTGCTTTTGAACAGCAAGGAGGAACTTGTATCTCACTGGTAAGACGTTGCACTGTTGAACCAAAGCACCAGAGTTCAAATCCCATCAGCCACACATTATTTTTATTTTAATTTCTTTTAATCTTTTAGAAGCCCAAGAGTCTACACGTGCACTACACGTAATAGGGTAAGTTACAGAATAAACAAACAGGTCCATGAGTCAAGACGAAGCGACGGGGACACGTGGCAAGAAGACAAGGCCCGAGTCGGCCGACTCGGCCGACTCGGGCCGGTGACTCGGTCGTAACGGCCGGCAGCGCCGGTCCGACTTAGTCGAAACCCAATTTTTCTTAAATCCTCTGCAACCTTTGGCCTACCCCATAACCCCTGTATTATTTAAATTCCCTCTACATTTACAGAGCAAATTAAAACACCCATTTAATCCATTTTAATACACCCTTTCATTACCCTAAAACCTAATTTTTCCTATAAATACCACACCTAAAATCACCCCTCCTCACTCCCAAATCCCTGCCCAAACTCTCAAGAAAATTCCTAAATCTTTTTGTGTGCAAGTGGAGTTAGCAAAGGGTGAACCGCCGATGAACTTCCGACGACAATTCGAGAAGATTCCGACGGCGAAACGACGTACCGACACCTCCTACCTTTTCCTCCTTCTCTCCTCTAGTCTAATAACCAGTAAGTCCCTAATTCTTCTTCTTTTCTCTTTTCTAAAACATTCAAAACTAAAACCCGACGGAAGCGGAGTTAGTCCGACTTTCGATTCGGTTTTCTTTAAAAACTACACTTTTCCTAAACAAAATAAAACCATACTCTTATATGTTGACTAATAAACATTAAAAAACTTAATAGAACAAGTTTCACATCAAACTAATCATTTTTGTAACTTTTATTATATTTTTTCAGAAAAATACCATATAGTTTAGTTTCGATATAAACCATCATAATTCCTTGTTATACCTATAGATAGCTCATGAGGTAATGACCTACCTCCTCACAACACTCATATGTAACATAGCACGATAGAAGTTGGGAACATAGATTTGGGAAAAATACGATTTTGCACATAACTACCTCCGACTTATAAAAAAACATTTTTCTACAAGATATGTATTTTAACAAATCTTTGCAAATGCGCCTCTACAACCCATTTCAGGGAACCCGTTCGGGATGGTGCGGATTATCGCATATCCTCTGGTTTAGTCGAGTGAGATGCAGACCTCCGTAAGGAGCATACGATTTCGAAAGATTTAAAATACAATTTTCTTTAGAAAATGTGATTTCTATTATAAATAAAACTTAAAATTTTAATAAATAAATATATATGTAATTAATATTAAAATTTCTATTTTTAATATTTATAATATTCCACATTTCCAAAATTCAAGAAAAACATCCCATTTATAAGAAAATACCATACAATTCCAATATTACGAATAAATACCATATATTATGAAATTAGGTTTTATTCATTAGAAATGTCACATTGATAAAATATACATCCATGGAAACTCTAAAGACGATAATGAAATAATTGTGGTGTATTTTGAAAAATTATACAAAATTATTTTTACATAAAACGCCCTCAAGTTATACTAAATTACAATAAGGACCCTAGTAAACATAGGTTTAAGCAGGACCGGTCTCTTGAGTCTCAGGGAGCAGGAGATATGGGTGCTTACCTATTTAAGGTAGACAACTTAACAAACGGTGTTATCAACACGGTAATTGTCTTTGAAAAAGATACAAATCCTGCCGTCCATGTGCAGCAATTACCGATAGCACCAAAACATAATTCCAGATTGAATTTCTTTTCTAATTGTCTGACTCAGACTGAGTCTTAATATAATCAATCTGACTTGAATATGATTCAAGTATCAAACTGCAATTCAACATGAATCCATGAATCCATATATTCAATCTATTCAATCTATACAACTTGACCGAACCGAACCATGGATATATTCCATTTGTATGATCATCCATTATATCCATTCCATTACTGATATCATAGTTTCGGCAAGTCATCCATCTATATACAATATACAATTCATACAATACAAATAATACAATCAAGTTATCGCGGGGTTTATTGGTACGGAAGGTGTTAGAAGTGGCACGAGACAGCAAACCATAAAGACACCTAACCTGAATTCAATTGCCGTTGTACCGTGGCTGAACGGTTCATTGTACTCCGTATACCGTAGTCTATGGTCTAGTGAGACTCCTCTCGTATACACTGGCCTCTTCTGTACAAAGCTACAAACAACAACGTTAACACTAAATACAACAATATAACAATATACTCTCTATTCTGTCTATTTCATTCTTGTCTATTTACGGGACTTACCGAGCGATTTGTTCGCTGACGACATTCTCTTTCTTTTCTTTGGAATGTCGTCAAGTGATTCAGACATTCAGGAGATCGATCCCACCTTTGAGGACTTGGATCAGCTAGCCTTCGACCCGGAGCTCTAGTTACCTGTACACATTTACATTCTGTATTTTCCATTTCTGTTATGCCACTATTTAGGCATCACTTTCCATTCCATGTAGTTACTTTTCAGATGTATTGTAAAAAGAATGTTAATAAATAAAGTTGCTGTTTATTTACATCCTGTCTCTTGTACATTTTACCTATATTGCTTAGATATGCTTAGCTTGTTTACTTCTGAGTAAATACGTAGCGACCTCGTCACGTCCTCTGCCCATATACTGGGAAGCGGGGAGTGACAGAGGTGCTGCTGGGTCGGGGGTCATCATAGTACCTTCTTCCATCTATGAATGGAAGAAGAAGTTTCGTTTTGTTGGGCCACCCGAGGGTGAGGATTGGCCTGTGCTCGTCTAGTGGCATAGAGCCGACTGCCCGCGGTTGAGGCATGCGAATGATCCCGACACGGTGGCGGTGGCGGAATGGGAGTCCCTCCCCTGGGGCGATATGCTGCTGTCTGAGCAGGCCCTTAGTTGGGCTGGGCTCAACCCCGCCCAGTTCGCGAGTAAGTTAGGAGTTTTTGGATGACCTGTTTAGACTTGTGTATTCTTCCACTTTTTCTGGCATTGCTGACTCCTTCTTTGTATTTTCGTCTTATGCAGAAACCATGGACCTAGGAAAATTTCGGGCAGCCCTGGTCGAACAGAAGAAGGGGAAGAAGACCGGAGGCGTCAGCCTTTCTCGCCCGTCGTCGGCTCCGGCTCCACCGGCGTCCGCTCCATCCAGGCGCTCAAGCGCGCCCCGGGCCCCGGAGTCCAGCCACGCGCTGAGCCGAAAACGCGTTCGGGAGTAGGAGCCCTGGGCTATGGAGGTGGGAGGTGATCAGTCGAAAATACTGCATTTCTAACACGGCAATTTCCCTACCTTTTGCAGTCAAGTAAAGGTATCTGGTATTCATATCACACATATTTGCAAAACACATGTAAAATACTGGATTACTTGTACTGTAGACTAAAACCGGCACTTTTTAGGGAAATTGTGTGTTTATCACAGCATTGCATCATTCTTGTATAGCGCAACTTTTGTCTGGGGTCTAATGCAGGAAATTCCAGAAGCAAAAGCCCAAAATTGGAAAAAGATCTGATAAAATATACGCCAACTCAAAGGCTAAAGATCTGATAGCAATACAGAAGGCCAAACAAAATTCAAATGATCAAAACAAGGCCCATGTGTCAGCCCAAGTCAACAGAAGAAAACCCAAGCCCTAAGGCCTCTAAAGAGCCGCGGTTCCGCGGCGGGAGCTGGCTTGCGCCGCGGAACCGCGGCGCTTTGATGAGATCATGGCTTCAGATTTTTTTACACGTGTCCCCTCTAACGGCCAAAGCTTCCAGAAGACCCCAGAAGCTCCACGTGGCATTTCTAGAAGGCTCGGCTTAACAAATTCTTGGAGGGAAATTCAAAATTTAGGCTTAACTAACTTTTTGGAGGGAAATTTAAATCATTTGGATAACTAACTTGTGGGGGGAAATTTCAAATTTCAATCCTAGATCTAAAATATTTGAGGCCTATAAAAAGGAGCTTAGATCAAGGTTGCAAGTTGTTCAAGAATCACCACCATCTTCAACCCACAAGTTTAGTGACAAAAGCTTGTGCCAAATTCAATCCCCATCCCCAATTCAAAAATCAAGATCAAGATCCCGAGATCAATTTGAGCAAGAGAGCCTTCAACCTTTAGCAAGCTACGCCGGATTCCAACGGAGCAAGAGATCCACGCCGATCTGCGACTCAAGGAGCCGAGCGAAGCCGAAATCGACGATCTAGTTCCTTCCTTTTGTAAATTCAAGAGAGTTGTAACGAAATTTGTTGATAAATAAAGGTGAATTTTCTATACTCTTGCTTATCTTTTAATTCAAGCATAATGATTAGAATTCAATTTGTGATTGTGTTTGTGATCATGATGTTTGAGTAATCTCCGCTCGTGTAGGAGTTGTGACGATCTTTAGATGATGATGATTTAGATATTTTTACAATTCTTAAATCCTATAATATTTTGAAATTCTAGTGAATCAAATGATTAATAACCTAGTTTCGAGATAATGCTTTCTTGATCGTGTTCACTCGAAACTAGGGAACAACTATTAAACATTTGATTAACTAGAAACTAGAATTTGAATGCGATCCATCGAAAGGACAAAGGATGAGTTGCGGAATCCCTAATTTTCTCGCAAAGATCCTTAAACCTCGATGAATTTGTATCGATCTAGTATCAATTCATTAATGGATAAGAATTAGTAATCTTTAGATCTCATCACATCTAAAGATCCGATCTACTCCTACGAGCTATCCTTATAATCTTGATTGTTGGTTGGAAATTATCACACATCTCAATTCTTGTTTTTAATGTCTTTTCTAGATCTAGATTTTTCTTATTTCTTGATCTTCAAATGCAAATCATGAATTGTTTTCTTTTCTTTGCCCTAAATTTTCAACTCATCTAATTCGGAAATTGAACGGAACTCACTTTCCCTGTGGACGATCCGCACTTACTAACGCGCTACATCCGACACCGTTATTGATTGCGGTCAAAATATTTTTGGTTGTGATTTCTAAAATCTATTTTCTAAAAACCAACCATACAATCGGAAAATCATCCAAATCAAAATGGCGCCGTTGCCGGGGATAGTGTGCTATTTGTTCATTTTTTGAAATTTGAGTTGAAAAGTTTATTCCATCAATATTTTTTAGATCAAAACTCGCGCAAAATACTAATACGAGTTGTTGTGGTTAATTGCAAGGAGATCTGGAGCTTACTGTGAAATTGGAAAATTATTTGGAGAATTCCAGAGAGCTCAGGAGCTGAACAGGAGCATTACCAAATTTTTCAGTGCAGAGAGGAGCTCAAGGTGCGGCGGAACCGCGGCATTAGGGGCTAACCGCGGCGGAATCGCGGCGGTTCTAGGTGATCTCTGTACAATTTTTATCTGGTAATCTCTAACTTTCTTATCTCCTTCCTAAAATCTGCTCCAATTAACATTTCATGCAGATTTCTTTGCAAATATTCGCAGCGCGCAAAAAGCAAAATAAAGTGTGCTTGTTTTTGATTTTGTGGTTGTTTGCATAATTAATACGGACATTAAGGGGCACGGCCAAATCCAGATTAGGTGGGGAGTTCATTACCCTTCCTAGGCCCCAAAAATCACAAACCTGCATCCGCATTACCCTCATTAATTAAAAAATATCTAGAGATGACTCTAAGGACCGTCCCGCTCACTTAGGACAGAAGAAGGCCGTGGGTAATTCATTGCTTATCCGCGTTTCTCTTGTGGTGCCTAGGCAAGTGTGTCGAAGGCTAGTGGTTACTTAATTAGGCCCACTACTTACGTAGTGGAGAACCTCCCACTTACCTGGCCACAGGAGGGACAAAGAGACAGTGGAGGATTCTATCCTGCGTCTTGTCTTCTGGCAGTTAGGAGCGGTCTAGAGATTGGACCTAGGTGACCATAAATTTTAGGGTATTGCTTGTTGCATCATATTTTCAAAATCCGTAACATTTTTCAAAACAAACACCGCACTCACTTCATTTCCCCTAATTATAAATCACGCTGCCACTTGTACTAACTCCTTTTAGTGCAAGATAGGCTGGACACGGGATTCTAGTGCCCGTCTTGTCCGCGTCCCCTCGATCGACTCCGAAGTCGGTATTTCTCCATTTACCTTTCTTTTACCCCCCACCACACCCACACCGATGGATCGGTCTCCATCAAACCTCTTTACCGCTACTCTGCCGCCGTCCGTTGGTGCGCAGAATCCTCCCCGCATCTCTCTCCAAGAGAGGTACTACCCTTTGCGAGGTCCTCTCTCAACCTGCCTATCCATTCCACCAGCCAACGGGGATAACTTTGAGATTAAGTCCCAGTACATCAACCTTCTACCCAAATTCCACGGTCTCGAGACTGAAGACGCGTACGTTTTTATTACCAAATTTGAAAACGTATGCGCAATGATGGGTACATCACAACTTTCTGTGGATGCCATGCGTCTACGACTTCTTCCATTTACCTTGTGCGATATAGCCGAGAAGTGGCTGTATAACACCACCGCACATTCCATCACGAATTGGGAAGAATTCGTTGCGGCATTCCTTAAGAAATTCTACCCTATGCAAAAGACAGCTCGAATCCGTAGCGAACTCTATCAATTCTCCCAGCTTCCAGCTGAACCATTTTCAAAATACTTTGACCGATTCAAGGATCTTTTGGTTCAATGCCCACATCACGTCATCCCGAGATGGGAACTTTGCCGAATCATATATGAGGGCAGTAACCCTACCACTAAACAAAACCTTGAAAGCATGTGTCAAGGCACCTTTATGACCAAGGATGATGGGGAAGCATGGAAATTTTTAGAAGAGTTCGCTGAAAAGTCATTACAGTGGAAGACTGGAACCCAGCCATCGAGTAGGGGTGGCATGCACCAAATAGACGTGTCCATACGTGTTCGAGCTGAGATGGCAGCAATGCAAAAGAAGCTCGACGCTATGGAACACAAATTCCTAGCAGCCTCCCTAAACCCAATGTCGCTCCCCAAAACCGTTTGTGGGTGCTGTTCTGATCCTTCTCACTTGACGGAAGAATGTCCATTAAACTCTCAGTTTCGAGGTCTTGAGCATACCAATGCCGCATTTCAAAGACCGGGAAACGACCCTTTTTCTTCCACATACAATCAGGGTTGGAGGAATCACCCGAATTTTGCCTGGAACCAATCCCAAAACACGGTTCCAAACCCTAATCAATTCCAACGGGTCCTTCCACCCCAACAGCAATCCCTTCAGCTCACCCAGCAACCCTACCAGTCACCAAATTTCCAAAACCAGGTCAACACTCCTGCACCTTCTAATCCTATGCAGTCAACCTGTTCTGACGAATTCTCTCAATTCGCTCAAACCATGAAATCACTCATGTCAAATTTCATGGAAGTGTCGGCCGAGGTTAAGTCTTCCGTTGGTGAGATAAAGAAAAACTCAGCGTCCCAAGCTGAGAGTATCAAAATGATGGAAGCTGAGATTGCACGACTTAAGGCCGAAATGAGTGCAAGAGAGAAAGGGAAACTCCCAGCTCAACCTGTACCCAATCCTGGCTATTCACATCATGTGAATGCAGTCACAACGTTGAGATCTGGGAGAGTGCTGGATAACCATGTTGGGGAAGAAGTTGATGATACTGAAAATCCTATCAACACCCCGGCTGAGACCTTTCCTTACACACACACTTCTGCTTCTGATTCTTGTTCTTCTACCCCACCGCCTTCTCACGAGCCTATTCTCCATTTCCCACTAGGCTCGACACCTCAGCCCACCTCTTTTACTCCTCCACAGACGATCCCCACTTCTATTTTAGGATCGAGGCCACACACACTTCCTTCTCCTATGATGGACCCAGCGCTTATTGCTAAAGCACCTTATCCAACCCGGTTAAGGGCTAACACATCGAGTCCACATATGGAGAAGATTATGGACATGTTCAAGCAAGTTAACATCAACATCCCTCTCCTAGATGCGATTCAACAAGTCCCCGCTTATGCGAAAATTCTTAAGGACTTGTGCACTAGGAAGAGGAAGACTCAAGTGCCAAAGAAGGTCTTCATGTCTAATAGCATTAGCACTGCTTTTATCCCTCCGCTACCAAAGAAACGTAAGGACCCAGGATGTCCTACGATATCGATTTCTATTGGGGATAAACACATCAATCGTGCTCTTTTAGACCTTGGCGCCAGTGTTAACCTGCTTCCATACTCGGTTTATGAGCAACTAGGAATCGGAGAGTTGAAACCAGCCCATTGCACTCTCCAGATGGCTGACCGATCAATCACCAAACCTAGGGGTGAACTAGAGAATGTGTTAATAAAAATCGGGGAATTCGTATTCCCTGTGGATTTTATTGTACTTGATACACAGCCTGTAGCGAACCCCCGGAATCAAATTCCGGTGATTTTAGGTCGTCCCTTTTTGGCCACTTCCAACGCTATCATCAACTGTCGTAATGGCTCTATGACCCTATCCTTCGGGAATAGGTCAATAGAGCTGAACATTTACAACATTGGAAGTGTACCCTCCGAACCTACTGCTCATATCTGTTCTGTCGACTTAATGGATGTCGACAGCAGCGAATTTGATGATCCTCCTGATACCGATCTTGACTCTTTTCATACGTTGTTGTTTGACCCAACTATGTATCATACACATACGGACTCTTCCACCGAGATGTCCGGGTCAACAACTAACACCGATTATGAATTGCTTTTAGAGTCTGAAGATCACCCCGCACTTTGTGATGACATTATTCTTCGGGGTATTGATGAAACTTTTGAGGAGATCTTCGCTGATGAACTAGCATTTCTGAATAACACGGGTGTTGAGATGAATCATGTCCCAATCAATGAAATTGAACCTCCACCACTTCCTCTGAACTGTAAAAAGAATGCGAGTAATCCATCACATTCACTGCTTCGTCTCTTCAAAATAAGACGCACACACACTCTCTTCCACCCCTTACCCTTTCCCCACTTCTTCTTCCACCAACCCGAGCACTGCATTGATAAAATCTTCGAATGGTTGGTGTTGATCTTCGGTCTTTGCAAAGCTTGGCATCGACCACTGATTTTTGATCCCCTCATGTGATTTTCAAAGCTTAACATTGCATAACTCAAGTTTGGGGGGGGGACAATTTTTCTGGCTCTTGAAAAGAAAATTTTAAAAAAAAATAAAAAATAAAAAAATTGCGAGTCAAAAATAAGTTTGGGGGAGGGTCTTCACTTATATATTTTGCCCCCACTAATAAATTCCTCCCAAGCTTATAGGATTTTCGAGACTTAGCAGATGGCAACAGTGAGGACACTGTTGAAAACAAGTTTGGGGGAGGTTTGTGCTTAGTTTTGCATCATGTGTATATCATTTGCATAAGCACAACACATTTCTTTAAAAACCATAAAAATTTAAAAATTTTCAAAACCCATAAAAATTCTGTGTAAATATTTTTCTTTTGGTTCATCATTTTTTGTAAATATTTTTTCAAAAAAAAAAAACCATAAAAATTCAAAATTTTTCAAAACTCATAAAAATTTAAAATTTTCAAAATATAAAAATATTTAATATTTATGATAATAAAAGATTAGATAGTGAACAATTACATCCATGAGATTAGAAATATTTAAGAAAACTGAGAAAATTAGAAGTTTTCTTATACGAACTAGTAATAAGTATTTATGAGCCGTTGTCCCAAGGGTTAGTAAGATGGAGGAAGTCACTAATCTGAGGATAAAAATAAGTCTGAAAAATAGTTTCTATTCTTGAAAGTCAAACATTTTGAACGTTGATACCCTGCTATTCGCACTTACACACGTCTTAAAGCCTGAGATAGTAGAGGATACCTTGAAATGCTCTTGTCTTAAAGCCGATGTATAAAAAAAAATGAAGAAAATATAAAGTGGTGACAAAAATGGACACTGGTTTTTGTTATCACCGAGGGCAATAAAAAAATATATAGCGAGGGTGCTTCTTCACCTAGTGCCTTAAGGCCAACTGGTCTGGGAGTCACTGCTATGCCTGAGGTGGTGCAAGACGAGGAAAATACACCAAGTAAGCAAACACATGAGTAATCGGTCGGTTAGTACCTCAAGAAGTATTAACGGTCGCATGAAAGTGTGTAAGCACATCTAGATATTCATTAATTAAAAAGTACTGAGGCTGATGGGCAAGAGTATGATAGCTTGAATTGAATTCTCCGGGTGTAGGGATGTTCTTTACACACACGCAGGGTGATATGATCGATGTTTGGAATAAAGATAGGAATGAAGAATAAGACGATGTTTTATTGAGGGAGGATGTGATTTCTGACATCTTTTCATGACCATTAAGATAGGGCTCATGACAACCGAAAAGCTAGCTTAGTTGGAAACCCTAATTTTCAAAGCTTTTCTTTTACAATTCTTGTCTTTAAATGTAATATTCATGATCTTCCTTTTATTATTGGATTTTGTGGGTGCAATCCGCTGAAAACCCTCAGGAGACAACACTCCTCCTACTAGGGACACCTAGAGGTTTAAAGGCTTGTTGCACGTGCTCAGTGCAATCGTGTTGCCTACGAAAGTATGCTTTTTTCTTTCTTTATTTTCTCCTTCTCTTTTTAATAAAACAGTTCGATCGAGACGATCGAAAATAAGTTTGGAAGAAAATATAAAGTGGTGACAAAAATGGACACTGGTTTTTGTTATCACCGAGGGCAATAAAAAAATATATAGCGAGGGTGCTTCTTCACCTAGTGCCCTAAGGCCAACTGGTCTGGGAGTCACTGCTATGCCTGAGGTGGTGCAAGACGAGGAAAATACACCAAGTAAGCAAACACGTGAGTAATCGGTCGGTTAGTACCTCAAGAAGTATTAACGGTCGCATGAAAGTGTGTAAGCACATCTAGATATTCATTAATTAAAAAGTACTGAGGCTGATGGGCAAGAGTATGATAGCTTGAATTGAATTCTCCGGGTGTAGGGATGTTCTTTACACACACGCAGGGTGATATGATCGATGTTTGGAATAAAGATAGGAATGAAGAATAAGACGATGTTTTATTGAGGGAGGATGTGATTTCTGACATCTTTTCATGACCATTAAGATAGGGCTCATGACAACCGAAAAGCTAGCTTAGTTGGAAACCCTAATTTTCAAAGCTTTTCTTTTACAATTCTTGTCTTTAAATGTAATATTCATGATCTTCCTTTTATTATTGGATTTTGTGGGTGCAATCCGCTGAAAACCCTCAGGAGACAACACTCCTCCTACTAGGGATACCTAGAGGCTTAAAGGCTTGTTGCACGTGCTCAGTGCAATCGTGTTGCCTACGAAAGTGTGCTTTTCTCTTTCTTTATTTTCTCCTTCTCTTTTTAATAAAAAAGTTCGATCGAGACGATCGAAAATAAGTTTGGGGGAATTTGATCAGTCGAAAATACTGCATTTCTAACACGGCAATTTCCCTACCTTTTGCAGTCAAGTAAAGGTATCTGGTATTCATATCACACATATTTGCAAAACACGTAAAATACTGGATTACTTGTACTGTAGACTAAAACCGGCACTTTTTAGGGAAATTGTGTGTCTATCACAGCATTGCATCATTCTTGTATAGCGCAACTTTTGTCTGGGGTCTAATGCAGGAAATTCCAGAAGCAAAAGCCCAAAATTAGAAAAAGATCTGATAAAATATACGCCAACTCAAAGGCTAAAGATCTGATAGCAATACAGAAGGCCAAACAAAATTCAAATGATCAAAACAAGGCCCATGTGTTAGCCCAAGTCAACAGAAGAAAACCCAAGCCCTAAGGCCTCTAAAGAGCCGCGGTTCCGCGGCGGGAGCTGGCTTGCGCCGCGGAACCGCGGCGCTTTGATGAGATCATGGCTTCAGATTTTTTTACACGTGTCCCCTCTAACGGCCAAAGCTTCTAGAAGACCCCAGAAGCTCCACGTGGCATTTCTAGAAGGCTCGGCTTAACAAATTCTTAGAGGGAAATTCAAAATTTAGGCTTAACTAACTTTTTGGAGGGAAATTTAAATCATTTGGATAACTAACTTGTGGGGGGAAATTTCAAATTTCAATCCTAGATCTAAAATATTTGAGGCCTATAAAAATGAGCTTAGATCAAGGTTGCAAGTTGTTCAAGAATCACCACCATCTTCAACCCACAAGTTTAGTGACAAAAGCTTGTGCCAAATTCAATCCCCATCCCCAATTCAAAAATCAAGATCAAGATCCCAAGATCAATTTGAGCAAGAGAGCCTTCAACCTTTAGCAAGCTACGCCGGATTCCAACGGAGCAAGAGATCCACGCCGATCTGCGACTCAAGGAGCCGAGCGAAGCCGAAATCGACGATCTAGTTCCTTCCTTTTGTAAATTCAAGAGAGTTGTAACGAAATTTGTTGATAAATAAAGGTGAATTTTCTATACTCTTGCTTATCTTTTAATTCAAGCATAATGATTAGAATTCAATTTGTGATTGTGTTTGTGATCATGATGTTTGAGTAATCTCCGCTCGTGTAGGAGTTGTGACGATCTTTAGATGATGATGATTTAGATATTTTTACAATTCTTAAATCCTATAATGTTTGGAAATTCTAGTGAATCAAATGATTAATAACCTAGTTTCGAGATGATGCTTTCTTGATCGTGTTCACTCGAAACTAGGGAACAACTATTAAACATTTGATTAGCTAGAAGCTAGAATTTGAATGCGATCCATCGAAAGGACAAAGGATGAGTTGCGGAATCCCTAATTTTCTCGCAAAGATCCTTAAACCTCGATGAATTTGTATCGATCTAGTATCAATTCATTAATGGATAAGAATTAGTAATCTTTAGATCTCATCACATCTAAAGATCCGATCTACTCCTACGAGCTATCCTTATAATCTTGATTGTTGGTTGGAAATTATCACACATCTCAATTCTTGTTTTTAATGTCTTTTCTAGATCTAGATTTTTCTTATTTCTTGATCTTCAAATGCAAATCATGAATTGTTTTCTTTTCTTTGCCCTAAATTTTCAACTCATCTAATTCGGAAATTGAACGGAACTCACTTTCCCTGTGGACGATCCGCACTTACTAACGCGCTACATCCGACACCGTTATTGATTGCGGTCAAAATATTTTTGGTTGTGATTTCTAAAATCTATTTTCTAAAAACCAACTACACAATCGGAAAATCATCCAAATCAGGAGGCGAGACCGGTTCTCTTGCGTCTCTCCTCAAGATGTACCAAGGGACGGTGCCCCATTCCTCGGCTTCCCCGATCGTCGTCGATGAAGGGGAGCTTCACTTTGAGGTGCCCTCGGGGATTTCCGTCGTCGATAGCTTGCTTTCGGAGATGGAGAGGTCGGCTGGAGGCAGAATCCCTCGGGGGACCCACCGGGCCCAGATGGAGGCCATAGCCCAAGAGGCCGTGCAGGTCAGTGTTCGCACATCACTCGGGTCTTTATTCAGTATTTTGGTTCACATGGTTCGGTGCCCCCTTCACTTTTTGACCCCCCTTTGTTTTCTTCAGGTCCTCCAGCACTGCGCCCTTGTCGTCAACATGGAGGACGGGGAAATTGCCCCGGCGATGCAGGCCACGGGCAAGCTCTCCTCATGGGAAGAGAGCTCTAGGCTAGAGATGCAAGCGGTGATGGAGAGGGTCGCCGCCCTCGAAGATCGGTTGGCGGCCAGGGATTGGGAGATCGCCAGCTGCCGAGAGGCCGCTCACACCGCCGAGGCTAAGTTGGAATATTCCAGTGTGCTTGTCGCCACCCTGAAGAAGATGGCGAACAACCTCCGGATAGAGAGCGTGGCGGCAAAGGAAGGAGCGAGGTGTGCCGACCTCCGAGCGTCGAAGGCGGTGGAGAACTACCAGAAGTCGGACCGGTTCTATGTCGACCTGGCTCAAGCCGCTGCCCTCGTTTGGCATGAGGCCCTCGACTCCATCAAGGCCCTGATGCCTGAATTTCTGGACGGTGAGCTTCGGGGTGAGTACCCTCTCGGGGACGAGGCGCAGGGATGCCCCCGGAAGCGCTGCAGGGGGAAAGGCCTCTGGTGGGAGCGCTGGGGAGAAGTCGGTCGCTCCAGATCCCAGCGCCGAGGCTCCTACGATGGGCGCCGACCTTCAAGACGCCACCCCGGTTGTGGTGGTGGATGCGGAGCTCATCAAGGTTCTCCCCGGCCCCGAGGCGTGAATCTCCTCGCATCCTTATTTTCTTTTGCGCTGAAATTTTGTAAGCCTCCGGGCGTTTTTGTAAGGCTGGGGAGCCCATAATACCTCTGTAAAGACTTCCGACTTTGTGAATAAAATCTTTTTGCAGTGTTCTTTGCGTACACATTTTCCCTTTGTTTGTGGTAAAATAAATTATTTGCGCGGTGCTGCTTTCATGACGCGTTAGACCGGAGATCGGTTTTTCATCTAGAGATCGCACGTCGAGTTGAATTCAACCATTTGCCAAGTGGGCAAAGATCGGTGCAAGGTCGGTATCTCCATGGCCCCGAAGTCGAGGTGGGGATCTCTTAGTAAGGACGTGTATGAAGTCGCCCTGCTAACGATGGACTGAGCAAGGAAGCTGCTTGATGGCCTCTTGGTGAAGGCATGGATCCTTAGCGCGGGAGGGCATGGAGTTGCCTGCTAAGGATGGACTGAGCAGGGTTGCTGCTCGGTTGCCTCTTGGTGAGGGCTTTAATCTTTGGCGTCGTTGGGTAAGAGATTACCAACCAAGGATGCACCGAGCAGGGAAGATGCTCGGTTGCCTCTTGGTGAGGGCTTGGATCCTAAGCGCGGGAGGGTATAGAGTTGCCGACTATGGATGGATTGAGCAGGAAGTTGCTTGGTGGCCTTTTGAAGAGGGCTGCTGTTCTCCGCCGAAAGACGCGACCGGGACGTTGGGACGTCCGGCCTGAACTTCGAGGGCAGATGCTATTTGGTGCTATCCGTCCACCTCTCCAAAAATGTCAATTTGATTTATGACACCATATATCGAAGGTTTAAACGGATGCGACCGATGTAGCAGACTTCGTCAGATTCCGCCTCGTTGAAGGGTTTTTGATTGTGGGGACGCTCTTCCCTGCAGGCACAAGCCCCTATAGTTAATTACGCTACCGTATCGCGGTAACCACTTTCTCCTTCTCCAGATGGTCACTTCGTGTCGTGTGTACTTGTTTTGTTTTTGGCTGCCCGTGGATTGTATACGGAGACTAATTTATGTTGTCGCCCGTAGGGCGTGGATTAGTCCAAATCCGTATCTTCTTAGATTTGGGTTTGGGGTTTGGTTTAAGAATACGTTAGTCTCATTTGAGACTAAGATCAACTTAAACGTTTGTTAAGAATACGTTAGTCCAATTTTAGACTAAGATCAACTTAACGGGATCATTTAGATCCGACAAGAGAGCATTTTAGCTATATTGTTTAGTTTAGGGACACTGCGGTCTATTATTAGTTTAAGGACATTACGGTCCAAGGTTAAGCACATCATAGTCCATGGGCTTAAGGACCCCACAGTCTGAAGTTAAGGACATCATAGTCCATGGGTTTAGGGACCCCACAGTCCGAGGTTAAGGACATCATAGTCCATGGGCTTAAGGACCCCACGGTCCGAGGTTAAGGACATCATAGTCCATGGGCTTAAGGACCCCACGGTCCGAGGTTAAGTTAATCATAGTCCATGGGCTTAAGGACCCCACGGTCCGAGGTTAAGGACATCATAGTCCATGTGCTTAAGGACCCCACAGTCCGAGGGATGTTTGGTTGTCGGGACCCGTCACCTCTCTGAAGACGTTGACGGATTACAGCGACATATATCAGAGGAGTACAGAGATGTACCCTTGAACCAATTTTGGTTGGGAGATCTGTAATCCAATTAGGACTAAGATCTGAGATTTATAAGCACATGGGCTCAATTAATCCGAGTGAGGGATTTATGGCCAAATTGGGCTCAGCCCACTCAATTAAAATGTTAAACATTTGACAATACTGAGCATTGATTTGAGTTCTGAAAATATTTTTGTCTTTTACTAAATGCTGAGCATTCATCATAGCTCTGGACTTTATTTATAGAACAGTTTATGTTCTTTTAGCGCACACGTGAGGAGCACGTGGCGCGCTTGGCGCTTTGCGCCAGTCAATGAGCGCAAAGCGCTAGTTTATGAGCGCAAAGCGCTATTTGTTCAGTGGCGCACACGTGAGGAGCACATGGTGCGCTTGGCGCTGAACGCCAGTCCATGAGCGTAAAGCGCTATCTGTTAAGTGGCGCACATGTGAGGAGCACGTGGTGCGCTTGGCGCTAAGTGCCAGTCCAAAAGCGCAAAGCGCTAGCTGTTAAGTGGCGCACACGTGAGGAGCGCTTGGTGCGCTTGGCGCTGAGCGCCAGTCCAAGAGCGCAAAGCGCTAGCTGTTAAGTGGCATACACATGAGGAGCGCGTGGTGCGCTTGGCGCAGAGCGCCAGTCCAAGAGCGCAAAGCGCTAGCTGTTAAGTGGCGTATACATGAGGAGCACGTGGTGCGCTTGGCGCTGAGCGCCAGTCCAAGAGCGCAAAGCGCTAGTTTATGAGTGCAAAGCGCTATTTGATCAGCTTTATGATCTGAGAAATAAATTATCGTTTATAAGAGACTTTGTCTTAGAGTTCTAAGAACAAAGTTCTTATTTTATAGGAGATGTTTCAATCTCTTATTTTGGTGAAAGGCTTTGCCTTTATGGATCTGTGTTCTTAAGAGAATTGAATTATTCTCCTCCTTTTTTATAATGAGGTGTTCATGATTTCTTTTTGTAAAAGACCTTAGTCTTATAGATCTATGATCTGTGAGAAGAATTATGTTCTTCTTCTTATTTTTTTATGATGAAATCCTTTGATCTCTTTGTGAAAGACTTTGGTCTTATAGATCTATGATCTTAGAAAAAGAAGTAAATTCTTTTTTTTATATGAGACGATTTCGTCTTTCTGTTCTTTTTACCTTGAAGAAAATTTTCTTCTTCTACCGAGAGCTTGCTCTTCTTTCTGAGATTTCTCAAAGTTTATAGGGGGTTCCTCTATTTGTTTCTCTGTATTCTCCTTTTTTCTCTGTATATTGAGACTTGAAGTCTTGGGGCCTTTATATAGGGCGGGCTGATTTGTTCAATCGGTTAAGGAGATCTTTTCTCCAATTGATTTGGGGATTTCCCCACTGCTGGATCTTTGATCCAAGGGCTTCTGATTTACAGAAGATAATTTTCTTGTTTTTAATAAGATTGGGAAATCTTTCCCCATACAGAATTTATTCTGTAATTTTGGTGATTTTAATCACCTTTGGATCATTGACCAACGGTGCTCTGATTTATAGAGCACAATCTTTTTGTTCGGAAAGATTTTGAGGAATCTCTCCTTAACAGAATTTTATTCTGGTTAATTGATGATTTTTAATCATGTTCGTTGGATCTTTGATCCAACGGTGGAGAACATTTAGTTCTAGCGCTAGCGCACTCGTGCTTTGCACGTGGTGCGCTGCTTAGAGTGCAACGCTCTTAGCGCTAGCGCACCCGTGCTTTGCACGTGGTGCACTACTTAGGGCGCAGCGCACTTGGCGCTGCTATAAAGCGTTGCTTCATTTCAAAATTTGAAATTTGAACAGAGCTTTGCTCTGATTAGAGAAAACAATTACCCCCCACCGTTGCGCTCACGTGAGTGCAGCGGTGGCAGCATCTGCTCCCTTGGATCAACTCAGAAGTTAAAACGACATCTCAGTGCCTATAAATAGGACCCTTGGCTCTTGAGATGATTTCTGTTCATCTTCTTCCTTGTTTTTTCCTGAGAATTAATTCTCTTTTAGAGTATAGCTCTCTGTTTTAAGAACTTTCTTAAGGACAGAACTCTGTCAAAATTTAGGTAAAGATTAAATCTTTTAAAGGATTATTTAATAATCTAGAGTTTCATCTATTAACAGAGCTTTGCTCTTCATAGATCTTCGATCTAAAAAAAACCCTTTTTAAGGTTTTATTAACAGAGCTTTGCTCTCTTGAAATCATAGATCTAAAGAGATCTTTCTTGGGGTTTCTTAACCCATTAACAGAGTTTTGCTCTTTTCAAATCATGTAGATTTATTAATCTTTCATAAAGAACTCTTAAAAGTTTGTTCATGGATCTTGAAGATCATGGAATTTTAATTCATTAAAAAATTTATTTTAAATTTTCTGATGGGTTATTCCATCATTTTTACAGAGCAAGGCTCTTGAGGAATTTTTATTCCTATCATCATCAGAGTTGACAGATGTCACTCTGCCACAGAGCGCTGCTCTAAAGGGGAGATTTACTCGGCCCGAGGGGTTCTCATTGAATGAGAATCTTTTGAGGATTTCCTCATTTAATGATAGTCTAATCAAATGATGAGACTGTTTTATTAACGATGAACTATCATCTAGATTATGTGGGTCCTCTTTGGTCCCTTTTCACTGCATTGCAGTGCGGTACAGATTTAAAGTACCTAGTGATAGAACTTAAACTATAGCATTGGCGGCTGAAGATTTGTTCTTTTCCGCGCAGGTACTATGTCTTTCGACACTTCCTTCCCGTTCGTCCGTTCGGAAGGCGGATTTCCCGAAGCGCCCGTAGACAGGGAAGTCTTTGCACTGATCAAGGATCACGACCCAGAGCGGAAGAATCTCTATTTGTGGGGAACATGGTACAACCAAATCATTAAAGGTCGTCGGAGTTTTTCTTGCGCGGCACTTTCGGATCCTATTTCTAAGATCCATTATGCAGATGCACCCCTGATAAACTATGCTGTGGAGGAGATGAATTGGACTTCAGAGGGTCTCCTTCGGCCTTCTATGGCCGCAATACCCGTGTAGCCGCCGGTGGATTTGGACACTCTAGGGCGGCGCATATGTCAGGGCGAGTCGCGCCCTTGGGGACAGCCATACAACATAGGACTAACTCCCTGTCACCCAGCCGGATATCTGCAGTGGGCCCAATACATCTTATCGGCGAAGAAGTCACAGCTGCTAAGGCTCGGATTGTACCCTGCGATCTATACTTCTTTGTTCCAGTATTCCATACCTCCTACATGGTGGGTCAAGGCATTTCTGGAGTAATGGAACATTCCGACCCACACCTTTCTCTTATTGGATCGAAAAGTCTCCATTTCTTTGGAGGAATTTGCTGAGATCTCTGGTTTACCCGTTAGGGGAGAACATTATGAGGAGCTGCTTCTTTCGGATGAATACATTTTTGCCACCAAATCAGTGGTAATGGGTCTTACCCCGGAAACGCTATTCAACACCAATTCCCAAGTTTGATAAAGGTGCTGAATATCCATGAGAACCTTTTTCTCGAATCCGAAGGTCGTGGGGTTAATTTTACGGATTTTATCGCTCGTTTTCTCCACTCGGAAGTACTGTCGAAGGAATCCGCGAAGTTCGCCAAACTTGACGATCCTTTTGGCTTAGGTTTGGGCAACCTGCCGACAGCGGAGGCGGATCAGAAGAGTTTCTTTCTCCCCGGCACCCCGATCGTCCCTTTTGCAGAGCTGGCAGCTCTTAGGATCGACGAAGAAACGTTCTTTTTGGGGTTTCTCGGGTTATGGCTGAGCTGGTTTGCGCTTCCGATGCACCCTCGCCGTATGAGGCCGTCCGTCTTCTACCCAGTGCATCGAATGGTTGCTGAGATGCAAGTCGCCGTCGGGATCGCTGGGTTAGCCCATTTGTATCATGGCCTCTGCTTGGCAGCGGATA
Organism: Agapanthus africanus; assembly: GCA_030015575.1. Taxonomy (NCBI): domain Eukaryota; kingdom Viridiplantae; phylum Streptophyta; class Magnoliopsida; order Asparagales; family Amaryllidaceae; genus Agapanthus; species Agapanthus africanus. The sequence continues at coordinate 29,264,940 of CM057338.1, forward strand.
TTACTGAACCAGGGGTGCAGCCTGCAAACTTCTCGATGCATTATTTCACCTCTGTTAGTTGTATGTATGCCCTAGAGGCCAGTATTGTACATATGATGTATATTATATTGGATGCTTGGACATATATAGAGATGACTTTCTTGCTCGATATGATAGTATGCTATCTGGTTACTCTTTATCTTAACATGTATACTAGTCTCTTTAAACTGTCTTATGGTTACATGTTGGTAAAGCCCTTAGGATGTGTACTTGACTACCTGGACTATGATGCAGATCATACTAGTGGGGACATGGTAGTCCATAAGTATATCCTTCAAGGTCCCTAGTCGTGGGTGTATCGAGACAGGGCATCGATATACCAGAGTAGACTAGCGTATACGCTTCTCGACCCATGAGATGGGCGATGGATGATCCCATATCCATTGGTGTTTGACATCAGAGATGGTATACGGGTGCTCAGTGGAGACTGGGTACACTGGACGGACTCGCCGAGAACTCCCAGATGGTATTATACCTTACGTCAGATGGCAGTTCTCAGGTGACACTTGTGCAGGTTAGTCTGTAAACCCGAGATCGTCATAGAGTCTTGTGTGATTCCCACTGTGCTTTGATCTGCACCTTACCACGTCCATGAGGGCATGCAAAATGGTGGTCTTTGGGTACAGTCCCGAGTCACATGGAGGCAATGAGCGATAGGAGGGGTTTCGTCTCTCCCGGTATTGGGGGTTGATGTTGCACAGTGCTCGATTGGCCGTAACAGGGAAGTCCCTGGCCAGGGCTGATCAGAGATTTGCTTGTAAGTGTTACCAGTAGTTTCTCGACTCGTTATGAGCCTCACATCAGCACGACTTATCGGTTATTGGGGTCTGACGTTTACCACCCCTAGACTTGATATGCGACATATCAGACGAACAGACCGGACTGTACGGTAAGTGTTACTGGTTGGATTCACAGGAGTGTGAGCGGGCTGGCTCGTCGATCTTCTGATCGATCAATACCCGGATGGCCGTTACGTTTAGCAGACCGCTTGCGGCTTGTGGGTGCTTGATATGATCATCATCTGCTACCGGCGTATTGACGAGTCTTTAAAGTCCTACACAGAGGTTTCCTGGCTCAAGCGAAACGAAATAGGACCGCATATGAGATATGTGCAGGATCGAGAATAATGCGTGTATGTGATACCGTATTCCATTCTCGCGATGAATGTATCGATTGGTTATATTCGATATAACCTAGATATCGAATCAATGATTGATTCGATAAGCCGATACATAGGATACTAGTCGGTTATATGCGATATGACCGGATCGTTAAATCAAGTGTTGATTTAATGATTTAATGTATAATTATATATTTGATATATTACTTTGGATTAACTAGTATTGGTTCACTTTAAATGGATTTTCTCACTTGATGTGCAAGTTGTATATGTGATATACTTTTGTGCACATGTTTGTATCATGTTTGATGATACTTGCTCATTTGGTAAAGTGTAAAGAATTAAACCATGGTTAAGAGATGATTAGGGTTTTGCTTTTTCATTTATTTATTTGTTTATTTATTTTGAAAAGATTATGATAAGAATGGTGGCTTTCTTTGTTTCTAGTTGAAGCTTCATGAAGCTTTGACTTCTTAACCATTCTTGTCTTCATGCTTAACCCTAACCCATCCAAGTAACCATGGTCTATTCTCTACACTATACCTTAGTTAGTATATGATAAGTATTCATTTATTTTTCAATTTGAATTAACTTTTATCATATTCTAGCTTCATCTTCTTCTTCATCTTCAAAAGAAAAAGCTTAAGTCCATTAATGGCAACTTGAGCTAAAGTGTGAGAAATCCAATTCTAAAGTGAACCCACCTCCTATTTCTTCATCCTCTACCTCTTGCCAAGTTGTTTTGGGTGTTTTCTTCACAAGTTTCACAACTTGGTGAAGTTGGAGCTTGAACTTGTGATGCCTCGACGTAGATCATCTTCGGCACGAAGCCGACGAACTATTCCGCTCATTTCTTCGATGAAGCCGATGCGAGAGTCCGAGATCCGACTAGGACAGCAAGAGGACGTCTACGCGGAGCTAAGGAAGTGTATAACCGGATCTACAAAGGTTGTAGCCTCTCTCCTTTAGTTAAGATGTTAACTAGTTTCGTTTTTCGCCCAAACTCTAGTCAACGATCCGTATTATGTTTTCTCGGCACCCTAAAAATTTCAAATTGGCATGGTTGATGCCTTGTGAGACCTCTTGAGAGTGCCTAGGAACACTACAGTGGTATCAGAGCCTAGCTAGAGCCTTAGGCGATGCGTAGACGAAGTTTGAAACCCGAACGAACCCGAAACCCTAATCCGAGACCACTCTCTGTCCAATTTTTGAAAATGTGGATTTTTCAATATTAAAAATATGCAGAAAATTCAGCAGGGTTTTCTAAGAAAAACTATGAAAAACGAGATCATGATTCCACTACAGTGCGGCGGAACCGCGGCATTAGTTGGCTAATGCGGCGGTTCCGCGGCACTTTTGTCCCTTCTCCCAGTACTTTTTGCACAGTAACTCTTACATATTAATGCTGTATTTTCTGGGAATTTTTAATTTGATTCTAGAGTTGAGTGTTCTGGGGTTGTATTGGGGACTCGATGAATCGATCGGATTATTTAACTTTGTCTATTTGGCTTTCCGGTAAATTTTAGAATATGTTAAAAAGTTCGACCGGATATGAATACCCACTTTTTCCCCTGTCGGGAAATTTCCAAGTGTTGGATTTTTTCCGTAGTTTAACGACGTTCTAAGTAGTGCAAGTAACGCGATGGACCCTCTAGAAGACAACAAACCTTAACTCGATTATGTGACCGTCTTGAACTGCCCTTTGAACCTTCGGGTTTGGGGCAGTACGGCGTGCCACATGTGAGGCGTTGGCTTGACCCTTCTACAGCTGGACCGTTGGTACTGAGGCACGAACTGAATGTTGTTAGACTTATGTTTCATGTGTTGATCTATATCGGGAAAACTTGGGTGTTCGACTGTTTGATCGAAAAGTTTAACATTTTCTATTTATCCGGAATGTGATACAATAATTGGAATTCACAAGTAGTTATGAGATAACTGAATGAATGTTATAAATCTAGCGGTTTAGTCTCACTTGATCGGTTGCCACGGAATTTTGATGTGATCAAAAGTCCGTCACAATCACGTAGCGTACGCGGATACTCGCCGGATAAACTTAATAGACAGCCTCACCCCATAGCCCCGACCAAGTGACTGTAGGAGAACCCCGTCGCTGAAAGCATCCGTCTGGGTGCTCGCGGTAGCGGTGTTCCGCCTTGGTGCACTTCGTCGACGGTATCGGGGGTGCAGCCGCCTACTAAAGTTTGCGACGAGCATTCGATCAGGATGTCGGGAATCTTGTTGAATTGCCCGACTTGATATTGAAAAGTGTTTTCGATAATGGGACTATAATGCGGGGTTTATAATTGTTAGGCATGCGATGTCTAAGTAATTCTTTTGGTCAGGCATGCGATGTCTGAGGTGGTTGCGGATTCCAACTGTTGTAGTTTTACACTTTCTTTTCTGTGACCGTAAGTGTAATATGTGATATCGCCGGTTTCGTTGCTATATGTCAACGACAATTGGGATGCGCATATTTACTTACGTTGATGACATGTGATGTTATGTGTTGCTGGATATGTTATATTGGATCGTCGTGTTTGAATAGCCGGGGGTTTTTATGTGAGATGAGTGTTTTTCATTTTCATTCATGTAAAAACTTGTATGTAATATTCTTTTATTGGGACACTTCCAGGTAGCGGAAGTTGTCACCTTTTGTATATTATTTACTTTTCCGCATTAGGATAGACCCAAGGAGGGGAGCACAAGTAACCGGGTTCTGGGGTCCAGTGGGAGACCAACTCGAGGAGTCGAGTCCGGGTCTCCTAACCCTAGTATTGGTAGGGTTGCTTGCCGCTCTCGTAGGGGTCTAGGGGTGTGGGATTGGCTATTCATCACGACCGTGGAATCCGTGTTTTATACTGGCTCGTATTGAAAACACGGACGTCCTAGTATATCCAATGTTTCATATGTTTCTTCTGCTGCGATATCTGTGATGTGATCATGTGATGTTCTGTGATAGATACAGTGTATATAGTATATATGATATATTATATAGACGTTACATATGTTTTACACCCGCGCTAGCCCTGCCCCGCTCTGCCGTTAGTTACCTAACCTAACGGTGCACGAGAGGACATCGAGGCGAATGCGGATGGCATAAGTGTACGTCGTATTTATCTGTGATGTTTAGGTACTTAAATGATGGGACTTCATTAATGTGATTAATGAAAGAAAAGAAACCTAAGATGTTGTAGAATCGAATTTCAAAAATAAAACAGGTAGCTACAGTTCTTGCTTTGCATAGCGGTATATATGATATACCCTGCACCTTATTCGATGAGGAAAGGACCGAGATCCCTTCACCGGGAGTGACTCCTTTAGCAATAACTGGCAGATGCTACATACTCGGTCTGCTTTTGATTGCTTCTATAGTTTCTGCTTTGCATAGTGATATATATGATATATCCCGCACCTCATTCGATGAGGAAAGGGCCGACGATCCCTTCACCGGGAGTGACCCCTTTAGCAAAACTAGAAAAGCCTCAAAATCACTCCATTTTAAAACTTCATTTTGATTCTACAACGATATCAAGTTCATTACGCAATAGGTTTTCAGAAAAACCTGTCGTAGCCCTCCGTCATTTTAGATAAGTTGCATATAGTATTCGTGCTACATTTGTTGGCTTTCGTCAAGGTGTAGTGTGCGGTAGCTATGTGCTGCTTATCTGCTGCATATGATGCGACTTGATTAGGGTAGTCGTACGGCTTTGTTGGCTTTCGTCAAGGGTCGTGCGGGTGGGTTTAATTCAGTCAAGAAATGTACGGGTTGAACTTGACTAGCGGGCTGTGGTTTGTTAGCTTTCGTCAAGGTCATAGCACGCTAGGGGCAAAAACATTATCGGGAGTTTCAAGAGTTGAAATTTGCAATGAGATTGCATACCTTCTATGAGATAGTTGGATCCCGATACCCACTGCGAGTAAGAGTTACTCCTGGGAGAGTTTTACACATTGCAATTAGCTGATCAAGTAGGTGTCTAGAAAGGTGTCAACGGGGTTACGCCTCTGGGAAAACGAGGTTTACATTAATTAGGTTCGTGCGAAAGCACGGGGGACCTCCCTCAAAGTACCGACACTGGCCTGGCTGAAAGATTGGCAAACTTGTAGTGTGTAATTAATCCCGGCTAGTCTTTCCTTTTAGGGTTTGAAGGAAGATTTGATAAAAACCAGTGGGAGCCATCCTGATTAGATAAGATAATAACCAATCTGATCTTGCACGAGCATACGCTAAAGTGTTTTCTTCTCTCTCTCTCCAGGTAGCGACCATGTCATGCCTTAATCAGGATAATAATATGGATGTATTGACCGAACCCGCATGTTATACTGTGCTGGGGAACGTTGGTTCCGTTCTTTCTTATAAGAGTTATAGGAATGAACAGGACATAGGGGAATACCAGGATTCCCATGCCACCCGAATGAAGAAAGTACATGATGATTCATTTTCTTCGGGTGTGTTCGTTACAGAGAACTGTTTCTCTATTTGCTCCACGTCCTGGGTATTAGATACCGGGTCAGGATCCCATATATGTAATCAGTTACATGGGCTCAGGAAAGGTAGAGAACTTGGAGAAGGTGATAAAGACATTAGAGTTGGAAATGGTGCAATTGTTGCAGCTAAGACTGTCGGGGAATATCACCTTGTATTACCAATTGGTAATACATTGGTTCTGAACGAATGCTATTACATGCCGAACCTGATATGCAACATTATATCGGTTTCTTTATTAAGCAAAGAGGGATATAATTTTATATTACAGGATAATGTTATGACCATTTTCCGCAACCAAAAGTTGGTTGGATCAGGCACGTTGTGCAATGGCATTTATGTTCTAAATCAATCAACAGTTCTGAGCATAACAAACACACACAAGAGGAAGAGTTCAGAGCTAAACGAATCCTTCTTGTGGCATTGTAGACTGGGTCACATCAATGCGACACGACTAGCTAAGTTGCATAAGGATGGATATTTGAAACCTTTCGAATTTTCATCTTATGACACTTGCCAGTCATGTCTCAAAGGCAAGATGACCAAAACTCCGTTTACGGGACACGGAGAAAGAGTTACCGAACTCTTGGGACTAATACATAGTGATGTATGTGGTCCCATGTCTATACATGCCAGGGATGGTTCTTCGTACTGCATTACATTCACTGACGATCTCTCAAGATACGGACATGTGTACTTAATAAGACACAAGTCTGAAGCTTTTGAGAAATTTAGAGAATATAAACAAGAAGTCGAAAACCAAACCGAAAAAAGTATTAAAATCCTTCGATCTGATCGAGGAGGTGAATACTTGAGCAATGAATTCCTGGACTTCCTAAAAGAGAATGGGATTCTCTCTCAGCTAACTCCTCCATATACACCACAGCACAACGGTGTATCAGAACGGAGGAACCGCACTCTATTAGATATGGTGCGCTCTATGATGAGCACAGCTGAGTTACCTATTTCCTTCTGGGGGTATGCGCTTGAGACAGCCATACATCTATTGAATATGGTCCCCACCAAATCTGTGCCTACCACTCCATATGAGATATGGAAAGGGAAGAGACCATGTCTTAACTATGTTAAGATATGGGGTTGTCCAGCCTATGTCAAACAACAAAATCCGGACAAACTCGAGGCACGGTCTGTTCTATGCAAATTTATAGGATATCCCAAGAATTCACAAGGGTATATCTTCTACCACTCTGAGGAACAAAGAGTGTTTGTTTCTCGGCATGCCACCTTTTTAGAAAAGGAATTTCTTGAAAAAGAGATTTGTGGTCATGAGGTAGAACTGGAAGAAGTTCCAGCTACAAATGCTACAACAGAAGATCTGGTGGAACCAGAGGATTTCGTAGTTCCCGATGAACCCCAGCCTCTCCGCCGATCCAGTAGGGTTTCTCGCCAACCTGAGAGATACTACGGTTTTCTCATGGATGGTGGGAGCGAGGACTGCATCATGGATGATGATGACCCAACTAGCTTCGAGCAGGCCATCACGAGTAGGGACTCAGTGAAATGGCTGGATGCTATGCGGTCCGAGATGGAATCCATGTACACCAACAAAGTATGGACTTTAGAAGTTGCTCCTGAAGGGGTAAAACCCATTGGGAGCTAGTGGATCTTCAAGAAGAAACATGGTGTAGATGGGAAAGTGGAGACTTTCAAGGCTAGACTTGTAGCAAAAGGTTTTCATCAAAGACCAGGTGTGGACTATGACGAAACCTTTTCTCCTGTGGCTATGCTTAAATCCATCCGGATCATGCTTGCCATCGCTGCATATCATGATTACGAAATCTGGCAAATGGATGTTAAGACCGCCTTTCTAAATGGTGATTTAGAAGAGTGCGTGTACATGACTCAGCCAGAGGGCTTCGTAGACAGTGGGAGCAGCGGGAAGGTGTGCAAGCTGCTTAAATCCATTTATGGATTAAAGCAAGTATCGCGGAGTTGGAACATCTGCTTTGACGTCGTTATCAAAGAGTTTGATTTCGTTAAAAACCCAGATGAACCTTGTATCTACAAGAAGGTGGCAGAGAGTAAGGTTGTCTTCCTCGTATTGTACGTGAACGACATACTCTTGATAGGAAATGATATTCCTATGCTGCAATCGGTCAAGCTCTTCTTATCACAAAGATTCTCAATGAAAGATCTTGGTGATGCCTCCTGCATATTGGGAATTAGGATCTATAGAGATAGATCCAAACGGATATTGGGATTGTCCCAATTCAGGTACATTGACACCATACTAAAGAGCTTTAGTATAGAAGAATCCAAGCGTGGGAACTTGCCCACGATCTCTGGAGTCACTCTCTCCAAAGAGATGTCTCCCAAGACTGATTTGGATAGAGCTCGCATGCAAGGGATACCCTATGCTTCAGCTGTAGGCTCTATCATGTACGCGATGCTGTGTACCAGACCCGATGTAGCATACTCACTAAGTGTAGTGAGCAGGTATCAAGCTGATCCTGGAGAGAGTCACTGGACAGCTGTGAAGAGCATTCTCAAGTACTTACGAAGGACTAAAGAGATGCTCTTGGTGTATGGTAACGGAGAACTCCAAGTGGAGTCCTTTACCGATTCGAGCTTCCAGAGTGATAAGGACGACTCTAAGTCGCAGTCGGGATTTGTCTTTACCCTTTACGGAGGGGCGGTTAGCTGGAAGAGTTCTAAGCAGGAAACCGTGGCAGACTCGACGATGGAGGCTGAATATATCGCTGCCAACGATGCTGCCAACGATGCTGCCAAAGAGGCTGTCTGGATCAAGAAGTTCATTACTGAACTTGGAGTGGTTCCATCCATTGAGCATCCAATACCTTTGTATTGCGATAACAATGGAGCGGTGGCTTTGGCCAAGGAACCCAGGTCCCATCAGCGATCCAGGCATATTCTGAGGCGGTATCACCTGATCCGGGAGATAGTTGATCGCCGGGAGATCGAGGTCAGGAGGGTTGACACGAAGAACAACACGGTGGATCCACTCACGAAGGCCATTCCCCAGATACAGTTTGAGAGACTCTTCGGGATGCTCGGTATGCGATACTACAGCAGCTGGCCCTAGTGCAAGTGGGAGATTGTTAGTTGTATGTATGCCCTAGAGGCCAGTATTGTACAGATGATGTATATTATATTGGATGCTTGGACATATATAGAGATGACTTTCTTGCTCGATATGATAGTATGCTATCTGGTTACTCTTTATCTTAACATGTATACTAGTCTCTTTAAACTGTCTTATGGTTACATGTTGGTAAAGCCCTTAGGATGTGTACTTGACTACCTGGACTATGATGCAGATCATACTAGTGGGGACATGGTAGTCCATAAGTAAATCCTTCAAGGTCCCTAGTCGTGGGTGTATCGAGACGGGGCATCGATATACCAGAGTAGACTAGCGTATACGCTTCTCGACCCATGAGATGGGCGATGGATGATCCCATATCCATTGGTGTTTGACATCAGAGATGGTATACGGGTGCTCAGTGGGGACTGGGTACACTGGACGGACTCACCGAGAACTCCCAGATGGTATTATACCTTACGTCAGATGGCAGTTCTCAGGTGACACTTGTGCAGGTTAGTCTGTAGACCCGAGATCGTCATAGAGTCTTGTGTGATTCCCACTGTGCTTTGATCTCCACCTTACCACGTCCATGAGGGCGTGCAAAACGGTGGTCTTTGGGTACAGTCCCGAGTCACATGGAGGCAATGAGCGATAGGAGGGGTTTCGTCTCTCCCGGTATTGGGGGTTGATGTTGCACAGTGCTCGATTGGCCGTAACAGGGAAGTCCCTGGCCAGGGCTGATCAGAGATTTGCTGGTAAGTGTTACCAGTAGTTTCTCGACCCGGTATGAGCCTCACATCAGCACGACTTATCGGTTATTGGGGTCTGACGTTTACCACCCCTAGACTTGATATGCGACATATCAGACGAACAGACCGGACTGTACGGTAAGTGTTACTGGTTGGATTCACAGGAGTGTGAGTAGGCTGGCTCGTCGATCTTCTGATCGCTCAATACCCGGATGGCCGTTACGTTTAGCAGACCGCTTGCGGCTTGTGGGTGCTTGATATGATCATCATCTGCTACCGGCGTATTGACGAGTCTTTAGAGTCCTACACAGAGGTTTCCTGGCTCAAGCGAAACGAAATAGGAGCGCATATGAGATATGTGCAGGACCGAGAATAATGCGTGTATGTGATACCGTATTCCATTCTCGCGATGAATGTATCGATTGGTTATATTCGATATAACCTAGATATCGAATCAAGGATTGATTCGATAAGCCGATACATAGGATACTAGTCGGTTATATGCGATATGACCGGATCGTTAAATCAAGTGTTGATTTAATGATTTAATGTATAATTATATATTTGATATATTACTTTGCATTAACTAGTATTGGTTCACTTTAAATGGATTTTCTCACTTGATGTGCAAGTTGTATATGTGATATACTTTTGTGCACATGTTTGTATCATGTTTGATGATACTTGCTCATTTGGTAAAGTGTAAAGAATTAAACCATGGTTAAGAGATGATTAGGGTTTTGCTTTTTCATTTATTTATTTGTTTATTTATTTTGAAAAGATTATGATAAGAATGGTGGCTTTCTTTGTTTCTAGTTGAAGCTTCATGAAGCTTTGACTTCTTAACCATTCTTGTCTTCATGCTTAACCCTAACCCATCCAAGTAACCATAGTCTATTCTCTACACTCTACCTTAGTTAGTATATGATAAGTATTCATTTATTTTTCAATTTGAATTAACTTTTATCATATTCTAGCTTCATCTTCTTCTTCATCTTCAAAAGAAAAAGCTTAAGTCCATTAATGGCAACTTGAGCTAAAGTGTGAGAAATCCAATTCTAAAGTGAACCCACCTCCTATTTCTTCATCCTCTACCTCTTGCCAAGTGGTTTTGGGTGTTTTCTTCACAAGTTTCACAACTTGGTGAAGTTGGAGCTTGAACTTGTGATGCCTCGACGTAGATCATCTTCGGCACGAAGCCGACGAACTATTCCGCTCATTTCTTCGATGAGGCCGATGCGAGAGTCCGAGATCCGACTAGGACAGCAAGAGGACGTCTACGTGGAGCTAAGGAAGTGGATAACTGGATCTACAAAGGTTGTAGCCTCTCTCCTTTAGTTAAGATGTTAACTAGTTTCGTTTTTCGCCTAAACTCTAGTCAACGATCCGTATTAGGTTTTCTCGGCACCCTAAAAATTTTAAATTGGCATGGTTGATGCCTTGTGAGACCTCTTGGGAGTGCCTAGGAACACTACAACCTCGTGGCTCGAGTTGCACGTGCTTGGCGTCTTCGGTATCCACAGAAGGCCTTGCTTCTATGATAAGTGTAAGTTCCCTCGGATCATGCGGCTAGTCGACGCATCCATTGTAAACCCGACACCGTGGGAAGTTAGGGGCTTGATCCTTAGTCCGCGCACGGTTAGAGATGGCATGTCCTTCACCGATAAAATTTTGACCGTCGGCCAGGAATCCGCCAAAACGGTGCTGCTATTGCAGGAAATTTTTAAAGACGGGGCCTCTGTCTTGAAAGCTCGGGAGATTATTCATCTATACTCCATCAGGCCGGGCTTTCTCGTATTTAGGCAGAATGATGCGGCGTTGTTCATGAGATACAACCCGCATCATTTCGCCCAGCAGTTAAGGTATAATCAGGGCATCCCGCTTGAGGCTTTCTTGGCAGAACCGGCTGCTACTGAAGAGGGTATCCGAAGCGTGTTGCATCATTTTATGCACCTAAACACAGGGTCCAATTTCTTCATCAGTGAACCGAGCTGTGTTCCGAAGGTCCTGAACGTGTATGTGGCGTGGTATCAACATTCGAGGGGCGCCGTCATTAGGGAAGAAAAGCGATTGCTGCTTGATCGCAAGGGCACCGCCCCGGCTGATAACTCCGCCGTTCCCTTGAAACGACGCACCATTGTCCGTCCTCCGTTGAGGGAAGCTGCTGCGGCTGTGGTACCGCGTGATATACCTGAGCTGTCGCTACCACGTGCTCCCGTTGAAGTGGTCGCTGTGGCGTCTCCTGAGTCCGGCTTGGGTGTGGAGATTGGGACTCGCCGTCCGAAGTTGCCAGCTAAACGCAAGCTCGTGTTACCGGCGGCCGGTACTCGCTCGCAGAAGAAGAAGAAGAAGTCGATTCTTTATGCAGACGTTGTACTCGTCCATGAGCCCCATGCTCCTTATAGCGAAGGCTTAAGCGAATACGGGACCAACAAGGGTCTATTCATGGCGCTAGATGATACTGATCTGGAGGCTGCTATTGCAGCTTCCAAGCGACTAGCTAGCCACAAGGCAGGACTGATCACCTTCTCGAGTCAGGTAATCTTCAGTCGTATCTTTTGTTGTTGCATTACATTTTTATTATCGTGTTTTGACTGACACTTTTTCTTCAACAGGCGTTTCCATTGAAGAGGCTCTCGCGGCTTCCCTCAAGACTTTTAAGGAAGAAGAGAGGCTTCGCGCTTCGTTGGGCCTTGGTATATTTCGGCTCATTATGCCTTTATTCCCTTTTCCTTCATGGATAGTCTGACCCCTTTTTCATCTTATCGCAAGGACTACTTCGACCCAAGTTATCCCAAGTGCCTTGTCGATTTCACAGGGTGGTGCGGAGAGGCTTCCAAGGCCGGCTACCGAATTGCCAGCTTCCCCAGTATCGCCAAAAGAGGCTTCACTTAAGCAACCGATGACGAACGCCATAACGGTTCCATAGGTAGCTCCTGGCGCTGACGATGACGTCTCCTTGACGGAGGTTCTAACAAGATCAACTCTCACGGCCCAGGCGGAAAGGAAGCGCAGGAGGCGTACATCAAGAGAACGTAACGCCGCTTTGGCTATAGGTGCAGGCTCGAGCGCTGCTTCCCCTGTCCCTACTTCTTCAGAGGGTGCTCCGGCCGCCCTGTCTACCGCTCATAGACAGGCGGTATGCGCGGCTCGGGAAGCAATTGAAAAGACGTCCCAAGGTAACGTAACGCTGGGTCCTTTTGTCAGAATTTGATCTTAAGATTCTCATATATCTTACCCTGCAGGGCTAAGTCATGGTGAGGAGGCGGCGGATGAGATGACGGAAACCACTGAGCCCGAAGCGGCTACTCTTTCCCAGGAGTCCGGGACTGCTCCAATTGCCGCTCTTTCCGCCTGCGGTTCCCTGCCATCGCCTGCCATCGCGAGTGTCACGACGGCTCTCATGGAATCAGGGGATGAAGCTACGGGCAGCGAAACCATCCCACCAAATGAGATCGAAGAAGTCGTGATGCTTGTTGATGCTTCCGTCACCGTTTTGGCTGATGACTTGTCTGGTAAGTCTTGGATCGCTGCATTCTTTTCGTTTTGTAATCCCTTCTGATGATATCTTGTTCCTTTCGAATGTAGGTGTAGTGAGCGCTGAGGTTGTGACACCTGAAGAAGAACCACCAGCTGCCGCTCTGATGGTTGCTGCCCCTTCGTCTCCTATTATATCTTCTCGAATGTTGGAAGGTATGAGTTTGTGATTAATTTAAATTAGGGACAGTATCTTCCATGTACTGACCATGCATCATCGTGATCTTGCATGAGTTCTCTTTGATCACCTGTATCAGGTGCTGAACCCGCACTTCTCCTTCCAGTCGGAGATTAGTCTGCCCGTTGGTGCCGGTGAACATCTTTTCTAACCGACGTCCTTTTTTTCTTTAACGGGAAGCCATGTCGTTGCTAATTCTTCTCTGCACTACTTGTAGTCTAACAAATTGAAGGAGGGGACGGGGGTATCGTTGCGCTACCGGTACTCCCAGCTCTGCCCCCTGTTGCAGCCGGTATAATAGACTCTATTGTTCGTGTATTTTCTTCATCTCTTGAGCCGACATCTGATTATGATTTGTTTTGCAGCGATCAAACCGACTCCAGCTCCGTTCGAGTCTCGCATCATAATGCCGGCAGGGCCCTTTTTTAGACGTCCATCTTCAAAAGGCGCTGTGACCAGTCTGCGTAAGTTGAGTGAATATATCGAGGAGCTTAGCGTGGAGGCCCCTACATTCTCCGCAGATTTTGCTGCCGAGATTAATCCAATGTTGGCGACTTTTCCCCTCCGAAAGATGGGCGACGACGTAGGACGTCTTGCCTGAGATTCGGGGCAGATGCTATTTGGTTTTATCCGTCCACCTCTCCGAAGATGCCAAGTTGATTTATGGCACCGTGTATCGGAGGTTTAGACAGATGCGGCCGATGTAGCAGACTTCGTCAGATTCCCCCTCGCTAGAGGGGTTTTTGATTGTAGGGACGCTCTTCCCTGCAGGCGCAAGCCCCTGCAGTTAATTACGCTACCGCATCGCGGTAGCCACTTTCTCCTTCTCTAGAATTTCACTTCGTGTCGTGTGTGTGTTTGTTTTGTTTGTGGTTGCCCGTGGATTGTATACGAAGACTAGGTTATGCCGTCGCCCGTAGGACGTAGATTGGTCTAAATCCGTATTTACTTAGATTTGGGTTTGGTGTTTTAGTTTAAGGATACGTTAGCCGTGTTGAGGCTAAGATCAACTTAAACGTTCGTTAAGGATATGTTAGTCCTGTTTGAGACTAAGATCTACTTAACGGGATCGTCTGAATCCATTTAATACATGGCCATCGGGACTCGTCACCTCTCTGACGTCGTTGAAGGATTACAACGACAGGTGTCATAGGAGTTCAGAGATGTACCCTTGAACCAAAGTTGATTTGGAGTTTTATAGTCCATTTGAATGTTTAAGGATACGTTAGCCGTGTTTGGGGCTAAGATCGACTTAAACGGGATCGTTTAGATCCGGCAAAAAAGCATTTGGGGGCTCTATTGATCCAGTTTAGGGACGTAGTGGTCCATAGGTAGTTTAAGGACGCTGCGGTCCGTTGCCAGTTTAGGGACGTGGTGGTCTACGTTCCAGTTTAGGGACGTGGTTGTCCGTATTGTTAGTTATATGTATGCCCTAGAGGCCATTACTGTACATTGAATGTATATTGTAGTGTATGTTGGGACATATATAGGTAGGACTTTCTTGCTCGACATAATAGTACGCTATCTGGTTGCTCTTTATCTTAACATGTATACTTTCTGTCTCTCTGATTACATGTTGATAAAGCCCTTAGGATGTGTACTCGACTTCCAGGACTATGATGAAGATCATACTAGTGGGGCCTGGGTAGTCAATGAGTACATCCTTCATTGTTCCTAGTCGTGGGAATATCGAGACGGGGCATCGATATTCCAGAGTAGACTAGCGTATATCTTCTCGACCCATGTGATGGGCGATGGATGATCCCATATCCATTGGTGTTTGACATCGGAGATGGTATGCGGGTGCTCAGTGGAGACTGGGTACACTGAACGGACTCGCCGAGAACTCCCAGATGGTATTATACCTCATGTCAGATGGCAGTTCTCTGGTGACACTGGTACAGCTTACTCTGTTGACCCGAGATCGTCATAGATTCTTGTGTGTCTCCCACTGTACTTTGATTTCCACCCTACCACGGCTCTACTGAGTCGTGCAAACAGGTGGTTTTTGGGTACAGTCCCGATTCACATGGAGGCAATGAGCGATAGGAGGGGATTCGTCTCTCCCGGTATTGGGGGTTGATGTTGCGCTATGCTCGACTGGCCATAACAGGAAATCCCTGGCCAGGGTTCCAGTGACCTACTGGTAAGTGTTATCAGTAGTTTCACACATGTCATGGACTTCACGTCGGCATGACTTATCGAGCTACAGGGGTCTGACGTTTACCACCCCTAGGCGAGATATGCGACATATCAAACGAACAGACCGGACTGTACGGTAAGTGTTACTGGTTGGATTCACAGGAGTGTGAGCGGGCTTGCTCGTCGATCTTCTGATCGCTCAATACCCGGGTGGCCGTTATGTTTAGCAGACCGCTTGCGGCTTGTGGGTGCTTGATATGATCATCATCTGCTGCCGGCGTATTGACGAGTCTTTAGAGTCCTACACAGAGGTTTCCTGGCTCAAGCGAAACGAAATAGGAGCGCATATGAGATATGTGCGGGACCGAGAATAATGCGTGTATGTGATACCGTATTTCATTCTCGCGATGAATGTGTCGAATGGTTGTATGCGATATAACCTAGTTATCGAATCAATGATTGATTCGATAAACCGATACATTGGATACTAGCCGGTTATATGCGACATGACCGGATCATTGAATCAAGTGTTGATTTAATGATTTAATGCATAATTATATATTTGATATATTACTTTGCATTAACTAGTATTAGTTCACTTTAAATGGATTTTCTCACTTGTATTATGCACATTGTATATGTGATATATTTTTTGTGCACATGATTGTATCATGTTTGATGATACATTCTTGCTTGGTTTTGTGTAAAGAATTAAACCATGGTTAGTTAGTGGTTAGGGTATCATTTCTTTTACTTATTCATTTATCTATTTATTTGTTTTATTTGTTTCATTTAGAAAAGATAAAGAGAAAAGAATGGTTGCTAATTTTGTTTTTATTTGAAGCTTCTTGAAGCTTTGAACAAGTCCACCATTCTTGTCTCTTCTCTAACCCTAACCATTCATCTAACCTTAGTTAAATCTCTACACTAAACCATGGTTGAATACATGATAAGTATTTATTTTATTTTCCTTTTTAAAATAACTCATCATATATTATCTTCTTCTTCTTCTTCTTCTTCAAGAAGAAAAGGGTTGATAGCTTCAATGGCAACTTGAGCTAATGAGTGAGAAATCCAATTCTAAAGTGAACCCACCTCCTATTTCTTCATCCTCTACCTCTTGCCAAGTAGTATAGGGTGTTTCCTTCATAAGTTTTCAAGGCTTGGTGAAGTTGGAGCTTGATCTTGTGATGCCTCGACGTAGATCATCTTCGGCATCGAACCGACGACCAAGCCCGCCCATTTCTTCGATGAAGCCGATGCTAGAGCCCAACATACGATTTGGACAGCGTGGGGACTTCATCACGGAGCCTAGGAGGTGGAGGACCGGATCTACAAAGGTTGTAGCCACTTTCCTTTAGCATTTAATTCGTTTACATGCTTGCATCGCCTCATTATCTAGTTAACGATCCGTATTAGGGTTTGTAGGCACTTGTAAAATTTCAATTGGCCATGTTTGATCACTTGTGAGACTTCATTAGTGTGCCTAGGAACCCTACAGTGGTATCAGAGCCTAGCTAGAGCCTTAGGCGATGCGTAGACGGAGTTAGAAATCCGATCGAACCGAAACCGTAACCCTAATATTGCTCTCTGTACATTTTTGAAAATCGTGGATTTTTGAGAATTAAAAATATGCAGAAAACTCAGTAGAAGATTCTAAGAATTACAGTATAAAATGGGGCCCCTGAATCCATCAAAGCGCTGCGGAACCGCGGCATTAGCATGCTAATGCGGCGGTTCTGCGGCCCTTTTGTCTCCTCTTGCAATAAATTTTGCACAGTAATTCCTAGTTTGCAGTGCTGGTTTTCCTGGGAATTTTTAATATTTTTTCAAGAGTTGAATTTTCTGGGTTGTATTGGGGACTCGGTGTATCGATCGGATTGTCTAATTTTGTCTGTGTGTTTTTCCGGATAATTTTGGAATATGTTAAAAAGGTCGACCGGATATAAATACCCACTTTTTCCCCTGCCGGGAAATTTCCAATTGTTGGATTTTTCCGTAGTTTAACGACATTCTAAGTAGTGCAAGTAACGCGATGGTCCCTCTAGAAAACAACAAACCTTAACTCGATTATGTGACCGTCTTGAACTGCCCTTTGAACCTTCGGGTTTGGGGCAGTACAGCGTGCCACATGTGAGGCGTTGGCTTGACCCTTCTACGGCTGGACCGTTGGTACTGAGGCACGAACTGAATGCTGTTAGACTTATTTCATGTGTTGAGCTGTATCGGGAAAACTTGGGTGTTCGATTGTTCGATTGAAAAGTTTAGCGTTTTCTATTTATCCGGAATGTGATACAATAATTGGAATTCACAAGTAGTTATGAGATAACGGAATGAATGTTATAAACATAGCAGTTTAGTCTCACTTGATCGGTTGCCACGGAGTTTTGATGTGATCAAAAGTCCGTCGCAATCACGTTGCGTACGCGGATACTCGCCGGGTAAACTTAATAGACAGCCTCACCCCATAGCCCCGACCAAGTGACTGTAGGAGAACCCCGTCGCCGAAAGCATCCGTTTGGGTGCTCGCGGTAGCGGTGTTCCGCCTTGGTGCACTTCGTCGACGGCGTCGGAGGTGCGGCCGCCTACTAAAGTTTGCGACGAGCATTCGATCAGTTTTTCGGGAATCTTGTTGAATTGCCCGACTTGATATTGAAAAGTGTTTTCGGTAATGAGACTAAAATGCGGGGTTTATAATTGTTAGGCATGTGATGTCTAAGTATTTCATTTGATTAGGCATGCGATGTCTAAAGAGATTGCGGATTCCAACTGTTGTAGTTTTACGCTTTCTTTTCTGTGACCGTAAGTGTAATGTGTGATGTCGCCGGTTTCGTTGCTATATGTCAACGACAATTGGGATACGCATGTTTGCTTACGTTGATGACATGCGATGTTATGTGTTGCTGGATATGTTATATTGGATCGTCGTGTTTGAATAGCCGGGGGTTTTTTATGTGAGATGAGTGTTTTTCATTTTCATTCATGTAAAAACTTGTATGTAATATTCTTTTATTGGGGCACTTCCAGGTTGCGGAAGATATCACCCATTGTATATTATTTACTTTTCAACATTAGGATAGACCCAAGGAGGGGAGCACAAGTAACCGGGTTCTGGGGTCCAGAGAGAGACCATCTCGAGGAGTCGAGTCCGGGTCTCCTAACCTTAGAATTGGTAGGGTTGCTTGCCGCTCTCGTAGGGGTCTTGGGGTGTGGGATTGGCTATTCATCACGACCGTGGAATCCGTGTTTTATACTGGCTCGTATTGAAAACACGGACGTCCTATTATATCCAATATTTCATATGTTTCTTCTGCTGTGTTTTATCTGTGATGTGATCATGTGATGTTCTGTGACAGATATTATATATAGTATATATGATATATTATATAGACGTTGCTTTTGTTTTACACCTGCGCTAGCCCTGCCTCGCTCTGGCGTTAGTTACCTAACCTAACGGTGCAGACGGGACATCGAGACGAATGCGGATGGCATAAGCGTACGTTATATTTATCTATGATGTTTAGGTGGACTTAAATGATGGGATATTCATTAATGAGATTAATGAAAGAAAATAAACCTAATTGATGTTGTGGAATCGAATTTCAAAATAAAAACAGGTAGCTACAGTTCTTGCTTTGCATCGCGGTGTTCATTATAGAACATCCTGCACCTTATTCGATGAGGAAAGGACCGAGATCCCTTCACCGGGAGTGACTCCTTTAGCAATAACTGGCAGATGCTACAACCCTCGGTTTGTCTTTGATCGCTTCTATAGTTTCCGCTTTGCACAGTGATATATATGATATATCCCGCACCTCATTCGACGAGGAAAGGGCCGACGATCCCTTCACCGGGAGTGACCCCTTTAGCAAAACTAGAAAAGCCTCGAAAACATTCCATTTAAAAACCATTTGATTCCGCAACGAGATCAAGTTCAAAGCGTTAAAGGTTTTCATAAAAACCATTCGCAACCTTCCGTCATTTTAGGAAGTAGAGTACTTAGTATTCGTGCTGTGTTTGTTGACCTTAGTTAAGGCACAGTGTACGGTAGCTAAGTGATGTCTTCCTACATCGCATATGATGCGATTAGTTAGGACAGTCGCGTGACTTTGTTGACCTTAATTAAGGGTCATGTGGGTGGGTCTAATTAATCACGAAATGACGGGTAGAACTTGACTAGTGCTTATGATTTGTTGACCATAGTTAAGGTCATAAGTGCTAGGGGTAAAAATCTTTATCGGGAGTTTCAAGTGTTGAAATTTGCAATGAGATTGCATACCTTCTATGTGATAGTTGGATCTCGATACCCACTGCGAGTAATTGTTACTCCTGGGAGAGTTTTGCACTTTACAATTAGCCGATCAAGTAGGTGTCTAGAAAGGTGTCAACGGGGTTACACCTCTGGGAAAGCGAGGTTTACAGTAATTAGGTCCGTGCGAAAGCACGGGGAACCTCCCTCAAAGTACCGACACTGGCCTGGCTGAAAGATTGGCGAACTTGTAGAGTGTAATTAATCCCGGCTAGTCTTTCCTTTTAAGGTTTGAAGGAAGATTTGATAAAATCAGTGGGAGCCATCCTGATTAGATAAAATAAATAACCAATCTATTCTTGCAAGAGCGCACGCTGAGTGTTTTCTTCTCTCTCTCTCCATATAGCGACCATATCACGCCTTAATCAAGATAATAATATGGATGTATTGACCGAACCCGCTTGTTATACTGAGCTGGGGAAAGTTGGTCCCGCTCCAACTTATAATTGTTATAAGACAGAGCAGGAAATAGGGAATACCAGAATTCCTATGCCGCCCAAACGAAGAAAGTGCATATGATGCATCTCCTTCGGGTGTGTTCATTACAAAGAACTGTTTCTCAGTATCCTCTGAATCCTGGGTATTTGATATCGGGTCAGGATCCCAGATATGTAATCTGTTACATAGGGCTACAAAAAGGTAGAAAAACTGAGAACGGGTGATAAGTTTCATGAGACAGAAAACGGGGCAAGTGTTGCAGCCAAGTCTGTTGGTCACTGTCACCCTGTATTACCAATACATTGATTCTGAACAAATGCTATTGGATACCGAACCTGATATACAAAATCATATCAGTCTCTTTATTAGTAAAGAAATGATAAAATTTTGTATTGATGGATAATGTTTTGAACATTTCCTATATCAAAAGTTGATCGGTTCAGGCACGTTATCTAAAAGCATTGACGTTCTAAATCAAACTACAGTTCTTTAGTATACAGAACACACACAAAAGGAAGAGTTCAGAAATGAACGGATCCTTCTTGAGGTATTGTAGACTAGGTCACATCAATGCGACCCGACTGGCTGAAGTTACATTTTAGATGCATATTTAAATTAGTTTGAATTTACATCTTGTGAAACTTGCCAGTCATGTCACAAAGATTAGATGACCATAGCTCCGTTTACTGAAAACTGAGAAAGAGTTAGTAAACTCTTGGGACTGATGCATGATGATGTATGTAAGGTCTCCTGTCTACACATGCCAGGACTGGTTCTTTATACTTCATTATATTCTCTGATAATCTCTCAAGATTCAGTCATACGTTCCTGTTGAAACATAAGTCCGAACCTTTTGAGGTATTCACAGAATATAAGTTAGAAGTAGAGAACCAATAACCAGGTATAAGTATTATATCCTATGATGAGATCAGGGAGGAGAATACTTGTGCATGGCATTCCTGGACCATTCTAAAGGAGAATGAGATTCTCTCTCCGTATTACTCCTCTGAATACACCACAGCACAACGGTGTATCAGGACGGAGCAATCACACAATATTAGATATCGTGTGCTCTATGATGAGTACTACTGAGTTTCCTATTTTCTTTTGGGAGTTATGCACTTATGAAGTTGCATACCTATTGAATAGGGTTCGATTCAAATCAGTGCCTACCATTCCATATGAGATATGGTATGGGAAGAGCCTATCTCTTAAGTAAGTTAAGATTTGGGATTGTCCGGCCTATGTCAAAAGCAAAATCCGGACAAGATCGAGGCAAGGTCAGTTCTGTAGAACTGGAAATGTTCCAGCTATACAAAACTGCAGCTGATTTGACAGAACCAAAGGATTCAATGGTCCCCGACGAACCTCAGCCTCTCCGCCGATCTGGTAGGGTTCCTCATCCGCCTGAGAGATACCTTGGTTTCTTGATGACAGTGGGAGCAAGGAATGCATCATGAGATGATGACCCTCGAGCAGGCCATCAAGAGTAGCGACTCTGTAAGAATGGCTGGATGCTTAGCGATCTGAGATGGAATACATATACACCAACAAAGTATGGACTTTGGTTGCTATATCTGAAGGGTTAAATCCCTATCGGGAGCAAGTATATCTTGAGAAGATTACTTGGTGTAGATGGAAAAGTTGAGACTTTCAAAGCTAAACTTGTTAAAGGTTTTCGTCATCAACCAGGCACAGATAATGATGAAACCTTTTCCAGGGACTATGTTTAAGTCCATCCAGATCCTACTTGCCACGGCTACATACCATGACTACGATATCTGGTGGTTGGGTGCCATGACTACTTTTCTAAATATTGATTTAGAAAAGAGAGTCTATAAGAACACAGCCAGAAGGCTTCGTAAACAGTGGGAGCAGCGGAAACGTGTGCAAGTTGCTTTACAGGATAAAGCAGGCATCGCGGAGTTGGAACATCTGTTTTGATGTGGTAGTCAAAGTATTAGACTTCATCAAAATAGTAGATGAACCTTGTATATACAAAACGGTAGTAGAGAGTAAGGTGGTCATCCTCGTATTGTACGTGGACAACATACTCTTGATAGGAAAGGAATTTCCTATGCTACGATCGGTCGATCTCCTCTTATCACATAGATTCTCCATAAAGAATCAAAGTGATACCTCCTAAATCCTGGGATTTGGATCTATGAGATAGATCTAAATAGATTTTAGGATTCTCACTAGCTATAGTGAGATAGTATCAGTCGATCCTGGGGAGAATCACTGGAAGTGTTCCAGGGTGATAAAGACGACTGAATGTCAGTCACAGGCATTGTCTTTACCCTCAGTAAAGGGACGGTATGTTGGAAGATTTCCAAGCTAGATACCGTGACAAACTAGACGATAAAGGCTGGTAACATCGCTGTTAAAGATACTACCAAAGAGGCAGTTTGGGTGTATATTGGTTCATAGGATGAACTAGGTTCCTACCATTGTGTGACAATGGAACTGTGGCTTTGGCCCTGGAACCCTGGTCCCATCAGTGACCCAGACATATTCTGAGGCAGCATCACCTGATCATGAAGATAGTTGATCTCCAGGGTGATCGAGGTTAGGAGAGTAGACTCAGAGGACAACACGGCGGATCCACTCACGAAGGCCTTTTTCCCAAAGAGAGACTTTTAGGGGATGGTTGAGTATTAGATACTACAACTACTGCTACAGATGGCCCTAGTGCAAGTGGGAGATTGTTAGTTATATGTATGCCCTAGAGGCCATTAATGTACATTGGATGTATATTGTAGTGGATGCTGGGACATATATAGGTAGGACTTTCTTGCTCGACATGATAGTACGCTATCTGGTTGCTCTTTATCTTAACATGTATACTTTCTGTCTCTCTGATTACATGTTGATAAAGCCCTTAGGATGTGTACTCGACTTCCAGGATTATGATGAAGATCATACTAGTGGGGCCTGGGTAGTCAATGAGTACATCCTTCATTGTTCCTAGTCGTGGGAATATCGAGACGGGGCATCGATATTCCAGAGTAGACTAGCGTATATCTTCTCGACCCATGTGATGGGCGATGGATGATCCCATATCCATTGGTGTTTGACATCGGAGATGGTATGCGGGTGCTCAGTGGAGACTGGGTACACTGAACGGACTCGCCGAGAACTCCCAGATGGTATTATACCTCACGTCAGATGGCAGTTCTCTGGTGACACCGGTACAGCTTAGTCTGTTGACCCGAGATCGTCATAGAGTCTTGTGTGTTTCCCATTGTGCTTTGATTTCCACCCTACCACGGCTCTACTGAGGCGTGCAAACAGGTGGTTTTTGGGTACAGTCCCGATTCACATGGAGGCAATGAGCGATAGGAGGGGATTCGTCTCTCCCGGTATTGGGGGTTGATGTTGCGCTATGCTCGACTGGCCATAACAGGAAATCCCTGGCCAGGATTGCAGTGGCCTACTGGTAAGTGTTATCAGTAGTTTCACACATGTCATGGACTTCACGTCGGCATGACTTATCGAGCTACTGGGGTCTGACGTTTACCACCCCTATGCGAGATATGCGACATTTCAGACAAACAGACCGGACTGTACGGTAAGTGTTACTGGTTGGATTCACAGGAGTGTGAGCGGGCTTGCTCTTCGATCTTCTGATCGCTCAATACCCGGGTGGCCGTTACGTTTAGCAGACCGCTTGCGGCTTGTGGGTGCTTGATATGATCATCATCTGCTGCCGGCGTATTGACGAGTCTTTAGAGTCCTACACAGAGGTTTCCTGGCTCAAGCGAAACGAAATAGGAGCGCATATGAGATATGTGCGGGACCGAGAATAATGCGTGTATGTGATACCGTATTTCATTCTCGCGATGAATGTGTCGAATGGTTGTATGCGATATAACCTAGTTATCGAATCAATGATTGATTCGATAAGCCGATACATTGGATACTAGCCGGTTATATGCGACATGACCGGATCATTGAATCAAGTGTTGATTTAATGATTTAATGCATAATTATATATTTGATATATTACTTTGCATTAACTAGTATTAGTTCACTTTAAATGGATTTTCTCACTTGTATTATGCACATTGTATATGTGATATATTTTTTGTGCACATGATTGTATCATGTTTGATGATACATTCTTGCTTGGTTTTGTGTAAAGAATTAAACCATGGTTAGTTAGTGGTTAGGGTATCATTTCTTTTACTTATTCATTTATCTATTTATTTGTTTTATTTATTTCATTTAGAAAAGATAAAGAGAAAAGAATGGTTGCTAGTTTTGTTTTTATTTGAAGCTTCTTGAAGCTTTGAACAAGTCCACCATTCTTGTCTCTTCTCTAACCCTAACCATTCATCTAACCTTAGTTAAATCTCTACACTAAACCATGGTTGAATACATGATAAGTATTTATTTTATTTTCCTTTTTAAAATAACTTATCATATATTATCTTCTTCTTCTTCAAGAAGAAAAGGGTTGATAGCTTCAATGGAAACTTGAGCTAATGAGTGAGAAATCCAATTCTAAAGTGAACCCACCTCCTATTTCTTCATCCTCTACCTCTTGCCAAGTAGTATAGGGTGTTTCCTTCACAAGTTTTCAAGGCTTGGTGAAGTTGGAGCTTGATCTTGTGATGCTTCGACGTAGATCATCTTCGGCATCGAACCGACGACCAAGCCCGCCCATTTCTTCGATGAAGCCGATGCTAGAGCCCAACATACGATTTGGACAGCGTGGGGACTTCATCACGGAGCCTAGAAGGTGGAGGACCGGATCTACAAAGGTTGTAGCCACTTTCCTTTAGCATTTAATTCGTTTACATGCTTGCATCGCCTCATTATCTAGTTAACGATCCGTATTAGGGTTTGTAGGCACTTGTAAAATTTCAATTGGCCATGTTTGATCACTTGTGAGACTTCTTTAGTGTGCCTAGGAACCCTACACGTATTAATTCCAGTTTAGGGACGTGGTGGTCTATGTTCCAGTTTAGAGACGTGGTGGTCCAACATTAGTTTAAGGACGTTTCGGTCCAACATTAGTTTAAGGACGTTTCGGTCCAACATTAGTTAAAGGACGTTTGGGTCCAACATTAGTTTAAGGACGTTTCGGTCCAACATTAGTTTAAGGACGTTTCGGTCGACGAGTTTAAGGACCCCGCAGTCCATATTGATGTGTGGTCGTCGGGACCCATCACCTCTCCGACGTCGTTGAAGGATTACAACGATGGGTGTCAGAGGAGTTCGGAGATGTACCCTCGAACCAGTCGTAAATTGATTTAAAGAGCAGCCGTGCTCAGTCAATTTAATTTAAGGTCTTACGGCCAAAATTGGGCTAAGTCCAGTTGAAAATGTCCACATTTTGTTTGCATTTGGCCTGTTAGACCTTTGTTTGGGCTTTCCCTTTTTTAGAATGATGCATAGCATTTATGCTCATTTGACTGGGCTCTGCCCTTTTTAATATAATGCAGAGCATTTGTTTTGGTCCATTGGACCTCTCAATTGGGCTCTGCCCCTTTAAATAATGCATAGCATTATTTTTGGTCTGTTTAGAATTTTGACTTGGGCCTGGCCCTTTAGGAAATGCATTGCATTTATCAGGCGCTTTGCGCCGATCAGAGAGCGCAAGCGCTTGTAGTGTTGACACGTATCGCGCAAGCGCAGTGCGCTGCTGACACGTGGCGCGCTCTGGTGGCTTAGCGACAATCCAAGAGCGCAACA
Source organism: Agapanthus africanus (assembly GCA_030015575.1). NCBI lineage: Eukaryota > Viridiplantae > Streptophyta > Magnoliopsida > Asparagales > Amaryllidaceae > Agapanthus > Agapanthus africanus. The sequence goes on from CM057338.1 coordinate 29,290,705, forward strand.
GCGCAGTTTGCAAGTGCAAGGCACTATGATTTAAGAATCTTTTACATTCAAGAACCAATGGTTCATAAGAAGTAGTGCAAAGCACTATTCGTTTCCTTGATCTAATTTAGATCAAAGAAAAAACAAGTTTTTTTCTTTTTATTTCAAGAACCAAAGGTTCATAAAAGTGCAAAGCACTATTTTTTTTTATTTTTGTTTTTTCTTGTTTTAAAAAACCAGTGGTTCATAAGAAGTGCAAAGCATTGTTTATTATATGAAGATCATTGATCCGGTTTTTAGATCAGTGATCTATTAGAAGAAATTTCTTCTCTCTTGTGAAGGTTTTTACCTTTTTCTTGAAATTTTTCTCAGAGTTCTCTCTGTTTGAAGCTCTTGATTTTTCAAGAAATGTTGATACCTTTGAATTGAGGTCTGGGGTCCTTTTTATAGTGCCCATAAATTTGTTAAAGAGATCTTCCTTTGAGTGATTTGGGGAATTTTCTCCACCGTTGGATCTTTGATCCAAGGGCTTCTGTTTTACAGAAGAAAATTTTCTTGTTTTAACAAGAACAGAAAAGATTTCTTTAAAGTTTCAATTCTGTTTTGCGCAAACGCCCCAGCGCTCGACACGCGTCGCGCAGCGCAGCTGTGCTTACGCAACTGCGCAGACACGTGTCGTGCAGCGCAGCGCTTACGCAGCTGCGCTTGCGCAGCTGTGCTTGCGCAACTGCGCAGACACGTGTCGCACAGCGCTGCGCTTGCGCAGCTGTGCTTGCGCACCTGCGCAGACACGTGTCGCGCAGCGCAGCGCTTGCGCAGTTGTGCTTGCGCAGCTGCGCAGACACGTGTCATGCAGCGCAGCATTTGCGCAACTGAAACGTTGCTTTCTTTACTTTTTGTTTTTTTAAAAGAGTCTTGCTCTGATTAGACGCACTGCTTCGGGTGTTGTGCAGACGCATCAATTTCTGACACGTGGCATCCTGCGCACAGCGCAGAGGATCTGAAGCGTTGCTTCATTTATTAGCATTTAGATTTTCAAAGTAAAGCTTTGCTCTGATTGGGGGAAGATGAAGCGTTGCTTCATCTCCCGCCTTGGAATTTGAACAGAGCTTTGCTCTGATTGGGGTAAACAAATGCCCCCCCACCGTTGCGCTTACGTGGCCTCCAAACGCAAGCGCAACGGTGGCAGAATCCCAACCGTCGCGGCAACCTTTGGAAGTTAAAAGGGCATTTGATACCTATAAATAGTACCTTTAGTCCTCAACAGATGATTATCATCTTTTAAGAATTTTACTTTCAGAACTCAGAGCTTTGCTCTTGCCTTTAGGAACTCTCAGAGTTAAATTTTCCTCAAAGGAAACTTTTTAGGTAAAATTAACCTTGAATTAATTTTAATTAATAGAGCTTTGCTCTCATAGATCTTTGATCTAAAGAAAATCCTTTTGGAGTTTCGCCAAATAGAGCCTTGCTATCAGGAATCTGTTTCAGGGTTTCTCAGCCCATGAACAGAACCTTGCATCTTTGGCAAAACATAGATCTCTTTGATCTAAAAAAAGATGAACTCTTAAGAGTTTGAGTATGGATAATGAAAATTAAAAAAATGGAGTTTTGTATCTTAATGTATTATATCATCTTTTAATAATAATGATCTCAGAATCTTGGGGGACTTCTTTAAATTTCCCCTATTAGGATTTTGATAGTCACTCCTGTTCGTAGAGCATTGCTCTCGAGGAGTTTAACTCTTCGTGCTCGTTTTTTTTAACAAGAATTCGCTTAATCAGTCGGTCTGCTAATTCTGTTGATCCTCTTTCACAGGAACAATGGACGCCCATATGTATGCTCTTAACGAGATCATCTCTTACGGGGACATCCGCCGACTTGGCCGCTCTCAAAATCGAGAGTTCACAAACGCGGAGTGTGCTGAAATAATGAGCCGCTTCGACGCATACAATGGTCCACTGCTTCCCCGACGTTCCTCCTTCCTTAAGCTTATCGTGGGAGCCATCTGTGAAGCGCTTCCCCTATTCTATTCCGGCGTGCCGCTTAGGGCGTTGGATGCTGCTGAGGATAAGGTGCACTCGGTGTACCTGTTGAACTTTATCTCAAAGAGACGGCGAGACAGTCTCATCGATCTCTTGCAAGAGGTCTTTCAACAGTCTGCCATACTCACTGCTTATCGGAGGGTGGAAGACATCAGGGGGACCCTGACTCTTGTGCTCGCGAAAGAAAGCACACTAGGATGGTCCGCGAGGCTTGGAAAGTCATAGATAGGGTCGCTTTCGAGTTCCTCAATCCATGTCCTGGGTTCGAGGTTATTCCCTTGTAACTTTCGTTTATTGCTTTTATGATTGTAAGAACTTCTGGCAATATTAATGGAAAAATTTATCCCCGCTTGTCTTTATTATATTTTTTTTTGTTCTGAGTCTTTTGCCTATGCATGAATGAATGTGTCTTGAATGCTTGATCAAATGTAAATCGGATGCTCTTTCTGTTGCTTTTCTTCTTTCTCAGCATGTTGTCACAATTAGCATATAATAGAGTAAGCATCTTGATTTCTTCACAGGACAGCGATGGCTTAGGCTGCAGGTTCAGATCTGCCTCCTAAGACTTTTCAACTCTATGAGTCGTGTGGGTCTCATAGAGATTTTTTTCACTACGGATCGAGAGGATCTCGTAAGTGGGTTTTTCTCTTTAGGAGTCGTGAGGATTCCTAAGTGTGTTTTCTCTTATAGGTCGTAAGGATCCTATAAGAGAATTTTTCCCTCTTACGAGTCGAGAGGACTCGTAAGCGGTTGTTTCCCTCCTTGCCGAAACTCGACTTCGGAGAGTGAGACCCGTGAATAGTATGCAAGAGACTGTTTTAGTTCGACTTGCAGGGTCCCATTGTTCAGGAAGCAAGTTTTTTTAGTCCCTGCTGCCTGAGGCTTCATCTTGCAAGTTGAGACGAATCGGGAATTTTCCTGTGGAGACACTGGTTTCTCTGCGAGCCGACATGAATCAGGAGACTCTCGTCAAGGATTGTTTGTTTCCTGAGTTGAAGTATTTGCCAAGGATTATTTGTTTCCCTAGCGCCAAGGATTATTTGTTTCCCTGGTGTTGAAACGAGTCGAGAATTTCCCACGGAGGCACTGGTTGCTCTGCGGGTCGACGCGGATCAGGAGGCTCTCGTCAAGGATTGTTTGTTTCCTTGAGTTGAGGTATTTGCTAAGGATTATTTATTTCCCTAGAGCCAAGGATTATTTGTTTCCCTGGTGTTGAAACGGGTCGAGAATTTACCACGGAGGCACTGGTTGCTCTGCGAGTCGACGCGGATCAGGAGGCTCTCGTCAAGGATTGTTTGTTTCCCTGAATTGAGGTGTTTGCTAAGGATTATTTGTTTCCTTAGCGCCAAGGATTATTTGTCTCCTTGGTGTTGAAACGAGTCGAGAATTTCCCACGGAGGCACTGGTTGCTCTGCGAGTCGACGCGGATCAGGAGGCTCTCGTCAAGGATTGTTTGTTTCCCTGAATTGAGGTGTTTGCTAAGGATTATTTGTTTCCTTAGCGCCAAGGATTATTTGTTTTCTTGGTGTTGAAACAAGTCGAGAATTTCCGACGGAGGCACTGGTTGCTCTACGAGTCGACGCGGATCAGGAGGCTCTCGTCAAGGATTGTTTGTTTCCCTGAATTGAGGTGTTTGCTAAGGATTATTTGTTTCCTTAGCGTCAAGAATCATTTGTTTCCTTGGTGTTGAAACGAGTCGAGAATTTCCCACGGAGGCACTGGTTGCCCTGCGAGTCGACGCCGATTAGGAGGCTCTTGTCAAGGATTGTTTGTTTCCCTGAATTGAGGTGTTTGCTAAGGATTATTTGTTTCCTTAGCACCAAGGATTATTTGTTTCCTTGGTGTTGAAACGAGTCGAGAATTTCCCACGGAGGCACTGGTTGCTCTGCGAGTCGACGCGGATCAGCAGGCTCTCGTCACGGATTGTTTGTTTCCCTGAATTGAGGTGTTTTCCAAAGACACCGGTTTCTTCGGGGTTGGGATGAACTGTCGAAACTTGGCTTCGTTTTCTGGCGGAGCCTGTTGAGAAAGTATGGTTCCCTCTTTGTTTGCGCCCTTGGATTGTATACAGGGATCGATGTGATCTTAACTGTAGGGCCGAAGTTTTATCATCTTTTTTTTTATTTCCGCGATGCTCTATCATTTCAGCTTTTTATATCGCGAAGGTCGCGATTGCCCAATCATTTCGGCTATTTTTCGCGGTGCCCCATCATTTAGGCTATTTTTCGCGGTGCCCAATCATTTCGGCTGTTTATTTTGTTTTCACTCGCTGCTTTTTATTGCGAGTTGCCCAATCATTTCGGCTATTTTGCATGCATACATTTTCTTTGCTTGCTGCTTTTTATTGCAAGCTGCCCCATCATTTCGGCTATTTCGTATGCATGTGCGGCCTACCGGCTTTTCACCGTAAACTTGAAATTAGACACCGATTTCGGCATCAGCACCGCTACAACTGGGATATGGCTAGGAGCGAATCATCATTTGCTTCTGTCGATGTCGAACAAAGGTGGCTTAGCGAACAGGGTTAGGGTCCTGTCGACTAAGGTTTTTAACTTCATGAGCCGTAAGGGTCTCACAAAGGTATTTCTCCCTACAAGTCATGAGGATCTTGTAAGTGTATTTTCTCCTTAGGAATCGTAAGGATTCCTAAGTGCTTTATTCCTCTGTAAGTCGTAAGGATCCTACGAGAGGGTTTTCTCCTTGTAAGTCGAGAGGACTTATAAGGGTTATTCATCATGTGTACATATCCCCAGTCACGGATGGGACTTGGTCAGGAAAATGTTTATTCGCGCCCGTGGATTGTATACAAGAGCCAGTATTAAGCCACTTGTAGGGCAATATCGGAAGTTGTAGGGGTTGCTTAGGCACAGGTTTAGGTCTCTGTAACTTAAGACTTTCAAATCTTATGAGCCGTTAGGGTCCCATAAGAGAGTTCTCCTTACAAGTCGTGAGGATCTTGCAAGTGTATTTTCTCCTTAGGAATCGTGGGGATCTCTAAGTGTGTTGCTCCCTTATGAGTCGTAAGGATCTCACGCGGGTGGCTTCTCCTTACAAGGTCGAGAGGACCCTATAAGTGTCTTTTAACGAGATTGCGCCCTTTCGGGTTTTCACAAATACTCGCCGGTAGTCCTGCTGTTTTTACTCACGGAGCCTTTTCGGGTTTTCATCCGTGCCCATTTTGCTTATGGACATACCGTTTTTTTTATTCTTTTTATTTTCGTTTTTTTACGAGGTCGCGCCCTTTCGGGTTTTCACGAACACTCGCCGGTAGCCCTTCTGTTTTTACTCACGGAGCCCTTTCGGGTTTTCATCTGTGCCCTTTTTGCTTATGGACATACCGTTTTTATTATTTTTTTTATATTTATTTTCTTCTTCTCTCTTTTTTTTATGAGGTCGCGCCCTTTCGGGTTTTCACGAACACTCGCCGGTAGCCCTGCTGTTTTTACTCACGTAGCCCTTTCGGGTTTTCATCCGTGCCCTTTTTGCTTATGAACATACCGTTTTATATATATATATATATATATATTTTTTTATTATTTTTTTTATTCATCTCGTCAGCCTAAGGATGCTGTGACAGTAGTTTAAAGACGTTTCGGTTCGCTATTAGTTTAAGGACATCTCGGTCCGCTATTAGTTTAAGGACATTTCGGTCCGCCATTGAGAAAGTTGGCTACTGCTTATAAAGCTTGAGCTTAGGAAGAGAGCGAGCGGACATAGTCGTCGTCATCTATCATTGACCTAGGCTGTGGCTCATTAAGCTTAGTATTTCTTTAGGAAGCGACCGTTTATTGGCCTGAAAGGCCTTTCACCGTGCATGTCCATGAGTAGATAGGCCCCACCCTGGTAGACCTTATCTATGATGTACGGGCCTTCATAGTTTGGCTCGAATTTTCCCCGCTTGGCGCGATTGGGGATCATAGGCCTTTTGACCACTAGCACGAGTTCGCCTTGGCGGAATGTCCTCGGTCGGGTCAATTTTTCATATGAGCACGTCATCTTTGCTTTATAAGCTTCCAGGTTTTGTTGCGCTATGAGTCGGGTTTCATCGAGGGCATCAAGCTCCTCAAGCCGAAGGTGAGCATTTTCTTCGTCCGTCAGCTCGTAGTGGACTGCCACTCGTAGAGAGGGTAACTCTATCTCGAGGGGGAGTACTGCTTCCGTCCCAAATACCAACGCGTACAGCGTTGTGTTTGTGGCCGTCTTAAACATAGTTCGATACGCCCAGAGAGCTTCTTGCAGCTTCTCGTGCCAGTCTTTCTTATTTCGTGACACCGTTTTCTTCATGATCTTTGTCAAGGTCTTGTTAATGGCCTCAGCTAGACCGTTAGCTCGCGGATTATAAACCGAGGAATATCTCCAGTCTATATTGTGCTGTTGCGCGAAGCGACTGATCTTGTAGCTTCTGTAAGCTGGCCCGTTATCGGAAATGATCCGTCTTGGCGTTCTAAACTGATATATGACGTTCGTCTTGAAGAAATGGAGGATATTCTCCATCTTAACTTCCCTCAGCGGTACTGTCTCTGCCCATTTGGAGAAGTAATCAGTCGTCGCTAGGATGAAACGATGTCCCTTGGACGATACTGGTTCGATAGGGCCGATTATATCAGTTCCCCACATTTCAAACGGCCAGCTAGCCACCGTTGGATGTAGTGGATTTGGATGCTTGTGGATGAAGTCCCCATGAATTTGGCATGCGTGGCATTGCTTCGCATATTCGAAGCAGTCCTGGATCATCGTGGGCCAGTAGTAGCCCATCCGTTTAATCTTCAACTTCATCTTCGGGCCTGCTTGGTGAGAACCGCAGAGTCCGTCGTGAACTTCCTGAACGACTCTTTTCGCTTCGTTAGGTCCGAGACATCTTAGCCATAGAGAATTAAACGACCTCTTGTACAGAGTATCGTTGACGAAGGCAAAAGACAGAGCTCGTTTCGTGAGCTGATGTCTTGTGGACGCTTCTTCAGGCATTCGGTGGGATTTAAAGTAGTCTATGAAGACTTCTCTCCAATCCTCGGTATTTTCCCAATCTTTTACTTGCAGGGTCGTCTGCTCGCTCGCTCCTTTTTCTTCGGATGATTCCGGAGATATTTTTGCTGGGGCAATCACCCGACGACTTTGTACCACGATTCTAACGTCATCGAGGTTCTCGTCAGCCAGTTCTTTATCAAGTTTGGCCAACGCGTCTGCTTTGTTGTTTTCCGCGCGTGGTATGTTTTCCAAAGTATAGGAGGGAATTTGAGTCAACAGTTGCTGCACCTTTTCGCTGTACTTCACCAACTCCGGTTTGCACGTTTGGTAGTCGCCGTTTACTTGACTAACGACCAGTTGAGAATCTCCGTATATGAGGAGGTTTTCAATTCCCATGTTGATGGCGATCTCGAGACCTGCTATCAGGGCTTCATATTCGGCTTCATTGTTTGTCCTCGGCTCCGTCAGGGAGAACGCGTAGCGCATTATCCCTCCTTGTGGAGTTACAAAGATGAGTCCTACCCCCGATTTGATTATAGGGGTACTTTGTTTGCGCTTCTTCATGGAAGATGCTCCGTCGAAATAAAGCTCCCATCGGGTATTATCACCGTCGATCGCATCAAACGCATGTTCATCTGGAAGATCGCAGTTTAAAGGAGAGTCGGCCGGTATCGGATGCTCAGCGAGGAAGTCGGCGATGGCCTGGCCTTTCACTGCCTTGAGAGGTTGATATGTTATCGAGAACTCCATCAAGAGCAGGGCCCATTTAGCGAGTCGTCCCGTCAATATGGCCTTCGACATCAAATACTTAAGAGGGTCTACCTTTGAAATGAGACGGACCTCATGCGCCAACGCATAGTGCCTGAGCTTTGTTATCGCAAAGATCAACGCCAGGCAGTGTTTTTCAATGGGGGAGTAGTTGCTTTCTGCCCCCAGCAGAACTCGACTTAAGTAGTAGAGTGCTATTTCTTTCCCTTGGTCGTTCTCTTGCGCCCATAATGCACCTAAGGAACCTTCGAGGGCGGTTGTATAAAGAATAAGAGGCTTTCCTTTAACCGGAGCATCCAACACTGGCGGGTTCTGCAGGTACTGTTTAATTTCGTCCAGCGCGCCCTGGCATCTTTGATCCCAGACGAATGGAGTTCCCTTCTTCATCAGGTGGCTGTAAGGACGGCACTTGCCTGAAAGGTTGGCTATAAATCGTGGTATGTATGCGAGCTTCCCTTGGAGAGACCGCAACTGTTTGAAGGTTCTCGGCGAAGGCATTTCCATGATCGCCTTGATCTTTGACGGATCTATTTCAATACCTCGGTGTCGGACGATGAACCCCAGGAATTTGCCCGAGGAAACCCCGAACGCACACTTAAGAGGGTTCATCTTCAAGTTGTATTGTCGAAGGCGTTGAAATACGGTCTTCAAATGCTCGAGATGTTCCTCGTATGATTTGCTTTTAACCACGAGATCGTCGATATAGCATTCGACGATTTGTATAAGGTCATCGAAGATCTTCGTCATGGCCCTTTGGTAGGTGGCACCGGCGTTCTTTAGACCGAAGGGCATCACCTTGTAACAGAATATTCCTAGAGGAGTCCTGAAGGCGGTGTGCTTCTGGTCTTCTGGATGCATTTTTATCTGATTATATCCCGACGAGCCGTCCATGAAGGAGAAAACCTCGTGAGTGGACGTATTGTCTATCATCAGTTCGGTGACTGGCACTGAGAAATCGTCCTTCGGGCAAGCTTTATTAAGATCCCGAAAGTCTACATATATGCGCACTGTCCCATTTTTCTTCATCACTGGGACAATGTTGGCTATCCATTCAGGGTATTGAACTTCCTGGATGAAGCCAGAGTCGATCAGCTTCTTGACCTCGGCATTGATACTCATCTCAAGCTCGAGCCGCATTCTTCTCGGCGCTTGTTTGACTGGTTTGACGTCCGGAGAGATCGCCAATCTATGCACAGCGATTTCTGGATCTAGTCCCGGCATCTCGGAATAGTTCCATGCGAAGCAATCTCTATGCTGTAGAAGCACGTCCTTTAACGCAGCCACCCTTTCTTCAGATAGCAGCTCGCTGATGAATGTCGGCCGCGGGTCATTTGCCGTTCCCAACTCAATTTTCTTAAGGTTATCTGCAGTGGTATGAATTCCATCTTCTAGCTCTTTTGGCGCTGGTGGAAATTCTGAGATTACCTCGTCGTTGCTGTTTTCGAAGCACCAGGGAAGGTCATCCATGTTCTCGGGCTCTTCTTTTGACATCGTTATCACGTGACAAGTACGAATTCGCTTCCAATCCTAATGTGGGACTGGTTTTTCTTCCATGACCTCGGGTTCGTGCCTCTGTGGCGGCGCTACCCTCCAGTTGTCGGACAGAGCGAACTTGTCAAGCTGATACTGATCTTCGACCCAATTCTTGAAGGTGAAGCAGTCCTCGAGAGGATGCCCTACCACTCGGTGATAAGAGCAATAGTTTAGGTGTGAGACCTCGCCCGCTTGTTCGGGGTGTTTAGACTCCGACAGTATAAGCATTTGATGTTTTAGAGCAAGATCAAGTATCTTCTTCGTCTTGTCCCGAGGAAACGAGTACGCTCGACCCATTTTCTTCATGAGGGATAGATCAATAACGATCGACTCCCGTTTGCGTGGCTTCTTAGCCCTGCTTTGCTGCTGTTGAGCGCTTTTTTGGCCTTTCGACTTATCTCTGCTTTTGCGTCAAGTCTTCTTTATAACAGGTTGACAAGGAGCGGCATTTTCATCTTTCACGGCCTGTTGGAGAAGGCGTTGCGTTTTGGCTTTCTTGTAGATGACCATTTCGCGGTTATGGTCGTCTCGTACTTTTTGACCCGCTTTCCTTATAAGCTTGTCCATTTGTTCTTCGAATGACGGACTGGGCTCTTTTGCATTTGGAACTTTCACTGGCTCAGGATTAGCGTCCTCCCATTGAGCATCCGCTTCTTCATCGAAGTCATACATGACATAGCAGCTGTTTAGTAGCTCTCGTTTCTTTGACCAGATATATCCAAGTCCTTTTGTCTCCATTCTCCCATTAGGAAGTTTGCGTTAAGTCCCGGGAACGTTCCAGACTTTGTCATAGAACTTGGCTTTTCGAACGGTCTGCTTGAAGGATATCCCCTGGCGTTTCAGCAGCTTTTTCAAACCTTCCGTATAATATCTGGGAAGACGGATAGGCTGAAGCCTGTCGACCGTAGGATCCGCGCCATGCCAGATTTCTTTCTCCACTTTGGTTTCTTCAGAGCGGTAGAATAGAATTGCTTTTTCACTTTCTCGCCTGGGAGGGATATAGAACGTTTGCAGCTCTTCTACATTGTAAATATTAAGCGCATCCAGTTCTTTATGGTGTTTAAGCGGCACCATGGCGACTTGTAGACTTTGCTCTTCATCAGCGGAAGTTTGTACTGAAGGTCGAGCAGAGAATATAGTATGGACCTCGTCCTCCGAGTCACTACCAAAGATCAACGTAGGGGCAGACGGTCCTGGCTTGTTGTGTTTGGGCGGACCCGAATACACTATCTCCTCTTCCTCCTCGGTATCACTGCCGAAGACAAGGATGGTGGCGTTAGCTTTGTTCTCTGGCTTGTGACACTTCTCCGTGTCTTCGAAATCTGGTAAGAAGTATTTGGCATCTTCATATTTGCGGACTTCGTTCACAGAGAACGGGTTTAGTTCTCCCGTCACGGTATACTCGAAACCATCCATAAAATACTTCATACACTGATGTTGTGTAGAAGGGATGATGTTGTACTCGTGTAACCATGGTCGGCCGAGTAAAGCTTTGTAACATGTCTTGGCGTCTATGACGTGGAACTTAATGTCCGTGACGAGTAGCCCGAAGCGTAGCGTCAGTATCACAGACCCAAGAGTTCTTGATGACTGGGAGTCGAACCCGGAAATCGTAATCTTGTCCCGAGCAAGGTGCTGGACGCTCATGCAGATTTCTTTTAACACCCGCACATTGAGGAGATTAACGGAGGATCCATTGTCGATCAGGATTTTGCCTATCTTTATATCGTGGTAGTATCCTGAGACATAGAGGGGGCGACTGTGTTCGCACGTCCCAAGGAGAAGGTCCTCGTCGCCGAAAGTGACATCGGCCGTGTGCACTTCCTCCAATTCATCCTTCATCTTTTCCTCGGCCAGGCAAGCTTGGAATTGTTCCGGATCCTGTAGTGCCTTAATTAATGAATCTCTCGCCTCCTTTGATAGCAAAAGGGCGTCAAGAATGCTGAGCTGTGAGGGCAGCTTCCTCAGATGCGCTAGAACATTGTAATCTACCTTATTCTTCTTCGACGGGTCCTTGGCAGTTAGCTCTTCCATCACTTGGTCATCTAAGACGATATCTTCAGAGACCTTTTCTTTCCCTTTATCTTTTCTGTTTGAGGGTCCGAGATTCTTTTCAGGCAGCGTTCGATTCCGCAGCCGGATATTTTCGCAGACCTTCGGCTCTTCTTCTTTTCCCGAAGTGGACTCTTTAAAGAGAGGGGTAAGTTCCAGCTCTTCATCAGAATCGCTCCCGAATGTAGGCACTTATGACCCGCCGTTGTTAACCATGCGACAATCGCCGGTAGTTCTTTTAAGCTCTTCGGTCGTATTTTTCCTATCCCGACGAGTTTTGCGCTTCTCCCGTTTAAAGGGTTGTCGATGAGCAACGTATCCTTGCCACCATCTATCGAAAGCTTTGCACTCTTGAGTGGGGTGCGAAACCTTCTGATGATATAAGCAATAGGAGGGGTGCATTTCCAATTCACCGGTGATGTTTCCTTCGGAGGATGGCAGCCTCATGCCCATTGATATGGCCTTAGCAAACCTTTTCCTCATCTTGAATTGGCTTTTGTCGGTAGTGGAGGTGTTTTTCTCCAGCGGGATCATCTTAGCTCTTTCATCAAGTCGCTGGCGCTTGGCCCTTTCAAATATGACCGCCTCGCGTTCTCGATCAGCTTTACTTTTCAACCGAGCTTCATTAAGGAATGCGTCAATTACTTCATCTGATGGCCCCAGAATTTTTGATTCAGGATCTGCCCCCAGCGTTTCAGTACAAGGAGTCTCCTCGTCTTTCATGAACGAATGGGAAATCACATGACAGCTCGCCACGCATTCTTCAGACTCATCAGATGAACTTTCTCCCTCATCTTCCTCTTGAAAGACGTGATTGAGGAACTCTTGGAATGTAATGGGAGTCTGTGCCTTCTGGTTGTATTCCTCCAGCGCGTCAATTTGTTTTTGTAAGTCCGAGCGCTTGTCGTCAGGCTTTACGGGCTTCTTAGATTTCTTCTTCTTCTTTTTCGAAGATTTTGATGGCTGGTTGCGAGTGCTTAAGCCACCACCATCGGTTTTTAGAGTTGTATGTGGCTTCAACATCCCCTCAATGACCTGCGGTTCCAACGGGTTCTTCCACCTAATCGCTGGACATGTCTGAAGATCGTTTAGCATCCTTTTTGTCTTGGCTGATAATACAACCTCCCAAGGAGCTTCTTCAACGACGGAGCATGTTGCCCCCGGCGTATTCGTCCCCTTAGAGGTGTGGGGCTGTGGGGGATTCACCTTCCATTTGTCAGATAACGCGAATTTGCCATGTCGGTACTGGTTTTCAAGCCAATTTTTGAAAACGTAGCAATCTTCGATCGGATGGCCCAGTACTCGATGATAAGGACAGTAGTTGGGCTCATTGACATCACTTGGTTGCAACGGACGTTTTGGATCCGGCAGATTTATGAGTCGGTTGCGCAACGCCAGCTCGAATAACCTTCTCGTTTTATCGCGGGGAAAAGAGTAAGAACGTCCCATCCTCTCCTCAAGGGTTACATACGGACGCATATTATTTTGACGAACAACCGACTTCGAGTCGCTCGGTTGTTGTTGAGCATTAGCGACAACGATCGCTTTTCCCTTCCCTTTGTCATTTCGGGAGTCCGGCTTTGGAAGAAGGGGTTTATGGCCTATCTGATCCATTTGCGCTAGTTTGTCAATCAAGGCTTGGAAGGTAGTCGGCTTGAAAAACATCATAAATTACGAGATGGTTGCTTGCGGATCAAGGGTTCCCACAAACATACCCACCGCAGGAGCTTCTTCAATGCGCTGCTCGCACTTCGACCATAAGTTCTGCCATCGTATAGCGTACTGAACCCACGTCTCGCCTGGCTTTACCCTGGCGTTAATCAGTGCTGTCATCGGGGTGCGTTCACTGGCGCTTGCAAAACGCTGAGTAAACAGCAGCTCCATCTCCGCGAAGGTTTTAATAGAGTCGTTCGGGAGCTCAGAGTACCACTTGAACACCGTATCTGATAAGCTTCCAACAAACTGGCGAAGCAACAGCTTGTCGTCACCGCCGGTGTTGCCGCAGAGTGCCCTGAACTGGGCAATGTGCTGGTGAGGATTGCCTGTCCCCTTGTAGACATGGAACTTGGGAATTGTGTAACCCGGCGGGTACTTGATTTGATCGTACCAACTCGGATATGGCCGCCCCGTTTTTACGACCTGGCCAGCTGCTTCAGCCGCGTGATGAACCCGTATTTGTTGGGCTATGTATTCGTCCAAATCAGCTTTAGAGATTGTATCCTCTTTAGCCGTTGACAGAGCTGGCGGAGGATTTGATGTCTCTCCCTTATCGTCTCCAAGGACGATCGGAGGCTCTTCGGCCGGAGGATCTTGTTGTATCATCATCCCTACCATGTCTTGGAAGAGGAGGCCCATACGCTGTATGTTGGCTGCTTGTTCAACAGCCTCTTTGTCCTTCTTCTCCAATATTCGACAAAGGAATTCAGCGTCGGTTTCTTCCTCCTGGCGTTCATCCGAGGACGTTTCAGGGTTTTCTTTTGGCCCTGCAAGTGCGGCCATAGCATTCATCATTTCTTGGAGCTTCTGCTGTTGCTCCTGCGCCTTGGTCACTGATCGCGTAAGTGGTCGATGACCCGTAGATATGCGATTGTCCTCTTTACCAGACGCCACATAGACGGTATGAACTACAATGCCCCCTGACTTAGGGTGTTTGGGTTGACCACCTCGGATATTTATCGCCGGCGTGGGGTTTTTCTCCGGCCTCCTTCTTTTGTGGGCCGTTGAAGTTGAAGGGGCCATTGCAGTGGGCACCCTGGTGACTGTCATCCTTTCCTGTTTGATCGGACGGTCTTTTTCTTTTTGCACCTTCGTCTTCTTTTGTTGACGAGAGTGATCTGGGTCAATTACGGAGTCTTGAACTCTCCGCCAAACTTTATAAATTTTTGAAGACAGCCGTTGAGGGGGCTGTTCCTGTTTTGTTTCCGGAACTCTCTCCGCAGGAGAAGGAGATCTTTTCAGTGTAGCGGTTGGAGAGTTCTTCCGTACCCTCCTCAGCAGTTCAAAGCTGTTCCCAGTTGGAACAGCAGCGTTGACTAACACCACTGGAGCCGGTGGAGTTAGCCCTGAGGGGGAGTTTCCCCTGCCTTCCTCACTCGTTGCCAATGGCGACGTCGAGCATGACGAGCCGTCGGGACTGGCTCGGAGATTGAGACAGCTTCTTTTTGCCCCCTGTCTGAATGAGGCGTCGCTGGTGTTAACCTCTTAAAGACTGAAGTTGTCTTTTGAGGGATGATATTCAACCTGTCGAAGACAGATTCTCGAGCAGGGGCAGGAGCAGGAATCGTCAGTCTTGAAAAGACTGACTTTTTGACAGGGGAAACCGCCTTGACGACTTCTGGAGCAGCAGTTATTGCCTTCCTTGGGACAGTCAATTTAGAGTTGTGATCCATCCTGGCGAAAACAGAGGCTGTTGGTTTGGTCGTTGGCGATCCGTTGACAGGAGCCGTCGTAGCAGTGAGCCGGTCGAAGACCGACTTCTTGTTCACTTTCGGTGCAGGTATTGGCATAGAGAAGCTTGTAGGCGGGATCATGGTCCCGAAAAACTGGCCGGTGGTGGCCTGGGTCACCTGATCTACCGGCCGAGTGAGGAAGGAGGCCGCTTGGGGCCCATATGCTACACCTCCGGGGGAGGTGGAGCGTCCGTTGCAGTGGCACTTCGAGCAGTTGGTGCAGTTAGAGGCCATTGATGCTTGAGTTCTGCGCCAGGCAAAAGACCAAATCTTAGTAACTTGAAATCCAAAGGCAACCATTTAACAAACCGCGATTGGTTCGCGAGGACGACATACGAAGTGTGGAGTGGAAAGAGGAAAAGGTCCCACCGGGCGTGCCAGAATCTGTTCCCCTCCGAAAGACGGACGACGACATAGGACGTCTTGCCTGAGATTCGGGGCAGATGCTATTTGGTTTTATCCGTCCACCTCTCCAAAGATGCCAAGTTGATTTATGGCACCGTGTATCGGAGGTTTAGACAGATGCGGCCGATGTAGCAGACTTCGTCAGATTCCCCCTCGCTAGAGGGGTTTTTGATTGTGGGGACGCTTTTCCCTGCAGGCGCAAGCCCCTGCAGTTAATTACGCTACCGCATCGCGGTAGCCACTTTCTCCTTCTCTAGAATTTCACTTCATGTCGTGTGTGTGTTTGTTCTTTTTGTGGTTGCCCGTGGATTGTATACGGAGACTAGGTTATGCCGTCGCCCGTAGGACGTGGATTAGTCCAAATCCGTATTTACTTAGATTTGGGTTTGGTGTTTTAGTTTAAGGATACGTTAGCCGTGTTGAGTTGAGGCTAAGATCAACTTAAACGTTCGTTAAGGATACGCTAGTCCTGTTTGAGACTAAGATCTACTTAACGGGATCGTCTGAATCCATTTAATACATGGCCATCGGGACTCGTCACCTCTCTGACGTCGTTGAAGGATTACAACGACATGTGTCATAGGAGTTCAGAGATGTACCCTTGAACCAAAGTTAATTTGGAGTTTTATAGTCCATTTGAATGTTTAAGAATACGTTAGCCGTGTTTGGGGCTAAGATCGACTTAAACGGGATCGTTTAGATCCGGCAAAAGAGCATTTGGGGCTCTATTGTTCTAGTTTAGGGACGTAGTGGTCCATAGGTAGTTTAAGGACGTTGCGGTCCGTTGCCAGTTTAGGGACGTGGTGGTCTATGTTCCAGTTTAGGGACGTGGTGGTCCGTATTAATTCCAGTTTAGGGACGTGGTGGTCTATGTTCCAGTTTAGAGACGTGGTGGTCCAACATTAGTTTAAGGACGTTTCGGTCCAACATTAGTTTAAAGACGTTTCGGTCCACGAGTTTAAGGACCCCGCAGTCCATATTGATGTGTGGTCGTCGGGACCCGTCACCTCTCCGACATCGTTGAAGGATTACAACGATGGGTGTCAGAGGAGTTCGGATATGTACCCTCGAACCAATCGTAAATTGATTTAAAGAGCAGCCGTGCTCAGTCAATTTAATTTAAGGACTTACGGCCAAAATTGGGCTAAGTCCAGTTGAAAATGTCCACATTTTGTTTGCATTTGGCCTGTTAGACCTTTGTTTGGGATTTCCCTTTTTTGGAATGATGCATAGCATTTATGCTCATTTTGACTGGGCTCTGCCCTTTTTATTATCATGCAGAGCATTTGTTTTGGTCCATTGGACCTCTCAATTGGACTCTACCCTTTTAAATAATGCATAGCATTATTTTTGGTCTGTTTAAACTTTTGACTTGGGCCTGGCCCTTTAGGAAATGCATTGAATTTATCAGGCGCTTTGCGCCGATCAGAGAGCGCAAGCGCTTGTAGTGTTGACACGTGTCGCGCAAGCTCAGTGCGCTGCGCTAATGCGCTATGCTTGCGCTGTTGACACGTGGCACGCTCTGGTGGCTTAGCGACAATCCAAGAGCGCAACAGCGCAGTTTGCAAGTGCAAGGCACTATGATTTAAGAATCTTTTAGATTCAAGAACCAATGGTTCATAAGAAGTAGTGCAAAGCACTATTCGTTTCCTTGATCTAATTTAGATCAAAGAAAAAACAAGTTTTTTCTTTTTATTTCAAGAACCAAAGGTTCATAAAAGTGCAAAGCACTATTTTTTTTTATTTTTGTTTCTTCTTGTTTTAAAGAACCAGTGGTTCATAAGAAGTGCAAAGCACTGTTTATTATATGAAGATCGTTGATCCGGTTTTTAGATCAATGATCTATTAGAAGAAATTTCTTCTCTCTTGTGAAGGTTTTTACCTTTTTCTTGAAATTTTTCTCAGAGTTCTCTCTGTTGGAAGCTCTTGATTTTTCAAGAAATGTTGATGCCTTTGAATTGAGGTCTGGGGTCCTTTTTATAGTGCCCATAAATTTGTTAAAGAGATCTTCCTCTGAGTGATTTGGGGAATTTTCCCCACCGTTGGATCTTTGATCCAAGGGCTTCTGTTTTACAGAAGAAAATCTTCTTGTTTTAATAAGAACAGAAAATATTTCTTTAAAATTTCAATTCTGTTTTGCGCAAACGCCCCAGCGCTCGACACGTGTCGCGCAGCGCTTGCGCAGCTGTGCTTGCGCAACTGCGCAGACACGTGTCGTGCAGCGCAGCGCTTGCGCAGCTGTGCTTGCGCAACTGCGCAGACACGTGTCGCGCAGCGCAGCGCTTGCGCAGCTGTGCTTGCGCAACTGCACAGACACGTGTCGCGCAGCGCAGCGCTTGCGCAGCTGTGCTTGCGCAACTGCACAGACACGTGTCACGCAGCGCAGCGCTTACGCAGTTGTGCTTGCGCAACTACGCAGACACGTGTCATGCAGCGCAGCGTTTGCGCAACTGAAACGTTGCTTCCTTTACTTTTTGTTTTTTTAAAAGGGCCTTGCTCTGATTGGACGCACTGATTTGGGCGTTGTGCTGACGCATCAACTTCTGACACGTGGCATCCTGCGCACAACGCAGAGGATCTGAAGCGTTGCTTCATTTATTAGCATTTAGATTTTCAAAGTAGAGCTTTGCTCTGATTGGGGGAAGATGAAGCGTTGCTTCATCTCCCACCTTGGAATTTGAACAGAGCTTTGCTCTGATTGGGGTAAACAGCGACGCTTGTGAACTTTCATAACGAAAGCATCGTTGAGTCTTGGGTTAACCACTGCAGGAAGATTGAGGCCTGCCTGCATGAGCTTGATCTTAGACGTCCTGCTCCTGAGATGTTGGCTTTGAACTCGTAGCGGGCTGCATGGGTTGAGCAGAGCGTGTCCTTCCTCCGCCATTTTGAACAAGAAGCGATCTTGAGGCGGAAGGAACGTGAGGAGGCTTCGGGTGAATCTGCCCTGTTGCGTGCCCAAGTTGAAGCGAATGCCGCGCAACTGAGAGCCGTCTTTGACAATTTGCAGCGATGCATTTCGGACGGGCTGGTATTGAGGAAGAAGCTCGACTCCATTGAGCGGGTTACTCAAAGTCGCGAAGCTGCCCAACGGGAAGTCAATGAGAAGGTTTCATCATGCTTGCAGCAAAGGGCTTGCGTCGAAGCGAAGCTGGCCCCAGTGGCTGACCATGAAAAGGAATTGAAAGAAGTGCGTGAGCAATTTGCTGACTTATTGAAAACGCCTCCTTCTCAGTAGCTGTTTTGTATAGATTGAACACTTGTAATCTTTGAATAACATGTATCCATTTTTTTTATCCTTTCTTATGATTCAACTTGTACTCCATTGAATTCATGAATAAAAGCTACACATTTTGTTCTACTGTTACTCTCTTCTCTTTGCTGTGTCGTTGCCATGTGATTTTAGCAAGTGTGGCCTGTAGATAGTAAGTGACGGTCCATCTTGGACTCTTTGCAGGGCAACGATGGCTTAGGAAACAGGTTCAGGTCTGCTGCCTAAGACTTTTCAATTTTATGAGCCGTGAGGGTCTCATAAAGAATTTTCTCCCTACAGGTCAAGAGGATCTCTCAGGTGTATTTTCTCCTTAGGAATCGTGAGAATTCCTAAGTGTGTTTTCTCTTGAGAGTCGTAAGGATCTCCCGAGAGAATTTTCTTCCTTACAAGTCGAGAAGACTTATAAGTGGTTGTTTCCTTTCTTGTCGATGTTTGACTTAGGAGAGTGTGGCCTGTAGAAAATCTACCTTGACTTCTCTGCGAGACAATGATGGCTTGGGAGACAGGGTTATGATCTGCCACCTAAGACTTTTCAATTTTATGAGCCGCGAGAGTCTCATAAAGAATTTTCTCCCTACAGGTCGAGAGGATCCCGTAGGTGTATTTTCTTCTTAGGAATCGTGAGGATTCCTAAGTGTGTTTTCTCTTGAGAGTCATAAGGATCTCACAAGAGAGTTTTTCTCCTTACAAGTCGAGAGGATTCATAAGTGTTCGATGAGTTGACCTGCTTTCGGGTCAAAGCATTGCTTTGACGGGGAGTTCGAGGGTTTACTTTGGCTGTTTCCCACGGAGTCAGGATTGACTGTGGCCGTGTTCTACGGGGCCAGGAGGGGTTGACTTTATCCGCATTTCACTGTGTCAGGTGTTGACTTTATCCGCATTTCACGGTGTCAGGGGTTGCTATGGCCGTTTCCCACGGGGTCAGGATTGACTTTAGCCATGTTCTACGGGACCAGGATGTGCTCTGGCTGTTTCCCACGGGTCAGGATTGAGTTTAGCCGTGTTCTACAGAGCCAGGATTTGCTCTGGCTGTTTTCCACGGGGTCAGGATTGACTTTAGCCGTGTTCTACAGGACCAGGATTTGCCCTGGTCGTTTCCCACGGGGTCAGGATTGACTTTAGCCGTGATCTACAGGACCAGGATTTGCTCTGGCCGTTTCCCACGAGGTCAGGATTGACTTTAGCCGTGTTCTACGGGACCAGGAGGTGCTCTGGGCATTTCCCACGGGGTCAGGATTGACTTTAGCCGTGTTCTACGGGACCAGGATTTGCTCTGGCTGTTTCCCACGGAGTCAGGATTGACTTTAGCCGTGTTCTACGGGACCAGGATTTGCTATGGCCGTTTTCCACGGGGTCAGGATTGACTTTAGCCGTGTTCTACGGAGCCAGGATTTGCTCTGGCCGTTTCCCATGAGGTCAGGATTGACTTTAGCCGTGTTCTACGGAACCAGGAGGTGCTCTTTCGGTTGTCTGTGAACCGTCGAGGTTTGGAACAAGGACTTTGCCATGGCTCCAAGGTTGATTGTCGCGTCTGAATCCTGCTGGAATGAGGAGGAACGCTGTTGGTGATCTCTAGGCTGTCTGTGAACCGTCGATTTGGAACATGGACTTTGTCATGGCTGCAAGGTTGATTGTCGCGTCCGAATCCTGCTGGAATGAGGAGGAACGCTGTAGTGGGTCTCTAGGCTGTCTGTGAACAAAAGAGATTTGGAACAGGGACTTTGCCATGGCTCAAAGGTTGATTGTCGCGCCTGAATCCTGCTGTAATGAGGAGGAACGCTGTTGGTGATCTCTAGGCTGTCTGTGAACCGTCGAGATTTGAAACAGGGACTTTGCCATGGCTCCAAGGTTGATTGTCGCGTTTGAATCCTGCTGGAATGAGGAAGAACGCTGTTGTGGGTCTCTAGGCTGTCTGTGAATCGTCGAGATTTGGAACATGGACTTTGCCATGGCTCCAAGGTTGATTGTCGCGTCTGAATCCTGCTGGAATGAGGAGGAACGCTGTTGTGGGTCTGCAAGCTGTCTGTGAACCGTCGAGATTTGGAACAGGGACTTTGCCATGGCTCCGAGGTAGTCTCTAGGTTGTCTGTGAACCGTCGAGATTTGGAACAGGGACTTTGCCATGGCTCCGAGGTAGTCTCTAGGTTGTTTGTGAACCGTCGAGATTTGGCTCTCTTTCTGATGGAGCCTGGTGGAAAGGTATGGTTCCCTTTTTGTTTGTGCCCCTGGATTGTATACAGGGATCGATGTGATCTCACCTGTAGGGCAAAAAGTTTTATTTTATATATTTTTTCTTTCCGCGATGCTCTATCATTTTAGCTCTTATATCGCGAAAGTCGCGATTGCCCAATCATTTCGGCTATTTTTCACGGTGTCCAATCATTTCGGCTATTTTTTCTTTTTACTTGCTGCTTTTTATTGTGAGTTGCCCAACCATTTCGGCTATTTTGTATGCATATATTTTACTTGCTGATTTTGTTGCAAGTTGCCCCATCATTTTGGCTATTTCATATGCATTTATGGCTCGCTGACTTTTCGCTGCGAGTTTAGGATTTGATACCGATTTAGGCATCAGCATCGCTACAGCTGGGATATTACCAGGAGCGAATTATCATTTGCCTCTGTCGATGTCGAACATAGGTGGCTTAGCAAACATGGTTAGGATCCCGCTGACTAAAACTTTTTGACTTTACGAGCCGTAAGGGCCTCATAAAGGTACTTCTCCTTACGAGTCGTGAGGATCTCGTAGGTGCGTGTTCTCCTTAAGAATCGTGAGGATTCCTAAGTATGTGTTCTCTTATAAATCGTAAGGATCTTACAAGAGTGTTTTCTCCTTATAAGTCGAGAGGACTTACAAGGGTCGTCCACTGTGTAAACATATCCCTAGTCACGGGTAGGAATTTGTTAGGGAAATGTTTATTCGCGCCCGTGGATTGTATACAAGGGTCAGCATTGAACTGCTTGTAGGGCAATCTGGGGATTGTGATGGCTTAAGAACAGGTTCAGATCCCTGTAGCTTAAAGCTTTTGAATCTTATGAGTCGTGAGGGTTTCATAAGAGGGTTCTCCTTACGAGTCGTGAGGATCTCGCAAGTGTAATTTCTACTTAGGAATCGTGGGATCCCTAAGTGTGTTTCTCCTTTGTGAGTCGTAAGGATCTCACGCATGTGGTTTCTCCTTACAGGGTCGAGAGGACCTTGCAAGTGTCTTTTAACGAGATTGCACCCTTTCGGATTTTCACAAAACTCGATGGTAGTCCTGCTGTTTTTACTCATGGAGCCTTTTCGGGTTTTCTTCCGTGCCCATTTCGCTTATGGACGTATCGTTTTTTTTGTCAGCCTTGGGATGCTGCCGTCCGTAGTAGTTTATAGACGTTTCGGTCAACAGCCAGTTTTAGGACATAGTGGTCCATCGTTAGTTTAGAGACGTTTCGGTCCGTTTGTCGGCTACTACTTATAGAGTTTGGGCTTAGGAAGATAGCGAGCGGACATAGGCGTCGTCATCTATCGTTGACCTAGGCCGTGACTCGTCAGGCATAGTGTTTTTTTAGGAAGCGACCGTTTATTGGCCTGAAAGGTTTTTCACCATGCATGTCCATGAGTAGATAGGTTCCACCCTGGTAAACTTTGTCTATGATGTATGGGTCTTCATAGTTCGGCTCGAATTTCCCCCGTTTGGCACGATTGGGGATCATAGGTCTTTTGACCACTAGCACGAGTTCGCCTTGGCGGAATGTTCTCGGCCTAGTCAATCTTTCGTATGAGCGCGTCATCTTTTCTTTATAAGCCTCCAGCTTTTGTTGCGCCATGAGCCGGGTTTCATCAAGGGCGTCGAGCTCCTCAAGCTGAAGGTGAGCATTTTCTTCGTCTGTTAGTTCGTAGTGAACCGACACTCGTAGAGAGGGTAACTCTATTTCGAGGGGGAGTACCACTTCTGTGCCGAATACCAATGCATACGGTGTTGTGTTTGTGGCCGTTTTGAATGTAGTTCGATACGCTCAGAGAGCTTCATGCAGTCTCTCGTGCCAGTCCTTCTTATTTTTGTACACCGTCTTTTTCACGATCTTCGTCAAGGTCTTGTTGAAAGCCTCAGCTAGACCGTTGGCTCGGGGATAATAGACCGAAGAATATCTCTAGTCTATATTATGCTGTTGTATGAAGCGGCTGATCTTGTGGCTTCTGTAGGCTGGCCCGTTATCGGAGATAATCCGTCGTGGAGTGCCGAACCGGTAGATGACGCGTGTCTTGAAGAAATGGAGGATATTCTCCATCTTCACCTCTCTTAGTGGTACTGCTTCTGCCCACTTGGAGAAGTAATCGGTTGTTACTAGTATAAACCGATGCCCTCTGGACGATGCCGGTTCAATGGGCCCGATTATGTCAGTTCCTCACATTTCGAACGGCCAGCTAGCCACCGTTGGATGTAGCGGATTTGGATGTTGGTGGATAAAGACCCCGTGAATCTGGCACGAGTGGCACTGCTTCACGTATTCGAGGCATTCTTGGATCATCGCGGGCCAATAGTAGCCCATCTTTTTAATCTTTAGTTTCATCTTTGGCCCGGCTCGTGAGAATCGCAGAGTCCGTCGTGAGTTTCTTGGACGACTTTCCTTGCCTCTTCAGGTCCCAGGCATCTTAGCTAAAGAGAATCAAATGATCTCTTATACAGAGTATCATTGACGAAGGCAAAAGACAGAGCTCGTTTCATGAGTCGATGTCTTGAGGACGCATCTTCAGGTGTTCGACGGGATTTGAAGTAGTCTGTAAAGACTTCCCTCCAATACTTAGCCTTTTCTTGGTCTTTTATTTGAAGGGCATTGTTCAGTTGATAAAACTGCACATTTGTTATTACATTTTTCCTACCATTTCTATATTAAAAAAGGTCTTTATTATAATATATCATACATATGAGGGTTTATCTGTAAAAATACCATTTTTCATGTGTTGATATACTATAATTAGCATTTGGTAGGAAAATGTATGCAAATAATATCATTGACCAAATCCTAGTAGAACAAAGTCTACTAAATATTATTTGAGTTGTTGTGCAGAATTTTCAGGTCTAAAATCAAGGAAATCAAGTTGTTAAAACATACCTGCCTAATTAAGAAATCAAAACTTAGAAATCAAGTCTGGCAGCAACTACGAGAAGATTTCCAAGTTCCAAAGCTTCCAAAGATTGCCACATGTCATAAGGATCTACCCACATAAAGATGATGAGTAGATCTCCACCATTGGCTGCGGATCCGCGGCCAAACCACCCTATTGGCCGCGGATCCGCCGCAATACAGAGGAGTTAGGGGCTGCACTTTTTGGGGGTGAATCTTTGCTGTTAACTTCCATATTTGGAAGCAAAGGTTCTGGCTTTGGGACTATAAATAAAGACCGAGAGCCTCTTGGAAAAATCATCAAGTCGACGCGATCACAAAGTCCAAGACGGCTCACGCATCCAGACTGATCATCAACTGTTCGTCTACCTCCTTGGAAGAGATCGAGAAGCAAACTAGTCTTTGTAATCATTTTCTAAGGAATCAAAGTGTAATGAATATTGTTGATTAATAAAGGTAGCTTTCTTTTTCTTATTCTATTTCTTCGTAGTTTAATTATGCAGTTTCTCTCCATCTCTTTTTCTCCCAACATGCGCGAGTAATTCTCCGCTTGTTACGGTTCGTAGGATTAGGGTAGGCTAATGGATGATGAACATCTCTAAACTCTTTTTAAGTCTTATAAAGTTTATAAACTTTATCAAAAGAATCATTAACATCCTAATCGGGCGTGCTAACAATTCATTGTTAGTCCCGACCGCGATTAGAGATTAGATTAATGATTGTTTTGGTAAAGGCTAGATATCAACGGAGTTCCGTGTCGAGATAGGGGTTAAGAGTGGGATTCATTTTCCCTCCAGAAACCCTAATCTACACGCATCATTGTCGTTCTAGTTTTAAATCTATTAAAGGATAGAAAAAGTAATTTTTAATTAATCATCCATAACTACTAAATCCTAACGAACCCTACAAGCCCCTTCTTACATTAACTACATCCATAAATAATCTAGATCTATATTTTGCATTAGTGTTTAACGTAGATCTAGAAACCATTCTACAATATTCTTTATTCCCCCCCTCTCTCAACACATCTAAAGTAAGAATAAAAGATTCAACGTTTCTCAGAGGACGACCCGTACTCACCTCGGTCCAGCTACACGCGACATCGTTGTAGTATAGTGGTGAGTATTCCCGCCTGTCACGCGGGTGACCCGGGTTCGATCCCCGACAACGGCGCCATTTGATTGGTTCGAAAAAGTTGTGTGTTTGTAGTGTAACCACTATACTACAACGATGTCGCGTGTAGCTAGACCGAGGTGAGTACGGGTCGTCCTCTGGGAAACGTTGAATCTTTTATTCTTACTTTAGATGTGTTGAGAGAGGGGGGGAATATAGAATATTGTAGAATGGTTTCTAGATCTACGTTAAGTACTAATGCAAAATATAGATCTAGATTATTTATGGATGTAGACAATATAAGAAGGGGCTTGTAGGGTTCGTTAGGATTTAGTAGTTATTGATGATTAATTAAAAATTACTCTTTCTATCCTTTAATAGATTTAAAACTAGAACGACAGTGATGCGTGTAGATTAGGGTTTCTAGAAGGAAAAGGAATCCCACTCTTAACCCTTATCTCGACATGGAACTCCGTTCATATCTAGCCTTTACCAAAACAATCATTAATCTAATCTCTAATCGCGGTCGGGACTAATAATGAATTGTTAGCGCGCCCGATTAGGATGTTAATGATTCTTTTGATAAAGTTTATAAACTTTATAAGACTTAAAAAGAGTTTAGAGATGTTCATCATCCATTAGCCTACCCTAATTCTACGAACCCTAACAAGTGGAGAATTACTCGAGCATGTTGGGAGAAAAAGAGATGGAGAGAAATTGCATAATTAAACTACGAAGAAATAGAATAAGAAAAAGAAAGCTACATTTATTAATCAACAATATTCATTACACTTTGATTCCTTAGAAAATGATTACAAAGACTAGTTTGCTTCTCGATCTCTTCCAAGGAGGTAGACGAACAGTTGATGATCAGTCTGGATGCGTGAGCCGTCTTGGACTTCGTGATCGCGTCGACTTGATGATTTTTCCAAGAGGCTCTCGGTCTTTATTTATAGTCCCAAAGCCAGAACCTTTGCTTCCAAATATGGAAGTTAACAGCAAAGATTCACCCCCAAAAAGTGCAGCCCCTAACTCCTCTGTATTGCGGCGGATCCGCGGCCAACAGAGGGGTTTGGCCCCGGATCCGCGGCTAATGGTGGAGATCTCCTCATCATCTTTATGTGGGTAGATCCTTATAACATGTGGTAATCTTTGGAAGCTTTGGAACTTGGAAATCTTCTCGTAGTTGCTGCCAGACTTGATTTCTAAGTTTTGATTTCTTAATTAGGCAGGTTTGTTTTAACAACTTGATTTCCTTGATTTTAGACCTGAAAATTCTGCACAACAACTCAAATAATATTTAGTAGACTTTGTTCTACTAGGATTTGGTCAATGATATTATTTGCATATATTTTCCTACCAAATGCTAATTATAATATATCAACACATGAAAAATAGTATTTTTACAGATAAACCCTCATATGTATGATATATTATAATAAAGACCTTTTTAATATAGAAATGGTAGGAAAAATGTAATAACAAATGTGCAGTTTTATCAACTGAACAGGCATCGTCATCCTTCGTAGCCTGCTGAAGGAGGCGCTGCGTCCTGGATTTCTCGTAGATGGCCATTCGCGGCTATGATCATCCCGGACCTTTTGACCCGCCTCTCTTATTAGCTTGTCTATCTGTTCTTCAAACGACGTACTAGGCATTTTCATGGCGGAACCTTGTTTTGGTTCAGGGTTAGCGTCTTTTAAAAGAGCATCCCCTTCTTCATCGAAGTCATGTATAACGTAGCAGCCATGGAATCGCTCTCGTTTCTTGGATCGGACATATCCAAGCCCGGTCGTTTCTATTCTCCCGTTGGGCAGTTTTCGCTGAGTTCCGGGAACGTTCTAGATCGTTTTGTAGAACTGAGCTTTCCGAGCAGTCTGTTTGAAGGGTACGCCTTGGCGCCTCAACAGCTTTTTTAATCTTCTGTGTAGTATCTGGGCAGACGGATGGGCTGGAGCCTGTCAAGAGTAGAATCGGCACCATTCCAAATTTCTTTCTCCACTTTGGTTTCCGCGGATCGATAAAAGAGGATCGCCTTTTCATCTTTTTACCTGGGAGGGACGCAGAATGTCTGCAGTTCCTGCACACTATAGGTATCAAGTGCGTCGAGTTCTTTGTAATGCTCTTGCGGAACCATGGCGATTTGCAAACTCCGATCATCGTCAGCGAAGGCTTGTATCGATGGCCGAACAGAAAATACGGAATTGACCTCATCTTTCGAGTTGCTGCCGAAGACCAGAATAGGGGTGGACGGTCCTGGCTTATTGCATTGGGGTGGCCCTGAATAAACTATTTCTTCTTCCTCCTTGGTATCACTCCCGAAGACCGGAATAGTGGTGATAGCTTTGTTCTTCGGTTTGTGACATCTTTCCGTATCTTCGAAATCTGGTAAGAAGTATTTTGCATCTTCGTACTTTCGGACTTCATTCACGGAGAATGGGTTCAACTCCCCTGTCACGATATACTCGAGACCATCCTTGAAATACTTCATACACTGATGTTGTGTAGAAGGGATGATGTTATACTCGTGTAACCAAGGCCTGCCGAGCAAAGCATTGTAGCATGTCTTGGCGTCAATGACGTGAAATTTAATGTCCGTGACGAGCATGCCAAAGTTTAACGTCAGTATCACAGACCCGGGCGTCCTTGATGACTGGGAGTCAAACCCGGAGATAGTGATCTTATCCCGTGTGAGGTGTTGAACGCTCATGCAGATTTCCTTCAACACTCTTACATTGAGGAGGTTAACGGAGGACCCATTGTCAACCAGGATTTTGCCTATCTTGATATCATGACAATATCCGGAGATGTAAAGGGGACGGTTATGCTCCCACGTCCCGAGGAGGAGATCTTCATCGCCGAAGGTGATATCGGCTGTATGCACTTCTTCCAGCTCGTCCTTCATCTTTTCTTCGGAGAGGAAAGCCTGGAACTGTTCGGGCTCTTGTAGTGCCTTGATCAGGGAATCTCTCGCCTCTTTAGATAGCAGAAAGGCGTCGAGAATGCTTAGCTGTGAGGGTAGCTTCCTCAGGTGTGCCAGAACGTTGTAATCCACCTTGTTTTTCTTGGGCGGGTCCTTGGCTGCCTGCTCTTCGACGACTCAATCATCAAGGGCGATATCCTCAGGGATATTTTCTTTCCCCTTATCCTTTTTATTCAATCTTTTGTTTGCAGGTCCGAGATTCTTTTCAGGTAGCGTGCGATTGCGCAGCTGAATGTTCTCGCAGCTCTTCGGTTCTTCCTCTTTTCCTGAGGTGGATTCTTTGAAGAGAGGGCCGAGAGTCATTTCTTCTTCAGAATCGCTCCCGAAGATGAGAACTTGTGATCCCCTGCTTTTTTTCTGATTTAAAATCAGGAAAGTTACGGAAGAGGCATCACGTGCTACCACGTGACCAGCAGTCACGTGTTGGCACGTGACAATTAAAAGCAGCGGCAAAGGTAGATTCAGTTCCTTGATTAAATCAAAGAAAAGGCTCCAGAAAAGGGTCACGTGCTCACACGTGACCAGGGGTCACGTGTTGGCACGTGACGGCTGAACAGCGGCAATAAGACAAAGCGCAGAAAGCAGAAGAAAGCTCGTTCCAAGGGGTCACGTGCCAACACGTGACCAGGGGTCACGTGCCTACACGTGACCAGGGGTCATGTGGTCTCAAGCCTATCTATTTAACAGAATTAAATTCTGAACAGCATTCTAATCTTTCCAATGGGGAATGCTTATTTGAAACCGATTGGATTAAAGATTTAAAGGTGATTAAATATCACCTATCTATGGAAAAATCTTGAACTTGGAAAGATTTCCCCTTAAAATCTAACCGAAACAACAGAAGAATATCTTTGGATTTAAAATCCAATGGTGAATAAAATTCACCTAATAATCCAAAGGTCCAAATAAATGATGAATGCAAATCAAATCTCTAATGAATACAAATCAGATCCCTCAATGAATGATTCATCGAAACTAATCGATTCTGCTCCTTCTCCTATAAATAGGAGCCAAGGGAGAAAGGGAGAGAGATCTAGATACAAAGATCGAGAGACAGGGATCCATATACAGAGAGATAGAGAAAAAAGAGAGAGAGCCTTGAGACTTTGGGAGAATTTGATCTTCTGCAAAAAGAAAACCCTAGGTAAGAAAGGAAAGGCTTTTAAAAGAAAAAGAGAATTTAATTCTCAAAAAGAGTTTAACTCTTATATTAAAAAAAAGAACTTAGTTCTCTCTTTAGTGGAGGATCTGCAAAGTGCACATCTCCCCATGAATTGAGAATTTAATTCTCATTGGGTTGAGATCCTGCCATGTAGATCCAAAACATAGGGAGGGAATGGAAGTTTGAGAATTTAATTCTCATATAACTATAGGAATTTAATTCCTTCAAAATGAACAGAACCAGGGTTTAACCCTAGTTAAGAAATCAAATCCGTCAAAATGACAGGACTTCAGTTCCTCACATGAATGGGAATTCAATTCTCACAGAAGATAAGTTAGAGTTCAACTCTATCTAAGAATATAATCCTTCAGAAGAAAACAGGAATTTAATTTCTCTAAAGTTTATTGCTAGGGTTTAACCCCATGAAGAATTTAATTCTTAAAGAAGATAAACGCATTCTCAAACAGGCAAAGAAACAGGGTCGCGTGCTACCGCGTGACCCCTGAAAAGGTCCACAGAGAAGGGTTTTGAGACAACTCCCCACGTGCCCCACGTGACCCCTAGCAGAAGCTCTAACAGACGAACACTTAAATGCCCATCACGTGACAGCACGTGACGCTCCAAAATACTCAATACTCTCGGCAGAACAAATAAAGAGAGGGCGCTCTCACGTGCTACCACGTGACCCCTCTTTCCTTAGTATTTA
The DNA here is from genome assembly GCA_030015575.1 of Agapanthus africanus. Taxonomy (NCBI): domain Eukaryota; kingdom Viridiplantae; phylum Streptophyta; class Magnoliopsida; order Asparagales; family Amaryllidaceae; genus Agapanthus; species Agapanthus africanus. The sequence goes on from CM057338.1 coordinate 29,320,239, forward strand.
ACACCAAATCGAAACCTCTGTATCTAGTGTTTAACACCGATTCGCTTTAGTGTTTAACACCAATTAAAAAAACTCTCTTTGCAGTGTTTAACACTAAACTTCTTAGTGTTTAACACTGAATTAAATTTCAGTTACCATTAATTTGGAATCTCTCTTTTCAGTGTTTAACACTGATCTGCTTTAGTGTTTAAACACTAGCTTGAAACCTCTCTGGCCAGTGTTTAACACTGACCTGCTTTAGTGTTTAACACTAATTTGAAAGCCCTGTTGCTAGTATGTGACACTGATTATCTTTTGGCGTTTAACATCAGTTTGTCAATCTCATTCCCAGTGTTCAACACTGTTGGTCTCTAGTGTTTAACACTAGCTTTAGCCCAATTGGCTAAGTTTCCAGAGGCAAAGCCTCTCCTTCAATGGACCAACAGAGGGCCCATATCCTAAGCATGATTGGACTTAGCCCAAGCTGGCCATAAGTCCTCAATTCAGACTTAACTGAGCCAATGGGCTCATAATGTGATTAATTGGTCTTGGTTCTAAATTGGGCCAACGACTATTTAATCTACCTCGGTTTAAGGGTACATCTCTTCACTCCTTTGATGCTTGGCATTGTAATTTCTCAACGTCTTCAAAGAGGTGACGGGTCCCGATGACCACACATTGATACGGACTGTGGGGTCCTTAAACTCATGGACTATGAGGTCCTTAACCTTGACCGGGATGTCTTAAAACTAACGACGGACTGTGGGGTCCTTAAACTTATGGACTATGAGGTCCTTAACCTTGACCGGGATGTCTTAAAACTAACATCGGACTGTGGGGTCCTTAAACCCACGGACTATGAGGTCCTTAACCTTGATCGTGATGTCTTAGAACTAACATCGGACTGTGGAGTCCTTAAACCCACGGACTACGACGTCCTTAACCTTGACCGTGATGTCTTAAAACTAACATTGGACTGTGGAGTCCTTAAATCCACGGACTACGACGTCCTTAACCTTGACCGCAACGTCTTAAAACTAACATTGGACCATAATGTCCTTAAACTATCTATGGACCGTAATGTCCTTAAACTACCTATTGACCGCAATGTCACTAAACTAAACAACAGGGCCTCCCCTTAAACTGCTCTCTTGTTGGATCTAAAACGATCCCGTTAAGTTGATCTTAGTCTAAACTTAGATTAACGTATTCTTAACAAACGTTTAAGTCGATCTTAGTCTCAAATGAGGCTAATGTATCCTTAAACCCAACCCCCAAACCCAAATCTAAGATAATACGGATTTGGACTAGTCCACGCCCTACGGGCGACGACATAACTCAGTCTCCGTATACAATCCACGGGCAACCAAACACAAAATAAATACACATGACACGAAGTGAAATTTTTGGAGAAGGAGAAAGTGGTTGTCGTAATACGGTAGCGTAATTAACTGCAGGGGCTTGCGCCTGCAGGGAAGAGCGTCCCCACAATCAAAAACCCCTCAAGTGAGGGGGAATCTGACGAAGTCTGCAACATCGGACGCATCCGTTTAAACCTTCGAAGCATGGTGCCATAAATCAACTTGGCATCTTCGGAGAGGTAGATGGATAACACCAATTAGCATCTGCCCCGAATCTCAGACAAGACGTCCCTGCGTCGCGCTGCCATTCGGAGGGGAACAGATTCTGGCACGCCCGGTGGGACCTTTTCCTCTTTCCACTCCACACTTCGTGTGTCGTGATTCGCGAACCAATCGCGGTTCGCTAATGGCTGCCCTTGGGTTTCGAAGTACTAAGATTTGGCGTTTCGTTTGCTGCAGAAAGCAAAAGAATCAATGGCTGGCAACTGCTCCAACTGCAAATGCAACCTACGCTCCGCCTCACCTGGAGGTGTAGCATATGGACCGCAGGCTGCTTCCCTATTCACTATGCCTGTGGAGCAAGTGACTCAAGCTACCACCGGTCTATTCTTTGGGACCATGCTCCCGCCGGTGAACATTAACATCCCAATGCCCGTACCGGAAGCGTCAAAGAAGTCAGTCTTTGATCGACTTGCTACTCCCACGGCCCCTCTCAGCGGGTCGTCCAGCTTCTCGGTCTTCGCCAGACTAGGCCAAAATTCCTTTGGGCCAACAATGAAGCTTACAATCCCAGAGAAAATTATTCCGAAGAGGATAGCCGTCCCTGCTCCTGAAGTCGTCAAGGCTGCTTCTCCTACCAAAGAGTCGGTCTTTACAAGATTGGCTGTTCCAGCTCCTGCTACCCAAAGGACAACGGTCTTTAACAGGATGACACCGGCAGCGACCCCCCACCTACACAGGGGGCAAGACGAGGCTATCACCCTCACCAAGACGGCTCCATCAGCACGACACGCTCGACGTCGTTACTGGCGCCGAGTGAGGAAGGCCGGAGGCAACTCCCCTCCTGGGCTAACTCCTCCAACCCCGATGACAGAGGTTAATACTGCTGTTCCAACTGGGAACAGCTTTGAGATGCTAAATAAGGTGCGTAGGAATTCTCCTACCGCGGAGCTAAAAAGGTCTCCCCCTCCGCTGAAAAAGGCCGCGGAAATAAAGCCAGAACAGCCCCAATCTCCTCAACGGCTGTCTTCCAAAATCTATAAAGTCTGGCGGCGGACCCGAGAGTCGGTGATCGATCCAAATTTCTCCCGCCAGCACAAGAAACTGAAGGTCCAACAGGAAGTCAGTCACCAGGCTAAGCCACGAAAAGCTGTCTGGGTGCCTACTTCAACGGCCCCCTCAACTTCCACTGCTCATAAAAAGAAGAGGCCAGAGAGGACCCCCGGGCCTGCAACGAAAGCTAAAAGCGCTGAGCCCAGACGCCCTAAGGCTGGGGGCAGGATGGTCCACACTGTATACATGGCGTTGTGGAAAGAAGATAGCCACGCGTCCACAGGTCATAGACCACTTACACGGTCGGTGACCAAAGCTCAGGAGCAACCGTAAAAGCTCCAGGAAATGATGATCGCAATGGCCGTGCTTACTGGACCGAAAGAAAGCCCCGAGGCATCCTCGGATCAGCAACAAGAACAGGAAACCGACGCCGAGTTCCTCCGGAGGATACTAGAAAAAAAAGATAGAGAGGCTGCAGAACAAGCGGCCAATATAAAGCAAATAGCCCATTTATTCCAGGACATGGTGGGAATGATGATACAACAAGACCCACCTGCTGAGGATCCTCCGATCATCCTTGAAGACGACAAGGGAGAGACGTCAAATCCGCCACCGGCTCTCTCAACGGCCAAGGAGGAGACAATCTCTAAGGCTGACTTGGACGACTATATAGCCCAGCAAATCCGGGTTCATCATGCGACTGAGGCAGCTGGTCAAGTCGTAAAAATGGGGCGACCATATCCGAGATGGTATGACCAAATTAAATATCCGTCGGGTTATACAATACCAAAATTCCACGTGTATAAGGGGACCGGCAATCCCCACCAACATGTTGCCCAGTTCAGGGCCCTTTGCGGTAACACCGGCGGTGATGATAAACTGTTGCTTCGCCAGTTCGTGGGCAGCTTATCAGAGACAGCGTTCGAATGGTATTCGGAACTCCCGAACGATTCCATCAAGACGTTCGCTGAAATGGAATTGCTATTCACCCAGCGATTCGCAAGCGCCAGCGAACGCACTCCGATAACGGTATTAATTAATGCCAGGGTGAAACCAGGCGAAACGTGGGTCCAGTACGCTATACGCTGGCGAAACTTGTGGTCAAAATGCGAACAACGCATTGAGGAAACGCCCACGGTGGGCATGTTTGTGGGAACCCTAGACCCTCATGCAACTATCTCCCAGTTTATGATGTTCTTTAAGCCAACCACGTTCCAGGCTTTAATCGATAAGTTGGCCCAGATGGACCAGATGGGTCACAGACCATCTCCCCCGAAGCCGGAGCCTCGGAGTGACAAGGGTAAAGGGAAGGCAACCTTCGTTGCGAACGCTCAGCAGCAGCCTAGTGCCCCAAAGCTGGCGGATCAACTGGAAGAAAGACGCCGGTATTATAATGAGAAGATGAAGCGCCCCTACTCGTTCCCGCGAGATAAGACGAAACGGTTATTTGAGCTGGCAGTACGCAACAGACTTATAAACTTGCCAAATCCAAGGCGACTGTCACAACCTACTGAGGTGAATAACCCCAATTATTGCCCTTGCCATCAAATGGTAAGTCACCCGATTGAGGATTGCTTCGTCTTCAAAGGATGGATTGAGGATCAATACCTCCAGGGAAAGTTTGCGCTGTCCGAAAAGTGGAAGGTAAATCCGCCACAGCCGCATACTCCTAAGAAAGCAGACACACCGGGGCCAACCTGTTCTTTCATTGAGGAAGCTCCATGGGAAGTCGTGCTATCGGCGAAAACCAGAAAAATGCTGAGCGATCTTCATGCGTGCCCAGCAGTCGAATGGAAGAACCCGCTTGAACCTCAAATCATCAAAGAGATACTAAAGCCGCGTCCACCTACGAGGAGCGGTGGTGATGGCCCAAGTACTCACACCCAACCGTCAAAATCTTCGAAGAAAAAGAAGAAGAAATCTAAGAAGCCCGTGAAGCCTGGAGACAAGCGCACGGATTTACAGAAACAGATCGACGCGCTGGAAGAGTACAATCAAAAGGCGCGGACTCCCGTCATGCTACAAGAGTTCTTCAACCACATCTTTCAAGAGGAAGATGATGGAGAGAGCTCATCGGATGAATCCGAGGGGTATGTGGCGAGTTGTCATCTGATTTCCCACTCGGAAGATGAGAAAACTCCTGGTACTGAGAAACTGGGGGCACAGCCTGAGCCAAAACTTGTATGGCCAACAGAGGGAATGATCGACGCCTTTCAAGACGAGATTCGTTTGAAGAGTAAAGCCGACCAGGAGCGTGAGATGGCTACATCGGAAGGAGCCAAGCGCAGGTGACTAAACGAAAGAGTCGGACCACTCCCGCCAGATCAGAAGATATCCGATGCGAATAAAAACGTGTTCAAGACGAGGAAAAGGTTTGCCAAAGCCATGTCAATGGGGATGAAGCTACCACCCTCGGAAGAGAACGCGTTCGATGGGGCGGAGAGGCACCCTAATTATTGCTCATATCATCGGAAGATTTCGCACCCCACTGAGGAGTGCGACGATTTTAAGATGTGGTGGCAAGGATATGTTGCTCACCGGCAACATTTTAAGCGTATGAAACACAGAACTCGTCGGGAGCAGAAAAGTACAACCGACAGGCACAAAAGAACTACCGGCAACTGTTACATGGTCGATGCCAGAGGGTCACAAGTTCTCACCTTTGGGAGCAACTCTGATGAGGAAATGGCTTTGGGCCCTCTCTTTAAAGAGTCCGTCTTAGGGAAAGAGGAAGAACCGGAGCTCTGCGAGAACATTCAGCTGCGCAATCACACGATCCCGGAAAAGAATCTCGGGCCCGCAAATAGAAAAGATAAGGGAAAGGAAAAGGTCACTGAGGATATCACCTTAGATGACCAAGTCATGAAAGAGCTGACTGCCAAGGACCCTCCCAAGAAGGGTAAAGTGGACTACAACATCCTAGCGCACCTAAGGAAGCTACCTTCTCAGCTCAGCATTCTCGATGCCCTCTTATTATCCAAAGAAGCGCGGGATTCATTAATCAAGGCGCTATAAGAACCCGAGCAGTTCTATGCCTTCCTCGCCGCAGAAAGGATGAAGGATGAACTGGAAGAAGTGCACACGGCCAACATCACTTTCGGTGACGAAGACCTTCTCCTCGGGACGTGCGACCACAACCGTCCCCTATATGTCTCTGGATACTGCCATGATATCAAGATAGGCAAGATCCTGGTGGATAATGGATCCTCCGTCAATCTCCTTAATGTTCGGGTGTTGAAGGAAATCTGCATGAGCGTACAACACCTCGCTCGTGACAAAATTACCATCTCCGGTTTCGACTCCCAGTCATCACGGACTCTCGGATCTGCAATACTAACATTACGCTTCGGACTGCTCGTCACGGACATCAAGTTTCACGTCATTGATGCCAAGACCTGCTACAACGCCTTGCTCGGTCGTCCTTGGTTACACGAGTACAACATCATCCCTTCTACACAGCATCAGTGTATGAAGTACTTTAAGGATGGTTTCGAGTATACCGTAACAGGTGAGCTGAACCCATTTTCCGTGAACGAAGTCCGCAAGTATGAAGATGCAAAGTACTTTTTGCCAGACTTCGAGGATACAGAAAAGAGTCGCAAGCCGGAGAACAAAGCCGCCGCCACCATCCCTGTTTTCGGGAGCGATACCGAAGAAGAAGAAGAGATAGTTTACGCTGGGCCGTCTCGACGCAACAATCCGGGAACGTCCGCCCCCATGTTGATCTTCGGAAGTGACTCGGAAGATGAGGTTAATGCCGTGTTCTCCAGTCGGCCGTCCATACAAGCATCCCCTAGCGATGATCAGAGTTTGCAAATCACCATGGTGCCGCAGAAACACTACAAGGATCTCGACGCACTTCAAGCTTACAATGTGCAGGACCTGCAGATGTTTTACGTCCCTCCCAGGCGAAAGGGTGATCCTATTCTACCAATCCACAGAAACGAGAGTGGAGAAAGAGATATGGCATGGCGCGGATGCTACACTCGACAGGATCCAACCCATCCGGACTAAAGAGGGTATTGAAGCGCCAAGGAGTACCCTTAAAACAGACTGTTCGACAAGCTCGGTTCTACAACAGGATTTGGAATGTCCCTGGGACTCAGCGCAAATTGCCCAACGGGAGAATGGAAACGCTTGGGCTAGGATATGTGAGATCCGGGAAACGGGAGCGAGTCCACGACAGCTACGCCATATATAACTTCGATGAGGAGGAGGACACCCTGTCGAGGAATGCTAACCCCTCGTCAAAACTGGATCCCGCGAGCGAAGTGCCGAGTCCGTCATTTGAAGAACAAGTGGACAAGCTTATCAGGAAAGCAGGTCAAAAGGCTCGGGAAGACCACAACCGCGAGATGGCCATCTACGAGAAGGCCAGGACGCAACGTCTGTTTCAACAGGCTGCAAAAGACAAAGATGCTCCTCCATGTCAACCCGTTGAGCAAAAGGCCCGACGCAGAGGCAGAAGTAAGTCAAGAAGCGGAAAGAGGAGCCGACAACAACGACGCAGGATTAGAGAGTCATGTGATCGGGCATTGCGCGGTCCGGATTTGTCCCTCATAAAGAAGATGAGTCGAGCGTATTCCTTCCCCCGAGACAAGACGAAGAAGTTACTCGAGCTCGCTATAAAACATCAAATGATTGCACTTCCGGAGTCTAAGCACCCTGAGCAAGCTAACAAAGTTTCTCATCCGGGCTATTGCTCTTATCACTGAGCCATAGGACACCCTATCGAAGACTGCTTTACCTTCAGAAACTGGGTCGAAGACCAGTACCAGCAAGGCAGGTTTGCTTTATCCAGCAGCTGGAGGGTAACGCCGCCACAAAAGCACGAACCCAAAGCCGCAAGAGCAGAACCAGATCCACATCGATCATGGAAGCAGATTCGCACCTGTCACATGATTACAATATTAAGAGAAGAGCCCGAGAAGATAGATGAGTTCCCTTGGTGCTTCGAAAACGATGATGACGAAGTAATCTCAGAATTTCCACCGGCGCCGAAAGAGCTGGAAAATGGAATACACACTACTGCAGATAACCTCAAGAAGATTGATTTGGGAACGGCAAGTGACCCGCGACCTACATTTGTCAGTGAGCTGCTATCTGAAGAAAGGATGGCTGCGCTAAAGGACATGCTTCTACAGCATAGAGATTGCTTCGCGTGGAACTATTCCGAGATGCCAGGATTAAATCCAGAGATTGCTTTGCATAAATTAGCAATATCCCCGGATATCAAGCCAGTCAAGCAGGCACCGAGAAGGATGCGGCTCGAGCTTGAGATGAGCATCAACGCCGAGGTCAAGAAGCCGATCGATTCTGGATTTATCCAAGAAGTCCAATATCCTGATTGGATCGCCAACATCGTCCCGGTAATGAAGAAAAATGGGACGGTGCGCATATGCGTGGACTTCAGGGATCTCAATAAAGCTTGCCCGAAGGACGATTTCCCAGTACCGGTAACCGAGCTGATGATAGATAACACGTCCACTCACGAGGTTTTCTCTTTCATGGACGGTTCATCAGGGTACAATCAGATAAAGATGCATCCCGAAGACCAGAAGCATACCGCTTTCCGGACTCCTCTGGGTATATTCTTCTACAAAGTCATGCCCTTCGGATTAAAAAATACCGGTGCCACCTATCAGAGGGCCATGACAAAGATCTTTGATAATCTCATACATGAAATCGTCAAGTGCTACATCGACGACCTCGTAGTGAAAAGCATGTCATATGAAGAGCATTTAGAGCATCTGAAGACCGTATTTCAACGCCTTCGGCAATATAATTTGAAGATGAATCCCTTCAAATGCGCGTTCGGAGTCTCCTCGGGTAAATTCCTGGGATTCATCATTCGACACCGAGGTATCGAAATAGATCCGTCTAAGATCAAGGCTATCATGGAAATGCCACCGCCAAAGACTCTCAAACAGCTGCGGTCTCTCCAAGGGAAGCTCGCGTACATCCGGCGATTTATCGCCAACCTGTCAGGCAAGTGTCGTCCTTACAGTCACCTGATGAAGAAGGGAACTCCGTTCGTCTGGGACCGAAAATGCCAGAGCGCGCTAGATGAAATCAAGCAATACCTGCAGAACCCGCCAGTGCTGGCTGCTCCGGTCAAGGGAAAGCCCCTTATCTTATATACAACAGCCCTCGAAGGGTCTTTAGGCGCATTATGGGCGCAAGAAAACGACCAAGGGAAGGAGAGAGCGCTCTACTATTTAAGCCGAGTTCTTCTAGGGGCAAAAAGCAATTACTCCCCTATTGAAAAACACTGCCTGGCGTTAATCTTTGCGATAACAAAACTCCGGCACTATGCATTGGCACATGAAGTCCGTCTTATATCAAAGGTGGACCCCCTAAAATATCTAATGTCAAAGGCCATATTGACAGGGAGACTCGCTAAATGGGTCCTGCTCCTGATGGAGTTTTCAATAACTTATCAGCCTCTTAAGGCAGTGAAAGGCCAAGCTATCGCCGACTTCCTTGCTGAGCATCCAGTACCTGCCGGTTCTCCTCTGAATTGCGGTTTGCCAGACGAATGTGCGTTTGATGTGATCGACGGTGGTAATACCCGATGGGAGCTTTATTTCGATGGAGCATCTTCCGTGAAGAAGCGCAAACAAAGTACCCCTATAATTAAATCGGGAGTAGGACTCGTCTTTGTAACTCCACAGGGAGGGATGATGCGCTTCGCTTTCTCCTTAACAGAACAAAGAACGAATAATGAAGCCGAATACGAAGCTTTGATAGCAGGCCTCGAGATCGCCATCGGCATGGGAATTGAAAACTTACTCATATACGGGGATTCTCAACTAGTCGTTAGTCAAGTAAACGGCGACAACCAAACATGCAAACCGGAGTTGGTGAAGTACGGTGAAAAGGTGCAACAATTGTAGACCCAAATCCCCTCCTATATTCTGAAAAGCATACCACGTGTGGAAAACAACAAAGCAGATGCGTTGGCCAAGCTCGCTAAAGAACCGGCTGACGAGAACCTTGATGACGTTAAAATCGTGGTGCAAAGCCATCGGGTGCTTGCCTCGGCAGAAATATCTCCGGAATCGTCCGAAGAGAAGGGAGGGACTGAGCAGACAACCCTACAAATAAAAGACCGCGAGAAGGCTGAGGACTGGAGGGAGGTCTTCATAAACTACTTTAAGTTCCACCGAATGCCCGAGGAAGCGTCTTCAAGACATCAGCTCGTGAAACGAGCTCTGTCTTTCGCTTTCGTCAACGATACTCTGTATAAAAGGTCGTTCGATTCTTTGTGGTTGAGATGCCTGGGACCTGTCGAAGCGAAAAGGGTCGTTCAGGAAGTTCACGACGGACTCTGCGGTTCTCACCAAGCGGGCCCGAAGATGAAATTGAAGATCAAACGAATGGGTTATTATTGGCCCACGATGATCCAGGACTGCCTCGAGTATGCGAAGCAATGCCACTCGTGTCAGATTCATGGGGACTTTATCCACCAACATCCGAATCCACTACATCCGACGGTGTCTAGCTGGCCGTTCGAAATGTGGGGAACTGACGTAATCGGCCCCATCGAACCAGCGTCATCCAGGGGACATCGTTTTATCCTGGCGACGACTGATTACTTTTCCAAATGGGCAGAAGCAGTACCGTTGAGGGAAGTGAAGACGGAGAATATCCTCCATTTCTTCAAGACGCGCGTCATATATCGGTTTGGAACGCCAAGACGGATCATCTCCGATAACGGGCCGGCCTACAGAAGCCACAAGATCAGCCGCTTCGCGCAACAACATAATATAGACTGGAGATATTCTTCAGTTTACAATTCGCGAGCTAACGGTCTAGCTGAAGCTTTCAACAAAACCTTGACAAAGATCGTAAAGAAGACCGTGTGCCGAAACAAAAGGGACTGGCACGAGAGACTACAAGAATCTCTCTGGGCATATCGAACTACGTTCAAAACGGCCACGAACACAACTCCATACGCGTTGGTATTTGGTACAGAAGCAGTACTCCCCCTCGAGATAAAGTTACCCTCTCTACGCACGGCGGTCCACTACGAGCTAACGGACGAAGAAAACGCTCACCTTCGGCTTGAGGAGCTTGATGCCCTTGATGAAACCCGGCTCATAGCGCAACAAAATCTGGAGGCCTACAAAGCAAAGATGACGCGCTCCTACGAAAGATTGACCAGGCCAAGGACATTTCGCCAAGGCGAACTCGTGCTAGTGGTCAAAAGACCTATGATCCCCAATCGTGCCAAGCGAGGAAAATTTGAGCCAAACTATGAAGGCCCGTACATCATAGACAAGGTCTACCAGGACGGAGCTTACCTACTTATGGATATACACGGTGAAAGACCTTTCAGGCCAATAAACGGTCGCTTCCTGAAGAAATACTACGCTTAACGGGTTAAGGCCTAGGTCAATGATAGATGACGACGACTATGTCCGCTCGCTGTCTTCCTAAGCCTGAACTCTGAGTAGTAACCGACCTTCTTCAAATAACGGACCGAAATGTCCTTAAACTAACAACGGACCGAAACGTCCTTAAACTAACGGCGGACCGAAACGTCCTTAAACTAATAACGGACCGAAATGTCCTTAAACTAATAACGGATCGAAACGTCCTTAAACTAACAATGGACCACTATGTCCTAAAACTAGCTGTTGACCGAGATGTCGATAAACTACGGTGGATCGCAGCATCCAAAAACTGATACTAAAATAAAAATATATAATAAAAAAAGAAAACGGTATGTCCGTAAGCAAAATGGGCACGGATGAAAACCCGAAAGGGCTCTGTGAGTAAAAACAGCAGGGCTACCGGCGAGTCTTGTGAAAACCCGAAAGGGCGCAACCTCGTTAGAAAATAAAAAGAATAAAAAAAAGAAAAGAAAAAAAACGGTATGTCCATAAGCAAAATGGGCACGGATGAAAACCCGAAAGGGCTCCGTGAGTAAAAACAGCAGGGCTACCGGCGAGTGTTTGTGAAAACCCGAAAGGGCGCAACCTCGTTAAAAGACACTTACAGGGCCCTCACGACCTTGTAAGGAGAAACCACCCGCGTGAGATCCTTACGACTCACAAGGGAGCAACACACTTAGGAGTCCCCACGATTCCTAGGGAGAAAATACACTTGCGAGATCCTCACGACTCGTAAGGAGAACTCTCTTATGAGACCATCATGGCTCATAAGATTTGAAAGCCTTAAGTTACAGAGACCTGAACCTGTGCTTAAGCAACCCCCACAACCTTCGATATTGCCCTACAGGCGGCTCAATACTGACCCTTGTATACAATCCACGGGCGCGAATAAACATTTCCCCAACCAAGTCCCATCCGTGGCTAGGGATATGTTCATACGGCAAACAACCCTTGTAAGTCCTCTCGACTTATAAGGAGAAAACCTTTTTGTAAGATCCTTACGACTTGCAAGAGGACACGCACTTAGGAATCCTCACGATTCCCAAGGAGAAAATACACCTACAAGATCCTCACGACTTGTAGGGAGAAATACCTTTATGAGACCCTTACGGCTCATGAAGTCAAAAGCCTTAGTCGACAGGATCCTTAACCCTGTTTGCTAAGCCACCTTTGTTCAACATCGACAAAGGCAAATGATGATTCGCTCTTGGCAACGTCCCAGTTGTAGCGATGTTGATGCCGAAAGAGGGGTTTAAAACCCAAGCTTACAGCGAAAAGGCTAGCAAGCCACACATGCATACGAAATAGCCGAAATGATGGGGCAACTTGCAATAAAAAGCAGCAGGTAAAAATGTATGCATGAAAAATAGCCGAAATGATGGGGCAACTCGCAAAAAAAATCAGCAAGTAGAAAATAAATAAATAGCCGAAATGATGAGGCAACTCGCAATAAAAAGCAGCGAGTAGAAAATAAATAAATAGCCGAAATGATTGGGCACCGCGAAAAATAGCCGAAATGATGGGGCAATCGCGACCTTCGCGATATAAAAGCTGAAATGATAGAGCATCGCGGAAAAAGAAATAAAATAAAAATAAAATTTATGCCCTGCAGGCGATGTTCCATCACACCCTGTATACAATCCAAGGGCATAAACAAAGAAGTGAACATACCTCTCCCCCAGGTTTCATTAAAGAAAGAAGCTAAATCTCGACGGGCCACAAGCGACCTAGAGATCATCCCAACACTCGTCTCGTAACGACGGACACAACTTCAGACAAAGCGGAACAGCAGCAACCCCTAGTTCCATGGCTCGGCGATATACATATCACCAACAGTCAAACCTCCATGCGGATACAATCAGCAAAACTCCTGGTTATGTGAAATGCGGATAACGTCACTCTTTGACCCCGTGGAAAACGTCCAGAGCGGATCCTGGTCCTCACAGAGCACGACAGTGAACCCGTGTGAAGCATCCAGAGCAGAGCCTAGTCCTCGCCGAGCATGGCAGTGAACCCGTATGAAGCATCTAGTGCAAAATTCCTGGTTACGTGGAACGCGGATAACGCCACTCTTTGACCCCGTGGAAAACGTCCAGAGCGGATCCTGGTCCTCGCAGAGCACCGCAGTGAACCCATGTGAAGCATCCAGAGCGGAGACTAGTCCTCGCCGAGCACGGCAGTGAACCCGTGTGAAGCATCTAGTGCAAAATTCCTGGTTACGTGGAACGCGGATAACGTCACTCTTTGACCCCGAGGAAAACGTCCAGAGCGGATCCTGGTCCTCGCAGAGCACGGCAGTGAACCCGTGCGAAGCATCCAGAGCGGAGCCTAGTCCTCGCCGAGCACGGCAGTGAACCCGTGTGAAGCATCTAGTGCAAAATTCCTGGTTACGTGGAACGCGGATAACGTCACTCTTTGACCCCGTGGAAAACGTCCAGAGCGGATCCTGGTCCTCGCAGAGCACGGCAGTGAACCCGTGTGAAGCATCCAGAGCGAAGCCTAGTCCTCGCCGAGCACGGCAGTGAACCTGTGTGAAGCATCTAGTGCAAAATTCCTGGTTACGTGGAACGCGGATAACGTCACTCTTTGACCCCGCGGAAAACGCCTAGAGCGGAGCCTGGTCCTCGCCAAGCACGGCAGTGAACTCGTGTGAAGCATCCAGAGCAAACACCGGACTGTGGAGTCCTTAAAATCCATGGACTATGATGTCCTTAACCTCGACCGTAATGTCTTAAAACTAACGATCAACCACCCTGAGTCTATATTGATTCCACCTTGGTTTAAGGGTACATCTCTTCACTCCTTTGATACCTGGCGTTGTAATTCCTCAATGTCTTCAAAGAGGTGACGGGTCCCCGCAACCACACATCGGACTGTGGAGTCCTTAAACCCGCGGACTATGAGGTCCTTAACCTTGACCGTGATGTCTTAAAACTAACATCGGACTGTGGAGTCCTTAAACCCACGGACTATGAGGTCCTTAACTTGACCGGGATGTCTTAAAACTAACATCGGACTGTGGAGTCCTTAAATCCACAGACTATGAGGTCCTTAACCTTGACCGTGATGTCTTAAAACTAACATCGGACTGTGGAGTCCTTAAATCCACGGACTATGAGGTCCTTAACCTTGACCGGGATGTCTTAAAACTAACATCGGACTGTGGAGTCCTTAAATCCACGGAATATGAAGTCCTTAACCTTGATCGTGATGTCTTAAAACTAACATCGGACTGTAGAGTCCTTAAATCCACGGACTATGAGGTTCTTAACCTTGACCGTGATGTCTTAAAACTAACATCGGACTGTGGAGTTCTTAAATCCACGGACTATGAGGTCCTTAACCTTGACCACGATTTCTTTAAACTACGACACCCTGGAAACCATCCCAAACCAACCCCTGACCCCGTGAAATACGGATAAGGGTGATCGCATCCAGCGCTTGCAGGTCCTCACGACCTGCAAGGAGGAAAACTCTCTCGTGAGATCCTTACGACTCCCAAGGGAGAACTTGCTTAAGAATCCTCACAATTCTTAAGAAGAACTTACACCAATGGGATCCTCTCGACCCATAGGGAGAAAACTCTTTATGAGACCCTCGCGGCTCATAAAGCGCGAAAGTCTTAGGAAGCAGATCTTAACCCTGAATCCTAAGCCATCACTGCCCTGCGAGGAGATCAAGTTAAATTGTCCGCAAAACACATTCAATTGAGAAGAAAAATGTATCTTTTATTCATAAACCAAAATGGATACAAAGTACAATTCATGAAAGAAACAAAAAGAAGATACTCTCATCCATGAGTATGTACAAAAAAGAAAGGAAAAGATACAAGTCTTTAAGCCGGCGGGCGATGTAGCAATTTGGTCAGCTCATCCTGCTTTTGTTGGGCCACGGCCTCATGATTTAAGATAGCCAAAAGACGGGCCTCCGCCTGAGCCTGTTGGGCCTGATACGAAGCGAGCCGGCCTTCAAGCTCTTTCTCGGTGGCCTTATGAGCCTCGACCCTCTCACGAGTGAACGTGGCAGCTTTGTCAAGAGTCACCTCCTCCCTGATAGACTCTTGAAGCACCCGCCAAAGTTCATACGCTTTGTTGGCCTTGGCAGTAAGACTCGCCTGAAGCTCTCTCAGCGCTTTAGAAGCCAGCTCCCTCTCCGAGAATTTACGGCCGAGCCTCTTCTCGCACGATGCCATGTTTGCCGCGCCCGCGCTATCAGCCCCCGCAAGTCCGCCTTTGCAGCCATGACCTCCGAAGAAAGAAGAGAACATTCAAGTGCGTGCAAGCAAGCCTCCACCTGCCAACAGAACTCCACCCAGACTCGCACCACCTCTTCACTATGGTAGGTGGCAAGAAAGGGAAGAGAACCGTTAGCCTCGGCAGTAAATGCTTCAGCTGTGGTTGCACTGCCAGCACGAAGCTCCTCGATCAAAGACGACAGAGAGACAAGGCTCAGTTGGGCCAAGCGTTCTGAAGCTCGCAAAGCATAAGGGCCGGGCGGCATGACGACACGCGATTCCAACGCTATTGGAGCTGGCAAGGCTGTTCAGAATTGAAAAATATTAGTAAGACTCTTAAACAAAGGAACAAGTGAGGCTATACCGAAATGTCACCTACCCACGGTCATGCAAGTAGGAGCTGAGGGTTCCCCTGGCCCTTCGAGAACCTCGACCTCATCATCGGCCTCCAAAGCTATAGAAAATATCAATGTCAATACGCAAAATAACAATGATGCTATGAGAAATGATGAAACACTCACCTTGTCCAGATGAGAGGACGATGCGTTGAGGAGATATCACCTGCGGGGCGGCTATTTCCAAAAGACGCTGGAAGGATTGCCGAGGAGACATATCGACAATGGAGGCCGCCAGTCCATGCAATTCTGAAAAGACAAAAAAAGTTCAGGTAACAGAAAGATCACTAGCTCAAAACATGGAAGGTTACCTTCAACACTCCTCCCATTCTGAGCCGGGGGGATAGCAGCTTCAACGGCCTCTGTCGTGACCTCAGGCTCCAACAAAGGGAGGGTAGTCCCGACTACCTCCATCTCAACCTCTGAGCCGCCTTCAGGTAGAGTCGTTGGGACAGCGACCACCGAGGGAACCTCTCCCAAAGGGGCGACTACCCTGGAATCAAGAGCCGCCACCGGAGGTTCTATTGCGAGAGGAATGGCATTGTCAGCCTCATCCGCATCGAGTAAGGCTGCATCGGGAATGTCAACGGGCTCTAGCTGCAGCAAGCCAGTGGGGATCTCTCCCATCGCCGAAGACTCTACACAAGTCGCACAAAATAAGGATACATATATACAAGCATAAGCAATCTGAAGAACTGCAGAGAAATATAAAAACGTACCAATGCGCAGAGAAGCCTTCAGTATGGCTTCTTCAAGCCGATGCTCCTTCTCAAGAAGGCATGCTCGCCGGGGTTCGAGGGTAGACTCATGGCCGCCGGTCCACAATGAAAGCGCATTCGCAGCATCCTCCGAAGCGGCCTGTTTCAGGGCCCTTTCTCCCCATTCCTCCAAAGGGCCAATGAACCACCGCCGAATCTATAAAGAGTCTTCATAAAAGATTACGGCAGGATAGGGCTTCTTCGGAACCCTGACGTTCTAGGACTCATCTTGGGAACGTCTTATAGCCTCAGCCAATTGTGCGGCCTCCTCGGCAGCCGAACCCGGGAAAAGAAGACCTGCGTCCGACTCTTGCACGGCCAACGACTCATCTGGAAGTATGGGCTCTGACTCCGTTAAAGAACCAAGTAGGTTGGTGGTCACCTTCTTCCGCCTCTTAGATCCAGAACCGGTCGTCGAAGACGACCGTTTCTTTCCTCGCGGAGCTTTGGTGCGGCGGCAACCCACGTCGCCTTCAACAACATCGTCCCTATTACCCTCGCTTGGTCCCACAGCCGAGGATGACACCGCCATCGTCGATGCCACGGGAGGCAGTGCTGCCGCAGGCGGTGGTGCTGCCACTTGAGCCCGTCTACCTCGCGATCGGGTACCTAGAGGCATACCAGCTGTTGGAGTAAGGTCCACCCTCGATTCCCCCGGAATGAGTGCGGTGCCAATCTCCCTCAGAGGGAAGCGGACCGGAGCTCGCGGCCGCAGCATAGCTCCAATGGCCGGAACCTGAGGAGGGGCATCATGACCAAGAAGCACCCTTCTCTCCTCAAGAATAATCGGGCTGACTCGATGCAGATACCAACCCGTAAACGATCCCACGCACCGGGGCATGTGCTCAGCCTTAGGGATCATAAAGTGGGAGCCTGTGTTCAACCTCACAAAATGATGAGCGGCATCGCGAACGGCATCAAGTGAAGGGACCGGCGCAACTACGAAAGCCTCAAAGGGAACGCCCTGGTCGTATCCAAGCTGTCGGGCGAAACGATGCGGATTGTACCGCATGAAAAGAGCTGCACTGTCCTGGCGAAAGACCAAATAGCCTGGCCTGATGGTATACAAGTACACGGCCTCCCGGAGCTTCAAAGAGGGTGCATTGTCATTTGACCCGTCCTAGAGTTGTTGAATTGGACCTGAGGGAATAGACAAGACCCGATCATTAAAAACCAGCCCGCCAGCTGCGGCGTGAGGAGAAATCAGCACCCGAATAGCCCCGAATTGAGTCGGGTCGGCGGCAGAAGCATCCACCAATCGCATAAGTCGCGGGAATGGGTAGGCATCATAAAATGCGGGCCTCTGATGCATAGCGAAAGCCCCCAGCATATGCATTTCGACCCAGGACGTGAAATAATGAAGCGAAAAGTTTACTACATCCACGCCGAGAGTAGAGGTATTAGCTGCGGTGCCCAGCCCATGATAAAGGTGTGCCAAAGCCGGGATGCCGATGGCCAACCGTGTCCTCTCAGCAATACAATAAGCCGGGTAGATAACCGAAGCTCTCATAAAGCGATGATGCATGGGGATGACAAACCAACTGAGCCAAACACTAACAAACCCCATGAAGAACGTCTCCTCATCTATGCCGAGAGCAGCAATGGATTCAAAAGACGTCGGTGACATAATAGGGATGTAGTACTATGGTAGATCCGATTCAGTGGTCGGCAGCTTCTTCGGACCAAACCCAAAGGGGTCTCTAATGCTGGCGAACTTTGGAGCAGTCTTCGACAAGACGTCCTCACGGAGGAAACAAGCAACGAAGCTCTTGAAAGTAACACCCTGCTCTTCGGATTCGGTGAACAATCGGTCGAAGATACCTAGCGTCTTGATCAAACTGGGACGCTTGTGGCGGACGGCATTCTCAGCGGACAGGCCGTCAACCGGAGCAGGCTCGGGTTCAAAGATGTACTCGTCAGAGGGCAGCAACTCCTCATACAGACTGCCCCTGATTGGCAACCCCGAGATGTCATTGAATTCTGCCAGAGAGATCGAGACTTCGCGGTCCCCTAAAAGGAAAGTGTTAGTGGGAAGGTTCCACTGGTTCAGGAACGCCTTAACCCACCAAACATGCGGGGATTGGTAAAGAAAGAGCGACGCGTATATCGCCTGGTAAAGCCCGACCTTCTGCAGCCTCGCGCGATAGGCGGACAGGATGTAGCGAGCCCAAAGAAGGTATCCCGTAGGATGTCGAGGGGTGAGCCCTATCTTGTAGATTTGTCCCCATGGTTGGGCCTCACCCTGGCAAATGCGCCGCCCCAGAATGTCTATAGCCAGGATCGGATGGTTCGGAATACCGGTCGTCGAAGGCTCGAGCCTCCCCGTTAGAGTCCAGTTGGGCATCTCCACAGCAAAGACCGTCCTCGAAGGGTCCATCGGCAAAAACGGGAAAGCAGGCTCTGTTGGTATTGCGCAGAGGAAACTCCGGCGACCCCGGATAATATGGCTGTACCAAGTTCCCCATAGAAGCAAGTTGGTACAGTTCGGGTCATGAGCCCGGATCATCGCCATCGCTTCCTCATCGGACGGTGATTGAGGAAAAGCGGCCTCCGAACGGGTAAAGGGAAAACACGGAGCAGAAGCCATCGCACCTGAAATCGAATGGAAGAAGACCGTCAAAAGCAAATTCAGCGATATATATCCATGCATGAACATGAAGACTAGTTAAAGAAAGCAATAGTAGATTTTTTTTGGGACCATTGGATACAAAACACATGGGCCCCACAGAATCAAGATGACGACTCATTAATAATGAAACCGAGCAGTTGTAATAAGACAAAAGGGATACCCTCATGAAATAAAAAGTGGATTGCGGGTGGCCCTACATATCCCCTAGAAGACAAATCTATCTGGGATTCTACAACAAATCAAACAGGATCAAGGGAATTAAATTCCCACAGAAGATATCATTGCAAACTTCTGGTCCATTAATTACAGAAGGATAACCTAAGGCAAAGAGACCCTGGGAAGCCTCCATGTGAAGAAACCGAGTTCTTCATAGGAATTAAATTCCTTATTAAAAAAAGGGAATTAAAATTCCCAGAAGTACTTTTCCTATGAATGGAGTGAAACTCCATGGATTATCACCATCATTCCCTAAAAGATCATCTAAACCCTAAGAGATCTACTGCTGAAGGTCAAAATGGTTTCATACTTTGGTTAAAAAGCTTGAAGAAAAAAGGGTTCTTTGTTAAAAAAAGGGTAAAAACCCTTGTTTTCAGGTAGCGTACGATTGCCCAGCTGAATGTTCTCGCAGCTCTTTGGTTCTTCCTCTTTTTCTGAGGTGGATTCTTTGAAGAGAGGGCCGAGAGTCATTTCTTCTTCGGAATCGCTCCCGAAGGTGAGAACTTGCGATCCCCTGCTTGTTTCCTGATTTAAAACCAGGAAAGTTACGGAAGAGGCATCACGTGCTACCACGTGACCAGCAGTCACGTGTTGGCACGTGACAATTAAAAGCAGCGGCAAAGGTAGATTCAGTTCCTTGATTAAATCAAAGAAAAGGCTCCAGAAAATGGTCACGTGCTCACACGTGACCAGGGGTCACGTGTTGGCACGTGACGGCTGAACAGCGGCAAGAAGACAAAGCGCAGAAAGAAGAAGAAAGCTCGTTCCAAGGGGTCACGTGCCTACACGTGACCAGGGGTCACGTGGCCACACGTGACCAGGGCTCACGTGGCCACACGTGACCGTCTTTCAAAGCCTATCTATTTAACAGAATTAAATTCTGAACAGCATTCTAATCTTTCCAATGGGGAATGATTATTTGAAACCGATTGGATTAAAGATTTAAAGGTGATTAAATATCACCTATCTATGGAAAAATCTTGAACTTAGAAAGATTTCCCCTTAAAATCTAACCGAAACAACAGAAGAATATCTTCGGATTTAAAATCCAATGGTGAATAAAATTCACCTAATAATCCAAAGGTCCAAATAAATGATGAATGCAAATCAAATCTCTAATGAATACAAATCAGATCCCTCAATGAATGATTCATCGAAACTAATCGATTCTGCTCCTTCTCCTCTAAATAGGAGCCAAGGGAGAAAGGGAGAGAGATCTAGATACAAAGATCGAGAGACAGGGATCCATATACAGAGAGATAGAGAAAAGAGAGAGAGAGCCTTGAGACTTTGGGAGAATTTGATCTTCTGCAAAAAGAAAACCCTAGGTAAGAAAGGGAAGGCTTTTAAAAGAAAAAGAGAATTTAATTCTCAAAAAGAGTTTAACTCTTATATTAAAAAGAAGAACTTAGTTCTCTCTTTAGTGGAGGATCTGCAAAGTGCACATCTCCCCATGAATTGAGAATTTAATTCTCATTGGGTTGAGATCCTGCCATGTAGATCCAAAACATAGGAAGGGAATGGAAGTTTGAGAATTTAATTCTCATATAACTATAGGAATTTAATTCCTCTAAAATAAAATTAGGGTTTAACCCTATATTATAGGAATTTAATTCCTTCAAAATGAACAGAACCAGGGTTTAACCCTAGTTAAGAAATCAAATCCATCAAAATGACAGGAATTCAGTTCCTCACATGAATGGGAATTCAATTCTCATAGAAGACAAGTTAGAGTTCAACTCTATCTAAGAATATAATCCTTCAGAAGAAAACAGGAATTTAATTCCTCTAAAGTTTATTGCTAGGGTTTAACCCCATGAAGAATTTAATTCTTAAAGAAGATAAACGCATCCTCAAACAGGCAAAGAAACAGGGTCACGTGCTACCGCGTCACCCCTGAAAAGGTCCACAGAGAAGGGTTTTGAGACAACTCCCCACGTGCCCCACATGACCCCTAGCAGAAGCTCTAACAGACGAACACTTAAATTCCCAGCACGTGACAGCACGTGACGCTCCAAAATACTCAATACTCTCGGCAGAACAAATAAAGAGAGGGCGCTCTCACGTGCTACCACGTGACCCCTCTTGCCTTAGTATTTAACACCAAATCTTCGATTCTTCCTCTTTTCCTGAGGTGGATTCTTTGAAGAGAGGGCCGAGAGTCATTTCTTCTTCAGAATCGCTCCCGAAGGTGAGAACTTGCTATCCCCTGCTATCAACCATGTGACAGTTGCCGGCAGCTCTTCCTCGTTCGTCTGTCGCATTTTTCTGCTGTCGATGAGCTTCACGCTTCATCCTCTTGAAGTGCTGCCTGTGACCGACATACCCTTGCCACCAATTTTTAAAGGCATTGCATTCTTCAGTAGGGTGTGTAATCTTCTGATGATATAAGCAGAAGTTAAGATGTACGTCCGCTTCATCAAGATGTATACCGCCAGGAGAATTTTCTCTGAAAGAGGGCAGCTTCATTCCCATCGATATAGCTTTGGCGAATCTTTTCCTTGTCTTGAACCTGCTTTGCTGGTGACCTAAGTGTTCCTATCTGGTTGGGGTGCTTCAATCTTTCCGTTCAGTCGCCGGCGTTTGGCTTTTTCAAATATGGCCATTTCGCGCTCTCCATCAGCTTTGCTTTTCAGAAGAGCTTCGTTCAGAAATACGTCAGTCATTTCATCTAACGGTCCTAGAAGTTCTGGTTCGGGATCTGCCCCTAGTTTCTCTACTTTAAGAGCCTCTTCACCATCTACCGGCGAGTGAGAGTTCACGTGGCAGCTTTCCATATAATCCTCAGGTTCATCTGGTGAGTCTTCTCCATTGTCATCATCTCCATCCTCAAGGATGTAACGGCCCCAATATTAATATACCTCCGTATTGTTTTTAGTAAAACATTTTATTTATTTATTCTTAGTATTTCTGTATATTTTGTTTTTTATAAATATATTATTTTATTATTCCATCTATTTTTTTCCCCAAAGCTAATTCTTTAAACTAAATCTTAACCTATTTCAAATTTAACGCAAGACCTGACCCAGCCCATAACCCAAATCTAATTTCGATTTCATTTTCTTTTATAAAACTATGAGCCCAAAAGCCCACTTTCTTTTCAAGCAACAGCATATATTTAATTCTAATTAAATATACGCATGAAAATTCTTGTAGAACATTGGTTATGTCTTTGCATTGTTATTCCATAGATCACATATTCAAATCCTCATTCTTGCAATTATTTTTTTAATCAATTTTTATTCTTCTCATAATTTACAAATGAGACCTTTCATTTCCAAAATGAATGGTGACCATTCATTTCTCTTTTAATTCCATGTTGAATGCATATATTATGATAGATATTTCACCATTACACCATCTTTATTTATCATCCTCTTTCTTTTTCTTTCTCACATTTTTCTATCTCTTTTTTCTCTCTCTTCACCTAGAGTCCTAGAAGAAGAACACAAAGAAGTCTTCAAGAAGGCCTCGCTAGTAACGCGAGATTATCGGCGGATAGACAAGTCCGGTGACAACATCGGCTTGTGAATGTAAGTCTATTCTTTCTTTCCCTCCCTCCATCTCTTTCTCTTTATCTTTATATTTTTTACATTGCCATGAAAAACTCCCCTTGCCATTTCATAGTCCCTAAATAATTAATTAAATGGAGACATATATAAATAATGAACACACACAAACATACACAAATATATAGTTTGTAAAGTCTTTTTCATTATTCTCAATTCATGTGTTAAGATTTCATATTAACTAATTAGGATTGCATCGTTTGTTGTTGTCTTTTAAATTACTTTATTTAAAGTTTGTAAAAAAAATTGAAGTTACGAATAAATACCACCAACAAAACCTGTCACGCACCGCTTCCCGGTGTACGGCGAGGTGGACGCGATGAGGCCCGCTACGTATATACTCAGAAGTACATACGCTAAGCGTAACTAAGCAATATAAAGTAAATCACAAGAGACGAATGAAATAAAAATAACAGCAACTTTTATTAATAACATTCTTTGTACAATGCATGAAAAGAAAATACAACTGAAATGAAAAGCGATGCCTAAACAGTGGCATAACAGAAAATGAAAATACTGGAAAAAACAAGGTACAATATTCAGAGCTCGGGATCTTCGTGGAACTGCTCCAAATCTTCACCGGCGGGCTCGATCTCAGCTTGGTCCAACGCACCTGACGACATTCAAAGAAGAAAGGAATAGAATGTCGTCAGCGAACAGGTCGCTCGGTAAGTCCCAAAGATAAGGAAGAATTAGAAAGACAGTGTAAAATTATTTTCTAAAGTATTATATTATTGAATATTATGGAATATTGAGTTAACGCTGTTGTTTGTAGCTTGGTACAGAAAGATGCCAGTGTATACGAGGGGAGTCTCACTTGCCAGAGACTAAGGCACGTGTAGTACAAGGAACCGTTATGCCACGGTACAACAGCAATAGGATTCCGGTTAGGTGTCTTAATCTGACCACCTCGTGCCACCTTTAACACCTTCCGTACCAATCTACCCCTTAAACCCCGTAGTATTGTTGTATTGTAAAATTGTATAGATTGCATGATCGATTGACTGACTGACCGAGACCATGATATCAGGAAACGGTTATAACCGTAGAGTCATATAAATGGAATACTGGGAAACATGTAAAAGGAATATCCATGGTGCGGTTCAGTCAAGTTATATAAAATGTTAACTGGATTCTGGGATTCATGTGTTCATATTGAGTTGGAATATAAAAGAATATAGATTGACTTGAATCATATTCAAGTCAGAAATAGTCAGACTCTAACCCGAGTCAGACTAAAAGAAGGTAAGTTGAAGTTCGATATTTGTTAGGGGCCTTATTGTAAATTATAAAACTTGAGGGGGTTTTATGTAAAAAGTACTATTGTATAGTTTTCAAAATACACCTCAAGTATTTAATATTCGTCTTTATAGTTATAATGAATGTGAATTTTATTTGTGTTATTCTAGTGAATATATCCTAATAAAAGTATTAATTGATTTATTTGAAACTCATGGTATTTTAATGTAAATTTTAATCTTGTAATTTTTAGGAAAATGTGGAAACTTTATATTATAATAAAATAGGTGTCTAAATGGTATTTAAATATATATTAATACAAGAATAATTTTAAATAAATATTTTATTTTCCAAAATCACATTATTCTTAAATGCTGTATTTTAAACCTTTCGAGACCGAATGCTCCTTGCGGAGGTCTGAATCTCGCACTACTAGCCCGCGGGTGCACGATGAATCGTACTATCCCTAACGGGTTCCCCAAAAGTGGGTTGTAGCGGCGCTTTGCTTAGGTTTAACAAATACTATTCATTTAGGAAAACGGTTTTATAAATAAAAGGTATTTATTTGTAAAAGGGTATAGATTTCCGTATTTTATTTTCTAGGGTTTCCTAAGCCAACTAGCCTATTTCTAAGGTCTAAACGACAAGTCATTAGAAGTCTCAAATCGCCTCTTTACCGTCAATTGCGGCCAGGTAAGTGCCAGGTAAGTGGGAAGGAACCACAGTCGTGGGCCTAATTAAAAACCATTAGCCTAGACACACTTGCCTAGACACCACAAGACAGTTTAGATAAACGATCGATGTCCATGACATATCGTGCTTTTATTTTAAAAGATTTTATTTAGAATTGTGTGCAACTTAAAGCTTTTAGAAAAGGTTTATAAAGAATATGGTATTTTAGTGAAAAGTCCTGTATTTTCGTATTCTATATTTTGATGTTTATCAATTAGGGTTATATTTGTGTGTGTGTAGAGGTAGGTCATTAGCTCGTGACTTATTTTAAGTTTTAATGAAGTTTAGAGGTTAAACATGATATATTAAATTTGAAGGTATTAAAGCGCAAGAATACGGTATTTGAAAACCTTATCATTTCATATGTGAAAATTCATTCAAATTGATTTCTACAAGTTTAGTGATCAAGATAAACATATTTAGGAGTGAGCGATTTAATTAGAACAAGAAAAATAAACTTTGTGGTATTTTGATGAAAAGAATAAGGTTTTACAAGAAAGCTATCATTTCATATGAGAAACTTTATTTAAATTGGTTTCTAGGTGATTAATAGTCAACATGAATATAGGTAGGTATTACGGATTAGGTGACAAGTGGAAATTTGTAGAAAAATCGAATCGGAAATCGGTTTGTTCCGATTTCCGTCGGGTTCCAAAAAGTCGTATTTTTCTATTAAAAGGAAAGAGAGATAGAATAGATGGGACTTACGGTTTGGACAAGCTAAGGAGGCTAAGGGAAGTGGTGGTTGTCGGTGCGTCGAAAACGTCGCGAAGGTTCTACTACGATCGCCGGAATTTGTCGTCGATTTCGGCAGCGCTTCGCTTCTCGCTCTTTGTACCGAGTTCTCGAGAATTTGGGAGAGTGGACTTAGAGTTGTAGGGTGAAATGGTAGAGGGTAGGGGTCTTTATATAGGGCTAGGCTAGGGTTAGGGTTTGGATTAAAAAAATATTTAAAAAATGTAAAAATTCATTAAAATTTCATTAAATTTAGGATTAAAAGAGATTTAATGAGAAAATGATAACTGTTCTGAAAAATTGGAGTATGCAGGGGTGAAGACCAAGTCAACACGGAAATTTTCCGTGTTGACGACTCGGCCGACCGGCCGAGTCAGGACCGAGTCGGGTCTCGTTGGGTGGGGAATCGCCTGGGGGGAATTTTGGTGTACTTTATTTTTTTTACACCGCATTAATTTGAGAGTTATGGTTGTTTGACCGTTTGACTTCCCAAAAAAAATTAAAACAAAATGATATAAAAATTATGTGGGGCATGGGATTCGAACTCTGGTGGCTTGGTTCAGCAGTGCAAGGTATTACTAATGAGCTACAAGCTCCTTCTTGTAATTATTGTAGGAAAGTAGATACTTAAAATGTTATCAGCAACATCAATACTCCAAGTATACTTCAAATTTAATTCAAATTTAGGTATACAAAAATTGGAGTTGTTACAATCTACCCTCCTTACAAAAATTTCGTTCTCGAAATTTACAACTTTTATTTGAGGACTAGTTTAAAAAAGGTGCGGATATCTTGCACGCATTTCATCTTCCCTTTACCGCGTGGATTCTCCTGGAGTGTCTTTCCTCCACATTACCCGGACCAAATTAACTTCTTTGTTCCGAAGTGTCTTCACTTTCCTATCCAGGATTTCCACAGGTTGTTGCTCACAAGACAAATCGGGCTGTATAATGAGTTCGGAATGATCAAGTACATGGCTGGGGTCACTCACATACCTTCTGAGTTGAGATATGTGGAACACATTATGCACTCCTTCCAATGAGGGTGGAAGCGCTAATCGGTATGCCACTTCACCGACTCGTTCGAGCATGTCGAACGGTCCAATGTATCTCGGACTCAACTTTCCCCGTCTTCCAAATCGGATCACTCCGCGGTTCGGAGAGATTTTCAGGAATACATGATCTCCTGGCTGGAACTCCAAGTGTCGCCTCTTCGCATCAGCCCAGTGTTTCTGTCTATCTTGGGCTATGCGCATTCTTTCCCTGATAGTACGGACCACATCAACGGTCGCTACTATCATCTCTGGTCCAATGAGTTCTCTATCTCTGACGTCGTCCCAACTTAATGGTGATCGACACTTCCTTCCATATAATGCTGCAAAAGGTGACATTCCTATGCTTGCTTGGTAGCTGTTGTTGTACGCAAACTCCACAAGATACAGGTGATCTTCCCACGATCCTTTGAAGTCGAGCATACATGCTCTGAGCATATCCTCCAAAATCTGAATAGTTCGTTCCGACTGACCATCTGTTTGTGGATGATAAGCCGTGCTGAAGTTCAGACTTGTTCCCAAGCTAGCTTGCAAACTCTGCCAAAATTGCGATCGGAACCTGATGTCACGATCGGAGACAATGCAGACCGGTACTCCATGAAGTCTCACAATTTCCTCCATGTACTTCTTCGCTAGTGTCTCAGTTGATTGGCCAACTCGAAATGGGATGAAGTGAGCCGACTTTGTGAGTCGATCCATAATGACCCAAATCGCATCGTTACCCTTTGTGCTGCGAGGAAGGGCAGTTACAAAGTCCATCGTGATGTGCTGCCACTTTCATTCTGGAATTGGTAACGGTTGAAGTAGTCCAACTGTCCTGTGATGTTCAGCCTTTACCTGCTGACACACCAAACATTTTGCGACACTTCTGGCTACTTCACGCTTCATTCCATGCCACTAATAATTCTGACGTAGATCTTTGTACATTTTGGTACCTCCAGGATGTACTGAATAGGGAGAGCTGTGAGCTTCTTTCATTAACTCTTTCCGAACAGGACCTTTTGGTACACACAATCTGCTGCCGTATCTCAAAGATCCGTCTTCATGGATGATGAAATCTGTTCTGAGTCCATTCTCTACTTGTTCTCTGATCTTTTGCAGCTTAGCATCGCTGGCTTGAGCTGCTTTGATCTGATTGACAATGGTTGATTGAACCTGTAGATTCATCAAACTTGAAGCATCACTTGGCATGACTAGTTCAATCTCCATCTGATGTAGGTCTTGCTGAAGCTTCCACTGTGCGGTGAGATTCATTGCTAATGGTTGGCGACTAAGAGCATCAGGTACTACGTTCACTTTCCCTGGATGATATTGCAAGTTGATGTCAAAGTCCGCCATGAGTTCTAACCATCTTCTCTGCCGCATATTCAAATCCTTCTGAGTAAACACATACTTCAGACTTTTATGATCTGTGTAGATGTTCACTCGTTCACCAAGTAAGTAGCAGCGCCAAATCTTGAGAGCAAAAATGACGGCTTCCAACTCCAGATCATGCGTCGGATAATTGCGCTCATGAGTCTTCAGTTGTCTTGAAGCATAAGCCACAACTTTACCGTGCTGATGTAGAACACATCCTAGTCCCTTACCGGATGTATCGCAATGCACTTCGAATCCTCCAGATTGATCCGGTATTACGAGAATAGGTGCAGATGTCAGTCTTGACTTGAGTTCTATGAAAGCTTGCTCGCATGCTTCTGACCATACAAATTCTTCATCTTTTCGTGTGAGCTTGGTCAGGGGTATTGCTATCTTCGAAAAGCCTTCAATAAATCTTCTGTAATATCCAGCTAAACCCAAGAAACTCCGAATATCCTTCACTGACTTTGGCGTAGGCCATTCACTGACTGCCGAAACTTTTGCTGGATCTACAGAAATTCCTTCTCCTGATACGATGTGTCCAAGAAAACCAACTTGTTTTAGCCAAAACTCGCATTTGCTGTACTTGGCATAAAGCTTATGTTGTCGAAGAGTTTCCAGGACAATTCGTAGGTGCTCCGCATGCTCTTTCCGATTCTTAGAATATACCAGGATGTCGTCGATGAAGATGACAACAAACCTGTCTAAATACTCCCG
The DNA here is from genome assembly GCA_030015575.1 of Agapanthus africanus. Lineage (NCBI taxonomy): Eukaryota > Viridiplantae > Streptophyta > Magnoliopsida > Asparagales > Amaryllidaceae > Agapanthus > Agapanthus africanus. The sequence goes on from CM057338.1 coordinate 29,348,881, forward strand.
GAAAACATGGTTCATTAGGTTCATGAAGATTGCTGGTGCATTGGTCACTCCAAATGGCATTACTAGGAATTCGTAATGTCCATAGCGAGTTCTGAAAGCTGTTTTGTGAATATCAGCTTCCTTGACCTTCACTTGATGATAACCTGAACGAAGATCTAGTTTAGAGAAGACACAAAATCCACTTAGCTGATCGAATAAATCGTCGATGCGCGGGAGTGGATACTTGTTCTTTATTGTGACTTCGTTCAAGGTCCTATAGTCGATGCACATTCTGTATGAACCTTCCTTCTTCTTTACCAGTAGTACAGGTGCTCCCCAACTTGAAGTGCTGGGACGAATCCATCCTTTCGCCAGTAATTCGTCCAACTGTGTTCGGACTTCCTTCAATCCTTCCGGACTTAGTCTATAAGGTGCTTTGATCACTGGTTGTGCTCCTGGTACTAAGTCAATACTGAATTCAAGAGCTCGATCGGGAGGCAAACCTGATATATCGTCAGGAAATACATCATCGAACTCTCGAACTACTTCTGGTCTTGATTCTTCCTCTGCCTGAGCTGCTGCGACTATGGCTTCCCTTGGCTTTGCTTTATAGGTACTTGGCTCCAATGTACGGTCTCCACTTTTAAAATAGAAGATCGGATGGTCTGGAATCTCGAATACTACCCTCCTTTGACGACAGTCGATGGTAGCATAAAAAGTTCTAAGCCAGTCCATTCCTAGAACCACATCAAAGTTCGGTATGTCCAGTACCGTGAAGTCAGCATAAAACTCTCGACTGCAGACGATGACTGGACACATGCTGTATCCCATAGTTGCTTTTAGGACACCATTTCCGGAACTAACGTTCCAGCTGGATACAAGCGGTGAGACTGGAATCGCATGGGTTCGGACAAACCGTTGCGACATAAAGCAGTGTGATGCTCCAGTATCAAACAGTGCAAGTGCAGGTAGTGAAGCTACTAGGATTGTACCTAAAGTATATGGGATAGGTTTTAGGTATAAGGAAAGTGTGTAGGTAAACAAAACTAAAAGATAAGTTTGAGAAGGAATTTACCAGTAATGACTTGGCCAGTGGCCTCAGCTTCTTCCATAGACATCATGAAAGTCTGGTGCTTTGGCACAATCCTCCTGGCCTGAGGAGCATTCCTCGGAACGTTCCTTTGAGCTTGATGGAACTGTCGAGGAGGTGGTGTAGCTTGTGGTCCCCTGGATGGTGCAGGCAGTGCAAGTCTGGGAGCAGGTACCTGAAGAGTTGGTCGCTGCTGATAAGTAATTGCTGGCCTGGGTGCAGCAACTGGGTTCTGTCTTTGGGGACAATACCCAATACCATGAGTAGCTAAATCGCAGATCAAGCAAAGGCGGTTGGCTCGATGGCAATCCTTCATCATATGTCCAGTTCTCTTGCAGTAGGTGCAAAAGGCCGGGCTAGGACGATGGGTTGGTACTCCGGGTCGCCTTAGCACGAAAGGTGGTCTGGACGTGGCTCCACCTGCCATCTGGTTGGCAGGGCGTTTGACTCCAGCAGACTGAGGTCTGCCCCTCTCTTTTATCACTGCCTCATAACTACGGGCAGCTTCTAGGGCTTCCTCATGAGTCAAAAACTTTCCTGTGGCTAGAGCAGCCTTAATCTCTGTGTCCAAACCTTGTTGAAAGCGACGGGATCTGATCTCGTCCGTCGATATCAAGTGTGCCGCGAATTTGTTTAAAGATTGTGTTAGCTGTGTAGTATGTGATATTTAAAAAAATTGAACTATTGCGACATATCTTACCGGCTCAATATGGTGAACTCAGCATCGTATTCATCTACCGATTTATCCCACATTGATCCTTGCCGTAGATGAATAAACTGCTACTCCATAGCGAACCTGGCAGTCACAGGGAAATATTTCGCGTCGAACTTCTCGCGAAATGTCTTCCATTCAATCGGCTGTACCAGACGGGTTTCTTCCGCCTTCCACCAATTGCGAGCATTATCCGTGAGCTGTAGTTTTGCTACACGGACCCAAGCGTTGTCTGGCACTTGAGCTGCTGCCAGATCGTCTTCGATGCTTTGTGCCCATTCTTCCGCTTCAAGAGGGCTTCCTTTACCAGAGAACTGCTTTGGGTGCAAAGCTCTGAACTGCTTTACTCCCGGTGCATCGTTCTCAGGACGGTTCAAAAGTTGTTGCTGTCCCTCGAGAAGGCTGCGGATCGCCTCGAATAGCATCGTTTGCTCAGTGGGTGGTGCAGGAATAGCTGGTGTGAGAGGTAGTGCTGGAGGGGTGTTGTTGACGTTAGTGCTGGTGTTGTTCGGGGAATCCATAACCTTGAAGAAAAATTTGGGTTAGGACGGATTCAAATACATTAAATGATAAGATTCAAGAAATAGAAATTTGCAAGATTCAAGGAACATGAATTGTAAAGAATGTTTTAGTTGCTGGTTCTTGTGTTATATTGCTTAGGTTGTTCACGCAGACCAGAACTGCATGACAGGGATTCATACAGCTCTGACCTGCATGGGCCACCAACAAAACCTGTCACGCACCGCTTCCTGGTGTACGGCGAAGTGGACGCGACGAGGCCCGCTACGTATATACTCAGAAGTACATACACTAAGCGTAACTAAGCAATATAAAGTAAATCACAAGAGATGAATGAAATAAAAATAACAGCAACTTTTATTAATAACATTCTTTGTACAATGTATGAAAAGAAAATACAACTGAAATGAAAAGCAATGCCTAAACAGTGGCATAACAGAAAATGAAAATACTGGAAAGAACAAGGTACAATATTCAGAGCTCGGGATCTTCGTGGAACTGCTCCAAATCTTCACCGGTGGGCTCGATCTCAGCTTGGTCCAACGCACCTGACGACATTCAAAGAAGAAAGGAATAGAATGTCGTCAGCGAACAGGTCGCTCGGTAAGTCCCAAAGATAAGGAAGAATTAGAAAGACAGTGTAAAATTATTTTCTAAAGTATTATATTATTGAATATTATGGAATATTGAGTTAACGCTGTTGTTTGTAGCTTGGTACAGAAAGATGCCAGTGTATACGAGGGGAGTCTCACTTGCCAGAGACTAAGGCACGTGTAGTACAAGGAACCGTTATGCCACAGTACAACAGCAATAGGATTCCGGTTAGGTGTCTTAATCTGACCACCTCGTGCCACCTTTAACACCTTCCATACCAATCTACCCCTTAAACCCCGTAGTATTATTGTATTGTAAAATTGTATAGATTGCATGATCGATTGACTGACTGACCGAGACCATGATATCAGGAAACGGTTATAACCATAGAGTCATGTAAATGGAATATTGGGAAACATGTAAAAGGAATATCCATGGTGCGGTTCAGTCAAGTTATATAAAATGTTAACTGGATTCTGGGATTCATGTGTTCATATTGAGTTGGAATATAAAAGAATATAGATTGACTTGAATCATATTCAAGTCAGAAATAGTCAGACTCTAACCCGAGTCAGACTAAAAGAAGGTAAGTTGAAGTTCGATATTTGTTAGGGGCCTTATTGTAAATTATAAAACTTGAGGGGGTTTTATGTAAAAAGTACTATTGTATAGTTTTCAAAATACACCTCAAGTATTTAATATTCGTCTTTATAGTTATAATGAATGTGAATTTTATTTGTGTTATTCTAGTGAATATATCCTAATAAAAGTATTAATTGATTTATTTGAAACTCATGGTATTTTAATGTAAATTTTAATCTTGTAATTTTTAGGAAAATGTGGAAACTTTATATTATAATAAAATAGGTGTCTAAATGGTATTTAAATATATATTAATACAAGAATAATTTTAAATAAATATTTTATTTTCCAAAATCACATTATTCTTAAATGCTGTATTTTAAACCTTTCGAGACCGAATGCTCCTTGCGGAGGTCTGAATCTCGCACTACTAGCCCGCGGGTGCACGATGAACCATACTATCCCTAACGGGTTCCCCAAAAGTGGGTTGTAGCGGCGCTTTGCTTAGGTTTAACAAATACTATTCATTTAGGAAAACGGTTTTATAAATAAAAGGTATTTATTTGTAAAAGGGTATAGATTTCCGTATTTTATTTTCTAGAGTTTCCTAAACCAACTAGCCTATTTCTAAGGTCTAAACGACAAGTCATTAGAAGTCTCAAATCGCCTCTTTACCGTCAATTGCGGCCAGGTAAGTGCCAGGTAAGTGGGAAGGAACCACAGTCGTGGGCCTAATTAAAAACCACTAGCCTAGACACACTTGCCTAGACACCACAAGACAGTTTAGATAAACGATCGATGTCCATGACATATCGTGCTTTTATTTTAAAAGATTTTATTTAGAATTGTGTGCAACTTAAAGCTTTTAGAAAAGGTTTATAAAGAATATGATATTTTAGTGAAAAGTCCTGTATTTTCGTATTCTATATTTTGATGTTTATCAATTAGGGTTATATTTGTGTGTGTGTAGAGGTAGGTCATTACCTCGTGACTTATTTTAAGTTTTAATGAAGTTTAGAGGTTAAACATGATATATTAAATTTGAAGGTATTAAAGCGCAAGAATACGGTATTTGAAAACCTTATCATTTCATGTGTGAAAATTCATTCAAATTGATTTCTACAAGTTTAGTGATCAAGATAAACATATTTAGGAGTGAGCGATTTAATTAGAACAAGAAAAATAAACTTTGTGGTATTTTGATGAAAAAAATACGGTTTTACAAGAAAGCTATCATTTTATGTGAGAAACTTTATTTAAATTGGTTTCTAGGTGATTAATAGTCAACATGAATATAGGTAGGTATTACGGATTAGGTGACAAGTGGAAATTTGTAGAAAAATCGAATCGGAAATCGGTTTGTTCCGATTTCCGTCGGGTTCCAAAAAGTCGTATTTTTCTATTAAAAGGAAAGAGAGATAGAATAGATGGGACTTACGGTTTGGACAAGCTAAGGAGGCTAAGGGAAGTGGTGGTTGTCGGTGCGTCGAAAACGTCGCGAAGGTTCTACTACGATCGCCGGAATTTGTCGTCGATTTCGGCAGCGCTTCGCTTCTCGCTCTTTGTACCGAGTTCTCGAGAATTTGGGAGAGTGGACTTAGAGTTGTAGGGTGAAATGGTAGAGGGTAGGGCTCTTTATATAGGGCTAGGCTAGGGTTAGGGTTTGGATTGAAAAAATTATTTAAAAAATGTAAAAATTCATTAAAATTTCATTAAATTTAGGATTAAAAGAGGTTTAATGAGAAAATGATAACTGGTCTGAAAAATTGGAGTATGCAGGGGTGAAGACCAAGTCAACACGGAAATTTTCCGTGTTGACGACTCGGCCGACCGGCCGAGTCCGGCCGGCGGCGCCAGCCGATTCGGCCGAGTCACCGGCCGACTTGGCCGAGTCAGGGCCGAGTCGGGTCTCGTTGGGTGGGGAATCGCCTGGGGGGAATTTTGGTGTACTTTTTTTTTTTTATACCGCATTAATTTGAGAGTTATGGTTGTTTGACCGTTTGACTTCCCAAAAAAAATTAAAACAAAATGATATAAAAATTATGTGGGGCATGGGATTCGAACTCTGGTGGCTTGGTTCAGCAGTGCAAGGTATTACCAATGAGCTACAAGCTCCTTCTTGTAATTATTGTAGGAAAGTAGATACTTAAAATGTTATCAGCAACATCAATACTCCAAGTATACTTCAAATTTAATTCAAATTTAGATATACAAAAATTGGAATTGTTACAACCAGCTGAGCTCCGAGGAGACGCTTCAGGCGGTGGTTCAGCGCGTGGAGGACCATTTTGGCCAACTGCTTTCCCGGCGATCACCCCTGCTTCAGCTAATGATGTACTCGATCTGGAGGGCGTCGCCGGGGCTGCACAACCTCCTGTCCGAGCAACTGAAGGACGAGGCGGTTGGTAAGTTGAGATCGCTATGTCGTTTCGGCCTGATCTTGACGAGTCGGCGCGATCGCTCGGTGGCCTTCATCCTCGAGTGTTACAAACTGACGCATCTTGCCGATGGGTGCTCGGCTGGAGAGTCCTCCGACACGTCCATGGCGTCGAGGGTTCGTGGGCAGCACCAGAGGCAGAGGTCGGAGGCGGTAAGGGCTCGGCTGGCGGAAATTTCTTTGGAGTGCCATGAGCAATGCATCCTGCACCCCTTCCCTCGCTGTTGTAAGAATTTTTCTTTTCTTTTTGATGTAAGGCAGAGGAGCCCACAATACCTTTGAAGAAATAAGATTTCCCTTTTTGCGATGCTCTATTGTTTCCTTCTTATTGTTAAATAAAAAGAATCCAAGAAAGATTTACATCACTTTTGTTAAAGAAGAAATATAGATGCGTTGGAACGTAGCCCCTGTGTTTTTGAGGCCGAAGGGAATCGTCTTATAGCAGTATACCCCCCGGTCCATTGTGAATGCGGTGAGATCCTTGTTCGCCGTATTCATACGGATCTGGTTGTAGCCAGAGAAAGCATCAATGAAGCTAAGTAGCTCGTGGCCTGTTGATCTTTCGACGAGCCGATCTATCCGATGGGGGGATATCTCGTGGAGGTCCTCGTCGGTAAATATTATCGTCTCGGCAGCTTTAGCTCTCTTCTTTGGGTGGCTGCCAATTTCCTCGATCGGTAAGGGGTGTCGCGTCCTGTCGGTCCTCGTTGTACCCCTCGCTGATACGACCATGATTTGGCTGATCGTCAACTCGCCGGGAAGGGGTGGTGCTCTTGTTCATGGTCGGCTTGTCACTTGCCTCGCAAGTACGTTACCAGGTGCCCCGAGCGGATTAACTCCTCTATGTAGTCTCGGAGCTGCTTGCAGTTCTTGGTGGAGTGTCCCTGTGACCGATAGAAAGCTCAGTAGGGGCCCGGGTACGCTTTGACACCTTATTCAAGACTGGGGGGAGTTTGAAGAACCTCTCGCCCTTAGACTCCTCTAGCAGTACCGTCTGGGAGACGTTGAGCGGGGTGTACTCCTGAAACTTCGGGGAGTAGGGCTTTGGCCTCTCAATCTTCTTCTTCTATTCCTTGGCCCTTTTTCTTCTGATCGGTTTGCTCTGTCCAGGGCAGATTGACGTTCACCTCGGACTCGAGCTGGATCTCACGTTCGGTCCAAGCCTTTACCTCGACCATGGTCTTAGGTTGTGCTAATGCAAATGAGCGTAGCCACTCATTGTGCCTAAGACCTGACCTAAGGGCTTTAATGACCGTCTCGTTCCGGTGTTCTCGGACCTCAAGGAGGGCGTTGTAGAAGCGGGTGATGTATCCTTTGAAGGGTTCTTTGACCCCACTCTTTATGGTGAAGAGATGGTCAACGGTCCGCTTTTGCCGTCTGTTCCCGACGAAATGACCGAGGAATTGGGTGGCCAGCTCATCGAAGGTAGAAATTGACCATGGCGTGAGTCCTCAGAACCAGTCTCGTCCAGAGTGGATGAGAGTGGCGGGAAAAGCGCGGCAATGCGCGGCGTCGGAACCGTCATGGAAACTCATCCCGGCTGTGAACACGTCCAAATGGTCCTTCTGGTTGGACTTTCCGTCGAAGAGGGAGACCGTCGAGGGTTTGTTCCGAGAGGAGACGTGGACGGCGAGTAGCTCTTTGGTGAAGGGCTTCATGAGCGAGTTGGCGACATATTTAGCCCCGTCGCTTGAAAGACAATTTTCCGATGCATGCCTTCGATTTTCTTTTCGAGGGCGTCGAGTCGGCCGTGGTACCCCGAGGATTCAGCATACTCTGATTTTTTGCCTCTGCTGCCGGAGACCTACGCCTGGCCACGGCCCCGGTTCCATTCGATGAGGTTCCTTAGGCTCCCCGGTGAGGTCGTCTTCGAGCTACTATGGTGAGTCCCGTCTGCGCGACCCCGTCAAGGGAGGGGGTGTCGGTCATGCCTAGGTGCAGGCGAGCCGACCGACACCTCCTCGGGAGGGACAGGGGTGTGATGGGCCTCGATGTTGAGCTGTGCGGCGTCCATCGGGTCATTGAATATGTTGGCCTGGGGATCTACGGCCGCCGGAGACAGCGGGGCGGTGTTCGGTCGTGCGGACGCGGGTAGAGTCTTCTTTTCTTCTGTAAGGGTCCCAGTCCCGAGGTGGGGGAGCGGCGACCTGGGGAGCTTGCCCGGCCATTTGGACACAGACGAGTGCATCCATGATGGATGCGATCCGATCTATCCGAGCGGATAGGGCATGAATGGTGTTCGGGGGAGGAGATTCATCTGCGCCTCCATTATGGGAAAGACGGTGGCTAGTGCTTGGATCGTCGCGGTGATCGCTCGCCATGAAGTTGAGATCGGAAGGTGAACTTTCTTTGAGTGGAACTAATTTCCCACAGACGGCGCCAACTGAAGGATCTCTGGATTTCCTTCAGATGTTACCTTCCGTAGATCTGCCGCGAGCGCTGATAGATGGCTGAGATTGAGTTGGAGGGTTGCCTCTTGAAGCGTGTGGATCTCAATGGGCTTGAGGTGGTTGAGGCCGAGCTACCTACAAGGAAGTCCCGGGGTGGTTGTGTCACCGAGGACCCTCCGACGATCAAGTTAGATGGGGTATTTTGGCAGAGTAACGGCCTATTGGGGTAAAATTGGCTTACCTGAGTCGTCTGAGAGAGGGGTTATATAGTGGCAGCCATGGGCAGGCGGGCATGAGATTCACGCCGGCCGTTACGCCTCTGGCATTACGCCCGCGTGACAGGCATGATTCCCCATTAATGGCGAGATACGCTCATTAATAGGGGAACACGATGGCGTGGAATGCGGGATCATGGGCGGCGGATATCTCACGTCTGGCGAGATTCGCGAAGCCGTGGCGGAGACGCCTGTGATCGGTGCTGTGGGTCGGTCGATGGGACCAAGGAAGCTAGGCTCGGCGGGAGACTCGGAGCGAGCGGGAAGCCGAGCGAGCATGGTTCTATCATAGCTCGGAGGCGAGCTGGGGATGGTCTGGAAGGCCACCAAAGGTCGGTAACATCCTCGGGTCGTAGGCCCGGGGTATGCTTCCAACGTACCGTTCTTGATCCTTTCTTGTAAGCTCTGGGACACGTCATTTGCCACGTGTCATGGTCTGGGGAATCACCGATATTGAGCACCATCACATTCTCTCTGCCTCGACTTAAAAATAACGACTGGTACGCGAGCATACTGGATGGCTCCGTCTAAACTTTCGTCCAAATGGAGTCTCTGTTTCGGCAGAGGTTCATGAGTGTCAGCGATAAGATCACCATCGCCGGCCTCATAACAACCAAGCCAAAGAACAACGAAAGCAGAACGGATTTTATAACCCGATGGCGCAATCTCTCCGTCAAATATGAACCGCCGATAGAGTAGGACCAATCTGTCAGTTTCCTTGTCGGAAATCTCAACAATTGGATGGCCCCGTTTCTATGCACCGTGGGTCTCAAAACATTCTAAGAGCTGACCAGGAAAGTTCAGATGCTGGAGCACTCAAAGCAGGAGTCCTCCTCGGGTTCCCAAAATAACAATAGTTCCTGGAGAAACCGAAAGGACGATAATCGCAAGGGCAGAAATTCCGACGATTCTGAATCTTTCAACACCTCGGCTGACCGAAATAAGCAAAGGATGAGCGGACCTAATGCCAATCGGCCTCGGAAGCCAGTGTTCGGAGAGGGAGGAGAATCTCCACTGAAAGAGAAGCTAGATAAGTTCTATTCCTTCAGAAAGGACAAAATCCGTAAAATATTCAAAGACGCCCTGAGGAACGATCTACAACTGCCATAGTCAAAAAGACCGCAGGAAGCGAATATGACCGACGACCCCAAATACTGCCCCTATCACAGAGTGATAGGTCATGCCATTGAGGACTGTTTCGTCTTCAAAGATTGGGTCGAAAAGCAATGCAAGGAAGGAAAGATAGAACTGTCTAAAGGCGTGTTAACAAACAGCCCAGCTGCGACCGCCAATTTCATACAAATGGAGACCGAAGTTCTTCGTGAAACTGATTCTCTCAGACATCTGGCTTTCTCTGAAAACAATCGACCACCACGTCGTTAAACTGGGGAACAATCGGCCTCTAAGTCGTTAAACTGGGAATGTAAAAATGTGTAAATAAAACAAAATTTTAAAAAAATAATAATAAGAAAAAGCCGAAATGATGGGGCGACTCGCAATAAAAATCAGCGAGTAAAAATGAAAATAATTCGAAATGATGGGGCAACCGCGAATAAATAGCTTAAATGACAGGGCAATCGCGACCTTCGCGATAAGAAAAGCTGAAATGATGGAGCAATCACGGTAAAAAAATGGTGAATGATGAGTCGCTCCTGGTATCATATTCCAGTGCAGCGATGCAGACGCCAACCAAAATCCAATTTCCCAAAATTCTCCCGGCTCTACGGTTAGTCCCCAAATTGACTACCGTATACAATCCACGGGCTCAAATAATTTTCATCACACTCATGCCCCACTGCAATCACCAGTCCAGCGGCCGGTCTCCGCCCTTAGAATTATGCTCCATTGGGAAGACCCACTCATGTGTCCTCACGATACATGAGGAGAACAAAACTTGCGAGATCCTTACGACTCGTAAGAAAACGCCTTCGTGGGATCCTTATCACTCACAAAGGAAAAACACACTTGGGGGTCCTCACGACTCCTAAGGAGAAAATTCACCTACGGGATCCTTACGACTCGTAGGGAGAAAATACTTTTATTGGACCTTAAGGCCTATAAAATTGAAAAGCCTTAGGTGATAGGGATCTAAACCTGTTTCCTAAGCCATCGCTTCCCAATAGGCAATGGCGAATGATGAGTCGCTCCGGTACCATATTCCAGTGCAGCGATGCAGACGCCGGCCAAAATCCAAATCCCCAAGTGGCGAATGATGAGTCGCTCCTGGTACTATATTCCAGTGCAGCGATGCAGACGCCAACCAAATTCCAAATCCTATACCCCAACGACGAATGATGAGTCGCTCCTGGTACCATATTCCAGTGTAGCGATGCAGACGCCGACAGAGTCTTGAAATTTTTTCGGCCCTACGGTCTAGATCATACATCCTGCAAAACCATATACAATCCATGGGCGTAAAACGATCCCAATCTCTCCCAAGTCCTACCGGCGAGACCACATTCAAAATCCCACCGGCGATGAAGATTCAAAAAAAAAGATATGTCCACAAGCAAAATGGGCACGGATGAAAACCTGAAAGGGCTCTGTGAGTAAACACCGTAGGACTGTCGAGGAGTTTGCGAAAACCCAAAAGGGCGCAACTTGTGAAAAAGAGATGAAATGCACTCGCAAAGTCCTTTCAACTTTGTGAGGAGAAAATTCCAGCGTGAGATCCTTACGACTCACAAAGGAGCAACACACTTAGGAGTCCCCACAACTCCTAAGGAGAAAATACACCTGCGAGATCCTTTCAACTCATAGGGAGAAAATGCTTTTATGGGACCCTTACGGCCCATAAAATTGAAAAGCCTTAGGTGATAGGGATCTAAACCTGCCTCTTAAGCCATCAATTCCCAAATCCTCTCGAGGCAAATGATGATTTGCTCCTGGTATTATTCCAGTGTAGCAATGCAGATGCCAAACAAAAACCAAAATTCCCAAATCTACTCATGGCAAATGATGATTCGCTTCTGGTACCATATTCCAGTGTAGCGATGCCGATGTCAACCTAAATAAAATCAAACCAACAACATCTGCGTCGGAATCATGTTTCGTCTCAGAGTATACCCCGTGTCGAAATCAAGCTTCGTCTCGGTGTATCTGTCTTCCCTATCGGAATTATGCTTCGGCTAGGAATCAAACAGTGACCTCCTCGTCGGAATTAAGCTCCGCCTCGGAATCAAATCGACCAGTCAGCTCTACGCCGGAATCATGCTTCGTCTCAGAGTGTACCCCGCGTCGAAATCAAGCTTTGCCTCGGTGTATTTACCTTCCCTGTCGGAATTATGTTTCGGCTCGGAATCAACCTGCGACCTTCTCGTCGGAATTAAGCTCCACCTCGGAATCAAGTCGACCAGCAAGCTCTACGCCAGAATCATGCTTTGTCTCAGAGTGTACCTCCCGTCGAAATCAAGCTTCGCCTCGGTGTATCTGCCTTCCCTGTCGGAATTATGCTTCGGTTCGGAATCAACCAGTGACCTCCTCATCGGAATTAAGCTCCGCCACGGAATCAAGTCAACCAGCAAGCTCTGCGTCAAAATTATGCTTCGTCTCGGAATATACCCCGTGTCGAAATCAAGCTTCGCCTCGGATTATTTACTTTCCCCATCGGAATTATACTTTGCCTGGAAATCAACCTCTGCATCGAAATTATGCTTCGAACAGAAAGTATGCCGCCCGTCGGAATTATGCTCCGTCCCCCTCTCGGAATTATGCTCCTATCCCCGGAATTATGCTCCGATCCCCGGAATTATGCTCCCGGGATGATGCTCCGCCCCTGAAATGATGTTCCACCTCGAAATCCAGCTTCAAGATCCATCAATTTCATGCACACAACTCATGCATGCGGTGTGCATTCATTGATGGGGGGCACTTTGTTGGGGTCGAAAATTGCACCACAGTTGACCGGGTCAAAGTCAAGGTCAACCCCAAGTAAGCGGGTCCAAGCCCAAGCAAGTGGGCCCATTCCCAAGTCGAGCCCCGAGGCCGGCCTCCCCTTACCGAAATAAAAACCATGTAATAAATAATTTTTATGTAATTTTTTATGCATGAATGTAAGCAAAATCGGCATAAAACCAAATTTTTGTAAGCCCATAGCTTATGTGCAAAAAGAAATAGCACATGAGACATGGGATGGGCAAAATGCCATTTTGTAAAGCCCAAGGGGCTATGTGTAAATGTGTTAGCCTATATAAAGCAATATGATGATGAATAAAGATATATTTTCCATTCTCTTAAAAATCAAGGGTTCTTTGTGCCTCCTTCTCCTTCCTCAAGGTTCTAAAACTCCTTCCCCCTTTTCAATTAAATCAAGAGTTTTACTCTTCCTTTTCCAAAACTAAATAGTTTTTTTTACCACAAAACCCACAAAGGGAAACTTAGATCTCCCATCAGATCGTAAAAATAAGAGATTTTTAAGATCTCATACTTCTTGTTCTTCAAGATCTGGCCAACAGAGGAGGAAGGAAGAGACCCATCTCCAAAAATCACATCTTGGGAAGATCCAGAGCCAAAGAGAGAAACAAAGCAGCCCCCTTTGATTATTTATAAATATTTTTAGGAGTCTAACTCCATTCAAGATCCATTGGAGTTTAACTCCGTAAATTAATCTCTATCAGGAGTTTTACTCCATAAGTCAAATTGGGAGCACAGCTCCCAGTGCACGGACCAAGTCCCGTCCCTTTTGCTGCTGACGCCTAACGCCCGCGTGCCAGGCACGTGGTGCGCTGGCGCTCTGGCGCACAGCGCCCTCATGCTATGCACTCTGGCGCATAGCGCCCGCGTGCCTGGCACGCGGGACGCTGGCGCCTTCTCCCACGCATCCTTTGGATGCCCTTTCCTTACACACACACACACACGCATACACACACTCTACAACACTGTCCCCTATTAGAAAAAAATTCTAACGGGGCGCTGCCCCACACCCCGCAAGGGAGCTGCTAGCCCTCTTGACCCCCAGCCCGCTATCCGGCTAGCGGGACCCTCGTGAAAACTCTGCGGGGCCCCCGATATATCCAAAACCCCTTCAAAGCACAACACTGCACATCGAGTTCGCATGACCAGTTTAACCCGTCAATCGGAGGTTCTCTCGCACTAAATGCGAGGGGTAATTAACGACAGCTTAGTCCGCGACTGCCGGAGATTCGGATCCCCACAATTAATAAACCCCCGCCTACCCTAGGCAGGGGGAATCTGTAATGCGCCTGACAAGCGCACGCATTCCTATCTCAATGGGGTGACGAAAAACATCCTACACACGCATTGAGACCTTGAGGGGGCTCTTTCATGTATTTAGTATACACTCATGTAATGGGACCCTGAGATTCTGTTGACTAAACTCTCACTCAAAGTATCCCAACACCCACAGTCTATATCAAGGTCCAACCACGAACCAAAATACCAGTTAGCCATGACAAGTTTACCCGAGAATTGGAGACCGATCTCCATCAAGCATAACTAGGCCAGTATTTTAGACAAGTGGACAACCCCCAATATTATATCTATAACACTAATATAAATGCTTCCACAACCGTCCCATTTCAGTTATAGTTACACTTATATACGTCCCACAGACGTCGACAATACAATAATTAAATGTTCACGCTGATTGTGTACAAGTATGTGTCATGATCACCATTCGTTCATGCTTTTATGCTAATGTATTTGCCACAATCTAAATACTAATATTTCGGTAATCTAAGAACAGTCACCAGGGTATCGAGGCAACGTTCATTAATTACTTAGGGTATAACAATCATGCACGTGATGGAGATGCAATAAAATGCACTATTGATAATATATGAGCAGTCAGTGTCGTTTGAATTAGGGAAAAAATTGCATTAAATCACATATGCATAATGAGTTCAGAAAAACATATTAAATCATACTATCGTAATTATACAAAATGATACAAAAAGGGATAGAAATTAAACTTAAATAGAAGTCCAACAAAATTGGTTTCAGATTTGCGAGTTACGGTCATTCTATTTTAAGTGTTCACTGCTGGAAATCCAGTTTCTGAACTGGAAGTCCGTTTCGTAACACGTTTTACTCTCTGTTGGGATCATAATTGAGCGATGCTACAGTTAGATAATATTTTTATTTATCTATTATGTTTCCAAATCACCAGACGGATTGATAATATCCGCTGTATGCAGAGAGATATGCACTGTTTAAGGTTAAGGTGTACAACCCGTCTCTGCAGAAAACTGCAGTACATACCGACAGTTAAAAGATATTATAAATATCAAACGATACTGTAATGTAATGAGATCAGTACCGTTAGAAAGCTAATTCAATTATCTATGCTTCTATGTATGGTTTTACACATTTGCGCACTTAAACAGTGAGAAACATGCGTTCTAAAACGGGTAAAAGCAGTGATTCTTGCCTTGGACTGCAGTCCAGAGCCCTGAATCGCCTCATTTTTCATTGTAATAACTTATCAAAATTTAGAGATCAACTATGGGATGCTGTAGGTTTATCTGTTGGTTTCGATACGAGCCCTAAAATATTAGGTTGCGAGTTGTATTCAATTTAATATAGATTTTAAAATATGGAATGTGCGATGAATTCCAGATTCAACGCCGCATTTTGGGGGAGTCATTACATGATCTATTTTCCACCCAAATTTCTACATGATGTTCGTTACCAGTAAACGAATCTATCTATAATATGCTCCACCATTTTAAAGTAGATTTTCGTTTAGCGTCTAGCGCCGAACACTTGATTATGTGTATACCAGTCGAAACTTTAGTTTCGTTTAATTAATCAGGGCGGGATTTAATTCATATAAATTCTTAACGATGTTAGAACCGGATAGTAAACCCGATTCATGTTTCATGTCATGCCATGCACAATCACGGATCGTAATACTCATCCGAATCCAGGATATTATAACTAATCTTGATTAATTAAAGCAATGTAAATTTATATATAAATGTGTGTATCAGTATATAGCATATTAGCATGTAAAGCAAGTCTTTGGACTTGCCTGGCGACGACTGCAACCATGACGGGACATGGCAGCGGTGACAACGACACGAACGCGGAACGATCAAGACACGGGCTCGTCCACACACTGCTAGGCTTTGGCCACGGGTAGGCGCAGCGATGGGCAAGATGGCGGTAGTCGCCGGTGAGGAGATATGATCGGCGATGAAGCTCTATGGTAGTGGGGCTCGGTCGGTTTAGAGGCATGGCCGGACTGCTTTGAAGTGGAGCGAAGGGGTCATGGTGATGGAAGCTCGAGGGGTTGCGGTGGTTGTGAGGGGGAAAGATGGGGATGTCAAGGGTGTTGCGGTGGTCTTGGGGAGGCGACGAGGGGTCTTGCCGGCAGTCCAGGTCGCCAGCGGCAGAAAGAAGAGCTCGGTGCAAGTGGAGGCGAAGCTGGTTGCTGGAGAAGGTGGCTCATGGGAATCTTGGGATGCAGCGGCGGGTGCTCGTTGGTGGTGTGAAGGAGCAAGGTGGAGATGTCGAGGGTGTTGTGGTAGTCTTATGATGGAAGGTGGAGGATGGGCTCGGTTGAGTGAGGTGGGGTGTTGGAGAAGGTGGCTGTGCTCCAAGGAACGAGGGGAGGTCGGCGGTTGGGTGTAGCCGACGGTGAAGACGTCTTGAGGAGGATGAAGAGAGAGAGAGAGAGAAAGAGAATGTGAGAGGAAGAGAGAATGAGGTAAAGAGATAGAGACAGGGAGGTTAGAGAGACGTGGGGATTTTGAGGCTGGGGATTTCGGGGTAGTTGCGGCGAGGGAGAGGTCATGGGGGCGTAGCGGTTCGTGGGGGGCTCGTTGCGAGGAAGGAGGGAGAAAAAGATCGAGAGGAGAGAGAAAGGAGAGAAAGAAAGGGAAAAATGTGTCGGGCCGGGTCGGGTCGGGTCGGGTGAGGGATCAGGCTTGGATTAAGGATAGGGTAAATATAATTAGAAAAGAATAAGGAAAAATATTTATTCATCAAAAATACTGATACAAGGAAAAATAGGAATGATATAGAAAATAATTTTATTCAAGTACGGAATAATAATAAGTGAAAATATATGAGGATTATTCATAGAAATATTGATGAAAATTAAATAGGAAATAGGGAAAATGTTTTATTGAATTACGAAGAGGTGAGTATTAAAGAACCAGGTATTACAGTTCGCGGGGGAAGCGTGGGTCGTTGGCTGCGTGGGAAAAAGAAAAGAAGAAGGAGATGGAGGAGGGAAGCTTGGGCCTTGCTTGGGCTGGGCTGGGAGGAAAGAAGAAAAGAAAAATAAAAGATAAGAGAGAGGAGCAGGCTGGGCTAGGAGAAAGAAATGAGTGGGAAAAGGAGGGAGTGTGCTGGGATTGGAAAAACAAAAGTAAAATGAAAAGAAAAGATAAGAAAAGGAATTCTGGAAATAAATAAACTAAATTACATAAAATTTATTTAAATCCATATTTTACTGTATAACGAAATGTTGGATATTACCTTTTACCTTAACCATCATAGAATTATTAGTGCCACTTACACATCTCTTTACCTAATTTGCCATATTTTTCTTTTGGTTTTTTAAGAGGAAAAATGTAGATAATTAACCGCCAAAAATCACTAAAAAAGAGATTAATGATAAAAGTATATCCCTAGTTAACAAAACATCTATGCAAGGCCCCAAGTTATGGACCAGCATCAACAATACACCAAAGCAACATAAAACAAGTCATAGGAGTTCACATCAGATGCCATACCAACAAAATAGCCAAAATACATCATAATATCATAAGGAAATTTCATATGGGATTGCATAGGGACATTAAAATCTAAATTTTCATATATTTCTATTGTTTTCCTATTTCAACTGAAGATTGCATTGTCGAATTTTAGCCTGAAAGAAATTTAGATATTGGCAAGAAGTTTAAATTTCATTCTAATTTCTTATGGTAAATAATAATGATATATTAGCATATACAAAATAAGTTCAATGACTTTGTCGGTGCACCAACGGCTGCCGAATGACATACTAGCATGATGAAGAAGAAAAACTCTTCTAATACACACTTATATCAATCGAAATCCAAAATATGAAGTCATCGCGTATATCAACCGAAATCCATATGATTCATAAACCCATCTCCCACAAATTAGCCGCTAAAACGGAAAAAAAAGTATTTTTGAAGATTGCTTTCTTTTCCCTCGGGCTAGTTGCGAACGAGATCGACTCTCCTATGTTCATCATCGATGGAGACCGTGCCGGAATTTTGACAGAGTTATGCAAATTTTCATCCGGAATCGAGATAGATGGATTTTTAGGGTTTACGGCGGCAAGAATATTGAGGCCACAGTGTTGAAAAATCATTTAGAAAAAAGGGGTTATATAGTTATTTAGTTAAAAAACCTAATGGCGAGGGTTTGTTGTTTAACGGATCAGAACTTCAGGAGGATTTTGGTATGGAGCTTAAATGTGAAGGTAATTTTGGATAAATCAGATAAACTACGGGATAGTTTCCATAAAATAAACCCACTTTTTATCTTATCCTTTTGGGTATAACTTTAACTGATTAGTTGGTATCATTTCCATTCCCCATCGTTTTGGAACATGTTTGAATAATTCTAAAAGGCAAGGTTAAAAAAAAAACAGAAAATAAAAGGAAAGGAAAAACATAAGCCAACCAAAATTTAGAAAACAGTTGGGCAGTTAGAAGTTTGACCCTTTCTTTGACATCCAAATTTGGGTCGAACACTTCCCTATATATAATTTGCCATGGCTGAGAATAAAAACATCAAGGAGAGAAAGGAAGTTCATTGTTGCACATTTGAATAATTGAATATTTAAGCTTCCTTTCTCTTCCTTTTTTCCTCTCTCCCCCGTAATAACCTGCAGCTCCGATGGCTTCTTCCTCATTCCAAAGATGGTTGAGGCCTGAGGTAAAAATACTCAACCCACCAAGTGTTTGATCCTTTGCCTCAATCAGACCTTTGTGCTTATTTTACTCTAAATGGGTCTTCTCTCAATTGCTTTGAACTCGATGAATATGACGCCGAAGTATTAACCATTTTTGTTTTTCTTTGATTGTGTGTATTATAGGTTTACCCTCTTTTTGCCACAGTTGGCGCAGCTGTTGGTATCTGCTGCATGCAACTAGTGCGAAATATCACCGGCAATCCTGAAGTGAGGTATGATTTTTTATTTTTAATCCATATTGCGATTATTCCCTCTCCCTTTGAAGAATGAATTTAGCATATATGATGAATATTGTATGTGAATTTCCTACAGGGTTCTTAAACAAAAGAGAGCTGCAGGGATCCTTGATAATCACGTGGAGGGAGAGAAATACGCAGAGCATAGCGTCCGAAAGTTTGTCCGCAACAAATCCCCAGAGATCATGCCATCTGTCAACGTGTTCTTCGCAGGTCCTAAGTGTTAGGTCATTTTTTCTTATCTCATTTTCGGAATGAATTATTGGGCAGATGTTTTTTTGTTGATAGGACATGCATATGTATGCATCGGAGCCATGTACGATTTTGCTTATTAATTGAAGTTTTTTTCTTCTCAAGCTGCATTCTCTCTATCTCTCGTGCATGTTATTTATCTCTACCTCTATCTCTATGTGTGCATGAGAGCGTGTGCGCATGCCCTGGGTCCGTGGAATCTCATTATGCAAATAGTCCTTTGTTATATTATATAATTGCCACGGTTGATTGTCCACTGATATACACGCGCACACGTGGATTACCATTTGCTACTTCTAGTTTCAGCGTCAATTGCAAATTTATGAAGTTTCGACGATGATTCAGAAGCCATAAACAAACTGACAAATAGTGGAATATAGTCACCCATTAGTGTCACACCAGTTAAGGGAGCTTTAGTGTCAAGATGATGGATGCAAAAGGTGGCTTTATTGTGGTCCTAGGTCATCAAATTGTAACGTCTATGGTGGCTATATAGTGGCTGGTCCAAGGATATCAATTTGAATCGAGAAAGTTTTGATGTGCTCATAACCAAGCTTTTCTTGTCTGTCCTGATATGCAAAAGGTTTCTTCATGGCAGCCCTTTTGGCTGTCATAAATTTTATTTCTGTGTTTTTCTCAAATTCCTGGAAGTATGAATCATAGAACTGCAGTTCCAGTTTATTACTTCATTTGGTTGGAGATTTGGGTATTCAATTTCAAGGACTTTTAGGTCATGTGTTTTTATTGCATGTAATTGTAATTGGAATGAATCATATAGGAAATGAGTTGATATTGCGCCGATACATTAGTTTTCGCTAATTTATTTGTTTTTAAGTGGATTTCCACCATTTATTATAAATAGTAGTCAATTGCGGTTCCACGGAAATGAACTCAATTCTGAAACAACAAATACCGAATGTTGACCAAATTCATACATCGCAGTTTATGGAATTACAATTCATTGCAACTAAGCAGGGATGTTACACTTAAAATGATCACAACGATAGTTTCCTTCTTGTATTCTATGCTCTGCTTTCTCTTTAATTGTTCGTATCTGCAAATTTATTCACAGCGAACTGTGATTTTTGGCAATTTCGCACCTATACAATCATAAAGCACATGGGTTGCACCATAATTTCCTTTTTCCATAAGTGAATGCCATTAATAACAATAGAAAAAGAAAGAAAAGAAGAACATTTGACATACAATTCCATCACCAAACAATATCTGATCAATGAACAGCCACTTTCCTCACCGACATCAGTAATAAAATTAATAACTACATCTTCCCATTTTGGGAGCGTCGGTCCCTGTATGCTATTTTTCTCCTGCTGTTTGGTTCTCCTCTCTCTAACCTGTCGTCGTATAACCCGTGGTAGGTTAGTCCTCTACATATATGCCTTCGATGAGTTCTGATCTACTGAAATTAGTCAACCGTGCATTGAGAACTATGAAATGACTCTGTCATTTTGAAAATATTTCCGAATTGTTATTCCTTGACCTCCCTAAGAATTCTGAAACCAGCTTTGAAAAAGCCGACGAGTTATTTCTGAGAAGATCACTAGGAGGACTGAACTCCAAAATTCTCCCTACACCAAGCAAGAAACCAAAATTACGACATAAAATGGAAATCTACTTTACACAACGTTCCCTAAATGATTGCATACCTTCGTCGAGTACCATAACCAGGTCGCTATCAATGACTGTGGGAATTCTGTGAGCTACAGTGATCACGGTGCAGTTGTTTGCTTCTTCTCTTATAGTCTTTTGAATAAAATTATCGGTTGCAGTGTCTACCGATGCTGTGGCCTCGTCCATCACAAGAATTCTTCTTTTCTTTAGCACTACCCTGGCAAGGCAAACCAGCTGTCTTTGTCCGACGCTCCAGTTCTCTCCGTCTTCGGCCACTGCGCCATAATGTCACTTACCATCTTAATCAATGTTTGATGACTAAATACTTATCATTGCTTTTGTTGTTGCACTGCAAGTTGCGTACCTGGTGCATCGAATAGCCTCTGATCTTGCTTAACTATTTCCAAGAGCTGGCACTTTTTCAAAGCCTGGAAGTTCCATTTAGTCGGTGAAACTGGGACTTTGATATGCAAATAAAAATCTGAACATATAATTAATTATATATTTTTCATGTTTACCTCCCAAATTTCTGAATCTGAATGTTGCTGTAAAGGGTCCAAGTTTGTCCTCACGGTTCCTTGAAAAAGAGTCGGTTCTTGAGGTATTATGCTCAATCTAGATCTCAGATCATGCAGGCCAATCATGCAAATATCAATTCCGTCGATAATTATTCTCCCTAGTGAAGGCTCTACAACCCTAAATAGAGCTTGAATAAGAGTTGACTTCCCACTTCCGGTTCTTCCTACGATACCGATTTTCTTTGCTCCTGGTAAAGTGCAGCTGATACCTTTAAGAACCATAGGTAGTGATGGATTGTACTGTACATGAAGATTATCGATCTCAATTAATCCATGATTTGGCCAGTCATTGTTAGGTCTTGAGTTCTCAATCACCAAAGGCGCCTCACTTGGTATTTTTGAAAACTGTAGAATTCTTTCTACTGAGATCATTTTGTTTTCGACGTTGCAGAGGTTCCATATAACCCAAGCTTGCAGAACATTGAGATTCAGACCGTAGGTTGCAGCAAGCCCGGCAAGGCCTGAACACCAAATCAAACTAGTTAGTCTTCTTCACATCTTGAAATCTAGTTTCTTCATATATAATATAGCCCTGTAAATTCTTTCATATTTTATATATTACACCATGTATTCTTCATTTTTAAAACCATTTTTCCTTTTGCGAGAAAAAGCTTTTCCTTAGTTTCTGTTCACTAAGAGTTAAAATCATAAAATTGTTTCGGCTATTTAATACAAAAGAAATTATGTCCCCTTTTCCTATTTTTCTCCGCACTTTCCATTTCTGGCTGTAATATGTCCCAAAGTCTCTTCCCTTATCACTTAGGGCTAGGATTATCAAAAATCTCTCTCTCTCTCTCTCTCTGTGTGTGTGTGTGTGTGTGTGTGTGTGTTTGTTTTGAATACGGGGATTAAGTAAGCGCAATGATAACATGCTTTAGTGATGAAAAAGGAAGTTATATAAAATTGAATGTTATAGGCTAAATATATTAGAATTATCTTTAAACAAAGAAATACAACCTGTATATAATCCTGCTCTAACGAAAACGGGTATATAAAACTATATAGTATATAGAAACCCTATACGCTATTAGATGTATTTCTAGTTATAAGAAGAGAACTTACTAGGATCAATAGAATTCCTCGGCATAGTCACCAAAATGATCAATACAAGAAAAAACACCAGGTTGAAGAGGAAGTTGATGCGAACACATAACCACTCCATGGTTGCAGAATTATGAAAAGTGATGCGAGAATAGTCATCGATCAGAGATAGGATCTTCACACAGAACCGTTCCTCCTGATTGAAGCAGCGAATGGTTGGAGCTCCAGCTATAGACTCTGAAAAATGATGAAGAATCGGAGCTTTCCTAATCCCGACCATTCTAGCTAATTCTCGTGCAGAACTTATATAGTAATTCTGCAACAAAATATAATATGTAAAAATATTTATATACGGAAGAAACCAGGATGCACCCTAGAGTGATGCCGACGTGATGACTTTTTATTGAGATGATACCTATTATTTAAAGTGATATAGCATTTGTTTCTTTTTAAATTACATCACATCACTATATTTAACATGCAACACTCAACGAGGTATTGCCATGTCGACTGCATTGTAGGTGCACCCTGCACTGACCCTTTGGGCCCCGATTTCTCTATATATGAATTCAGAAAGAAATTACGAGAATAGGATAAGTGCTATTTAGCTTGCCTGATACCAAATGGAGATTGCGAGTATAATGATGAAGAGAACTAGTACAGGCCAGCCAACTTGAGACATGAGAGTAATAATGCACAAGAGCTGAATAAGTGCGAAGACCAATCCCGCGACTCTATAAGGAATGTCGGTATCCACTGTGCTTTGATCTGTTGAAGACTGAAAAGTAAATAATTGTTAGATATATAGTCTCTAATTATGAAGCAATCTTATAGGTGTGCATGACATGTCGAAAATCATAGAAGGATCAACACACAAGAATTCAGTTGCCTGACATACGTAGAGAGCTCGTAGTTTCTATTTTGACATTCATTGTTATTCAGATATTCATCATCAAAAGCGACAGCATGCAATTTCTATGTATATTTCTCTATTGATTTTTATGATGAATGAATTAGCACGTAAAAGGTTAATGGTTACTAGAGAGATCATAACACACACATGAATTTCGTAAACCTTGTTCATCCCATATTTGTGTCTGCGTCTTTAATTCATTTGCGGCATATATATATATATATATATATATATATATATATATATATAGAGAGAGAGAGAGAGAGAGAGAGAGAGAGAGAGAGAGAGGAAAATGTATCTACATCTCGATGCCGAGAAATTCTCTACATCTCGATGCCAAATCACATGGGAAACCATGTGGGTCCAATGCACACGCGGTGGGACGACACGTTTTCCTATGTGATGTGTACTGGAGCCATAGAGAATTCTCTCTCTCTCTCTCTCTCTCTCTATATATATATATATATATATATATATATATATATATCATTGTCACATTATGTGCATGTCATGATTCCGTGTTTGTTTTTCCTGGCCAACACTAACAAAACCTTTATCCTCAATTATCAAGTTAACAACTGTCCATATTCAGTATAATAGACTATAGCACATATTTCTGGTACAATATCGGTAAAAAGAAACAATGATTACCCTGTTGAGTATTCGACTTGAAGGTGTCGAGTCAAAGAAGAAGATTGGAGCCCGGAAGATTTTCGTGATCATGCCATAGAAAAGGCGCTGAGCTGTCTCAATGGCAATGGTCGTTAACAAAACCGCTCTCCCCAATACAAACAACGAACTGCCTGCCGAAAACATAACAAAAACCCCGATCAACTTTTCTCTACTGATTCTGTCTTCCTTATCAGTTGCCCAAGCAATCCAGTAATTGCTCCCCATTTGCAGTCCTTGAAACAAAACCTGGCACAGAAGTATCACCGGCACAAGAGCTCCTTTATATGCTGAAGTTACGAACGCTCGATAAACTTGCCATTTCACCCTGCCAGATTCTCTTTCTTCTTCATGTGATTTTTCCGAGGGTTCAGAGTTTTTTATTAGATCATTTGATTTCCCTTCTTCTATCTCTAATTCCTCTGCTTTCTGATGTTTAGGTTTCAAGGGGTCATGCGCATTCGGGGTAGATACATGTCTTAGTGATTGAATGTGTGCAGTCATTTGCTGAAGAAGTTCCCCATTGGTGTCGGTGATTAGATCCTCGTATTTGCCCGATTGAACAATCTGTCCATTTCGCATTACCTGTAGAATTGGAAGCATTAGCTATATATCAACCATTTATTCAAAATTAGCTAATTTCCATTTTCTTTCTAGGGGAAAGACGGAGTTTTACCAGAATAAGATCCGCGGCATTCAGAAACTCCATTTGATGGGTGACGTAAATTACGGTCTTTGAAGATAACAGGCGCATTAGACTTTCCTGCACACGTAAAGGTAAATTTCATAGTTTCAAGGTTTTGAAATATAAATGTCAGTCAGTAGCTACAGTTTACACACACACACACACACCTTGAAGAGATGTGCTCCTGTGTGAGCATCAACTGCACTAAAAGGATCATCTAACAAATAAACGTCTGAATTGCTGTAAATTGCTCTTGCAACTTGAATCCTTTGCTTTTGCCCCCCACTTAAATTCATTCCTCTCTCTCCTATTAAACTCGTATCTCCATCAACCCAAAGTTGTACATCTCTATCCAATGCGCAACCCTCTATCACTTCCTCGTACGCTCTTCGTTCCATTTCTTTCCCGAACAACACGTTTTCCCTAATCGTTCCTGTTTGAATCCAAGCACTTTGAGGAACATAAGCTTTCGACCCGAAAACTTTATTCTTTTGTCCGCCAATTTTCGGAATTTCGCCTATTATGCTGCAAAGGAAACTTGATTTGCCCGAACCAACTGATCCACAAACCGCGACCTTTTGCCCTCTTGTTATTTTTATCTTTTTATCGATTTTAAGCGTCGGTTTCCGTGAACTCGACTCCGGGTCCCATGAGTACTCCCCTGGCTCAATCTCTACTGCAATATCAGATGTTTGTGGTTTACATTTCAATGCTGAGTTTTTCTTCTGCTTGTCTTTGATGATGTCTTGGATACGATCTAGTGACACTTTTGTTTGAGTTATCACCGATATGAGTTCCGGGAGATTGTATATCGGCTCCTGTAGGATTCTAAATGTGGCTAGAGCTGATAATACAGTTCCAGGAGTTAACGGAACTTTCACGAGAATACAAACGCCGAAGGCGATGACTGATACTAATGTCGGAGAAGCCCAAAAGAGAAAAGCGATGGCTGAGCAAGTGTATAGATATCTCTTAAGCCACCTCCTCTCGATATTTCTAAGTTCTAAGATTTTGTCCAAGTATGCACTTTCCCATGAGTGTAGTTTCAAGATTCTCATACACTTCAAAGTCTCTGCTGTGGCTTTTATTCTTGAATCCTTTGCTTCCATGATTTTAGAATGAAGCTTTTCTTGAGAATTGGCCAGTGGGGTATTGCTCACCATTACTACAACTGTAGTGAGAAATGCCGATATTGATGATGTGAAGCCAAGATTCCGATTTAGAATGAACAAGGCAAGAAAGACTTGAATCGGGAGCAACCAAATGCCATGGATGTACCAAAAGAAGTCCCCGATTCTCTCGACATCGACGTCTAGGAAATTCACGAGCTTGCCATTGCTCGTGTTTGAATACTTTATCATTAGAGACTTGTTGTAGACCGAAACAATAAGAGATGCCCGAACACGAACACCTATCTGACGAGCGCCAAAGTACCATTGCCTCTGAGACAACGACTCCACCATTTTCCCGAAAAAGAAGAAAAACGCTAGCATATAGCCGTGGTTGAGATTCGCGTTCTCGTCAGAGAGAAAATTCACAAAGTTGGTGATAAGGAAAGGACCCAGGTAAGACGACAACGTGTTAATACCTGCATTGTTTGATTTCAGTCATAAAATTCACTAGTAAAAATATTGACAAGTACGAAAAAGCGGCATACCTGCGAAAACTGCATTGACGACCAAAGGCCTCCAAACAGCATTGATAATTGCTCTGATAAGCAGAGAAACCTCGGGTTTTTCCTTATCCATCGATTCTCGCAGCGAAGAATAAGCAATCGAAGCGGTCTCTGCTCGAGGAACCGAAGGGATATGGGAAAGCTCAAGCCTTTCAGCTCGGCCTACGGCGAAAATCGGGTTAAGCCACATAAATGTGAGCTTACTCCAAAACCCTGCACTCGAGAATCTCTCGTTCAAAACCCCATCTCCTTCTTCCTCTTCTTCATTCTTCGAAAGAAAAGGGTTCTTAAGTTCATGGAGACTTCGCGAGGAGTTCATCGAAAGCGAAGCGAAACAGAGGAAGAAGGAGAAAGGCAAGCACGCCAAAGGAAGTGTGGCTATTTTGAAACAGCTTATGAGATTGATAGAGATGCAGAACAAATGATAAAATGTAGAAAAGACCTACCAAATTACAAGAACTAAAGGCCAACTCTTGTTGCTCTCCACAACCTTTTCTTTGCAGTAACAAGCAAAGATTGTAACCAAAACCCATGACCCACATTGAGAAATCAATCCCAAAGATATCAAATTTTGTTTCCAAACCTCATAAACACAAAAACCCAGAAAAATTACAGAGGTTAAAAGGCTAAACACAACTATAAGCTCAGCAAAAACCTTAAATTTACCATCTCTAAAGACTTCTCCCTCACAAACAACTACTCTCCTCAATTTTAAGAAATCAACAAGGATCCAAGAGAGTAAAAGGATGAAAGAAGCTAGGTGATGATACTCTAGATTTACCTCCATTGAAAGCCCAATGGAAAAACTGTTACATTGAGCTGTGAGTAACAGTAAAAAAGAGCCAATGTGCAGCAAGCTTAGCTAGCAGTGTTGGAATATATGAGGAGAAAGCAGCATGTGTCTCTGACACTCAATGCATATGTTAATTTTCTACAAACCTCTTCAAGGGATGAAAACAAAAAGGCAAAAGATCCGAACAACAGCTCTCATTTACGTGAAAGTTTGTCACAATCTGAGCATGGAGATGTCTTCACTCATGTCTTCTTGGATCGCCAAAGGGTGAGCCATGTTGGGCTCAAACCTTGTGACTAAACATGAGGAGAAGGAAAAATAAAAGTATTGGAGAGCAGCCGGCTCTGTTTTTCCTTTTCCTTTTTACTATTTTTCTTGAAGATTTTAGTAAGTGGTTTATGAGCTTATATATTTTTATAAAAAGATTTTGTGTTGTCATGATTTCTATTTTTGAGAAGAAGGGAATCAATGGAAATTATGGTGTATGGTAAAATATAGTATGGTTTTAGAATATGTACTTATGATATAATTTCCTTATAAAGCTCTCCATGATTGATATAATTTTCTATTTTTTTATTTTGGAAAAAGTTTTTTCCCCCTCCCTGGGATGGGACCATGAATAGAGAGAGGAAGTGAAGGTATTTATAAATGAGAATAATGGAGGAAAGAGGTCCTAGGAGGCTTTTTGCGTTAGGCGGCGCCACAAGTCACGTCCTCCACCATTTTATTCGACGATCGGCACCGGCCATCTTGATCTTCAATATGTAATATGTCAATACACCAAATTTCATGTGATTCCAACATCTTTTCACCGTCGATTTAGTGGGTGCAAAATTAGCGGTTTACCGACAATAGAACTTTTTACATTGCTAAATCAGCGGTGAAATGGTGTTGTAATCATATAAAATTTATTGTATCGACAAATTCGAGAATGAAGAACAAGTTAGAAGGTGCCGATCGTCGAATAAAATGGTGGAGGACGTGATTTGTGGCGCCGCCTAACGCAAAAAACCTCCTAGGGCCTCTTTCCTCCATTATTCTCTTTATAAATTAAGATTTTGTTAAAGATTTTTGTGTTGCCATGTTTTCTATTTTTGAGAAGAAAGGAATCAATGAAAATCATGGTGTATTGGATAAATATATGGGGTTTGAATGTATTACAAAATTTCCCACTAAAGCTAAGTCGATCATTAAACTATTAAATAAATTTGATGCCCAATCCATCTACGACCATCCAATTTATTTAATGAAGTTGATCATTCAATGGGTTTCTGATGTTATGATGAATAGTTTACCAATTTGTTGCTTTTGAGGATTTGCGTTGGTGATTGCTTAGTGTCGTGGCTTGGAACATTTTTTGTCTTGTTGATTATTGTGAAGTTGTCGGCGCTTTTTGATCATGAGTGATAAAGAGAAGGTTTCTAAAGTATACTTTAATGTTTCGTATCCTAATTTTATTACAAGAACCCGATTGAATACCGTCAACTATTCTCGATGGAAACAGGCCGTGGAAATGTTTGCCAAGAAGCGTAGATTAATGACGTATTTCATTGAGCCTCCTCCTTCAGACCCTTCTGAAGACTGGGTATCACATGATACCATGTTACGTCACTTGATGACTGAGTCCATGTAAAAAGAGACTGTGTTGCAAGTATTCAAATACTCAACCGCTTTGTAACGATCTTGTTTTTACCACAATGCTTTTTAATAAATAATAATAAATATATATTTGTTTCGAAATAATCCGTTTTGTAAAAAGATAAAGTTTTTGAAAGATTTTTTTAAAAAAAAGATATATTTTGATATAAAAAAAATTAATGAATTAATCCATTTATTTTTTAAATTATTCTCTTTCGAAACTATGCATATATTTATTTCTAGTTACTTTTATATAATAGTAACCTTCTAACCTATTGGTTAAGACCTTAACTTATTGTTCTATAGACTGTATGTTCAAATCACGGGACTTGTAATTATTTTCTACTATTTTTTTAAACCTCTCATAATCTACATATGAGAGCTTCCATGTTCTCTTCATTTCAACTCCTACAATTTATTCATAATAAATTAGATTATTATGGAGAGTTATTTTTTATCACTATTAAACCTAATTTAATCTCTCTTTTAATACAAGGACTCTCATTTTCATTTTGTTTTAGCCAATTCTCTCTTCATCAATTCTAAAAAAATCTTTTCTCCATTGAGCTTAGTGAAGCACCGATTTCGAAGTCTCGATCGAGCCTTTTATCTCATCAACGATACGGTTGTTATACCGTATTGCAATATCTCGTAAGTCGATTCTCTCTTGCCCTCCATCTCTTTTTATCTCTCCCCTTCTTGTCATGCTCCATGAACCCCGTTGCTCTCTTCATATCATAGTCCCTAAATGATTAATTAAATGGTTACATATATAAATAACGAAAACACACACATACACACACAGTTTGTATAAGTTTTTTCATTACTTTCAATCCATATGTTAAGATTTCAGAGACCAATTAGGATTATATCGTTTGTCGCTATATTTTAAATTACTTTATTTCATTTTTGTAAAAGAAAATGAAGTCACGAATAAATACCATGATTTTCTCATTTAATATCGATATCTTTACATTTAAAATTATTTTTTTTAAAATTAATTTTCACTTCTGAAAATCCTGGAAAAATTAGGATAAATACTAGATAGAATTTTAGGTCTACAGTAAAATTTTTATATTGAACCGAATAACGGTTTAAGAGTTACGTAGTTTTTATTCTCTGTTCATAAAACAACAGAAAACTGCTTTTATCGATCAACTTCTAAAACACATAACTCAGTCTATCGATATTCAAATTGAGCAAACTAAGGTGTTTTGGATATCTATATTGAAATATCTAGATTTTCTTAGTTATACCAATTCGCTTAAAATCGATGTAAATTATAAAAAACCGCGTTACAAGATTAAGTGATGAATCTGGATAGAATCTGTCATGATTCGCATACTGTTTTTAATTGGACATAACTTGAAGTCCCGATATCCGTTCGTGGAAAACTTTATATTCATAGATGCAAAATTGACAGAATTAGGACTTAATATATACCCGGTGACCCGAAAATGTACAGAATGACCTGATATATACACCATATTGTTGCCGTCCAGAAATCTGAATTTTTGTTTTAAACCCTAATATTAAAATGACCATAACTAGAGTTTTAGGAATCCAAATCGTACGGAGCTTAGTGTTTTGGATAACTATATCGAAAGACCTACAAGTTTCTAATAATCTTTGAAACCTGAAAACCGACTGGAAAATAACTCAAACTATGTTTTACAAATATGCGGTGGTGCTAGACAGATTTTGATCTGTTCTGTGCGACGAAACGAAAACGGGTATATCTCCCAACCGATAGTCGTATTTAGGCGCGACTGGAACTTACGCGTGTACAACACTTAGAGCTATATTTATATTTATATTCCAAATTCGATTGACTTTACTAATTAGTCGTACATAACACTTTTTTATAGTATTGTTTCTAGTCATTACTTGAAACTTATCATTGTATCATCTCATGCTATGTATCACTTGCTTAATGTATCTACATGATTTACATGAATAAACATATTGCATGCTTGACTCGACTTGATCCGAACCATGAATACAACATGACATGAATACTTGAACTTGACATGAACACTTGATCTTGACATGAAATCAATCATGAAAACTTGATGTATTCATGGATTCGGGCAAATCTCAGGACATTAGCTACAACCGAGAATAAGCGGAATGTTGGGCTAGCTTGAGTTGTGAGTCTAATGGAATCTCAAGACTCCTATGCTAACAATCACGAATACTAACAATTATGAGGGCCCGTGTTTCTTTACTCCTGAATTATAACCCGTTGGCTTTGGAATACTTCGACGGTGTTCGAAGTCTCGTTACTAACAATCATAAGGGCACATGGTTCCTTACCCATGAATTACAGCCTGTTAGGTTCGAGAACACTCTTGAGATTTGGTTGTTACTCACATTTTGAAACGACGATAGTTAGATGACCCTTTTAATGACCTCTTTAGGACACATTGTTATTCATTACATGTTCAGCATTTTTACTTGTTACATGACTATATCTACACTATACGGTCGTGCTATACTTGTTTGTCATGCTCATGTTATATTACTATGCTCATATTATATTGCCATATTTATATACATGTTTCCATAATCATGATATCTTGCTATGTGCATATAATTGCTAGTTTTAATTGACACCTGTTTACCCCAATCAGAGAAAGGCCCTGTTCAAATTCCAAGGCGGGAAATGAAGCAACGCTTCTGATTCCCCCAATCAGAGCAAAGCTCTACTTTGAAAATTTAAATTCTAATAAATGAAGCAACGCTTCGGATTCTGTGCGCTGCGCGCAACGCGCCACGTGTCAAAAGCTGACACGTCAGCGCAGCGCCCAAGGCAGTGCGCCCAATCAGAGCAAGGCTCTATTAAAAAACAAAATTAAAAGAAGCAAAGTTTCAGTTGCGCGAGCGCAGTTGCGCTGCGCTGTGCGTTGCGCGACACGCGTCAGCGCAGTTGCGCTGCGCGACACGTGTCACGCGCTGGGGCATTTGCGCCAAACAGAATTAAAATTTTAAAGAAATCTTTCTGTTCTTGTTAAAACAAGAAGATTTTCTTCTGTAAAACAGGAGCTCTTGGATCAAAAATCCAACGGTGGGGAAAATTCCCCAAATCACTCAAAGAAGAATCTCTTTAACAAATTTAACAAATTTATGGGCACTATATAAAGGACCTTAGACCTCAATTCAAATTAATCAACATCACCATTGAGAACTCTGAAGAATTGGAGAGAATTCCTCAAGAACAAAAAAGGTAAAAACCTTTAGAAAAAAGAGAAAATTTTCTTATAAACAGATCATTGATCTGAGAACAAGATCAATGATAAATAATAATAGTGCCTTGCACTTTCTTATGAACCATTGGTTCTTTGAAAACAAGAGAAACTTGTTTTCTTTGATCTAAATTAGATCAAGAAAACAAACAGTGCTTTGCACTTTTTTATGAACCATTGGTTTTGGAATCTAAAAGATTCTCAAGTTAATAGTGCCTTGCACTTGCAAAACTGCACTATTGTGTTCTTCGGTTGGCGCAAGCCACCAGAGAGCGCCACGTGCCAGCATCTAAACCACTTGCGCTGTGCGCTTTTGAAATAGAGCCTTGCTCTCTGAAATTGGTGCAACTCACCAGAGTGCGCCACGTGTCAGCAGCGCAAGCGCAGCGCGCTGGTGCAGCGCACTGCGCTTGCGTGACACGTGTCATCACCGCAAGCGCTTGCGCTCATTCATTGGCGCAAAGCGCCTGACAAATACAATGCATTATTTATTAAAGGGCCAGGCCCAAATCAGAAAGGCCTAGTAGGCCAAATTAAATTGCAATGCAATAAAAAGGGCAGAACCCAAACAAAATTGATGCTCTGCATCATTTATAAATGGGCAGAGCCCAAACAAAATAATAAATAATCCAATGCATTATTTTAAAAGGGGCAGAGCCCAAATAAAAGTCCAACAGAGACCAAAAGTAATGCAATGCATTACTCAAACAGGGGCCAAGCCCTAACACAGGCTTATTAGGCTAAAAACAAATAAAAGTGTTAAACATTTTCAACTGGACTTAGCCCAATCATGGCCGTAAGTCCTCAAATTAAATTGACTGAGCACAGCTGCTCTCTTAAATCAATTTACATCCGGCTCGAGGGTACATCTCCGAACTCCTCTGACTCCTATCGTTGTAATCCTTCAACGACGTCAGAGAGGTGACGGGCCCCGACAACCACACAACCATACGAACTGTGGGGTCCTTAAACTCATGGACTTATGCGTCCTTAAACCAAAACGTGGACTGTGGGGTCCTTAAACTCATGGACTTATGCGTCCTTAAACCAAAACGCGGACTGTGGGGTCCTTAAACCCGCGGACTTATGCGTCCTTAAACTAAGACACGGACTGTGGGGTCCTTAAACCCATGGACTTAAGCGTCCTTAAACTACATATGGACCACCATGTCCCTAAACTGGAATATGGACCACCATGTCCCTAAACTGGAACAATAGAGCCCCCAAATGCTCTTTTGTCGAATCCAAGCGATCCCGTTAAGTTGATCTTAGTCTCAAATCAGACTAATGTATCCTTAACAAACGTTTAAGTCGATCTTAGCCTAAATATGGCTAACATATCCTTAAACTAAAACACCAAACCCAAATCCAAGTAAATACGGATTTGGACTAATCCACGTCCTACGGGCGACGGCATCACTTAGTCTCCGTATACAATCCACGGGCAACCACAAACGAAAAAAACACCCACGACACGAAGTGAAATTATGGAGAAGGAGAAAGTTGTTACCGCGATGCGGTAGCGTAATTAACTGCAGGGGCTTGCGCCTGCAGGGAAGAGCGTCCCCACAATCAAAAACCCCTCTAGCGAGGGGGAATCTGACGAAGTCTGCTACATCGGCCGCATCCGTCTGAACCTCCGATACACGGTGCCATAAATCAACTTGGCATCTTCGGAGAGGTAGATGGATAAAACCATATAGCATCTGCCCCGAATCTCAGGCAAGACGTCCTCACGTCGTGGCCGCCATTCGGAGGGGAACAGATTCTGGCACGCCCGGTGTGACATTTTCCTCTTTCCACTCCACACTTCGTGTGTCGTATTCGCCAACGAATCGCGGTTTATTAATGGTTGCCTTCGGATTTTAAGTTACTAAGATTTGGTCTTTTTCCTGGCGCAGAAATCAAGCATCGATGGCCTCTACCTGTTCGAAGTGCTCCAATTGCAGCTGCAGCTCGCGTCCGGCCTCAACTGGGGGCATAACCTACGGGCCCCAAGCGGCCTCTTTGTTCACCATGCCCGTGGAACAGATTACTCAAGCCACTACGGTGTTGTTTTTCGGAACTATGCTTCCGCCAATAAGCTTCAGCACCCCCGTGCCCGTACAAGAAGTTCCTAAGAAGTCGGTCTTCGATCGACTTTCAGTTACTGTGGCCCCTCTCAACGGGTCGCCCAACACTAGTGCCTCGGTTTTCTCCAGACTGGGTCAAAACTCCTGCGGGCCCACAATGAAGCTTGCAGTCCCAGAAAAGGTTATTCCAAAAAGAGTAGCCAAACCTGCTCCTGAAGTCGTCAAGGCGGCTTCTCCTGCTAAGAGATCGGTCTTTACAAGATTGACCGTCCCAACTCCCACTCCTGCTCTTGCTGCTCAAAAGGCATCAGTCTTCAACAGGTTGACACCGGCAACAGCCCCACACCTGAACAGGGGGTAAGAAGAAGCTGTTCCTGTCTCTGAACCAATACCGATGACTCATCACGCCCGACGACGCCACTGGCGCCGGATAAGGAAGACTGGGGGCAACTCCCCCTCTGGGATAACTCCGCCAGCTCCAACGGTAGAAGTTAACGCTGCTGTTCCAACCGGGAACAGCTTTGAGCTACTGAACAGGGTACGCAGAAACTCGCCAACCGCGGTCCTTAAAAGATCTCCTCCACCGGTAGAGACCGCCGTGGAAGCAGAAAAGCCGGAGCAGCTTCCTCAATCGCTGTCCTCCAGGATTTACAAGACATGGCGACGAGTCCGAGAATCTGTGATTGATCCTAATTTCTCTCACCAACACAAGAAGTCGAAAGGTCGGCAAGAAGAAAATTCCCCGATCAAGCAGCGGAAGGTGACGACCACTTGGGTGCCCAAAGCAACAGCTCCCTCAACTTCAACGGCCCATAAGAGAAGAAGGCCGAAGAAAGTCCTTACGCCGATGGCAAATATTAAAGGCGGTGAACCTAAGCGCCCTAAGTCCGGGGGCATCATAGTTCATACCGTCTACATGGCGTCCGGTAAAGAGGACAGCCGCATATCAACAGGTCATAGACCGCTCACGCGATCGGTGACCAAAGCGCAGGAGCAGCAACAGAAGCTCCAAGAGATGATGAACGCTATGGCCACACTTACTGGGCCAAAAGAAAACCCTAAAACGTCATCGGATGAACGCCAGGAGCAAGAAACCGACGCTGAATTCCTTCGTCGAATATTGGAGAAGAAGGACGAAGAGGCTGCTGAACAAGCAGCCAACATAAAGCGTATGGGCATCCTGTTCCAAGACATGGTGGGGATGATGATCCAACAAGATTCTCCGGCCGAAGATCCCCCGATCGTCGTTGAAGACGATAGGGGAGAGACGTCAAATCCTCCACCAGCTCTATCAACAGCTAAGGAGGATACAATCTCCAAAGCTAATTTGGACGAGTACATAGCCCAACAAATACGGGTTCATTATGAGACTGAAGCAGCCGGCCAGGTCGTAAAAACAGGACGACCATATCCAAGTTGGTACGATCAAATCAAGTATCCGCCGGGCTACACCATACCCAAATTCCATGTCTATAAGGGGACAGGCAATCCCCACCAGCATGTTGCCCAGTTCAGGGCGCTCTGCGGCAACACCGGCGGTGATGACAAACTATTGCTTCGCCAGTTCGTCGGTAGCTTGTCAGATACAGCGTTTGAGTGGTACTCTGAGCTCCCGAACGACTCTATCAAGAATTTCGCGGAGATGGAGCTGTTGTTTACCCAGCGTTTTGCAAGCGCCAGTGAACGCACCCCGATGACGGCACTGATTAACGCCAGGGTAAAGCCAGGCGAGACATGGGTCCAATACGCTATACGGTGGCGAAACTTATGGTCAAAGTGCGAGGAGCGCATTGAAGAAGCTCCCGCAGTGGGTATGTTTGTGGGAACCCTTGATCCGCAAGCAACCATCTTGCAATTTATGATGTTTTTCAAGCCGACTACCTTCCAGGCTTTGATTGACAAGCTGGCGCAAATGGATCAGATGGGCCATAGACCTCCCCTCCCAAAGCCGGACTCCCGAAATGAGAAGGGGAAGGGGAAAGCGATCGTTGTTGCTAATGCTCAACAACAGCCGAACAACTCGAAGCCGGTTGTTCGTCAAAATAATATGCGCTCGTACGTAGCCCTTGAGGAGAGGCTAGGACGTCCTTACTCATTTCCCCGAGATAAAACGAGAAGGTTATTCGAGCTGGCGTTGCGCAACCGACTCATAAATCTGCCGGATCCAAAACGTCCGTTGCAACCAAATGATGTCAATGAGCCCAACTACTGTCCTTATCATCGAGTACTGGGTCGTTCGATCGAAGATTGCTACGTCTTCAAAAATTGGCTTGAAGACCAGTACCAACAGGGCAAGTTCGCGTTATCTGACAAATGGAAGGTGAATCCCCCGCAGCCCCACACCTCTAAGAGGATGAATACGCCGGGGGCAACATGCTCTGTCGTCGAAGAAGCTCCTTGGGAGGTTGTATTATCAGCTAAGACAAAGAGAATGCTGAACGATCTTCAAACATGCCCAGCGATTAGGTGGAAGAACCCGTTGGAACCGCAGGTCATTGAGGGGATGTTGAAGCCACGTACAATTCCAAAGACCGATGGTGGTAGCCCAAGCACTCGCGACCAGCCGACAAAATCTTCAAAGAAGAAGAAGAAGAAATCAAAGAAGCCCGTGAAACCTGACGACAAGCGCACAGACTTGCAAAAACAAATTGACGTGCTGGAGGAATACAACCAGAAGGCACGGACTCCCATTACATTCCAAGAGTTCCTCAATCACGTCTTTCAAGAGGAAGATGAGGGAGAAAGTTCATCTGATGAATCTGAAGAATACGTGGCGAGCTGTCATGTGATTTCCCATTCGTTCATGGACGATGAGGAGACTCCTTGTACTGAAACGCTGGGGGCAGATCCTGAACCAAAAATTCTGGGGCCATCAGATGAGGTAATTGACACATTCCTCAACGAAGCTCTGCTGAAGAGTAAAGCTGATCGGGAACGCGAGACGGCTATATTTGAAAGGGCCAAACGCCAGCGACTTGATGAAAGAGCTGGGACGCTCCCGCTGGAGCAAAATACCTCCACTACCGGCAAAAACCAATTCAAGATGAGGAAGAGATTTGCTAAGGCCATATCAATGGGCATGAAACCACCATCCTCCGAAGGAAACAGTACTGGTGAAGTGGAAATGCATCCCTCCTATTGCTTATATCATCAGAAGATTTCGCACCCCACTGAAGAGTGCAAAGCTTTCGATAGATGGTGGCAAGGATATGTTGCTCATCGACAACATTTTAAGCGGGCGAAGCGCAAAACTCGTCGGGAGCAGAAAAATACGACCGAAAGGCTTAAGAGAACTACCGGTGATTGTCGCATGGTTAACACCGGCGGGTCACAAGTGCTTACATTCGGGAGTGATTCTGATGAAGAGCTGGAGCTTGGCCCTCTCTTTAAAGAGTCCACTTCGGGAAAAGAAAAAGGGCAGAAGGTCTGTGAAAATATCCGGCTGCGTAATCGGACGCTGCCCAAAAAGAATCTCGGACCCTCAAACAGAAAAGATAAAGGGAAAGAAAAGGTCTCTGAAGATATCGACTTAGATGACCAAGTTGTGGAGGAGCTAAGTGCCAAGGACCCTCCGAAAAGAAATAAGGTGGATTACAATGTCTTAGCGCATCGGAGGAAGCTACCCCCGCAGCTCAGCATTCTTGACGCCCTTTTGCTATCAAAGGAGGCGAGAGATTCATTAATCAAGGCATTACAGGATCCGAAGCAATTCCAAGCTTTCCTGGCCGAGGAAAAGATGAAGGATGAATTGGAGGAAGTGCACACGGCCGATGTCGCTTTTGGTGATGAAGACCTTCTCCTTGGGACGTGCGAACACAATCGCCCCCTTTATGTCTCGGGATACTGCCATGATATAAAGATAGACAAGATCCTGATCGACAATGGATCCTCCGTTAATCTCCTCAATATGTGGGTGTTAAAAGAAATCTGCATGAGCGTCCAGCACCTTGCTCGGGACAAGATCACCATTTCCGGGTTCGACTCCCAGTCATCAAGGACTCTTGGGTCTGTGATACGGACGCTACGCTTTAGGCTACTCGTCACGGACATTAAGTTCCACGTCATAGACGCCAAGACATGCTACAATGCTCTGCTCGGCCGACCATGGTTACATGAGCACAACATCATCCCTTCTATACAACATCAGTATATGAAGTATTCTAAGGATGGTCTCGAGTATACCGTGGCGGGAGAACTGAACCCGTTCTCCGTGAACGAGGTCCGCAACTATGAAGATGCCAAATACTTCTTACCGGATTTCGAAGACACGGAAAGGTGTCACAAGCCGGAGAACAAAACTAACGCCACCATCCCTGTTATCGGGAGTGATACCGAGGAGGAAGAGGAGATAGTTTATTCGGGTCCGCCCCAATACAACAAGCCGGGACCATCTGCTCCTACGTTGATCTTTGGTAGTGACTCGGAAGATGAGGTCCATGCTATATTCTCTGCTCGGCCTTCAATACGAACGTCTGCTGACGAAGAACAAAGTCTACAAGTCGCCATGGTGCCGCTTAAACACCGTAAAGAACTGGATGCACTTGATATTTACAATGTAGAAGAGCTGCAAACGTTCTATATCCCTCCCAGGCGAGAAAGCGAAAAAGCAATTCTATTCTACCGCTCTGAAGAAACCAGAGTGGAGAAAGAAATCTGGCATGGCGCGGATCCTACGCTTGATAGTCTTCAGCCCATCCGTCTCCCCAGATATTATACAGAAGGCTTGAAAAGGTTGCTGAAACGCCAAGGGATATCCTTCAAGCAGACCGTTCGAAAAGCCAAGTTCTATGACAAAGTCTGGAACGTTCCCGGGACTCAACGCAAACCGCCTAATGGGAGAATGAAAACAAAAGGGCTTGGATACATCCGGTCAAAGAAACGAGAGCTACTACACGGTTGCTACGTCGTGTATGACTTTGATGAAGAAGCGGATGCTCAATGGGAGGACGCTAATCCTGAACCAGTAAAAGTTCCAGATGCAAAAGTGCCCAGTCCGTCGTTCGAAGAACAAATGGACAAGCTTATAAGGAAAGCTGGTCAAAAAGTCCGAGACGACCATAACCGCGAAATGGCCATCTACGAGAAAGCTAAAACGCAACGCCTCCTCCAACAGGCCGTGAAAGATGAAAATGCCGCTCCTTATCAACCTGTTATAAAGAAGGCTCGACGCAGAGGCAGAAACAAGTCGAAACACGAAAAAGGCGCTCAACAGCAACGAAGCGGGGCTAAGAGGCCACGCAAGCGGGAACCGAGCGGTTCCGATCTATCCCTTATGAGAAAAATGGGTCGAGCGTACTCTTTTCCTCGGGACAAGACAAAAAAGATACTTGACCTAGCTATAAAGCACCAAATGCTTACACTTCCGGAGTCTAAACATTTCGAATAAGCAAGCGAAGTCTCTCACCCGGACTATTGCCCTTATCACCGAGTGATAGGGCACCCTCTCGAGGACTGCTTCACCTTCAAGAATTGGGTTGAAGATCAGTATCAGCTTGGCAAGTTCGCTCTGTCTGACAACTGGAGGGTAGCACCGCCACAGAAGCACGAACCCAAGGCCACGGAAGAAGAACCAGTTCCACATTGGGATTGGAAGCGAATTCGTACTTGTCACATGATAACAATATCAAAAGAAGAGCCCGAGAACATAGATGACTTTCCCTGGTGCTTCGAAAATAGCAACGATGAGGCGATCTCAGAGTTTCCACCAGCGCCGAAAGAGCTGGAAGATGGAATCCATACCACGGCGGATAATCTCAAGAAAATTGAGTTGGGGACGGCGAATGACCCGCGACCGACATTCGTTAGCGAGCTGCTATCCGAAGAAAGGGAGGCTGCGTTAAAAGACTTGCTTGTACAGCATAGAGATTGCTTCGCGTGGAACTATTCCGAAATGCCGGGACTAGATCCAGAAATTGCTGTGCACAAATTGGCAATATCCCCGGACGTCAAGCCGGTCAAGCAGGCACCAAGAAGAATGCGGCTCGAGCTTAAGATGAGCATTAATGCTGAGGTCAAGAAGCTGATCGACTCTGGCTTTATCCAGGAGGTTCAATATCCTGAATGGATCGCCAACATCGTCCCAGTGATGAAGAAAAATGGGACAGTGCGCATATGCGTAGACTTCCGGGATCTCAATAAAGCCTGTCCGAAGGACGATTTCCCAGTGCCAGTCACCGAACTGATGACAGACAATACGTTCACTCATGAGGTTTTCTTCTTCATGGACGGCTCATCAGGATATAATCAGATAAAGATGCATCCCGAAGACCAGAAGCACACCGCTTTTCGGACTCCTTTGGGAATATTCTGTTATAAAGTGATGCCCTTCGGTTTAAAGAACGCCGGTGCCACCTACCAGAGGGCCATGACGAAGATCTTCGATGACCTCATACACGAAATCGTCGAATGCTATATCGACGATCTCGTGGTTAAAAGTAAATCATACGAGGAACATCTCGAGCATCTGAAGACCGTATTTCAACGCCTTCGAAAATACAACTTGAAGATGAACCCGCTCAAGTGTGCATTCAGAGTTTCCTCAGGCAAATTCCTGGGATTCATCGTCCGACACTGAGGTATCGAAATAGATCCGTCAAAGATCAAGGCGATCATGGAAATGCCTCCGCCAAGGACTCTCAAACAGCTGCGGTCTCTCCAAAGGAAGCTCGCGTATATACGGCGATTTATAGCCAACCTTTCAGGCAGGTGCCGTCCTTACAGCCACCTGATGAAGAAGGGAACCCCGTTCGTCTGGGACCAAAAATGCCAAAACACGCTAGACGAGATCAAGCAATACCTGCAGAACCCGCCGGTATTGGCTACTCCGGTCAAGGGAAAACCTCTCATTCTCTATACAACCGCCCTCGAAGGTTCTTTAGGCGCATTATGGGCACAAGAGAACTATCAAGGGAAAGAAAGAGCACTCTACTACTTAAGTCGAGTTCTACTGGGGGCAGAAAGCAATTACTCCCCCATTGAAAAACACTGCCTGGCGTTGATCTTTGCGATAACAAAGTTCAGACACTATGCGTTGGCACATGAAGTCCGTCTCATTTCGAAGGTGGACCCCCTTAAATATTTAATGTCAAAGGCCATATTGACAGGACGACTCGCTAAATGGGCCCTGCTCTTGATGGAGTTCTCGATAACGTATCGACCTCTCAAGGCAGTGAAAAGCCAGGCCATCGCCGACTTCCTCGCTGAGCATCTGATACCCTCCGATTCTCCCCTGAATTGCGATCTTCCGGACGAACACGCGTTTGATGCAATCGACGGTGGTAATACCCGATGGGAGCTTTATTTCGATGGAGCATCTTTCGCAAAGAAGCGCAAACAAAGTATCCCTATAATCAAATCGGGGGTGGGAATCATCTTTGTAACTCCACAAGGAGGGATAATGCGTTTTGCTTTCTCCCTAACAGAGCCGAGGACAAACAATGAAGCCGAATACGAAGCTTTGATAGCAGGCCTCGAGATCGCCATCGACATGGGAATTGAAAACCTTTTCATATATGGAGACTCCCAACTAGTCGTTAGTCAAGTAAACGGCGACTACCAAACATGCAAGCCAGAGCTGGTGAAATACGGCGAGAAGGTGCAGCAACTGTTGACCCAAATTCCCTCCTATACTTCGGAGAACATACCGCGCGCGGAAAACAGCAAAGCGGACGCATTGGCCAAACTCGCTAAGGAACTGGCTGATGAAAACCTCGATGACGTAAGAATCGTGGTACAAAGCCGTCGCGTGCTTGCCCCAGCAGAAATATTTCCGGAATCATCCGAAGAAAAAGGAGCGAGTGAGCAGACGACCCTGCAAATAAAAGATCTGGAAAAGGCCGAGGATTGGAGGGAAGTCTTTATAGACTACTTCAAATACCGTCGAACGTCCGAAGATGCGTCCTCACGACATCAGCTTATGAAGCGAGCTCTGTCTTTCGCCTTCGTCAATGATACTCTGTACAAGAGATCGTTTGATTCTCTATGGTTGAGATGTCTGGGACCTGAAGAAGCAAAAAGAGTCGTTCAGGAAGTTCATGACGGAATCTGCGGTTCTCATCAAGCAGGCCCAAAGATGAAGTTAAAGATCAAGCGGATGGGCTACTACTGGCCCACGATGATTCAAGATTGCCTCGAATATGCGAAGCAATGCCACTTATGCCAAATCCATGGGGACTTTATCCATCAGCATCCAAATCCACTACATCCAACGGTGGCTAGCTGGCCGTTCGAAATGTGGGGAACTGATATAGTCGGCCCTATCGAACCAGCATCGTCCAGGGGACATCGATTCATCCTGGCAAAGACTGACTACTTCTCCAAATGGGCAGAAGCAGTACCGTTGAGAGAAGTGAAGACGGAGAATATCCTCCACTTCTTCAAGACGCACGTCATATATCGGTTTGGAACTCCGCGACGGATCATCTCCGATAACGGGTCAGCTTATAGAAGCCACAAGATCAGTCGCTTCGCGCAACAACATAATATAGACTGGAGATATTCCTCGGTTTATAATCCGCGAGCTAATGGTCTAGCCGAGGCCTTCAACAAGACCTTGACAAAGATCATGAAGAAAACGATGTCCCGAAGTAAGAAGGACTGGCACGAGAGGCTGCAAGAGGCTCTCTGGGCGTATCGAACCACGTTCAAGACAGCTATTAACACAATGCCATATGCGTTGGTATTCGGTACAGAAGCAGTACTCCCCCTCGAGATAGAGTTACCCTCTCTACGAGTGGCAGTCTACTACGAGCTGATAGACGAGGAAAATGCTCACCTTCGGCTTGAGGAACTTGATGCCCTTGATGAAACTCGGCTCATAGCGCAACAAAATCTGGAGGCCTATAAAGCAAAGATGACGCGCTCATATGAAAGATTGACCCGGCCGAGGACATTCTGCCAAGGCGAACTCGTGCTAGTGGTCAAAAGGCCTGTGATCCCCAGTCGCGCCAAACGGGGAAAATTTGAGCCAAACTATGAAGGGCCGTACATCATAGACAAGGTCTACCAGGGTGGAGCCTATCTACTCATGGATATGCACGGTGAAAGGCCTTTCAGGCCAATAAATGGTCGCTTCCTAAAGAAATACCACGCTTAATGAGTTACTGCCTAGGTCAATGATAGATGACGACGACTATGTCCGCTCGCAATCTTCCTAAGCTCAAACTTTATAAGCAGTGGCCAGCTTTCTCCTGACCGAACCGAAACGTCCTTAAACTAATGCCGGACCGAAACGTCCTTAAACTAATGGCGGACCGAAACGTCCTTAAACTAATGAAGGACCGAAACGTCTTTAAACTATTACCGCAGCATCTTCAGGCTGACGAGATCAATAAAAGAAAAAGGAAAAGAAATATATATATATATATATATATATATATATATATATATATAAACGGTATGTCCATAAGCAAAAAGGGCACGGATGAAAACCCGAAAGGGCTCCGTGAGTAAAAACAGCAGGGCTACCGGCGAGTGTTCGTGAAAACCCGAAAGGGCGCGATCTCGTAAAAAAAAAATATAAATATAAATATATATATATATAAAAGAATAAAAAAAAAGGTATGTCCATAAGCAAAAAGGGCACGGATGAAAACCCGAAAGGGCTCCGTGAGTAAAAACAGCAGGACTACCGGCGAGTGTTTGTGAAAACATGAAAGGGCGCAACCTCGTTAAAGGACACTTACAAGGTCCTCTCGACCTTGTAAGGAGAAACCACCCGCGTGAGATCCTTACGACTCACAAGGGAGCAGCACACTTAGGGATCCCCACGATTCCTAAGGTGAAAGTACATTTGCGAGATCCTCACGACTCGTAAGGAGAACTCTCTTATGGGACCCTCACGGCTCATAAGATTTGAAAGTCTTAAGTTACAGAGACCTAAACCTGTGCTTAAGCAACCCCCACAACCTCTAATATTGCCCTACAAGTGGTTCAATACTGACCCTTGTATACAATCCACGGGCGCGAATAAACATTTCCCTAACCAAGTCCCATCCGAGACTGGGGATATGTTCGCATGGTGAACGACCCTTGTAAATCCTCTCGATTTACAAGGAGAAAACCTTCCTGTAGGATCCTTACGACTTACAGAGGAACATACACTTAGGGATCCTCACGATTCTTAAGGAGAAAATACACCTACAAGATCCTCACGACTTGTAGGGAGAAATGACTTTGTGAGACCCTTACGGCTCATGAAGTCAAGAGCCTTAGTCGACAGGACCTTAACCCTGGTCACTAAGCCACCTTTGTTCAACATCGACGAAGGCAAATGATGATTCGCTCCTGGCAATATCCCAGTTGTAGCGGTGCTGATGCCGAAATCGGTGTCTAATTTCAGGTTTACGGCGAAAAGCCAGTAGGCCGCACATGCATATGAAATAGCCGAAATGATGGGGCAACTTGCAATAAAAAGCAGCAAGTAAAAACGTATGCACACGAAATAGCCGAAATGATTGGGCAACTCGCAATAAAAAGCAGCGAGTAAAAATAAAATAAACAGCCGAAATGATTGGGCACCGCGAAAGACAGCCGAAATGATTGGGCAATCGCGACCTTCGCGGTATAAAAGCTGAAATGATAGAGCATCGCGGAAATAAAACAAAAAAAAAGAAATGATAAAACCTTGGCCCTACAGTTGAGATCACATCGATCCCTGTATACAATCCAA
Organism: Agapanthus africanus; assembly: GCA_030015575.1. Lineage (NCBI taxonomy): Eukaryota > Viridiplantae > Streptophyta > Magnoliopsida > Asparagales > Amaryllidaceae > Agapanthus > Agapanthus africanus. The sequence goes on from CM057338.1 coordinate 29,393,473, forward strand.
GGGCGCAAACAAAGAGGGAACCATACTTTCCCAACAGGCTCCGCCAGAAAACGAAGCCAAATCTCGACGGTTCATCCCAACCCCGAAGAAACTAGTCTCTTCAGCAAATCCTTCGACTCGAGGAAACAAGTGTCCTTGACGAAGAAAATCCTGATTCGCGTCGACTCGCAGAGAAACTAGTGTCTCCGCGGGAAATTCTCGATTCGTTTCAACACCAGGGAAACAAATATCCTTGGCAAATACCTCAATTCAGGGAAACTAGCATCCTTAATGAGAGCTTCCTGATCCGCATCGGCTCGCAGAGAAACCAGTGTCTCCGCGGGAAATTCCCGGTTCGTTTCAACTCCGAAGAAACCAGTGTCTTCGGCAAATCCTTCGACTCGAGGAAACAAGTGTCCTTGACGAAGAAAATCCTGATTCGCATCGACTCGCAGAGAAACCAGTGTCTCCGCGGGAAATTCTCGATTCGTTTCAACACCAGGGAAACAAATATCCTTGGCAAATACCTCAATTCAGGGAAACTAGCGTCCTTGATGAGAGCCTCCTGATCCGCATCGGCTCGCAGAGAAACCAGTGTCTCCGCGGGAAATTCCCGGTTCGTTTCAACTCCGAAGAAACCAGTGTCTTCGGCAAATCCTTCGAATCGAGGAAACAAGCGTCCTTGACGAAGAAAATCCTGATTCGCGTCGACTCGCAGAGAAACCAGTGTCTCCGCGGGAAATTCTCGATTCGTTTCAACACCAGGGAAACAAATATCCTTGGCAAATACCTCAATTCAGGGAAACTAGCGTCCTTGATGAGAGCATCCTGATCCGCATCGGCTCGTAGAGAAACCAGTGTCTCCGCGGGAAATTCCCGGTTCGTTTCAACTCCGAAGAAACCAGTGTCTTCAGCAAATTCTTCGACTCGAGGAAACAAGCGTCCTTGACGAAGAAAATCCTGATTCGCGTCGACTCGCAGAGAAACCAGTGTCTCCGCGGGAAATTCTCGATTCGTTTCAACATCAGGGAAACAAATATCCTTGGCAAATACCTCAATTCAGGGAAACTAGCGTCCTTGATGAGAGCCTCCTGATCCGCATCGGCTCGCAAAGAAACTAGTGTCTCCGCGGGAAAGTCCCGGTTCGTTTCAACCCTGAAGAAACCAGTGTCTTTGGCAAATCCTTCGTCTCGAGGAAACAAGCGTCCTTGACGAAGAAAATCCTGATTCGCGTCGACTCGCAGAGAAACCAGTGTCTCTGCGGGAAATTCTCGATTCGTTTCAACACCAGGGAAACAAATATCCTTGGCAAATACCTCAATTCAGGGAAACTAGCGTCCTTGATGAGAGCTTCCTGATCCGCATCGGCTCGCAGAGAAACCAGTGTCTCCACGGGAAATTCTCGATTCGTTTCAACACCAGGGAAACAAATATCTTTGGAAATACCTCAATTCAGGGAAACTGGCGTCCTTGATGAGAGCCTCCTGATCCGCATCGGCTCGCGGAGAAACCAGTGTCTCCGCGGGAAATTCCTGGTTCGTTTCAACTTCGAAGAAATCAGTGTCTTCGGCAAAATCCTTCGACTCGAGGAAACAAGTGTCCTTGACGAAGAAAATCCTGATTCGCGTCGACTCGCAGAGAAACCAGTGTCTCCGCGGAAAATTCTCGATTCGTTTCAACACCAGGGAAACAAGTGTCCTTGGTAAACTCCTCAATTCAGGGAAGCTAGCATCCTTGATAAGAGCCTCCTGATTCGCGTCGGCTTGCAGAGAAACCAGTGTCTTCGCGGGAAATTCCCGATTCGTCTCAAATTTCAAGATGAAGCCTCAGGCAGCAGGGATAAAAAAAAAATTGTTTCATGAGCAATGAGACCCTGCAAGTCGGTCTAAAACGGTCTCTTGCATACTATTCACGGGTCTCACTCTCCAAAGTCGAATTTCGACAAAGAGAGAAACAACCGCTTAAGGGTCCTCTCGACTCGTAAGAGGGAAAAATTCTCTTATAATATAAGAGAAAACGCGCTTAGGAATCCTCACAATTTCTAAGGAGAAAATACACCTACGAGATCCTCTCAATCCGTAGGAAGAAAAGTCTCTATGAGACCCTCATGGCTCATAGAGTTGAAAAGTCTTAGGCGGCAAATCTGAACCTGCGGCCTAAGCCATTGCTATCTCTTGGAAAAACTGAGTTATCTGTCAATTATGTTCATCAAGACAACATGCTGATAATAAAAGCAAAGAAGAGAGCACCAGAAAGAACATCTGATTGGCGTTGGATCAAGCATTCGGGACACACTCATCCCTGCAGGCGCAAAAGATTCAGAACGGGGAATAAGACAAGCTGAAATGGAAATTTTCTATTCATATCATAAAAAGGTTTTTTTACAATCACAGAGAAATAAATAATAACATTATTAAAATGTTTACAAAGGTATAACCTCGAACCCAGGACATGGATTGAGGAACTCGGAAGTGACCCTATCTATGACTTTCCAAGCCTCGCGGACCATCCTGGTGTGCTTTCTTTCGCGAGCACAAGCGTCAGGGTCCCCCCCGATGTCTTCCACCCTCCAATAAGCAGCGAGTATGGCGGACTATTGGAAAGCCTGGTGCAGGAGGTCGATAAGATTGTCTAACCGTCTCTTTGAGATAAGGTGCATCAGATACACCGAATGCACCTTATCCTCAGCAGCATCCAACGCCCCAAGCGACACGCCGGAACAGAATAGGGGAAGTGCTTCCCAAATGGCTCCCACGATAAGCTTCAGGAGAGAAGAACGTCGAGGAAGCAGTTGACCGTTATATGCGTCGAAGCGGCTCATGATCTCGGCACACTCCGCATTCGTGAATTCTCGATTTGAGAGCGGCCAAGTCGGCGGATGTCACCGTAAGAGATGATCTCGTCGAGATCATACATATGGGCGTCCATTGCTCCTGTAAAAGAAGATTAACAGAATTAGCGGGCAGACTGATTAAGCGAATTCTTGTTAAAAACGAGCACAGAGAGTTAAACTACTCGAGAGCAATGCTCTGCGAATAGGGGTGACGCCTATCAAATTTAGTAATGAGGAGAATTTGAAGAAAATCCCCTAAGAACATTAAGAGCTTTTCTTTGAGAAGATAATAATAATAATAATGTAAAAATGCCATCTTTGGTTTCCAATATCCATGAAGAATTCCTAAGAGTTCTTCTATACGATTTGGAAGAAGCAAAGCTCCATTAAAAGAAATTAAGAAAATACAAGGAAAATCTTCTAGAGAGCAAAGCTCCATTAATAGAACCTTAATAGGTTCCCTTTAGTTCTCTTTAGATCCTTTTAGACCTATAAAGCAAAGCTCTGCCAAGTGAAACCCTAAATGGGTCTCCTTTAGATAAGGGATCTATGAAAAGTAAGGCTCTTAAAATTAATTTAATTTAAGCCGAATTAATTTTTACCTAAAATTTTATAGAGTTTTAGCTCTTAAAAGTTCTTAAGCAAGAGCAGGGCTCTGGGCAAAATGCTTATGAAGAGATGATAATCATCTGTTGAGGACCAAAGGTCCTATTTATAGGCAACAAGTGCCTTTCAACTTCCGAAAGTTACCGCGACGGTTGGAATTCTGTCACCGTTACGCTCACGTTTTGGGGCCACGTAAGCGCAACAGTGGGGGGCATTTGTTTACCCCAATCAGAGCAAGGCCCTGCTCAAATTCCAAGACGGGAAATGAAGCAACGCTTTTGATTCCCCCAATCAGAGCAAAGCTCTACTTTGAAAATTTAAATTCTAATAAATGAAGCAACGCTTTGGATTCTGTGCGCTGCGCGCAACGCGCCACGTGTCAAAAGCTGACACGTCAGCGCAACGCCCAAGGCAGTGCGCCTAATCAGAGCAAGGCTCTGTTAAAAAACAAAATTAAAAGAAGCAAAACTTCAGTTGCGCTGCGCTGTGCGCTGCGCGACACGTGTCAGCGCAGTTGCGCTACGTTGTGCGCTGCGCGACACGTACAGCGCAACTGCGCTCGTGCAACTGCGCTGCGCTGTGCGCTGCGCGACACGTGTCAGCGTAGTTGCGCTGCGCTGTGCGCTGCGTGACACGTGTCACGCGCTGGGCATTTGCACAAAAAAGAATTAAAATTTTAAAAAAATCTTTCTGTTCTTGTTAGAACAAGAATATTTTCTTCTGTAAAATAGGAGCCCTTGGATCAAAGATCCAACGGTGGGGAAAATTCCCCAAATCACTCAGAGAAGGATCTCTTAAACAAATTTAACAAATTTATGGGCACTGTATAAAGGACCCTAGACCTCAATTCAAAATAATCAACATCATCATTGAGAACTCTGAAGAATTGGAGAGAATTCCTCAAAAACAAAAAAAGATAAAAACTTTTAGAAAAAAGAGAAAATTCTCTTATGAACAGATCATTGATCTGAGAACAAGATCAATGATAAATAATAATAGTGCCTTGCACTTTCTTATGAACCATGGGTTCTTTAAAAACAAGAGAAACTTGTTTTCTTTGATCTAAATTAGATCAAGAAAACAAACAGTGCTTTGCACTTTTTTATGAACCATTGGTTCTGGAATCTAAAAGATTCTCAAGTTAATAGTGGCTTGCACTTGCAAAATTGCACTGTTGCGCTCTTGGGTTGGCACAAGCCACCAGAGAGCGCCACGTGTCAGCATCTAAACCACTTGCGCTGTGCGCTTTTGAAATAGAGCCTTTCTCTCTGAAATTGGCGGAACTCACCAGAGTGCGCCACGTGTCAACAGCACAAGCGCAGCGCGCTGGTGCAGCGCACTGCGCTTGCGTGACATGTGTCATCACCGCAAGCGCTTGTGCTCATTCATTGGCGCAAAGCGCCTGACAAATGCAATGCATTATTTATTAAAGGGCCAGGCCCAAATCAGAAAGGCCTAGTAGGCCAAATTAAATTGCAATGCAATAAAAAGGGCAGAGCTCAAACAAAATTGATGCTCTGCATCATTTATAAATGGGCAGAGCCCAAACAAAATAATAAATAATGCAATGCATTATTTTAAAAGGGGCAGAGCCCAAATAAAGGTCCAACAGAGACCAAAAGTAATGCAATGCATTACTCAAACAGGGGCCAAGCCCTAACACAGGCCTATTAGGCCAAAAAACAAATAAAAGTGTTAAACATTTTCAACTGGACTTAGCCCAATCATGGCCGTAAGTCCTCAAATTAAATTGACTGAGCACAGCTGCTCTCTTAAATCAATTTACATCCGGTTCGAGGGTATATCTCCGAACTCCTCTGACTCCTATCGTTGTAATCCTTCAACGACGTCAGAGAGGTAACGGGTCCCGACAACCACACATCTGTACGGACTGTGGGGTCCTTAAACTCATGGACTTATGCGTCCTTAAACCAAAACGCAGACTGTGGAGTCCTTAAACTCATGGACTTATGCGTCCTTAAACCAAAACGCGGACTGTGGGGTCCTTAAACCCGCGGACTTATGCATCCTTAAACTAAGACACGGACTGTGGGGTCCTTAAACCCACGGACTTAAGCGTCCTTAAACTACATATGGACCACCATGTCCCTAAACTGGAATATGGACCACCATGTCCCTAAACTGGAACAATAGAGCCCCCAAATGCTCTTTTGTCGGATCCAAGCGATCCCGTTAAGTTGATCTTAGTCTCAAATCAAACTAACGTATCCTTAACAAACGTTTAAGTCGATCTTAGCCTAAATATGGCTAACGTATCCTTAAACTAAAACACCAAACCCAAATCTAAGTAAATATGGATTTGGACTAATCCACGTCCTACGGGCGACGGCATCACTTAGTCTCCGTATACAATCCACGGGCAACCACAAACAAAAAAAACACCCACGACACGAAGTGAAATTCTGGAGAAGGAGAAATTTGTTACCGCGATGCGGTAGCGTAATTAACTGCAGGGGCTTGCGCCTGCACGGAAGAGCGTCCCCACAATCAAAAACCCCTCTAGCGAGGGGGAATCTGACGAAGTCTGCTACATCGACCGCATCCGTATGAACTTCCGATACACGGTGCCATAAATCAACTTGGTATCTTCGGAGAGATAGACGGATAAAACCATATAGCATCTGCCCTGAATCTCAGCCAAGACGTCCTCACGTCGTGGCCGCCATTCGAAGGGGAACAACACCCTTACATAACCACATTATAATTCATATTCTAGTTACATGCTGTCCTTTACCATATGTTGGGTTACGTCAGAGTCCTGGCCATCTGTCGTGGCCGGTGCGGAACAAAAACCGGCGTTTAAAAACTTGGCGCTAACGAAACCCGCTAGAATCGAACCATAAACCTATACTAGATAACTACTAAGAGCTAAACTATAGTGATAGAAGTGTTATACCGAATGATCCGTATCCTTCGGTCTTCTACCATCTTCATAAGCTCCTTGAGACGTCATAGATCGAGTTTGGCCTCCGGTCTTCCTCCATCGAAGATGATCCACCTGAGAGTATATAGTTCGAGCTCCAACCTCAATACCGAGGTAACTAGGGTACCCAATTTGCTAAACTAGTTAGCCTAGAGGATGTAGAGAGTGATGATGGATTGATTTGTCTCAAAATACCCTAGGTTTTTCAATACATGAGATATTAAGGGTTGAGGAAGAAGAAGGAAGTTTGAGGAGATGAGAGTGTTGTGTTCATCATTTTTTTCATCAAGAAAAATATCTCCAGGTCTTGTGAATTATTGAAGCATCCACTTAATTCAACACATGAATCAAGCATGTCTCAATAGTCACCAAAGCATGAGTCACCCCATGAGTCACCAAGTGAGCCATGCTTCAATAAATGATAATAACACCTCATCCTCTACCTCATTAATCATTTAATCCAAAATGGTTATAAACAAATGAGGTATCTTCTTTTAGAAGCACCCTTGTAATAAATTACAAGAATACCCCTTACCGTATATACGTACCCATATCCGTATTCCGAAAAAATACGAAAACAATGAGACGAAAATAATCCAATAATCTAATACTAGGATCCGGCTTAAACCAAAGCCCACTAGTATTATCCGTCCGAATCATGATCCGTATAGTAAGTACACATATATGATCGAACCCTGCCGTAAAACCATACGGCCTCTACATCGTTTCGTCCGAAGCACGGAAACTCTCTGTGTGGGACTCTAAAGACTCGTCAATACGCTGGTAGTGGGTTTAACCACAAGCACGTCAGTGGCACTAGCTGTACGTAACGGCTACCCAGGTATTGAGCGAAAGAAAGGCCGACGAGCAAACTCATCCGAACTCCTACTGAGCATGTCCGTGACAATCTCCATACAGCCCGGTCTGTTCGTCTAAGAGTATCGCATATCGGGTCTAGGAGGGTGGATAAATTCAGACCCCTAATAACGTGATATTTCGTGTCGGTATGAAGCCCATTACCAACTGAGAAACTACTGATCCAAATCAGTAATTCTCGTCTACCTTGGCTAAGGATTTCTGGTGTGGCCACCCGTGCACCGCGCGACATCAACCCCCAATACCGGGAGAGACGAATCCCCGACGATCCGCTCATCGCCTCCATGTAGCTCGGGACTGTACCCAACTAAAACCTGTTTGCACGACTCTTTTGAGCCATGGTAGGGTAGTAATCAAACCACAGTGGGAACTCACACGAGACAAATGACGATCTCAGGTCAACAGACTATCCTATACACATATCACCTGGGAACTGCTATATGACAATATGTATAATACCAACTAGCATGTTCCTGTCGAGTCCGTCCAGTGTACTTATAACCTAATGAGCACCTGTATACTATCTTAAGTGACTAACTGACACCAATGGCTTGTGAGACCAGCCATCGCCCCTCGTCGGGGTCTCGATAAGTATACACTAGTCTACTCCGGAGTATCGATGCCCAGTCTCGATACTCTCACGACTAGGGACATTTAAGGATGTGCTTATAGACCACCCATCTCCCACGTATATGATCGCCATCGTAATGCTAGTAGTCAAGCAAGAATCCTAAGGGCTCTATCAACATGTAATAGTGCTCTGTAATACCACATAATGCATGTACATGATGATAAAGGTAAACCAGATAGCATACTATCATTTTGAGTAAGACTGTTCTATCCGTATAGGTCCTCCCTCAATCATCATAATCACATGCCTGCGATTACAATAATTGCCTTGAGGGCACTATAGCCAACAATCTCCCACTTGCACTTAAGGCTAATTATTGCGGTATCGTATACTCACAGCCCGTGTGATACCGAACACCCAACTTCTCTACTAATCAGTCTCGCAAAGCCCGTTTGTGAAACTATTGCGTTTGAGAAATAGCCTCAGTGAGTGGATCCGCTCCAATGTTTCTATCTTTATCTCTCTATATCTCAACTTCGCGGAGAAAGATTATCTCCCGAAATGAGCAATACCTGTCTTAGAATTTGTCTGGATATCTGATGGGACCCAGTTCATAAATGAACTCCAAATCCAACAAACTTCTTAGACTGTATCAGCTATTGAATTTAATCAATATCCTGCGCCATGCCTTCCACAGTATCCGCTTGGACCACCTGTCCAATATACTGCCCCATAAAAAGAGGGAAAACTATAACTCTGACAGGCACTCTGTCATCCAGGTCATCTTGGAAGCCTGAAATGATAACCGCCTCCTGAAGAAGGTTGCCGTTACCATATACCGAGAACATCCACTTATGTTCATAACTGCTTCCCAATGTTTCTCCAGGCTTGGATTAATATATATGCTTATTGCAGCTAGTGCAAAAACAATATCTGGTGTTTTACTTGACATCTCATAATTGACTCAATTGCCTAAGCAAGTGATATGCCAATCATGCAAATTCCTCTCCTCATCGTCTAGAAGACATCAATTTAGAGAGGATGACTCCATCACCCGCGGGTACACCACCATGCCAGGAGTCGTCCATTCTAAAACACTTTAGAATAGTGTCACAGTACCCGAGTTGGGTCACTTCTCAAATCTAGATCTAAAACCATAAATCTAGTCACCAGAATTCCTGATATTTTATCCAGATCCTATATAGAGAAAACCTTGTGAAAACCACAGTATAACCGATCGTAGTATAGAAATATCACTTCCTATCAAGAGCATGTCATCCAAATATTAGGACATCACTCCCTACTACCTTATTATCTGGTCCATCTGTTATTCTGATGAAGTCAAACTTTATGACCGTCACATCAAAACTAGATGAACTATCTCCGCTGTACTTGCTTTAGTCTATAAATAGATATAAGCTACTTGCCTACTATGCTTCCGCTGTTCCCACTGACTACAACAACCCTCTGGCAGAGTCATATACACGTGCACTTCTAAAGCTAATTTAGAACGATATTATACTCATCCTCCTGCCAAAACTCATAGTCTAGAACAGCAGTAGTGTCAAGTTTGAGTCATCAAAAACCTTCCTGTCACCATCTCTGAGGAGACCGAAGTATCTCTCGGGTGCCTGAGGTTTCCCACCAAATCTGCGGAGTGGCTAATGGATCGTTGAAGCCAATTGAATTTTTAGGTTCTACTAAATTTCAGTAATCGTTTGTTGTTTTGGAATCACTTCCAGTTCTACCATACTCCCACTAATGTTTTCTGAAAAGAATTCATTTTACTAAAACTGTGGCGAGTTAAGAACAATATAACTATTGATCTTCCATATGGTAGAATGTTAACCCTCGTCAAAGCCCGGGATAACCCACAAACTGCCATTACTGAAACGTGTTTTGAGTTTTTCCAGATTCTGGTTTTAAGCATTAGCCGGACAACTCCATATGCCTTAACATCGTTAAGATATGAATCCATTGTATATCCAGTATATAGAAATAGAGGCACTAATTTAATTGGAACCAGATTCAAAAATCATGCAGTTGTTTCCAGTGCATATTAACCAAATGGAAGAAGGCCATACGACATTACTCATCCAGGAATACATCCACGTATGAGTAACCTGAAAGAGAAGCAAGTTCTCAAAACTATTACTTACAAAGGAATACCTAACACAAATATCTACATCTTCGATCACCTTGAAGAGTCCTGATACTTGCAACATATGGTTCTCTACTTTATTCTTATACCTATATCTTCTCAAAATCTGGACCTTTTATTTTAACGAAATACTTGTCTAAAACTAGAGAAGTCACGAATAAACAGAATATAGTACGAGTACCAACCCCTTTGTCCTAATGGATATCGGACAACACACAATACTTTGTATAAGTCCACTGAGTTTAATAACTCAAACCCTGTGCGTCGTAGGTTGAAAAATTGTACTACGGTTAAGAAGAATTACACCGTTGTTGAATACTCCTTACCTAACCATCAACCGATATGGGTAAATGTTATAGATATAATTTCAAAAAGTTATCTCACTTTATAAAATAAAAGTACAGATATATCAGTTTAAAATTGGTGCATAACAACGGATGTTCAAAACCAAATATTTGCCGTTAGGCAAAACCCAGGTGATTTCCTCAAATATCACCAATTACAAAGAATTCCGATATATTGAGGATCTAATCACCCAATTCCCAATATCTTACTCCCACTCATCATCTGTAACGCCATACGGATGTGAGAATCAAGTCTGGTAAATACATACCCTGGAGTCATAATCTAATTGGGAAAACAATTTTCAATTAACACCGCACTATAAAACTGAAACATGAAATTGTTTCGAAGGGATAGCCGGGTATTCCTAGTAATGCCTCTTCCACTATCTAGATTCATGACAGTAACCGTATACTTCTTTGCCCTCATTCCAATTCCTTTATATATCTTTACTTATTACCTTCTGTACGCCACACTTAGGCTAATTGGTTTTCTTCTTTCCCTACCCTTCGGCACCAGCCTAAGATTTAGAAGAAGATTATCCAATAAGCTAATATGTGTACTCTCATAATACTAGGAGCTCTCACAACCTGAGAGAAGCTAAAGAGAAAAGACAACTAAATAATCCTATTCAATTTCTCCAGAACCGGAATCCATTCTTGAACCGAAACAAGTTCCTTCGAGTTCGTATGTAACTATACGATGACATATCCAAGCAATATGGATCTTTGTAGTGATACAAAGTGTTCTGGAGAAATGCAAAGGGGAAGTAGGAGTGGCAGGTGTATACGCGGTTTTATCGTGAATGACAGCAGCCGCAATTTCCTTTGCCCTTAATCTAATCCCTTTATATGTCTTTACTTATTACCTTCTGCACACCACACTAAGGCTAATCGGTTTTCTTCCTTCCCCACCTTTTGTCACCTGCTTATGGTTTGGAAGAAGACTACCCAATAAGCGTAATAGGTGTACTCTCCTAACACTAGGAGCTCTCGTAACCTGAGAGAAGGTAAAGAGAAAAGACAACTGAATAATCCTATTCTATTTCTCCCGAACCAGAATCCATTCTCGAACTGGAACAAGTTCCTTCGAGTTCGTATGTAACTATACGATGGCATATCCAAGCAATATGGATCTTCGTAGTGATATGAAGTGTTCTGGAGAAATGCAAAGGGGATGTAGGAGTGGCAATGATATATACGACTGAATGACAATCCAAAAGCCAAAGTGTTTTAAGAAGATTCGGTTAATTTGGTTCATGAGTTTTAGTTTAGGGTCAGGTCATGTTCGCTGCCAGAGAGAGAGAGAGAGAGAAGAAACACTCAGCATGCACTCTAATCTAAATTAGATTGGTTAATTACTTTATCTAATCAGGATGGCTCACACTGTTTCCTTGAATTCTTCTTCAAACCCTAAAAGGAGAATTAGTCGGGATCATCTAAAATCATTCGAGAAGTAACACCTACTCATCAGTGGGAAGCGGGATCCAACTATCATCGCATGATAACTTGATGGAAGCCACTCAAGTCACCACACTCCAGAAGGTATGCGCATGCCTGGCAAGTTTCCTGTATGTTCGAAACTCCCGATGTGGTTTTTACCCCCAGCGACTTATGACCTTGACAGAGGTCAACATATCATAAGTCGCAAGTCAAGTTCAACCTGTCATTATCCTGGATTAACTTAGACCCACCTGCACAAGCCCTTGACAGAGGTCAACATAACTGTGCGACTATCCTAAATAATCGCATATCTATGCAACAAACAAGCATTACCTAGCTACCATTACTATGCCTTGACAGAGGTCAACATACACAACATGAATACTAAGTAATACTTATAAGAAATGACGAAGGGCTACGGCTGGGTTTTTGGTGAAAAACCCTTCAACGTAATGAACTTGATATCATTGAAGGAACCAAGTGGTTTTACAAATATATAGTGGCGCAAACTTTTGCTAAAGATGTCACTCCCTGTGTAGGGATCTTGGCTCTTTCCTCATCGAATGAGGTGCAAGATATTCCTAACTGAATACCATGATGCAAAGCAAAAGAATCGACTATAGTGAAGTTATTACACTGACGTAATTTTTTTCTCAAGAGGTTACTCCCTGTGAAGAGATCTCGGCTCTTGCCTCATCGAATGAGGTGCTGGATATTCATAACCGAATACCACTGTGCAAAGAAAAAAGAAACATCTGTAATAACATTTTTCAAAAATTGGTTCCAACAACATCATATAGATTTTTCCCCTTACATTAATCAGAATTATTGCAGTCCCATCAATCAAACCATATTACACCAGAAAAGAACGCAAATACAATGTACGTATATGCCATCTGCATTCGCCATGGGGCCCCGTCATGCACCGTTAAGTTACTTAACTAACGGCAGAGCGGGGGCTGGAATAGCGCAGGTGCAAAACATATACAACATCTACCAGTATATATATATATATATATAACATTCGTTCCAGGCATGATATAAGCAATATCACAGAAGAGCGATAAGCATAACAGAATCACGGATAAATGTGGGAGTCTCGGGTTTCTTTTGAGCCGCAAATGAAACCCGATGTTCCCCTGGTCGTGTGGATAGCCTGTGCAATGTAAACCTGGACCCTTACGAGCACGGCAAGTTACCCGCCAATCCCAGAAGCGAGGCAACCCCAATCAACAAAGTGAATGGGCCACCCAGCACTTCACGGAATCTGGTAACTTGAGCACTCCTCCATGGGTTATCCTGTACCCCCTACGAATGCGGGGAATAGCCCACCAATTCTAGAGTGAGGCCCCCTCCGTTTCAACGCCATGAGATGCGGGCCCGTTGCCCTCTAGAATCAGCTATTCGAGCACTCCACCGCGGGGTAATTCTAGTACAGAAAAGAAAAGTATATACAATGGCGACATTGACCTCAACCCGGTCATGCCCCAATAAAAGAATATACAATCTGGCAGAGACGGCAGTCCACATGTCGGACGCTCGCCCCGCAATACTGAATATACAAATGAATGTGAACAGTACTACTACCACTGTACCATAGGCTATCCACTACGACAATCGATCCACAATATCAGCACAACACAGAATATCAACGTGAATATCACGTTCGCAAACCCGTCTAGTCTAACATATAGCAACTAGTCGGGTTGTACCGCTCAATGATATTCACATTCACAGATTGTTCGTCTCAGAAAACTGCATTTTAATACCACTCATTCATTATCTATTTTGTTATTTATCGGTACTATTAAACAGTGTTTGCTCAGTAAATACAGATTACAGGTATCCGTGACACAACACTGGAAACACACTCAAAATTACGGATATAATATTTGTGAGCCGACACTGCAAACGGAACTGCAAACCGATCGATATCCAAAGAGTTTCTTTTTGCAACATGGATGTGTACACACTTTTTATCTAAAATGGTCCAACACATACAAGTGTGAACACCTTTTATGATGCATGTACCATGGTGGGGGCTGCCTTACACAAGTTGGCACACACAAATGATGACTTGTGCAAGTAGTAGGCACATATGGGGGGACATGAATGATAAATGCAAAAAGTTGTGATGTGATATAAAGCTACATGTTTCCCTCCAAATCCCTGAATGCAAACCAGGTTCATATAAACAAATCAAACAATACCAGTGGGATTATGGAGAGCACACTACATCACAGAACAAACACGAGCCCATTTTCCCAAGCTTGGACCGGAGAGATGCTCCAAAAACCCGGCCCCACCGGTTTTATGAATCCCAAATGTCCTCATTTTTCTTCTGTCCATCCCTTGCTGTCACATCATCTTATTTTTATTGCTTGTTTAATTTTATTTTGGGCCTATAAATACAGATCGGTGAGCAAGGGAAAGGGGACACATAGATATACTTTATATACTTTTGGACTTGGATACTTCATTTTTCCATTTTGTTTTTGTACATAGCTAGTTCACCTTGAGTTCTTTGTCTTCTCTTGATCTTGCAATCTCTTCATTGAGCTTGCAATTTTAAGTTTTGGTTATTGAACTCATGATTTGTATTATCAATTGAAGTTAATAAAGCTTTCATTTTTGCACTTGGGTTCTTAGTATTTTATATCTCTTTTACTTGCTTGCAATTTATTTCTTGCCATTTACTTATTTGCAATGTTGTTCTATTCTTTTCTTTTATCATTTCATTTGCTATTTCTTTTTGTTGTTTTGATGGTTTGTAAATAATGGTATTGTTAGGAAAAAGAACGATATTGTAAGTTAAGGTTTTCTTTGCTCATTTCGTTTGCCCGATATTTTCCAATTGAACTCCGTCCAAACCTTATGCAAGCGCTCCATTAGGCACCCTGCCCTACAAAGGTATCGGTGATCCCTAACCGTGACCGGTTGCGTTCGGTTTGACCGGAGGCAAAAGTCAAGAGACAAGAATGGACGGACAAGGGTCAATAAGCCGGATTTCACAAATACCGTGCTTAATCACCCTAATCCACGTTGTTGCCGATTGCTCTAGCTTCAATAGTCAAGTTCGGCTTAAAGGATTGAGTACGGACTTCCCTAAGTTACACTAACCTATCTATTCCTAACAAACTTATACTTGCATATACAACACTTAGGTTAGAAACGAACAATTCCGACCCTCGCATTAACTCGTCATAACAAGAACGAAAAACGCACCATCTCCCTGCGGACGACCCGTACTTATCGCGGCTAGCTACACGCGACGCCGTCATGATTGCTGTTAACTTTAGAACTAAAAACGACACGCCAAAAGCGTGCTAATCACAGATATATCACATGCACTGATAAACACACACTTAAAATTTTGATCGACCAAACTTTCCCTAATTAGCCCCAAATGCAATCCAGCACTCAAACAAATCTGGGCCAAATATCCCAAAAATCATATTTCCATGTATAAGAGTGCCAAAAGAAATTTGGCGCACTTTGGCCACAAGACGACCGCGGAACCGCCGCTAATAGGCTAGTATTGCTGCGATTCCGTGGCCATTTTGTTGGCTGAAGCGTTTAAATTTCTTGTGGTGCTCTATATATGCCTGCACGTATTTTTAAGATACTCTGAAAGATTTTTTGAACTTTTAAAATCGACAGCAAACACATGAAAATGGAAATACGAAACGGAAAAATTGGTCGACCGATATTTTAACTTTGTGTAAACTAGCTAGTAATGGTTTATGGGGTGGCTCTGATACCATATTGGGTTACGTCAGCGCCCTGGCCATCTGCCATGGCCGGTACGGAACAAAAAATGGCGTTTAAAAACTTGGCGCTAATGAAACCCGCTAGAATCGAACCATAAACCTATACTAGCTAACAACTAAGAGCTAAACTATAGTGATAGAAGTGTTATACCGAATGATCCGTGCCCTTCGGTCTTCTACCATCTTCATAAGCTCCTTGAGGCGTCATGGATCGAGTTTGGCCTCTGGTCTCCCTCCATCGAAGTTGATCATGTTAGTTATATGTATGCCCTAGAGGCCATTACTGTACATACGTTGTATATTGTAGTGGATGCTTGTACATATATAGGGAGGACTTTCTTGCCCGACATGATAGTATGCTATATGGTTACTCTTTATCTTAACATGTACTCTGATTGTTTCTATGTCACATGTTGATAAAGCCCTTAGGATGAGAGCTTGACTATCAGGACTGTGATGCAGATCATACTAGTGGGGACAGTGTAGTCGCCAAGTACATCCTTCAAATGTTCCTAGTCGTGGGAGTACCGAGACAGGGCATCGATACTCCAGAGTAGACTAGTGTATGCGCTTCTTGACCCATATGATGGGCGATGGATGATCCCATATCCATTGGTGTTTGACATCAGAGAAGGTATACGGGTGCTCAGTGGAGACTGGGTACACTGGACGGACTCGCCGAGAACTCCCAGATGGTATTATACCTCACGTCAGATGGCAGTTCTCTGGTGACACTGGTACAGGTTAGTCTGTAGACACGAGATCGTCATAGAGTCTTGTGTGATTCCCACTGTACTTTGATTTCCATCATACCACATCCAAGAAGGCGTGCAAAAAGGTGGCTTTTGGGTACAGTCCCGAATCACATGGAGGCAATGAGCGATAGGAGGGTTTTCGTCTCTCCCGGTATAGGGAGTTGATGTTGCGCTGTGTTCGATTGGCTATAACTGGAAATCCCTGGCCAGGGTTGCTGAGATTTACTGATAAGAGCTATCAGTAGTTTCTCGAACTGTTATGGTCCTCATATCGACACGACTTATCAAGCTACTGGGGTCTGATGTTTACCACCCCTAGGCGAGATATGCGACATATCAGACGAAAAGACCGGACTGTACGGGAGTGTTACTGGTTGGATTCACGGGAGAAAGTACAGGCTTGCTTGTTGATCTTCTGATTGCTCAATACCTGGGTGGTTGTTACGTTTAGCTGACCGCTTGCAGCTTGTGGGTATTTGATATGATCATCACCTACTGCCAGCGTATTGACGATTCTTTAGAGTCCTACACAGAGGTTTCCTGGCTCAGGCAAAATGGAGTAGGAGCACATATGTGATATGTGCGGGACCGAGAATAATACGTGTATGCGATACTGTATTAGATTCTCGCGATATGAGATATCGGCCGGGTATATGTGATATAGCCGGGTCATCGGATCAAGTGTTGATTCGATGAACTGATACAGATTATATTAGTCGGTTATTTGTGAAATAGCCGGATTATCAGATCAAGTGTTGATTCGATAATTTAATGTATAATTATATATTTGATATATTAAATTACATTAACTAATATAAGCTCACTTAAAGATTCTTTTTCTCACTCGGGTAATACATTGATATATATGCGATATATGTTAATCTTATTATTTTATTTTGTTACAATAAATATTGTATATGTGATATATAATATTGTAACAAGTTATGATTATAAATGCAACATGATTAGTGGAGATTAAACATAGTTAGGATTTGATTTGGGTTAGCTCTTTCATGAAGCTTCTAGAAGCTTTTGTTTTGTTTCATGATTAGTGGAGATTAAAAATTTGATTTTGGCATGATTGATGCCTTATAGAACCTTGTTCTAGTGCCTAGTAACCCTACAGTGGTATCAGAGCCAAGCTAGAGCTTTAGGCGAAGTCTTGACGAAGTTTAAAGTCCGATCGAACCCCGAAACGTCGCAATATACCCCCTCTCTGGAAATTTTTTAAAATGTTGATTTTTTCTGTATTAAAAATACTCAGAAAATTAAGCAGGTAATTTTATGTATATAGGAGAAAAACGAACCCCTGAATCTATCAAAGCGCCGCGGAACCGCGACCAAACCAAGGTATTGGCGGCGGTTCCGCGGCAAGTCTTGAGGATTGAGGGATTGTATTTTCAACAGTTGATCCGTAGGTGTTACCAAGTGCTTCTGGGAATTTTTAATATTACTCAGGTGTTGAGTTTTCTGGAGATCTTTTGTATTCGTTGATTCGATCGGAAAGTTTAACTTCGTTTAAGTTTTTCCGGGTAATTTAGAACGTGTTAAAAAGTTCGAACGGATATCAATAACTCACTTTTTCCCCTGCCGGAAAATTTCCAAGTATTGAATTTTTCCTTAGTTAAAGAACGTTCTAAGTCGTGCAAGTAACACGGTGGACCCTCTAGAAGAACACAAACCTTAACTCGATTATGTGACCGTCTGAACCGCCTCTAAACCTTAGGCTTTGGGGCAGTACGGCGTTGCCACATGTGAGGTGTTGGTTTGACCCTTCTTGCTGGACCATTGGTACTGTGGCATGTGATGGATACTTTTTGAACTCCGCTCAAGTGTTGAGCTATTTGGGAAATCTTGGGTGTTTGTTTATTCGATCGGAAAATTTAACATTGTCTATTTATCTGGAATGTGATACAATATTTGGAATCCACAAGTAGTTATGAGATAACTAATTGGAATGTTATAAATCTAGCAGTTTAGTCTCATTTGATCGGTTGCCATGGGATTTTGATGTGATCAAAAGTCCGTCGCAATCACGTAGCGTACGCGGATACTCGCCGGGTAAACTTAATAGATAGCCACGCCCCATAGCCCCGACCAAGTGACTGTAGGAGAACCCCGTCGCCAAAAGCATCTGTTCGGGTGCTCACGGCAGCGGTGTTCCGCCTTAGTGCACTTCGTCGACGGCATCCGGGGGTGCGGCCGTCTACTAAAGTTTGCGATGAGCATTCGATCAGGTTGTCGGGAATCTTATTGAATTGCCCGACTAGATATTGAAAAGTGTTTTCGAGATCGAGACTAAAATGCGGGGTTTATAATAGTTAGGCATGCGATGTCTAAGAAATTCATTAAGTTAGGCATGAGATGTCTAAGTAGGTTGCGGATTCCAACTGTTGTAGTTTTACACTTTCTTTTCTGTGACCGTAAGTGTAATATGTGGTGTATCGCCGGTTTCGTTACTATACATCAACGATAATTGGGATACGCATATTTACTTACGTTGATGACATGTGATGTTATGTGTTGCTGTGATATGTTATATTGGATCGTCGCTTTTTGAATAGCCGGGGGTTTTATGTGAGATGAGGGTTTTTATTTTCATTCATGTAAAATTCATTGTATGTAATATTCTTTTATTGGGACACTTCCGGGCTGAGGATGATGTCACCATTGTATATTATTTACTTTTCCGCATTAGGTAGATCCAAGGCGGGGAGCACAAGTAACTGGGTTCTAGGGTCCAGTGGGAGACCGTCTCGAGGAGTCGAGACCGGGTCTCCTAACCCTAGAATTGGCAGTGTTGCTTGCCGCTCTCGTAGGGGTCTAGGGATGTGGGTTTGGCTATTTATTGCGACCGTGGAATCCGTGTTTTATGCAGGCTCGATATAAAATACGGACGTCCTAGTATATCCAATATTTTATATGTTATCTTCTGCTGCAATGTTCTGTGATGAGATCATATTACTGCATGAGACGAATGTTTATATTATATATATGAGATATATGTTATATTGCTGATTTCGTTTCAAATGTGATGCTTGTGAAGCATAATAAAATGGGACTTCATTAATGAGATTAATGAAACTAAAAGAAACCTAAAGATGTTGTAGAAACTTGTCTCAAAAACAGGTAGCTCTAGTTCTTGCTTTGCATAGCGGTGTTCCTTGTAGAACATCCATCACCTTATTCGATAAGGAAAGAGCCGAGATCCCTTTACCGGGAGTGACCTCTTTAGCGAAACTAGCAGATGCTACAAACTCGGTTTGTCTTTTAATTGTTTTTGTAGTTTTTGTTTTGCATAGTGATATTTGTGAAATATCCTGCACCTTATTCGATGAGGAAAGAGCCGAGATCCTTTCACCGGGAGTGACCTCTTTAGCAAAACTAGAAAAGGCCTAAAAAACATTTCATTTAAAATCACTCGATTCTACAACGATATCAAGTTCATTACGCTAAGGGTTTTCTTAAAAACCTGTCGTAGCCCTCTGTCATTTCAGATAAGTAGTATTTAGTATTCGTGCTGCGTTTGTTGGCCTTTGTCAAGGCGTAGTGTGCGGTAGCTGATTACTGCTTATCTGTATAAGCATATGATGTGATTGAGTTAGGGTAGTCGTGCGACCTTGTTGGCCTTTGTCAAGGGTCGTGCGGGTGGGTTTAATTTAATCAGGAAATGACGGGTTGAACTTGACTAGCATCCTATGGTTTGTTGGCCTTTGTCAAGGTCATAGGAGGTTAGGGGCAAAATATTATTGGGAATTTCAAGAGTTGAAATTTGCAATGAGATTGCATAGCTCCTATAAGATAATTGGATCCCGATACCCGCTGCAAGTAAGAGTTACTCTTGGGAAAGTTTTAAACATTATAATTACCCGATCAAGTAGGTGTCTAGAAAAGTGTCAACGGGGTTATGTCTCTGGGAAAACGAGGTTTACTTTAATTAGGTCCGTGCGAAAGCATGGGGAACCTCACTCAAAGCACCGGCACTAGCCTGGCTGAAAGATTGGCGAACTTGTAGAGTGTAATTAATCCCGGCTAGTCTTTCCTTTTAGGGTTTGAAGGGAGATTTGACTAAAACAGTGGGAGACATCCTGATTAGATATATTAATAACCAATCTAATCTTGCAAGAGCATACGCTAAGTATTTTCTTCTATCTCTCTCCAGGTAGCGACCATGTCACGCCTTAATCAAGATAATAATACGGATGTATTGACCGAACCCACTTATTATACTGCGCTAGGGAATGTTGGTCCCGCTCCAACTTATAATTGTTATAAGACAGAGCAGGAAATAGGGGATTACCAGAATTCCCGTGCCGCCCAAACGAAGAAAGTGCATGCTGATGCATCATCTCAGGTGTGTTCATTACCGAGAACTGTTTCTCAGTATCCTTTACGTCCTGAGTATGAGATACTGGATCAGGATCCCGCAAATGTAATCTGTTACATGGGCTACAGAAAGGTAGAGAACTGAGAACGGGTGATAAGTTTCAAGAGTTGGAAATGATGCAAGTGTTGCAGCCAAGTCTGTTGGCAGTTATCACCCTGTATTACCAGAATACATTGATTCTGAACGAATGTTATTAGATACCGAATCCGATATACAACATCATATCAGTCTTTTTATTTATTAAAGAAGAATATAATTTTGTATTGTTGGATAATATTTTGAACATTTCCTGTACCAAGAGTTGATCGGTTCAGGCACGTTATCTAAAAGCATAGACGTTCTAAATCAAACCACGGTTCTTAATGTACAGAACACACACAAGAGGAAGAGTCAGAAATGAACGAATCCTTCTTGAGGCATTGTAGACTAGGTTATATCAATGCGACCCGACTAGCTGAAGTTACATAAAAATGCATATTTAAATTAGTTTGGATTTAAATCTTGTAAAGACTTGCCAGTCATGTCACAAAGATAAGATCACCACAGCTCCGTTTGTCAGAAACAGAGAAAGAGTTAGTGAACTCTTGGGATTGATATATGCTGATGTATGAAAGTCCCCTGTCTACATATGCCAGGACCGGTTCTTCGTACTTCATTACATTCACTGATGATCTCTCAAGATTCAGACATATGTTCCTGTTGAAACACAAGTCCGAAACTTTTGAGATAATCACAGAATATAAGTTAGAAGTAGAGAACCAAAAACTGGGTATAAGTTTTATGTCCTTTGATGTGATCAAGGAGGAGAATACTTGAGCACGGAATTCCTGAACTATTCTAAACGAGAATGAGATTCTCTCTCAGCATTACTCCTCCGAATACACCACAGCACGTCGGTGTATCGGGGCGGAGCAATAGCACCCTATGTGATATGGTGTGCTCTATGATGAGTACTACTGAGTTACCTATTTTCTTTTAGGGTTATGCACTTAAGAAGTTGCATACCTATTGAATAGGGTTCCATCCAAATCAGATGCCTACAACTCCATATGTGATATGGTATGGGAAGAGCCCATCTCTTAAAGATGTTAAGATTTGGGGTTGTCCGGCCTATGTCAAAAGCAAAATCCGGACAAGCTCAAGGTAAGGTCAGTTCTGTGGAAGTTTGTTGGATATCCCAAGCATTCGCAAGGGAATATCTTCTACCACACCGAGGAACAAAAGATGTTTTATTTCTCGGCATATCACTTTTTTAGAAAAAAGGGAATTTCTTGTGAAGAAATTAGTGGTCATAAGGTAGAACTGGAAGTAGTTCCAGCTAAAACAAACTGCAGCTGATGATTTGGTAGAACCGGGGGATTCAATAGTTTCCAACAAACCTCAGCCTCTCCACCGATCTGGTAGGGTTCCTCATCCACCTGAGAGATACTTCGGTTTCTCTATGACAGTGGGAGCGAGGATTGCATCATGAGATGATGACCCAACTAGTTTCGAACAGGCCATCAGGATTGGTGGCTCTGTGAGAATGGCTGGATGCTTAGCGATCTGAGATGGAATCCTTATACACCAACAAAGTATGGACTTTGGTTGCTTTATCTGAAAGGTTAAATCCCCATCAGGAGCAAGTATATCTTGAGAAGATTACTTGGTGTACATGAAAAAATTGAGACTTTCAAAGCTATGCTTAAGTCCATCCAGATCCTACTTGCCACTGCTACATACCATGACTACGATATCTGGCGGTTGGGTGTCATGACTGCTTTTCTAAATAGTAATTTAGAAGAGAGCGTCTATAAGTACACAGCCAGAGGGCTTCATAGACAGTGGGAGCAGCGGAAACATAAGCAAGATGTTTTATGTGATAAATCAGGTATCGCGGAGTTGGAACATCTGTTTTGATGTAGTAGTCAAAGAGTTTGACTTCATCAAAATGGTAGATGAAGCTTATATATACAAAAAAGTAGTAGGGAGTATGATGGTGATCCTCGTATAGTACGTGGATGACATACTCTTGATAGGGAAGGAGTTTCCTATGCTACGCTCGGTCAATCTCCTCTTGTCACAAAGATTCTCTATATAGGATCAAGGTGATACCTCCTAAATCCTGGGTTTTTGTAACAACTCCATTTTTAATGTACAAAGAATTGATTTAAATTCAATGTATACTTGGAGTATTTAATGTTGCTGATATCTCTTTAAATATTTATTTCACTCCATAATTACAAGAAGGAGCTTGTAGCTCATTGGTAATACCTTGCACTGCTGAACCAAGCCACCAGAGTTCAAATACCATGCCCCACATTATTTTTAATATTATTTTGTTTTTGATTTTTTAGAATACCAACAGTTACACGTGCGTTTCTCACAAATTTCCTACTACACATGAAAATGTAAATACACTAGTAAGCACCCCAGGAGACCCCCCACCCACCGACCCTCCGACTCGGCCCGACTCGGGTCGGCGCCGCCGGCCGGACTCGGCCGGACGGCCGAGTCCCCAACATCGAAGTTGGGTATCTTTTTATTCTCAACCCCCCTGCATACTTTAAATAGTCAGATCGGTTACAGAGAGCCCATTAACCCCTATTTACTCTATTTTTTAATGATTTTTATATATTTTTTACATTTTTTAATTAAAAACCCTACACCAACCCTAACCCTATAAATACAACCCCTACCCTCTACCCTCTCATCCCAAATTTCTGAGCCCACTCTCTCAAAATTCCAAGAGATCTTGTATACTTTGAAAACGAGCGAAAGGCGAAGCTCCGACGAAATCTACGGCGAACTTCCGGTGGTCGTGCTAGGAACTCGCGGCGATGAATCGACGTACCAGCGAACCCTCTTCTTCCTTATCACTCTCGTGTTGTCTAAACCCGTAAGTCCCATTCTAACCTCTCTCTCTTTTTCTAAAAAAATACGAAACTACAAAACCCGACGGAATCGGAACAAATCCGATTTCCGATTCGGTTTTCTATAAAATTTCACTTCTCACCAATACATTCATGCTTAAATATCTTTATGTTGACTATTAAACGTTTAACAAACAATTTGAACAAGTTTTATCACATGAAATGATAGCGTTCCCAAATTATCGTATTTTTACTTAAATACCACAATGTTTCGATTTCACATTTAATCCCATTAACTTGGTATACCTTTAAAGTAGATCACGAGGTAATGGCCTACCTCCTCACACACTTACATACAACCTAACACGATACTATTGAAAAACTTAGAATACGATAAAACAATATTTTCATTTAAATACCATATTCTTAATAAAACCATTTCTAAAAGTTTTAGCTTTGTTACACTTTTAAAATAAATACCTCTTAATATGAAAATACGATAAGTTGTGGACATCGGTCGTTTATCTAAACCTGACTTTGTGGTGTCTACGCTAGGCAAGTGAGAAAGGTAACTTTAAAAGGCCCGTCTCACGATGATTCGTGAGCGGATCTCTCCTTTCTTCACTTGTGCTTACCTGGCCACAATTGGCGGTGAAGAGGCAATTTGAGGTATCTAACAACTTGTCGTTTAGACCATTTAGAAATAGTCTAGTTGATTTAGAAAACCTAAGAATCTAAAATACGGAAAATTGGCTTTTTACAAATAAATACCATTTACTTTATAAAACCGTTTTCTAAAACATTTAGTAATTTACAATCTTTGCAAAGCGCCGCCACAACCCATTTTTGGGGAACCCGTTCGGGATAGTACAGTTTATCGTGCACTCTCGGGCTTAATAGTGCGAGATTCAGATCTCCGCAAGGAGTATTCGGTCTCGAAAGATTTAAAATACGGCATCTTAAGAAAATGAGATTTTTAGAATATAAAATATTTATTGAAATTATTTTTGTATAAATATATGTATATTTATCATTAAAATATCTATTTTGTTATAATATAAATATTCCACTTTTTCTAAAAATCACAAGAATAAATTTTACATTAAAATACCACGAACTTCAAATAAATCAATATTACAGATAAATACCTTTATTTATAAAACTAGGATATTTTCACTAAAAATATTACAATATAAAATCCACATTCATTACAACTTTAAACACGAATAATAAATGCTTGGGGAGTATTTTGAAAAATATATAAAAGTATATTTTACATAAAACCCCCTCAAGTTTATAAATTACCCTGAGGACCCTAGCAATTATAGGTTTAAGAAATAATCAAGACTTCAATTTACATTTCTAATTATCTGACTCGGGTTTGAGTCTGATTATATCTGATTTGAATATAATTCAAGTCAATCTACAACCTATAATATTCCAATTCAATATGAACACATGAATCCATGAATCCAGTTATCAATCTATACAACTTGACTGAATCAAACCATGGATATACATCCATTTTCCAGTTATTCCGTCTACATGATTATGCAGTTACAATCTGTTTACTGATATCATGGTTTTGGTCAGTCATCCAACTTATACAATACAATACAACAATACAATCAAAACACTACGGGGTTTAAGGGGTAGATTGGTGCGGAAGGTGTTAGAAGTGGCACGAGACGGTAAGATTAAGACACCTAACCTATATTCCGTTGCTGTTGTACCGTGGCTTAACGGTTCCTTGTACATTCCGTTTGCCCTGGTCTCTAGCATACTGAGACCCCTCTCGTATACAATGGCATCCTTCCGTACCAAGCTACAAACAACAGCGTAAACACAATATTATACAATATTATACAACTTTAGAAGATACCTCTTATTCTGTCTTTTCTAATTCTCCCTTATCTTTGGGACTTACCGAGCGACCTGTTCGCTGACGACATTCTATTTCTTCCTTCTTTGAATGTCGTCAGGTAATCTGGACACAGCAGAGATCGAGCCCACTAGTGAAGACTTGGATCAGTTCCTCGAAAACCCCGAGCTCTAGACATTGTACCTTTTTCTATTCAGTATTTTTTTCATTTCCTGTTATGCCATTGTTTAGGCATCGCTTTTATTCCAGATGTATTTATTTTTCATGCATTGTACAAAAGAATGTTAAGAAATAAAAGTTACTGTTTTTATTACCTCTTGTCTCTTGTGTATTCTTTTTATATTGCTTAGATACGCTTAGCGTATGTACTTCTGAGTATATACGTAGCGGACCTCGTCGTGTCCCCTTCGCCATACACTGGGAAGCGGGACGTGACAGGTTTCGTAGGTGCTCTGCATGCTCTTTCCGACTCTTAGAATACATCAGGAGAGTCCACTTAGGAAAGGGAGGATGAAATACGTACTAGATATCCACACCTCTTTGTAAACTGGTCCTCAAATAAAAGTTGTAAATTTCGAGGACGAAATTTTTGAAAGGAGGGTAGACTGTAACAACTCCATTTTTAATGTACAAAGAATTGATTTAAATTCAATATATACTTGGAGTATTTAATGTTGCTGATATCTCTTTAAATATTTATTTCACTCCATAATTACAAGAAGGAGCTTGTAGCTTATTGGTAATACCTTGCACTGCTGAACCAAGCTACCAGAGTTCAAATCCCATGCCCCACGTTATTTTTAATATTATTTTGTTTTTGATTTTTTAGAATACCAACAGTTACACGTGCGTTTCTCATAAATTTCCTACTACACATGAAAATGTAAATGCACCAGTAAGCACCCCAGGAGACCCCCCACCCACCGACCCTCCGACTCGGGCCGGCGGCGCCGGACGGCCGAGTCCCCAACATCGAAGTTGGGTATCTTTTTATTCTCAACCCCCCTGCATACTTTAAATAGTCAGATCGGTTACAGAGAGCCCATTAACCCCCATTTACTCCATTTTTTAATGATTTTTATATATTTTTTAATTAAAAACCTACACCTCCCCTAACCCTATAAATACACCCCTACCCTCTACCCTCTCATCCCAAATTTCTGAGCCCACTCTCTCAAAATTCCAAGAGATCTTGTGTACTTTGAAAACGAGAGAAAGTCAAAGCTCCGACGAAATCTACGGCGAACTTCCGGTGGTCGTGCTAGGAACTCACGGCGATGAATCGACGTACCGGTGAACCCTCTTCTTCCTTATCACTCTCGTGTTGTCCAAACCCGTAAGTCCCATTCTAACATCTCTCTCTTTTTCTAAAAAAAATACGAAACTACAAAACCCGACGGAATCGGAACAAATCCGATTTCCGATTCGGTTTTCTATAAAATTTCACTTCTTACCAATACATTCATGCTTAAACATTTTTATGTTGACTATTAAACGTTTAACAAACAATTTGAACAAGTTTCATCACATGAAATGATAGCGTTCCCAAATTATCGTATTTTTACTTAAATACCACAATGTTTCGATTTCACATTTAATCCCATTAACTTGCTATACCTTTAAAGTAGATCACGAGGTAACGACCTACCTCCTCACACACTTACATACAACTTAACACGATACCATTGAAAAACTTAGAATACGATAAAAAAATATTTTCATTTAAATACCATATTCTTAATAAAACCATTTCTAAAAGTTTTAGTTTTGTTACACTTTTAAAATAAATACCTCTTAATATGAAAATACGATAAGTTGTGGATATAGGTCGTTTATCTAAACCTGACTTTGTAGTGTCTAGGCTAGACAAGTGAGAAAGGTAACTTTAAAAGGCCCGTCTCACGATGATTCGTGAGAGGATCTCTCCTTTCTTCACTTGTACTTACCTGGCCACAATTGGCGGTGAAGAGGCGATTTGAGGCACCTAACAACTTGTCGTTTAGACCATTTAGAAATAGTCTAGTTGAATTAGAAAACCCTAGAATCTAAAATACGGAAAATTGACTTTTTACAAATAAATACCATTTACTTTATAAAACCGTTTTCTAAAGGATTTAGTAATTTACAATCTTTGCAAAGCGCCGCTACAACCCATTTTTGGGGAACCCGTTTGGGATAGTACGGTTTATCGTGCACCCTCGGGCTTAGTAATGCGAGATTCAGACCTCCGCAAGGAGCATTCGGTCTCGAAAGATTTAAAATACGACATCTTAAGAAAATGAGATTTTTAGAATATAAAATATTTATTGAAATTATTTTTGTATAAATATATGTATATTTATCATTAAAATATCTATTTTTTTATAATATAAATATTCCACTTTTTCTAAAAATCACAAGAATAAATTTTACATTAAAATACCACGAACTTCAAATAAATCAATATTACAGATAAATACCTTTATTTATAAAACCAGGATATTTTCACTAGAAATATTACAATATAAAATCCGCATTCATTACAACTCTAAAGACGAATAATAAATGCTTGGGGAGTATTTTGAAAACCATATAAAAGTATATTTTATATAAACCCCCCTCAAGTTTATAAATTACCTTAAGGACCCTAGCAATTATAGGTTTAAGAAATAATCAAGACTTCGATTTACATTTCTAATTGTCTGACTCGGGTTTGAGTCTGATTATATCTGACTTGAATATAATTCAAGTCAATCTACAACCTATAATATTCCAATTCAATATGAACACATGAATCTATGAATCCAGTTATCAATCTATACAACTTGACTGAATCAAACCATGGATATACATCCATTTTCCAGTTATTCCGTCTATATGATTATGCAGTTACAATCTGTTTACTGATATCATGGTTTTGGTCAGTTATCCAACTTATACAATACAATAGAACAATTCAATCAAAACATTACAGGGTTTAAGGGGTAGATTGTTGCGGAAGGTGTTAGAAGTGGCACGAGACGGTAAGATTAAGACACCTAATCTATATTCCGTTGTTGTTGTACCATGGCTTAACAGTTCCTTGTACATTCCGTTTGCCCTGGTCTCTAGCATACTGAGACCCCTCTCGTATACACTGGCATCCTTCCGTACCAAGCTACAAACAACAGCGTAAA
Organism: Agapanthus africanus; assembly: GCA_030015575.1. Classification (NCBI taxonomy): domain Eukaryota; kingdom Viridiplantae; phylum Streptophyta; class Magnoliopsida; order Asparagales; family Amaryllidaceae; genus Agapanthus; species Agapanthus africanus. Next base: position 29,422,028 of record CM057338.1, read on the forward strand.
CACAATATTCTACAATATTATATAACTTTAGAAGATACCTCTTATTCCGTCTTTTCTAATTCTCCCTTATCTTTGGGACTTACCGAGCAACCTGTTCGCTGACGACATTCTATTTCTTTCTTCTTTGAATGTCGTCAGGTAATCTGGACACAGCAGAGATCGAGCCCACCAGTGAAGACTTGGATCAGTTCCTCGAAGACCCCGAGCTCTAGACATTGTACCTTTTTCTATTCAGTATTTTTTTCATTTCCTGTTATGCCATTGTTTAGGCATCGCTTTTATTCCAGATGTATTTATTTTTCATGCATTGTACAAAAGAATGTTAAGAAATAAAAGTTGTTGTTTTTATTACCTCTTGTCTCTTATCTATTCTTTTTATATTGCTTAGATACGCTTAGCGTATGTACTTCTGAGTATATACGTAGCGGACCTCATCGCGTCCCCTTCGCCGTACACTGGGAAGCGGGGCGTGACAGATTTGGATCTATGAGATAGATCTAATTGGATGTTAGGATTCTCACTAGTTGTATTGAGATGGTATCAATCGATCCTGGGGAGAATCACTGGAAAGGTTCCAGGGTGATAAGGAAGACTGAATGTCAGTCGCAGGCATTGTCTTTACCCTTAGTGGAGGGACGGTATGATTGGAAGAGTTCCAAGCTAGATACCGTGATATACTAGACAATTAAAGGCAAGATACATCGTTACCAAAGATGCAGTCTGGATAAATATATAAGTTCATGAGATGAACTTCGTTCCTGCCATTATGTGACAATGGAGTTGTGGTTAAGGCCTAGGAACCCCCGTCCCATCAGAGATCTAGACATATTCTAAGGCAGTATCACCTGATCATGGAGATATTGATCTCCAGGTAGATCAAGGCTAGGAGAGTAGACACAGAGGACAACAGCGCGGATCCACTCACAAAGACCTATTTCTCAGTAGAGACTTTTATGGGATGGTTGAGTATGAGATACTTCCACCACAGCTTATTGTTGGGTATGAGATACTACAACAGATGGCCCTAGTGCAAGTGGGAGATTGTTAGTTATATATATGCTCTAGAGACCATTACTGTACATACGTTGTATATTGTAGTGGATGCTTGGACATATATAGGGAGGACTTTCTTGCTCGACATGATAGTATGCTATTTGGTTACTCTTTATCTTAACATGTACTCTGCTTGTCTCTATGTCACATGTTGATAAAGCCTTTAGGATGAGTGCTTGACTACCAGGACTATGATGCAGATCATACTAGTGGGGACAGTGTAGTCGCCAAGTACATCCTTCAAATGTTCCTAGTCGTGGGAGTACCGAGACAGGCCATCGATACTCCAGAGTAGACTAGCGTATGCGCTTCTTGACCCATATGATGGGCGATGGAAGATCCCATATCCATTGGTGTTTGAAATTAGAGAAGGTATACGAGTGCTCAGTGGAGACTGGGTACACTGGACGGACTCGCCGAGAACTCCCAGATGGTATTATACCTCACGTCAGATGGCAGTTCTCTGGTGACACTGGTACAGGTTAGTCTGTACACACGAGATCGTCATAGAGTCTTATGTGATTCCCATTGTGCTTTGATTTCCATCATACCACATCCAAGAGGGTGTGCAAAAAGGTGGCTTTTGGGTACAGTCTCGAATCACATGGAGGCAATGAGCGATAGGAGGGGTTTCGTCTCTCCCGGTATAGGGAGTTGATGTTGCGCCGTGTTCGATTGGCTATAACTGGAAATCCCTGGCCAGGGTTGCTGAGATTTACTGGTAAGAGTTATCAGTAGTTTCTCGAACTGTTATGGTCCTCATATCGACACGACTTATCAAGTTACTGGGGTCTGACGTTTACCACCCCTAAGCGAGATATGCGACATATCAGACGAAGAGACCGGACTGTACGGGAGTGTTACTGGTTGGATTCACGGGAGAAAGTACAGGCTTGCTTGTTGATCTTCTGATTGCTCAATACCTGGGTGGCTGTTACGTTTAGCTGACCGCTTGCAGCTTGTGGGTGTTTGATATGATCATCACCTACTGCCGACGTATTGACGATTCTTCAGAGTCCTACACAGAGGTTTCCTAGCTCAGACAAAACGGAGTAGGAGCACATATGTGATATGTGTGGGACCGAGAATAATACGTGTATGCGATACCGTATTAGATTCTCTCGATATGAGATATCGGCCGGGTATATGTGATATACCTGGGTCATCGGATCAAGTGTTGATTCGATAAACTGATACAGATTATATTAGTCGGTTATTTGTGAAATAGCCGGATTATCGGATCAAGTGTTGATTCGATAATTTAATGTATAATTATATATTTGATATATTAAATTACGTTAACTAATATAAGCTCACATAAAGATTCTTTTTCTCACTCGGGTAATACATTGATATATATGCGATATATGTTAATCGTATTATTTTATTTTGTTACAATAAATATTGTATATGTGATATATAATATTGTAACAAGTTATGATTACAAATGCAACATGATTAGTGGAGATTAAATATAGTTAGGATTTGATTTGGGTTAGCTCTTTCATGAAGCTTCTAGAAGCTTTTGTTTTGTTTTAAGCGAAGATATTATGTGTTGATATTTTGGAGATATTTCCTAACCCAACCCAAACCCTTTACCCTAGTTAAATCTCTACAATGGTTAGCCCTTTTGATTATTAACCATGGGTTGCATTTGCAATTATGACAACAATTCATTATTCATCACAAAAGAAATCATTCTTCTTCTTCTTCCTCTTGAAAAAGCTTTCTAGCTTTTTGCAAAGTGATGATAATGAGTGAGAAATTAAAATAAAAGAGTGCTAAATTCCTACTTCATCATCCTCATCTATTCTACCCGCTTAGATTAGGGTGTTTGCTTTTCTAATACTCGATTAGCAAAGCAAGAGATTGGGTTTGAGTTTCTTCAAGGTAGATCGTCTTTGTTATTGAAGATCGGAAGCAAGATTGTATCTTTCTCTTCATGGAGCCTTTCTAGAGTCCGGATACTCGATGATCGCAGCGAAGGGACCTCAACACGGAGCTTTAGAAGTGAAGTAACGGACTACAAAAGTTGTAATCCCTAACTCTTAGAAGTAAAGTTGTTTACATGCTTTGTTTCGCCTAATCTCTAGTCTAAGATCTTGGTTGGGGTTATTCGGCACAAGAAAAATTTGATTTTGGCATGGTTGATGCCGTATAGAACCTTGTTCTAGTGCCTAGTAACCCTACAGATCCACCCGAGAGTATATAGTTCGAACTCCAACCTTAATACCGAGGTAACTGGGGTACCTAGTTCACTAAACTAGATAACCTAGAGGATGTAGAGAGTGATGATAGATTGATTTGTCTCAAAATACCTTAGATTTCTCAACGCATGAGATATTAAGGGTTGAGGAAGAAGAAGGAATCTTGAGGAGATGAGAGTGCTGTGTTCATCATTTTTTCATCAAGAAAAATATATCCAGGTCTTGTGAATTATTGAAGCATTCACTTAATTCAACACATGAATCAAGCATGCCTCAATAATCACCAAAGCATGAGTCATCCCATGAGTCACCAAGTGAACCATGCTTCAATAAATGATAATAACACCTCATCCTCCACCTCATTAACGATTTAATCCAAAATGGTTATAAACAAATGAGGTGTATTCTTCTAGAAGCACCCTTGTAATAAATTACAAGAATACCCCCCACCGTATATACATACCCGTATCTGTATTTTGAAAAAATACGAATACAATTAGACGAAATAATCCAATAATCTATTACTAGGATTCGGCTTAAACCAAAACCTACCAGTATTATCCGTCCGAATCATGATCCGTGCAGCAAGTATACATATATGATCGAACCCTGCCGTAAAAGCATACGACCTCTATATCGTTTCGCCCGAAGCAGGGAAACCCTCTGTGCGGGACTCTAAAGACTCATCAATACGCTGGTAGTAGGTTTAACCACAAGCACTTCAGCGGCACTAGCTGTACGTAACGGCTACCCAGATATTGAGCGAAAGGAAGGCCAACGAGCAAACTCATCCGAACCCCTAATTAGCATGTCCGTGACAATCTCCATACAGTCCGGTCTATTCGTCTAAGAGTATTGCATATCGGGTCTAGGGGTGGATAAAGTCAGACCCCTAATAACGCGATATTTCATATCGGTATGAAGCCTATCACCAACTGAGAAACTACTGATCCAAATCAGTGATTCTCGTCTACCTTGGCCAAGGACTTCTGGTGATGGCCACCCGTGCACCGCGCGGCATCAACCCCCAATATGGGGAGAGACGAATCCCCAACGATCCGCTCACTGCCTCCATATGGCTCGGGACTGTACCCAACTAAAACCTGTTTGCACGACTCCTTTGAGCCGTGGTAGGGTAGTAATAAAACCACAGTGGGAACTCACACAAGACAAATGACGATCTCAGGTCGACAGACTAACCTGTAAACATGTCACCTGGGAACTTCTATCTGACAATAGGTATAATACCAACTAGCATATTCCCGGCGAGTCCGTCCAGTGTACTCATAACCCAATGAGCACCTGTATACTATCTTAGGTGACTAACTTGTTAGTTATATGTATGTCCTAGAGGCCATTACTGTACATGAGATGTACATTGTAGTGGATGCTAGGACATATATAGATAGGACTTTCTTGCTCGACATGATAGTACGCTATCTGGTTGCTCTTTATCTTAACATGTATACTTACTGTCTCTCTATTACATGTTGATAAAGCCCTTAGGATGTGTACTCGACTTACAGGACTATGATGCAGATCATACTAGTGGGGCCTGGGTAGTCCATGAGTACATCCTTCAATGTTCCTAGTCGTGGGAATATCGAGACCGGGCATCGATATTCCAGAGTAGACTAGCATATATCTTCTCGACCCATGTGATGGGCGATGGATGATCCCATATCCATTGGTGTTTGAAATCAGAGATGGTATGCGGGTGCTCAGTGGAGACTGGGTACACTGAACGGACTCGCCGAGAACTCCCAGATGGTATTATACCTCACGTCAGATGGCAGTTCTCTGGTGACACTGGTACAGCTTAGTCTGTTGACCTGAGATCGTCATAGAGTATTGTGTGTCTCCCACTGTGCTTTGATTTCCACCCTACCACGGCTCTACCGAGTCGTGCAAACAGGTGGTTTTTGGGTACAGTCCCGATTCACATGGAGGCAATGAGCGATAGGAGGGGATTCGTCTCTCCCGGTATTGGGGGTTAATGTTGCGCTATGCTCGACTGGCCATAACTGGAAATCCCTGGACAGGGTTGCAGTGATTTACTGGTAAGTGTTATCAGTAGTTTCACGCTTGTTGTGGACCTTACATCGGCATGACTTATCAAGCTGCTGGGGTCTGACGTTTACCACCCCTAGGCGAGATATGCGACATATCAGACGAACAGACCGGACTGTGCGGTAAGTGTTACTGATTGGATTCGCAGGAGTGTGAGCAGGCTTGCTCGTTGATCTTCTGATCGCTCAATACCCGGGTGGCCGTTACGTTTAGCAAACCTCTTGCGGCTTGTGGGTGATTGATATGATCACCACCTACTGCCGGCGTATTGACGAGTCTTTAGAGTCCTACACAGAGCTTTCCTGGCTCAAGCGAAACGAAATAGGAGCGCATATGAGATATGTGCGGGACCGAGAATAATACCATTATGTGATACTATGTTCTATTCTCGCGATTTGTATCATCAGACGGTTATATGAGATATAGCCGGGTTGCAGAATCAAGTGTTGATTCGATACATTGATACACTAGATATTAGTCGGTTATATGCGATATGACCGGATCATTAAATCAAGTGTTGATTTAATGATTTAATGTATAATTATATATTTGATATATTACTTTACATTAACTAGTATTGGTTCACTTAAGATTGATTTTCTCACTTGATGTGCACAAGTTGTATATGTGATATATGTTTGTGCACTAGTTTGTATCATGATAGATGATACATGCAAACATGGGTGGGTGGGTGACATACACCATGTTAATTATAATTTAGGTTTTTATTTATCTTAATTATTCAAAATGGTGGCTTCTTTTGTCATGGCTTGAAGCTTCATGAAGCTTGAAGCAACTTTGACAAAGTCCACTCATCTTGTCTTGATTAAGATATTCATTAACCAAACCATTATAATTAACTATGGTTTAGTCTCTACAAAGGTTAGCTCACCCATGGTTGCATTATGATAGACTTCACTTGATTATTCTTTTCATATAATTCATTTTCTTTTCTTTCTTCTTCTTCTTCTTCAAGAAGAAGAAAGCTTGCTAGGTTTTTTTCAAGTGAAGATTTAGAGTGAGAAATCCAAATCTAAAGTAAACCCATTTCCTATTTCATTATCCTCTACTACTTGCCATTTAGTTTAGGGTGTTCTCTTCACAAAGTTCTTGACCTAGTGAAGATGGAGCTTGAGTTTGAGTCTCCTCGACGTAGATCATCTTCGGCCTCGAAGTCAACGATCTAGCCCGCTCATTTCTCCGAAGAAACCATCGCTAGAGTCCGGGATCCCGATGATCGCAACGAAGGGACGTCGACACGGAGCTTTAGAAGTGAAGGACCGGATCTACAAAGGTTGCAATCCCTTTCACTTGTAGTTAAAATGTTTAACTTGCTTGATTTCGCATAATCTCTAGTATACGATCTTAGTTAGGGTTGTTCGGCACGACTATTTTTTTTGAATCGGGCATGGTTGATGCCTTGTAGTACCTTGTTAGAGTGCTTAGGAACCCTACAGTGGTATCAGAGCCAAGCTAGAGCTTTACGCGAAGTTTAGGCGAAGTTTAAAGTCCGATCGAACCCGTAAACCCCGACGAATACCCTTCTCTGGACAATTTTCAAAACTGTGATTTTTTATGAATTAAAAATGCTCAGAAAATTAAGCAAGAAAAACTAAGAATTACTGTGAAGTACGGCCCACTGATTCATCTATATGACCGCGGAACCGCGGCCAAACCCCGGTTCCGCGGCCCAAATTATAACTTAGTCCCTCATACTTTATATATTTATTCTTAGGTCCTTTCTTGTCAATTTTTTCTGAGAATTTTTTAATTCCACTCAAGTGTTGAGTTTTTTTAGGGTTGTATTGGGGACTCGTTGATTCGATCGGATAATTTAACTTTGTTTAATTTGTCCGGATAATTTTAGAAAGTGTTAAAAAGTTCGACCGGATATCAATAACTCACTTTTTCCCCTGCCGGAAAATTTCCAAGTGTTGGATTTTCCGTAGTTTAAGAACGTTCTAAGTCGTGCAAGTAACGCGAGGGACCCTCTAGAAGACAACAAACCTTAACTCGATTATGTGACCGTCTTGAACTGCCTTTTGAACCTTAGGGTTTGGGGTAGTACGGCGTGCCACATGTGAGGCGTTGGCTTGACCCTTCTACGGCTGGACCGTTGGTACTGTGGCATGAAATGGATGTTTTTAAACTCCCTTCAAGTGTTGAGCTATTTGGGAAAACTTGGGTGTTTGATTATTCGATCGGAAAGTTTAACATTGTCTATTTATCTGGAATGTGATACAATATTTGGAATCCACAAGTAGTTATGAGATAACTAATTTGAATGTTATAAATATAGCACTTTAGTCTCATTTGATCGGTTGCCACGGGATTTTGATGTGATCAAAATTCCGTCGCAATCACGTAGCGTACGCGGATACTCGCCGGGTAAACTTAATATACAGCCACGCCCCATAGCCCCGACCAAGTGACTGTAGGAGAACCTCGTCGCCAAAAGCATCCGTTCGGGTGCTCGCGGAAGCGGTGTTCCGCCTTAGTGCACTTCGTCGACGGCATCCGAAGGTGTGGCCGTCTACTAAAGTTTGCGACGAGCATTCGATCAGGATGTCGGGAATCTTGTTGAATTGCCCGAGTTGATAGTGAAAAGAGTTTTCGATAATGAGACTAAAATGCGGGGTTTATAATTGTTAGGCATGCGATGTCTAAGGAATTCATTTGGTTAGGCATGCGATGTCTAAGGAGGTTGCGGATTCCAACTGTTGTAGTTTTACACTTTCTTTTCTGCGACCGTAAGTTTAATATGTGATATCGCCGGTTTCGTTGCTATATGTCAACGACAATTGGGATGGGCATATTTACTTACGTTGATGACATGTGATGTTATGTGTTGCTGGATATGTTATATTGGATCGTCGTGTTTGAATAGCCGGGTTTTTTTATGTGAGATGAGTGTTTTTCATTTTTCATTCATGTAAAAACTTGTATGTAATATTCTTTTATTAGGGCACTTCCGGGCTGAGGATGATGTCACCATTGTATATTATTTACTTTTCCGCATTAGGATAGACCCAAGGCGGGGAGCACAAGTAACCGGGTTCTAGGGTCCAGTGGGAGACCATCTCGGAGAGTCGAGTCCGGGTCTCCTAACTCTAGAATTGGTAGGGTTGCTTACCGCTCTCGTAGGGGTCTAGGGGTGTGGGATTGGCTATTCATCACGACCGTGGAATCCGTGTTTTATAGGGGCTCAAAATAAAATACGAACGTCCTAGTATATCCAATATTTCATATGTTGTTTTCTGCTGCGTTATCTGTGATGTGATCATGTGATATGTTCAGATAGATATTGTATATAGTATATATGATATATTATATAGACGTTGCTTATGTTTTACACCCGCTCTAGCCCTGCCCCGCTTTGCCGTTAGTTACCTAACCTAAAGGTGCAGACGGGACATCGAGGCGAATGCGGATGGCATAAGTGTACGTTGTATTTATCTGTGATGTTTAGGTAGACTTTAATGATGGGACATTCATTAAAAAACCTAAAAGATGTTGTGGAATCGAATTTCAAAAATTAGGTAGCTCTAGTTGTTACTTTGCATAGCAGTGTTCCTTGTAGAACATTTAGCACCTTATTCGATAAGGAAAGAGTCGAGATCCCTTTACCGGGAGTGACCTCTTTAGCAATAACTAGCAAATGCTACAACCTTCGGTTTGTCTTTTGACTGCTTTTCTAGTTCTTGCTTTGCATAGTGGTATTGTGTATATCCTGCACCTCATTCGACGAGGAAAGAGTCGAGATTCCTTCACCGGGAGTGACCTCTTTAGCGAAACTAGCAAAAGCCTCAAAAACACTCCATTTCAAATCATTCGATTCCGCAACGAGATCAAGTTCAAAGCGTTAAAGGTTTTCTTAAAAACCATCCGCAACCCTCCGTCATTTTAGGAAGTAGAGTATTTAGTATTCGTGCTGCGTTTGTCGACCATAGCCGAGGCGTAGTGTACGGTAGCTAAGTGATGTCTTCCTACACAGCATATGATGCGATTAGTTAGGACAGTCATATGACTTTGTTGACCTTAGCCAAGGGTCATGTGGGTGGGTCTAATTAATCACGAAATGACGGGTAGAACTTGACTAGTGCTTATGATTTGTTGACCATAACCAAGGTCATAGGTGCTAGGGGTAAAAACCATTATCGGGAATTTCAAGTGTTGAAATTTGCAATGAGATTGCATACCTTCTATATGATAGTTGGATCCCGATACCCACTGCGAGTAATTATTACTCCTGGGAGAGTTTTGCACTTTACAATTAGCCGATCAAGTAGGTGTCTAGAAAGGTGTCAACGGGGTTACGCCCCTGGGAAAACGAGGTTTATTTTAATTAGGTCCGTGCGAAAGCGCGGGGAACCTCTCTCAAAGTACCGGCACTGGCCTGGCTGAAAGATTGGCGAACTTGTAGAGTGTAATTCATCTCGGCTAGTCTTTCCTTTTAGGGTTTGAGGGAAGATTTGATAAAAACAGTGGGAGCCATCCTGATTAGATAAAATATATAACCAATCTAATTTTGCAAGAGCGCACGCAGAGTGTTTTCTTCTCTCTCTCTCCAGGTAGCGACCATATCACGCCTTAATCAAGATAATAATATGGATGTATTGACCGAACCCGCTTGTTATACTGAGCTGGGGAACGTTGGTCCCGCTGCAACTTATAATTGTTATAAGACCGAGCAGGAAATAGGGGAATACCGGGATTCCCATGCCGCTCAAACGAAGAAAGTGCATGATGATGCATCTTCTTCGGGTATGTGCATTACAGAGAACTGTTTCTCAGTATCCTTTACGTCCTGGGTATGAGATACCGGATCAGGATCCCGCATATGTAATCTGTTACATGGGCTACAGAAAGGTAGAGAACTGAGAACGGGTGATAAGTTTCATGAGACAGAAAACGGTGCAAGTGTTGCAGCCAAGTCTGTTGGTCACTATCACCCTGTATTACCAGAATACATTGATTCTGAACGAATGTTTTAGATACCGAACCTGATATACAACATCATATCAGTCTCTTTACTAGTAAAGAAAGGACATAATTTTGTATTGTTGGATAATGTTTTGAACATTTCCTATATCAAGAGTTGATCGGTTCAGGCACGTTATCTAAAAGCATTGACGTTCTAAATTAAACTACAGTTCTTAGTATACAGAACACAAACGAGAGGAAGAGTTCAGAAATGAACAAATTCTTCTTGAGGCATTGTAGGCTAGGTCATATCAATGCGACCCGACTAGCTAAGTTACATTTAGATGCATATTTAAATCAGTTTAAATTTACATCTCATGAAACTTGCCAGTCATGTCACAATGATAAGATGACCATAGCTCCGTTTACTGGAAACAGAGAAAGAGTTAGTGAACTCTTGGGATTGATACATGCTGATATATGAAGGTCCCCAGTCTACATATGCCAGGACTGATTCTTTGTACTTCCATACATTCACTGATGATCTCTCAAGATTCGGACACATGTACCTGTTGAAACACAAGTCCGAAACTTTTGAGATAATCACCGAATATAAGTTAGAAGTAGAGAACCAAAAATGGGTATAAGTATTATGTCCTTTGATGTGATCAGGGAGGAGAATACTTGAGCACAGGATTCCTGGACTATTCTAAAGAAGAATGAGATTCTCTCTTAGCATTACTCCTCCGTATACACCACAGCACGTCGGTGTATCGGGGCGGAGCAATCACACTCTCTGTGATATGGTGCGCTCTATGATGAGTACTACTGAGTTTCCTATTTCCTTTTGGAGTTATGCACTTGAGAAGCTGCATACCTATTGAAAGAGGTTCCAATCAAATCCATTGCCTACCACTTCATATGTGATATGGAATGGGAAAAGCCCATATCTTAAGTTTGTTAAGATTTGGGGTTGTCCAGCCTATGTCTAAAAGCATAATCCAGACAAGCTCGAGGCAAAGTCAGTTCTGTAGAAATTTGTTGGATATCCCAAGCATACGCAGGGGAATATCTTCTACCAAACCGAGGAACAAAAGATATTTTGTTTCTCAATATGCCACCTTTGTGAAAGGGAATTTCTTATGAAGAAATTAGTGGTCATGAGGTAGAACTGGAAGGAGTTCCAGCTATACAAACTACAGTAGATGATTTGGTAGAACCAAAGGATTCAATAGATTCCGACAAACCTTAGCCTCTCCGCCGATCTAGTAGGGTTCCTCATCCGCCTGAGAGATACTTCGGTTTCTCGATGACAGTGGGAGCGAGGATTGCATCATGAGATGATGACCCAGCTAGTTTCGAGGAGGCCATCAAGAGTGGGGACTCTGTAAGAATGGCTGGATGCTTAGCGATCTGAGATGGAATCCATGTACACCAACAAAGTATGGACTTTGGTTGCTATATCTGAAGGGTTAAATTCCCATCATGAGCAAGTATATCTTGAGAAGATTACTTGGTGTAGAAGGAAAAGTTGAGACTTTCAAAGCTAGACTTGTTAAAGGTTTTCGTCATTGACCAGGCGTGGATAATGATGAAACCTTTTCCAGTGGCTATGCTTAAGTCCATCCGGATCCTACTTGCCATTACTGCATACCATGACCGCGATATCTGGTGGTTGGGTGTCGTGACTGCTTTTCTAAATATTAATTTAGAAGAGAGCATCTATAAGTATACAGCCAGAGGGCTTCGTAGACAGTGGGAGCAGCGGAAACGTGTGCAAGTTGCTTTACAGGATAAAGCAGGCATCGCGGAGTTGGAACGTCTGTTTTGATGTGGTAGTCAAAAAGTTTGACTTCATCAAAATAGTAGATGAACCTTGTATATACAAAAAGGTAGTAGAGAGTAAGGTGGTCATCCTCGTATTGTACGTGGACAACATACTCTTGATAGGAAAAGAGTTTCCTATGCTACGCACGGTCAATCTCCTCTTATCACAAAGATTCTCCAAATAGGATAAAGGTGATACCTCCTAAATCCTGGGTTTTGGATCTATGAGATAGATCTAAATGGATATTAGGATTCTCACTAGGTGTAGTGAGATGGTATCAGTTGATCCTGGGGAGAATCACTGGAAAAGTTCCAGGATGATAAGGACGACTGAATGACAGTCACAGGCATTGTCTTTACCCTCAGTGGAGGGACGGTATGTTAGAAGAGTTCCAAGCTAGATACCGTGGCAAACTAGACGATAAAGGCTGGTGACATCGCTATCAAAGACACTACCAAAGAGGCAGTTTGGGTATATATTAGTTCATGAGATGAACTAGGTTCCTACCATTGTATGACAATGGAGGTGAGACTTTGGCCCAGGAACCACGGTCCCATCAGTGACCTAGACATATTCCAAGGCAGTATCACCTGATCATGGAGATAGTTGATCTCCAGGGTGATCGAGGTTAGGAGAGTAGACTCAGAGGACAACACGGCGGATCCACTCACAAAGGCCTTTTCCGAGAGAGAGACTTATATGGGATGGTTGAGTATGAGATACTGCAACCACTGCTACAGATGGCCCTAGTGCAAGTGGGAGATTGTTAGTTATATGTATGCCCTAGAGGCCATTACTATACATGAGATGTATATTGTAGTGGATGCTAGGACATATATAGGTAGGACTTTCTTGCTCGACATGATAGTACGCTATCTGATTGCTCTTCATCTTAACATGTATACTTACCGTCTCTCTATTACATGTTGATAAAGCCCTTAAGATGTGTACTCGACTTGTAGGACTATGATGCAGATCATACTAGTGGGGCCTGGGTATTCCATGAATACATCCTTCAATGTTCCTAGTCGTGGGAATATCGAGACGGGGCATCGATATTCTAGAGTAGACTAGCGTATATCTTCTCGACCCATGTGATGGGCGATGGATGATCCCATATCCATTGGTGTTTGACATCAGAGATAGTATGCGGGTTCTCAGTGGAGACTGGGTACACTGAACGGACTCGCCGAGAACTCCCAGATGGTATTATACCTCACGTCAGATGGCAGTTCTCTGGTGACACTGGTACAGCTTAGTCTGTTGACCCGAGATCGTCATAGAGTCTTGTGTGTCTCCCACTATGCTTTGATTTCCACCCTACCACGGCTCTACCGAGTCGTGCAAACAGGTGGTTTTTGGGTACAGTCCCGATTCACATGGAGGCAATGAGCGATAGGAGGGGATTCATCTCTCCCGGTATTGGGGGTTGATGTTGCGCTATGCTCGACTGGCCATAACTGGAAATCCCTGGCCAGGATTGCAGTGATTTACTGGTAAGTGTTATCAGTAGTTTCACGCTTATTGTGGACCTTACATCGGCATGACTTATCAAGCTGCTGGGGTCTGACGTTTACCACCCCTAGGCGAGATATGCGACATATCAGACGAACAGACCGGACTGTGCGGTAAGTGTTACTGATTGGATTCGCAGGAGTGTGAGCAGGCTTGCTCGTTGATCTTCTGATTGCTCAATACCCGGGTGGCCGTTACGTTTAGCAAACCGCTTGCGGCTTGTGGGTGATTGATATGATCACCACCTACTGCCGGCGTATTGACGAGTCTTTAGAGTCCTACACAGAGGTTTCCTGGCTCAAGCGAAATGAAATAGGAGCGCATATGAGATATGTGCGGGACCGAGAATAATACCAGTATGTGATACTGTATTCTATTCTCGCGATTTGTATCATCGGACGGTTATATGAGATATAGCCGGGTTGCCGAATCAAGTGTTGATTCGATACATTGATACACTAGATATTAGTCGGTTATATGAGATATGATCGGATCATTAAATCAAGTGTTGATTTAATGATTTAATGTATAATTATATATTTGATATATTAGTTTACATTAACTAGTATTGGTTCACTTAAGATTGATTTTCTCACTTGATGTGCACAAGTTGTATATGTGATATATGTTTGTGCACTAGTTTGTATCATGATAGATGATACATGCAAACATGGGTGGGTGTGTGACATACACCATGTTAATTATAATTTAGGTTTTTATTTATCTTAATTATTCAAAATGGTGGCTTCTTTTGTCATGGCTTGAAGCTTCATGAAGCTTGAAGCTTCATGAAGCTTGAAGCAACTTTGACAAAGTCCACTCATCTTGTCTTGATTAAGATATTCATTAACCAAACCATTATAATTAACTATGGTTTAGTCTCTACAAAGATTAGCTCACCCATGGTTGCATTATAATAGACTTCACTTGATTATTCTTTTCATATAATTCATTTTCTTTTCTTTCTTCTTCTTCTTCTTCAAGAAGAAGAAAGCTTGCTAGATTTTTTTCAAGTGAAGATTTAGAGTGAGAAATCCAAATCTAAAGTAAACCCATTTCCTATTTCATCATCCTCTACTACTTGCCATTTATTTTAGGGTGTTCTCTTCACAAAGTTCTTGACCTAGTGAAGATGGAGCTTGAGTTTGAGTCTCCTCGACGTAGATCATCTTCGGCCTCGAAGTCAATGACCTAACCCGCTCATTTCTCCGAAGAAACCATCGCTAGAGTCCGGGATCTCGATGATCGCAGTGAAGGGACGTCAACACGGAGCTTTAGAAGTGAAGGACCGGATCTACAAAGGTTGTAATCCCTTTCACTTGTAGTTAAAATGTTTAACTTGCTTGTTTTCGCATAATCTCTAGTATACGATCTTGGTTAGGGTTGTTCGGCACGGCTATTTTTTTTGAATCGTGCATGGTTGATGCCTTGTAGAACCTTGTTAGAGTGCCTAGGAATCCTACATAACTGACACCGATGGCTTGTGAGACCGGCCACCGCCCCTCGTCGGGGTCTCGATAAATATACACTAGTCTATTCCGGAGTATCGATGCCCAGTCTCGATACTCCCACGACTAAGGACATTTAAGGATGTGCTTATAGACCATCCAGCTCCCACGTATATGATCGTCATCATAATGCTGGTAGTCAAGCAAGAATTCTAAGGGCTCTATCAACATGTAATAGTAATCTGTAATACCACATAATGCATGTACATGATGATAGAGGCAAACCAGATAGCATATTATCATTTTGAGTAAGACTGTTCTGTCCGTATAAGTCATCCCTCAATCATCATAATCACCTGCCTACGATTACAATAATTGTCTTGAGGGCACTATAGCCAACACCATATTCACATTCCTATCCTTTTTGAGGACTTACCAATCGTAAGTTCGCTGAAAGGCATTCCACCTATCTTTTGTTTCTTTGGAATATTCGTCAAATGATTTAGGGATTGAGGAGGTGGAACTTACTGAGGATTTCGACCAGTTCGCACCGGCAGTCGATCTTTAGTTTCTTTCAGTTTTTAGTTTCAGTATGCCACCTGTTTAGGCACATTCATTTTATGTTTCTTATTTCAAATATCATGTATCAGTTTAACTCTGTAAAGTTTGAATGCAATAAATTGCATGTTGGATTTGCATCATCATGTTATTTCTTGTCATTTTTATATTACTTATATACGCTTAACGTATTTGTCTCGAGAAAGGGTCTTCTCGGAATAAATACGTCGCGGGCCTTGTCACGGTTCTCGTCTTTTGGGAAGCGGGGTGTGACACACTTACTCTATTTGGAGTTATCTGACAAAGATATTTGAAGGAAAATTTAATGCTAATAGGGCTTTTGATGCTTAGAGAGTTATAAATAAACATGAGCGGGGGAATAAATCTGTCTCCTTTTATTATAGTAAACTCAAGAAGTTTGAAGCAGAACTCATTTCGATTTATCCTATTAGTATTGAAGAGAAGGGATGGAAGACATATCATGATCATATGATGATGATGCCATTTCTTGCCAGTCTTGGTCCCGAATTTGATAGTACGTCCATAAATTATAGGAGGATCAGAGGTCCCCTCTCTAACGAATGCTTATAGGGTTGTTCTTCGAGCCTATCCTTCCCCTTTTATTGAAGATACTATTGATTCCGTTGCAAAAGAAGGTGAAGGAAAATCTGCCTTTGTTTCTTCTTATGGCGGTAGAGGATGAGGTGGAGGTAGTACATGAGGGCGTGGTAGAGGAGGTCGAGGACCTTTTGGAGGAAGGGGCGAGGAGGTGATCGTTTTTATTCATATTGTGAGATGACTGTCCACACTAAGGATACTTGTTATTCGCTTCATCCGGATCTCCAACCTTAGTGGGCTGCTAGAGTGGCTACTTCTGACTTGAAACCTGTCACTTCTACTTCGCATGGTGCTTCTGGACTTTCTGATTAGTTGATATTGCGGCTTACGTCTCTTTTTGCAGGATTTATTTTCTTGAGCTCCACTACTATTCTGGCTAAAAGAAATACATGTCTTCTAACCCATACACCTCCATCCTCATGGATTATTGACTCGGGGGCATAAGTTCATATGACTTGAGTATCAGGTGTTTTCTCCTCCTTGTCTAAAATTTCATTTACCGGTGGTATTACAATTGCAGATGGTTCAATCTCTAAAGTAAAGGGTATTGTTCCATTTCTCTTACCTCATCTCTGTCTTTATCATCAGCATTATATGTCTCTTCATTTCCTTTTAGCCTGATGTCTATATGTAAACTTGTTCATATCTAGAATTGTTCAATAACTTTTTCTCTTTCTGGTTGTGTCATGCATGATCTGAAGACTCAGAACGTGAACTTGGAGGCCTTTATTATTTTGATGGACAACTACCAAAATTTGCTTGCTCAATAAATAGTGAACTATCGGTTAACCACTGTCGTTTAGGTCATCCTGGTCTGTCTACTTTACAGAAATTAGCTGCCTCTTTATCTAGTTTGTCATAGTTAGAGTATGTCGCTTGTATGATGGGAAAGCACACTTGTGCTTCCTATTAGTCTAGAGTCAATAAACATGCTGAGAAACTGTTTGATTTAGTGCATTGTCACGCCCCGCTTCCCGGTGTATGGAAAAGGAGATGTGACTAGGCCCGCGACGTATTTACTCAGAAATAAACACGTTGAGCGTAAATAAGCAATATAATATAAATGTACACAAGAAAAACATAAGATGTAAATGAACAACAACTTTTTTTATTTATTAAACATTCTTTACAATACAACTGAAAAGTAAATACAATATGGAAAGCAATGCATAAACAATGGTATGAACTGAAAGTAAAAGTGTATACAAGTGACTAGAGCTCCGGGTTCTCGATGAACTGCTCCAAGTCTTCCGTGCTGGGCTCGATCTCCAGAGAGTCGGGTCCTCATGACAACATTCCAAAAAAAGAATAGAAAAGGAATGTCGTCAACGAACAATCGCTCGGTAAGTCCTAAAGAGATATAGAAATAGAATAGACATATAAGAGAATATACTGGTATAATATATGATTGTTATGTTAACGTAGTTGTTTGTAGCTTGGTATAGAATATGCCAGTGTATACGAGAGGAGTCCAACTATTCCGTGGACTATGATATAAGGAGCACAAGGACCCGTCAAGCCATGGGACAACGGCAACGGATATTCAGGTTAGGTATATTAAAGTGACCATCATCGTGCCATTTTTAACACATTCCGTACCAATCTACCCCTTTAAAACCCTGTAATGTTTATTGTATTGTTTATAGCTGAAAGACTTGCCGAAACCATGATATCAATTGTTCATGTAAATGGATAAGGATGTAAACGGATAGTCATGTAATCAAGTCAATGTATATCCATGGTTCGGTCAGTTCAAGTCATGTTGATATTGTATAGTATTCTGGTATTCATGTTTCAATTTCCATTATATAAGGATTCATGTTGAATTGGAGATATATTTGAATTGTTTTCAGATTTGACTGAGACTCAGATTGAGTCAGACACTTTAAACAGAATTTGATTCCTGTATTAGTTTTGGAGTTATTGGAAACTGCTGCATATGGACGACAGGATTTGTGTCTTTTTCCAAGACAATTACCGTATTGATAACCCCGGTTTAATTGTCTACCTTAAATAGGAAAGTACCCACTTTCTCCGGCTCCCTGAGGCTCAAGAGAATTGGTCCCGCTTAAACCTATATTTACTAGGGTCCTTATTGTAAATTAATAAACTTGAGGGGGTTTTATGAAAAATAGTTTTGATAAACTTTCAAAATAAACTTCAAGCATTTATTTATCGTATTTAGGGTTTTCATGGATGTAATTTTTACAAGTAAAATACTCTAATGATTATAAACCTAGATTGAATGGTACATGGTATTTTAGTGTAAATTGACTTGTATGGATTGTTAATGGTATATTCATGAAATTTGTGATTCTTGTGTTTAGAAAACATGGAATTTATTATAAATATAAAATAGATGTTTTGATAATATATATATATATATATATATATAATTATTAAAAATAGAATTTATTTATTAAATAGAAAATCACATTATTCTTAAAAATTGCAATAAAAATTCCATCGAGATCGGATGCTACATGAGGAGGTCTGCATCTCGCTCTACTAGTTCCGAGGATGTGCGATAACCCGCACCATCCCGATCGAGTTCCCCAAAAGTGGGTTGTAGAGACGTAATCGTAAGAAATTTAATTTAAAATAATTTAAAGAATATGTTTTTTAATAGTTTATGGTATTTAAATGTAAAATTGTATTGGCCACAAAAATAAGGTTTTCAAGCAATCGTGCTATATCATGATGAGTGTTGTGAGAGGTAGGTCATTACCTCGTGAGGTTTTTCTAAACGTAATATGAGCAATTATGATAAAAGAATGCCGTAGGTAAACTTTGTGGTATTTAACTGTAAAAGTGTAATACAAGTTGCATAACATGGTATTTTAAATTGAAACTTGTTCTCAATGTTTGTTTATGGTTGCTAAACAATATATAAAAAAATGGTTGATTTGTTATTAAGAAAAGTTGATTTTTTAACAAATTTAGAATCGGATGTCGGATAACTCCACTTTCGATGAGTTTTGAAAAGAGAACTATTTAGAATAGGAAGAGAGAGAAGGAGAGGGGACTTACTGGATTAGTGTAGAGAGAAGAGGTGGAGGAAGTTTTTGAGAGCTTCGTGGAGTCGTGGGATCGCCGTAATCTTCCCGAATTGTCGCCGGAACTTAACCTTGGCTAACTCTACTTGTACAACTTATTTGACTTGAAAAAATTTGAAAGTTTTGACAATGGATTTCAGAATAGAGAGAATTAGGTATGGGGTGGTATTTATAGGATAGAATTAGGGTTTAAGGAATTAAAATGCATTAAAACATTGGTTTAATGGTGATTTTTAATCCTCTGGTTAATTGCAGGAAAAACAAACAGAAGAGGAGTAGTAGGGGAGGCCAAGGGACTAGGGTTAAAAATTTGGGAGTATTACATGCGGTCTGGCCCGGCGGCGCCGGCCAAAACCTTGATCTCGCTGGCCATTTCAGTGAGGAGTGGGGTGGGATTTGTGCCACGTGTCGTGGTTTGTTCATATAATAATTTACATATATTTGATTTAATCTGACTTTTCATTTTACGTGTATTGCACATGTAAACTTTTGGGCTTCCAAAAAGTTGAAAAGAAAAATCATAAAAAAATAATATGTGGCTGAGAAGATTTGAACACAGGGGCTATGTCACAGCAGAATAAGTCTTTACCAATGAGCTACAAGTGCTTTCTTGCTATTCTCAAACAAGAAATACTTTTAAGTTGTGCTCATGCTGAAGAACTCTTTTCTGTACTTTACAAAAATTTTGAACATAAAGTTTAGGGTTGTTACATTCTACCCTTCTTATAAAAAAATTCGTTCTCGAAATTTATAGAAGGAAGTTGTAACATATTCAAGAAAAATTTGGTGATAGTGGTGGTGAAAGAAATACTGGTAATGCATGAAAAGTAATGAGATAATGCAAGAGTTTGAAAAGATTGAAGGGAATTACGAGTGTTACCTTGGTCTATAGCCTCGGCTTCTACGGCCGCTAATGTGTAAGACTGATGCCGGGGTACGTTCCTCCTAACTGGAGGCACATTCCTCTGTCCTTGAGGCATGTTTCTCTGCCCTCGAGGCATGTTCCTCAGTGCCTGATGGAATTGGCGAGTAGGCCATGCAGGAGGTCCATGTGGAGGTGGAGCTGGAAGAGCAAGACGAGCTGTAAGTGCCTGAATAGCTGGCTGCTACGGATAGGTGATTGTTGGTCTGGGTGCAGGATTTGGATTGATTCTACGAGGACAAGATCCAATATCTTGAGTGGATGAGCCACAGACTAAGCAAAGGCGATTAGCACGCCTGCGGTCCTTTGCCAGGTATCCATTCCTCCTGCAATAGGTGAAAAAGTCTGGACTTGGCCGGTTAAATGTTATTTCCGGTCCCCTGGGTACAAACAGTGGCCTGGAAGAGGCTCCTCCTGCTATCTGAGTAGCAGGGCGCTTCACACCGGCATATTGAGATTTGCCCTTTTTCTTCACCACCGCCTTATATCTTCGGGCAGCCTTAAAAGCTAAATCATGGGTTGGGAAATCCCTTGTAGCTAATACTGCTTGGATCTCCGGGTCCAACCCTTGCTGAAATCGTTTAGCCCTGATCTCAGTAGTCGGTATGAGATGGGCCGCAAACCTGCTCAATATGGTGAACTCAGCATCATACTCATCCACAGATTTGCTCCACATAGAGCCTTGTTGCAAGTGGATGAATTGTTACTCTATATCAAAATGGGCAGTCTTGGAAAAATATTTCGCGTCGAACATCTCGCGAAAAATCCTCCATTTGATCAGCTGGGTAAGACGGCTTTCTTCCGCCTTCCACCATACTCGGGCGTTATCGGTAAGTTGCAGTTTCACAACCCTTACCCAAACAATGTCTGGCACTTGTGCTGCTGCCAGATCATCTTCGATTGATTGTGTACATTCCTCAGCTTCCAAAGGGCTCTCTTTCCCAGAGAATTGCTTAGGATGCAGTGCCCGGAATTACTTCACTCCAGATGCTTCCGCTTCTGGACAGTTCAGTAGGATAGCGTTCTGCTGCTGCTGTCCCTCTAGGAGGCTCTTTATTACCTCGAGCAGTATCGTCTGCTCGTTGATCGGAGCTGCTACGGTAGACGTAAGTGGAAGAGGTGGTGGTGTGTTTCCATTCACGTTGGTACTCGTGTTGTTCGGAGAATCCATAACCTTGAAAGAAAAATAGGGTTACGATAGATTCAAGGAATAGGAAATATAAAGAATGTTTTAGTTGCTGATTCTTATGATATATTGCTTAGGTTTTCATGCAGAACTAACCTGCATGGCAGGACTTCATGCAGAACTGACCTGCATAGGCCACCAATAAAACCTGTCATGCCCCGCTTCCCGGTGTACGGTTAAGGAGACGTGACTAGGCCCGCGACGTATTTACTCAGAAGTAAACACGTTAAGTGTAAATAAATAATATAATATAAATGTACACAAGAAAGACATGAGATATAAATTAACAGCAGCTTTTTTATTTATTAAACATTCTTTACAATACAACTGAAAAGTAAATACAATGTGGAAAGCAATGCCTAAACAATGGAATGAACTGAAAGTAAAAGTATATACAAGTGACTAGAGCTCCGGGTCCTCGATGAACTGCTCCAATTCTTCTGAGCTGGGCTCGATCTCCAGAGAGTCGGGTCCTCCTGACAACATTCCAAAGAAATAATAGAAAAGGAATGTCGTCAACGAACAATCGCTTGGTAAGTCCCAAAGAGAGATAGAAATAGAATAAACAGATAAGAGAATATACTGATATAATGTATTATTGTTATATTAACGCAGTTGTTTGTAGCTCGGTACAGAATATACCAGTGTATACGAGAGGAGTCCAACTATTTCGTGGACTGTGGTATACGGAGCATAAAGACCCGTCAAGCCACGGGACAACGGCAACGGATATTCAGGTTAGGTGTATTAAAGTGACCATCATCGTGCCACTTTTAACACATTCCGTACCAATCTACCCCTTTAAAACCCCGTAATGTTTATTGTATTGTTTATAGCTGAAAGACTTGCTGAAACCATGATATCAATTTTTCATGTAAATGGATAAGGATGTAAACGGATAGTCATGTAATCAAGTCAATGTATATCCATGGTAAGGTCAGTTCAAGTCATGTTGATATTGTATAGTATTCTGGTATTCATGTTTCAATTTCCAGTATATAAGGATTCATGTTGAATTGGAGATATATTTGAATTGTTTTCAGATTTGACTGAGACTCAGATTGAGTCAGACACTTTAAACAGAATTTGATTCCTGTATTAGTTTTGGAGTTATCGGTAACTGCTGCATATGGACAGCAGGATTTGTGTCTTTTTCCAAGACAATTACCGTATTGACAACC
Source organism: Agapanthus africanus (assembly GCA_030015575.1). Lineage (NCBI taxonomy): Eukaryota > Viridiplantae > Streptophyta > Magnoliopsida > Asparagales > Amaryllidaceae > Agapanthus > Agapanthus africanus. Next base: position 29,444,593 of record CM057338.1, read on the forward strand.
CCAGTTTAGCTGTCTACCTTAAATAGGCAAGCACCCACTTTCTCCGGCTCCCTGAGGCTCAAGAGAATTGGTCCCTCTTAAACCTATATTTACTAGGGTCCTTATTGTAAATTAATAAACTTGGAGGGTTTTATGAAAAATAGATTTTATAAACTTTCAAAATAAACCTCAAGTATTTATTTATCGTATTTAGGGTTTTCATGGATGTAATTTTTAAAAGTAAAGTATTCTAATGATTATAATCTAGATTGAATAGTACATGGTATTTTAGTGTAAATTAACTTGTATGGATTGTTAATGGTATATTCATGAAATTTGTGATTCTTGTGTTTAGAAAATATGGAATTTATTATAAATATAAAATAGATGTTTTGATAATATTTATATATATATATATAATTATTAAAAATAGAATTTATTTATTAAATAGAAAATCACATTATTCTTAAAAATTGCATTAAAAATTCCGTCGAGATCGGATGCTCCATTAGGAGGTCTGCATCTCGCTCTACTAGTTTCGAGGATGTGCGATAACCCGCACCATCTCGATCAGGTTCCCCAAAAGTGGGTTGTAGAGACGTAATCTCCGGTCTCCCCCGATCGAAGACGATCCACCTTGAGAGTTAGTAATATGGGCTCCGACCTCAAAACTAAAGCAAGTCGAGTATCTAGTTTGCTAACCTAGATAGCTAAGATGAAGTAGAGAGTGTTTGTGATTACTTTGTCTCAATACACCCTAGGTTTCTCAACACATGAGACATATAGGGTGGAGGTTGAAGAAAATGCCAAGAGAGGAAAGTGTGAAGCAATGGAAAAAGCAAGTGAAGAAAAGACGGTGGCTGCCTTTTTCCTTGATGTGTTGTGTGAGTATTTTTTGTGTGCTATTATATTGTGTGTAGGAAACTAAAGAAAAATTCTCACCACAAAAGATCTGCCATCCTCACACCAATAATATCTCACACAAATATCTTACACAAAACAAAAACTATGCATGTCACCATGAATCACTCATGACTCAACACCATGAGTCACCAAATGCACATGCATGAGTTAATGCAAACCATGACTCACACTTTCCCACCAAATAAACATTTAAACTAAATGTTTAACACAATAAAAGAAATGGCAACCTCTAAAGTAATCTTGTAACGAAATTATAAGAATGCATCTCATCCGTATATACATACCCGCATCCGTATTCCGAAAGAATATGAATACTACGAGACGAAAATAATCCAACAATATAATACTAGGATCCGGCTTAAACCAAAACCCACTAGTATTATCTGTCCGAATCATGATCTGTGCACAAGTGCACATATATGATCGAAATATTAGTAGATGTTGCACACCCTCACAACTCTTGTGAGGAGGCGGAAGCGGCAAACAATAATTTTTCTTGCATGCAATACCTACTTTAAACCTAGATCTTATGCTAAACCATAACTAGAAATCCTATCTAGAGATCTTATCTACTATGATAGGGGTTATATCTCAAGGAAACGGTCCTACGGGTTTTCTTTCCGCTGCGACTCCTTGGCTCCTTTGATGGTTGAGAAGAACTCGGTATCCGGTCACCTCTAGATCTAAGATGATCCACCTGAGAGCTATGGAACAAGCAACAAACTCTTCACAAGAGTTAACTAAGAAATCAAGTGTGCTAGAAATGACCACTTAGATGATGTAGAGATCAAATAATGGATTATTATGTCTCTTGGCCTATGAATCACAACACATATGAGTGTTTAGGTCAAAAGAAAGAGGATGGAGATAATGAGGAGAGAGAAGATGAGAGCGATGAATGAAAAAATCAAGCATAGAAAAATGATATGGCTCATGGAAAATAATTGAAGTATGTATTATTTTTCTCCAAAATAATGCACCATGCTTCAATAGTAATCCCAAATGAATAAAAAATAATATAAGCCATTACTTCATCCATGCTTTGACATTTCTCCAAATTCCACCTCATTTATTTATTTTCACAAAATAAATATCCAATTATGAGGTGTCTCCTTCTAAAAGGTGTTCTTGTACAATTACAAGAATACCCCTCACCGTATACCGTATAACTATACCTGTATCCGTATTCCGAAAAATACGAATACAAATAATCCAATAATATAATACTGGCATCCGGCTTAAACCAAAACCGACCAATATTATCCTTCCGATCATCATTCCTGTAGCCAGTACACGAACATGATCAAAACCCTGCCGTAACAACTTACGGCCTCTACATCTTTTGCCTGAACCAGAGAACCCTCTATGTGGGACTCTAAAAACTCAACAGTACGCTGGCAGTGGGTTTAATTGTTAGTGTATATGCCCTAGAGGCCATTACTGTATCATACTAGTTTGTATATTACTTAATGGAAGCCTGGGATAATCACCTTGTATAGACAATCTTTCTCAATATAGCAGTATGCTACTTGGTTTGTTTCTATTTTAATGTGTACATGTGTTTATTTTAGTATATCACCTATACACATTAGTGGAGCCCTTAGGATCTTTGCTTGATTACCAGCGTTGTGATGGCAGTCACACTAGTGGGGGCTGGGTAATCCACAAGCACATCCTTATGCAGGTCCCTAGTCGTAGGACTATCGAGACAGGGCATCGATACTCCGGAGTAGACTAGCGTATGCGCTTCTCATCCCAGTGTGGGAGACGGTATGTCCCACAGCCGTCAGTACGTCGTACTTGAGATAGTATGCGGGTGCTCGTTAGGTTACGAGTACACTGGACAGGACTCGTCGGGAACTATTGGTTGGTACTATACCTATCGTCAGTTATCAGTTCCAGGTGACATGAGTACAGCTTAGTCCGCTGACTTGACACTGTCACTTCGCCTCGAGTGTGTTCCCACTGTACTTAGATTACTACCCTACCACGGCTCAAAGGAGTCGTGCAAACAAATAGTAGTTGGGTGTAGTCCCGAAGCACTTGGAGGCAGTGACGGTTAGACAGGATTCGTCTCTCCCGGTATTGGGGGTTGACATCGCGCTGTGTGTAGGAGAGCTATTACACGAGTAGTCCCTGGCCAGGGCAAGCGAGATATACTGGTAGGTATCCAGTGTTATCTCAGGGTGTTCTGGGCTACACTCCGACACGACTTGTACCGCTATTACGGGACTGACGTTTACCGCCCCCTAGGCCCGCCATGCGATGTATCAGACGAACAGACCGGACTGTACAGAGATTGTCACATTCAGGCTCAGTAGGAGTTCAGATGGGTTTCACCTCGTCAGTCTTCTTGTCGGCATCTACCTGTGGACCGTTACGCACAGCTAGTGTCGCTTGCGGTCTGTGGTTAAACCCCTGCCAGCGTAGTGTCGAGTCTTTAGAGTCCCACACAGAAAGCTATTCGCCTTTAGGCAAAAGAGTAGAGGTCGCATGGTTTTACGACAGGTCGCATGGTTTTGCGACAGAGTTCAGTCACATCCGTGCACTTGTGCACCTTTGGTGTCCGGACAGTTAACACTAGCGGGCTTTGGTTTAAGCCAGATCCTAGTGTACATTTTGGGATTGGTTTTATCTCGTTTGTATTCGTGTTCCTTACGCGGATGCGGGTGTGTATGCACAGTTGACAGAGAGACAGAGGCAGAGGATTCTCATTGGGGTTGTTGACTGTTCACTGTTGACCATTGACTTTTGCTAAACCCTAATGAGAATAAGAAATATGATTAGTGATAATATTAATTAAGTATTATTGTGTCATGGTTGAGATGAGGGGTTGACTTTGTTGACTTGTTGACTTTGTTGACCGGTTGACTAGGTTGGACTAGTTGACCATCATCATTACAATGGCTATCATTTCATGGCAAAGACTTTTGCTTGCTTGTTTGTTTTTGCAAAATGAGTGCATGAAATGATATGGCCATTTTGACTTGAACCATCACATAATACTCAATTACTATTATGAGTAATCATGGTTTTGGATTATGAGAGCTTGGATGGCAAAAGAGTTACTCATTCTCTCATTTCATTTCTCTCTCTTGCTTGAGCTCTCCCTCTTGCTCTTCCTCTTGCTCTCTCTCTAGCTCAAGGCAACACCCTCTCATGAGTTGAGAAACATTGACTTAGAGATAAAAGAAAACCCAAATCACTTCTCTACTCATCCTAATTCACAAGGTTTAGCAAACCAAGTGTACTAGTTTCTTCAAGTTCGAAGAAGAAGCCAAAGGTAGAAGCTTTCAGGTGGATCCATCTTCGGCGCAAGGAGAGGACGAGGTGAGGCCGATCCGTACACCGGAAAGAGTTGAAGACGAAGGAGTTCAAGAAAGGTATAACCCCCTATACCGAGTAGGTAAAACTCTTGTTAGGTTTGTTAGTTAGTTGTTTAACAAAGATCCGTATTTTGAGTCCATGTTACCACCTCTTGAAAATCGTTTTTCATCATTTCCGCAAGCCCGTAAGTACCGGGAGAGGTAACGTGGACTTACAGTGGTATCAGAGCCTGGTCAAACACTATCTAACATGTTAGCAAAGTAACTAGAAATTCGATCGGAGAAAAAGTCGCGAAACACGCCCGAAAAGTATACTTTCTGCCGAATTTTTTTTCTGTTCAAAAATTAATAAATCTTACCTTAAAATTCGGCTCAGGGTTTTTATAACAAACTGTAGAAAAATGGTCCAGCGAACCGATCAACGCGCCGCGGAACCGCGGCGGTAGCATGCTCCCGCCGCGGATCCGCGGCCGAGTTGACTCGGCCGTGGACGATTTTTCATGCAGTTTGTTTAGAAGGGTGTTTTGTGATTTTTACAATATGTTTTTTCTGCCCAGATTTTCCAGAAAGCAAAATTAGTTTTTGGGGCTTGAAAATCCATATTTTGATCGAACTTCTGAAGACTTAAGCTGATGGGTATATATCTGTGATGTGTTATATGTATTGAAAGTCCGCTAATCGCTATACGTCGATTAGTGGGGGTTATACATATCTGTGATCTGTAATGTTGATGGTATGTGTATATGAATTCATTGGATTGTCGCGGATGAATAGCCGGGGGTTGTGAGATAAGATTTTTTCCTTTTATCTTTCAATTCATTTAATATGTAAATTGATGTAATATTATTTTTGGCCGCACAACCGGGTCGGGGTTGTAGCTGTCATTGTATAATTTCTTTTTACTGTTTTTGCTCCTAGGATAGACCCAAGGTGGGGTGCACAAACTACCGGGTATCTCGAAGTGCCGAGTGGCCTACTCACGTCGTTGAGGGAGGTTGCTCCGCTTCGGATATTTGGCGGGTAGTTTGCCGCACCCGTAGGGGTCTAGGGTGGGGTATTGGCTATTCATCGCGACCGTGTAATCCGCTTTTCGTTACAGGCTCGTACGAATTGCGGATTCCTAGTATATCCAATGTGTTCATCTGTGATCTGAAATGGCTATCATTGCAATATATCTATATATGATATTATTTAGGCGTTGCTTATGTTTTGCATCCGCGCTAGTCCAGCCCCCGCTCTGTCGTTAGTTAAGTAACCTAACGGGTAATGACGGGGTCCCGTGGCGAATGCGGATGGAATAAGCGTACGTTATATTTTCGTTGTTTTCTGCAATGGTAGGACTAAATGATGGGACGCATTGGAATTAATGCAAGAAAAAATAAACCAAGTAAAAGTCGTTGGAACACTTTCAAAACCACTCGGTTTCTTTTCAAAAATAACTTTTAAACGCGGAGCTTAAGCCACTCCTTTTAAAAGCTATCCCGTTCCTTCGATTATATCAAGTTCACTACGTTCACGGTTTCGCCAAAACCATTCGTAGCCCTCCGTCGTTTCACATGAATGGTAAATAAGTATTCAAGCTATGTATGTTGGCCAAAGTCAAGGCATAGTGATTGGTATCTATTGGGTATTCATATGCAACATAGATAGATGTGTTGGCTTGGGGCAGTCGTTCTACCATTTTGGCCAAAGTCAAGGGTATGTGCGGGTGGGCTCAAATTAACCTGGAGAATGACGGGTAGAACTTGACTTGTGACTTATGATATTTTGGCCAAAGTCAAGGTCATAAGAGCATGGGGCAAAAATCTACATCAGGAGTTTCAAAAAAACTGAAACTTGCTAGCGCTGCATACCATTTGGAGTGTGATGATTCTGGTAGGATTCCTTCAGTTTTGTCACGCGATGATATTTGGATCCCGATCCTACTATGAGTATATGCTACTCCTCGGGAAATTTCTCACTTAACGATCAATGCTATAAACCAAGTAGGTGTCTAGAAAGGTGTTAGCGGGGCTAAGCCCCCAGGGAAAAGAGGTTATTTAATTAAGGAACTTCGTGAAAGCGTTGGAAAACCTCTCTCGAAGTACCGACACCAGCCTGGCCAAACGGTTAAGCAAGTATTGTACGGTGAGATTGATCCTGACTAATTCTTCCTTTTTGGTTTGAGGAGGGATACGAGAGACAGTGGGAGCCATCCTGTTTAGACAAATTAAAAACCACTCTAAACTTGCAAGAGCATCATGCTAAAGTGTTTCTTCTCTCTCTCCTAATTGCAGCGACCAAACATCATGACCGGATTTAAGTTATTACTAGATAAAAACATAATGTCAAAATGGCAATCACTTATGACAAGTTGGGGTATCTCCTTACCACCAAAGCTCCCCTGTCCCAGGTCCCACCTCCAGCGTCGCGGATAAGGAAATCTGTAAGACTTGGGAGATCGATTGCGCGAAGGCCAAGTACCTTGTGCTTGCCTCTATGGACAATGAACATCAGAGGAGGCACGAGAATATGGACCTCGAATCCATATTTCTCCATACAAAAGAACTGTATGGAGAGCAATCTCGTATCGCCAGATACGAAGTGTCGAAGAAGTTATTTTCAGCAAGATTGGCCATCGGATCATCGGTAGCGGAACACGTGCTTAAGATGATTGGCTTCATTGAAGAGCTCGCGGACCTTGGGACCACGTTGGAGAATGAGCTCTATACGGACTTAATTCTTCAGTCCCTTCCTTCCATTTACGCCCAGTTCATCCTGAATTTCAACTTGCAAGAAAAGGAAGTTGAACTTTCAGAGCTCCTCAACATGCTGAGGAGTGCAGAGGGCACCCTACAGAAAGGTAGGGAAACATCCACTTTGTTTGTAGGAGGATCTTCCTCTTCTAGGTCTAAGGCGAAAGCCAAGGGAAAGAAGAAGAAAACCCCCGCCAAACCAAGGGGCGGTGTTAGTAAGGTGGATACGAAGGGAAAGGCAAAAGCAACAAAGATAGCGGGGAAACTTGTGGGGAAGGAAGAGTGATTTTACTGTCATAAGAGTGGGCACTGGAAGAAAGATTGCAGGGCTTGGAAAGCCAGAACACAGGATCTGAAGCAAGTTGCGGCTTCAGCTTCAGGTGTGTATGTTATTGAAAACTGTCTATCAATAAACTCTACTTCCTGGATATTGGATACCGGATCAGGATCTCATATCTGTAATTCTTTGCAGGCGTTGAGAAACCATAGGTTTTTGAAAGCAGGTGACATGACCCTCAAAGTTGCAAACGGAGCTAGCATGGATGCTAAGGCCGTGGGGGACTATCACCTGGGAATGTCAGATGGACATGTTTTGGTTTTACGTAATTGTTTTTTGTACCCAACGCAACTTGTAATATCATTTCTGTATCTTTGATTTCTAAAGAAGGTTATGAATTTGCGTTTGTAAGTAATGTTGTAAACATTCACCTTAATCAAGTTCTGATTGGGTCGGGTACATTAAGCAATGGTATATACGTATTAAACCAACCATAGATTTTCAATGTCCAGAATACACACAAAAGAAAGTCACCGGAAATAAATCAGACTTTCTTATGGCATTGTAGACTGGGTCACATCAATGAGAGAAGGTTGACGAAGTTACATACAGAAGGATATTTGGATCCATTCGAATATCAATCGTATGCCACTTGTCAATCCTGTCTCAAAGGAAAGATGACAAAGACTCCGTTCACTGGACACGGAGTAAGAGCGAGCGAGCTCTTGGGACTCGTACACAGCGACGTGTGCGGTCCAATGTCTACGCATGCACGAAGCGGTTATTCTTACTTCATTACTTTTACGGATGACTTTTCAAGGTACGGTTATGTCTTCTTAATGAAACATAAATCCGAAGCCTTTGAAAAATTCCAGGAATATAAGAATGAAGTAGAAAAACAAACCGGCAAAAGTATCAAGACACTGAGATCGGATCGAGGTGGTGAATACTTGAGTGCCGAGTTCCTGGATTACTTAAAAGAGAATGGAATTCTCTCTCAACTTACTCCTCCATACACTCCGCAACATAACGGTGTATCGGAAAGACGGAACCGAACCCTATTGGATATGGTACGGTCCATGATGAGTAACGCTGAGTTACCGCGATCATTCTGGGGATATGCACTAGAATCGGCTGCATACCTTTTGAACCGAGTTCCAACTAAGACTGTGCCTACTACACCATATCAGATGTGGTGTGGGAAGAGACCCTATCTTAATCACATTAAGACATGGGAAAGTCCAGCTTTTGTCAAAAAGCAGCATGCGGACAAGCTCGAGGCACGCTCAGTACAGTGCAAGTTTGTGGGATATCCAAAGAACTCCAAGGGATATTTCTTCTATTGCGAAGAGGAACAAAAGGTTTTTGTTTCTCGACATGCCCACTTCTTGGAAACTCAGTTTTTAGAGAATCAGATAAGTGGGAGCGCAATAGAACTGGAAGAAATTCCAGAACCACGAGCTATTACTGAAAGCTTAGTAGAACCAGAGGGTTCAAAAGAACATGACATTCCTACGCCGCTCCGCAGGAGTAGTAGGCAGTCTCATCCACCCGAGAGATACTACGATTTTCTCATAGATGGGGATAGAGAAGATTGCATCATTGATTATGATGAGCCGACTAGCTTCCAGCAGGCCATTCAGAGCGTTGACTCGGTAAAATGGCTGGATGCAATGCGGACCGAAATGGAGTCCATGTATACCAACAAAGTATGGACGTTGGACGTTACTCCAGATGGGGTAAAACCCGTAGGATGCAAGTGGATCTTCAAAAGGAACATTGGTGTAGATGGACAGGTTGAGACCTATAAAGCTAGACTGGTAGCAAAGGGTTTTCGTCAAAGACCTGGTTTGGACTATGACGAGACCTTTTCTCCAGTAGCTATGCTGAAATCCATTCGTATCCTTCTTGCCATTGCTGCCTTCCACGATTATGAGATTTGGCAGATGGACGTAAAGACCGCTTTTCTAAATGGAAATTTAGAGGAGTGTGTTTATATGGATCAGCCAGAGGGTTTCATTCAGAGTGGGAGCAGCGGAAAGGTGTGCAAGTTGCTTAAGTCCATATACGGACTAAAGCAGGTATCGCGGAGTTGGAACATCTGTTTTGATGAGACGGTCAAAGAATTTGGCTTTATCAAAAATCCAGATGAACCATGCATCTATAGAAGATTTGTAGCGAGAACTGTAGTATTCCTCGTTTTATACGTGGATGACATTCTCTTGATAGAAAATGACATTCCTATGCTACAATCTGTCAAAGGGTTCTTGTCACACAGGTTCTCCATGAAAGACCTGGGTGATGCCCTATACATTCTGGGGATCCGGATCTATCGTGACAGATCCAAGAGGATACTGGGACTTTCACAGTCCAGGTACATCGACACCATACTGAAAAGATTCAGTATGGAAGATTCCAAGCGCGGTAATCTACCGGCTTGTCACGGGATCACCCTCTCCAAAGAGATGTCTCCCAAGACTGATTTGGAAAGGGATCGCATGTCTATTATACCCTACGCTTCTGCGGTAGGCTCTATAATGTATGCGATGTTGTGTACCAGACCAGATGTAGCTTATGCATTGAGTGTGGTAAGCCGGTATCAGTCAAACCCTGGAGAGAAACACTGGATAGCAGTAAAGAACATTCTCAAGTACCTGAGAAGGACTAAGGAGATGTTCTTGGTGTATGGCAGAAAAGACCTCCAGATCGAGGCCTTTGCTGACTCCAGCTTCCAGAGTGACAAGGATGATTCCAAGTCCATGTCGGGTTATGTCTTTACCCTCAATGGAGGGGCGGTGTGTTGGAAGAGTTCCAAACAGGAAACCGTTGCTGACTCGACGATGGAAGCGGAATATATCACTGCTGCAGATGCCGCAAAAGAAGCCGTCTGGATAAGGAAGTTCTTAACTGAACTTCAGGTGGTTCCGTCCATTGTTGATCCAATACCTCTGTATTGCGACAACAACGGGGCTATAGCTTTAGCGAAGGAACCCAGGTCCCATCAGAGGTCCAGACACATCTTAAGGCGGTATCACCCGATCAGGGAGATCGTGGGTCGCCAGGATATCGAGGTTCGAAGAGTTTCTACGGAAGATAACACTGCTGATCCACTCACAAAGGCCTTACCCCAGACTCAGTTCGAGCGGCTGATCGAGAAGAAAGGTCATCGATACGCCAGTATATGGCCTTAGTGCAAGTGGGAGATTGTTAGTGTATATGCGCTAGAGGCCATTACTGTATCATACTAGTTTGTATATTACTTAATGGAAGCCTGGGATAATCACCTTGTATAGACAATCTTGCTCAATATAGCAGTATGCTACTTGGTTTGTTTCTACTTTAATGTGTACATGTGTTTATTTTAGTATATCACCTATACACATTAGTGGAGCCCTTAGGATCTTTGCTTGATTACCAGCGTTGTGATGGCAGTCACACTAGTGGGGGCTGGGTAATCCATAAGCATATCCTTATGCAGGTCCCTAGTCGTAGGACTATCGAGACAGGGCATCGATACTCCGGAGTAGACTAGCGTATGCGCTTCTCATCCCAGTGTGGGAGACGGTCTGTCCCATAACCGTCAGTACGTCGTACTTGAGATAGTATGCGGGTGCTCGTTAGGTTACGAGTATACTGGACAGGACTCGTCGGGAACTATTGGTTGGTACTATACCTATCGTCAGTTATCAGTTCCCAGGTGACATGAGTACAGCTTAGTCCGCTGACTTGACACTGTCACTTCGCCTCGAGTGTGTTCCCACTGTACTTAGATTACTACCCTACCACGGCTCAAAGGAGTCGTGCAAACAAATAGTAGTTGGGTGTAGTCCCGAAGCACTTGGAGGCAGTGACGGTTAGACAGGATTCGTCTCTCCCGGTATTGGGGGTTGACATCGCGCTGTGTGTAGGAGAGCTATTACACGAGTAGTCCCTGGCCAGGGCAAGCGAGATATACTGGTAGGTTTCCAGTGTTATCTCAGGGTGTTCTGGGCTACACTCCGACACGACTTGTACCGCTATTAGGGGACTGACGTTTACCGCCCCTAGGCCCGCCATGCGATGTATCAGACGAACAGACCGGACTGTACAGAGATTGTCACATTCAGGCTCAGTAGGAGTTCAGATGGGTTTCACCTCGTCAGTCTTCTTGTCGGCATCTACCTGTGGACCGTTACGCACAGCTAGTGTCGCTTGCGGTCTGTGGTTAAACCCCTGCCAGCGTAGTGTCAAGTCTTTAGAGTCCCACACAGAAAGCTATTCGCCTTTAGGCAAAAGAGTAGAGGTCGCATGGTTTTACGACAGGTCGCATGGTTTTGCGACAGGGTTCGGTCACATCCGTGCACTTGTGCACGTTTGGTGTCCGGACAGTTAACACTAGCGGGCTTTGGTTTAAGCCAGATCCTAGTGTACATTTTGGGATTGGTTTTATCTCGTTTGTATTCGTGTTCCTCACGCGGATGCGGGTGTGTATGCACAGTTGACAGAGAGACAGAGGCAGAGGATTCTCATTGGGGTTGTTGACTGTTGACTGTTCACTGTTGACCATTGACTTTTGCTAAACCCTAATGAGAATAAGAAATATGATTAGTGATAATATTAATTAAGTATTATTGTGTCATGGTTGAGATGAGGGGTTGACTTTGTTGACTTGTTGACTTTGTTGACCGGTTGACTAGGTTGGACTAGTTGACCATCATCATTACAATGGCTATCATTTCATGGCAAAGACTTTTGCTTGCTTGTTTGTTTTTGCAAAATGAGTGCATGAAATGATATGGCCATTTTGACTTGAACCATCACATAATACTCAATTACTATTATGAGTAATCATGGTTTTGGATTATGAGAGCTTGGATGGCAAAAGAGTTACTCATTCTCTCATTTCATTTCTCTCTCTTGCTTGAGCTCTCCCTCTTGCTCTTCCTCTTGCTCTCTCTCTAGCTCAAGGCAACACCCTCTCATGAGTTGAGAAACATTGACTTAGAGATAAAAGAAAACCCAAATCACTTCTCTACTCATCCTAATTCACAAGGTTTAGCAAACCAAGTGTACTAGTTTCTTCAAGTTCGAAGAAGAAGCCAAAGGTAGAAGCTTTCAGGTGGATCCATCTTCGGCGCAAGGAGAGGACGAGGTGAGGCCGATCCGTACACCGGAAAGAGTTGAAGACGAAGGAGTTCAAGAAAGGTATAACCCCCTATACCGAGTAGGTAAAACTCTTGTTAGGTTTGTTAGTTAGTTGTTTAACAAAGATCCGTATTTTGAGTCCATGTTACCACCTCTTGAAAATCGTTTTTCATCATTTCCGCAAGCCCGTAAGTACCGGGAGAGGTAACGTGGACTTACTTTAATCACAAGCACGTCAGCGGCACTAGCTGTGCGTAACGGCTACCCAGGTACGTGACGAAAAGGTGGCCGACGAGCGAACTCATCCCAACCCTAACGAGCCTGTAAGCAACACTTACCGTACAGTCCGTTCTTTTCGTCTGATCCGTCGCATATGAAGTCTACGGGTGGTAAATGTCAGACCCCAGAAACTTTACAAGTCATGATGATTTGCGGACCATAACGGTTCGAGAAACTACTGATAACTCTTATCAGTAAATCTCGACAACCCTGGCCAGGGATTTCCTGTTATGGCCGATCATGCATAGCGCGACATCAACTCTCTATACCGGAAGAGACGAAACCACTCCTGTCGCTCACTGCCTCCATGTGATTCAGGACTGTACCCAAAATCCACCTGTTTGCACAACTCAGTAGAGCCGTGTTAGGAAGGAAATCAAAGCACAGTGGGAATCACACAAGACACTATGACGATCTCGGGTCTACATACTAGCCTGTACAAGTGTCACCAGAGAACTGCTATCTGATAATAGGTATATATACCATCTAGGAGTTCTCGGCGAGTACTGTTCGGTGTACCCATTCTCCAATGAGCACCTGTGTACAATCTTTGATGTCGAACACCAATGGTTGTGGGATCAACCATCGTCCCCAGGGTCATGAAACGTACACTAGTCTACTCTGGTAATATCGATGCCCTGTCTCGATATACTCTCGACTAGGAACTATTAAAGGATGTGCTTATAGACTGCCCAGGCCCCACTAGTATGATCTACATTATAATCCTGGCAGTCAAGCATAATCCTAAGGGCTTCATCAACATGTATATAAAGATATGAAATACAACACATCACACGTTAAGATGAAGATAAACCAGATAGCATACATATCATTTCGGGCAAAGATTGTTTCTGTACATATACATACCTAGTATCCTATACAATACAGGCCTCTAGGGCATACATATCTAACAATCTCCCAATTGCACTAAGGCCTGCAGTTGGTGCAATAAGTACCCACTGTCTACACTAGAACCGGTTGTCGGCGTACCGCATGCCCAACAGCTCAAATAGTTTCTCAAACTGGACTTGAGAGATGGCCTTGGTGAATGGATCTGTTGTGTTGTCTTTCGTGTCTACTCTCCGTACCTCGATGTCCTGGTGATCCACTATCTCCCTGATAAGGTGATACCGTCTCAAGATATGTCTGGATTTCTGATGGGACCGCGGTTCCTTTGCCAAAACCAAGGCTCCATTGTTATCACAATACAGAGGTATTGGATTAGCAATGGATGGAACCACCTGAAGTTCAGAAATGAACTTTCTCATCCAGACTGCCTCTTTTACGGCAACATTAGCTGCAATATACTCAGCTTCGATCGTGGAGTCAACGGCGGTATCTTGCTTGGAACTATTCCAGCATGCCGTCCCTCCATTTAGGGTAATACAAATCCTGAGATGGACTTACTATCATCTTTGTCGCTCTGGAAGCTGGAGTCGGTAAAGACCTCCATTTGGAGATCTCCGTTACCATACACCAAGAACATTTCTTTAGTTCTTCTTAAGTACTTAAGAATATTCTTCACAGCAGTCCAATGTTTCTCCCCTGGATTGGATTGATACCTGCTTACTGCACTCAGTGCATAAGCTACATATGGGCGAGTACACAACATCGCATATATTATAGATCCTACGGCCGAAGCGTAGGGTATAATGCTCATGCGAGCCCTCTCCTCATCACTCTTTGGAGATATCTCTTTGGAGAGGGTAATCCCGTGACAAGCGGGTAAATTACCTCGCTTGGAATCTTCCATACTAAATCTCTTTAGTATGGTGTCTATGTATCTCGATTGGGACAATCCCAATAATTTCTTAGATCTATCTCTGTAGATCTTAATTCCCAAAATGTACGAGGCATCAACCAGGTCTTTCATAGAGAACCTTTGCGATAAGAATAGTTTGACCGATTGTAGTATAGGAACATCATTTCCTATCAAGAGAATGTCGTCCACGTACAATACGAGAAATGTAACAGTACTCTCTACAATCCTTTTATAAATACATGGTTCATCTATATTTTTGATAAAACCAAACTCTTTGATTGTATCATCAAATTAGATGTTCTAATTCCGTGATGCCTGCTTTAATCCATAAATGGATTTAAGCAACCTGCATGCTTTTCCGCTGCTCCCACTGTTAATGAAGCCTTATGGCTGATCCTTAAAAACGCATTCTTCTAAATCACCATTTAGAAATGCCGTTGTTCCCTCGTGAAAACTGAATAATAAATATAAAAAGCAATGGGAAAAGTCCCCAAATGGAGCATCACATGCCCACATGTGATAGGCACCGCGCTTAACAAAACAAGGCTGAAACTGAGCCTCACGTGCAGACATGTGTCCTCTATATACAAAGTATATAGGCGCCTTCTTAAAACAAACAATTGGCCAGAAAGAATCCACGTGATAGCACATGACGCTCTTTGGTGGGCTTAACTTTGTAGGTTCACATTCTACACATGATGGGCTCCTATGCCTTCTGAACCGATAGAATTAAATTCTAAAATAAAAGGGGTCAAAGCCCTATTTGGAAAACATTTCCCTAGATCTTTCTAAACAAGAAAGATTGCGCTCTGCAAAGCAGAGCGTCGTTGGATTAAAATCCTAATGATGATTAAAAATTACCAATTTACAGAAGAAAATTCTTTATAGGGAAATATTTTCCAAATCTTGTGAGAAATATCTTCTGTAAAATAGAAGTCCTTAAATTAAAAATCCAACGGTGAATAAAATTCACCGATTGATCTAAAAGATCATTTTGGTTGAATATAAAATCAATCAAAATCTTTTAATAAGAGATTTTTCCGAACAAATTGATTCTTTTCTATCTCCTATAAATAGGAACCAAAAAGAGAAGAAGAAAATAGAGGACCCCCCCCATAAACTTCAAGTTAAAAGAGAGAAAACAGAAAGAAAAGCCCGAGGTAAGAGAAGGAACAAAACACAGAGAATATCTCATCTCTTTTTCACCTCCATAAGAGTTTAACTCTTCTAAAAAGAACTTAATTCTTTCTCTGATTGAGATCTGCAGAAGCAGATCTCCCCACAAGTTGAGAATTTAATTCTCATCGGGGAGATTTTGTCATGCAGATCCAAAACTTAGGGGGAAATCTAAGTTCAGAGAATTTAATTCTCCCAAAAAGTATATAGGAATTTAATTCCTCGGATAAGATAATGGTTTAACCCTTCATATAAGAACTTAGTTCTTCCTTATAGTGAAAGATCTGCAGAAGCAGATCTCCCTACAAGCTGAGAATTCAATCCTCATCGGGGAGATTCTGCCATGCAGATCCCAAACCTAAGAGATAAACTAAGTCCTAGGAATTTAATTCTTACGAAACAGTGGGCTTGAAAGTCTCGAAACTCAGGATCTCTATGCACGTAAAAGGATTGGTACCCAACATGATAACAGCCGATCACGTGCTCCCACGTGAGCACCTTTGATGAGCAAAAAAGGATAACCGAGATTGGCTCACGTGATCACACGTGACCCTAAAGTAGTGCTTAGCACTTACAAAGCAAAAAGGCAATAAATCAAAGGCGGCTTCCATTTTTAGGGCGCCTCACGTGATCTCACATGACCCAATAGCGCTTAGCGCTCAAAAAAGAACCAAGGAATAAACCCGAAGAAACAGCGCCTCAAATTTTTGGAGTTTAACACTACTTCAAGCGCCTTACGTGACCCTACGTGAGCGCCTCAAAATTTTAGTGTTTAACACTATTACAAACACCTCACGTGGGAGCATGTGAGCGCTGAATATATACTAGTGTTGAACACTA
Organism: Agapanthus africanus; assembly: GCA_030015575.1. NCBI lineage: Eukaryota > Viridiplantae > Streptophyta > Magnoliopsida > Asparagales > Amaryllidaceae > Agapanthus > Agapanthus africanus. The sequence continues at coordinate 29,461,015 of CM057338.1, forward strand.
TGAAAGACCAATATTAGCCAAACTTAGACCAAATTTTCCGAGGACCATCAATTGAGCCCTCATGCTCAGGGTCTTTAAAACCGATCTGAGTCCCAAAGACAGCTAATGAGCTCCCAACAAATGGCATATAAACTGATTTTCATCCCATCCCCCCCAAGTCAGGAAATTAGTTCGAGGGTACATCTCTCCACATCTCTGATAAATGTCGTTGTAATTCTTCAACGTCTACAGAGAGATGGAGGGTCTCAATAACTAATAACTTTTGGCGCATCCCCAAACCGTCAAACTAAAACCCTACAGACTATGATGTGTTTAAACATGGACTATGAGATCCTTAAACTCATGGACTATGATGTCCTTAAACCCAATGGACTGCAACGTCCCTAAACTAAACTCTATAGACTATGACGTCTTTAAACTATGAACTATGATGTCCTTAAACTCCATGGACTATAACGTCCCTAAACCCAATGGACCGTAACGTACCTAAACTAAAACGATAGAGCCTAAATACTCTTTCGTTAGATCTAAATGATCCCAAAATCCTGTTAAGTATATCTTAATCTAAGAATTAGACTAACATATCCTTAACAAATATTTAAGTTGATCTTAATCTCAAAAGAGGTTAACGAGCCTTAAATCAAACCCAAACCCAAATCTAAGAAAATACGGATTTATTCCGCGATATAAATTAGTCTCCGTATACAATCCACGGGCAACCAAAAACAAAACAAACACACACAACACGAAGTGACCTTCTGTAGAAAAAGAAAGTGGTTACCGCGATGCGGTAGCGCAATTAACTGCAGGGGCTTACGCCTGCAGGGAAGAGCGTCCCCACAATCAAAAAACCCCTCGCAAACGAGGGGGAATCTGACGAAGTCTGCTACAATGGCCGCATCTGTCCAAACCTCCGATACATGGTGCAATAAATCAACTTGGCATCTTCGGAGAGGTGGACAGATAAAACCAAATAGCATCTGTCCCCAAATTCAGGCAAGACGACCTATGCGGTTTCGTCTCCCATTTTCGACAGTAAACAGCCGTTTTAACATCCATATGCCAGATTTCATAATCATAGTGAGCAGTTATAGCAAGCAGGATCCGAATGGATTTGAGCATCGCGACTGGTGAAAAGGTTTCATCATAGTCCTATTAGTTGTATGTATGCCCTAGAGGCCAGTATTGTACAGATGATGTATATTATATTGGATGCTTGGACATATATAGAGATGACTTTCTTGCTCGATATGATAGTATGCTATCTGGTTGCTCTTTATCTTAACATGTATACTTGTCTCTTTATACTGTCGTATAGTTACATGTTGGTAAAGCCCTTAGGATGTGTACTTGACTACCTGGACTATGATGCGGATCATACTAGTGGGGACATGGTAGTCCATAAGCACATCCTTCAAAGTCCCTAGTCGTGGGTGTATCGAGACGGGGCATCGATATACCAGTGTAGACTAGCGTATACGCTTCTCGACCCATGAGATGGGCGATGGATTATCCCATATCCATTGGTGTTTGACATCAGAGAGGGTATACGGGTGCTCAGTGGAGACTGGGTACACTGGACGGACTCGCCGAGAACTCCCAGATGGTATTATACCTCACGTCAGATGGCAGTTCTCTGGTGACACTTGTGCGGATTAGTCTGTAGACCCGAGATCGTCATAGAGTCTTGTGTGATTCCCACTGTGCTTTGATTTCCACATTACCACGTCCATGAGGGCGTGCAAAACGGTGGTTTTTGGGTACAGTCCCGAGTAACATGGAGGCAATGAGCGATAGGAGGGGTTTCGTCTCTCCCAGTATTGGGGGTTGATGTTGCACTGTGCTCGATTGGCCGTAACAGGGAAGTCCCTGGCCAGGGCTGATTAGAGATTTACTGGTAAGTGTTACCAGTAGTTTCTCGACCCGTTATGAGCCTCACATCGGCATGACTTATCGGTTATTGGGGTCTGACGTTTACCACCCCTAGACTTGATATGCGACATATCAGACGAGGAGACCGGACTGCACGGGTAGTGTTGCCGGTTGGCTCGACGGGAGTTGTAGCAGGTTCGCTTGTTTTCTTCTGATCGCTCAATACCCGGGTGGCCGTTACGGTTAGCTGACCGCTTGCGGCTTGGGGGTGCTTGATATGATCATCACCCACTGCCGGCGTATTGACGAGTCTTAGAGTCCCACAAAGGAGTTACCTAGTCCAGGCAAAACGTTGTGGTGCGCGTATGCGATATGCGCATGGACCCGGTCAAAATGCGCGTATAAGATACCGTATATTGATCGGGCGGCTTGTTTTTGGTCGGGTCGTATGTGATATGGCCGGATTGATAAATCAAGTGTTGATTTATCATTTAACCATTAGTTTCTCACTAGAAATCCTTTCTTGTATTTATGGATGTATGCATGCATGTATGCATTCTTTCTTGATTCATGCACATATGGATGTACATGTACACATACATACATACATCATCCTTCATGGTTGTATATACATAGAAAATTATGGCAATATAAGACTCACACCATGGTTTTATATATATGTATTATTATTGCATTTGTTTTAAAACAAAAGAAAAAGGAAAGGATAATTCATGGTTTCTTTCTACACTCTTCTTTGACCTAACCATGCTCACCCACCATTTAACCATGGATTAACTTTCCTTTTGTGTTTTAACTCAAGTTAAATAATATCTTTATTGTTTAACCATGGTTTGAGATGAGAAGTGGAAAATATATATTCATATATTTTCTATTTTTCAAAGGGGATTATCTTTCTCTCTTGTTCTAAAAGGCCATCATCTTCTTCCTCCTTCTTCCTTTGCTCTCTAGATTTTTCTAGTGAGCAAAACACTCACCAAGTTAGGATTTTGAAGTGAGAAAAGCCACCACAATATCAATCTACACAAGTCTTGCCAACTTGTTTAGAGTGTTAGCTTCATTTCTTTCTCTTGATCTTGTGAAGTTGCAAGCGTGGACAAAGCGGACTCCGGGTGGATCATCGTAGACCTAGAGGAGTTCAAGAGGACCTTTTCCAAACCCCAAGTAGCCGAGAAGTCTAGCGTAGGGAGCTACAAAGGTTGTACTCTCTAAACCCTAGCTTAACCTACTTGTGATGAAGTGTTATTTTAGAAACCCTAATTTTCTAGGATTGATTCTTTGTATGCTTACTTAGCACCCTAAAATTTTAATCTTTGGTACATGTGATGCTTCCAAACCCTTCATGAGGTGCTAGGTAAACCCAACATTGGTATCAGAGCCGACCTAGAACATTAGGCGACACTTTAGCGAAGTTAAAACCCCGATCGAAACAAAATACGGCTTTTTGGGACACTCTCTGGACATTTTTTTAAAACAGTGATTTTTCAGTATTAAAAATATGTAAAACTATCAGCAGGGAAATCTAAGACAAACTGCAAAACACGATGCAGTGAACAGTCATTTGCGTCGCGGAAATGCGGCCAAAGCTTGCTTGGGCCGCGGTTCCGCGGCCGTACAGATGAGTCAACGCATAATTTTTGCACAGTAATACTTATAACTGCATGTTGATATTTTTGGGTATTTTTAATCTGGTCTTAGTATTATTTGTTCTGGAGATTGTTTTGAGTTCAATGATTCGATCGGAATTTTAACTTCTTGTTTTTCCAGATAATTAGAAAGTATTGAATTGTTCGAACGAGTGTCATTTGCTCACTTTTCACGGGGTTTAAATCTTTCGGAATTACGTGCAAGTTTTATGGTGGACCCTCTAGAAGACAACAAACCTTAACTCGATTATGTGACCGTCTTGAACTGCCTTTTGAATCTTAGGGTTTGGCGCAGTACGGCGTGCCACATGTGAGGCGTTGGCTTGACTCTTCTACGGCTGGACCGCTACTACTGTGTTACACTTCGGGTTTTTTGAACTCCGCTCAAGTGTTGAGCTTTAGGGAATTTTGGGTATTTGATCATTCGTTCGAAAACTTTAATACCGTATATTTATCTGGAATGTGATGCAATGTGTGGAATTCATATAGCTAGATATGAAATACGAAATATGTGATATTTCGCATTTACGATGTCTAAAGAGAATGTGGATTCCAGATATTGCAGTTTTACACTTTCTTTTCTGTGACCGTAAGTGTAGTATGTATTTACCGATTGTCGTTGCTATACATCGACGACGATCAGTATATGCATACTTACTTATGTTGATGATATGAGATATTATGTGTTGCTGAGATATGATGTGCAGGATTGTCGCGATTGAATAGCCGGGAGGTTTTATGTGAGATGAGAGTTTTATATTTTCATTCATGTAAATTCAAATATAATGTAATATTCTTTTATTTGGGGCACTTCCGGGTCGAGGTCGATGCCACCAGTGTTATATATTATTTACTTTTCCGCATTAGGATGGACCCAAGGAGGGGAGCACAGGTGACCGGGTTCTGGGGTTCAGTGGGAGGCCATCTCGAGGAGTCGAGACCGGGTCTCCTAAACTCCAGAATTGGTAGGGTCGCTTGCCGCTCTCATAGGGGTCCAGGGTGTGGGCTTGGCTATTCATCGCGACTGTGGAATCCGTATTTTCTATTGTTGGCTAAATACTAAATACGGGCGTCCTAGTATATCCCCCATTATATCTATGTTTCTGCTGCGATATCTGTGATGTGATCATTTGATATGTTCTAATGGATACAGTATATAGTATATATGATATATTATATAGACGTTACTTATGTTTTACACCCGCACTAGCCCTACCCTGCTCTGTCGTTAGTTACCTAACCTAACGGTGCACGAGGGGACATCGAGGCGAATGCGGATGGCATAAGTGTACGTCGTATTTATCTGTGATGTTTAGGTGAGTTAAGATGATGGGACTTCATTAATCTGATTAATGAAAGAAAAGAAACCTAAAAGATGTTGTTGAATCAAAAAAATTTCAAAAAGGGTAGCTACAGTCTTGCTTTGCATAGCGGTATATATAATATACCCTGCACCTTATTCGATGGGGAAAGAGCCGAGATCCCTTCACCGGGAGTGACCTCTTTAGCAAAACTGACAGATGCTACATAACTCGGTTTGGTTTTTGATTGCTTTTTGGGGTTTTGCTTTGCACAGTGATATATATGATATATCCCGCACCTTATTCGATGAGGAAAGAGCCGAGATCCCTTCACCGGGAGTGACCTCTCTAGCAAAACTAATAAAAGCCTCAAAATCACTCCATTTCAAAATTCACATGATTCTACAACGATATCAAGTTCATTACGCAATAGGTTTTCAGAAAAACCTGTCGTAGCCCTCCGTCATTTCAGATAAGTCCTGCTTAGTATTCATGTTGCGTTTGTTGACCTTGTCAAGGCGCAGTGTGCGGTAGCTGACCAGTATTTATCTGCTTATGCATATGATGCAGATTGGATTAGGGTAGTCGTACGGCCTTGTTGACCTTGTCAAGGGTCGTAGGGGTGGGTTTAATTCAATCAAGAAGTGACGGGTTGAACTTGACTTACGGTCTATGGTTTGTTGACCTTGTCAAGGTCATAGATCGTTTGGGGCAAAATATTATCGGGAATTTCAAGTGTTGAAATTTGCAATGAGATTGCATACCTTCTATGAGATAGTTGGATCCCGATACCCACTGCGAGTAATTATTACTCCCGGGAGACTTTTACACAGGACAATTAGCCGATCAAGTAGGTGTCTAGAAAGGTGTCAACGGGGTTACGCCTCTGGGAAAACGAGGTTTGCTTTAATTAGGTCCGTGCGAAAGCACAGGGAACCTCCCTCAAAGTACCGACACTGGACTGGCTGAAAGATCGGCGAAGTTGTAGGGTGTAATTAATCCCGGCTAGTCTTTCCTTTTAGGGTTTGAAGGAAGATTTGATAAAAACAGTGGAAGCCATCCTGATTAGATAAGATAATAATCAATCTGATCTTGCAAGAGCATACGCTAAAGTGTTTTCTTCTCTCTCTCTCCAGGTAGCGACCATGTCATGCCTTAATCAAGATAATAATATGGATGTATTGACTGAACCCGCATGTTATACTGTGCTGGGGAACGTTGGTTCTGTTCTATCTTATAAGAGTTATAGGACTGAACAGGACATAGGGGAATACCAGGATTCCTATGCCACCCGAATGAAGAAAGTACATGTTGATGCATTTTCTTCGGGTGTGTTCGTTACAGAGAACTGTTTCTCCATTTGCCCTACGTCCTGGGTATTAGATACCGGGTCAGGATCCCATATATATAATCAGTTACATGGGCTTAAGAAAGATAGAGAACTTGGAGAATGTGATAAAGACATAAGGGTTAGAAATGGTGCAATTGTTGCAGCTAAAACCGTCGGGGAATATCACCTTGTATTGCCAACTGGTAATACATTGATTCTGAACGAATGCTATTACATGCCGAACCTGATATGCAACATTATATCGGTTTCTTTGTTGAGTAAAGAGGGATATAATTTTGTATTACAGGATAATGTTATGAACATTTTCCGTAGCCAAAAGTTGGTTGGATCAGGCACGTTGTGCAATGGCATTTATGTTCTAAATCAATCAACAGTTCTGAGTATAACAAACACACACAAGAGGAAGAGTTCAGAACTGAACGAATCCTTCTTGTGGCATTATAGACTGGGTCACATCAATGCGACACGACTAGCTAAGTTGCATAAGGATGGATATTTGAAACCGTTCGAATTTTCATCTTATGACACTTGCCAGTCATGTCTCAAAGGCAAGATGACCAAAACTCCGTTTACGGGACACGGAGAAAGAGTTACTGAACTCTTGGGACTGATACATAGTGATGTATGCGGTCCCATGTCTACACATGCCAGGGATGGCTCTTCGTACTTCATTACATTCACTGACGATCTCTCTAGATTCGGATATATGTTCCTGATGAAACACAAATCAGAAGCTTTTGAGAAATTTAGAGAATATAAACAAGAAGTCGAGAACCAAACCGGAAAAAGTATTAAAATCCTTCGATCTGATCGAGGAGGTGAATACTTGAGCAATGAATTCCTGGACTTCCTAAAAGAGAATGGGATTCTCTCTCAGCTGACTCCTCCATATACACCACAGCACAACGGTGTATCGGAACGGAGGAACCGCACCCTATTAGATATGGTGCGCTCTATGATGAGCACAGCTGAGTTACCTATTTTCTTCTGGGGATATGCGCTGGAGATAGCAGCATACCTATTGAATCAAGTTCCATCTAAATCTGTACCTACCACACCATATGAGATATAGAGTGGGAAGAGGCCATATCTTAAACGAGTTAAGATATGGGGTTGTTCGGCCTATGTCAAAAGACAAAATCCGGACAAACTCGAGGCACGGTCAGTTCTTTGCAAGTTTGTGGGATATCCAAAGAACTCATATGGGTATTTTTTCTACCACAGTGAGGAACAAAAAGTGTTTGTTGCTCAACATGCCACCTTATTAAAAAAGGAATTTCTTGTAAAAGAAATTAGTGGCAAAGTGGTGGAGCTGGAAGAGGTTCCAGATACACAAACCGCGACTGAAGATTTAGTGGAACCAGAGGATTCAGTAGCTCCCAACGAACCTCAGCCTCTCCGCCAATCTAGTAGGGTTTCTCACCCACCTGAGAGATACTACGGTTTTCTCATGGATGGTGGGAGCGAGGACTGCATCATGGAGGATGATGACCCAACTAGCTTCGAGCAGGCCATCACGAGTGGGGACTCAGTGAAATGGCTGGATGTTATACGGTCCGAGATGGAATCCATGTACACCAACAAAGTATGGACTTTGGAAGTTGCTCCTGAAGGGTAAAACCCATTGGGAGTAAGTGGATCTTCAAGAAAAAACTTGGTGTAGATGGGAAAGTGGAGACTTTCAAAGCTAGACTTGTTGCAAAGGGTTTTCGTCAAAGACCAGGTGTGGACTATGACGAGACCTTTTCTCCAGTGGCTATGCTTAAATCCATCCGGATCATGCTTGCCATCGCTGCATATCATGATTACGAAATCTGGCAAATGGATGTTAAGACCGCCTTTCTAAACGGTGATTTAGAAGAGTGCGTGTACATGACTCGGCCAGAGGGCTTCGTAGATAGTGGGAGCAGCGGGAAGGTGTGCAAGCTGCTTAAATCCATTTATGGATTAAAGCAAGCATCGCGGAGTTGGAACATCTGCTTTGACGTCGTTATCAAAGAGTTTGATTTCGTCAAAAACATAGATGAACCTTGTATCTATAAAAAGGTAGCAGAGAGTAAGGTTGTCTTCCTCGTATTGTACGTGGAAGACATACTCTTGATAGGAAATGACATTCCTATGCTGTAATCGGTCAAGCTCTTCTTATCACAAAGATTCTCAATGAAAGATCTTGGTGATGCCTCCTGCATATTGGGAATAAGGATCTATAGAAATAGATCCAAACGGATATTAGGATTGTCTCAATCCAGGTACATTGACACCATACTAAAGAGGTTTAGTATGGAAGAATCCAAGCGTGGGAACTTACCCACGATCTCTGGAGTCACTCTCTCCAAAGAGATGTCTCACAAGACTGATTTGGAGAGAGCTCGCATGCAAGGGATACCCTATGCTTCGGCTGTAGGCTCTATCATGTACGCGATGCTATGTACCAGACCCGATGTAGCATACTCACTAAGTGTAGTTGGGTAGGTATCAAGCTGATCCTGGAGAGAGTCACTGGACAGCTGTGAAGAGCATTCTCAAGTACTTACGAAGGACTAAAGAGATGCTCTTGGTGTATGGTAACGGAGAACTCCAAGTGGAGTCCTTTACCGATTCGAGCTTCCAGAGTGATAAGGACGACTCTAAGTCGCAGTCGGGATTTGTCTTTACCCTTTACGGAGGGGCGGTTAGCTGGAAGAGTTCCAACCAGGAAACCGTGGCAGACTCAACGATGGAGGCTGAATACATTGCTGCCAACGATGCTGCCAAAGAGGCTGTCTGGATCAAGAAGTTCATTACTGAACTTGGAGTGGTTCCATCCATTGAGAATCCAATACCTTTGTATTGCGATAACAATGGAGCGATGGCTTTAGCCAAGGAACCCAGGTCCCATCAGCGATCCAGGCATATTCTGAGGCGGTATCACCTGATCCGGGAGATAGTTGATCGTCGGGAGATCGAAGTCAGGAGGGTTGACACGAAGAATAACACAGCGGATCCACTCACGAAGGCCATTCCCCAAATACAGTTTGAGAGACTCTTCGGGATGCTCGGTATGCGATACTACAGCAGCTGGCCCTAGTGCAAATGGGAGATTGTTACTTGTATGTATGCCCTAGAGGCCAGTATTGTACAGATGATGTATATTATATTGGATGCTTGGACATATATAGAGATGACTTTCTTGCTCGATATGATAGTATGCTATCTGGTTGCTCTTTATCTTAACATTTATACTTGTCTCTTTATACTGTCGTATAGTTACATGTTGGTAAAGCCCTTAGGATGTGTACTTGACTACCTGGACTATGATGCAGATCATACTAGTGGGGACATGGTAGTCTATAAGCACATCCTTCAAGGTCCCTAGTCGTGGGTGTATCGAGACGGGGCATCGATATACCAGTGTAGACTAGCGTATACGCTTCTCGACCCATGAGATGGGCGATGGATGATCCCATATCCATTGGTGTTTGACATCAGAGA